>OU895878.1:50442023-53263635 GCA_917627325.4 Chironomus riparius
AACATTTTTGGTCACCCTGTCAAAAATTTGTGATAGATACAAAAATCTAGACAATACAGAAAACAACATGATGGAAAATTCTCATAGATTTGGATCCAAAATTTGATATGTACTTGTTGCAATTTTCGATTAAATTTTTCCCACCGTTTTGTTACCCCCTCAATAAAAATGAAGAACATTTATTGTGATTGAAAAATCTCATTTCAGGCTGTTTAAGTGAATCGATAAGGCATATAAATTAGTAAAAATGTCTTTATTTAAAATGCAAAATTACAGCTATGATAACTTAAAATTAATCAGTATATTAATATTCACCGGTTCTTCTACAACGGAAACTTCTATAACTGTTGACACACGTTTCATTGGATCTGCACGCACTTCTCCCGTACAATGTACACTCATCAATATCTTCACATCTTCGGCTATTGGAGTTAAATAACAGGAACTGAATTTTCTGAGACTGTTTGTGATGATGATGAAGCTAATGTAGAAATAATAACATTTGACATTGTCCGAACTTTCGATGGATCTGACACAAACAATATCAATATATTTTTATTTCCAGATAGTGGTTGAAAACTAGTTTGTGATATATTTTGGACATTATCGATGCTAAATCCAAACTCAAATTTTAAGCTGGCAAGTCCACTGACAATAATCGAATGTTCAGAATTAGCATTAGCTTCTAATTTCCATGTTCCTAATTTTGGCTTTTTAACTGTCAACATTGTTAAACTTGCTAAAGTGAGAACATCAGTGCCACCAACAGAAGATCCTGAAGGATCGAAAAGCGTTAACTTTGGGCTTGTTCCAGCAACGCTGATTTTTATCTCTGAAAGACTCGTATCTACATCAAAACTTACTGATTTTGATCCAGGACTTGGAAATTCAATGAACTTCAAAACAGTATAATTTGGATTCATGTTGCCCCTTATTGACATCATAACATCCTTGATATTTGTTTTATCCATTCGATAAACTTGACCATTACTAACTTGACTTATTTTATGATAAACTTTGTATCCTTCAGATGTAATATCACTGCAATCACCTGTTAACAGGAAGTTGACAGTGATTTGTTTCTTTTGAATTAAGGTTTTAACATCTTCGTAAAGATGATAATCTTTGGCAGTTGCATCAGAAAAGAGGAAAACTATTGAGTTTGGAAGTGCAACTTCCAAACCTTTTTTAATCCTCCCAAAGCCATTTCAGGACAATCATCTCCACCAGTAATGGTTATTTTATTCATCTGACTTAATAATTCATTTGAATCTCTTGTTATTAAAGGAGTTGAAACAGCTAGTAAATAATAAAATTATTAGATTAAACTCATCGTGATTAGTAAAAAAATTCTTACCAGGATCATTAAAATCTACTAAAATGTAGTTGTAAATTGGATTGTCAGCTCTTGCTGATAATTCTTGTACAATACCTCGAGCACCTTGTTTTAATTGTTCTAAATCAGTGCCCATAGAGCCTGTGCTGTCAAAAATCAAAATTAAGCTTCGTTGATTTTGTTTTCAGGTGCTTTATTGATACATGTATCATCAAAAGATATTGATTGCAAAAAAAGTTGGGCTAAATACATATAAAATTAAAGTAAGACCACTTAAAACTTTAAACTTATTCATTTTTCACTGTTTTATTTGTTCTTGGATTTTTTTTTTAAAATATTAAATAATTTTAAATTAAATCCTCTGCAAGTTATGAGAAGAAAATGACAATTCGCTGATTAAATCCGTACATTTTATATGCAGCGTAATTATAAATGGTGAAATTATTATGATGATTTTAAGCAATCTGAAAAGATTAGATTTACTAGATTTTTCTTGTCAACGAGTTCTCCTATTTATTTTGGTATGATCTAAATACTCGAAATGTATTATAGAATTATTTGAACATGATGAAATTCAAAATGAGTTGAGCATTTCTAAATCGATTATTGGATTAAATTCAAAACTTGTAAATTAGGTAAAAATTTTAGAACATATCAGAAAAGTTTATTAAAGCTCTCGACATCGATAAGATCCAATAGAATTAATGCATATTTCATTTTTGTTACATAATTTTCTATTATTGCATTCTCGACACTCATCAGTGTCAATGCACCTATTTTGTAAATTAGCCTTGTAGCCTCTGCCACATTTTACTTGAGTTCGATTCGTTTTCCTTCGAGGATAAATGAAGCTATGCTGTGGCAAAGCAAGCCTCTCTGATCTAGTAGCTTCAATAGTCTCATCATCATCACAAGATATTTCTTCACAGCTTCGCTTTTCTTGTGGAAGTCCAATGCAATCGTTACCATTATATTTTGGTTCAGGATTATTGCAATATCTAATTCGATACTGAGTACCATGTCCGGAAACGGCAGTACATCCAGACCAATCAGACCATTTGCTCCATCCTCCATTAATTGGACAGAACTTCATTTCTTTGCAATCTTGTTGTTCTATTTCAGTTCCATCACATTTAGAACCTCCATATTGAGGTGATGGTGAATTGCATTTTCTGGTTCTTGATTGTTTTGGAATTCCTTCATTTTCAATATAACATGCAGGACAAACATTCCAAGTTGACCAAGAACTCCAGACTCCATCAACAGGACAAGCTTTAATGTCACATTCTTGTTCCTCTATTTCACTTCCTTTACATTTAAGACCACCATGTGCTGGGCTTGGAGAGTCACAAACTCTTGTTCTATTTTGTTTGGGTTTATCTGATTTTAATGAGTCATAACATTTTGGGCATTCATTCCAATCAGACCAAGAACTCCATCCACCATCTATTTGACAGGTTTCTATTTCACATTCACGTTCTTGCGTTCTATCGCCTACACAATTCAGACCACCATAAGCAGGTTCAGGTGAGTCACAGCTTCTATTTCTGTTTTGTTTTGGTTTTTCAGTAATAAGCACGTCATAACATGCAGGACATTCACTCCAGTCAGACCAAGAACTAAAGCCACCATTAATTGGACATGGAAACTCATTACATTTCCTGATTTGAAGAGTATCTCCGGTACAGTTGTAGGATGGAATTTCATCAAGTAATATGCAAGTTCTAGTACGATATTCAGTTCCATTTGTCCCACAAAATTCACTGCATTCTGACCATTTTGACCAAAGAGAATATTGGATTGGAATATCAATTTTAATATTGAAACTTTTTTGTACTTGTCCAAATCTATTAAAACTAATGCATGTGAACTTTCCTGTAGAGACAAAATAGTTAAGATTATGACATGATTATGAGAATTTCTCGTACCTTCACTGTTCCTATTTGTATTGATTATTCTTAAAACTTGATCGTCTGATGATAAATATCGTCCATTACCGAAATCCGTTATGTTCTTTGAGTTCTGTGGTAGGAATTGGGATTAATTGTAGTAATAAAAAGTCAATAAATAAACTTACAAATGACCAGTAGGTCTGTGGTTCAGGAAATCCATCAACTTTGCATTCCATTATCAATTTATGATGAAGCTTAACTATCAAGTCTACATCAGAGCTTTTGTTGTCAATAAATGCAGGTGGATAAAAAACATTTAAGACAAAGGTTTTTTGAATGAAGCCAACAGAGTTGTTTGCATAACATTGGTAAATTTCGTTTCCTTCAATTGATTGGACGGTCTAAAATATGAGCAAAATTAGTATTAACTACTAGTATTAATTACTAAAGACCAGTGCTTCTCAAACTTTTAAAGTTCATTCACTGTGCTGACTTACAAAGATACTTGATTCCTCGTCCAACAGTATTCTTTCATTGGAAGATCCAAAATTGTTCAATTTAATCCAATGAATTTTAGCTTTTGGTGATGATTCAACTGAACATTCTAAAATCACATCTTCGCCTCGAATTGCTTCTATTGTTTCTATATTTTCAGGCATAAAATCTTCGTTCGATGAATCAGATATCTTTGGAGAAGTCATAATTCTTGGAGGTGACAAAATAAGGACATCAAATGTCAATTGCATCGTTCCAATTTTATTTTTGCCAACACATGAGTAGTTTCCAGTAAGCCAAAATACCGCCTCTGGGATATTTAGTATTTTTCCATCATTTACAATCTTCAGAGTCTGATTATCAAAAATTTGAATGCCATCTTTATACCAAAATACATCTGGAACTGGATATCCATCAAACATGCATGTCAATTGTAATGGTAAATGCTCTAAAACTTTGTATTCAGTTAGCTTTGGCATGTCCTTTTCTTCAATGTATGGTTCTTGGTTATAAACTGTTTCGACAGACTTCTCATCCTGACCCAAAGCATTAAAAGCATTGCAATAGAATTTTTTCAGATGCAAATTGTCTTTATTGTTCCTAATCAGCAGATCAAGCTGTAAAGATTTTTTATCAGTTTTTATGAGCTTCGAATAATGATCTCTGCTAGAAATATTCAGTGCAGATGGATCTGAGTAGCTGATTTCGTTTCCATTTCCATCAAAATACAAAAAGCTGTCATCAGTTCCATTAAGAACTTCATTTATCTTTAAATTAGATGTTGTAGACAAAACTTTTCCATTCAATATCCAAGAAATGACTGGAAGAGGATATCCGTCAGTTACGCAACTTATTGTGACAAATTCGTCATCTCTTTGAGCTTTTTCTTGTTCGAATACTTCCAAAATTTGAGCAGGCTCATTTAGAGTGAGATCAAAATTAATATTATGCTTCCCATATTTATTTCTAGCTAAGCAACGATAACTGCCTTCATCAAATAGCTTTACTCCTTCAATAATTAAAAAGTTCTCAATTTCATCTTCCAAAAGTTCACTGGAAAATTAAGTTAAAGTTTAAAATTTGGTTACGTTCAAGCATAAATTCTCCTTACTCTTCTTTGTACCAACTAAAAAGAGGTTCAGGATTTCCAATAATTGGACATTTAATCGTCACACTTTCACCTGACGCTCCATAGACATTATTCACTACTTTAGCTGATTCATTGACATGTGGACTAGATAAGATATCGACTTTGAAGTATTTCTTAACTATTCCGTGCTTATTTTCAGATAAACAGGAGTAAATGTCACTAAAAATAATTATTTAAGTATTACTTAAGGTTTGAATCTGCGTTGTAGTGTTGTAGATAATCAAGATTAGGGTGAAACAACGTGATCAGAATTTAAGATAAAATATTTTCCCATCAAGTTGTTTCCCCCTCAAATCAAGACTAATCTCACCTGTGGAATAGCTGCAAATTATCAACTGACAAGACTTCTCCTCTTCCAATCAAAACACTTCCTTTTCTCCATTCAACATTCGGCACTGGATATCCATCAACTGTACAGTTCAGAACTAAATTTTCTCCTTTCCAGAAAACTTTCTGATCAATATCTGCATCATTTTTGTCGAAATCAACAGTGCTGCTGTTAAAGTTCCAACTAGCTAAGACTATTGGTGGCGATAAGACAACAACTTTATATGAAAAGTTGGTAGCATTTTTTGTGTGATATGCAGAACAAGTCCATAGACCAGAATTTGATTTCTTCATGTTGTAAATAATTAATTTCTTGCCAGCTTGTTTAAAATCTGGAACCTTAAATGGAGATCCATTATGCGTCCATTTAATAATGGTATAATTTTCAACTGGACATAAAAGTTCTAAGTCATCTCCTTCTCGAATTGTAAAATTAGTTTGAAGCTCATGTGCAAGATCATGTAATTTTGGGATGTTAATGATCTCAAGATAAAAATAACTTTCAGCAATTCCTTCGGAATTTTCAGCAATGCAAGATATTTTGCCACTTTCAAAATATGTATCTAAATTAATAAAATTCTCACTGCTAAGTAGTTCCTTATTGTTTAACTTCCATTTATAGTTTGGTTCTGGAATTCCCTCAGCCAAGCAGTTCAGTTGTTTTGTTTGATTTGGGTAAAGTGTGATATTGTTGAAAATAGATGATATTAAAGGCTTTTGTATTACTGAGACATAGAATATTTTCTCAACTAATCTGACTTCATTTTCTGCATAGCAGTGATAACTTCCAGCATCTGATTGGGCAACAGCTTCAATGGTTAATGTTGATTCAGTTGAAATTTCTATATTATTTTTAACAAATTTAATTTGAGGGACTGGATATCCAGTTGAATCACATGAAAGCTTGAGTTGTGTGTTGATCTCAACTTTGACTAGCTCGTCGTTTGGTGATAAGATTCTTGGAAAGCCTAGAAAAGAGATAATTGTTTAATGATGATCAATCTGGTGTCTTAACAGAGTTGAATGTGGGATTTCAAGTCATACTTAGTTGAATAGTTGAACAGTAAGGGCTCTGTAGCCGAGTGATTAAGAAACAGAACGAATGTTCCTCATTCGTTAAAATGAGGATTCGCTTAGTTATTTAAATCTTTAATAATCTTCAGAATACTTACTTTTTACTGTAACTGTAAAATCAACTTCAGCACTTCCAAATTCGTTCATTCCTTTACATTTATACAATCCACTATCATCAGAATCAGCAAATAACCTCAATGTATTTCCACTTATATTATACTTCTCACTTTCTTTAATTTGCTTAGAATTTAAATACCAAGATATTTCAGGAACTGGCTTTCCAATCAGCTCACAGTTGAGCTCAGTTTCTTCATTCTCAGTAACTGTAATTTCAATGTTCGCTTCACTTTTCCTTTTTGGTATGAAGTTGACATCCATTTGAATAGTTCTTCGAACTGTCCGAACTATATTTTCAGTCACACACTCAAATTCTCCTTCGTTATATAAAGTTGCATTGGTAATCTTAAGAATTGAATCATCAGATAACTTCTGATTATCATTAAACCAAGATATTTTAGGCGGTGGATGGCCTGTTCCTAAACATTCAATAATTATGTCTTCTCCTTCTAGAATATTCAATCTTCCATTGATTTCTTTCTCATTTTTCCCTTTGACTAAAATCTTCTCTATTTTCGGAGCTGTTTGAATTTTAACATTGATTGTGACTTTATCTTCACCTAATGAGTTTGAAATTTGACATTGATAACTACCAGAATCGGATTCATCTGTATTATTAAAAACAATAAAAGTTCTGAAGTAGTTTTCTTTCTCGTTCTGACCCATTTGGATTTCGTAATTTCTAGAGTTATTGAAGATCCAGGAATAATTTGTAACCGGTAGACAATTCTTACATTCACAAATTATTTTTGCATTTTCTGTTTCATTTAGAACAACATCTTTAACAGGCATGATTTTTGGGGATTCTAGAAGTTTACTTTGAATTAATTTAAGATAATTTGAAATTGTCTTAAAATTACCTTTTGGTGTTAAGGAAATTGTAAAATTTCTACTGATTTCTCCAAGTTCATTTCCTATTAAACACTCATAAATCCCTTCATCCTTTTCAAAAGCTTCTTGCACTTCAAATATACTTTCATTCTTTCCATCAATAACTATTGATTTTGTTGAACTATTTGATCTGAAATTCCATGTCAGCAAACTCTTCGGAGGATTTTCAGTCGATGAGCAGTCAAATCTAACTTTAGATCCATAAGTGATGACATTTTTAGTTGATCCCGTCAAAAATCTTGGAGCATAATTTATATTTAAAGTTATTAAACTATCAACTGTGAAATCATCGCAATATGCTTGACATTTGATCACTTTGTTGTTATCTTCAGCGATTGGAACGAATGAATATGTATTTCTACCCTAGAAAAGATTCCAAATTCAGTTTAAAAATTATTAGAAATAATTCAAAAAGTTTACATTGTGCACTAAACTTCCATCTTCCGAAAACCATGAATATTCAATTTCTTGTTCTTTGATAGTGCCATTAAGTTGACATGTCAATATATAACTTGAGTTTTCTATCATTTTACTGGATGAGCTAGATATTTCTAATTTAGGCTTCTTGATGATGACTACACGAACTTCTTCAGTTTCACAACCAACTTCGTTGACAGCAACGCATTTGTAAGTTCCTCTTTGTTCGTAAGTGATGTTTTTAATGTTTAGGATGCGTTCATTCCTTTGACTGGAATTGAATTAAATGAAAATAGGTTGAGTATGATCATTGATGATAATGTGACAACTACTAACATTGGATGAAGACTTTCTAATATTCCTCCATTAAATGTCCATTCTATATTAGCTGGAACTAAGGATTTTACGTTGCATTGCATTGTCAAATTTTGTTCCTCATAAAACTCTAAGTTTTCAACTTCAATCATAACTTCAGGTGCAGCTTTAACAGAAAACAAATTAGATTTTAACTTAAAGAATTCTAGCAAAACCTACTTCCAGCATCTTCGTATAAAATTGAAGAAATTGTCCTTAAAATTCCTTGTCTATTTACATCTTCTCCTTCCAGAAATATTTTGAATGGATTTTTCGGCAGTTCAAATGGATCTGTTGTGTACAATTCTTCACTTTGTCTATTCAAATTATACCAAACTTCTGTTGCACTTTCTGATTCATCCATAGGAGCAACAAGCAATGAAACTTTCGACAATTGATCAATTTGTGAAGGATCAGGAACGAAAATTGATAAAATATTTTCAACTTCACTGATAGGTTGAGGAACTGTCTCTGATTTATCATCAACGATATCTATGCTGAATCCAAAATCAAATTCTAAATCGCTCATCACGCTGATTATAACAAAATTATCTTTGGCGCCAAATTTCCATGAACCTTTCTTTGGGTCTTCAAAGTACAAGATTTTAATGCCGTCCGTAGTGAAATTTCGTTTAGCCAGAGCAACTTTATTATCTGGATTTGTAATTTCAAAATGTTGATCTCTTCCAGCCATAGTAATTTTAAGTTCTGTTACTGAATCATCAACATCAAAGTTAAAATTAATTCTTTTATCACTTTCAGATGTGATTATCTTCAATAATTTGTGTTTTGAATTTATTTCTTCCTTTATATTCTTTAGAATATCATTGAAATTGTCTTTTTGAATCTCATAAGTCAATCCATTGACAAGATTACTAATTTTAGTAAACACTTTGTATCTATCATCGCTGTAATCACGTTTTCCACAACTATCAGATATTATAAAATTAACTGTGATCTGCTTGTTCAAAATTATAGCCGAGATATTGCTGTACATCTCAAAATCGTTGGCTGGAGCATCAGTAAATAAGTAAACAATTGAATTTGGAAGTGAACCATCTAAACCAGCTTTTAATCCAGACAATGCATTTTCTGGACAGTCAAAATTCGCACTTGAGACAACTTCAACCTTTTTTAATTCCTCAACAATTTCATTCACATTTTCAGTGATGAATGGCGCGCTTACGTCTACAAATGAATGAAATAATTAGAAAAGTGAGTAAGCAGAGACTTTATGACACACACAATGTGAAATGCAGATAAGAATTAATTAAATCTCTTCCAAAAGTCATTATTTGATTTAAACATAAACACATTAATTATGGTGAAATTGGTGTTAAATGTGTGTGTTGAATAACTTAATTTAAATCAAAGACTTACCAGGATCACTAAAAGTTACCAAGATGTAGTTGAATATTTTATTGTCACCTCGTGAGGAACATTCTTTCACAATTTCTTGAGCACCTTTTTTAAATTCTTCCAAACTTTTTTGCATGGATCCTGAAAAGCAACTTATTAATTACTATATAAGTTGAGAGCACTTAATGTCACCTGTTGCATCGAAAATAAATACAAGACTTCTTTGGTCAGCACTTAGAAGAATTGATTTTTCCGGATGATTGATTTTAATGCTTGGAGATTTTTTAATACATGCATCTGTCATATTAGCAGTTTCAGCTACTCCAAAAATTCCCAGAATTATTCCTAATAAACTTATTAACTTTAAAGAAATCATTTTCGTTGTTTTTGACAGTCTTTTAAGCTCCTACAAATTCATTAAATGAACACAATTTTTGAATCAGTTCTAAAAATATATTCTCATTACAATTTTGGGATTTCGTACAGCAGAATTAAAATATGAACCGATCGCTTTGAATTAAGACTTTAAACTGACTGCACTCAATAAATCATGAAACTTTTGAGGCATAAGAAATTATTAATCTCTGAGAGTCGATGATAATCTATTATTATTCAAAGTTTATGTGCAAATTCTTCATGAACTCTCTTCATAGTCATTCAGGATCGTGTTCTTCAAAATGTTCTTATTTTCATTAATTTATTATTGTTGGGGAACATAAAAATATTAAATTTATATTTAAATATTCTACAAAAAGAATAAAAAGTATGAAATTGGTATGAAATTGCTGTTATATCCCGTGACAGAAGCCTTGTAGTGAATCTTACAAAGCAGACATTACGAACCAATAAATGGAACCAATAAATGGAATAATCATCATCATCATCATAATAAAACAATCTGAAATAAACAATGAAATTTTAATATGAAATAATACTATTGAATATAAAGCTTCAAAGAACTAGCCCCACACATTTTATTTCTTGAATAAAAATAACTGATAATCTTGGGAAAGTACGCTACAGAAATCACAGAAGCTTACGTCATTTTATTACTATATGATCGTTCGGAATCACCTAAATGTTTTCATATCAGCTGCAGAATTTCAAAAATTTAATAAACTTTATTTATAATTAATAAACACATAGCATTGCACAATGTTGTACTAATCTTTAGGATTTTATCAAGGCACAAACACTCGAGGTTAATAACAAAAATCCCAAATAAATCGAATTGAACTTGATGGGTAATTGACAGATATCAAGTTGGAATCATAGATTGTTCACAGGAAATGCTTGATATTTTAGGGATTTTTTGGATTAATCCTGAGTGTAAAATTCTCGGATTTTATCAATTTTATAAAAAATTTAAGTTTGAAAACATTGGCAACTCCTGTAAACATTTACCAAGGGTCAGACACTCCACCAGAATTGAAAAGATTGTACAATTCTTCACAATCCATATGGAAGAATTGTAAAGATTGTACAATCCTTAAAATCTTTATATGAGAAGGATTGTAGGGATTGTAATCCGTACAATCTTTATATGGAAAGGATTGTAGGGATTGTAATTCTTACAATCCTTTCCATATAAAGATTGTAAGGATGAAATAAATGTATGGAACATTTAAAAATGTTTTTCATTGGTTATTAGAGAAGAAATATTAATTTAATATTAAAAATTTATTTGTTTGAATTTAAAGAACGAAATAAACTTGATATATCAATTCTGTCCGTTGTAAAACTACGCAGATGGTCACCCTAAACCAGGGTGATTTAAATCAAAAATCAAATTCAAAACCTTTTTGCAATGATATTAAAAAAAGGATTTTGATTTAAATCATTTTTTCAAAGGGATTTTTTTAGATTTTGATATAAATCTCTTGCATGAAAGATTTTATTGGGATTTTAAAATCCCTCCATGTAAGATTTTTGTTTTCAATTTCTCAAATTATTTTTCAAATCAACAGTTTTCAGTTGCAGTTCCTAATAAGTAAGAATGCAGTTGATCCTTTTTTGGCCTGAATCTTGCAACTGGATCTTTTAGATCCAAATATTTCTTAATTAATGGTTACAGCAATGGTTCCATGCTGTTTGACTTAAACGAAATCTAATCTGTGATTTTTAATCTTCTGTGCCTTGCTGCTTGCATATAAATAACTGGACTTCATCAAGCATGCCTGGATCTTACTTCATATGAGGATTTACCTGCTTTAAATCCTTTAAAAAACTTAAATATATTTTATTACACCACATTAGTTTAATGAGTCATAAGCAAGAATAGGCACTTGAACTGCCTAGTTCCTTTACATCCACAAAAAATTTTTTTTGTTGCTTTTTCATCAAGGATTCACCTCTTCTGGATTTCGTTTCAGTCAAACAGCATGGAACCATTGGTTGCTGTAACCTTTCTTTAAGAACTGCTTGGATCTAAAAGATCCAGTTGCAAGATTCTGGCCAAAAAATGATCAACTGCATTCTTACTTTAGAAACTGCAACTGAAAACTGTTGATTTGAAAAATAATTTGAGAAATTGAATACAAAAATTTTACATCGATGGATTTTTAAATTCCAATAAAATCTTCCATACAATAGATTTAAATCAAAATCCCCAAAAAAAAAAAATCCCCATACAAAAATGATTTAAATCAAAATCTCTTTTAAAAATCATTGCAAAAAGATTTTGATTTTGATTTTTGATTTAAATCACTCACCCTGTTCACAATTATACTTTTTACAACTTTTTAATGAGTTGAAATGTATAAAAAATCATTCGAATTGATTCACGGTAAATTATTGCATTTTAAATATAATTGTACAATCCTTACAATTCTGTTGGAGTGTCTGACCCTTGACATTTACACATTTTTCATTTCTTTTACAAAGATTTGTAAATTCTCTGCATTCATTTATGTCTTCACAACGTCTACTGAATTGGTTCAATCTTAATCCATGTTCACAATTTGTTTCTGACTTCAGTGCAATGTGTTCTTAATATTTGTCAAGATCGTTAAGGCTGTTATTGAAATTAATTGCAGATGTCAGATCAATTTTCTTCATAAAAACATTTACTGTTAAGCCATTAGAGTATGGTTTGCTAGCTTCTGTTATTATTGATTTAATCGATGTAGTTGATACTTCACAAAGTATTTTCTGCTGTGTCATCCTTAATGAATAAATAGCATTTAATATATGAATGAATATTTTTTAATTTTATTTTCTTTAAATTCAGGACTTCAAATTAATTGTAAGACTGATGCTCTCAAGTGCACAAATTCAACTAAAAGTAATGAATTGTTGATGTGCTATTTATCCTAAGAATCTTACTTGTTATCAAATGATAATAAATGAACAGAATTATTTTTCTCAATCGTTTAATGTCGTCTATCGAAAAACGAGATATATAGAACTCCTTTCACATTCTCTATCCGAAACTAGTCCTTGAAAATTTTGTGAAATTATCTGAAAAACCAACTGTAATATCGTGATCATTGTACGAGTTCTTGTCATCCTTGAGAGATGTCGTTCTCTAGTGGGAATCGAACCCGCATCCTCACAAAAGAGGGTCACATATATCCGGGATATTGCTTAACCTTTCGCACTGGCAGATTCACCTATTTATGGCTTGATACCCCAGATTTTACTCATAAAAAGAATTGACTTTATAGTATCATTATACTTTTCTACGTGCTCAACATAATTTTTAACATAAATGTATGAAACTTTAAAATGAACCAAAATTTTATAGAAAAAAAAAATGTTTTTTGTCACCCTGTTACTGACAAACCTAGAAAGGAAGAAAGTAGAAAAGTTTGAGTGTATTAGGTTTTCAAAAAACAAATTGAGTATAACCAGAAGGAAAGTTTGAGAAGCTTACAGTCTTAAGGATTAAAGTTTCAAACTACTTTTGAAGAATCATTTGAGAAAACTCGACAAATCGCAAAACAAACGAAACATTCAATAAAATTTCAGCAAAATCAACAACAATAACAATCAGATCTGAAAAAAAAGTATAATTCTGAAATTAAAATCTGAAATAATTTTTTAAATAAAACAAGACTTTTTTTTTGTTTCAAAATTCAAAATATTGTTTATGGTGATACAATGACTTAATTAACTTATTGATCATTCTTAACTGCTCAATTATTTTTTTTTGAATGAAATTTTTAGTTTTTTTTCTTCTTCTTCCTTCCTTCATTTGTTTTACCATTGATATAAATTTTTCATCATTTTTACTAAAAAATACCAACATAAAACAAGAAGCTCACAATGTCACAAAATGAACTAGCAAAAAGTCACAATTTTTTTCCATTATCATCATCGTTATAGTATTATCCCTTATTATTCGAAACCGAAATTTCATTCAAAAATTTTTTTTTCATTTTTTTAATATGTAACGTTCTTTTTCGCAATAATAAATTCACAATTTTTTTTGTTTACTCTTTGTCTATAGTTCCATTATTCTCATAATTTAGTCTGTTTGTGTCATTTACCATTCTTGCGTAAAAAGAATGTAATTCACTTATTTTGTTTTTTTTTTCTTTTTTAAAAAAAAAAATCATTTCACTTTTTTATTTGCTCACAATAATTTTTCTTCTCAAATATATGTTTTGTATGTAGGTATGTGTTTTTTTGTTTTTGTATAT
This sequence comes from Chironomus riparius, assembly GCA_917627325.4. Taxonomy (NCBI): domain Eukaryota; kingdom Metazoa; phylum Arthropoda; class Insecta; order Diptera; family Chironomidae; genus Chironomus; species Chironomus riparius. The sequence goes on from OU895878.1 coordinate 50,456,079, forward strand.
ATATCATTTTTCTTGAGAACCTAAAATACTCTTAAATGTTTTTTTTTTGCTCAGAATTGATTTGATTTCGTTCTTTATTTTATTCTTCTTTGTCATATCATTCGATTACTTTTTTTACTATTTTTTTTGCTTTTGTTTTTTGAACGTTTTTTTAAGATTTTTTTTTTGTGAGTGTTTTTGAATTTTTCAACAGATTTTTAAATTTCAGTACAGTATTTTCATGATACGGCAAAATTAAAATAGTATAAGTTTCATAATATTAAGAGAACGAAGGCTGATCTCTTTAAATTGCACTAACTTTTATTCCTAGACGTCAGCATGTGGTTCCTAACATGGTTGAATGGAATTCCTATCGTTTTTTTTTTCTTTTTTTGGGGTTGAAAATAAATTTGTATAATTGCTTGATTCTTTGCCTCATAAGTCACTTACTTCTGTCTTTTTGAATTATATTTTAATTATACTTTATTTTTTTTTAAAAATTATTATTTATTTGGATAGGAAAATGATTCAAGTTGTTAGGATAAAATTATCACTATTGGTGTAGGAGTAAAAGTCGATGGTTCAAAGATAAACCAACCCCTGATTTTGTTTATTTAATTTCATGTGCATTTCATTATAAGAACTGGGTCTAGAAGTCTTGAATTTTGAATTACAGTTCATTAACTAGATTTTGTTTTCTTCATAAAGCAATTTTTTGAGTTTTTTTTTTAATTATAGTATTTTTATTCTCATTGATATCAATTTGTTTTGAGGACGAAAAAATCATAATAAAGGTGATCATGTCTTAATATAAAATATTATTCATAATAGTTAAAATATAATAAAATTAATAATATTAAAAAAGGACTTGTAATTAGTTTACAATCTTTTTCAATAAAACAATAAAACGGAAATCATATTATGCGTCTTAAAACTTAAGTTTATCATTTCTGAAGTGAGTGTGTTTCTTCTTCTTTCTACTTTCATTCTTTTTAATGATAATTTATGATGTTTCTTTTTTTTTGATATTGCATTAAACGTTTTTAATTATACTCTCAAATAATAGAAAATTAAAAACACATTGTAGCAGTTATAGTCATGGGCAAAATACTGTAAAGTATTCTGTTTTGGCCTTTTACCAGTTTATAGCTGCAAAATAAATAAGAAACAATTAGTTCATTCATCAAATATTGATATATCCAATGATTATTCTATTCCATACCTGAATTAGATGGTGGCCAATCAGATCCCCATGTTGAAGTAGTATCTGATCCAGTACGCCCTTGCTGACTGTTTGGACGCCATGTTGAAGAGTTTTGATTAGCTCCAACTGCAGTAGAGCCACCACCATTACCATTTCCATTGTTGGATGGAACACCCAAGTGACTTAAAATATTTTGAACTTCACTCTCACTTGGCGATTCAGCACAAATGGTTGTGTTGCTTAAGACACAATTATTCAGTGCTTGTTGAGCTTTGCTAGCCTCTTCACGTGTATTGTATTTGCACAAAGCTATGCCATGATTCAAATACAAATGGAAATGTTGCAATGGTCCATGCTGAACGCACAATGTACGTAATGTAGATCCATCTATTTGAGCAGTTAAGTTTTTAAGAAGTAACCATGTTGAATATCCATTCCATTGACCATTAGAACTGTTGCTTGGATTAGATGCATTCCATCCTCCCATCCAGTCATTTGGTTCACTTGTAACAGCAGTTGAACTGCCATTCTTTGCATTACCAGCACCAAGACCCGGAGGTGGACCAGATGTTTTACCTAATGTTGGTGCAGCCCACAAATCCGAAGTTGAATCAGACCAACTATTGGTCTTTGGTTCCGCACCACCCAATTTAGACATTGTGCTGTTGAAGTTTTGTTGCGTTGTAGTGGATGGATTAAAGCTCCATGTGGAAGACGATAGTATCTCATTGGGGGACGTTTTTGCTGTATTTGATGCAAATAATTCGGAATCTTTTGTGGCACCAATTGATAATGGATTTCTGGCTACACTACCTGGAGTTATCGAAGGATCATCTTCGATATTCTTTTGTGTACCCTAAATAATTTATTGTACACATTTTATTAAGTAAAGGAACAAGAACAAGAAAAAATGTTGCAAAATCACTTACCTTCCATGGCTTTCCTGGCTGGAATTCTGGAACTAAGTCAGTGAAAGCAGGCGATTGATTGCTTGATGGCCAATCTTTATTTTCGGAATCAATTGAACTGTCGGGCCAACCACCATCATTACGACCTGAAGACCAAGTACTTGGTTCGTTGTGTAAGCCAATTGAGCTAATGGAAGTTGGAGTTGTTGGTGGGAGAGATTGCTTTGATGATGTTGTGCCTGGAGCACGCGAGAAATCGGGATCAGTTGATTTATTATCTTTTATCCATTGGTTTAAACGTGATTGCTGACTAGTGTTGTTACTTGTATAAGGAGTTGGATCTTGCTTTAATCCTAAGTTACTCAAATTAGTTTCAAGTGATGCAATTGGATCATTGTGATTTCCGACACCCATTCCCATATTTCCTGAACTATTTTGACGAAGAAAATCGTTACCAGAACCGATTCCACCACCATTACCACCACCACCTGCTTGACTCTTAATATAAAGCGCTTGTTGTTGAGCTATTTGAGATTGCAATGTTGATATTTGTTGCTTTTGCTTTTGAATTGTCATTTGTAATTGAATGCTGTTTACGCCTCCATTGCGTTGAATGCTTTGTTGTGTCATTTGTAATTGTTGAATTGCATTTAATAATGAGTTGAGTAATTGCAAAGTTTGAGGAGCTAATGGTTGATTTAAGATTTGATGGTTCAAATAACCAGCTTGTACGGCTTTTTGAATCTGCTGTACTAAGTTTCTTAAGTGATGAGCCGAAGGCTGACCACTTTGACTAGCTGACACAGCTTGTTGAGAAAATGCTGTCGGTGCGCCACCTTGATGTGGTAAATGCTTATTAAATTGCATTGGTAAATTGTTCAATCCAATGTTAGCACCAGGTCCTGTATTGGTATTTGGCATTTGTGGATTATTGTTCGGTGGGAATGGCATTTTTGGACCTGGATAGCGATTTCCTGGGAATGGTGAATGATCAAACGTTCCTGGAGCAGCATTATGATGCCATGGCTCAATATTGGCATTTCTTTGCTGCTGTTGTAACAACTCCATTGCTTCCTCAACATTCATATTTGTTGTTCGCAATGCGAGCTCAGCATCATCCTTCTTAAAGCCACTCTCGGCCAATATACGGAATTGTTTAGAGCTTCTTATAATTTCACTTGATGTATTGCTCAATTTGTTAGCTTGTGGCCAATCGCTATTGATATCACTGCTATCGGGCCATGATGGCTTATTCTTATTCCATAATGGACCAGCATTTGGTCCCTCATTCCATGGCGTTCCGATTCCTCCAGCACCAAGATGAGCAGGCTTATCATCCCAATTCGGTGTATGTGGATCATCCCAAGTATTTCTGTTTCCTGCTCCCGGATGAAGTGAACCCCATGTATTTGCTAAAATTATCAATAAAAATTTTAACCTCAAAAATTATAAAACAAATTTTTTTTAAATTTACCTTCGCCGGGTTTCATTCCAGCATTAGGAAGGCGATTTGGTGGAATACCAGTTGGTGGTGCAGCTGTATTTCCAATAGGATTTCTTCCAAAGTTATTACGAGCCATTGGATCTTGAATTCCACCCCCATTACCCCCTCCAGGAACACGACTTTGACCCCATAATGAAGTTCCATCGTCAAAGTTTCCTGCACCAAGTGGTCTACGAGAGGCAGGTGGTGATGAATCCCATCCAGATGGTTTATTAATCTCGAGATCTTTTGGACCTTGCATGCCAGGCCATTGTGGATTATTTCCTGAATTAGTAGCACCAGCATTTGGACCAACAGTTTTGTTAATTCCAGGCATACCAGGCATTCCACCTTGTTGCCACATTTCGGATGTAGCTCCGTTTAAGCGTCCAGTAACTCCCCTCAAATTGCCTTGCATTTGATCACGAGCATCCATCATTCTCATATCTAATGTTCCAGGCGTTCTTGGATCTATGTTACGAATATCCATTTGATTGGAAGCAGCTGTTGGACCACGAGGATCCCAATTGGAAGAGCCACCACCACCAACAGCATTAGTACTCCAATCATCTTTCTTTGGAACGTTTACATTAACTCCTCCACTACCTACACCTACAAGATAAAAATAAATAAATAATCATTAGATTCAGATTATCATAATAATTTAAGTATAAAATAATTACCTTGAGCAGCTGGCCACATTGTGCCACTATTAGTTGCAGATGTGTTTTGATTTTGATTCCAACTGGGAGCTGGTTGATTATTTTGGCTTGCATTCCACACACTATTATTTTCTGTATTGTCATCGTCCTCTTCGCCCCATGTTCCTCCGATATTTGTTGTCGGTGTATGATTCCATGGTGTTTTTTGGACAGGTTGTGGTGGAGGTTGACCACCGTTACGCAAATTTGCTTCCCATAATTCAGTGCCATTATTGACAGTATGACTTTTCCATTGAGTTGCACCGCCAGCCGTTGCGGCTTGATCACCTCTAGGGCCGGGTTCTGGAGATCCGGGAACATCCCAATTTGTGTCTTGATTAACGTTTTGACATCCCCAACCATCTTGAGAAAAGAGAGCTTCACGCATTGAATTTAATTGTTCTAATTGATTCTTTGCTGCAACTGCAGAAGTTCCTCCTCCAACGATTCCTGCTCCATTTCCTGAAGGTGGTACTTGTAGTGGCTGTCCAACTCCAACTTGATTTGGAATTGGTGGTTGATTCCAACCACCAGATGGAGTTAAAGGCTTTTGTGCACTGGCTTGAGGTGGCTGACCAACAGGAGGATTTTGTTGTTGTGGAACTTGTTGAGACGGTTGTTGAGCAGATGATTGACCTACACCGCCTCCAGCTTGTTGTGCTGCTTGATTCCAACTTTGTTGTGGCGGTTGTTGTGCTGATGCACCCCATTGTGCAGCATTTGGATTACTTGATGTAGTGGTATTTGATGGTGGAGAACCCCATCCACTTGCACCGCTTAAGGAATCACCCGCACCACCACACAATCGCATTCTTCGTCCACTCATAGCTTTATATTGTTTTATCAACGATTTCTCACGTTGTTGGCACTCAATCAACATGTCAATTTGTGTCATTGCTTGATATTTGCTTGTGGTGGCATTTCCATTCGTTTTCTTTTCGGTGGTAATTTCATTTGCTGATTTTCTCATCATCGTCATTGTATTTTTTTCATATTTATTATTGTAGTTTGTTGTATCCTTAAATCTAGTTTCATCATTATCCTTACGAATTTGGTCATTAATCTTATAATTATTATTATGTTTATCATTATCAGTATTACTAATAATATTATAATTCAGGTAATTGAAATCACATGTAATATTCACAGTATTATCAATTAATGTTTCATTCTTATCATTTATATGGCTGAATAATAATTCACTGATATTCATACGGTCATAATCAGCATCTGGCATGTGAATTGCTGCATTATTTTCTTCTGCTGCTGCTACCTCCGTCATCACCTTAACTGGTTCAATGTGCTTATCATTAGCTCCATCATCATCATCATCATCATCATCATTAACTAATTTAATATTGTTACAGCTAATATTGGATACAATCCCTGATTGTTGATCAGACTCTTTATACGATTGTAACGATTTTTGACAATTTAATTGCATTTCAACATTTGATATCATCTTTATATAGCCTGCATCGTCTTTATCGTCGTAGAAATAATTGCGGATGTACGATTGAATGAATGATTTATTCTTGATCATCATCGGATACAATAACTGCATGAAGAATGAGAAGAAGTTAGAAGATAAGAAGAGCTTTGATGTAGATTCCATCATCGTCATTGACTTAAGACTAAAAATTTCCTTATCATTAGCTACATAAAACTTTTTATCATTATTAAGTGTTTTCTCAAAAGCGTATTCAGACTTGTTCGTGTTGGATTGAGAAGAAATAGAAGATTTTTCATTACTTAATCTTATTTTAATTATTATTATTTTCATGATTTTGCCATCATTATAATCATCATCATCATCATCATTATCATCATCTTTTTCATCAGTAACAATAAAGCTTTTAATATGAGATTGCAGCTTATTTATTTCCATCATAAACATTCTCATGATGCTGCTATTCATAATATTCTTATTAATAATTTGCATAATGTCAAATTTTTGGGATAAAAATACACTCACATTAAATATTATTTCATAATATTCATCACAATAATAAGAAAAATTGATGTTTTCAGTGTTAATTTCAATTTTACAATTATTGGTAAGCTTCTTATTGTTGCTGTTCTGAATTATTCTTTTATCATTATCATTAAGAACTATGTGTAATATTGCCATCATTGTTTGTTTCATCAAATAAATATTATCATAATTAATTTTATTATCTTTATCATTTAAAACACTGTCAATAGCAACAGCACCATCAATGTCAATATCACACCAACCGGCAGTAGCCAATATGCGGCCAAATTTGAGCAATGGAATGTTCATATTGACCAATGTTGGTTGTTGTGACAAAACCGTTATGATTTTTAAAATTTTTGACTTTAATTCTTCATCGGCGTTTAAATCGTCAATGGCCACAATGTCATACGCAGTGAAATCTTCATCATTATCATTGTTAATATCCATCATCAGTAAAATTTTTTCATCAACAAACATCAACACATTAAACTTCTCCATCATCATTGAATTATTAGCGTCATCAATATTGTTATCATTATTATTATTAGTATTATTATTTCTAAAAGTATCATCATTATTATTCTGTTGATTCATTTCATTAATTAAAAGGACATCAAAATATTTAGAAAAATTATTTAACATTTGTGTTTGATTATTTATCTCCTGATTCATGCATCCAAACGTTTTGTAATCAACATTTATATGATGTTGTCTTACATCTAAATCACTTATCTGATTAAACATCGTCATATTTGGAAAAGCACCAATTGAATATTGTTTCATCAACTTCATTCTAGTTATTTCGTTAATTTTTGTTGCAATTATAATTAATGTGGCCATTTCTTTCTCAAAATAAATTCTTAAATTCGGAAAAATCTTTAAAGACTTTTCTTATTCTGTCTGATATTCAGATAGATCACTGATCTTACTATGAAAATTAATGAGTAGAAAATATTAAAAACAAAGGAATTCAATTCTTAAAAAATATGTAAAGTTAAAAAGTTTTTAATTAATTAATAATTATTATTATATAATAAGAGACCGTTTTTATGCAGCTTGGCAAAAAATGTACTATATATTATTGATTAGGTAGTAAAAAATTGTATTTCACACGAGAAAATCAAATATGACTTAAAAATTATAGAGATAAATCAACGTTTCTTTTCAGCTATCAATATTAGAAATAAAAAACAAACAAAAAACAAAAATATTTTGTGTACTATTCAATTAAAATTAAGAAAAAAAATTTCGCACCCTTGTTTTGACAACTGGCAATGAATATATACTTTTTATAGTTTCAATAAAGAAAGCGTTATTAAGTTAAACTCACTTCCTTCTTGCACAAAAAATTGTTTAATTGGAGAATCCTCGTTTTTAAATTTGAACTTCAATTCGAAGCACGAAAGTTTATTTTTTTGTCTATTTGTAAACCACTTCTTTCTTTTATCTTTTCTAAAGATTTAACAATAAGTCGTTTTTGTGGAACACATAGTTTTTAAATACAAAAAAATTTAGTACAATCTTTCGTCCTTCCTTTTTAAATTTTTGGATACTCTATGAAAATTTTTTAAATATACTTTTAAGACGCTACGGTTTAATCAGATTTTTTTTTTCACTTAATTGGCTAAAATATAGGTTTCTTTTTTATCCACCTTAAATAGTATGGTTGTTGTAAGAATATATACTTTTCTATAATATATTATTAATTAATAATATTTAGCATCAATTATGTTTATCGAAAAACCACAGATATAAGCAGACTAACGACGTATGTTCTTTTTTTTTGTTTAAAATTCTTATTATTACTGATCCTTTTGTCTCTAAAAGTTTCTATTTTTTTTCCCGTACAATTAGTTAAATCGATTCACTTTGTATGTTGTGTTTTTTTCTCAATTAATATGACATGTATATAGAAAAAAAGAGACTTGTCAAATCTACCACTTAAATATATAAATTTTTTCTTTTTTCTTCGGTAATTCTTATCAATATTTACTATATATCAATTAATACACATTTAAAAACTCTTCAAACTCTTTTTTTTTTGTCTTAAAAATCTATAATTTTTGAATAATTTTCTTGCATTAAATGGTTGTGTTTTCAATAGGCATATATTATATTCACAGATTTATTAACCCTTTTTTTATTTTCTCATATAAAAACTCTCACTTCAAAAATTTTTTCTTGACTTTCAATCTTGCTGACCTATAGTAAAGATATATGTTCTATCCCTTTCGAAAAAAAGTCTTTATTGATATATAAGAGTAAATATACACAGAATTAAGAGTTGTTTTGGAAAACTACTTCCTTTGATTAATTTTTCTTTTCTTCCCTTATCAATTCGTTTAATTTTTTTATGAATTGCCTCCGTTTATTAATGGAATACGGATTGATTTGATTTCTTTCTTGCTTTTATCAAAACAAGATAAATTGTCCCTTAAAAATCTAGCAAATTTTTCTCAATCGAGATCTTGAAAAATTTTATCACAGATATCAATATTGAATTAAATGTATGTATGCGTGTGTGTGTGTGTAAGTGTGTGTATGTTTTTCAAATCAATTTCATTATTAGTCTATGCTTGAAATGTCCCTAAACTTATAGAAAAATGATATAGCTGTTGTGTTATTACTATTATTGTGTAATATCTTTGTCACTTGAACAAATTTGAACAATGTAGGTAGTCGGTTATATTGTTATTACTTTTCTTAAGACAACAAAATAAAAAAATTAATTGTGATTGTAAGATGCCAGAAAATTGATTCAATTGGAATATAATTTGAGAAAATCTTCCACGTGTTTTGTGACTTATTGTTTTGGAATATTCTCACTAAATTAAAAAACAAAAACAATTACTTATAGTATATAAATTTATTTTCGAGTAGGAATTTGCTTATTGAATGCTTGACTTCTGTCTATCTCTCAACTCTGACTTAATTTTCTAATTATGGACTTTTTTTTTGTTGCACTTCCACGCGAGAACGCACGGATGCTAAGCAAACGAAATAAATTATGATAAAAACACGATTAGTGAGTAACGTATAAGATTGTGTTTGGTGGTGTATGTCTACCTATAATTTCTAAATAGGCAACTTTTCTCTTATCTAACTTCCACGCGAATTTTCACTTCTAATTATCGTTTTTCTTTACTGCTTGCTTACTTAATTATTGTATGAAGTTAAATGATTACTTTTAGTAAATTTGTATTGTTATGCTTGAGGGACTGGATTTCTTCTTCACCTTCTTTTTCTTTTGCTTACGGTACTCTAATAACTATGAGTTGTGAATAATGCTTAATGTTAATATTTTTTTTTAAATTTTATTTATCTTTTCTTTTGGTTCCTAAACGCGATTTTTGCTGGGCTTCTTTTCACTTCTTTCCGACTAATTTTTTCTTCTTGTTTTTTTAAAAACACTTAAAAATATAGAAATCTTATTAGCTTTGTGTCTGTGTACGTTTTCTTTTCATTAATCACTTATTATCCTATTAATTCTTAAAATTTTCTATTGGGACAGAGTCTCAATCGAGTTTTTTTTTTTGTATATCACAGCTTTTATAATGGGGGGCCTTATTAACTACTACAAATTGGGTCTCATTAACCGTTTTTTGCAAAGATATTGTTTGTCTCCCACTTTACTTCACAATGAAAGAAAAAAAGAATGTCCTTAAAAACGAATCCTTTTTTTCTACTTGTTAAGATAGAAATTAAAGTAAAATTGTTTCTAAAAAGAATTTTTCTTTTAAAATCACACAAAAGTAAAAAGAATTTTGTTTGCTTTTTACGCACAACGAGAATGACTTTTTTCGAAAATGAATTTTACTTCTTTTTCCTTGAATACTCTAAATTTAAAATATTAACTTTAAATTTAGACTTTGTTTTTAATATCGAATGTTGGATTAGATTAGATTTTTTTTTCTTAAAAAATTGGTATAACTTTGATATTTTCACTTAATCTTCTTGATTTCTCTACTAAGAGTTTTCGATTCAAGTCTCAAAAAAATCACTTTTATTTAGTATTATGCAATGTTTTTGATTGATTTTGATTGGCAAATAGAACTTGCTGTCCTTTTTTTTTACTAAGATTATTATCAGCTACAAAAATATTTTTTTTCTTTTTATTCCAAATGAGCTCTGTTTTTTTTTGTTTAATGACTTGCGTTATTATTCTCTCAGGATGTACTGGTGGCTGGATATATAATTATTATTAGTTTTACTTATTTGAATCTTATCAAGTCTAAGGAGATTTTTATAACTCCCACCAATCTCAAAAAATTTTAATATTAATTCTTTTTTTATTATTATATAAAATGAGGCATAAAAAGTAGAAATTGTTTAGGACGACTTTTAATTACTAGAAAACAAATGACTAAAAACACGGAAAGCAGCGCAATTCAGCACTTTTTTTGTTTGTTATAAAAGCTAAATTTGGACTTAAAGTATAAATTTGTGTTGGAATTAAACTAAAATTGTAGATAAAATTTAACTTTTCTTACTTTTTTTCACCTAAAAACACGAGACACAAAAGTTTCTTTGAAGTATCTAAATTCACTTCACAGGCTTTGTAGAAATTGGTTAGGTTTTACCCTTATTTAATTTTCAATTCGACTTAAAATATGTAACTTAAAATTGTATTTTTCAAAAAGTTATGCTTTGTATGCTCTGAGGCAAAATATCAACTATCCGCGCTAAGGGCTCGGAAGTTACTTATTCTTTTTAGGTTAATAAATTCCCCTTAAAAATCTATTTTAGACACAAAATTCAGAAGACTTAGAATTAGCGATTTCACTTGTTTTTTTTTTAAATTTTTTTTTTCTTATTTACTACGCAATTAAATTGTTATTGAAACGATATCTTTTTCTTGTTTTTTTCTTTTTCTTAAATTTCTATCTTCAGCTTAAACTACTTATATGCAAAAAAATTTTATGATGCTTATTAAATCCAATAAGAATTACACTCTACTGTTTTTTATTCTTCTTTTAAAAATATTTTTTTCAATCACAACCATATTACATCAACATTTTATCTCATAAGGACATATAAGGATTTGGTTTCGTATGAACAATATGCTGTCTTCTTAGTTAACTTTCACTGCGAAAATGCACGAAAGCTATTGTAATTTAGTTTAAGGAAAATCTTTTAAAATATATAACTTAATTTGTTTTAAGAATATGTGATAAAATAATCGCATTTGTTTCTGCAAGAAATGCGGTTAAAAAAGAGAACTTCTTCTTCGTATTAAGACAGTGATACGAGAAACTAAAAATAATTAAATATCTAATTGCATTTGGCTACAACAGAAAGAGAATAATAGAAAAAATGTTTTTTTATCGTATATATGTCGTTTAGATAATATAATCTGGATGTGTGTTATTTAAGTTCGATTATTGTTTGTGTCGGTTAGTTCCTCTTTGAGAAAAAATCGTTAAATTTTGTAATGTTTTTGCAAGGCAAAAGTGTGCTTGCAGCTTGTTAATTTCCTCTGTTTTTCTTTTTTATTTTTTGAAAAAATACTCTAAATATACTTCTTTTTTTGACTTAATTATTAATTATCTGTTTTTCTCTTGCTTTGATCCGTTAATGTGTATCGTCGTTAAACTGTTAATTACTAATTTTTTTCTCATTAACACTATAAGTTTTATACTTAATATTAATTCAATAATAAGGAATTCCCATTAATTGTCTCGTGGCTTTAAAGATCACTCTCACCTACTTGGTTAATTACTTAAATTTTTCTTCACAGGCAATAGGCAGAATACGTCTAATTTTACTTTTTTTTACTTTAATTCTTAAATTGTATGACAAAAAATCTCAATTTAACAATTAATAGGAATTTTTATGCACTTTTTGATTATAATTAAACAATTAATATTTTTTTAATATGATTCTTTGTTTTCTGGTTGTGTTTTTGTTGTAATGATTATGTTTAGCTTGTTTCTAATCACCTAAATATATATTTCATATATTATGCACCCGTTCTGGAGATATTCTTCCTTCAACACTCTCCCGATAATTTTTTTTTTCTTTAATTTAGATTTTTTTTTTGTTTGTTAAACTTTTCGGCGGAAAGAATCCTAAAAAGTTGTGTTTAAATTAATTTAGATTATTGTATATAATTATAGTAGAGATGTCCACTGCTTTGGCGACAAGAAAAATGTTTTTTTTTGTGTGTATTTTTGTAGTTTACTCTCACTTTTTTTAAATGGAAATGTAAAAAGATTTATGTCGTCTTGAGGGGTTTCAGTTGTGTTTTTTGGTGGTTCCTTTCTTTTTTTACTATATTTATTCTTTGAATAAAAGAGACAAAAATGATGGAGTGATGTACACTTGCTTTATGTTATACTTTTTTTCTTCACTACAAAAATATCCTCTTAAATGATTGAATGAATGCAAAATTCACTAGAATAATTATTAATTAGTATTATTACTTCCACTGATCGCTGCGTTATGAAATGTCTTTTTATTTTTGTTTTGTCTGATGATAAGATCTTCACTTATGAATTACGAGGGTGTTTTATTATCAAAATTAAATGATTTTTTTTTTCTGTTTCCCTTAAGTGTTCTATAACTTGGTATGCTTTCATCAAAGTAATATGTAATATAAATATAAATATTTCTCGGCTTTCACAGTGCTTTCTTATTTCTTCAGCAGATTAATGGCAAAAAATGGAAAAATTTAATTAAAGCTTTTTGAAATAAATTTTAATTAAATTTTGCAATTTTTTTTGTGATTTTTTTTTGATAATCTCTCTCAATTTTTTTTTTTTGTTTAATAATTTTATAATTTGTACGAAGGCAATAATTTAGTTATAGCTTTTCATTGAGCCACCACCAAAAAAACGTGTATGCTTTTTACTTTATCAAAATTTACTCGCAAGTAAATGTATAATAATAATAATTAATGCTGGTTATTTGGCGGTTTGTATTGAAAAACCCTTACAATCTTTTCTTAAAAATTCTTCTTTTTGGTAAATATCAAAATATTCTCCTGTCTCCTCTCGGTTCTCTGACCTCCTTTCTCGTCGAGATGTTCTTAGTTGGCAAAAAAAGAGAACGTCGTATGCTTCACTCTTGCTGATTCTCTCTTTACATTTACACTTTTTTTTTATTCACTGATATTATTTTTTTTTTGTTCTTTTTCAATTTTTTTAAATACTTTAATTGTTTTCTTTTTACTTTTTAGATTTTTTTTTTGTACACTTTTTTCAAACGAGCAACTCTTTAGATACAAAACTCTGAAATGAGAAGGAATAAAAGAGAATGAAAAATAACATGAGAAACATATTCAATGAGAAACTATACAATGTTCAGATTGTGAAAAGTTCACATATTTAAAAAAAAAAGTTTTCTTTTTTTAGGTACATGAAATTGTTGAGATTCTAGAAATAGTAAGGAATGGAATGAGATTCTTTTCTGTCTTGTGAGTGAAGGAAAATCAATACATTGTTAATACAGTTTTACTATTGAATCGTAAAAAGTTGTAAGGTAAATTCAATTTAGATACATTAAGTTCCACTTGCCAAGCAATAAAGCTGATTTAATCACATCATAAGATATAAGAATCTGTGAGAAATAATTTAATCAATAACTTCAAGGCAATAAATCATATAAAATGCTTAAAAGCATTTCTAGAACTTCACAACAAAAGGAAATTCAATTTTCCAAACATTTCTATCCACAAAAAGTATCAAACTCTTTATTTTAGCAGTCTTGATCCAGTTTATAAAAGGGCGGAGAACTTTCATGCAATTTAAATGCGCAAAAAGTCATTTCATGCATTTATGCAAAGTTATGAGCCCTTTAAAAACAGCTTTCAACAGTAAATACTAAGTACATGTAAAATATATACAATATAGATGTGTATGAAGCCTCGAAAAGTTCAAGGATAAAACAAAAAAAAAAATTCAGTACTCATATTTATTATTTCTGCTCATTCAACAAAGCCACGATATTCTACATTCTGTCTCATTTTTCATCACTTACAAAGCATAAAAAATTTGCAATCAATGCGAAAAAAAATTCCATTGCATTGCAGACATTCCCAGGACTCGGATTTTTTTTTTCCTTAATTGAGAACGGAAAAAAAATTGATATAAAAACTTTTTTTTGTGTTTCACTTTTAAAGGCCAATTTGTATCATTTTTTGATTATTTTCTAAATTTAATGAACATTTTTCCAATTGCTTTGCACTTTTTCTGCACAAAATATCATAAAATTTCCTCAAATTCTCTTTTTTGCAATATTTTTTTTTTTTATTATTTTTCCTTTACAGAAACACACTCAAAAGCCCCTTTTCAACTGCTTTTTTTCGTACACAAGACGCGAATGGCTGAAAGCTTTTTTAGCTCTAGTTTTTCTATAGATTCATAATAGTGAATACACAAACATACTTCAATACAATTAAATGAAACAGAATGGGAATTTTCTTATCCACGATCATGCGCAGTGTGAAGAATCAACATTATAGAGAAAATAACCTTGTAGAAGTTTTATCAGGAATTACAGTGTGTCGATTGAAAATGTTTTCTAGATGAAATATCAATTTGAGTTATGATTTTTTGATTGCCAAGATTTTAAATTGAAGTAAAAAGTTGAAGGATATCCAAATGAATAATTGATCGACTTGAAGATTTGTTCTGCAAATTTATTACCAATAAAATTTATTACAAGGGTTGAGATAGAAAAAAAGGACTCAATTTGATTCAATATTTGAAGACTTTTTCAAAGTTTCACTCAAGAAAGGACAAAAAAAATATTATAAATAATTTTTTTTGATGTTTGTCTTTTCCAACGGACCTTAACCCGATGTATAAAGCGATTAAGAGGAAAATGTGAGACCCACGCATGAGGGAACTTTGAAGAGATATTACTATAAAGTATAGCGACACCAGTTCAAAAATTTTCACATATAAGATTAAATTCTTTCGTAAAAATAGCAACAAGATGATAAAAATGAATAAACGCAAGGAGAAAATGTGATTTTTTTTTTCTTCTCTGCCTAGCGTACGCTCCCATACACGACTCACATACACGGTGAAAAACAAATACAAATGTGAGAAAATAAGAAAATTTGTCATTTGTATGTTTTTGTTTTTGTGCTGCAGATTTATTTTTCAAATGACACCCACTCACTGCTGGTGCTCAAAATCTCTCGACATTATTGTTATTTTATCAAACATTCGTAATTTTTTTGGTAGCTCTTTCTTGATAACGTTCTTATCAATAAAAATTATTATATTACTGACTTCTTAATTCTCTTTTCTAATTTTAAACTTGAACTTCGCCAGACTTGAATATGATAATCTTACATTATGCTATGGCGACTCGTGCAAAAATGTGGCACGTTTTGAAAAAGGCTGGTCTTTTAAAAATTGATTTATTGAGGATTATAACGCAGTTATTGGGTTCAAGATGTATAAAGGATTTTTAAAAATTGTAGAAAAAGTCTTATTGGATTTTTCCTGATGATAGATTTGATATATAGATGAGAAATTATAAACTATTGAATAAATCATTGATGATGTTTTAATTGCAGAAATTTGCTTTGAGTCTCGAGCTCAATTGTTCTGTTTATTTCAAAACATTAAGATTCATATTGTTTTTGAAGGTTTGTAGTCTTGTTCTGAGGTTAACAACTTATAATATCGGAACTTAAACATATGGATAGAAAGTAATATAAGATAGCCAGAACTAAGGTTCCAGAAGCATTTACTAGAAATTTTCATTAACACAATCATAAACTCAGACAATATTCTTGTTGTCTTTGCTGAAAATTGTTTTTTAAAAAAAAAAAAATTGTAAAACATCAATGTTGTTCAAAATTGTTATGTCTGTGTACTTAAATTAACTATTTTGTTTTCACAAAATAAACATTGCAGCAATTTTTTTAATTATGAGAAAATTTCGAAACTTCTCTTTTTGTTAATAAATAAGTTTTTTTTTCTTTGTAGAAATATTGAAATACCTGTATTGAGAAACATTAGAACTCTTTGCTTTATAAACAAGTCTGTTTGCTTTAGACGAGTTGACTTTTTAAGTTTCTGAATGAAACTTTTGGATTGTTTATTTTTGCAAGTTTTGTGATTTCAAGGACATTTAATGAAGTCTAAAAAACTTGCTATTGGATTAGAAAAAGTTACTCATTTTAAAACTCTTGTCTAATCAAGAAATTGAGACAAATGACATGAATAGAAATGACATTGAAAAAAAAAAGTTTCAAACTTATCAAAGAAATAAAACAGTCAGGCATGTTATCAATTTCTATATACACATTTT
This sequence comes from Chironomus riparius, assembly GCA_917627325.4. Classification (NCBI taxonomy): domain Eukaryota; kingdom Metazoa; phylum Arthropoda; class Insecta; order Diptera; family Chironomidae; genus Chironomus; species Chironomus riparius. The sequence goes on from OU895878.1 coordinate 50,472,601, forward strand.
TTCATGAAATAAAACCAATTTTTTTTTAATATCGATAACGAGCAAGTTGAAATAAAAATATTTTTTCTTTGTCAACAGAAAAGGCATGAAAAGTAAAAACAAAATTCGAAATATGAACCTTATAAATTACTCATATTTATTCTGATTGATATTCATATATTTTGTATACTTTTTTCATTTCTTAGCAGACAAAACGAAGTGAAATGTAAAAGAAATAAAAATCAATAACGGAAATACGTATACACAAGGTTGACGAAGAACTCTTTTTTTTGCACACTTATCGAGCAATAAAAATAATTTTATATAAATATTTACAGTCTTATTGAAAATTAAATGTGACCAAATTCACACAATCGTTCTGATATGAAAGCAGTTTTTATTGGCTTTGTGATAAAAGAATTTGATATTTTCCACACCGTCAGCCATGGACGTAGTCAGGGGGTGTAATTATCATTTTAAAAATAATTTGAGCGAATCTTTCTCAAAGCTTTCTGACTACAACCATGCTGCCAGTCAGCCACAAGTGGAAATGAAAAGGAATTAAGTAATGTATATTTTTATCATATTTTGTTGCTGATTAAATTTCTCAACTTTGTGTTTTTCTTTCATTTTGTGTTTATCAACGATCAAAATTACTCCACAAATGCCCACGAAATGTCTTTTCGTGTAAATAAAATTGAGATGAGAGAAAAATATTGAAAATTAAAGGCAATAAAAATGAACTGTACACGATGACACGTTATACAGTATGAGTAATTTATGTGTCGATAAAAATAGTCAGATAAAAAAATTCACAAAAATTAAAAATAAATAAATTAAGCCGTTTTTTTGCCTTCATTAAAAAGAAGTATTTTCAATTACATAAAAGTTCAACGCAACTGACCAAAGAGATCAAGAAAAGAAAGAAAAAAACTTAATTAAAACAAACTATTTTTTTAAGACTTCGACTTTGGCTACGAAGAATGTTAACGGGGTGATTTACTATATATATTTTCGTTATTTTTATGACTTTTATCTACATTCAAGCTTATGAATATTTACTTCATATGAATTAATGCTCTCCTTTATGCTACATTTTTCTTTCCACCTGTGATCTTTGCAATGCTTTACTGAACATACAATTTCTTCAGTCAGTCTTATATTTATTTTTTTTTTCTTTTCTTTCTTTATATTATGCAATATAAAAACAGAAGAAAAAACACATAAGCAATATAAAATGAATATATGAAAGAGATAGAGAACAAAAATAAAATGCCACCTCATCAACAACAAAGTTTTAACAACGCAAACAGTAAATGTGTGTATATTAAACTTTTAAATTTTCTTCATTGAGATTGGGATGTTTACAACAAAACCTAGTCTTTGTGATTCATGAATTTTTAGTCATTCGATGATAAATCAGATTTTAAGCATCTAAAATTTACAAATTTAGTGTAAAACAATCCAAGATTCGCTCTAATGCCTCAAAAACCTCAAACTAGGCAATTTTAAATACATATTATTGCTACCAAGCAAATGAATTATTTTCGGAGGTATTTGATACGGTTAAGGTTTTTTTCTACATCGCTAAGAAATAATAGCAAATGAGAGTAAGTAAGAGAGCAGTCGAGAGAATCGCAGCAGATGTTGCAAATACATCAAATGTAATGAAGTTGAGCAAAAAAAAAAATATGATAATATCGAATCAAACTAAAGATTGAAAAATAATAAAAATGTGTGTTTATATGTATAAGAAAGAGTCGAGAGAAGCGAAAGAGAGTAAAATGCCGGTACATATTACTTTATCTGCTGTCTAAATATGTCTCTGTTGCAGACTCTGAGAATATAAAAATAAGAAGAAAAAATAAGAATAAGATGAAGAAAAACGTGTTTCAGAATTCAGAAGTAGTTTTGCCACGACGTTTTCAAGTTTTTTTATACTTCTATTTCCAATCTTCTCTCTTTTATCCATTCAATAATTTTTTTCTTACTTCATACAGTATGAATTCACATATCGCAAGACCTTTTTAGCTTCATTCAATTTATAAGAGAGTTCAACATGTATTAAGAAGGAATCTTAAAGAGATTTGACTTTGGTAGCTGACATTAAACGCATTTTAACGATTGTGACTGAAAGTGTGAATTACAATTTCTCGATTTTAACTCAAATAATGTAATAAAATATTCTCGTGACAATACGAATGATCTATAATCATAGCACATTATTCAAGAATTCACGCTTCGCTAAATATATTCGTAAAGCATATCAGCAGACAAATGTAAAGATCATATAGCAGACAGAAACATTTCTGCCCTAAGGGAAAACAAGCTTCAAAGGAGCAGAAGAAAAAAAAATTGGATAAAGATAGACTAAAAGGAGAAGAAAAATCAATTAAATGAATATTTTTATATACTCTTACTGCTTAAGCCAATCTACATGAACACCGAGTTCTAATGTGATAGAAAAATAAGAACTAATTCTCATTCATGAGTTGCCTTTTTTTTGCTGATGCTGTTGCCTTTTCGATATAGCCGTAAGTAGAGCGGGTAAAGCAGTGGCTTTGTTTAACAACGAAACATATTTCTTTTCCCCTACTCGAGCTACATTAACTTCGTGTTCATATTATTATACTTTTTCCTAGCAAATAAACAATAATGACTTCTTTTTTTTTTGTATGTTTCTTGCTTCTAAACTGCTTGTTGTTCCACAATATTTGCGTCTTACAGACTAATTATCAATTGATATATTTTTTTGTTTGACTCATTATAGTCTCTGTTTGGACATAATGATTCTTTTTCAAATAGACTCTATTGTTGTTCTTATTATTATTTAATACACCTATACAAAAGCTAAAAGACAAGACGCAATAAAAATTAAGAATTCTTGAGTGCAAATATTACAAAAACAAAAAAACTCGCGATTTTTTTTTCTTCTTCGATCAGCTTATGACTTTTGCTGCTTGAGTTTTTACACAAAAAAGCTATATTTTGAGATATAAAATATATATATATTTCGAGAATATTTTTCATCTCTGCTTAATTTTTATTTCTTTTTCTTATTGAAGAAAAAAAAAATAACCATTTAGCTAAAGTTGTTTGTGTATTCTCAAATATCAAAAAAAAAAAAAAAAATAAAGAAGTGAAAAAAATATATAAATTTTCGCTCATATTTGCACGATGAGATGCTAGCGTATTTACTTTGTCTGATTGGGTGGGTGTGTTGGAAATGAAATAAAATTCGAGAAACTCATAAGTCATGTGTTACTCGTGGATGTTCTTATTGGAGTATTATTATTATTATTATTAATCATTATATTTTAGGCTTGCGGCTTAAATGACGCACTTGAGATAAATAGAGTTCTAGATACTTTTTAATGTGTGACTCTTATGAATGAATTTAATTTTTTGTGAAATCCAGATTAATCATTGAAAAGATTCATAGAAATTTTAGGAACTACGTCACTGAAGATTAATTTAAAAAATTTCCACTGTCATGAAACCTTACAAAGGTTGATAACGTATTACTCTACTTTTTTGTTGTTTTTAAAATTACAATACACAGACATTGCAGATAATGCATCATGTAGAACTTACTAATATTACCAGAAAAACGCATACTAACACATCTAAAGCTCATTTATAACATTTTTCATTCATAGAATTTCCATGTCGATTTCATGATTTTTCATAACGAAATTATTCCAGCTTTGTATAGCAAGTTATTCATGTCTTTAAAATTTTATGTAATTTGGTATAAATCAAGAGTTATTTAAATGACAAGTAAAATAGGATTGTAATCTTTGATGATTAAACAACAATTCAACAATTTGTTGCGAAACAAAAGTCAATCCCTCAAAAAAAATGTTGCATAAACCAAAATTTGTTCTCAATAGTCGTGATTTGTGAAGGTCAAATTTTCGTGACTGCCCACATTCACATCCATGAATAATCTAATTAATCTAAAGCATGAACAAATGCGTCTAACCTAATTCTCATTCATTAATTGAATGACTTAATAACTTGTTTATAAAGCAATATTTGCGTGTACATGAAAATAAAGGTAAGCTAAGAATGGTGTGTCTCGTAGCTGAAATGTATGGGTTTATACCATGTTTCTAAAGTACTTTGATGCAAATATAGTCGGTATATAGACAACGAGCAAGCTGAAATGTTGATGCTTTTTACTTATTATTCTTTGCTAGATATTTCACTATAGTCAAATAGATTTTTTTCTTCTTCATTTCTTTTTCTCCGTCTCTTCATTCTCGATCGAACATACAAAAAAAGGCATCTCTTATTATTGTTATTACTACTTCTATCCATTCTTCTTCATCTTATTCTCATTTTCTGTGTGCGAATATTTATCTACATTTTTCAAATCTTTTTGAGCGAGAAGCTAGCTTCAGAATATACTTTGATATTTCATGACCGATTCGCGAATCGTGAAAATAATTATGTAATTTTATTATATCTTCATATATTTTTTAGATATAGAGCAAAAGGTGTTTATTGGAACAAAACAAGAAGAGCATGAATATTTCATACAATGTGTCCGTATGTATGCAAGAGAGAGGAGATGATTTCATAGACACCAGCTAACTGGCAGAGATAAATGTAAATTATTATTATTTTTTTTCTTGCTCGTGAATGTAAATTTATATTATAATTAACTCAAATTGTATGTCATTTAAATCTTTCTTGGGCAATACGATTGCACATTATTGCTGGTTTAAAAAGAAAGTCAAAAGTTATGTGCTGTAAAACCATACAAAAAATTGTGACACAGTAAAATCGATTTAGAACGAACGGCATAACAAATCATCATCTATTGCCATTTATAGACCATAAAGTCGAATGTCATAAAATTCTTTCAACACCTACAGTCATCTGCTATACTTCACGTGTTCTCTCCATTCGTCGACTATTCTTAACTTTGCAACTTTTTTTTTTTATCTAATCGCATTCACATCATTCGTCACGCTTGACGAGCGATAATTCTATTATGAAAATACTTTTTTTTTGTTGTTGCTTATTTAAAATAAAATTCATACATACAGAAGCGAAACGATGATGATAAAAAAAGAGAATATATTGTATATACTTTACTTATTATTATATGTGTACTAAAATATATATATCAGTGATATGTACCCTATTTTTTTGAAGTATCCAATAACAATACAATTGCAGCATAGAATTGCTATATTTTCGTTTTACTTCATCAACTTTTTTATGTGTTTTAATGAACACACACTCTCACAGTTTCTTTTTTTTCTTCAATAATATTATTATTATTTTTTTACTTTTTTTCATGTGTATAATTTTTTTCTTCTTCTTTTAAAATGCATTCAGAATTTTTTCTTTTATTTTTCAGCACAATGGATTAATTTTGGTAATTAAATAAATATTTGGGATCACTTTATCAACCGATTGTAACGCGATATCAATTTTGTTTGAACTGCCTTTTTTTCCTAGCCCCGAAAAAAAAATAATTTCAGATCACGAAGCTTAACACATCTTGTTCCAAGATGTACATAAAATGTACTGATGTATAGTTGGCTCATGTATAGGTGGCACATTTCAAAATACATGTCATGGGTTCGGCAGGTACAGGAGAGGAACAAAAAAAAAATTTATGAGGCAATAAAGAAAGTTTCAGAACTTGATTCTTTGTTGTGGATAATTTTTTGGCAAATTATAAAAAAAAAAAACATTTGTTTGTTTTTATGATTTAATTACGATTGAATTGACGTTATTTGGAGATCTATCCAAATCAGCCATTTGCTTTTTAACGTCCTCTACTGGATATCTATGTAACTATGTTTTCAATTTTTCTATGCGCATTTTATTTTATTCCCTTGAATTTTTCATTACTTTAATTAAATTTCTACTGGACATTGTTATGCTGATTAAACCTTCGATAATGTAATTAATAATTAATCACTTAATAAAATAACAATAAAAATAATGATTGGTGAATTGAAACATTTTTCATCACTTTTTCAATACTTTTCGGTCCTTCATGATTTTTCACAATGACTCGAAGCAGTTGGAAAAATGTTCTCGAATTAATTTTTTTCACTCAATTGACATTTTTCTTCAGACATTTGCATCCCAAAAATTTTTTTTCGTGCGCTTCAACTTTATCAATTTTCATGAAAAATACCCTAAAATTCACTCTTACCTTTATATCGATGAGTTTTATCAACGTAATCACACTCGATTCAAGTCATTTTGCAGTTCTTTTATCGAAGAATTCGCGTTTAAAGATTTTAAAAACACAATTAAATTTTTTTCGCGTACGATTCGCTCTCTTGATTAAGAACTTTTCACGGCGGGTCTGTACATTATATTTCTTTTTTTCTTCAGTCACAGGGCTTTCAACTACAGTCGATTGAAAAAATAATACCAAGTTTCGTGGGACATCTATAAAAACTTGTTGTTTATAAATTTTTTGATCTCACATTTCCGTTAATTGAATCAAATTTTGTTCACGCTTTTGACATTTTTGAACTTTTTCCTCGAAAACCCTTTAAATGAAACTATTCAAAAGCTGTATTATTTGTTAAAAATTGAAATATCGTCCAATAACAATAACGACCCATGAGCTCCATCTAGATTCGATTATGTGAATTACCTTTTGTAAGCAAAACACAATAAATAGTTAAAAGTTTATTGAAATTTAAAAAAATTAAAATTAAATGAGATGGAGGAGCATATAAAGAGAGATTTTAATATAAATAGAATGTGTAGGTCGTGCCTGACTGAAGCAGGCGATGATATGAGCGAAATATTTGGACATCAGGACTCCCCAGATACTTTAAATTTGCATCAAATTTTAATGCAATTAACAACAAATGTTCAAGTAATTTATACATTTTATATTAATTACATGACAGAATTTTCAAAAACTAGTTTGTTTAAACTTTAATAATTAGCAACAAAATTAATTAATAAAGTTTTCAAACTATTTTTTTTTAATAGTTTAATCCAAATGATGGAATGCCCGACAAATTGTGCAAAGATTGTACAGAGAAGGCGTTTTTAGCTTACAACTTTAAAGTTGTATTAGAGCAAAGTGATACAACACTCAGAAATGTTTTTCGGGATCAAATTCAAACTATAAAGAAAGATACAGTATTTGACCCATCTCACGCATATCTTGGCTTGGGAATCAAGACCGAAATTGCATTTGTTGACGCTGATCCTTTTATCGATGACGATGGTGATTTTGATTATGTTCAAGCTCAACCGCAAAGTTCAGTTCAAGGAAATCAGCAAATGGATAACCACAATGTATACCCACATAATGATGAAGAGATACTAGATTCTGATGATGACGATGATGATGATGAAGATGACGATGACGATGATGACGATATTTCCGAGGACATATCACCAAAAGAAAAAGTCATTAAAAAGAAAATAATATCACCAAAAAGTACAGAAACCGTTGACTATATTAAAGATGAAGAAGGAAAATTCGTTTGTCAAATTTGCAACAAAAAGCTGGTTGATAAGAAAGGATTCAATTTGCATCTTCGCCTCCACACTGGAGAAAACTTGAAACGTTGCAATATCTGCAATCGAGGTAATCAAGCTAATTACAAGCTGTTAATTTTATGCAGCTCAACTATAAGCGTGTTGTCAATTGGCTTCACACAGTAAAAAATGTTGTCGAATGAGATAAACACACTGATTGAAATATATCCAATTAACTTGTTTACAATAATAATGCTATTGTGTGTTGTATCCATAAATCAAATTGTTCCTTTTTTTCATGTCAACTAATTTATTAATTTAATATGTTTTTAAGGTTTCATTAAAAGCGATCACCTCAAAAGACATTTACTGATACACGAGAAATCAGTGAATTGTGACTATTGTGATGAATCATTTGCGTCACGTGCTGACTACAAGATTCATTTGAAAGATGAGCACGAAGATGACATAATACAGGAGTCTGATAAGATACCAAAGAGTCAAAAGCCACGTCCAAATTATATGAATGCAATCTGCAAGATTTGCGATAAAAAATTCCAAAAGATAACAGCGTTAAGGACGCATGTAAATCAGCATCTCTTATCGACGTCATTTGATGATACAGACATAAGAAATAAAATTTTCCTTTTTAATCCACTCGAGATTGACTTGGAGAAGTCATCAAATCAAGATCTTCATTTGTATGTGAAGAATAAATTAAATGAAAATGAATGTGAAAAGTTTTATCAAATTGTTACACGTGATGGCCATGAACTCTTATTAAGTGATTCGGAGACCGAAGATGAAAATGAAATGTGTCATCCTGATGATAGAATTGAGTTATCGATTGAGCATGCACCGATTTCAACAAAAATACCATACACGTGCTCGCGATGCATTAAAACATTTGCAAGGAGTAAAGACTCAATGACCCATATGATGACGGAACATTTACATGAGCTTAATGAATTTATTGATAGATGTAACACATGCAGTAAAGTTTATCCGAATAATTATATGTTACAAAAACATTTGAAATCTCAGTGTGAGAATAAGACAAAGAAATTAAGTTGTAGTACGTGTAATAAGAAATTTATGTGGCTTGATTCGATGGTTAAGCACTGCGAAACTGAGCATCCAGGAACAGATAAAATTAAATTGTATACGTGTGAGTTATGTGGAAAGGCATTCTCACGATCGGAGCATCTTGAGAGACATCGAAAGACACACAATCCATCCGAAAAGAAGTTTGAATGCACAGTGTGTCAAAAGAAGTTTAATCGCAAAGACAATTTACGTTCGCATATGAAAATTCATAAGGACAATCGTGACGACGAGGATAAACATTTGTGCATCTATTGTGGTCGAGCATTCAGTAATTCGTCTAATTTAATTGTCCATATGAGACGTCACACTGGTGAGAAGCCATACAAGTGTGATTTATGCGAGAAAGGTAGCTAGTGCTTATTATTAATGTAATTATAGGTAATGACAATTTTATAATTTTGCAGGCTTTCCACGATCATCTGATCTACAATGTCATCGAAGAACGCACACAGGTTTTTATAATACCAAATTTAAATCTCACTCCATTAATTTTAACATTCAATCACTGAATCATCCTTGTTATTCTGAATATATCTGGTACTAAATTATCTATAATTATAGGTGAGAAACCCTGCTTATGCACGATTTGCGGTAAAGGATTCTCAAGATCCAACAAACTTGTGAGACATATGAGAATTCACACAGGGATACGTCCTTACCAATGTACCTGTAAGTTATTGGACATGCTTAAAAATAAGTTAAATCTAATGGCTTAAATTCTTAATTGTAGATTGCGACCGTGCCTTTACGCAGTCCAATGACTTGACACTTCATATACGAAGGTGAGTAACCTATCCATCTTAGCTAATTGACTGCTTAGTAACGATCTTATATCTTAACAGACATACAGGAGAAAAACCATACGTAAGTATCAGAAGCTCAATTCTTATTAGAATAACTAGTTTAACAAGAAATAAAAAATAATTTTAGGTATGCGGAGTGTGTGGAGACAGATTCATCCAAGGTACAGCACTCAAACAGCACCAAAGAATGCAGGGTCATATGGAAGGAAGCCAACCGAGTCCATACGCAAGTATAAGCGTCAATAATCCAAGTAGATTTACAAACTCTAATTTAGTCAATCGACGTTACATGGAGCAACAGGCGCAACAACAGAGCCAACAAAATTCCCAAATGCCAATCAAGCCAGTGATCCCAAGAAGACGAACAGCAAATAGTCAGCTTTCCACAAATGTTAATCCAGAACAAACTACTTCAACAATGCATAATCAGCCACAAGAGCATGTTGCAAATGACATAAATCGATCACCATCACCTCATACGTCTGGATCACAACATTCGACTGGATCTCAAACACCGAATCCAGCAACGCAAGATATAAAGCCAAATTTACAGAATCTAAATTTGCCACAATATAATGGAAGCATGCCACTTGTAAATAACATACCGAATATGGAGATAGCTACACTGTTTACAATGTCTTTTAATCAGAACTTTCAAAATCACTCAAATTAAATGTTTTTTGCTCTAAATTTAATGAATTGACAACTTATTTTAAGTATTTTACACACACAAAGGAGAATCAGTATAATGTTTTGAAACTTGTAACACTGTGAGATGTTGAAACAATTAAATATATAATAAAAATCACTTTAATTAAGCAAAATTGTACTCACCTTTTACTGGATTTGAAAAGTATCCTGGAATGAAACTGGAAGTATCTTGGAAAACAGGAACTTTTGTTGATGGATTTTATTTTCTGATTTCTACAGATGCTGGTTAATTCAATTAACATTTTTCACAGCCAACTGAATCTTAAAATAAGCATTCAACATGTTGAAAGTAATTTGAGTCTAATCCTGAGTTGTGCAAAAGAATCTAGTTTAACGATCGTTGAATATTCGAACTGCAAGCTTTGGAAGGGGCTCGGGGCAAAAAACTACGATCTCATTCTTTTCTGCCAAGATTTTTAATTCGCATGTGAGTATTTTTCAAAAATTAATTAATTAACATGGAAATCCACATAAATAAATGATGAATTAAAGTGAATCTATTAAGTAAGATGTCAAGCTACAGTTTTAGCATGAATGCACACATTTATGTGCCTTAATTAACGTAAAAATGACATTTGTTTTCGTGGTTTTTGTGGACATTAAAAAATGAATTTTCAGGTTAGAAGAAAACAACACAAAATAAATTAATTGAACTTATTTATCGTTTTAGACTCAGAATTCTCAGAGTATATAATGGCACCAACTGTTGCAAAGAAGACAGCCAAAGGCAAGAAGCCTGCAAAAGTCGTCAAAAACCGTGATTTAGGAAGTGGAATCCTAAGATGGACACGATTCAAGCTTAAACAGAAGAATTCATATCGTTTGAAGAATGCTAAAGCAGCAAAGAAAGCAAAGGGCAAGAAAGATCCATCAAAGAAAGTCGTTGTGACAGTCACAAAGGATATTGGTGGAGCTAAGAATGGAGGCAAACGCGTTGTTAAACTCATCAAGAGCCGTGCATCTTATGCCACAAAAGCTAAGGTCACAACACGTCCAACAAGAAACTACTTCAAGAAACATGTTCATCATACACGCCGTACATTAGTTCCAGGCAAAGTATTGATTCTTTTGGCTGGTCGTCATAAGGGCAAACGAGTTGTATTAATGAAGGTTTTGCAATCCGGATTATTGCTCGTTAATGGACCATTCTATTTGAATAGCTGTCCATTACGTCGCATCTCACAACGTTATGTGATCTGCACAAAGACTCGTGTCAACTTGAAGGGTGTCACTATTCCTGAACACATCAATGATACATACTTCAAGCGCGCTGATAAGAAGAAGGCACGCAAGACCGAAGGTGATATCTTTGCTAAACAAGAAGAGAAATACACACCATCAGAGCAACGCAAAAAGGATCAAATTGAAGTTGATAAGCTTGTACGCGGTGCTATCAAGAAGACAAATCAAGGATTGTTGGTCAGCAAATACCTTAAATCATACTTTGCATTGAGAAACCATCAATATCCACATCGCTTGCGTTTCTAAGCTAATTCTTTATGATTTAACTTCATTTTCCTCCCTTTTTTCGTGCTGCGATGATGAAAAATATGTAACAACAGTTTTGAAATGCTGAAATAAATGGAAAATTTATTATAACGGAAAATGAAACTCTTTGTTGCTTATTCGTGGCTTTTTGACTTATTTAAAGGACATTTTCCTGCTTTGTTGTTCATGTTTAATTGATTTTTCAGCCTTATTGATATTATTTGAACCTGTCTGGATCAGCTGAATGAAATGCATAAAAGATCCAGTGAAACAATAAGCAAAGCAGTCGGTAAAGAAGATTTCTGGATCTAAAACTTATTCTTAATTCCTGTATTCCATAATAACTGTCAAAATAATTTTAAATTTTTTGAGATCCAGTTTGAATATTTTCCAGCCGTTAATGTTCAAATTTATTTTTAACGATTTTTTCGTAATCTACGGATCCTGTGTAATCAAGTAAGTAGGTCAGTTAATCACGTTTCAAATCAAATTTTATTAATTTCTCTAGAATTTTCAAGCATTTCCATTACTTCTATACATCATAACTATAATAAATTCTTTTTAATATTAATTAATTCCTAAGATTCATCGACACATCTTAAATGTACTCATAAAACATATACCAATATGTGCAATTGAGAAGTGTAAAGGTAAGCGGAAATGCTACACGACTAAATTTATCGACATGAATTGCTCTTCTTAGTCGAACTTGTGCTGGAGTCAATTTTGTAGCTCCTCGAGCTGGGGCAGGGGGAGCTGGGGGTAAACTTAAAGCATCAATTTGACAGCTTCGACGAGGATTCAAAAATGGATGTGGTGAATCTGTTGGATCTTCTTGTTGACTACATCTTGTTTCTCGTCTAGAGGACTGTAAAATTATTAAGAAATTAGATTTTATGAATCAGGGAACGTTAACATATCACGTCCAACATTAAGGGGGGGGGGGGGGGGGGGGGGGGGGGGGGGGGGGGGTAGGGGTTAGGGGGTTCTATAAATCTAACATTTTGATGGACATTATTTGTTAACGATCCCAAAGTAATCAGTAAGGTATAGGATACTTGACCATCTAAAAAGGGAACTTACAAAGGACTTTTGTTCTATTATTAATCCTACCTTTGCGGAAGGTATTGAATTTTTAGCTGTCTTTCCAGTTGCAAGCTCAAAGAATTTATCAAACTTATTTTCTGGTGGTGGCGGTTTAGGTATTGGTTTTGGAAGTGATGAATCTCCTAAGAATAAAAACCATTATCATGAATCTTTAACTTTTATGTCAATCCTTAACTTACCTAGCACAATATTCACCAAACAATATTCCATTAAAGCCATAAACACAAAAACTGTGCATACTGACATGAAAGCATCAACAGCTAATGGAGAAATTCGAAGATAATTTATGTAAATTAAGATTTTTAAGACTTACAAACCTTTCAAGTAAGATACAGGCGGTAAGCTCGCTTGTGATTTTGCATGCTGTGTTGAAAGTGTCAGCAGTGAAGTGACTCCTAATGTAACCCTAGCTGGAGCTGCTTCTGGCTTGATCCAAAATGAAACCCACTAGAAAAATTGATGAGTTTTTGAGTCTTTTTAGTATTAACGACCCTATTTACTACAATTTACCGACATAATGACGATCAAGCATGTTGGAATATATGTATGAAATAAGTAATATCCTAAACGACGTTTTAAGACAAATACAACTTCTAAGCATGTAAAATTACCCGTTGAATAAACCTAAAGATGCATTTATAAGGATATAAGTCTTTATGAGTATAAATGTCAAGTCTACTCACTTGCGTACAATCTGCTGTGTAATTCTTAATTAGTGCCAATTGTGGCAATTCTATATTTTCATCTACAACTAAGGGCACCTCAGGATCCCAATCAAATTTCATATCTTCTGTTGTATGAGATACTGTCAAATGAACATCAATTTATTATTAAGAATCAGTAATGAAAATTACAGTCAAACGTACAACTTTCCATTTGCAATTTACATTCTTGTGTGTCGTGTGGATAAATGACAAAATTCATAGCACATGACAATCTAAGTGTTAATTTAACCATATACAATATCGTTTTATCCTTATAAAGCCACATATAGTGATTTGGTATCGTCATTGTTTGAAATGTCACGGATTTTGCATTCTTAAAAAATGAATCAGGCCTCCACATGTTCTTCAGCCACTCGACTTCAAGTAATCGATATTCTGATGTCATATTTTCCGGAAGTCTTAATCGATGATCTTTCCATGTTTGTGCAAAAAATATATCAGCCGCGTATGTCTGGATTGTTTAAATTTGTATAGAATTGATAGATTTTAATGATTACTGTCTTGATTAAAGGATTTTTTTAAAAGATCCAGGAGCATAAATAAATTAAGCAAAGATTCCATGTGAAAATAATCGTATTTTTAAGACTATACTCAACCTAAATCACATAGCAATAACCAATATAATGATCACTATTGTGTACAAAGGATGTTTATCTCTATTATCGAGTTTAAACTTGAGAAAAATGAGGTCAAAAACAATTTTTTGTTTACATTTTCTTAAATTGTAATCTTTTTTGCATTTCCTTGAATCAATATTAAGGATGGAAACTTATTAATCATAGACTTTGGTGACTTTATCGATTATGTTCACAAAAATCTAACAGTCCACGTGTGTCAAATTACCATTGAAGTTTCGTCAATCGAATCAAGTCCCATGACAGTAACATGAAAGAACACCGTCGTTGCCTGACCATCCTTTTTGGGTGGCCTCATTTTATCATAAGTTTTTGGATCCTCTGGTAAGAGATCATTGAAAGTGAGACTCGTTCTGAAAATAGACAATCAAGAGCATGTAAAATTTAATGATTAACATTAAAGTTGTGTACGATTGCGAATGTGAATGTTAAAAATAGGAAGAAAGAAGGGTGAACGGATGAAAAGCAGTCGAGAATCAATTGAGAAATAGAGCATGTAAGAATAAGAGCGAAAAAGATACTTAAGAAGATTGTGGAACAAGAGTATTTTATATTTACATGTGGGGATGAATGTTGAAATTGCGAGGACGGATATGGAATGGGAAAATTACATTCAACTCACTGATAGTCAGCTTTTGTTTGACTTATAATTGCTGTGATGACAAGAACTATTATAATCATCATTTTGGTGCTGCTTCTCGAAGCTTCCATTGATTTGAAATTTTCATGACACGGTCGCAAAAAGAAATTTATGTCAATCACCAACTTTTTTCTATGTGATACCTTTATATCAGCTCCCATCAAACTGATTTCATTATGATAAACTTAAAACCACTTAAAAAAAATATGCTAGCCTTTGCAGAAAACTTATATTCCACAATTTTCTACTATTATCCTCCATGTGACGTCATTTTATTATTATTAAATTGTCGATGCTGATGATGGATGAAATCGTGTCTAATCGCGTCAATCTCTTCACATTGTTTGAAATGAAGCAATTTTTCTTTTCATTATGTTCGATTCTATTAATTCCTTTTTATTATATATCACTTAATACTATGTTCTATTTATTATTTTTTAGGCTGCTGATTCAAGATTATTATTTCTATTATTAAATCTAAAGGATCATCCAAAATTATTAGAGTAGATTAGTGAAGATGTAGAGACAATTTTACTACTAGCTTAAATTAGCATCAATAAGGGGGAGATCCAATCAGCATAGAATTCACTTAAATTTCAAAACTTTGTGTGACTTTTCAAGTTATTCATCTGCTGTATTATTTATTTCATTGTTAATCTGAGATAGATTTTCATAAAAGAACCTCAAAACTTACTCGTTTGAGTAATTAATATGCTTTTTGAAATATCATCCACTAAAATTTGATTTCCATTTTTGTCACAAAAATATTTCATCAGACCCTTCAATTAGGGTTGCGATACAGGCACATGTGCACAGTTGAGAACCGTACAATTCCATGATAATTTGTGAGGTTTTATAAGAATTTGTATGGTTTTGTTGGAAAAACCTTATAAATTATCAAGGAATTGTACGGTTCTCACATGTGCCTTTATCGCAACCATGCTTTCAATGGCCATTAATCCTTAGTAATTCATAATTTTATTGATTTTTTTAAACAAAAGTGGGTTCTTAATTTCATGTTAAATTGATCAGAGCTTTAAAACTTTAGAATTATTTAATCCAGTAAGAAAGCAATGGGGTCGTTCACTTATTATATAACTTAAATAATTGGATATATTTGTCACAAATTTTCTATGTCTGAACTGTCACAAAATCTCAGACCCTCCAGCTTAAAAATGTTATTTATTAAGTCCCCAATCCTCAATTTGAATTTAAAGCATAAAAAATTTATTTTTACATTTTAAACTTAATTCGTTGAAGTCCCAAAGACTAGAAATATCTTTTGCACAATTTATAGTTCCATATTTAATTTACAATGATCCTTAAGTTAGTCAAAGGAAGAATTCACAAAATTAATTTTTAAACTTAAGCCTCGAATAACACTTTCTTAATCCTTGAAAATTAAACTTTTTAGCACACACTTTAAATCCATAAAAAAAAAGCTCTCTGTACAAATTACATAACGCGAAATTATCCTTTTAATTGCACTTGAAAATGCCTATTGTCTGTATGACAATTAATATTCTACACAATGAAATATAATAATCCAGTATTCAGTTCAACTTTACAGCACAACGGTTAAAAGGAAACTCAAAAAACCTCAAAGACTGTCGATGCCTTAAATAGTCACAAATTGTTGTTGTTGCCATATTATTACCGGGTGGACACAGCCAGTTAAAGTCCATTATTGGACAATCATTTAACAGTCTTTTAACTTGTCGAAATATATACGATATAGAGAACTATACGTTAACTAGACTTTAACTGGACATTCATGCTAATCAATCAAGTGTTCGAAACTCAAAAATAATTTTCCTTACTTTTTTGACCATATACTTCACAAGCGCTTACAGAAATCACTTATATAAGGTCCACCAAAATTTGTATGAAACTTTTAAGTAAATATAAATGTTTCACGCGCAAGTGTTCGAGACTCAATTTTTACTAGAGATTTTTGATAAGTGTTAGTGTACTTTAATTAATTAATTACACTAATACAATAATAAAATTTTACAAATGAAAAAAATATGGAGAAAAATACACGTGTTATTTATTTTATTTTGATTTTTTTGTAACTGGACATTAACTAGACATATTTGCAATTCCTATGTCCAGTTAAATGGAAAGCGCAAAATATGTCATTAGTCGTCCCTAAGTCTAGTTGCAAAGGCACGTCAATGGATACTTACTCGCCGTGAAAAGGCAAGTCAATGGCAAGCTTTTAACTAGTACTTTGTCCACTCGGGATTCACTCATAATAGAGTTATTATGATAGAATGTCATATAAATGGAGGGATACAAATCTCTTGCAATATTATAATGAGGGGAAGGACGAACAGAAGAAAACTTTGCTACCTCTCATTTTTTTTTCCACATACCGATGATGATATCTGTAAATTGAACGAATGGATGTTAAGTGGACCCGAGTTTGGTGTGTTAAGATTTCATTGTTAGTGTGGAGAAGACTGTCTGGATGATGTTGGATGATTCAATTTGGATGCTTTCAATTATTTCGAGAAGGGTTGGTGCATTTGATTGCATTGTAATTTTATTATTGAAAAATTTGGGTGTTGTAAGGTTTTAGAGCACAAAGTTGCTGTTGTAAGGTTTCAAACCATCCCAATTTAAAACATTTATACGGTTTTGAGTTGTAAAATTCAAACATTTAATGACAGTTAAATTATAAATCATGCAAAATACAGCATAAATTAATTTTTCAGTATAAAAAATCTACTGGATCCACAAAAAAATATTCATTCAAAATGCTTAAAAATGTACTCCAACTCCAACAATGTATCTTCACTTAAATCTGTGCAATGGACGGCATTTAATATTTTATCGACTCCAAAATGAGCACGCAGTGTGTTCGGACGAAGTATTTTAGCAACTTCAGGATCTGCAGGTCCGCAGAGGCTTCTAAATTTCAATTGAACATTTTCATCGTTACTTTGAACTTCCATAGCTAAGCATATTCCACTTTGTAGTTGAGTGACCATTAAGGAATAGTCCTCAACAACTCCTTTGTAGATTTCATAGAATGACTCGCATTGTTTACGGCTTAGTGAGATCATTTTCATAGCTGTAATTGAAAATCCATTTTCCATGATCATTTTAATTATTTCACCAATCTTCCCATCTTTAACTGCATGTGGCTTAATGATGCACAAAGTTGTTTTATAGAATTTGGCCTGAACTTTAAGTTGATTATTCAAACGTGGAAAGAAAAATTCAAGGTCATGCTGATTAGAATCAAATTTTTCAGAAATTAAAACACCATTTCTTATATTGTCATATCCATAAAGTGCTCTTAGTGACAATGGCTGATTGCTTTTAGCTTCATCATAATTTGCTGATCCACAAATATTTTTCAACTGCTCGTAAGCATTCTCACCGATTATTTCCATTACAGTGACTAAGCCTGATGTCAAATTCTCCATATTTGCTGTGACACCATCCTCAGATGTCTTATGCTGATTCAAGAACTGAACAGCAGATAATGATTGTAATTTAACAGTCTTTAAGTTTCTTATGTGCAGTTTATGCTTCTCTAGTTTGGAGATTATTTCGCCAATAAAATCCCGTGCTTCTGGCTTAATCATGAAGAAGGTTCTGTAATTAAAGGAATAGAATTCAGTTGAAAAATTAACGGAAATTGAAAGTTTGAAATTCAACGGAAAATGGAAATTTGAATTCGGTATTTTTTTGAAAAAAGTTCGTTATTTTTGGATGTCCTTAAAAATGCCAATAAAGCCAAAACAACAGTACCTTTGCTTCATCTTGCTCATTTTCTGTTCAGTCATTTGATTTCCGTAGTTCCTCACAACAATCTTCTTTCCGTAAATTGTCAACTTAGCTCCGATATAAATGTCATTTAATGAAATCTCAGTTATTGTTCTCTTCAACAAGATTCTTTTCATGCCAATATCATACAGTTCTAAGCTGTTGTCACGTGGATAGAAGTAAAGGTTCAATTTTCTTGTCGTTTCTGCTGTCTCGAAGTCACATGAAAATGTGAAATAATCGACATAATCGTTCTGGAAGTTGACAATTTAATGTATTATTACTTATTATGGCTTAATGAATAGCTTACCATCATTTTTGTAGTCGTTGTTACTTTAAAGCTAGTCAATATAAATTAGAATTCTTAAGATCAAGTTGTTAATTTGAGATCCAGCAAGTCTTTATTTTGAGAGTAAATAAACAATAAACTTGTTCTGTTCAAAGCAAAACACGACTAAATGTGTCTAAAGCAAGCTATTTTGTAGCAATTTTTTTCTGCCTTTATCCTTAGTAACGGACTATTTTCTTGTCTTTTCATGCATGAAATTTCAATTTCAACTTATGTTTTATGCTCTACATCGATGTTTTGTATGCATCAAATAGACAATCTGTTATTACTTATAGATGTTTGCAAGAGGTACAGCATTAATTATGCTTTATTTTACGCAATGAATTATAATTATAAGTTTCTATTTCTTCTTATTATTTTAACGGTTATAATATTTTTGAAAAATAACTGCCATATTTTATTTGAATTTGTTATTTTTTGACATCGCATTGTTTAAATGTGTTTTAAACGTTACTTTTTATAACTTTTAACCAGTTAAGAGCCTGAAAAGAACAGCAAAGGTATCAAGCCAAAGAAGTTTCTTAAAAACGATTTATTCAAAAAAATTGTATTAAATGAAATTTTTTAAACAAAATTATTAATGGGAAAAAAAATGTGTAAATTTGAAGCTATAGTTCGTTAAAAAGTTATTAAGTATGTATGTAAGTGAACAAACTTTTAATAATCTTATCATTTTAAGAAACAAACAAAAACTGGCAAACTTTAAAAAGAATTCTTTAAAAAAAAATTTGAATATAATAAAAAAAGTTTAATTCGTCACTGAATTTGAGCCTTTTGCGCTGCTAGTTCCTGAAGCTTTTGGATGACTTCGGTGAGATCACTTTCACGATTAAGCTTAATAAACATCATATTCCTGATTTCATGAAATGAGATCCAACGAGGCATTTCCTTAGCTAATAGTTTCAATAATTCTTCTAGTTCCTTCATCGATGCACATGCTTTATAGCTATTTTGCATTTTGACCAAGACATTCTCTTGAGGCAATACGCCTTTCTTTTCAGTCACAAAAACATTACGAACATGTCGAGCAAGTTCAGGCAAACGAGAATATTTTGCAGAATCACGCTCTTGTGATGGACGGCGGGTCATTGTGTCTAGTGCCTTTGCTGCTTGCTTAGCACGAATCTTATCTAATAGAGATTGAGGAACGCCTTTTAATAAAGCAGATGTAGTGTCTGGTAATTGCTGCTTTTTCTTTTCATCAATTAATGGACGAGTTGGAGTCGTTGCCAATTGTTTAGCATCAACTTGTTGCTCATTTTGTAATTGCTTGGACTTTTCTTCCTTCTTTTTGGCATCAAGACGTTCTAAAGCTCTTTCCATTGGCGTGCTGCAATTAAACAAGTTTCTAGCCGTACTCAAAATATCTTTAGCTGATGAGAATCTCTCGACATTTGGTGGCAATGGCAATTCACCCTGTTCAATATCAGGAACTGATTCCAGTGGAAAATCTGGATGCCAACGTTTTAAGGCACGTCGTGTAACAGTCATTGGAATGTCCAATGTTTGAAGGAATTTAGCATGTTCTGCGAAAACTAAGTCAGTCAATAAATCAGTCATTTTACGATAACGTTGAATGAGAATTTGTGGGGACAAAATAAGTTCGCTGACTTCCTCATTATCAGATTTAATGTTTGGTATTATAACTAATTGATAATAATCTTGTTTAGACGTCGATCCATAATTTCTAGTCTTTTCTTGAGCATATTTAAAGGCATTTGGCATCAACTTTTGGATTTGTGCGAGATGAGTCTCAAAGAAGTTCTTCCTTAAAATCCGCTGAACAGCAGGTTTCATTTTCTTGAACGTAATTTTCTCTTTACGATTAAAGAACATTGCACAGACTGTATCGACCGCTTTGAATACTTCCAATAAGTAACGATATTTAAATGGCAATTGTAAAGAAGGTGCTCCTACTTCAGTTAAATTCTGGAAGCGCTCATAAGCTGGTGCTTTAATTGGTGATTTTGTTGGACTAAACAACAATTTCTTTGGAGTCAAGAGCTTTGGTGACCCAATTAGCATATTTTTCATTGGAGAATCCTTCAACTTGATCGGTGAAGTAAAGCCTTTCTTTGGACTGGGAAGAAAAATTTAATTAACAATTAAATAAGCTACGAAAAACAGAGAAAGAAGCTAGTATATTAAGTACCTTAAAATCTCTAATTCAATGTTCTTAAAAGGCTTCAATGACTTTGCTTCGCCTTCACGCGACTGGATCTTGTCTTTGGATGATTTAGTCATCTCCTTTCTCTTCAGTTCCATTTGATCCAACTTGTCAAATCCATTCCTAAGTTTGTTAAGTGATGTCTTGAGTTCAGTCAATTTGGCACTTGCACGAAGTTTTTTCTTTATTTCGTCAGTATTTAAGGTATTTGTTGATATCATCATAGTCTTTTCTACACGATTAACTTCTGTGGTCAAGATGGGTTTCTTTGTTGGAGTTTGCATGCCATGATTCTGTTCATTATCTGATTTTGTCGTGTTTATAGTCTCTTTTGGTGTCTCAATTGGAGCAAGTTGCTTCTTGGATTTCTTCTGAGGTGACATACTTCCACCCAGAAAGAAATTAACAACTTTTGGTGCCTCAATTCCATCAACATTTTGCATCTGAACTCGTCTACTGGATCTTTTTCGTTGCGGTGTAATTCCTTGCCGTACAGACGAAAGTCCAGTGATTTTCGTAATTTTATCATCCTTAATGTCGCCATTGAGTAGCTTAGAAGATGATGGATAAACAATTTTATTAGAATTCTCTTCGGCATCATTTAATTCACATGATGCTGGATTTCTTTCAAGACAAATTACTTTTTTCTTACTAGCTACAATATCATCTTCAAGATTACGCTTTCTCGTGATGAAATATGAAGATATCGATGATTGAGACATTATTGGTGCTTTATTATGTCTCTAACTTAACTAAATTAAGAGTAAAATGATTAATTATGATTTGTTGAATTTCCGTTTTATTGTTGTTGTAATTCAAAATCGCGGGAAACTAAATGTGCAGGGATAGAAGCTTTGCTTCTTCATGTAACGGAATTTTTGAATAAAAAGTGACGTGCCCCATTACAGGGATTTGAAACTTTCAAGGATCGCGACACATAATAAAAGAACCACTGATATTTACAAAACAAAACATAAACACGCTGAAATATTTAAAAAATTATTAATTACAGTATAAAGAAGCAAATAAGCATCAGAAATGGTCCGTAAACTCAAGCATCATGAACAGAAGCTATTGAAGAAGGTAGATTTCCTTAATTGGAATGCTGATAACAATTTACATGAAATTAAAGTGATGAGAAAGTTTCATTTACAAAAAAGAGAAGATTATACAACGTAAGTTACTATAATTAATGCTAATTTACATATTCTAATGATAATCTATTATAGATACAATGCATTGTCAAGAAAGATCAGAACATTGGCAGAAAAAATTGCAGCAGTTGATGCCAAACATCCATTTAGAACAGAAAGTAGTGGATTATTGCTTGAAAAGCTATATATTCTCGGTTTGATTCCAACAAAATGGGATTTAGAGCATGCAAGTAAAATCTCAGCTAGTTCATTCTGTAGACGAAGACTTCCAGTTGTTATGGTTCGAAATAAAATGTCAGAGAATATCAAAAATGCATCAAAACTTGTTGAGCACGGACATGTAAGAATTGGAACTGAAGTTATCAAAGATCCAGCATTCTTAATTACACGAACTATGGAGGACTTCTTGACATGGAGTGATAGCAGCAAGATTCGTCAACATGTATTGGATTATAATGATGACCGAGATGATTTTGAATTACTTTAAACTTTTTAAATAAAAATATATATTTTAAGCTGAAGAATTAACGAGTTTTTTAATTTTAAAATAAACCGAGTAAAAAGGAATTTTCATAGTTGAGTACCCCTTAGTTGAAAAGTTAAAGAGAAATGTTTAATTAAAGAATTCAGTGTGTTAGGAGAGCTGAAAAAATATAAACTGTAGCTAAATATATAATAGAGACATTAAAGTTATTGAAATAAGTGTGATATAGATTTTTTGCACCAGAAAAGTCGATAAAATTAAAGAAATATTGAAATAATATTTTTACTTGTTTTTCTTGGAAATTCTCAAAAGTGTGTGTAGGTGTGTAAAAAACATACAGTATAAAAAGTTATATTTTTAAATAAAAAGTAATAAATATACTATTGCAATTTATCGGAAAGTCTTTTGAACTAATTAATTCCACAAAGTGAATTATCAGTAATTTATAGGTAAGTAGTATAAGTCACTAGCTATTTTTAATAGCTCGAATTTTGGTCTGAAATGAAGAACGTCATTTTCTATGGAAATACAAATTCCGAGAAAAAGAAGAGAAAGAAAAAATATAAAAAAAATACATATAGTTTTGCGAATAGGAATAAACATCTTTTTCGAGTTTTTAAGGCAGTATTTTTTGCGTAAAAACTTATTTCTGTATCTGTTATCGAGTTTATTTGCATTTTTGAATCTATTATTTATCGAAATGAATAAGTGAACAAGGCTGAAAATCAATGAATTCGAGTGCAGTTTGTTTGTGCTGGATGATGGGAATCAAATTTCCGAGAAAAATTGTTTATAAACCGACTTTTTGAGAATGTAGTCAAGTTAATTATTAAAGGGTCATTGGTTCGAATTCTTTGGTTGTTCTCGATATGAAGCTTATTGGAGCACAAATATTGTTGAAATATAGAACTGCCAGCAAATTGAAATTAACCGAATCGAATGATTTACTCATATACAGAACAAAGGATTAAAAGAGCTTAGTGAATTAAAATGAACAGAACAATAGGGATTAAAAATGGCATAATAATGCTAATAGAACGCAACAAAAGATTTCTTCAGTCATAAATTATACATACTGTGAAATGCATGTTGAAAGTCTAGTTGCTAAGTATTAATTCATGTGCCGGATGCTCAAAAGAATTTTTTAATATTTTGATGTGTGGTTGAAATTTCTTTGCTTTTGAAGTTAATCAAAAAATTGATGGTTGGTCAAAAGAACATTTTAAAATTAATTGCATAAGCTCAAAATTACTTATTTCAAAATATCCAAAGAAATTAAATTTGACTGTTGCCTTCGTAATTATTGCTCTAAAAGATCGATCATCCTTAATTATATATAGCCTGACACCATATGTTGGATTTTTCAAATTAAATCCACCGGTTTCTGTTTTCATGATTATTATTTTATGTCTAAATTAACATGCTTATCATCATTTCAACATACGTGAATCTGTGGTTAAAATACATGCTAAGGATATATGGGAACAATAACAAGTTCTTCAATAATCCAGTATATCACATAATATACATCAATCATTAAATCAATAATGAATTATTAAAACACATGTGGATGTCCTTAAAAAAACGTCCAACAAGCAATATTTTAGATTCTAGATTGACACAAAATGAACAATTTTTTTTCTCTCTCATTCCAGAACTATTCGTAAATATGAAAAGTGTTGTGATAGTTTTGTTGAAAATGTTGGAAAGATGAAATATAGTGCAAAAATGTTATAGTCCTTCGGACATTCATCGAAAACTTTTGGTGCATAGACACGTTAATAGAGAGATTATTGTGTATTTAAAGAAATTTTATCACAACGAATTATACATATAGAGTAGATATATACATCTGTAAACATGGACGAATGTCGAAAAAGAACACAAAATGACCATCATCATCATTTTGAGTCTCACGGGTAAGTGAACATATTTTTTGTACTACCTATTTTTATCTACTTGAAAATAAATAAAAAAACTGATGCTTAGCTTCTGCTATGATGCAATAAATGCATAAGAATATTATTCCTATAAATCTATTGAATATTAATAAAAAACATAACTGAATGAAATTGCCACATTGTGCATAAAAAGAAGCTGAAAAAAGAGAAATGATATGAAAAACAAACTTTTGCACTTAATAAAATTTCGAATGTCCTACAGGATATGCTGCGAAAAATATCAAATCTGTTCTAACTTTGCATGTTTGCGCAAATCTTTTCCCGTGGTTGCTATACTAATTCAGTCATTAAAAAAGTACACAAATACACCAAACATGCACGTTTATACAAAATAATCCAAAGGCTATAAAAATAGACATAAATAATAAAATATTAATTTTATTTATGTCCATCTCTTCACGTTTCGATTAAAAACGGCGATATTTGGAAATATTATGTCTTTGCGCTATGATGAGATTTAGCATTTTACACGCCTAGTACGTCATAGCCTGATTGGAATAACATGTTCATCTCAAATACGAAATATAAATTGTTTTGATAATAAAGTGTATGGAATAAAGTAATCACCGGATTCTGTGGGTCATAAAATTGAATCTCATGATCTGGAGCTTTATTTTTCTCCGAAAAGACATGATTGATAATGTCATGCACATTTATACGCTTTGAATATCCACAAACTTCAATTTCATTCTTAAATGAAGACATGGGTAACTTTTTGATGGAACTTAATCCTGATTTGTATTTCAAAACAATTTTCAATCTGCCTTAGGAAATTTAAATGTTTAAGGATCTCATGTCTTGTAATGATTCTTCATTCACTTATGATGTCTATGATATGTCGGGAGTTTTGGAGTTTTGAGACAAGGTGGTCTGAATTTCTCATTTTTTGATCGATGTCATAAGTTGAGTTTTGAAAAAGAATTACAACTTCAGATCACATTGGGAATGTTGGCAGGATTATTTCGAGGTAATTCATTCACATTTAAACATTGGGAGGGGTGATTAGGGTAAGTTAAATCGTTTTTTATAGACGTCATTTATGAACAGCCCTTAAATTTATCTTGACATTTCTAAAACGTTTTAAATCCTTAATCCAAAATGAATAATGAAACAAACATAAAACTGAACATTTCATGTAATATCTACTGAAACCTGTTGCGCATTTCTGAACCAAAACAATAGAGTCTATGGACATGCTATATATGCAATGCTAGCTATTCGTTAAAAAAATCAATGAAATTTTCTTCACTGACTTCAATAAACATTTTGTATTAGAATGAATTGCATTCCATGAATGAAAGTAGTTTCGGAGAAATAGTGAACCGAACGTCTAGTGTGGCTTCCGTTCCGCATATCACGTTTCCACGATGAGCTGTTCATTCTATTCCAAAAAACAAAAGAACTTGCTTTTAATTTACATCAAAAAAAAAAATATGTTTTGTAATCTCATCTAATTATTCAATCAGGCTACTTCCAAATATACTAATTATTAAGTAAATACAATATCTTTTTTTTTCTCATTCGTTTTGAATGAAACAACACGCATTTCAAATAATAAAAAAATATTTTTTCATACATGTCTTCGGCCACGATATATTTTGTTTTTTTCTCGGAATTCTATAAAGGCGAAAATATAACTGTGGGGAATATAAACAGCGATATCATTAACGTTTTCGAAAGAAGACAAAAATTAATTTTTTATTTTCATCGAATTTGTGTGCTTTACTGGTCATTTTGACTGACTGACTGGCTTCATTTTAACTGTGTACGGCTTTGAATTGTCGATTTGTTTGTTATTACTATTGCTTTTGACAGTCGCTTAGTTTATATCGTGCTTGATTTGAAATCGTATGGAAATTTTAAATGTCTGTTGCTTTTTAATTCAATTTAAGCTTGCATGCTTGAGGTGGAGTCAAATTGCAATCGTATGCAACCCCATTTAATATTATAATACTTGAGAAATGACGGGATTATAAAAAGTTCCAGCTATACGTGGAATTGTAGACGAGAAGGTTATGAAGATTGCTCGTCTTATAACGTACGATTTTCTTGGGAAATTTTTGTTTATTTAAATGAAAAAATGTGGTTTGAATTCTTAAATATGATAATTTCAGACGTCCTTTACATTTGAGATTAACAGCTCGTATCGAAAAGAATTGAACCCACTTTCTCACAAACGACAATTGCTTAACCACTCTGTATCTTACGTTATTAAAGACGAACATCATTTATTAATAACGATCTAGGTTCTTGCAATTTACATTTTAAACCTATAAAATAATACTTAAAGGAATTGGAGTTTTTACTGCTCTTTCAATTAAAAAAATTCAAAAATGCGCATTTAACACTATAGTGTTAATTTATAGCCATGACTTTTGGTGCTAGTCTTTTTAATACGGGGAAATTGTTTCGTTCAAAAAAAAATATGTGATTCAGTTCATTCAGTATATTTTTTTATAGCGCTTCTTATTTCTTATTTTTTGATTGCTAATAATTTATAATTTGACTTTATTGTGTATGTACATTAAAGGTTCTAAGAAGTAACATATGCTTCTTATTTTCTTAAGAAAACTAAGAGTTTCATTGGAAACATTCTTTTAAAACATATATTTATTTACTTTGTTCTTCTATTATTTCTTCTCTTGCTTATGTCCTGTTTATACTTTTACATGACAAAACACATTTCAATTCCAGTTACACATTTTATGAGATTTATTTAGGCTCATTTTTCATTCCTTCATTGAGATTCTGGTCTATGCAGAATGTTATTACTAAATTACGCAATCGGACTTTCTCGGAAATTTCTTTACACGAGACCTGATGTTCTGTAGGCGGATATTCATAAATACTCTTTCATTTGAAGTAAATTAAATTGAAAAATGCCAGATTTTTTTTAACAGTATGCAATTTTGAATATAAATTCATTGAGAAATAGTTGTGGGAATATAAATGGGCATTTTTGAACATTAAGTGAAGAGTTTTTAAACAGAATTCAATATTGCATGACGTTATGGCTGTTTTAACAAACTTCAGTTGAAAATGCGCTGCTATAGGTGGATCTGCTTTTCCTCATCATTACTTTGATGACAATAATGCCAGCAAACACTTAATTTTCAAAATTATGGTTACGTTCTTCTTATTATATGAGGAACAAGAGGAGAAGAGGGGCAAAGGTCAAAAAGCAGCGTTATAGATTGAGCAATTCGTCGAAAAGTTGTATAATTGGTCCCCACGATTAAGCTAACATAATTCCAACAGATAAACCATAAAATAAGGATGAAGATTACCAAAAATTATTTCCTTCTTTATATTCTTGATTAAAAATAATCTTTTGAGATGATTTTCTGAGAATTGTTTTGAAACTTTAGGTCTATTTGTACTTAATAAAGTCAAATGTAGGTACATTGCATGCGGATTAATTTGGATCAGTTTGATACGAATACATATTTACTCGTGATGTCAGCATCTTTATTCATATTTGAAGCTTTTCATGTTAGCTTCTTTGCAATTTCTTACGCAAATATACTAGAAAATGAGGCATATAGATGTAAACATGTGAATAATTTATGAATGTGCCTTGAATTTTCCTAATGCGATCTTCCTATTATAACAGCTTGAGGATTAATGTATTGAAATGCTTTCATATTATTGCATGTTGCTACGTATTAATTTATGGAGGAGTAAATTAAAGCCACTTTCCATTGCACTTATCCTTTCTGTGATATTATCAAAAAGTCTTGAAAACAATTTTCGTTTTAAATTTTAATATATTTTCGCTAGTCTTTTTCAGTTGAATTTTGATAAGATTAAAAATTTCACAGTAGTTTAATGATAAAAGATTACAATAAATTGTTTGCTGCATTATACTTCTAGGAAGAAACTTGTGTGATTTACGATTACATTATTCACAGAATTTAAAAGCTGGTTGTGTTCCTTTTACAATTTTACAATGAAAAAAATTATCATTTGATTTTTTGTTACAATAAAACACTCAATTTTGGTCGTAATTTAAAAGAATGTATTACAAATAACAATGATGATTTTACTAGGGACTGTTTATTATATACGGAGCTCAAATACTTAAAGTTCTGTTTCACTAAAGAGGATCATCTTTTTCAGTTTCTTGAAATATCTCCAGGCTATTAAGGTTATTAAGATGATCTAGGTAGAGTACTCTACTAAATTTACAAGTCAATCTACTAGTTTTGTCAAGAAATTGAATAATTAATACTTCTTAGAAATAAAAAAAGTTTAAAATTCATAGTACGTCAAGGTCTGGTCTACTTTATTTTAAACCAAATCTTCTGATTAAAGATCCAGTTTAATTCTTTTGAACTCAGATGAAGATGAATAAATACAAAAATAATATTAAAAAAAAAAAACGAATCTTTTCGAAAGACTTTAATGTGTCTTTCAGGTTGTCATAAGCAATAAAGAAATTTTTACAATTAATTTACTAACGTGACTTAAATTGATTGTCTATCAAAAAACACGAGTTTATAGAGCTTTTGAACTTATTTAAAAATAAAAATAATTGGAGGATTTTTCCAGATTAATTCATGTTCTTAATAACTTCTTTTATTTTCAAAAATATTTTAAAAAGCAGAGTCGAGGCTTAGAAAAATTAAACTCTGCTTTAAAATACTTGATGTGAAAATGACAAATCCTATGCGCATGTAGTCTATAAAAGAAAAGTCATAAATCCTTCATAAGAGGAAAATAAACTTCATCGCTTCTCTTTTGACATTCATATTTGTTGTGGTAAATCTGAAAGCTTTGTTATTTATGATTCACTCAACGAAAGCCTTTTGAATTATTGCGAATAATATGCCATACAAACATGAATATGCTATAAAAATGTGCAAAGAAAATGTGACAAAAAAATTTATTCGGGAAATCACTTTGATAAATTCTTAATTAATAACATGGGCGTATCTAGAATAACTTTGAGGTAGAAAATATGGAAAAACTCTTTTTTTCACATAAAAATTATTTTTTCCTCGAAAAACCATGCATGAAAAGTTAATGAAAGCACACATGCCAATGAAAAAAAGTATTCTTTATATATTAAATGCCAAAAGCACTAAAGTAAATAAAGCAACAAAATGATCGATGAGTGACACGTTTATGTTTTGTACGATTTATATTATTAGTAAAATGTGCATGTTTTGATATTGTGAGTTTGAAGTTTTATGATTAATTACAGAATTACTCTTTAAAAATTGTTGAAAATCATTCCAAAAAAAAGTTTGAATTTTTCAGCATGGTTGATTTCAAATACCTTAAAGGTGAATTGCATTTACCTATAATACCAAAAAAAATTATTGTTTATAAATTGAAAATATTTATAAAATCATTCATTCATTCAACCGAAAATATTCATTCAGGCAAAATTCTTTAAAACTTTTAAAAATAAAGGTTCTTAAAGTTTATTTGCAATAATCATATTTGTTCACATGACATGCCTCAAAACATTCACAAACTTCATATTAATCTAATAGAATTCTTAAGAGCAGCTTAGTTTACGAAATTTTCAGAATTCAATTTATTATCTGAGTCAATTTTTTGCTGATTGCAATTCGTCTTATCAATTTCAAGGAAAACCCCCATAAGTATTATCGCTCATTGTCCTCAGTTAAAAAAAATAGTAATTAACTTCCAATAATTAAACAATATTCGTAATAAAATTGTCATTAAAATGTATTAAAACATAAAAACAACATGATTGAGACAGAAATGTCATAAAAACTTGTCCTTCTAAGTATTCATTAGCTTTTATATGTGTGTGTTGATCATTTATAAAGTTAATCAACTGGTGAAACTGTCATTAAATGAACTTAATGGTTCTATTGATTTTAATATATATCGCAGGAGGACATAATAATTTTGAACAAAAATTGGTCAAAAGCATTAATAATTTCATCGACTTAAAGCTTGGGAACTTTTTATTTGAATCCATTTACATAGACATTACTTATTGGTGAAATCGAAAATTGAAAGCATAAAAACTCTAACTTATTCAGTCGGGATGATTGAAAGCTTTGATTGTTGAACAACGAAATATTGCTACAGCTGTAATTTCTAAAGTTTATAATTCAAATTAAAATGGTTTGTTTTGATGCTGCATGATATCATTTTGTTATGAAAGCTTTCAAATAAGTATCGTTGGAATATTTTGGCGGGAATATAAGAAACTTAAAAAACGTAACTTTAATTAAATATTCGTAGTGGTTTAAAACAAGAAAATTTCCTTTATTCTTTACTCTAACCACTCGTATGACAAGCATTTATTCAATGCTTAATAAAATCACTATGTTTAGGTTTAAAGTGTCTCAGAGCCAAACTCTATTTCTGCTTTAAGATTGTACATCATTTTTAATGACCTCTAAGCAGATTGTTTATTTGCTTGAAAATAAAAAAGGATTGTTTTCAAACCCAAAAGATATTAATATTCTGATCTATTCAATCAATCTCAAATGTAAACGAATTAAGTCATGAATAAAATAAAAATATAAGTCCCACATTTTGAAGCCAACAACGTGACTTTAATCAACGTTTGTTTACCAATTGCATCTGTCGATAAGAAGGGAATCAATTTATCAAATTAAGTACTGGTGGGTAAGGCAATTGAATACTGATAAAATAAAATCGGTTAAATGACTCATCAAGGTGTAATAAAAGTCGTGGAAATCAACGGGACGACAAATACAATTTTCGCCTATTTATCAAAAGTCTAAGCAAATATGAAAGAGAGATTAATACGTTAGAAATAAGTGTCAAATGCAAACTCTTTAAATTTCTTTTGAAAATTGACGAACTTCGCGTTGACTAAAATAAACAATCATAGTGAGAATCAAATTTCTTTCTCTCATTCTCTCAAAACACTCAATGCAAAATTCATTTAAACTTGTAGTGAATTTTATCAATGAAATTATTTCTTCGGCATGCCTTTTCGCTTTCTTCTTATCCATTAAAAAATGTAAACATTGTAATACATTCAACAGTAGAAAAAATATTTGATAAAAAAACTTTTACGAGCCGACACGATTAAAATTTACGCTTGCGCCGAAGTTTTCGGCATAAAATGTATGGAAAAAACACTGAGTCAGATGAATATCTGTATGCGAAAATGTTAAAATATTATCGTTGCGGATGTTTGAAGCGCAATTCTTGATTTAATTGATGGGTAAACAAATTTTTTTCAAGATTAATTGTAATGGAGCTTTTGTATTGATTTTACTGATGGATTAGTTTGAATGCTCTGAGTCCAGGGATTGCAATTTATTTTGCTCTTATTTTTTGAATTGACTAGATGTAGGTTGGGGTTTTGGGAGCTGTTTAATTCTTAGAAAACCTATCTTATGAATCCCCTCCTGAACATGATGATGATTAATTCCTATTGATCCACAGTTAATCAAAAGGCGTTAATAAATCTGGTATTTATGTTTCTTCTGCTAGTTTCTTTGGTTATTGCTTATGGACCTCAATATAGCTAAATTGCTTCTATCGTTAGATTTGATTTATTAGGTTATTAATTAAGAACTTTTAAATTCGTGAGAAAATGTTCCAAATATGTCAATTATTCAATCTTTCGTTCATTAATTTTGAATGTCCATATCAGCATATTTTACCACACTCGTGCTACTTTTAATGATTTGAAAACTTAAAAACATTTCGTTAAGTTAATCATTTCGTTTGAAATAGTTAACTTGAATAGTTTGAATAATTCACTGTTTTCAGCCTAGAATTCTAAATGTCTAAATCCAACATTGCCAGTTACTCAGTCAAAATAACAATATAAGCACATGCGCTTGAAAACAATACAAAAATGAACACACAAAATAGCAACGTTATCTTAGATAAAGAAGTATTGGTATACAATTTTTGCGATAGCAAGCAAGTATCTTAGTATGAACATTTACTTTTTTCACTGATGAAAACTGCCTAGGTAAGACATAGGAATGTAGTAACTAACACTTGAAGAAAATGATACGTGTTCAGTTACATCCTGACCGTCAAACGTTCAAGTATCATTGGAAATTGTTGTTTATCAGAATTTTCATTCCACGTGAAGCTGCAACTTGTTGCTTTAATGATTCTTCTTATGTGGATATAGTTAAATGTGTTCATCGAATAAATAAACTCGAATCTATTTTCGTATCTCGAATCTCATTACTTTTTTTACTTTAAAAAATAAACAAATGGTTCATACGTAGTATGAAAAATGAAGTTACCGGTGTCAAAGTGTATTACTATAATAAAATTTACAAAAATTTAAACTCGATAAAGGAATTTTTTGCATTTTAATCGAATCTTATAAAAGGTAAGCAAATTTTAAAGCTATTTTTATGTAGTTATGCATGCATAAATTTAATTAATTCAATAATAATAATTTTATTATGCTGTAAATAACCTCTTTTTTGTATTGTTTTGATTAACACAAAAGTATTACTTTATATTTTTAATGCACTGACATTTTTTGTTGCGAACATCACGAGCTATTCGCTAGAATCAACATTTTTTCTGAGTATTCATTTAATCAAATATTGACAATTGTTTTCTTATTTTTTTTTATTTATTTAAATATTTATTTTCCATTTAACAATCTGATGTTGATAAGAATTGTCGCATTAACAGCATTCGTCTTATTTTAAAGCTCAAATATTAATTTGAAGAAAAGTATTAAATCATGTGCATAAGCTTGCTTAATAGTCTGTGAAGAAATTAATGATGACATTTTATTAATTTTAAAGATGAAAATTTCATTAAGCTTATATGAGGTTTTCGCCTATAACGCCCTTGAAATTTGAATTTAAAATTCCAAAACAATGCCAAATTTTTTTTTTAAAAAAAAATTCTCTAAATTATTGACATCAATCGTGATAAACCCAACAATTAAAGAAAAATTTTATGTGCTATTTACTCTATTTTATAAAAAGATTTCTTAAAAAAATCACAGAAAATGCGTCTCGATTCTAATTTCTAATAAAATAATGAATAAAATTATATCTTAGTCGTATTTTTTAAATTACGAGATGAACGTGGTATTGAAACCTTGTTTTTGCTTGGATTTCATATTTAAGAAAAAAATGCAATTATAAATTGTTTAACAGAAGAATCTTAATTTTCGCACTATTTTAATTAAACTGTCCTAAATGTTCGTATTTTATAAGATCTGATGTTCTGGCAAAACAAACAAAAGATGGTCGAAATTCAATCTGTATTTTACTAAGCCGACCCTAGCTTTAAAGTTTTGAAAACTATTTTTAAATGATTGTCACACCTATCAACCCTTGCATTCTAAATGTAAGACGTCACAATTGAATGACCACTTTAACAAATATTTTTTCCGTAGGTTGAAGAAAGAAGGTATAGACCGCTCCTTAGCTACGTCTCTGCATTGACAATAGCTCACCAGATAAGGTTACAAGAAATAAAAAGTTATTTTTTTTATCACGTAAACAAGCAATTTTGCAAGCAAATTAAATATTAATTCCTGCCATTAATTGTAAAAGTTTTTGAAGCTACAAATTTCCCCAAAAAAAAATTATTTCTGGCTTTAATTCTGGTTTCATGTTAAGTTCCTGTTATTATTTTACTATTAATCTTGTTTAATTGACCAAAATAGACAATTGCCTTGCCTCTTGATATTTGTCAGAGTGCCTTTCATCTCGATATCATTTAATGAGATGGCAGATGTAAGTTTAGCTTGTATATAAACCTACCCATATTTAATTGGAAATTCATTTTAACTAATTTAATAAACATTGAGAAACATTTCAACTTGCTGAGTACGCATAAAAATATTTCACTCAATTAAAAAAATTATTCAGAATCCGGAAAAGATTATTAAATTAACAAGAGTAAGCTTCATAGCTGAATGACTTTTAAAAAGGATTATTGAAAAAATCTACCTATAGTTGGGCACATTTGTTCAAATTTAAATTTCCTTTTAAGTGAAAAATTCAACCTTTATTCATGAACCATATTTTTTACCTAATTTTCGTAACAAATTAATAAGCTTAGCTGTGTAGCATTTTCATTAATTAGCTCTTGTTTCATGGATACTGAAAAGTTTGATTTGTTATTTTTGTCTTAAAAAAATTAATTTGGCAACATTATTTAAAAATTATTGTCATTATGATCAAGTCATTTTGGTACTTTCTAAGTTATATAATTAATAACTTCTAGCATTTAAAAAAAAATCTTTAATTAGATTAAATTAGAATAGGTTTCGGTTATGCTTCATAACCTCAAATTTTCAGCAAACGTTTGTTTTCTTATTTAAAACATAATATTTTCTTTGCTGTTAATACTCACATGAATTTTGAAAAAAACAACATTATTTAGGCCTTTCGAATTAACCTTAGAATACTTTTCATTTTCATCTTTTTGACTGCTAGCAAAATGGGTTTATATTTGACCTGAACTTTTTACTTTGATTTTATTTATATTAATTTAGGTCTATTGTTTCCCTTCAATCTTTGTATTATGTTACTGGAATTTTTATTATTTATCCTGACAGTCATGGAGATTTTGCTTTCAAAAAGTTACAATAGAATTTAATTTAAATTTTTCAGATATAAAATTGCATGTGGATATTCCTTTTTGTAATCATGATATTATATTTCCGAAAGAGACCATTTACTAGGCAACAGGATGTTCCAATTTAGGAGTCACCCAAGGGTTATTGTGCATAAAATGACACAATATCGCTTTTAATTTAAAAGCTAGAATTTCGTCCTTCTCAGATTGGCTTAAAAAAGAGAAAATTTTTAAAATGCGTCTAGAAACAAATTTATTTAATTTTGACTGTTTGACTTCTTCATTTAAACCCTCTAATTAGCACATATTTTGATTTGTTGCTTAAAAGTAGATATCAAAAGCAACAAGAAGTCTCATTAATTATTTATTGTATCACGTACTTAACGATGAGAATTCTAAGATGCTTAAACCTACTTAAACATCGAAATATCCTTAAGTTTTTACATTTTTCAAGGTCTAATTTCTATTAAGATTTTCATATTTCTACATTGCATGAAACTTTTAAGTTTATCATATTTGGTTGATGTAATAATTCTGTAAATTCATATTCTCGCACTAACAACTTTATATTATGGTATGGTACATATTTTTTGAATGTTTATGGTTTTCTCCTTCCATGCATCACCACTTACTAAGAAATTTATGTGCAACCCACATTAACTACCTTGTTGCTTGGATATATAGCATTTTAATACTTTCCTCTTGAATGAACACTTTTTTTTTTGCTATAAATTATTAATTTATCTAATTAATTAGTCATTAAGTTTGAGATAAAAACAAATGAGCGGAAGTATAGCAAAATTATTTTAATGAATTTTTCCCTTTTCAGGCCTAAAAGGATGTTGCACGTTGTTCTATTGGTATTTTTTATTTTCTTTTTGGTATGCGGAATAGAAACCTATGGTATTGGTGAGAATACAAATATACAAATCTCACAGACCCTTTTTTGCTCATTTTTTATATTATAATTGCATGTTGCTAGGTGTAAATCCATCAGTAAAATACGCTCGAGTAAATGATACATTCGAAATCAGTTGTTTTGTTCCTCAATCTGGCGGAAAATTAGATTTCTATGATGGTGATGATCTCGTACCTGAAAGCTTTATTAAGGTACTGTCATTGGATTTATGAAAAATATTTTTCGTAACTATGTCATTTTACAGAGATTAAATGATTCATGCATTATTTATGTAAATGCATGCACAAAGGCTACAAAGAAGAATATCACATGCAAAAGAGAACAAAATAGTATTGGACTAAGTGAGATATATGTTGAGGATAAATTTGCTCCTGTCCATGATTTCAAATGTCGAACAAATGATTTACAGAATCTTTCATGTACTTTCCAACAACCTCCTAGCTATCATCCAATAACATATCGCTTATCATATACTATTCGCAGTGGAGAGGTACTGTTAATTTATTTTTTCTCGGATTTTCTAAATGTCAAGTGGAAAAAATCTTCATTTCTTTACAGAAATTCAATTGCAAGCTAAAACCAAATATGAAAGGTGGCTATTCCTGTAATATTACAGTATCAGAAGAGCCTTTGAAGTCAATTTTTAATTTCACACTTCGTGGGCAGACAGAGTTCTTCAAGAAAAGAGAGAACTTTGATATACAGTTAATGGAAACATTGTTGCCTAAGCAAATTGAACAAGTCGATGTGCAATTATCTAAACCTCATGATACTTCATTGTCAAATAAAGCCTTTGTTATGTTTTCGTTGCCGAGTTACCTAGAATCTGTAGCAAAGGAGTTGATGTTTGAAGTTAAAATTAAAAGTAAATACGATGACGAGTGGGAAAGAGTAATCATTAAAAATTTCGAAAGTGACAGCTATAGTGAAAGAAAAGTTCTAACTTTAACAAACATTGAATTGGCAAACACCATTTATCAATTAAGAATTCGCATGAAAACAAAACTTTCGAAGGATACGGATGAAATGTGGTCACCATATATAGAAAAAAGTTTTAAAACTCACCCAAAACTTCCTGAAAACCTCCCAAGCGTATGTAATAATTGTTTTAATGTTATGGAAAGTGGAAACATTTATCTGTACTGGACAGAGGTTCCAAGGTCATATCAAAATGGAGACAATTTTTCATATTTACTTCGAATTTTTAATCCGAGAACAAACGAGTTGCTGAATGAAACATTTTCAACAAAAACATCTCTTATGATATCAAATAGAATTAGCTACAAAGTGCCACATTTGATGGTTCATATATACAGTTCAAATTACGAAGGTTTATCTAAGAATTATGCCTCAGTTAATGTGTATGGAAATAAACCGAAAAATTTTCTTCACATTAAAAAAGAATGGAAAGATATAAACATTGGATATAAATTGTCATGGAGACCATACGATAAGATCATTGATATTGTTAATTACACGATTGTATGGTGTCATCAAGTTAGTGAATTGCCAAATAAATGTGATGGTTCAATAAAGTTTTTAGATGTACCTCCTTTTGAAACGCAATTTTATCTAAACACGTCTATTTCACATCACTTTGGAATTGCTATTAATACAAAAGATGGACGAGCAAGGGGAATTCAATGGGCAAAATGTACTTCATCGAAACCGAATGGTATTTTATTTTTATTAAGTTTGTAAATAATTCCACTCCTAGAGTGAATTTTATGTTTATTTCAGAAATTGGAACTTTACATTCAATATGGGCAAATTATTTCAGTGAAAATTCAATTGTCTTCAGTTGGGAATTGAATTGTGCTGATAAAGATATAATTTCAGCTTACAGCATCAAATACTGCATTGTTGCCGATTTTGATAAAAAAATGTGTTTGGAAAATGAAAACTACGAAATGTTAAATGTAAGCAAAGATGATCAAAAAAATACAAATCTATATCAAATTTCGAATTTAAAACCTTACAAAATTTACAATATATCGATTGCATTGATAAGCATAAGTAAACGTTCTGGTGCCTTCTCCAAACCAATTATGATACGGACTTTGGAAGGATGTGAGTAAACGTCAAGTTTTAAGCTACTCTTTAAGGTTGTTCATTTATGAGGGTTCTTAAAAGATTAATTATTTATGGATGTTATAAGTGAATGATCCCGTTAAGAAACCAGAATTAAAACAAATTTTAATTCAATTTTATTAATCCAATAGCACCTTCTGCTCCTCAAAAATTAAAAATTATCGATGTAAAATCAAATTATATTGATCTTCAATGGAATAAACCTGCTGAAGTTAATGGACCATCGCTTACTTATCAACTTTGGTATAATGAAAGAATGATTCACATTGACAATAATGAGACAATGAACGATACATTTCATTATCGTATAAATGACTTGGAATCGTTTACAAATTATACAATAACAGTTGTAGCATGTACAAGAAACTGCTCGACATCAAGTGGTAGCGTAATTCAAAGAACAAGAATAGGAAAGCCGGGTCGAATTAACCTCATTGATATTATTGGACATAAAAATGGCAGTTTGGAGTTAATTTGGAAGAAACCGAAGAATTTTGGCGGCTACTATGAATACTATTTACTTAATGTTTCAAAATATACTAGAAATTTTTTATACAAAATATCGAGTAATCGAAATTCGTGTATTATTCAAGAATTAGGCTGTGATAATGATAACTATTTAGATTTCTATATGAGAGGAGTAAATGTAGATTATACAAATTCAGAAATGCATTATGCAGCTGTAGTTGATTCAGAAAATTGTTTGGCTAACAAAATGGATAGTAATGACGTGAAAGAAGATGATAATGAAGAAGGCGAATTTTATGGTGATCTTTCTCTTCTCCTTCACCCATGTACAAATAAGTCAAGTATTTTGCTTTTCACGCTTTTATTAATTGCTGTAGTTCTTTCAATAGTTTTAATATTCACCAGCGGAATTAAACTCTACAAAGCTTTTAAAAAGTTGCAAGGCATGAAAGATATTAAAATTGTATGGCCTGATGGGCTTGATCCTAATGGGACTATAAAAGGTGAATCGATATGCTCATTAGCTGATTTTGATTTGCTGAAAACATGCAAAAATTTAGAGAAAATTCGTGAAGAAAGTTTTAAAGAATTGGAACTTTACGAAAATGATTTAAATTCAAAAGAAATT
This sequence comes from Chironomus riparius, assembly GCA_917627325.4. Classification (NCBI taxonomy): domain Eukaryota; kingdom Metazoa; phylum Arthropoda; class Insecta; order Diptera; family Chironomidae; genus Chironomus; species Chironomus riparius. Next base: position 50,511,824 of record OU895878.1, read on the forward strand.
CAAGAAAAGCTTTCCGATGAAAGCAACAAAGAGCTATTAGCTCCTTTATTCACAAAAAGTCAAACGCTTGATGTGATTTGTGATGGTCCGATAGTCAAAACAAAATCGCTTTCTGTTCCAACATCTCCATTAAAAAATGATCCTAATATTGATAGTAGAACTGGTTATGTTAAAATGCATCAGCCTCAAAAATCACCAACTAACGTATCAGTAGGAGGGTATTTAGATATGACCGGAAAATCATCAAATCCGTACATAAATCAAAGTCATATGTTAAATTCAAAGGACATTAAATCTTTTATTCGAGACTCCCAAATGAATAATGGCTACATACAAAGGAACTCGATTAAAAATTCATTGCCTATAAAAAATTCAAGTGGCTATGTAGGCTTTCCAAGTTTTAACAAAAATTAGTATTGTAGAGTTGTAATATAGATGGGAATTTCATATTTACATGTTTTTAGTGATAATATTACCGTTAGGTTGCAATTGCAGCTAAAAAAAATGAAAAGGCTATAAAATTAAGGCAGACTATTTTAAGATACAGATAACATATTTTTATACCATTGCTAAATTTTGTGGTTTTAAGCTTTAAATGTCAAAGAAAGATAAGAACAAATTTTTATTACACAATAACATCGAAGCACATTTTTGATAAAAGCAACTTTACCTTACTGTCCGTCAATCAGTTCCGGATAAATTATTCACGCACTTGAAATAACATTTTCTCTTCTGTAAACTCAAATTTTAGCAACGAAAAGAATTCATCGGTTTGAAATCATGTCAATTTTTTTAAAAAATGTTAAATTTAAGGAATTTTTAAAAGTACAAAATACAAAATATGTACTGTCAAAGTCATTGTGAACAAATGGAAATAAAATTTTTAAACTATTTCATCTTCAAATTTTTTTAATGGAAATTTATGTCTTTAATAACTTTAAAAATATTTGATCAGGCTCGTTGCCAGAGATTCAAATGATATTCTCATGTAAAAAATTTAAAATTTCTGGCTATTATAATGTAAATTAACTATTGTCATTGTCACGTGACGAAGCATTTGAAAGCTGCTTACAGCACTACCGTAAAATATTCTACGCCTTAATATTACAAAATTGCGAAAGTGAATTAGACCTAAGGGGTAAGAACAAAGACTATTAACATAATTAAACGTTTTCTTTCAATTTATCATTGTAAAGCTAAGCATCAGTACAAGCATTAGTATGATTAATTAAAAAATACTCTTTTTTCATGATTCCTTTAATGTATTATTAATCATAAATTAATTTTGTCTAATTTAATTCATTTTTATCAATTTCAGAATGCATCATTCATGTAAACGAGTAAAAATGTGCCGAATAGGATTTTTTTTAGCCTGTGTTATTCTCCTTAGTTTTATCAATACATCAGAATGTACTCAGTATGTTACAAAAGGATGGACAGATCCAAAAGGTGAAATAAATATTGAGCGAGGTACAAAACTAAGGATAAAGTGTGTTGTTGAGAATAGTGATACAGACATAAGCTCGCAACTTACGTTTAAGAATAAAACAACGCTCATAGATCCACAATATATTCATCGAATAAATGATACAGCCATAGAATTGGTGATTCCAAAAGTGCCTGAACAAGATACGATGTTTGTATGCTATCTTGGAAATAATGCAGTTACATACAATGAAATTCGTGTTGGACGTAAACCGGATAGGATTGAGAATATCGAATGTACTTCAAAGAACTGGATGTTCATGACATGTACTTTTAAGAAGCCACTAAATCCAGTTATTGTCAATTATGATCTCAAATATCGTATAAAGGATTCAAATCAAGTTCATGCATGCGTTCAGCCAGCAACAAAGGATTCCAGCATATTTAAGTGTGATATTTCTGCTGATGCATATCGAAAGACGAGTCAACGATTTGTTTTTATGCTTTATGCATCAAATCGCTTTGCAAGTGTTAATCAAACATTTGAAATCGACAATTGGGCTAACGTAATACCAGACAAACCAGAAAGATTCAACATAACTGCTACATATTCGGATAGAATTGAAGTTGCATGGAATGTACCATTAAAATTGTCAGTTTTCCCAGAAAGATTTGATTTTGAATTCCTCATAAACTCAACTGTTGAATGCGGTGAAAGTCGATCCATCTTGTTACCAAATTTCCCAGAAAATCATGAAATTGAAAAACGTAAAACATATGTTTACAGCATTCCAGTAAGATATAGCCACACATGGTACGACATAAGCATTCGAATGAAAGTATCAACAGCAGAGAATATTGAGAAAATGTGGAGCACATGGGAGACAAAGCAAACAACATCAGGATCACGGTCTCCAGACATTCCTCCGGAAGTTGATGACGGAGCATTTAATATTCATCCAAATGGTGACTTGTATGTCTATTGGAAGCATCTCCCAAAATGTCTTTGGAATGGAGAGAATTTTGGATATGTTATCAAGTCAGACGATAAGATGAATGAATTGCCATTTGAAAATTCAACCATTCATGCTGTTTATCGACGCGGAACAATTAATAGACAAAAAGATACAAAAATAACAATTCGTAGTAAAAATGAGGTTGGTGTATCGATGAATGTGAGTGAAATTATCATTCCTGGAGAAACGCGATTACTGGAGGGACGAGAAGAAATAAAGTTCAATAAGAAATCAATCAATGGTACATATTATTTGTCATGGACACCACCAGAGCGTATCAAAGATGGAATAAAATCATATACAGTATTTTGGTGCCCATCAAAGACCGAATTAATAAACCAATGTGAAAGTTCAATTGATTTTATTCGTCTATCGCCTTCAGAAACAAGCTTTGAATTTAAGTCGGATCAGACAATTAATTTTGCGATTTCTGTAAATTCTCCTACATCAACAACTGGTATGATTTGGGCAAAATGTACAACGGCAAACAGCCAAGAAATTGGAAAAATTTCTACAGTCAGAATATCGCATTTGACATCATCTGAAATCGGTATGGAATGGGGATTAGATTGTACAGATTCAGGAATTGTTGCTGGCTATCAAATTGAATATTGTCCCACGAACAAACCGAAAACATTAGAATGTATGGAGCCTGAAGTAAAGAAAAATATAACAATTGAAGGTACACAATACATTTTGGGTGGACTCACGCCATACACCACTTATAAAATCATCATTCGGATGTTTTCAAACTCAACAATGGGACCGCCAAGTGAACCTTTGGCGAATACTACGCTCGAAGCTCGTAAGTACTTAATGAAATGTTTTCCATTATTAAATTTTATTGCAGGGGCGTATTCAGATCCATTAAAATGTTGAACTTGATAAAAGTTAAAGAGTTGAGTAAAAGTCTAATTTTCTCAGAAGGATTCAATCTTTATGCATTAGAACTTTCTGATGAAGTGAAAATACTCTTCACGGATGTTGCTTATCAAAAAGAAGATCAATCCATCAGCATGATCCATGGGAAATACTGCCAATATAGAACTGAAACTTAAACCAATAACAAATCCCTTTTGACTTTCCATTATTCATCATTTGCATTACATTATACATTTTTTCTTTTACTTTCTTTGTTACACAATTCAGCTCCATCACCAGTGCAGAACTTGATAGCACGAAATGTAAGAAACACAACTGTAGATATACTCTGGGATCCTCCATTACATTTTAATGGTGTCTTAGTTGTTTATGAGATTTATATCAATGGAATATTAAAATATTCTCACAACACAACTGTTAGATCATTTACAATTGACAATTTATTGCCATACACAAAATATGACATTGCTGTACAAGCATGTACAAATAAATGTTCCGAATCGGCAAAGACTAATATACAGACAGCAATTGGCGCGCCAGGAAAGTTTGAAAAGCAACCAACAATTGTGAATAAGGGAGCTACAAATTTATTCAACAATAGCTATACAAGTGGAAATATTCAATGGGAAAAGCCTATGTATAAAGGTGGTAAACTCGACTTTTATGAACTAAAGACAACTTTCCGAGGTACAGATAACAGCATTCAAGAGAGTACAGTTCGGTTAAAGGCACAAAAATGTTTTATGGAAAAATTGTGTGTCAACAACGTGACTGGAGTTTATCAGTTTTCAGTACGTGCTGTAAATTTCGTTTTTACGCCACATGCGCCCGTAAATAGGACATTCGACATAATTGGAAGTTCTGAATCTATAAATTGTGAAAATGATGAGGTATTAATAAGATCTTTAGATGAAGCTTATAGATTTGATCCTTATGGTTACCTATTGTTTGGCGAATGGTCTGAATCGATTGGACATTCTTGTCATTTTTCAAACTTTGACTCGAAATTGACAGCTTTCATTGTCTTCTCATTGGTTGCATCGCTTGTTTTTGTCGTCATGGTTTTTTATTTGTATCGAAAGATAAAGGACATGAAGGATATTCTTATTCAAATGCCACCTGGTTTAGAAGACTTAACAAGCGATAAATTGAAAAAGGGTAAGGATCTGAATTCTGAGAAAAATGGCAAGCCAGATTTGTTGCACAATGTCGATAGTCAATTTATAACAAATGAAGATGAGCATGGTCGGTTACTAAGAGGATCTTTAAATGGAAGTATCAATGGAAATGATTGTAGTAGCAGTATGCGTAGTGAAAGTATGAGAAGTGATGGTGAAACTGTCGATGCTTTAGATGATATTGAATATGATGGATTTGGACAACATCCTGTGAATACAAATGGCAATAATCGTCATTTTGGAAACGATAAGATTCCGGTAATTACACGATCTATAAATTCCTTTGATCTTTTCTAATCCTTAATTTTTCTTTCATATAATCCACAGAATTTCTTACTAAATACAGACGTTCCAATCATGCCAATTTTGATTTCGCCTGAAGCAATTTCAGCATCAACGCCAATAGTTGAAAAATGCCCGAAACCAACAACCATCGCAATAAAGACTAACAATAGTGGATATGTAGCACCACCAACAAGTCATAGAAATCCAGTTCCTATTAATAATGGCTATGTAACTCATTCAATGATGAATGTAAGTTTGCTATTCGCATCTATCGACAAAATTGAAATTCTAATTGTTCCTTTTCTTAACAGCCAATGCAGTCAAATGGATACACGCAAGTGAATCATGCATTCGGAAAGCCAAGCATCAAAAATGACTTTACAGATAAATTCAGCGCTAAAACATTGCCGATGATTGTAGCAACAACAGATCAAGAAGGAATTTCTGGTAAGTTTAATCTAAATTGATGAATTTATTCGGGGTTGATCTTAAATGATGTTTTACTTTGAAGTAATAATGCTATGTACAATATTTTCTGAATGTCATTTAAAAGCGACTCCTTAGAGCGTTCAGTAGAGATAATTTAGTCTTGAGACAAGCCTCAGATTTTATTTAGATCTAAACCACAGCAAATATGCTCGTTCCTTTGTAACTTTTTGTGGAAATTGAGTAATGAAGAATTTCAGAGTCTGTTTGAGTTTATATTCTTACACATAAAGTTTTATATGAAATTTATTTTCTTTTAATCCGAGAATTTCTATCTCTGATGACAACAGATTCTTGCATATCCATATTTCAAAAGAAATAAATTGGAATAAGAATTTTGTTACTTTAAATGATAAGGATGTAGACATGGTTACTTGGGATGGTTCATAAATGGATGTTGACTTTATATATCCAAAAATGCTGTGATAATTATTTTTGATTTATGGATACTATTTTTAGACACACAAACAATGTTATCTTAATGATTACATGATTAAAGCTCATTAATATAACAATAATTTATTGAAATTGATTGTGTTTATGCCTTTATTTCGGTTTAATCATTAATGCTCAAATATTAATCATGTTAAGACTAGCAAAAAGGGGGTAGGGCAATTGATATCCCTCCTAGCCAGACAAATCTTCGATTTATTAATGACTTCCATTACAACACTCCAGACACCCTCCTCTAAAGGCTAGACGTCATTTATGAACGATCACATACCAAAGATTAAGAAATCTGATTCCTACGCTGCTTCTCATAAAGTAAAATTGATCAATCATTCACGGACAACATTTGTTATATCCATTATTAACCACAAATTTTTATTTTTCATAATTTGCAGGATATGTGACACACAAACAGTTATCAGACTTTGGACATCGTATGCAGTAAACAAGCATCATGGCAGTGATGAATGGGAAATCTCTTAAAAAAAGTTTACATAATATTTAGCGGTAATTGTTCATTACAATGTAAAAACACACATCCCCACACACCCACAAATTGCATGGAATGAACCCCTAAAACATAAGAAGAAAAGCAAAAATATTTTTTAATGTATAGAGACTCAGTATATTTATAATTAATGATTATTTGATGAGAATGATCGACGTGAGAAAGAAGTAATAATTTTTTTCAAGATTGAAATCGATGGATAAATTAAGATCGAGATGATTGCAAAGATGGAACGAAAAAAAAACGAATGCAAAAGTTTTTGTTGCTCAAATTTTTTTAATTAAAATATTGATATATATAGAGAATATATATAATTAAGTATTGAATAAAAAGCAGGTAAAATGAAAGTTGAAGAAAATAAAAATTTACGAGAGAAACCTTAGAACAAATAAATTAGTAACTAAGGATATTGATTTAATTAAATAAAAAGTTAAAGATAAACAAATCAAAAAGTTATGAATTTATTTAAGGTGAACTCTGCTGGAAATTTGAATTTGAGGCACGCGTTTTGTCGTCAACATCGAATAAGCCTAATTATCATTCATTAATTGGTTTTTAAGAACTTTGCATAATTGAATCAAAACAATGATTTTTGGATTCGTAGCTTTACTCATGAATAAAAAATTAAATGGAGATCGGGTTTTTGTGAGTATAATTCACAAGTTAAGTGTAATTTTTTACAAACACGGAATTCCTGGAATTCTATCGTCCCTGATTCGAACAATTTAATAATTTTGACAGCGAAAGTTGCCAAGAAAACTTGTAAAAATGTCTTAAATGTCTGTCATACAAAATTCGGAATTTCACACCCTGATTTCCAAAATTCAAAAAAAAAAAAAATTTAAATTAAATTAGTTTTATATGAAACATTGGTGATGTAATCAGTTACTAATGTAGCCAAAACTTCATATAATCAACAAGAAGCTCTAAGAAAACCACTTGAACTTTTAACGATTTTTTGAAATTCGAATTTTTCGAACGTGCATATTATGCACACCCCTTGACTCTTAATAAGTTTTTCGAACATAAATTGTTCGTATCTGTCAGTATCTTTAATATTATTTCCAGTTAAGGCTCTCTCCCTCTGCCTAAGCATATTATTTGCTTACTAATTAGGTACCAATTAACATTTCTTCAACCCAAAAGTCGTCAGATTCAAATCAATGTTTATATTTTTGAGAACATACTTTGCTGCTCATTTCTTGGTAATCTCAAAATATTCTTTATGCATATATTTCGTGACTGAGTTAGAGTTCTTATAAAAAATTCAAAACATCTAATAAATTGCTAATAAGAAAATATTTGAAATTTAAATATTTGTTTTTAAATTGAGCAGCTTCATCCGCTTCAGGACATTCATAAACAAGTAAATTTTTTTGTCAAAAACTTTTAATGAGCTTCGCATTAATTTCCTTTAATTAAATCTTCAAGTTGTGAACGCCATCAAAATTTGAAAAAAATAAATAAATTACATGCCATTATTTATTTTTGTAGCTATAAGAAGCCATGCCTAAATTCAAAACTTCCAGCAATTATTAAAAAAAAATATATTAAAACAAGGTAAATATTGTACGAGTAATAATTACTTAAGCATTTGAAACTTATTTGTTTTAAAATAAAAGGGAAAAAGAAAAATTTAGAGCACATGCCGACCTTTCGGGACTTCTTGCTTCCTTTTAGTCCATCGAGAATTTGTCAATTACTTCTTTTGGAAGTATTTTACCTAAATTATTGTGAATATAAGCTTTAAAATCATTATGAATGATAAAAATCTACACAGGTCTAGTAGATAATCCTCATAACTTGATTTATATGCCTAAGTAAAGTTTAATATGGAAGTTTCTACTCAAAAACAAATTAATTTAATTTGAGAGTAGGTGTCACTGAGTTAAGAAATGTTAAAAATACTTTTTGATGGCATTGATCTGTAATTTCCCTAGAAACTGATATTTAATCAATCTTGCGAGAGTTGCTTTGAATTTTGTAACTATGGATTGACTGAATTTGTCAGAATTGAGTTATTAAAATTACAAATTAATATCAGTAGCGACTCTACAAAACTTTGTGAGAAGTAATAGGTTAGTATTTGAGCTTAATGTACTTCAAAAACATCATTTTCTGCCTAAGACCTGATGTGACTGTCTTTTTCTTGAAATAAAATATTTAAGTTTGTAAAATAATTTAAAGCTTGCAATTTAAACTGTAAAGTCAGACAAAACTCAAATTCTCAATCTGCACCACTTTAATATGAAAGTATTGCTTCAACAATGTTTGAACCTTCATTATTTGACACATAAATAGAAAATGAATTCATTAGAATTCAGAGAATCTAAAGAGCAGAAACATACTTTAAAGTATTTAACTTGCCGAGAATATTCATTGTTATTTGAGTAAACAATCATGAATCTAAATTGTTAGTATGAATTTGAATCAAGCTTCAACATAGATTTTGTGATCTTAAGGCTTTAATTAAATTGATCTTTTGTGATTCAATCTCTTCGATTTAAATTGATTAAACAATTGATTTTGTCAAATTATGAATAGAAAAGTTAAAATCAAGCTCTATTAAGGAAATCCTTTTACAAAGTCAAATCCTACCAACTTTATTGATGTTGAATCCTAAAAGTGATAAACATTTTGACATATTCATTAAACATTTTACTTGCATGCAGAATTTATGAAGTCATTGACAATTCTAAGAATTGTAAAGAGATGATAGATTTCAAATGACAAGGATCTCAAATGAGATTATTAAATAAATCAGATGGCAAAGTCGATTTCGATTTCATACTAAGTCTGGTCGATGTAAAAATCTAAATTATAATCTCATTTTATTTTGTATAGCTCAATCAATTACAGTTCTTATAGAACTAATCATGAGTTATTTTAAATGTCCAATTTAAATTTGGGTTCAATCCTTTAGTTTTTTTTTTGTAGTTGAGTTGAGTCGTCCCAATTTGATATCATCATAAATAGATGATGGCTGATTTCTCGAAGGTAGCCTGTTAAAACTTTGATGATAATATTGGTCAACGGAGATAAAATTCAAAACCCAGGAGTATACCCGAAAATTTAAGAGTTTGAAAACTTAACTCAAATTTGATATTTAATTAAAGTCAATTCGATTAGATACAAAATTCATGTCTGATTTGAGCTCACAGAACAGACGCCTTCGCATTCTAGTAGGAAAATTTTATTATACAGGAGATTTCAAAATATAAAAGAATTCCAATTTGGACCGAAATTAATACAGAGAAAATATTATAGAAAAAATAATAAAACTTTTCGCCTTAATAAAACTATTTGTGAATTGATAAAAAAATTAAAATTGTGAGAGGAAAATTTCCTTTGCCGACGTCTTTATTATGTGCATAAATACAGTGCTTTAATATTTGAGAGAACGATTTATAAAAAAAAATAATAATAAATATTGGAGAAATAAAAGCAGAAAAATATATTGTCAATGTTTAATGTTGAGAGATACTTAGATAAGATAAGAATCTCAATTACAAAGAATGAGAAAAATAATAATGTTGTACCTTTTTGGATGATGATGCTATTGTAATGTTTCTATGAAAGATTTCCTTTTGCAAAGCATATAAAATTACAGTGTTTTTTTAAAATATCATGTTACTGTATATGACTGTTTCACATGTTGCATTATGTTACATCAATGTTTTTTCTATGTCATAGAATGTTGGTCGAAAAACAAACAAGAAATAAAAGAAAAATGTCTTGAGCTTTAAAGTCAAGGTTTGAAAATCAAGGGTGTGGATCTGATAAAAATTATCAAAAGTTGATTGATCAATTTCGTAACTTTGGTTAAAATTTAAGGTCAATTGCAAATAATCTCCAAGATATATAGATGTTCTCATACAAAAATATCGCAGTTTTTAACCGTCAAAAATTTGAATTTTCTGTAAACACTAACACAATAAAAAATTTTTTAATTTTTGTTTTGCAGAATTTTCAACTTTCTGTTAAGTTTTGTTTGTACAGGAGTATTGCAAATGCTTTAATATAATTAAAAGTAACTGACTAAAGTCAAATAGTGATGCAATTATCGATATTTAAATGAAAACTTGAATATGGAAAATTTAAAAAAATGTTGCTTGTATTAGTACACAAAAACTAGTATGGTCAAGTAAACTCTGTATGAGCACATCTATATATCTTGATAATCTCAAAAATTCTTAAGCTGTAAAACAAGTCTAGAGCACGATTACTGAACGTACCCATAATTTTTTTTAAGGAATTGAATCATTTTTGTGAAGCTCTATACATTTGCTTAAGTGGGAGTCTAGGATTTTGTAACAACTAAAAGGGGGAGAGGGTTCTAAAGTTTTTTTTTTGTGGAACGTAACTAATCAACGAGTCCTTAGTAGATTCAGAATTTCCACAAACTACTAAGCAGTCAGTCACTCATAATACTGTAATGAGTAATAATAAGGAATGCATTTGTTGTTAAAAAAATCATCTTTGATAAATGAATTCTCGGGGATTTTTTAAAAATGATTTTTGAGATTTTATGGAATTGAACTTAAATTTCCGTACCTTGATTAAAGTTGAAGTAAAAAAAAAAATATCTGATTCATCACTAAAAGTTAACCTTATATCGGTCAAGTTTGCTATATTTAAGACAAAGAAGGAGTCAGAAAAAAAAATTAAAGTCCTTCTTACTATGACTACACCCCTACACGATGATCGATGAAACGAAACTTTTTAGTGATGTTTTGATAGAAAAAAAAAACAATCAAGAAAATAATTCCAAAATAACACTTATTATAACCTTAGCAGCAAGTTGAAATGAGTTGTGTAGGAATTAAAACGTGGGTCATTTGACTGTTGTATCGTGATTCATTTAAGCAAATCAGTATATTGTCTAAGTTTAAGGATTCATTTTCACAGCAGCAGTTCACTTATTGCGTTTTCTTTTGTTTGAACTGTCATAAAATCTAAAGCTCCCCTCACAAACGTTACGTAATAAGTGAACTGCTCCATTGCACTTAGAACATGTCGACATGTATTGATTTTACGAAGCTGTGACATACTTTTAAGGACGAAATATATTTTAAGGCATTGAAACTATTCAAACTAATGAAATATTGTTCCTTATAAGCTCAGCTGTAGTTTTTATTTCGAAATCACCCTGATTTGATTTTGATTATTTCTTGCAACAGTGCAATTTTAACATTGTGTAACCAGAATCAATTTCATATCTGAAATATGTAATATTCCAGATGTTTATAATTCATTTGTTGCTGTGATAGCAGATAGATGTTAAGCAATCTTTAAGAAATTGAATGAATTAAAGCTGCAACTAAGCACCGATGAAATTCGAATGTAACATTAGAATTGCAAATTAATTTTACATAAAATTTAAAACAGTAAAATCTTTTAAATGTCCAAGGGGTTGTTTACTTATTACGTAACACATTTAATAAATGGAGAAGGAGTTCTAGAAATTTGCGAAAATTCAAAAAAAAATTAATATGGAATTGATTCTGGCGTCACAACGTTGAAATTGGAATGTTGTCAAAAATAATTCAAAACAATTCAGGATGATTCAATTTCTACGTTACCAAATAATTGAACAGTCCTAACCTTAAGGCACTACATTGAAATGCTCTCTAGCAACATTCTGTTAAAAATCAGATACAACAGTCACTTGCTCACCTATACATAGAAGAATAAAACATAAATCAACCCTCCCAAATGTTTTCATCCTAATTAAATGTGAAAAGAAAATAAAAACACAAAACTGGACATTGCGTCAATTATTGCAACTTTTTTCTCAATGAGAAATCACAGAAATTATAGATAAGGAAGCACAAGAAAGAATTTGCACTTGATTTAGATTGAAGTGAGCACTAAGTGAATAATATTTTCATTAATTCACAAAGACACACATACACAGGATTAAAAGAAACTTAGATAGATTATTTCTAGCATGTAAGTTACGTCCAATTCACGTGCAAAAAAATGAAATGAAAATATGACTGAATATTGAAAAAAAAAGTAGATAAAATTTAAAATCCCATTAAAGGGATGCAGTGAGCGCATTTTTAGAAATTGAATGTAGTTTACAGTATATCATGTACTAATTGTTGACTATATAGAATATAAAATCTATAAGCAAAAGTCTATGATATTTGAGAATTAAACTTTAAATGTCTGTTATCTCAAAGACAGTGAGAATAGAAAAAGAAATTAATCATCGAAAGTGCGCTCAGCTACAAAATACTTAAGAATGGAATTAAAGGGAATGTTTGGATGTTACGTAACGCTATAAGGGTCGTCGAGGAGTTCTGAGTGTTCAAATTTAAGATACTCAAATTCTGAAATTAAAATTATTTAAAAATGTGGGAGGAAAATGTTTTGACACCCCCCTCCCCCCCCCCCGCCCTTCCTATTCTCTGGCTAGACCCTTAAATGCCTGGTCATGTGAATAGAAGTTGATTGTAGCGTTACTTAACATCCAAACAACAACCTTACGAGGTCGTCAAAGACAAAACTTAGCATAAATGAGTTTGTTAAGCTTAAGACTTTATAACTGTTAAGTGGACACTCTTATTATTAATTGGTTCTTGTCATTGAAAATACATAAATATTTAAAATAAAAAAATAATTGTAATTTTTATAATAAATTTTGAAAATGAAGCATTTTCTATCCTTTTTCATTGTGCCTATCCAATTTATTTTTCTTACCTTTAAGTTTATATATGAAAAATTATTTTTTATTAAAAAAAAACCTAGAGCTCTTTATTATTTTTTTATTGCCACAATTGTATATGTAATTAAAACTTAAAAAAAAAATAAATTGAAAACTTTTAGGAATCATCCTTTATTTTGTATGAATCTTGTGACGTTCTGTGTTTGTTATGTCTATAATTGATTATGTTTTTGCAGCAATGATTTTATTCGCAATTAATACTTGAGCCAACTATAGTATTGGGATAATATTAAATCTTTTGTCATCGCTGTATTAGAGAAGACAAAAATTGCTGTTGGCACACCTATTACAATCAGCGATGAGACATTAAACATACCCTTTAGATTGCTGATGGCAATTGGCAACCAAAATGTATCTCTACTTATGTCGATGAAGATTTAAAGAAATATCAAAGCTGTTTTTAAGACGTCAACATTCAGAAATAATCTTAATAATTATCGAAAATCTCAGCATTTATCTAACATGGTAAATGACATCTATGTCCACAGAACTGCATCACTGCTTAATTAATCAATAATCTTTCTTTATTTCAAATATGGAATTATTGTAGTTTAAGTTACATTTCTTTGAGTCTTATTTTGACACCAGCCTGAATATGGCTTAAATTCAACTATATCTTGATTAATTATTAATTTTGATGAATGAGATTTACATATATCATGAAAATGTGGCATAAAAAGTTTAAAAAAATTGCCGAGCGAGAAAAAAAAAGCCAATTTAGAAAACAAATAAAAAACAACTTTAAAATTTTTTCTGACAGAAATTTTCAAGACAGATTTATGATTAGAATTATCAATTCTATTGAATTGAGTTACGTCCTACAGTAACAATTTATATCAAATTCCATCCTCGGGTATTTTATTTTAAGAAACTTTAAAGCAACTGAACATAATAAAAATATAATTTAACTTTATTATTGACAGAAAATTACTTAGCTGTAGTCAATGAAAATCGCAATATCTAAATTATTTTCTTTTTAAAGTTGAGTCCTTCTAACTTCGTTAAGCATACCTCCGCCTATTTAATAAAGCCTTGAAATGTTTAACATGCATTGTTATCATTTAAAGAAGATGTAAACTTTTCTTAGAAGTGTTAAATCTGTGTTTGGCTAGTCTTACTTATTTGAATAAAAACTAAGTGGAAAATTAAACGTTTTTAAAAGCTCGTCTGAAAGTTCTCGTTTACGAGGAACATTTTAAGGTATTTTTTTATTTATTATAAAATGCTTGTTGAACATTTCAGAATATTTTTAAATTTTATCACAGATACTAATCTTAAAATAATAATGCATATCGCAGATTAAATATTAAAGCTTTATATTACACCCATTAAGGATCATGATTCTTTAATTTTTTACAAAATTGTCATTTCACATTTTGCTTAAAACTCCAGAGCGAAATCTAATTTTTAAATTCTAATTAATGTTTATTTATTTAATAAGAAATGTGAAGGTTTCACTTTGCTTGCAAACGATTCTTAAGATTTTAAAGATTTTATTTCCAAATTCTAAACAATGCGTCTTCGAATGCTATGTTCAGATATTTAGCATTGGTTTCTTATTTAAGATTTTCATTAAGACAAATCATGAATAACAATTTTCCCGCCTTTTTAAGCATCTTAAAATCATCGATTAAAATAATTTCAAATAAAAAATTCGAAAATCAACGATTTTCTTTTAAAATTAAAGTTTTTCGTGCATGTTTGAGATTTAAAAACATTTCGGACGTTGAGAATAATAAGTGTTTTTCGAGAAACAATTTGATTTTAGTTTATAAGCCATGAGTAAGTCAAAACTTGTTGCATCTTGCAAGTAAAGCAATAAATTAAAAAGTGAAATGGCAAATGAAATGGCAAATAATAATTAATTTTTATATTTTTTATAAGCCATAAAATCTAATTAGGTATGAAATTTAAAAAGACAAGACTTAATGGTTAACATCAAGGTTGTATAAATTGAATGCAGGGGGAAAGGGGGTCTAAAATGTATCTAAAACAGTTTTCAAAGACAAAAAGTTAAATATTGGAATCTCGCTCCCCCCACTGCTCCCCTACTTTATACAGCTATAGTTTGTAACCAACAGTAAAAGAAAAACTGTTTATATTATTAAGCACATAGATTAAAAAATGCACTCATGCACAGATTACTCATAAATAATTTGATCACGATGTTTATCGGATACATGAGATGCAAGACTTATGAATCACATAAAGTTGATGTAATTACCGAAAAAAAAGAAGCAATTCTCTCGCTGAGATCATTTTTGGATTGAGAATAATCTCCTATTGCGTCAAATTTGATAACACATAAATTTATTTTCATTATTAATTAGCTCAAAATAGAGCGGCTTTTCAATTCACAGATGTGTGTGCAAATATCATGAGAGTACTACACATGGCATAAATTTCTCTCGTCTCTTTGTGCTGTGCTCGGGAGGAAACAAGTTATTTTTCTACTGATATCGCAGAATTCTATTTAGTCACGATTTATTGCATTGACAGAAATGTCGCGAGTACGGCGATACACTTTTGATGGACATCCAATATACTTGGTAATTATTGAGGTTTTAATGTTATAAATTTATTAAATTTTGTTTCTTAATAGCTTGGTGAAAATGGAACTGAATTTTATCAACAAATAGAAATTCAAGATTTTTATGCTTTAAGGCAGCAATGCTTAGATTCAAGCACATTATTCGAAGATTCAGAATTTCCAGCATCAGATCAAAGCCTGTTCTTCTCATCCAAGTCTAAAGTGTCATACAAGTGGCTGAGACCTGCTGAAATATCTGAAAATCCTCAATTTTTCGTCAAAGGATATTCTCGATTCGATGTTAAGCAAGGAAGCCTCAATAATTGCTGGTTTATTGCAGCCGCAGCTAATTTGACTCTTAATCCCAAATTATTCTCAAGAGTTGTTTACGATGACAATAATTTTGATAAGAATCATTACGCTGGAATTTTTCATTTTTGGTGAGTGACATTTCTTCCGGTCTAAGACCCCAAAAATAAGTGTAGATAAGTATCATTAGCATGCTGATGCTAAATGAATTATAAACTATTTTTAGTTGATTCTCAAGAACTTAGAGTTTTTTGCATTGTGTACTCGCTTAGTCACTCGGATATAGCAATAAAGTGATATCGTTAAAATTCTTAATTTTTATTGTCGAACAAGTTCTTTAAAATATGGAATAATGCTTGTATTAATCAGAGTTCATAGCTTTGTTCAGTAGCATTGAGAATAAAATTCTTAAATTTCTAAGCTTCACATCAGAAAACTAGGATTTTTCACAGCAAACGCAACCCTCCCCTCCCCCTCTGTTTCATGTCAAAACTATTATACATATTATCAGACCCAAAAGCGTATTTAATTGAAGTGTTTTTGGTGTTAACTTCTATTTTGAAAAATTCTTCTTTAACTTGCCTAGGTTTTGCCACTAAAATTACTGGATACGCCCCTGATCAGACCCCCCCCCCCCCCCTAAAACCTTAAATTATGACATCATAAGTGAATGAATGACCACAAAGCTCTACCGCAATAACCGGCTAATATAAACGTTCAAAGATAATTAATTTGGCAAAGGTGGACCGCTCATGTCACATTTGCGGAAGCTTTTAAATTGTTCTAAGTACTCTTAATTAGACTAATTCTAATGCTAGCTAAAACATCATTCATGATTTCCATCTAACTTCATCGGATCGTTGACTTATGGCGTCTGAAATAACGGTCATTTTTTAAAAAAGAACAAAGGATTTCTAGTAATTTAGGAGTAATAAGGACGTCGAACTGCTTCAACGTGGAAAGAAGCATAAGATCAGCTGAGAATAGGTCAGACCCTCTTCTATCTTTCGAATTTAAGTACCAAATTCAGTAAATTTATGGAAGTGATTAATTAACGACTCTAAGAGATCCTTTCGTGAACATGAAAGAACGTTGTATGAATGAATGAACATAATTTAAGGATTCAAAGCTCCTAGCGCCTAGTTTTATTATTTAAGTCTCGCGTAAAATTGTTTCAAGAGTAAATTGATAAGGCATTTATAAAATGTAGAAATTTCCTTAATTTATTTCCGAACACGACCCCCCCTTCTTCACTATCTTTTAACAAAGACATCATATGTGAACGACCTTCAGGAACAACCTTAGAATGTATCTTACAACTTCAATATTTGAATAATAATCACGTGTCAACAACACTTTATATTTGCATACAATATCATTTACAAATGCTAATATGAATAACAAACAAATTGCAGTTTCTGGAGGTTCGGCAAATGGATAGACGTTGTGATTGATGATCGATTACCGACAATAAATGGAAAATTAGTCTACAATTATTCAACAGATGACAATGAATTTTGGTCAGCATTACTTGAAAAGGCTTATGCTAAATTACATGGAAGTTATCAAGCTTTAAATGATGGACATACAAGTGAAGCACTTGAAGACTTTACTGGTGGAATTACTGAGAGATTCAAGTTGAAAGAAGCTCCATCAAATCTTTATGATGTACTTGTTAAAGGGTTTGAAATGAATTCAATGATGGGATGTTCTATTGAAAATTTCGGACAACAGACTATTAAGAAAGAGAAGCTTGGGCTGTTTTCAGGTCATGCATATTCAATTACAAAAGTGCAGACTGTTGAAATATTTCATAATGATCAAATTAGAAGCTTTAACTTGTTGCGTCTGAGAAATCCAGAGGTAAGAAACCATTAGAATACTGATTAGTATTTCTTAGCGTTTATTGCATGTATGGTAACTTTGTAACAACTAAGTTGTATCACTCGGGACTAAACTGTTTAAAATATCTTTCAATTGGTTTCAAATTTTGCAATACTTAGTAATCATAAGAGCTTTTAAAATCTTTAAAGTATGCCTTATTTCAGGGAAATGAATTAGAATGGAACGGTCCATGGAGTGACACATCCCGTGAGTGGCAATTTATTCCTATAGAGACAAGAGAAGAACTTGGATTGACATTTGATTTCGACGGTGAATTTTGGATGTCGTTCCAAGATTTTTTGAGAAATTTTGACCAGCTAGAGATTTGCAATTTGTCACCAGATTCATTGACTAATCAACAAAAGTCAGGTTGGAAAAATAATTGGAGTTTAAATGAATTTGAAGGTCAATGGGTTGCTGGTGTGTCTGCAGGTGGATGTAAGGATTTAGAGAAGTTCTATCGCAATCCACAATATATGATTCATCTTAAAAATCCTGATCATGATAGTAAGGATGGCAGATGTTCAGTTGTTGTCGCTTTAATGCAGAAAAATCGTAGAAGCCAACAGAATATTGGACTTAAACTATTGACAATTGGCTTTAGAGTGTATGGAATCTTTGATAGTGAACTTAATCAAAAACCATTTAAAAATGGGTTACTCATGAAAACGTCAAACTTTATCGACTATCGTGAAATAACTGAACGTTTAAGTCTCTTACCTGGACATTATATAATCATTCCAGCAACAGTCAAACCTGACGAAGAAGGAGAATTCTTGATCCGTGTCTATTCAGAAAGTGAAAGTAAATTTGAGGAGCATGATGTTACAGCTGAATCAGGCGATGTCGATTCCAAAGTGAGTTTCGAATTTAAGATCAAGTTGACAATCTTGAGTATGGATTTTAATAACACTGATAATAATTTTGTAACTTTACCTTAATATTTGTAGATTGTTGATGATCTTCCAGATTTGAGATCTCCAACTGATGACTGGTTGGAACTTGAGACATTTTTCCATGAAGTAGCTGATGAAAATAAAGAAATAGGATGGGAAGAATTAATACAGCTACTGAATAATACAAGAAGAGACAGTAAGGTTCTATTTTCAATCAAGTAACTGAGTTGCATCTTCTTTTATGTCTTTCTAGTACCAATAAAAGAAACTACAGAAAATGTCAATAATCAGACAATATTAGAAGACTATGAAAAACAGCAAATGTATCCAAGAAGAAATTGTCTAAGAGCCATCTGGGACTTTTTAACCTGTAACAATAAGTTGCATGATACAACTATTAATGCTCCACTGATAAATGGAAATAACATTAAAAGTGACAAGATTGCAATGCACAATTCACAACTGAAGATTAATTCGATTCAAATACCTAAAAGTGCTGAATTCTCAGAAGAAGTTTGTCGTGCGATGGTTAAAATGCTTGATTCTAATCAATCAGGAAGGCTAGGATTAGAGGAATTTAAAATTCTAATGTTTGAAATCGCAAAATGGAAGGTAAGATGAAAATTCTTCTACATTCTTAGTCATCAATGATGTGATGAAATATTAATCTATGCAATCTTTGATAAAAACTTGATTCGCTGGTGGTTTGATTGTGATATAGTGTTTATGCTTCTATAAGTTTTGTTGATGTCTATCTTACCTGCATCAGCTTGTCCTAATTCTTCAATAAGTCTAGCTTCTCTTCCAATCAAGAATACCAAATAAACATTTTTATCGAATCACTTTTCTTTTCCTAATCCTAAACCTTAAAACCGATGAAGCAATTCCATTATCTCTTGCTTCGTTTTTATTCTTTATTCAACGACTGACTGTTCACTTTTAATATTTTTCAACTGCTCCATGTTAACCGTGTGATTTATTTTTCAAAACTGAATGCTTGTAATTTTAAATTTTCAAAGATTGCCAAGATTTATTTTAAAATATTCAATAATCTTGATCAAATCTATCGAAATTACAGTATTGCTTCATAATTTTGATTTTTCTACTCATAGGCTGTCTTTAAGCTGTATGACAAAGATAAAAATAACAAATTGGACACTCATGAGTTCCGTGATGCTATGGAATCAGCTGGCTACCTTATAAATGCTAAAATTCTCATTTCACTACTTAATCGATATGGATCAGCTGATAAAACTATGGCTATGGATGTTTTCATCATGTGTGCTGTTAAAGTTAAGACAATTATTGAGCAATTCAAAGATAGCACTGGACAAAAGAGAGAGTCAGTAAATGAGTTGATTGAACAAGCTGCTTATTAATAGATTCTATGTGGGAATCCAGGAACAAATATGATCAACTACTTTTTTGGGTATCTGAAGCTGTGTAAGACTTTATAATATCAAAAAATTGAATGACGTCATTCCAGAACGACCTCCTAGATACTCCTATATACATATTAATTTTGATACAATTTAAATGCCATTTATATTTTTGAAAATAAACATGATAATAATAGCACATGTGCTGTTTTGAAAATTAATGAATGAGATTGCTTTCAGAATTATGAGTATTGTGAAACATGCTGTAAGAGTGTGAGTGTTTAGATCTTACTCATTGTCATATTTCTCTCATCTTTGTCTGTTTGAGTATAAACAAAATTTTGTTTTTAATTCTTCGAGTCTGACGAATATTATTTAGTCAATATTCATAAGTCGTTGACAGTTTATTGTGTTGAGCGTGATGTCTCAAAATCAATGGTATATTTATGATCAACATCCAATATATTCGGTAATTGCCTTTGTTTGAAGAATATTTTAACAAATTTGTGTAATAAATTCAAATGTTTTAAGCTCGGCGATTATGGATGTGATCGTTATCGTCAAGTTAATAAGCAATACTTTTATGATTTACGGGAAAAATGTTTAGAATCTAAATTGCTTTTTGAGGATCCTGTATTTCCTGCAAGTGATGAAAGTTTATTGCCAGATTCAAAAGATCAGTATGAATGGCTTCGTCCATCAGAAATCTGTGAGAATCCTCAATTCTTCGTCGAAGGCTACTCTCGATTTGATGTACAGCAAGGTGTTCTTGGCAATTGCTGGTTTATTGCAGCTGTAGCTAATCTTACACTCAATCCAAAGCTTTTCTTAAGAGTTGTATGCGAAGACAATACCTTTGATGAAGATCTTTATGCCGGTATTTTTCATTTTCGGTCTGTGTGAATGAACTTTGGACATCTATTTTTAGTTCTCAAATACACAATAACATTTCAGGTTTTGGCAATTCGGTAAATGGGTTGATGTTGTCATTGACGATCGCTTACCAACGAAAGACAAAAAGCTTGTATATAATAAGTCAACAGACGAAAATGAATTTTGGCCAGCACTACTTGAGAAAGCATATGCAAAATTACATGGAAGCTATGAGGCACTTGTTGCTGGACATGCAAGTGAAGCACATGAAAATTTTTCTGGTGGAATTACTGAATATTATAACTTAAATAGTGATGAAGAAAGTGCTTTAAATTTGAAGCACATCCTCAAAGGGCTTGAGAAAAATTCAATGATGGCATGCTCAATAAGGCAATATGAGACAGACACTGGACCAAATAGAACACCAGAAGGTTTAGTGAGAGGTCATGCATATTCAGTTACAAAAGTACAGCATGTTAAGCTTAATGGAGGAGGTGAAATTCTGCTGCTACGGTTGAGGAATCCTTGGGTAATATAAATATTAAGGTTGTGAGCCTTTAAGTACAACTTGAAACCATAGTGACACGTAGGCATCTAGCATCTCCTAATCTGTTGCTTATTTTCAGGGAAATGAAGTAGAATGGAACGGTCCATGGAGTGACAAATCAAAAGAATGGCAACTTATACCAGAACATGAAAAAGAGGAAATCGGCTTAACCTTTGACTTTGATGGTGAATTCTGGATGACTTATGATGACTTTCTGAATCATTTTGACATCTTAGAGATCTGTAATTTATCATTTGAGTTATTAACTGATCAGCAAATTATAGGCTTAAAAAGGAAGTTTAGTTTGAATCAGTTTCGCGGAGAATGGGTAGCTGGTGTGTCTGCTGGTGGATGTGATGATCCAGAGAAGTTTTATCGTAATCCACAGTATATAATCCGTCTTAGAACTCCAGATCATGACAGTGAAGATGGAAAATGTTCAGTTGTTATTGCATTAATGCAAAATAATCGTAAAATTAAGAAAGAAGGCTTAGAACTGCTTTACATTGGCTTCAATATGTATTCACTATCTGAGAGTGATTTAAAGCAAAAACCATTCAGGAAGGATTTCTTTGAACGGAAAGAGAATCTGACAGATGGAATGACATTTGTTGACTTACATGAAATGAGTGCTCGATTTAAACTCCCTCCTGGATATTATTTGATTGTTCCAGCTACTTTTGACGTCAATGAGGAAGGGGAATTTTTGATTCGTGTTTTTACAGAACATGAAAGTAAATTTGAGGAGCATGACGATGCAGCTGAGATAAGAGAAGTTGACTCGATGGTAAATATTTTAGCTTTTTTTCAGGATATTGTTTATTGAGTATTGTATTTGCAGATCGCTGACAATCTTCCAGATATCAATTTCCCATCAGACAATTGGTTGCAAATTGAGAAATTCTTCTATGACATTGCTGATGATAGAAAGGAAATTGGCTGGATTGAGTTGAAGAAAATATTGGAATTTTCTATGATGGAAAGTAAGTTAATGATGAGATATCCATATTTATAAGTTGTGGATTGAAATAAGATTTGACTGTGACTATGGCATCTTGATTATAGCCAGAAACCGGCCCAGGTCATTCAAAAATTCTGAATTAAATTTTTTATTACAGCAAATGCTAATTTAGCTGCAAAGCAAACAGCAGAAAGTAAGCAAGAAGAACAAAGACCCCAAAGAAATTTTCTGCAAATTATCTGGGATTCTATGACTTATAAAGAGATTTTAGATCCACAAGTAGGAGTATCGATGTTTAGTAATGTTATTAATGATGGAATTCTACAAGCAATGAATCCTGCGCAAGGTATGAAGCTACAACGTTTTAAATTTTTTTATGGCTTTTGAGTTTAACTTCCGTTTTTAAAGATCCAACACATGTGGAGTTTTCAAAAGAAGTTTGCCGCTCGATGGTTGCAATGCTGGATTATGATCGATCAGGCAAACTAGGAATGGATGAATTCAAGAAATTGATGTTTGAAATAGCCAAATGGACGGTAATTGATGCATTCCAGTTCCTTAATTTTTCTTAATTTACATTATTTCTTACAGATTGTATTCAAACTGTATGACAAAGACCACAACAATAAATTGGACACTCATGAGCTACGTAATGCTCTAGAATCAGCTGGATATCGGCTAAATTACCGAATTTTAATTTCACTTGTGTATCGTTATGGATCAACTGATAAAACAATGACAATTGATGACTTCATCATGTGTGCTGTTAAAGTTAAGACAATGATCGAGAGATTTAAAGAGAAAGATTATTACAGAAGGAATCAAGCGCTGTTTACCATTGAAGAATGGATTGAACAAGCTCTTTATTCGTGATTATTTGGCTCCATCACCAGTTCAAACCTGCAAAAAATTCATATTATTTGTTTAACATCATTTATAAAAGATCCCCAACAATTTTTTTAAAAGATTATGAACTTCATGAACTGTTGTTACCTTGCAAAAAACTATAATAAGTATTCCATATATATATAAGCTAATTGTATTGAAACCACATGACCAATAAATAATGCATTGTCTACTGATGAATAATCTTATTTTATTGCAACACTTTAATCACTTGAAAATTGAAGCTAATTGGGTTATTTTGCGTAAATAGTTGAATGAATGTTTTGAAGTTTATGAGTGGTAAGTGATGAATAATTTGATTTTGTTGGGGAAATGACTTCTGAGTCATAAAAGTCTTGTCGTTTTATATTGTGCAAGCAAACACAAGCAGCTGTTTCTTATTTGCTCCAAAATTTTACTAATCCAAATGCGACAACAATTAAGCTTGACGAAAGCTTTGTTATTGATCCTGCGTACATTTCTCAGCTGAGTACAAAAATACCCAAATACAGTGTTAAGTTTCTCTCATTGCTGCTTATAATGTTATAATAAAGAAAACAAGTTTTTAAATTGATACCGCGAAATGCTGCGATTTTTATTCAGTTGTGATCTATTTGTCAGTGAGACAGGATTAAATCGGTCAAAATGTCACTAAAACGGAGATACACATTTGATGACCAGCCTATATATTTGGTGATTATTTTTATATAATTATTAAATTAATAAAGCTGAATAAAAATGTCTATAGCTTGGTGAAAACGGAACTGAATTTTATGGTCAAATGAAAACTCAAGACTTCTATGCTATAAGACAGCAGTGCCTTAATTCAAAGACTTTATTTGAGGATTCAGAATTTCCAGCAACAGACCAAAGCCTCTTCTTCTCATCAAAATCTAAAGTGTCATACAAGTGGCTGAGACCTGCTGAAATATGCAAAAATCCACAATTTTTCGTTAAAGGATATTCTCGATTCGATGTCCAACAAGGAAATTTATTCAACTGTTGGTTTGTCGCTGCTGCCGCTAATTTAACTCTCAATCCAAAGTTATTCTCAAGAGTTGTGTTTGACGATAATAGCTTCGATGAGAGTCTTTACGCCGGTATTTTTCATTTTTGGTAAGTGTGAATTATTTTCGTGTGACGAATAAGTGTGAAAAAGAAGACATTATTAACATTCTATTGTTAAGCGAATTATAATTACATTGAACTTACTAAGAATGGTTTATTTACATTTGCTGTCGATTCTAAGAAATTTGACATTTTTTAAGTTTAGAAATATTTTGCAAAACTATTAACGTGTCAAACAAGTTTTGTGCTTTAATTTCGCATTTAATTACTTCCTAAATTTTGTAACATGTTATACTTTTTTCTAAGAAAACAGTTTTAATTATGAACTTAATAAGTTTTGTTAAGTGATCAGATTTTATACAGAAGTACGGAACATTTATCATGATCGTGGAACAAGGTAGCTTGCATATTAGTTCAATATTCATTGATGAGATAAACGTCAAGCTGTGAAACTATCCGCACAATTTTTTTTACCGCCTCTTAAGCTAAATTCCTTGATTTCCCAAAGAATCTTATCGGCTTTTATTATTCTAGCTTTTGGCGCTTTGGCAAATGGGTGGATGTTGTCGTCGACGACCGTTTACCAACTGAAGATGGAAAATTAGTATACAATCATTCTGCTGATAACAACGAATTTTGGTCAGCATTACTCGAAAAGGCATATGCAAAGTTAAATGGTAGCTATGAAGCATTGGTTGAAGGAAACACAAGTGAAGCACATGAAGATTTTACTGGCGGAATTACTGAAAGATTTCAATTAAAACAAGCTCCAGAAAATCTTTTCGACATTCTCGTTAAAGGATTTGAAAGGAATTCAATGATGGGATGCTCAATACAAAGTACAGATGGCGCTCGTAAACAAGAGACTCCCGAAGGTTTGTATCTAGGACATGCATACTCAATCACAAAGGTTGCATATGTCGATATAGCAGTGCGAGATAAAAAAGGACTAATTCCGTTGATGCGATTAAGAAATCCTTGGGTAAGTGCTTCGTTTACTTAAAATCAATGAACCTTACACAAATAAGTCATTACGACTTCAATTAATGATAGAGGATTGATAATTTTACAATCTAGCAAAATTAAAAGCTGGTTAAAGCTCAACTTCTAAATGAACAGCTGCTCACAATATTCTCATTTTCAGGGTAATGATTTAGAATGGAATGGTCCATGGAGTGACACATCACGTGAATGGCAACTAATTTCTGTAAAAACAAGAGAGGAACTCGGACTGACATTTGATTTCGACGGTGAATTTTGGATGTATTATAATGACTTTTTGAAGCACTTTGATAATTTAGAGATCTGTAACTTAACGCCAGATTCCTTGACTGATGAGAACAAATCAGATATGAAGAAGAAATGGAATTTGAATATATTTGAGGGTCAATGGGTTGCTGGTGTGTCTTCAGCTGGATGTAATGATCATGACAAATTCTATCGTAATCCACAATACATTATCCATTTGGAAACTCCCGATTTTGACAGTAAAGATGGAAAATGTTCTGTTGTAATTGCATTGATGCAGAAAAGTCGTAGATATAAGAAGAAAATTGGTCTGGATTCACTGACAATAGGATTTAAAATATACTCACTATCTGAGAACGATTTGAAGCAAAAACCATTTAAGACGGATTTTTTCAAACATAATTTGTCTACAGAAGTATCAATATTTATAGATTATCGTGAAGTTAGTGCTCGTTATAGATTCATGCCTGGATATTACTTGATAGTTCCAGCTCCATTTGATACAGACAATGAAGGAGAATTTTTAATCCGTGTCTTTTCTGAAAGTAAAAATAATTTTGAGGAGCATGATGAACAAGTTGGATTGGGTGACATCGACGTTAGAGTAAGTGATTCAATATTCTGACACGACTTACTTAACTGAACTATAACTTGTTCTTCCAGATTGCAGACAATCCACCAAACATTCATTTTCCAAGTGCTGATTGGCTGGAAGTTGAGAAACTTTTCAAAACTTTAGTCGGTAATGACAAAGAAATCGGTTGGATGGGATTGAAGCAAATACTTCATACATTTTTTGAAGATGGTAAATCTTTATTTGATTTGATTGTTCAAATTCCTGTAAATTTTTATTTTAGTGGCTGTCAAAAAAGAGATTCAAAATGAAAATACTAGTTTAAATGTTAATGACAAGCATCAAAGTCGATCTCTTGGAAAATTATTAAAAAGCATTTGGAATCATTTGTCATGTAAGAAAGTTAAGAATGAAGGAGCTAATATTCCTCTTTTAAATGGAAATGATATTAGTAAAGCTACTGTTGTTCCTGTACAAAATGGTAAGTTGCTCTTCAAATCGTTTTTGTGTCATGGCAAAGTTCAATCAAGACTTTATTCTGTAGTCATGCATGGTGAAATAGCTTAGAAGCATATTGTATATAACATGCATTACATCCTTATTATCTTGATCTAATTTACTTGACCTTTAATTTATCCTGATTATTTCAGAATCAACAAGTCTTGATTTCTCAAAAGAAGTTTGTCGTTCGATGGTTGCAATGCTGGATTTTGATAAATCAGGCAAACTAGGATTAAATGAGTTAAAGTGCTTATTCAATGAGATTACAATGTGGCGGGTAAAATGATAAATCTTAAGCAATTTAAGCTGTAATTCATAAAAACCTCTATCTAGTCTGTCTTCAATCTATATGACCAAGATCATAACTATAAACTTGACAATCACGAGCTACGAGATGCTCTAGGATCAGCTGGATATCGTCTTAACAATCACATTCTATGTTCGCTTCTCTATCGTTATGGATCTCCTGATAATACAATGTCAATTGATGACTTTATCATGTGTGCTGTTAAAGTTAAGACAATGATCGAGCGTTATAAAGAAAATGACACAAACAAAGACAATCGGGCAATTTTCACAGTTGATGAATGGATTTCCAGTGCTTTATATTCATAAATTAAGTTTTAATCATTTGTACTTTTTTAATTGAACAATGTTTTGTATATGTTATGCCTGCCAATTTCTTGTTAAAAAATTAAGCATTCTCAATATTGAATTTTCTCAATAAAATAATCTTGAATTCTTCAGTACAGCATTTAATAAAATATTTTAATTCTGAGATGACAAAACAAGGAATTAAGGATACAAAAAGGATAAAGCGCTTCTATATCCTGCGTTTTTCTTACGTTTACATTACGGATACGTAAAATCGAGTTCAGAAAATTTGCAATAAGAAAAAATCGCTCTTTAAAAATTGTGCATCTCAGAAAAAAAGGATGTAATTTTTGATTTTTGATTTTTTAAAAGCGGTTACATCTGATTTGAATTATCGGTCGTTTTAAAAATATTTTTTGAGTTAATTTCTATTCTAAGAGCAAAATAAGATATTTTAAGAGGGAAGTTAATTTTTTTAAAAGTAATTAATCCTATTTTTGGTATTAAAAGATGATCAAATTCAAATTTGCTTTAATTATCCCTTTCTTGCTACGTTCTTTAACCTAGAATAATCGAAAATAATTTCTTAACAGGAATTAAAATTGTTGCTAGTAAACAATTTCATTTTTAAATCTTTTATGAGCCTATTGATATTGTAAGCAAAACTAGAACAAATTTGGAATAAATTTTTGACGGACTATCAAAAAGAAATTAATTCATAAATATTAATTCAAAATAATCATTCAAACCAAACTCATGTGAAAACATTTGGAAGAATACTTGGCAATTTATTTCATTCGCCTTTAATAATCTGATGATTTTCTATGAACTAAAAGGTTACAAAATTCAAGTACTCTCAATTATCAAACGATTGAAAACTTCATTCAATTTCGTTCATCATTCCAGTTGCCAAGACCCTTATTAAACAACAAAGAAAAAAAGGCAAAGTTGACATGCTATTTTTACAAAAGATTCAACAAGCACCATAGGTCAATATCCGCATATTATGTATTTGGGCGATTCTCCAGATAAAAATTTTCAAAAAACCACCACTAAAATGAATTTTTTATAATTTTTTTCCATTAGAGAGCCTCGAAAGACAAATTAATATTGTACAACTTTTTAAACTCTACAAATCTGTATAATTAAATGCTTTCAATATACTCTAATTAAGGAAATATTTCGATTCTTCGGACGATTTCTCGAAGACAAAATATGGAATTTGGATTTTTATAATCAAAAATTAAGTATTAACAACTATTCTTTGACATATGATATAAATACCAATCGATAGAAAACGAACTACTTTATCATATATGACAACAATTTTATTAAGCTTAATACAAATTTCACAAGAAAATTCAATTCTTTTGATGAAAATTTTGTCTTCGAGTAATTTTTAAAGCGCTTGAAACTAATTTGTGAGATTCAAATTTTTCAAATACGTTATAAATTTAAATGGAATATTTTTAAAAGAAACGATGATGATTGAGTGCAAAATTAATTATTAATTACCTTTTGTTTAATTAAAACATATAAAAAAAAATGATTTTTATAAATTAAAACAAAATTTTATTTTTGTAAACAAGTCTTTGTTTACATTTTTCCCAACGTATTTCAAAAATTTAAAAATTTCAAGTAGCAGTGGAATTACAGTTCTGTTTTTAAAAATTCAACCTATCTGGAGAATCGCCCATTTACATTATTATGTTTTGAGAATTATCCGAGCATCAGTCAGTTGTTTGTCACACAAAATTAAGTTCAGCACAACTTGTTTACAAATTTCACAAATTAAATTTTCCAGGTACGCGAAAATAATTGAGCGTGAATGCTACAAGGCTAACAAAGTTTACTCAATGATTTCATTTGTGAATTTACTTGTTTATGACTTCCTATAAAATTGCAATTAAATGTATTATGAACAGATCCAATCATCAGTAAACTCATTATCGCATATTTAATTCCGCAAATACAAAATTTCAAAGCCAAACAAAATTTCGCTTCTGTAAATGAAAATTGAATTTGAGTATTTAAGAGGGAGTCATTCAATTATTTGGTCAAACTAGATCCGAAGTCAATTAAGGTTAATATTTTTTGAATCAACAATTTTAAATGAGGTGGGGAAAGTCAATATTTTGTAAAATTAGGCAGTATCAAGGGTTATTAGGGACACACAGAACACAGAAATTTTGTATCTTTACCTTAAACTGAAGCTAATCGATTGGGTGCTTCGAATAGCTTAAAAACTAGGCTGCCGTGAAAAGCGATGGTGGAGGTGAGTCCGATAACCTCAAAATCATTATTTTGGTTACATTTCAACACCACAAAGATGAATTACAGCAGGTTTAGAACCATCGTAACCCAAATTCAGCACATGCGAATTCATTCTCTCATTGTAATGTGATTTACAGAAATGTTCATCATTTTCGAACAACACCATGCCTACATGTGATGCTCCAAATTTAAACTGATTGAATTTACGCAATGAATATGTATCTATGCATAGATAAAAGTCTATAAAAATTATCCTTAAGTATTATTGAAAAAAGATTGAAGTCAAAAATGCGCATAATGTTGTTGTTCATTCGTGAAGCAAATAATAGTTGATGTTTATGTTAAACACAAAATTGAATTTCTCTTTTTCGAAAAGCATTCGATGGAAAAATAAAAATGAAAATCTTCTTTCTTCATTCTTTTGATTTTTATTGTTCAACTTGAAGCTTTTAAGATGAGGATGCAAGCATTCTTCAAACTAAAGTTCTAAACTTCAAGCTTTGAGATTTCGCATGTCTTAAATGATTTTATTTTCTATTTTAAAGTTTGGATTATTTCTGTTGAGAATCTTTCGAATTTTACAGAATTCTGTCTTTAGTGAATTATTTCTTTAATAAATTCGTTTTTAAGTTGTTGAGAAAATCTTTGAAGTTGAGTAAGAGAATAAGGAAAAACCTACATTCGTTTTTATATTTATTACTTCAAACTGTTGGATCTAAATAATAAAAGAATGAATCCAAAGATAAAATAAAATATTATTGATGTTTATTGTACACAGGATTGTACAAAATATTTCCTTTGAGATTTTTATTAAATCTGATATTAAAAATATTTGAAATCAGTTGTCAATGTGATAACATCCCACAGTTGTGAAATGGATAAATTAATAAAAACCTTTTAAAATGAATTTGTTTGATTTTTCACACTTTTCTGTAAAAGTGTGATATTCAATCTGCTCTGATGTTAGTTTCTCGATCAGAATCTTCTTATCCTTGATGTTGAAGCATGATATTTGAGTGCAATTTGTTTCTCTGATCTTGCACAGCACTCTAGTCGTCATTTTTAATGATGAAATTACTTTTTTTGTATCCTGAATATTCGCCTTGACATAAATCGGCTTTGCAGGCTTATCCTTGTCTTGGGTCGCATCTGGTTGATTCGTCTTCGTTGCTTGCAAACCATCACTAATTATTTCTGCATCGGTCTTAACCTTATTTTTTTCAACAGATTTTGATGGAATCGGTGAAATTGATTTTTTGCGCTTTTTTGTGCCCATTATTACTTTCCTCCACTTTAGCACTCACAATTCAGTTGAAATATATCCACGACACCACTTACAGTGCATGCAAGACTTCCAGAACTAATATTTTTAACAATTTTAATAATTTTCGTTGTTTACACTTTTGGTATTAGAATTATGTGCAGAGCACTGATGAAATGTATAGTGTTAAGGTCGACAAAATTATATTTATGTTAAACAAAAAAATGCGTAATTTAAAAAAAATCAAATCCGATTACAAAAATAAAAAAAACATAAAATTCAAATTTGAAATGACAGTTAAAATTGAAATCTCATAATAATTCTTAGACTTACCTATAGAAGGTTCCAAACCAATTTAATGGAACATAAAGCTGAATGATATAAGTCGCAAATAGAACGTAGTCACCGACAGTCAGTCTTTTGTGGTCGTCTTCATGAACAACAAAATATGCACAAAGTAAAGATCCGAGAAGTAATCCAATACAAACAACGATATTTTGTGCTGTATTTAATAAATTAAGTGTAAACATTGACTGAAATTCTTCCTTCTGATAGTCTAGAATTGCATCTTCATAGCACTGAATCTCATACTTTTCTTGTCCATAATATTTAACAGTCTCAAAATTCAATAATGAGTCAACTGATCTTGCACGTGTAGCATTGTCTGCGAGATTCATACGTCTTTGGAACTTTGTTCGCCATTCAGTGATTGCAATTGTCATTGCGATATAAAGAACCATTGTGACTAATACGATAGCACCAAACATCCAATTAAAAGCCGTCATGAAGAAAATTACAGCAACCAGAATATCGACAATTGTTGGAGCAATAGAGAAAAGAATATAATTGAGCAAATTGTTGATACTGTCAGTTCCTCTGTCCATAACTCTTAAAACTTCACCAGTTTTACGTCCAAGATGCCATCTCAAAGATAACGAATGAAGATGTCTAAACAATTCTACCTGAACACTCTTTGTTGTAAATTGTTGAATTTTAATCCACAAAAAACTTCTCAAATTATTAAGCACTCCCATACTTCCAGTTCCGCCACCTTGTAAGAATTTCATTCCAACATAAACTGAGATTAATTGCCAGGCGAATATAGGAGTTGGAGATGACAGAGCATCCACAATCCTCTTGTTGTATATAGGAACATATAAGTTGATGACACGACCGGCAATCAAAAGAACAAAACAGATGATGACGCGCGACTGAAGCAAGAAATCCTTTCTAGGCCACAAAAATGGCATTAATTGTTGACGCATTTTCCTATTAATAAATTCATTAAATTAATCAATGTACAATAAATTAATAAAGAGCATGTTTTACATCATTTTGCTGAGTAAGTTCTTCAAAGAGTGGAGCTTCATCGTCATCAGACTGTCTAATTCCAGGTGCGCTAATTCCCAAAACGAAAAGAAGTAGAGTACTGACATAACGTGTCACAAAAAATCCTAATTCATATCTATCAGTTTTGTTTTTAAGTGCAAACCACCAACTGTCAGAGTCAAGGTTGATAAGTGCGGCATTTTCGCAAACAAAAAGCAATGTAAAGAATATTAAGAGGATCATGCTGTGGGCTCGTGTTGGAGTTGAAGGAAGTTGATAATGTCGTTCTTTCATAATTAGACAAATTCCGAAAGTATACGCATAGATTGTTAACGCAGTGTACAGAATCTAAAAGTCAAAAGATAAGCACATCATTAAATTTGATGTTGCATACACTTTACTAATCACATTAAACTTACCATAAATCCATAAACCTCATGTGATTCGTAGACTTTCCATCTCAGAATCAATCGGACAATAGCCATAATAGGCATAATTACCATCAACATTATTTGAATGACAAAGAAGAAGGAGACTCTAAGTCGACGACTGTCAATTTGTGTAGCATATTTGCGATAAATGATTATTTGAGCAAATCCAAGCAGTAAGATGTATGCAGCAACCAACGAACTTGTAAAGGTATCGAAGAAACAGTGATTTACTGAATGATCAACCCATATATCGTAGAAACTAATATTCTTAGGACAAAAGCTTGTCACATTCATTTTGTTGATTCTGATAGTTTAAATCTGTGAAATAAAAAATTATGTTAAATTAGCTTTAATTAAAAAAATGCTTGTCATGGCTCTAAACTGATACAAGTGTCAAAAATTATTTTTTATTAATTGACTAGCTATTTCTTTGAGCAATAGATGGTAAGAATTATGTGCAAATCTTCATGTTCATAAAAAAAGTCAACTTCAATACAAGTTTTTGTAAAATTTCGTCAATTTATGATATTTAAAGAGACGGAATTAATTATTTACATAAGGACTAACTCTGTCTGAAATAAACTTCAGAAATAAAATACTTTTTCATCAAATTAAATCTGGCACTTGACACTTTATTACAAAGAATAATAGGCTTTAGCTAACAAGATAATCTCAGAGACGATAAACATCAGTAAATTGTTATCAGTCCATAAAAAATTAGTAGCACAAGTTTTCATCATGATTTTTCGTAATTTTAAGATCCATAAAACCTTAGTTTTTACTCACTTTTCCTTAATAAATTCTTTGAGTTTCCCGTATTGACAAACGCGTGTTTGATAATTAATTGTGATTAATCAAATATTTAATGCTAATTCATTATTTTTTATAAAGCCGATGATTCGCGAAATGAATAGAAAGAACTGATTCATAAATTTGTACTGGAAAAATTAGTTAATTTATTTGATGAAATACCAGGTGTGTTTTTTTAATGAATGAGTTGCGTTGTAAACAATAAACGCACGCATCCATCTATCAATCAATAATCTATCAATCAATAATCAATGATCTATAAAATAATTAATTAATTTAAAGAATAAATAACTTATAAAGTAAGTATTTTACTTATTTAAAATTATTTTGATCGTTATTCTAGTTTCATTTTTTTTGGTTTCATTTTTTTTGGTTTCATTTTTTTTGGTTTCATTTTTTTTGGTTTATTTTTGACTACGATTTTTTTATGATAACGTTTAAAAATAACTTTATTCTTGGTGGTTAGAAAAGTTTCACAATAGATATCGTAACAAGAAAATGTATAGTTGACGAAAAAAAGGAAAATTGAAAATCGAAAAAATTTGAAGGAAATTTTGAAAATACCGAAATTTCCGTTACAAAAAAAAAGTATAAATAGAGGTGCAGAAAAATTTTCAGCTCATTATTTTCCTGAATTTCAAAGAGGCAACATCGCGCTCCGTGTTTAAAGAAAATCGAAAATCGTAGCAATCATTTAAAATTTAACGGTTTTCAAATATTTGACAATCAAAACAAATAATTTTAATTATTGTGCCTCCCTCGGTTGTTCACACAAAGTGCTACAAGTTATATATTTTCTTGCTCGTGTTGTTTATGGTATTAGGATGTCTCAAGATCAATACCTACTATCTGAACGTAATGTGCCCAACATTCAATCAAGTTCTTTTTATCGAAGATTTTTAAATTGGACAGGTGCAAATTTCTCCGAAGTCGATGCAAAAATACCAAAATGGTACATTATGAAGAAGTTGCGTCGTATATCTTATGACACTTTATGTTGTCTTCAGGAAGCAACTTCTTTTTTTACACGTCGCAAGAACAAGGCACAGTCTTGGAGTAATTTTTATGTTGGATTGGATGAATATTCGACGGAACGTGACTTGAGTGAAAGTGAAATCTTCCAGCACATTATGAATGATTTAGTCAAAATAGTCGACAGCTGTATCGACAATGCTATTCCCTTGATCGTTGATGGAAAGCCTATTCATGTCGAACCCAACATGTCGAAACAACCTCCAGTCTACTTCTAAGCAATTGCAAGTAGCACGACGTAGATATTTAACAATTTAATTTATTGTATTATGACTTATCACTCATCTTTTCCAAATTCCTTGTTAGTGTTTTGGTCATGGACCAAATTATTGTTACCATTTTGGCATTTCATTTGTTGTTCCTCTATCACTCATCCCAATTGATCGTTTCCAAACCTATTTTGACGTTTGTTGTTCCTTTATCACTCATCCCAATTGATTGTTTCCAAACCTATTTTGAGGTTTGTTTTGTTGTTCCTCTATCACTCATCCCAATTAATCGTTTCCAAATTCCTCGTTAATATTTTGGTCATGGACCAAATTACCTGTTACTTTTTCGGCTCATCCATTTCTTGTTCCTTTATTTATTTATTTTCGTTTTGGCTATTTTCTTGTTTCCCCTCCCCGGGTTTAGAAGGATGTAATGCGTAACAGTTTTGTATGCTATATGCACGAACTAAGCCTCTTACATCCAAGTGCCTATCCTCACCTTCTCGTGGTTAAACCTGTTAGCTGAGAAATCAGTGACTAACGAGGAAGGCTATTTTAATGTTTTGAATAATTTCTATAAGCTTAGTCAAGTTTGTTCTGAGACGCTCGCATCGTGAGTTACAAATGTCATTAACAAAGTATCGAGTGACGAAATCGAGCAGAATCAAGATAAACTTTCGGAAGTGCTTTAAAATGTCAAAAAAGCTGACGACACTTGTGACTATCAAGGTTGCAAACAGAAAACAAATTTAATGGGCGAGGACTGTCAATTTTGTAAGAACAGATATTGCTACAAACATTCACTGCCTGAGATCCATGGGAAGTTTACAAAATGTAATGAACTGGTGAAGAAAAAGGAACGAGAAGAATTTCTCCATCCAAAAATAGACACAAGAAAGGTAGCACAGCAAGTTGAACATAATAAAGCTAAGAAAAACTTGGAAACTAAGCTTAAAAAGATGCAGCTTTAACGAAAGGCTAAACCATCGACTTCTGGAAAGAAGAAAAAGTAGCTATTGGAGCCTGAAATGAACAACTTGCCAGAATGCAACACTGGTTATATATACGAATCATGTTCATTGTTTTTCATAAAATATAAATAAATTTAATTTATTTCTTAACTCGAACTGTATGTTCTTAATTTCTACATATTTATTTTTTTAAAAACTTTTCTAAATGTATAAGCATCACCAATTCCGTAAGCAGGTGAATCTCGTATTCTGTGACCTCTCAAGTTGAATCCATTCAATAATATTGACGGTTTTCTTACATGCACACCTTTACCTCCAATAATCCATGGCTTGAAAATGCCTACTGTATTTTTTGGTAAATTAATTCCTATCCAACCTGCAGAAGACATAACAAAATCACATGCTGAAACGTGCTTATCGATTCCATCAATCAATTGCAATCTCATCATATAAAGGCTCTAATTTAGGCCATTTTGATAATCTATCTTCATTCATGGTTATTGGAACTCCGAGAAGTTCAGAACCTAGGAATTTCTCATAAAAATCATCAGCATCGTCTGTATTGCAAATTGTCACTGGAAGATGAAGAGATGAGTAGACAATAGCTCTTGTCAATTTGGGAACGTCTATAAAATCAAGTCTTGCTAATCCAGCGATAAAAAGTGACATTCCTGGTTTCATAAAGAACATTCGAGCACGAATCATGTGTCTTGGAAGTACTTTGAGAATTTCGTCTGTTGTAAGCTGTGGAAGGATCTATAAAATGTAAGAAATAAATTTTAAATTTTCAGATTCTAGCTGAGATTAATTTTTAATCCACGGCTTTAATTTTAAATCTCAGGATTAACCAAAACATTCATACCTGATCACTGTGCATAACTCCTGGCGTGTCAAAGCACCATTTACTTTGGATATATCTTTCTTCATTCTCATTTAATGTGAGAATCTTTCCCGCATATCCACCAGTATGTGATTGAGCTGCTGGATCTGAATGTTCCTCAATTTTTTCAAACGTTCTTCCAATATGTCCAATTAGAGTCGCATGCTTTATACTTTTTCTATCCTTTGCTTCTTGCCTTCGATATTCATCCTCCAGATATTTTGCACTTCTTTCACCTGCTAATCTTTGAGCTCTTAGTGCCACTCGAAAGTCTGATGGTCGTAAAATCGGGAATTTAAGCATTTTTAATGTCGTTCCTGGCCACGGAGATGCTGTAGCTCGTTGAATCAAGTTCGTTGCTTCTGATTTGCAATAATCTGATCTTAAAAACGCATTGAATAGAGAAGATTTACCGACATTTGTACAACCAATTAGGTAGACATTTCCTTTATACTTCCAAATTTGATGGAGTTTAGTAATCAGTTCCTCAACACCATAACCAGTTTTTGCAGATATTAATGCTGTGTGCTTAATACTTTTGTTTTCAAATCCCATTTTCAAGGCTTCCGATCTTAAGCTCTGCTTGACATTGTCCAAATAATTTTGGGAATCTCGAGGAATCAAGTCAACTTTATTACCAACTAGAAATATTGGTCTAGTCTTTCCAAGTATGTTTGATAGATTTGGAAATATTGAGCATGGAAAATCTAGTAAGTCGACCATAACAATTGCTAGTGCTGACTGATCCTTTATAGATGAAATTATATTAATGTAATCTTCAGGCTTAACTGATACACTAATAGCTGTATTATATTTGCTAAGAAAGTGACATCTCTGACAATGAACAGTCTTCAGTTCTTCTTTATTCAAGTCTGTGAGAATTTCACTCGGGAGATATCCAGGAATCGATGGGCTGTATTTATTAATGGATTAATTAAAGTATATTTTAAAGGAATTGACAAAACTTACTCTTTACAATGAAGTAATGCACCACATCCACCACAAGCAACGTTTGTGACTGGAAAATTGGTCCGGAGTTCCATATTCCGACTGTAACTCATCTTCAGCCTCATCATACAGTTCGTAATCTTTGAGCCAATTATTGGGAACTACTTTCTTATCCTCATTTTCTTGTGATTCCTTCAATTCACTGCTTTGAACTTTTAAGAATCTCGAATAAGGCAGTGAAGATACAGTAAATTCAACTTGTTTATGCTGTTTTTTAAAATCCAGTTCCTCTGTATCTTGTTCTTTCGGTTTTTCCTCGCACAACTGATTAAGCACTACGGGCAATGGAACAACACCTAATGCATCTTCTTGCTTTAATCTTCTCTTAACTAAACTACTTGTCTGTACCTCATCAAGCTTCCTTATTTTGATTTTTTGAACTTCCAGTAATGAATTAAACAAAATTCTGTCTTTAAATTTTTCAAGCTGCTCAGAATACTTGCTATTGACATTGTCTCTGTTTATTTCTGCTGCTAATGCAGCCACTGACTTTCGATGGTAATTTCTTACTAGGAAAGGTCTTATATTTCTTAGTAAAAGATGCATTAAGTTATGATTGAAGTTTTGTTTACAAAATACACGCTCGAAATTAGGGGAAAATTAATTG
Organism: Chironomus riparius; assembly: GCA_917627325.4. Classification (NCBI taxonomy): domain Eukaryota; kingdom Metazoa; phylum Arthropoda; class Insecta; order Diptera; family Chironomidae; genus Chironomus; species Chironomus riparius. Next base: position 50,549,848 of record OU895878.1, read on the forward strand.
AAAAAAAGGGAAGTGTTGTTCAAATTTTTAAAAAGTCGTTAAAATAAATAAAATAATTAAGCTTTTCGTTCATTTTTATTCATTTTAGTACGAAGTTTAATAAGCTGATAAGTATGCATAAAATCTATAGAAAAATATTTCAGTTTTTCATTTTTAGTAACAATCTTCATAAAAATTCAATGATTCTTGTTTATAACAAGACGTGCCAAAAAAGTACTTCATAAGTAGGAATTCATTTGAGTAGGAAGTGCAATGCAACAGAAACAATTAGAGCTATAACTAATCCAATAATTCCCAAAATCAAAATCAATTTTCCAGAGTCATTAGTTGTTAAGTTGACAGTTTCTTCACAAATTCCAGGCGAGTCACATTTTTCCGGTACTTTCAATTGTGCAACAGCTTCAGCACTAATATCAACATCAGATGAATCTAAATCAACACCTAGAATATCCATTGATTGTTTAACAGTCGTTTCCTCATTCTCATTTTGGAATAAATAGTCACAAAACGAAATTGGTGAATTTACAGGATGAAAGAAGACTCGTCTCGGTGGAATTGTGCTATTAACATCCTGATCTTCATCATTATCATTTCCACCATCATCATTTGCAAGCAAAGCATCATAATAGATTTGAAGTCTTGTCGTAATTGATCGAATTATGTCGTTTCGGATGAACCTTTCCATTTCAGCTATAGTGTTTAATTAATTAATTAAAAAACTAAATATTTGAAATCAAGAGATAAGTTGATGATTGATTGATTGATGTATGTGACACGTCCACAATAAGATGAATGAAAACTCGTAGTTCAGCCACAATAAATTTATAAAATCTTAAAATCACATTTATTATTATTCGAGAGCAAGAACAACATACATAGCAACTTCAATTTAGTTATTATCTAGTCTCTTAAGGGTAATTAAAGCACAAGATAAAGAAACTTGAAGCAAGGAAGCAAATTTATATTCATAACTTATTGCTCCGAGCTGAAGTTTGGTATTTCATTGCTGAATTTTATTATCCGATCGGCTTAAATTTCGGCTTAGCATCGGCTAACTTGAAATTTACTTTTTTCCTTTACTATGGCTAGTTTTACGATGCCACGCTACATAAAATATAAATTGTTTATTAGCTGTTTAATTTATTGAAAGTTGGTACAAAATTAACTTACACAATTGTCCTGCAGTAACAAATTGTTTTTCACAGTTTGTGCAATTAAAGAGTTTTCCTTTACTATGCAGTAATCTGTGTTGATTTACTTCTATAGAGGGATGTGAAAATTAAATAATTGTTAGGTTTAAAATTTTTTGTTTAAACTAAAATGTATTTTAATAATTTACCTCTCTTTGTGCCAAATGATAACTGGCAATCAGAACATTCATACTTTACTCCAACTCTATTGCGCTTGCGATCATGTATGGTAGCAATGTGTCGTTTCATATGACCGTTTTCAGTAAAATTTAATTTACATATGGGACATGTAAATTCTTTTAACTTCAAATGTACACAGTTCATATGGGCTCGTATTGAACATTTATTTTTCAATTTTAGTCCACAGAGATCGCACTCGAAAAGATGACTTTGATGTACCTTTTTGATATGCTTTCTTAAACTCATTTGTAAACCGAATTTGTGTCCACATTCACTGCATTCAAAGGTCTTCTTATCATGCACTTTCGATCGATGCTGCGGAAGGTATCGTTTGTTTGCAGTAACAAATGAACAACCATCATACGAACATGCAAAAGCAATCTTTGAGTGTCGTGTCTTCTTATGTTTATTCATGGCATATTTTAATTTTGATGTATATGGACATTCTTCGCATTTGAATAACTCAAAGTCTATCATATGTGATGTGATCATATGATAAATTAAACTAGGTTTCGTTGCAAATTTTTTTCCATCGAAGTCACATTCATAAGGTAAGTTGAAATGAACAGAATCTTCATGCTTAATCAAATATTTTTTGTTCTTGTAATGAGCTTTACAAATCTGCAAATGAATAAAATTGTTTTTAATTTCAATAATTTTAGCATATATTGAACGTTCTTACCTTGCACACAAACAGCTTGCCACTATAATGATTAAATATCATATGATCTCTCAATTTCTTTGGGCTGGATAAAATGACCCTGCACTTCTTGCACGGAAAAGCTGGACCATTAGAATGTGCAGTCTTCAGATGTTGTGTGTAAGCTCCTTCTGAGATAAACTCTCTGCGAAATAAACAAAAAAACGTAATTAATTCACAAATAAATAAGTGAAGATTTCATCAAAGTACTTACTCTTTACAAAATTTACAATCTATACGCTTCAAATCCTGAACTGTATGTATTGTCATGTGTTGCATTACTTCCTCCTTTGTGCTGAATCGTACTCCACAGTGGCCACAGAAGAAAATAAAAACATAAAAACATAAACATAATGAAAATGATAAAAAAATTGTTGCTTAATATAGACTCTAACCTTAATAGCACAAGTCGGTTAATAGAATAGAAACCCGGCCCAAAGACGGCATGATTCTAGAATGGTGCTGGCTTTCGAATAAACCGGCTTGTGCCATTCGGGTACTATCGGACGTCATTTAGAACGGCGCCAAAGACTTCCAGCTTACTGAACAAAATCTTTCATTATGTTTCTTCCTTTGTTGCCTTATAAGGAAGAAAGACTAAGTGTATATGCAATTATGAAGTAAGCAATCTCAAATAAAAATCACTTCAACTCAAAAGCTTAAATGCTCATGAATACAAATCCCCAAAATCACCAACTCTGACTAGCTTTTTCACAAAACAATTTTTTTATTTTCAAAATTAAATCAAAAAATCTTAATCTCAAGCAGAATGGAAGAAAGAGAATGGGGTTTTATTTCTAAACTATTGTTTTTAGTATCTACAAAATATATATATTTTATACAAGATAAACACACTAAAGAAATTCCTTTTCAAGTTGAATTCAATGAAAAATTATTTTTTGTTCATTTCCGTCCTTTTTGTTTGTTTGCGGTGCTTCTTCTTATGCTTTGTGAAAAAAATCTCCTTCATTCTCTTTCTCACAGAGATATTAAAATTTTATAGAATAAAAAGAAAGCAAAAAAAAATGAATACTTTATTCATAATGCTTTTAAGATGAAAAATATTTTCACGCTGTTTATGTCTTATTTATTTGAAGCGAACGCTTTCCACTTTTTTTTCTGCTTCTTCATTCTGTTGTTAAGAGTCTGCATTAAGCATAAAACTTTGTATGCAATTCGTTAAAGCTATTCACGTTTTTGTGTGTGTCTGCATTGAATATCTTCCACACCTTTCTTCCTATCTCTATTTTTATTTGTCTTCTATGAATTTTCACCTTTTCCTTTTATCGTGTTTTGTGAGACAATTCAGATTTATTATCTTTGCACTTTGACTGTGCATATTTTTGTGGTTCAGTTTCTCATTTCCTTGCAAAAAGGCTTCTCAATAAATTGTGGCTGTCACCTGGCTACCATTGCTATGGAATTAAATGAAGTATATTCAATCTTTTTATTCTGGACACTCTTCAAAAGCAATGTTACCCCACCCCCCTCTCCCTTTCATCCTATTTCTCTATATTATATGTAATTTTAATACAGAAATTAAATTTAATTACTCAAATCAAAGTCAAGAAGTGGGGGGACTTAAAGTTTTTAAAATGAAACGATAAACTTCTGGGGAGGTTTTTAAAATTATTTTAAAATTTCCTATAAAGTACAAAAAGGAGGTTGACCACAAGCTTAAAAAGTATGTATACTTTAAATAATAAATATCATAACCTGACTAGCCCCATATTCTCATCTCTGAATTATCCCAATTAAAAACGCACAGTTGTGGAAATTTAATTTGGCAGATATTTATCAAATTTATTTGAATGACAGTTAATTGGCGCAAAGCATGTTTATCCGCGCTCGTGACATATAAAGTGGGAACTATGGCAATACCACATTATGACCTGAATCCAGCATCAATGATTAACTGTTGTGTGAAAGCAATATGGTCTTTCTAGTGGAGATCGGTGGTGGTATACGGGTATTTAAGCATTGAAGCTCACGTTTTTCAATGAATCGGTAAAGGAATTAATTCGAGTTTTGATGATTTTTCTTAGTCTGTGCACTTCCCTCAACATCCAGAACATTTTTGTTGGATCTATTAAATTTATATTCATTTCTTCTATTAAAAATTTAATATTAGCAAAATAGAAAAGGCGCGTGTATGCTTTAAATGAATGCCATCAAAAGATCAAATTCAAATCAAAAAGTTTGCAAACATTTATCAAAAATATTTATTCATATTTCCATCGAGAGACAAAACAAACTTGTTTACAAGACCTTTTAAACTTGATATTCTTCTAGTTGCATGTAAATACATCATTTCAAGTACTCTTTTCATAGCTATTTGTATTCATGCTCCTACATTCACTATCAACGTTGGAGAGTTGTGCTGATCATAAAAACAAGACGAATCCTGATTGTGTTACAAACAATTGCAGAAAATTAATTTCGTTCTCACTTTTTTTTTTTAAATGAATGAAGCGCTATGAAAAGCATAAAAGGAATGTCTGATTATAGAAGCGACAGAATAATAAATCACTTGAAATCATAAACATAAAATGCATTTCTGACGAAAAAAAAAGAGATTCAGTTTTCCTTGAGGTTTGGGTTTTTGACTGTTTTTCTACCCGTTTCTCTTTCCTTTTGTACTTCTCTTCTTTTTCGTTGTCCTCTTTTCGGAATAACAGCACAAAAATAAATAAAAAATTTCACACTATAGAGAATAATTCGAAATGAATGTTTTCAATTGAATTGATTTCATTTTTACGCTACAGTAAACTTTTTAGATATTTTTTTGTTATTTAAAGTATCTAGCTGTTATATTTTTTATTTATCATTTTATTTTTTTCAATTCTAAATTGAAGTTTCTATTTTTTTGTGCTGTTCATAAAGTTGGGACATCCATACTTTTATTCTAATCTCAATTGATTAAAATTTTTGGATGATAAGCTGATTTATGCGAAGATGAGCCACATATATTAGGTCTAGACATGTTACAATAATCTATATTAAGACTTACATTTGGTTCTTTTTATATCCAAACCAAATGCCAACAAAATCTAGTCCTAGTATTAAAAACAATTACTAAAATATCGAACTTAGTCAAAAACAAAAATCATGACTAACCCCTAGGACCTCAAAACTAGTTGTATGATTTTTTAAATACAAATATATATCTCAGATAGACATCCTCTTTGAAATAAAATGCCAAATGATTTTATTTTATTTCACAGTACAAATATATTCTTCCAGTTCGTTTGACTTATTATTGTCGACATTCAACAAATATCACAGCAATTATTCTGTAAAAAACAGGTCAATATTCAGTACTGTGAAAAATGTGACATCATGCAAGCAACTGTATAAAGTTACTTGAAAGTATTAGATAAAGTATTTTTGATGCTTCCTCATCGATGTTTCTATGGAAATAACAACAAATATTCTGATACAAAAATGCCCACAAGCATGAACAAGCATAGAAGAAAACAAAATTAATTGTTTTGGGTTAAAAATAATTTTTTTTACTCATGAATGGATAAACAATGACATGGCAATATTTGATAAGCTTTATTGAGTTTTATTCGTAATAACACCTCCGGAAATGACAAAATATCTAATTTCAAAAAAGCTAGTTTTTTTTCAGAGTATTAAAAAACAGTCAAAACATCCTGTAGATTATCATATTAGGAAGAATAATGGCTAAATATAGTTGATGTCTTACAAAAAGAAAATTTAATATGATTTATTATTAAATTCTGTATTCTTATCCATCAACCATGGCAACCTTGCGAGAATAATATTTCTGATATTGTGTAGGTTGAAGATAAAAAATGCCTTATAGGATAATAATTCTGAGGAATAGTCTTGAGACGATTACAACAAAGTCCCACAAAAATACTCTTTAAATGCTCTTAATTTAATTTCATCATATTTTGAAAAAGAAACAACTTGTTATTATATTTGGTACAATACTCAAGTAATACTTGATTTTGTACTTGAGTTGTCTAGGTTGAAGATCTTTGAACTTGATTCTTGTGAAGAGATTTAAAAGTTTCAATGATTCTAGCAAATTTTGAAGTTATCAGATATTATTGACCTCTGTAGAAATATTTAACATAGAAAACTGTTACACAGCTCAAGACCAGTGCAAGCTATATTCAGTGACATTACTAATACAATGAAGTTCTTCAGACACTCCTGAACTTCCTTATCTTGATAAGCTTGAGAAGCACTGTTGTAACGAACTGCTGTTACAACGAAAAGTCGTTAAGGAATTATTTGAACTATTTAACGAATTCTTGAAATTTGAATATTTGTTCCAGTTGCAAACCCCTCTTAAATAGTTTTTTTTTACAAATCTTTGACTTAACATTTTGAGACGTGAAGATAGAACAAATAAATTATTTAACGACGTTTCATGAAGAAATATGTAACAAACGTCATTTTTGAACAACTACTATTTAATTTCTTCTACTAAATACATTTTAATCAGAACTTAAAGAGCACATATTGTTAATCTCCTTAAAACTATAACAAGCTATAGCCGAGCGGCACACAAGCGTCATATGACGGTCATATGACGGTCATATGACGATCGTCATGGTCACAAAGACGTCATGAATGACGATCATATGATCATCATATGACGATAAGACGTTATCACGACGTCGTTTTGATTGTATTTACAACGCCATATGACCGTCATTTGACAAAAAAATCGTCATTCGACGATCATACGATAACGTCATATGACGATCGCGTGATGGTCTTTTGACGAGATTATGACGGAATAACGACGGCACGTTATCAGTTCAGTGACGATAAAAAAATCATGAAATATGCTTAATATGGGCTGAAAAATAAAATATCTTAAATAAATTGAACTGAGTGATTTAATTTTTATAATTTTAATTTTTACAATTTACCAACAAAAAAAATATTGGATTAAAGAATTTCCACTTTCACTACTATCCAATCTTTAGCAGGTTCCTTCATATCCTGGACAAGCTTTTGTTTATTGATGGCGTTCTTTGGGGGATATTGTGTAAACACGTTACCGTCTTCATCGAAAATCCAAGAACTTGGAACCATGAACAATCCATTCTTTGAGTCTAGTACCACAGAAAACTGGTGCGTTAACGAAACAATTCTATAAAAAACCAATAAAAAAGTAAAACTTGTAATAATTATTTGGATTTACAAACCTTATGTTTGAACTGGTGTAATGCTAATGCCTTCAAATTTTTTTCACAATTAAAACACTTTATAAATACACGTCTGTATTTTTCGAATTCTGAATTGCAATTGAGGAAAAAAAATTTCTAGAAAATCGAAGGTAACTGAGATTTAAATGTTTAAAAGAAAAATGCTTGAAGTATTGAATAAAAAATTGGTCTCAGCAATCACAAAATTTTCACGTCATCGTCATTCATGACTTTCATATGATCGTCATATGATCGTCATATGATCGTTATAATATTTTAGAAAAAAAAAATCGTCATACAATCGTCATCGTCAGACGATGACGCTCATATGACGATCATTTGATCATCATCGTCAAATTGCGCCGCTCGAGCTAACAATAAATCAGCACGTATGACTCAGAATTTTGACTACACGTGTAGTATAAACCATCCAAAACTGTTAAGGATATTTTTAATTTAAAGTAAATCTCAAATGTCTCAAAAAGGTCTCTCTTGAGATTCTTAGCGTTATTTTCGAAAAAAAAAAACGAATCATGTAAAAAGAGCAACATATTATGGATCTTGCGTACATTTCATTTCTAAACGACAAAAATCTTTGCTTTTATTATTTCTGTCAATATTAGATGAAAGTTAATAATAATCTCAAAAGAAAATAAATATTTCATTCTTTCTATTTATTTTTTGAAGATATAAATTAAACACTCTTTTGATTACCTTAAAGAATAGCAAATTTTATTGATTTATGAAATATTCGAGAGAAATTTCATCGAGAAGGCACTTCCACTTTCACAAAAAATAAAGTTCCTCTTTTAAGGTACATAAATAAACTTTTACATAGATAAAAATGAATAAATATTTTAAGAAACGACCCTAAAAAGGAAAGGATATTTGTCTTAAATATTTCTGTAGTATCTTTGCTATAGTAAGCGAAAAATGTGCGGTAATTTAGGCAAATTTTCCTCAAATGAATGAGAACTTTATGAATTTTTAATCTGCAGATTTCTGACTGAGATTTTTTGATAGTTAAAAAATTAATTTTATCATCAAATTGCTGATTAGATTGATATGGTGTTGAATGTAGAATGTTAAGAATATTTTTGTGAACTTTTAACATAAAAACGACATTAGAACTTAATAATTTTCAACTTCACATTGAATAACGCTCATTTAAAAATGATGTCAACTTTTTTGATGAAAAAGGAGTCTTGTCGCTGTTACAATTCGATTCTAAAAGATAATTTCCCACAATTCAAAATTTTGTCATCCAAAGTGCATCAACTTCATGTCATTTAAAAGAGAACAAATCAATCAAACCCAATATCATGTTATGATACTTAAAAAACCTACGCTTGCAATCAATTTAATCGTAGGCGTGCGATTTATGTCTTTGTTATCTTAAATTCAAAAGATTAAAAGACAATGAACACGTGTAATTGGAGCTGACAACAAAGTTTTTGGTTGAAATATCAATAAAGTATAAGAAATTGTCACAGCATCTTATAAAAGCACAGTTCCATACATGTTTGTTGATAAGGTACATGTAACTATTTAGTAGAGCAGTGAGAAGGTAACTAGCTATAGCTAGGGTGACCAGATATTTTTTTGAAATAATAGAGGACTTGAAAGTAAAATAGAGGACATCCCACGTGTCTCCTAATTTTATTCTTTTTTTGGACGAATTAGAACAGAACTGTCATCTGAAAAATCAAGCAGATGGTCAGCCAAGCTTTAGATTTATGTGGATTCAAATTAAATTCAAGTTTTGTTTTGAGTAAGTTACGGAAAATTCTTACTTTGTTGCTGTTGCAAGTGAGATATACTGCAGCTATCGCCTAGTAAAGTGCAGTAAAATGTATCTGCTGTTGCTAAGTTTTTGGTGAAAGGGAAGAGAAATATGGTAAGGAGACAATGTTAATGTACCTATTTAAAGTTCGATGGATATGACTTAATCTGGAATAATGTCTTTAAGGTTTAATCAAATTTTTACCTCATCATGGGGGGATTTTAATTTTTTAACAATAAATGACCGTTAATTTCGGACGTCATAATTGAACAACCCTTAAGAGGTATCCAAAGAAATCTGCACTGATTCCATAAAAAACTAAGCAAAATTAAATTGCGTCAAAATTTTGGAAAAATTCATTAATTCTTTCAACTCACAAAATCAAAAGAAGAAGATAAAAAGGTAAACTAAAAAAGCGACGGCCGTAAAAAGGATTCCTTTCCTTAATAATAATCACGGTAGAGTGAAAATATTTTACGCTCATTACATGGCAAAATTTACCGAAAGTTTATTTCATTAATTCCTCTTTACTGATTGACTTTACAGCTTAAAATATTGTAAATACAAGTTTTTCTTTTGGTTTGTGCTTCCTCGAAATGAGAAAAATGAGAAGAGATTAAAGATTCCTTCAACCTTTTTTTTGCTTTCGCTGTTTAGAGGTGTATTTGGGGGGAGGAAGGAGTTAACTACTTCAACTCAAGAATGGTTTTTTAATTTTTGTAGGATAAAGATTCTTAAAATTTTTTGCTGACCAGCTCCTTGACTCCAGCCCTGCCACTTCTTCACATCTCCTTTCACATTTTGCCTTTTTTAATGAAATATCCTTTTTTAACAAGGATTGTGAAGCGGAGAAAAAAAAGTTTTGGATTTCATTCAAATCCTTGGAAATATTCATGCTATGCTTGTTCATGTTTGCCACAAAAAAAAATGAGAGAAGCTGAGAAAAAGTTTTAGATAACGAAGAATTCTTTCTTTTTTCTTCCTATTTGAAGCCATGGAAACTCGAAAACAATGTTTGTTCATGCAGTGAGATATGTAGACGAGAGAGATTCATGTTGAAGAAATCTTTAGTGAGCTTCGATAGTTTTTTTTGCTTCTTCTTCCAATTCCTTTTCTTTTTTTTTCAAAAAAATAAAGCAAATTTAGATTTCATGCACAAACTTTTTATTCTTCCTCATTTTTTTCATCTTCTACTTCTTCGCTCCCTTTTTTTTTGATTTACATAGTCTTAATGGATGTGAAGACGAGAATTCTTCTTTATTTTCTGCACTCAAATGCGAACGGTTATGGGGTACTGAAACTTTGTCAATTACGCTTCGAGAAATATCAGAATGAGCTTGATATGAGGATGATGATGATGATGTGGAAAGAAGCAGGAAAGAAAGAAGGAATCACGTTATAAGGCATAATTGTTTGCTTATCAAAATTAGATCTTGAGCACTTTTAATTAAAAAAATCTTATTTGCATTATTTGGTATTGAGCAGGTTTCATTTCTTTACCGTCTTGTTCGTTATTGAAGAAAATTAATAAAATGCGAGGTTAAAGTCAGGGGTGTTCATATGGAAGAGGGGTTAAAATTAAAGTTTTTTTTGAAAAAAGTCTTATGAACTTGATTCCAAATTCAAGCCAAAAAAGAGGTTTGCTTAAGACAATTATTTATAGTGAGACTTTACCTCTGCTCCTACTCTGAGAAAAAAAAACTCTTCATTTTTCCCTTTCAAATAAAAACTTCTTGAAAAACTTTAATTTAAAATAGTTTGTGTAAGTAAAAAAAATAATTTAATTTAAATTTTATTCAAACTTCGCAACTTACAATTTTCAACGTCACACAAAACGTCATAGAAAGTTTTTCATCAATTTTCAATATTAAAAAAATATTGTTTTAGGGGTTGTTTGTAAATTATGTGAAGGTTGGATCCAATTATAAGCTGTACTGCAGTGCTAATCACATGTTCTCACTTTTTGTTTGTGATTGGTGATACTGTAAAGTTTTTATCAGCGTTATCCAAACTTTGTGCCACTGCACACCTAAGTGGTAATTCACGACTGAATCTGCACCCAACATGCAGTTCGTGATATTTGCTGAAATTTTTTGTGGCACATAGTTTAGACAACACTGGTTTAAATTAACGCCCCAATATTTCTTAGATGAGTTCACCGAACTACTTACCTACATACTTGCTTCGCTGGTTGTACAGATCAATTGTGATTCATGACCTCCCTTAGATGCCGCTGGAAGCTGGTTCTATCGCTGGTTACCGCTTGCCAATTTCTAATACCAAATGCATGAGTTCTTTGGCTTTTTAATGAACTACTTTTCTTACCTTATTAAAGACAAAAATAACTGACTTATGGCTCATACTAAGAGATGCTAAGAGAGACTCCTTAATGGCTAGAAGACCAAATCTTGAGGCATGCTTTTAGAGCTATCGCCTTAGGTCATCAATGCCTAGAATTAAAAATTGGTATTCTACGTATTGATATATTAATAAGATTCAAATGAAGCTAGGGTATGCTCCTAGTAGCTCTAGAAACTTGCCCTTGATATTGGAGTTCTGTGACTTTTCAATCAATTTACCTATCTTCTCTTCCCCCATCATTGATTAGAGTTATGATTTGATCGACTCCTTAAAAGCTCCTCTACATTCATTTCGAAATGTCATTTTCTATCACTTTAAACTCATTTAAATTGATATCAAATCAAGAAAATACCCGAGCGGCACAATTTGACGATGATGATCAAATGATCGTCATATGAGCGTCATCGTCTGACGATGACGATTGAATGACGATTTTTTTTTTCTAAAATATTATAACGATCATATGATGATCATATGACGATCATATGAAAGTCATGAATGACGATGACGTGAAAATTTTGTGATTGCTGAGACCAATTTTTTATTCAATACTTCAAGCATTTTTCTTTTAAACATTTAAATCTCAGTTACCTTCAATTTTCTAGAAATTTTTTTTTCTCAATTGCAATTGAGAATTCGAAAAAGACAGACGTGTATTTATAAAGTGTATTAATTGTGAAAAAATTTGAAGGCATCAGCATTACACCAGTTCAAACATAATGGTTTGTAAATCCAAATAATTATTGCAAGTTTTACTTTTTTATTGGTTTTTAATAGAATTAATTTTGAAAGAATTTTCCTACATTCATGAAAATTTTAATTGTTTCGTTAACGCACCAGTTTTCTGTGGTACTAGACTCAAAGAATGGATTGTTCATAGTTCCAAGTTCTTGGATTTTCGTTGAAGACTGTGACGTGTTTACACAATATCCCCCAAAGAACGCCATCAATAAACAAAAGCTTGTCCAGGATATGAAAGAACCTGCTAAAGATTGGATAGTAGTGAAAGTGATAATTCTTTAATCCAATATTTTTTTTTGTTGGTAAATTGTAGTTATGATGTTTTACTATGACAAATATAAAAATTATAAAAATTAAATCACTCAGTTCTATTTCTTTAAGATATTTTATTTTTCAGCCCATATTAAGCATATTTTATGATTTTTTATCGTCACTGAACTGTTAACGTGCCGTCGTTATTCCGTCATAATCTCGTCAAAAGACCATCATGCGATCGTCATATGACGTTATCGTATGATCGTCGAATGACGATTTTTTTGTCAAATGATGGTCATATGGCGTTGTAAATACAATCAAAACGACGTCGTGATAACGTCTTATCGTCATATGACGATCATATGATCATCATTCATGACGTCTTTGTGACCATGACGATCGTCATATGACCGTCATATGACCGTCATATGACGCTTGTGTGCCGCTCGGGATATTTTCAGTCAAAACTTTTCAACACCTCTCAGTTTCAATGAGATTAATGAAAAAGAGAATTTGAGCTTGCATGACTGCACGAGATTCATTTTATTTTTATTTTAATGATTCGTGCCACTCTTATGCACATCAATATTGCACTCCATAATGACATCATTTAACCGAAGTATTGGATCGATTTCACATCATAATACTCTTATATTACTATCATCCTATAAATATAATTGCTAATAACTGCTGACACTTTCTATAGATGACTATTTTTAATCGGGTCTGAAATTTCATTTTTTTTAACTCACTCTCCATTCAGTCTTCGATATTGAAAATTGTGTACACTCGTTGCAACAATAAACTGTTATGACATGAAAATATGTTTGAAATTGATTTTTATTTATGAAAAGGAATATTTTAGCACGGCATCAGGACATGTATGTATGTATATGATGCACATTTTTGAAATTAATAAAGTTATACTGCATTCAAATAGCCTATGGACGCTTTGTCCATTAAAGGCTTATCGTTGACATAAATTTTTAAAATTATATTTTTTCCTTCATTGAGCGCTCAAACGATGTGCATTAATGAGTAAAAATGACATTTTTACAAGCTTTTGATTTTACATTTTACCTCCTCCACCCGTATTGAACATTTCAATGAATAAATTACTCAATAATACTCAAATTGGCAATTGCATTTCACACTCAAAAGACATTGAATTACTTTAAAATTTTAACTGAAAGCATTAAAAAATTCTCTAGTAACCTTAAAATGTGGATGTGTTGATAAGGACACTAGAGTATAACATCCCAAACTGGCAACAGGTCTCGAAGGATAAGGCTGTCATTAGATGATCTCTGAACGCGGTAATGAGCCCACGTGCGCCCCAGCCAAAGAAGTAAGCAAGTAAGTAACCTTAAAATCCAAGAAAATTTGCCAAATAATTTATTTCATTAAACTTCACTTAATTCATATTGACATTTATATCAGAATAATTATCAACAAGCGAGCTAATGAATTTTTAAATAGCTTCTACACGAATAAATCGATATAAATCAATAACAGCATAATTAAGTTAGATTCATATTGAATGATTATTGCTAAAATATGAGGAAAATTGAATTATTAAAACTGAAACCTTGAAATTTTCATTAGAATTACATTTGTTAATGTTCGAATAATTTATATTTGAAGTAAAATTTTTATGTAACTTTAAAAACAGCATAAAGTCTGTTACGGAGTTGATTCTGGAGGTTTTATTTAAAATTTTATTAAATTGAAATTGAATCTTTGCAAAATAAATTTGATTTGAATTAATTATGTAACAATTTTGTATTTGGGAGTTTACTATTTGGATTTTGGGCTGGCTGTTTTCTACAATGCTAAAAATGAAATTCTTTGATCGAATTGTCTTAAAACTCTAGCTTTGCTTCAGATCTTCCGTTCATAGTCGGAGCTAAACACTTCAATAGTTTCAAAAAGATCAACTATTAACTTTATATAAGTTTTAAGTGTTTTTATTCATTTCAGCTTCAAAAGTGCTTCATAAATGATGAATCATAGGCTAGGGTGACCATCTGCGTAGTTTTACAACGGACAGTCCTGTATTTCAAAACCCTGTCCGGTATAAATTTGAAAATTTTGTTCCAGGTCCTTTATTTTTTTCACGAAAATTTCCGGTAATTTTCAAATTTTCCTTTGTGTCCTGTATTTTGTAGTAAATTTATCAAATGTCCTGTATTTTCATAAAAATAAGATGGTCACCCTAATCATAGCTCAATATTCAATCAACAATAATAATTCATTGAAATTTGATCAATTTTTATTCAACTCTTCTTCATGCGAAGCTAAACAGGGAAAATAGGAATCACTGGAGGTGTATGACGTGCGTATATGTTTCATGTGACATTTTAATTGTTTATTCTTCAAACATGAAAAATATGAATTTGGTTTAAATATAATTTTAAATAACGAAAAAAGAATATTATACGAATGATTGAATTCTCTCCTCTTTTGTTCACAAAAAAAAAATCCTACAATCATCAATCCACATACATGTACGTATGAATACAATCATTTTTTTTCATTCCATTTCTTGAAAGGTTCATGAAAATGACATAAGAGCACTTTTATTGAATGTATGCGAAGGAGCCCCTTTAATTCAAATGAAATTGAAATATTTGCAAATATTTGCTTCAAAGCTTTTTCTTATCTCTGCTTCATATATGAATTTCAACTCCGTTTATTCAGTCTTTGTACGATAAATTTAAATTTTTATTTCTTTTATGTACTTTTTTTTTATTCGTGGAAACACTTGAAATACTTTTTCATTTGTTTATATTTGAAAATATAATATGAAAAATTTTCCTATGTAAGCCTCGTGTTAAGTAATTTACCTACTCCACCCCTCCAACCAAACATTAATTTTTAATTACTTTATGTAACGAGTATTAATAGATTCTCAAGAATCAACTTATCTCAAGGAATGGGGGGTTCTTGAAAAATTTCTCAAATAATCCAATTAAAATTCTTAAATTTTTATCATATTTATGTCTTTACAAGACCCCCCTGACTACCTTCCTGCCAAGACATTTAATATTATATTTTTATGGAAATAAATTTTGCAGATTTCATTAATCATGTTAATTAAAAGAGACTTGGCAACACACTCGAACGATGATTTTATCTATTCAAAAATCAAAATTCAATTTTATTCTTGGAATCAAAATTATTTTAATTTGATGGAAAACTTTCAAATCCCTTAAAAATTCTACAAGATAAATATTTGCTAGCTTGATAAAGTTGTTCAGTTTTAGTATGAAATCTTCTCCTTTTGCCTTTTTCTCGTTTTCTATTTTCCTTTTCAGCTCGCATTTAACTCGATTAATGTCAGCACGAAAGTCGGGTGTTTATGAAATTTTTCTCGGAAGAAAATAAAATTGTTTCGGTAAACCGTTTAAGAATGCTGCAAAATCTTGGCAATCAACAGGTGTCCAGCGAAATGCAACAAGCTTTAAATTAAAATTTGTCGGTAAATCCTTGTTTTAATTCCTTTAATTATGATTTATTTTTTGATGAAAAATTTCTTTATTCTTGCATTTATTTTGTGTACTTACTTACTTTTCTGGCCGGAAAGATCAATTGTGATCCATGCCTTCTTTTAGATGGCGCCTGAAGCTGGCCTTATCGCTAGCTACCAATACCAATTGTAATATTGTCTATTTTTGTGTGTATGCATTGAACATATACATTTATGGATGAATTGATAATGAATGAGATTTGTCAGTTTTATGTTTGGCATTTTAGATAGATTTAACAGGAATTTAAGAAGTTTAAAGATAAGCTGTAGGAGATAATCATAGAAGATATTATTTATTTTCAGTCACGTGATGATGTGACGCACAAAAAATGATGCGTAAGAATCTTCTTATCAATAAGAAATATTTTGAATATGTTCGACTATGCGAAAATTTGAATTTTTAAACATATTTATGAAAATCTCATAGCACATCTTAGTATTTCGTTATGCTGTTTGAGAACTCCTGATTTAATTAGCAACTTACCCTAACAGACAAAGAGCATGCTCTTGATCAAGAGTACGGTTGAGAATACGCTTTTTCAACATCCTCTCAAGATCCCAGTAAAGAGCATGTTCAATAGCGGACTCAATCATCTTCTAATTATAAAGAACTTGTATGCAAGTTTTTACTTCATAATCTTTTATATACTCTCAAGAGCATGATCAAAAGAGTATATAAAAAGCATGATCATTGACATCCTCATGAGATTATGCTCAAATTATCCTTGCTATATACTTCACAAGCGCTAGCAGAAATCACTAGTATAGGTCCTATATACTTCACAAGAGAAAGCAGAAATCACTATTATAAGAAATTATTTTGGACTTTCTATAGTTTAAATATGTCTTTTCGCCATTTGAAAGTTATTTAATTTCAGAAGGCATTAGACAAGATGAACAGTTATTAGGACATACCACAACACAGCGGACTCGGGTTCAAATCACGGCAATCACCAAAAAAGAAGAAAAATATCAATTTCTGAAAAACATGATCAAGAGCATAATCACAAGCTCATAAAATTTTTTAATTAGTGAAATTAAAGCATGATCAGCTGAACATGTTCTTGATCATGATCTCAAGTTTTACTTGCATGAAAAACTTGCAAGTAAAAAAAGCGTACTCTTGAGAGCGTGATTTTTATGGTACCGTACTGCGATCTCCATTTATATGGGAGAGTACGCTAATTTAGCGTCATCAAATTAAATAATTGATTTTTAAAAAGCATGTTCAGAGCGTGCTCTTTGTCTGTTAGGGTTACTTCAATATGATCGATCTTAATTAAAGAATTTTGCGTTCTGGAAGTCATTTGAGAGATTCTACCAAGAGTGTGGAATTGAACAACTGACTTGATAAGTTTTGATCATTCTGATGAGTCCGAAACTCTCGAGTTCATAAAGAGTCACATAAAATTACAACAAATGATTCAAAAACTAGAGTGCGGAACAGATAAATTTTGAACATTTTTTATCAATTCATCAGTTCCGCACCCTTGTTCAAAAGATGGAAGAGACCTTGAAACTTCATTCCTTTTGATTACTATTGCTTAAGTAAACTCCAATTAAGAACTTTTAGATATCTCTAGTAAGATTTTAATAGTTGCCACTTTATTTCTCCCTGAAATGAAGAATCAATCCTTTGGAAAGTTTCATAATTCATAAATCCGAACGAATCGAAAATTCCTATAAACTCACAAATTTTAAGGACTACTTTCACCATAGTAAGTTCTACAGTTTACAACTCAAAACTTGTAGAAGAGTTAGAGTTTGGGAATCAGGAACAATCTAGCTTTATGTAACACAAATATTATTACAGTATAAAATGTTTACAAACACACATTCCATTTTACTTATTCTTATTCAGCTTAAAGAGAGAAATCTCTTATCTTTAAAAACATTCTTACAGGCAGTTGTAGCTGACAGTTTCTAGAATCTCTCACATATGATTTTTCGTCAACAATAACATTGACCTTCGAATAGAAAGGCTATCTATATATGAAAATGTAAATATATAATTAGAATATCATTTGAATGTATGCCATATATAGAAAAATACTCTCTGTCCCAAAAATGTTGTGATTAAAATTGAGCTGATTATACAAAAAAATATTGAAATTTTGTATTTAGTGTTTGTTATTCATTCATTCGAAGATGTCGTGGTCTTTGAAAATATTTAATAAATTCCCAATAAATTTATCATCGAGTATTCATGCTCGAGCATTTAATTCCAAAGCCATAGGCATTCTTGGAGTTCCATTTGACAAAGGTTGATTTATTGAATTTATAATCGACAATAAATAAAATTTAATTATCAATTATTTCATCATTTTAGGTGCTGGGACACGTGGTACTGATAAAGGACCGAATGCTCTACGAGAAGCTGGTCTAATTGATGAGATTAAGCACATTTCCTCAAATATTGATGTTAAGGATTATGGTGATGTTCATTATGAATTAATGAACACTAATGGAAGGAAGATTCATAATTTGAATGATTTGAGTGATGTGGCTGCTTGCAATAAAGCCTTAGCTGATCAAGTTGAGAAAATTATTAAGGATAACAGAATGCCGATAACATTAGGTGGTTGCCATAGTATAGCAATCGGTTCAATTAGTGGCGTTTTAAGAACAACAACACCAGATAATTTATGTATTTTGTGGGTTGATGCTCACCTTGATTTAAATACAAATACCACCTCGCCAACCGGTAATATGCATGGAATGCCAGCAAGTTTACTCGTTAAAGAATTAAGATCAAATTGGCCCACAATACCCGAACTTGAATGGTGTAAGGCGGATCTGTCATTAAGGAATTTCTGTTGGATTGGTTTGAGATCAATAGATTATTATGAACGCATCATGATGGAGCAATATGGAATAAAATATTTTGATATGCGTGACATTGATAGAATGGGAATCGATAAAGTGACTAATGCGGCATTAAAAGCCATAAATCCGAATGGTGATAGGCAATTACATGTGAGTTTTGATATCGACTCCTTGGATCCGCTTTTTGCTAATTCAACAGGCACTCCAGCTGGTGCCGGTTTGACCCTTCGTGAATGTCTATTTCTCATGGAAGAGGTACATCGAAGTGGAACCCTTTCTTCAATGGATTTGGTCGAAGTAAATCCTCTTGTCGGTGATGTTCGTGATGTTACAAATACACTCAATTCAGCAAAGGCAATTGTATGTGCGGCAATTGGAAGCAACCGAAGTGGAAATTCCTCTTGAACTTGTTAAATTAACCTTAACTTGTTTTATTTTGTTATGCTCCTTGTAACATGACTCTCTACATAATGTCGTTCCAATTCACTTCATAATAATTTGTGTGCTTACGAAGCTTGTACGTAAAAAGTAAATGAGATAAATGTTGTTGTAAATTTTAAACTGTTTTAAAGTGCCATTATGGCACCCATGGGTAAAATTTGATTCAATAATTTAGTTTTGTGTAAAAGTTGACATTGCCATCATAAATTATATTAACTATTTAAGACGAGGAAGAAATGGAGGAAATTTGTTCGCGCTGTTGAGCACAAAATACATTTTAACTTTTTATTTCCTTTTTGGGGTGTGTGCGAGTGTCGTGTCACATTATAAGTTTTTGTAATTAACACTCCAAGTAGCTTGTGACAATAATTTTGAACCTTAATAAATTTTTGAAAAATCATAGCTTTGAAGATCTGCACTGATATAGATTCCTGGAGCTGAATATTAAGGTTGCCAGGGGCAAACTACTGGAAAATCAAACAAAGACATGCTACATTCTTATGTAGTATATTGTACCTTGAGTAGCCTTAATAATCAGCCCTTGAAACCTGCAAAAGACCAACATTTCCATTCTTACAGTTATCTAACATCAGAACAACCCCTAAATGGTAATTTAAGTTCTCATGATGCCACTTGACGTGATGTATAATTTAAAGAATTTTATTTTTTTATTCCAAATTCTTTTTCATACCTTGTTGCTATTGTTTCACATCACAATCAACCTCCATTATACATATCTTCCGCTCTTTTTCCTTTTTTATTCCTCCTTTTTCTCTCTTTTTACGAGCATTTATATGCTTCAGATAGATATTTTAATATTTCTTCGTTAGCTCGTTATCAGATACTTTTTATTTTGCATAAACATCAGAAATTAATCTCTAAAGAGCATTTAGTAAATGCTTTGCTTCCATCTTTCTTGCGGTTTCGGTTTTCAGTTTCGGCTTTTAATTTTCCCAAAAAGCACATATTTAGAAACCGCAGGATTTTATTTTTATTGATAAGTTAAAGACGATGAGAAAATATATTGCTTTTGAATAAAATTTAAACATTTTTTTGTACAAAAACTCGATCGACGTAGACACTTTGGGGGGCATTCTAGAAAAAAAAGGGATCTTCTTATTTGAGATGGGTCTTGATGAAATCTTAAAGTATCACTTTTCATTTCTCGCAGTTTCCTTTCATATCGTGAGTACTAGGAATTTAATTGCGCGTAATATATTTTTTTGTAGCAGATCTTTAATGAAATATTTAAACTTGAAATAAATGACATTGAGTTGAACCTACGCTTGAGAAATTTCTTACTAGGAAAGGTGGGTTGATGATTGTTCCGGCTGAATTACTATTTTATAATAAAATTACAAGATTAAGCATTATTATGACTTCCTATTTGAGTTTAAAAAGTTGAAACTTAGCAACGTTCTTGATTTATAGTGTTAGCAATTTATTGATCTTTAAAGGAACTGATTCTAGGAATTGTAAGATTATTATTACGATCTTAACCCCCCCCCCCCTCCTTTACATTTTTAAAATAAACCTTAAATTTAACTTCTTAAAGCTTCGCTTCCCAAAAAATCGAATGAAACAATTTCACAACTTCCAACTTCTCGCACAAATTCCCAATAAATTGCTTTTTTCTGCTTGTTCTGACAATTTTTTTTTATAAATTCAAATAAAATACACGTGTAAAAACTTTCCAAGATGTTTTCTTCTTTCAATTTATCATTTTTTTTCTATATTAAAATGTCTTTACTGGGGGTCCTCGATTTGAGTAGATTCTATTTGAGTAGATTCGATTTGAACAGAAAATTTTTTACCCACCAAAATATTCGATTTGAGTAGATTTCTTCCTGTTTTCTTCGATTTGAATTGTTTACAAAACAAATATTTTTGATAAAAACATTTCAGAAAATATTTTTAAAACATAAAGTTTACTGCAATAAGCGTGAACTTATCATATTGATCGAAAAATCAATACTAAAGTTACGAAATTAAAGTAAAAATTTAAAAAATCGATATAAGATTAACGGTTTTAAAAAGTTCAAATTCAAAAACCCTACAAATTGTTCGGTGAAATAACATTTGCAAGGCTCTCATATTTTTGTTTTGTTTCAAAAACAAATTTTTTGTGAATATCTGTTTAAAAACAATATGAATATGCGTTGAAATAAATTAAGGTATCAAAAACACATAGGAAAAGCTAAGAAACGAGGTAAAATGTGCAAAAAATTATCAAAATTTTCATTGTTTTGATACATTTTTTGGACTCTGGAACAAAACATGTGATTTTGTATGGATTCTTTGCCTCGATTTGAATAGATTCGATTTGAGTAGAATTTTTTTGGAACAAAACAACTACTCAAATCGAGGACCCCCAGTATATGGCCTGTTACTTCCATCTATAAATGCTTTTCTTTTCCTTTGTATGACTTGTTGTGTCTTTCCTTAAGTAGACACAAGTCTTTACTTTTCCTTTCATTTACATTTTTTTTTCTCTTTCTTTTGTGAGTTATTTAAAATTGTAAAAGAAAATCATTTTTTCTAAGTCCTTTGGGGGCTGTTCGTATGTAATGTAGTGTTAAATGAGTAGATAAGTCAGATGCATAGCAATGAATTAGTAACCTAAATGTATGAGCTTGTCTTTCTTATTTCAAGACTACCTTACTTACTTTGATGACCCTAAAGATCAATTGTGATCCATGTCCTCTCTCAGATGCCGACTAAATCTGGTTTTATCGCTGGCAACCCCTCATTTCAAGACGCTTGAGGCAATGGACTCATTTAGCACCTCTTACATCCCTCCTCATCAGACGCATAGCCAGGAGGTCTTGTACCCCCTTAAACGTTTTTAACCGCATCGATAGCAAGTCCTAGAACGCTTAAAAGGGGGAAAAGACCCCCCTGGTTACGCTTTGGCTCCTCATTCATGCAGTAGCCTTAAAAAGATCTGTTCAACGCTACTCAATACCAAAACGATCCATTACCAACTTTAAATGAGATGAGTTCACGCAATTGAATCAGGATGGGTAAAAGCAAGAGAACAAAATGGATTTTAATGATACTGATGCTTAAAGTTTGAATCAATTCATTACAAGAAAAAAAAGGGAAGAAAAAATTGAAACATATTTTTTATATTATTTTATGATGGAACGTGTACATGCTGAACATAGCATTAAAGTTTTATTCATACCCAACCAAATTCTCTCATTTATTGGAAGTCCTGCTCTCTCAAATTCTCTCTAAAAGCTTTTCATGTCAGCGATTGGAGGGGAGAATTTTGTTTTAGAACAGGAATAACTTCTCACAGGAAAAATCGTATCGCAAGCACAGAAGATGAGAAATAATTATGATATTTTTTTTTGTACAGATTTGAGCATACAGTTACCGAACGTGGAACAAGTCGCGTGTGGAAAATTTTTCCCATCGCTCGTGAAAGCCCCGAAAAAAAGTAATCAGTGATTAAAAAGTTATTTTTCCCATCGCCGGATAAAAAATAAGAGGATTGAATAGTTACAGACAATTTAATAACTCTCGGTTGTCGATGATAATTAAAAATGCTGGCAGTTCCAAATTAATGGTTAGATAAGAATTTATGTGATTTTATTGAAAATGAGATGAAAATGAAAATAAAAAGTTTTTTTATATTATTTTAATAATTTCTTGTGTCTGTGTCATGTAAAATTTTTGTGAAAAACATTTTTGCTGTAAGTGAACTTAAAAAAAGGAGAGAGAAAAAATTATTATGAGAAGAAAAAGTTGTACAACATATCTTGATTGTCAGTGTCTCTGTTATATTTTTTTTACATAACAAGTTTTTCTAATCAAAAAAAAAAATAAAAATAAAAGAGAAAAGAATCCTTCAAGCAAACAAGGCTTAAACTCTCATCAGAGATAAAATGAGAATGATAAGCTAGTTTATGAACGCACAAAGGAAGGAAGCTGAAAAAACAATAAGAAGATGTAACATGATGAAGCTAAAGTGTAGGGAATAAGCGAGCGCTATAAAATTTCAGCGGTTTCATAAAAAAAAATCACAATTCAAATGATTCCACTTTTAATCTGGTTTTTATGGATTTCATGTATCTTTGTCTAATCTTGTCGCGCTGATGCCGCGAATATTCTTACGTTGGTGCTCACCCGAGTGACATAAATTAAAATAAATTAAAAATTACAGAAGTCCTCGTGTTATTGATCGAGGGACTTAAGCGCATTTTTGTGTTAGCGATCAGTATTTGATTATGTAATTATTTTGCGTTCATTTACAGATCATGAGAAGATTAGAAGATCATTAATTTTAGTGTAATTAACAAAAAGTTACAATGAATGCTTATATAGAAAGGATTATTATTTAACGGTCAATAAATAATTTGAAATTTTGCCGTTAAAAGTTGCACTACGAAAATATTAATTATAGTATAATTAAACAATTTGTTGCAATAAATTTCCATACAGAAAGGGTTTATCATTTAACGGTTTTTTTGTAATTCAAATTTTCTAAAGGTCAATAAATAATTTGAAATTTTCCCGCTATAAGTTGCACTACGAAAAAATTAATTATAGTATAATTAAATAATTTGTTGCAATGAATTTCCATACAGAAAGGATTTATCATTTAACGGTTTTTTTTAATTCAAATTTTCTAACGGTCAGTAAATAATTTGAAATTTTCCCGCTATAAGTTGCACTACGAAAAAATTAATTATAGTATAATTAAATAATTTGTTGCAATGAATTTCCATACAGAAAGGATTTATCATTTAACGATTTTTTGTAATTCAAATTTTCTAACGGTCAGTAAATAATTTGAAATTTTCCCGCTATAAGTTGCACTACGAAAAAATTAATTATAGTATAATTAAATAATTTGTTGCAATGAATTTCCATACAGAAAGGGTTTATCATTTAACGGTTTTTTGTAATTCAAATTTTCTAACGGTCAATAAATAATTTGAAATTTTCCCGCTATAAGTTGCACTACGAAAAAATTAATTATAGTATAATTAAATAATTTGTTGCAATGAATTTCCATACAGAAAGGATTTATCATTTAACGATTTTTTGTAATTCAAATTTTCTAACGGTCAGTAAATAATTTGAAATTTTGCCGTTAAAAGTTGCACTACGAAAAAATTAATTATAGTATAATTAAACAATTTGTTGCAATGAATTTCCATACAGAAAGGGTTTATCATTTAACGGTTTTTTGTAATTCAAATTTTCTAACGGTCAATAAATAATTTGAAATTTTCCCGCTATAAGTTGCACTACGAAAAAATTAATTATAGTATAATTAAATAATTTGTTGCAATGAATTTCCATACAGAAAGGATTTATCATTTAACGATTTTTTGTAATTCAAATTTTCTAACGGTCAGTAAATAATTTGAAATTTTGCCGTTAAAAGTTGCACTACGAAAAAATTAATTATAGTATAATTAAACAATTTGTTGCAATGAATTTCCATACAGAAAGAGTTTATCATTTAACGGTTTCTTGTAATTCAAATTTTCTAACGGTCAATATAATAATAATTTGAAATTTTCCCGCTATAAGTTGCACTACGAAAAAATTAATTATAGTATAATTAAATAATTTGTTGCAATGAATTTTCATACAGAAAGGGTTTATCATTTAACATTTTTTTGTAATTCAAATTTTCTAACGGTCAATAAATAGTTTGAAATTTTCCCGCTATAAGTTGCACTACGAAATAATAATTATAGTATAATTAAATAATTTGTTCCAATGAATTTCCATACAAAAAAAGTTTATCATTTAACGGTTTTTTGAAATTCAAATTTTACAACGGCTAGAAATTTTTTGAAATTATAGAGGTAATATTGAAATTATAGAGGTAAAATAAAATTTGAGCAGGTTACACTGAAAACAAAACAAAAATTCATTAATTATAGCATAAATACACTGTTTTAAGATTTTTAAATGTCCGGCGGGCCAATAACTCGATATAACGGAACTAATGCAAAAAACTAGAACTCTCTACGATGTCTAGATTAAAAGTTTTTCTTAGCAGCCGACCAGCCAGCCGACCAGCCGACCAGCCGACCAAAGTGCGTTATTAAGCTACCTTTTTGAAACAAGTTTCAAAAATGCGCTAAAAAGTCGACGACACTACGCTGACATGGAGGGATTTATTAACATTCTTTGGATTTTATTGAGTAAGAGCCTTCGTATGACTTACTATGTATGGCAATCCAGTTGATAGAAGTCTTTGTTTGGCTTGCCATTGGCAGTGCTCTTGATAAAAGCTTCGGTATGACTTTCAATTGGCAGTGCTCTTGATAGAAGCCTCCGTATGACTTAACTTGGCAGTACTCTTGATTACAAATTCCATATGGCTTACTATTAACAGACCACTTGATAGGAGCCTTCGGATGGCTTACAACTATAAATAATATAAAAGCCAAGCAAAGGTTCCTGTCAAATCGACTCCATAAAGCTTTGATAGTAGCTCCGAAGTAGCTTAAAAATTTTCAAACGCAATATCGACGGCTTTTATAATTGTGTCGCTCGGTTCACTGTGTGTATAAAAAAATAAAATACAATGAGAAACAAATGGAAATAAAAAAATAAAATAAGAAGCAAAAAAGTTGTCAAAAGAAGGAGGAAATAAAAAAAAAATTTAGCAATCATAAAAATTTCACTAAGACCGTGTAATAAAATTCGGTTGAATGTTAATGTCTGTGAGAAATATATGCATTGCCAACATCGGCATTAGTAATAGCAACAAAACAATAATGTTGTTCTGTTATCATATATTTTTTTGTATTCGATCGTGCTATTCCAACCGTAAAGTACAATATTTAATATTCATTAAAATGCTCCTTCGGTTCTTATTTCTGACAGCATTTTCATTTCACCATCGCTTATGTGTGAACGAAATTTCTCCTTTTCTCATCTTTTACTTTTTTTTTCAATTGTATTTTCTTTTTTGTTGTTCCTCTCCTTCCATATGCTGCATGCCAAATCCCCTTATTAAATATTAATGAGCAGATTTCTATGAAACGGAAAAAAATCCAAAAAGAAATTTTTCCTCATACTCGTTGGGATTTTTCGCTTCTTAGTCGTGCTGTTTATGAAGGAATTTTTTTGTTTTCTTCATCAACGGTTTGGGAGCTGTTTGGTTGTTATGTTCACGATATAGACCCCTCACAACCAACTGCTATTATCCTGAAGAATCTTATGAAGTTTTTGAAAACTACTTACAAATTAGGGGGGGGGGAGGGGTGCAAAGGGAAGCAACTGACTAAGCAATCAACCCAACAACAGTCTGTTCTTCTAGCTGTTGCCTTTCATAGATGAAGTCAAGGCAAACAGCAAATTTTTTATGAAAATCACTTATTGTTAATATTTAAAAAAGAGCAGATGAAGAAGCAAAATGGCTTGAGGAACCAAAGCAATTACAAAACTAACTTTTGCTATGCCAGAAAAAAATTATTTTTATACTTTTTTACGATGGAATATTAAAAAAGAGTAATTTCATAACAAAAGACATTAAAACTACACTAAAAATAGAATTTTATTTAATTTTTAATTCCATTTCTCTTTTCCTCTTTTTTTTTGCACAAACATAATTCCTCGGGTGTCGCTTCCAAAAAAGCTATTACTCACAAGTTTCGGCTCTTACAATTACTCTTAATGCTTCTGCTGCTGCTGCTGTTCAAAAATATTTTTTCTCTCTTTTTCTTTGAAATTACATTTAAAAGTTCATTTGCTTGAGTAGCCTTCCGGGATGATTTTAGGCGCATTTTGATGTTCTAAGTGATTTATGAGAAAAATGATTGGAAAATGTCGGGGAAGAAATGAATCCAAATTTTGTCAGATTATTGAATGTAATTTTTTTTTTTGATGTTTGAAATGTTGAGTTGGATATAACTAAAGGCATTTTCATGTATTCCTGAACAATATTTTTGTGTTTCCTTTTGTTACAGAAATTGAATTTCTCTGACAATTTCGTATGCTGTGCTGTGTTGTAAAATTTTATTTCATGTTCATTTCAATACGGATACAGGATGGCTATTGACGAGTTTGCTTTGAGCAAGTTAATTTTAACAACCTGACAAGTTTTGAACTGAAATTAGCTTTTGTGATCTTTTAAGTCTTAAAAAAATTATTTTTAATGGATTAATGAATTTTATCAATTTTGAATAACTTGAATCAGTGAATTTTTATTGTTTGGATGGTGACTTCTGCAAGTGTCATAGAATTGAGGTAAAAATGCCATTATTGACCAACAAGGCTCTGCAATTACTATATTTTTGAAAAAAAAAAATTAAAAAATCTCAACAAATATAACATCCCCCCCTCCCCCCCATCGAGAGACACTCCATTGAATAATAATTTATACCAGGTTAAGCGCCTCTTTATCCCTTAATTATAAAAATGTATAATCCAAAAAAAAGCTCACTTCCTACAATTTATAACTGCCTTAAAAAATATAAAATTCCAATATTAACTACCAAAAATAGCCATCAGCCCAAAATGAAAATCAAAATGAAATTTCTCATTTGAAAAAAAGTGCGTAAAAAATAGAAAATTGGAAAAAGTTTGAATCCTTTCTGCCAAAAAAAAATAAGTACTATTTCGAATCTCAATATTCAGATCAAGTGAACCCAATAAATACGATCTAATGCCTATACCAGCCATCAGCTTGTGTGCATACGCAAAAAAAAGCATAAATCAACATTTTTATTTTAATACATACAGAATCTTTTATATTCGAAATAGAATCAGAGATAAAGGGAACAGAAAAATATAGAACGAGTTTAAGCGATAGATGGATGGAAAGACAGATATGGGAATATTTTATATACAGCAATACAGAGATTAAAGCCTTGATTTTGGCATCGATTCGGCATGAAACAAAAATTATGATGTTTATCTATTGATTTTCATCCATTTTCTCTCTTTTCAATGCTGACGATTCTCCATGTGTGCTTGATTGCCAACCACACGCATATAAATTTTTTTTTATTTGTACAGATTTCCTCCTCCCATTCCATCAGATGCTTTGCAAAGCGATTTTTCTTTTTTTCCTATTAACACGCTGGAATCATAAAAATAGAAGCAGGAGGAAAGGAGATAGAGAGGGAAATGAAATATATTTATAAGCGATTGTAAAGCTGATAGACAATTTTTCATTAAAACTCATTTCAATTTATCAACAAAAAAAGAACAAGGAAGCTAGGATGAGAGATGAGTGGGATGTTCTTAAATGATGTCAATTAAAAAGTTGTATTTTTTGACATTGATCACTACTTGAGAGTGAGAGCTACTTGAGAGGGTGAACCACTTAAAGGATAGTTGTCTTCCTTGAGTGTGAAAACTACTTGAGGGGGAGAACTACTTGAGAATGAAAACTACTTGAGAGTGAAACCTACTTGAGGGGGAGAACTACTTGAGAATGAAAGCTACTTGAGGGGGAGAAGTATTTGATAGTGAAAGCTACTTGAGGGGGAGAACAACTTGAAAGTGAAAGCTACTTGATTCGGAGAATCACTTGAGAGTGAAACCTACTTTAGATTGAAAGCTACTTGAGGGGGAGAACTACTTGAGAGTGAAAATTACTTGATGCGAAAAACGACTTGAGAGTTAAAGCTCCTTGAGTGGGAGAACTAGTCAAGAGTGAAAACTACTTGAGGGGCAGAACTACTTGAGAGTGAAAGCTTCTTGATTCGGAGAATCACTTGAGAGTGAAAGCTACTTGATTCGGAGAATCACTTGAGAGTGAAAGCTACTTGATTCGGAGAATCACTTGAGAGTGAAACCTACTTTAGATTGAAAGCTACTTGAGGGGGATAACTACTTGAGAGTTAAAGCTACTTGAAGAGGAGAACAACTTGAGAGTGGAAGCTACTTGAGGGTAATTAATGTGTGAAAGTGTCACATACATTCAGATGTCTTAATAAATCGATTAAAAACAACCTCACCTTCATTAAAAAGCTAGAAATAATTTATAAACGACCCTACGGAAGATATATAGATAGAATTCAACATTATGAAGAAGAGGGAAATAATAAGAAAAATTATAGCAAATTGTGAAAAACAAACACGAAGCGTGCCGAAAATCTTGATATTCATTCTTATTAAATACATAAATTTTATATTATGTTCCATCGAAAAGGAAGAGAAAAAAAAAATAATAATAAAAGCCATAGCAATTTCATATAAATAAATTTTGAGGAGCCAAATCGGGTTACAGCTGCAAAATCGTTTAGTGCCAATTTTTTGTAAAATCAATTTTCGGTCCAAAATAACCTAAAGTAGTAAAATTTGTTGTTCTGTTCCCTTAAGCAGCATTTTAAGGCTTACCTCTTGTACACACACCGCGCTATATATAAAATAAATAATTCTAAAAGGGGCCAAAGCCACAGAAAGCGTCATCGAGAGGAATTTTTCCAAATCATTTTTTTTTTTCGTTTAGTGCAAAATTTATTACGGATTGCGTTCACAAATTCCTTGTACGTTGAAGCAAAAGGAGAGCGCACAGCAAAAAAAAGAAATGAATGAATAAAGCGAGAATGAAGGGAAAAAAGAATTGGTTGGTTCAATAACTTATGAGCTTTCAATTGGAAAGGCAATGATTACACGCATAAAATATTTATGATCTTCGGGACTCTTTGAAGGAACGAAAATATGATAATCATTGTTTTAATTTGCAATGGCATTTCTAATGGTTTTTTTTGTGTGCCTTAACGTAGCTGATGATGAATATTCATTTTTTTAGTACGCTTTATAAATATTTTCCTTTCAATATTTTTACTGTTCATAGTTTATGAATGACGGGTTTGGTGTTTTCTTTGGGAAATTGTTGATTTTGTAGGATTGTAGAATTGAATGAATTGTGGATAGGGATAGTATCTAGGTATGGTAATTTAATAAAGATATTTCTGACTTTATTAAGGATGTTGTTTAATAATGATGTTTAAAATTAGACTGAAATTAGCTGTAAAAAGCGTTGACTAGACTTCATGGCATTAATTTAATATGTCTTTGACTCTGAAGGATCAGAATTGATTATTAAGTATTGAACCTTATGCAAGAAAATCTTTTAGTTTCAAAGAAACTCTTGCAAAACTGAGGAGCTAGACAACAGACTAATAATTGTAATACAATCTTTTGTGAGATCTTGGTTTCGATATCCAGCAGAAGCTCTTCAAATCATTAAATAAAGATTAGCTTGATTTGACAAAGATTTGTTTGTTACATTTTAATTCGAATCTTAACGAGATTCCCACAACATTTGAGTCAGATCAAGAAAATAAACATTTAAATTCTTGACAACCATCGAAAGTTCAGCAACCTTACTCATACCCTCCTTTATGTGAGAAAAAAAAAATATTTAAATTCTGTCCATATATAATGTATACGCATTACAATGATAATCCAATGGAAATATACATCTTGTAGATCTTTGGGTTTAAGCATAAATTGTTTGGAATTGAAATTTTACACTCGGGTGTACTACGTTAAATTAAACTTTATTCTACGTTAAATTTTTCATGAATTATTTTTCTGATATTTTTATACCCTTTTTTGAAATTTATCACGTTCGTATTTCCTTAAATTTGTTTGGTTTAGATTTTATTGAAATTTCCCAGAGAATTGAAAAACAACTCCCACGTAGCCCAAAATTATTCAAACAACATCTTTTGGTACGAGACGAAAGGACATATTTACACGACATTTGAACGATTCTGTTCGTGAGGGTCAAAATATTTATGAAAAACGTATGAGATTTCACAACATACCCAACCCGATTTTTGGATTCCCCTAAAATAACAGCAAACAAATTTCTTGTGTACACAGAAAATACATCTTTTAATGTCAAAACATCGATGATGTGAGTGTAAAAACTTTCTGACACACTCACTTTAAGTTGATTGATCATTAATAATCAAAGAGTCTTTGAATTTGACACTCGACGTGAAAGATTTTATGTTATTTACCGCACACTTAATGGGTTTATTATTCAGCCTTTTTTTTCATATTTTACATCACTTTATATTCACTTTATTTCAAGCAAAAATAATTTTGTGACCGTTTCTCAATTTTAGGAAAATAAATCTCTTCTCCTTTTTTTTATTATTTATTTCTTACATCCTCCCCTTTTGCCCTTTGCTATATTCTTTTATTTTTCCGTTTCGTTCATTGTATTCTTCTTGTTATGGGATGTATGTAGGGGGAGATTGGGTCTATTGTTTGTTTTCTGATTTATTTGAGATAGTATTCTGTGAAATATCTTGAATTATCTTTATTTATAGGGATATTGACACCTTTTAAACTTCAGGAATGGTTTGAGAATAAATAATGAACTTCAACATTACTAGCTACTTTAATTTTAACTTAATATATATCCTAAGAAGTTAACCAAGACACACCAGAATTTTTTAATACATACTTAAATACTTACTAATGACATTTTAAATCAATTGTGACCAAAGCCATCCTTAGATGACATCAGAATCCAGCTCTAATGCTAGCAACCAATTTCCGATTCCTGATACCAAGTGCAAAACAGTCTCTGTCAACAGCTTCTTCCTAAGAACCCCCCCCCCCTACCCTCCTTCATCCTTTAAAAACTGCCTAACTCCAACCCATCTTCTTATTTTTAAAGGCAAGAAAATAAAAAAAAAATTCCTTGTCATGAGCCAAAAGTTTTATTTTTATCTTCAATAAAGCTTTCCGCTTGCTTCGGCAGAATATTCTCTCTCTCTTTTTTTCATATAGTTTATATCTTTATGTATATACACATAGATATTTATTCAAGCACAATTTTTCGTCACATTCCTTTGTTAGTCATCCCTTATATTGATTTATGAGTGTATTTTGAAAAGGATTTTGATAAATGATATCTCGCTGAGAAAAAAGAACGGACGGATTTTTAAAGAATTAGGACGGAGAATGGAAGAATAAACTGGCGTAGTGTAAGAATAAGAAAATATTCTTTTTCATTTTTGTGAAGCTTTTGTTAAACAATTTTCTTATAGATTCTCGCTTCATAGACTTTTGTACAGCATAAATGCTTCTTTCTTTTCATTATCAAAGTAGTTAAAAATTGTGATTCTCTTTTAAAAAATTAATTAAGTCCATTTAATGGAAGAATGAAAATTATGATAAGGTCAATTTTGATTCAATTTATATCGCTGAGATGATAGCGTGTAATTTAAAATTGAGTTTCTTTATATCCTCTCACGTTGAGTTTAGTTGGATATCTCCTTGAATTTTGCTTTGAATCTTTTGATTTGATATAATTATAGACAGCTTTTGATCTGATTAGCAATTCTAATTCTGTTCAATTAAAGATCTGATTCGATTTAACCATGGCGAATCTAATTTACTCAATCATTAAAGAAAATGACTCAATTATGTTCAAAGACAAGACGTAGTAAAATTTTAAACTATTTGATTGATTGAATCATTTTAAAGATGCTTTCTTATTATTCATCTGAAATGTTGTTATTCATTCGAGTTAGAGATTTAATAATTTCTTTGGAATTATTGGTTTGATAATCAACAATCGTGAAGCTGGTCAACACGTTTGATGGTATTTGAATTGCTAATCAGATTAAGAGTTGTCTTTACTCTGGGTAATAAAAATAAAATTGAAAGAATTTTGAAATCCTTACTCCAAATAGCTCCTCAATTGGTATATGAAATTAAATAAAATCTAGTGTCTTGCATAGAACCACAACCATGTTTAACCACAAATTTTGTTAGAGGAATTATCAAAACAACTGAGGTTAAGACCTCGAGTGAAAGGACAAAGAAGTTATTAATAGACTGTTGATAGAGACATCGTTACATTTGGTTTTGGAAATTGGCAAACGGTAGCCAGTGATAGAGCCAGCTTCCAGCGGCATCTGAGGGAGGTCATGAATCACAATTGATCTGTATGACCAGCGAAGGAAGTAAGTAAGAGGTTGAGACTTAAGAACAGTTCTATCAAAACCTATAAAGTTCTTGCCCATGTGCATTTAAAAAACATTTGGATGCTCTCTTGTGATTAGCTCAAGGTATCATCTATTAACGGTTAATATGCTTCCTTATCATGTTAATGACAGGCGATTAGTATTAAATATTTTTTACCATAAAACAATTTCAAAACTAAATAGCGATTTTCAAGAAATAAAATGGGAATATTAAGGCTATTCAAATACTGAAAATCTTCATTGCTCAATGGGGGATAAAACAGTTGGAGTTCTATTTTTATCATCTCTGGAAATGTCTTAAAAAGCTTTGTTTAAAGAACTATTGATTGATTTGTTTAATTTTTTGGTGAATTTCTAACTTTAGTTTCAAAAAAAGGAAGAACCATTTTCAAATATGATTTTTAATATTGAATTACTTCTTCCCAGTCCTAATCAAATGAATATGTAATGGATTCTCCCAGATTTTTCACCCAGCTATCTCTTCACATTCAGCATGTATACTGTTTCATACGCAATCACTTTTTAATTTGAATTTTTTGCAGGCATTTCCTCCAGAAATGACGTCAGAATCCATTTTTTAAAACCTTTCGATAAAGCTATCTCATCTGCCCTTAGAAGAACTCAAATCCTATGAAAGCATCAAATATCATTCAAAAGTATCAATATTAATGTATTGAAATGTTTGCACATAAAAGAGCTCTTAACAAGCACTTAAAAGTCAATATTACATCATGCAATGCACATATCAGAGTACGATTCATAAATTTTTCAATCATGTAGCACTACATTTTACAAAGCCACATTGTTTTCAAAGCTACAACGCCGATGAGTTAACTTACAAAAGAATTTTAATATACAAATTTCAGCATATGAATGATGAGGATGTAGAGTCGAATGTAGAACCTCTTCAATAACGTAGAAGCCAGACTATTTCGAATTGTAGATATTTTTTGTATTCCAAAACCTTTTTTTTGAAAAAAGAATCAAATCCATTAAAGGGATTCAAAATGAAACGAAATATTTTTTAATAGGAAATTTCCATCATGTTGATCTTCCCTTGATATCCACTGACTCGAAAAACGAGTTTTAATAAAAATTCTTTTTTGAATCATACGTGTCTATTTGCTTATCATTCGTACAACATTTACGAAGCTAGTCAAAATAGCTCTCATAAAATGTCATGTCTGATAGTCGAGCAACACAAAAAAAAAGTCCATCCAGAAGTTTTGCAAATGAAGTAAAGATTACGAACAAACAAAAGACACTGACGTAATGGATATTTTGTGCAGACGTTCGGAATCAAGTATTCTGCATTGCATATTTTGTTTTCGTACTTTATGTCAGCTGTGTCAAATGCCATAAAAGTGAAATGAGAAGAACACAAAAATTTATGGAAAGGAATGAAGAAAGAAAAAAAAGGCAAATATAGGGAAAGAATCATGGGGAGTTAAAGTACCAAAATACAGAAACTTTCTATCTCCTCTCCCAGTGATTTATTAATATTCTCTTACTTGCAAATAGATCTCGACGGTATCTTTACTATGTTGTGCGTGATATGAGAGCATTTGTTGCTAATAAAATAATAAGGTCGCACCAGAGGTCGGGTTGGGGGTAGAAGAAGAGATAACAAAAGTGCAATAAGACTCTTTTTTTTCATGGGAACTTAATAAAGCAAGCTGTTTTTCATGCTAACCATTTCCCATAAGATTGTCAATATCTCGACATTGGACAATTGCCGCACAGCATCCTCAATCATTTAAGATGTTATTTCCATCATTTTCTATCTTCCTCACGATTTTTTTCTCTTCCTTCATTTTTTTATTTCTGTGCACTTACTTATTTTTTTTTGTGTCCACTTCCACTTCTTGTTATTGTATTGAAATATATACATTTAGTTGAATAGTTGCTAGAAATAACATAAGTAAAGGAAAGAAAAGTTTTTCATAAACGAGATGCTACAACTGTAGAAGTTAATTTCCCAGAAGTGCTGTGTCCTTTTAAAAGGACAATAAAAAATTATTTGTCACAAAGGAAGTATTTTTTTATATATTTACTGTGATAAGATTGAACAAAAATTCTCGTTTCCTCTTTTAATGGCTTCGATGTCCATCTCGGGTATGTTTCCTTTCTGCCTTTTACTTTGTACATTCAGGCGATATTTTCAATCTCTCCTTTTGTTCGCTATACAAATAAAAACTAGTAATGGAATGTTATGAGACATAGATTTGAGGCGCTAATTCTTAGCTTTGAATTATTAGATGGACAGCCTGACAAATCGTCAACATTACTGACATTTCCATTCAGAAAACTGTACTAGAAATGTTTTTGGACGTTGCTTTAGTCTGAATGAAAAGTGAAAAGGAAATCCAGATAACTAAAATATGAAAAGAATGAAACGTAGAAAAATGAATGAAATGGGAAGTTGATGTTACCGAAAATAGTTCATGTTGAATAATTCATTACGAGGAATGGCACGAATTAACACACATTGACATGCTCTTATTTCATAATAATTTCTAATATAATTCTCATGCTGATAGTTTAACATGAAAATAGGAGAAAATTGAAATCGTAGATTTGCGAAAATAAAATAAAACTTTTTTTCTATGTGATGAAATTATTCATTCTGCTGAATACGTCACGGTATGATTTATATGCGTGAAATATCATATGCGTTGTATTGTGCTTAAATTAAACTCAAATAATACGCATTGTTATGTCATGATACAATTGAAATGAAATTCTTAGAATCTACATTTTCCGAAATTGTGACAACGTAATTTTCGCAGCGTTTGTCATAGATGCGAATCAAATATTTGAATACGCAATTTTTGGGCTATGAAAACTCAAATTAGAAAATATCTTTGATGTTGACAAAATTAATTTCATTTGAAAAACGTGATAAGGTATTTAATTATGAATTTTATGAGCATTATCAGGTTTTGACATCAGGAAAAATAATTGATAATATTTGAATCTAGTGCATATTGTCACTTACAAAGCTAGGAATTCTGAATGTGGACATTGGAGGGTTTTAACAGGGGGAAAACTACTTGGTCGGAATATAAACAACAAGATTATTATTGAACATTTTATTTGTTTTTCTAAGTTGTAAGTTGTTTTCCCCCTGTTTGTAATTGAACCAGGGTTGCGATACTGGAAACTGTGCACAGGTGTGAACGGATTCCTTGATAATTTATAAGGTTTTTTTTTAAACAAAACCATACAAATTCTAATAATAAAACCTCTCAAATTATCAAGGGATTATACAGTTCTCACCTAAGCACAGGTGCCAGTATCGCAACACTGAATTGAATACTTAGCCCTGGCCGAGTATTTGATTTTGACAATAATTAACTTAACTTTATTAATTTCAAAAGATATTTAATTTCATTAAGTCAATACATTATTCAATGCTTTATTTATCCAACATTAAATACAAGACAACCATTAGTTGTTGCCACATATTTTAAAGTTCACTTTAAAAACTTTCTTTTCAAAAGGTCTAAATTTAAAAGCTTAAGGTTGCCTCCGAGACTAATCTGTAAATTACTCAAAATCATTCGTCTCTTCAATAAGCCGTTGACATAGTGACTCTGTAACTTAGTAACATAATTAGGATTCACATTTCATGTTCAAGGTTAATTACATTAACATACACCCAAAATATTTCCCTTTACATAAAAATAATCTGATCATTTAAAATAACTTAGATACTCTTGATTCTTTGATGTGTAGTCTTACGGTTGATGATTTTGATGACATTTACTTTATTTTAGAATCTGAATGTTGATTTTATCTTTTTATGTTAAAAAATTTGACATTTAAAGAATTTATTGAAAGAGATTTGAAGACGAAGAAGAGAAAAGGAATTTTGGATATAAATGTTTTGAGATTAATTCAGAAATCATATGAAATTTAGTAATTTATAAATTTTATGGGTCTATGACTTATTCAAAAGATGCCTTTAATTTTGTAATAGATGGAATAAAAGAAAATAAAAAAAAATTGGATTGAAGAGTTTGAAAAGTAATTTTTTGTGAAATTTAATAAGCGAATAGTTCCTTTATTTAATTTTACTGGGAATAAAACAATAGCGAGGTCCTAGATTTTCTATTTTCGTCCTCATTCAATTTCCTGGTTTGAGAATTAAACTTGATAAAGCTATAATTTAAATAATATTATAATAATAAGCTAATTAAAATCAGCTTTGTTCCTAGAAATTAATATTATTTTTGCATAGCTTTAATTTCATATATGAGTAGTTATTAAATGTTAATAACCAATTTTCAGTTTAATTAATGCACTGCCAACAATGAACGTTTTCAGAAATATATTGAGGGGAGTGAGGAACGAGATATTTGATAGAAGGTCTTCCATTTAGTGGCAAAGCATGGCAAAAGATCTAGAAGAAAACCAAGGATTGCCTTGATTGGAAATGTTAAAAAGGACGCAAGAGTCCTTAATATCCCGAACTGAAAAAATGGTTTCTAAGAATAGAGCTTCCTCAGTCGAGGAAGTAAGTTATAAGTTGCACTTAAAAGAAATGAGCCTTAGCTTCTACAAAAGTAGTCAAAGTACTTTATGAAGGAGCACAAATTACAGTTAACAAAGATTCCGAATATCAAAAAGGAGAGTCTAGTGAAAAATTATATTTCTTTAACATTCTACAATGTTTTTTTTAAGCAATTATAATCAAAACTTTTTATGTACCCCAAAAAAAAAAAATCAAGTACCTGAATTGAAAATAATACTTTGAAAATTTCCTCTTAATGCACAAAACAAACAGAAATTATGTCGAAAAAGAAATCGTTCTTAATCCTTAAGTTTTTGTTTGTTTGAAATTTAATTGAGTGAAAATTTCTTCTGGAGCATGAAATCCATTCCCATTGGATTAATATATGCAAAAAGTAAAATTATATAGCTAAAGAAATAACAAAGAGGGTTAAAATGGCTTTTTTCAAAGAAAATATTACTTAACGAATTGAATCCAGAAATTTGTCGCGATAATTTCAGCGACAAAAGACATAAAAATCTCGCATTTTCAACAATTTTGTTTGCTGCATTTATAAGTACTATGCTAGCTACCACCGCGTTTCTACCGACTACAGCCATCATTATAACCTCAGAAAAAAATAGGAGAAAAGTTCAAAATAAAATGCATTAAACTATAATTGAAACATGAAGAAGAAAAACAATTTTCCAGTGAGAGAACAAAACATTATTTAATATTCAACAACCGTTCATAAAACTTTATGTATATAGCTTTTCGAAGCACATAAAACAATAGAAAACCCGTGGAAGGGAAAAAAGTATATAAGTAGCAAACTTTTCTTTAATATTCTCATGTTTTTTTTTTTCTATAACGCAAACAATACAAAGAAGTGGAGGGAGGGGGCATGAGAAAAAGAGCTTACAAGAGTCATCTTATGTAAATGATTTTTTTTTTCATTAGAGCGCATTTGACGGATGGATTTATTATGAAATGTTGCATTTTCAAGGTTGTCTTTGTGATGTTTCGGATTACTTACATCAAAAAGTACTGCTAGAGCGGATTTTTATTTAAATTTGTCCCTAATGAGACAAAGAGAACAGAATCCGTCACAAACAAAAATTTTTCATAATTTTCTTTATAATTTCAAAATAAGAAAGTCCGATACTTTTTTTTTAACTTGTTGTTTTTTGAAGCATAAACATTTAAGGAATGCAATTTCATCACAGTGATTATCTTAATCATAAAAACTAGTAGAAATGTTCACTAAAATTACAAACTTCTCGGAAAATAAGAATTCATAACGATTTTTTTTTGAAAATCAGTCCTTCGAAGATTTGATATCCGAAAAATAAAAATCTCGAAAATTCGAAGTTCAAATAATAAGAACTCAAAGATTTTTGTTTGCTAACATTGGACATGTCCATCCAAAATCAAGATTCTAGCTTCCATTTAAAATTAATCCTGAAAACGCTACAAAATTAACCAAATAATATTGCTCCTTAATTCTGTAATTCTGTAATTTTAAATTCAAACTTTTCCGTGTCTAAAGATCCTGTACACAAAGAAGAGCTCAATTGAGAGATAATGCCATAAAAGTTTACAAAGTTTTACCATGCAAAATTTACATATCCGAATGAATTGAACTCATAAGCCATTTTGTATGTTCCTTTTACAATAGCAAGACAAACAAACACATTTTTTTTTGTTCTTCATTTTTGTGTGACTATATCAAATAACAGTTGATAAAAGTTTCGTTCTATTATACAGCGCAAAGCATAATGTGGCTTATATATTCTCATTTCACACATCGAATTGAACCTTATTATTATTATTATTATCATTATCATGAATGTTGGTGTTATTATTATTATTATTGAATGCAATATTGCATGATCATTAAGCTCAAATATTCATTTTTCCACTGTTCATGAAATAATAAAGTCGAAAAGTAGAAGAGGGTAGAAAAAAAAGTTTTTTTACTTACTGATTGAGAAAGTTCTGATTGTGTTAGCGTAAATTGAAAATTACTCCATTTTTTTATCGTTCACTTCCAATCGTGTATTGAAAGAAGAAGTAGAAAAGATGGAATACACTGTAAAGGAGGAAGAAGAAGAAAAAGTTTTTCATTATTTAAACTCACTTTCTCACATTTCTCATTTAAAATTTAAAATCAAAAAGTTTTTTTTGGGTGCACTTTTACCCCTAAAACAATGTGGTTTAATTGTACGCTTTGACTGCTGGATGACTTACTGATTGGCTTTATATTTGATTCAATTGTTTTAAATCTCATTATTTAATTTGAAATTTTTTTTGTGTTTTTTTTTGGGCAGATAAATCAGAATGATGATAATGTGTATTATGTGCTTTATTTATGATTTTATAAGCCGTGAGATTTGCTGGACACGATAATGGTAATTAAAATTTATTAATTGCGTTAATTATGTCATGTCATGAGGATTTTTTGTATTGTAAAAAAAAATTAATCAAATTTTAACATGGCTGGGAATTTTTTGATGGATTTTAAAGGTTTTTGGACAGCACTTTTCTGTTGAATTTAATTTTTTAATGAACCATTTCAGGAATAGTAATAAAAAAGTATGTTGAGACTATTGAAAGCTATTCAAATGGATTAGAGCTACTTTACTTATTAAAATTGAATTCATCCATGAGATTTTGGGAATCCAATGTTTTGTCAAATATTCAAAATATCAATTTTTGTGCCATTAATCAAATCAGCACTTCTAAAACTTAAAATGTAAAGTTTAAAGTTTCAAAATTTTGAGTTTCGAGAGATTTTATGCTAAACTTACAATCACGTCTAGTAGTTTTTAAAATAGAGCATCTTTGCTAGTTCTTTATCAGTAAGATCTTAGTCCAATACAGTTTTCATTTATTTCAACACCATTCAGCATGGAAATGCGTTTCATCAATGCAATACTTAAACAATAAATTCTATACTAGCATTTTCAGTGTAAATGGAAAAGCTGTTTTTCATCTCCTCCTGTATTATTATCTGAATTGGTTTTTGTTCTCATTTTCATCTTGAATTTCTTAATTAAGTTTTCTTCTTTCATACAATTTTATCTCAACTACAGTTTCTTGCAGTTTTAATTTCATTTCGTATGTTACTTTATTTCTCATTTATACGTATGAATGCTGAATAACCAAAGAAACAAAAATTAAGCACCTATATATGTATTTATGCACAAACATACACAAAGTTTTAAAGAACTTTTTAGTTTATGAAAAATTGGAATTTTAAATGGAAAAAAAATTTGCAATACAATTTAATCTTATTTTAGATGCTTTTTTGCAGTTATTGTAGGTTAAAGTCTTTTACTCTCTGAAAAAAAGGTTGAACTTTTTTTATTTATCTATAGAAAGTTTCAATAAAATTTATTTAATAAAGTTTTGAGATTTTTTTAAAAGATTGTGCAGCACAAATCTCTTAGAAAATTATTTTGGTTTCAACATTTTTTTAAATTCAATTTTTTAACGTTAGACGTCACTTATGAGCAATCCCCTACCGCAATTTTCATGATTGATTCATCGTCGGAAATATAATAATATTACTCTTCAATTTTAAACTTTTAATTTAATTAAAATATAATTTAATAATGAGATAATTGGGGAAACATTGGATAATTAGAAAATTTTTATTGAGCACTGAGAAATTTTTTTCTAATTGGTGCTAATTAATCTACAGAGTTTTCCTTCTCCGATGTTATTGAGCTATTGAAAATTTGCTTCGTTATCGTCACGTTAATAGATCTGTCTCTCATTCTCATTATTTGTGTTGTGCTGTTTTCTATTTATCATGCAGATTTTTCTTTACAATGAAATGGAACGATGAATAAACTTTGACAGATTATTTGCATTGTGATTATGAACACAGCATGGAAGGGAAGTCAACGAGAAATTAATCTTTGTGATTATACTTTGTTAAGCTTGAAAACATTTTACGAGAGATTTATTTTGTTGCAATAATAAAACTTTAAATTTTAAGAATCTCAAATTTTAGAAACCTAATCAATACTTCTTAACTTGGAAAGCTCTCACTGAACACTATTTTGAATACTTTATAAACTTGAAAGATTTTGTGTCGTGGACCTTACTATGAGTTATATTGGCTATAGTTCAAGCAGTCATTAGAAACCTTTTTAAAGAAAATCTTTAGAACTTAAAATTGGTTATAAATAAAACCAGCTTATGAAGATATCTAATGAAGATCTTTTATCTCAATTGATATGTCCTCAAAGAAGGGAGTTAACAAGTATAATCGAAGGTTTGTTTGTCACTTCTACGATTCAATCTACTTAACCTATTAAATCTCCAACTCTGGATCATTATATTTATAAAAACAACAAAAATGAGTTTTATTGTTGAAAACATTACCAGAAGAGTTCATATCTCAGCATATTTATATTTTGAAGTTTATAAATTTGACACTCGATCTCTTGAGTTTCAACTTGACATTTAATTATTTGAGATGATAATTTATCAAAAAAGAAATATAATCTTGTTGAAAGCATATATTTTTTATTAAAATAGACAATACTATATTTAAAAAAGCTCTTTGGCACTACTCTAAAGATTAATGAGAATACTCAGTGTTATATTTCCAATGAATTTCAATAAAATTTTTGAATGTTTATGAATCATTAAGTTTGAATGCGTTATCTTATTTTTGGCATAAGCGATTTCAGCCAAATTATGGTTTATGAAGTCATTTTGGACAACTTAAAAATGATTGCTACTTTACATTATTAACCAAACGAATGTTTAATAAATAAATAAGCCATTCTTTAACAGTTTCCGCCTAAAATGTGAATACAAAAATACGAAGACATCTTACATTGAATTTTTTAACGAGTTTCCTAGAATTCAGATGCAAACCGGAATGATACAGTTCCGATTTGAATAAATACTGCATGC
Organism: Chironomus riparius; assembly: GCA_917627325.4. Classification (NCBI taxonomy): domain Eukaryota; kingdom Metazoa; phylum Arthropoda; class Insecta; order Diptera; family Chironomidae; genus Chironomus; species Chironomus riparius. Next base: position 50,592,425 of record OU895878.1, read on the forward strand.
TTAGAATAAAATAAGTGAATAATTTGCTTCATCTTCAAAAACAGCCTAATATTTTGAAATATTTTCACTTTGACCTTTCTACTGTGACTTTCATACTTATGATGAGTCGATTAAAAATGCATGAAAAGCATATCGAGTTCCTCTGAAAACATTAAGCGTTTCATATCTGATATAATTTCTTTTTATTTTATTATTTTATTTTTTTTTGCCATCATGATGAATAATAAAGTTTTTTTTCTTTGGAAATCTTGAGCGAGAAAATTAAATGAATAGCGAATATTGAAAGCACGAGCTCATTTTACAATTTATATGAAAAAGTTTGTGAAACTTTTGAGTGATTTCATGACAGAAGAAGTTTTTAAAAATTCGCATGGAATATTGTTGGGGATTTTTGTTAAGTTGCGACATCTTTTATATAGGAATATGGTAAGGCAAGACGTCCATACGTTACGAATTATAACTCGAACGAAGCTAGTTCAATTCTCAAATGAAACTTATTATAAAAAGAGACAAATTTGTGAGATTAGACAGCTGTAAGGCTTAAGCAGAGCAAGATTTGATAAAGCGGGATTGTAACTTTTTTTAATAAGACGAGAAGCGGGGTTGGTTGACTTCAGCTAGGTTTGTAGCTTCGTGAAACATTTAAATTCAAGCAATTGTTGAAGAGAAAAAATCAAAACCCTTAAACAAGACAATTCCTCTCTATGATAAGTAGAAGGGGTCGAAATATTCAACTATAATATGACATCATTATATAACATCCCCCAAACCGGAATTATAAATTTTCCATTAGAATTTCCAACGCAAAATGGAGGAAAACTTTACACAAAAAAGTCAATTTTATTGTAGCTTGTTTCTGTAAATAGTATGTGAAAACATTCGGAAATTTTTCTTGTTTCCTGTTCGGAACAGTTAGAAAAGAAAATGTGAGGAAATACGAGCAAGCAAAATAAAAAAAAAACTTTAAAAAAAATAAAAACTTTACTGATATTTAGTTATTATTCTTTACACATGATGTTGATGTTTATAGTACGAGTTTTGTGCCAACTTTCTTCTGCAATTTCTTCCTCTCTCACTCTGCCATCATTTACACAACAACTAAACTAACAGCAAAGTGTTTAAGTGTGTTTTTCAGTTTAAAGGTTGCAGCTATAAAATGCGATTAAATCTGTGATAATTTTCAGACAATTTGAAATAAAAAAAAAAAAACTTTTTCCTTTCAATCTTTGCCTTTTTATTCTCACACTCATCTCTTATTCTTCTTGTTCCTCTTTATTTGCAGCCAATCGAATGAATACAGCAGCATCATAGTATATAGAAAGCAGTCGAATGTGAGATAATTAATATATGGTTTCGAATAAAAGAGCTGTTACATGGATGAGAGGAGAAAGCTCACTGAATGAGCGGAGGATATGAAATAATAATAAAAAAAAAGTTTTAAAACACAGGAAAAAAATGAGCATCAGAATGTGAATCTGACAACATATTGGAGGAAAATTAATATTAATGATATAAGCATAAATGCTCAATCAAGTGATGTGTGAAAAATTATTAAACACGACCCGAAACAACAGAAAATTGAGTGGTTTATGTTAAATTGATTGATGTAATTGAATGGTGTTTCCATCCATTGTTGTTGCTTGTGTGTACATCAAAAACGAAGACTTGGTGAATTATTTATAATCGCTTACCGTAATGATATATGGCATGTTACTTATGCCTTTTAGTGCTCATATAAATAAAACATCAAAATAAAAATCAGAGATAGTGCTGAATTTGATAAATAAACACAAAAAGGATGTCATTGTATGAAGGTCGAAAATTAAAAAAGTCCAGTAGTTCAGGTTGTGAATGCAGATATGTCGTTCAGTACAATGAATAGATGTCTGAATAGTGTTGTGCTTAACAAAGCATCATAAAATACCCAATAGCAATTTTAAATCGAAAAAAAGTACGAGAAAACAATTCTAGATTGTGCACAGCATAAAAGAACTACTAGAAAAATAAATATCTTCAAATCCATTACTCCTATACATTTCCTGAAAGGTAATTGAACTGATTCTTTTCTTTAATCTAAAATGATTATTGCTTCTAGCTTCTGTCTTTTATTCCATATCATTTAATTGAGTGCTAACAAACAATGAAATTGAATGAGGTGAAATGATAGTTAACTCTGTCTATAAATACCGGAAAGAGCTTTTCAGATCCGAATTGCAGGATTAAGTATTCCTTTTTTTTCGTGCGCATTGAATTTTGTGAATATTTATTTTATAAAGGCACCATTTCGTCTGCAGTTTTGACAATAATTGATTGAAGATTCTCAGAAAATCTGTTGACTTGGAATCAATTAAGTTTAGGATGGACTTGTTCGAATAAATCTGACATTTTCTAATTGATTCAAAACAGATGATGGCATTAAAGATGTTTTTTTGGTTCATTGAACTTACCAGTTACTTATGAATGTATATTTCTGCTTGATTTGACTGGTCTAATTGGCTTCAACTTATTAAGTGCAGTGGCTGGGTTCTAGCCTACTCAAGGCAACCTATAATGTGTACATTATGAGTAAATTAAACCGTGATTGATTCAGGGGCGTAGCCAGAAGAATTTGAAGAGAGAGGGGGGGGGGGGGGGTCAAAAAAGTTTAAGTGGGGGGGGGGGTGTATTTTTGCAAATATTTCATAAAACCTTGGCTGGACTGAGTAGATAGATAGAATGAGTTGGCACTAGAGATCGGTCCCAAGAAACAATCAAGTACCTTATCTACTTACAACACGTTAAAGGATTCAAATAGCAGTTTTAAGAGCAAAACAAAGTCATCAGAAAAAGAATCAGTCTTCCTCATTAGCCATATCATGCTTTTCACTAGTAATTTTATCAATTTTCCACAAAATGTTTACAAACTCTTAATTAATGTCTGAAAAATTGTTTATTCCAATTATCGTTATTTTTTTAAATAAACATTAGGCAGTGGCGTTGTCAGAACTGAAATAAAAAGGGATAATTTTTCACCAAATCATCTCCTCTTTCCCCTCTGGCTTCATCACTGATACTCCGTAAATATTCAATCTAATCATTTCTCTGTTTGTAGCACTCTCAACTGATATAAATAAAATTTTGGCAATTAAAATTTCAAAGAAAAGAAGCTTGAGCAGAAATTATATAAAAAAATAATTGCTTTATAAATAAAATTATAATTTCCTTCCTAATTATTCTTTAATTTGCAAATGATTTAAAATACTTTTTATTTACATTAATTTATTACCACAAAACTAAAGCAGAAGGAAATTGTTTGGATATAATTCAAAGTGCTTAGTATCCATGATATATCGTCAAACAGAAATCCGGGTTAATGAAACCTCTCAGCAAGGAAAATTCCTCACAGTAATGCACGAGTGTAAGGAAAATCGAAAATTTCACTCCTTATCGAGCAAGTCAACTCTTTAGACTATATATAGCAAATGCTTGCGAGAGTCATTTTTCATTGTTAAGCTCTAACGTTTAAATGCAGCACATATACACAATATAACACAATATATAGTGTCTTTTAGTTTTTGGCGAGAAAATAAACCAAAAACTGGAAGCTTAATATAAAATGCCACACACAATATCAAGATAGAATATTAAAGACAGTTCATAAATTTCCTTTAATGTCAAATCTATATACGAAATTTCACACATACACGCTCACATGATATCTGCATACAATATAACTTGCTTCACTAACTTACTCGCTTAATACAATATAAATCTCCCTCCTTTCGTCTCTTGTTTCGACTTTTTCTTGTTCCATCTCGTTTTTTTTTGTAACACTGAGAAAGAAGATGGAAGTGAACAAGAAGTACCATGAACTTTTTTCATTTAAATTTTTCTCGTTTAGCTTCCATCTACTTCATTCTATATGCATGTCATTTAAAATTTCCTCACTCACAATATAATCCCAATTGCCAATTCCTCTTCGATTTTTATTGATGATATAAAATGTTGGTCGTAATTTACGAATGCTAGATACACGACGAGTAGCAGTGTATTTATTAAGATAGAGTCGTTCTATTGAAACAGCTATTACTATGTTTATATGTACATACGTATGTAATGAGAAATATGTATTTATGTATGCTTCAAGTTCTAACATTTCCGGAGTACATTTAATGCAGTTGGGCTTTTAGGGAATTGAAAATTACAGATGCATGAAATTCCATTCAATAGAAACCAATTACAGAGTCTTTATAATGCAAAATACTTGCTCAATCTAAAGAGATGTGTATCGTGGCATATACACATAAATACACATAATTCTATAGGAACCTATTCAGTGCTTCATTTTATAAGAAAAAAATTGTATATAAGCAGCGCACATTTAAAGAGATTTTCTTCCATCTTTAATGTGCTTTTCAATGTATTCTATGGATCAGTGTTGTTAACTTAGATATCTTAAATATTAAGCAATAAGATTTTTTGAATTTTTTTAAGCTAGTCAATTAATAGACTAAACATAACTGGTCCACAACTAAATGTTGCGTTACTCTTGCACCTTATTTGACTCAATCTCATGAGGTGAACCTTGATAGGTCTTTTCAACTTTTCAATTTAAAGGTTATCCTTTGGCTAATGCAGTGCTTCTAAAACTATGTTCTGTGAACCTTTGATTACTAAAGCCTTGAAAGTCTCACATTAGTACCATCAGAACTGTGAAATGAAGACAAGTGTGCCATGGTGCGCAGTTTAAGAACCACTGGGTTAGAGACTTGAGTAAGGATGTTGATACATAAACTCAAGAACCCTGTTGATGTTGTCTAGTTTTGACGGATTCAGATTTAACAAGTAAAACAGCCGCTCCTGTCACACCAAGAATTAGAACTATGTGTGAGGTAGTTTGAGAAGCACTGATCTAGACCAACCTTGGTTAAAAAATTCCTTCTTGATAAAGCAAACATTCTCATAGATAGACCTGCATCTATCCAAAACAGATCAAGCAAACAACACTGCAGTCGATACATAAAAATTCATACGTATTATGTTGTAAAAGGATTCGCTGAAAACAAATTAATCCGAAGGGCTGAAAACGGTTAAAGGTTTTTTTTTTATTCTTTTTATCGCTGAGCATTAGCTTCACTTTATATTTATTGCTTTGTCGTCTCTCCCGCTTCCATTTTTATTGATCTATATACACATATACGAAATGTGTACATACAAATAAATATATCCGGCAAAAAATTTGTTGCTGTCCCCTAATCCACTGTATTTTATTTGCAGTAAATTCTGTTTTCAATACATTCTACTTAATTTTTTTTCCCTTGTTCCATCCTCCTTCTATTCTTTGCCGTTCCTTTTTTTTTTTGCTAATATAATAAGCGTGTAAAGTGAGCCTGAATGAGATTGAGACCATCTTGAATTTAAACAGGCTCATTTCATATGTATGAGGGACATGTGTGTGACTATAAAAATACAGCTTTCTTTCCTCATATCATGTTAAATTTCAAATATTGGATTCATTGAACATCCTTATGCATATCATTTTATCAGTAAAATCTTATGTTGAGGTACAATTTTACGCACATATTGTATATATTTATATAAATGTATGTACGTATGCTATTATTATAGTGTACGCATGTAAACTCATCTACACATTTATGTATGTAGATTTGTATAAAAAAAAAGGATAGAATAATGACATACATTATAGCAAAATTAAAGCCTTTTACGTAAGAGTACGAAGGAAGACATAAAAAGGGTTTTCTGTATGGAGAGCTAAGGGGGGTGATTCACTAATGACGTCCAGGGTCTCTCTTTGCTGACACGGCTCAATACAAAAGGAAAATCATTTAAAGAGGGTTGAAAAAAAATGTTTAATTCCGATGGACATCATATAAGAATGCACCCCAGAAAGAAAAAAAGGAACCAAAAAAATATGAAAAAAATTTGATGTACAAATTTTTTGGGATTGTAAAGATGAGGAAAAAAATGAAAGAAAATGAAATGTAAGTTTCCTTCCATCTCCATCAACATCTCTCTACCTATGTCTTCCATATCTTTCAATTCAATTAACCTTTTCAAGGTGTACGGGATGTTACAATTTATAAAATGAATATGCTAAAGAAAAATGAGGCCTACATGAAGGAGGTCAGGCGTGAAAAATCGTTTCATACAGTTTTTTTTTTGTTGCTCCATTCATTTTTCTCTCCTTTCACATAACAACAAGAGAATATAATTTCTCTGATGTGTAGACTCAAGATGATGTAAATGCGGTGAAAATCTACCTTCTTTACTGACATCCGTTCATAAAATTTGATAACGCTTTTACGAGTTGAAAGGTTTTGATGTCATAAAGCTCTTTACTTGTAGAAATGAGTTTAAAAATTATAGTTTAGCGAGTTAAAAGTCGTAAAGTAGGATTTTAATAGCTGAAAATGATAAACTTAATGACCATGTTTTATGGATTCTTTTTATTTTTGTATATGATTTACATTTTAAAGGGTTGTAGAAAAATATGTGACTTGAAATAACAAAGAATTAGTTTTTAATTTCTTTTTGGTTTGTAATTTTTGGGATGTTTTGTATTAAAATTATCTTTAATCCAGTGACGTGGTAAGGGTTGTTGAGGCAATTTTTTTTCCAAATTTAATAGCTTGTCCCTGAAAATAAAAGTTGCATCATTTTTTAAAGATTTTTGAAGATGGTGAAGTTGACTTGAGTTCACAACGAGTTTCCTCAAATTCTTTAGAAATTTTTGGTTCAAAGAGAACTCAAATCGACATTAAAATCTAGAATTGTGTGTCTTTTTCACACAATTGTGATTTTAGAAATGTTTCAAGTTAACAGAAAGACATTAGAACAATCCTCACTCCTCCCCTGCTCAGATCCCGTCCAATTCATTGAACAATTCTCTAGCCTTTATTAAAATTGACATTAAGGAACTCAAAAATTTGTAGAAATTTCCAAAACTTCTTAAAATTCTTCTACAACCAAAACCCAAAAACATGTTCCTAGAACTTTCCATTCAAATTCAAATCTCGATGTAACACAGCCATAGAAAGCCTTTGGGATATCAATATTCATCGAGAAGCCATCCTTGTATCTGAATTGAGATCCCAAAAAAAAGTAATTTTACTTACAAGAAAAGTAAATATCAAAACTCTTGAGAGGCAAAAATGCGAATCTAATGTTGAATGTGTTAGCTCATTCCATAACAATGCTTTCAATCAAACTTTTAAGAAAGAGAGAAAAAAAAATGTTGAAGCATCCTTTCAAGTTCTTTTCTCATCGCTGCGTGAAAATTTTTTCTTGATCCACGTTTATATCGGCACGTGTATTTACATAAATGTTGCTGAAAGCTTTTTAATAAAATCAGGTTAAACATTGAGAATGTCATGAAGAAAAAAAAATTTTTTTTTGTGAGAGATTCTATTTCAATGGAGCGAAAAGTATGATAAAGAATTTATTGAGGAATGAGTTGAAAAGAGGCTATGAGAATATCAATTTCCATAATTCTTCAGTTTTCTAAAGAGATCAAAGACTGAAATTCAAACTCGATTAAATTTATGAATATCTCCTGCAAAGGACTAATAACTTCAAACAACGATTATGTAACAATGCAGAGTTGGAAATCAATTTATTGTGACTGATGATTAGGAATCTATCACAGCTGTTAAGGCAAGGGTCAGGTGGATTTTGATCTGAAGGTATCTTTAGGTTTGTACTGATTCTAATGCACATCTGTGAATAAATGCTAGTTTTCTAAGTATAAGAGCATTAGACGTTCATTCTAAAGATCTTGGGTTCTTTTTAAAGTCAAGTTTAGTCGAAATGTTGGAAACCTATTGTTTATTAATGTGGTATCGTAGCAGTGTAGAATCTGGAGGATCAAGCCATATGTAGGTGAATCAGCCAGAACACTGCTGTGTCAGAGCTAAGCCTCTATTTCGCAAGTGGTTAGGCAACAGACCTTGTATCTGTAACCCTTATTTAAGAAAACGTGGGTTCAATTCCCACCAGAGACCGACCATATACAAGATAAATGATACACTGGTTGCCATTTTAAAGAATTTATACCCTTATAGTCGCTATATTGAAAAACATTAACAAATGTCCATTCTGACTCAAACTTTATTCAACCCCATTCACCATGCACCAACCATGGCTAATAAATATTAAATAGATCATAAGCAGAGCATTTTTTACGACCAAAAAACCATATTTCCATTTTTCGACACTTTTTGCCATTCTTCACCCCCACAGCATGAATTTCATCTCAACTAAAAGGATGATAATTTCCATTGAATTTATGAAAAGCACATTTCTTTTTCTTATTGCCATTCTTACTTTATAAAATTTTTTATTGCATCTGTTCTGTTATCAGCATGAACATTTCTTCTTTCACACAACTTTTTTTTTTGTTCCTTCATCCTTCTTTTAAATTTTTAATCTTTGTGCTCCTTTTTGTGCGCAAATAAATTTTCAATGTCTTCCTATAAATTTATGATTTTCCTTCTTCGCTGCTGAACAGCGCAAACCAGAAATTGGGAAATGTACGTATTGAAGTTGTAAATTCTTAAAACGGAAAAAAGAGAGTTGCTTAATATTTATGTTACGTATGTCCAAAATAAAAAAAAAAGGAAAATAAGTGTATGTATATATTTTCCTTTATATGCGGAATTGCTTGAAAAACAGCAAAAAAATGATAAAAAGCATATTGCAATGCTCTAGCTCGCTTTTTTCTCCTCCATCTCCTCTCGTTTTCCTTATGAATTATTGAATAAAAGATTTTTTATCGTTCCTTCACATGGATGTATACACATAGATTTATTTTCGAGCATTTGCGCTCGTCTATCGTGATGTTTACTATAAAAATTTGTGGGCGCATTTAAGAAAATAAATAGAGATTTTATTTTATTTTTTGTTTTTTTTTCTCTCTTCTGTCGTCTTTGTGGGGCTGTTTGTGTATGATGTCTATAGAAAAATGAGATTTTTGAGGCTTCTTGTTTCTTACTTCGCTGGTCGTATAGATCAATTGTAATCCATGACCTCCCTTAGTTGACGCCTATAACTAGCTCTATCGCTGGCTACCGTCTGCCAATTATCAATACCAAGTCCCATACTGTCTCTATTAACAGCTTCTTTCCACGAGTTCTTTGTCTGCCCACGTGATCTCTTCACATCTACGAAGTCAGATTTAAAGACCTTATTTAATGGAGCTTCCACAGGTCTCCTTATAATATGTCCAGCCTATCGGATCTTAAGCTTTTTCTTTCTTCTTACAAAAATTATCGACTTTTCATGAAATTTTAGAACTTCAGAGGCATAGCCGAGGTTCTATGGTCAACCTAGTTGCTAGGGTCGCCTTGAACACTCAAATAAATTTTAACCCTTTCTTCTGATCCTCAGAAAAACTTGTAGCTACGTTCTTGAACCTTTATCCGTGACGTAGAGCATTGCGATATAGAGGAAAGATATTTGTATAATGGAAATTCCTAGAAAAGCTTCAGATATGAGAGCGAAAAAATTCTGAACTTTATCTATCTTTATTCTATTTTTTTTTTCGAGCTGCTGCTGCTGATGCTGCTACTGCATGATGCAAACATTGTGTACATCTCGTATACGAACTCTATGAAAATATTTTGCATTTATGAATTTAACGTTATTACATGACGACAGACATGAATCATCAAAAAAATGAAATAAAAAGTTTTCTTTTTTCTGAAGTTTTTCTCTCTCAGAAATAAACATTTTCATTAGAAGATATGCAGATATCTGTTTGTGATATTTGTGGACGCATTCATCCCACAAATGATATGAAGTTTATGTTCCACAGCAGATAAGAACATTTTTATTACATTTTCATTCTCTCTCTCGTTTATAAAATCAAAATCATTCAAATTGGACAGGAATTTAGAAATGTGAATATGAATAATATTGTGAAAATTATTGAACAGACTTTGCTAATAATTTCTGTAATTTACAAATTTGTAATAATTTCAGCATAATCAAAATATTTAATTAAAATTTTGTGGTTTTGTATGTTTGAGGAATAAATAGATTATCGCTGCATTTGAAATTAATTCTATAATGTATTACAATAATCAAATATGACATTTGAATTGATTTTATTGAAAATTCAAAAACTGATGTTAATTTCATGAATATTTTGCAAAATAGTTTGATTTCAAAACTGTAAGAATTTTGGTAATATTTATGCCTCCCAGCCCCCTTTCACGATTCGCTGTTAATAGAATTATTCTTCAATAATTGTTCTAAGAATTTTTCAAACGTTTTAAACCTCAACAAAGAATCAGCAATTCGACCATTAATTTTTAAAATTAAACAATTTAAAGAAAAGTTCTTAGAAAGCAACAAATATTCTAGATTTAAGAGTACCACAGCAAAATTTTCAATCTTATAACTCATAATAGCTTCACATATCAACAAATCTGCTGAATAACCATTAAATCCTGTTAATAAGTTTTCAGCTTTTCACAGTTTTTTTTCCACAAGATGGAAATGCTGACAAAAGTGTTCACATTTTTGTTTTCGAAGTCGAAAAAAAATATATTAAACATCATTCAAGCTTGTGAACGGTGGCGAAGCTAGGGAAAAATTCATGAGATAAGGGGGGTATGGGAGGGTCTTAGTTATAAATTATTTTTTTAATTGGACTCTTAGAGCTAGGCGTGTAGCCAAGGTCCCCCCAAGATAACAGAAATTTCTTCATTTTGCTAGGGTTTTCATGAAAAATTCCAAACCTCGTCCACCTTCTTAATTTTCCATAAAATAGTTTTTTGTCCCCACTATTCAAATTCATAGCCCGCCTCTGTTTAGACCCCTTGAACCTCTCTCCTTCTTCCTGACTATGCTCATACTCCATATAAAACGTGTACCTATGTATATGGTTTGGAGCAATCAAAATTTTCCATCACATTCCACTCATAAATATGATTATAACGTTTAGCTCTAATTTTATCTGAAACTCGTCATACTAGCTACTGAAAAAAAGCGACTCAAACATTTTTTCTGCTTGCGAATGAGGATTTTCCATGCTTTTTTTAAGGTTTAAATTTACCCTCGAGAATTTAAAAAAAATATATTTTTTTCCTTTCGTTCCTGCTTTTTTATTTTCATCATATAACAATAGCTTGTTAAGTATTCTCCTAGCACAAAGTGAGAAGGCATAAGAGAGCGACATATTTTTTCTTCATCTCAAATATGACAGCTCGTTGTGTCTCTTGCCGTGTATGTACATAAATATATAGATATAGAAATATCGTGTAATGCCGTTCTCTTTTGTTATTGTATTTTATTTCAGGCTTAAACATTTGTCGTAAGCATCACCGGTTAGAATGCCAACAATCTACAAATTTATTGTATTTACGAGCTTCGTAGCTTCAATACTTTACGGTAAGTCAATATTTAAGTTAGCTTATATTCAAATATATCTTCAATAGCAAATTATTTGATTTGTAATGAATGTTATATAAAATTATGTGTGTGGATGTTATATAGGTATGTAGGTATACATGATTATACCTGAAATTTTTTTTTGAAATGTTTGTAATTCAAAAATCAACTTTGAATATATTTACATTTAATTTCAATAATGCTGTTCAATTATGCTATAAAGTCGCTCTGTTACGCCTCAATTGAAAATTTCTTATTCAAGACTTTTATGTTATCTTGCTGGGGATTGTTCACTTATGATGTCACATATTTTGAAAGGGGTTATTTTGATTGTTGAACAGTCAAGAAAGAGAAAAATAAGTCTTAAGGTAAAGTTATGGACGTCTATAAGTGGCGAATTTATGAATTTTGCAAGGGGAAAATAACCTGATGGAAAAAATATTAAATTAAAATTTCTTCAGTTTCTCATCATCGGTGGAAAATTGTTGAAAAATAGAATGTATTGAAAATTTTCCACCAAACCATTTTCCAAAATGTTGTTCTCCCCTTAAAGCCCCCTTTTTTGTCATACGAAATATCATGCTACGGACATTTCAGAGTCGAATATTTTCGACATGTTTGAATTTAGTCGGCCTAGTGTTTGAATATTTTAAAACCGTTAAAAGTTTGTCAATTTTAAGATTTTGAGCATTAATTTTTTATTTCTAGTATTTTTCTTGGATGATTTTAGCTAAACTTAGCTAAACACGAAGCTAAGAATAAGAATCGTTTGCCCAAGCCTTGGTTTTGCCAGTGTTTGCAAGAAATATTCATGGAAATTAAACGGTTTTTTGAAATTCAAAGCAAAAAATAACGGATTTTTCGACGTGTCCGTAGCATGCGAAATATATTCTGATGATCTATCGATTTTTGCCCGAAAAGCTCTGATTTGACATGACAGGAATAGCAGAAAAATTAAAATTAAATTCATTATCAAATGAATTGTAAAAGAGGATTGTCCTAAAAATCCAACATTCCAACATACGTCATTAATGAACGATCCCTTGTGTAAATAGACGCTCACACACTGTATAAAGTATATTTCAAGCTTGAAAATTTTACATGCATCTCATTTATCTTATTCTACTTTTTCCCTCCTCACTTATTCTCAACTCTATCTTCCATCTCGACTATGCCGAAACACATCATCCACATCCTTTTTAAATTTATTTTATCTACATATATCTATCTTTACCTACCGATTATACGGCATCAACAACAACATATTTCACGCAGTTGTGTTTAACATTTTTTAAGGAATAAATTAACAAAAATTATCGCTTATGCTGTTTTTTCTTTCTCTATTTCCCTATGCCATACTGTGTGTGTATTCTTTTATAAAAATAGATGAGAAAAAGTTGTTCTTGTTCATCATCCAAAAAAAAAAAATATAAATAAAGTATAACATGATAAATATGCATCACAGTTACGTGAATATGAGGATGAAAATAGGACTTTAGTATGTTAAAATATGCTGCACACTAAACAAAGTTTTTTTCTGCCTCTGTCGCTCTTAAAATCATGTTCAACATAAATTTAATACTTTGTATATCATACAGTATGAAAGAGGAACGAGATGGCATGTAAAAATTGCTAGGAAAGTGAAAGCTTTTGGCGCTTTTTTGGGGAGATTTTTTTTTCTATGAGAATTTTTTGGTCAGCTGCTGAATGACCCAAGAAGTTTTATGAACATTATTTAATTTTTCAAACTTTTAATTATTTTTTAAATTCTGTGACTTAAGTTTGGAGGTTCGAATAAAACAATTTGTGACCCAAATTAATTTACAGACTGCAGTCTTCAACTGTCGACTGTCTGAAATTAAATTATTAATCATCTTTTTGCTTAGAGACTAGCTTTAACATTAATGCAATCTGAATGCACAGTTAGAAAGTTCTGTTCTTCTGAATATCGACTTTAACATCCTCAATTGGCTGTACCATGAATTAATCTTGCCAGCATGCTTTAATGCTCCTTCATAAAAGATCCTTGAGAATTTACAGATCTTGTTTCTTTTTCATTTTAATTTTTGATAATCACTAGCTGTTGGTGGGATTTAAACCCACATTCTCAAATTCAACTCTATCTTTTTTGACCCGTACCTTGTCAACTGAGCTTTCTAGCTACTTCATCATTCAAATATTCATCGATTCAAGTTAATTAAAATCATTAAAACTTTATTAAAAAAGAAATCATTAGAAAAAGTTTACTTTTGTGTTAAGTTTGAAAACTCTTCAATACAAATTATAGGAAGACCTAAAAGTTTCAATACTCCTTCATTCGTATGATTGCAGCAACCAGACTCATTGTTAAAGAATTTTGAACTGTCTGAATGCAAGCTCATTTAGAATTAAAATGAATGTTAATCAAGTCTTATGCAAATTGAAATCATACAATGTCTTTAATTTTTGAGAATATAAAATTAAATAATTTAATTTAGTAAGATTAATACCTTCAGTTCTGCAGAATTGCTATAATGTGGCATTACCCTTTAATTTTTTATCCCAAATTAAATAGAATGATACATTATTTTAAAATTAATACACGTGAAACAGTCATTAATTTTGGGTATACATTATTCAACAGCTTTTAGCAAACCGTTTCCATAAACACCTCATCCAAAATGAACACAAAAACTACCCTTTTAATTGCAAAAATGTGCTAAATATTATTCTACTCTTGCATGACTGTGGAAATTTATGTAAGCGACATTTTACAGCATAACATAAATGTTTCATATTTTTTTTGTCCTCTCTTCCTTCTGTTCGTACAATTTTTTTAAAGGAGTAGATGATGTTAAGAAAAGGTCGACAGAATATAAAATTAAAACATGAAAAAAATGCTTTAACCATCTCTACGATCTAAATAAGCAAACAACAGAAACAGGAGCAGTGGTGGAAAGAATAATAGTTCATAGTTATGTGTCCTTGAAAATAATTTTGAAATATTTTCATCCTTTTCTTCCACAACTCTTGCATAGAATCTTTGGGGGCGTTCATTAATGATGTTTGTTGTTAGATCAGTGTTTTGTAGCAAGTTTGAAGTGAAAGCTAGTTAAAAGGCATTGAGGATTCCTTAATATCAAGGTCGGAATAATTTAGAGATCTGAAACCTAATTTTAACCCTGCTTTGCTAGGGTTTTAAGACATTGTAATTCCTTTGTTATTTCTGGCAGATCACCCTTGCATTAGGATATATTACTTCCGCACGAAGTAAATGACATCGATTATTCTGGAGGAAGCTATCCCAGGAAATCCTAGAAACTAGCCCCTAACCCAGTGATTCTCAAAAAATGCGAAGCTTTAGTGTTCCTTGATTTGGTGTCTCGCTCTGAAAAGTTTGAGATTCACTTCCCTAACCCCTGAAACTCAAACATCATTTATGCACATACCCAAAAATTTTGAGAGCATGAATGTTTGCATATCATAGCTTTTTCATCCATCCTTCCTCCCAAAAAAATGCTCATATTGCTCTTTATCATCACGATGAGGCAACAACAATCAGACGGGTAAACAGTGAAAGCTGATCTTTTTTTAAATGTGTATATAGGATATTTTAATTAAAAGCATTTTTATGTGAGAAAAAAATAGAGAGTGAGCATCTCATGTAACAAGGTCCTTACGATTCAAGTGGAAAATTCACATCTTCATATGCTTACATGTTTATTCGCTAAGAAATCTCTAGACAATCTAGAGTCTTTTTTCTGTGCCGTTTATCGATGGCATAAAGTCTCAATGTCTATTTTTTCCTTCCGTTCTGTTTTTTCGAACGAAGGCTGTTTGTAGAACTTCATCCATAAATTCAGATGAAAGATGAAATCTCAGTTTAATAACTTAATTTTTATGGTATCACCTCTTCATCCATCCATTCATCGTCGTCTCTTACTAACTCTTAACAGTTCAACTCGTATGTTCAAAGCAGCAGCACATCTATATATGTGTTAGATTCAACATCAACAAAAAAATACAAATGCCGTCAACATGAAAATTAAATGGAGCATTTGAATCATCACTGTTGAGATGCTAAAATCCCATTGTAATAAAAAAGTGAATACTTTTTAGACTTTTTTTTTGTGTGCTGCTCCATCCACTCATTCCATTTTAATCTATCAGAGCGAACGGAAACAGTTGTAATAATAGCAAAGCAAAACGGCAACGAATGTTCACTTGTGGCACATTGTGTCGAACAGAACATGAATGAGAGAGAGGGTGAGAATAAACTATAGAAAATAAAATGTGGGAAGATGTGCTGGTTCCTTTTTCCACGAGACTTGAGGCAGAAGAAAAGGCATTCATTACAGTTGGAGTAATGTGAAATCTCTTTCTTTTTTATTATTATTTTTATTCACTCGTTTCTTCAGCTTTTCGCTACATTGTGAAAAACATTGGATAAGGCAAAGGCAAAAGGCAACAAAGAACAAAAAAAAAAGAGAATGAAGAGTTGCTCTTTACCTGAGGGAATTTAACTTTGCTTTTTTTTTATTTGGAAAACTTTCTTCGCTTCACTGCCTTTACTCGCACTGAAATGAGCACTTATAAATTTTTAATGATAGTTGTTCATTTTGATGATTGCGTGCCAAGAATGATATTTAGTGGAGCAAAAAAATAAAAAAAAATATACTGAAAATAATGAATTCCTTACTTCCTCACAAGATCATGCAAATATAACGAAAATATGCTCGCTGAGAGCCTTCAGAATTATTTATATAAAAACCCAAAAAAAAACAAACACACACAACGGAACGAAGGGAAGAAATAAAAAGTTTTTGTTTTGATAAAGACATATCTTTTTGTTGTTGTCTTTTGCATGCAAGACTAAGCAAGCAAAAAAATCAAATTAATTAAGTTTTAAATGTGTCGCCATGTCGTGAGAGTATTTTTTTTAAACTACTCTTGGCTTTCTTCCATTTACCAAATTAAATACAACTTTTTTTTTACCTAATTTGTTCATAATTTTTTTTCCACGCTTTTGTAACTTTTTATATGGTTTTAATGGAAATAAAAAAAAATCTTTATGGCGTTAAATTATCGAAAATAATATCGAGTTCATGCCAAGAATTTTATGTGTGAACTTTATGTTCATTTTAAGTAATCTTTGTAAGTGTCATGAATGAAAGCATCTGCATTAAAATGAAAAGATAAGGAGTTGATTATGAGGAAGAGTAGAAGGTGGGGGATATTGAGGGAAGTTAAGTTACAATACTGCAATATTGTGGCAATGACATGTTCTAGAAATATTCCAATACATAATTTATAGCTACTCATTAAGAGAGTGGCGTGTGAAATAATTTTTTCATTAATCAACTCCAACTTCTTGTGTGCTTACATCACATGATATTATACAGAGGCGGTAGCACAGATTTGCAGATTCTCATTGAGGACAGTATATTCTTAACTATGCGTCGAGACACACTAGTGAGCAGAGCTCGAAGTCGATGAAATTTTATATGAAGTCGAGTCGACTCCGTCATACAAAATCGATGAAAACCTTGAATCGACTTTAAGCTCTGCTAGTGAATCGTAAAAAAATTCGAAAATCTTATGAACCATATGCCGTGTATGGGTTTAGTCATGACTTACCATCAAGGTGTGTCGCCGATCAACAAAGTTTGGAAGACACTATTTAAGGAGGAGAGTGTGGACCCCTTCTCTTGCCTTAAAATTCAAAAAAATTACAAAATTCCTCGTGTTATTGATCGAGGGACTTCAAAAAAGATTAGAAGATCATTAATTTAAAGGTTTATCATTTAAGGTTTTTTGGAATTCAAATTTTTTACCGGTTAAAAAAATCAAATTTCTGAACACACCCTGATTACAATTTTTACAACGGTAGAAAATAAATCAATTTTCTAAACGCATCCATCACGTGTTTTTCATGTGATATAAAAAATCATTAATTAAAGGATAAATACACTGTTTTAAGACTTTTAACTGTTCGATCGGCCAATAACTCGATAGAACTGATCTAATTAAACAAACCCGAGCTCTCAAGGATGTCTTAAAAAGTTTTTATGCTTACCCAGCCGAGCAAACGAACGAGCAAAGTGCATTATTAAGCTCCCTTTTCGAAAACAAGTTTTCAAAAATGCGCTTAAAAAAATTATCACACAATTTTCAATCTTACAGTTGCACAACATCTCAAGCCTTCTACATCCACTTTTGTCATGGCCAAATAAAAAAACCATTCATTAACCCAAATGGCACAAGCAGGTTAATCGATTCGATTTAAATCCAACACCATGCCAGACTCACACCAGCTTATTGTCAGTTTTCTGATCGATTAACCGACTTGTGCCATTTGGGTAAGTCTACATTAGGACCCCTTTCCCCCTCATTACATAATTGTTATGACTATTTTAACCCATAAGTTTCAAAATATTTCAGATTACAGGCATCTCTTGCCAAAAAACTGAAAGTAATATCTAAACGTCCCATAAATACTCAGTCAAATTTAATAGAACACAAAATCTGCAATTGATAATTAATGTCACCAAAACTAAAGCCGATTACTTTTTCAGCAAAAAGCTTTCAGCTAAAATCTTCTTTCTACCTACCGATGTATTCCATGTGAATTGGAAAATACTATTTTGATTACATTTCTGTTTTTGATAGCAGTTGGAAGTATTGATAGCATCCTTAATCACACGTGTGAGCCCACAATACAATTTATTGATTCCCACAATCATTATTGAAATTGAACTGTAATAAAAGTTTCTTATGTCTGACGATTTTTGTGGAAATAATCTTAACGTTTAATTAAGCATACTCAGCATAAGCTCTCAATTTTCTAAATTAAATTATTTAATTACATTAAATTCTTTGCCTTATTTAAAAAAGATTTTCATAGAAGTTTTCCCACAAAGTCATTCTACAGTAGTCAACATGTTAATACTCAACCCTTTTTTTTCGTCTCACGCTCGAAGGGAATTTTGTGGGTACAGAATACAATTTTTTATTCCATTCCTCATTCATCTTCCCTTTAAGTTAATTTAAATTTTAATTTGATTTCAAAATGAAATTTCACCTTTATTTTCATTCATATCTTGCTCACGTCTTTTGTGCATAAAAGTTTCACTTTGCTACTTCTCGGAAAATTGTTTGCTGTTCTTTGACTAATAAGTTGGAACATTTAAGCAATGCTTCCTCAAGCAAAAGTCTCTTCCCGTCTATTTGATTATCTTTTGTAAGAGATTTCATTTTGGGAGTCGTTCATCAATGATGTTTAAGAATTGAAGAGTTGCAGTCCTATAAAGCAGCAAATAAACGAGCGGGGTCTGAAAAAACCAAACTTTTTAATTCTCGTCATTTCTGAATGAACTCCTTAATGGAAATGTTTCTGTTTCCTTTATTTTATTGTTTTGAAATATTTTGATGCTGCAAATTTCCTTTTTGTGGCTTTTTGCGTTCTGCACTTTTCTGTTGCGGGAAGAGCAAAAAAAACAGTGAATCCAACAAGAAGTTAAATGAGAAAATATGCAATTTTTTTCACTCCAACAAATGTTTTGTAGCTTGCACGTCTCAACGAAAAATGGGAGCATTTCCATGCTATTTTTTTTTCTTCATCCTCGCCTTCGTTTTCATTCACAATGCAATGCACTACTAATATTTTTGAATTGAGATGGTGTTGTAGAAGGCAAACGAGACGATATGAATATGAAGTTATCTAGTAAATATTTTCCCATTTCATTCTTTTCT
The DNA here is from genome assembly GCA_917627325.4 of Chironomus riparius. Classification (NCBI taxonomy): domain Eukaryota; kingdom Metazoa; phylum Arthropoda; class Insecta; order Diptera; family Chironomidae; genus Chironomus; species Chironomus riparius. The sequence continues at coordinate 50,611,550 of OU895878.1, forward strand.
TCCTTCTTTCTTTCTTTTTAAATGCGCTGTAAAAACAGCTATTTTATATTATACACGATGAAAAGAATAGTAAATGGAAGCAAGCAAGCAAATAGAAGAAGAAAAAAATGCCATTTCTGGAATCTATGATGAAGGCAAGTAGATTTCTGGCATGTGACCAAAGCTCCTCTGCCGCATTCAACATCTACATTCCTTCTTCCCTCATATTTGTCTGGTTTTTTGTTTGAAAGATGCTGTTGTGACTAGTTTGTCTTGTTATTCCTTCTGATATTCTAATGAATCTTGTATAAAATGTCCAATCGACTTCAATGATTGTATGCAAGATGCTTCTATGTTAAGAATCAATTTGGATAGTTCCTCTTCTGATTACAGCCATTAGAAGTTGGTGTTTACTAGTTCTTTTGATTTTAATCTTAATCATTGAAATTTTCATGTACATACTCTTGCTGCATTTGATATGAAACCTTTGTAATTTAGAATTTATGAAACCTCTGAAGAGCATTAAACAACCCAACTTGACATTATTGCTGTATTTTGAGTTAAAACTGCGCCCTAGTTCTGCATTCCTTTCTTACTTGTTTCATTTCCTCACACCCTACTCAATATTACTCTTTCACATCACAGTTCACGTTCTTTTCACCACAATAGATCTTTATAGAAGGAAAAATACAGTTTGAAAGAAACGAATGGCATTCCATCGTTATAACGATGTAAATTAACTCAATCGGAACTATTTTCTAAACGTGACTTAAACATGCCAAGCTTTCGCTGCAATACTTAATGTGTCAATTAACAAAATCTGTTTGAAAAGATGGTTTTTGACTGCAGAAATATCTTCTTCCTTCCATACACATTTTTCTTGTATGTATAATTTCAGCGCTTGCATTTCGTGACGACAATTAACAATGAAGTTAAGTTGAGAACATTTTCTTGCAAATTTTTTTTTTATTTCATTTAATGTCTGAGAGGCGTGTTCTAGCAATTTGTTATAGTTTATAAGGGTGACTAGATGCTATTAATGAATAATGTATGAAAATTTTATTAACTAGTTCCCTTTCTGTACTAATTTAATTTTCCTTAGATTAATGGAAGCTTCTTATGTCTCGCATAATTTGATATTCATAATGATCATTTTATTCCTTCGTGGAAAAATCTTTTCCCTAATTTTCTTTACTTGTTATGAAAAGTTTTTAATTAAATACTTGGAATTTTTATTTCCTATGACATGACTAATTGCTACATACGCTTAATTTGATAAGCGAGAATACATAAATTTTTCCTATAGTAAATTGCCTTTAAAAGTTGAGGCGCATTATCTTGTCATAATCAATCATATGCTACAAATTTATCCTGATATGTTCACAATTTTGTTTAAAGAATGAATCTATTTTGCATATTGGGAGGTGGGGTTGGGAGGTGCAACTATAAATAACGCTTGATAACGACAATGCATGGAAATCTATTGTATCAAACCCTTTAGACCTAGAGTTTATATTAAATTGTGAACTACCTTGCAAGCTCTACACATTGCAAAGTCACGAGTACTTCCAAAGAACGGATATTCCCTGCAATGTACCTAATAACAATCAGTGTGCGCAAGATGCCGTAAGGAAGTCATCCAGATGCTAGTATATCCTTGTATACCTAGCAAAGGAGGTAAAGCCAAATATCCCAATAATATTCAAAAAATTCCCGAGCATGATAATAATGATATCCCAATGTATCCTTAGTGTATTGGACGTGTAATTTCAGGATATGATGGGATATCTCAATTCTAATGCGTACAGGCTCAGGGATTATTTTGAATATTTTTGGGATATATGGGATAAATGGGATATTTGGGATAGTTTACACGCCTTGATACGAATCGAGCTTCGGAACTAGAACGGTGAAAATGGAAATAGAGCTTCTAAAACTTTATAGGTCTGGGATTGAACCCAGAACCTTTGGAAAGTACATCCTACGCTCTACCACTTAGGTCAGTGATACCATTTCCCCACCTGAACCCAAATGCATCTAATAAAACTTAAATAATGAATAGCTTTTGTTCTGCTATTTTGATAAAGTTGCATTTGAACAATAAATAATTGAATTTGTTATAAAGTCATCGAAAAAAGTTCAATTAATAACTTTTGTTGGTATCAATCAACTTATAATGAATGTACATAAACAGATTAAAATTCCAATTACCTTGTAAAACATAAACAATGTGTTGATAACAATATTTAATTAACTTAGAAACATGCAATTTTGAAAACTTTTTAAAACAAAATTTATAATGAAAAAAACCAAAAAATAAAGTTTAACGTGCAATAAATATTTCTTGAAATATGATAAATAACTCCAATTGAAATGCATCAAATTTTAATTAAACATCTATTTGAATATGAAATGTTTTCAAGCATGTAGTCATTTCATATTCATAGTATGTGAATACAAGCTCATTCGCATTGTTTGAATGCAATTAATTTAACTTTTTCCATACAAAAGAATTTCAGCTTGTATTGAAATGTTAAATAAATTAACCAGAATTTTTGTTCATCTCACACCACCCATCCACCCATCCTCATTTAGTCATCCTTGTATGTGAAATTAATTTAAATTTTTGTGGAATTGAAAGTTTTATTCGTGCCATGGATGTGCTCATACAATACAAGAACAAAAAAAATTATTCACAACTGATCTGCATTAAGCACGAATTTAAATGAAACATGTACATAAATACTTTCCTATCTACAACCAAAAAATTTTTAGCATAAACAACAACTACCAAAAAAAGAAGGAACAAGGAAAGAGATAAAGCTGTAGTTTGTGAGTGAGATAGAGAATTTAATTAAAAACAACCATGCATTTAAAATTCATTTGAGCATTAGCGATTTATAAGTTTCAACTTAATAAATTTTCCCCCGATTTGCAATTTGTTATTGCTTTATGCCTACATGTCGCACAAAAAAAATGTATAACTGCATATCATGTACAATTCCTACATACATGTGAATTTGAATAAATTTAGAGCTTTGACTAATTATCTTCTCTATCTATCTATAATTCTAATGTATTCATATCCACATATAAAATAGTTTCATAGTTCCTCCAACTATGAATGAATGTATAGATAGATAAAGATTTATGGAGAACAATAATCAAATGTATTAAAATTGAATTATGAGAATATTGGCATTAAAATCGATTTTTCTTGCTAAATTTATGTCAGAAGCCTCATTGAATCAATGAATAAATGGGAGGGCGGAAGGCGATAGAGAGAAAACAAGAGAAATAAATTCTTGAAAAAAAAATAATATATTGAGCAGTATGAGATGTGATGTCTTTCAAGTCATTATATGCAGATCAGGATAGAGAAAAAAAAATTTATGGCATAATAGAGAAAATATCAAAGTTAGTGACTTTTTGAACTGGATTAAGGCGCTTTATTTTATTTTTCAATGTTAATTTGCATTTGTTTGAGTTATTGGATTAGGAATCGATTTTACAAAGTAAGTGATCTGAATACTGTAATATCATCAATGTGATAAGTTCAAGAACTTTATTTTTCATGCAGATCTCTCTAGTTGCCTTAATTATTGTAATAATAAATCAAAATAATGCTAATATAATAAATATGAGTTTTTTAGGTTAAATAGGCACTATAAAAATAGATCTAAGTTTCAAACATAACAAAACAAAACATTGACTGCTTTCTCGACTTTTCTGAATAGCACAAGTCGATTAATCGAATAAAACTCCGGCAAGACTCTAGCATCATTTTTAACTATGGTGCTATTTTAATCCAGAATCATGCCAGAGTCACACCGGTTTTGTGATGTATAATGATCGATTGATCGACTTGTGCCATTCGGATTTATTAACTTCATATTAATTCTATTTAAATGTTTAAATTACTCCTACGATAATTACAGCACATCATTTAATCAAGAACACGGAATTGATAAATTACAATTTGATTTTTGATCATTTCTGATCATATTTTGATCATTTTTGTTCATTACATCAGTACCACACCCTTGCATTCTAATAGTTTGACAAGCTAAAGTTTTGTTTCTCAATTAGGTCTATTTCGATGTAGCAAATCAACTAGTTATCAACTCAAAGTATTTTTATAAGTACGCATTAAAGCAAATTTTGATGTTTCTAGAACGTTCGATTAAAGCTAAATTATTTCGAATTCAGAATAAATATTATTGTTATACGAAAAGATTTTTGACTATTTTTCTTTCGAACATTCTAGATTCATTAATATTTAAAACATTCTAAAAATGCTAATTCTATCGAAATTCAAAAATAAAATAAATCTAAAAAATTTGAAATATTGAAAAATAGAATTAATTCATTTAATATCCTTTGGCTTGAATTATTACGCGTAGATCGAAAATTCATAAGCCAATAATCAAACATATGCAAGAATTCAACTGTATCTTGTTGCCATGATTCAAAAAAAAATCCACTTTAACAAATTGGACAAAGCTCTGCAAAGAAAAAGCTTTTACTTACAAAAAATCTCGCTCAGATAAGATATAAATCGAATAATGGTAGATGGATAGAAAAAGAGAGAGAGAATAAAGGGATGGGAGTAAAGTGACATTAATCTAGTGCAGGCAATATCAAAAAATACTTTGTTTCATGCAACGATTGTTTCAATAATGATAGAAAATCAATACTTGAAGAAGTAAATGACAAAATCTATTTAAAATGATATATTGAATACGTTTCGATTCTTTTTTTTACTGTTCAATGCGCTTCATATTGTAACTTATTTTACAACATCCTCATTTCTGTCGTCATCATCAAGTGAAGCAACTGAATTGACTCAAAAGAATGAAGAAGAAGCTGTAAGAAGAAGGGAGGATGGAAATTGAAATTCATCAAACGAATACCATATATTTCTTGAATTGAATACAATTTTTTTTTATATTTATATAAATTCATACAATATGTATATGGATGTGCAGCACACAAAAAAAAATCTTCTTCTTGTTCCTCTCATTTTTATTTCGCACTATACATAATAATTTTCTTTTTGCCCTGCTAGCTGTGTGCTGTCGTATATGTTTTATTAAATTTAATGGTAACAAATAGAAAATATATTTTGTGAAATGAAAGAAGCAGAAGAAATTACACAGCCAAGTTCCTTGGAGGTTGCTTGCAAGTGATGTCATGCAAAAATAACGTGGGGCAGGCTAGAGACTCTTTAATAAAGCTGTAATGTATGGTCAAATTAGTAGTTTAAGTGAGTATTTTGCTAAGCTATATTAAGTTGTTTTTATCTCTTTTTGATTGGCAACATGTGACCGTAAATAGCAACTTAGAAATCTGCATCAAAATCATTTTTTGTAAAAAGAATCTCCAACCAACCAACAGCCTACCGCACCTCCCCCCCAATAGATGAATTAATGCATTAATGATGAAATGAGTAGAGAACTCCAGCTCTTTATTTACTTACTGACTTCGCTGGCCGTACAGATCAATTGTGATTCATGATCTCCCTTAGATGACGAGAGCTTAGAGAGCTTGCTCTATCACTGGCTACCGTTTGCCAATTTCCAATACCAAATGCAATACCGTTTCTGTCAACCAGCTCTTTAAAGAATCTCTTACATCTCCCATAAATATTGAACATCATTCACGAATCTCGCCACACTTATTTTCCGATTTTTCCACTGTGGCTGCTACTGATGTTCCCTCATTCACTAACTTTGCTATTTTTTTTCTCAACATCCGCAATATACGGAAATAAGTGAAATTATTGTTGTGGAAAGTTGAAGATAGTTGCTTTCATATTTATTGATTTATAATAGATTATTTCATTTCCTCGAATGTCACTACTAATGATGGATTTTCAACCTTAATGACAAATAAAATAGAATATAAATTCCATATCTATTTTTTTTTCTATCCAGTTTTCAATTTTCTGTTCGGTAATAAATTTTTTCCGTTTCTCTTTTTCTTTCTCATTTCACGAGTAAATCTTTCGCAATGGAATAAATTAGTGGAATAAGAAATGACAATTCACTGGTGTGGCTATGGACGAATTCTCAATGGAGTGAGGATTTTGAAAAAATCCTTTTTTTTTCTACTTTATATTCAAATTAAAAAGGATTTTTTACTTCTTGTTCATGCTTGAACTTTTAGTCTTGCTTGGAAAGAATTAATGATGATTTTTACTTTGAATATTTAAAATGGTTGAAGCACTTAAGGTCTGCTCATAATTTACGACTTCGTTATGGTTTTTTCTTTCTTTTATGAATTTTTAAAGGATTTGATCGTTGAACCGTTGTTTTGATTGACTTTGAATAAGACTGGGATCTAATTGTTTGGTTTGCCTGGATAATTTTTTAATTAGATGCAATAGCTGCAAATCTAATTGTCTTATTGGAGTCTGTATGTCACTGAACGTGGCTTAGTTTAAACTAATTCTTTGTAATTAGTGTCAAGACATGATTTGGTACAGATTTAGTCTCTGCAACAAAGTAGGAATACAACAATCCAAAAAAAACTTAACTCTCATATTGGGGATGTCAGTTCGATTCCTCATAAAAGTCCATTTCAATAAATGTAGATATCCAAGAGGTCCACATAACACATTAGAAACAACTGTTAAGAAAGAAGATGAAATGACTCAATAAGCAAACCAAAAGAATTGGAACTGACAACTCCTGATTACAAATAGTACAAAAAAAAAATCCACAATTTTCCCTTTTGAATGCTAAAACTCTCATGACTTGTCAATAAATTTGAAAGGAATATCTAATATTCATTCAATAAAGCTATGACTCGTGCATGCTCATGCAAACGTAAAAAGCTTTTTCATCCAAAACTGCTTTACAAGATAAAGTTTTTATGGATTATAAAAAAAAGAGAAGCAGAATCTTCGAAAAAAAATCTTTAAGCAAAAAAAAACCCTCATCAACCATAAAGTACGAAATTATGAATGAAAAATAAAGCTCAAATTGAATTGATGGTTTTTTGTGTTCTCTATGGACTCACCCATTATTATTATGATCATTCTTGGTCAAATATGTCTTCATTATTATTCTTCATATTATTACTTGAAGATAATTCTTAGGTGAGAAAGAAAAAAAAGTGAGAAATATGTCCACAAAATAATAGCCTTAAATGTTCTTTGCTTATTCATTGTGACTGTGGTTAAGCTAAATAATAGGAAGGCGGGGATGAGATGTAGGAATGAGAAAGCATTCATACAGGCAGACAAGTATGGCATGATGATGATTTCTACAAATCATTAGTAATATTATCATCATGGCAATGAAATTATATAATCCACAAAATGTCCACCGTACATAAAAAGGAAAAGGATGAAAATGATAAAGAGAAAGAAATTTTTCTTTTCACTATCCAATTACATATGTCCTACAATTCAATTTCTATGATGATTTTCTCTTTCCTTCTTCAATTTTGTGTTTTTTTGCCTTCGTTCTGCTTTCTCGCTTCACATACGTGTTTGTATATATAGAACTGACAGATGGAAAAAAACGAGATGTATGTATGCGAAACTCGCATTTTATGTTTGATGTATGAAAGTTACATTTTTCACAATTTATCACGTCAAATGAGACGATAAACATTATTAATTCAAGTGAAACTCTCTCTCTATGAGGATATGCGAAGAAGCACTTTTACCACTGCGACGATGACAACGACTGATTCTGCTATTTCTGATGCTGATTCTCATATTATAAAGAATTGTGCTTTATTAAAATGCCTCGACATTTTTTTTACTCATCCTCGCTTCTACTTCTTCCTTATTCCGTTGATATATATTTTTTTTTCTTCGATTTGTTCATCTCATTCAGACTCTTTTTTTTTTATCATCTCATTCTTTTCATTTTTTATTATATATATATAGATATTTATTTTTTTTCGGTGGTAATGATGATGATACACAATTGAGGTCGTATGCAGTGCAAACATAGAAAGTATGATACTCAATGGAATTGAATTTTGCTTCAAGAGATACTCAAAATGAATTGCTTTAAGCTTCATTAAATAATTTCATCCCTTAAGAGCTTCCACGTTATTCTCGCTTCTATTTTTTTTTTGTTCATCTCTCCTCTCATTCGTTTCTTTCTTCAATTCATCTGAGTATGTATACTTTGGCTCCTCCGACTGACGATAGTTCTTGAAGCATAAAGAGCATTTTTTTTTTAAAATTACTAATCCTTTTGCTTTAAATGATCACATTTAGCACAAACTCAATTTTCTTTAATCAATATTTGTACATATCTAGTCTCTATCTATTGTACTTCAACATTTGTACTACTTAGTTCTGTTTAGTTTCTATTTCTTTTCCTCCCCTACTTCTGCTTCTGATGATACTACTACTACTGATGATGATGCTGTAGTGGTTTTCAATTCTCGTGAATTTGTTGTAGACACAAAATGTAGAAATTGATTTGAGGTTTGCACATGTTGCTGTCATGTCAAACTATTTTGAGTACACATAGAGATACAATTAAGTTTTTGAAGATGGGTCGATTGAAAATGATGTCAATTAAAATTGATTTTTAAACTTTCTTATCTGTATCAAAATTTCGACATTGAAATGTCGGCTAGCATTGTGTGAATCCTAGTCTTGCTGACAGTATAAAATGGAAAGATTGAGAGATCAAGTTCTGTTGGGAATCGAGCCTACGTCCACGCAAAAGTAATAGAATTACAATTATGAAGACTGTTGATCAACTATTTGGTCAATATCGTCTTGGCAGCTTTACTTACACAGGATAAAATATAAAGATGTTGAAAAACAAAGCATCCAGGATCAAACTTAATAATTTCGAGTTTTGTGCAAGATTCTGGCTCTAAAGACGAATCGTTAGAAAAGAAAGTAAAGTAGGGTTTTGCTTGAAACAAAATCGGCACTGCGATCGATGATATGTTGTATCATCCCAAGTCTTCTATGTCCTTAATGAAACCAATAATATCTAGATAATGCTGCTTACTTATATTCTCATCATTAAAATAGTCCTCATTAAAGGTTGTACCGTTGATCGATCATCAATCCATGGCTTCTTTCCTAAACGTCTTTAACCAAAAAACAACAAGCTTTATAGTTTTTCGAGGCTTTTAGAGCTGAGTGACATTCGATAACACAAAGGAACCAACACATTCCAATTCTCGTTAGACGTCATTTATGAACGACCCTTCAGAACATCTTATGAAACAGTTTTAAACTACTAGACTCATTTGTGAACATCATTGAAACTTTCAACTTAAATTGGATAGAAAATTTCAAAAAATTATCGCCTGTAAAATTGCATTAGATTTGAACCTCTAACTAGCATGTATGTATATGAGTAAGGATGATAATGGTGGCAATAAGGAGAAGAAAAAGAAGAAATTTGTTGAAGAATACTGGTATTGTTAAACATGCATGCAAATGCTTTAATCAAATAGAAATGAAAATTAAATTTACATGATATAGAAGAAGATGTGTTGAGCTGAAATTTAATACATGTAGTAAAATAATATTTAAATAAATAATTGTACATGTTTTCATGTATGAAAATCTGCAAATACATTTGTAGTCTTATACAATTTTTGCTTATCAAATGTCACACTTCTATGATTATTGCTTCACTTCCATTGGGATCTCAGAAAGAGGATTTGAAATGGGAATTGCCTTAAAATTTGAAAACTTTTATTCTTTTATTTCATTCTATGCTGTATGTTAGAATAATTTATTCTACATTCAACTTTTATATGCTATCATGGGAATAGACTCACCATCGAGTTGGAACATGGACGAATTTTAAATGTGATTTTATTCTCGGAAATTTTAAAATTAAGTCCATAAGAGCTCGGGAAAATTGAAGAATTATTCAGAAAATTTCATGTAAATTTTTCGCTTTCCAACAAAACTCGTTGAAAATTTTGATGAGAATATTAACGTCGCTACGATAAAATTGATGTTATAGTCTGATACATAATTCTGCCATATAAGCCTTATTAAGCATATTTTAGCATCATTTTATATGCATTGAATATAGTCAGCTTTTATTCCATACATTATTGCTTCTTTGGAAATAAATCCCATGCAATCATAAAATGGATCCTAATAGTGCTTTATGATACTAATGTAGTTCCTCTTTTAAATATTTCGATAACACTATGTAATGGTCTATTTAAAGGTTAGAATTGAGGGTAAAATTACAGCTTTTTCTATGTCTAGTTGTAGTTTAGTGCCTGAGACTACGGAGAATATAATAAAGCATGTAAGCTTTGGTCTTTCTATTGATATGAATTGTTTTGTGTCAGGAGCGTGTGGGATCTAAGGTATCAAGTTATATGAAGGTAATTTTTCAATTAATGGGAAGAGCTAGAGCTAAGCAACTGATTAAAAACCTCTAGTCTTTGTATTTGTGAGGGTGTTGGCCCGAATCCAAACAGAAAACCACCTCAAAATCATTTTTATAAGCCTTTTCGATAAGATAAAGTTCAGGCAGTATTGTCAAATTAATTGAGTAATGGAAATTTTAAACCCCTGCTCCACAGAGCTACTCCAGCTTACTTGAAAAAGCTTTAATACCTTTAATCTCATCTTCACTCAAACTTCTTGGAAAACTCTAAATGAACATGAGGCAAATTTTCAATAATGGAAGTAACCGCAACAAATTGGATCTTGATTTGGAAAAGTATGTGGAAATGCTAATACCTCATGCGAAAACACAAAACACAATTCAATAATGTTGTTCAAATATGCACATCAAGCTGAATATTTCATGAGAAGTCTTCTTTTCTGTATTTTGAGTTGTAGAATGCATTCAAGCACATTGAAAATTGAAATGCCTGATATTCATATCCAAAATAAGAAGATGAGGAATTGTTCTGATTTTCAAATGCTATGTTAAATTTTCAAATTGACTTTTAATACTCGTGTTTGGAATTAAAATAAAAAACAATGTTACGGCAAATTCAATTTAAATATTTTCGATTCTTTATCCATATTTTGTGGGGAACAGTAACTTCTAAACTTATACATGCATTAGTTTTGAATGGAATTTTCAAGAATTAAATTGTATCGACACAAGATAGATTAAGAAACTTTAGAACGTGACAAAAATTTTAAAATCTTACTTTGATACTGATCTGGTTTTGTTTAATACTGTAAAGCTATATGCTCAAAACTTTATAGAGCAAGTAAAAATATTTATATGTCGAGTAGTTGGAGTTAACTTTTTTTAAACAATTTTTTACTTTAAAGAGGTTTTGCTAGGGATTCTTAATTTATTTAAAAATAGAAATTTTGAGATCATTTCTTTTACAAACCTACATGAATTTTTTTCTTTGGGATGACTTGCTTTATGGAAATTTTTTCTCATGTAAAGTGGTCAGTCATCATATTTTCTTTGTGAATGTTTTGTTTGAATATATATGTAGGTATATCTTGTGAAGCAAATTATCTGACGTCCTATGTATGAGGGATGGTTCAAACATTCTTACTATATTACAAATGTGAGGGTGGGGGGGGGGGGGGGGGGTGAGGGATGATAGAATGAGTCATGATTTTTGAGCCACTGAAATCATTACAATAAATCACAATTGATCGGTACAGCCATTGACAGCGAAAAAGCAGCAGTGGCATAGTGGTTAGAGTGTTGACCCATCAATCCTAACGACCTTGGTTCGATCCCAGGGAATGTCAAGTTGAATAAGGGTGCTTTACGCTGTTCTGGTTAAGGTTACTCGGTTTGTATGATTAGAGACGTTCAAAAAAAATTTGCAGCCATCAACGTTGGTAAAGAAAATTGAACTACCTTAAAAAGTTTCCAGAAGTTTAAAGTAAACCCGAATAGCATGAGTTGGTTAATCGAAATACATCCAGCACTAAACTGTCAATACTCTGGAATTATTCTGGATTCAATTTAAGTCCAGCACCACCCTAGATTCACATCAGCTTAGTGCCAGATTTTTATTTGATTAACCAACTTGTGCTATTCAGGAAATCGACTTCCTTTCCTCCTTTTAATAAACTCTTGGTAACATCTTACTACTAGCACTTATATAATAATTTTTAATTCCATTAAGTGATTCATAATTGCTCACCATCCAGTTGATTATTAAAAATCCTTTTGAAATCCATCTCGTACAGTTCAGTAACCAGGAAAAGAATTACCCTCGATTAAATTACGTAAAAAAAGAGAATTACGCTAAAAAATTTCTTTTCATTTGGGTTATGCTTTTCCCAGATATCAAGTACAGCAGCTTTCATGCACATTTGTAACTCCATGACATGTGTATATGCAGATACATAAAGTTTCATGTTGTGATGTAAAAAAAATGTTTAAATAACCATTCTTTCTTGTATTTCAGAAATACAAAAAAAAATTCTCTCTCTTTTAAAACAAATTTTTTATCCCCTCAGCACATTCATTTCATCTCTTTCACTCACTCTGTATGCTGTTTTGCATCAAGCAAGGCATCAACGATAGAGTAAACTACATTAAAATTTTATAGTTATTTGGAAATCGTGTCGAATATCTAACAACAAATGTACATTAAGCAGAATATTTTAAGAATGTGCATGTAGTTAACATGCGTCACTCAATATTGAGTTTGATGTTGTCGAAAAAAAATAATTTTTTTTTTAACTTTTAAACTCAAGCTGCTTCTGTTGATGTAAAACTTTTATCGAATATGTCAAGAACAGCAATCAATGAATTTTCAATTTCCAATGGGAGACAAAAGACTAAACTTTTGTTTCTTCCTTCATCTCTGTCTGTATTTATATATTTATTGAATGTCTTTGTTTCTTTTTATTCTATTTCTCATACCCTTATAAAAAATTGTTTTCTTCTATTTTTTTCGGTTCAACAGACTTGATTCGTGCGGAAGCCAACTCATCATCACTTCCAATCAATCAAGAAACAACATTTATCACTGGTCCATATCTTGATGGTACTGGCATTACTAATGTCACCACACAAATATCAACACACGCTTATTTACCATGCAAAGTAAGTAGCCAATTTTATATTGATAAAAGTCATAACTTTAGCATAGTCTGAGTTGTGAGGGGGTGTAGTCAGGATGAGAGGCATGCAAATATATGAAATTAGGTCCATTAAGTTGGTTTTTAGATTGATCTGATATGAGGATGTCTTATGAACTCAGTTTTGGCAATGCAGTCTTTAGGTTACCTCGGAGCATGTGTTATAAGCATACTAGCCAATAAATATACAAAATATGTTATGTATATGGTAGCAAAGTGGATATTATGCTTAGAAAAAAGTGGAAAAAGGATGCAATTTGACAGAAAAGTGGACACAAGGTTCTAAGGATTTTATCCACTTAAACATCCTGTGCACAGCATTTTAATGTGTGCCAATCAGGCTTTCTATACAAATGTATCAATATTGAACAGTTTAACTTCTTGGGATTGGATTAAACATTGCACAGCTGTTCACATACTCAATTTATCAGCAGTGGGTCGATTGAACTGTCAAAACCCTCGTCGATGGACAATTTTTTGTAGTTCAAAAGATTGTTTTGAGAATTAAATCAGCACTATCATCTACATAACTTAATTAGCACTAGATTAATTTTTTTTTGGATACATACCTACAACAAATGCCTGACTACACTCCTTACAACATCAACAGACGAGCCAGTGAACATTATTATTATTCATTTTTCATTCTTCTTTCCATCTTAATATTTTTTTCGATTATTTTTCACTTCCAATTTTCCCTTAGATCAAAAGCTCATTCTCTTGAAAAACAAGAAAAAATTTCTTGGTATGGAAAAGATACAAAAGAGAGAGGCAAAAGTTTCAGTCTGGTCTGAATAGCTTTGGATTTGATATAAATAAGCAATTACAATTACTTTGACCCTCTTTCTGGACAGAAAGTTTGCATCCTTCTCTCATTCTACAATTTTTTCCTCTATCACTTCCTGCTCGTCTTTTATTACAACGTAGAAGTTTATAAATTTGTACTAAAAAAAACTTTTTCTTTTAAACTTCATCCATTCAAAAAAAAAGATATTTTTCCTCTTCAGTTCATTTTTTTTCGCTATTATTCTCAATATATTTTATAATATACTACATCTTATTTCTATAGGTTAGACAGCTCGGAAACAAATCAGTATCATGGGTTCGCGTCAGAGACGATCATATTTTAACGGTTGATAGGTAATTATAACGACATTATTGTTACTTTTAATGACTTTTTTTTCTCAACCTCAAACAACAATAATTTGTTGGAAATATTTTTATAGGTTAAGGACTGTTGGTTATCTATTTATTATGATTTTGAAAATATTATATAATAATTCTGAAACCATAGAATATGCTTAATTCTGTACAGTTCTCACACTTGTCATAAACATATTTATTATGTTACATTAATCGGAATTTCCTTAATACCTTTGAGCAAAACACTTGAGTGCTTCATAATCAGAATGTGAAAATATTTATTGAATGCTTTTTAAGCTCATCTATAGATTTCTTGATAAATATTTTCTGATCAGTTCTGTCGAGTTTCATTTATATTTATTGAAAATTATGTTTCCTGGTAGTTTAACACTCACAAAATACAATGAAGTGTATGCTCTATAGTTCAATTATTTTAAAAATTAAAATAGTCCCATCTTCCGAGAAAAGGTCTGAAAATCATCAACAGCCTTCTGAGAACATCAGACTTCCTTTTTATACTTAAGTGAATATTTGTTTAAGAGTTCATTTTAATGCATGCTGGATGTTTCAATAAATATTAATCAGTTCCCTTTGTCAAGTTTTAAAGAAGACTTAAGCCTTAGAATTAGTTTCGTGAATATGTTCTGGATCAAAGCAATGGTTTTTGTTGTCATGTTTGTTTTAAAGGCTCACGAAGCCTAGGAACTTCTTTTTTTACCTCCTAGTATGTTCAATTGTTTTATCATATTGACGCCATTTCTGTTTAATGACATAGACATCAGCCTCTGCTGGGAATTGAACCTACTTCCTTACAAGAAAAGATTAAAGATTGTATATTCTTTTTCTTAGCTACTTGGCAAAGAAGATATTATACTCGTCCTGACAAATTCGCTTAATGACAAAGAGGTTGACTTTTAGGACTAGCTTAGACACCTTATCCTAGTCTCAGGTGATCAAATCAATTAATAAGTTATCAAATTTGAATCTTAGGGTAAGGTTCTCAGAGTAGCCTTAGAAACTGGGTATTACTTACTTATTTCCTTGGCTGAGGCGCACGTGGGCCCATTAACGCGCTTAGAGATCGTCTGAAAACAGATCTATCCTTAGAAACCTTCTGCCAGTTCGGGATATTAATGTCCTTTTCAACCCATCCAATCCACAAGTTCTTCGGTCCTCCTCGTGATCTCTCTTGACATCCATAAAGTCTGCTACTGTCAATTTTAATACTGGGGCATCTTGTGAGCGTCTGAAAACATGTCCAGCCCATCACAAGCGAATTGCATGAAATAAAAGTTATAGCTCAACATTATGTCGACTTCGATACTCGTTTCCTTCCTTCACAGGACCATAAATCGCTCGCAGTATTCGTCTGGGTCTAGATAGTGAATTTTAATTTGAATTAAAGCTTTGTGGTCATTTTGTACTTCAAATTGCAATAAAACATCAAAAAAAATAATTTTTTAAGATTTTATAATTTAAAGAATTCTTAAAGCTATTCAAAGCGAGCCATTGCATAGTAATCTTCACAACTATAAGCAATGCAGCAAGCCATTCCCGAAAATTTTTGACGTTACCAGAAAATAATTTCCTCAAATTACCCTAATATGTAGAAAATACAATAATTTTGCGGTTATCATTCCATTAACTGCAAAATTTATGTCCAAACGCCACATCTAGCTAATACGAGTCAAATGGAAGGCATTTTGAAAAAGGTTAATTTTGTGGTTTTATAATTTAAGGCACAATAGTTCAATGGCACACAATAGGCTAAAATAATTTCGTAATGAATTGATAACCAACAGCATATTAATGTTGTTGCCAACAAATAAATAAATGAAATGAGAAGTGAACGAATCGCTTTTTATCACGATTCGTTTATTTCTTCATTTTGTAAGGTGAAAAATTGAGTTTTTTAACATCACACAAATCTTGTTTTTTTTCCTTCTTTCTCATGAATTTTTTTGATGGATCTTGCTTCCCCCCAACATTTTGTTAACGTTCCATTATCTCACGCCTATCAGAATGACATTTATTGCTGACGAGCGCTTCCAATCGTTTTTCGTTGAGACTACAGGAATCTGGACATTGCAAATAAAATATGTACAAGTAATGTGTCAATAAAAATTCATTCATTAAAATTAATGCCAATTGTGTAATTTTACTTTTTTTTATTTTATAACAGGCACGTGACGCCGGGCAGTATGAATGTCAAGTGTCGACGGAACCGAAAGTCAGTGCGCGCGTTCATCTACATGTTGTTGGTGCGTAATAACATATAATGAAAAAATATGAGCGACAATATATGTGTGCATGTATCATTGCAATATTTATTAATACCAATAATTCCATCATAACCATTGAATGAATGAAAATATCATTTCGAATGAATCATTTATGAGTTAAAAACTATAAATCAACTGGTTGCAATTCACATTCATATTTTATTTGGTCATGACACAACACACATCCCTAGATTACATATAACTCTATCCTATCCTGTTTTATACTGCTAAGTATGTGTGTGTGTGTGTGTGTGTGTGTGTGTGTGTGTGTGTGTGTGTGAAGCTCATCCTCAATCGACCACATTTTATAATATTTTATTCTATGTATCTAAACTCATGATGCTTATTTTGTTTGATTTTATACATCTATCAATGATGTTCATCCATTCAAGTGTCCATCCATCAATATATTCATTTATTTTCTATTTTCTCTATTTTATCTCTTTATAATTTATATATCTAGTTCCCAGAACAGAATTGATTGGTGATCCTGATCGATATGTAAAGGCTGGTAGTATAGTTACGTTTCGATGTGTAGTTAGAGGAGCATTGGAACCGCCAACATATATAATATGGTATCATGGGTCACAGCAAATTTATGTTGAAAATCTACGTGGTTGGAAAGTTCAATTCGAGCGTGATGTCGAAGGAGACACTCATAGCTCGGTAAGTTAATTTTATGTCCTTTTCAATCATGTCAAAATGTCAGATTTAATAGCAATAACCCTTCCGGATAACATTGAGATTTTTTTCTTATACATAAAATTTATTTCTTTTTTTGTCATTGCTGGTTTTTTATTGAGTTTGGTATAAGGGTAATTCCATGAGAAATTTTTGTAAAAAATTTACTAAAAATTGATTTTTTTCATATTTAGGCTTTACAAAAGTTAATAAGATTTTCACAGTGCATGTAAAAAGTCATATGGTATATGATTTGACATTAATTTTCTATCTAAAGTGGTTAATTCGTCCAAAAAATTGATTCCATGAGCGTTACTTGGTAACGCTATAAATGTTACCAAGTAACGCTATAAAATATAATTTTTTGGACGAATTAACCACTTTAGATAGAAAATTAATGTCAAATCATATACCATATGACTTTTTACATGTCCTGTGGAAATCTTATTAACTTTTGTAAAGCCTAAGGATGAAAAAAATCAATTTAAAGAAAATTTTATAGCAAAATTATAGCATGGAATTACCCATAAAGTGTCGTTGTAAAAGCTAAATTGACTTTTGAGTGGCATAAGCGCATTTTGCATTTAGTTTTTAACAGAAGATGAAATGAAGTTTGAATCTCATTCTGAATTTTGTATCTGATTATCTTAATCTACGTTCTAGTAAAATTCTTGGAGACTTATCCAAGCGGCACAAAGTTATCTACAAGGTACAATACATACAAAAGCTCGAATACACTGTCATCAAGCTGTTCCTTAAATTTATTTGAAGTAAATCAAAGCATGAATCCTAATAAATTATTGTTACGCCAAAATCTGGCCCATGTTGAGAGTTTGAAACAGCCTAAAGTAAGGTTTCTTGAGTTTTTCGGAAAAATAATGAGCAGACATTGCTAAAAGCTAGTAAAACTTTTGTTGAAGCAAAGTTAAAAGATTAGTAAACTGAACTCAAAAGATCAACAAAATATTTCTTAAGAATTTTATGAAAACTATAAAATTTTAAATGAAAACAACTTTATAGTAAAGTTTTGAATGGAATTTTAACTGGATTAGTAAACTTAAGTACGGTTAAAAATTAATTTAAAATCCAGCAGGTGTTAGAATGGTCAGTAAAGTGTATTTCTCGTTCTACCCTTTTCGTCTCATATCCGCAACATTTGCAGAATCATCGTTCTAATAAGGTAGCAAGCAAAGAAGTCAAAATGTACCCTCAATAATGAAAAATTGTGAAAATAAGATGAAGCAAAAGCAGGAAGGAGGGTAGAAAATTTTCATAAATTTCTCTGGCAATATAAAAAATTGTGTTCAATTTGTAGCTGGCAAAATGAAAATTTTCATTTATCTCTTCCACTACCCTTCATCCATTATTGCTCCCTGTCGTTCATCTTGCTTTACGTAATAGCTAAATGATACACAATTACCTTTCTTTTATTTTCTGACTCGCTAACTCACCCACTATAGCATTCATCTATTTATCTATTTTGGTATTTACAGGTAGGCACGTTAACAATAGATCACGCCAGAAAGCAACATTCGGGTAACTATTCATGTGTCCCCTCAAACTCTGCATCAGTTCAAGTCACGTTACATGTTATAAATGGTACGTATAATTTGATAAATTTTAACATGACTTTTATTGAATTTCAATATATTTGTGAAAATGTTTCTTGTCAAATAAACGAAAACGGGGAGAGTGAGACAGAACAAAAAAAAATTGAATATTTATTCATTTCTGTTTCGTGCTTCGATCTCAACATTACATTTCCTTGCCATTCATATTTGTTTCTTTTTCTTTCTTCCTTTCCCATCTCCAACAATCGACAAACACACAACAAAAAAAAAATATAAAATTTTCTTCAAAAATAAAAACGTACATTTAAAATTGGATCTAACAAATGCAGGGGAGTCTTCTGCGTCAGCAGTAACGTCTGCATGTTCGCCTAGCTTAGGAATATATGGCAACTTAGTTACATTGGTATTTGCTTTATTTCTTCTTATTGAAACATGACATGCAATGGAACAATAGTCGATGGAAATTTCATTAATTATAGGTACTTAATTATTATGATTATTATCATCCTCAAATATTGAGTTTTTCCTCTTTTTTTACTGTACATTATTCATGTTATTACGACAGTTAAAGGTATAAATAAAAAGTAAAATAGAATAAAATAATAAAATTTATTAATTTCATGTTTCCTCTAACCCCACCCCATCCCCAACTTTAATCGATATTGATTATAGTTTCCCCCAAAAAAAAGATAAATACAAGAATTTTTGTAATAAAATTAAGTAAGAATACTAATAAATAATAAAATTATTATTGTGTACTCATAAGAATTACATTTGTCTGTTTTTTTATACATCCATGAGTAAGAACAACATACAAAAGGGAGGAAAGTTAAATAAATGTAATTTGAAAGAAAAAGGAACAGAAGAAAAAAAATAAATAAATTTACTTAAGGCAAGATACGAAGTTAATGAAATTAATTAATGAATAATGAAAAGTATAAGTGTGAGAGGAGAACGACGATTAATTTATATTTGACTTTAAGAGATATGTAAAGCTGTAAAAAATAATTAAAAACCAAGTACGAGAGTTGAATGTCCATTATAATGTATCGTGTACACAATGTTAATCCTATTTCCATAGAACAAAAATAAAATGAAATTAAATGTTTCGTAACATAAAATTAAGGAGAAAGAAGCTATAAATGTTTTTCCTTCAGTTGGATTGTGGACGGCGCATTTTCTGACTTGAGAATTTATTTCTTTTATTGCGAGTTATAACTAGTTATTGCTCAAAAGAGTGTAAAAATTAATTATTCTTTTCGAAACAATTTAACCTTTGATGACAGATTTATTTGCTGGATTTTTGGTTGAAAAGTGTTATTTCAAGGATAGAAGTCATATATTCTTGATATAATTAAACATTATGATAGATTTAATAGTAAATTTTGCTAGAATCAGAACTTTAACTCAATATTAATTATTTTTAAAACTATAAAAGATGATTCAAGTCAATTCGACTAGAGTAGAATCCAAAATCTGAGTTATTTTCAAGCTCTTACTTTTGTATATCCTAAAGATTAAGCTTTAACAATGATCAGCATTTTCAAGGATCAGAAACAAATTTTGAGATTCAAAAATTCGTGTTTTTTTAAAATTTGTTGATTTTTTTCTTTGAGAAATGAAGAGTTTGAAAGGTTTCTTGAAGATTATAGAAGATTTTCTTTCAGAATAAAAGCATAAAAAATTGTTTTAAAAGATTTACGATCAAGATTCTCAGTAAAAAAGATTCTAAACAATTCTTGCACTTTAAAAGATAAACAAAAAGATTTTGTTCTAGATTTTATGAATCTTAGTGAAAAGTTGTAGGTCTTAAACATTGCAATTTCAGCAATTGGATAATTTGGATGCACTCTTAAGTATCAAATTACTTACTTGTTCGATGACCGTACAGATCAATTGTGATCCATGACCTCCCTCTTAACTATCAAAAGAAGCATTTTTCCTCAATTTCAATTGCAAAAGTTGCTTAAACATGCGGAGCTTCAACATGATGACTAGATTTCAGCAGTTAAGTTCAAACTAGGATGAGAACTACTAAATTGAGTTTAAAAGAATATAGACTAATTGTGACATAGTTTGCAAATAGCTTGGCTTCTTCCAGTGATCCAAATCAGTGAAAAGTTACACTTAAAGGAGAATAAAATGATTATCACATCCAGGACACTAAAAACAAAAAAAACAGTATATTCACAAAAATTGAAAATTTTGTGTGAATATGATAAAAATTTACTCGCCTCGTTTGACTTTTCCTATTGAATTCTATCAAATAAAGTTCCTTAACCGTTAAAAGTTCACAAAACAGAAAATAACACAAACCAATCCAATCAACTTAAATGCTTCGATACTTGTAAAAGAAAATCAAAAAAAAAGTTCCAAACTGAATTTGAATTCGCGAGAGTCAATATTTGATGAACCTGAAACAAATAGACAAATTACAAACAAAAGAAATCAACTCAGTCAGTAAGATGTGCTGTTAAAAAGTTACTGAAGGAAAGAAAATTGTAAAAAAAATTCACCATGAGTTCTCTTGGTGAGGAAAGAAATATTTAATTAATTAAAACGAATAAAGAATTTTTTCTCATTCTTTACTGAAATGTAAAAAAATGAGAAAGAAATTGAAAAAAAGTGAAAATTTACGCTAAGTGAAGCGCACTGTGCATAAATAATATTGAGATGACGAGGAGAAAAATATATATATAAAAAAAGTTCATATCTAGCTAGGTAGTGAGATATTTTTAAAAAAAAAAATAAAATAAAAAAAAGAAGTAAAAACAACATTTTCATTTATTTTTAAAATGAATGCAGATCCAGTTAAAAGTATGAAAAATAAAGAATATTTAAATTTTAAATTTGAAAAAAAGACTGAATAAATAAATTGAGCAAAAAATTGAATTAAATGAAAATTAAATTTAAAATGAATTTATGAGTACATATAACGCAAAAAAACATCCCCTGGAAAAAAAATAACTACAACATGCACAAGGAAGTCTATTAATATGATAAATGATGAAATGCGAATTAAAAAAAAGCTATTTTTGTTGTACTTTTTCCGCTGATAAAATTCATTTTTTAATTAGCTGAAATTCATCAGTCAGTGAATTAAAATGACACATTGCATTATGTTTTTAATGATTAATTATGATGAGGATTTTAAAATGAGAATACACGTCTATTATTTTGTTGTTGTTTGCGGTTTATTGTGAATAATTTAAGTATTTTTCATTAAAGGAAAAAAAAACCTCTGAATTTCTGCATAATATGCAATGGTCCTTAACTCAATATTAATTAGATATGAAACTCGCTTAATTACTTTTGCCGAATTAAAATGAAATTTTATTCACTGAAATGAGAGAAATTAAATATTTTTCTGAGGTTTTTCTGATAAACTTGTTCGTTGCGTTTCACAGGCTGCATATTTATGTTCGAAAATTAAATCATGTGGATATTCTAACGAATTTCATGTCATTGTGAATTATCAACAACTATTTGAGGCTTATAATTGAGGCTCTTTAATTTGCTGAATTATGTGTGGACTGAAAAGTGATACACGTTAAAATTTATCATTATGATAAGGACATAGTTTGAGTATCGAGGTCAATATAAGTTTGGAAAGGGGCTGTTCACTTATTACGTAACGCGAAAAAATGACTTTTTAGACCCCCCCCCCTCGTAACAAAATTTGTATGAAAAAAAAATTTCCTTGTTTGAACCGTAACAAAATCTTAGACCCCCCTCCCCCCCTAAAAGCGTTACGTAATAAGTGAATGGCCCCAAAGTGATAAAGAAGATTTTAGATCAAATTTACTCTCAGTTTTTATCAACACGCTAATCAAATACGACTGGAACTGATCTTCACAAAATGGATAATATTTAAATGAAGTTCTCATAAATTGAGTCTAGTTCAGTGGCTTTCAATATATTCCAACTATTTAGACACTGGATCAGTAAATTATTGTTTTATCTATCCTTTACACAGTAGATGCTATAATTGGCACACTTGGAGAGTTTTCGTGTAGGATAGTTATAGAGATAATGCATGTAAGAGGTTTTGATGGATTCATTATCCATTTGAGGAGGTATCCATCTATTCAAACTAATTATCAAAGATGAAAAACTGATAAAAATTATCAAAAATAATCAAAAAATGATCAAAATCTCCAAAAAATGGTCTAAAATTATCAAAAAATGCTCAAAAATGACTTCTTAAACATTCAAAATTTCTTTGCGAAAATGATTTATGTCATAAATATTACCAAGAATTAAGAACTTATTGACTCATCTGTTCTCACCAAAACAATTATCTAAATTCGCAAAAAATAACAAAATCATCATCACCGCTTGTCGTAATGAAATGATTTCACACCTTTTAATAAAAAATTCACCATCAAATCTTCAAGTGGAAAACGGTGTGAAATAGAAAATTTAAATACCTCTTAGTGGTTCCTTGAGTTTAAAACCGCAAAATCTCAAACCACACCAATGACATGAATTCGTAATAAATGGCAAATAATTTTAAGGTTTTGACTCAAAATCTATCAGACATGTTTCAATTCAAAGCAACCACAAACTTGCTCTCAAATTCATATTCAATTCCTCAAAACTACATTTCTGGTTCTGAGTAAACAGAAAGTTGTATGATTAAAATAATAATCCAAGGAAAAAGCTCTTCAACAATTTTCATTTTAAAATCCCTCAAATATTTATCATAAATACAAAATTTTTAAGTTATTTCCATTAAATTCACCGCACATACTCCACTCAATACCGAACAGTATTTCCTATCATTTGTATGCATCAATGCTATGTATACATCTACCCATATATATTTTTTTCCCTCGAAAAATGATAAAATACATATTTATTTCGCAATAGATAGCAATTTGTTATGCTTAATTGAAAAAAAAAATGTTGAAATTGATATCGTTTTTATATACATACAATTTTATAAATGATACTGAAATGTTGGTTATTTATTTAAAAGATTTTTCTCTCTCGATTAATGTGTATTTCGATTATGACAGCAGTAAAACGGCAAATTGAACATACATAAAAAAAAATTACATTATATACATCGTAAATTACTGACTACTTACATATACTTAAAAGCTGATAATTGAAAAAAAAATTATAAAATATGGAAGCGATTGTCAATATATTGCTTTTAAAAAATAAAAAAATTCACTCACAATGGAACTCAACTCATACACAGTCACACAAAAAAAATGTACAAATTGTAAAATAAAGTGATGAAAATTAATGAAAATTATAATAAAGAAATAAAATAAAATAAAAAATAAAATCTTTTTATCTCTCCCATATCAAAATTCCCAGTTAAATTTGTAAAATTGAAAAAGTCGCAAAATCAAAAGGGTTCAAAAAGGGATAGCTTTTGGGGTTAATCATGCTGAATGCTCAAATCTTTCTTGATAGTTTTAGAGATTCTTTTTTGTGTGTGTTTATGTCCAAATGTATCTTTTCTTTCGAACTATAAAACTTGAATTCTAAATTGATAAAATTTGAGAGCTTGAGACATTGGATGGGGGTCGTTCGTAAATGATGTGAATTGAATTTTAAAATTTTAATAATTTTTTATATTCCAGAATTTTTGACTTTTTCCTGAATTTTTTTTTTTCAGAGCTGGAGCAAGAGAAGTTATGTTCCAAGACACCAGACGAGTAGCCAGAAGGGTCTTGTCCCCCTCTTAAGCGTTTCAGACCGTGCTCTTGCTGCGGTTCAAAACGATTAAGGGGTAGACAAGACCCTTCTGGCTACGCGCCTGCTAGACATCAACCCCATATGCACATCATAAGCAATCCATCCCCTTCAAAGCATCTTCAGCTAAATTTTACTGATCATTTCATTTTTACAAAGACTAAACTTTCAAAGTGAATGTCTCATAAAATACTTAGATCAGAATAAAAGAGGACGATGCTCATATCGCACATAAAAGTTTATGGAAAATGCTTTTGAGAAAGTAAGCAAAAAGGAATAAAGAAGTTTTTTTCATCTCTTTCTATTGCAATACTTGACTTACTATATCACTCAAGTTCTAGTCCTTTTGAGCATCACTTTTTATCAGTTTGCATTACAAAGTCATAAGTACTCTATTTATGAAAATGTTAATGCTGTGTGCACACAATAATGTGAGTGCGACCAATTCTGGTATTTTACAGTGTGATGCCTGCCACAATATTTGAATTTTATTTCCGTCCGATTCGTTTATTTCACACAATTTGGTTAGATTTTAATATACAAACCGCAGTGTTTTATTAATTTTTCTGCATCATTCAATCCAATTCATCGTCAATGTCGGAATATGTTTTTTGATGGATATTTTATTGTTTGGAATTTTATAGAAATTTATATTTAAAAAATTTTTTTGTTGGAAAACAAAAGTTTCATATTTCTGGAAAAAATTCAATTTTGTAACAAGATTTAAACAAAGGATGACTTTTGCAAGGCTGCTAGTTGAAGTTTTCGCATAACTACTTTTAATTATAAACTTAGCTTTATTTTCTGTAAAAATTGGTTTATTTCAACTCAAAATATCTGAAACTATGAACTAGGTGCTGCGCTAAGAGCCTCATTTTGAAAACAAAATACACAAATATAAATTCAATGCACAATTATTGATTTCATTAATAAATCATTAGCAATAATGATGTTTAATTACTGTAAGTACATAAACAATTTCAAGTAGACTATTTTCAAGAGTTTTTCAATTAATTAGTACAAAAATGTGAGTTCAAAAAAAGAGTAACAAGCAGAATAGAATACAGAGAATTAATTAGCAGCAGAATCATTCATAAATGGAATTTTATTTTATGGAACTAAGCTTTAAAGGCTTCTTTGTGATAATTACGATTCAATAAGAAATTGTCTGACGCTTAATAATTCCATATTCTAATGAAGTAGCTTGTTTTTAAGACATCCATCATTTACTCATTGAGTAGCTTTGAAAAATAGAGTCTGCTTTAAATTTAATGAAAAGACATCCCAAAAATCTCAAAAAAAAATCACAGTACTTCCTGTCATTAAATTTTGAATCCCATTTGAAATCCCTATTTTAGTTGACAAATAATCAAGGGTGTGATAGTGATGAAATGATCAAAAATTATCAAAAAAGATCAAAAATGATCAAAAATAACCAAAAATTATCAAAAATTATCAAAATGTAATTCTTCAGTTCCACACCCTAGGATTTATCTCGAATGTATACGCCTTATTTAATGACCTTCTTCCTCAGTACTAGGAACCCTTTCAATAATAAAAATGATTATTGTTCAAGCAAAGCGCATTCCTTTATAATGCGACTCTAGAATTCAAAATCGATCAACTTTGTTCTTAGGAATAAATTAAAATTTGACTGTGACTGAGGCATTCTAGAACTTGTTTCCATAGCCACACATGTAAAGACTTTCACTGCATCCTCCACAAAAAACCCTATGAAACACGTGAATAACGCCAAAATATCATCACTAATTAAATATCAAAGAATTCAGAACGAAAAACCTACATCAGCCTTTCAAAAGTTAATAATAATTACATCATCATGACTACCTTTAAAAATATAAGCAATTATTGCTTAAAATTGCTCCTTTTCCACTTTAAGCGAAAATAATTTGACTCTTCAAGCTGCCCTTCCATTTCAACATTCCATTGTGCTTGAATGCTAACGACTAATTAAAATTAACACATATTGAGCCATTTTCTGCAACATTTCAAACGAATCCACTGGCACGATAAATGAGCAACACGGAGAAAACAGCAAATAACAAAAAAAGTTTTCAACCACATTCCTCAAATCGTTTTAAAAATGGTTGAGGAAATTGGTAAATTATTTGATGTACAATGTATAAATATATATGCGGGCATCACACATTGAGCTACAAGAAGGGTGAACATTTTGACGTGAAACGGAAACAGAAAGTAAAACAATCCACCACTCTTTTGCTCGTATTTTCTCTTCCTTTTTTCCTGTGCAGAAGAAATGGTGTTAAACTGAAATATCGGATTTCCGAAATCGATGAATTTCCCGAAACCAGCTAGATACTGAATAATACCCAACTATTAATAGAAAAAAAAGGGAAATTCTCGTGCAATGTAACAGCCGTGTAGATAGAGTTGGTGAAAAAGAATTGGCAAAAAAAAAGAAGGACGAAGTCAGGGGCGTAGCCAGGGGGGGGCCATAGGGGGCCCGGGCCCCCCCTACGAAAATCTGATAATTGTTTTATTAAGTATTTATAGAGAAGAACCAGTTAATGTAGAGAAAGTGATGAAAGAAATGTCAAAATCAGCACGAAAAATTAAATTTAATGTATGAATAATGAATTAAATACTTAAACTTATGAACAATGAATATAGATTTAAGGATACAAAATAACGGGTTTTTTAATTTTCGCAAATGGGCCCCCCCCTTAAAAATTTTCTGGCTACGCCCCTGGACGAAGTGAAAGCAACTGCAACATTGGTGTAGAATTAATTTATGTCTTCCTGAGTAAGTGCCTCATAGATAAAAATCTTTCTATTGCAGGAGCATTGAATGCCTCACTTGGTGGTCATTCCTAGAAGGAAGAAGCATTTTTTTTCAGAAATGTAAAATACATAGAGGAAGACAGAAAAGGCACTTAACTAGCACCGGACTATAAATTATCATATTGAAGTAACTAGGAACGAGAGAGAAGGAAATAAAAAAGTTTGAAGCGTTGTTAACCTTGATGGCATTGAAAGATAAACTAGCACATGCACATATAGACACAGCAAGCAAGTCAGGCAAAAATATGTGAATAAAGTTGGTAAGCAAGAAAGGCAAAACAAAGTAAGAAGTAAGGCAAAAAGGGCGTTCAACGGTAACACATTTCCATAATTACCATACGAAATACATGAGGAAAAATAAATTTAAAATTAAAGGACTGAATTATATAATTTGCATAATTAGATGCTGGATGTAATACAGCTACAGACAGTATATATATTTTACTCGACGAGCGAATGAAGATAAAAAGGCAGAGAAAATATTAAAGTAAAAAACATAATTAGATTTGTATCGTTATCAGTATGCAAATTGATGGAAAATAAAAATCAAATCGAATGGGATGCCATTATATGTACAATATACATCCACAGCACACATCTACAAGTTCTTAACTTTAATGTTATAAGAAAATGAGAAACACAGACTTACTCTCTCTATATATGGATGGTTAAGAAGAAAAGTTTATTATTTAAATGTTCATGCAAACGGCTTTCTTTTTTTACCAGATTATCTTCTCTCGTTTCATTGATCTTCTTCCAACCATTCTATAACGTTTCATTCAAGGCACGCGAGTATTTATTTTTTTTTCTCTATGCATGGCTAAAATGAGCGATTAACTTGATGAGTTTGTAACTTAAAAGGCGCATTTTCCTGGTTCGGATTTTATAAGTTTTGAGGATTCAAATTCTTAATCAGCCAGTTTAAAGCGTTGAGAACTCAATGACATTAGAAATATAATAGAAATATATTCACAAAAATTGAAAATTTTGTGTGAATATGAAAAGCAAACTTTTTGACAACTTGGCTCAAGCGGGAATTGAACCCACGTCTTTGAAGATTTATGTCCACATACTTCTACCACTGAGCTATCGAGGGTTGATAAGATACTTGGCAGATTGCCAATTTAAACTATTAGCTGCAACTATGAAACTTTTGTAGATCGTGACATTTAATTCTCCAGAAAAAGGGTTTGCAGACCAACCGCCAAATCATGATCATTAAAAACTCTTAAAATTCGAAAAATGCGCCAAAAAAGAAAGAAAAAGAAGGCAATATCAGCAATTTTATCCATTTGACTTAGTTTTTATAGAAAATCATTAACGTAAATATTCTTATTCATAAAAAACTAAACAAGAAGAATATACAAAGTCTTCAACCTCTCTATGTAGATAAGCAGACAAAAAGGATAGCCTTTAACATATATAAAAGAATTTCCGAAAATCTCTTCCAGCAATTTTTATTCACGATGAATTGATTCAGATGAAAGACTAATTAAATTTAATCTCTTCTTCTATGTATAGAATGTGGAATAAGCAGAAGAATTAGAATGTACAGAAAAGGTAAGATGAAGCTTTTTTTATGTTTTTTAGGGCAACATGTTACTCGAAAAATTGCGAAATCAAAATAACCCCAAGCAAAACGTCCTTATGGCATAGAATGTTTCTTTTTACTTATTGAGAGTCGGTAACATGTTTGGTTTCATTAATGATTTCTTAGGAAATTGTACAGAATTGCTGCCTTTGATGTAATTTTCAGACGTTTTTCATTTTTGTCGTGAGCTGTGATCTTTGATGGTGTTTAAATTTTCTAAGAATTCATATTTTTGGAACCTTTGACTTATTGCAGAATTTAATATGCTTTTGCTACTAATGCTAAGAGCGATTGGAGTTAAAGCTACATGATATGGTAAATTAAAATGTGTGCATTTAGGGTTCTTTTTCGTAGTTTTAAGAGTGTCAATGGAGTTGTATTTATTTATCAACAATCTTAATTTGGAATCGAACCCATGCTTTCAGAAAAAGGATTTACAGATTTCTGGTCTATTGCTTAACAAATCGGCTACAGAGTCTTCATTTTGACGCCAGCTATTAACCTTTACATGGCTAGGCATTCTAGAGTTAAGAAGCTATTTCTAGGTCGTTTCTTAATTTACCTTAACCCAGAGCCTTTAATTTCATACATTAAGCAGTTGAATGCTCTTAACTTTTCAAAAGCAAAAATTTGGACATTGCATGTTACAACTCACACCCCCCCCCCCCCTTGAACGTTCATAATTTATTTTATCATTAAAAAGGTGAAAAATTTAAAATAATGTTTTTGGTATGAATTTGTAAACATAAATAAAATGCGAAAAATGCGAACGTAATAAGTGAACGGCCCATTACCTGTTACACCTCCAGAGGAATTTAACTGCTAAGTTTGGTCTACAAATCCCCAATCTAGCCAATAAATATCGCAAGAATTCTGAATAGTTTGTCGTTGAAAAACAGAAGTAGTATGAATTGGTATAAATCTTCCTAAAATAAAGGATAGTCTTTGCATATGAAAATCAACCTAATTCCACACAAATCACTTCAATCTCACTTCCTTCTTTTTCACCAAATTATTTTTCCTTTTCGTCTTCAACTTTTTCATTCATTATTATTTGGCTACATTTATATAAGTACAAATATATATGCGTAAGGTCTGTGTTGTGCTTTTATACGTGAGATAGCAGAAAGCCTTTGTCAAAATATACACGAGGATTATGGTTGGGATTTTAAAGGCATTTCCGCTTTTTTTTCCATTCTAAAAACAATTTTTTTTTTGTACCTTTTTAAACGATTAACGTATGTACATGTGTGGATGTTAGCTACAAGTTGTACACCGGTTATGATCGTTTTATAAATATGTTATGACAACCTTTGGTTTGAGTTAAAAAAAATAAGCATAACATAAGTGGTGAAGTAATTATGTGATGAAGAAAAAATCTCATATGGATAGGAAGAATATTCATAAAAATTTCATTCTTAATGCTTTTACAGGCAATAAATTTTCTCACGTATGTAAATACATAAAAATAATGGCTGATAGCCATTTGGTCTAGCAAGTGAGGTTTTTTGAACTTTAAAGGTGTTTACTAATAAATAATTTATGGATGAAGCGAGTCTGGTGTGATTAAGGGTGCGGATTTACATCGTTCAATTTAACATTATTTTCTGGATGTTTTACAGCATTAAAAACCACAAGTTGGGCGGATTATTTACATATCAAAAGGTTTTGATCCTATAAAAATCACTCAAACATTTTATTACAGTTCTTATTAGAGGTTTACTACCTCCGAATTGTTTCTGTATGTATATTAAAATTTTGATCAGGTATCTGTAACTTGAGATTGTATTCAAATAAATGACGGATGTTGTCTGGGCTGGTTTCTCGGCACTTTAACTATGAATCAGAAATGGATGTACTTCATTAAAAGATTTTAATATGGATGTGAAGGATAAGTTCGTGGCAAGGATTTTTTGTGTCCCGATGTCCAATCATAAAATTTGCGCCATTTTATATGAGACTTTATAGCTTCCTTTGAAGCACCCAAGTCAGAAACCCCCTTCAGACCTTCCACAAATTCCACAAGTCGGTTAATCGTATAGAAATCCTTCACTAAGTTGTCGTGACTCTGGTAAAGTCTCATATCATCGATTTAGTTCCAGCACCATCCCAGAATCTCACCGGTTTGGGGCCAGATTTTTATTCGAGTAACCGAATTGTGCTATTCGGGGTACTTGCATAAATCTACAATTTGAGCTCTTTAAACCCCAATTTGCCTGATTAAAGTTATACCAACCCCAATTTGAGC
Source organism: Chironomus riparius (assembly GCA_917627325.4). Taxonomy (NCBI): domain Eukaryota; kingdom Metazoa; phylum Arthropoda; class Insecta; order Diptera; family Chironomidae; genus Chironomus; species Chironomus riparius. The sequence goes on from OU895878.1 coordinate 50,642,625, forward strand.
CCTCTTCATCAAAACTATACATTTCTTCTCTTATTACTAGGGTGACCATCTGCGTAGTTTTACAACGGACAGTCCTGTATTTCAAAACCCTGTCCTGTATAAATTTGAAAACTTTGTTCCAGGTCCTGTATTTTTTTCACGAAAATTTCCGTTAATTTTCGAATTTTACTCTATGTCCTGTATTTTTTGAAAAAATTTACCAAAAGTCCTGTATTTTCATGAAAATTAGATGGTAGCCCTACTTATTACTTCAATTTACATTCAATATTGTCCATCTAAACACAATCATAAATGCACAGCAATCATAAGAACAGATTTTTTGGTCACCATGACAATTGTCATAATAATTTGATTATTGACAGTACACATTCGACTCTGAATGGATGGTGAGTGATACAGCAGGATTGAACATGTCAGCAAATTCTATTTATATTTTGTTGTAGTCTATTATGCTGACATTTTTTTGTCATTCGATGTTTATTGTAATGGATATTCGATTTTGCCAATGTACATATACGTACATACATCAGTACAAAAACGAGTAAACTAATTCTATTTATCATCAGACCAGCAGTGATTTTTATGTATTTTTAAAAAAAAACATACATCACATATATCAATTTATTTAAAAAGGTTGGTCAGCATGAGCGCTTGTTGTTACTAAATGTGTGTGTGATACGTTTTTTTTATTTCATTATTTTCAAAAATGAAATAAAATAAAATAAAATAAATTTCTGTCACTTGCCACAGAAATGTTAATTAAGTTTAAATTGTTTTCATATAAAAATTTAATTCCCATTTTTTTTTCTCGATTTGAGGCAACAACGGGTGGGAATGGAAGTGCCAATGTTATGAATTCAATTTCCTCTGTTAAAACGATAACTGACATTAAAAATGAAATAAGGCTTAATTGCTCTCTGTGGTCATTGTCAAGTATGGCAATACACCATTATGAATATTCACTTTATTTCTTGTGCTGTATGTTCGAGCCATCAAACTTAAATTTAATTCAATCTGACCGTAAAGAATGACGAGGTTAAATGAGGAAATTTTTTTTTTGCTCTACACTAATGATGTCAAAAAATTAAACATAATCAAATAATTCTTACCCCAACCCGTACCAAAAAATGATGATGAAGAAAATTTTATTTTCATTTCGGTCGAAAATTATTTCCCTCAATCAAATTAAAGACGAATTTATGATGTTGTGCAATCAGAAAGTTGAATTGAGAGAGAGCAGAAAAAATAGCAGAAATGAAATTAGAAAGAATAACGACTCGATTCAGTGTCAAATTTGCTTGCTTTTGAGGATATTATAAGGGTGTTAGGTGACATTTTGTCTGATTTTCTTTAGAGATTTCCCAAGTCTTATTGTTGTTGATGGATTAACGTTTGAATAGGTGGCAGAATATGAGAGCCAGCACATGTTTAAAGATGTTCTTATATAGGAGGATTCAAGAGCTACCTGAATAGGTCTCAATTACATGTGAATTGATACCTTGGAGCAACGATGGTCAACTAATGTGTAGGCTGGCCCTCTGCTTAGCTTTTCAGAGGACAGTCCTCTTCCGTCCTCTTTTTTTTTGTATTTTTCAAAAATTAAATTATTTTTGTATTGTTCTTATTCGTCCAGAAAACAAATAAAATTGGAAGACACGTGGAATGTCCTCTATTTTACTTTTAGGTCCTCTATTTTACTTTCAGGTCCTCCATTTTACTTTCAGGTCCTCTATTTTACTTTCAAGTCTTCTATTTTTTCGAAAAAATATCAGGTCCCCCTACCCATGTGTCAAAAAAAAATTGTAAAAACTCACGAACCTTATCTTGTGTGTTGTTTCAGTCATGGCTTAGCCATTTCCTCATAGCAATCGCCAATCAAGCACACTTGGTGGTAAGCCATGACTTAAACTCCATACGGTTCAAAAGATTTCCCAAAAATTTTACAGCACACGGGTTTGCCATCACTGCTTTATAGAGTAGTACATAGATTTTCAAATCTAGCATAGAATTCCTTAGATAGAACTAGAAACATTCAAAAAAATTGATAATTTAGGCACAGACATTTAACTTCATTACAACATCAGTGTCAAGCAGATGACGAAGAAAATATCAGATTAAACCAGTGTTGTCTAAACTGTGTGCCGCGGCACATCTAGTGTGCCGTAGAATTTTTTTGAAACTGCCGCATGCTGTGTGCGACTTCAGGTGTGCCGTGGCTCAAAAACTTTGAACAACACTGGATTAAACTTAGAAAATATTTTATTATGTCGCTTTAGTGCCAAGTAGAAGAAGTCTTTGTAACTGTTTGATATTATTATGATGTTTTGTACCATTTTTTTGCGATCCAAAGCTTGAAAAAGAATAACGAAAAAGAAAGTTATCAAGTTATTCAATTTTAACATTAAGTTTCACAATTGATTTACGAAACAGTCTCGAGGCGGACACGAGTGAATGGAAAGGAAGGAGAAATTGATGAACAATTTAAAGCTTGGCGACATAAAGAATTGAAACTTTAAGCTGTTTCGTTCCTTTCAATCTTTTACAATTTTATTTTTTATTTTCGATAAGCACAAATTGGATTGATATGGAAAGAAAAGAAATGGAAAAGTCATTCATGATGGCATCTTAAGAACGATGGTGGTGTAGTAAGAAGCGACAGAATTGGATAAGAAGAAGAAGATTTTTTTTACTTCTATGGAAAAGTCAACCAAAAAAAAGACCATTAAATAGAATGTCCTTCTGATCGATTTACCACTGACTATCATTCAACAAACAAAAAAAAAAGGTCTATATAGTGATAGGAAATAAAGAGCGAGGCAAAAAAAGGCACTTTTTTTGAAACTTTCGTCTACCTAACACAATATCACACAAATATCTATTTAATGCCAAATGAGAAATGAAAAATAAGAGAGGAAGGAATGAAGAAAGCAGAATAAGGAAGAAGGAAATTTTTTTATCGTGATTCTCATCAATGCGTAGTAAGCACCACTGTCTTTCCGTTTTTTAAATAAAATTTCCGCTTTATAAGACATGGAATGTACGGAAGAAAGGATGGGACCATAAAAATAAATCATTTATAAGTTAAGTTATATTGCTTTGTCTTGATCACTTTTCCGTTCTTGTGAACATCTTACATAACATTCTATTTCTTTTTTTCCTTTCCTCGCTCACTTATAATCCTCTTTTAATATGTCGCAATCTATGTATGGGAATTCGTCGTACAAGATGCTCATGGAAAAAATAGCAATCGAAGGGAATTTTGATCTTCTTTCTATTTTACTTCGTCGAAAATTTGATTCTGTGAAACTTTTTTTTTCGTAACATAATTACAGCATATTGTGAACATAATGATGATAAATATGAACATACAAGTTCTTGGGGTTATCTCAAAAGAAAGCTAATATAGATTTAAAATCGAAATTTTTTTGAAAATAGCCTACTATGATCAAAACCAAAAATGATTTAAATTGCATTTTAATCATATCTTGGTATTATAAATGATAAAGAATGTTTATATAGATATAAAATCGATATTTTTTTGAAAATAGCCTACTATGATCAAAACCAAAAATGATTTAAAATGCATTTTTAATCATATCTGGGTATTATAAATGATAAAGAATGCTAATATAGATATAAAATCGACATTTTTTTGAAAATAGCCTACTATGATCAAAACCAAAAATGCTTTAAATTACATTTTAAAACATATATAAGTATTATAAATGATAAAGAATGCTAAAATAGATATAAAATCGAAATTTTTTTGAAAATAGCCTACTATGATCAAAACCAAAAGTGCTTTAAATTGCATTTTAAAACATATCTAGGTATTATAAATGATAAAAAATGCTAATATAGATATAAAATCGAAATTTTTTTGAAAATAGCCTACTATGATCAAAACCAAAAATGCTTTAAATTGCATTTTAAAACATATCTAGCCAATGCTAGCAAACAGAAATTTTTGAGTTCTTATTATTCGAACTTCGAATTTTTAAGGTTCTTATTTGTCGAAAATTGAATCTTCGAAGTTCTTATTTTTAAAAAAATTCGTTGTGAATTATTATTTTTCGAGTAATTTGTAATTTTAGTGAACATTCCTACTAGTTTTTATGATTAAGATAATCACTGTGATGAAATTGCATTCCTTAAATGTTTATGCTTTAAAAAACAGCTAGTTTAAAAAAAAAAATAAAAGTAACGGACTTTATTATTTTGAAATTTTAAAAAAATACCGCACGAAAATTTTGAAATTTTTTTGTTTGTAACGGACTCTGTTCTCTTTGCTAACATTGGATATCTAGGTATTATAAATGATAAAAAATGCTAATATAGATATAAAATCGAAATTTTTTTGAAAATAGCCTACTATGATCAAAACCAAAAATGCTTTAAATTGCATTTTAATCATATCTTGGTATTATAAATGATAAAGAATGTTTATATAGATATAAAATCGATATTTTTTTTGAAAATAGCCTACTATGATCAAAACCAAAAATGCTTTAAATTGCATTTTAAAACATATCTAGGTATTATAAATTATAAAGAATGCTAATATAGATATAAAATCGAAAATTTTTTGAAAATAGCCTACTATGATCAAAACCAAAAGTGCTTTAAATTGCATTTTAAAACATATCTAGGTATAATAAATGATAAAGAATGCTAATATAGATATAAAATCGATATTTTTTTGAAAATAGCCTACTATGATCAAAACCAAAAATGCTTTAAAATGCATTTTTAATCATATCTGGGTATTATAAATGATAAAGAATGCTAATATAGATATAAAATCGACATTTTTTTGAAAATAGCCTACTATGATCAAAACCAAAAATGCTTTAAATTACATTTTAAAACATATATAAGTATTATAAATGATAAAGAATGCTAAAATAGATATAAAATCGAAATTTTTTTGAAAATAGCCTACTATGATCAAAACCAAAAGTGCTTTAAATTGCATTTTAAAACATATCTAGGTATTATAAATGATAAAGAATGCTAATATAGATATAAAATCGACATTTTTTTGAAAATAGCCTACTATGATCAAAACCAAAAATGCTTTAAAATGCAATTTTAATCATATCTGGGTATTATAAATGATAAAGAATGCTAATATAGATATAAAATCGACATTTTTTTGAAAATAGCCTACTATGATCAAAACCAAAAATGCTTTAAATTACATTTTAAAACATATCTAGGTATTACAAATGATAAAAAATGCTAATATAGATATAAAATCGACATTTTTTTGAAAATAGCCTACTATGATCAAAACCAAAAATGCTTTTAATTACATTTTAAAACATATCTAGGTATTATAAATGATAAAATATGTTTATATAGATATAAAATCGATATTTTTTTGAAAATAGCCTACTATGATCAAAACCAAAAATGCTTTAAATTGCATTTTAAAATATATCTAGGTATTATAAATGATAAAAAATGCTAATATAGATATAAAATCGACATTTTTTTGAAAATAGCCTACTATGATCAAAACCAAAAATGCTTTTAATTACATTTTAAAACATATCTAGGTATTATAAATGATAAAATATGTTTATATAGATATAAAATCGATATTTTTTTGAAAATAGCCTACTATGATCAAAACCAAAAATGCTTTAAATTGCATTTTAAAATATATCTAGGTATTATAAATGATAAAATATGTTTATATAGATATAAAATCGATATTTTTTTGAAAATAGCCTACTATGATCAAAACCAAAAATGCTTTAAATTGCATTTTAAAACATATCTAGGTATTATTAATGATAAAGAATGCTAATATAGATATAAAATCGAAATTTTTTTGAAAATAGCCTACTATGATCAAAACCAAAAGTGCTTTAAATTGCATTTTAAAACATATCTAGGTATAATAAATGATAAAGAATGCTAATATAGATATAAAATCGATATTTTTTTGAAAATAGCCTACTATGATCAAAACCAAAAGTGCTTTAAATTGCATTTTAAAACATATCTAGGTATTATAAATGATAAAGAATGCTAATATAGATATAAAATCGACATTTTTTTGAAAATAGCCTACTATGATCAAAACCAAAAATGCTTTAAATTGCATTTTAAAACATATCTAGGTATTATTAATGATAAAGAAAGCTAATAAAGATACAAATTTTTTTGGAAAATAGCCTACTATGATCAAAACCAAAAATGCTTTAAATTGCATTTTAAATCATTTCTAGGTATTATAAATGATAAAGAAAGCTAATATAGATATAAAATCGAAATATTTTTGAAAATAGCCTACTATGATCAAAATCAAAAATGCTTTAAATTGCATTTTAAAACATATCTAGGTATTATAAATGATAAAAAATGCTAATATAGATATAAAATCGATATTTTTTGAAAATAGCCTACTATGATCAAAACCAAAAATGCTTTAAATTGCATTTTGAAACATATCTAGGTATTATAAATGATAAAGAATGCTAATGTAGATATAAATTCGAAATTTTTTTGAAAATAGCCTACTATGATCAAAACCAAAAATGCTTTAAATTGCATTTTAAAACATATCTATGTATTATAAATTATAAAAAATGCTAATATAGATATAAAATTGAAATTTTTTTGAAAATAGCCTACTATGATCAAAACCAAAAATGTTTTAAATTGCATTTTAAAACATATCTAGGTATTATAAATGGTAAAGAAATCTAATATAGATTTTTGAATATAGAAAGAAAATTTCCACGAATTTTTAAAAAGGTCAAAATCATTTAATTTTTTAAAATGTCCAATAATTTGCAAAATTTTTTCAACAAAGATCGACGGTAAAAATTGCAAAAAACATTTGATTGCAAAAAGTTGTTCGAGAAGATTTCGACAAACCAAGCCCCTCTTCTAGCTACACCCCTGATTTATCTTAATACAGTTCCCATCAATACAGCTAAATGATTTATTTGCTTTGTATGTTGCCTTATTTCCTTGTTTATTTTCAGATTCGGTTAAAGAATATAATTGACGTAAAAGATGAGGAAACAGATTATTCTGCCGTATAGCGCAAGTTCAGCATGAGGTTTATTTTTATGGGGTCAAATTCTACTACAATAACTAATTTAGAATCGAAAATCTAAAAAATAATCAAAAGGTTTGTTTTTACGAGAATTTTAAATGACTGTAAATGGATATAATTTATTTAAGCAAAAAGTGGATAGGATTATAAAGTTTAAGTAATCTCACAAGGATTTTGGATTTTTGAATTGAATGATGGAGTGACTATGCCATTTAAATCAACAAGAGCAGTCGTAGTAAAGCTTTGAAAAGTTCTCTTTCTTCATATTAATTTTTCAATGTTTAAATCGTTAAAAGTGTCCTTGTAAGACTAAATTAAATATCCGGTAAGAGTTAAAAAAAATCATATATTCTGAAACAAAGTACAAACTACATTTGCACTTAAAAAACTCAATTGCATATACAAAACTTTGTGGTTGCTTTTACGTTTTAACCTTCCACTTGCAAATTAAGTAGCACTAGCTTTCTACTTTGTTGAAATTTATGCTAATTAATTAAAAAATCTTTAAACTATCACATATTTGCACAAACAATAAATCGTTTGATATCAAACAATTTAAAGCATTTTGAGGGCTGTGCAATGCTTCAAACCTTTTGCTAATTAAAATTTGTGAATGATTCTTAAAATCTCAAAAAATATTGAAGTTTATGCATATTCTAGAAATTCAAGGACTCTTCAAAAACTGTCGGGATCTTTTTGTTCTGTCAACAAATCAGAAGCAAACTTTTCCATACAGTACTCGTGTTGATTTTGAGTTCAGCAGCAACATCATAAGATTTTTATCATGTTTAGAACTGTTTTGCAAATCGGAACTTAGAGATCTCAAATGAGTTATAATGTCCATTAAAAAATAGTATTTTAGACCCCCTTAGACCTTAGTCGCAAAATTGTCGTTTGTTTTGAAGTGTCACAGAATATTTCATTCCTTAATAATGAACCATGGCTATTCGCACCCAACTGGTGCACTTTAGGTCACATCTAAAGTCAACTTAAATCATCATTATCTTGTATTGCCCGCTATTTATTTTCAATTGAGTTTCAAAAAGATAAAGTTTGATAAAAATGTATGACAATTTAGTTCAAAGGACATCCTATGCAAAGAACTACCAATATTTTCAAATCAAAAATGAAATCCTTTTCTTCATTTTGTTCCTCAAGCAGTGAATGTTCAATTTTTTTCTTTTTTTTCGGAGGGTCTTATATCACAAAATTTTTTTCTTTCTCTTTTATTCAAATTGAATCATGAATTTAGAAATAAATGTAAATTTATGGAGGTCCATAATGTAAAATAAATCAATTGATAATGACTAAAAGGTTCGATTTGGTTACATAAAAATGGCATTTTTATCTAGTCAAACCGCTCCATTAAAAGTTCATTTACTTTACAATATTATGCTAATTGTAATATCCTCTCCTAAAATTCAAATCCAAAATGGCCGTTATTTACTTTCCTGTTTTGTTGATATTACTGTCATATACGAAAACAATGGAAATCGATAGAGCATTATATTCTCATAAAGATGATAAAACTGGAGGAAAAGAAAATAAAAATAAACAGAAAGCAAATCATCGACAGAAAGATGGAAAGAAGAACAGAAAATAAGAAGTCAGATATTTAAGTAGAGAGTCTGAAAACAATGAATCGGAAAGTCTTAAGATTTTTTTTTTACCGAGAATCGTTAAGTTGAAGAAAAATTCTCAAAAGACGACAAAGTTAAATATTATTTGTGATTCTCCCTAATTTCTGTGGAAATTTAAAAGCATTTTCAGTAAGTCTCAAAAGTATGAAGCAGAAGCTTTTCAAGCACTTTTTTGCAATCAATAAATTAAAAATGATATGGCAAATAAAATTTATATTTGAAAAGAATCGATCGCTTTTAATGTTGAACTAGGATCCTACCCTAAACTCACAGTTGCACCTTTTTGTCGCATTTTTGAAACTCGTTTCGAAAAGGTAGCTTAATAATGCGCTTTTTTCGTTCGTTCGTTCGGGCAAGGATAAAACTTTTTGACCAGGCATCGTAAAGAGCTCCGATTTGTTTTATTACCTCAGTTCCATTGAGTTTTTGGCCGATCGAATAATTAAAAGTCTTGAAACAGTTTATTTATACTATAATTAATAATTTTTTTATTTAATATGAAAAACACGCTATAAGTGCGTTCAGAAATTTGTAAATTCCAACGATTACAAAAATTGTTCAGAGTAAGTTCAAAAATTCGAACTTTTTTCTTCCGTTAAAACCCAGGCTCGGAAACTAGGCGGTATACCTCCAAATACCCTAAAATACCGAGTTTCCAAACTGATTCTAATCAAATACTGACCGATGCTTAAAAATGCGCTGAGCAAGAGGTTAATTGATTTTTGATTCTAGAGCAGTGTAAAATTAGAAATCAGCCACTAAGTGACCACCTCTTTACTAGTTAATTCACTACCAGCATGTTGATCTGGTCTTTTGTCGATGATTATTGTGACTCCATCCATGATTGACCATCAATATATAACGAAACTACGTACAACAAGTTCCATGCTCAAAAGCTTTGACGCTAATTTGTAATATTAATTTCAAAAGAAAACTCAGAGCCCCTAAGCTGAACAACAGACATCGACAAAAAAGGAAAGCAAAAATAAAAATGATGAAAGAAAAGAAATGAGAAATCAAAGACTCCCCACAAGCCATTTACATCATTAAACTTTTAAAGCAATACACGCAAAATGTCATCCATGAATGGAAATGTAAAAAGGCACAAAAAAAACGAGAAGAAAATGATAACGAATCATAATTAGGTTGTAAATCCTGAATGTACATAACAATAAATATTTTTTTTACTCTTGAAAAAAAAAGGAATAAAAAATGAGAATAATGGGGCTCGGCAAAGAACTTTTTCGCTCTCTGTCTCGTTTTTATTTTATTTCCTTTTTTGTCCTTTCTCTTTCTTCCTTCGCATTTTTTTCCCTCCATTGGCCTATGCCTTGATGAAAGGACAGGATGAAGTAGAGCATGAAAATGCGACATACTTGTAATGTTTGTTTAATAGTCAATAAATTTGTGCCTTTTTTGTGCTGAAATTTGACTCTGCTTGATTCATTATTAGGTGGCATAAAAAGCACTCATTTTTAAGCAGCATACGAAAAAAAATATTGTAGATATCTTATCATCACATAGCCAAGGCTGTAGAGTGGAAGTGAAGCAATGAGAGAATGATTCATGATGTATTCACTGCAGTAGGCCTTCTAGCTTTAATATCTAACAGCTTCAACATTTTATTATGCTTATAATTTTGCTGTGCCTGTGCGTCTAACAACAACGATGACGATGATGCTGTGTGCGGTAGTGGTGTCATCACTAAAACTTGCCTACTTTAATTTAGCAGCATGAATTTTCTCTTTTATTTTTATTTCGTTGACTCGCTCATTTGTACTATATACTATCTGTGTGTGCATGTATATCTTTCCATTTTTCTCACTTTGCATGCTCATCTTCACATTGACGCAAACGAGACATTAAATAAAATAAAATAAAAAAAAAAAAAGCAACAACAGATGACAGTCAACCAAGTTTCCAACGGAGACTTTAGTTGATGTTGCTTTTTTGCTTTTTGCATGAATTTATGTCTAAAATAAACAATAACATTTGCCTCGGAAAGAAATAATAAATTTTTTGGCATTTTAACGACAGCTTTTCTACATGAAGCTTTAGTCAGTCGATGTATATATTTTTTGTATGGTTGATTCTATAGGTCGAAAAGTCTCATTAAGGCTTCAAAGGAAGTTTTTTATTCATTTTACGCAACACTCGCAAATTAGTTTCCATGACGATTAAAGCTTTGGTAGGAATTTAAAAAAAAACTTTTGATAAAGTCTGGAAGTTACAATAAACTACAATGTAAGAATCAAGGTTGTAATCAGGAGGTCTTAAAGATTAAAGGGTTCTTGATCTTCGCCTCATGTCCCAATCATACCCAAGATGGACTATAGCAATTTTATTCAAACTTTTTTTGTCCCACATCATATATCATGCGGTTAGTGGCATTTCCTGAATTTCATTGCTACTTACTAATATGCCGCGTCACACAGTTTGAACAACACTGGACTATTTGATGCGGAACCCACCCACAAAAAACTCTACATGAAAAAATTCTGGAAATTGATGTCCTACTCGCTGAAGTAAATATAAAACTTTTCTGTGACGTCAAGGAAGAGTCTCTGAATCCCCTTAAAGCCAGCCTCTGGCTCCATCTCTATGCTCTTTTTTATGGTAAACACAATAGTAATAATAATTGACTGGTTGTTTTGAGAAACTCTTTATAAACTTTTAATTGTTAAAATCATCGATTTCATTATTTTTTTAAATTCATTGTTTTTCAAAAACAAAAAGCTTCTCAAATGAAAGTTGTTAGAACTTTGTAAAAATATGTTACATAAAATTCTTTTTCCATGTTACGTAAAAAATGTTGAAAAAAATATTTGATCACCTCAAGCGAGCATTTTGTATTTGCTATTGTTTCTGAAATAAAAATCCCTGAAAGCTTTTGTACTTCGTTAATTAATTCTGAGGAAGCCACGTTACGTCTTTCTAGCATTTTATTTTGATATTTTGGTTTCTGTGGGTATAAGTTGAGTATTTTAAATGTCATATTCGATTGAGTGGTAAAGAAATTGGTTAGCGTAGAGGTTTAGTGCTTTAGGGCCTTATTTTATAGTTCATAAGTTCAAGACTCGTCGAAAGAATCTTCAGGTCTGAGGTTATGTGTCACTTGAAACATAATAATTTATTTTGTGACAAAGGAAAGAGCAGGAATGATCAGGACATCCCATATGAAAATCCACATTAGAACTTGATCTTTTTTGGAGTCCTTAGCTTAAAGATTGAGTTGAAAATGAAAATGCGAGCAGATTTTTGAAAAGGTATTTTGAAAGTTTCTTCATTCATCCTAAAATCCAATACAATCATGTCTTTAACAATAAAGTTCTAAAAAGGTAGAATAACAAATTGAAGCCATAACATTTTTGCATATTTTTGCTACCCAGACGACTAGTTAAATATACCATTTCTATAATTGAAAGGTTCTATTTTTTTCATCGTACAAAAAACACCAACTTTTATTCTAGAATTTCATTCTTCTGCCTGACTTAAGTTGGAATTTACAATAAAGGACATAAATAAAACAGACACAAAATTCTCAAGTATTTTTGTTCAAAGGGAATTGAACGCAAACAGGTAAGTAAACCGTCAATTTCACGTAGGTACAATTAGGGTTCGGAAAACCACTAACTGATTATCTACAGTTATCAACTTTTAGATTATCTACACAAAATCTACAGTTATCTACAGTTAGTAAACTGTAGATAAATTTTTTGAATGAAGAAAATCCGTTAAAAAAATTTGCAAAGTTTTGTAAACAAACAATTTTTGGAGACTTTTTTAATAAATTTATATATAAAATACACTTATTATACATTAAGAGAGCTCAAATGTCAACATTAGCTATTAAAAATCAACTTTTTGTTTATCGAATATTTGTAACGGTTATAAGAAATTCAAATATTGTTCACATGTTTGTAAACAAAAAAAATTTGCGAAAATTTCTTAATTTTCAATTAAATCACCACACAAACGCTTTTAAAATACTGAATGAAGCCTAATGTCACTTTATTTGAACTGTTACATGCTGTTGCAGTCCTGATTTTAGCATTTCAACTCTTTTTTCAGTAAATTAATAACGTTTTTTTCCACTTTGAAAAAATTATCTACAGTTACTTATCTACAGTTACAAACTGTAGATAACTGTAGATAAGTGTTATTAACTGTTAATAACTGTAGATTTCCGAACCCTAGGTACAATGCTAACAATCTTAAAGCACCTTTTATTCTCGATTTACAACAAAGCTGCCTCATTTTGTTTACCTTCAATGACAATGTTCTTTTATCCATTTCTTCAGAAGTATTTTTCTTATTTAAAAGGCAAGATGTTGAATTTGTGTGGGATAATGCATAAATTTATTTCGAGTTATCTCCACAAATAGATAATCTTGTGAGTTCCTTTTCTAAGCTAATCACTGAGCTGAAAATAAATAAACTGAATAAATTTTAGATTATTCATCTACAGAATCCCCCACATATAATTTATTTTATATCACTTCTTTCTTCTTCCTTCCATTTCTTGCCATAACTCTCATGATTCTTTGTTTATTTCGCATTATTTCCTTTCTCGTCTCACATCGTGTAATATTTTTTGCGCATTTTTAAAAGGCATGAATCTGAGACTGTCCATAGTCTTGCTATTTGTCCGTCGATCTGTTAGTCTGCTGTCAGTTTGTTTTTATTATTTTGTCAGTTTTCAGTTCGTCCTTTGTCAATGTGCTGTCAGTCTTTATTTAATTTGCTGTCAATCTTTATTCAATTTGCTGTCAGTCTCTATAGAATTGCTGTCAGTCTTTATTTAATTTACTGTAAGACTTTATTCAATTTGCTGCCAGTCTCTATAGAATTTGCTGTCAGTCTTTATTCAATTTACTGTCAGTTTGTGTTCAGTCACTACTCAGCTTGCTGTCAGTATTTATTCAATTTGCTGTCAGTCTTTATTCCATTTGCTGTCAGTCTCTATAGAATTTGCTGTCAGTCTTTATTCAATTTGCTGTCAGTTTGTTTTCAGTCACTACTAAGTCTTTAGCTAATTTGCTGGCAGTCTCTAGTCAGCTTGAAGTCAGTTTTGCTGTCACTCTCTAGATAATCTGCTGTCAGTTTGAAATCAGTCATCTATCAGTTAATATTATGTCTTAAAATTTGTCGATTTTAAAAATACGCTTTTGACCATCACTGAAACGCAGTCTTTTCTACTAATTTTCCTTTTGTATATTTTTTGGCTACCACATCTAATCAAAAATAAATTTAAAAAGTGAGTTTCCATCATCAGCTAATACAAAAAGGAAGGAAAAAGAAGATATAAGAGATACAGTGAGTGGCAGCAGCACAAAAAAGGGACAGCAAAAGGCAACTGAGCCATAAAAATTGTCAGAGCTTTCAGATGAAGTTTTATTGATGTTTGCTTTCTAGTTATAAAACCCAAAAAAAAAAGTTTTCTATGTGCTTCGACAAAACTTCTCTGTCGGATGCGTATATCGAAAAGTTGAAAACTCGGGAAGCATTCAGAAATGATCAAAAATTTGCATAAAATTCAAATCTTATGTCATATCATATCGGTGCGAGAAGTTTTCGCTTCTTTTTTATACTGTTCTGTATGCTCTTCCGTCTTTTGTCAGGAAAAGAATAAAGAAGAATAGAGCAAAAAAAAGTTTACCAGTTGATTCCACCATACCACACATATGTACGTCCACAGAATCATGAGATACACAAACACATATCTATTTAGTGATGTACAACAAAACTGCTGAAACAGGCTGCGATCTCTGATGACAAAAAAGGGTGATTAGCATAACAACAGCAACATGAGAAAAGAAATTTGTATATTTTTTTTTGTGTGTGTTATGGGAAAAATGGCAGTACAACAACATATACATTCGGAGTGGAAAAAAAAGAAGAAGGCAAAAAAATTTAGAAACTCGGAGACAATTTTTTTCCTCTAAGCATTTTCTATGGAAATAAAATATTTACAAGGTTCCCTTCTTCGTAAATATAAAAGCAGAACTCTTAATTTATTCAAATTTTTCTGATTTTATGCAAAAACTTTTGGTGCTCGAAGTTAAGGGTATGGAGAGAGTTGGAGTTAGAGGGGAATACAAAGATAGAGAGCAAGAAACTTTTGCTTATTTTTCCATGAATGTGTAACTATATACCGATTATGATTATTCATCTGATGTTGTTGATGCTGTGTCGCGTATTATTAGAGAAAATTGAATATTTAATGTTTTGGGGTCATTCGAATGTTATGTAACATCTGGGATCTGAGCGTTAAGCTTTAATGATGAAAAGGTTTTGAGTTGTTGTTGCTTCTTGACAAAGATTTCAAACTTAAAGGGCATGAGCGTAGGCATTAAGTTCTGGAACTCACCCCATTGAATTTTTTTAACATTTAAAATCAAGGCGTGGAAACTATCCCAAATATCCCATTTATCCCATATATTCAAAAAATTCCTGAGCATGTATGCACGATAATAAAGATATCCTTAGTGTATTGGACGTGTAATTTCAGGATATGATGGGATATCTCAATTCTAATGCATACAGGCTCAGGGATTATTTTGAATATTTTTAGGTTATATGGGATAAATGGGATATTTGGGATAGTTTCCACGCCTTGTTTAAAATAAATGAACAATCATTGTCTGATAAAATCCCTGCTTCATCCTAACTGAGGCTTAGTAGGTATGTGCTTTAGACAAGCGGATTATCGCCTGTGAAAATTGGGTTCCAGATAATTACTCTTGGCTGCATGGTAGAGAAAAGTGATGAAAGTATGTCAGCTTAACGTGCAGACAGATGATTTGTAGCAACAGAGTCAGATGGGAAACCTTTTGTTGTAACCTTTAAAAAATCTGCTGTTTCTAGGTTGCATCAATGATTATTGTGTCATATATCAAGGATTAAAAGCAACAATTTTATACAACTTACTTTATATATTCTACATCAGATTTGTTGTAAGAATTTGTGTGCAATTCTAATAAGGTGAACCCCCTCCGTCCCTACTAAAAGCTACGCATTAAATAAACAACCCCCTCATAGCTTATTTATTCTTTAAATGAAAATTCTCCTCAACGATCTCAATTTAACGCGTTGAAAAAGCTTAATTTCATTCACATCATCCCTCAGCATCATGTAATTTTTTTTTTGAATCATAATGTGAAATAATATAAAAACGATGTGCAAGCAAAAAGACAATGACATGAGAATATGCGAACGGAAAAGGATGAATGTATGTTGTACTGTTGGATTATCATTTTCCACGGATTTTATTTCAAAATATGACATTTCAATTCTTCTGATGCTTGCTTTAATTCTTGAATGATTTTAATCTCTTTAAAAACACTTTTCATAGATTATCCATCTATCTTCTCATATTGTCTTGCTTGTACTATTGTATTCGTATTGTATTGTTGTGCCCCATATTCTTTCTGTATGTATTTTTATATTTTTTTATCTTGATTGTTTGAAAGCTACAGAAATGGAAAAAAGAAGCATGGTTAGAGTTTCTGGTGTTTCGAAATTATGTTTATTCATTTGATGTTTGAGGATGTTCAGCTTAGGTCTATTTTCTTGGAAGGATTTTCTTGTCACTTTGATCGTTTTGAACGAATTAGACCTTTTAAGGAATTCTTTGTGGTTGCTTGTTATAGTAATAGTGGTGAGGAAAGCTAATTTTAGTCATGAAGCTTTTGGAGATCTTTTATATCATGATATCTAATGTTTAGGCATGGGAAGAGGGTCTTGAGCTTTGCGGCAGTTCTGGAAAATGTATTATTGGTAAACAATTTTTATCACTCACATGGATTTGAGGAATCTGTATGCCAACTGCTTAGGTAATGATGATAAATAAATTTTAAAAAAATATTTAGACCTTCAAAACCTTTAAAGGTGAGACAAAGAATGATTCCATCTCCAAAAACTCTTAATTATTGCACCATTCGACCTCTTTGAGCTCCATTAAGTCCCATTAAGCTCTATGAGTCCTATTTAGCTCAATTGAGTCCACACTGAATCCCATTGAGTCCCATTGAGGCACATTAAGACCTTTTGAACCTTATTAAGTCCCATGGTGCCCCACTGAGCATCATTGAGTCTTATTGAAACCCACTGAACCTAATTGAGGCGCATTGAACCTTATTGAGTCCCACTCAGCCTAAAACTAAAGCAATCTCGATCAAAAAGCTCAAAAAATATACCACAAGACCCCCTAAACAGCAAACAAAACTTCAACACAAGAATTAAATTCTCTAAAGCCTTGAAGTTTTCTCTTGCAAAACCCTAAATAGCTAAATAATATGAAAAATGGATGGAAAAGAAGCTATGAACATTGTAGATGCAGATTATAATTTGAGATTAAGTCACGACATCGAAAAATAGAACTAAATGCAGACAATTTAATTATTCTTATAGTTTTTCATTCTGCTGCAAATTGCATTATGGAGAAGCGATAGAAAAGAAAAGAAAGAAAAGAAGTGAATTGCGAAATGGGGAAGACCGAGAAAAATAATAGAAACATTCTAATACGTAAAGAGAAAATCCTCAATATAAAGTTATCGTTACATATCTTTCCGGATGTATGTACATGAATGTAAGTAGAGACAACTGTGAATTTTGCAAAGTATTATCTATTTGGAAGGATCTGCCTCTAATCCCTCTTTGTCTATTCTCATAAGTGTTTTAGTATTTCCTATATGGATATGTTCCCGCTTCATTTGGATCCTCTCGCATACTTTCATATCAGCATGATATATCGTAAAATTTTTGCACGTGCAAATAAGAATAAATGTAAAGACTACATATGCACATAATATAAATGAGAATTCAATCCTCAATATGAGATCATCCATGATGATAGAAGGGAATTCTTATATGTTCAAGTGAGAGTTAAATCCATTCACAATTGCTTGATATTCGATATCATTTTCCTATTCATCTATCTATTGTGTTAGATGTATCTTATGTATAGATCCAACATAGACATCTTATCTGAATGACAATCGAGTTAAATGAAAATGGGGTTAAATGCAATGTAATCCTAATGAGTTAATCATGTAATTCTCAAGGATTAAAACATCTACAATTATACTTATAGACGATTTATCATTTTAGAGACGTCGTTTATGAGCTTCTTATATTTCGCTTTATGAATAAATGTATTTTGAGGGCGAAAATTTATACTAATCGTCAACAAAAATTTCTTCCTCCCCCTCATACCCAATTACATTTTCTCATGCTGTTCAAGAAATGCTTTTTAGTGGTAATTTTACATCATGTTCATAAACATTTCACTTCAAATTTTTTTCTTTATTTTTATTTTACTTTCATTTTTCTTCCTTCCTTCCCCGCTACCAACTCATTTTTTACTAGCTATCTTTGATACTATATAGCGAGTGGAACGAGAAGAAATACAGACAAATTTAGCTTATCTTTTCATCAGCCAGCCGCATTAAGGAAGATAAATGTGGAAAGAGCTCAAGTAAAGGAAGCTTTTTTTAAAAAAGGAAAAGCTCAAAATCGCTTAACTGGATGTATATGTACATAGAAAAGAGAAACATTCGTATGGCATCCAAAGAGTCTAAGAGCAAGATGTGGCAAAAGAAGAAGA
Source organism: Chironomus riparius (assembly GCA_917627325.4). Lineage (NCBI taxonomy): Eukaryota > Metazoa > Arthropoda > Insecta > Diptera > Chironomidae > Chironomus > Chironomus riparius. The sequence goes on from OU895878.1 coordinate 50,660,947, forward strand.
CTAAAATGAAGGAAGAGATGGCATGGAATTTTAACTTTGTTGGATTAATATCGCTCGTAATCCTTGAGGATACAGAAAGAAGAAGTTAAAAAATAGAGGAGAAGATTCATTGAAAGGAAAGGGAATGAAATGTTACAAAATGTTTGCCATAGTTATTTTATTTTAGATATATATGTATATAGTGCCGAGTTGCTGTTAAAATAAAAATGTTGCTGTTCTTTTTTTGCTGTTCTCGTCGAGTCATGGAGATTTTCGTCAGTAAAGGAAAAGTACACAAAGTTAGAGAATTTGGGAAAAAGTCCGAATGTATGCAGCATAAAAGCGCTTTTCTTAAAGATTTTGAGTAACTTGGATTAAAATTTAAGGAACTGACTGATTTCTTAGGGTTCTTGTGTCGCATTTGTCCTTGAGAAGCTTGCCTGATTGAATTATCATTAAAATGACTTAAATGAGGCTTGGTGTCAGCAGTTGCAACTTGGTGCCAATCCTCATCTAGCGACTCATCTTTAAAATGAATTAAATGTGGCTTGGTGTCAGCAGTTCCAACTTAGTGCCAATCCTTCGTCTAATCCGTCATTTTTAGATCCAAGAGCTTCAAAAACAAACCTCAAGACAGACAAACTAGCTTCAACAGCACTAAGAGAACATGAATTTGCTAACAACAGATCAAGAAGAACAAGACATTCTATTAGAAGTGGATGAAAAGACATTAGCCATTTTTTGTCATCCATCTCTCTTATTTATCTCCTTTACACTTCTTTCCCTTCTTAATTTCTTGTTGTTACAATAAAAATTTTTTTTTCGTGTGTACTTTTCATGACGAATTAAAAAGGAACGAGCAAAATGAAATTAAATTTCTTCTTTATTTCCATTTTATCCCCTTTTTTCTGTGTCTCACGTCTTTAAACAAAGCTGGCTTTATCGCAACTAAAAGCCAAATAAGACGTTGACATTAATCAAGTTATCAGAATTTTGAACTCTTTTCATCGATAAGTGCTCGAAAGTAATTTGTAACCGGCTTACTTTTTAATACCTTTAGATTTCTCGGCTTAGTTTTCCTTCATTCCATCCACCCGCAAGGTAGTGACACTTTTTGACAGCATTACTAAAAGTGTTTATTTTGTATTCAACTTAATCTTATTTTGTTTGTGAAATTCATCCCGAGCTCTTCTGGTTTAATCAATAATTTAATTTTACAGGAGATGGAAGTTAAAGGAAGATAAATTTCGTAACGCTGAAAAGAAAAGAGCGGTAGAATAACAACTTCTGGTACTTTTTTTGAAGGATAGAACAGAAACAAAATTTTTAACTTTGTCATGTTGATATTTTGTGTTGGCTGTTATTACGTAGGTTCCAAAGACAATATGGTTTTAATCTGAGAGAAAATATAATTTAAAGTGTAGCTTTAATGTAGAAGATTTAAAGACAAAAATGAAAATTTCTTCAAAAATACTTCATAATTATAAAACCTTAGTCCAAGGATCCCTCAACTTATACTTCCATGTGAGCACTTGGTAGGCTTAAGTAAGGGGTGAGGGGAATTTGGATGACATTTCCTCTTATATAACAAAAATTTCATAAAAAAATCCTAAAAATACACCACCCCCCCCCCCCCCCCCAAAAAAAAATTTTCCATATAATTTTTTTGTCCCCCTCTTTTTAAATTCCTGGCCACGCCCCTGGATTTCGATATCAAGACTTGATTCAAGAACTTAGAATATTGTTATCTGAAAGACGTCATTTATGAACAATCCCTGTACAATAAAGCCCCAATTTAATTCGAAATTAATACTCATCTTGTTAAAAAATAACTAAAATGCCTTAAAAACAAATGACACAGCATCAATAAATTCTTATTTCTCATTTCAGTTTTAATTGCGACAATTTCTCTTATTTTTTAATGCTCACCCTCCAACAACTCAATATTAATCCCTGTCAGACTGACTGAATAATTTATGAAGCAAGTTTGATGCATCTACCGCGAAGATTTCCTCCGAAAGTTCAGTGATATTTTCCTCATTCTTTATCCATTAATTGCTTAATCCACTTTTTTGACGATGAAGGAAATGATCATCATGTCCTGTTATCCATGATGCGACAGAAAGTTTATCCACAAACAAAGTTTTGTTTTCGTTGTCTTGTTACACTCCATGCTGCTTCTTTTATAATTTATTGAGGTAGTTTTCCGTCAACTTTGATGACAAAAAAATTGTAAATTATTGAAGATGGATTGTTTGCAGTGGTTTTAGTCTGTCATTGTAAGGTAATGAAACTGCATTTTTTATTGTGTTGGATTTTGTGAGGTTAAGGACATTTTATATCCATTGAATAATTTATACAAATAAGCTTAGGGGGTTATTAACTCATCGCGTACATCATTTTAGTGGAGGAGGAGGAGTCTGAGACATTATTACACCTCAATAGAAATGACGTTAAGAAAGGGCAGTGGTTCTCAAACTGTATGGCCGTTGACCATTTATTTTCATGATTTATGCCTTCAGAAAGGTCATGAAAATCATTCACGTGTGCAGCAAAAAAATTTTGTGCAAAAAGTGTGCCACGGTCCAAATAAAAGTTTGAGAAACACTGAGAAAGGTTGTCAAAACATCACTGATGAACAACCCCTCATTGTTTAGCAAATTTAATTCATGTCTATGATAATCATGAATACCAAATAAATTAACAATAATTTGTTGTTTAACAGCACAGCAATAGCAATAATCTTTAATGGAAATAACATTATTTCAATAAGCATGTAAGGAATAATTTGTATTCATTTCGGTTTAATCAATCGATCCATTGGGCATAATATTATATTTTTTCAGACTTTATTTTCCCTATATAATCAAAAATAATGTTCAAGGCTACCATTCGGGAAAGACGAAACGTATAAAATTGAGTATGGTGAAATATGGAAATGAAATGCTTGTTGAAGCTAATCTAAAATGAATTCATTGGATTGATTTGGAATTATAAATCGCTTAGCCATTCTAATTTATGTTATTGTGAAATTTCAAGCTACATTTGAATTCCTGATGAGATTCATCGAGTTTGAAATTCCTGAGAATTTGCGAGAGCTTCACAATTATGGTAAAATTGAAAACACACAAATGCTTTGTCTACAATAATGACCTTAGGCTGTTCATTTTTTTTCGTATGGTAAACTGGAGCTGTACTTTAATGAGAAACAACATCCTACTTTAAAAATACTGAGTTTCATTTCTCTGGGTTTTGAAAATAAAACTTGACGTGCGATGTCTGTCTACTTTTTATAATGAAGCGTCCTACTTGCTGGTTTCAATTTTACCTAAGGCGTTTCTTTGCTTTACAGACATTGTACTTATAGTAAAGACGACTAAATGTTTGTTTTGATTTTTAAATCCTTAATTAAGCTCATATTTTAATCAAAAGAATGTTAAACTTTTCAAAAAACATTCGAAGGGGTCGTTCACTAATGACGTCCATCAAAAAACCTGATTTTTAGACCCCCCCCCCCTCTGTCACAAAATCCTAGACCCCCCCCCCTAAATGTTCAACGTCATAAGTGAATGGCCCCTAAATGAGCACAGTCAAAAAAGATGTTTGATAAAAAAAATTCTGAACACACCCCGGATTTAAAAATATCCTTCAGCATCCCCAGATTTTCTGCAAAACTGAATTGAATAACATGACAGCTTAAAGCTTGTGTGACGCTTTAAAATATGCAATCCGATTTCAGGTAAACATCCACCAACTGTTTCGAAACATTCAAACAAAATCATTCGATGAGCCGTACATGTCAAAAAGCAATCAACCTGAAAAACGATTAATACAACAAATTCGGGATTAAACGGATGAATATCAATATATTGACGGGATCATTTTGTTTGAAAGAAGAACTCTGAATAAAATTCAATCATGTTGTGGAACTGACATCAGACAAACTTTTGAGCTCACATCTAAAAAATTGTTTAAAGAGCAAAGAAGAATTTTTAACGAATCCCCGCGGATAAATTCAATGATTTTAATTTTATTTATTTTGATGAAGAATCAAAAACTACGCAGTAAGAAGCAGCAGTTGTTTATTTCCATTTAAAATATTAGATCTTCATCAAGCAAAACAGCGAGGGAAGTTGAAATGGTAAGAAAAATTGTAAAAAAAAACAATCCTCTCGGCTATAAATTATTACAATAATAAAACTAGTTGTATAAAAATTGTTGAATAAATTTTTTCCATTTGTTGGAACGAAAAACACAAAGAATTAATTTTACTTTATAGGAAACTAAACTGCTGTGATAACAATAGCTCAACGTAGACATAATTAATTTGATTCAAATTATATATCAAAGCTCTGTATTATTGTACAAACAATGACAATATCAAAGACAAAAATAAATAAAATGAAGAAGAAATCGTTTGTAAATGACGTCGGTAAGGACCCGTTCCAACCTTTTATCACAAAATCTAGTTCCCAACTTTGGTAGTCAACTCCCCTTTTAGAGACTCCAAAAAAATATCCTAACATCCCATTAACGTACCTTCAACTACTTGACGTCATTAACAAACGAATTTACCAATGACGAAAGCAAAAAGAAACAAAACAAAGCCTTATAACCTTTAGAGTACATCCACAAAGTTATACTATCACAATGAGTTGCAAAATTTAATTAGTCTCAATTTCAGATCATATTAAATCAAGATTTCTCGGTTTTAATGAACTTTTGTGACAAAGGTAATTTATGAATTTCTATTAAGTTTCTATTCCTTGTTCTTTTGGGGGTTTGTTTAGATGTTAGGTAACACTTGTGGTGTTGTGAGAATCTATTGGGTTGGAAAAGAATCAGGAATTTTTTTGGCTTAGAATTTAAAGCAGTTTAAAAATAAATTTGTTAATACAACTGATTTGAACATTTTTGGACCCCCCCCCCCCTCCAAAAAAAAATGTTACATGAATTGTTAATGATACAAATATTTTCTTTGAAATTCGAGGAGGGTGCAGGGTGGGTTCGGACCCCTTGTTTGATCTCTTTGATTCTTTCTTGCTTAATCCTTAGGGACCGTTCACTTATTACATAACGCGAAAAACGACTTTTTAAGCCCCCCCTTCCACTCCTCGTAACAAAATTTGTATGAAAAAAAATTCTTTTGTTTGAACCGTAACAAAATTTTAAACCCCCCTACCCCCTGAAAGCGTCACATAATAAGTGAACGGCCCCTTAACTGCTCATCGTAGATCCCTTCTCATCCTTCCTGTTGTATTCAAAAAATTCTCACAAAGTACATCAAACCCCCTTCCCAGTATTACGTAATACCAAAACAACCCCCAATAGCTTAGTTCTCAAATAAAGAAGCTGAAGAGAATAAAGAAAAGGAAAAAAGATGAAAAAAATTTATTTCATGTTGTAAGCAATTATTTTTCGCACCTCTTGAAAGGCGCGTGAGATAACAGAAGTTAGGCCAAAAAAATAAAAGGAAAGTAAAGGAACAGAAAAACTTTTCTTCTCTTTCTTCTCTTCTTCCTTTTTGCTCGTTCCACATCTACTTGTTTTTAATGTTTGAAAACAAATTTCAATTATTTTAAATGAATGAAGGCTCTATAAAGCAGTAAATGTAGAACTGTAGTATGAGTGAGTAGTACTCAATTTGGATGGGTTTTATAATCACTTTTTCATCACTGCGCAATGTTCTTTATATCTGTTTGTAGCATGTTTTTTTGGCAAATTGAAGGTATTGCTTTGATTTCATTCAACAGTTTGTCGTTATAGCTTCTTCTATGGATGAGAATCAATGGCACGAAAAAACATTTCTATAATTAGAATCGAGAAATTATGACTGAATTAATAGCCTTGGATACGGAAAGCTTGTTATTCTCAGAATAAATAAGAAAATTTTTTAATATGAACTTTAATAAAATTCCTTACTTTTTTTCAATCTCATGGGATGATGAGGTATGTTCATTATTCTGATTGTGGATAGAGTGTAGAATTAAACTTCTGGCCGATAAAAAGCAGACAGCGTTGCGGATGTTCAACTCTTGGGATTAAAATAGATTAAAGGTTGTCGGGTAATCCACAATGTTTCTTCATATTTAATTCACATCTCTAGACCTTCACTCCTTCCTTCCAAACGTCATAAGTGTGGATGAATTCACAAACTTCATATTTTACATTCATAAGTGTTTGCATAAGTGTTCTCAATTGTTACAGAATAATAAAAATGAAGTTTCTTTAATATTGAGCAGTCACAAAATTTCAAGCTTTCCCACTAAAAAATGAACGTCATATTTGGAAGATCCCTCATACAGGTAGAAAGATTTTAAGCTATTATAAATAAGAGGAACTCTTTAAAACTGGTTGGCTTCAATTATAAAATCTAGTAGCTTTAAATACAATTTAAAGTGAATAAAGAGTTTAATTTGAAGCCTGGCAATGGTTGGTATTGTTCAGGCATTAAACATGTTTGTCTAGGTATATCCAATAATGCCTGAATGTTTTAGACTGCAATAGACAGTGGGAGTAGGCAACACAACCAAGTTTTGAGTAGGCATCACCTCCCTAACCATCACACAGACTTGGAAATTAAAAACTCCTTAATTTTACACGAATTTTAAAGTCGCTATTAAAATTACAGACATTATCAACCAAATCCTTTGAGAAATGCGTCACACAAACTCAAAACCCCAAATATAATCATTAACGATTTTCTCTCATTCAACGGCTGCTCACTTCTTATCACAATTTAGTTTCTTTCTCAAATTTTTCATTGAATAGACCAGAAAGATTTTCAAATGACGTCAATAACAGGATTTTGCGTGCGATTTTTATTTTTATGTTTCTGCCAGTTTCTACCTATTTTGTAGTAATAATGATGAACTTTATTTCCATGGTCTATGCTGAGGCAATAAATACCAATTTTCTGTGTGTTTTTTTTTTTGAAACAGAAGCCCACTTCAAGTGAGAAAAAAAAGTGTATGGAGAAGCTGTATCAGTGTTGAAAAACTCGGTAAATGAATTTTTTTTTTCATCTTAATTGCTTTTCATTTCCTGCCTTGGATGGGGAAAAAAGAAGGAATTTTTCTGCTCTTATTCAGTGGTGTGGCAAGGGTTTGTCCAGAGTTGGAAATTGTCTGTCAATTGCAAATTGTTGACCATGACTGTAAATGCTATAGTTGTTGGCGAGTGATAGGAATCGAACCCACAATTTCACACAAAAGAGATGCCTGGTCTGCTGTCTAACCTCTTAGCTACACAAGATTTCCTTTTGTAGTTGCAAATTTATCTACATATGGCTCAACTTTACAGATGTAGGAGCTACTCCTGCTTAGAAACCTCACCATAAATCGACACTTCGACCATTCTTCCATTTACAACTCCACTGCTCTTCCCATGAATGCGTACAGTACGTATGGAAAATAATAAAATTTTGTAATAATTAAAAAGCAATGAAAAGTGGAAGAAATTCATCATTTCAAGAATTTTTCTTCTCCTTAAATGACGTCATTTAATTTTTTACATCTTTTTAATGACTGTTCTAATGTTTATGTTTCTAGACGCAAATTTATGCCTTTTAAGAGTCTCTTGCCAGAGGGAAAAATGAGGAAAACCTCAAACGCACTCATGAATTTCCCAAACAGAATCAGCTTGATGCTATCGGCAACAGCAATATTATATCCTATTACCATACTTTCTTTATGAAATTTGATTCTTTTTTTCCCACAATAAATTTCCCCTCTTTTTCAGGATGTGCTGAATTTCTATGAGGATATTATGCGCGCGTTTTTGAGAGAGTGAGGATAACTTTTAAGAGATTATCCGTCCATTTCTAAATGTTGGACTCTTCCCTACATCAAAATTTAATGACGTCATAGTAAATATACAACAAAGTTTTTGTTCAGCTTTTGCTTTCCTTCAGCATCATTTCTTTACTTTAATTCTATTATATGATAAAAAGATATTTAAATCAGTATTTAGGTCCATTTTCGTAAAAATATTCTTAACTTCTTTTTTTATGACACCTATAAGTCTCTCATCTTCAGCATATACACACATACAAGCCATTTTATCTGTTCCTTTTTTTTTATTCCATCGCGTACATTTACATCTATCCGTGCATGACATTTTCGATTTTTTTCTCTCCTTCTCCTTCCTTCTTTCTGCATTCACATCGAATACCGATCATTGAACTGAACCGAAAGGTCATCTCTACATTATCGAATTGAAAATTCATTTTCTCTTTTTTATAATGAATTGGAAGAGGCAGGTGTGTTAAGGGTCGAAATATAAGGAAAAGTATTTTTTTTAAAGCGTATAAAAATCATTGAAAAGAGTTTCTATTGCATTGGTTTTGCTGTGAATGGGTCAGGGTTGGTGAACTTGAAATGTAATGAAGCAAGTTTAAAATGTTTAAATTCTGTCCTCAATTATTAGTCACGTAGAGTTTAATAGCGGTTGATTCTTAAAAGCAGCTTAAATAAACTAATGGAATTTTATAAATTTATGTTTTGGATTTTAGTAAATAGGAGCGAGAGCAAAAAGTATTAGGAGCTATTGTTTGTTCAACTTGATAATTAGAAATTAAGTTTTCTATCATAAAATATGATTTTACTAGATGTGGCATAAATGATTATGTTGATAAGAGTATTGCTAGCTACTTGTCAATCTTAATATTTCTCTCCATGCATATGTTCCAAGAACTCTTGGAAGGAAGCTATTGACAGAGACATTATTGCATTTGGTATTGGTAATTGACAAACGGTAGCCAGCGACAGAGCTAGCTTCAAGCGCCATCTAAGAGAGGCCATGGATTACAATTGATCTGTACAGCCAGCAAAAAAAAGTAAGTGAATAATATTTTTCTCTGTCACTGATAATCTGCATTTCATATTAAATTTAGACATCATAAGCGTCAACTAATATTAAGTATGCATCACTGGAGCCAATATACTTTGAATCATTTGTGAATGATCCCCTTATCTATAAACACAATCCCAGAAGTTACGTCTCTCACTACTTTTATTTACATCCAAACTTTTTGGTCCATAAAACTTATATCCACTCTGTAATGACCAACCCATCATTTTCTCTTCTTTCAAACTAGAACAAGCTATTTCATACGAAAACAGAACAGAAATGAAATTGAGTTATTAACAGTGTATTTTAGTTTTTTCCTAACAGATCCGTATACACAAACTTTTTATGGTTGTGCCAGTAATTTACTTCATTATGTTTATTGCCAGAAAATGATACCCAAGGGCTGATGGAGAGGGAAGAATGTATTTTTCCGCGCACTCCATAAATTAAACCCTCTTTAAATGCCGCTTAAGCTTTGTTCCACAATTAACATTTCATTGAAAATGTGTTTTACCCAAAAGAACGATTTATATGTAGAAAATAACATTTTTTGTATCCATTTTACTACTCATTTTGGAATCAGAGGTGGAGTTTGGATTTTTTTGGGAGGGTAAAGGAGGGGGAAAAGTTTTTTGTTTGGATTGTAGGGTCTTTTCAGTTATGACGTCCAGTGAGGGAGGGGGGGGGGTCCAGTAGGGAAAAAAAATAAAAATTCCTGAAAATCCTCCATTGTTCCTCCAACGACCCATTAGGGGTCGTTCACTTATGACGTCCATCAAAAAACCTGATTTTTTACCATCCTCCCCCCCTCTGTCACAAAAATTCTATAGAAAAAATTTTCCATTGTTTGAACTGTCACAAAATCCTAGACCCCCCTCTGTCCCTAAATGTTGGACGTCATAAGTGAACGGCCCCTTATGGCAATTTAGGATTCATTTTAAAAAAAAAAGTTTTCAGCGAATTATTGAAAACTCTTGCAAGTTGAAAAAATTAAACAAGAGGGGTGGTTGGGCGTTAAGTCTAGCAACACCCCTGTCCGTAATCTTGAAAACAGGAGAATTTTTTTCCCTTTACCATCAAATTCGTACCACAATTAATTAAAGAAGTGTGTGTATAAATTTTGTTTCTATTCAAAAGTTTAAAATAAATAAAAGCTTCACAAAAAATGTTTTTTTTCGTTCTACTTTTTAACACACAAACAGAAAAGAGAGAAAAAGTTTTAATTGATTACATGCGAAATATAAAAAATGATTTATGTTGTCACGTTGCAAACATTTCGAAAGAGAAAAAAAAATTTCGCTCTGTGTGTGCTGTTATACCAACTGAATACTGAAATATGATATGAATAATATTCATAGGAAAAGAAATTGTATATTTTTTTTTGTGTCGCTCCTTCCTTCTGGGTGAGACAAGGAGAGGAAAAGCTGAGATGAAAATATTTAAATTGAACGTGGGCTTTTGCTACATGACACAACACTCCATCCATTTTGCTTTATTCTTTGGGATTCCAATTCACTTTTATGTATTATTTCTTAGCCAATTGAAGTCTTTGTTCTAAGCTGTTTGAATCTTAACCTCACTTTAGTGGAATGAGACATTTCTTCTTCTCTCACAAATCGAGCACGTGTTAGGTATACTTTAGGTAGGTGGAATGGAATGAATAAGAGAAAAAAAAATACATAAGAAGAATATTTTTGTGATTATATTTCAAATGAACATGTGAATCACAATGACTGTTATGCTTCCTCTCATAGGAAAATTTTAATTAAATATAAATAGATATTTCAAGTACATGTTTTGCCTGTTTTCAAATATTTCAGGAAGTACACATATGAAAATGTGTATGTACTTTATTCGGGAAAATTTGTAATGAAATTTGATAATGTTGACAATTAAAATTTTCATTACTCCTTCTGGATGATTTCCAAAATATTTATTAGTACGACACTTGGAGATATCTATACAGAGTCAGACTCTTTTGGGGTGTCTTAATTTGAATTTTGGGGTTATTGATGAATTTTTCAGATTTGAGTATCTTTTAAATGATATGTCTAGATTTAACCATTATTGATACCTAGCACTTGATTTTAAAAAGGTGGACCTAAGCGTAGGCAATTTGAAATCAACGGCACAATTTTTTTCTCAGTTTTGCCTTTTTTGTGCAAGAAGTACAAAGAAACTTTGTATCAACACTGGATTTAACGTCTGTGTTTATGAACAAAACCTACTCACTTCTCTTGTCGAAGCCTTCCCCGCCCCCCGTACTTAACTCTTCCAGTCAGGACAAACTTTAATGTCAGTAAATTGATGGCAAGATAGCACTTAGATGACCAGAGAACTCATAAAAGGAGACTGTGGACAGAGAACATGTTGCTTTCGGTGCTGTAAATCACAAAAAAATAGCCAGCGATAGAGCCAGTTGTAAGCACCATCTAGAAACAAAAACAAGAATCATCCCGAAAAGCACAAGTCGGTTAATCGAATAGAAATCCCGTGCCAAGCCCGCATGACTCTGACTTGGTGCTGGCTTCGATTTAAATCCAGCACCATACCAAAGTCACACTAGCTTGGTGACGGATTTCTGATCGATTAACCGACTTGTGCCATTTAGGGCATAATTGATCTGTACAGCAATCGATATAAGCTATAGATATTGAGTTTAATATCAAAATCAATCCCTAATCAGTCTCTGCTCCTTTACATCCAAAAAGCATCTTGTTTCAAAAATATGTGTATGCGTATGGCTTTTAAATTGAAAGTAAAGAACTTGTTTTGAGTAACTTGAGAGTCATGTTATGTTCAAATTAGAAATTCTTATAAATGTTTTTGTTTTCTCTGCTATTTGCTTCCTCCTCACATTCAAACTTATTAAATTTAGCTTCTTTAATGAAATCCATATTGTTTTTCGAGATCGCAATTGATCTCATTTTAATTTTCGTTAAAGTTGTTTTTATGTCATTTACGACATCAACAGAATACCTTCATACAAAGCAAAGCAAAGCTTCTTCTTGCTTGCGGATAGAGTGTAGGAAAAATTAAGGAACAAAGAAGAAGAAATAAATGTTTATATGTTATAGCTGTATAGCATAGAGTATCATTTGTATCATGTTGTCGTTTTAGTCGTATACATGGCCTTACCAGAAAAATTTATGAAGCACACTGGGGAATTCTAATCATGTTGGAAATGATGGGAAATTTTTCCTGTCTTTTTTTTAATGTCTTACGATGTCGTAAAGTTTTTGAGCAAATACAATCAATTGGATTCATTTATTTCGTGCTTGTTCTAATAAACTTGTTGGGGTCGTTCACTTATTGTGAGGTGAACTGATTTTTTGAATCACAAGCTCCTACTTATTCCCTCTGCTCTTTATTAATTTAAACTGTTATAAAGCCAAGGGGGCAACAACATGATGGAATAAATGAGCAAAATTCATTTGACGCATTAGTCTTTCTGAGGCTCCTAAGGCTCTTTCAGCTAATACCAGCTAATATCAAAACGTAACAGCCGGACGACCCCGTTACAGTTACTGATTTGAAAAATATCCGCATTAACCTCACAGCCACATGGATAGAAGGGGAGAAAGGCTTCATTAATAAATAAAAAGCGAACGAATCTTAATTTTTTAAGAACAGAGGCAAAAAGAGATATTTGCTTTTGATAAACTTACGGCTAAAAAATTTTATTCATTAATTATTTCCATGCCTATGCGTAAACCCGCTCTCTCTTCTTCACTCACTCTCCCCCTTCCCCATCTCTCGTTTTTCGAATTTAATCATTAATCATAAAAGATTAAACTTTGAGGCAGATGAAAAAAATATTTTCTGTTCATCCTTAACTCTGCCTTGTTCTGAAAAAATATTTTTTTTTGGCAGTAAGGAATTGAAAGACTATTTTTTCCTCAATCTAAAAATGAAAAGCGTTGAATGAAAGCTTCATGACGCTGAAAGAGCGGAAATAAAAGGAAGTCATTTTGAGCTTTTTCTCTGTCAGTGTAGACAAAAGGGGGGAGTAAATTTGAATGACAGAAGATGTAGGTGGTGTGAGTTGTGTATAGAAATTTTATGACTTTATAATAAATATTGATGCATGACAAATTTTAGAATAACATTTCAATTTGTGAGGGAATGGATGCGAAATGACTTTATTGAGGCATCAAGATTGTTTAAGGATTCTAACGAAGCTTTGCTTTTGAAGATCAGGAGGTCCTGCGATCCTCCCAGTTCAATCCCAGGCCATGTCTAATTTTCGAAGCTCTTTTTCGATTTCACCGTTCTAGTTACGAAGCTCGGTTCGTGTGTTGGGTGTAGTATTGATGTCTTTTGGCACAGAATGTGCCTCCTTTGCTAGGTATACAAGGATATACTAGCATCTGGATGACTTCTTTACGGCATCTTGCGCACACGAATTGTGACTAGGTATATTGCAGGATACATAAGGTCTTATGACGGACTCGTGTCTTTGCAATGTGCTGAGCTTGCAAGTGGTTCGGATCCCACTATAAACTGTAGGTTTAAAGGGTGTGGTACAATAGATTCTGCTCTAATTTGAGTCGCAGTGCCTCCATTATATTATTAAGAGGGTTCCAGCCAAGCGATGTGTTACTACACTTTACGACAAGCTAGAGGCACTGCGATCCTGATCGATGATAGAATCTATTGTCCCGACTCTTCCTAGATAGAATCCATTAAATAAACATCCTAATTTCCAACAATTTATTCGTTTCCAACTAATTTAAATTCCACAAATCTATAAATACCTACAAATTGTTCTTAAAAATCTTTTGTCAAGTTTGTTCATTAAAAAGAAATTGTCAAGAACAAAAAATTTAACAATGTATGTACTTTATCCTCACAAGAGTTTCAAGTTAAATGGAAAAAGTTTCAAGAGTCTTTATACTGTTTCCATAAATGAACATGAGACTTGTTAAGAGTATTTTTGAAAAAAAAAATTTTGTAGATCTTCTTAGAGGTTATTGTCATTTTAATGAGAATTGAGCATGTTTTTCTAAGAATGAACCGTGCTATGGGAATTCAACGACAACACCGACGTGCTCAAATTAGAAGAATTCAGAAATTAATTAGCCAGATTTCCATATCAACCACGAAATGTTAGAAAATCAAATGATTTAATGCTGACATTTTATTATTAAGCATAAAAACCGTCTCGATGTTTTATTTTTGGACGATGTAAAAAAAATGTATATCATTATTCACTAACGAGTATCATTCGATAATTAACTTTTATGTATTCTGTTGTTCCATTTTTATTGAAACTCATTTGTATTAAATTAAGTCTATCAAGTAGAAATAAATGCGATGTACTTAAAAGCCACTAAAATGTCGTAATGTTTATTTCGTATACCAATCATAAATGTGTATAGATTCAAAATAGGAACTGTCTAATGATGCACATAAAGTTCTAATAAAAATTCATAAGTGTGGGAAATGAGTAGATGGACTAAAATGCACAAATAACACTTATGATCATCGAAATGTGATAGTAAAAAGATAAGCAGTAAAGCTTTATTTTATTTCTGCCTATAAAAGTAAGACTTTTAGTTTCCGTATTACCTGCACTCATTAGGAGTTGTCATGCACAAAAAATATATTTCATAATACGGTCGATGCTTGTATATGTGCTGTATTTTATTAAGGAATCATAAGCACACATTTTCTATCTCAACCATACACCTATCCGCAGGACAAAAGAAAGATGAATTCAATTTTCGTTGTGAAGGTACTTCCTGCTGTTGCCGCATATTTAACCACCTTAAAAACTCCAACAGATTTAAATTCAAATTATTCACAAAAGAAGTCATCGTATATGACACAAATTTTTGCTGCTTCCATCATATTATTCGTTTTTACGACACCAAAATTCATTTTTGTCAGAAGTAGCGATTCTAACCAAAACTTTTTGGTTTTGATAAAAATTACATGACTTTTTGGTTGAGGTGATGCTTGAAAACTATAAAAAGATTTTTATGGCACATGAAAGGGAAATTGCATGTGGAACGTCTTCCTTATGACTTTTGGAAATCAAATCATGATGTTAAGTTTACAATGAGATGGAATTTTTATAGTTTGTAGGCTTCACATGCTAGAGTCTTTAATGTCTCGAACTGGCAGAAGGTTTTGAGTGATAGAACTGTTTTGAGACATTTTCTAATAGTGGAGGTAGGAACAGATGCACATTAATGGAAGTATGTAAAGCTGCAATCCGTGGGTATAGTCAAAAATTAGTCTAGAAAAATCAGGAGCCGGTTTTTAAGTCTACTCGCAGGATCTTACTTCAGAATTGACAATCAATGCGCTTGAATCTGAATTATAAACACAGTTTGACTGTGACTAGGATTAGTTGATCCAGATGGTTTGAAAAACTGGCCTAAGACCTTTCTAGGAGTGTTGATTCGATATTCAACATCGAGTATCAATTCCTGTTCCTTGGACTTGTATTCTTTACCATAGCTAGCTGCACACCTATGTCTATCCCTCATAAAGAACCTTCAACCTTCAAATTACCGCTCAAAGTCAATATGATCTCTATAAAAATCCATAAAAGGTAAATCATGCTCATAAAAAAAAGCTTTCAAAACGAGAAAGCTAAAAGCTCTAGCAGTAGAACATGAAGGAATGAAAGAAAGGCAATTTTTAAATGAAATATTTCATTCACATTCACAATTCACCATCACAATGTAATAGCTTAATTTAAGATGAGATTTTCACAATTTTATTCTACATCCATCTACACACTCACACGTCGTCTATTTTACACTCATTCGTTTCCACATTTTTTTTAATGAAAAAAATATGATGTTTTTGAAAGCAATTATATCGCTCATATATCATGCAACACATTGATTTGAAAGGAGAGCAAAAAAAGGCGAAATATCTTCCATGTAGCGTAGCGTTTTGTGCCGACAACTGGGTTATTTCTTCTCACTGTGTTATGTATTATATCCATGGTAAAGAATAAGTAAAAGGAAAAAAGAAAATTATTTAATAACCAGCAAAAGGATTTGCTTTCATTGTACAACAATCACATTCCTCCTGCTATATCTCCTCACTCGCTCACTCTTTCATTCACTTTGCTCTCATCTGGGGGAAATTCTGCAAATGACATTAATGCGAGATTCTAGGAAAATTTTAATTAACATTTTGATTGTAGTCTTAAAAAGGAATTTGAATTCGAAGAACTGAAAGGTTAAGTTACGGTAGTAAACTAGATGGAATATTGAACTCATTGATGAATTTAATTGAGTCATGAAACCCATTTAATGAATAGATCTTTACATTTATGATTTTTTGGAAATTTCAGATATGGTTCAAGAATGTGAAACTGATCAAATATGAACAAAAATGTTCATAACTCGATTTATCTGTTCCACATCCTTGGTATGGTTACAAAAAAAACGAGCAAGTGCCGTATACTGGGAGATACTGAAAAGAATACTCGTAAAACTCATTAAATTAACTTTGTGTAGTGTTGGAGTGGGTGAAGGGTTTTCAATCCCGGAATAAAATGTACTAAATCTCGGGTTTGATTCCAGGATTACATATATTTTAATCCCGGGATTGAAAAACCTAAGTGGGTGACATCTGATGTTTCAATCTTAACAATAAAAATTTTATTCGAAGATTTTTCTTGAAAAAAAGGTAAAATCTTCAGATCTTTGACAATATCAATTGCCTTCAAGCTTCTTAGCCTAGATCAGTGTTGTGCAAATTGCGTGCCGCGGCACCATGATGTACCGTATTAATTTTTTACGAATGAAGCAAGTCGCATGCTGTATTAGACTTTGGTTATATGTTACCCTTAAGATGTGCCGTGGCTCAAAAAGTATGAACAACACTGGCCTAGATGAAATTGAGCTCTTTTAAATGATTAAGTCTTAAAACTGTAGATATGAATAGATACTTGAGACATCCAATAAATATAAAATTAATTATGGTTTGCATTAAGTTTCATTTCCTTTTTCAAACTAAAACAAGAATATTTTTGCTAAAACATAAAAATATACAGATCTACGGAATCGCCCGAAAACTTTTCCATCTTTCTTTCTTCTTTCATCTTTTTCATACAATAATCTCGAGTTATGAAGGAAAATAATAAGATGAAAATCTCTAAGAAAACTCTTTTCTAGTCAAATATTACAGCTACTGCTGCCAGTGCTACTTCTGTTCCCTTTTTCTCTCTCTTGTCGAGTGTAATGGTGAATAGACGCGGGACTTTAATTTCCATTCATTTATACATTCCACGATTTTATTAAAAAAGAAAAATTAGTTTTCACTTCAGTGTCACTTTCAGGCTTTCAGGCTCTTTATTCTCTCTCCATTTTCATTTATTCAATTTCATTTTGTGTTAAAATGTGCGGGATATAAAGCAAAAAAAGGGGAAAATTGTGATTTTTTTTGTCTTCTTCTTCATCATCTTTCAATGTTTCTTCTTCTTCGTCTTCGTTCCTTTTTATTAAAGAAGCACAGTGGAGGTAATAAATCAAAGCGATATTATAATTTGCATGGAAGTGATATTAATCTTATTTCGTTTACAATTTTCTATCTCTTCCCTTGAGTAAATGTTTTGTGCTGCTGCTTTACACGACTTTGTAAGAAATTTTTTTTTTTAAATTTATTTTACAGCAATTTTAATGATGATAAATTCTATTTTAATAGAACATGCATCAAAATATATTTTTCTACCTTTCTAATAACGATTTTTATTTGCATTGAATTTGTATGTGTGAAAGTCATGCTGTTTTTGGCCTCAATAGGAGCTTTACGTCTGTCATTTGCGATACGCTTATTTATTTTAATCAATAGAATGAACGCAAGAACCTTGAATAAAATTTTTGACACAATTCGAGGGATTTTCCGAGAAAAATAAATTCGATTGAAGGACGAGACATAAAAATTGTTCAGACGTCCTTCAGGTTCTCAATAGTATTAAGAACATCACGTCAATCATTTGGAAAGTATTTACTAAAAATAAAAAGGACTTAGGATGAATTGCGTTGTTCAATATAATGCTCTAATTTGCGTCAAATGAATCAAAAATAGAACTCTACAAAAAGTTAAAAATCTTCTTGAAAATAAATTATTTTTATTCAATTTTTTTCGTTATTAAAATCGTTTTAAGAGCTAAAATAATTATGGAAATAAATGAATTTTGGATGATATATTTTTGAAATTCAGAGTTGTGAGATAAGATTTTGTCGAGGACAGTTAAAGTTAAAGTTGGCAAATATTTCATTGTCTATTAATTTAACTGAAGTGACTTGGTGGTGGAATGGTTTAATTATTATAATACTGACACAGCGATCATGGGTTCGAGACTAGGCATGGAAAATTTTTGCATGTCATTATCAAATCATTTGTACTGGAAATACTGTCTGTACTGGAAAAACAGGCAGAAATGTCAAAAAAGGAGTGGTTGCGGATCCCTACTATAAACTGTAGCTCTAAGTTCGTTAAAGTCTGAACAACTAGAGTGGGGAATCTTTCATTATACTCTTAGCTTGGGTAACTTTAAGAAGCTACTTTTTAATTCCTTATTTCCTTCGCTGTTTGTATAGATCAGTTGTCACTCATGATCATGAACTCTTTTTGATGTCCTCTGAAGCTAGATTTATATCTGGTTCTTACTATAGCAAATGCAATTCTGTCTTTATCTACAGCTTCTCTTAATGTGTTCTTCGGCCATCCAAGTGATCGTTTGCAGTCAACAAAGTTGGAAATATGACATTTACTTGCTAAAAAGCTACGCCCATTCCTTACTCGCTGTGGCTGTGCTCTTGATGTTCTTTAAGATTATTTTTTTCATAGAAATCAAAGTTAAGCTTTGAGTTCTAAGGTCGTAGACGTAAACTGATAGGAGTTCTGAAGTAATCTGTTCCTCATCAGCCTTGAGATTAAGATTGAAAAACTTAGGACATTGAGAATATATTCATTGAATGCAACTCTGAATCCAACATTCTTAATATTCTAGAATAAAAAATGCGGAGATTAAAATTTCTCTAGAAGCATGAAATTGAAAATTTTTGCAAATTTACTTCATCATCTCCGCTTTGTTTCTTCCTAACCTAAACATTTTCAATGAATAAAATTTAAAATGACGTAAAATGTGCGAGAGCGTGTCGTAAAAAAATACAGAAAAAAAATTCTAAGAAGTTGCTCGTGCGAAAAGCAATGTAAATCTTTCAAAGAAGTAATCGAAAAAGCTTCTTATTTCAACCTCCTGCCTGTTTTTAACAAAACAATGATGACTGTAGCTAGGTCAACTTTATTATTTTTTGAGAATTTGTCTTCGAAACAACAGGAAATTCAGTAAACGAATGACAGCGAAAATTGTCAATAAGCTTATATTTTTAAAGCATTTACAAGCAAATTGAAAGTCCTCATGGCTTTATATTATTTTGAAATTCTAAAAACAGAAGCAGTAGAAATTTTACGACATCAATATTTCAACAAAAAGCTCTTAAAATCCTCACATTAGGCTCTGCTGTGTGTTCATAGAAGGTATTTACGAGCTTAACAATTTCAGTGCATATATCTAAGTCATAAATTGAAGCTTTAAAAATTTCTGCTCTGCATCAAGAGCATAAAACATTACGGCATTTAATTTATAAGAAGATTCTTAAGGGTAGAAGATATGAATGAAATTGTGAGTCGGCTGTTGCCTAGTAATCATTCTACGTCAATATAAAAGCAACTTATTAATATTGTTATAATCTCTCTCTCCAACCTGAAGCTCAAGTGCGTTTTCCATAAAGTTCAAGAGAAAATTGAATGATGAGAAAAATTAAGAGTGTGCAGCATGTGCTTAACAAATAAAATTTAATATTCCATAATGAATTACTTATTATGATGACAGCAATAAAACGTGAAACTTCTTCTTGGTAGATTAAATTTCAATAATATGATCATCATCATCATAATTTGCATTTTGTGCAACCTCCGAGATTGTAATTACGATTCATTAAGTGCTCAGAGTTTTCAACGCAATTGTTCATGTTCTGATTATTCATCGTAAATTTATAAGCCTATGTTAATGATGTACCAACATATTTAATACTTTCATCATATTACTACTATACGCATTATTGACATATAAGTTATTATATAGCAAATTTCTCACTCTCTCTCTCGTCCACATTCATTATTTTCTGATTATTGAATCAATATGCACAATTCACTGACGACTATATGAATGATGGTAGAACATTATAAAGAAATAACATGAATTAATAATGACTCAACCAGTTTTGTTGGATTATATCACTATGGACTTTAATAATAAAGCATTATAACACCCACAAAACTTTCTGACGTAAAGTAGGCCACAAAAACTACTCACCATTTCATTTTTATTTTATTTCCATACCATAGAGATGGATTGAAGGAATGAACTATTTGAGTGAACAATGGGGAAAGGAAAAGTGCGAGAAAAATTACCGAAACAGGAAATGAGCAGAGGAAAAAAAAGAAAAAAAAGGATTTTTTTTTCTCTTGCATGTGAAAGCAGCAAAGAAAAAAAATCTATTTTGAATTTGATTGATTTGTTGATGAATTTCCATAAAGCTCCAACCTCGGAACAATTTTGGTTCAGCCTAGGGATTCTAACAGGAATTTTTTATGATGAAGGTTGAGTTTTATTTGATACTTTATGAGCATTTTAATGGACTAAGCTTAACGAAGAAATTTTTGGGGTCGTTCATAAATGACGTCAATAAAAAGTATGATTTTTATGAGTTTTGCTTCACCTTCTGTCATGAAATTGATGGATCTTACTTTCTGTAACCTAGAAGCGTAGCTAGGAATTTGAAGAGGAAAGTGGGCATAAAAAATTTATATGAAGGAGGGGGAGGGGGGGGGGAGGATGTCTTCATAAAAATTCTAGCAAAATGAAAAAACATCTGATAACTTAGAGGGATATGTCACCCAAATCTCCCCCTTCCTGGCTAAGCGCCTGCTGTAACCATGTTCATATGTGTAGCTTAAGCTTTCCATCTGACTCTGTTGCTGGCTCTGGCACCTAGTTTGAATTGATGAATCCATATTGTCATATCTTTATCACCTTAAATCAATTCATATACTTCTCATTGTTGTCCAAAGATAGCACGAAGAGAAAGAAGAGAACTAAAAATTTGTCAAATCCCCTTTGGCATAATCCAAAATTTATGACTGACCTAGACACGTAGAAAAAACTTTAACGTTGGATTTAGAAGATTTGAAATAAATTTTATCTTGAAATAATGATTGATTGAATTACAAACTAGAAATAGACACAAAATTATTATAGACACAAGCCCTCGCAGGTAAATATAAACTGTCAAAGTAAAAAAGGAACAAGATTAATTTATTTGCTCAACGTCAGACAATTTGATTGAATTTCCTTTGACAAGGTCAAGTAAATAGTGCTTAATTTAGATTCTAGTATTCAGCACCAGCACTCAGGTCGAATAAATTTACGTGAGAAAAAGAAACCTCAATAAAGGAGCTTTTATTTCTCGCCAGACAGTAATAATTTTTATGAAGAGCCTCATGGAAAGAAACGAGAATGTGACATCCCTAAAACATTATGTAGGAAGGAAAAAAAAAGTAATAAGCATGGGAAAGGAAGAGACGTTTGATTGATTGACAGTTGCTGAACTGCTAATGAATCTTACATTATATCTTGAGAAAATAAATAAACAGATATGCTGTACATATATATTTTTATTGATATCCCACTAGACTAGCTATCTCATTAAGTTTCTATAAGTGAAAAAAAAAGAAATCGAGAAGTGGAGAAAATCTGAATGGGCATTACGAAGGCGTTTTGGGATCTATCCATCACACATTTGCAGATTCATATTCGACGACCTTGAGAACTCAACCACATTCCTTGTGCTGGCATTTTTTTCACACTTCTATGCCAATTTGGCAACGAAAAGCTTGCAAATCATGATTTTTTATGTTGAGATTGGAGAAATGGAACGACCAAAGTATAGCATAGATGATTTGGATGTTAAGTACTCAAGCACATGTGCTGTACCACACATATTCATACCTTCCGCATTAAATAAGTCTAAGGTACGAATAAGGAATCTTATGATGTCATCAAATGTTATGAAAAATGTGTGCGACTGCATTTCAAATATTTACCACATTTTTATCATAAATTTATGACTCAAAGTATCCCATAAAATATTTGTGGCAGTCGACAAAATATGTTCTTTACGGTAAACATTGCATGGCTTTTCTCTTCACTCAAATTATTATATTGAGCTTCATGCTGGAAAAAATGAATGAAAATGTTTTATTTACAACTTTTTATTCCTTTATTTCATCCACTCACCTCATTCTCTTCGCTCATTTTCCTTCAATTTTTAAGTCTTTCACTCATATAAATTTTTTTATGTCTCATAACAAGATTAACACTTTGTGGATTTTTGAGCATAAAATTAAAGCGAAAAATGAAATTGTAATTAAATTTTTTTTTTGTTTTAGAAGAATTGAGGTAAATTTTTGTTAGATGATGAGCGGTGATTGTTAAGCAGCGTTTTGGATGTGCACAAAATTTTGTGAATTTTTTTTTTTTTAATATGATTATGTCTTTATAATGAACGTTCGTACCGTAAGCTGTGGGGTCTTACCTAAAATGGGTGTACAAAGCATCATTTTTATCTTGAGCTATTCTCATCTGAAGGTGTGAAGCATGTGGTTGGCTATAAAATATTTTTTAAATATTTGGTAATTTCTGGAAAAAAGCATAAGGTACCATGATCCAGTTCTTTATCAAAGGCATCTATCTGAGAACTCTTACACTAATACCAATTGTGAGTTTATAAATAAACCTAGTCATATTGACAACAGCTGCACAATTCAGTTTTTATTGATTAAAAGTTCAAATTCTTTGAGAATCGAACTACGCTCTCCGAGAAAGAGAATTGCACATTTCCAGCAAACAGCCTGACCACTATATTTTAAACTTGAATAAACTGGTTCACTTTCTTAGCTTGATAGACATTTTTTTGTAGTAGGCAGTAGTAGGTTATCAAAGCATTTTGCTGATTATTGTCAAGTCTTGATTTCCCACGTTTAAAAAGTCTGTTCAAAACTATACCAAGAGTAAGTTTTTATCAACCGTATTTCCATCCTAGATTCAATTTAAACTTTTCAAAGATAAGTTTGTAGTAAGAGAAAACCTCAGCGTATTTTAAAATTAATTTTTCCTTCATTTCATCACCATAACTACTTTAAAAATACTTCTTGTTAATTAAATTTTAATTACCATTTTTGTCTCAATTGCAACCAAAACCCGCATCTTTAAAACAATATTCCTGTATCATGAAATCCTTAAAAAGTCTCATAAGTTAAAAAGTATTCATTAACATCGAAGATATTTATTTCATAACAAGGCACTTCACCATGAATTAATTTTCATTCTTCAACACATAAACGCAGCAGTTCTTTCATGATAATGAATAATTTTTCATAGAAAAATAAATACGTATGCTTAATAAGAGACTTTTCTACTTATTAAATATCTAGCCATAATGAAATTAATGAAAAAAAATCTTAAGCTTTAACAGGATCGTTTATTAAAGAAGAAACTTCTGTGGGAAGGAAGAAAAATCAACAAAACTTTCTTGCGCAAAATTAATTTCTATTCAAAACTTCTTCCTTATTTTTTCAACAAATCAAAGTTTTTGTACAATTCATAATCGGTTTTGAGTTAAAGATTTTAAAATTTGTTCATCGCCTTTAAATTTTTGTTGAGGGGTTGTTTTGATATTCTACGGGAAGATGAAGGTTTTAATCACAGGAAATTTAG
Organism: Chironomus riparius; assembly: GCA_917627325.4. Lineage (NCBI taxonomy): Eukaryota > Metazoa > Arthropoda > Insecta > Diptera > Chironomidae > Chironomus > Chironomus riparius. The sequence goes on from OU895878.1 coordinate 50,684,591, forward strand.
AAGCTCATTGATCCTTATTTGATTGAATGCCAAATATTTCATTTTGGGTTAAATTCAGCTCAATTATATCTGAATTCAGCACTATTAAGCTCAATTTTATCTGAATTCAGCACATTTTTATTTGAATTCAGTATTATTAAGCTCAATTTTTTCTGAATTCAACTCAATTTTATCTGAATTTAGTATTATTCAGCTCAATTTTATCTGAATTCAGCTCAATTTTATCTAAATTCAGCACATTTTTATCTGATTTCAGAACTATTCAGATCAATTTTATTTTAATTCGGGATTATTCAGCTTAATTTTATCTGAATTCAGCACCATTAAATTCAATTTTATCAAAATTCAGTACATTTTTATCTGAATTATACTCAATTTTATCTGAATTCAGCACTATTCAGCACATTTTTGTCCGAATTCAGCACTAACTTCAACTTAATTTTAACTTAATTCAGCATTATTCAGCTAAGACTTTAGTAAAACTTCTGATTCTAATTAGATGTGTTATTTCTTATTGTTACGCAACACTTAAACAACCCAACATAATATTTTATTTCCAAAACTGGAAAGAAGTGTAAAACAATACAGCAATCGAGAGAAAAACACAAAATAGGATAGGAAAGAGAAAAAGTTTAATTTTTATGTGCGGTGTGTCAAAAAAACATAAGAAAATAAGAGCATTTAAGAAAATTTGCCTCATTTTAATAAAATAACAAGCAGCGTGAACAAATAATTGGCTTTTGAGACGAAACCTCAATAAAAAAATTTCACTTCTTTTTATTTCAAATTGAAAACTTTTTGTGCTGCAAATTCTATAAATATATTTATCTCCTCAAAAAATATTCGCGAGCTATTGATATAAATTTGATATTTTCCACATGAAAAAATTTTCGAAACCATTTCATTTTTCAAATTATTGACAAATTTGTCTGGGTGGAAACGGCAAAAGAGCAAAAAACAATTTTTTTTTCTCTTCTCATACGGATTTATTTTTATACACATAAATTTCAATTGCGATCGGTTGCTAGAAATCGCGAGGTGGAAAAATAAAATATTCATATATAGAATAAAGCTAGTATTTTTTTGTCATTTAAATTCTAAAGCGCTTTTAACTACAAATTTGTATTTAAATAGCAATATAAATAGGACGGATGCTTAGCTAGATTCGTGTTTGACGGTTTTAGATAGATACGTAGCCAAAAGAATTTAAATTTTCAAATTGTCTTGCTAATCAAATTTAATTTTACTCAGGATTTTTGTATTGCAAAGCACCTCTTCTGCCACCTACAGTCTAGGCACAGTCAATTTTTAAGTTTAGTGATGCCCAGATTAGTCCTAAAACTAGCCTTTGGTCAATCAACATCAAAGAATCGAGAGCTTTAGTTGACGACCACATCAAGTTTTTGTAACATTTCACAAGTGTTGCTCAAACTGTGTGCCTTAAAATTTTTTGGAAGTGACGCGAGCCACATGTTGTTTCCGACTTTGGTCATGGCTTACCTACTAAGGTGTGCCGTGACTCAAGAAAGTTTTTACAACACTCAATTACACATTAGGGTTGCGATCAGTCATAGGCAATATTTTTTTTTTTGCCTGTCACAGGCACATATCTGTCAAATCTGCCCACAGGTATAATAGATCTGTCACCTGTGACTGTTACAGACGACCTGGATCGCAACACTGTTCCACTTTAAACATTGAAGATAAAGACAGTAAGACATTGCCTCGTTTGGTATATAATCTCAAGGTGCATCTAATTAGTAATCCAAAATACAAGTCTATTAAATGTTGCGTAGTGCTGTTTGGTTCTGATTCGTGTTAACATGGCTGCAGTTTATAAATACAAATGGTGCTTGTTCAGTTGTTTAATGATCTTGGAAATTTGAAATAAGTCAAAGGAAAAGCACTAATGAAATGGATGTACATTAAAAGATATTATGAAGGGTTCATGTTATAAGTTCTATAAACTATGCCTTAGAGATGGACAAAAATCAAGTAGGAAAGATTCAAAACCTTTGAAGTTTCAAACTCTAGTAGTGTCCAACAGAGCTAGTTTTTCACAACACCTGATAAAGCTAATGGATAACAATCAACCTTTCAAATTGCAAAAAAAATCAGCATCATTTAATTTTCAATAAATCATGTCAAAATGACACCAGTGGATTCCAATAATCTAGCTAAAATGTACAAATAAATTGTTGCAGAAAAGCGTGAAATGGAGCAACTCCCAAATAAATACAAAATAAAGTTCACATTCAGTAAAAAATAACGTTTTCAAAATTTTTTAATGCTTAACGCTAATAAAAATTTATTGACTAGAGAGAATTCATTCACATATATATTTCTATTATTTACACCATCAGCTGAGTCTTAATAAGTTCAATCAATAATTCAATATGTTTTAAATTGTATGTTTACAAGAGCACAATCATGTACGTATGGTGGTTAGAGAAGAAAAAGGTATAGCAACAGTCGAAAAGAGCTTTCTCATCGTCATATATGCCTTATCTAAATCCCAATGTTGAAATAAGGCATTATATACATGAAAAGTATAATCGTACTTATGACGCTTTTCTCACTCACTTATTCACCCCATCCACCCAACTCCTGAATAATAATTGCATATATTTTCATTTTTTACCATACATGAATTGTTATGACACTGCAACAACGCTATAGATGTGTCGCTACAACAGATGAAGAAAAGGGAGAAGGAGAAAGTGAGAGAGAATATGAGAAATAGCTTTATAAATATTCACCTACATAATCCTCAACATTATTCATGCCTATTTTAAAATATGTTGTGACTTTTTTTTTCCACTTTTCTCTTTCTCCCCGTCATCGTCAATGAATGTTCCCCGAATCAGGTGCTGCATAAAATTTGTTTGCATAAGAAAAAAGGGGATATACGATGAGACTGTATGGAACTACTCCATGTGTACGGAGAAGAAAAAAAGAAAAATTTTAGCGACACCAAGAAAATCTCAAGTCGAGAACCGAAACTGGAAAAGCACTCGAATTCGGCCATTCTTATCGTGCATGCGCAACATCTGTCAATATTCCATACGACGCAGTTCGGTACGAGCATTTTATCCACAAAACACGAGCTCGACAATAGCGTCGATATGAATTTATCATAGTCTTGCACGAACGCTTTATCCTAAATCCTCGCTATAGGGGAATGATTGTGTGTGAATGAAACAATATCAGCAGATACGAGCGCGACGTGACATAATGAGTGTCGTTTTTGTTCTCGCTGCAAATTGAAAAAAAAGAAGAGAAAAAAAAGAAATTTCTCATTTATCATAAAATAAACAGAAAGTAAGGCGAATTATAGTAGTGAAGTTTTGAGAAAATTGATTAAAAATTCATTCATCCCTCCACGACTATAAATAGACGTGAGTCATAGTGTCTGTCAAGTTTGGCAAAGGGAAGAAAAAAAAGTTTTTTATTTCGGCTAAAAACCAAAAAAAAAAGTGAGAGAAACAAAAAATAGTTCAGTATAGATTTTATATTCGTGTCATGTTAATATCGAATGAGGCAAGGTTTTAGTGAATGGAATAATAATTAATGGAAAGAAACTCGATATTTTTTTTAGCAGCACTAGCTTTGTGACTAAGGAACAATTTTATGTGCAATAATAAAAAAAATTTGTGTGTACGCTTGAAGAATCAGAGAAAGTGTTAAAAAGGAAGACCGCTCTAGGTTAAGTTTAGCCTAGCATATAAAAAAAAATAAAGGAAAATAAAAATTTTGTGAGTGTGAAAAGCACAAAAGAAAAAAAAGGAAATAAAGAAGAAGAAGAAGCTTGTAGCTACATCCAAATCTATATCATAATAATAAATATATATGTTGTTGTTGTTTTGTTCTTCATATTGTTGTCATAAGACAAGAAACAAAGAATAATACGCGAATATAATAAATAATAAATATATAAATATACAGCAAGCTCCTCGAGTGTATATGAAAGAGTGTTTTCTTTCAAGCGAAATTTAGAGCACAATTTGTTTTTCCGTGTGGCCAAATAAAGTACATAAAAAGAGAGAGCGTGGCAGATTATGATAAGAAATCGATATAGTGAATAAGGAAGAAACAACAGAGAACAGCACATTGTACGTTGTAAATAAAATTCATGAATATCATATTTGGAGTATAATCATATAAAAGAAATAGAGTGTGGGATGTTTTATATACATAAACATTTTACCGGAGAGGAAGACGTTATGTAACCAGGGCCAAAAAAAAAATGTGCAAACATAAATACAGAAAGGTAAATAATGATGCTGTTGTACTAAAAGTTGAATCCAAGAAGAAAGGAAATAACATAAAAAATTCCAAGGCTTCTACACTGACTGACAGGCAGTTGAAAAAAAAAATTGTAAGAGTAATGGCAGCTAATTTTTAAATTTCTACAGACACGTGACATTCAATCTTTCTCGTCTTCTTACGCCGCAGGGCAAAAAGGTTCAAATTCCATTTCCATTTTGGCAATTCGCAGAATTTAAAGACTCGAACAAAAAAGAAGAAGAGAGAAAATTCCTTAAACCACTCAATCTATGCCCACGAGAATGTGACAAAAGCGACAAAGCCTTGCAGAAGCTCATGTACATACAATGAAATATGACTAGATTTAGATTATCCTTCCGTTTACCGCTTTTGCCTTTCGCTTTTCATTTCCTAGAGTGTTTTCTTTTTCACTTCTTTTTTTTATCATTTGCTCACTCATTCATTCATATCCTTGTGTTTTATGATCCCTTTGCTTCTATGTGTTGATGTTGAATAGATTTTCATGTGGAAATTTGTGAATTGCTGATGAAAACTGATTATGTCCAAATTGAATGATTTTTTTTTCTCTCCTTTTCCCCACCAAATTGAGGACTTTTGTTCACGTTGATTGAATTTTTTTTTGGTTGAATAAAAATTTTTTAAAGCTTCAAAATGGGAAATTGATTTTTTTGGTTGAATACTTCATGAATTACTTAAGGGGCCATTCACTTATTACGTAACGCTTTTAGGGGGAGGGGGGGTCTAAGATTTTGTTACGATTCAAACAAGGAAATTTTTTTTTCATACAAATTTTGTTACGAGGGGGGGGGGGGGGGGTCTAAGAAGTCATTTTTTCGCGTTACGTAATAAGTGAACAGCCCCTAAGGAGTTGTTCAGTTATGACGACCATTAGATAGGGTTTTTCAAACTCCCTCTCATTTGTTCATTCGTCAGTTACTTTTAATGACACAAGATCATAATCCCTCACCATCTCCACCCCCTCAAATAATAAACATCATACGTGAAAGATCCCCGACGTAAAACCATTATTGCTTACAGTAACGACCAAGTAACGACCATAAATATTAGGGATAGAATCGTAAATGTCATAGATTTTCATAACCTTTTAATATTAGCTCAATGACTAGTTTGTTCGCGGTCAGTAATTTTAAATGTTAAGTATCAGCTTTAATTATATACATTTGATTCATTCATAATTAAAGATTGTTGATTTGGGTTAACTCTAAATAAAGAAGGATAAATATAAACTTATGTTGGGAGTGAGGTAATTTATGTTTTCAAAAATAGATGCACATATATTGCGTCAGGTTGATGTGCTTTTTGCATGTAAAATGTTTATTTGTTTTTGTGTCTGTTGAGTTATAAAGATTTAATGAGATTACAATCTAAACAAAGGTCCTGCAAAGCTACTACATGTAATGTTTATGAAAACCTTGGAATATTAATCATACTCTTCATAATGATTATAAGGATCAGCACACTGGTGGGAATCGAACTTAGTCTTCACATTAGAGATGATTTCAGATATTCAGTCAGATCTGAATGACAGATACGCCTCCATAAAGCTTAATACGACTGCTTCTACTAAGCTCTGACACTTATTAGCTTTTTATTCTTTTTTAAAACCCACTCTGTAAAACTTTAGACTTCTCTGTTCTTGAGCCAATGAAGCAGTTTGAATATTTGTCCAATTTCTTAAACTATTGTCATCACAATTGCTATAGACAAGCTTGTCACTTAACTTACTTACTTAATTGACTGAGGCGCACATGGGCCCATTGCCGCGTTCAGCGATCTTCTAAAGACAGCTCTATCCTTCAAGAACTTCTGCCAGTTCGGGATATTAAGGACTCTAGTGTCCTTATCAAGACATCCAATCCAGGCGTCTTTTTAAGAACTATTATTAAATTATACTTACAGTTATAAGTGAGTTGTTTAATTAGCTTATCAAGCAAAAAACCTCTGCATGATCTTTAATGAACCATCCACTAAAGTGCTGAAAGATCAGCATTCAAAATAATGCCAATTACATTTCTGTAAATTCAAGCAGCATCAATCTAATTACATGAACAAAACAATCATCATAAAATCAATTATAATCAGTTATTAATCCAGCGCAAATAATTGAATTAATTAAGTTGATTATTGGACATAAACATTTCAGCAACCTGAAAATTTCCAAGAATCATGTTAATAATGATGAAACTGCGCATTTATTAAAAGCAGATTTGGCTTCAACTTTTATCCAATTACGTCCACAACAAAATAAAGCTATTGATAGCTGCAATAATCACAAAGCTAACATTACGATTTCATTAATTACATGAAATTTTCTATTTTTGTGTCCAATGTTTCAATTTTGTTTACAATTGAATCAATAAGCTATTTTCAGAATTTACCTCATTAAGTCTTACATATAAGGTCGAAGAAAACTTAACAACTTCAAAGGGACACAAAAGTACTTTTGTATTAAGTTCTGAACATGTAATCCTATTGCATCATGTGCAAGTCAAGCATTCACCATATGTGCATTGCACAAATTTCATTCATGTGTTCATTACAATCTTGTTAGTCACAACGATTATTAAGTTCATCCATGGTTCATCAACAAACAACCAAACGTATGTTTGTAGTATTGTTAAAAATGCTTTTGAAATATTTCAAATTGCAGCATGTTAATAAAAGATTCATGTGCTATGATATACGATCAGAATACGAGAGCTGCTGAATACTCGGAATATTTTACATTTCTGCGATCGTTTTGAAATTTCACCCAGAAATTCTTTCAGTTTTATTCACTTTATAAATTTATCATTAAATGCACAAAAAAAGCTCTCAATAATTTTTTATTCAAACAATGTTCTTCTTTCGGACGATGTCATGTTCATAAAAAAATAATAATCCTGACATAATCTTTGATGGCTTTAGCTGCGACTTTTTTTCTTTGAGAAATTAGATTAAGTGAATCTAGGACATGCTAACGAAGCTTTTAAGCAAAAATAAAATAATCCATCACAGATTCTGTAGATGTGTTCTGTTTGTCCTGATAATCTTTAAAGGAGATTAAAGAAGTTAAATTAAATTAAAGGATGAAGCATCGATATGGAAATTTTACCTGGAATACAAATGTATTAACTTCGATCCAATTTAAATAAAGTAAATACTTATTACTGGTGTGAAGAGATTATAGAAACATAAATGTCTTAATCAGGCTTTTTATTAGTGCTTGGATGGCTGTAGGGGCGTAGCCAGAAAATTTTTAAGGGGGGGGGGGGGGGCATTTTCGAAAATTAAAAAACCGTTATTTTGTATCCTTAAATCTATATTCATTCTTCATAAGTTTAATTATTTAATTCATTATTCATACATTAAATTTAATTTTTCGTGTTGATTTTGACATTTCTTTCATCACTTCCTCTACATTAACTGGTTCTTCTCTATAAATACTTAATAAAATAATTATCAGATTTTCGTAGGGGGGTGGCGGGTCCCCTATGCCCCCCCTGGCTACGCCCCTGGATGGCTGTACTAACTGATTATTAAGAATAACACTAGCTTTTTGCCAAAATTTATTAAAATTTCAATCTAAATGTTGATAGACAAATTACAAAAATCACAAAAAACTTCAAATCAAAAATCCCCAAATGTTCTGGACACCTATCCAAAAATCAACATTCTGAAAACCGCACATCCACGGTTTTATATTGACATTTTTATGACCAACCACAGTTTTACAATTAATATTCAACCACGATCATAAACTTTAGTATCCATGGAACAATCAAAAAATTTATTTCCAAAAAGTACATTTAAGTTCGTTCCGTTTGTATAGTTGTTGATGGGTCATGAATTTTAATGTCAGAAGAATGCTTATTATTAAATTTTTAAATTTCTGACTAGATTATTTGTTGGTATCAGAGCTCAAAGTCGACTCGAGATTTTAATCGATTTTGTATGGTCGAGGCGACTTAACCTTCGAGCTCTGGTAGATGTAAAAAAAGCTATTAAAAAAATAATGAGAATATAAATATAAGAATGAGGTTTGCATTGAAGTAGTCCTTCCTTCACTTACTTCATTTAAACTGCAGTTCACATATAATGTGCACTTTAGTAAGTAGCTCTCGAAGCTATTCATCAACGTTAGTAGGAATTTCTAGTCTATACTGGCAACCTCTTAAAATAGCTACCGCTTGTCGATTCCTCCTCCCGCCCTTTCATATATAAATTCTGTACTCCACAAGTAATGTTATTCTAATTTGATCTCGATTTAATAAAACCAACAAATCTGTTCAAAATTCCAGATTTTCAGCTTCACCACAAATTTATGGGACTAGCAAGGACTAGTCAGGAATACATTAACTTTATTTAATTTTAAATTTTCATTTTAAACTAATTTCAATCCCAGTTCAATTTAATTCAAAATCAACAAACACGAAACTTTTCACAATAAAAGCCTCACGTCTGAATATCCCATTAAATTTATATAAATTACTTAAAAAACGAACGCCCTTTAATTGAGATCGATTTGCCATAGAAAATTATGTTCAACACCACAAAGTCATTATTCAAATTTATATCAATCCTTTGTTTTAATGGATGCTATAAATACTTAATTATCGCAAAATTCCCAAATACTTTGTTACGATATCGAAAACCAACCATAAGCTTTTCATTATTGCTAGATTTATATTCACACTGTTACGGTCAGATTTACAAATATAGCTTTCAAATAATGGCCATTTTATTAAAAGTAATTATCTCAATCTAGTTTACAAAATAATAATAACGATCTTTACGATATTATTAAAAATATATTGTAATTATTATAATAGACAGCGAAATTGTTACAATAAAAGTTGTTCGTTGACATTTTGTGGCTGTTTTAATGAACTGTGTAGTATGATTCGCTATAGCGATGGAACGAAACTTTTTTGCAAACAAATTTTGAGGTTAACTGCATCAATAGAATCTCTTGCAACAATCTAAATATTTTTGAATATTGAGATAAGAGTTTGAATGACTTTTAAAGTCATTCCAGTGGAATTAGAACATTTTCTATCCGCATCTCTAAACCTCTTAGAAAGCAAACAAACCCATTTCAAGTCTGAACTAAAAACAAAACCTTTTATGGACTGGACTTATCAAGTTTTTATCAGAAACTTCTCAAAAAGCCATAAACATGCTCCCTTGAATGTAAGTCAAAAAAACTGACTCTACAAACACAAAATCTTATGCATGCTATATATGTAATACACATCACAAGGTTGATGGTATCAGAAAACCATGAAAGATATCGTACATTATCGACTCATGTTTTTTAAGGGAGAGCTTCGATATAAAAAAGGGCAACAAAAAAAGCAAATGTTTTATCGTGTGATAGTTTGATGATGCAAAAGTTTACCATAAAACTTTCGGTTTTTTTTTTGTGTGTGTATTACCGAAAATAAGTGAAACGAAGCTTTTAGGGAAATTGGAATTCTCATACGAAAAACAAAATTTTCTTCTTATTCCTAAAAAAAAAAATTGCTTTAGCTACTAAGCCAATGTATTTATATAAATTGTGAGTATGTACGTATATGGAAAAAAAATAAATATACACAAGCCATAATCATCATTGCTCTTTCTCGAAAATTGGATTATCGTATAAGTTTATATATAATATAAATGTATATGCCACGGAACAAACCATTAAAGAGCCGAACATCGATTAACTTTAATCAAATTCTCTGATTTATACTCCTATTTTTTTCTATTCTATGCTGTATATGGACTTACTCACAAGAAATCTGATTCATTACGTGTGTAAAAGTTTATTGTAGCTCATTATTATTGTGGCATAAATATAGGAACGAGAGAAACAAAACAGAAGAAACCGAAGAAACAAAAGTTTTATTTTTATTCTTCCCATTTTCTGTTTCTGTATCGCAATTTTCTTTCTTTTTTTAGAAGTTCTTTATTTTCGCTCTTTTATTGCATGTTGTCGTTATAGAGTTTCAAAACTTTGAACATTCCGAATGAGAATTTCTATTAAAATTTTATTTTTGTTTTTTTGAAATTTTAACTGGGATTTAATATAATTTTGGTAATGAAAATTTGCATAATCAATGGTTATTGCTTGAATATTTTGTAGTATTCTATCCGACGGCATTTTGGAGGAGTTACAGTGCATCAAGTAAATAAATATAATAGCTAAACTATAGAAGGACGAAACTGTGCTTTGCGAGGAGATGATGTAAGCTATAAAGCTACTTTGAAAAGCACAAGTCGGTTAATCAAATAGAATTCTAGCGCCAAGCTGGAATAACTCTGGTATGGTGCCTGGCTTCGATTTTAAATCCAACACCATGCTAGAGTCACACCATCTAGTTTCTGGATTTCTGATCACTTAACCGACTTGTGCTTCTATCTTAGAAGAAACTTTCATATTGGTACTTTTGTCCCTACTACCCTGGTCAGAAACCTAGCAAGTATCCATGAAGAATAGAGCCAAAAAGTAATTTTGTAAAAGGACATTCAGTTTATTGATAATGAGCCCCTATTCGAAATCAATCTATTTTCCATTGAATCTCAACAATCTGTCGAGAAACTGATAAACCGAAAACCCACTCAAAATATTGATGTTGCATAATTTTATGCAAAATATAGATATCGCAAAAAAAAAATTATTTTTGGCTGCACGTGTATCATGAATATTAAATTTGTAGTTTCTTATTTTAGATTCCTGTGCATAATATAAATTACATTCAAAATTTTAAAAAGTATAACGAATACCATCATTATCATCATCACCATCCAACCAAAAAAGAAGCGCCAAAAGTAATGTAATTTGATAATCTTCCATTTTAAGCAAATGATACGAAATATTTTGAATACAATTTCTTATGCCAAAAATTTTCATAAACTCACCAAAACTTTTTGCATGACATTTGAGATTTTCAATAAGAAATTCGAGCATTTTAACCTTGAAGGAACCAAAACAAAAACCTTCAAGGTGAACCAACATGCGTCTTTGCGGAAAAATGCGTGGGATTCAATAAAAAGTAGTTTGATGTTTTCTTTGGCTATGCTAAATTCTTCTTGCTTTTCAGTCTACATCAGTGGTGTCAAACCTTTTTGTGCCACGGCACACTTTGGTTTGCGTACCGGTTCCTGCCTCGGCACATGGGTTTGCCATCACTGTTTTACATTAATAACTTTTTAGACATTAAATTATTGATCCCCCACGACGAAGTCATTCTTTTGTCAATTCTCAATACATCACAAAAGACATTTGATCCATCACAAGCTCAAAAGATAATTCTATCATTCCCTGAAGTCATATTGAGTAATGCAGGTTCAAAAATTAATAAAAAGAAGATCATGAATCTCATAATACCAGCAATTGAAATGCCAAAGTTCAAAATACTTTATATAGCTTATAAATAGACGAGACTCAAGAATCCCTATAAATCCAAAAGCTGTATATTGTGATAACCCATAATACATAGAAATAGATTCCCTTTTCACTTTTATTTCGTTTTCTTTTTCTTTTGTTTTATCCGTCGTAAGTATATTCCTACTACATCATCAACCATCATCTCTATCTCACACCAAAATATAAGTCAGCAATCCTGACCTTATCCTATCCAAACTTTCATGTCTGTATAGAGAGGGGAAATATTTCTTTTTTTCTTTATAACATTTATCATCAAGTTGAAGGCACGACAAGTACAGTGTTAAAAGATATATATTTTTTGTTTTGTAGAATCGCATAGAAATGAAAATTTATATAGATTTTCTTCTAAAGCACATATACATACACAACTATGCCACATTCGAATTGTTCTAGAAAAAAAAATAAGTTTTTTTTCTCGAATTCACACATTAAATCTTCTCCCCATCATCATCGTCCTTCTTCTTTTTAATGTTGTAGAATTTTTTTATGTTTGATTATGCTCGTAGATGAGATAGAGAATGAAAGTACGTGACCCTAAGGCTGTTTTCGACAGACTCACCTTTCAATCTGTGCGTATAGATTCTTTTCATTTGATATCAGATGGGAATGAAACTTTTTTTCTGCTTCCTTCTTTTTCTATTCGCAGTCAAAAGTAATTATTCACAAAATAATCCATTAAAACTTTTTCTGCTTCAATGGCATGAGAAGGCGGACATATATTTTTATACCTTTTTTTATCGTAAATGGCCACCCAAAACATTATTCTGCCTTCCACTTACTTTTTCTCTCTCTGTTTCAGTTTAACACATTTGTGTGACTGAATGGATATGATGTTGCTTTGCTAGTGAACAATTTGAATTACTTTTATCGCAACGACTTTACTTTCTTTCTCGACGTTTTTATTTTTTGTATGATTCATTGGGCCACTGCTGCACAGTTCTTTTGGTATGCTTTCGAAAATATTTCTATGCACTAGTCATACTTGCTTAATTACTTCGATGACTTTGCAATTGATTTTGCGATCCGTTAATGCACCAAAATCTGACTCTTTGGCTCTCTACCGCTAATCAATTTTCTGGATCCAGCCTCAGCCACAGCGATCATGGGTTCGAGACTGGGTATGAGAAATTTTTAACTTGCCCTTTTTCGAATCATATGTACTGAAAATGAGGCTCACAGCCTTCTTTTGTAGGCTACAGGCAGAAATGTCAGCAAAAAAGTTGTTCGGGTCCGAATATAAATTGTAGGTCTAGGTTTGATTGCATTGGTTTTGGCGCATCCTCACTCTCATTAGCTGCAAAACGCTAAGTTTTTTTTGGCTTGTATTAAAGAATGTCAGCACTCTTTAAGACCAGAGCCTCGTGGTTCTTTGACTTATAAAGTGATTTTGAGTTTAATTTGTTACAACGTGGAGATGGTGATGGAACATGTTGTGGGTAGACTGTGCGCATCACAAGGCTGCATATGTTCCACATTTACATACTTTTTAGCAGCTTCAAGCTACACTTCGGGTCCCAATAAAGAATTCAGACCCTCAAGTCACTTTTGAAGAGTTCTTCATTTTGCTTACCTTAAACTGTGGCTTTCGAACCGTTTTGTAATGACGTTGCATGATGACTATGCTGCTTAGCTATACAGTTGATGTCTAGAACCAGACTACCGCCATTTCGTTTCGGACTTCTTCGAAATTAATTTCGATTTCTTCGATATTAGAGCCGAAAATTCAAATTCAAAAAACAGTTACATTATGTAAACTATAAATTATTTTAATTAATACCAATTCTGCACAAATCCCAAAGTTCTTCATAAATTATTAATTTTATATTTTTTTTATCTATTCTCAACTTTATTAACAATAAAATTTGAGCAAAATGAGTAAGTGCATGTTAAAATCTGGTTTAACCGTCAAAAATTTTTGAATATTATAACGGTCATAAAAATATTGAATTTTTTTGAATACAAATTTAACGGATGTTAAATGAAATGACGGTAGTCTGTCTAGAACAACCGAACGTTCTCATAGAATCATCAAAGTAGATATGAATTTTTAAAAACCATTTTGGCATCATAACATTCAGCGACTTCCCTAAAAATAAATATTGCTGCTCGGGTTGAGCATTGCACAAGATTATTCCTTTTCCGCGTTTTTACGGAAATGTGTGGCAATGGATTATTTCTGTAGTTCTTCTTTCCTCCTCTTTTTTTTTTCAAAAATAAAAGAGCAAGCAAAAGTTATGAATCTTCTGGGAACAACACGAAAGAACTTATTCAAAATGTAAAAGAGGAAAAAGTAAGAAGAACAGTAAAAATGGTTTAAAAAAGGAGGAAAAGGAAAGTTTTTACGAAGTAGATTATGAGTTACACTTAAGGGGCTTTCAGGTTAATAACAAAAGTGTCTAAGTTGCAATTGCAAGCTTTTGTAATACTATCCTCATGTGGGATATGGACACGGATGGGGTGAGATTGAGAAATTTGTAATGTAAACTTTCCTCCTGCTGTAAAGCATTAAATGTGAGGGTGTGAGATTAAAAAGTTTTTGACACTATTGAATTCCTACATCAGCAATTTAAAAAGGTTACATGACATTTAACAATATTAAAATTGAAGACATTAAAGTTAAAATAATTATAATGAACTTAATTAAAATGCTGAATCACTTGATGCTTCATAAGCTTTGTGATTTTTTTTGGAAGTGCCTAATTAAAAGAGCTATTCTCAAAATAGGAAAGTTCAGAACACACAGTATCGCATGTGTGGGTTGAGAATAGAATTATTTTTGGATTTTCAGACACGAGTACATTCAGCCTAAATATACATTACATGATTAAAATAATTTGAAGATAATACTTACTGACAATGTGTTTATGATTATATGTTGAGTTCACAGATTTTGTTGTTGTCAATTGAATCTTATTTTGGTGAATTTATAAAAATAGATTTCATCTGACTGGCAGCTGATATTTAAGAAGGGTTCCTAAATCTTTTTGCTCTAAGAAATCTAAGATGCTTAACAGGATATAGATTTTATTTTGAGGTGTATTAAAAATAGACGTAAATTATTGAATTGCATGTTTTCGGAAATATATGAATTTGGGATGAAACATTTCTTGAAATTAAGAATCAATTCATTTAAAACTATAGTTTTGTCAATGATTTTACAAGATCTAGCAAAGATCTAACAAGTTTTCACAAACTCAAATTTTAATATCAATAGAATAATTCACCAAATTTTCAATTTTCATCACAAAACAAGAAGATCCAGCTTAGGAAATTCGAAGAACAAAATTTTAATTTTCTCAAGGATTTACTCAGCCTTATTTTCTTGAAAATTTGAAATTAAACTTTTTCGACAAAATACCTTAAGCCTTTAAGAAATTACACTTTCAAAAAAATATCAATTCCAGCTTAAAAGAAATTATTCATGTTGTAAACTCTATAGATATGGAATTGCTGAGACTAATTCTTGAATATTTACAAGGATTTGAAGGTTATAATATTTTTTTGTGTCAAATTAATAATAAATGTTGGTAGCATTTCTGCTTATAAATTTTTCATTCATAATAACGGTAGAGTGAGGATAGAAGAGGTTATTAATTTCATGCTAAATCCCACCCCCAAAACTTCCAACTCATCTTCAATGACAAATTTCCTTCCATACATTTTAAATAAAGACGTAGATTTTTCACCTTCATCTTAACAATATTCAACAAATTGAGTCATATTCTTACTTTCAACATCCTTTATAGTCATCTAGTAAGCAAGCGTAGCTCCTCATACTTGAAAAAGAGATGAAAACGTAAAAAAAAGGGAAATTTTGTAATTAAATTTTGAGTTTCTTTACATGCTTTTTCAAGCTTAAAAAGGTCTCATTGAGTAGCAGCAAAAGGAAATTATTGTATTAAAAATAGAGTGAGAAACATTTCTCGCAACCCTACGCACCTCCTGTCTCCTTCTATCTTTAACTTTAAAAAAATTAAGAATTATTGGGAAAAAAATCCTTAATTATAAATGACTCGATTGCTCAAAAAATTTGTGAAAAAGGAGAACTAGAAGAGCTCTTCTTGAAAATTATTCATCTTGACACGAGTTATTAATATTTGAGAGCGACTCGATGTTGATAAATTCAATTAAATTTGATGGTTAAAGTGAATTCTTTATCTTTTCTAGCGCGATTATATCTGAAGAGAATATTGTTCATTTTTGGATCGCTACTTGTTTAGGTGATTAATTGGATAGAGATATTTATGAAAGTTTTGGTTTACTGAGAGTTTTTGATATGTATTGCTGTAAAGTTATAGTTTTCTGAGTTGAATTAAAGAATTCGACATTTTAATCACTTTCTTCCCTATTTGTTAAGTTTGGATATTTCTTTTTTGATGAAACTAAGTTGCTTTACTACTCTAGGGCCGATTTTGATGGCCACTCAAGGCACCTACCCTAGCTAATCCAAAGGATAGTGTATCAATATTTGATTCTAGGTTAGGTTACCCAGAATAGCTTTTATTTATATTGTGGATGATTTGTTGTCGACCTCATGATGTGAAGCATATAAAAATCAAATCTTTAATAGATTCTCATTCTTGAGCAACTCAATAGAAACTTTCAATCTCAATTTCTAACCTAGAATGTTGATAAATTCTACCTTAGGTAAAACTTACTTTAATGATTGAAGAAGATGCAAAAAAACTCCCAAAATAACTCATAACCTAGACCTTTCTAATCCAAACCAAAACAAGAAACAATCACTTCATAGAAACTTACTATGAACCTCACTCAATATCAAGATTTTACATCAGAACTTCAATACAAATACTCAGAATTGAATGTAATGATATTCTCAGAAAAAACAAACATTTTCCATTAAATCCCCAATACTTTACACTTTATCCTACATCCCACCTTTAACATTTACATTACCTTTGTCCTTTTCAATAAAAAACTTCCCGCTCACTTCTGCCTCGAAGGTAAGTTGTAGTAAAGAAGAAAAATTTAAGAAAATCACGATCTCATTTGAAAGAGGTAGAAAAGTATGTTCCTTAAATATTTTAGGCTGATGGAGTAAAAAAGAGCAAATTGTGAAACCCACTGCAGCCATTAAGTTGATTTACAAATCGAAAAAGTAAAAGTACTTAGAGTCGTCCACCAAGGGTGACTTCCAAACTTGCTTCTTCTATAGATCGTTTTAACTTAATGTTCTAGATATTAGGAAAGAAAAGGCAATGACGGTAGTGAGTGGTGGAAGGAGAGATGGAAATGTGAAAAATAAAATGTGAAAATAGAGCGATGGTAGATTTTATGGATTAATATTAAGATAAGAGAGAAGAAGAAAAGGAGTCACTTTACGGTTGTTCATAAATGACGTCTATCAAAAGATTTTTCTCTTTATGTAATAAAATTTAATGCTTATAATTCTGGATACTCCAAAAAAATTTAAAAGAAAGACGTCATTGGCGAACGATCCCTCCTTTTAAAATGCAAAATCATTTTTGTCTTCATCTTATCCTTGTCTATGGAAGTGGATAATACCAAGCTAGTTGAAAAAAATCTATGTATCAGCATGTATCTGCATTTTTACATACTTTTATGTTCTGAAGCCATATTACATGAAAATCATTTTACGTAAATTGACTGTGTAAAGTGTTTTTAATAGAAAAAATGGAAATCAACCGTGAATTGAGAATAGAAAGGAGCAATTGGAACAAAAGACCAATAGTACAAATTGTTTGTAATACAATACCACCCACGTATTTGTTCAGTACTCAAAATTAATAGGCGTCGACATCGGCAAAGTACTAGAGTCAACGATAATTTTGGGATCGAAATCAGCATTAGACTTTTAGGGTCTCTTAGATGTTATGTAACGATAAGAAGTGCTATAGTTCTAATCGTAAGTCTGAGGTGTCCTGTTTAACGTTACGTTTTATCCGAACTTACCCCATAGACTTTAGATAAGAATAAATCTGCTGAAATCTAATTAGCATCACATTTTCCTTCTCACTTAGCGATTCCTTATTATTTTGTTGTTATTATTATCATTTGAGAAATTAAATCTAGATTTGGCACGTCACTCAAAAAAATTTCTCCATCCTCGCGTAATTTTCTTTCTCTTTTTCTCCGCTCTCGCAACATTCCCATGCGAAAGTACTTTTTTATTAGTCAAATGGAAGAAGGATCATAAAAAATTAACATCATACTCGCTCTCAATATATCTCCTTCTCACTTACATCTCCACTGAGCTCAACGCATATATTACTTTTTATGCCTCTTAACGAATTTATTTATACTTATACATTCTTTCCTTCTTATTTGCTGTATTTTTTCTTTTTTTGGAGGAAAAATGGAGAAAAAAAAATTCATATTCATTATATCATTAATGTACATTAAATAGAAAAATCAATATTTGTAATGCGTGTGTAGACTGTAAGATTGTACGAGGGTATGAGTGTGGATGTATGTGAGAAAATTCTGCTTACATTAAAATTTACTTTATTTAATATCATATACAATAAATTTTTATATATACACAAATTATTCTAATGTATTCGTTCCAAGAATGTTGCGGCTTTTCTTTTAAGGCGTTTTCGCTTGTTATTAGCAAGAATGGAGATTTCAAGCTGGGAAAGAAAGTTACAAACTTTTTTTTCGTTGTTCTTATTATTTTCTTTTTTCGTCGTTATGAACTTTTCTGTTGTCTTTATCGTTTGATAAAACTTTTGTCGCTTGAATTGATTAAAATTTAAGTACTGTTTGGTATTCGTCTTTTCTTGTTACTCTTGTCAAAATTATGGATTTATCAAAAAAGGGGGTCGTTCGTAAATGACGTCGATCATTTCAAAAAGATGGGTTTGATCAAAGATAGACAACGATTTCAGCAAGATTAAAGTGACAAATACTACACTGAACCATAAAACGGGGTGGGGTTGAACGTTCCTGATCATAAACCTAACTTACAAACAAACCCTCGAACAACTCAAATTTTATAAATTAATCAAATCTGCGAAGCGTGGGAGACTTATTGAGACAAGTCAAATCAGATTGATTTGGGCAAATCTAAAACTAATTAGTCCGCATAAATGAAAAATTTTGTAATCTAATTAGGATGAAATTATGAAGCTACAACCTTTAAATATCATATTATTGAGAACTTAAGTGGAGCCAGTATTTACAAATTATTGAAAATATTTGCTAAAATTCAAATTATTTGTCACAATTTTAGATGTAGGCGGTTTGTTCTTTTATGTTGGCTTCTGAACCTCAATTTCCAATTATAATTTTTTCTTAAGCATCATGATGCATGCAAAAAAAACTCAATTCAGACGCGTAGGGGGAGAAAATACTTCCAAACCCCTCTTCAAATTACTGACTCAATTAATATTTTTTTGGTTTTCAAGCTTAAGTAATTGCTTAATCTGTATTTGGCGTGTGTGTTGATTAAATCTTCTTAAATTTCTAATTTCTTTTTTGTTGAGTTGAGTTTCGCACTTGTGGAGCTTAATTAGAAAATTCTTTTGAATGAAAGATTTAATTTACTGAATGAAACGTAATTTTCAAGAATCTTTCAAATGACAAGATTAGGCATTTATTAAGAAAACGTAAATCTACATCATATTTTAATGTAAGATGTCAAGTCATATAAATGCAATTGCTAAAAATATTATTAAGCTAAGGTCGCAGATATGAAAAAAAAATTTCTACTAATGATGAGCGTGGGTTCAAATCTCACCAAAAATTAATAATATTACAAGAGTAATTTAAACGAAGTAGAAAAGTTCTAATCTTAGTTTGATTTCGAACCAGAATAGCTCAAATCTAAAGAACCTTAAAAATTCAAAACATTAAAATATTGCAAATCAAACTCAATTCTTTGCATGAAATAAAATATTTAAAAAAAATATTATTTGAATAAAAAGAATCGAAAATTTGAAAATTACATATTCTCGAACACATTAATTCAAATTTAATATTTTCATCATATTGCAGCCGACTGATGGAAAAAATATGTAAATTTTCCATAATCAAATTCGAATCAATTTATTAAACTTTTTTTTGATGTGAATAATATTGATTCTTGCAGAAATATGTCAAAAAAAATTTGATGAATAAATTATTTCATGCTTAATAAACTAATAGAATTTTTTGTAAGCTTCCGAAAAATTTGTGCTGAAATTCAACTTAAAACTTGTTATAAAACCATAATCAGATTAATTGAAAATATTGTTTGTGTTGCTAAACAACTTTATGCATACATAATTCATTTAAATTTTTATTATTCCTCCGCTTTGAGGCTTTGAATCGTGCACTTGTTATCGGCAGATTACTAAACTTTGTAAACTTTACTAAGCATGCAAAATTAGAATTTTTTTGAAGCAAAATTGACGATTGTTTGAATTCTCATTGTTGTGGGCCATCAACATATGTGGGCTTCGATCATAACACTTGATTCTTTTTCTTACAAATAAATAAAAACATTTCTGAAAATTTTGCCTATAAAACCTTCTGAAAAATAATCTGTTTTTAACTCAAAGTTTTAAAAAGCTTTCAATTGAAATAATAAGATTCTAGAGTCTTTGAGATAATTTGAACTTCAATTGAAATTTGTTCAAAGAGTTTGGAATGAATGAATTCGTAAATATATTTTATTGCTGAAAAATATTCATATTTTATTAGAGACGAGCTTAAAGAAAGAGCAATTAAGAAAGAATTAGGTTCATTGGACCATGTTGTTCTGATTATACCTTTTGCTTCAAATGTTGAATCCATTTTCCAAGATTGTAAATATTTAATCGCATAGCTAATTTAATAATCAATTAAAACTGCACTTTTAAGTCACATTCTTAAAGATTTAATCAGTAAATTTTCTTTTACGTCCATCAATAAATGGAATAAATTCGATCGACTTCAAAAGTGAATGATTCTTAACTGATTAGGAACCCTGCAATTATTTCTGTATTCTAGACTAAGGGTCATTCACTTATGACGTCCAAAATTAACGGTCATTTTTCAAAAAAAAAAAACAATGGGCTTCGATGAATTTCTATTGTTCTTTTCTTGTTGACCTTCTTATATGTCAAAATTGAACGGCTTCTAGTAATCAGTCTCTTCAGTACACAAACCAACTGAGATCACAATCATTCTCATTATTACATTATAATTTTGATTAGTCAAACTTTACTCAAAGTAAACTTTTAGTTCCTATCCAACAATAATCGATTATTTAAAAATAATTCATGAACCCTAAAAAATTCAACAATCAAATATTTATTATGCTAAAATTGATGAGCCATACCATTAAGAAAATTATGAACTTTAAGACAATATTTTGCAAACAAAAAATATGTTTGGCTATTCCACACCTACAGACTACAGAATGTCAGTCTTGACAGCATAAATGATGATAAGACAATTTTATTATTGCAAAAACGTCACTACTGAGTGAAAAACAAAAACTTAATAATTTATAAAGAAAGCTGCTACTCTGAAAATTACGATGTCTGCCTTTAACGTCAATTACAATGAAGAGCTTAAGACATTTTGGAAGTTCTTCAAATAAAAATAAATAAATAATTTACCTTAGCTGTAGAATTTAATTTTTAAACTTGGAAGATTTATGAAGGAATAAGAAATGAGCAGAGCTTGAAATTAATTTGGATTTTGTAAGATGTTGTGTCTTAGCAGAAGAGTTGAATCTTGATATCGAGCTGCATGTAAGCGAATCTGCTAATTGGTTGAGCAATTGAAAACATATTTTGTGAGGACATGAGTTCGATTCCCAGTAAAATCCGAAAAATTTGAGCCATGCGACTTGACTTGATTAAAAATTCATATCGCCTTCAAATTCTGCTTCCAGCAAATAAAGCCTTTTAGTACAAGCCTTGGAAATTTATATCTAAAACAATATTTATTTTCATCATCAAATAAAACCTTTTATAACCCATATTTTTTCTCTCCCTCTCTTTTATTTACTTTTATTTAGGTTCAATGAGTAACTTGCACAGAAAAATGTTAAAAGGTCAAAATGTCAATTGGTTGTAAATTGTATCTGGTTCTAGAAATATTAACAATAATTTTACAAGGTAGGTTGAGCATTCATACATACACACGTATGCCATAAAATTATTCCATTCTTTTATAGTTAAAGCTATTAATTTGATTACAAAGGAAGGCACTAACGTACAACAATAACATAAAACGTATTAAGGTTCATTGTTCTGTCGAATGTTGTAAGATAACAAGAAAGTTAATATGATGCTAATAATGAAAGGCGCATTTTTATTGTGACTCTCTTTGTTAGCATCACAATGAGCACCTTGCTCACAAGCCGGCAAGCTAAATTACTTAAAATATCGTATGAATGGACATTCTTACGAGTCATTAGTTGGTGCGATAAATCAATCATTATTAGAATGATGAAGAACTTTCTTTCTTAATTGGACGATTTCACTTTTGATTGACCAATTATGTGACATATGAGTAGTCGTAAATAGCGACAGATTTCTTTGTTATTGCTGAATTGAAAGGAAAGCAACATGTTATATCCGACATACTCGAAAAGATGCTTAGAGATAGAAAGATCAATTTTTAAAGGCTGAATTTTTTACTAAAATAGATGATTTTCATTATGAATGTGTTGTCCTACTGAGAAGGCAGCATAGCTTTAAAAATAAACCTCAAAAATTTGTTCATTTGTTTTGATTACCGAATTTTTTTTAAAAAAGAATCTTTTGTATAGTCCATTGTAGAAAACAAACAGCCCTTTTCGGTTTTGTGAATGAGACCGACTAGATCCGTATATGCGAATGCAGAGTGTGACTCGTAATTGTTGTTTTTGCGGAAGAGAATTTATTAAGGATAAACTATGTAAAGAGGAAAATTTCAAATGAGACTATAGTGTATTTAGGTCCAAAAGTTGATTTCTAGAACAAACAGAGGGTACCATACCTTAGTCATAGTCAAACTTATAATTTACTAAAGTGAATAATCTAGCTTTTTTATTCAAGAATTGGTATCCAAGGATACCTCTCCTAACCTACCCAATCTCGAGTTGTCCTAAGCAGCCATTATTAAAAATCAAGCTAGGGAGTCTTGTAAGAGTACTAGGCTTCGATAAGAGCTTCCGCGAGGTTTCAAAAGCCATATATCAAGCTAGAGTATTTTTTAAGATCCTGAACCCCCTGAATACACTACGTCCCTTCTACAGGAACCTTAAAACATCATATTGCGAAGGTAAAACTGAAATCTTGGAAACATATCCAACACAAACTCAAAGCACACATAGCTAAATATATACTCAACCAGACACCTTGATGATAATCCAGATTACACTTCAAAAGAAGCTCTTTTTAATGAAAATAGAATGGAAAATTTTTTTTACAAAAAAAATTATATTACAGACATAATTTTTTATGTACCTACAAGAAACATGAAAGCAAGGGAAATAAAATTCCATGTGGGAGGTTCAATGTGTGAAAATTTTTTCTGTAGTTTATGTTCTACTTGAGAGCTTCGCATGTAGACATTGACAAATACGACAGATACATTCAGTCCCTTTTCCTTTTTCTGTCGAAATGAGATTAAATTAGAAAGTTTAAACATTGACTTTCCATATTTTTTTTATGTTCAACTTTAAAAATGTTTAATTGACAAACGGAAGCATGAACAGTTGAATGCAGTTTATAGTGAGCAGCTGCCTAGGTGAAAGTTTATTTTTTTAACAAAAAGGGTTTTAAAAACATTCGAGAAAATAAAAAAAGTTCAATTTACATCGGAAGCTTGGGGTTGAACGACCCCCCCCCCCCCCCCACTTTCACTCCTCCGGGTTCAAAAATATCAAGCTACTACCCAAATTTAAATAACTTAATATTTACATAAGAGTATGTAAAATGTCGTTAGCCC
Source organism: Chironomus riparius (assembly GCA_917627325.4). Taxonomy (NCBI): domain Eukaryota; kingdom Metazoa; phylum Arthropoda; class Insecta; order Diptera; family Chironomidae; genus Chironomus; species Chironomus riparius. The sequence goes on from OU895878.1 coordinate 50,708,205, forward strand.
AAGTACAAAAAGGGATACAATTTATGTTGTTGCTGCCTCTCTTTTATATTCTTGTATGCATTGTAAATGGATTAAAAATGTATACACGCATGAGAATCGATTAAATACAGAATTGATATTAAACCGCATTTTATAGTACTTTTTAATTATTATTCTCAGTGAGGTACGATAAAAGGATTGCTATAATTGCCTTTACATAAAATTTAATTGATTTAAAATAAATAATAAAATGCACTCGGAGCAGAATGAACGGTAGCCAGTGATAATTATTCAAATAAATATTCATTTTTTTCCATAATTAAATGGATGAAAAATTTTTCATTTTTTGCATATATTCATGAAAATAATTGTTCGTAACAAGAGCATTATACAGTTCGTTGAATAGCTTTTTGACTGAACGAATCCTTGTAATCCAATTTTTATTTTTGTAAAAATCATCAAGAAAATGATTGAATTATGTTGGCATTTCAATGAGAAAAATTAAGCTACCGTGCACAGTAAATATACAGCTAATTTATTTGAATGGAATTTTTGCATTTAAGTCATTCATGACCAAAAATGTATGAAGAATGACTCGACATGTTAACTATTTACATAGCTTGACTAAAACAAGCATTCATAAACGATTTATTTCTTATGATTAATGCACGAAGAACATTACTTGAGAAATTTTTTAAAGTATGAGGATTTTGTGAGAACATGAGAAACAGGGGGACGGTCAAGGGTGGGGAACTGATAATTTGATAATTTCCGACCAATTCTTCAGTTCCGCACCATTTGAGGCTGTTTTATTGAATTGACAGCACAACTTTTAAACACTAAAATCCAAAAGCTAGAGTTTTTATTTAAAACTTTTCATAAGTTTACAAAAGCTTGTTGCTGTGAAAATTGGCACTTAAGATTGTGAACTGAAAAATCTGTTGATATCTTTAATTTTTGATGCCTTCAGGGTTGAGGAGTTACAGAATTGTGTGATTTCTGTGTTGAATAAAAAATAATCATTTCCATTAATATCAATGTTCTTAAATAAATAGCTTGTAGCTAGATTGAATTTAAAATTCCATGTATTTTAATGGATAAGCTTTCAATAAGGTACTCAGATGAAAAAAATACAGCACAAGAACATAAAAAAGTTTCAAGTTTATTTGCATACTTGAACATTCTTTAACAACTCATTGGATAACAGCATTGAAAATCATATTACAATCTAGTATGTATCTTACATCTTTACAATAGAGATTCTTCTTCGATAACTTGACCATCTCATGCAAATATGCCAGATCTCAATTATGGAGAAAAAAAAGCTCTTGATAAACTGATATGAATGACATCTAGAAAAGAGAAAAATTTCGAAAATTTTAATATACGATCCACATCTGCAATAAAAATTTCATATCCCAGAAAAATCTATGAAGCAGCTCTATGGTAATAAAAAAAAGGAAAAAAATTTCAATAAACTTTCTGTGTCTCTATTGAGCAACTCGTAACAATAAACGAAATATATTGGATTTTTTTTGGATCTTAGACAGTGATGGATAACCTGTGTGCCGTGGTTCTTCAGAGGTCTATTGTACTTGCTCAGGTGTACTTTATAATTTTAATGAAAGACGTCGTTCATAAATGGAATTTGTTGACTCCTTTTTTTCTGTCCCCAAAAGATCACATCATTCACTTATGACGTCCAGGGGGGGGGGGGGGGGGGGGAGGATTAGAAAGAAAATAACAACAACAATTCCTGGAAATCCGTTTTTTTTTTTGAAAATGACCGTTCATTTTGGACTTCACTACATAGCGGTTTTAAACCAGATCAATCACTGAAATAAACCGAATCATACGAATCACACCCCTGGAATAAATGATAGAATGAAGAAAAATGCATTTAAAAAATGTTCCATATCATTTCTTTATACAACCCAAAATTACGTAAAGTCCTTATTTATTATTTACAATTGATCAGTAGAAGATAAAGTATTGTGTTCTTTTGGATATTAATTCCTTATTGGGTTTCATATTGAGATCCAATAATCCATACAAAATGCTGAATTATGATCACAAAGGGAACATAATCATAATGTATGTTAATGCACATTTATTGAGGATGAAGAGAACGGAAAAAAGTATAAAAATAAAATTTTTAATTCTCATCCTGCTTATAAAGCAACAGCAACAACAACAACAATAACAGCCAACATAAACAATGTTAATGAAAATTTGATTTTAATGACATAGGTTGGAAAGTTTCATGAGAGCGCTTTTAATAATTGTGAAATTATTAAAACATTATTATGATTATAATAGCATGTACACGAAACGAACAAGTGCTTATACGAAAGTGGATACAACTTGCGTAATTAAATATCATTCATCATAGATGATGATAACAATTTAGCCATGAATATTACGAGTGTGTGTATGTTTATGTGTTCACAAGAGCGCAGCAAAGGCTAAACAAAAATCTAATGAAAATATTTTTCATTAATTTTTTTGGCTATGTCGACCTTTTCACGCAGTATGGAACAAAATAGGAAAAGAAATGCAGTACGATATAAATGAATAAATAATTAATGAATGTTTTGCGTCTATCATTACGTTATCATTATACTAAACTAGATATATTATTTATACAGCATGACGCATATCGTATGGATGGGAATTTATGCATAGTCACGAGAAAAAGGAAATGAATATCAATTTGAAATGATTTTACACATTTCTAGCGGTAAGATTAAAAGATTATAAAGTTGAAAGTTCAGAATTTGATATTTGGAGTGTTTTGACGTCGGTAAAACTTCAATTGGTAATTATTGTTTTTTTTAAGGGTTTCCAAAGCTCAATATACATTCGTTGTCCCGCCACACTCCTCTGGATACGCTCCTAATTTAATCATAACATTCAGATCCAGACATTATATATCATATTAAGCTTTGTGAATCTTTGTCATCCTTGAGAAAGATTAGTATTTGGTGGGAATCGAACCCACGTCCTCACAAATAAGAGTTAAATGTATTCAGTCTGTTACCTAATCACTCACACCACAGAGACTTAACTATCGTACTTGCAGATTCGCATATATCTGGCTCGTTACCCCAGATTCGACTTTGCTCAGATATCACAGTGACATACTTAAACAATTCCTTAATATCAGCTAATCAAACAAGTTCAACGTCCCAATAATAAAGAAGAAAATCACATCATCAAAAGTTCAATATTTGACCTGCATACAAACTATGTACAACAAACTTCCTAATTTAAAATTCTAATTAACAGCACGTCAAATTCAAAAAACTTTCCAGACTATTTTTTTCGGCTATTTCGATTTGCAAGAAAGGTCAAACATCCCAAAAATTCACAAACTCAAACTAATTAAATTTTATTAAAATTCAAACACAGTTTTTTTTAAAATTAACATAACAAAATAGCAATCCTGCTTCTACCTTGCTGTCGATTAACATTTTCCAATCAAAAACAGGTGCATTAATAGCATCAATGGCTTATAGTCAGACATTCATTGTTTAAAATGTATCTCTACTTTATTTGCTTTTCTGCTCTGTACACTAGTTATCTACGCTAATCCCCTGGAGCTTAAATAAAATGAATGGAAATAAAAAAAAAGTTTTGTATAGATTATTTTATGAAAATTTTCAATTTTCAAAAGTTTTTGACAATTTGACAGGCACAGAATAAATAGAGCAGTTTAACCTTTTAAAATTATTTTTAAAGCATTGTTTTATGAAATGCAAGGTTATTGAAAAATGCACAAAAATCATCTTCGGCATGAGAGGTAATCATATCATGAATGTACTGGATAGAAACTAAGTTTGAGTATCGAAAAACCATGGCGTAATATTTTTTAAAAGTATCTTAAGTGTGGCAATCGCATTTATAGAACAGTTGAAAGCACATCGACTTTTTATTTAAAGAAAGGATGCCCAAAGTGGCTCTAAATGCTATTCCTAGCTTCAATTATATTTAATACTGAACATCTACACTTAAAGCTAATCCATTTGACAGTGAATTCCACATGTAAGTGAAGTTTATTGCACTCTCACGTTCAGCTACATTTTGACAAAGTTTGTACATTGTAAACAGTCATTTAGGGCCATATGAAGTCATTTCGTACTCAATAGTGTCATCTGGTGTTGTCTTGTGTTACCTAAAGCTAGCTTAGACTTCCCAAAGGTCACCTCTAGTTACCTAGAATGTTCCATAATCCAAAATTTACTACTAAACTATCCAAATGATGTTGAGGCTATCAGCATACTCAAACATGAAATTATGACATCAGAAAATCCAAAATAAGCAACCCCTTAACTTTGCTTATAATTTTCTTTCATTATTTTAATGTATACAATTTCATCTAAACCACAAAATTATGCATATAGACAGACCGATAAAAATATAAATAATAATCCTTCTATGACGGAGTGTTGCAATAAAAATAAAAAATACTATGGAATAATAGAAAGGAAGAAGCAAGAAAAGAAATGCTGCAAAAATATTATTTACGTGCCAAAAGAACATTATTTATTCAATAATTTTGATGATATTTTTTTATGTTGCTGTGCTATTTTGGCTTTCGCATACAAATTCAATTAAGCATGCTATATTTATTCATAAATTTCATAACGTAAAGGAACGAAGCAAAAAGAAACTTTTCTTCAACTATATAGTATTAAGTTTTTTGCATTCATAAAATGAAAATAGGAAATATCCAATTGAAAATTTGTACTTCCTATTTATGTAATCTGGAATGGTCATTTGTGAAAGAAGGAACATGAAAATTATAAGGCAAGAAATAATGCGACTTCATTGTTAAAAAGAAGCCTGTTGAAAATATGAAATATTAAGATAGAAAAGAATATTATTCGGGGATGGTAAATAAGTCAAACATTGAATTTTAAAATCTTTAAGCAAGAGAAGTGAGCTAAAGTTGCTCGGTGGCGGAATGGTTTAGTACTTCGGTACCTAATTATTTCAATACCGAAACATCGATCATAAGTTCGAGACTGGGCATGAGAAATTTTTCACTTGTCCTTTTTCGAATCATATGTACTGCAAATGAGGCTCACAGCCTTCATTTGTAGGCTACAGGCAGAAATGTCAGCAAAGGAATGGTTCGAATCCCACTATAAATTGTAGGTCTAGGTTTGAGTGCAGTGGTTTGGCGCATCCTTACTCGTTAAACTCTTATTAGCTGCGAAACGCCCTAGTGCACCTCTGAATCACAATTGATCTGAATAGGTCGAGTTTTTTAAAAGCAAGAGAAGCAAAACTCAGAGTCTAGTCTGCTACACTTGAAAAAATGCTTGAAAGCCTGGTCGGTCCCGCTTTTTCAGAGCTGAAATCGGGATATGTCCCGATTTTTTACCGAAAATCGGCAAAAAAACCGATAGCCAATTTAACACCGACATCAATTACGAACAACTCCCCACTTCCCTCCTCTTTTTGGCATATTCTATCATAGCATTACTGTATTTTATTTTACAAATAAGTTAACTCAATTCATTTCAATTCTGTTTCTGTTTCTCTTCTCGTCCTCACCCTCTGTGTCTACAATAAGTTGTCAAATTTATATACTTAAAGAAAATTTCCTTCTGACTTGATTCCAAATAGTCTTCATTATGTAATAATTTCATTTATCATGGTAGGGAGCCTTTCAAATCTCTTAATGGAATTTTTAGTGCACTCTTCCTCTTCCAACAGACAGACGATGAAAATTGTGAGATGGATTTTCTGTGTCACAGAATTGAAATTAAGTTCCTTGTTTGCTCTTAATTATTCTAATTTATTGACATTCAATTTGTGTGTGTTTATAATAAATTATCTAAATAATAAATGGAAAAGGCATGAATTGAGTGTCGAAATATGATAAATATCTACACAGATTGACTTGTAATTGAATCTAATTCAAATATATTTGTGATTAATTAGGAAATTATGGTATGGGCGTTGATGATGTATTGTTAGTCCAATAACACGTTTATTTCGATGCATAATGATATTATATTCATAATTTTGGACAGGATTATCATTTGAATATTGCAATATTTTCACATACTTTAGTATTGCGCAGTGCTTGATAATAGCCAAGCACTTAAACCTTCCCATAAACTATCAATTTTATGAAATTGGGAGTCTTTTTGTTTGGGTTGTTCTTAAATGACGTCTCAATGTCTTGAGTTTCAGCTCGTTGTAACTAAAATTTCTGGAAAATCATGTGATATACATCCTTAAGTGTCAATACACCCACATCTCTAGATTTGCCACAATAGACATCACTTCTGTACACCCCCCATGCAGAAAAATTACTAGAGTGTCGCATCTGCTGCGAATTTCTATTTCCAGCAGTAATTTTGCTTATTAATCCCTCCTGAATAAGTGGTTTGACAAAACAATGAGAATGACCTATTGTACTTTAGCGAAAATACTTTGTATCGTTATTATCAAGCAATATATCAAGCGCAATCACGAGGGAAATTGTCAAATTATTTGCGGACTAGCAGCGCATCCCACACAATTCTCTGGATCTTCGCACAAAAGAAATTACTGATGGGTAGGAAATCTTTTATAGAAACACCTGCTTCGAGGTACGTCACAGCTAAGTTATGCCACACATTAAGAATTTATTAAATTGTAGATTTATATGATAACAATCGCAGCTATTTTTCCCACGAAAAATATATATATTGACTGTGAGCTAATCGTATGAATTTAGTAGCATAAAATATTATGAATATTTATGCCTCAAACGCAGCTCATTATACATCGTGCTAATGAAGTTTGAAGAAATGAAATGTAAACGAATTACAAATTTATATTATTCAATCCACTGACATCCAACAGTACATATTTTTTTCGTATCTTAATGTTCCTGGATATACCTACAGCGTTTTAATATCGTAAATAGAATATAGACTGCGTCAATTTCCATAATTAATCCAAATTAATTAAATAATTTCATTTAAGTTGCCATTAGATGCCACATTTAATATTTAATGCGACTTTATCGATTTTTTTTTGCGCCTCTGTTGTTGTATTTTAATTATAATTCACTAATTATGTTTGATTACATACAAAACATTCATTTCCTTAATTTGAAAAAGCAAATATCGGGTTGTGTGGATCGTAATGGAAATGTGTGGCACATAAAACCTAAATTTGGAATGCACAGAAAAGAAAACTATAAATTATATTATTGATGTTTAAGTGCGCTTTCAATAACACAGCAACACAGCAAATGTGGCGTCCCCTCCCTTCCGCAAGTTCACCATGAAAACATTTTTATGGCATAAATTCAAATAAAATAATGAAAATAAAAAAAAATATTTGGCATCGGAATGGTTTAAGAACGAAAACTGCCGTCGAATATATAGGAACATTGTTATTTATGCTCTTCCCCATTTTAAGCGAGAAAGTTTCAATTTTTTCCATCATTTTCCTCTATCCGTTCAATTCAATTCCTTTACTATAAATTTCAATATATTATGATGATAGCTTTCGCATTTCTTTTCCATTTTTTACGACAATAAAAAAGAAATTTATCTTACAAAGTTTCTCCTTTTTAACTTTCCGATGTCACTCGCAATGAATCTCGTATTGATACATTTCCATTTATTCATTCTGCAACAATGACCGTAAAAAGCTTCCTTTTAAACCGCATTTGAAAAAATATATCGAATATGAAAAGTTTTTATCGTTATGCATTTGTTAGTAAAATAAGCTACACATGGAGGATACTTTCAGGATGTTGCCTGAAAGATTCGAAACTTCTTATTCCAAATGGATGGTTTTATATTGGAGTTGCCTTATTTTTTTATGTATGGAACTAAAAGGGGAAGAAAATCTATTCAAGGATTTAATTTCCGGTTGATGATGACCTGTGCTTATGATGTGTGGCATTTACAGGAAGTCTAATGCTGCCACAAAATTGACGACTTTTCAAAAACTGACATTCAATGATTATGAAATGTCAAGAAAATTAATAATTTTCTTAAATATACTAATTTTAAGGTAGCTACTCAGGGGCGAAGCCAGGAATTTGAAGAGAAGGGGACAAAAAAATTTTTTGTATGGAAAAATTTAAGGGGGGGAGGGGGTTGGATTTTTGTGATTTTTCATAAAAACCCTAACAAAATAAAGAAATTTCTGTTTAAGTTGTCCCCCAAATTCCCCCCTGGCTACGCGACTATAGCTACTCTATCTGGTTTTTGGCGCATTTTTTCTTAAGAAACAATGCCTTTAAAGGTCTACTTTGGCTGGTTGGTTGGCTGGCTCACAAAACCGTTGAATATGAAACTTTATTTTTTAATTCGACATTTTTTTTTCAATAAACACGAATTTACAGATTCAAGCAAAGAAACCAATTGCTCTAAGTCAGAAGCTACTAATTTTAAAAACCTAGTCACCTAGTAAGTTATTCACTAGCTTCAAAGTGTGAAAATAATAAAATCTATAAATAACCCAATTATGAATTTTTTATAAATTTTCTTTAAAAAAATCTCAAACACGATTATTCAGCACATAAACTTTGTTCCATTTAATATTTCAAAGAATACTTAATTAATAAATATACATAGTCACCTAGTGACGTCAAACTTTTTGATTTGTTCGAATAAACTTTTTTAACCAACTTTTCATCACGATCGTTATTTTTTCTACCTGAAAAAACACAATCGACTGATTTTTGTTGGTTTTGAAGCTATTTAAAATAAATTATCGTCTTGTAATTAAATCATGAATTATTATTCTAATGTAATGGCTTTTTAAAATTAATTACTGAATTAATTTAAGTGCCGCACGAACGCTCTAACCTTGAACTTACAGGAAAGTAATCAAATTATTAGTTTTACATACATTACATCGATTTTTACATGCTACAACATGTAGAACAAGATATTTTTGTAAATAAAACTAGAATCTCATTCTGTTTCTTTTCTTTCTAGATTTTATATGTGCAGACATTAGTTTATCATCGTTAGGAAAAAATAGTTACAACTCATACACCGACTTACATCCGAAATGGGGTCTTGTTAGCAATGTCACGACACAAATAGGAACACATGCTTATCTTCCTTGCAAGGTAAATATGAATTTCAAACAGCAAATATGTAGCAGAAGCAATTTCATATGGCAAACAAGACAAATGACATTGACAGAAGTAGAAATGGAGAGAAAATAAAATAAAAAAAAAATTCTAATAAATCTTTCACTTCTCTAAACAAGCGTCAAAATCTGAACTCTAATAAAAAGACAGGCACGAGTGAAAAAAAAATAACAAAAGAAATGAAAAAAAAAGCTTTGGTAATAAGTGCTGCTGTATTTTCTCATCTCACTGCCTTATGCCATCAAAATCTTGTGCGTGGAAATGGATGGCAGGAATAGAGAGTGAAGATAGCTAGTAGAAAACAAAAGAGAAGGGGAAGATAAAAGCCTGAAGAAACTATAAAAAAGAGTGTATAATACCCATAAATTACATCCGCACACAATTTATGGGTTTTGCATTTATTTTTCCTTTTTCCTCTCTTCTTTTATTAGAAACTTTTTTTTTTTCATTTCTGGCTTTTTTTCGGTGGTTGATGCTGAAAAACTAAATAAATATCTAACACACGAAAGAGAAGAAGGCAAAAAAAAGGAGGAAAAAATTGAATGTCGGATGGTTTATTGCTGAGGCGAGAGATATACGTATTTATAAGATTTGTGCTGTTTCTCTGGCTACATGTATTTCAATTTTATTACGTTTATATTGCATCGAATGGAATTACGCTGAGAAAATTAAAGATGAAGCTGCTTTTCATTAGTGTTTAAGATTCTAGCGCGGAGCTATGGGAGAGTGAGGTTAAATTTGATACAAAGGGGTAAAATAGCTTGATTTGATAATTTTTTCATTGCTCATGAAAAGTTTGTGATAGGAATTTTGAATCGATACTTTTTCTCATCATGTTGTTTTCCCCTTGACATGAAAATTTCCCATCATGTTGTTTTTCCCTTGACATGAAAATTTTCATCAGGTTGTTTCCCCCTTGAGAGAAATTTTCCATAATGTTGTTTCCCCCCTTGATAAAACCCAAGACATATGCTCACTCTCATTCTTCATATCAAGAATATTGATCCACCGAGCCTTACTCATTCAAAATCACTAGCTACCAAGATTAAATTTCATATTCAAAATTCAATTTTCAAAATTCATCAGAAAATTCTCATCAAGCTATTCCCATTATCCTAGAAAATTGCAGCATAAAACAATCAATTGAACCACTTGATATGATCCAAAAAGCACTCTTCACTTCTCTTCATGCATAAAAAAATTGTTTTTATCAAAACTTGCAATGCAGCTAGACTTGTTGAGCGTAACCAAAAAAAAATAATATTTGAAAATGAAATGTATGCCTTAACATCTTAACCACAAACATATAACATCTACACATGCACATATTCTATGGATTCATGAAAATTTGCATGAAGCATCATAAAAAAAATTTAATTCTCTGTTTTACGATCCACTTTTTTCCTCAAACCGTAATATCTAATGAAATAGCCATTGTTGTACGCTTTGGCATTGACTGAAATGGATTACATATTGGGTTTTTATTCTGGAATGGACGATAGAAGCTTTCAGCTTTTGTGCATTTTAAATTACTGTAATATTAGTTTTATGGAATTACTTGAAATTATAAGGGAAGATTCTAATTGGAGTTATTGGTTTATGGAGCTTTTTAGAAAAGTCTTCCATTAACGGATTTGGAATTTTTTCTATCAAAAATTTAAGCTGAAAGCTTTAAACTGCAAAGTAACAGACATATGACAATCTTCGTATGTCTGCATCTATAGACACAAGAATCAATGGGATCTTGAATGATTTACTTTGAGCTTTTGATTTTTGGAAGGAGTTGTTCATAAATGACGTTGAAGTGAGCTCTTTCCTTTGAGCAAGATGATTTATTGATTGTCAAATTGAGAGTTGCTTTTTCGTCCATCCTACAGTAATATAAACATCATTAAGTTCCTTTTTGAATCTAGTATGAAAAGGGAGTCTTAAGGTTCTGAAGTTTGTCGCGAAGATTTCTAAAAGGTAGCTTAATAATACACTTTGTTCGGCTGTTCGGGGCAAGAAAAACTTTTTAACCAGGCTTCGTAAAGAGCTCGGGTTTGTTTTATTAGCTCAGTTTTATAGAATTATTGACCGACCGAACAGTTAAAAGTCTTAAAACGGTGCATTTATACTTTAATTAATGATGTTTTTATTTCATATGAAAAACACGTGCTGGGTGCGTTCAGAAATAACACGAGAACTTCTGTAATTTTTTACAATAAGCAGTCAATAATGGCAATTTAATGAACATCATTTTCGGACAACCCCAAAACACTTTCCTTAAGAAAATAAATAAGACCTTGAATCAAACTCAAAATCCCAAATAATGACAATAAAAGCTTCTTGAGACTAAAGCCAAGCACTCAATAAGATTTACAAAAATGCGCATTGTTCTCATTCCGCACGAAATAACAAAATTCACATACCAGCTTTTTATTCTTTAGTATTTACATTGCACACACCGTCATGCTTATAAATGATGACTCAAAGTTACGTTTGGGAAAAATAAAATGTTGAAGTAATCGTTATGTTGATTACAAAACGAACACTATCCCCTTATGCATCCAACAACTGTCATGAGTTAGGTTATATTACATTCCATTCAGCAGGCATTTTCATTCCATTCTTCTTTATTTTTATTTTTTGATAAGCCTAACAGTATAATCCTCTTTTGTTTCTTCTCACTCACTCTGCCATCCTCTTAGCCTCGACCATCCACATTCGTAAATAGACATGTGAGTAAAAAACAATCCCAAAAGCAATAATTAGGCAATAAATTTTTTGCCAGGCATTTAAGTGGTGATGAATATTGTAGCGATGGCGTTGGGGCATTTTCGAATGAGATAGGCACGAAAGGAAATAAAATGAGCTAAAAAGGAGGAAGATAACTGAAAGTTTTATATACACAACAGCAACGTAAAGCATTTCTAGATGTGAGAGAAGGAAGAAGACGAAGAACTAGCGTCTGTATAAAGAATGGCACAATAATGAACACGATAAACCGATCATTAAATTAAGGAAACTGAACCATAAATAAAATGAATAAAAATTATCGAAAAGTTTTCCCGTCTGATGTCCGCTCTTCCTTTCAATTTTCTCTCTTCTTCTTTCGATTTTTCGTTTTCTCGATTCCTTCTCACTTCTCATTTCGACATCCATACACACATATTTTTTATTTTCAATGTCCATGGGAAATTGAACCTTTTTTTCTCTTGATTTTTTTTTTGTCAGGAGGCAATACTAACCATTGCCATTGCTTTCCCTATTTCCTCTCTCTCGTTCTTCTACGCTTCAGCCAAGGGTTTGTTCAGATGGAATGGAACAGTTGAAGAGAGATGCTGTATGTATTTATTTAAAATGTTATTACCTTCCCGATCGGCACATATTGAAATTCATTTAAATTGACGAACGGGATGATAGTATAATTAGCACCACATGGCAACCACTTGGCGTCCAGTTAAAAATTGCTTTTAAGCGACTGCCACTTTGTTCTAATAATACTATTAACCCGGCTGACAAGTGGTAAATATTTCAATGTGTGACGATCGGGATTAAAAGATGAGAGGAAAGGGATGAAGGAGGTACATCACAAAACTCAAAACCATCACATAACATCCAAACGAGCCCTCAATCTTTCGATTTCATTTTTCGATAGGATTTGAGAAATGGCACAAAGAAAATGACCCACATCAGCAGAATGTCGTTATTTTATTGCCTTTAAAGTGTAATGATGATAATAATAGTAAATTTTTGGTTTCATTACAATGCTATAAAGTTATGTATATTTGGATTTTAAAAGTCGATTTTCCATTTTTATTAGATTATCATTGGCATTGGCAAAGCCTTTCTCGCTTCTTATTACACTGTGTATAAGAGAAAAAAATATGTAATAAAAAGGTTTGTCGTACAATGAAACAAAACCATGAGGAGGAAAATTATCAGATTACTGACTCAATAAAAAAAATATCTAAAAGTTATTATTGTTTGGTCACTTTGAGGACCTTTATTAGATGTTATTACTTCAGTGTAGCTTCCAAAAATTTTCTCGTTATTTTGAAGTTTATGTGTAATTTTTTAGTTGATTTGTTTTATTATGATTACAAAAAAAGTTGTGAATAAGGGTTCAGTTGAAACAGGAGGTGAAGGTTTTATGGTGGGAAATAGATGGAGCTAATAGAGGTTGTCATCTGTTGTTATGCTCAACAATTTTAAACGGGGGTGTCGAATTAAAAATACTGGGAGTATAAAAATGAATGCAATCGTTGACAGTCTGTTGAAATTAACTATAACTAAGAAGAATCTCATTGACATTAAAATGCATTCAGATCTGGAGCATAGCCAGGAATTCCTGGAAATCCTGGGGAGAGTTTCTCGTTAAAAACATATCCACACTCCTTACCCTGAACCAAAGCTTACACCAACTCATAAAATATGCACTAGGATAAATCTGAGGGAAGGGATTAGTGGAGATGAAAACATAAACTAAGATCCTCGATTTTGGGGACTTAAATCCAATGCCAACCATCGTTAATTAATAACCTAAATTGTCATTCATAAAAACTCAAAACATCTACCACGTCTATATCAAAAGAACCTCATCCTGGATCATTTAAAAAATATTAAGTCAATTAAATATTATTAAACTCTCAATTTTAATTCCACGAAATTCATTTGTCTTGTTTGCCTCATTTAGAAATACCTCGCAGCTCTTGTAAATGTTTAAACAGAAATAATTTGACTCGGATTATTATCCAAGAAGCCTAGAAGAAGGCATTTTAAAGTAATTACATCAAAAGTAGGTCAAAAATTTAAAAATCATTGGAATAATAGCTTGACACGGACGGAATCTCTTTGGAACACCTGCAGAAAAATACACTCGCGTAGTTGTTTTTCATAGATTTTTAACTTTAAATCCTTGAAAATTAATTACATTTTCCAGAAAATTTGATGGAACTTCATAAACAACGAATTTAAAAATAAATCCAAATTAAATTGTTTCCCCACAAAATCCCGAGTGTAAGTGAAAAGTTGACTTCTCGTGAAAAAAAAAAGTTTGTTGTTTGTGTGGCCATAGTTCTGAGAAATCCTTAAAAATAAAATTTCCCGAAGGTGTTCTTGGAAATGTTTTGTTTGTCTTCATTCTCTATATGCTGAGCCTAGAGGAATACGTTGTGTATTTATATATTTATATCAACATTATGAACTTTTCGAAGCTTTTTGTGGAGGTTAATTTAAAACATAATCTTCTGAACTTGCTGTAGATTTAGAGTTGAACAATTTGTGCCTTAAGTTCACCCAAAAATTAAGTTTTATATCATTTTTTTGGAATTTATGAAAACTACTAAGTTTTTGAAAAAAAAACACTTATGAATTCCAGGTGGGGGGGGTCAGCTAAAAAAACAATAGAAATTCCTGGAAATCCATTGTTCTTTTCTAAAAATGACCATTAATTTTGGGAATCTTAAGTGATCGGCCCCTTACTAGATTCCTAACAAGTTTTGTAATGATTTTGATTGCTGAAGGAATCAAGTTGTATCTGATAAACGCTGCGCCAAAAAATTTATTGCATCATTTAAACTTAAAAAAATTTAAAAGTTCCATTAAAAATCTTTCAAATAAGGTATCAACCTAGTGTGCCAAGGCACGCAGTTTGAGAACCATTTGCCTGCTTCTTTCTTTAGCTTCTTTAATTACAATTTTAGAAATCTTCTTAAAAATCATTTTTTGAAATACTAGAAAATTGTTGTTATTAAACTTACAACATAGTAATGTTCCGTAGCACATTTATTAACCATCACTGAAAAATCCCAAGAATTCAAAATATTTATTCTTCAACTCGAAAGTTTCCCAAAATAAACTTCAAAGTTACAACAATATCTTCAAAACATAAAAGATCCATATTCAAGGTTGTTTATTGAACTTAAAGGAATTCGTTTATTAAAATAAGATAAAAGAAGAAATTTTCTCATTTTCATGTCGTCGACAGCTGTTATTAAAATTTTTCTAATATAAGAATTTTGCCTATCAAGAACCAAGAATATCTTCAAAAAGTTTAGAAACATGAAAAAGACCTTGAAATTAACTTTCCTTGAACGACAAAGGAAGTAAACTCTGATGTTGATATTTTTTTAAACAGAAAATTACAAAATATCGATTTATCGTTAATATGTTTGTATGTTTATAATAATAAAGTGAAATGCTTATTTGCTAAAGATGTAAGCTAATGATGCAAATAAAAAAACAACAACATTAAGCGCAAACATAGCATGTCAGATACACATACATATTAAATTGTATAGCGTAATAGTAATAATGTTGCTGCATATATATATTGTTATTTATAAAATTGATCATTGCCATCACCGTAAATATACTCAACAATATAAAATATGTACGTACATTGTGTTAATTTGAATATTTCTCTCGCTTTCATTTTCCACCCTTATTCTCGGGGTTTCTCTCCATCAAGTTAATTTAAATAACAATAATTCTTCAATTCATTAAACCCGCGCTGAATCGTTGAATGCTATTAATGCAACAAAATATGAATATAGTCTGTTGTATATTGAGCAGAAGGAGAAAAAAAATGAGAGGCGTTGTACATAATAATCATAACAATAAAAAAGAGAATCCTTTATAGTCAAGCTATGCAACAAGATCCGAGTGCTTCATAACAACAACAACAACAACAAGAGCTGCTAGATCCCTCGGATGAAAAAAAAAAATCTTTTAATTATCATTAATTAATTGATTTACTGTTATTGTTATTGTAGGTAAAGCAAATAATTAATAAATCTGTATCATGGGTTCGCGTCAGAGACGACCATATATTGACTGTAGATAGGTAAGTTAAACAATGTTGGTTGATATGAAATATGTATTAATCACCAAGAGACTTTAAATGCATAGAAAATATGGCCGATCTATGGAATAATTTAGAAACTTCCATTTTATTTTTGCCAATATATTTTCTATGCATATACATAATGGAATTAAATCGAGAAAAAAAAGTATGCTAATGACTCTCTCTTTTTTTTCCTTTCATTTCATATTCCATGCTAATGGTTTTGTCATTGATGATGTCCTGTTTTTGCAATCGACTGTGAAATAATAACAATTATAACAGAATGACTTTTATAGCAGATGAACGGTTTCAATCGTTCTATGTTGAAAACACTGGCCTATGGACGCTACAAATTAAATACGTTCAAGTAAGTAGATGTGAATTTAATGCCGAATCTGAGCAGATTGGAATCTATCAAGCCATATGTAGGTTAATCTGCTATTGAAGAGTTGAAGACTTCTATGGTTTATTGGTTTGGTAATAGATAGGAATAGTGCAATTCTCTGTTTTGCTAGGATGGAGGTTCGATTCCTAATATAGATTGTTTCTAAATCATTACAAAGTGCAGTGTTTCTCAAACATTTTAGGCTGGGGAACATTAAATTGTAATTTATCTCTGTGTATCAGAAGCTGAATGCTCTACGGAGCATAGTTTGAGAAGCACTGACAAGAAAACACCAGAAAATCTTAAAGTTTGATGACATTAAGGTCCCCCATTCCTACTCCAACCCTTCCATTCCCCTTACTAATCATAGCTGATAATAGCCTCACCTCCCATCCCTTGATGCTTCCACAGAGAATACCAAATAAATACCAGTTCTTGTCATTGTAAGCTATGCTAATGCACTAAATGGCTTCTTATTCCGTCCTTGTTCTCGTTAATCGTAAAACACTTCATTAAAACAACATTCATTGTACCTTCTAGGCTCGTGACGCCGGGATGTACGAGTGTCAAGTGTCTACAGAACCAAAAGTCAGCGCCCGAGTTCATCTGCATGTTGTTGGTAAGTAAAGTATATGAACAGTGAGTGAGAGAGAGAGAAAATATAAAACACATATTTGAAATTTTAATAACATGACGCGATGCCTATGAATTTTCCTTTTTAGCATGTGAAATTTTTTTTTTTGGAAAAATGCCATATTTTGATAACGATTGTGTGTGTCTATATGTTTATAAGCTAGTAAGTGTATTGCTATAGTATAAAATAAAAATTCAGAGAAACAAAAAAAGGAATGAATTTGAATGTATATAAAAGAGAAGTCATGTTTTGTTAATGCTCCACATATGGTATTATGGCGCGCGTAAATATTTTAAATCATTCATGCTAGAATATGCTTCCTCAAATAATGGTATTTTCATAAAAATTTCATTAATACGCTTTTGCATACCACATAATTGTCGTTTATTATTCTGTGATACTTCAATGATCTAAGCGTGAATTTTTTGCATAATTTTTCAGTCATGCTATTTTTTTTTGTCATCATGAAAAATTTTGGCAATGACCAGCCAAACCACATTAATTGAATAAATTTTATTAAAATTTCAAAAATGGAGTTGAAAAATATTATTCAGAATTGTTCATGCATACAAAAATATCCTAATAAATTCCTTATGCTTGACTTTATTTATAGTACCAAGGACGGAGTTAATTGGCGATCCTGACCGATATGTGAAAGCTGGCAGCACAGTGGTTTTGCATTGCGTGGTACGAGGAGCTTTAGAACCACCATCATACATAATCTGGTATCATGATGCACATCAATTATTAGGTGAAAATCAGCAGAAATGGAAAATTAAATTAGATCGCGGACAGCCCGATAGCGATGGTGATATTCCAAATGTTGTAAGTTCCTCCTTTCAACAAGATATAAAGGCATTTGTTTGGTGGGTCATTTACTAGTGACGTCTATCATTTAAGAGTGAGGGGGAAGAGATGTTGATTTAATAGGTTTTAAATGTGACTATTAGAGCATATTTTTAAGGAGATTTTCCAGAAAATGAGGCTACCAGTTAAAGAGATTAAATGTGTATGGTTAGTAGCTGATTAGAGACAAGTACCTTCCCAATATCTTACTGAGAAAATGACAGAGACATTCAACTGATTGTCTCTTAGGGACGAGGGTTCGATTCTCATTAGAACTTAATTAAGTGATATCTACATTGAAGCTAATGACTATCAATTTATCAGTATCGTTCTCAATATCAGGGAAGATCGTCTACTAGCAATGGTGATTCCATATAGGTTAGGGATCAGACTCCCACTTTTCAATTAAATAATTTGAAATCGACCACTCTTCCCCATAGAACATTAGTTGTGGTCCCGAAATAGCTATCAGATATAATGTAAGCTAGAGCTAGAAGACACTCTATTGAACATGGGTAGCTAATCTGTTTAAAAAAATCGATAGTCGTCATTTATCAACAACCCCCCTTAACAGCAATTCAAATAAAACATGAACGAGAATTTATTTTCAATGCTTTAACAGTTTCGTGTGTCATTCAATTAGCTAATTAATTAATTATGTGTGATAACTGCTCCTATAAACGAAATTTGATTAATGAACTGTTTAACTAACAATCATTTTTCTTTCTTTCTCTTTCCATTTTCACTTTTCCTTCTTTTCTCTTTTTTTTTGTCACAATATTATCAAATCATTTGTTTGTCGCTGCTTGCAATTTGTTGTTAATATCGTTCTCTGTCCAGGTTGGATCGCTCATAATACACAATGTCAACAAACGTGACTCGGGTAAGTTTTACTCTTATTAAGAAGACTGAATGGAAGGAAAACAATTTTGAGCGATGAGTAAATTTATGCAAATTTTGTGCTTTTCGTGTAGCAAGTAATCGAACGAGCTTCAACGCTTATTCACTTATTGAAATCGTCGAGTTATGACTTTGCTTACTTATGAGCTTAGCACAAAATTCAACAATATTACATTGTGATTGGAAATGTTACGCAAAATATATATTTTTGTTATTAAGCTACAGGCAGTGTTATATAAAATCAATTACAATTGAGGCAGAAATTCGCAAAAAAAATTTTTTTTGTTGCTCAGTTGCAATTTTTTTTTGTTCTGTATTGACGCAATATGTCTTTTACATATGGCATGGTAACTGTTTATCGATTCCAGTTACATTCGAGATACAAATTCAAAACCTTTCACAACCTACTTAATATTTCTATAGCAATGATTTTGAAAAAAAAAAGCTCAAAATCTTTAAAAGCTTCAAGTTTGATGCTTGTATTGAAAATTTTATTTTTTTTCATCGGCACATATTTTATGGCTTACCGCGCAGAAAAATTCTTAATGCATTAATTTTTCGAAAATATTTTGGAGCTAGAGGGGTGAAAAAAAGTCTTTAACTTTTAAATTGAAAGCTTAAAAGGATTTGCGATGTTTTTCAAATGAAGACTGAAATTCATTTTACTGATATTTAACGGAAATTGAGCAAATTGGGGTGTTTTTATGCATTGGTGCAGATTATGGATTTCAGTACTGATATTATAATGACTTGTACTAATATTCAGTAACTGAGTATCGAAACTGAACTTATTTTAAGATCAGGGTCCAGATTCTGAGGTTTCATACCTGAGCCATAATTGAAATATATTATTGTAACGAATGTTCAACCTGTAGACCTTAAAATCGGTTCAGTAATTAAAAACACTAACTGTCTAGTTTACAGCAAAGGTGCGGAACTAATGAAATGATAAAAAATTATCAAATTGTAATTTATCAGTTCTACATCCTTGGTTTACAGTCGTGTATGAGACCTAGAATGGAATCGTGCTGTATATTGCCAATCAACAAAAGTGCTTAATCTTGAATGAATACATATTTGCCATTTCTTAAGATATTGAACCTCTTTGTAAATAAATCTGATATTAGAGTGCTTTAGGTTGCTCTAAGATCTATCCTATAGTATCACTGGGTTACTGCATCTCGAAACTTTACTGCATTTTAAGACGATTAAGTCAGTTCCTTTAGAACTAACTCCAAAATTCAAAAAGGAATCAAGAAAAGTTTTTGAAGAGGCAAAACTAAGTGCATCATAGCAATGGCAGTCGTATGGCTGGAAAAATGAAATAATTTGCCACCTGACTATCATGTTAGGGGCCGTTCACTTATGACGTCCAGGGGGGGGGGGGGCAGACAGAAAAGAACAATAAAAATTCCTGGAAATCCATTGTAGTTTTTTGAAAAATGACCGTTAATTTCGGACATCATAATTGAACGGCCCCTTATTGAAACTGATCAAAAACTTATTTAACAAAACCAGGGTATGATACCTAAAGTATCTCAAGAACTCGTCCTGGCTATTGCTATGAAGAACCGCACAGCAAAAATCTGCATAAGTTTCCAAAAAATCGCTTTGAATATTTCCAATAACTTAGAAGCAAGTCTTTCAAATCTGGATCATTGAAAACCATAAAAAAAAAAACTTTTTCTTACAACATAATTTTCAACTCTTTTCTCATTTTTTTTTTTTTCATTACAGGAAATTATTCTTGCAGTCCCTCAAACTCCTATCCACTTCAAATCACACTAAATGTCATCAATGGTATGGTTCATAAAATTTTATGTTCATTGTTCATTTTTAGCTTTTCTGCCATAGCAAGAAAAGAAATAATTCAAAAAAGAAAGGCGGGAATTTATTTCCTTGCTTCCTTGCGCTTAAAAAGTTGTGTCCCGCAACATAATTTTTGGTCGCAAAAAGGCAATAAATTAATGACAAAATTTATTATTCATTTTTTTTCGCTCTCATCGTACAATTTTTCTGTCTTCTTTACAATACAGATGAGTCTTCAGTATCAGCAGTGACATCGTCAGCCACAACATTTTTATGTTCAAGTTATTACTCATTAGGACTTTTATTGTCATCATTTTTTGTTTTAATAGTTAATGTAATTTTAATGGGTCCTCTTAAATAAATTAACATTAAAGTGTTGGATGAAATAGACCACAAGTTTGAGGAAATAAAATGAGAATGAAAAAGTTTACCAAAAAAAAAAATTCTTTTTTTTTTCTTCTTCCTTTCTTGCTCTTTTTCATCCCTATGACTTTATCCCGTTTTAAGACGAAGAAGTAAAAAAAAATATATATATATAAAAAAAATTAAGAAAGGAAGAAGAAAAGAAGAGTTTAACGCAGCAAAAGTTTTTAATTTACGCTCCGGTGCTCTGTTATCTCTTTTAATATCCATGGCAGAGTACAGCATAAGAAGTTTGACTAAAATTGCAGAAGAGTAAAAGAAAGGGAGCTAAGTCGTACAACTTTTAAATTCACTACAGCAGCAAAATTTAATTACCGGAACAGAAATCAAATTAAGAAATGAGAGAAAGATGACGGCAACGCCTTCATAGTTGAGTCAGTTCGTGTGACATAGCAAATGGATGCTCTATAAATTATTTTGCTGTTTTTTAAAGGAATTTGTCTCTTTTTGTGAATGAATAATAAAAAAAAACTTTTTATTCTTACCTACGCCTCAAATATTGTAAAAGAGAAAAATGCGCAGATAAAAAAAAATGTTTAAAAAAAATCCTAATGTCATGAGTTAAGCATGAAAACAATGTTTTAGTGAATAACTTTAAACGAATTAATGAAAAAAAGTATTTACACATTTAAAAAAAATATAAATGAAAAAAAAAACTTGCATTAAAAATGAAAATAAAATCTCAAAAAAAAATACAATTAATAAGAAACACATTTAAAAAAATGGTAAATGCAGGGTGTAGACGGTTGGGATGGTTTAGGTTTGTGCTCATTAATCCCTTTTTCCTTTTCTTAATGTGATTTCTTGAACCCAAGATTTTTCTTTTTGGATCATTTTTTGAGCTAGCAAGTTGAGCTTTTGAAATTTCTTTTGATACTAATAGAATTTCAAATTACGTAAGATACTGGAAAATTTTGTTTTTAAGGTTGGTTAGTAGATCTTTGGTACAGCATGCTGGTTTGACAGCTAGATAATGCCTTTCAAATGCAGATAATTTGCAATGTATTAACCAGGTCAATTGGAATATGTTTTATGATCTGTAAATTATTGATTCCTTGAGAAATTTAAATTTTTTTGGAACCTTAAGATCTGCATTCTGTCATAGTAAGATACACAAAAATAAACTTTAAATCTTTCATTCATTAAATTTGTATCCAAAGTTGTAATGTCGTGATCATGGTTCGAATCCTTATCATATCGACAGAATTTTATGAAAGATTTGAGAGATTAGCTTCTAGGTGGAATCGAACCCACCTCTTAAAGAACAGAAAGTTCAACATTTCTGGTCGGTTACCTATTTAATCGGTCAAAGTCTACATGGGTCTACAAATAATTCCAGATCACAGATTCTATTCTACATAAATCGACATAATCATCAATAATCAATATTCTTGTGACTATCTGACCCAGTCAGTCAGAATATTCAATTGGTATTCAAGTAAAATCACGTGAAAAACCAAAAGCCTTCCACATGTTGTACAGATGGTTGTCATATGATGACCACGTGTCAATCTCATGACTGCCACGTAGCAAATATCTAAGAAAATCGACATATTGACGCTATGTTGCAGTCGCTTGAGCATAAGTTGCTGACCAGTAAAACTATTGACATCACATCACGTGATTAACCTTAAAATAACACCCCACTTTTTAAATAAATCCTCATAGCCATAAAAAGACATCCCAAAAAATTAGCCAAATGTATATGAATAAATCCCCATCACATCCCAAGACGTCTACATCTTGTATGAAAAAAATATGTAAGTGAAAATAAATATGATAACGATACAGAAGTAATTTCTTTTTGACACATAAAATGGTCTCAAAGGACGAATTTTTTATAATTAGTTCTTAAAAAATGTGGTATGGAAAAAAAAGAAAAGCAGATAAAGAGAAAATAAACTAATGAATATTTAAATGCAATGTAATTTTGTTAAATTATTGTGTAAAAAAGAAGTATAACAAAAACAATGAAGAGAAGTATGTAAGCTCCTTGTTTTTTGTATAAGATATGGGAAAAACTTTTATTTTTTCTTCATCTCAAACAACCAAGAAAAGAGAGAAAAATGAAAATTCTTCTTGTTTTTGTTAAGTCTTAAAATAATATAAAAAATATTTTTTTGTAAATAAAGGATTAAGATGAGGAAAAATAAAAAGTATAAATATTTATCTCTTCTGTCTCTTTTGACTTCTAGATTGTGGAGAATATGTGTGTTTGTGTGTGTGTGTGTGTGATAATTATTTTTTCAGTACATCTTCATGCTAAGTATTGGGGTGTTTCTATAGTTTGTGGTACTTTTGTGTCGACAAACTTTACTCCTTCGGTGGAGAACAGTCAACTTTGTTAATAAGGACGAAGTTTACAAGCTTGTCAAGACAGCTGATCCCGAATGGCTCCAGTCGATTAATTGATCGGAAATCCGGCACCAAATTGGTGTGACTCTGACATGGTTCTGGATTTAAATTCGATTAACCGACTTGTGCTATTCGAAGATGTTAAAAGGAGACTTTTTTAATTGAGTTGGCTTCATTTTTCAGAAAAAGCTTATATAAAATTCAATTCCAACTCCCTCCATCCTATTTTGACTGTTGCAAAATTCGAGACCTAAAAGTAAATGTAATAAGTGAACCACCTCTTGTCAAATTTGCCGACTCTTGTCAAAATGTCGCTAAACACAAATGGCATTCCATAAATCATGCACAACTTCTGAACCCAACATCCCCAACACGAATAACACTAAATGATCATAAGAAACTCTTTAAAACCTTGCCCTTGACTAGCATTTTGCCCCAAGTCATTCTTATAGCCATCACCAATTATTAAAAAAATTACAATAATAAAGATCTGGATTCAAATTGATATGAACCTCCAAAAGAAAACCTAATCAGATTCTATTCATTTCAAGTGATTTTAAAAACTGATCGAATGGGTGGACCCCACTCAAATACGATTAAAATGACTCTCAACAGATACCTTTCCTTGAACTTTAAATAATTTCACGGCACAACAGAGGACATAATGAAATCTACTGAAATGAGCTCTCAAATGAAATTATCCACCCACATTTTTGTCGACAAACTTTTCTTTCCTTTCTTTTTTCCCCAAGAGTGAAGTAGGAAAGAAATTTCTCACATGAAGTGATGACTAACAAGAATAAAATAAAAATGAAAAACATTTAATTAAATTGAAGTGTTGATACTTATAATTTCAGCCTTCATTCAGAGATGAAAAAGCAGCATAATTTTTTCTTATTATTCAAACGAACTTAAGACGACTGTAAATACAGCAAGAAATTTATGCTCAATTGGCTGCAATATATTTCCCTAATTAGTCTTTTCATCAAGCGGCAGGCTTTTAATTACGAATTAAAATACTCTAAGGTCTGATTTGGAAAGGTTCGTGTGTCTGATTTAAAAGGTTTTTACTCTTTAATTTTAAATGATGCTACGTCAAATGCTTGCTGTTTTATTCAAAAGGTTGAACTGTGTCTGATTTTAATAGCTTTCGCAGTAAAGTTTGTAAATTTTTTTTTTATTTTTCGATTCTAGCCATTTAAATTTGTTGATTTTGATTTTCATTTGTTTAACCCCACATCCTGTCGATTAAGCAATTTCAGCTTCTAGCTGTTTGTGTAAGTCTAACACTAATTAATTTATAGACTAAATGGATGGAAAAAAGGTAGGATATGATGATTTTACATTTATGGGAATAAGTCCATTGCCCTTTGAATTTTAAAATTGTTATGTCAATTGCAGATGCTTTCAAATGAACAATCTCACATTAAAGTTTCATAAAGCTGTCAGGATTCATTTGCGATGTTAATGCTCTTAATAATATATGTTGTATCTTTTTTAAGCTAATTTGAAATGACGATTGTCCTCTTATGACCCAGTTTTTAAGCATGGTTTCTTGTTGCGCTGTTGTTGTGTGAGTGGAAGTGGCTCGATGGTGGAATGATTTAGTACTTTGGAACCATATTATTGCAACACTGACACAACGATCTTGGGTTCGAGACTGGACATGAGAAGATTTTTCACTTGTCCTTTTTCGAATCATATCTACCATATGTTGACTACAGACAGAAATGTCATCAAAGGAGAGGTTAGGATCTCACTGTAAATTGTAGGTCTCGGTTTAAGTGCATTGATTTGGCGCATCCTCACTCGTTAAACTCTCATTAACTGCGAAAAGCCCAAGCGGACTTAAAGTTTTAAGAAATTACAATTTCTTCAATATTTAAAGCCACAGTTCAGTCCACATGCTATTAATTACTCAACAACAATTTGTTGCCAGTAAATCCTTTAAAAAATCAATCAATTCTTACCTTCTTGAATCGAGAATTCAGACAATCCTGTCTAATTACTTTTACGTGTTACTCTAAGCCTGATGAAATCAAAAAACCCTTCATGTATATCTGTATCTAATCACCCTCTAATTAATCCAACAGCCTAAAAAGGAAGAAATCAAAAAATCTGATTCGAAAACTTTTTGCAATGCTTCAAGACTAGTTGCCTTTTTTTGTTTCAACATTAATGATTTTTTAGATGATGAAAAAGTTTGGATTTTAGTGAGACTTTGCAGTGCTCTGAACTTTTGTTGCTGAATAGTTTTTAAATGGATCTAGAAATACAAAAGTTTTTTTTAATTTTTATATTGCTTCAAAATGATTTTAGTGAGGAATATAAACTTTATATCATATCATTTGTCTTGTAGATATTGTTTATGATTTTGTTTTGATTTGATAAGGGATGTAAATCATTTTTGACAATAAAACTATGTCGTTGATACTACAATGGATGTCTATGTGCATATCACATCCATACATTTAATATTGTTTACTGTTATTCTTTTGTTGAATTGACGACTCTAAGGTGTTGTAGAATATTCATCAAATATCCATGACTATCCCTTTGGGGCCGTTCACTTATGACGTACATATAAAACATGTTTTCTAGACCCCCCCCCCCCGCTCTGTCACAAAATTTCTGTAGAAAAAAATTTCCTTTATTTGAGTTGTCACAAAATCCTAGACCCCCCCCCCCCCCCCTAAATGTTGGACGTCATAAGTGAACGGCCCCTTTAGTATTTCAGCATAAAATTATTCTAATTAAACAATCAACTAGTGCTTGAGTTGTTATTAAACATTGACTATCATTACACAAGTTTTTATCTATTGAACTGAATTCCTCGACGCAGGTTCCACGTCCCATTGTAGTGTGAAAAGAATATCTAAACCTCTATCCTTTAAAACATTCTGCTGGCTTGAAATATTAAGGACTCTTCCATTGTTTTCAACGCGTCCAATGCAAGTTTTATTCGGGATCATGGTGATCTCTTGCCACTCGTTCACAACATAGTCATTATTATAAAAATATCTAGAAGTAAGCAGCCAATCAAAATATCAGAGATTACGTCCGGACAATGAAATTCAAGTGAGACTCGAACCGTGGGTTTTTCGTTCGAATGATTCTTTTCCTGAGCGACCGTGGTTTCGACTATTGATCAAGGGTCAGACACTCCAACAGAATTGTAAAGATTGTACAATTCTTCACAATCCATATGGAAGGATTGTAAAGATTGTACAATCCTTACAATCTTTATATGAGAAGGATTGTAGGGATTGTAATCCGTACAATCCTTATATGGAAAGGATTGTAGGGATTGTAATTCTTACAATCCTTTCCATATAAGGATTGCAAGGATGAAATAATTGTATGGAACATTTAAAAATGTTTTTCATGGGTTATTAGAGAAGAAATATTAATTTAATATTAAAAATTTATTTGTTTGAATTTAAAGAACGAAATAAGCTTGATATATCAATTTTTTCCCTTATAACCAGGGTGATTTAAATCAAAAATCAAAATCAAAATCTTTTTGCAATGATTTTAAAAAAGGATTTTGATTTAAATCATTTTTTCATAGGGTCTTTTTTTGGATTTTGATTTAAATCTCTTGTATGAAAAATTTTATTAGGATTTTAAAATTCCTCCATGTTATTTGTTTTGTTTTTAATTTCTCAAATTACTTTTCAAATCAACAGTTTTCAGTTGCAGTTCGTAATAAGTAAGAATGCAGTTGATCCTATTTTGGCCTGAATTTTGCAACTGGATCTTTTAGATCCAAATATTTCTTAAATAATGGTTACAGCAATGGTTCCATGCTGTTTGACTTAAACGAAATCCAATTCGTGATTTTTAATCTTCTGTGCCTTGCTGCTTGCATATAAATAACTGGACTTCATCAAGCAAGCCTGGATCTTACTTCATATGAGGATTTACCTGCTTTCAATGTTTTCAAAAACTTAAATATCTCTTATTACAGTACGTTAGTTTAATGAGTCATAAGCAAGAATAGGCACTTGAACTGCCTAGTTTCTTTACAAGGATTCATCAAGGGTTCACCTCTTGAAATCAAAAATTTTTTGTGGAAATGGCCGATTCCTTCCGTACATCAAAGCACAGAAGATTAAAAATCACGAATTGGATTTCGTTTAAGTCAAACAGCATGGAACCATTGGTTGATGTAACCTTTATTTAAGAAATGCTTGGATCTAAAAGATCCAGTTGCAAGATTGGGCCAAAAAATGATCAACTTCATTCTTACTTATTAGGAACTGCAACTGAAAAAAGAGATTTTGATTTAAATCATTTTTGTATGGGGATTTTGATTTAAATCTATTGTATGGAAGATTTTATTGGGATTTTAAAATCCATCATTGCAAAAAGATTTTGATTTTGATTTTTGATTTAAATCACTCACCCTGTTCACAGGTGTAAAAATTATACTTTTTACAACTTTTTAATGAGTTGAAATGTATAAAAAATCATTCAAATTGATTCACAGTAAATTATTGCATTTTAAATATAATTGTTTTTAAAGAAATTTCTGACTTTCTTCATTTTTCGTATTTTATTTTATTTTTTAAAAATAAATGGACATTATTTTTTGTTTAGTAAGGATTGTACAATCCTTACAATCCTTATATAGAAAGATTGTAGGAATTGTACAATCCTTACAATCCTTATATGAAAAGGATTGTAGGGATTGTAGGGATTGTGCAATCCTCACAATTCGTATGGAAGGATTGTAAGGATTGTACAATCCTTACAATTCTGTTGGAGTGTCTGACCCTTGCTATTGATAGATGTCATATATGATACATAGACACACTGTGGTTGGTAGCTCCTTGGCGCATAACAGTGATGAAAGAATGTCAGTTAAATGTGCAGACAGAGAAGTTGTACAAACTAGGTGACAGAGCCAGCAACAGAGACAGATTGAAAGTTTTTTGTTGTGACCTAAGCTCCACATAAGAACATCGTTATAGTAAGGAAGTAACACTATTATGTATCAAGAAGAAGCTATAACAATAATTCTATAATTTCAACAATTAGAGCATAACTTTATGATTGTCTCAATGGCAAAAAATTAAGAAGACATTGAGTCATCTGACGACTCCACGCTAGCTTTTTTTCACAACCCATTTGCTGCTAAAGCCTTCAATTCGAATTGTCAGCCTGACAACAACTAATAAGCAAACTTTTCTTCTTCTAAAAATTCATTAGCTTCTCTAAAAATGAACAAAGTTTTTATTTGTAAAACATCAAAAATTTATATTTTTCAATAGAAATTTCCTTTTAAAAAATTAAAGTACAAGAAGAAAACTTTTTTTTTCTAGATTAAAACTGACTTTCATGTTAAAATCTTAACATTTTTCTTATTTATTTAACGGAATTTTGATCACATCCGTTCTCATTATTTTTGATTGTTTACCATAAATTCTCGCAAAAAAAGCATAAAACTTCTTCTTGACTCAAAAATAAGATTTATTACAAGATTAATTATTTTTTGTATTTCTTCGACCTCTAAACAGAAAATTTCATCATTGGCGGAGTAGAGAAAGCCTCATGTCATCGTAAACAAAAGTTAATTTCATAATCGTTTATGCTCATCATGTTGACTCAGAATCCCATAAGTATCTTTTTAAATTTTTTAGAAATCCATTTAAAATGGTCAATTTGAAATATCATGAAGAACAATTTAATGGAAACTTTATGGTCATTATGACTTGAATCTGTGCCTATATATAGGCTTAAAATTGTTATCTTGATTGGATTTTAATTAAAAATTTTGAGATGCTGTCCTAAAATCTAGGAACAATTTTATTATTAATTCCAAGAAATGAGAAAATGATTGATTGTACCAAGGGGGTAACAACATGGTGGGAAATTTTTTATCATTTTCTACCAAAATAATCTAGATTGATTGGAAATTGGGAGAAAATGAATAGAAATTGATCTGATTTTTTCATAAAGTTTTTTTTCCATCATGTTGTTATCCCCTCAAAACGAACCCAAATATCTCAAATTTAAATATTTTAATTAATTGAATTGAAACCTCGTGTCTGCTATTTAACCTTTCAGTGCTCTAGATAACAACCCACAATGGTGCTGTAACTTTAAAAGCAACAATCAACATTTAAAATTCATCAATTCAAAAAATTATCAAGTTTATCTGTTCGCAAAATGCTAACCAGAAAATTGTCAACTCATCGTAAATTTTCTTCCAAAAATAGTGAACATTTATTTTTATGAATCAACCGCAAGCAAAATAAATGTATCCACAATATAATCCTCTGCAGCAAGAGTCTCGTTTTCAGTCGAAATCATTTTTTAGGCAAATGTATAAAATACATAAAAGTGTGAAGCCAGAAAATAGTACAAAAGCAGAGCAAAAAGTGGCGAAACGAGAAAGCAAAGTGTACTTTTAGGGAACATAAAAAAAATTGTTTTGAATTCACAGTGCAGCCATAAGTTGATGCTATGAGTGAGTCATGCAAAAAACCAACAAGCTGCTGTAAAAAAAATATTTTAGACTCATACTTAGTATGGAGAGGTGAAAAAAAAATTGTTTATGTAGCCTGTACATTTCTGAGGACGGTATGAGCGCATATTCATGATTATTTACTTAAACTAGTGGAAAAGCTTAATTAACTTGATTGTTAAACAGCTTTATGTTATCTTTGTAAAGTATCGAATCATATAAAGGCAACTTTGCAAGTGTGAGGGTGAAATCAATGTGACTAAGTGATTGGTTAGACAACAGACGTAAAGACTTTACTTTTACGGGAGTATAGGTTTAAGCTTTTGGCCCTACATGATGGGCTGCTTTCGTATCGGTCAACACTACTAAAAGAATCAATTTATAAACCAGGGTTGCGATACAGGCATCTGTGAACAGGTGAGAACCACACAATTCCTTGATAATTTATAAGGTTTTTAAAAAAAACCATACAAATTCTAATAAAACCTCATAAATTATTAAGGAATTGTACGGTTCTGTATTGCAACCCTGTTATACTTATGGTAGCAGGCCTGACAAAACTTTTAGTTATCTAGTGTATATGCACTACTTGAACTGTCTTTTGAGTCATTAAAGATAGATCGCATCGCAGATTCTACTATAAATCTTCACTATTCTACATAGAGCTGTTATTTAACAGATAACAAGTGATTATTTTAAATCTCAAATCATCCATTGACAGTCCTATCTTCAGTCCCAATACCACAACTGACCACATAGATGCATTTCATTTACCAAATGTGTCCAAAAAATTTTTTAGCGTCATAATGAATGTGCATAAATAAATAACCGCTAACAATATGCAAATTTTGATTTGCACCGAGTGCTTCTGCCGTTTTTAAGCGCGCACATTGTTATGTGAGCATTTTGTTGGATATGAATGTGCATCCAGAAGGATAGAAAAAAAAATATTCAGCAAATGCAAATGATTAGTGCACAAAAATGTGCAACATAAGGAAAACGAAGAGGAAATTAACACAATTGGATGAAAATTTTAAAAGGAATTTAAAACACAGCAAAAAAAGGAGAGAAAAAAAATTCAGTTATGTTCGAATAAAAAATTAATTCGATTGCCAGCAGCACTGAGAGATGTTTACGCCATCATGACAACCTATTGAGTAGAGGAAAAAGGAGAAAAACAGCACTAATTAAAAGATCTATATTCATAGTGTGTATAATATAATCTTTAACGACCAATTTCCTCAATTCCAATAAATTTTCTTCCTCCTCTCACTTTCTATCTCCTTTTTAGCTCTGTTGCTATAACTGTTATGTATAACAACAATAGTATATGCTACAATAGAGCGCTATTTGGCAGACATCATTCTCTTTTCCGATTTCATTACGCTTCTATCTATGGCAAAATGTTTGTATGCTGTTTTCGCTCCTTTCGGTTTTATTTTCTCGAAGTGGGGTTCATGAAGATGTTACGGAACCTTAGTACGGAATCTTAACAAAATAATTTTAATCAAAATTCATGCTATTATTGACGTGGCTAGGAAGAATTTAAGGACTTAGACAAGGAGACTCAAGGAGTTAACCAAATGGGCAGGGTAGTAGCCAAGGGGATCTAGGGACTTTAGAGTGGGTTGAAAAGATAGCCTGGAGGTACAAGTATCCATCCATATGGTTCAAAGATAGTCTGTAGTGCCAATAATGGAGCAAGGAGGATAACAAGAAAAGGTTCATAGTGCTAGCTAATAAAATCTGAGAAGGTAAGCTGGGGAAGTCAAAATAAATAAGCCAGAGAAAGACTGAGAATCCAAAGAAGTTCAGACCACTTCCTCTATTGAGTCAGGTGTTGAAAAAATTTTAAACCAAAAGTCAAATCTCACCTGTCTGCTGATTAGCGCTCCCTTACATTCAAACGACCCCCTCAGTCTCTTCCACAATCTTTTTATTGATGCTGCTTGCCTGCCAGCTTTCTTTTTATCGATTTTATTATTTCCTTTCCTTAATAGATAGAAATATCTATAATTTTAATTCATCAAGACGACTTCAATGACGATGAAATGAGGGGAAAAAGTACGAAAGAATATTGTGATTCGCTATATAGCTAATTATGTTGCTAATTATAGGCTGTTTGCTTTTCTACCAAAATATCCGTCTTCTACTTATTTTCTTTTATTCATGGTTATGGGTGAACATACATGCATTAATCTAACCGACATAACATATATACGGCGAATGAATGTTGAAAGAAGTAGATGGAGGAAATTCTCCCACCGCTGTCAAATCGTAGCGAACCGAATAAGGAATAGATGAGGTGATATAAATATGTCGATATGAATTTACACCGCATAGGGATTTACTTCTCTTGCTTCTTGTATCTCTTTTTATTTCCATTCATTTTTATTAGATTTCATTAAGTTTTATTTCCCTTCTTCCTCGCAAATGGTTTCGGCTCATAAACAACGACAGAAAAGTTTACATATTCAGAGCTATTAATGGTGAGTATGTAGAGTGAAATCTTTCTTCCTAGCAAGGGGGTAACAACCTGTTGGGAAAAAGTTTTGACGTAATTTTTTTTACAAAAATTTTGATTGCGAATTTGTAGGAACTTTACGATTAAAACTTTTTTCATCGTGTTGTTATCCCCTTTGGGGTTCTAGATTCTTTAACCACTTTTTAGCCTTTTTTCAACTTCCCTACATAGTCCCCATGAATCCTTGAAAAATATTATTTCATGTAAAGAATTCCCCATTATGTTGTTATCCCCCCAATTTCCTACTTTCTCTCTTCATTCAGGATAATTTCTTTCTGCTACGAAAAAAGTCTGTTTTATGTTCAGCAGATTGGATGTCTGTCGATGAAGGATACATAATAGAATAGGTGCAATGAATTGAATATAACTCCACAGGTAAAAAGTTAAACTGTCAAAATCACATGCTGACTAGCTCGTTGGTGGAAATTAGCGAAATGAAATCATATGACTGTAACATACAGCCTTGATATCAATAAATTGACGTTTTAATGAATTTCTGAAGGTTTTTTTTTTTTGAAAGGAATTTTCTAATTAAAAGTTTACAGTTTGATGCAATCCTTTTGTTATCGATGCATGTATTGTTCAATGAAAAAGTTTATCCTGTCAATGGTCTATTGACGGAATTCCATTATTCATTGATTCTGTTCAAAGCAGCGACTACATGTTTTTTGGTAATCCACTGTCCAATGCATATTGTTTGATAAATTGCGGATAACTGTCAATTTAATTAAAATACTTTTTGTTACATCAGTTTGTGAATAACATAAAAGAGTCTTGCTGCTATCTCAATGAATGATTTCCTACAATTTGTTCACAATTATTGCACTGCAGCTTTTGAAATCATTCGAAAGGCACAAAAATATCTTTCTCTGTCGTTCTTAAATCTTTTCATGCTGAATTTTAGTAAAAAGATAACAATTACCCAAAACGGTCAATTTTTGGTACTCAACTCCGACTGTGAGACACTTGAAGACTTGTATCATCATGTAAAAATCTGTTTGGGTCGATTTGATATAATGTAATATGTAAATTGTAACTTTAGACTTTGGAAGATTTTCTTTTATAATTTTTTTAACAATTGATCTTATTAACCAAACCTATAGCTGGTAAGTTGATAATAATGTGGTGTCTGAGCAAAGTCGAATTCGGAATATTGAGCAATAAATAGGCTAATCTGTCAGTGCGAGAGTTAGTCTTCTGTCTTTTATGAAGGTGTGGTTCGATTCCCACCAGAGAACGACCTCTCAATTCATTAGATGGATTGCAGTGTCGATATGACAAGGATTCGCATGATTCTCAAATTGCATGATTTTAACTTCCATAAACCAAAGCCATTAACAGTGAGATAAAAGCTTCTATCAAGCTAATAGCTAATTTTGGTTAAAAGGAAAATGTTTCTTTAATTCTAAGGTTACACCATGTTTAGCCCTGGCTTCGTCTATGCTGCTAAGTGCATAAAAATCCTTCACTGAAGTTGTCCTGTTTAAAAGTTGTTGCTTAAAGCTTTATGATGCTCTATGCAATTTTCTAGAACAAAAGGGCTATCTCAAGCTACACAAGTCTTTATTTAACAGACATTACGATGACATGTGAAATCCTTATGGCTACACTCATAAAAAAAAATTAATAAATTTTATTAAAAATGTATGAAAAAGTTTAATAAAAGTTTATAAAAATACATCTTGATAACTTTTACTAAAATTTGATAAGGGTTATTAAAAGTTTTGGTTTTACAAAATTGCATTCAAATTTTACAAAACCGTTAAAATTTTAATAATTTTCTTACTAAACTTTAGTAAAAAGTTATTAAGATGAATTTTTTTATAATTTTTATTAAATTTGTTCATGGATTTTAGTAAAAAGTCATTAAAATTTCTTGGATTATTTTTTTTACAAAAACAGCTTTATAGTATGATTAATTTATAGTATGGAGCTTTTACAAGTCTTAAGTAAAATGCTTTCTCAAAGCTTAAGACTTTGCATGATTTTTAGCACTTAATGTGCCTCATAAGAAATTAATAATTTTATATGACTGTATGAGAACTAAGACATTCTTTTGTATAAGTCATTTCTGGAAGCGTTTGTGAAGTATATAAAATGTATGAAAACCTTACAATTTTGGAAACCTACAACAGTTTTACAACGCTGTAGGATTTTAAAAACTTTTATTAAAATTTGATAAGTTTTACTAAAAGTTTGATAAGGTTTACTAAAATTTTAATAATTCTCATTAAAAAAATTTTAATAAGATTTTAATAACAAATTACTAAAAATATTTTTATGAGTGTATTATATGTCAGTATTTGCATTGTACTCAGTGGATAAATATCTACCAAGGCCGATTCGATCAACAAAAAATAAACTAGAGAATTATTGAACGTGCGCTTCTTCCCGAAGTCCTCATCCATGCTTATTTACCCGATTTTTCTTTCTCTTTCAACTTTCTTTATTAGCTGAATACTTTTTATGTGTTTTTATTTCAATGGATTTACTACAAATGTGGATGTCCAATCTACATACAATAGTTTCAAAGAATAATGAACAGCTGTTAATGGACTTTTATAGAAAAAGAGAGTGAGAAAGAATATCAATGAAAGATATTAATTTTAATTGTAAATTATGTGGAATTTATCTGATTTTACGATTATTGCACATGAGAGACATTATTAGTAACATTAATTAATTATTATTTCTTTCATGTTCAACACCACAGGAGTGAGAATTAAACAAAAATATTTTTTCTCTCATTCACTTTTGCTGCTTTTTCGTGGAAAATGCACGAATATTAAAAATAATGATTGTCGATTTATAATAATCAGAAAAGTTATTGCACCATGAAAATTATTGTATTGTATAGCTGTCGATAGCATTGATTTTATGGTTTTTACGTGATTCGTTTTATTTCACTCGCTCTCCTTTTCTCCTATAATTAATAATGTTGATTTTTTCATGAATGAGCAATTTTTTTATTGAAAGTCATTCTCAACAACAATGTCTCATTTTTGCTAGCCGCAAATAAATAAATAAATAAAAAATAAAATTTTTTTTCATCTGACTGAGAATTAAATTTCATATTATTTTCATGACAAAACTTTTCTTCAGATATGCGGAGACGGAGAACGAAAAGCACAAAAATATATACGAAATAATGGAAGACATCGAATGTAAAAATCGTCTCGTTGATGGAAGAATCAAATTTGTATTATATTTAAAAATGAGAAAAATGAAAATGGAATTTGCCAATAAATCATTATTTGCTTATTTACTTCATTTCGAGTCAAGGATTCGTCACTGACATGAACTTTGGATGTGACTATAATTTTGGAGCATTTATTCGAATTCAAACTCGATGTTATTAGGTTGTGTAACTAAGGTTGTGTGACTAAGGTTTTATGACTAAAGTTGTGTGGCTAAGGTTGTGTGACTAAGGTTGTGTGACTTAGGTTGTGCGACTAAGGTTGTTTGACTAAGGTTGTGTGACTAAGATTGTGTGACTAAGGTTGTGTGACTAAGGTTGAGTGACTTAAGTTGTGTAACATAGGTTGTGTGACTAAGGTTGTGTGACTAAAGTTGTGTGGCTAAGGTTGTGTGACTAAGGTTGTGTGACTTAGGTTGTGTGACTAAGGTTGTTTGACTAAGGTTGTGTGACTAAGATTGTGTGACGAAGCTTGTGTGCCTAAGGTTGTGTGACTTAGGTTGTGTGACTAAGGTTGTTTGACTAAGGTTGTGTGACTAAGATTGTGTGACGAAGCTTGTGTGCCTAAGGTTGTGTGACTTAGGTTGTGTGACTAAGGTTGTTTGACTAAGGTTGTGTGACTAAGGTTGTGTGACTATAGTTGTGTGACTAAGGTTGTGTGGTAAATTTGTGGTTCTAATTTTACAACTGAAAAATTGATTAAAAAATTTATAAAGTAAATTACGATTAAAAAGGTTTTGTCGAAAATCTAAAATAACTAAAGTTCAACAGCTTAAAAGATGCAATGTAACGATAGTACTTTTAATTCTGAAGAGAAACTATCATGAATAAATTATGATAAAGCATGCACTGAGATCATTCCTGATTTGAATTTTAAAATGCAATCCTAAAGGTTTAAATAAATTTTTTTGAATCTGTAAAATTATCTTTAAAATCTCATTTTATGATTGGAATGAAAAAAAAATTATTTTAGTCTTTAAATCCCCCAAAAATCCATTTCTCCTCCTTTTTATAATATGTACATTTGGCACAGAATCTCACAAAATTTGCCAATGGAAATCAAATTTACAATGTGATTTTTGAGATTGTTGGACTGCAGTGAAATTTCAGATTTTAAAATGTATGCGACTTTTAAGACACCGATACTATTGTAGTCATGCAGCAACTGATAAATTTTAACAATTTATTTTATTACAGAAATGTGAGAGCTTTTGTGATTTTTAAGGGATGTAACTTGACCGTGTAAAATTCTGGCTTGTCGATGACTGGTGTCTTTGTACTTTATGCTGTTCAGACTTGATGTCGTTTACCAAATTGACTAAGTATGTGGAATACATGGTTATGTTAAGTAAAAGAAGGCTTTTCGGATAAACCATTCCTCAGTCTCATCCGATTAAAAAGTTTAAATGTGAATCACAAATAAAATTATATCCCTGACCAATGGAATGGTTTTAATTCTACCATAATCTGTAAGTCACATATGCATTGCTTTATGCTCTATAAACCTAATATAAGTAATGTGATGAAGCTTTCAACAACACCTCTTAACAGTTTAAAGACGACTGAGGTGGTTTTTATTCATCACCATCTTCCTTACCCCACCCCAACAACTTCCATCCATTCAAAACTTTATAACTGGTATAATTATTCGCCTTCTTAATAAGCTTCAATGATTGATCATTAATCTTTTTTGAAAATTTGCAATACTACGGGGGATGATTTTGTAAGTAAAATAACATCAAGTAAAGTTTCTAATTTTGAAGGATTAGAATCTTACAAAATGATGTAAGCATGAAAGCATGTACATTGGTGAACTGAATTTCAAATGGTACCTTTAGTAAAAATTCTAAATCGACTGCAAAGTTCAAACTCTATTTGAGTGACAATAAGGTTCAAACTGTCAAGTTAAACCCCTGATTCTATTCTGTTACTAAAGTTGTCGATTCATATGATAGACACGGAACAAATCCAACAGCCATGACGCTAGACAATTTATATGTCACACAACTTATGAAGGACACTTTCACTCTTCCTCCCTCCTTTAAATTTTGGTTGCCATAAGTAAATAACCGGCAATGAAAAACCAAATTTCGCTGATTTTCCAAAAACTTCTCGAAGGCTTAAACTTCTTATCACAATTTAGGATGTTTTCTTCATGAGCAGCCTTGAAAAACATTCAAATGTAAAAGTAAACTATGTGCTTTAGATTCATACTAAAAATCGATATAAAAAGAAGACCTTGAACTTTTTAAAACAAAAATTTTCAAACCACATGCATACACGCAAAAAATATGTCAAATATGGCAAGCGTACAAGCCTGAAAACTTTCTTTTTTTTATCTACTTCTCCCACTTAGTGGTAGAATGTTTTTGACATTTACTTTTCTAACAGAGAAAACGAGAGATATTTTGCCTATTAAACATTATATTGCGTTATGCTTCAATACTGCCATTTTCAAAAGATTGAACATCAATCTTTCGAATTTGAAAATTTTTCTTTCTTCCTCGTTTTCGTCTTTCTTTTCGATTCCTTCTTTTTTTCAATTTTGCACTCGATTGATTTTCATTTCAGCATTTAATATTGAAATTGTTAGGATGTGAAATAAGAAAGTTACTGTTATTTATCAAAAAATTACCTTTGAGACTTCCTTTATACCATCGCGATGTAGATTGCATGCAATAAATTTTAAGAATTCAATTTAAATGAAAATATATATGTGGGGTTGTTTATAAATGACGTGCAAAATTTTAAAGGGGGGTTTGTTATTGTGTGACACTTTTCTTACAATGTGGAAAAATTTTAAGGTGTCTTTAAACCCAATTTTCCGATGAACGTCATTTATAAACAAACCCCACATTCACATATTTATTTTCTAGTCAACGAGCAGTATCTATTTGTTGCTAGAGATATGAAGAATACTTATAGGCAGCATCGTTATGCTATTTTTATGAATGAATATGAAATTCATACGAGACTCGGCAAAAAATCTCGTTTAATGTCTAGTGATTTTGGTGTAGGCAGGCAGGCAGGCAGTCATACGCATTGAGATAATAAATAATTTTAATTAATACATAAAATATTTCATGAGATTTTATGATGTTACATTGATATTTATTCATGATATTTCTCTTCATTCTGTTTTATTTGATGTTGCTGCACTGAATGCAATATTTGTTTCCACAAACATGCTCTTTGAAAATTTAATTATGATTCATCTATATTCAAACAAGTTTTTCAGCACTCATGGAAATTATTTTTTTGACCTTTTTCAAATGAAAAGTTTTTTTTTTGTCAGTTAAACTTTCATCGCCCACCTCTATACTGAACCAATTACCATGTAATTGCTTCGTCAAAGACTATTTTTTTAACTCAATAAATAGAAAATTTCCATCGATGTATCACCAATGCTATACCAATATTTGACATACAAAAAAAATTGTGCATGTAAATTCACTGAATTGAATTTTAGTTTAATAAAATGAAAAGTTCAAGTAGAAATTATTGAAATCTGCATAAATGTACATACATTGAAATTACACCAGTTCGTTACTATGCGACTTATAGAGTATTCCTCGTGCAACAGTTGCACACCACACAAGAATCTGGCTTAAATATTGCTCGCCACATAAAATTCTGACTCAACAGTTGCATACCACATGTAATTCTGGCACAACAAATTCCAAGCAACAGTTGCTCGCCATGTAAAACTTCCGCACAACCGTTGCTTGCCATATTAAATGCGCATGCAACAGTTGCTCACGATATGAAATTTCCGTGCAACATTTAATAAACAATAAAACTATTCCTTACTTGTTGTAAAATAAGACATTCTCACAAAGGCTATATTCTTGCAAAAAACAGTTCAAATTTTGAAAATCATCCGGTTATTTCCCAAATTTTACAAACATCAAGCAACATTCTATAAATGTCAATAACCTTCATTTTAAACAAAAATTATCAGATAACGCTCGAATAAAATGAAATTTCAGCAGTATGAGGATATACTATATTAATATTGCTATATGATTATTGTATCAGACTAGAATATATATCCTGTATTTGAATGAACACTAGACTCATTCTGTATTATTATTTCATGTCATTCTTTATGCATGATTGTTTTCAATCAGAGTTGATATTTATTGGCAAGTATACTGGGAATGATTTATTTGAATTTAAATATTGAAAATATGTGGTTTTAGATTGAGGATGTTTCAGGGGGAAACAACGTTAGGGATCATTCACTTATGACGTCCGAAATTAACGGCCATTTTTCAAAAAAGAACAATGGATTTCCAGCAATTTCTATTGCTCTTTTCTTTCTGACCTCCCCCCCCCCCCTGGACGTCATAAGTGAACGGCCCCTTATGGGAAATAGTTTTTCTAGGAACCTAAGATTTTTAGAGGGAAAGAGGGTCTGGAGTTTTGTAACAGTGCAAAATAAAAAAAAAATTTGACAAGTGAAGAGGTCTAGAAGTTCTGTATATTGATAGACGTCATTTAAAAACAGCCTTAAAGTAGCTTAAGTATGTCTGAAGAATTTTGGATCTACAAAAGTTTATAGTTTTTACTTTAGCTGAAAACTTTTTACTTTTTAAAGGAAAATCAACAAAAATCTTCAATTTTTCAAAACTAGTGTGCCGTCGCACATAGTTTGAGCACCACTGAATTAGAGCAGAAAGTTTTGAATCTAATCACCATAAATTTGCAAACTAGGGAAAAAAAACTCAGAAAATCACCCCTGCCTGAATCCCATAAATAATTTCATAGTGTCATAATGCTATATTCAAAAGTGCTAACCAACTGATGTGTGAATGATTTAATACTTTATAAATATTATAAACTAATCCCATTTTACCCCCGCAAAACAATTAAGATCCCAGAATCACAATAATAATGAAAACATAAGAATATCTTAATGCACCTTAATGCTTCTTATGATAATTTCAATTAACAGTAAAACACAATCCAAGGCTTTGAGATTGCTTGGTTTTTAATCCTGGATTTATACAATTTTATATCGGAAATTTATCAGCAATTTATTTTCGGCTTGCATGTGCAATAAGTGCTTATCTGTAAAATAAATTAAAATATTTTTATTTTTTGTGCATGTATATCCACAGATTTTTACCTCCACAATTAAAATTAATACCACAAATGAGAAACATCAAAGCAATGTAAATGAAAATCGGTTTTCAATATCAAACAGCCTTTAAAATCACAATATTTGTAATTACAAGGGGATGAAATGATATAAATTGAATTTCTGTGTACATATTTACCATTTTGTAACAACAACAACAACAAAAATATAACATGAATATAAATGCAAATTATGCAATAAAATAAAATAAATTAAAGTTTCTTCCTCTGAAATGAACGTGACACATGCTATATACATACATCTATTTATATACATATTGAAACTCATAAATAACTCGACGAAACTAAGTAGAGTAATTTTTGAAACAAAATGTCATATAAAATTTTGTGTGCAATATAAATTTACTCATGAGCTTTCCACAAATATGTTTATCATTCAGACATCATTGCAAATAATTCAATTACTCTCGGAGAAATATTTATCAACTACTTTTAGTCAGTCAGTCATTCAATAATGGTGCATGTGTTGTAGTGAGTCTAAAACTTTATTTTAGTGTGTATATATTTTTTGGGGTAGTTGATGAAGTCATGAGAAAATAAGGTCATTAAAGATATAACTCGAAAAACATGACTATGTGTTCGTGCTACATTTAAAGCTATTCATGACGCAACACGAGCTTGATGTATACTTATCTAATGAAAAGGGATTCTCAATGTCGTGTGATAGATGCCGTGTGTTGCGGTCACATCAACTTTAAAGTATGTATTTTGATGACACATTGAAGTTGTGTAATGATACAAATAGCGGCTAGTGTTCAATGGGATCCATAGCCTTGTCTATCTAGTTAGCTGTGGTCTCGCTTCCCACCTAATTCAACCAAACTTCTAATAGCCAGAAAGGAAGACAGCTTTCTATACAAATCACAAATTTTGCTAAGTTTGTAACCTAAAATATCTTCTCCTGCTTCAAATGAAATTTTCGGAATAAAATAAGCAAAAAATCTGACAATTAACTTTCAAATCAGAGGTGGAGAACCTTTTTTGTGTCGGGGCACTGTCCAAATTTTTGATTCACTTCTAAACTTCATTCGAGAGACAACTAAGCATTCATCACGACATTTCAACATACCTTAGTAAATAGATTGCGCAGCACTGGTCCAAACCAGGGTTGCGATACAGGCACCTGAGCACAGGTGAGAATCGTCCAATTTCTTGATCATTTATAAGTTTCTTTTTACAAAACCATGCAAATTCTAATAAAACCTCACAAATTATCGAGGAATTGTACGGTTCTCAACTGTGCACATGTGCCTGTATTGCAACCCTGGTCCAAACCATTGTTTTCTTCCTTCAGCTGATGCAACCTTAACAATACATAATTCACTTATAAGTGAGCACTCCAAAAATTCCAATAACAATAACTCACTCCGACACCACCCTGACACTTTCTGAAAAGTGGCCATGAATCAAAATCCACATCACCGCTACCTCTTGTTAAGAACCTCTACATTCATATATCTCATTCATCCTCCTCATATGTACATCATAAAACATCCCAAGCTATTGAAATTAAAGTTTTTGGGTTGGGACGTCCACATATCACAATTTGTTTATGAGTTTGTAGTTGGAATTGCACAAATAAGGCAAATAAAGGCGAATAAAAAGGAGGAGAACGAAAAAAAAGATGGCAATGAAGAGTATAGAAAAAAAAATTGTGAAGCTTTTTATTAATAAAGCCCGAAAGCAACAGCTTGGAGATGGCATCAAATGTTACAAGCATTTATTACATTCTACACATACATACAGTTGTTGGAGAAAGGCATAGCCCATGAATAGAGTGAGATAGAGTTCATTACAAAATGTGTACGCGCTTGAAATAAATTCTCGTCTGACATTTTTTTTTTGTTCTTTGGCATGAAAGAGAGCCGAGAAAAGATGCAACATAACTAATTTCATGAAATGAAATGTGATATAGTGAGTATATGATATGCTCATGAATAAAAAAGCACACACAAAAAAAATATTCTGAAAGAGCATGGTGTGCGAAAGTCAATATCCTAAAGGCCTGTTTTTTTGTCCTTAAGAATTCATCTTCCTTTGTTCTCAGTTCACTACTGAAAAAAGTGCTTTATCATGTATACTCTATGTCTCCTATGTATGCTCCTAACAATTATCATTTCCACATATTATATTTTGTTTGGATATATATACACAGATATTTGTGGATATACTTATAAGCATGCATGATAGAAAAAAAAAGAATGCTAAATGCAGAATGAGAAGGGAAAAAAATTTATTTTAGTATTTTGGTCTGGTTCGTTGCTTCTTTCATCACGAAATATTTGAAGTGAATATAAAAAGAAGAGAAAAAGAAAAGTTC
Organism: Chironomus riparius; assembly: GCA_917627325.4. Taxonomy (NCBI): domain Eukaryota; kingdom Metazoa; phylum Arthropoda; class Insecta; order Diptera; family Chironomidae; genus Chironomus; species Chironomus riparius. The sequence continues at coordinate 50,751,164 of OU895878.1, forward strand.
TCATCATCAGCTGCAGAATCCACTGCTTTTTTACTTGAAAATGTGTAAGCACAGGGGTGAAATTGGAGGATGAATGTGGGATGAATGGAAATTTTCAGGACTGAGGGTATAGACAGGGATGTTGTTGGGTCAAGCTCGCAAGAAATTTGCGAAAATTTTTCTCCAAAATAAATAACCACCCCCCCCCCCCCCCTCCCTTCTTGCCAGCTTTCCCCTGTCCCTTCTTCCTCTTGAATCAAAAAAATCCATAATTTCATTCAATTTTTTTTGGAATCGCAAAAAACACAACCCCTCCCCCCTCCAAAAACCCTAACTTCAACACTCTACCCATCATATGTGTATTTTATTACGGGGGTTTTTTCCGTTCTTTTTCTTCTCATCATTATTATTCTTTGTATCTTCTCATTCTGTTATTCTTCATGAGATTATAGATGAAGATATACACAAAGTTCAATGATTTCAAGTAATATTGTGTATGAATGACATACAGATTTCTTTCACAAAAAATATAGCTTTGCCAAGTAGCTTTTGATATTTACGATTTATTGAATGATGTAGACGCAATTTGTAGCATTTTTTCGTGGAATTTTTTTAATGATGTCGTGTTCACGAATTTATATTTTATTGCCTATTTGATATTTTATGAAGAAAGTCTATCGATTTTGCGATGTGGGTTGTTGTTTATGGAAATGAAAATTTGGAGTTCAGTGCATTGCGATATTTTTGAATTTAAGTGTTTTTCTCAAAATTGGAGCTATTGCAGACAGTCGTTAACTAAGATTGAGGGCTGAAAAGGCTGAATAGCGAAGTGGACTTAGTCTGTTGGATCATAATAACTACGACACGAACGGATTATGAGTTCGAGACTAGATAAGAGAGGCTAGAAGGAATTATAAAGGAATAAAGGGAGATGATCCCGAATATCTCACTATTAACTGTAGGTCTCAAGCGCTGAATAATTATGGTCATAATATATAATCAAGCCAACATAAAATTCAACAAGCCAGTTTTAAAGATTAATTCAGAGAACGCTTTGCCTTGGAAACACACTTCTCCTAATATATGAAAGTCACAAATAAACTATCCTCAAAAAAAAAACCAAATAATTTGATCTTAAACCTTAACATGTTAATTTCCCAAGAGGACATCCAAAGTTAAAAATTTATGGAATACTTCTGCAGTAGGTGTTTTTAACTGGAAATGACTGAGCTAAAGTGTCCTTTTTACAAAAGGATGTGGGTTCAATTTTTCACCCAAAGTCTGAGATTGGTCACACCTAAGCATATACAGAAGCTACAGAGATTTAATAAAATGTCAAATGTTACAAAATGTAAAGAATTTTATTGAAAATGACGTTCATTTAAAACTGAATTAAGAGCCAATTTAAGTGTGTGGAACTAATCAAAATGATCAAAAGTCAGTTGACGCTAACGAGCTTACCTATGGATCCTTTTTAAGACTCAAATCTGCATTTTCAAGTCATCATAAAATAAAATTCAAAAATAGAATATGCCCAACTTTTGTAAGACTAGTCTACACTCTTATATGTATGTCACAAAATAAGACTAGCCGCTATCGTTTTTATCAATAAAATTTCTTAAAGATTCTACAACAAATATAAAAATATCTTTGTAAAACCTTAGCAACGCATTGAAGGAAATGAAGCATTTAGGAGCCGTTCATTTATTAAGTAACGCAAAATATTATTTTTAGAACCCCCTCCCCAGGGGCGTAGCCAGAAAATTTTTAAGGGGGGGCCCATTTTCGAAAATAAAAAAACCCGTTATTTTGTATCCTTAAATCTATATTCATTCTTCATAAGTTTAAATATTTAATTCATTGTTCATACATTAAATTTAATTTTTCGTGCTGATTTTGACATTTTTTTCATCACTTCCTCTACATTAACTGGTTCTTCTCTATAAATACTTAATAAAACAATTATCAGATTTCGTAGGGGGGGCCCGGGCCCCCTATGCCCCCCCCCCCCCCTCCCCGACTCACTTGTAACAAAATTTGGATGAAAAAAAAGAATTACTTTAATTTGTACCGTAAGAATATCTTAAAGCCTTACTTAATAAGTGAACAGCCCCTTATAGAATAACTCAAAAAAGATACGCTAAAAATATTCCATGGCATGTTATTGTTAAGGAGAGCAAAAATAAAGAAAATAAAGAATAAAATTTAAATATTACGGCATAGAATTACATTCATTTTCATTTTAATACAAAGCATTGACCATTCTCACACACAAATATATCGATTTGACATTCCTATGTGAATCTTTCCTTCTCTCTGTTGGTAAAAATAAATTTACATTTTTATTCATTTCATACATAGTTATTTGGGACGTAGTCAGAACCCAGACCCCCCCCCCCCCCCTATTTTTTGACATTTTCATATTATTAGCAGAAATTAAATTAAACAAAAATCAAAAAAAATCCATCCGTTTTTTTGGTTCGGGGAGGAGTGACTTCATACATCACTCGGACTCCTGACAACGCCTCTGAATAGTTATTTTCTCTGGCAAACGAAAATTCATTTTTATGAGTCACAATGATTTAGAAAAAAAGGATACAATGATAATAATTTTTCGTATTTACTTTTTGTACTCCATTTCAGAGGCTGCCTGCCTCATATAAAATTCAAAAATGGAAATTTAAAGCGAAATGTAATATTTCATAGCCAGAATTTAGTATGTTTCGGGGTTTTTTTTTTGGTAGGGAAATCCAAAGGGAAATAAATTCATTGTATCCTCCCTTTAGAAACTGCAATCGTAGAAATGAACAGAGTATCCAAGGCACCAAGTATTTTGATGGTACAATGTTAAACAAAAAATTGTTATAAAAGCAATATTGAGGTCACAAACTACTGTCTCCTCATCTACTTCTTCCACATTTTTATTTTATCTCCATCCAGATTATCATCATGTCTGTTGGCGCAATGAAAATATTATGGAGATCTAGATTCGAGAGCGTCGCTTAAAAAACAAAGCTTTTGTGGATGCACTCAAGCAAAATTTGAAAACAAATATTTATTTTAAAAATAAAATTTAATTTGCTGGTTTAAAAAGTTCCATAGTTTAGGCACACATGCGTACGTTTATGATAGCTAGGAACCACATCAAAAGATCTATATCAATTGAAACGTAGAGGAAAGAAATTAATTGAATATTGAAACAATATTAAATAAAGAACGATAAATTGAAAAATAAACCATAGAAATTGTGTTCGTGCTGTAATTTTGTTAGTATATAAATTGAATAAATTTATGATCTATAACCGCTTTTTCATGGAGATACGAATAAAAATATTCCATTGAATTTGGAATTGTTTTTTATTTAATACTTTTTTAGATGTTAAACACATTTTAGAAATTGGATAGCTGAATTTGGGAAATATTTTAGGTGAGACTAGCGTTCTGACTATTATTTAAGGCAGTGTTGTCAAAAATGTGTGCCGCGGCACATAAGTGTACCGTAGAATTTTTTTGAAAATGACACAAGCTGCATGCTGTGTGTGGCTTGAGTCATTGGGGTCTAAAGTGTGCCGTGGCTCAAAAACTGACAACACTGATTTATAGCAATCAAGTTCAATAATGCGCTCAAATTTTCCCAATCAGCACACACTCACACCCACTGACTTTATCCATACTTAAACGATCCAATGAATTCATTGAATACTTGCTTGTCTTGTTATTTATAGTCGAGCATAAATCAAACTCTCAAGCACTTATACTTCTTCAAACAGATAGAAAATTTCAAATTGATTCTCATGAGGGTGGATCTTTGAAGGATTTCGTCTCATTAGACTGCTCACTTACGACCCTCTTCTGCATTTAAAGCTCTTTTTGAAAAGTTTTTGAGAGACATTTTAGTTATAAATAAAAATCCATACTTATCATGCAAAATTTTGAGATACAAAAACCCTTACTTGTGCTGTATTAGAGACATACATTTACATTATAATGATTTTAGACAAAATCCTTTACTGTCTCTCTTCCCAAAATTGATTCGCATCAAGCAGAAAAATCGATATTATACAAAAACATCTCTTGGTTCATAGATTCAATATAATGAGCTTTCGGAGCTGACTAAATATCTTATCAGACATCGTACATAAGCTTACTTTGACACAAATCATGCCTGAGTAAAATGAAACACGTTAATGCCCAAACTAATTTACATTCATAATGGATTTTTCTGCCGAAATCTGAAAGATTGTAAGCTTTATTGATTTTAATATATGTACGTCAATTTTATGGCAATGCCATTTATATAAGCTAAAGAATTCTCAGAAGAATTTTGTGTTGCTTTTAAATTTATAAAGGTACTGTACTCGGAACTAAAAGTTTTAGGTTTGCTTAAGATAACTTTTTTTTTTGAATGATTGGCATTTTTTGAAAAGAAAAAAAAATAATAACTTTGTGAGACAAAGTATGTTGGATGTGTATCCAATCAACAACTCAACAAACTCTCTTGATACAGAAGAAATTTTCGTTCTAAACTAAAAGTTTCTTACTCATGCACAGTTGGAAATGTCATTTATTTGTTAAGAGAATTGGGTCGATCAAAGGATAGCAGTGTTGTTAACTGTGTGTAGGAGCGTACTCAGGATTTTTCAAAGGGGTGTGTCCAAACAATAAAATCAGTAAAACCTAACCTAGTAAAGTTTTTTAAAAAAAAAATTCAAAAAAATTTGTATAAAAATTCAATCTCAAGGGGGGTGCCCGGGCACCTAAGGACCCCCAACCCTGGCTCCACCCCTGACTGTGTGGTTTTCTAATCCAGATTAAATCTTACTTAAAGTCGTATGAAGCTAAACAATAGTTTTAATCTCATTCCAATTACAAATTTACATAAATTTGAGCTTTGCACACCTGATTTTGTGTGTAAAATGGTTATTGCAGTACATGCTTTGTAGAAGTGCTAATCAAGAGGTTATTTGGATTATATCTCTAATTTTAAAAACAAATAATTCCACAAAACTCAATAATCTAAAGAAAAATCGAATAATTGAATAATTCATCTGTCCATCAACCTAAAACTCGAGCTATGATTGAAACAAAAATGTATTTTTCTCTTCATTAAGGAACATAGAAGCTCCATGACAACTCAAATTTCCAATTAATACAGATTTATTTATTCAATGAGACTTCAATAATAATGCCTACATTATTATTTCAACATAGAAACAAAAACGTCCATTTCATCAAAAATAATTCTATATCTTTGCAGAGCTCTAAGATATTGATGATGTTTGGTCATATTTCAGAGTATTTCTGTATACACAATAATAATTTTGCTGTCGGTTTTTACTGAATGGAGCGAATGATGAATGCTTAAAAATGAAAATAATAGCTACTAAGCGAAGAATAATGTTTAATCAGTATTAAATAAAAATTTGATCGAATGACACGAAGATAAACCGTTACTAAGAATATCAATCATCAGCTTGATAAAAATGTCTCATGCTTTAAGCATTCGAGTCATAAAAAGCGTCATAAAATTTATAGATTTTGATGAACTTTAGTTAATCTCTTTTTGTGCATCTTTCATCATCATCAAAATGCAAATTTACTTATTGTTTCTACAATGGACATTCTTCTTGTTTATTCCAACATTAAAATCCGATAAGAAGCTACTTCTACAAAGCTTGAATGAAGCACGAGCAATGAAATTTATTAGAATTTTTTTTGTAATCGAGACGCTTGAAGTCAAAAGGCATTCAGATAAGTTTACATCAAAAAAATGTAAAAAAGGGATCAGAAATTGTGTGTGTGTGTGTGTGTTTGTGTGGGTGGGTGAAAAATTGAAGCGCATTTTGTGGCTAATACATTTACTTGTGTGGCATAGAGGTTCTAGAATTCCCGTTCCCGTAAGATTTCGGGAATCGGGAACGGGAACGGGAATGATGCCCGGGAACGGGAATATTCCCGGGAATCAACAAAAAAAAAAGTTAAAAGCTACACTTACACCATGTATTTTCTTTAGGTTTTTAAATCAAATTTAAATTCTATTTGTTTTGATTGTCAAATTGATTCTTTTGACAATAATTTCCGTTTGAAATTCAATTCTTTTTGGTTTTAGAACAATTCTTAAAGTACGATTTAACTGGTCTAGCAATCTAGTGCGATTTTTTGAGACAATATTATTGGAGATTGAAAAGTTACGTTCACCTCTTGTAGATGTTGGTGGATTCCAGAAATATTAATTTCCAGCACGTTTTTTTTATTTTGGAAAAATTACTTTAATCCAATGTCAATTAAGTTTATTATTTTATGGACATCATACATTTAAAAAATATTTTTAAATACTTTTTCTCTTCGTTTTTCATAAATATATGTTTTTGATTTAAAAAACATCAAATTTGAGTTTAATATTTCAACTCTTAAATTCCTTAAGGGCAATTCTACAAGTAAAGGGAACTGCAGAAATTTGCATTGTAAGTTTTCGCTACTTGCAAAAATTTAATTTTTTTTTATCCGTTATATTTCTTGGATAAAAATATAGTGTTTCTTTTTATAAAGTGTATTTCTCCATTATTGTTACGTTATTCGTTTTTATAGTGTAAACTTTAAGGCAAAAAGAGGCATGAAAAACTAATTAAAATAAGTTTTTCCATATGTAAAGAATATTACAGAATAAAATTTCAACGGAAATTTAAATTTTAAATTTTTGTAAGCGCTTCAAGCTTAGTCGAAAATATGTAAAATTTCCACCGATTGACACAGTTTTTGACAAATTTTAGCTATATTAAAGCATTATTGCTATGTTTTAAGTCAAAGGTTTGTTAAATTTGTGAATTCAAACATTTTTTGGGTAGAGACACAAATCAGAAATGAGTGTTTAGTGAAATATTTAACAAATTAAAGTATATTTTGTAAATTCCACCGATTGACAGTAAAAAAGTTAAAATATCTCCTCATACAGCCATTTATTGCAAACAAGTACTATTCATAATGATAAACATTCCCTTTTTACATAATTTTAATTAATTTAAATGTGTAAAAAGTCAATATTCAAAGTTTTTTTTAATAGAATAAAGAAATTTTGTAATTTTTTTCACTCGTAGAATTGCCCTTAACGTATGTTTTCATTATTATAATTTTTTTCTTAAAATTGTAGTTTTTCTCATGGAAAATACAAAATAAAAAAAAAACTAATTTGAATTGTCGGTTTTTTTTTGGTATGAAAACGGGAATTTCGGGAATATTCCCGATTTTAGAACCCCTATGATTGACCATCGTCAAGACAATAAGACATCGTCAAGACAATTCTTCTGTAGTTTGTCAGTTAAAAAAGTCTATATAAATCCAATTTGTATCAAATATTCATACTATGTGCTTACTTGTGTGTGAACGATGAGTAATTGTTCAAATGTGAAGAAAATAACACAACATATGAAATGTTTTATGATGGCTATAAGTGCTGATCCTTAAAGAACCTAAAATAAATGGCAATTTTGAAAACGAATTAGTAAAATAAAAATAAATTTAATTCTTAATTAAGATTTGCTGTTTAAATTAAAGTTTCATGATATCAAATTCACTTTCTCTGTTGGAAATTAGTCAGAAAAACTTTCAAAAAGGCTCACGTAAAGCCTACGTTACGTAAAATGATTAAGTAAAATCACATAACATTAAGTACTATGTTCCGTTCGCTCTTTCTCGATGTAAGTTAAAGATGGAAGTCGATGGACAGGTAAGAGAGAAGCTGATGCAAGATGAAGGAGGGATTAAACTGAGAAAGCAAATTTTTTGATGGTTCTTCTTTCATAGTTAATCATATCAAGTTTAATTTCAACCAAGGAAATGAATCAATCGTGTTTTCATTCCATTACTGCTCACATTTCAGGCTTTGAATCAGAACAGTCCGAGATAGAGGCAAAAACGTTCTTTACCACACACCTGAGCATGAAAAAGAACCACAATTTAGGGTTAGGGTTAGACGCTTGTAATTAAGCTTCTATTGATTACAACCCAAATCATCAGAGGCTCATTTTTCACATTAAACTACACGATACGTCATTGGACCTGATGTAAGTCTAATGCTGTGTGTGAGAACAGGCATCTAGACAAAAAATTGCAAGTCTCATTTACGAGCAAGCAATCAATGTCCTTGATGCCACTCTACATCAAGGATGAACCAATCAATAGCCACGATAGTAAGTCTCACAGGCAGAAACACATGACTCATAGGCTCGATTTACAAAAAAAAACAAGAACAGAAAAACTTTTTAAAAAAGGGTCAAAAGACTTTGCTCCCTCAAGTTTTACCCCTCCTCATCTTGCATCGACCCCCCTCTGACCTATTCAACGACTCCCACTCTTAATTTACATCGACAAAGGCCGACGAAATGTAAAACTCAATGCAATGCGTTTTTAAGTAATCATTTCACGTATTGCAAGCATTACGTACGCAATTGTAGGAAGTCAAATGGCTGGTTTCATTAAAGAAAAGGAATTTGAGGACTATTTATTAGTATACTTAGCTTTTTCTTCGTTGTCACTAGCCTCTTGCTTCTTTAATTGTGTCCTGGTTCCTTCAAGCTTCATCAATCTCATTTTCACTTCAATTTTACAGCTTCTTGAATTTAATTTTCTTAACTTTCAATGTTCACTCAGAAAATTTTTCATTTTTTTCTTCACTTTTAATTTTTTCATCACTTTTGGCTTATTTTCACTTTTGCTTCCATTTTAGCACTTCACTATCACTTTTATCTTGAACTCCACTTCTTTTTAAGCATTAATAATGTCAAGTTCCAATTTATTTGCACCGATTTGCAACAATATTTAAAAACACGTCTTTAAAGAATCAAACTGAAGAAAATTGTGAGAAAATTGAAAGTCAAAGGTTGCTGAGAAATTTGACCTTTTTTGACTGATTGTGATTTCACATTTTTGCGTTAATTAAAGGTGTATTCAGCTCGAAAATTATTAAAAATATAAAGTATTAATTCAAAATTTTAAAAGCTTTTTATCTAGGTTTTTAAATTAAATTTAAATTCTATTTGATTTGATTGTCAAATTGATTCTTTTGACAATAATTTCCGTTTGAAATTCAATTCTTTTTGGTTTTAGAACAATTCTTAAAGTACGATTTAACTGGTCTAGCAATCTAGTGCGATTTTTTGAGACAATATTATTAGAGATTGAAAAGTTACGTTCAGCTCTTGTAGATGTTGATGGATTCCAGAAATATTAATTTCCAGCACGTTTTTTTTATTTTGGAAAAATTACTTTAATCCAATGTCAATTAAGTTTATTATTTTATGGACATCATACATTTAAAAAATATTTTTAAATACTTTTTCTCTTCGTTTTTCATAAATATATGTTTTTGATTTAAAAAACATCAAATTTGGTGTCCATCAAGTAGAACGGTTAGGCTAGATAAAAATATTTCGTTTATTTTATTTGATTAAGAAACATTTGCACAAATTACTGACCAAGTTTAAACAATTTTCGTTAAGCCTTGTCAGATTTACAGTCGAAAGTGTTAAAAGTAAAAAATCGGCCCTAGCTCCGTTTTCAGATGCTCATATCTCAGAACTGGCAACTTCACAAAATTTAAAAAAGTTATTTTTCTGCTTTCACAAAATAGCACAAAAAACCCATATATAGTCCATCACTCAATTCGTTAGGTCACCGTTCTACTTGTTGGACACTCAAATTTGAGTTTAATATTTCAACTCGTAGAATTGCCCTTAACGTATGTTTTCATTATTATAATTTTTTTCTTTAAATTGTAGTTTTTTTCATGGAAAATACAAAATAAAAAAAAACTAATTTGAATTGTCGGTTTTTTTTGGTATGAAAACGGGAATTCCCGGGAATATTCCCGATTTCAGAACCCCTAGTGTGGCATAAGGTTGAATCTGAAATCAAACGACCGATGTCAACTAAAAAAAACTTTTTTGGCACTCATTGAAGATAATTAAAGTCACCTCAAGAAAACATTTCGAATTTCATATTTTCTGGTTCAGTTGACTTGATCTGAATCAGAGGCGTAGGTAGAATAAATTCTTAAAAAGTTGAGCGTTCTTTTCCTTAAATATGAAGAGGATTAAAATGAGGCTGATACGAACAATTCGATGGTTTCGACCGTTACAGTTTCTATGAAAACTTGTGAAAATGTCTTATTTGACTGTCTGTCTTACAAAATTCGAGGTTTCATACCCTGCAGTTCGAAAAATATGTATTATTTGTCTTAAACAGCTGCACCTAAGAAGCCGAAGTGTCTAAACTTCTGAAAAATCACTAGGTGGGATTCGAACCCAGGTCCAAATTCAACATCAACTTTGTGACCTGTACCTTGCCTACTGAGCTATCAAGGCACTTAGGCACTCTTGCTTCGTAATTCGTAATTCAAACTCTATTTAAAATTTTAAAAGCTTTAAAAATAAAAAACTTGAAATTTCTAGCTCGGAATGTTAGAGTTTTTAGAGAATTTTGAAATGTTCAAAATAACTTCGATCAGTGCTATGATGCTATTGATGTTCTAAATTCAAGCCAAGGTGTTGCTAACCCTTGGAAAATCAATCTATTAAGAAAGTATCGTAAGTTTCTATTAACCTGATTCCAACCCTGCTTAATATAAATTATTTATGATTTATTTACTGTAGCAACAAATATATTTGTATGATAATGAAAATAATTATTGCAGCTGTGTAGGAATACAAAATTTTAACAACTTACTGTCTTTTTAATTTGACTCAAAATGAATACCCAAATACTAGGAAATGTTCCAATATTAAAGGGTGTTATTCAAAATATTAATGGCGTTAAAAAACAGAAGTATGACTCTATTCAGCCCTATGAAAAATGATACAATCTAAAAATCTTAACTTAACAAGCGCCCACACTCGCTCCAAACCAATATTGTTCAAACAACGTCTTCAGGCATGACGAAGGAAACATTTGTCTGACATTTGGACAATCATGGTTACAACTACACCAAAAATTATCTAGTGCAAATAATGTGTAGGCACACGAATATAATGTTTGAGTCACAAAATTCTCTTTAAAATGGCCAGTAGAAGCATATTTATGCTATAAAAGTATTAATGTATTCAAAATTTTAAATATTAATATTTGCATGTATGAGGACATGACATGGAACTCTACGAGACCTTCGAACGACAAATAAAGCCGAGAATAATGAATGAAAATCTCATACATAAAGAAACATGACCAAAATAAACCAAAGTGAATAAATCGAATCGATTTCACAGTACAAAAATTATGCTAAGCGACTCATAATCCATAAAAAGAATGAAATAAATAAATTTTTACAGCATAAAAAAATCACTTTTATTGCATAATGTAGGATAAATATTTTGATCAAGACTGACTGTTATCGACAGAAATAAAATACGTAGCGAGTGGGTGAGTGAGATGGAAAAAAAAGAATCATGCACAAACAATATTAGTGATGTTGAAAATAAAAGAAATCAAAATTCATTCATGCAAGAAAATAAAAATACAGCATAGAGGAACAAAAAAAGTGTTTGCTTTGAAAGAAAATTGAGAGAACAAAAAAAAATTGTTTTCAAATTGTCGACAAATCCAAAACCAGGCTAGAACTGGCATAAACGTTGTTATTTATGAGTATAGAAAGCGCATTTGTGCTGGATAACAAGGATCTGATTTAAAGCTATTCTATAAGCTGGTAAATGCATTTAAGCTAAGTATCTTTATGAAAGTTCGAATTAGAAATGGAATTGTAGGGAATTGTGGGATCCTATCAAGACATCTGACCCCTTCGATGGGGTTTTCTGAGATATATAATCAAGCTATTCTTCTTGCGATAATCATTTTTACTCAAGGTCAGTGTTGTTCAAACTGTGTGCTGTAGAAGTTTTTTGGAAATGACGCGAGCCAGATGCTGTATACGACTTTTGCCATAGTTTACCACTAAGGTGGCCTTAGCTCAAAAAGTTTGAACCACACTGCTCTAGGTTTACACTGGTTCACACTATCTATACTAATTGCTATTGTCCTGCTAACACTATGTTGTGACAAAGACTATATCCTTAGAACTAGCTTTTATAGACAAGCCCGACAACTCAAGTCCATACAGAAGAACAGACTGACAAACTGAGGACCTATAAACTTTGTAATAAAAAAAACATTGAAAAAATAATTTTTGACGCTGCAATTCGTGTTATGATACACAATAGAAAACCTCCCCCCAAAAAAATGGACATTGCAATTCCTATTTCTACTTTCGCTTAAAAGAAAGCACACAAAAAATATTTGCCATGCGATATTAACAATTTTTTTTATATATTCCTTCTTCCTCATAGTGAATGTGTGCTTAATATAACACATTCGTTGCATTGTGCGAAATGCAGAGTACATAACAAATCGAGATTCACATTCGAGAACTTAATTCTATGCAAAAATATGCACCAATGCGTTCACATGTAAATACAAAACGAGAACAAATAAAGTCTGCATGAAGTGAGAAATTCATGTTTAAATGCAAATGCTTTTGTTATCTGATAATTCACATTTGTTCTTTGGAGAAAGCTATAAAAACGAGTGTAGGAACTATAGAAACAGCAGGTTCTTTTTTTTCATATCATCTATTGGTGAAAAGTAGTGCTTATGAACTATGAGCTTTTCTTTCTGAACTTTCTATTCTTTCTATCAACTCACAATGTACAGCAAACTCAACTTGTTTCTTGTTGCTTGTCACCATGTACGTTGTATATAAATACATCATACCTTCTATAATTGTATTTTGCTTTATGTCATTTCTTTTTTTTTCAATGAAGGTGTATGAGTGACTTCGTCATTAAAAACCTTTTTGATGATCTTTCTGCTGTGCATGAAAGGGAATGTATTTAAATATTTTTTTACTTCTCTTTGTAAATCTACATTTTTTTCGAGATGTTTTACATGACATGATTTTTATTACTCGAATTTTGTCGCAGTGGCTGTGCTTTTTTTGAATGAAAATCGCATTTTGGTCATAAAATATTTCAAAAATCAAAACTTACCAATTGAAGTGTCTTTGAATGAATGCACAAATCCTTTTGATATCAACGATATTGTTTGCAGGAAGTTAAACATTTGCTACGTTAAGAACTGAACCTAAGTTGACTTAATTCAAGAACTAATTCAAAGAACGACACAATTTCAATCAAATTTCATTTAATACTAAGATTAAATGCTATTTTCAAGATTTCAATGATAACTGAAATTTATTTTGATATTTTTGACATTCAACAGAAATCAGGTCTGTTTTCTAACCTGTCTGTCTTAAGTATGATCTTTGGCTATAATTCTTTCAAATTGTGTTATATTTGCTTCATCTTGGGTCAATTTCGATACCTTATTCACAGTTTAACTGTATTCCTATCTTAATGTAAAGCTATGCAAACGTATTTGGAACTAAGTTCTTGTTAACTGATCAAATGATCAAAAAATCAAAAACTATCAAAATGCGATTTATCAAACATATTTCAACTTCCTCATTTTTTGTAGTAAACAAATTCAATTCTCCAAGGAAAAATTCATCAAAACTTATTCTCACAGAAGGAACTTAAATGCACAGAAAAGATTAGAACATCCCTGATTAGAAGTAGAACTTCATTCATAGATTTCCATTTCGATTTGAACTTTTTCCATAAGAACTTTTTAAAATAAAACCAAAACATCAGATCCTTCCCGGAAATTCGAACCTCTTTATTGATTCATGCTTAACCTTTCAATCAAAACCACAATTATTATTGAGACGATATTTGCGTTCCTTTATCATTTACTTCATAAACTTTTTCTACGATATTCATCATGTAAATTGTATGAAAGTTATGAATAAAATTGAATTGAAGAGAAGCACAAAAAGCATCACAATGAGGAGATAAATTTTTTAAAATAAATCAGAGTGATGAACATTATGAAGAGCATGAGAGAATGTAAGGAAAATTATGGAAAAATAAGATGTTGTAATTGGTAACAAGAGACAAAAAGTCAATGGAATTTTCCGACGTAAATTCAAAGTCTTTTCAATTAACTTTTACACAAATTTTTCATCGACAATTCTATTTTTTGTGATGGGAAAAATCTACATGAAAATGCTTAATAAATCAATAAATCCATAATTTATGAATAAACCATAAATCTATCTGATGTTTTCTCATGTTCATCTATCATATAAAAATTGTTTGTGTCACTTTTGTCCTATAAATTGCTTTTTTCTCTCTCCAGAAGTATCAACGCTTTTAAAAAAAGGTCTATTTATTGTTGAAAAATGTTGTAATCCCATTGGACTGCATTATTTTGAAAGTATTTCATTGGCAGGGTAGGTATTTAGGTTGATAGAACTCTTCATGAACTCTATTAAATGCATAAGACTTTGCAAGGGATATCAATTTATATTTATAGACCGAAAACATCTTTTTGCAAGGACGTAACTACGCGAATAGTTTATTTATATTTCTAAATCATTGAAGGAAGAGACAAGAGTTATTGAAACATCTAGAAGGAAGAAAGAAACAATCTTCTAGATGACAAAACCACAGAAAAAAGTATAACTCCGAATAACGGATCCCGAGCGGGACTCGAACCCACGTATTCAATTTCTGATCACATGTCCCTACCACCAAGCTATCAGGGTTCAACAATTATTTGCCTTAATCTCATATATAAGTTACACTCTTTTTACAGTTCCCTTGCACAAACATGATTTATGGATGACTGGAATCGCTTATTCCAACAAGAGTGTGGAACTGATCAAATGTAAGCAACATGCGTTTAAACAGCTTTGGAACTTTGAGTAGACTTCAATTCAATAAGTTACTAGCAGAAGAAGTCAATCACCAACTCTGTTTCTTTATTGTTCTCAAATTTTGTGTATAAATTTTCAATAAGTTTATTTTTGACATAAAAAAGTACAATTTTTTTTTTTCCTCTCTTTCGCCTTGAACTCATATGAATATGTATCACATCAGGTGATGAAGTTAAGTAAACACATTTACTTAATTAAAATATTGTCTACTGCTTATGAAGCTTTTTTGGAGCATGAAAATGCATTTTAATAAATGTTCAAATATGTATGTTGATGGTATAAAAAGTTCTTAAATCAAATGGCCAACACTATTGACAAAATTTAACCATTTTAATTTGCAATCGTTCAAAATTCAACTTTTATCAAAGGGAAAGCAACATTATGGGAATTTCGCGTCAAAATTTTGATGGGAAATCGAAAGAAAATAGTAAAAAATTGCCCTCGACTTTTACAGAAGATTGAAATTTGTTAGTGGACTGAAAATATCGTTTAAGAGCTTAGCCAAGATTAGGTTTATAAGTCAACGAACTCTTATTCTCAAGGTTCTATATATTACTGTGATGAAACGTTAAATTCTTAATATTGCTTTTCACTTTTAAATAGTGAAAGTTCCTATTAAAATGGTGTAAAATTTTCAAAATCGTCCCATTGATGTCGTTCACCGTCCGAAATTAACGGTCATTTTTCAAAAAACGACAATGGATTTCCAGGAATTTCTATTGTTCTTTTCTTGCTGCACCCCCCCCCCCCCCCCCCCCTGGACGTTGTAACTGAACGGCTCCAACCCCAACCATAAAATCACTTTCCTGATACACAGCCATAAACATTAACCTCATGTGTTGCCTTTTAATTCTTTTTAACTTCAAACACTCACATTTGAAATCTACAGCATCAAAATTTATGAAAAAAGCACTTGAAAGTCCTTGAAAAATTCGCAAAAATTTCTACCAGAAACATTTTCAGACATAATTATAAAGAAGTGAGTAATGTGTAGCTTGAACATAATAAGTAAAATTGAATTATTAATCATACACACATATTCATTATAAAGCTTTTCATAATCACTTCTATTTTTGCAGGCATTACAAGGCTTCGCTTCTAAAAATATCACTATGTGTTTGTTAAGATAGCATTGCGATTTATTAAGAAGTAGATTCTTTTGATATTATGCAGAATCATTGTTAAGTTAAAACCTATTTCAGTCGTAAAGCTTGATTGTGAAAAAAAATTCGTGTAGATTGAAAAATGATGTAATTTGGTGAGCATAAAAACAAAATTTCATCAGAGATTAATAAAAGCTTGTAATCATAAATTTAAAATTAGTTAAAATTTCATTAACCTTTAAAAGAAGTTGATAAAGAATAATAAAAATATTCTCAAAGAGAAAATTCAAGCATGTTCATTGATTAAGGAAATTGTTGAGACTTTTTGAAGAATATGAAGATGATTTCAGACTCAAAAGAATTTTCTTCATATTATTACACATTGTTGAGATCTAAAAATCTTACCTGCTTCTTTTATGCCAAGTTGCAAATTTCAGGAAAGCGTTTGTTAACACTCTAGGTCAGTGTTGTTCAAACTTTTTGAGCCACGGTATATCTGAGGGGTAAGTCATGATAGAAGTCGCATACAGCATGCAGATCATGTCAGTTTCAAAAAAATTCTACGGCACACTAGTGGACCGCGGCACAAAGTTTGAACAACACTGCTCTAGGTGTTTAAAGTTTAAGTTTTCGAGTACTAAAAGTCGAACAAGAGTCGCTCTTGGAGCCAGGTGCTATATTTTACTAGACTATTCCTAAATCTAGCCAAACTAAGGACGTTATAGTGATAAATCACATTTTGGTTGGCTTAAACTGGTCTTGACTACACCCAAAAGTCACCTTAGTAAAATAAATATTTGTTTAACTAGTTTAGCTTAGAGAATAGCTTCATAAAAGTTGGACAACAAGAGGAAAGAATGAAGACTTAATTTCTCCTTGCAACACTCTTTGGATGGAAGTTCTAAACCCTTGAAATGAATCTGCAATGCAACGTGACACTTATATCTTCAGTCATTTGAGTAACACTGCTCTAGGGAAAGTTGGACCCTTATCTCGATCAATAAGAGATGATGTTTTGCTTCTTAAGTGATCTTATGAGTTCAAATGATGCATGAACCAACCGTCTCCTCTTCAATTTTCTCCCAAAAATTACGTCCCTTATTACAATAAACCTCAAAACTTTCTAAATAATTAAAACAACTTGTCACAACATCATCAGACTGAAAACAATCAAAATCTGTAATTTAATTAACATCAATAATCATAAAGTCAAGTACATAAAAATTTTGACAACTTTAGTGGCAGCATAAAAATCATGCTTGAATTTCAATAAGAAATGTTGTCACCAATTTGAGCTCAATTGAATGGAAAATCAGAAATAAAAAGTGTTTGAAAAAAATTTGCATAAACTAAAAAGAAGTAAAAAAGTCAATGAGTTCGAATATTTTTCACTTGACAGTCTTGAAAAAGAAGCTGTCGATTCTCAAAATGAGAATAATGCGTCGATAGAAGAAGCTGAATTGTTGTATATGACGTGAATTGACGTCGAACGAAAAGAAAAACTTTTGTAGAAAATACAAAATAAATCGCAATAACGATAAAAACGATGCTTTTAGGTTAACAAGTTTTTAATATAATTGCTAGTTGTGCTCTTGAGAGGAATTACTAAAAAGTTATTACATGATATCTCATAAGCTTGGAAAACTGTAGCAGCAGTGGAAGCAAAACAGAAGTACAGAAATATTGAAACTGTTCTGTTACGATAAAGTAAAGTTATGAAATCCAAAAAGTTTGTTGCTAAAAGTGCATCCTTGTGCATTTTCTTTGAGGAACATTTATTGACTTGATTTTGCCAGTTATGTTCTGATTTGAAATTGAGTAAGTTTTAAACATAGATTGTTTAGAATCTACTGTGAATGACTTGGTTTTTATTATTTTTGATTAGATTGCAGCGTTTGAACTTTCAGTCGAGAGTAATGGCTTGTTGTTTGTGAATTTAAGGATATTTTAAGAAAGGTAAGTATTAATTTCATTGGTCCTTAAATCAATAAAATGCTATCCGTGGTTTTAGAAGCATGGCTTAAGAATCTTAAGATCTTTAGATCATTGATTTAGACGTACAGGAACTTACCGGATGCTTTATCTTTATATTAAGGATCCAGAAGTGAAATACCAGAATCTTTTATAGACATTTAATGATTCTAAACTCTTTCTAGGCACGGCAACCTTTACTGGCTTTGAATACATTTTGAGATCATAAAAAACTTTATGCAATAGTATGAGTGGGCAAAAGTTGGGCAAAAGTACCGCTTGGCAAACAATCAATGGGCAAAAATACCATTGGGCAAAAGTACTACTGGGAAAGATTTCGATGGGGAAATGTCAATGACCAAAGGAACTATGGGATAATGTCAATGGGCAATCGTCATGATCCCTAGACATCATTGTAATGACATTTTTGAATCATAGACGTTACATAGGTCTCCCTCATGAGAAGATCGTTTACGAATCTTAAAGATATGTTGTAAAAGACCATGACAATCCCCTCCACCGTGCATCTTTTTCCGCTTTGACTCTGAAAAGTACAGAAGTTCTCAAACTTTTATGACTATAATTAAGTGTGTGGCTATACAAACAAGAGCACGATGTTGTAAAGCTCAAATTGTAAAAAAACGTAACCATACCAACATAGCAATTGATTTTTACCTTACGCAAGAACCAATAATCCAAAAGCTGTTTTAAAAAAACATCCAATAACAAGTCAACTTGCTTCAAAAATCAAAAAACATTTACATGACATTTAAATTCTAAACCAATTTAAATTTAAATCACCCTACAAATAAGACAAAAAAAAAATATAAACAAATGCGCATATTATATCTCCAAATTGCATAGTCAAATATTCTCCCTTTTTCTTTTGTTATAGAAATGCTGCAAATTTGGGCGAACGAGGTACGGATGAACGCAAAGCAACGTAAAAAAATAGAGCATTCTATTAAGGAACAAAAGAAAGAAACAAGCAACAAAAGCGAAAGAAAATTTTTTCATGGGCGTAAAAATAGAATTTTAGTGCTCAATGGATTTGTTTATATCAAATAAAAGAGCGGAACAAAAATCAAATAATAAGCATGTAAACAACAAAAGGAACATTATACCTTAAAGAACACCCTGTAGGCGTAGAAACTTGTTAAAAGCGTGATATTTTCAAAAATAAAGCTCGTCTGTGCTTACATTGATAAAAAGCAACTAGGTACTTGGTATTTACTTTTATGTTTATTTGACGATATTGAGAATAAAAGAATATTTTTTTTGCCTTCATTCTTTTCATTTTGTGCCTTTATATAGACAGTCTCAGGGGTGTAGCATCGAAGTTATTTTTTGTTCAAGTGCCTTTGAACTAACTTTAGGGATTATTTCACAAAACCTTTTGAATTGAAGGCAATTAGCTGAAGGGAGGATGACCTAAATCCTGAATATGCACCTGAACAGTCTCTCCTGCTTCTTGTCATGATATGCGCTCATGTACACAAATTTTATTTTCTTTTCCTTTCTCTTTCGACTTTTATTTTTTGATAACGTTTGTAAGAAGCACATGAAGGAAAAGAAGAAGAAAGAAATTTTCTTTTAAGCTACAATATAATTTTGATTATGCATATCCTTGAATATGGAGAGCGTGAGCGGAGGAAAAGGAAAAGTTAAAGTAAATATTCTCAATAGAAAGTAGGAATACTGTTGGTTGTACGGAAATTATAAAGTTGTGGAAATATTTGCACTTATGATTAAACAAAGAAAAAAAAATTTTGAAATTTTTTATATAAAAAATAATTATTTTAATTGAAGACGTTTGCAAAAGAACTAAAGTTGTCGAAGCTACATTGAAGAACATTTTCTTAAGTAAAGATTTAATTCATTTGAGTGTTTATTTTGATCAAAATGTAAGATAGGATGATGAAATTGACACACTATAGTCAAGATAAACTTTTCATAATTGAATTTGACGATGGTATTTTGCCTGATGAGCAAGATTTTTAAGTGATAGTAGAAGAATATCTGAAGACATAAAGTTTTGCGAGGTTTTTTTTAAAGTCAAGACCTTTACTGTCTGTAGATCTCCCAATAACTGATGTATGTGTATCCTAATGTAAAACAATTCAGGCTCGATGGGAATCAAACCCACGTTCTCAAAAGAGGCGATTTCTGCCACTCAGCCACCGAGATACTTATCTCACTTCGGCTATTTGTCATACACATTTAACCAGTTTCAACGCGAGCCCAACGATCAGGCCTATCTACTACAGAATACTATTCGAGCCATATCCACACTAAGGTGAGATCATCATAGATAAAAAATCTTAGCTTCAATTAAAAAAGCTAGCTACGCAAGGACATTCAAAAACGTTATATTTTTGATGACACTAAACCCCATTAAAAAAAAATTTAACTCATTTTTTCCTAGCTTAACTTAAAAATTTTAATTACACCCCAATCAGCACTAAACGTTCTCAACAATATCCATTAATTGCCTTACAAAACATTGTTCAGCTTTATACTAAAGTACCTATTAAAAATTTGACATAAAATTTAAGTGCAAGCCACATGATAGACAAAAAAAAAGAGAGATACAAAACTGTTGTACTGAAACTTTATCCATTTATTACCATCTTGAATCTCTGTTCAAAGAATCTCATAAAAAAAGTCCTGCTTTACAAGAGAAACTTTTTCTGCATTTATTTTCTACAAAATCTATTTAATTGTAACTTGATAGCATACTCCATAAGTTTTAATTATCAATCTCAGCATTGGATAGATTTTTTTTCTTTTGAATAACCGAAATAATTGATTTGTGGAAGCATCAGTAATTAAAAGTTTTCCAGAGCTTAGAAAAATTGTCCAGATTATTCGATGCATAGCGTTGTGGTGCTTAAACAAAGAGGAATCTTGGATATCGAGCCATATGTTGGCGAATCTGCTGGTGCTTTAGTTAAGGCATTTGTAGAACGAGTGGTTTGGTAACAGATCTACAACCTGCTTTTGTAGGAGCGTGTGTTCGGTTCTCAACGAAGACCGATCTCTCAAACTATTACATAAAGTTGTGTTGATATGACAAGGAATCGAACAATGTTCCCGATCTTACAAGAGATGTAGTCAGAAATGTCCTCAAGATATAATATAATAGCCGAATTGATATCTGTGATGTAGCTATAATCTGGAAAAATGAAGTCAAGACAGAAAAGCTGTCACAAAAGACATACAGTTTCTGAAACAAATTACCATGAATTTGATTCTGAACCAAATTCTCTAGTGATAAATTGTTAAGCTTCATTGGATTCCAACCCACCCTTTTATCCCCCTGCTCCCTTTCATAGAAGTATAAGTACCCCCAATATTCAGATTCAGGTACCTGCATTATCTTCCCTGATTGTATGGACGCACATTTTGAGAAGTTTTTCTTACTAGAGTTAGATAAACTAGCTCCTAATCCATCTCCATACCCAAATATACCCCTGAATAGGATCGTGAACTAAGTTTTCACGAATTTCAATTCTTTTGTTAATTTATTTCTAAGACCAAAGGTTTTTATGCCGATTTCAACAGTTACTGTTAAAACTGTTTAGAATGGCTTTTCCTTTGCAATCTAAAGAATCTGAATAAACAAATAATAATAATAATAATTTTCTTCTTATCAGAATTAATTAACTGCATAATTTTATCAATAAATAAAGTCTCGGTAAAAATCATTAAATTTCTTCTCTCTGATAAAGTTACAGGA
Source organism: Chironomus riparius (assembly GCA_917627325.4). Classification (NCBI taxonomy): domain Eukaryota; kingdom Metazoa; phylum Arthropoda; class Insecta; order Diptera; family Chironomidae; genus Chironomus; species Chironomus riparius. The sequence goes on from OU895878.1 coordinate 50,772,774, forward strand.
CACTATAACCATTAATTGGTTTGACTAAACGATGGTTTGGAGAGGAAAAGTTATCCAATTTGTTCCGTCTAACGACTGTTCGACCGTTAACCTTAATTAATCTGAATAATTATAAGAACTTTTTATTCTACCTTCATTTCGTTCCAATAGTGATTCCAATAATCACCAGACAGTTAGCGGTATTGATAAAGTAGAAAAGAAAAATCGAACAAGAGAGCATAACAAAATTGTTTCTTCCCAAAACAGCATTAAAAATAAATTAAAAGTTACTGTCAACCTCCCCCCTTGTATTTCTTTGCTCAATGTTACTCCGCTCAAAATTCCACTTTTATCGTAAAATGTGATTATGAGACGACTTGTTTGAGAGACTAAAGACGAAAAGTTTTTTTAGTAACACATGTAAATATACTTCCATATTACACAAGTTCCATAAATGTCTTGTAATAGATGTTTAATAGCCCAGAAAAACATTTTTCCTTTTTTTATTCTTTCGATACTGTTTTGTGTGTGTGTGTGTTTGCTTTTCATTCTATAGAATGCAATAACATTTACGGAGTTAAATGAAATGTGAATATTCATAACTCTATAACTGTCCACAAAAAGAAACTTTCAAACATCGATGTACATATGCATAGATTGAGAATGTGTGTTGGATATTGAGGACTTTAACTGATTTTTTTTTTTTATAGTTTTGATCAAAGGGTCGTTCATTTATGATGTTTTGATTCTGGGATGACTTTAACTATGGTTAAAGTTATACTAGAAGCTATATTCCCATCTTTGAGAGTACTTCTGGAGAAAAGTATATCCTAGAATATTATAAAAGGGAGCCAAGTAGTCGACTCCTAGAGTTATGTGAAACGTGCTGTATTCATGGTTGTCTTCTTCTTCATGTTGTTATCCCCTTCATGTTGTCTTTCTTTTCATGTTGTTATCCCCTTCATGTTGTTTTCCCCTTAATTTTGTTTGCCCCTTAATGTTGTTGTTTTCCCCTTTATGTTGTATCCCCCTTTATGATGTCTTTCCCTTCATTTCATGATGTCTTCTATTTATTTTGTTTTCCTCTTCATGATGTTTTCCCCTTGATACTATGCCCCCCCCTTTATGTTGGATTCCACTTGACTATATGACACAGTTCAGAGAATTCAAGATAGTTTTGTATGTCACTGCAATGAACGACCGAATTCTAATTCTTCAGTGCACATCATATGTGAACAGCCCATCTATCCTCTTTTTATACCGTCTTTAGTGTCCATAAGAGGAAGGAAAATTTCATTTCAATTTAATGAACATTTACACACGGACGATCGTGTGAAATGCGAAAATAAAAGAGAGAAAATTCAAAGTCGATATAGGAAGGAGGAAAGGGAAACATTCCGGATAGGATAGCTTAGAAAATTGCGTTTACTTAAACATAATGAGCATAATGAAATCATAAAACATGATAAATGTAGTGCGTGAAATAACGCGACGCATTGTTGAGGCAAGAAAAGCAACAAAAAAAAGAAGGAAATCTCATCAACGCCGCTTTCACTTTTTGCCATGTCAAAATTCCTTTCAGAGCAATTTATTTAGGCTATTTATGTCACGCATTTATTTTTGGGTTTACTTCTCTCGCCATATTTTTATGTTTTCTCAAAACGAGGGTATTAGAAAGGAGCAATTATTCGTAATTTGGCAGGAAGGCTTTGCCCTTTGACTGCATGGGTTTTAAATAAAGTTAAGTTAGAGGCTTTATGGGACGGAAATTTAATGTCATTAGGAATTGTGTAGAATTTATAAGATTAAGGAAACACATGAAGTGTGCTGGGAATTCAAGACATCCAGCTTTTGAAGATGATTTTGACGATCTCTGATTTAAAAAACAAAGAATTGGTTCTTATTCTTTTGTCGATTGCTGTGCAAATAATCTTGACGAAACTTAAGTGACAACCTACATAAATCCTTAAGATCCATGAATGCTAAACCAGTAATAGGCAGGATTCAGTAAAGAGTTAAGAACAATCAGGCATAGAATTTTGATTTTTTTAAAGGGTCATCCTTTAGTTACGTCTATCATTTATTGGGATAAGAAAAAAAGTTTAAAGTTTTGTAAATATGACAATGGGTTATGCATCCTTAGTTGATGGATGTAATAGACATCATTTATGATGAACCCTTCGACGAAACATTATTTTTAAATCCCTTTATACCTAGCGACATAAACTAGTCCAAGTCCTACAAAAACTCTCCCAAAATAGCACCCAGTATGCATGCCTTAAAACTCACTCTCCTCCACATCCAGAGCATCATCACTAGGATCACTTTAAAGTAAAATCAATAATTTTATCTAGCCTGAGAGATCCGTAAAAAAAATCTTAAAGTATATCTACAAAACCCCACCAGTAGTCTATAAAATCTAACCGATTTCAGCACAAGCCATTCAAAAATCATCATAGGATTCACTCATCGGATCTAAAAAATATTTTTTTTTTTTTTGATATTCTATCTTCGTTCAAAGCAAAGCTCCGCTTAACGTAAAATGGAACGACATCACCGAAAATGAGTCGGAACATGAAATGCCTTTTCAACGTATCATTTTATAATACATCCTCATATTTGAAAAGAAAATAAGGAAACGTTGTGACTGAAAAGTATAAACATTCACATCAAAGCCATATGCGTGGAATGAGAAATTCTCGCATGAATTTCCTCACCATCTTTTTTTACACGTTATCGCATCCTTTCGTTAAAAACTTTCATTTACTATCACATAATTGAAAAGCGAGAAAGAGACGAGAATTATGATTATAGTTGGGTTGTAGTTAAATGAGAGTGAATTTGTGATGGGGGTTGTTCATCAATGATGTCCTACTCAGGATCCTACTTTTAAATTGTCAGTCGTTGAGTGGTGTTTTAATAGGTATTAAGCTAAATTTATGACAGTTGGAGGGTGTTCTTAAAAATTTCATTTTTGATTGACGTCATTTATGAAAGATCCCTAAATGGTTCATTAATGATTTTTATATGTTAAATGTCATTTTGTCAGTCAAACGATTATTTTTTTGAAATATTAGGCTGATCAATTTTCCATCGCCATCATTTATGAACAACCCCAAAGCTCACAAAAGAAAGGTCTACTACAAGAGTCTATGTTTACATTAGAACTATGAAAGTTTCAGATTAACAACTTTATTTATTTCTCATTCACGTAATTTTATTCCTAAATAATGCTTTATTAACAATTTTTTTTAACCATAGAAGTCTAATTATGTACACGTGAAGAAGTAATTTGTTGATATTAATTAATCACGTAAAGCTTAAGCAACTGACTTATGTGCAAAAGTGTGGAATTTCTGCATGAAACAATTGGACTCATAAGCACTAACTTGATGTTGTTTTTTAAAAGGGTTTTATGCTTTACGACTACTACACTGCTACCGAAAAACCTTTTTTGCTTCCTTTTCAAACTTTACTTAATTAAATCGTGATTTGAGTGCGTTAGTAAATTAAGATATTATTGTGGGTGGGAAATGTAAATGAACAAATGATAAAAATACGATGAATATTCCTTTTTGTCTTTTTTAGACTCAGTACTGACCAACTTACGGTATTTTGACGGTGCGGTAATTTTGATTTGTTATCTACGGAAGTATACATAGAATATAGCTTAATCAAATGCCAACGAAAATGACTAACGGCAGCAAATTGAAATATATTTGTTCTACTCAGCATGGATGTGAGTATGTAGGCACTCCTTAAATTTTTTCGAGGGGTTTGAGCATGGACGTAGCCTGTGGGAGAAGGGAACCTCGAACAAAATTCAAGATACTGATCATTCAAAAGGATAGGAACCCAATGAATCCCATAAATTACGCCAAGAAAGGTCTGAACAATCTTAAACGTTCTATAGCAACCCCACCCTCCAATTTCCATCAAAATATTGTTTTAAATCGCACAGAGAATCAATTCATCACTAAGTTTTCCTTTTTCCTTTTTCAATAAAAATAAAACTTCAAAGCGATCGCAATAAAGATATTTCTCAATACTTTGATTAACACTTCAAAAGGAAAATTTCAAAGCATAAACCTTTCTGTAGAATTATATATTGCTCTCCGTAGTAAAGTTTTAACAAGACTGAAGAAAAGGAAGAAAAAAAAAGTTTAAAAATCTCTGTTTGTTGTCTTTCACCGAAATACCCTCTAGTTGGTCGTCAGACCAAAGGAAAATAGGGGTTCATTCATAAATGATGTGGTTCAAAAATTTGTTTTTAGACTCTACTATCCCTCTTCTTAATTTATTACAAAATTACCAAATAAAATATCTTAATTTGTCTAAAAGTGCCATGAAATGTCAGACCCCATATGCCCATTAAGGTTCGACATTATTTATGGACGTCCCAGTGGTTAAACATTGTCCCAGTTCTAATAAAATTATGATAAGGAAAATAGGTCTGACAGAATTGGGAGAGTAACAAAGGGGTTAACAACATGATGAGCAAAAATATTAATGGAGAATATTCTTTTACAGTGTTGTCCAAACTTTGTGCCGCGACACACTGGTGTACCGTAGAAATTTTTTTGAAAATGACACGATCCGCATGCTGTATGCAACTTCGGTTATTGCGTTACCCCTAAGGTGTGCTGTGATTCAAATAGTTTGAACAACACTGTTCCTACCAAAATCAAGGGGAAAACAACAGAATGGGAAGAACAAATCAATAAAATTGAGTGGGCGATTTTATATCAAATGTTTTTTCCTATCATGTTGGTCCCCTCTCGACCAAAAATCCATTGCTTTTCAAACATGTTTAAAGAACTTTATTCATAAAAACTTTTTCCATCAAATTGTTTTCCCCTTGAAGAGAAGTCAAAAAGATCCCTTTGGGATGGGCCTAAAATCACCATTTTTAAGGTCACTAAACATCCAAACAACTCCAAAATGGAAAAGACGAGCAATAAGCGAGTAAGATGGAAATTATATTGTTGTTATTCGACAGAAAAGCGGTTGCGACCATTTCCTGTGACCATGACAAAAACATGAAAATTTAATTATGAAAAATGTTTTGTCTTGTCTCTTTTTTTGTGCTGCCTTTATTCTTTATTCCTTTTAAGCAAGAAGAGACACAAAGAAAAAGTACTTTTGTCTCTCTGCTGCTTTCTTAGCTTTTTATTGTCAGTGCACAATAACCTTAGGCTAGATTCTTCTTTCCTTTTTATTTTACTGTCCCTTTACTGTATACAATATATGTTGTACATGAAATAAAAAGCTGAATATTTAAATAATAAAATTTTTACAATAAAATCTCTTCGCTTAAAAAAGAAGAAAAGACTATAAAAGCGACATTGCTGTTTCATCCCAAACAGGATTATGAAATTTTACAGAAATGTCTTATCATTATCGAGAATGCTTTATATGAATTTAATCAAATAAATAATTTTTGTGTTGCTGTTCATTCCATTCAATAAATTTATTTTTTTTTTGTTTGTCTAATCCTTTTGTAAGGAACCCCCTTGAAGGGGTTAACAATTGTTGAAATAAAAAGTTTCGTTCATTAATCATTGAATTGAAAAAGCGTTTAGGAAATTGTAAGTGATTCATGATAGCGCAATTTTGACACTACATTTATTTAATCAGTCACGTATGCAATCGGAACATGACAAATTATAACTCTGGTTATTTTGTGTGTAATTTATTCAATTATTTATCATTCTGGAAATGAATTTGAATTAATCAATTGATTGAAACAGGACTGAAAATCAAATATTAATACTCAAACTATTTACTCAAATAAAAAGCAAAGTCAGAAAAGGCTTCTACCTTCATCGGACGAAAATAACATTTTTCAACGTTAAACTGCTATTAAGCATTAGTTCCGGACAATGAATTTTCGCGTATTCAATGTTATCAAATATTTTGTCTTGTGACATAAGTTAAGAAATCATTTGGCTAGATTTTGGTTATGGGGATCATAAATTTTGCTATAAATTGTCTAATAGGCAAGAATTTAGAGTTATTTGGACAGGGGTGTAGCTAGAGATTGTTTGAAACGAGTTGATATGGGATTGTTCACTTATGACGTACAAGATTTAGGAAGAGGGGGGTCTAGAATTTTGTGACAGCTCTATCAAAAGAAATTATTTCCTTACAAGATTTGTGACTGATTGGAGGGGGGGAATCAAAAAAGTTGGTTTTTTATCGGACGTCATTAGTGAATGACCGCTGAAAACCAAGAATAGTTTTCTAAACCTAACGCAGTCAATTAAGCCTAGTCAGAGACAATATTATAGCATTCAATAAGATGCGAGGGGAGCTGCTCTAATTCTCAGATGTAAGGTGTTTTAAATTTAAATTTTTAAGTGACGTCATAAGTCAATGACCCCAAAAAATAACAAAAATCTCCAGAATCCTCAATTTCACATCAGCATCTCCAAAAAAATAACCTTGAATCTTATGTAAGCTTCAAAAAATGAGATCTTAAGGTCAGACATTATTGATGACAAGAGATCAGGCGGTGGACCGAAAAATTCAACGAAAAAAATTACTTACTTCTGGCAATTTTTCTGACTCACATCGCACAGCATTAAAGCTCTCGAGTTGAAATCTCTAGCATCTTTAATGCCCTTACCGAAAAAAATATCCCTTAAATGAGGCCTCGATTAACCAAATTAGCAGTATCCTCATCAAAAAAAAGTTTCAAGTTCAACCGTCATTTTCAGCTATCTTTAGTATTGTAGGAATTTTCTAAGACATATGTCAGAGTAAAAGACAACCCAAAATCATATTTTTCACATTAATCTTACTAATTTGTGAACCATCATAGGTAACTTGAGATAGTATATTATTGTTAAAATATCATCAAGCCTTAATTGTTGTGATATGTATATGAACAGAGGATAAATTGAAAATAATTGTTGAGACTAATAAAATTTACTAAAACTTAATACCAATTAAATTTTATATATGTATGTCTCGGATAACAAGGCAGAGTGGATGGATGCTTTTACTTAAATGAATACATTCTGGATCACATCATCAATATCAGGTTAATAATTTATCTTTCATGCTTGAACAATAAATCTCATAACTTAATTGCTCTTAGAATGGGAAAGTAGAATAACTTATGAAACTCTTGTGTACCAGCATGTGGATATGGTTTGGGGATAACCTTTATCAAAAATGAAATTTTGATGTTTCGAGTTATTTTAAATGAATTTTAATTGTAATTTGCGAAAGAGGATCTGTTTTATAAAAGAAGACACAAGGAAAGTTTAAGGATGAATTTTTAAAGGATGTTGAAATTTAATATAAATCCCCCCCTCCCCCCACCTCAGATCTTAGAATTTATGGGAAGTTTTAGACTTCTTTAAATCTATTAAAAGCTTTAAGTCAATTTTAAACGACTCAAATCAAGGGTAAGTTTCTTGGGATACCCGAGATAGACACAGGTCTCATTAAATTATTATTTTTGCAGTATTAGAGCATCCGTGGACAGTGTAAGAAAACTTTTTCCCAAATCTCACAATTTTGTTGGTAGAAATTGCATCCTGTTCAAACTATTTGAGAGCCTTAAATCAGAGCTCGAAGTCAATTCAAGATCAAAATTTCATCGACTTCGAGCTCGGCCTTGAAAACTTCCAAATAAAATGGTAGAAACTGCAATCGTGTTGCATATCATCCTGAAATAATAGCATTCAATATAAATTGAGTATGAATTTCATATACTTTAAAATTAATCTACGACAATCCTATTAAAAATGTTTTCACTCGAAAAATAAAAATCTCGTTTTTCGGATTGCTTGTCATGCGATTTTATGCATTGTTACTTTGCACAAAAGTGCTTCATATCCTATTATTATATTTCACATTAAAAACTTTCAATTATTCATTTTCCAACGCTTTTATGATGTGTAAATTTACATAATAAGCTTAATTTTAAAAAAAAGGATGTAATTTATTTTTGGCAATTTGTCAATTATAAAGCTGGTTAAATTATCTACTTAAATAAGAGGAGTTATCAGGAAATTTTGATTTTCTAAAACAAAATTGGCTAAATATTGATCAATTTCTCAAGTTTTAAACCAATTATTTTATTGTTTCTCGAACTTTTTAAACTACGGAACAGTTCATCTTCCTGTGCCACACTATTGACATACCTAGGATTTTCTGGCAGAGCAGTAACGTTTCGTGAAACATAGTTTGTGAAACACTGTTTTAAACTGAGAACGCAATCCTGCTTGTATGCATCAATTACCGGGATGCAGTCAGAATTATTTCAAATGAGATGGAAGAGTCTCGTTTCAACCCGTTTCAAGACCGTTTTTGGGGGGAGAAAAAAAATCCAAAAGGGCTCGTTCAGGGGCGTAGCCAGGAATTTGAAGAGGGGGGGGGGGGCACAAATTTTTTTTGTATGGAAAACTTTAAGGGGGGGTTTCCTTTTTGACCACCACCCCCCCCCCCCTACTTGTTACAAAGTTTGCTTTATTACCATCGTTTGAAATGTTACAGAATCCTAGATCCTCCTGCTCCTTTAAAAACAAACTTAATAAGTGAACGGCCCTAAACCTGACTAAAGCATGTTTTTTGACAAATCTTATTTGACCTTAATTCTAATGATCATATGCCATTTGACCTCTATGTTGATTTAATAAGTATGAAAACCCAATTTTTAAAAATCAGCTGAATGTGTCACTCCTTAACAACCCATTCAATTTGAATTATTCAAACAAAAACTGCATAAAATAATTAAAAAAGCTTCATTATTATCATTATGACTCATTCAATGAGAAAATCAGCATGCGACAACATCTGGCCATCAGAAATGACTTAATCAATTTTTTTAAACCTTACTTGGCATCATAATTGCTGATTGCAAAAGTAATTTCTGATATTTAACTCATAGCGGATTCCGCTTGTTATGCATCAATTCATATATGAGCGCATAATGGAAATGTACATATTACATTTATTCAGTTGAGGAACTGCAGACAAATTATTGTAAAATTCATTTTGACATTTTAATTTTCCATTGCCACTGGGATCTTATTATGAATGAATGTTGAAGGAAACTACTCACAATGAGCTTTTCAGCACAGAAAACATAACATTTTGAAATTGAAAAATTTTTATTAATAAAACACAAAAGAGAAATGAAGCTGGGGGTAGATGAGGAATGAATGGAGATGAAATACTGAGAGAATAAATTTTCGCGCTTCATTCAGCTTTATTTATACATTAGAGAATAATTGTGTGACGCTGAAAGGCACAAAATTAAAATATTTTGTCATAATTCACGAGCACAATATGAATTGCTGTCACTTTGCTCTTAACATTTTCATGATTAATTTCTATTGATTATGATCGTGTAATTATTTATTGTATAAGCTAAATAAATTTTCTCTTAGTCGCTGTCAGGGTTGGAGCTGGATGTTCTTTAATTGAGAGGTCTAATTTACTTCCACACAAAAGCGTGTAAGTTACTAGTTTCGGTCTAAACACACTTTTTAATACGTAGATAAGGACTCATTTTCAAAAATTTAAAAGGTACCAAAATGTGTGTATTAGCATTCCGGATTTTTCTATACATAAACTTTTACAATTAGACATCATCTATTGAACCCTATGAATTATGTTGAGCTTTAATTGCTGGGGGTCCTTAATTTGCAAAACTTTGATTTAAATGAAAATCCTCAACTTGTCCTCAGGAATGAAGGATTGAGTGTATCCCCAGAAATCTGGCAAGTGATGTTGGTAGCATTTTATTCGCATATTCTTCTTGACTACGTAAGGTTAGTACCAGTGAAGTTTTGCTTTGTTAAGCATAAAGTTCCTTCATACAACTGCTGCAAGGGTTCATAAAAGTTTGATCACCAAACCCCCTTACTCCATAAATACTACCCTGACTTTCCGACTAAATTAAATTCGAATTTCTAAATTAAGAAACAGAAGCGACAATTTCTGGTGCTCACACACAAAAAAACATAATTTCGTTTCCTTTTGTTCTTCTTATTTTGGCTTTTTTTTCCTTTCATTCGTTTCATTATAGTGAATTGTTCAAACCACTTCATATTAATTTACTTTTTTTATGCTGACAAATAAATAAGGGATATACATTTACACTTACATAATTGATTCTTGTGGAAATAATACAACTGTCGAGTTTATTCTAAGGCTTTTACACTGATTGCTGAACATTGTCATTGTTGTTTGTTTTGCCTTATCTTTTTCGAATTATGTACGAGAGACAAAATAAAAGTTTTCATTTTGTTAAAGTTCCGAAAACTTTTACACTCAACAAAATTGAAGAAGAAAAGGCAATAAAAGCTCACTTTATTGGATGATTTAGGTGGAACTACAAATAAAAATGGAAAGTTTATTGGATGATTTTAATGAAATTTCAATGTTGTGCTCTAATGACGCACGAGAATATAAACAGTCGACATTGAAATTTTTGGAACAATTTGACACTCAACTGAGAATACTGATGATGAATTACGAAGAAAATGTCACACTTTAGTGTAATTTGTATTGAATTTAGAAATTATCCGCCTAGGCTGAGTAGGTTGCTTAATTTGATAATTTATTGTTTTAAAAATAATGTAAAATTGAGGTGGAATAAAGAATATTGTAATTGATTAACTTTAATGCTAAGGTTCGAAGCTACATAATGAAAACAAGCATCAGTGCTTGTAATAGCAATAGCTTCAAGAGCTCTATCGAAACATCCGAGCTCTATCAACAACCGAAAAGGTTTAATAAATCATACATGCATACATACATACATCCACAAGGAAGAAAGAAGCAAACTTATAGATGACAAAACCACAGAAAAAATCATGACTTCGAATAACGGATCCCGAGCGAGACTCGAACCCACATCCTTCGATTTCCGGTCGCATGCTCCTACAACTGAGCTATCGGGGATTCAACAATTATATGGCTTAATCCCATATATAAGTTAAACTCTTTTTACTGTTGCCTTGCACCACATAATTTATCGTTGACTGGCTATTATATGGAGTCGCAAATTCTAACACGCTTGAAGTCGAATACTGTCTACTAAAGTTGATCTGATTTATAAGATTCGACTTTGAAGTCTAGTCAACTCAAAATTGACAGTAATTGAGTTAAATTAAGACGACTTCAAGCTACAAGCCTGTCTTTACAGAACCTTTGTATAGCTAAGAGCTACATAATCGTTTCAAAGTTGCATAATGTTCAATCAACCCAAATACAATGCAATCTAGTAGTTTATCTTGTCCTTTAAGTTAGATTGAATCAAAAGCGTAATCAGCGAGGAAGACACTAGAGTAAACCTTCTTCAAATGAGAAGCAATCCAAAACTTCAACCAATTTATCATTAATCAAGGGAAAATCCAAAAATCAAAATTTTCTAGCTAAACTACTGAATAAAGTCAACAAGCTTTTGACTAGAATCTTTATAATTATTGCAACTATAAGTCTATAAAAATCATTGATCATTTCGAAATCATGACAGAAAAAAATTAGAGATGGCTAGACAAGATATGCCCTAATCTATTACGTGTCATTGTCTTGATCTCGTTGTGTTATTGTTAGAAAGTAAAAATCAGTGAATATTTGCGTGTGCGCTGAAAAAATTGAAATAAGTCCTCAAAGTCATGTGATTTTTAGGCAATTTAATCAACCAATTTCAAAATTCAACATAAAATCAGTTTAAATTTATTTTAACAAATTTTCCACATTAAAATTTCAATCTTAAAAGACCTCAATGCGGACATTATATGCTTGTAAAATGGCTCATAGCTATGAAAATTGTAGAAGCAAACCATTTAAAAATCAACTTGACCACACTCAATATCCTAAATCTTTAATGAACATTATGGGATATCCACTGAGAGTACATAAAATTATTACCCGGAATGCCTCAAAAAGTATTTTCTTATTTCCGATTTTCCAAAAGATTAGAGTTAAATTGATGACTATTTTGACTCTATACATTAATATCAAATCTCCCTCAATTATTTATGCTTGACACAATTTTACTGCAGTAATTAATAAAACTAATAAGTGAATTTTTTTTTATCCCCAAAACAATTTTTTTTTTGTCGAACTGATTTGAAAGGTAAAAAGTCTACGATATGAAAAGCACAATTTTGCCATCAACTTGAGGGTCTTTCAGAACGAAAAATGTCATTAATGTAAGGAACAAAAGAATCTTATTGTTTTTGTTTTAATAATTACGTGACATTTTTAATTGGAACAAAGAAAAATAAATAAATAAATAATTATAGCATTTCATGTGCTCTCAATTAAAACAAACTTCCTGATAATGTTTAAGCATTTTTATAAAAATAAAATGTATTTCTTTTCTGTTCTATTTTGATGACTTTAATTGTCTGGTGGAGTTGAACAATTGCTTAATTAAAGTAATTGATAAAAATGTGTGGTTTTGTGAAAAGAAATGGGATTAAGACTAAGAATTATGTCTTGTCCTTTTCTAATATGTAGCATGGTTTAAGGGAAGCAATATTGAGATAGTAACATAGTAAAGCGTTCAGAAGGCAAGAGTTTGATTCTTATTAAAGGTTCCTTTATATAATTTTAAATTTCACATCGTCAACCGCTATCAACCTGCTTAGCTACTTAATTGAAGAACTAGTCTTGAATACTACAAGACGATTAATCGAATTGAAATCGAGTACCAAACTTCCGTAGACTCAAATCGAATCAAGCACCATGCCAGAGTTTTACCAGCTTGATGCTGGATTTTTATTCGATTAACCGACTTGTACTTTTCGGAAGTCACTCAAATACTGTTTAAAGTCACTCGAAGGAGCAGAATTAAATACTCTAAAAGTGAAGGCTTAAATCTTGAGGTGTGATCAAAACCTCACAGAACCTTCTTCTCTACCAATTAAAACTCAAAATTTCATTAAATAATCATATCCTTCGATTATGTAAACTGATGATTAAATATTTATTATTTAGCTTTCTTAAATTCTACCAAATTCCTAGTAAAAAACGTGTCTGCAATCTTTAATGATTGTTTTCCACGCACTTTTCCTCAGAAAATGCTTTTGGCATTATTTATTGCTGACCTGTAGCCAAGTTACGGTGTCTCATTGAAAAAATATTTCTCGTCACAGAAAAGTTGCAGCACGAGTTTTGGCTTATAAGTTGTCGAAATTCTACGAATCAATTGTTAAGTCCTACTACAACTGAGTCATTCCCAAAGAGTCGGCTCCTACAGCATTGAAATTTTTGATATTCGATCCACGTGTCTTTTGACACAAAATTTTTTGAATGTTACAATTTCTTGAAACATGTCGGAGCTGCGTGGCAACAACTTTTGGTAAATAAATTCATCCTTAATTGGTAATAAGCATGAACAATTCAACGCGTAAAAGGATTTTGTTTTTTGAGAAATATGAAGAAGACTTGCTCGATTTAACTGCAGTTACTTTAGTTTTCAGTGCAATTAAGAGTTGAACTTGGTTCGTGTGATTATCAAACTAGGTTTAGTTGACTTTATCTGAACAAAATCTTATCTGAAAAGCTTATTGTATTGGCTAAATGTATTCTTATCAGATATTGGCAGGATGCGGTATTCCTGTGATTTGAATATGCTTCTTATATCTGTCAGCAGTGCCGGAATAGTAAACGTGTCGAGTTTACGCACAATTAATCTTGGGATCAATCAGTTCGATCAGTTTAATGTTCATTTACGCATTTTTTGATCCAAAACTCTTCGGGATCGTTCATTTTTGACGTCCGAAAGTAATGGTCATTTTTCGAAAAAGGACAATGAATTTTCAGGAATTTCTATTATTCTTTTCTTGTTGACCCCCCCCCCCCCCCCCCCCCCCCCTGGACGTCATAAGTGAACAGCCTCCTTCTTTATTTTTTGATAAAATTTCAAATCCAATTAGACACTAAAGTCGCACATTTTATAAAACTGATTCTAAAGTCATCGAAACTGACTATCAAAAAAAATCGAAAATTGGTATAAAATATGCAAACAGATTTAAAAGATGTGTGTGCATCAAATTTCGACTGAATCCCTTAATTGCGTACTTCAAAAAAAATACCAACGCTGTTATTCCAAAAGCACTCAATGTCATCATAAAAATTTAACAAACATATCCAACATTTCTCCCGCATATATCCTTTAATTAAAAAAAATGTACGAAACAATATTTTTTTCATGCTCAATGATATATTTTTTCCAGCAGACAGCGATATAAGTATCATACAGAACTTCATTCCAGATCTTAATTACACATCAGCAGTAGACTCATTTATTTTACTTTATTACGACCACCTTTCCCATTCCCATTCGCATGCTTCATTAGGGATTAATGAAGAATACAGCAAAGACAGAAACGCGATAGATTTTTAATTATTGGGATCATCCATTAATAATTATTTTATATCATGATATTTTAGTTTGAATAATGACAGTTTTCACAAATATTATTTATCTAATTAAATTCGTGATGTTGAGCAATTGAAGTTGAGCCACACGATATAGTCTAATACTGTTTTTAGCTTTAATGACTCTTTAGAAATGTTCATTAATATCTAAACATGTAGGAAGTATGAGGCAGATAATATTATTGCTGTTAAACAAATTTTTTTTTTCTTTATTTTATTTCATTTTCTGTTTCTAGGACGCTTAGTTCAAGTCTAATTAGAGCGTTGTTGCTATCTACTTTTAATTAAACCTAATGGAAATGACACGAGATCGATTAGTCATGATATAGTGCCGCGTATTTTATCATTTATCAGCTATTACCATTGCAAATTTACATTTCAATGCATACATAATAAACGAAACATTTACTCATGAAACATCGCTTACTTTAAGTCCTTCTAAAATTTTTACTCTTTTGTTGCCTGCCACAATCGATGAACTTGAGAGCGAGAACAAAAATTGTGTCAAAATCCTGTTTGATAACAGAAAAAAAAATGTAGAGAAGGAAAATCGAAAGAAGAAAATGAGAAAAGCTCTTTTGAAACCTTGAAATGCGTAAATATTTGAAAAGGATATACTTTTTTGCTTGGGTATTATTATGTATTCGACATGTAGAGGTTCCAATCAGAAACAGTCGGGAGTGTAGATTTTAAAATTAATGATTTAAATACTGGGGGTCCTCGATTTGAGTAGATTCTATTTGAGTAGATACGATTTGAACAGAAAAATTTTTACCCACCAAAATATTCGATTTGAGTAGATTTCTTCCTGTTTTCTTCGATTTGAACTGTTTACAAAACAAACATTTTTGATAAAAACATTTCAGAAAATATTTTTAAAACATAAATTTTACTGCAATAAGCGTGAACTTATCATATTGATAGAAAAATCAATACTAAAGTTACAAAATTAAAGTAAAAATTTAAAAAATCGCTATAAAATTAAAAGTTCAAGTTCAAAAACCTTACAAATTGTTCAGTGAATTAACATTTGCAAGGTTCTCATATTTTTGTTTTGTTTCAAAAACATATTTTTTGTGAATTTCTGTTTAAAAACAATATGAATGTGCCTTGAAATAAATTAAGTTATCTAAAACACATAGGAAAAGTTAAGCAACGAGGTAAAATGTGCAAAAAATGATCAAAATTTTCATTGTTTTGATATATTTTTTGGACTCTGGAACAAAACATGTAATTTTGTATTGATTCTTTGCCTCGATTTGAATAGATTCGATTTGAGTAGAAATTTTTTGGAACAAAACAACTACTCAAATCGAGGACCCCCAGTATCAACATTTTCAAGGAAAACTCAGATGGAATCAGAGATGACATAACAAAGCTACAATAAACATCAGATTCAAGCTTCAAATGCAAATTTGTGAAGGTGGAAGCATCAATTGTTATGCAATTTAATTATCCTTGTCAATTCAATAAATTTATGCACAACTAGGTTAATCGAGGGCGTTCTCAGGGTTTAAATTTGATTACAATTTTGTAAATAATTGTAAGACTCAAATATCCGTAATGTTTTTAGGGTCAATCCTACCACAATTCCCTCAAACGTGGATGACCTTAATCCCACAAAATCTTTATAAATGACTTCACAAAACTTCGCGTGGCTTCACAAACCCCTTCAAGCTCGGACCCACCCCGAAAGCAAACTCAGCAAACTGTAGACAAGTCCAAAAGAAGGGGAAGGGGGATGTTACTTATGAAAATCAAGGATAAATTGTAGAGTAGCTTTAAACCGTAAGGTTTTCTAGCTTTGTCTCTAATTTCAAATTAAAATGACAGGACAGCTTATGTTCCGTCTCTTCTAGTAAACTAGCCAGAGGCGGGGGGGGGGGGGTGGTCCTTTGGTGCCCGGGCACCCATCTTTGAGATTGAAATTTCATACAATTTTTTTTTTAATTTTGCAGTTGATTAATAACGAATAATAATTTTGAAGGAAGAACAATAAATTAGCTTTAAATAATTGAATATAAAAGGTTTTATTGACTTTTGACAGTGAAATTATTGAGCACCCCCTTGAAAAATCCTGGCTACTCCCCTGAACCTAGGAAATGATCAAAAATGAACAACAATTCAAAATGTCGAGTCTCGAACCTAAAACCGCTACTTTGGCATTGCATTTTAAAGGCACAAAAGCATTCGAGCTAAAGCTCTTCTAAAGCTATTTCAACTACTGGGGGTCCTCGATTTGAGTAGTTGTTTTGTTCCAAAAAATTTCTACTCAAATCGAATCTATTCAAATCGAGGCAAAGAATCAATACAAAATTACATGTTTTGTTCCAGAGTCCAAAAAATATATCAAAACAATGAAAATTTTGATCATTTTTTGCACATTTTACCTCGTTGCTTAACTTTTCCTATGTGTTTTAGATAACTTAATTTATTTCAAGGCACATTCATATTGTTTTTAAACAGAAATTCACAAAAAATATGTTTTTGAAACAAAACAAAAATATGAGAACCTTGCAAATGTTAATTCACTGAACAATTTGTAAGGTTTTTGAATTTGAACTTTTAATTTTATAGCGATTTTTTAAATTTTTACTTTAATTTTGTAACTTTAGTATTGATTTTTCTATCAATATGATAAGTTCACGCTTATTGCAGTAAAATTTATGTTTTAAAAATATTTTCTGAAATGTTTTTATCAAAAATGTTTGTTTTGTAAACAGTTCAAATCGAAGAAAACAGGAAGAAATCTACTCAAATCGAATATTTTGGTGGGTAAAAATTTTTCTGTTCAAATCGAATCTACTCAAATAGAATCTACTCAAATCGAGGACCCCCAGTATAATTATACAGCATAAAGCTTTATTGAACCTCTAGAAATAGAAGAAAAAAAAATGTTCGGACGTTCTTTAAAAAAAATTTACTTTTTACCACAAAGTGTTTAACCACGCAAGGTCGACCGCAAACTTAGCTTTTCAATGAACTTTATTGATGTGAGTACGAGAGTAAGGCAAAGAAAGTCAAAATGTTTCTCTTTAAATTTTCATTCAGGCCTTTTTTTCTTTATTCTTTCATGTAAAGCTCATAAACAACAATATGTTACAAATACACATTTAAAATGCTTTATATTGTATATCAGCTACTATATCAAAGAAAGAAAAAAAAGCATATACATAATAAAATAGCTGCTGCTTTGTTGAAAAATGAAAATGATGGAGTAGCAGGTATTTTTTGTTAAGGTAGCGAAACTGCTCTAGGTGAAATAAATTTCTCTTCTGAGAAATGAATAATGCCGCAATAAATATATAAATTCCTTACTTAATAATAAAAGAATTATTATTTATTTTCGCTTTATTTTATTTTAGTGATTGTTTGAACTTTATACGCTTTCTTGACGTCAAAAATATGTTTAATTCAATGACCGCAGCTTTAAAACTGCTTCAAGCGAAGCTCAAAAATATTTGAATTTTAAAATATTCAACCACAAATTTTACCAACAACGTGAATACCTGTTAAAAATAAAATTTTAAATTTATTCGATACCGATTCAGAGTTAAGCTTTTGTAAAATCGATTGTGGAATCCGTAAAGCTTGAATAATTCTCTAAATGCTTAGGTTTTAAAAATAGAATTTGTAATTAAAAGCATTTCGAATTTTACACTTGCTTACATCATGTTGATTCCCAATGAGTTCGATTTGTGTTTAGAAGCTTAATTAGTGGTGACATTTAAGTGATAATGTTTTGATAGATTTCCTCGGTATGAGACTGACAAGATTGGATCTGTGGTTTTGTATATATCCAATAAGTATAGTAAAATCAGAAGCAATGAAATCAAAAAACCTTTAAATTTATGAAAATCGAGAAAATCCGTAAAATAAGAAGTAAACCCACTGAATGAGGGTTTCAATTACTTTTTAAAAAGTCAGCAAGAGAAAATGTTAGAAAAGCCATAAAAGTGCTTTAAGAATAGTTCTGTCTATCCTTTGTGACACACCCAATCATTACCTCCGTAACAAACTCAATGGACTCATGTACAACTCATGTGCCGTTATGTCCAACAATTCAATCACCAATACTCATAAATGTGTGTAGTTCTCTTTTGCTGTTTCCAGAATTACTTATGATCCATTGCTTGAAACTATTCGTTCAACTCAAGAGCGTATTCAAATGGAGGCAGTGGTTCTCAAACTTTTTATGTAGCACATGAATAGACTGACCATATGCTTAGTTTTTTAGAGGACAGTCCTCTATTTTTGTCATTTTTCAAAAAAAATGGATTTTTTTGTTCTATTTCGTCCAGAAACGAATAAAATTGGTAAACATGTGAGATTTTCTATATTTTACTTTCAGGTCCTCTATTTTTTCAAAAAATATCTGGTCTAGCTCTACACATTAATCGCCATCAAAAGGAGTCTTATAACACAGACTATTGAGTTAGGGGTTTGAACACTTGCATCTGTTTTATTGCCAGAATCCCAAACAGAAGCTATTAAACTCTCAAAAATGTCAAATATGATAGATGCCAAAAAATTATCTACTTTCCAAAAATTCCCTCCAAAAAAATAATAATTCAAGTTCACACGTGGATCACATCAATCATGATAACCATCAATTTATCAGCAATATCATGTAAATTTCTTATTGAACAACTTAATCAAAAATTCTTTAAAAATTTTCTAGATAACGTAAGCCTACAAAATCCATTAAAATTATTCTACACACTTCTAGATTGAAACTTATCAAAAGGAATTCTTTAATTATATAACGTCAAATGAGAAGCCTTTTCCCTTTTCAGGCATCAAATTAAAAATGTTCACTTCACATGCATCAAAAGAATCTTTTGAGTTCTTAAAAAGCAATTTGAAATTGAAACGTGCGATTAAAAAAATTGTTGATTTTCACTCAAAGCTTGTTTTTTGAGTTTATTTACCACATTAATTTACTTTTTTTTATAGCTTATGTAGCTTTCCGAAGTAAATGTAAAATACACATGGTATGCATAATTAAAACAGATCATCATAATGCCTATGTTGTTGCATGCACATGTAATTATTATTATGAAATACAGGATTGTTAATTATGTAGTAATTTATAAACTTCAATAATCATAATAACATACATCTAATATCAGATTTACATGTGGAGTCTATAAATAAACAAGCACTAATAACAAAAGTGGATTAAATATTCAAAACATAATGTTTTAATTTTTTTTATCTCAAACACAAATAAACTCTTTAATAATGTATTATTCAAAATAAATTAGGTATAAAGTTCAACAGTGCTTGATGAAATTTTTTTTTTGTTAACATTTTGAACAATGAAGAATTATGAATGCATCAATAAATTAGAAGCTATGGGTTTTTAAATCTATGGTGCAATTTTTAATGTTTCTATGGTAATTTTAAGCAAGAAATTTATTTTGTATATATTAAACAGTGTTTCTCAAGCTTTTTCGTATCGCGGTTCATTAAAATTTCGTTCTTAAAACCAACTTTGATCAGGGGTAAAACTGTTTAGAATGGCTTTTCCTTTGCAAACTAAAGAAAGAATTTGAATAAACGAACTTTGATCAGGGGTGTGAAACTGATAAAATGGACTCAGATCATTTTTGTTCATTTTCGAACATTTTTCGATCATTTCTGTTAATTTTCGATCATTTTTGTTAATTTTTGATTGTTTTCGAACATTTTCGAACATTTTTCGATTATTTTTGTACATTTCTGATAATTTTTGATCATTTCCGATCAATTTTTGATCAATTTCAAAATGTTTTGATCATTTTTGATCATTATTATTCATTTTCGAACATTTTTTGATCATTTTTGTTCATTTTTGATCATTTTCGAATATTTCTAATTATTTTCGAACATTTTTTGATCAGTTCAACACCCTTTTCTCTGAAACTTTTCACAATCCTTCCATCACCTCACATCATTAAAACTTCATTAATTAAAATTTCCTTTGATGTTAACAACAACTGTGTTTAAGAAATGCAGTAAAAATAAACACAAGCCTTTAATGCCTCAAAAGTGAGTACCACAAAAAAAAACACCAAAAAAATATAAGAACATTTCATTCCGAAAACAATCTACAACTTTGAAATCACAGGATAATGCTTTTGCATTAAAACTTTGCTTAATTTATGACAATCCTTTTGAGAGTTCACCATTCCGTTCATGCATAAAATCGTAATTAATTGACAACTTTACAGTGCTTGTGCTGACTCAAAAATTAAAACAACAAAGCAAAAAATAATGTCGTGAATGCTTTCTGGCTTTTCATGCTTAGGTATTTGGCCTTGATTTCCATTTTCATAGCATTAGCAATGCGGGTCCGGATATCTGAATTTTTCTTACCATATATAACAAAGGGCAGAGAAATCTCTCTTTCCTCTTCCTCAAATTTCATGGGAAAAAAGTGGATTTTATTTTTTCATCGAGAGATAGGTCTATAAAGTCACGGTAAGAGGAGACGAAAGGAAGATAAAAAGGAAAATTGTGGAAAAAAAGAATTTCATTCGTCTTCATTCGATGATAAATAAAACCATTGCTATTCACATTCTCTTTGAGACACGTAGGAAAGACAGAAAACCGAAAAGTTGAAGAAAAGTTTTTCGTTCTATTGTGTATAAAAATTGAGATAGTTTGTTTAGCTTCTTATGTATGAAAAGTGGTCAAAAACTAATTCTTTGTTTCTCTTAAAAAAATCTATAGATCGGAGCTGTATTCAGGCAGTGTGAAAGAGGGAATTCTCACCTTTTCTGTGACTTAGACCTAAGAGAGAACAAAGAGAGAAAAAAGAGAAAACATTGAGAGAAATAAGAGAGAACAATGAGAGAACAATGAGAGAACCAAGAGAGAACAAAATGAGAACAAAGAGAGAACAATGTAAGAACTAAGAGAGAACAAAGAGAGAACAATGAGAAAACAATGAGAGAACAATGAGAGTACAATGAGAGAACAATGAGAGAACTAAGAGAGGAATCAGAAAACAATGAGAGAACAATGAGAGAACAATGAGAGATCTAAGAAATAACCAAAAACCATACTTTACAAAAACCTCGAATACCAATCTAAACAGAAATCACCATTTTGTCGCCCAACATCCCCTACTTCAAACTCCCCAAACTACATCTCTGCTGCATATCTATTCTTATAAGATAGAAAACCATAAAAACTATTATTTCCAATTCTCACTTCATTAAACGAACACTCTATAGTGTCGTGTTGAGAAGAAGTCTTTTGCCTCACATTCCTACAACTAGACTTGAACTTTCGGAAGAAAAAAAAGTTTTATTGAAAAGTTTTCATTCCTTTTCTCTCAAACTCTCTTTCTGTTATTCGGATACTGTTTGAAAATTTGAATTGAATTTCAATTAGATATAAGACTAAAAAGAGTTTTCTTTTTTTGGGTTTGAACGATAAGGTCGCCCTCACGTTTCGATCTATCTTTTGTTACTCATCGATGAGTAGAAAGTTGTGTTAGCGAGTTTTTGCTAGATTTCATCATTTGCTTACCTTCATTTTGGTTGTTTTAATTTTGGATTTGAGTTTACTGATGGAAAATTAAGTTGTTGACTTTGTTCGAATAATAATGAATATTTATGATCTTTTGTTACCTTGAAATGAAGTAGGTAGAGCTAGAAATGAGAGATAGATATATATTATTTACTCTGCGCTGTAGCTTCTTGTTCAAGTGGCGTTTTGAAATCTAATTCTTATTTTATTTGTTGATAAATCATTAAAAATCCTGACCCGATCGGCACACATTGAAATGTTTGCCACCCAGCGCTCGAGTTGAGGGTGTAATTAGAACCGAACGGCCACGGTTGCTTCGTTCTACACAAAGCGCTACTAATAAGACTATCCCAATAACCATCTCACTTGTAAATTAATTTGCTCCAAACATAATTTTTCTATTAATAAATTGCATAATTTTGAATCTGATTATTTCAATCAACAACATTCATAATAAGGGTTATCCTCATTCTATTAAATCAATTCTTACATAACACGACTGGAGGTAACAGTGATTGCTGCAAACGTGTGTTTCGTTTCAAAATAAAAATTAATGGTAAATTTATTGTATAATGAAGCACTAAAAAATACAAATTGAATGTGAAAATAGAAATTTTCTGCTACCGAATGAGAAAGAAAGAAAAATACATTTTTTATTTGGAATAATTAAATAAATAGTGAACGTGAGGAGAACAAAATAATAACAATTTTTTTACGTTTTTTTTTTTCAAAGTGATAAACATTAATAATATGCCATAAACATAAATGGATGAAAATTGGCGTTGTTTTAATGGCTTATGAATATTTCCCGCATACTTATACGATTTCTGCCTCACCATGCTCACAGTCAATACTGTTATGTCTCAACTTAGGGTCGGTTGGATATTAGGTAACCCCAGATTTGAAAGTAGTGTGCTTCCTGTCTCAAACCATACAATAACATAGCAAGATATCGTACGACTTAGAACCAAGACTCCCGCAGATTATTATTTGGCTAAGCTTTGCTTTGGACACAATAATTTTGGATAGTATACATTAAGTGACACTATGAGGTGCACTTATGGACTCACTCTTCTAAGAAGTTTACCGCAGCCAAAAAAATAAGAAACTGGTCATTTAAAAGTTTGAAGCGTGCCATATGACCAAAAACACATGATTTGTCCGTTAAAGTTGAAAACAAATCCAAACCTACCCTCCCCCCTCCCCCTCTCCCCCCTCCTCCAACCTCCCAACTCCGCATTATCAAATTGATCATCCATTCAAAAAAACTTCGAAACTCTTTAAATAATCGAAAAATTTGAGGTAATACTCCGAACCCCCCCCCCCCCCCCCTACTATCATTTCACACACAAAATGTTACATAACATTCAAAAATGACCCCTTCAAATCATAGTCAATTGTTATTAGTCAGGAATAATTTTATGTAGCCATCCATAAAGCACTATAATTTAAGCAAAAGGTTTTCAAATTTTCTCCTCAGTCATTCGCCGAATAAAAAACACAGTGAACTCGCAGTTCAACGAATCCAATATTAAAGTGATTTCAATCACAATCTACACGTGATTCATTCATTTATTTATAAACATCCATTCGCTCAGTCATTTATATCGCTTTTAAGGTAAGATAAAAGCAGAGAATTTAATTTTTATAAAAAGGAGAACTGAATGTGTACAGGGATTGAAAATGGAGAGAGTAAGATAGAGAGATCGTGCAATGAAATGAAATATAATGAAAGCGACGAGTGAGAAAAATCAATAAAATAAACAGACGGAATACAAAATTGAAATGTTACTGCATCCACTTGAAGAGAAAAGCCCTTTTTTGTTCTCTGATAACAATTTTTTTTTCTTCTTCCATTGCTGCTTTCACACAATTTTCCAAATGAAATTAAAATAGCGAACAAACGAAACGAAGAAAATGGAAATTGTAATTCCTTATGAAAATATACACTTTAGTGCTTTTTCTGTCACGAAATCAAAAGTTTTCAACATAATTTTTATATTTTTTTTACATTTCTTTACTCTTTTTTGCTTGCATAAGGATTGTGCTTTAGCTCTTTCTCCGTATAGCACGTTTTATAAGGTTTCATGTTGAGTAGACGCTATTGTCCTTACAATTTTGTAAAAACTATTGTTTTTAGCATTCTAATGCATCATAGTCTGGAAATGTTAATGGTTTCTAATGGATATTAAGGATGCCTTACCATAAGCATTATCAATTTTATTTAAACACTAGGAAGTGATGTATTGGTTATTGATTCTAGGGCAAGGTACCATGGGAAGCTCTACAATCTAAATACAGTAAGGTTTAATAGTGCTCAAAGGTTATGGTTAGTCTTAAACCAATGCTAGCAAACAGAAATTTTTGTGTTCTTATTATTCGAACTTCGAATTTTTGAGGTTCTTATTTTTCGAAAATCGAATCTTCGAAGTTTTTATTTTTAAAAAAATTTGTTGTGAATTATTATTTTTCGAGTAATTTGTAATTTTAGTGAACATTCCTACTAGTTTTTATGATTAAGATAATCACTGTGATGAAATTGCATTCCTTAAATGTTTATGCTTTAAAAAACAGCTAGTTTAAAAAAAATAAAAAGTAACGGACTTTCTTATTTTGAAATTTTAAAAAATATACCGCGCGAAAATTTTGAATTTTTTTTTGTTTGTAACGGACTCTGTTCTCTTTGCTAACATTGGGTCTTAAAGTAGCGATTCTACGCATAAGTTCCTCGCACAAAACCAGTTAAAGATTGGCACAAAGCTGGCACAACTCTGACGCAAATCAAATCCAACACTATGCCAGAGTCACAAAGGCTTGGAGATGGATTTCTATTTGATCTGATGATTCCGTTATGTTTAAGGACCTACCCCACAATCGTAAGTTCGAAACTCATCAGAAACAATTCCAATATTTCGAATCAAAAGTCTAAATCACAGATTTAATTAAAGACCTAGGAAACATATCAACGAATATAGATCAACGATCACAGTACCTATTAGTTTCTGAGTTTTCTTGTTCAAATTATAACCTAATACCAGTAATGCCCTGCAAACTATAAATGCGCTATTGAACCGCAATCTTATCTTTAATTTCCCAACAATTCATTCATTTATTCCCGCTAACCTCCTCTCAATCATTCCTTAACTGTATATTCCATGCACACTACTAGTTATATATACTTTTGTTGTTGCCTTCTTCTTCTTCTTCTTCATCGCTGACGACGTAAAAAACAATGAAAATTCTATTTTTTTCCTCTTGCCTTCTGTTTCTACCAACGTTAATTTTGGCAACGAGAAATATAAACCCAAAAATTAAGGCCTTACGAAAGGAGAAATTGCTAAAACAAGAGACTGAAAATTGTATGTAATCATGAAAATTCATTCGGTCAACATTATTGTACACATATACAAACAAGGAAGACTGAAAAATAAATTCATGATGTGAATGCCAAAGAATTTACATTTCGACTCACACTCACAGCCATAAAAGTACGTCGAGCATAGTGTACAGAGTAAGTGAGTAAGAGCGAAGGGAGGAAAAAAACTTGAATTGGCAACTAATTTGTAATTTTCAAAGACCGACACAATGTATAATGTGTATGTGCCTTTCGTAATCAAATGTTTGTAATGCACGATTTCGTGTGAACAATATTTAATGTTGTAATATAGTCATATGACGCTATAGGATTGTTATACGCTATTCTTTCATGATTTTTATACTCCAGCACTTCAACATGTAGTATTTGCTGATGATTAGTACAAGGAAAGTATTAGAATATCATTACGTTTTTTTTAGACGTAAATTTTGGATTTTATTTGTGGAAGAACGTGATTGAAATACGTTAAATTTTTAGATGAGCATTCTTGATGTTTTTTATGCATTTGCGATTGTGGATGGAGAATTTCTCAATAGCCAAGATATTTTTAAACTTTTTTACAAACAACCTACACACTTTAGTCAAGTTCAAACCTCATTTTAATTAAGGTATCCAACTGTGACTAATTCAGTTTAAAACTTAAGTATTGAAAGTGATCTAAAAGAACTCCCACATCATAAAAATAATATCATTAATTCATGCAGCTGGTATGAGTCTGATTTTAAAACTTTATAGATTTCCTGCAATTTTATTAAGTTTCCGAGGTAAATTGTTGGTTATTCAAGCCTCTTTGGGGGTCGATCGCATATTTTGTAACACTATAAATTGCTATTTTCAACTCCCTCTACCCAAGTTGTGACTAATTTCGTATAGAAATCAAAAAACATTAATATCTAGCGTAACAAAATTCCAAACCCTTCAAACCTCTATTCTAAGTATTACGAAATATAAAAATGATTCCTTAAACCAGTGATTCTCAAACTAAGTGCCACGGCACACTAGAGGGTCGTTGAAAAAAATTCCACGTGTGACGCGAACAAAATTAGAGTTGAAAAACGTGGACCAAAAAACATTTAACAAACACTGCTTTAAACACGACGCCTAGCACCTAGGTTTTGGTTGTCATACTTTAGTCATGTAAAAATAAACGTCATAAATAAAGTCCACGCTTGAGCATTTTACAAAATTCATTTCTACATATACGCTAAATGCATAATAATTATAACGCACAACACAAAATAAAACCTGCTTTAAATATTTCTAAGGAATCAAGAGAACAGAGTTAACAGACTGGTAGCAAGCAAAGGCAAAAAATTTAATAATTGCATGCTCAATATCCAAACGAAGTGTTGATCAACCTTTGTGTCACACTTTAAAAGTAGATTTAATGTTCCTCAAATTTTTTGTTCATGCACATTTTTCTAAAGTCATAAAACATACCGTGGCACACCATTTGAGAACCACTGTCTATAAAAATTTAACTTCCAATAATCCAACTCTGCTTGTAAACAAGTTTCCTGTATGTAATTTCACTCCTTTTTCTCTCATAAACCGCTCCTACAAATTTCCTTATCCAATACTTATTTGTATAAATTTTAGATAAGTGCGTTTTACAGGAAGTTCATAAAGTAAGAATGCCATTATATAATCTGATTGTACATTCTCGTATTATCAGATCGTTTTAAATGCATAACATTGTTTTCCTTTAATAAATTAGATTCACACATGCTTGCCAGCACTTAACATAGAAGTAGCATTTACTGTTGAGAAAATTAATACAGTTATTTATTTGCAAACGAATCAATTTGAATGCTGGTTGTGTTAAAAAAAAAGTTTTAAATTATTTTCCCATGACTTTCCAAACGAGAATATTTCAGCATTTGGATTGCTCGTAACAGTTTGCAATTTTTTTTTTGCTTTGTTTTAAAATTGTTTCAGATAAGGAGAAACAAGAAAGCAATTAAATTTCAATCTACACGTCCACACTCATGCTGTTGTTGCTGCAGAACAGAGTCGTCCATAGAAATTGTTTAAGTCAGGGATGAGTTTTGTGGTTCACACCTACCAATACTACTTTTTAAGTTATTCCTGAACCTGATCCTATCTTATACCTACTCTTATGCTCTTGCATACACTAGACCATGAGTCATGGGCGTAGTCAGGGAAAGAAAGGCATATGCCCCTGTACTAAGTGTATGGGGAGTTGTAGGTGCATACCAAGAAGCCCCGCCTCAAAGTAGCAGATTTCTTACTCCTAGGAACACACCCCTAGCTACTCTCTTACAACAGACTATAGACTCTGTAAATAAATATACTTTTTTTATAAAAATTTCACCAAGAAAACCGAAAACAACAACAATAATTTATTTTAAAAAGTAATTTAAAAAAATTACTCAAAATATAATTACGTGTAAGTGTGTGGAAGACATAACAGTTAAAAAGTGTATAATGAGATGAAAAATTTCATTCCTCACCCAATTCTCCACGATTGTTTACTTTATTTCACGCTGCTAATATTTCATGTTCTTTTTTAACGACATTTTTCATTCCGTCTCCCCTCAGTTTCATTCCTTCATCTTTTCTTTTATGAGTTATATCACAATTATATTTTTTCTTCTGCTTAGTTTTGGTGTGTTTTCTGGCGAATAACTGACATTGCTCCTGTTAACTTGGCAAAAGTGTGGAATAACGATGCGGAAATTTTGGTTTGCCATTATTGATATTGTTCTCATGATGACAATTTCTTGTGCTGATAGTGATGGTAAAATTTTGTGGCAATAAAATTTAATTTTATGTGATTCAATTTAAACTGACAAAGGAGAGTAAGACTAAAGAATAAGAACTAGTAAAGTCAGAGTAGTTTGACTTGAACGATGCGCGCTTTTAGTAACTGAATCAGATCCGGTCTCTCAGCACTTTATATTGATTTGAATACAAAGAGACGAACGTTATATGTAAGTAAAACTGAGAGACTGATGGACTGACAGACTTACCGAGTAGACTTAGCATACAAGCTTACTGAGGTCCTTACAGACTAATTGATGAACTGACAGACAGCACTTAGATGAACAGTAACCAGATAGACACACAGACAGACAAAACACAAACACCAACATCCCATCACTTAACAAAAATGCACTTAAAAAGCTGAAACTGCGAACGACTGAGAATGAATGAATTAATTTATTACTTCAATTTATATTTAGGCGAACAGTTACATGATGATGAAAATACAACAGACAGTTACAATCGTAGCGATGACGACAGCAAGGACGTAATTGTTGGCGACATGCTTCTAACACGAGATCAAGTAAATTATCTCTATTCAACAGATAGCTCTCAGCGTTTAGGTCTAACAAATCCAATTCGACAATGGCCAAATGCAAGCGTATTCTATAAGTTTGACAAATCGTTGGATCAAAAAGCAAAGGGAAAAGTTATAGTCTCTATGAATTATATTCAAAACGTGTCTTGCATCCGTTTCATAGAGAAAGATGAAAAGACAAGGAATTATGTATTAATTAAGCAGGGTAAAGCTTGTAACTCAAAAATTGGTATGCAACAAGGGCAACAGCCAATGATAATTGATGGAGATTTATGTACAAAGGGCAACGTTGTTCACGAGATTTTACATACACTCGGATTTTTGCATATGCATACAGCCAATATACGCGATGAATATATTAACATAAACTGGGATAATATTAAGGACAACGCTAAATTGAATTTTAAGCCATTTCTAGCAGATGTGAGCATGTTTGATACCCCATACGATTACAACTCAATAACACATTATAGCAGTACAGCCTACGCCAAGAACAAAAGCATCCCGACAATTATTGCTAAAATAGAAGCACCCAATATGGGACAGAGAAAAGGTATAAGCTAAGGCACTAAGAAATTTGAGTCTATGTACATACATATGTGTAAATGGAGAACGGATCTTATCTATTGCACATAAAACTTAATACCCGCAAGCTTCATGTAGGAAAAGTTCCAAGGGGGTAACAGCGTGATGGGAAACAGTTCTTCTATCATAATGTTGTCCCCTTTAGATTTTTTAAAGCTCAAAATTTTGAAGGGAACCCCTATGAAAATCATTTCCCATCATGTTGTTGTCCCCCTTCAAATATACATAATATTGTGTACATTCACATACCTTCTTCTCTCATCTCATGCAAACATACTCTTTACTCTCTATTACATTGCTATAATATTCTTTTTCATTCGATATTTTATTTTATGTTTTTTTTTCCTTTCCATTCTCAATGGTGTTTTCATATTTGTCTTTCTAGTGCCATTTCCTTCTACAAAAGGCACCAACTATGCTTCTTTGTGAGGTATTTTGTCCATTTTTCCGTGTGTCACATGAACTGTTAATCTCTCATTCACACAGAGGAAATCTTGCTTTGATTTATGGGTCAAATAACAGCTTGAATGCTTGACTTATAGAAAGTGACAGCAACAGAAAGGATTTTTTTTTCTTTCTTTTCCTTCAAATTCTTTTAATTCTTTTCAAGCATTTAAATAATGACAGTGAAAACTTTTGCTCCCTCAACATGTCTCATTAAACTTTTTGGAGCGAAATTTTGCTGAGATTACAAAATTCCATGTTTTGGGAAAAAGAATTCTTTTGGGGGACGAGACGGGATGTCTTAAAGCTTTGGAATTTTTTGATCAAAATTTCATGAAGCGAATGAGGTTTTTGACTTTGTTGGAATTTTTGTATGCCGAATAGAAAGTTTTAGAGTTGGATTGGTGGGGTTGTGGTAGAGTTACAGGAATGGATTGATGTGAATTCGTTGCATCGGTCATAGGTTTGAGTCTCAGCAGAGACGTTTATGACTTTAGTCATAAATATGCATAAGCAATGATGTTGTCGACATCAATAAGTTTTAATGGATATGCTTGATAAATACCAAACTTTTAAAGATTGTGATCAACCCCCATCACCTCTATACTAGATCTAATCTAACAACATAACCTCAAAGATCAAGAACCCACGACAATTAAAGCATTTACATCCCAACAACAGCATTCACGCTCCAGCCATCCTTAATAATTCTAATTCTGACCTTTAATTCAATGAAAATGCGCTTCCAACATCTTCAATTTAACCTTTTCATACCTCATTTTATTCATATACATTCATACCAACATCACTACACGTGTTTATTTCATGAACAGGAAGAAGTCATATGTATTATGGAACGAAGAAAAATATCCATTTAATCATACTATTTAGTCATTGTGTCATGTGTAATATTATGAAAATCAGCTTTTTGTCTCTTTTATAATGTTGACGATGAAATTTTATATAATTTAATTATTATTAGCTTCTGTATGGCTGTATGGTGATGGAATAATTGAAATTTTTACCTAATTCAATTACATGAAATCCATTGTGTTAGGATTATATGAGGATTTTCTATTGTTTCGTAACATAATCAACTGATACATTTTATTATTTACCTTCCATGTATTCACTGCAGCACTGTCGGTTGGCGATTTAACAAGATTAAATCGAATGTACAATTGTCCGAACTTTGAAGTACCGACGATAAAGCCTAATGGAAGGTCTTTAAGGGAAATGGAAGCCCAATCCTCTAATGGAACTGAAGCTCCTAAAATGGTTGATAGTACACCTACCAATGACCTGTCGATGGATGTAGACGGTAATGAAAAAAAGATAAGCGACTTGAACTCTACCAATGGTAACACAAATGCACTCAATTATGAGGACGACGAAGATGATATGATCCTATCACAGGAACAGCTCGATGAATTGTATTCGACAAAAGCTACGAAAAGAACGGGTTTAAAGTCAGACTTCTTCAGATGGCCTGAGGGAGTTGTGCCATTTCAAATTAATGCATCCTATTGTAAGACTTTCTCTATCCTTACATTCTTTGACTGAATTTCATTTTATTTGCTTGCCTGCTTTCCTTTATTTTCTGTACTGAATCAGTTTATATGGCAGTGTTGATACTGAGCTAATTGAGCTGGCTGAGTGCGAATGTGTATCAGAGTAGCTTTTCATGATATTGATCGGTAAACTATCTTCATGACTAGAGATTGATTTTCGATGGGAATCGAACTCTTGTCTGAAAGTGAAGGACCCCTGATTTCGGGTCAATAGCTAATCTACTCGACTATGAAAACTTTACTCTTGAACTGACAAAAATTCCTTCATATGATGCAGTAACCAATTACAATTCCTATATTTCCTACTTCTCAGACCTTAACATGTAATGTAGGGTTTTGCTTAGAGCAAAAATGGCTCTACGATCGATGATCTGTTGTTGTGACCTTAAAATGATCCCAGTCAAATAATTCGAATATCAACACTGCTATTTAGATTGAAAATTTCCTCCTCTTTTTCTAATTACTTCTAGTTCTTTCCGTTCTCATATTGCTGTACAAAAAAAAAGTCCCTCGAGAATGAAAAGAACGTCATAAAATGTGCTAGAAAAAGAAGGCAAAAAAAATCTCAATTTCTACTTTTTTTCACAGCTCCTGAATTCATTTCAAGTATTTATGATTCGATGAACTACATAAGTAATCATTCGTGTATTCGATTCGTTGAGAGAGCATCGGCGAACAATCAGAATTATATTTACATAACATCAACAAAATCGGGCTGTAGCTCAGAAGTTGGAATGCGACATACTGGAAGACAGTTGATGAATATAAATGAGCAGCATTGTCCACGCGGAAAAATTATTCATGAGCTCCTACACGCTTTGGGGTTCCTTCATATGCACACAGCTAAGTAAGTTCCCTGTGTTTATTTTCTCTCTTTTTTTTTGGACATTGATTTGACATTTTTTTTCGTAATACGTGTCACTTTTTAAATTCCTATTTGCTTGATTTTTAAATAATCTTATGCGTCATTGTAAGTGCGAACAGAACTTACCGTGATTGGAAGTGAAAAATCCAATTTATATTCACCTTTTGAGGTTAGTTCGTGGATGATGTTTATCATTTTTTGAGAATTTTCAAGCCCCCCCCCCTTAAAATTGTCAGCTCTTACAAAACTTCAGAACCCCTCATCCCCCTTTAAATGATAGACATCATTCTTGAATGACCCCCTCCAGTCACCCAAACTTTCAATTTCCGTTCCTTTCCATCCCATCCACTGACTTTACTTAGCATGTAGAAATGAAAAAAAAATCGTCGTCTTCAATTTTCTTATTACGATTTTTTGCTCTCTCTCTCTCACTTCTCATGCCCTTCCTCATCTCATTTTACGCTTATAACACGATTCACCAGTGAACGTGACAATTACATCCAAATAAATTGGAACAATATAAAGCCAGATGCATGGACCAATTTTAAACAATTTGTATCGCATGTTAGCATGTTTTCAACACCATACGATTACAATAGTATCCTGCATTATAGTACAAAAGCATTTGCTGTGGATAGATCGAAAGATACAATTATTCCGTTGCGATCTGCACCAGATATGGGACAGCGAAAAGGTAAATGTATGCACGGGGAGAATAAAAAAAATTATATTTATATTCTCAAAATAGTACAAAACATATTCATACGGACAGTTAATTATTTTCCGATTACTTTCCGGTTAGAATAGGTATGAGCCAGGGCGATATAATACGATTGAATCGTATGTATAAATGCAATATGACTACGACGGTATTCAGTGACACGAGCATAAAATCATTATCATCTAAAATCACACCTATTGAAACATCGAATACGGAAGTGGGTGGTGATAGCCTTAAAAATAGCAAAACATCACCGTGGACGAAAGAACGAGAAAATGGAGATAAGCAGGCAAGAACAATATTAGGGGTACTTATTTTCAAGCTTATTGGCAAGAATTAATGAATTTCGCACATGTTGAGCCGCACTTATAATAAATTCGAGCATTTTTTTTTCAAATAAAGAAAAAAAGTGAAATTAGAAATAAATCACGAGCTTTTCCTTTCAAACTTCCGTTTTGTGTTGTGATCAATTGCTTCGATGCATGCAAATACCTAAATCGCTTGCCTGCCTTTTGGACTCTTCACTATCTCTTACGTCTACGAGTACATGTACTATAGTTTTTATGCATTATTGATTCGTTTAGCTTTTTCTATTGCTGGAATTTGCTGAATGCATTTAATGATTCTGTCTATGCTTCTTTATGTTTATAGCTAGCTGAGATATGTGAATCTTTTCGAAGCATTATTGCAGTTTTTATATTGCTGGCAGGCATCAATTTAGAGCTGCTTTTTTTTTGTTATTGATGTTTGAAGTCTTTGTTATAAAGTCGTTCATGTGTTAGAGGCCGTTCACTTATTACTTAATGCGATATTTTTTATTTGGAACCCTCCTCCCCCACCCCCCCCCCCCCCCCCCCTATATGGAAAAAAATTCTTTTGTTTGAACCGTATCAAAATCTAAGAATCCCCCTCCCCTTAAAAGCATTACGCAATAAGTGAACGACTCCTTATGTAATTAGTCAATCGCTCATTAGACTGTCTAAAACCTAAACTGACAATTCACCGCTCTTGTTTAGAATCAATAATTGTCAGCTTAAAAATTAATATAAATATCATTTAATAATTGAAGGTTCGAATCCTATTCCGATATTTACCAGAAATATTCTAGAAAAAATGTCAACCCTTTTTTTTTGACGGTTCTGACAAGCAAACTTCTATATTTTTTGCTTTAAAAACCAACAACCCCCTCTCGACTATCAAGTGAACAAATGTTTTAAGTAGCACATTAACGTGACTGACATTTCATGTTCTGCATTCTAAATAAACGAGAAATTTGCAGCTTATGCGCTTCATTCATTCCACGTATGCAAATAATTTTGCATTTTCAAGCTCTCATCTACAATCTGAATTCTCAATGAGGAAAAAAATCTTCACGTTGAATCCTGAAGGTGCAAAAGAGGCACACAAACTCTGTGCAGATAGTAAAAATTTTTTACATGAATACTTGCATGTTGTAACTTTTTGATTACATGATGGTTGTAAAATGAATGAGAATGTGGCAATAAATTCAGAAGTTGGCCTGGGGGCTGTTCAATTATTAAGTAATAGATAAAAATGACTTTATAGACAAGTCATCTCAGCCGAGATTCCTATCATGACATCCTTCCCCTTCCCATCCTTACTAAAAGGGTTACGTAATTAGTGAACGACCCGACGAGAAAAAATAAGCATTTTAATACAAATCCTGAAATTCTACGCTTGAGGACTTGCTTAATAATAATCTCATAAGATTTAACAATTTCATCATAAATTGTTGATTTTCTCAGAAACAAAAGACGAAAACTTTTAAAAAAATTTCCACCATAATAAGATGCAGTTACAGTAAAATCCATGATGAAAATTTTATTTTTCCAGATATTTCATATTGTTATGTTACAGAACCGAAAAAACTTTTTCTTCCATCTTCTTATTTTTCCCCTGAACAATATTCGGATATGGTTCAGAGAATTAAGCTTAGTCATCTTTGTTTGTCAAGTTTATTTATTATATATACATGGCATTAAGACTCTACACATACACATGACAATCTTAAAGTATTTTTATCATTCGATGATAATGTAGATATATGCAGAGATTGTAATTTAATGTAATATATGGCAATAACGAGTTGGATAGATCACAAATTTATTCATTATTCAGTAAATCTGACATTCTTCACATCGTCGACAGTTTTCCATAACTTTTTTTCTTCTTTCTCTTTTACTTCTTATTTACGCAAAAATCATCTCCGTAATTTGTGTCATTTTTCATATATTGGAAAGTTTTCTGTGATTTTTTTCGTAACAGGGTTGTTATTTATGTATTGAGCTTTGTAAAATAAGGCTGAGTATGAAGAGTTGCAATTTAAAGAGTTGTTTTTACTTTTAACCACTTTTCTTCACCCCAAATAGATGTGTTTGACAAATATAAAGTTTAGATCAGTGATGGTTAACCTATGTGCCGCGGCACTCTAAAGCGTCGCAAAAAACTAGAAATTCCACGAACAGTATGCCGAATGTGGTTTCATCATCACCAATGTGTGCCGTGCCACAAAAAAGGTTGGACACCACTGGTTTAGATCGACTTCAGTCAATACAGTTTTTAATCGAGTCAAATCAAGTCAAGAAGACTTCATGCTCTGAAATAAGCACTGGTCTAAAGTCTGAAACTAGATTCCAGAATACTTATACTATAAACAGTCAGTTTGAGGGCTTTTACTAAACTAATTAATGTCTAGCTGTAATATTAATTGGTTTTAATAAGATCTTGACTAGTTTATGCATTTCTTACAGTGCTTCTCAACAACCTATTCTTCGCTAAACACTCCTTTTATACAGAGTTGCAATAGAGGCACCTGTGCTCAGGTGAAAGCCCTGCAATTACTTCATAATTTGTGAGGTTTTATTAGAATTTGTATGGTTTTGTTTGAAAAACCTTATAAATTATCAAGGAATTGTACTGTTCTCACCTGTGCACAGATGCCTGTATCGCAACCCTGCTTTTATACGCCTAGTTTACAGTAACTAGTAGGTTTACCAAATCGCAGCACAAAAAAACTTGAAAACCATTGAACAACCAAATCCACAACCCTGCTTCCCATCCTAATATTATTATCCGATGTTATCGTAGATGAGTCTAATTTGATGTCACTCAAACTTTTATGAGTTATGATCAATCGATTCATATTTTCTTCGACCACTCTCAATGACGGTAATAACAACACATCTAATAAAAATATAAAAAAATAAAAAAAAGGCACAGAAAAGTGTACAGAGAATCATTCATATGCTTCTGTGACCCTACAGCAACAGTCAAGTCGAGCACAGAAAGAGAAAGAAAAAACTTTTCTAATTTTATCATTTGCAATTTCATTTTTCTTTTCCCTCATTCCTTTCTTTTGCTTTCACGTAAAATGGATGAAAAAATAAAATTCTTTATACAATTTGTCATTTTACTCGAGATTACGTCGTTTCAATCTGCAGGGAAAAATCTCATTCATGTAAGAAAATAGAAAGTTAGATAAAGTTGTTACACAACAAAGAGCAAAAAGAAAAGGAACTCACAAGATTCTTTCCTATTTCCAAAATCACATCTTCTCCTGAATGGTTTCGGTTGTCAGATATTTTCAGCCATCCTAACAAGTTATTCCATCCT
Organism: Chironomus riparius; assembly: GCA_917627325.4. NCBI lineage: Eukaryota > Metazoa > Arthropoda > Insecta > Diptera > Chironomidae > Chironomus > Chironomus riparius. The sequence continues at coordinate 50,809,209 of OU895878.1, forward strand.
TCTTTATGTGCGTAAGTATATACATAAACATTATAAAACAAAAAAATAAATAAATAAAATGTCCAAAATGAAATAAAGACAAAAAATTCTATTCTTTTTGTGTACGCTTTTGTTTGACTTTACCTGAAACTTTGTTGTTTGTCTTTTGATGGAGATTTTAAGGTTAGATTCTTTGAATATATTTTGGTGCTTTTTTCTATGGATATTAACTTTAATGTATGAAGATTCACATACTCTTTTTTAATGGAATAGTCAGCACATCCTATTGAAACATAAAGTTTAATAATTAATGAAATATTGCGACTCAAAAACTCGAAATGAATAAATTAGCAAATAATACAGACGAATCCGAAAAGCACATGATATATTGAAGGCGATCTAATGATAGAATCGGGTTGGATCACAATCATCTGGAATACAAGGATTAAGGAGGAGAGTCGTGGTAAAAAAACCTATTAAAAGCGCAATTTTCGTATCGACAAAAATTGGGGCTGTGCAGACGGAAGACGACGTAACACACTACCTATCAAAGCCTCAAAGGTTTGAAACCAACCATGCCCAGACACAGTTTAAACAGATTCACACTGGTCTTATAGTCGTTGTCATTCCGTAGCTAATGTAAAGCTGTATCAAAGGTTTGTGTCAGCAGCATCTTATCCAATACAAAGTACAAACCAGGGTTCCAAGCACATTATTATTATTTTAAAACGTCGACATTACCATCCGGAAGAACTCGTATTTAAACATTTTACATAGATTTTGTATCACTATTGTGATAAAGCTTCCAATCTTCAATTCCAGGTTTCGATTAAATTCAGACTCTCATTTCGATATTCTGTAGGCGTGACGTGATACATTTCAGGTCCATTCTGATAATATTCCATTATAAGGAAATCTTGAAGCTCCAACGTTGCCCAAATACCCAATTATGGCTTGATCTCGGACATTAAGCAGACGAAGGATCTAAACTTCTAAAAAAGAACAAATTTGAAAATGACTGGTTTCGAACCGACGACCTTCGAGTTACCATCCCAAGTTTGAGCCAAGCGCCTTACCTATTCGACCAGCAAGGCGCTTAACTGCTCATCGGTTTGGATGGCTTGCATACATCATGATGTCAAATTGTTCGAAATGTAAGAAATTTATTGCGGTTCTGTTGAATGCTCGCTTGTAGCCGTCTCAACACAGGTGTACTTTCCGGGGCTTATTAATTTTAATAAGCACCAAAAATTCATTTCAGCAAAAAAAAACTCTTGAAAAACTTTTTCAAAAAGCGTATTTTTAAAAGGTTTTTCAATTTTTCTTTAGCAAATAAAATGAAATGAGAGCCCAAAAAATGAACGGAAGTAACGAGAGAAAAACAAAAAAAAATCACTTCTTTTAAGGATTTTATTTTTATCATCAAAGACTTTTCATTTGCAAAAGAAAGAAAAAAGATTGTGTAAACGAAAGGAATATGTAAAGAACATTATAGGAAAGTGAGTGAAATAAGCAAATGATATATTTAATGAATTGAGTAAACTTTTTAAATGAAGATCTTCTATTTCATTCAACTTTTGGAATTAAAAAGCACGTAGACGGAATTTAAGCATAAAGATTAATCAAATGCCTGCATAATGAACTCGAGGTGTCCTCTTCATTCTTTTATGTTTGTGTTTTTATGTCACAATAAAAATAATTAATCATGTAAGGCACTATGTGATGTGCTGTCTTGCTTGTATTAGTAAAAGGAAATGTCTGGTTTTATTATTTAAGAACTAATGTGATGACCAGTCATGTATGATTATGGAAAGGAGATAATAAAATTGTAGCAATTTAATGCTGAAAGGTTAATGACTTCTCGGATGTTTGTTGTAAAGTTTTTGTCCAGACAATGTTTTGATTAAAGATTTCCTTTGAGTTTTATTACTTTTTGGAACTTTGATGTTAAGTTCAGCATGAAGTTTAATTGCTATATGTAGCTAACCTTAAAAGCACAAGTCGTTTGATCGAATAGAAATCTAGCAACAAGCGTGACTCTGGCTTGGGTTTAAATCGAACTCAGCATCATACCAGATTTCTAATCGTTTAACCGACTTGTGCTATTCGGGATAAAGAATGTGTCCATAATCTAGAAATATATTAACTTATTGAGCTGTTTTGTTTTGAATATCTACATCCATATTTGAGGTTACATCCTCAACTAAAGCTTAAAGAAGTGTTATTAGGTGTAGCTAGAGTAGTCTTTGGATATAGTAATGAACCATTCTCAATTACTGCTGTTTTACTAGAGATGCCGCAACCTAGTAAGTCAATTAAATTTGAAAGGAATTGGATTATGTCTTTTAAGCTGGTTCCGTTGCTCCAACTGTTGGTTTTTCGAGCATCCATTGTATTTTAAATAACCCTTAATTCTCAGTACTACCTACCTACATAAACTTATTAGTTTTTCTAATTTTCCTTGGAAAATTCACATAGAAGCAAGCTAATTCAATGGAAAAGCCTTGATTTTAAATTAACAGAACAAAACTTTTATATGCAGACTTGATATTTGAATGTAAAAATAGAATATAAAGAACTTTAGACATTGCACATGAACTGGAGAAGAGATCTTAATGCAATACTGATAATTGCTAACATTTTTCAAAAATATTTCGTACCTTTATTTCCTGTCGCATGTTCCAATATCAGAATAAAGCCTTAAAAATCTCTTTCATTTCCAAAAAGCACATAGTGCATTTCGGACCACTTTTGGTGGTGATGTTTGATGTCATTCCAAGTGTGGTGTTCCTTTCATACCTTGCATGTGCGAATTTTCAAATTGACCTATCCGAAAAATCATTTCAAAGATTGCAGAAAATTTTATGGTTTTCAAACGTGCATGTTCAATTTTCGAGAGCAGAGAGAAAGAAAAACCAAATACGAAAAATTCTACAACAACGCCTCACATCCATTTTTCATCTAATCAAATCCGAGAATTTTTTTTCCATACCCGACGCTCATCACATCTAAATTTTCACATGCTGTTTATGAAAATGCTCGGAGCACATATTTTAATCCAGTGGAAAAACAAACAATTTATTTCATTTTATTCTTCTCGGCTTATGTCCGTCTTCAAGACTTCAAATGTTGCACGTTACTCAAGGCTTTCATTTCGTACAACTGTCAGATATCTAATACATTTCTCTTGTTATCCCTCAAATGAAGCATTTTTACGTTTTCTTCCTTAGTAATAAAAAGAAAAGAACTAGTATCATTGTCGTAAGCTGGTGACTGAAGAATGCGCATTGTATACGCACAGAAATGATGCTGAGGCTCAAAAATATTTTAAATTCCTGATCTATTAATGATCTTTATAAAGTAGCGTTCGTCAATCCTGTGGATATGGCTCGAAGAACATATCTGTAGGAGAAAGGCGTTAAAACCCGTTATATGTGTATGACGAATAGACGAAGTGAGATAAGTACCTCGGTGGCTGATCGAGTGGTCAGAGATCGCCTCTTTTAAGGTCGTGAGTTTGATTCCTATCGAACCTGACTTGTTTTACATTACAACACATAAAGCAGTTATAGGGAGATCTACAAATCCTAATACGTAATAAGGATTCGCTCATAAATGATGTCCACTTATTAGGGTAGGGAAAAGTTTTATGAAAAGGTTCTACTCAGGTCCAAAAAAATTCAAAATCTAATTGAATCTATTAAAATCAAGGACCCTCAACCAAACAAACTCTGCTGGTATACAAATTGTAGAGAGTCTTAGAAAGCTGTTAGATAAATGCTTTGTCAATGGTGAACTGCTTCAAAGGCTACAATCAATATCCAGACAATCGGACAAACTTGACTTCAATATATCCGAAAAATGCGCTAAGAAAATTTACACAGAAAAAAGAAAAAATAAGAAAAAGGCTCAGAAACAACAGAAAAGGAAAAAGGTTTTGTTCTCCTTGATATTCATCACATTTTATGAAACTTCTTTTTTTTGCGACCTTTAATTTAAATTTTTTCCACTTGAAAGCATCGCATGAAAGCTTTATGAAATAAAAAATGTAATTTTAATGCAGCATTATATCAGCTTTGAGTTTTTTCATTCCATGGAATAAAAAGTTTCGAGTTAATTATATTTACAATTTTTGTTCAGTTGCTATACACGAACACAATCGTACGCAAAAACCATTTAAAAAATGCTTAAAATTTTTCCTCATTCAAGTTGAAGCACAAAAATTCTTCTTTGCTTCGAAATTTCTCAATGGTTTTGTCATGCGGTTTGAAGTTTTATTTAGCTAACATTCTGTTGTGTATGAATAACTCATTTACTAGACACTTGCTGAAGACATATTAAAATGATGAATAGATGGATGTGAAAATGGTATGGAAGTATAAAGTGAAATATTAGGAATGAAAATCCAAAAAGCATAATTTTTTCGGAATTTTGTGTATCTCACCTCAATCTAAAAATCCCTGAAATGCAGCTACCCTAAAATGCAGATAGTACTGCCAAGATGCAGATGGGACTGCTAAAGTGCAGATGAAATTTATTTTCCCTAAAATGCAGATGAAATGCTGCTGCTTTAAAAAAGGTATAATGCAGATGATTTTTATCGTATAAAGCGCAGATAAGATGCTGCCCGAATGAAGATCGTATAATTTTATTAAAATAAAGATGAAATGCTGTTATAATGTAGATAATTTAACGTTGGATATTAATTATTTGGGCACCGACGAAAAAAATTATTCGATAGTGACGCTATGGTTTTTTAAATATCAGAGAGAAAACAGAGAGTTTAAAATGTTGACTTCATCCCCATACCTAGCTACACCTCTATCTACCATTACCATGATGTGCAGCTCAAGCAATAGTCTTCTTAAGTTTATACTTTACTTTCCTAACTGCTCATCTCCTCTCCATCCTATTTGAACTACAGACTTTAGCATAAAACTCACATGTTAAAAAGGATCTATTTTTATTATCAAGGCCAGCACGAATAAAAAATATAAATATTTTATTTAAATAGGTAGAAATTTTCGGCTCAACTTTTCCTTCAACAACCCAAAAATTATGCAAATTATTTTATTCAAAGGAAGTTAAAAATAATTCATCACCCAAAAACTTTCAATTATTTAATTCAATTTGTAACTAGCTACTCAAGTTATTTCGAGTGCTAGCAACTTAAACAATTCTACATCTAGGCAACACTTTCAACTGTTAAAGCTCAAATTTAATTCGCTTTATTTTATATTCTATTGAATTGTTATGTCTATCGTATGTTGAAACTTTGCTCCTATAACATCCTTTTTGATGTGTACAAAATACTTTCAGGTAATGGAAGTAATTCAATAGCAAAAAATTTTATGACGCAATGAATTTTAAAATTGCGATAGAAAGAACAACTTGAAATGCTTTTTCGCAAATGGAATTTTGGAAGAAAAGTTTCTAGAAGTGTTAAAAATTTGATTCCGAGGGAATTGAGTTTCAAAGAGTCATAGATATAAATTTTTGAAGTAACGAAAAACTTATGTATGAATTTGTGGGACTTGTTTGTGAATCAGGTCTAATGTTTAATGGTTTGCAGCAAGAGGAGCATGACAAGGAGGGCCCAAAAGCTAAATCAAAACTATTGTCAATAGTTTTTAAGAATGAACAATTTCCTTAATCCTGCATTTCTGTCTTTTTACAATTAAGGATCCAGAATAGTCAGGGTTGTATTCAATGAGAGAGAATTAATATTTATTTTTGTTTGTGAAAAACAACTCTTTAGAGCCAGTGATGGTCAACCCGTGTGCCGTGAAAAATTTGGGATATCCCACAAACTGTTTGTGGTTTCGGCCATGGTGTGTTACAATCAAGTGTGCCAAGGCACAATACAAAGCTGCTTTAGACTTCCCCCCCCCCTCTCCCTCCTGACCAGAATTCATTTTCTGTAATGAGAATGAGCACAGTTAGTAAGGTTGGAGGGCTAGAATTCAAAAACTGTATCAATGAATAGAGTTGTAGCTAGGTCAAAATTCCCACATTTTGAATAATTTCTTTTAAAAAATTTCAAATCCCCCTTAAAACTTTTAACCCCCCCCCCCCTTCTGATTACGCTACAGATTAGATTCAAAAACTTATTTGATCCGAAAGTTTAAGGTTATTGAGGCCACAAATAAACATGATTCGACACATTCATAGCTACAAATTGTAAACGACGACATTTATGAACAACTCCCATAAATATTTTGAATAACATAACAAAAAAGGAGAAAACTTGTTCATCATAAAAAGCCAAACAAATTTACATCCTCTGGGGGCTCTTACATCATAATATTTCATCCATCTAAAATCAATCTAATTTATGAATCTGATGATGAAATTCATCAATCATTCTCAATACTTGAATGTGGGAACAAAACCCCCCGAAAAAAAATAAGAATAATGAATGAAGAATGTTTGTTCAGTATAATAAATTAAGTAACGTCAATTATTATTATTTTTTCACTTCTAATTTTCTTTTCGGGCTTCTCGCATTCAAATCCTTCTCAAAAATTATATTTTTTTAGCAAGCTTGCGGTAACGATGGGAACAGATTTCATATCAATCAAGTTTATAACTTTAAAATTATCTTCAAGGTTCTGTAAATAATTTTATGATTAAGCAAATGGGTTTAATTCCACAAATGATCAAATAATGTTGACGCAGTCTGTAAACGGAACAAATTTTTTGGTGCTCAACAATTTTTTTGTGTGTGGGATTTTCATCTTGATGTAATATTAAATATCATGGGCTACAAATGTGAACCCAGAAAATTTAGTTGATGTTCGGCTATAAATAATGCTTATTAAAATATATTATAGATGCCTCTTGTCCTAGATTTCATTAAGTCCATTGGCCAAATTAAGACAAAAATATTAATTGCATAACAATTCTTCAAGCATCTTAGTTTCCGTATCCAATGGCAATAATCTTTTTAATGGACGCCATAATTACAATTGATTCTAATTCATTGACAAGTGATCCTTAACCTTCGTATCTTGGCAATAATTCCAACTAAATCGTTGGAAAGGGTTCATTCATTTATGAGGTTTAGTAATTTGAAGGAAGGGAGGTCTGAGATTTTAGAGCACATCAATAGGAGAGAAAAGTTTGTATATTTTATGTATTTTATATATTTTACGAGCTCCGCCTGTTCTCTAGACACACTCTAGCAGTGTTGTGCAAACTATGTGCCGCGACTCACTAGAATAATTTTGAAAATGACTCGAGTCGGATGCTGTGTGTGACTTTGATTATGAATTGCCCCTAAGGTGTATCGTGGCTCAAAAAGTTGAGAAAACACTGCTCTGGACGCTTTTGTCGCCTTTTGACAGTCATTTATGGTATTTTAATTAATTCGAATAGGCAAAATTGTGAATTGTTCTTAAAATTTAGAATTTTTCGACGAAACCTGCGTTAAGAAAATATGAAACATTGTGGGAAGTTCGGATATTAAACATATATCTTCAATTGTTGCAACATTTGCAAATATAATCAGATTTTAAAATGTATATAGGTACGTAAAGAAAGGTTCTTCCTTCTAACATTGGCAAAGCAGAACCCACTTTGAAATGAATTTTAAAACCTACTCTAAAATATGTCCTTAGTCTGCTATATTTCCTTGATTAGGTTTCATTGATCATTAATGAAGTTTGTAGATATGGTTCTAGAGCATATCTTAAGCAGATAGGCCTGAGCATAGAGCTCGCGTTGAAACTTGTTATATGTGTGTTACGGATTGCCGAAGTAAGATAAGTACCTCGCTAGCCGAGTGGCAGGGATCTCTGATCGAGTGCTCAGAAATTGCCTCTTTTGAGTTGCGGGTTCGGTTCCCATCAAACCCGACTTTTACATTTGCATACACATTCGACAGTTATAGGAACAGAGTTGTTTGAAATTAAAGCTTTAAAATTCTCATAGCAACACTGTAACTTAACTTAAAGTAAAGAAAGCTTAAAGGCACAACCCCAACTAATTGATGGAAATAACAAAGCACTTATTAAAATAATAAAAACAGTAGCTACCATTAATTACAACTCAATCGTCAATGATTCATTTCAAGTTGGTTTAAACATGTTCTAGGGAAGTTCGTCTATACTTAGCAACAGCAGAAACCTTTAAAAATATTTATATCACATGAAACTTAATCACAACTGTAATTTGAAGAATATTATCAATGAAGCTCATAAATTATGGATGTTGAAAGCATTCAACCTAGGCTTAGACGTCATCCTGTTGAGGTGTTAATAGTTTTTTTGATAATTTAAGCTCCTTACTCAACTGCTTAAAACATATTGAATTCTACAAACTTGTAATCCCTTTAAAAAGTTTATAAACTTCGTGTGCGTGGGGGCTTCACATAACAAAACATACCAAAAATTATTATCACATTTTAATTAAATTTAATTCTCCATGTTTCATTACTGTATCTTTTGGAAAAAGGAAAAAGAGTCTTTCAATTTAATGAAAGGCAAAAAAAATCCTAATTAAAACCTTTTAATTAATAGAAAAGCCCAAGAGATATCAATCTACTGGCATAGCCTTGAAATCAATGAAATATAATTTGTACATTGCTTATTGACGCAAACATTTTTTTTTCCTTTTTTGTCTTTTTCTTTCCCTTTCAATAAATATCGAGTGCTAATTCAATGAGCCTACCAATCTTGAAATCTGAAACACACAAAATAAAAGTTTCGATTCTCAGAGAAAGGAAAGAAAAACTGAAACATGGCAATTAAGTTGGGAATGCTTCTTTTTGCGATTCCGTGAGGCGCATTTCAGTTCAGCATATAATTTGGGAAATGATTTCGTGAGGAATTAGTCATTCTGTTAAAAGTTTTTCAATGGAACTTTATAGTTTCATGTTATGTTATTGAATACTTCAAACGAATTAGGAATCGTAAGCTAATAACGTCCAAAACATAGAAACTCTTGACACCTGGTTTCCTCCCTAAAGCCTCACTTTCTTAATTTATTGACATCATAAATAAATGACTCATTAAATCATTCACATTCAAGACATGAAAACTTCAAAAAGATCAAACTTACTATGGCAGCATAAACTAGCAAAACAAAATCATTCAAAAAGCCAAAACGTGCTACACCAAACTCATTGTATCTGATCAAATATCTAAGCTGAATGTAGGTGTACTCTTCAATAGTAATAGAGCGGTGAAATGAATGAGTTGAGGAAGAATCTCTAGATTGTTTTCCGATAAATAATATTTATGAACCCACTCTAGATGTTGTTTGTTCTCTAATCGATTTTTCTTAGGAAAAAAATAATGAAACTTTTTAAATACATCTTAAATGGTGGTAACTTAGTGATCTACAACGTTTTGGAGCAAACCTTGAATGATTTTTGTAATAAATATATTTTTGTCAAAAGGAGGTTGCTTGATGTATCAACAGAGTATGTCAAGAGCTGCGGTATTCATACATTAGTCCACGACATACTCGATTTTCTATAAAATCTACAACTTACTTACTTCGATGACCTTGCAGATCAATTGTGATTCATAGCCCCCACTCAGATGCCGCTTAAAACTGATTCTAACGCTGGCTACCGCTTGCCAATTTCCTATTCCAAATGCAATACTGTCTCTATCAACAGCCACTTTTCATAATCTCCAGCTTAATAACAAAGAGTATGATGACACATCAAATTTAAGCTTGATACTGAATCTTCCTTAAGAATGCAAAACTTCTCAAAAGTGATCAAAACTTTTTCAGTTTCAATCAGTTCTGGAATCTTGATATCACTTGATAAAGTTAAAGAACCACTGCATGAAATGTAAAACTTAACTATATAAACTAAAGATACTCAAACAGTTTAGAGGAACCTTAAAGCTTGGTTTCTAGAACTACCTTAGGGACCCAAAATAGGTAAAGCATAGAGAGGGCTCTGTCTATTGAGCTGGGGGCAGTGCGGTTCAAATTAGACCGCTACCCTAGGGACCCTATTTACGATGAAAAATCAAATAATCACACTTAGGAACACAAAAAAAATTTGACTATGATTTGAGTATGCTTATCTGCTTAGCCGTAGAAACAACTACAGAAACAGAGAGCTAGCCAGTGACAACCAGAATTAAGGCAACCCTAGTCAAATCAATTAAGTTTTTATTGAAATTCTTCGTACTAGTCAAATAGAAAAAATCAAAAACCTTGGATGTAAAGCAATCAATGAATTGAAAATGACTTGCTCATAAAGGTAAGCTTACTTCTAGCTTAAAAAATGGAAACTTCCCAAAAAAAGACATCAAAGTTAAATGTTCACACTTCTGATCTGCTTAATCTACTTGTCATATAGTAGACAGATTAAAATGAAACTTTATATGCTAATCCATGATAATCATAATAATAATAATAATCATCATAATCACGAAGATCAAAGTGAGCATATAAAAATGACATTCCCATTCACATTCATAAAATGTGCTAAAGGAAAGATGTGATCCCATGCTTAAGAAGAATTATTGCAATGATTGAAAATAAACTTTATGAGTTTCTCATAATGAACACGTTTCTTGTATTGCGCTATATTTAATTTATTTCTTTTTCTCTTGCTCCTGTTTAAGTGCCGTTACGTTTTATGCTCATTAACATTTATATATATTTTTTTTGTTCCTTTCTTATGCTCCTTGTTGATACTTAGTGGCATTTGATGACACAACTTATGAATGTCTAGTCGTGAAATGATAACGACTTTGTAGCATTTACGGAAATTTAAGATGTAAATTTATTATGCTGTAAATGTGGACATTAAAGCAACATTTTATTTCGATTTAAGAGTCACCCATCAATGTCCTTTCTTTTGTTTTTGATTCATTAGCTTGTGTGCACATTATGAGATAAATGGAAATTGATCAAATGAAATTGATGCCGTAAGGAGAAAGCATTCATAGTCACAGCACAACACACTACTATTTTTTTTCCATGCTAAGCAATATTTCAGATTGACCGGAAAATAATGACAATTTTTATATATAAACATTAATTTCTAAATAATGGATATCATATCGTGAAAATTGCTAGGTCATCAACTTATCTTCATTCAACCATTTATAGTGTATGCGAGAAATCTCATTCTGACATATCATTTCAACCCCTACGCTCTCCGAAAACGATAAAGAAGATGTTTTCTGGTAAATGGAATGTGGAAAAATGTTTGCGATAATTCTTGACTTTTCATTCTATTCTTTTCTTTTGCTAGTTCCTTTTTCTCATTCTTATTGATTTTTTCGATTAAATCTGATGTGGACATATGTGAAAAGAGCTCATTTATTATCAGTCTCTTTTGTTGTTCCATGAGTCATTATTCTTTATATGCCCTAAAAAAATCCCTTCACATTGAAATTGATTCAAAAAAACAAAATTGTTAAAAGCGATGGAAAAACTGACTAGTTGTGATTGTTTGAAACTTAAGAAGCTTTTAAGTTCAACTCAGACAAATAAACACATGTGGACATACAAAACTTTCTCATTCTTTTAATCTGCTGGCTTTCGTCCAATATGCTTAATATTTTATTTTGGGACATCTTGATGTTCATTTGTGTTTTTTGCATAAATTGACAATGATTCTTAAGATTTTATTTTAAGGGGTCATTCAATTGTGACGTCCGTCCAAAACATAAGTTTAAGACCCCCCCCCCCCCCTCACCCCACCCTATCTCAATATTTAATTGGATAAAAATTCCTTTATTTCATCTTTCACAAAATCCTAGAGCCTATCTGCCCTCAATTTTGGACGTCATAAGTGAACGACTCCTTATGACTTTTATTATAGATTTGAGGTTATTAAGCATATTGTCTTAAATTAAGATTCTGCTGTGAATAATATAAGTTGATTTTGTTTCGGTTTATCAGCTGCGATATCACATCCTTGTCTCATCTTCCATTATGATGATAAGAATGAAGAAGGCTCAGCCTTCTGAGTTTGAGGCACTGTGATTCAAATTAGAACAGAATCTTTTGGACCATACCCTTTAGACCAACAGTTTACAGTGGAATCCCAACCACTTGCAAGCTCTGCACATTGCAAAGACACGAGTCCGTCTATAGACCTGATGTACCCTGCAATTTACCTGGTCACAATTAGGGGTTCCAGAATTCCCGTTCCCGTAAGATTTCGGGAATCGGGAACGGGAATGATGCCCGGGAACGGGAATATTCCCGGGAATCAACAAAAAAAAAAGTTAAAAGCTACACTTACACCATGTATTTTCTTTAGGTTTTTAAATTAAATTTAAATTCTATTTGATTTGATTGTCAAATTGATTCTTTTGACAATAATTTCCGTTTGAAATTCAATTCTTTTTGGTTTTAGAACAATTCTTAAAGTACGATTTAACTGGTCTAGCAATCTAGTGCGATTTTTTGAGACAATATTATTGGAGATTGAAAAGTTACGTTCAGCTCTTGTAGATGTTGGTGGATTCCAGAAATATTAATTTCCAGTACGTTTCTTTTATTTTGGAAAAATTACTTTAATCCAATGTCAATTAAGTTTATTATTTTATGGACATCATACATTTAAAAAATATTTTTAAATACTTTTTCTCTTCGTTTTTCATAAATATATGTTTTTGATTTAAAAAACATCAAATTTGAGTTTAATATTTCAACTCTTAAATTCCTTAAGGGCAATTCTACGAGTAAAGGGAACTGCAGAAATTTGAATTGTAAGTTTTCGCTACTTGCAAAAATTTAATTTTTTTTATCCGTTATATTTATTGGATAAAAATATAATGTTTCTTTTTATAAAGTGTATTTCTCCATTATTGTTACGTTATTCGTTTTTATAGTGTAAACTTTAAGGCAAAAAGAGGCATGAAAAACTAATTAAAATAAGTTTTTCCATATGTAAAGAATATTACAGAATAAAATTTCAACGGTAATTTAAATTTTAAATTTTTGTAAGCGCTTCAAGCTTAGTCGAAAATATGTAAAATTTCCACCGATTGACACAGTTTTTGACAAATTTTAGCTATATTAAAGCATTATTGCTATGTTTTAAGTCAAAGGTTTGTTAAATTTGTGAATTCAAACATTTTTTGGGTAGAGACACAAATCAGAAATGAGTGTTTAGTGAAATATTTAACAAATTAAAGTACATTTTGTAAATTCCACCGATTGACAGTAAAAAAGTTAAAATATCTCCTCATACAGCCATTTATTGCAAACAAGTACTATTGATAATGATAAACATTCCCTTTTTACATAATTTTAATTAATTTAAATGTGTAAAAAGTCAATATTCAAAGTTTTTTTTAATAGAATAAAGAAATTTTGTAATTTTTTTCACTCGTAGAATTGCCCTTAACGTATGTTTTCATTATTATAATTTTTTTCTTAAAATTGTAGTTTTTTTTCGTGGAAAATACAAAATAAAAAAAAACTAGTTTGAATTGTCGGTTTTTTTTTGGTATAAAAACGGGAATTTCGGGAATATTCCCGATTTTAGAACCCCTATGATTGACCATCGTCAAGACAATAAGACATCGTCAAGACAATAAGACATCGTCAAGACAATTCTTCTGTAGTTTGTCAGTTAAAAAAGTCTATATAAATCCAATTTGTATCAAATATTCATACTATGTGCTTACTTGTGTGTGAACGATGAGTAATTGTTCAAATGTGAAGAAAATAACACAACATATGAAATGTTTTATGATGGCTATAAGTGCTGATCCTTAAAGAACCTAAAATATATGGCAATTTTAAAAACGAATTAGTAAAATAAAAATAAATTTAATTCTTAATTAAGATTTGCTGTTTAAATTAAAGTTTCATGATATCAAATTCACTTTCTCTGTTGGAAATTAGTCAGAAAAACTTTCAAAAAGGCTCACGTAAAGCCTACGTTACGTAAAATGATTAAGTAAAATCACATAACATTAAGGACTATGTTCCGTTCGCTCTTTCTCGATGTAAGTTAAAGATGGAAGTCGATGGACAGGTAAGAGAGAAGCTGATGCAAGATGAAGGAGGGATTAAACTTAGAAAGCAAATTTTTTGATGGTTCTTCTTTCATAGTTAATCATATCAAGTTTAATTTCAACCAAGGAAATGAATCAATCGTGTTTTCATTCCATTACTGCTCACATTTCAGGCTTTGAATCAGAACAGTCCGAGATAGAGGCAAAAACGTTCTTTACCACACACCTGAGCATGAAAAAGAACCACAATTTAGGGTTAGGGTTAGACGCTTGTAATTAAGCTTCTATTGATTACAACCCAAATCATCAGAGGCTCATTTTTCACATTAAACTACACGATACGTCATTGGACCTGATGTAAGTCTAATGCTGTGTGTGAGAACAGGCATCTAGACAAAAAATTGCAAGTCTCATTTACGAGCAAGCAATCAATGTCCTTGATGCCACTCTACATCAAGGATGAACCAATCAAAAGCCACGATAGTAAGTCTCACAGGCAGAAACATATGACTCATAGGCTCGATTTACAAAAAAAAGAACAGAAAAACTTTTTAAAAAAAGGGTCAAAAGACTTTGCTCCCTCAAGTTTTACCCCTCCTCATCTTGCATCGACCCCCCTCTGACCTATTCAACGACTCCCACTCTTAATTTACATCAACAAAGGCCGACGAAATGTAAAACTCAATGCAATGCGTTTTTAAGTAATCATTTCACGTATTGCAAGCATTACGTACGCAATTGTAGGAAGTCAAATGGCTGGTTTCATTAAAGAAAAGGAATTTGAGGACTATTTATTAGTATACTTAGCTTTTTCTTCGTTGTCACTAGCCTCTTGCTTCTTTAATTGTGTCCTGGTTCCTTCAAGCTTCATCAATCTCATTTTCACTGCAATTTTACAGCTTCTTGAATTTAATTTTCTTAACTTTCAATGTTCACTCAGAAAATTTTTCATTTTTTTCTTCACTTTTAATTTTTTCATCACTTTTGGCTTATTTTCACTGTTGCTTCCATTTTAGCACTTTACTATCACTTTTATCTTGAACTCCACTTCTTTTTAAGCATTAATAATGTCAAGTTCCAATTTATTTGCACCGATTTGCAACAATATTTAAAAACACTTTAAAGAATTAAACTGAAGAAAATTGTGAGAAAATTGAAAGTCGAAGGTTGCTGAGAAATTTGACATTTTTTGACTGATTGTGATTTCACATTTTTGCGTTAATTAAGAATGTATTCAGCTCGAAAATTATCAAAAATATATAGTATTAATTCAAAATTTTAAAAGCTTTTTATTTAGGTTTTTAAATTAAATTTAAATTCTATTTGATTTGATTGTGAAATTGATTCTTTTGACAATAATTTCCGTTTGAAATTTAATTCTTTTTGGTTTTAGAACAATTCTTAAAGTACGATTTTAACTGGTCTAGCAATCTAGTGCGATTTTTTGAGACCCGGGAATTCCCGGGAATATTCCCGATTTTAGAACCCCTAGTCACAATTCGTTTGCGCAAGATGCTATAATGAAATCATCCAGATGCTAGTTTATCCTTGTAAACCTAGCAAAGGAGACACGTTATGTGCCAACGACCTCAAATTTCACCCAACACAAACAGAGCTTCGTAACTAGAACGGTGAAATAGAAAAGGCGCTTGGAAAATTTGATTTGGCCTGGGATAGAACCCAGAACCTTTGGCACGTAAGGCCAACGCTCTACCACTTAGGCCACTGATGTCTTTTCACCGACTTATATGATAAGAAAGGCATCAATGGGATTCGAACTAATGTAATTGCGAAATCTAAAAATTATATGAACAATTATTCATCAAGATTTATTGCAATTCAGCACCACAAAAGCGCGTCATATAATTTCTAATCAGCAGAAAATCCAGCACACTTGATAATAGTAAATCCAGTCATGATTGGCATTCGAAGAATTAGAAAAAAAATTACATTGTGACATTTCATGCGGAAGTTTTGGTATCGACTCTACTTTACGCAATTTACATTTAATAAGGAAATGAATTTTCTTGAACGATAAAGCGGATTTATGTGTTTCGATGTTATAAGGCAAGTTCCATTGAAAACGTTTATAGCTCATTATAACTTTTGTGTTATATAAGCTGACGCACCGAATTAATTAATTAACATTAAATCATTAACTTTGGTGTTAATGAGACTATAATTTAATATGCTTTTGGGATAATTATGATGGGATTTATTCCTTCATATTTATTTTTTGTGTGATAATTTTTTCGAACTCAGATAAACGCCTCTCAGGATAGGCTTTTATGAATTTGATTTGAAATGTTCCTATCACAATATAATTTTTCGGTCTGATATCCTTCTTAAAATGTCAAAAAGATAATCTTTATTCCTCTTTATTTCCTATTCCTCTTTCAGATTTCTCACAAGAAGTCATATCACATGTAAGTCAATTTGTCTGTTATAAAGCTCGACATTTACTGACATTTTTGAACGAACCAAAAATACTTTTCTTATCCATATTTTTTTGTGTAATGTGATGTGAAAGATTTTAAAATGAATGCCTGAATTATTTCCATATTTGAAATTCGCTACACACTTTGAGATATTTTCACGGTAATCTGGTGTGAAGGAAATCCTCATGAAATTTAAATATTTTTTTATTTGAAAAACATTTTTGAAATATTTTGCGCATTAACAATGAGATGATGCCTGGAAAAATGTTTTGAATGTAAAGAAATAAATTTTGAAACTTCATGGAAGATTAAGTTGAGTTTCTAGAGTTTTAAATAAACATAATTTTGGAAAACTTCAAAATTTATCCAGTTTTTAAGAAGATGATCAGATGATGTCCATCAAAAATTTGAAATTTGACTCTATCCCTTGTTTTCTTTAGTAATCTACAACTAATGCAGTTCAAGACCTAACCTAGATTTAACCAAGAACAATTCCAAAACTAATTTAGACCTAATCCAGATTTAACCCAAACCTATTTAAAACCTAATCCAGAAATAATTCAGAAGCGTAAAATTCCACTCGTTGAAACTACAGCCCGATCGGCATAAATTGAAATTCATTGAAATGTTTGCCACCAGTTGGCAGGATTTATAGTAAAATTAGAACCAAGCGGAAGCAAGCTGGTAATGACAGCCATAGCTTTCAAGCATCCAGTTGTTACCTCTAAAAGTCTTTTAAAAATCAAAGATTTCATTTGAAGCATAAACTGCTTAATAAACACTCAAAGTCTTAATATATGCGGCATCAAAATCTTTGAAATATTCAAAGGACCTTGAAAGAAAATTTACATATCTTATAGCTTCCAAATGAGCTTCAAAAGCTTCTTATTTAATGTACTTCAAAATCAAGAACCGAACCTAAAATGAAGTTTCTTCTCTTCATGTTACTCCTCATTCTTAATTGGGTGCTTAAAAAGTTTTTAACTATCCAAAGTTTCTCAAGTAATGAATTCAAAAGAAAATTTGATCAAAACTATAAAGACTGACATTGAGTTATCATGGAACTGACGAAGAAGTTTTGCCAACAACTTGATGAAATTTAAGTTGTAATTTCCTTTGAAATGATGAAATACTTTAATGTTCATTGGAAAATTTTTTCTTACAAAATTGAGTTTTATGTTAAATACTTTTTAAAATTTCAAAGTAAATAAATTCATGAGAAGTAATTAAGGCTTTGTTGATTTTGTTAGTAAATCTATTTGCTTGTTCTTATTTAACTTTAGATAGCAGTGTAAGGAGGGAGTAGATGAGTGATCCCAAGAAAAGCTATATCAACCATAGTAGCAAAGGTTCTGTTCAGAACAAAAAACAGTTTAAAATAGCATTTTGTCAATGTTTACTAAAACTTTTGATAGCTCAGTGGTTTGAGTATGAAGTAAAAAGCCCCTGTCGATTCCTGCTCTTATCAAACTAATTGCTAAGTTTAATTTTAATTTTTCAAACTAGGCTTTACTGAATTCAGCACGCAGTAAAGTTATAAACGTTGGTCTAATACTTGGAAATTTTATAGTCCCAGGAAATCAGGAAAACCTAGTTCCAATTCAATTCTACGCATAAAAATCAAGTTCTTACAAAAGTGCGCCTTAATTCCTATTATTAAAAGTATTAAAAACTTACAAACTCTACTCTAATTTTTCAAAATTATCATTCAAGATAAATCCTGTCAGTTATCTCTTATTTGTCAAAAGTATGAAAATCATTCAAAGCTACAAAGTCTAAATATCAATGTCACATAGATAACAATGAGATCCGGCATAAAAATAATTTTAATTTATTTTAAAGACATTTTCTCTGAATTTTAGAGAAAGAAATTAAAGATTTTAATGCTATATAGCTAAGACTAGGCATTTAATTCTCAATTCCTAGAAATTACTTAATTCTGACATTCAACAGCAATTCCTCTGACACTAACAAGACAGGCTTTCTATTTTAAAAATAAATAATGATGAGTAGACTTGCAAAATGTCAGATTTAATTAAGTTGAAAGGAATTTAAGTAAAAGAGAATATTTTAAAAATGTGGAGGTGCTGCTTCTTACCTTCAAGTTTTTGTTTGATATGAATTTATTACAGTCTTGTTATTTGCTGGTCCAAAGTCATGTTAAAATTTACTAGAAGTCAAAACATTTTAAATCAATCAGAATCAAAGCTATCTCGTTTATTATTGCAAAATTTTACTCGAAAAATTAAACTTTTGATCAGAAATCATATAATAGTCCTACCTAGTCCTACATGTGACTTGATTCGAAACAAAACTGTCTAAATTCATAGAAAATCATTAAATTTCAAAAGATCTACAAAAAAAAATTTCACCAAAATTCCTCGTCGCAAAAAAAAATATTTCAATCCACATCCACACTCCATTTGAATCTCCTTAAGAAATTCGATTTACGGATATCCACATCTGTCATCTTATAATGGATAATTTTAATCGAAGAAGATGCTGAGCATTCATTCAATGACAAACCATATTAAATTTCTCATTTTATGTGAAAGAAAACATCCACTTATGGAGGTTAAATTCAAGTCAAAGTGTAAAATATCAAATGACTGTTTGTTAATTCCTCTGTTTATGCTTTTCTCGAGTGCCTCAAGTCATATGGGTTCTTTTCTTGTAAGTAGTATTGTCATTACATAGGATTAGATATTGATTATTGGTGAGGCTATTTATGATTGAGAATTAAGTTGAATTAATTGGAATTAAACGGTTGGAAAATTGGTTTTAAAATGCTTTGCCACTTCAGAAGCGAGAATTGTGCTATGAAGGATACAAATCTTGGAAAACACTGAGATTGATGCAATTGCAGGAGGTAGATCTTTATATGTTCATGAATTGAAAAGATAGGAGACAGATAAGGGTTCTCAAATGCAAGAAGATCGACTTCCTTGCACCCCTGGCTACTTTTCCAGATGTTAATACTATCCAGTCATTAATTTCATCAAGTTCAAGTTTCTACAAGGCTGGATCCCAGATATACGTCAATTTTCCTACAAAGCCACCACTGAATTCTCCTACACAATATGAACAAGTGTCAAAATAAATTCAAAATCTAATTAAATTTCAAAATCTTTCCGTATTGAAAACCTTTAAATTCAATCAAAATTCTTTTATAAAATTAATTTCCTTTTATTTTCAAAAATTACCTGTCCCACATGATGCTGGCATTTAAACCTTATTCAAAAGCTTTCATTCATATGAAAAATTCTTACAGACGTTCAACAAAATTTGCAGCATCTATAATTGGCATAATTTTACACCTACAGTCAAGAAATTCATGAAGGAGAGACGTCTTAATTGGAATGACGATATGACTACCTACTTTATTATTAAAATTCCATTCTTATATTTGAGCAGGTTCCGACAGTCAGTAATGAAATTATAAACCGAAATGCGTACATTCATCATCTCCCCAAATTTAACCTGCAAAATTCATTGAGTTTTAAGTACCATTATAATTTAATTCCAACTAAAATGAACATTCGTATAAAATTTCATCAATGAATCCATCAGGAAAATTCTGTTGAATGGAACATTGTAATTAGTATAAGTAATTGTTACGATAAATTTCACATTACAAACTGTCCTAATATCATGATAATATAAAATATTTGATTAAATATTGGGGAAAATATGGCCACAATTGCATTTTGATATACCAAAATTATTGATGGAAATTTATCTTATATATTTTCATTCTCCTATTTAATTATTTCGTTAAATTATATTGTTGGATGTGGATGGTGCTCAAGCCTTCTATTCAGAGCTGCAAGTTTATTTCCTGAATTGTTTGAAACGTGTATGTTGCACACGTGCAATTTGAGTTTCATGCAACGTGAAGGCAAATTTGTAAATGCATGTCTTTAATATGAGATTTAATATTTTGATAAGCTAGTTTTTTGAAAATGTATCGGAGGATCGAAACCTTAATTTTTAACAAAATGTCAATTGAAGTCATTTGAGCAGAAGGAGCTAGGTGGCTTAGTGGATTAGGACCTTAGTATTTAATTATTACAAGCCCTACACATAGCAGTCATGGGTTCGAGACTCGGGATGTATAAGTTTTTTATTTGTTCTTTTTCGAATCATTAAAACTGGAAATGAAGTTCCATACCATTGGAATTGATCAAGCAAGTGCGTAACCAGGAACTCAATCTAATTGGACCCCGTCCCATGTAACCATCAACAACTCCTAATGATGCAACAAATGCAACCAAAAACAAAGCGTAACAGTTTTAATTCAGACATCCTTAGTGAACAATCCATAACAACCAAAAATAATTTTAAGGCAGATTACTTTAATTCTCAGTTACACAAAAATCACAGTTTTTCCGTAGAATCAAACCAAAATCCCAATGCAAACAATCATTGTAAAGGCTACACTGTTGAAATCCAATTATCACTTAAGGATTTCAAATAAAAATCGCATACCTATAAACAATCACTCCAATTAAAATTTACTACAACTCATGTCCAAATATAAAAAAATTCCATTTGTTTCATTGTTCAATCAACAAAT
Organism: Chironomus riparius; assembly: GCA_917627325.4. Classification (NCBI taxonomy): domain Eukaryota; kingdom Metazoa; phylum Arthropoda; class Insecta; order Diptera; family Chironomidae; genus Chironomus; species Chironomus riparius. The sequence goes on from OU895878.1 coordinate 50,830,154, forward strand.
TTTCAGAGAAATTGAACGTGAACATTGCCAAGTTATTCACTATGCAAAAAATACATATAAAATGTGGAAGATATGTAGTCAAAAAAAAAAGTTATTGTGATGAATGCAGCATATACAATAGAAATTCCTAGTAGTTTACATTTTATACAGCTGTCAGCGTTTGCACACAGTCAGTAATTTTTTTTCACAACCAGCATATTTTTATTTGAATAAATTGTCCCTTAAATACATGCAATATTTTACAACAAAAAACTTTGAAAAAAAAAGTTTATCTTTGTTCAGTTCCAGGGAAGAGATGAAAAAAATGTTCCTCGTCATCTCCAAAAGTGCTAAATTGTGTTAATGTCATTTTGATCTTCATCTATTTTGAAGCTGGTGTTACGGTTGAAAGAGGGGAAGAAAAAGTTTATAATTTAATTTAAATGACAAAAGCTACTGATATCTTTTTATTATGCTTTGAGATATACTGTTCCCATTTTGTGAACCCAAGTCATGAAGAAGAAAAAAAAAGTCCTTCTCTCCTGTTACTTCCTTTACTTCCTTCTCCCTTTTCACTTGTGTCGAAATACATTCAACACAATATACAGGAGAGACAGGAAAAAAAAGTGTGACACGAAAAGGAAGTAGAATGTGAATATACATTAGGGGACGTTTAGAAATGATGTCTATCGAAAATGAGTCATATTTCTGAATGTCTTGAAAAAAATCATATAAAAATTCAATCTCAATCTTGGCTCTAGATTCGAAAGATTAATGAATTTTCTACGCTTAAACCTAGTTGAAAAAGTATAGAATGATGATGAAGGGCTCCATCGAAACTATAGGATCTTACACTGTCTCTGAAAAAAGCACCCATAACAGTGAAGCAAAGGTGCCTTGATAGCTCAGTTTGCAAGGTACAGGTCACAACAGTTGTTGTTGAATTTGGACTCCCGGGTTCAAATCCCACCACCAGCCTTATGATTATCAGGAGTTTAGATACTTCGGCTTCTTAGTTGCAGCAGTTTAAGACGAAAAACTAAGAATTATGCAATATGAGGTGGAGGAACGGGTCAAAAATTATGTAGACAGAATGAGAAAGATACGAGAGCTTTAAATTCACGATGAAGGGGTTTTACTGGAACGGACCTGGAGACATTGTTACCTGCTGAAAATTGGAACGAGAGCCGACATGAACACTAGTTTTAAGATCTAAAACAGTTTTTAATTGGCTGCTGGACACAACTGCTTAGTGAAGATTATGCGCTTTACACTGAGCTAGCGTCCATAGTATAGATTTAAGAATTATTAATATTATGAATAAAATTGAAGCGCTTAAAGGTTTCGTAAACACTGTTGCTCAATTTAAGATGAAAAAATTTGATTAATTAATAAACCTTAACGCCAGATATTGTAAATTTAATAGACAGACAGACATTTAATGCTAGACATCATAAGCGAATATCCCCCTATTCTATTTCAGTCTTCTAAATACATACGTTGACTCAATGATTTGCCAAAGTGTCAAAAAGTGCTTCGTCGTTCAATAAAAACCTTAAATTTGACACTGAAATGATAAGGCTAGCAAGAGAGAAAAGAAGGAAGTAAGATGAAAATTAAATATATTTTTATATACTATCCCGAACATTATTAGATTAGTCTTGAAAGAAGAAAACTAAAAGAGTGTTTTTTCTTCACTTCGACTCTATTTTCACTGCCTACCTTCTCTTCTTCATACGTAATTTCTTTTTTGGATATCTTAGAGGCAACTTTATTTTCGGCTCATGATTATTCAAGTGTGCAACACATGTGAGTAAAAACTTTTTCCTTTCAAAAAGTGATGGATGATAAACCCTTTTTCATTCTTATGGAAAAGTTTCAAGACTAATTCTTTCCTTCTCTATGTAGTTCTTCTTTCTAAGAAACGATTTAATTGTAGACTATGCATTAAAGTTCTTCATTTGGCTGTCGATGAAATTGGATGATTGGTGTGTTGTAGTTTGAGGCAATTGTGTAGAGCGAAGGTTTTCCTGAGTTCTGGCTTTAAGCAAAAATAACACATTGCTACGGCACTGACTTGTAACAAGCTTAATTCTCAGATTTTTGAAGCACCAAAGTTGCACAATGTCACTTTCGCTACAAACAGTAGCACTCCGTGTATCATAGTTTAAGAATCACTGCATTCGACACTGTTGATTGTTGATCATGATCTTGTCAGCTAATTGTTGTTGGTTCCCTTTTTCAAGTTTTGCAATGCCTCATGTCTTATTTAATTGTTAGGTTTCACCCTGCTAACGCTTTAATTTCCATATCCCGACACATAACTCGGTTAACAGCGATGTCAAGGAATATGAATAACATTTAATGGGCATCAGAAAAAATCATAGCTTTGCATATCATTCGAGGGTTATAGTAGGATCACAAAAGATCAGTGATGGTCAACTCATGTGCCGCGGCACGATATGTACGTTTTGAGTCATAATTTACCATCAGGAGAGCCGTGGCACAAAAAAGGTTTGCCACCACTGTAAAAGATCCCTAATGGACAGCATTTAATCAAAAATGCGCCTTATAATCTACAAGATAAAACCATGACCTTTATTTAACTTCCTTACTTCCTTTCATTCTTTTCTCGAAATATATTTACTAACTGGTTCTCTTGATAATATAATTTTGGGAAAGAAAAAGTATCAAGGTTTTTGATACAAAGTTGTCAAGTCGGTAAATTTTTGATTGAGTTCTGAAACTTCTTCATTATTTACAATAACAGCACTTACAAGTCGATAATATTTGCATATTGATTATTGTGTTGATGTTAATTGAATGCCTCAAGGTATCAATTAATTTCAGATGCTTTAATCATGCAGAATTGAGCATTTGATACTAAATTATGACACATAGATCCAAATTTATTACAAATTTTATAGAGCTTTCATCATTAGTAATATCAACAGTGCTAATTGCCTCGAGTAGTAATCATCACTTCCTACAAACATGTGAATTTTAATTGATGTGAAGTGAAACTGTTCGGAAGTAAGTATCAAATAATGTAATTTTAAATTGAGAGTACTTATTTAAAAGGTTTAAATGTTCTAGTGTAATTGACGGTACATTATTATTTAAGCAGACCATACATCATTATTCATTATGGATCATAAGTGGTGCTATGGAATTTAATATGTTGTGTCGAATCATTTTGACTCAAAATTAATGCAATTAAATCGACTAAAACATTGTTTACTTCTGGTTCTGATTGTGAAAATTCTAATTTTGATAAACGTCATATGTGAATCTATTTTCTGTCGATAGCTTTTTAATTCCATCAATTTTTAATCCCTTCTTTGTAAACTTTTTCATTGCTTTAAAAAAAAACTTTCAGAAAGTTTCACATAAAGTTTTAAAATAGAACTTCAGCGTGGGAAACAATCTTATTTCAAAAATTCTCAATCTTGTGTATCCCACGCACTTTACAAAATAATCTCACACGAAATGAAAGCACGTAAATATTTGTGTAGACTGAAAAGTTATTAATGGTTCTACTCAGCATTAAAATTTAATTAGTCAGGAAGTTGCGAGAATTTTTTTTTTACTTTACTCAATCGATGAGCCTTAGAAATGATAAATTATGAAGGGTGGAAAGGTCTCACCCATATGCTGTTGATTAATTAATAATTTTTTTTATGAAAAAGTGTGCATGAAAAAAAGAAAGGCATAAATCTTGGAAAATCTCTGCAGTACGATAATATCTGGATCGTGATTCTTTCAAAATATTTACACATTTAAACCTCAGAGGTAAAATAATGTTTTTAAGCTCCTTTCCTTTTTTTCGTTCCTTTATCTTCCTTACACAACCGAATATCTTACTCAATGTAGGCACTTTTATGCTTCTCTTGCATCATCTCCTTTTTAGTCTATTTTTCAACAGGATATCCTTGTATATGCACTGTTTTTGACTGTCTGACCGCTTAACTGTATGTAAAACTGTTTGTCATTAAGCTTGGCCTGGTTTTTAGTACTATTGAGGCACACCTGGTGCAAAAATTAATTTCAATGTGCTACAATGTGTGACATAAATACAATTACTTTGAGAAACTAGTGTATGGTGCCCCGGAAAGCCCTAGAAACCTGGCTTTGATCTCTCTGTCTTCATCAGTATATCCTGACAGACGTGGGGATGCTTACTTAATTTAAAATCTATCCAAGGGGGAGAAAGCGTAGCTAGGGGATTAGGAGAGTGGCTCAACAGGAGCGTTTCAATTGAATTTTATCAAAAAGTACACAAATGTGCACGATAGTGAAATGCCTAAAAGAATCTTCAAAATTTAGAAGCAAATGCTTCTCAGTTCCATCAAACTTACTCACCAAATGCCCATTCAAGACCCTTTCACTCTGTAAAATTATAATTAAGCTGAAGATTTTAAAAATGAAAAATTTCAAGGAATGTTTTTGTTTTGTCATGTAAATTTGTCATCTTTTATGGCCCATCCCAACTTGAAAAATTCAAATGAAGCTGGATGGACATCAGAGCATCTCAAGAAAGGAAGTACATGCATATTTAATAATTCCATCAGTTACATCTTTGGAATAAAAGATTCTTTTTAATGAAAATTTGTTTTAAATGCCTTCAAGATACAAATTCTCCTCATTTAAAATTTAATTTTCTTCCTTTTTAATTTCCTCTTGTAATTCTTTTTTTGTGTGCACATTAAAAAATTGTTTTATTTTTTCCTAAATGCTCCTCGTGCATTAATAAAATCTGAAATTATCAGAAGAAAAAAATTGTTGTGCGAATGAGCATAAATGACAATTAAAAATGTAAACAGGGATTGCTAAATAACAAAAAAATTCACTCAATTTTAGATGGACGATGCTGCTGTGCTTCTCATTTTGATGAAAGCATGACAATCATCAATCTCACATTTGACCTTTTACAATTTATTTTCATAAATAAATCAAAGTGGACGGAATAAGTGAAGAGCATCTTTCCAAATTAATTCAGCATGCTTATTCTGTTTTCTTATATTAAAAAAGAAGTATGGAACTTCATTGTGAATCTGGAGGAAAGTGAATTGAGAGCATTTTCATGAATATTGAGTCTACTGTATACAGCTGTAGATGCTGGAGGTTTTAAGTTAAATTGTATCATTGCTTGCATCAAAGGAACTTAAAATATCAAGTTTAAAGTTTAAGCGTGCGTTCTGCAGGCTTATCAAGCAACCTTTAATAGCCTAGTGGTGGTAATAGTAAGAGCTTGTGATCGAAATAATTCAAAAGTGGCAGGTTCGATTCCCTCTCAAGACAAGTTATTAAAAAGTTTACTTTTTCGGCTTAATATCTAATCCTAAGTTCGATAAATCATCAAGTTCCAACTGAAGAGAACTGTTATCAGGCGCGTAGCTAGGAGGGTCTTGTGCCCCTCTCAAAGCTAATGCTTTCTCAAAGCTAATGCTTTCTCAATGCTAAGATTCCACAATTTTGAATCTAGGGTACTCTAGGAAGCCTTGGAAGAGCCGGCAGCAAATTATTCAATGAAAATATCCTTACAAGAAACAATATAAAAATACAATTCCAAAGAAGTGACAAAACAAAACATCATAACAACTCCAACTTCCTACTAAACGTAAGAATAAAATAGCAGCCTTCAAAAGTATTGACAGCAACAAAGTTCAAACATTTTTAAGCCCTTCCACTTTGAAATGTCTAACAATGCGAAATTCTTGACTTAAAAACTCATGTCATTAATAATTCAAAACACCTGAGATACATCTGATTGAGACATGTCTTAAACATCCTTTCATGGATGGCAAATTTTCTGACATTCAGACATAGTACGAAAAAATTAATTATTTTCCCAAAAGTACAGTCCAAAAAGGGAACAAATGTTCCCTTACCGTTTAAGAACATAAACTCTCCGTATATATTGATGATTTTAGAAGACAAATGTCATCATTTGTCAAGTGAAATGAAAAATACAATTAGATAGCTTCACAATATTTCCTACTAATCTCTCTCCTTTTTCCTTTTCCTTTTTTTGTTGTCTCCCAATCCTCACTTATAAGCAATGTTAATGGGTGAGAGAAGGGCCTTCTCTAGTCTTGACGAAGCACTTTTTTTTTCGGACGACAGTTGAAAAAAGCAAAAATAAGCACGGAAAAAGGAAAAAAAATTGTGAACAAGATTAATTGGTCAGGAAAGTTAGAGATGTTTCTGTCAACGACTATAAGAAGAGTGTGAGGGAAAAAAGAGAGAAACACGAATGAAAAGTAGAGTCGTCAAGAGTTTGTTTTATTTTACCATTTATTAAAAACTTTTTGTTCCTCACTCCCTTTCTCTCTCTTTCTAGTGACATACGTGAATAGACACAATTCTACATCTTCTTCTTTTCTCATCCTTTTGTTCTGAACAATGTGTATGACGTCTGTATTTTATAATCCGTTTGCATTAAATGGCACTACAAGAGGTGAATATAGATTTTTTTTATGCAAGGGATAGAAGACAACTAACACTTGTGATTACAAATGAAAAAAAAAATATTTCTGAATGGAAATAAAATTTCTATGGAGATTAAGCAACCGGAAAAGGCAATAAAAATGTCATGAAGTTTTGCTAAGCTTATTTAAATATGAATCCACATACGGATATGTTCTGATAAAATAAGGACAGTTGTAGCGTATTTTCATATATGTATTAATCTCTAAGGGGTCATCCAAATATGATGTTTGTCAGATAATTTTACTAGTTTAGTCGCTATAGATATTAAGTTATGCTTAATATTGCCTTTTTGACTGCAACCTATTCTTCTTAGTGTTATAAAAGAATGTATCCAATTGGACAGGAACTGAGAAATTTTTTTATTCCTCTTAAAGTCCGACAAGCTTCTGATCTTTGCTTGCTCTAATCCCTAGTTAACGGTTGGTCGTAACCACAACTACGACTTGATCTCTTATATTAAATATCAAAAGTAGCTGAATTTTTCAAAAAAAGTTTCAAATTTGAAGGATTTGAACTTGCGACTTTTGACTTACCAACCTGAACTATATCCAAGTATCTTGCCAAATACTACAAAGATGAAAGCATATTTTCATGTTTGGTTTTGCTTAAACTTAAAGGGTATCATACAGCCTCAACCCTCACCACTTAATATTAGACATTTTTTCCAAATTCTTCCTCTCATTCTATCTCATAATTATTATTATGACTAAAGATATGACATGCAATGCTATATGAACAATTTCAAAAAATCTACAATGTTTAAATCTACACGAGTATTAAAAAATCATGTCAGAATGAGAAGACGGAGACAAGAAATTGAAATGTTAGCAATTCATTATTTGTAGACACTGAATGTCAAAAAAATTTCTGTCATCACGAATATAAAAATTATTATTTTTTTCTGCTTTTTCAACCTACATTTTTTCTCTTACTTTGTCACTTAGACTATAAGCGAGTGGATGGGGAAGAGAAGGAAACAAGTATAGAACGATTTATTGAGTGAGTTAACGGAAGCACAACTTTTTAACCAGAATTTAATTAAAATGTGTTTCGGAATCAACCTTCAATTTTGTGACTGATATTGTTACAATGACTCTAATTGATTGATTCATTTTAGTTGGGACTAGCTGACACTCAATTATTATTAATAAATTCGAGGAAAAAAGTTTGACTGTCGAATCTAATTATGAGCCTAACCATGACTTTGACATCAAAAATCAAGAATGTAGGTGGGATTGGCTGGGAGTAGATAATTAATATTTTAGAGTACTTTACAATGTATATTGCTTATTATAGACTCACATACTTGTAATCCTTTAAATTGACGAAAATTAATCAATAAGGCTTACTCAACCTAAACCATTTAATTATTAGTTGATAACATAGCTACTGTTGGTATGAAGAGATATGAGGAAGGAAGATCGAGGTTCAGGGCGTTTGGAATTAATTTTTTTTATTGCATGTCTGATGCCATTCGACTCCAAACCTTAAGTTTGCCAATACTTAAAATTCAGTTAAGTCGCTTCCAACCAAAGAATTTATGAAAAAGTGTCACTAAACTCCAAAATCTCCTCGAAAATGCATCATTTTCCCTAGATCAATTTATAAAATTACTAAGGTCATTCTACAAGTTTTTCTCTTTCTCATTGTCTTCCTGCATAGAAAGTTTATATAAAAAAAATTCAAACCGAGAGATTTCCTTTCAATTTAAATTTATTTCCTACAAAAGACAAACAGAACGCAAACAACGTCGTCTTTCATACTGAAAAAAATTGTTTTATAAAAATAATAATTTTTATTTTTTTAAAGTACAAACATCACGAGACTGCTGCACCATGCAAATATAGTTATAAAGAGTGAAAAGGAAGAGTTTGTGCTATAAAACTATCGTGAAGCTTTAGCAAAAACTTTTTCAATATATCTCCCTCCACTCCTTGTTCCCTCTCTCTCTCATACACAATTCAAGTGCATAAATTTTTTTTAGTTTGTCTGTCATGAATAATTTAATTTTTTTATCCCCTTCCTTCTCGTGCAATTCTGCACCCACACCATATGAGGAATGTTTATAAATGACGTCAATGAATTAAATTCGATTTTTGACACCCCCCATCCCAACCTCAAGAAGCATCAATCAGTAACATATTCTCCTTTATTCCATATAGCTAGACATCACTTACGCACGGTCCCCATATGCAATAGTGAAAAAGTAATAAAATGAATAAAAAAATCTGAAACCGTGAATTTTATTGGCAAAACTATTCATCTTATCCACTCCTCAGTCTCTTCAAATTCTCGATGCATGCTTGCTAGCTTGTGTCAACAGAAATGAGTAAAAATTATGGTATTTGGATTGTGTGCTTTACATACAGCAACCACAGAGTTATGGTCTCATTTTTATAACATTGTACAATATGAAATATTTTTCACATTTATGTGACGTTCGAGTAGTGTCACAAAGATAGGAGACAGAAGTGGGAATAGGAGCATTAATTCATATATTTTATAAGCTACCATAACAACTTGATAAAACTGTGTATCGATGAATCAACTTCAGTTCTTTGTCATTCAACCAGTAAACACAGCAATTATCAACCGGAAAATTAACGAGATTTTTAAATGTCCTCATTATTCACTGCAATATGTTATTATGGTATCAAGAGTCGCATCCAGACTTTTGGATTCCCACGATGCTATTCTTAATTCCTTACCTTTGATTATTTTTACTACCTTTTAATTTTTCATCGCATTAATTTTGCATTGGAAGGTTTTTCACTTGTGTGCTTATTCTCACATAAGGTGCGCGAAGTTCGTTTAGACGCACCCTATTTATTGGATTTTTTTCAGCAATTGATGCTTTTAATGGAATGGATTCTTAATGAAATTATGTAAAATACCAATTAATCCATAAATCTAATCATTTAAAGTAGCTAATTACTTTATAGTAGCAAAAAAATTAATTTTTCTAAAAATTACAACAACAATGTATGCAGTTCGTTTAGACGCACTTTACAAAAAAAATAATTACGCTAATTAATGTATATTTTATTTATTATATTTGTTTACCATTTTTAGTAACCAACTTAAATACACGATTTGGCATGGAATTAACTAAATTATCAAGCAATTCTTGACTAATTTCTCGCCAATAATGTCGAACGGCAACTTCTAGCTCTTGAATTGTTGAAAACTTGCGTCCATTGTGGTATACTCTTCGTGCCAGTATTCCCCATAAATTTTCGATGGGATTGAGGTCCGGTGAGCGTGCTGGCCAATCGAGAAGCTCAATGTCTTTGACAGAAAACCAAGCTTTTGCTAGCTTACTAACATGAATAGCGGCATTGTCTTGCTGATAAATGAAATCTCCAGACATATAATCATCCGTATAAGGTATCAACACATCATCAAGCATTTCAATGTACTTCTGTGAATTCATTCTAGTTGTAATTTTGACCAGAGGAGTCTTGCCGTGCATTGAAAACGCTGCCCAAACCATCAGCGAGCCACCGCCGAAATTTCTGCTATAATTGAATTGCTTTTCCTTCCTTAGATCGTGCCAATAATAATTAAAGCCATCAGGGCCGTCTAAGTTGAACTTCTTTTCATCAGAAAAGACAACTTGTGTCCACTCGGTGGACCAATGAATATGATTTTTAGCCCATTCCATTCTTGCAACTTCATGTTCTGGCTTTAGAAACGGTTGTTTCATTTTTTTTGTATACTTAAACTGGCCAGTTCTCTTCAAAATGCTTGCGACTTGTCTTTTACCGATCGGCAGATCCAATTCTTTGACCATTTCATGTGTTGAGTACTTTCCTGATGACGCTAGCTGTACTAGTTGATTCTTTTGACGATTAGTGATTTTAATATTACCTTTTGTTTTTTTTTCTTGCCATATTCGGATCCTAGATTGACGTAGTTACGAACCACATGATCGCTTCTGTTGATTCTCCTTCCAATATCGCGATAAGATAGGCCAAGAGTGAGCAATTGGTCAATGACAGCCTTCTCAGAATCACTTAAATATTTTTCTTTCGGCATCCTCGAAACACTTATAAACAAATATTTTGATTGTTTACATTTGTAAACACAACATTAGGAAGTAGTTTTGAATTAATAAAATACGTTAAATATACATTAATTAGTGTATTTTTATTTTTTTTGTAAAGTGCGTCTAAACGAACTGCATACATTGTTGTTGTAATTTTTAGAAAAATTAATTTTTTTGCTACTATAAAGTAATTAGCTACTTTAAATGATTAGATTTATGGATTAATTGGTATTTTACATAATTTCATTAAGAATCCATTCCATTAAAAGCATCAATTGCTGAAAAAAATCCAATAAATAGGGTGCGTCTAAACGAACTTCGCGCACCTTATATAAATTTTGCGTAATTCAGCAGCTCTTCTGCTGATAATCGGATTTTGATATCTAGACGCATCTAGGATTTTTGTAACCTGTTTTAGTTGCCTTGTGAAAATCTCAAAGTCAGCATTAGGTTAATATACTTTGAACACTTTAGATTTAATGGATTTAATATTAAAATTCTCTCATTAAGGAATTGAACCCATAGATCTGACGATTTATAGTTTCTCTTCTGCCACTAAATTCTCAAGAGTTGCTTGGAAACATAGCAGAATGCCAACTTAAATAATTAATCAACACCTTCAATAGGAACCTTTCACAAGTGTTTAATTGTAAAAGAATTGCTATACTTTAGAAAATTTGTCTCTTGATATGATTGATATTATGGTCAATTCGCAGTTTTTGCACTGTTTAATCGATAGCTTTGGACTAGGTTGACGTTTCCTTGCCATCAGCTATTGTTTATGTTAGCATCACTATTTCTAATCTGTTGATAAACTTATCTGCGAAGGAGGCATTCCTAAATGACGTTCATACTTAAAAGCTGAACATCATTTTTGAGCCACGCCTTAGAGGCTGTTCACTTATTACTTACACTTTTAGGGAGGGCCTGAGATTTTGACACAAAGGGTTGAGGGGGTCTAAATAGACTTTTTTCGCGTTACGTAATAAGTGAACGTCCCCTTATGAAATCTTTGAAATCTATGGAAAAACTTTACCTCCCTCACATCACCATGATCACTACGACAACAAACGTATAGTTTAATAATGAATTATTACTTAATTAATTTCATTCCATACCTTCAAAATTCTCAGAAATTGTTTAAGAATTCTCAATCCTGAAAACATCAATAGCTATCAATAGCGCTATTAATTTGCACATTCGCGCAAAAATTAAACTCGCACCCATCAAAATTTATTTGAGAGTGAATGTAAATCAATTGAAATTATTAATGAAGCTTGAAATACTGAAGCACTTGACATACACAATATGAAAATGCTTATTTATGCTGTCTAATGAATATTTGAATTACCACCAAAATTCATAATGAAATGGAAAAAAAATCTTTATTGATTATGAGTTCTCGTAAAGCATGATATTGGATATTGAAGAACTAAGTTTTGTGCTTCCATTGTGTTTTGTAAAATTGAGGGATTATATTGAAAATCCATTCAATATCAATCGAACGAAATGCTCATTAGCATCAAAATAATTTCATTAATTCTTCCACGTTATACTTCACATGTTGGTATAGATGAAATATTCACGTCATTCATATGTTCTCATCAAAAGCATTTCAAAGCCCGCTTTCTAATTAGCAGACAAGAATTGTGCTATTGTTTGGCATATATAGTTATAACATCGCTTTCTCTATACGTACGTACGTACAAGCATGCGATTTAACTAATTATTTATGCTCTAATAGGATCCTTGTTTGACCCTTTATATGCATGCACGAGTATTGCTGTATATGTTGAAATTAATTTTCTGCTTTTATAAAATACACGTACAAAATAAAATATGTGCTTAATATTTATACTACAGCACTACTCATGCTTGACATGAAAATACAATTTTTTTTGTGCATTTCCATCTCCTGATTTTTGATTTTTTAACATTTATGCACATTTGACTCTTTGTCTCACTCAACGATATGAGGATATACCAACAATGTAAATCGTCACAATTAATTTTATTTGTAATTAATTTTTATTTCTCTTCTGTTCCGTATTCATCGTACAACACGAAACGAGTTTTGGTGCGTTGTTCACGCTTCATCATAAATCTTCGTGAGAAGCTGAATGTTGCTGTCAGTAAAACTTTTTTTTTTGTTCTGTACTACTCGTTATTATTTTTCAGCATTTTTTAAGCGCTGGCTAGCGAATTTAATCAATTGAGAATAAGAGAGATGGAGAGATTGGTATTTAAGCACCAAAAAATATATTTTATTAATTTTATTCATAGTTGGAACTTTTTTTTTCTATTTTTCTGAAAAAAAGTTTTTACACACAAAAATAAAGGATTTCTTCACATTTTACGTCCACAATCTGATTTTATGGCTAAAGAATTTATTTAACTCAAAATCAGAAACATCTGAATCACATGTGTGACGTCATAAGTGAACATCCCCAAGCAGCAGAAAAAGAGAGATGAAGAAAAATTCCGGAATTCCAGCATTTAACCCTTTTATGGACTTGTTCTCATTGTTTTATATGTTTTTTTAAGAACGGTTCCATGATTTTTGAGCATTTTTATATCTGAGAAATTTCTTGAATGAAATGAGAAAGAAGGAAAAAAATTTCATCAAAGCAATAGCCTCGAATGGTTTGTTTAGCACAATTTTATGAGCTTTTGATGCGCATTTGTGGATATTTTGGCAATTCTTTCTTTGGGTCAAATTGTTTTGTAAAAACATTTATTTGGAAACAATTTAAGTTTTGTGAAAAATCGATAGTCTACGAGTTGTGTTGAAGAAATGTTGATGTACAACTAATTTTGGATTCCTTACATTATTGACAATTATGCCTAGTTATATATCACAATTAATCATGCACTTAGTCATCATGAGTTGAACTTAATGTCTAGTGACACAAAATTAGCCAAAACGGACCCTATTTAGACATGTGTATGTTGCATAGTGCTCCATATTTCTCGCAAAGTGGATGTTTTGACCATCTGAGCTACATACTTAAAGAAAGTCAGTCTTACTCTCCCAAACACGCGTTAAACAAGTCATTCAGAATTAAAACTGTTATTGGAATTATAGCTTAATTTTAAATCTGGGATATAAAAGGGTCTTAAACTATGATTATTATTATTTTTATTATAGAATGTTGTTGTAAAGGAAAAAGCCCATCAATTGTACCCCTTCTGGGAGGTGGAGGAGATGAAATACCCTAATATACCTTAACTCCCCAGACAATAGTAGGATTGATTGCCCAAAGGAGCCCTAGAAATAAGTCTTTAATTTGTAAAATGGAAAAAAATCATTTAAAAATTTGACTTGACTTGGGATTGAACTCAAGCCCTTGAGCACGTAAGGTCAAGGCTCTACCACTTATGCCATTAAAATAAAATTTTGATATAATTTTTATTTGCACGTTTAAAACTTATTATATCTCTTTTGTACATTCGATTTATCAGCTCCACTAACTCCCATGAATGTAAAACTCAATTACCGATAACAATTTTTACATACTCAACTTTTATGCCCATAACAACAAGAGCACTTTTTAACTCGTTTTAACTCTCCAGAAACAACAAAAAAAAATTTGTTTTAATATCGAAAACATTCTTTTCTGCTTCAACAAATTTCCAACAATTATTTTTAATGGTCTTTAATTTAAAAATTTGTAAAATTAAATTGCTGTGAATAATTAGAATCTCTCCATCTTCGTTTTCCTTTTTCAACAATAATTCCAACTAATAATTTTGTATTTCGTATTTTGTTTTAATTTTTTAGAGAAAATCATTTAAGCAAATGTTTCTTAAGTAATTCAGTGATGAATTGAAAGGCAAATGAGAGAAAAGACTCAGTTTTTTTGCTTGCTCTTATCAAGTTTATTGTGAAATGATTTCTCATCGGAGGAATTTCGTCTTAAAATTTCTAGCAATATTCCATCTTCTTCAAATTGTTTATGCGACTGGCGAAATAGCCTGTGGAAGTAAGTTTGTGTTTTGTTGTGTTTGAGGCGCATGTTTGTGGATTATTGTTTGAAAATGATGAAAATTTGTTTTCTGATGTGAAGATATTAAGCTATTTACATGAGTATGATGGATGTGAGCTGAAGTGGCTCGATGGCTGAATGGTTTAGTACTTCTGTATCTAATTAATACAATACTTACATACTGATCATGGGTTCGAGACTCAGCACGAGAAATTTTTTGCTTGCACTTTTTCAAACCATATGTACTGGAAATAAAGCTCACAGTCTTCCTTTTAAGGCTCCAGGCAGTGGTTCGGATCACACTATAATATTTGGTCACAGGACTTTAATTAGGATTTTGATCTTTCAAATCTGAAGTCTAGAGTCATATGTAAGATATTCTGCCAGTGTGGCAGCAAGGTCTTTGTGCCTGAGTTGCTAGACAATAATACAAATGTTTCTAACCACATTTTGTGAGAATGTGGGTTTGATTCCTACTAGAAGCTATTCTTTAATTCTCACCATATTAACATCATTGCATGACCATAGAATTTATGGTATGGCACTACTTATCAGGCCGTAGAAAATATTGAATAAGTATATTGATTAGAACCAGAGGTTTAGTCAGGGTAGTAAACAGGTTTTGGGTTCAAACCGTTCCCCACAATTCTCTGCTTCCCCCCTCAAACATAACAAAATTGAAGAATAATGAAATTTCAAATCAATTTTGAGCTTCCATGCACTAGACATATCATTGGATATCACAATCTGAAATCTCTAATCACTACATTCCAAGCCACTTCCCCTAGTACTACTCAAAAAAGGAACTCCACAAAGGAAAAAGTCATCAAATTTTCATCAAAAAAAATCTCATTTCAATGAGATCTCAAGGTGTGAATGACAAGCCAGACCAATCTGACAGATATTTAATTAACATGACAAAGTAGAAACGTTAAGCTCATTTACATTGACAAATCTACATAAAAAAAGTAGGAATAAAGAAAGAAAGCAAGAAATTCTTTGCTCTATTTCATTCAACATAAAAATTCCATTAAAATTAAATTAAATTCGCAAATTGCAGAATGTAAAGAATATTCGAAATATGTCTATGTTAATGAAGCTAGTCCTATCATGTCTGCTTCATCATCACAATACAATTTGGTATCGAAATGCGGAATTGTTGAAACTCCACTTATCGTCGGTGGACAACGAGTCAATGAAATTGAATTTCCTCATATGGTAAGTACCAGAAGCTAAAAAATTCATGTCAATTCAACTTTTGCCCTTTTCCTTGCCTGAGTGCCTGAAAATCACCATATATCTATCTATCTACATGTGTGCACATATATGTATCTATAAAAAGGCAGCAATCGGCTATAAATCAAATGTGAAAAGGGAACAGTATGCATTCAAGTGTGGAGGGTCGATTATATCAGAACAGTACATTCTCACAGGTGCGTATATAGCTTAAAATCTTACTTTATCCCTCAATTTAAAATTTGTTATGGTGATAGAGGAAGATATAGAGCGGAGAGTAAATGAAATAAAAGAATAGTGAATATTTAGAACAATCAAAATCTAATTTGGATATTTTCTGAAAAATCCTTTTAAGCTGCACATTGTGAAACAGACCGTGTAAATGGACCACCCGTAGTTGTTAAGCTGGGAGTAATTTATATTCATGATACTGAATTGAATGCACAACTTATCGTTATTGATTCCTTCATATCTCATCCAAACTATAAAAGTAGTGAGAAATATTTCGACATTGCTTTAATCAAATTGAAGTCATTCATTAGATTTGATGAGTATGTTCGACCAGCATGCGTTTGTTTACCAAGTGGATTGGAAAATCCATGGAGAAAGGCGATTGCTATAGGTTTTGGGAAGACTAGCTATGGTTTGTATATCACATCTATTTTGTTTCTAGACGATATGGTATAAACGGATATAATTTTATTATGTTCCAATATTAATATAGTCTCATTGATTTTTGTTCTTCTCTACGTCTCGCTATAAACGAGTTTTTTCCAAGTTAATAGCATTTATGCTTCTTTTGTCGAGATCTGAATGAATCTCATTTTCATGCTGCATTCTTATTTTCTTTTCATTCAATTTGAAACCAATTAAAATTTCCTTTGTGTTAGGAATTTTCTTTAAATTATCAAGAACATTTTTGATTGAAAAATTATGGAAATCCAGCTTTATATACTTTATTTCTTTAATTCGAGGGGGATAACAACATGTTGGGAAAATGTTTTGATATAGCTGGCTCATGGGGATCGAAAATGTGTCCAAAAAGAGTCAATCTTAAGACTAAACTTAGTTTTTAAACCAAAATTAGACAAACCTTAACCTTCAACCTCTTGCCCTTACAGTACCTTACCCCTTCTACCATGTAACCCAAGAACCATAAAATTCGCTTTAAGCTTTACAACTTTAATATTTCCCATACCAATACTTTTTCTGCTATTATTCTCATCTTTATCATTCGATACGTACCAAAGCTATCAGACAATAGCTCGGCTAATTTATTATGTTTGTGTGCTTCCTTTCAGAAAACGATAAAGGAACTCCTCATCTCATGAAAGTCTTACTGAGTTATGTTGATAGAGCCACTTGTGTACGCACTTATCAGGTTATTTATAATATTTGGTGCCAGAAAAAAAAATTAATTCACATTTTGAGCTTGTTACTCTTTTTATCTTAGTCTTATAAGCTGCTTAAAAATGGAATAATTGATTCACAATTTTGTGCTGGTGACTCTAGGGGAAAGAAGGTAAGCAGAGCTTTATAGCCATTTTAACCTTATGTCATCCTCCCGAAAAAAAAATATGTTTTTAATTCCCTTGTTTCCACTTCTTTCTGAACATTCTTACTCATTAATTGTTAATCATGAAAACAGATTCTAATTTTCTTTTATTTTTTTCGTCTAGGATTCGTGTGAGGTAAGAGCCATTGGATAGTAGATAGACACAAATGAAGTGGATGCTTGAATATTTTAATCAACGAACTTGAACTTTTACCTATCTGATGAATATTTTTTTCAGGGTGATAGCGGTATGAATATTTTATTTTTTTAAGCAAAATATATCTCCTGACTGAAATCTTCTTTCTCACTTCCTCTACATCCTTTTCGACATGACTGAATATAAAACAGGAGGACCACTTCAGGTGTGTATTTGTTCAATCTACTGATAATAGTATTTTGTTTTATTTTTCGATGTAACCCTTTTGCTGTGAAAATAGGAAAGTTAAGTCAGGAAAAAATACTTTGTTGAAGTTGATTCCATTTTTGTAAATTAGAAAATTTTAAAGAGATGTTGTATGAGACATTTTAGATGTCTTGAACTGGATGTATATTATTAGTCTTACTAAGATCGATTTGAACATATTGTAACATAGGCAAAAATATTAAGCACTTCTATGTGACAGCCACTTGGCAGTCACATAACAGCCACATGACAACCACATGACAGTTGCATTACAGTTGCATAACAGTCACGTGACAACCACTTGAAAGCAATATTACAGTTGCATAACAGTCACGTGACATGAAAACCACGTGACAACCACGTGACAGCAACATGTGTGACGATCGGGCTCTAGGTTCTATTTTATTAGCACTCGAACTTAATAGTTATTAGAATTCACACTGGGCAAGCTTCAGTATCGTTCATAAATCGTCGTTCAAACTTATTTGGTACTGTCTCAAGATGTATGTCACCTCAATGTACGAATAAAAGGTGACAGAACATAGGAGAAACTCTCAAAACCAAATCTTAGATTCTTTAGAGAGTTTAGAAGATTATAATAGCAATGCCTATTTGAAAACTGAATTAGACAAAGCACAAAGTTCTTATAAGGGTGTATCTTGAAATATCTCAAGCATCTCACAATTCATTAGCCACAAAAGACAAATTACTTTGTTTATAGGAATCTTAATTAACTTACAATTGTATCAATATCAAGTCATTGTTTCTTTGTTCACTGACCTTATTTCTGAAACATTGATCAAAGTATTGCATTTTCAAGTTGATGCCTATGTCAAAAGTATAAAGTTACAGATCTCGATTGAATTGAGATCAACAAAGCAAACAGAGAATTCAGCATAACCTCATCAAAGTTGTTTAACCTGAAATGGAAATACCTTTTTCCATTTACATACATACATACATACATCATCTCTCAATATTACTTATAGCCAATAATATATAACTGCGTTTATGTTGATCTAGAACAATAATCGATTTTGCAGATTGTCATGACGGAGCCTTATTGCATGTACAATATCATCGGAATCACATCGTTTGGAAAATTTTGTGGATTTGCTAACTCATATGGAGTCTACACGAATGTTGCAAGCTTTATGGATTTCATCGAAAAAATTGTATGGTCGGTGAGCAAGTGACTCTTAAGTCCTCAAAATATGCTGTATAACATGTCCCAAATTGTACACATTGTGTGTATGCGGTATGTGAACAAGTGTAGTGAATAGAAAGTAAAATTGCAATCACAATACAATTGTTACGTTTATTGTACTTCCACAACATTCACTTCACGATCAAATGCTTCAGTAAATTTTTGATGTTAACCGACAAACGGTGAAATATTGCTTTACTTTATTATGTACAAAAGTCAAACATATTTATGCATTCAATGTTTACCTTTTACATTTTTTTCTTTTAACCCATCACATTCTTATTCAGTCTTGCTTATGTTTTACTCTAATTTACTCTGGCATATTTTTTTTACTCAAATAGCTTGCATATTTCATGATGAATCAAAATTCTTTTTGCCATAAATTTCATACTTCGCTGTTCTTTTTTTAATACCTTACTTTCCAATACATACGGAGAGGGGCTTTGGGGTCATTCATAAATTAGGTTTCACCTTGATATTTGGTTTTTTGCCTTCTTCTGAAATCATTTTTATGAATATTCTTCGCTAACTGATCCAGTGTTCTACCTGATCCAACGTGCGACTTTATCCATCATACGACTTTATCCACCAGACAGCACTTATATTTCGTGTAGCCTGAACTGATAAGCTCCAAGTTTTAAAAAAAACTGAACCTTTCCCACCACACAAATGATGATTGATCTCCCTCCTTCCCGTTTGTCAGCTTCTTGACCTCTTACATCCTTATGGTTAGCTTCTAAAGCTACCCAGGCATGGATTTTCAATTCTAAGGTTATGTATCCTAGATTGCTTTACAAACCAGCGCCTGACATTGACCACACAAGCTTCACAGTAATATTTTTTTATGTAAAAAACCTCCCCTATCAAGCATTCCGTAACATCCAAACGACCCTAAGTACATACATATTATCTACATAATGTAAAAGAACCAGCAAGAATATACATTGCGTGCTAAACGTAAGCAAACATCTTTGAGGAAAGCGAAGCTATTTCAATTTAAATTGAAAATTCCTATCTCGAAACAATTATTCATAGCTGTACACGTACATAGAATCGTATACATGTATATGATGCTATTTCAATGTTTGTGGCTTGAATTAATAAGAATTTTTACTTCTCACCCAAAAGTACATTTACTTCGAGGTAAATGGATGAATCATGAGAAATATTGAAGCATTTGAAAAAGACAAAAAAGAAAATTGCTTTTGGATGAAGGATGATGAATTCTAAATAGAAGAATATGAACTGGATTTGGATTCATGGAAGATACCTGCTTTGATTTTATTTAAGGAGCTTTACAGGAATACGCTACCAAGCATTTAATTAAGCTGAAGTTATGGAACCAAATTAGGGATTTCGTTTGCTAAAGGTAAAGCACAATAAAATGATTTTTTTAATGACATTCCTAATTTATTTTGAACTTTGAATTCCAAGAAGGCTGTAATTCCATTTCATTAGTATCACTGCTAGAACTTATGTCACTAGATACTTAATATTAAAGCTGTTTTTCTTAGAAGATGCAGCTTAAAATCCATTGATTATTTTTGTCTCTAAGTCTCACTTCCTAGAAACCAATTACTTTCACTTCTTAATGAACCTTGTCGAGCCATTCTGATATTTTCTAATTTAATTAATGTTGTGAAAGTTGAAGTTGCGTGGGAAAGTGAAACTTTAAAGACTCACGAATGACACAGGTTGGTTAATCGATGTCAAATCTGGCGCCAAGCTAGCAAGACCCTGGAATGAAGCTGGCATTGATTTAAAACCGGCACCATGCCAGAATCACACCGGTTCTGATCGATTAACCGACTTGTGCCATTCGGGACTTTTAAGTACCATTTTACAAAGTATGGTTAAGGGTAAGGTTTTTGTCGTGAAAGACTTTTAAGGAAAATTTAAATTGTGGCTAGCCTGATCATCACACATTTTTGAAGTGCCAAATCACAAGAAAGAAGGTTGATTTGATTCTGAGCGACTTAACTTCTTGACTCAGAGTCTAAAACTTTGTTCTTAGAACTCTATTCGCTGTATGCACAACATTTCATTGTACCTTGAGTCATACAATTATGTAGAGTTGGTTAAACTGTTTGTGCAATATATTAATGCTCAGGCCTTGGCTCAGGTCCTTAAATATCATCAATCGTGTTCAAGTCAAAATATTTACGTCATTAAATCAAAATATATTGAGCTTTAAACATGCTTTTGCATTACATCTATTATAATTATACCTCTATAAAATGTATTGATCTATAAACACAACAAGGAATGCCTAACAACACAGCTTCAATATGAAAACATTCAAATAAATTTCCAAAAAATTCTCAGAACTTTCAATAATCTATTTCAATTTTATTCCAATTACAGATGGTGCATAATGACGTAGAACATCCTATCAATGCCTAAGCTGATTAAAAATCATAATTACAGCTGCTTGATGTAAAATTACGCAGATAGGAAATTAGCATTTGATTTCAGCACTAATCAACATCAATAAATATGAAATTAAAGTAAATAACATTAACCTTTACAAAGTTTTAATTAACATTTAAAATTACTGATCCAAACCTCACCAAAATATATTTTTGATGTAATCACATTATACGCGTAATTTGATCCGTTCATAATTAATAATATTCTGCTTCATATGTTGTGGCTTTTATTTCAATTCTTTTGTTTTTATTGCATTATTGAATTTAAGTTACATATGTGGGTATAATGTGCCATATAATACTCAAGCATATCGTTCAATAATAATAATTTTATGGCATATTCACAAATACAGTATCGGAAACAGCTTTAAATTTATTTTTTTATTGATCATGACAGTTGATTGTGTAATTTTTATTTTTTTCATCATCAACAAGTGTCATAACGTGATTTTGTAAATCATTCAGGCAAAAAGGAACGTCAAATGAGCTTTTTTATTCGGTCGAATGTAAAAGCAATTTTTATGATGTAATTTTTTATTCGCGTAAATTCTTATGTTGTCTCATAAACATAAGTATACGAGTTATATGACAGGAAGGGAGACAGTGCATTTAGTTTGAATAATACTTTAAATTGATGTCAAGGAGATAGATGTACTTTAGAATTTAAATTTATACTTGTCTTATTTTTATGGTATTTTACAAATAAATTGCATGACTTGGATATGAAAATAAATTTAAATTAAAGCACAAGAGAATAAGGATGAAACTTGAATAAATTGAAATTTCTCATGAAAAATTATTTTTATAATGGTACAAAGTTTTTTGAAAATTTCGAGATCCTTCGAGAGATTATAAGTTGTTAGTTGCTACTGGGGACCTATGAAGATTTGAATAGTTATTTTGTTCTAGGAAAATCATATTCATTTTGAATAAAATTCTTAAATCAATGACCTTAAAAAAAAGTTATTATTTGTATGTTTCATGCAAAACTAGAGCTGTTCCTGTTAACTTCTATCTTCGAATCTCTGTCATAATGACAACACTTCCATGTAAAGGATAGAGAGATCGGTGACTGGTAGGAATCAATCCCACGTCCTCTCTAAATGAAGATTTTAGATTTTTGGTCTGATACTTAACCACTCGGCTACAGAAACCTTACTTTTGCATTGGCAGTTTAACCTATATATGGCTCGATATGTAGTGGTACGACAAATATGCATGACAGATGCGACTTGCATTTTACATGCGGTGTGCATTTATGTGCATACATTTCCCCTCTCATATTCGTGAGAGCGATTATCGTTTATTATGATGATCAGTCGCACTATATATCGATTGTTTTATCGATCAAGCAACTCCTAGTTCTTATATATACATAATAAACAGTCTATTTAATATCACCACATCATTCCCTATAGAAATGGACACGTCACCTAGCCATGCCAGATCACATATAGATGCAATAAAGACAAAGAAGTTCTGTATCCAAAAACTTGGATTTATCTATCAAATACTCAACTTCCAGAGATTCAAAAAGCAATTTCCTACGAGGACGGGCCGCTCCAGATACACCAAATTTTATTCGGCTTAGACACCACAATAGGCTAGATGAAAAGTTTGTCAAGAGCTTAAACAAGCTGTCCAAAAATCAAAATTTAATGAGCAAAAGCAATGCTGCGGAATTGATCAACTGCATCAGTTCATTTTAAAATGCATAATTTCATGCAAGACTAGAAACCACGACTTTGACTGACTTGTGATTTCAAAACTACTGTATTCTAGCCTATTCTAGGAATCAGTGACTAATTTGCCATTTAATGACAAGAAGACACAGAATTAAAACCCATCGGGTGCAACTTACAGCAACCATAAAAATTCAGATCTAGATCTCCAAAAAAAAATCCAACAGATGATCAGCTATCTTTAGATAGACATGAATCCCTAGATAGAATGCTTATCAAATTAAAGTATGAGCAGAATCTATTCAACAGCTCTCATCAGCAAAAAAAAATTGAAAATCATTCAATTTATGTTGTGAACGAAGTCTTTAAAGATTCTAAAAATAAAGCAGCATCAAGTATCCTGCCCGAAACAAAAAGATAACTTAAAAAACATGCAAGATACAAAAACAAATGCTTAAAATATTGTTTATTTGTACTTTTATATACACGTACGTTTTTATTAATTTTCGCTCATCCGGGATTGATTTTGCTTCCTCTTCTGCTCTTGCTATGTGTTATGATTATGATTGGCATACAAAAACAAAAAATAGCTTGCAGGAAACTTAAATTTCTTTTTCATGTTTTTCAGCTTGTTAAGAAAGATAAGAAATGTTTTATGATAAAAGGAAGTATAAAAAACCACAAGAGCAATTGAAAAACTAATGGATAATAATGCAGAGCTCAAAAACTTTATATATATAATTTTTATTAATGCGCAACAATCCTGAAAATTAAACAATGACAATGCACATCTTTTATACTTTTTTTTTAACCCACAAATGTTGAAGTTTTTTTCTTCCAAACTCAAAACTATAAGAAAATATGAGCTATTCATTGTTCACGAATGTTCCTTTTGTTTTTCTGTGCTAGATATTTTATAAATGAAAATGTTGATTTCAACTGAGAAACTTTTTCATGCATGGCTTAAACTTTTCTTCTCATTCTTCTTCTTCTTGAACAACTACTTATTTTCCTATATAAATGCTTTTGTAAATCACTCATATATAAACATTGTTATTATAATTATTATTATCCGACATTGTTTTTTTTTTATTTTTTGCAGAAGCGATGAAGTTTTCAGGCGAGGAAATTTTTCTCAGATGAGGAAACTTGCTAATGCAAATGAGGTCAAAAGTTCCTGAACACTTTACAATTTTCTAGTTGAAACAATAAAATTTAATTCTATAAGAACCAGAACTTGATGGAAATTTGAATTCTTGTCTGTGAATCTATAATGTCAGTATACCGAGCGTAACAGCGTAGGTTACGTTGCGATGAAAACACTGAAATGCTGATACGTGCTGGATTTTTCTTGTTGTCACGGTTCCATAGTGATAAGCAATTCACATTTTAAACATGTTGCTACTGTCAAAGCTCTCTTTTATTAAAATTGATATACTTGATGCAGATTGTGGAAGTATTGTAAAGAAATCATTTTAGGATCATAGAAATAATATGAAGATTTAAATGTTTTTCCTGGAAGCTTTTAAATATTTATCAAGGTTATAAAAATACTAGTGGGAAAATGTCAGTGAGCATATATAAAGTGGGCAAAAGTCGGTGGGCAAATGTCTCAAACCTATTATGTCTTGTAAAGATGGTGTCAAACCAGCTAGATTGAAGTATTTCCAACGCATCGAAGCTTTAGAAAACTCTTAAATTATTATTGAGAATCTTGAAAATTTTGGATCGTAAAATGAGCTACTAAGGAGAAAATAGTGAATTTGAAGCAGTTCCTAACCTGTTCCATCATCTTCAGTGATGTGAGAAGCTCACGAAAACGTCTAAGTTTATTGTACGAGCATAAAAGGACTCAACACCACGTCACATGATTACAAGCTGCATGCTATTGACACTGATCTATCGATAGCTTTTCTTTTTAATCAGTGATGGTCAACCTATGTGCTGGGCACACTTGTGTGCCTCAAAAACTGTGAAAAATCTCACAAGCCATGTGCCATGTGGGGGGTCTGATTATGGCTTACTACCAACGTGTGCAATGTCTGTCCACCACTTTTTTAAATGATCAGATTCCATAAACATATATACTCGGTTCCAATCCAAACTTTAGCTAGAAAAACTTTAAGTCCTTTCCTCATTTATTTGATATCAGAAGTCTATCAAACGCGCTAAAGCTTGACGACCTTACCATCATACCTAACCTATAGTATATCATCTCCAAATATACATCTCGGGATCCACAATAGCAAAGGACTATGGATTTAAAATTTTCCTATCTTTTTTGATGCATAATTTTCAATATTAATCCCCAAGTTCCATTTATGAATTCAATTTCTAAAACTGCTCTTAGTATCAATGGGAGTCTATAAAAATTAAATGTCAATAAAAGTTAAAAGTTAATCTATTGAATAAATTTTCATAAATTTTCTTTTATTCCATTGTAAATTAAGCTTAGAGCTTTGAATGGGGTAAAAATTTTGAAGCACTTAATTTCCATTTGTAGAACATTTAAAGCATATTCAAACATACTTGAAACTTGTTTTCCTTAGGGGCCGTTCACTTATGACGTCCGACATTTAGGGGGGGAGGGGGGTCTAGAATTTTGTGACAGTTCAAACAATGGAAATTTTTTTCTATAGAATTTTTGTGACAGAGGGGGGGTGGGGGGTTAAAAAATCAGGTTTTTTGATGGACGTCATAAGTGAACGACTCCTTATGAATCTTATGGTTTTGAGAGTTATTAAGTAATAGAAAATTTTCTGGATATTTAGACATTATCTAATTCTACATCAGAGCCTCTAAACCTCTTATATTTTCATTCTACTAGTAATTGATTGCCTCTTAAAATGTAACCAATTTTGATTGATATCCTTTAAGTATTTAAAATCAATAATAGATACAAACAATGCTAGTGACTATATAGAATAACTTTAATAACCTCTTAAAGCATTGATAAACTTTTACGGAGTCAAAATTAATGTCAAATAAAAATGGTTCATTGGACCAACAGAAATATCGAGTCATTGTTTGAAAAGAAAGAAGAGATATGAATCAATATTAAAGATATGATGCGGACAAAGTAAACATTTTCCTCTTTTTATTTGGTTTTAATAATAGCTTTTATGACAAAGCGAAACTTTGGATATGGGGTCATGCTCTTGTGAATTATGACGATTACTGAAGTAGGGTAAGGGGGTTAAGTTTTAAACCTTTAGAGACGTCATTTGTGAACGATAATTTATGAAGGGTTGCTATCTAAAGATTCGAACCCTACTCAAGAACTCAATTTGAATAGGTTCGATTTGTGTTTGACTTGTGTTCGGATTACAACTGCTCGATCTTGGAAAAAATCTAGTTATATTTCTCTAAGGAGGAAATAAAGCCACATCAAAGATAAAGCAAAAGATACTATTATGAGCAGAAAATAGTTTAAGTTTTCATTCTGCCAAGCTTCTTAGCAACTTCGATAGCTCAGTTGTAAGAGTATGCGACCGGAATTCGTAAGGATTTGGGTTCGATTCCCGTTCAGGAATAGTTTACTAATTGCTGCTAAATTTTCTAGTTTCTTAAGTATTAAAATCTAGTTAAAACATTTTAAAAGAACGTCATTTGTGAATGAATCAAAAAAATCAGCACAATTTGTTTTTTCAGATTGAACATTTTCTGATTAATCAGATGTCTCATGAGTCTTATTTCAATGACCAAAGACTACATGAATTTAGATAAGCTTCAAGAAATCGATGCTAATAATAACTTTGATTATCGCAAGCAAAAGCTTGATTTTTTTAATAGATCCTTATGCTAAATACCAATTAAAAGGAAAATTAGAATAAATGTTAAGGAATTGTTAAAGCATGACGAAATAAACCAAACTTTTAATCTCTAAATTCAAAATTTAATCATGTCAATAGCCTTTCAGTAAATATCCAATTCATATGATAAATGAATGGGCAAGCAAAATGTAAATAAAAGGATAAAAGGATATTCGCCTTTGGGGAGATGCAATAAAAATGAACAATAATTTTACTCATAATGAAAAGCACCGAAAGCATAAATCAGAACTTTAATTCTTTCAGCTTTAATTGATATGCATTGACTACTTAACAGCTTTAAATTTCCACTCGTGTTAAATTAAGCTTATTAAGGGTGCATCTAGGTTAACCTATAAAATCATATTTTATTGCTTTTTTCATGATAAAATCAATCTGTTATTAATATCGCGTTGGATGCTCATTTGCATGCGATTATCTTTATACGATTAAAATTTGAAATGATTAATATCGTTTTATCTATTTTAATGAGCATTAAAAAAGTTAAAAACTATCCATGTCAAAAACTTTATTTTTTTGCAAACGATAGCTGATAAAAAAAAGCTAACCGGAGATAATAGTTCAAAAAGTTTATAACCCCAAAGCATCTACCACCGTAAACCATCAGTAAAGGTTGCCACTTTTAATTTAATTTCATTTAATTTTAATTTAAAATAGGGTTAAAAAAGTAATTACATTTCTCATTTATTTGAACAATTTGTAATTGAATCCGACAGCAATACCATTCTCATGAATTAATTTCGAATAGTTAGCTGTAATTTTAACAAACAATTTTCATCAATCAGAAATTGCGAAACGAAAATGAGCTGGGTGGAGGGGAAATGAAAACGCTTTTATACTGCATGATAAGTCAATCAATTTAATTTGAAAAGAACTTTCAACGACTAAGCATCGAAGATTTTTTTTTTTTTTAAATTGCTGTTTGATTCCACTTTACAAACTAAATTATCGCTTTGTAATTAGAAAATTGTCTGGTAATGAGAACTGTAAACTTTTGTTTAAGTATGTACTTGATGTCGAATTGAATTTAATATGAAATGAAAATTTTAAGGGAGTCATGCAATTGAAATAAAATTTGATTTTATTCGATTAATTGGATCTTATTCTATGGTAGCAAAATTGAATTAAGTGCTCGGATGATGAGGATGCACAACACATATGGAAGAGCACGTCTCTTTTGATTGAGCTTCATGAGCATAGTTATAAAGGCGTTTAAGAGGATTTTGGGACCTTTTTCATTTTTTTCCCAACAAATCCAAGCACATCTTATCTAGAAAATGGAGTTTAACCCATGGTTATTGCCTGGTATAAGATTAGTAAAAGGTTATGGCTAAATCCCTGTTTTTAACAGTTGTAGCTTTTGCATTAATCATTCAAGATGGAATCTAAGAATGGTCAGGTAATTTAAAAGCTCAAGATTATCAATTTGTCACAGTTTTCTTCCTTCAAAGCTCAATAAAAACTAAAAGATTAATAAAAATTCACCCTAATCAAGTTCCTTTAAAATGTCATCATTCAAACAAGACAATAAGTTGTCAAATAAAATCAAAATACTTCAATAAGAGAGAATATAATCTAAATTATGTGGAATCAATCATCAATAATATAAATGTTATATAACATTCTGAATACATCAAAATCAAACAAAAAGCTTCAAGCACAAAAAGCATTTTCATTAAGTCAAAAGCAATCCAAAAACATTTTGCGAATCAAAAAGTCCTACAGATATTTTTTTGCGAAAAAAAAAGGAAATTAATTATTTTTTCAGATAATTAGATACGAAAATGATTTTAAAAATAACAATTGAACTGCAACTAGTCGAATCTGGAAGAGACACACATAAGAGGGGCTTATTTGGCTGTTGCGTCTATGGGTTTTTAGGCATGAAAAGCTTGGACAAAGTCATCGAAGGATGGGGAAAATTTTAAACGTTTTGAATTGTATAAGATTGTGTCTCATATAGAGAATAGCCATAAATATTTAAGGGGTGCTGAATAGTCAGACAACAGAAGCGAATCTTTCATGATCTCCTATGAGAGCTCCTAGAGTGAACTAGAGTCTCTCAACGACAGAAAATAAAACCTTTTCCTATTCAGATCAATTGTGATCCAGAGGTGCGCTAGGGCGTTTCGCAGCTAATGAGAGTTTAACGTGTGAGGATGCGCCAAATAATTAAATACTGAAGTACTTAACCATTCCGGGACCGAGCCATTTAAGCTCACAACATTGAACAACATAGTCAAGTTAAGTTTTAAAAGATTCCTTTAGATCCATAACTAGTGAATGACCCCGAAACAAAACTCTCTCAATTATCATCGTCAGAAGTGGGGACAATGCACAGTCGAAAACAAAAAAAAAAGCGAATTAAGATAATGCAAATTGATGCAAAAATTTCTCGTTCACTGAACAATTTTAAACGATATATTTTTATTGATTTTTAATGAAGAGGGGGGCATTTCAGAATTTTCAGAGCAATTGACACTAACGGAAATTGCACAGCACATAAAGTTGAAAGCTCTTAAAATTGAATCGAATCGATAATTAAAATATTCATGTCAGAGAAGCAACAAAAAAAGAAAATCCAGACATTTAATATATGTTTAAATAAAGGCTCATCATAAATTGAGGGGAAAGAGCCAGTTATGCTAATGCAGATAAACACCAAAGAACACATCAAAATGAGGTTGTATGTGTCAGTATTTTTGTATAAAGCAACATCCATTTAATTGAATCAACTAATGTCATATATATGAACATTTTTATCGTACACAAAGAATCAGCGAAATGCTTTTTTTTAATACGTGATGATGATGATGATCTCGCATTTGTTAGAAAATTATTTTCACATGTTAAGCTCCACAAAAGCTTTCCATTCAGCGAACACAAAAAATAACTTAGATTGGATTTTCATGAAGTTTTACTTTCTGCCATTTTTACCAAATGTCTTATTTACTAAAGCTATACAGTAATGGATCTACAATCAAACAATAGTAATCCACATGTTTTGTTTTGTCTTTTCGTCACTAAAGTGTTATGTCAATTGAGATTTTAGCTGTTTGTTGACTTACTTATATTGTAGTTACGGGATTTGTTGAGAACTTTACAGAAACAAAAAAATAAATAAAAGTTCAAGATTGTCAACGTGATTCTCGTTTTATCGAGAAAAAAACAATGCTTGTCATAAAACTATTGAGTTCATGACCAAAAAGTATCGATGTTCGGGTAGAAAAGCAAACAATGGCAAAAACCTTGATCAATATAGCTTTTTTGAAAACAAATAAAGGCACAGAAAATTTTTTACAAATCTTATCTCATTAGATATTCTTATCTGTGCCTTCAATCCTTCAACAATCTTTTATTTTTCCTTAAGTTCAAGGTTGTTCTATAAATTTTTAATGACGCACGTTGCCCAGTTCTTGGAAGGTCAACTTATCTATTGTAGAGTCGCCTATAAATTTCTTTAATGCTTACATCCATCATGAAGAAACTCTCATCATTCACTCGATTTCAAGCTTAGCAAATAAAACCTTTAAGCTTTAATCCTGAAGGAGTAGTTTTGAACTTATAAGAAGCTTAAAATAACAAAAACTTGTTTTTAAAATTGCCCTAAAAGGAAAAACTAGAAAATTTATTGATTTTTAATTTGAGGTCATTCGTAAATTATGTCTAACTTCTTGGAGGAGGGGGCTTGATGATCTGTGACATTTGTATGCAGAAGAAATTATTGAGAGTCAATTTTTGATGTACGTCATTTATAAACGACCCCATTTTCGGTTCGTAAGATTTTTAAGAATTTAATCTCTAACTCGTATTGTAAAATAAAGCATACAAGTCTATCCTAAAAGTTTTGGAACTACTTTGTAAAACTGAATGCCTTTTTAAGATATTTGCAAATTATGAACGAGACCAGGGATGGCCAACCCATTTGCTGCGGCACACTAGCTATGAAAACATTCGATAAATCCTTCAAACCTAATGCAGTGTGAGGTTTCCGTCATGGCTTGACATCAAGCTGTGCCATGGCTCAAAAAAGGTTGGACAACACTGAACTAGACTGATAGACTTTTGTAAGTAGGAATCGAAAGTGATGAAAATTTGGTGTTCAAAACATCTATGCAAATCTTACATTCAGACTAGCTTTGTCCAGTGTTGCGAAACAGGCACCTGTGACAGGTGAGAACCCTATATTTCCTTGATAATTTATAAGGTTTTTTTAACAAAACCATACAAATTATCAAGGAATTGAACGGTTCTCACCTGTCACAGGTGGCCTGTT
Source organism: Chironomus riparius (assembly GCA_917627325.4). Taxonomy (NCBI): domain Eukaryota; kingdom Metazoa; phylum Arthropoda; class Insecta; order Diptera; family Chironomidae; genus Chironomus; species Chironomus riparius. The sequence goes on from OU895878.1 coordinate 50,861,277, forward strand.
TCGCAACTCTGGCTTTGTCATACTAGAGTTCTCACAGTTTTTAAGATTCAAAACTTCAAAATAAATTTTTTTAACCCATGAATGCTGGGTCAATGTCTTATGTTCCTAATTTCATTGCACTGGATCATCTGATGAATTTGGATCATAACCAATCAAACCAGGATTATTGCCACGCCAAATACAATGATTAAACACCAAATAAAACAGTTCAATACACTTTATATTGAATTAGTACCAGTTTACATCCAATAGCTTCCTAAAACTTGTTGTAATACTCTGCTACAAAAAAAAACTGAAAGCGAAAACTCAATTCCGAGTTTTTAATTCATTCAACTCCTTTAAGCTTCACTATTTTTTTTTTTTCGTGTTGCATCAATAAAAGTTCGACTAAAAGCTCAAACAATTTAATCAGTACAGCAATAAAGTCACATTGTAGATTCACTTTAAAATAACAATAAAATCAATACACACTGCATGTCTACACTATATGCTGAAATGATGAAGAAGAAAAAAAAGAGCACATTTAAGCATTTAAAATGATATTTGCATCCAACAGTGTGAAATTAGGAGAGCTGAAATGGTGGATGGAAAGAGAGATAGAATCACATTATGATGTGAACAACGAGAAAACATGTGTACATAAGTGAAGGCAAATAGAGATGGAGTTATTTTTTAATATTATTTTCCATCCACATAGCGCTATCAAGTTTTAAAAGTCCATTAAATTTTACTTTACTTAAATTTCATTGTTTGTATGGGGAAATGGGAATGGCATATAGTTGAATATCAAGTATGAGTGAGAGAAGATGCTGATGAGAAATAGAGATAGAATGAGAGGCATTAGAGCCATAATGCTAATCTGTTTGGAGGCGTTATAATGCTGCACACTTGTGTATAATTTCATTCTTTACGTAAATCTGCCATACGACTTATTCAGTTAGTTTTAAAGTCTCCCTTTTTCTCATTTACTTTGTATCGTACCTACTAAGAATTCCTTTTCATCTTTTGCTTCTTCTTTGGCTTGTTAAAGCTGATTTTTTGTTTGGTTTTTTAGAAAAGAGAAGGAAATTACAGTGATGGAAGTGCTGTTGTATTTGAATTTCTTTTGGCGCATTTTTTGCAGTTCCATGCTTTACTTTTAGCATTCCTGATAGTCTCTGATCAACAAAGAGGATGTTTTATGCTTAATAATACAAAGAATTAAGTTCAGATGAAGATTTTTGTGGATTATGGGGATCTATATTCAAATCCTAATCATGCTTCTAGTACAATGTATATACCAGCAAATCAACTTTTGCCAACACCGACATATCACTACCAAACCAAATCCGACAGCCCACAAATGCCTTTAAAAACTTGTAATATTATCCAAAACAAAAACCCAACAGTGATGAAACAGACGCACAGACATAGAATCAGACAAATTGAACCGGAACATACATTTTACTGATAAATTGTTTTAAAAAATAATTCGGTCGGCTGTTTGTACAAGTCAGAGAGAAACAGAAATGTAGAGCACAAAAAAAATCTGTTTTTATCAGTTCCCGGCTGCACATTTCTCATAAAAGCATCTGTAGCAAATTCACTTCTTCTTTGATCATGTTTACCCACACCCCTCCCCATGCTTGGTGCTTTTGAAAAAAAAATGTATATGTAGCACGCGAAGGCCCTTGTACCATTAGAATATTTTCTTTTCTTTTATTTTTTTTATTGCAATAAAAATTTATGAGAAAACTTTTTTTTTGAAATGAAAATTTATAGTACGGCAAGTATGGCTTGTGACAGCTTGCATATTTTATCTTTAAAACTTCCATCTCTCATTTTTTTCGTTAATTTGGCATTTTAAGCGCAGGTAGGGAGGCAAAAAAAGAGAGTCAGGACCAGGGATGAAATCAGGGGGTGGTCAATTTGAGGGGGGATACAACATGATGGGAAAATTTTACCTTTAACCCATCGTGATTATGATTTCTTACTTTTTGCTGGACAACAATTGGAAATTTTTCTTCAAGTTGTTTTCCCATCGGGTCAAGTCTCTCCGAAAAAAATCTAGTTCCCCCCTGATTCAGAACAACTTAAAACTTCAGAGAGTTTCAACGTAAGAAAAGTTTTGAACCTACAATGAATTTATGGTTTGAAAGTCATTAAAAACTTTATTATCATTGGTACAAAGGAATGTCTTCATAAAACAGCACAAATGATTAAAGCGATGAAAAAAAAGGAGAGAAAAAAATTTGTTTTATTCATGAAAGCATTTTCAGTAAGCAAATTTAGGAATTTTTGACACATTTTCATTTGATTACATTCGAGCATTTGAATAAACAGCCTCGAAAATGAATTCTGTGTACGTCTTTTCACCTTCTTTTTGCCTCGCATTGCAGATATATAAGAAGAAATTGTATATTTGAGCAGATACTTTATACATTGGCATGTGTATGCAAATATGTCTGGATGTGTATATTGTATGTACATTGAATATATCGAATTTTACCTTTAATCTTTCATTTTCACAAAGTGCCACTCGTATGACATAGATGATTTAGATTCAAGATGTGAATGAGCAAAATACTAAAAATGTAAATCATAGAGCCTTTACTGATGCCTCACCATACTTATGTACAGATATGTAAATCTAAAAAATATGAGGGGGGGATGAAATATTGGGTTGTATTTAAATTGATTGCCAATGGATGCTTGAGCAAACAAGATGAGAAAATTTTTTATTGCCTTCATATTGATGCCATGGTAATAACATATAAATGTATAGCCTACATATATTGTCAAATTTAAGCAATTTACAGTCAAATGGTTGTTGATAAATTTCAAAATATTTATTTCAAATTCTATATTTATAGGATACCTACTCAACAATATCTCATGAGTTCCATCAGCATTATTGAACTAGAAGTTTTCAATTTTAAATGATTAAATAAATATGAATAAGGCAGTGTTGATAGTTTAGAGAATAATAATCTGGTATTTAGAATCTAGTATCTAGTTTCTTCTAGTATCTATTTCCTAGTACCTTCTAGTATCTAGTATCAAAAATCTAGTATCTAATATCTAGTAAATAGTATCTTGTATCGAGTATCTAGTATCAAAAATCTAGTATCTAGTAAATAGTATCTTGTATCTAGTATCTAGTATCTAGTATCTAGTATCAAGCATCTAGGATCTAGGATCTAGTATCTAGTAAATAGTATCTAGTATCTAGTATCTAGTATCAAGCATCTAGTATCTAGTAAATAGTATCTTGTATCTAGTATCTAGTAACAAATATCTAGTATCTAGTATCTAGTATCTAGCAGCGATCGAAGCCGATTTTTTCGGCTTAACTCAATTTTTGATTTTTTTGATAGAAAAAAGCCATTTGACACCCATTTCAAGTATTTAAATTGAACTTTACATGCTTTACTATGATTCTGTGAAATATTTTTTCAGCATGTAGCTATAGTGAGCTCAGAATTTCAAGTTAAAGAATGTTAAGCCGAAATTTAAGCCGATCGGCTTAAAATCGGCTAAATTGAAATTCTGAGCTCACTATAGCTACATGCTGAAAAAATATTTCACAAAATCATAGTAAAGCATGTAAAGTTCAATTTAAATACTTAAAATGGGTGTTAAATGGCTTTTTTCCATCAAAATAATCAAAAATTGAGTTAAGCCGAAAAAATCGGCTTCGATCTCTGGTATCTAGTATCTAGTATTTAATATCTAGTATCTAGTATCAAGCATCTAGTATCTAGTATCTAGTAAATAGTATCTTGTATCTAGTATCTAGTATCTAGTATCTAGTATCAAGAATCTAGTATCTAGTATCAAGCATCTAGCATCTAGCATCTAGTATCTACAATTAGCAGCATCCCAGACTGTCAACCCTGGATAAAAGAAGATAAGAAACTTTTCATCTTGATGAATAAGTTCCGTACATCATCAAAATTCACCTTGGTTAATTTAATTTCATAAATAAACTGTTTAACTTTCCACTCAACCCAATTACTCGCTCATCGTTGAAGCTTCATCTCAATGAGATGATGCATAAATGAAAGAAATCTTAGCAAGATAGTTTCTCCACTTATCCAAATTATCCTTCATCTGCAAAATTTATTGGCATCATCGTTAAATTCTTTATTATTCTCATTCGCTCATTCGTTACTTCACAATTTTTCATGTATTTTTCTTTTTGTGATCCTGTCATTCCATTTCATCATTCTCATCGTCATCAAATGATTTTCTTTTTTTTTCAGGACACTTGTACATTCTATTTGAAAAATACAACATCACAAAGTGACATTTCTGCAAATTTAATATAAAAGAGAGAGAAATATTGTGTAACGTTGTGCAATGGAGACAGATTGAGACAAATGTGATTTTTATGCGCATTTTTTTGTGTGGAGCTAATGTGATTATCTGTTCTCTCCATCTTGTCTCACTCGAGCTTAAGGTAAGCTTCAAATGAGATGAAGTTGGCAATTTTGAGGTGCCTTAATAATATTCACAAAATGCTTTAAGTTTAAGACTTACTTTAAATTTTATTTAAGTGGTTGGTCAGTCTTATGAATCATTTTCATTGCGATTACATATCTCCTTATTGTAACTCATAAATGTTCACGTACAAATTCTTAGTTCAAAAAGTTTTTGCGTGTCGTACATGATAAGAACGATAATTAATTTACTTTTGTATTTTGGCACAAAATTCCGTCTCTATCGCGCGTCGTAAAATATTGCTTTTGGATAGTTCGAGTTAAATATAGACGTCGAGAAATCTTAAACGTACATGAGCTGCGAATTTTCAGCCTGATTTATGATGGCCATAAATTTGAACTCGTTTTGAGTTTGTTGCTCCTTCAAATATTTTTGCTGAATTATTGTGACACAAATTAAGATTATTTAAATTATTTGATGATTTAAGCCTTTTATTTTGAGGCTTTAAAAGTTTATTTTGGAATTTATTAGAAACTGTTCTTGTCGGTTTATTTCATAGGGACAATTTGTAAATGATGTCTATCAAAAACTTGGATTTATAGAACCCTCCCTATAATTTGTCACACAGTCCTCGTTTATCTAAAACTTGGATTTACTAGAGATGATCATCCTTTTGTAGGAATCGAACCTATACCCAAATTAGGGTTATCATATCCGGTACGTTACCTAATCATTCGCCGATAGAAATTGAGTCCTCACTCTCGCTCTGGCAGAGTTGCTTATTTATATATGACTCAATGTGTGGTTCTTGTCTGTCTAGGAAACATACTACATTACATAATATCCAACCAATCTCTTTAATTCCATCACAAGTATCACTTTACAATACTATATTAAAAACCAGAATATTCAACAAAAAAACTTCGTACATCATAAGCCAGATGTAGCGCTCAAGTTGTTGCAATCTGCGACTCGTTTAATTTGCAATTTATGTTTCAACGTGAAGTAAATTTTTATCTGTCTGTACCAGCGAAATATCCAGCATTAAAAAAAAAGTTTTGTATTTCGCCAAATTAAATTCAATTCAAACAAAGATAACGAAAGCTTTCAACCACTCGAAAGTAAGAACATAATCTCAATGGTTGTTTCTTTGTTTTATAATAAATCCAATTTCTGAAAATCATGACATATTGCATTGTGCTTTTCATTCTGTCTTTCGCTCCTTAAAATCTTTGTTGAAGTCACACAAAAAAAAAATCAACCCCTCGGACTTATACAATGATGAAACACGTGCGATAATTTAGGAGACTTGAATGGCATATTAGAAGATAAAATTTCATATTGATCTTTGGAAAGTATCAGGTCACAAAAAAAATATTCATTCATTCATCATTATTGGAAAGGTCATTGGACACATCTGTTCCTTTCAATATGAAATTTTTTGGATGACAAAAAAAAGGTGAGCATATGATTATTAAATATTATAATCCAGCTTTAACATCCAGTGGTGTAGTCATGAATATATTTAAGGATGTAAACTCCTGCACTTTACTCATATTTCATCAAACTGTGCTCAAAAGCATGACAAATGTGAAAAAAAGTTATAGAACTAGTGCAAAACTCAAAACTTATTTATATACATGTTCAGCAACAAGCGTAAAATATTGCAGAAGTACATGTCAAATTATAAACAGCGTCTTAATTATTACCTCATTTAAATGCACATTCATTAAAAGTTTTTCTTGAATTTAGAATGAGAAAATGAGGAGAAAAAAAAAATATTTTCACTCTTGTTGTTTCCACTTGATTCTAACGAGTTTTCTATGTGAATGTGTTACTGTTCATACTTTTGCTGTGCAGTAACTGAAATTTATTTCGTTTTTTGGAATAGAATGATGTGCAAAGTTTTTTTTAAACAACAGGATTTTAGACATGAATGTGACAGAAGAGATGCTAGTAAATGTCATGTTTTTAATCTGTGCAAATGGACTTTTATGTCCTGAATTTAAAGCTGTGGGTCTTTTAAATTTGTGAGCTTGCTCGGTGTTGAATCTCTCAGTAAAAGTTATGCCTTTCAAAAGCTTAACTAGAGACTGTAGCGCCCCAAAAAAGGTGTTGCAAAAGTGAGGCATATTCTTTTAAGAATATTATTTTGGTTCTAGAATTGTCACCTTTTGATTGTTGAACCAAATTTTGAAATTAGGAAACTTCGAACCCACCACTTTTTGGTATGGGTAATTGGTAAACGGTAGCCAGCTATAGAGCCAGCTTCAGGCGCCATCTAAGAGAAGCCATAGCATCACAATTGATCTGTATTGCCACTTTTAGGACTCTAGTTTGATTAAACGTTTCGGGTTTGGGTCATTTTTCCACTGATATTTTCCCACTGGTACTTTTGCACATTACGGCAAATATACGAGTGGGCTAAAGTATCAGTGGGCAAATATATCAATGGGCAAAAGTACCAGCAGGCTAGTGTTCCAGTGGGTAAAAGTACCAGTTGGCAAAAGTACCAGTTGGCAAAAGTACCAGTGGGTATTTTTCAGTGGGCAAATGTCGGTAGCCCAACAATTCCTATTAAAAATTGGCTTTTGATTTCTCAATTTTGATCATGATTTTATCTACTATAACGCTATATAAGCTCGAAGCTGCAGCAATCCTCCAAACAGAACTAAATTGGCATTTTTGCATTGAATAATCCAAACATACCAGCCATAAACATTTTCCCAACAGCTAATTTAACACTCTATTAAATGACTTAATTTTATAAAAAAAAACTACTAAAAATCTTGCATTCATATTCATAAATTTTTAAAAAAACATCACAAAATAACACAATGTATAAAAATAATAAAATAATAAAAAAAAAGCAAATGCGCCAAAACAACCATGTACATACAAAATATTACTAATTTTCAGCACACACCATAGCGTCATGTAAATTCATATTATATTTTTTTCATTCAGTCATGTTGAGAGCAACAAACGCGCTTACACTTTAAATATTTACACATGCTATATCGATAACATTTCCTATAATACTTATATTATCCATGTCATCATAATGTTTAAACTAATGAGATGTTTGCAAACACAATTTGCACTGTTCATGTCGTTAAGTATAAAGAAATTTATCCATATTGTTGAGTAATTCAAGTGAACATTAAATAAACTCAAATTTGCATTCGATCGTTTAAGCATTGTTTAAGATGTATGACGCTAAATTGTGCAACTACCTCAAAATAACATATCACACATACGTACGGAGGTGGCATGAAGTGTTAGCAAATAATTTTCCACTTAATTTATCTGAAATAAAATAACTTTAATGTTGAATTTAAATCAACAATTTGCGAATGAACACACACGCAATTCTAAACTGTGAATACATTTGATATCAATTGTGAGCGACTACTTATTGCTCGTGAAAATTGATTACAAATTCTATCGAAATTGATTGCAGTATATTTTGCAATTGCATTAAGCACATGAACACAACAACAACAAAAAAATAAAATTTAAAACTATCTCATTTTCAGGGAAAATTTCACATTTTGTGGTGAGTCGTGGAAAATTTTTGTTTGGTCATCGCCAACGCAATATGTATGTGCAGTATAGAATAAATTTTAAGCCTATGTCTATCAATTTGCAAAATAATGAAAGAGTAAATGTGAATGATGTAGACTCGAATTTGACGTATTTTCTTCTATTTTGTTGAGGTATAGAGTTACATGTCAAAAATTGTTTTAGGAAGATTAGGATGAAATTGGCATAATTGGATGATTAAAAGCATGAGCTTAATTTTTTTTTTCTATTCCCAGAACCTTCTTAGGTGTCTTATGACGCCCAAGGGGGGAGGGGGCTCTAGAATTTTGTGACAGCTCAAATTAATTAATTATGTGACAGAGGTCTTTGACGGACGACATAAAAGAATGATCCCTTAGGGGCCGTTCACTTATTACGTAACGCGAAAATACGACTTTTAAGAACCCCCCTCCCCCAACAAAATTTGTATGAAAAACAATTTCTTTTGTTTGAAACGTTACGTAATAAAAGCGGTACGTAATAAGTGAACGGCCCCTTATTGGTTTTTGAGAAAAAAAGGTAATATGACCCATAGCTCCCCTCTTCAAAGAGAATGTCATTGCTGGGACAGAAACACAAGTTTGTTACTCCGTCCTTGGTTTGAATCCGCAAGGCATAAGACGTCCTGGAGCTCCAAAAGCTACATGGCGTAGAACAGTGATGAAAGAAGGTCTGCTTAATGTGCGGGCAGACAAATTGTACATAGTAGAAGACAGAGCCATCAACAGATTCAGATGAAACGCTTTTTGTTGTAACCTAAGTTCGACATAGGAACATGGTTACAAAAAGTAAGTATAAGCTCCCCTTTAAAGTTTTCTGTCTATATCTTTGAGCCAGGTTTTTGGTTTTCATCGATTACCTACTGAAGCATAAGAAGCACCAGTTTTGCCCATGTCCCTTAAGTTCAAAAAATAATTCAAAAAGGTATCATAACATGATGAATCACTTTAAAACCACAACAACTCCAAAAAATAAAATTGTGACCAAATTTTATTGCAATTTTTGAAGCAGAATAAATGGTCAATTCAAAATGCCACAAAATGTTTGTCCAAAAAGCATTATAACTGAAATTTGAACCGATTTCACAGAAATTCCATGCATGGTGATTTAATTTCATAGACAATTCTCATTGAAATGAGTAACAGAACTAAGGGATGCCAAAATAGGAAAAAGAGATTCATTTATATTTGTTTAAATGCACACACATCTAGCATGCAACATCGATATCCAAAGAGAGGGAGGAAAAAAAAATCCCATTTCGATTGCATATACACAATGTTCACCGAACCGCAACCATCATCAGTGTTAAAATGCTAGAAACGAAAAGTTATTCAATTAAGTTTTGAAAATACATAAAATAGTTGCTTGAAGAGAGAATTAGATAGAGAATCGGTACGGAGGGGATAAATTATATACACACATGTACACTCACATAACTTGCCGCATTCATCTCACATTCTTAAATATCATCATTTTGATGCAAGTAGAGATATATTGAAGGTGACGTGAGTTGCATACAATTTTATATCAATTGAACAACTTAATTCAAAAGTTTTGTTCATCTACAAATACTGAGCTAAACTAAATTTGTGCAGTAACTATAGCAAATAGGGTTTGGAAAAAAAATATACTCGAGCATGTGCAGCAATTTTGATCCATATCCATTTCGATACTCTCCAACAAAGAAAATTGCTTTCATTAATTCCGCAAAAAAAAAGAAAGGAAAAGGCCGAGAGGAGGAAGGAAAAAATTAAATTTGAAGATACACAAAAAAAATTCTTTTTCCTTATTTTTGTTTTCATTTTTTTTTTTTTGTGCAAATGTGATGATGCGGATATGAGGAGATACATGCATAGATCTAAAAAAAAAATCGAATTTAAAAGATAAACATTCCACATACCAAATTGTGAAAGCAAATGCACAAAATGAAATTATAGAGCTAGCCAGAGATCAATTTTTAAGCAATTTGCGGTTCTTTTGCTATAATGGGTTTTGAAAATTCAGAACACACTCAAACAAAGTCCATATTATTTCCAATGGAATCGGTATGGTTAACCTCAATCTTAATAGTTTTCATGCATGTTGCTTTTTCTTTCCTATTTTTTGGGGGTAAAGAGGAGATGGAAGACGTAGGAAAATAGTCTAAATCGTTTTGAGAAAATTTCTAAATGTATTTTATTTGCTGAATGTAGATGAATCATTCTTCTTCCTTCTTTTTTGATTTGAAAGGAAATTTTTTTGCTCATATATCCTTTGATTTAATGCTGTAGATGAAATTTGTCTACATCCATTTATTATTTCGATTTGTGTTTTTGGTGAAATTTGACTAAAAGTGAAGATGTGTGGGATGATAAAATGGTTTATATGGTTTTTGGTCAGTCATCGTCTGATGCAGGAACTTGAAAAGTCATAGTAGGAAGATCTGATGGGAAATTAATTATATGATCATTTGAAGAGTATTAACGTCTAGCAAGTAATAAGGTCGTGTTGGTGGGGATATCCTTAGAAAGCTCATCAATTATAGCTGATACGTAAGTCCAACGCAGTTAGAAAGGATTAAATAACTCCTAATAATAGATACCGAGTGGGATTTGAACTCTCATCCTTCAAATTCTAGTTGCAAGCTCTACCAGTGAGCTATCGAGAGATAGTCTACTATTTTGCTTAATATTATATAAAAGCTACACTCTTTTCTGTTTGCCTTGTATTGACATGACTTATCATTGACTGGCGATTACATGGAATTCAACAATAAATGAAAAGGCTAAGTAAGGTTTTTATGCCATCTGAAATAGTTTAAATACTTTTCACGTGGCTTTTCCTTGCGAGTAATAAATAAAATAATAATAATAATAATAATAATAATTAATAAATCATAAAATACGCAAACATGATAACAAGATACTATTTTAGTTGATCCATAAGGAGTAATCAGAAATTTGACGCCTTTTTTCAAGCATTTTAGGTATATTAAAGATAATTAAAAGCTTGTTGCCTTGAACATGAAAGCATTGAACTATTGAAGCACATTAAAGTAACAATCAAAGACAGAAGACTTATAAGAGCAATTTTTTTTAATTTCGACTTCAAACCTACTAGAAGCTAAGATTATAATTTATTTTTTTAAGGATACAGATGTGAAATAATTTGAATTTCTCTAAAAAGCAACAGATCTAGAATGAGTATAACGATTCTATCTTACTCGTTGCATACCCCCACCCCCAACTTCCCCATTTTCTCTTCTCAATAGCATAGAACTCCATTTTCGCTCTTCCTTTTGACTAAAATTGTGAGGACTCCTCACCAAGAAAATCATTAAATGCTTCAACACTTCACAACTTCACATAACAGCAGAAAAAAAACTGCATTTAAAAAAAAAGAAGATTGACACTTAAAACTATAAGACCATCAGAAGAGTCATCTAAGACGAATGAGTAATAAGAGATAACACACCATTAAATGTTCACATATCACACCTGTAAATGCTGATATGTATCATAAACTTCCCATAAAGAAACACCTTCATATTTTTTTTTTTTTTTTTTTTCTAAAAGATAATAAAGAGACATCATCGTCGTCATTATTACTCGTTTTATTGTACTTACTGTAATAATTATTTAATGTGCAATTTATTTTTTTCTGTAATTTTTTTATGGAGTTTTTAATGCTTTATAGCTAATTGATTTGTAAATGCAATGGGGAAGGGATTATCTTGAAGTTATTGAGGATGTTAGGGATTTAATTGATTTTGTATGATCACTAGGCTCTTAGCTAGGATTCTAATTGCTCGGGTTTAATTAAGAAACTTCTGCTTGCTCCTCTGATGGTCGTCAGCGGAGTCATTCATATATTTTGTAACCTTATAAATGCTAATTTTGATGCCCCCCAAATCTTTAGTAGCGTTAGGTAATCAGAATGAAGATGTGGACCCCCTTTAACGTTCCAAAACATACAAACCATCCCAAAAGTCAATGACATCCAGAAAATGTCCTAACTCAGACTCTCCCTCGTTGACTCATTCCTTGAACTTTTAAACATTTATTTCTTATACTCTAAGAATGTCATTGAAAAGGGATTCGCCAGCTTTTCACAATAAATCCCTCAAATTCATCACATTTTTCAACTTATATCGAAATCAATCAAAAGAAGTAAGAAGTAAGGAACGACAGAGAAATTTTTCCATATAAGAAAATTCCATTCCAAAATAAATTCTTCAAATATCAAAATAAATCTTGCAATGCTAAGAGAGTATATCATAAAATCTGACGAATGCAGTAACTGTTTGTGATTTTCATCATTGCAGAGAGTGAGACGTTCCAAATGTAACATTTGTTATTCCATATGAGATTTGTGTCATTCAGGTTGAATACGATGTTTAGTAAGAACTCGTAAAGGTGACATAGAAACATCTATTTATTGCCACACTCAAATGCCCTAAAGCAATTCATTTATGTTTGCCTTGTGTCGTCAGCCGGGTGATAATTTTACAAATTCATTCATTTAAGCGGAAGCATACGGATAAACATTTACTGCATTAGATGTCAAGTTTAATAATTAATAGTTCCCCAAATTTTAATAATAATCTAGTGTCATGATTGTTAGACAAAAGCATGTGAGATATACACAAGAGATGTAGATTTGACATATTATAGACGCATACATTCGACGTTCGTAAATATGACCTTGACTTCATAAATTTCTTTCCATCTCCTTCTCAACATTCATCTATTCATAATACAGTTAATTCATTGATATTCTATTGGCAAGCGAAGCATCAGAGAAGCTTATGATAAACTTGGTTGAATGCGAGAAAGGGAGAAACTATGGTTCAAGCTGTTGATTGTCGATCAGACCTTAAATTGACAGTAAAAACTTAGATTGAGTTTCTTTATCTCCAACATTCTCTGTTTGTTGTTGTTGTTTTTGTTGCTGCAACTCATCGTGCTAAGGATAATCAATAGTAACGAGAAAAAAAAATGGAAATACATTCGTTTTTCGTGGATGTAGGACGCAAGAGTATGATAAGTTTTCGGCATGGATAAAATGTCTGGCGCATGTGGCGTTCATGCATTACGACTTGTTTTAAAGATTCAAAAAATGTTCCTGGTATAAAGTCAGTTCGTTATGATTCTCATGCATAGCTAAATGTCTTCATTGCTAGCTGCATGTTTATTATTGTCATGTAATGTAGAGCATTTATGATGAAGACAATCAACAACTTTGCTTGAGAATTTAAAATCGACATTCACAATAAATTTTTGTTGGAGCTGGTACTGAATGAAAAAGCATCATAAAAGGTCACATTGCCCGAGGCAGGCATTAATTTCTGATAAATTTTATCACACTAAATAAGCACAAAAAAAAAGCGTAAAGGACTCATATAATGTCAATGTCAGCAACATTGCAAAAAATATATAAAGTCCAACACAATATAAACAAACAATGCTCGTTCACTTTTATTGCAAAAGTAACCCCATGTTCAACATTCTCATGAAATTCACTCACTCACATGTATCCCAATGTAAATTATCTCAAGTAGATTTACACATGTTTCATTCAAAATGACTATACTATTTGAAATGTATCGCTTTGAGTGTTCTGTCAGTTTTATTTATATTTTTTTTTGCTGCTGTTGTTGTTCTCCTCTTCTTATGTCACAATTTTTTTCTCCAAAAGCATTCCTCCGATTATGTATTCATGTTGTCCTGCTGGGTTACTTATAGTCTGAGTTATTTGGAATTATGGAACAATTGAAGATTTTTGCATTTGTTTCTTGTCATTTTGTAAGATTGTTCAGACATCACAAATGATTTTAGGAATATTTGGAGCATCAATGATTTTATGTAGTACCTGTGGTAACTATGGATATTTGGATATTTGTTTCATATGCTTTGGAACTTTATAGGAAGCATTCTTAATTGATGCATTTCAGATATCAACATTTATTGATGTTTTTTTCTTGTCTGGATAAGTTTTGAGCTTTTGATTTTAAACTATAACTTAACTTTATTGCAAAACTTAGTTGATCAAGCAGTCAATTGCAGTATATTTCATATTTTGCTGTCAAACTTCCATTAAAGCATCTTTTGTGACTGTAATGTGCAGCTCGGGTATTATTACAGCACATCCAGTACAAATAATTTGTTTTATTAAACAAAATTTTCAAAAAGGCATTGTTAATACTTCAGATTTTAATTTGCGAACACTCTCTATGGGGATTTCAATTCCGATACTAAAAATTTGTTTTATTACATTTTTTTCTAGGAAATTGTATTGGAATGGATATTGAAAATTCCTTTGAAATATATTAACATCAATTCTTGGGCATCTGACTGCTCATGCATATTTATCCTTTATCAAATTCTGATCGATGAAAAGTACATATTATTGAAGGTTTTTGACTCATTCCTCATGAAACCATTGACTCATGAACCATTGAGGTGCATAACTGCTAAAATTTAAGGAATCCTTCAAATATTACACTGGTTTTTTGGAAGAATGAAGTTTGAAGATGAGGATGAGAGTCTAAAGATAAGGATAAGGTTCTGACTAAAGAGATTAATAACATTTATACCTCCTCATGTTAAGTCACTATCAACATAAATTGTTTGAAAATTTTGCTGGATTTGTTTGTTCGTGCTACGTAATCAGGGTTGCGATACAGGCACCTGTCACAGGTGAGAACCGTACAATTGCTTGATAATTTATAAGGTTTTTTTATAACAAAACCATATAAGTTCTAATAAAACCTCACAAATTATCAAGGAATTGTACGGTTCTCACTTGTGCACAGGTGCCTGTATCGCAACCCTGCTACGTAAACGTCGAAAAACTCGTTATTTTTTGATTTGCATACCAAAAAACCGTTAAACTTTCATGAATATTTCTTGCAAAAACAAGGTTTTGGTAAACGATTCTTATCCTTAGCTTCTTATTTAACACAGTTTAGCTGTGATCATCCTAAAATCATCCAATAAAATTACTATATCTTAAATTTTAATGCAAAAAATCCTAAAATTGCCAAATTTTCAACAGTTTTAAAATATTTAAACGCTAGGTCGAATTCGAACATGTCGACATTTTTCGACACTGAAATGTCCGGAGCATGGGAAAATCCTCTAATAATGTCAATCCACTAGTGATCCACCTTTAAGAACGCTCTTCAAACACCAATTGACTGTGACTTTCATACTTACTTCGAAAACATGTATGAGCATAATACGAGCATCTACATAAGTATGTGTACAGTATGCATATTTATATTATTAACATTCGTCACGTATTTCTTAGTATGCATTAAGCATGGACATTGTTTAACTTCAACATCATCATGTAAAATAAAATGAAATAGAATAAAGTAAAGTTCTTGAAGAACATATAAAGTTTATATAATTTCCATTTAAAAACGATGGAGGAATGAAAAGCTAATAAAAGAATGTACTTTACAGCTTTAAATAATTGCATTCATAAAATTTATTTAATTTGTAAGGAGTGGGTTGGAGGGAGTTAAAATAGATCTATCAACTCAACATAAATTTTACAAAACGTCTTCTGAATCGTAAATGTTTATCTACATAAGTCTTGGATTAACATGATGCTATTGTTCCATTTTAAACAAATATTTAAAATAGTCTATGCACTTGCAGAATATGCAATAATTAATATTTCAAAATTTCATTACTTGAGATGAATTGCACTCGTAGCTAAATCAATATTTATCCTTACATTTTGTTTTGTTACTATAAACTTTGATGTTGTTTGAATTTAATTGAAACTTGAGATTGTCGGAGATCCCTTACAATATAGATTAGTATTAAAATTTTAAAATTTTCTTTCTCTATTCTCTCTAATATTTGTATAAAGTCCGTCTATCATTTATGTCTTTGTGACCTACATCCTTACAATCTTTCATTTATTATTCAATTCACATGATACTGAAATAAAGCGCTTCAAAAAAAAGAAGGGATGAACTTCAATAGAATTAAAGATAGCCGTGGAATGATGGTTAGGAAATAAATTTATGCTATGACATGACACTGTCATATAGAGTTAAGGATGTAAGGTGAGAACAGCGGATACAAGGTGAGTGCTGATGTTGTTTGTGGTTTTTTGTAGAGTAATGTGTTGAATAAATAAGGATATTTTGTGGTATAACATAAATGTTGTAACTTATAAATTCAACGCTATAATGTGAAAACCTTGTTAAACGTGCTCGAATTTTCTAATAATTTTTTTCAAAATGGGTATCGTAGTAAATTTTGTGTATTTTGGAAGCACTTTTTTTTAATTCAAACCTTGATTCAGTATTGAAATAATTTATTTTTTCGGGTGGAAGTGAAGCGTATCTTGTGGCTTAGTACCTGAATGCGCTGAATTGAACATAAAGTTTAATTATGGGGCAATGGTCTTGAATTCAGATCGTGATGAGGTTAACCATAAAAGTTTAAATTAAGTGTGTCTGTTGCATCCTCGCAAAAAGTTTGTAGAGGAGATTTTGGAATCATATTTTAGCGTGTGTGAATGAACTGTTGCTTAAAAATCATATTTACATGTAGTTGTGGTATTTTAGCAATGTACAATCTGAGATTATTACTCAAATTTGCTTAATATTCTGAATAGAAGGTGAAGTTTTAAGTAACTATGTAGGATGGCAACTTATAGGCATCTACAATAAACATTTTCAAAAGAACAGCTAATCTGGACACAAGTTATTATTATTATCATAGCCGTGAGCTATGACACGGCTCTAGCTTCTAATAGTAAATGAATAAAACAATAATAATAATAATAATAACTTGTGTCCAGTTTTAAACAGACCCTAATCATTAAATTTTAGATGTAAGGCATGGATAATCACGCACACTTAAGTCAATGTATGTTTGAATTCAACGTTCATGAAATATCATTACCTATCCTAGGAACGTATGTAGACAAGACTTGTCCAAAATCTGTACCTGTCTCAAGTCATCTTTATCTCATGCCTCCCCCAGGTCTTTAGATATCTCAGGTACCTTATCTGCTTTAGATTATAATCTGCTATAAGTCAACAACCTGTTCTAGATCAGTAATTAGTACCAAGCGGCATCTAATTGGAAATGGTTTCCAGGTTGATAGTATAATTAGAACCAATTATGCTTTCTAATTTTACTTTTAACCCGACTGCCTGGTAGCAAACATTTCAATGAACTTTAATGTAAGCCGAACGAGACCCTACCTCAACAATCTTAGAAGCTAGCTAAATTTCAAGCTAGAATACACAGTGATAATCATCGAAAATTGACCTAGATAAACATACAAAATAACTTAATCAGCATTTTCGTTCCTCTATCTTTCAACGAGTAAGCTAGATGAAGTTTCATCCGATGGAATAAAAAAACTTTTTCATTTGATTTGTTTGTTCATTTTAACAATAACTTAAGTTCCTTAAGTACATAAAATGCAGAAATTTATTTCAACCTTTAAACTCGTTTTTCATTGAGCTGCATGAGAAGCAGATGATGGAGGAAGAAGACGAAATCCTTCAAATTGTTATTTCTCTGTGCATAAAATATTGAATCAATCACATGAAATAGCTTTCTTTATTATTTTTCTTTTTTTTTCAATTGCACTAGAGTATTTGCATTTATTTGATAAATTTCGTTTCTGAATCTAGTTTTATTTTGTTCAATTTCCTCAATAAGTCCGTGTCTATGCTGAGTACACATGTGATATAAAGGATTGAAAAATTTTATTTCTCTCGAATCCTCAAATCTAGCATTCTGCTATTCTTTATACATGCAAAATTGTTGTGAAATCTCTTGAATTTCTTTTTTTTTCTTTATTTCCCTCATAAGCATTGGATATAAATAAAATAAAAGAAGAAGCAACAAAGGAATTTATTTTGTTTTTAATGTAAAATTATTTAAAATATATAAAAAGGCAGAAGATATTCCAACATAAGCCATTATTCGATAAATTTTATTGTTTGTAACTTACACCCTTTTTGCTCTGCTCTTGCTCTGCTCGCACAATAAGCTTTTCTTTTCGCATAACTTTTCAACCTAATTTTCATTTTAAGACGGTTTGTGCTCTCATTCTTTCCTTCATACACACTCACACACGTCTTTTTCTTCATGTGAAACAATATTTTTTATTTTACTTTGAAAACCCGTGCAATGTGCTTAGCATTTCTTTTATTTAGCTTATATTTTTATGCAATGAATTTGAACTTTGCCCACTGCATGGCTGAATGGAAGTGGGATAAAAATAAATAAATTGATGGTAATGAATTTTATTGACGTCAAATTATTTCGGGTTGTTCACGAATGATGTCTCTATCAAAAAAATGAGAGCTGACTATGATTTGGGTAGGGTTCTCAGGATAGCCCTAGAAATGCACGCTTTTAAAGAAGAAAAACTTTTAAATGGACCCAAAAAGAATATTCAGAATCTGAATGAACAGCGTAACAAAAGTTTTCTCTACAGAAAAAGAAAAGGTTGAGTTAAACTCATGGTGGGCATTGCTGAGTATCCAGCTGTTATTTTTACTTTCAATGATTGATTAACAATATTTTCTAGAGAAGAATTATTAAATAGGATATCTAAAATAGGTGAATAATAATCAGTTTTGTTTATGAGCTTTTCTTGATTTTCTGTGGAAGTTTGAAGGTTTTTGATCAATAATTGAGGTAAACAATCGGTAATAAATTCGACTGTTGAAGGTTCTCAAAGAAATTTCACCATTTTAGCTTCAACTGTAAAATCCTCAAATTTGAAACCATCTTAACCTCAAAACTCTACAGTGAAGGCACCTGAACCTCAAAACTTTACAGTGCATGAGCTTTTAAAGCTCAAAGTGAAGGTGCCCTGAACCTCAAAACTCTTATGTGTGAGCACCTGAATTTCAAATCACTAGTGTAAAGACAACTGAAACTCAAAAATAAAGTGTGAAGGCACCTGAACTTAGAGTTTGTTCAAGTTAACAAATTAATTTTCTATGGATTCAAAATATTATGTGAAAATGCGCCTCTGTCACAGCAAAAATTCTCGAAATTTTTGAAAAATAAATTTATACATTTTACATTTCTTTGCTCTCTTATTTCTGTTGATGGAAATGAATGGATAGGGGATATGAAAACATTCGTCATAGAGAATAAAGAGTTTTTCGACTGAACGATCTGATGTGAAAAATGCTCTTTAATTCTCATTTCTCTATTCCCGACATTTACACATACACAATTTATGTGGCTGTATACATTTCCTCACATAAAAAGTGATGTTCAAAGAGAATATTTCTGATTCTACGGAATCAGACCTTAACCAAACTTCACATTCATTTACTTTACTACAGGTTCTATGTTGAAATGAAAAAAATGCTTTCATGCATGCCATTGATTGCGTAAAAAGCTCCCTAAACACCTTTCTTTCTTTTTTTCTATTTCTGATATGTTAGCTTTTTGAATGATGCTACACATGTGTGACATATTTCATTCAGGAGATGAAAAAAAAAATGAATGAAATATTGGAGCATAAAAAGCTCTTCATACCAAATTCAAATAGAAATGGAAATGACAAAAAAAGTATTTTAGGCTATAACATAAAGTTGTTCTCGCTGAGAATTCAATCTGCATAAATCACGAACGCTAATTCATAATGCATTTTAATTTGAGGGGAATAAAAAAAAAGTTTTCATTACTTTTTATTGGGATTTGTGTCAGAAATTGTGATGACTTTTTTTTTTGTTGGAAATAAATTAAAAAGTGCAAATTCATACTTTTGAAAACTTTAAATTTGAAAATTTTGTAGATGACATTCAAGTCCAAATGAAAGAATTTTTGATTTAACGGTTTTTTGGATATTCAAATTTTGTAACGGGAGAAACAATTTTGAATTTTTGAACGCATGCTGATCAATTTTTATAGCGACAGAAAAAATTCAAATTTCTGAACGCATTCATCACTTGTTTTTCACATGAAATAGAAAAATCATTAATTATAGCATTAATTCCTTTTTTAAGACTTTTAATTGTTCGATCGGCAAGTAAATCAATAGTACAGGACCCAATAAGACAAATCCGAGATCTCTAGGATGTCTAATTAAAAAGCTTTTCTTGCCCCGTACACCTAAACGAACAAAGTTAATTATTAAGCTTCTTTTTCGAAACAAGTTTCAAAACCAGGAGTTTAAAAACTGTTTTGCCTATACAACAGTTTGCTGCGAATCTGTTGCATAGGATAGACAGAATAATTCTGCAGAATTCTGCTCAACAGTTGCGCAACAATTCTGCAGAATTATTCTGATAAATTCTGCAGAATAATTCTGATGACAACATAATAATTCTGAAGATTAATTCTGAAGAATGTTGCGTGACATGGATGTAACAAAACCAGAATAATTCTGAAGAACTTATTTTTAGAATTTCACAAAACAAATCAGAAACATTTTTTTTTCAAATTCTCCATAATTAAAAGTTCGGATGAACAACTTTATGAGAATATGATTAAAGACACAATTACAAATTAATATGGAAATTAAAATAGGAGTATAACATTTTTCAGAGTTCTGAACACAATTCAATTCAATTTCCATTTATTCATCTTAAATTGTGCAACAGTGTACAACCTTTAAGCGCTACGCTTTTATTTTTAAAATTAATAATTTTTAAATCTTTATTATGTATGCTAGCTCAGTGTTTAGCGCATAATCTTCACTAAGCAGTTGTGTGTCTAGTATCCAATTAAAAACTGTTATAGATCTTTAGAACTAGTGTTCATATCGGCTCTCGTTTCAATTTTCAGTAGGTCTCAATGTCTCCAGATCCATTCCAGTAAAAGCCTTTCATGGTGAATTTACAGCTCTCGTATCTTTCGTATTCCGACTACATAATTCTTGACTCATTCCCACATCTCACATTGCCTAATTCTTAGTTTCACGTCTTAAACTGCTGCACCTAAGAAGCCGAAGTATCTTAACTTCTGAAAATCACTAGGCTGGTGATGGGATTTGAACCCGAGAGTGCAAATTCGACTCGAAATTTTGTGACCTGTACCTTACCAACTGAGCTATCAAAGCACTTTTGCATCAGTTTTTGCAACCGGATTTTTGTAGTATCAGTTTGCAGCGTCATATTTTGATAAACGGATCATCACTATATAATAACGGAGATATAATAAGTTCCAAATAAAGCTAAAATTTAATGACCAATAAGAATCTACTAGATAAACAATTGTCGAATTGTCATTAATGCTGAATAACGGAGCCAAAAAAATAATTCTTAACTTGTTCCTCGAATTTTTAAAGAATTGCTCAGTTTGTGGCTATTCAACTACGATACCAAGCAATAATTACTCAGTTTTAAATCCACATGTTGCTTTTTCAGTTAAATTTACACGTTGAAGAAAATGGATAACAAAAGCTAATATTTTGCGTCTTTTAATTATTTACTTTTAAAAAATAATCGTGTCGAATTCGATCTCGAAAGTTGAATATTCAAAAATTTCATCAAATTTTATACGCTTTTGTATATAATCTTCAATTGAAGTTTTAATAATGAATAATTTTTTCGAACTATTCAAGGCTTTAAACCAGAGGAGCAAAAGGAAAACATTGGCAAAGTCAAAAGCAATTCCTTATCAATTCTGTTTCAAACTTAGTGAAACACTTTTAAATGTTGTACTCCTATTTTAATTTCTATATTAATTTGTAATTGTGGAAAAACAAAGTCTTTAACCATATTCTCATAAAGTTATTCATCAGAACTTTTAATTATGGAGAATTTGAAAAAAAAATGTTTCTGATTTGTTTTGTGAAATTCTAAAAAAAAATTCAACAGAATAATTCTGCAGAATAAAAATAAGTTCTTCAGAATTATTCTGGTTTTGTTACATCCATGTCACGCAACATTCTTCAGAATTATTATGTTGTCATCAGAATTATTCTGCAGAATTTATCAGAATAATTCTGCAGAATTGTTGCGCAACTATTGAGCAGAATTCTGCAGAATTATTCTGTCTATCCTATGCAACACACCCGTTTGCTGCTATTTATTCAGTTTATTTTTAAACTTGTTCTTTGGATTCACATTCAATTGAATCCAGTTTTAGAACATTGACGTAAGTAATAAAATATTCTCATGAAGAATCATATCATGTACGTAATCAAGCTGTCATAAATGATTTCAAAATAAAATCTTTCAAAACAATAATATATAAATTGAGTGCTATTGTCAAGTGATTTTCTTACTAATCTTCTATATTTATCAATTCTATGCCACCAATATATTTCGGGTTTTATGACACACACAACGTCTTATCTATTTACAGAATAATAATAACTATCAAAATAAATCCTTCCAGAAAACAATCAAGAATTTATTGGAATTTATATAAATAACGTGAGAACAGAAGCAAAGATGAAAATCCGTTCGTAAAATTCATTTACCAAATGTAATACGATTTAGTTTTTAGACCTCTATTCTTTCACTTAAATTTCCTTTTTTTTGTACATTCAAGTCTGTTATTCAATCTCTTTTCTCGCAAAATGTTGCCTCAATTCAAATTTGTTTGATTTCATTGTCCGGAGGATCTTATCTTTCACAAATCCTTTGGAAAAATCTCGTGTTAAAAGGATATACATTTCTAATATTGAGAAAGGTACATATCAGCAAGTAGTTGCGTACTACTATATTCATAAAAGTTTGGGACCAAGATGAAAAGAACGAAAAAGGCAAAGTGAATTTTATTCTTCACTTTTGTGTATAGGGACGTTCCGTTAATGATGGATATGAAAAATAGAATTTTCAACTACCAGCATTTGTAATTCAAAATTTAAATCCCAATAATCTGTTGAAAATTCAAATCCCTATACCCTGTTTTTTTCGTTATAAGCTACTACTTGTTCCTAAGCTACTAGCTTAGTAAAGTTTTTTTGAACTTGAAAATTTTTTGTAATCTTTACTAAGCTACTCTTATGACATTGTCAATGAAATAAAATCGAGAAGATAGCAAAATTTCTTTAATTAAGTTAAAAAATTCAAAATTTTCATTGAAGTTCAATTTCTTTACTAAGCTACTACTCGTTACTAAGCTACTAGTGAGCCAAAAAAATCACTTTTTTATTCTTCTAAGCTACTAGCTTATAACGAAAAAACAGGGTAATCCGTAAAAAATTTATATGTCAAAAAAACGTTAAAATTTTGAATTTAAAAAAACAGTTGAAAATTTGAATTTCAAAAAACCGTTAAAAGTTTGAATTTCAAAACAGCGTTAAAGAATTTCAAAAAACAGTTATAGTTGAAAATTCAAAAAAATGTAAATAATTGACGTCATTTATCACCTATTTCCAAGAGAAAATCCAATTTTTCTTCAGCTTTTCGTAGTAACAATTTTCATCTCTATTTGTTATTGTATGAATGTGAAAAAAAGTTGATCTTTTTAAGAAGGGGACGACGCTTTTCTTCAAATCCCTTTTTTTCTATTCGGTACATTTTTAGTACGTACATGGATGGATGCATGCTTCTCATAATGTATGAAAAAGGGAGAAGGAAAAAAGAGAAATTCATAAATATGCGAAGACATTTTCCATTATTTCTCAATTTATTTGTTAACCCGTTGAACGAATAGAATTTCTAACATTTTCTTGTTATTTAATTTAAACAAAAATTCGATAGAGTATGTGGGCTGTTGTATGGATGGGAAAAAATATTAGAAAAATGTCCTTTTTGTATTGGTTGAAGAGATTAAGGCGCATTTTTGAAGCAACAATCAGCTTTTGATTAATATATCGTGGGAAATAAAATAAATAGTTTTTGCAATTTTTCAGTTTTACAAAAATTCAAGATCCTAACGGTCTCTGGAAATTCGATTTTAGATGTTCCTTGTTTTTCAAATTTTCAACGTCTTCTTAAAATTCAAATTCTTTAACGGCTTCTTGAAATTTAAATTCTCTTACGGTTTTTTGAAATTCAAATTCTTAAACTGTTTCTTAAAATTCAAATCTCAACTGTATTTTTTTATTTGAAAAATTGAAAATTTCTTAAAACTTCAGAATTTTAACGGTTTTTTACTAGATTTGCTTCAATCTAATTCATAAAACAGCATAAAACTTGTTGTTTACCTAGTCAACAAGCCATTTAGCCAAAAAAATGAATCTTAAGTCTTTTTTCATCAAAACTGCCTCAGGACTTTTTGCCTCGAATCCCTTTTTTTCTCTTAACATAAGATACATTATGCCCCTCAACGTGTATGTGCACCAAGTACTGAATTTGAAAATCTATAGAAAATTGGAAAATTCACAAAAAGGCAAAAAGAGAAAAGTGATGAAATTTTATTTTCAACATTGGGATTTGATTTATTTCTGCGACTTGAATAATAAAGAAGTTTAACATTTTTCGAGAAGGAAATGTAATTTTTACAAATATATCTGTCACCCTTTTATTTCCCATCTTCATCCCATCCCAAAAACAGAAAAAAATTTCATTTTATAGCAACAAAATCCATTGAAAAATTTTTATTTATCATATTCAGCAACGTCCCAAGTCATTTTTAATATTGTTACACTTTAAGTGCCGTCAGTCTAAAACTTGGATTGTTTTTAAGGACTGTTTACGAAACGATCTATGAATTTCGATGCTGTTCCTTTAACTTCTTATTTTCGCTCTTTTTTTTATGCACAGCATCATCTATTGAATGAAAATCCATTGGGAAATTGAGCTGAAAAACTTTTACCCACGAACTTTTCAATCGACATAAAAAAAAAGTTGTATGTTTGTTTGTGTATATGTGTATGTATGTTGGTCTCGCTCAATAATGTACCTTTCAATAGCAGAATACTTTTTCTATGCAGTTTTTAAGAAGTTGAGATTTGTTGAGGCTTCCATTTTGTTCATATATAATCCTAGCTCAATCGGACAATTTTTGTGAATTTTTCAAAAAGGGATCCTCGCTTTGAATAATATTTTTCAAATCGAGGACCCCTTGTTTTTACAAAATTACGTGAATCAAGAAGACTAAATTCAGCCATGATGAATAAACGATGAATGATCTCTAATCTAGTAAAAGAACGCAACATGATCAAAAGGGATGATTTTAAGGGGTGTGAAACTATGAAAGCACACCTTCCATAACCTAGAACCCACACTTTCTGACTGAATTTTAAAAAATCTCAATGGTAATTAAAAGTCTAATTGTAAACTCAATGAGTCGTTAAGTTTCTACAAATATCAAATCCTTACTTTCAAAGCTAGACAAATCCTAACTTAGAATCTAAAATGCGCCTTAAAAAATCTTGGAAAGTCAACTAAACTTTAATATTTCCTTGTCTTCTTCTACCAACGATTGTACAAAAGACCTTTTACTGAATAGAACAACTTCTCTTAAAATTGTCGAAGTGGCTATAGACTTTCAATACAGAAAGAAATTGATTTTGAAAGCCCTAATGCACTGCTCTTCCATAAAGTTGGATGATGAAGTCTTACATTATAGTCAAGTAAATTTGAATTGAATATTCGAGCGAGAAAATCAGCAGAACTTTTGCCTTCTGACGTAAGAAAATAAACGAAAAAATTTTTCTTCTTCCTTTCGATTTCTTTCAGTTCCTTTTTTCAGACTGTAAAAATTTGCCTCATGAAATTTTAATGATGTTTTTATTTATTTAAACTTCGATGAATTTTTTAGAAATTCTCAACAATTTTTTTTTTCTTCAACGAGGAATTTCGCATCTCGCAATTAAAAAGTTTTATTTTTTTTCTATTCCATTCAAATTTCAAACCTTGTTGATTTATCTTTCAGTTTTCTGAGCAGGAAACAGTAGTGTAGGAAGGAGTTTTAAAGCTTGGAGCCATGATTGCTACTCCCTTGCTACGACACAGCCAAGAAACATGAAGAATTTCCCTTTCGGCGAAATGAATTAAATAAAGAAATAATATTCAATATAAAATTGTAAGAAATTTTCTTGAAAGACCTTGTACATTGCCAATTATTGACTTATCAACAATTCTTCTAGTTCGCAATGCAAACACGAATTTTTTTTTTTCATTTTGTTCAATGTAATGTCATCTCAACATTATGTAATCATGCATGAACGACTTTGGTACATATTGCAGTCGATAGATTGCTTTTATTCTGATGGATTTTTTTTTGCATCTTGTAAAAACCTTTTGAAGTTATTCAAGGTTGCAATGAAATGTAGATTTATGTAGAGTATAGCTTAGCTCTAACCCAACAAGTAGTTCTGTCTGCTAAAGACAGGAGGAACATCATTAATACCTGATGCGCTCTAAGATGTACTTTTAATCTTACCCAAATAGCACAAGTCGGTTAATCGAATAGAAATCCGATGTAACTCTGGCATGGTGCTGGACTCAAATCGAATCCAGCACCATGCCAGAGTTATCCCAGTTTGGTCTTGGATTACTTTTCGATTAACCGACTTGTGCTATTTGGGTAAGTTTATTTGAGCTTATTGATAAGGAATAATCAAAGCAGCAGCTAATATATCCTTGAAGGAGTGTCTGTCTAAGCAGAGATGAACCTACATATAGACGAATCTGTCAATGCAAGAGTAAAACCTTTGTGGCTGAGTGTAACAGACTGAACATCTCTTGTGATAGCTTTAGTTCGATTCCCATCAATGGCTGATCTCTTAAACCATTGCTTAAAACATAATCAATTGGACAAGAATTAGCTTATTGCACTAGACATTATCTTTATGTCACAATATATTTGAGGAAGTAGGACAGGAATTGAACCTAGAACTTTTGGCATCCTAAATGCTAAATCACATCTAGCTATTGCGTTATCAATACAAAAATATTGGACCACCTTCTATCAAATAATTTATGGACACTTCCATAGCACATAATGTAAATAAACATTACATCTCTTAAATTTAAGAAAAATCGAGGATTCAAATATTTCTGTTGTTCCTCAAATTGTCAATTTCACAAAGTGTATCACTCAAAACTCAATGTTAGTCACGAGAATTCGCTCAAAGAATCTCAAATATCGTCAAAATGAAAATTCTGCTTCTTCCTGCATCCACTTACAACTTTGCCATATAAAGCAATTCCAATTTACAATGTATTTCCTCAACGAATAAACACGTTTGATCATTTTAATTTGTAATCACAGAATAAATGAGAGACGAGAAAGGCAAGAAGAGGAAGCATAAAAATCAATTACATGTGGGTTCCCATTTTGGATGTAAAGTCTTTTTCTGGAGGGGTTGTAAAAAGGTCAAATATATTCTTATTCATTCCAATTATCATCTTTAAGTTGTGTAAGACTGAGAATATTTTGGGGGTTGATTGGATGTTAGGTAACTCGTTTAATGTCTCCAGGATGTTAAATGGAAGTTAAAGTATAGTTTAAGGCAGTGATGTCCAACCTGTTTCTTGCCATGGGTTACTTGAACGTAAGACATGACCAAAACTGCACACATCATACGGTTTGTAGAATATCCGGCACACAGGTTGGTTATCACTGCTTTAAGGGGTTGTTACCAATATCTTAAGATATGAGACGACTACCAAACACTGACCTCGATTAAAAAATATGTAACTAGCTGTAACATCATATCCAAACGACCTTGCCTCATTTTTCTTACTTTTTCATCCAAGATGTGATTTCTGATCCCAAATAACATCATCATAGAATAAAGAAGAAAATTCAACAATTTTCTTATATCCATTCAGACATAAAGGAGGGTCGGCAAGAAGTTTATGGAAATAACAATCATTTCTATTAGCATCGATATTATTATTATTTGTCTCTAATTAAATGAGTTTGACCTCATTTCTTTGGGTAAATCAAAGGAAAAACTTTAATTATAAGAAAGTGAGCATCATGCCTTGTAGCTTCATTTCCCTTTTTTTTCACTTCTAATATTTCAAATGATCTGCTCTATTTGGAAAAAGATTCCACTTGAATACCTTTTTATTTTATCTTTATTTCTCTTTCATTTCTTTATTTGAGCATGGTGACACCCCCAGCATTTACATTTACTCTGACTTAGGTCACAGATGAAACCTAACACATTGCTGAAGGTTATACATAATTTAGTGAATCTTGTGCTTCTACAAATTGACGACGTGTACTTTCCATTACTCGACAAACGAAAAAAAAAAATATCTCAAATTGCTTACAAAAAAGGTTCTCGCTTAAAAGCTTTCAGTTTTTCTTGCTCTCTTTTAACTGATTTCCTTTCAGTTGTGCAGTCAAAATGAGAATGATATGAACAAATATGTCTCGTACATATGTACAGACATAAAAGATGGGAAATAGTGAGAAAGAGAGTAAAAAAAAGGAAAAAGCATATTTTCACACTTTGACAGAATTAACGTTCGACAAAAAAATATAAAAGGGGGGGGGGGGGGAATAGGAAGATGCTGCTTTATATAAGACACATGTCACACAAAGAGGAAATGATTGAATGAATGAAAATGGCAAAATTAAATTCCATATTATTCAATTTAATGACAGGAGATTACAGAGAGATAAAGCAAATTAGAAATCTTTTAAAATGAGACAGATAGAGAGGGAATGGAGAAAGGAGGAAAGGAAGTAAATAAGTCAGCAAGAGCTAGTAACAATGACGCAATCTAAAGCTCATACATAAGAAGAATTAATCAAATAGTTTTTGGTTTTGTACAAGGGGAGAACCACTCGGTGGAAAATTTTTCCATCAAGTGGTTGTCCCCCTAGTTTTGTATTTTTTAACAGCCAGAATGCACAATTAAAAATCAAGCAATTATCCTTGATAGCAATGATACCAACCGAACACCAACCGAACCTGTGCGTTTATAAAAATCATTCAAAAGTCACCAAAACATCCAATACCAAAAAATAATCTCAACAAAGTTACTCAAAAATTAAGTCATAAAAACGTTCTCGTTGGAAACAAAAAAAAATTCTCATAGACTGGCAAAAAAATAAAACCAGAAGCTTAGGAAATGATGCTATAAAGGAAACCAAAATGAAGTCATAATATGTATGCTTCCTCTTTCACAAAAAGCACGTATAAAATTGAAATAGCTTTAAAAGCAAAGCCAAGGGATGGAAATTCCTAATGGAATTCAATAGAACATTAATATTCAATTTGCATGAGTATTCCTGGAATTTTGATCATATATAAATCAGGTATTTAGATGAACAATCAATTTGATATAAATATTTGAGTATTTATCTATGTTCATGGGTAATTTTGTGTTTACATTTGGGAAATTATGCATTTTCTAAATATATAAATTGCTAATTCCAATTTAATGAAAAATTATTTGCATGCTTCCTGATTGAGTTGAAGGAAAGCTTTGGATATAATATTGAATTTTGTAGGGAGCATTTAGATGTGATGTTTGATTTTATTAGAGGAGGTCTTATTGAGCTTGATGCGATAGTTTAAAGAAAATGTTTTGAGAAGTAGCTATGATTGTCTAGTGACTTAATATCTTGTAAAAATGATAAGTTGCTTTGTTAAGTTTCAGTTGTGTGTTTCAGGTTGCTTTATCAATTTTTAAAAACCCCTTTATTCTATTTCAATGTTCTAGTTATGAAGTTCGGTTCGTGTGTTGGGTGTAGTTTTGAGGTCTTCGGCACAAAACGTGTCTCCTTTGCTAGATATCCTAGGATAAACTAGCATCTGGAGGAATTCATTACAGCATCTTGCGCACACGAATTGTGACCTGGTACATTGCAGGGTTCATCAGGTCT
Organism: Chironomus riparius; assembly: GCA_917627325.4. NCBI lineage: Eukaryota > Metazoa > Arthropoda > Insecta > Diptera > Chironomidae > Chironomus > Chironomus riparius. The sequence goes on from OU895878.1 coordinate 50,890,967, forward strand.
TTAGACGTACTCGTGTCTTTGCAACAGACTTGCGTCATTTCATTTCGAAGAAATTCGAAATTGGTTTCGAAAAATTCGAAATTTATTTCGAAAATTTAAACTCAATTCAACCGGTAAAACTTTAAAAAAATTCTATGCTGAATTTTGAGCATTTTAGCTATGATAACTACTGTCAACTAGCTTAGAATCAAAGCTTGTTATTATTTATGAACTTTGATAAGCTTTAAAATCATGAATATCAAGAAACAAAAGAGTTTTTTGCAGAAATATTTTCAAAAAATTTTTACACTAACACACTTACATTTTTTTGTTGACATTTTTCAATTTCAACTGAATTTCTCAAAAAGGCTGGGCCCTCTCTAAGCTTTGTCATTTTATTAAGTTTCGAACCTTAAATCACTGATTTGCTATAATATTCATAGTCAAGGCACACCATTGAACCACCTCAGATCATATCAAAGAAATGGATATACGGATTTTAAAATCGTACTTCTAATGATTAAAGGCACTATACCCTAGAATTTTGTGATGTAAATGTTATAAGACTGTGACAAGTTTAAGGTAATCTATGTAGCTCTAGCAATCAATTTCAAATCATTTGTGGATTGATCTTTTAAAATTTTTCTCTAAAAATCTTAAGGTTGTCACTCAATTTACCCTACTTGCTGCAATCCCGTCCCAAATGCTCATCATTTAAGAATAACCTTCTTTATATTGAATATTTCAAAGATGAATAAATAAAAAGTATAAAAATAATTTTAAAGCATCGAAATTGGAAACAACAACAGCGATTTTAATAAAAGACTGAATAGAGAAGATTAAAAGGAATGTTGAAAATGTGAAATATCTTAAAAATTTCCAATAGCTCTATTGAATTCTCGTATTCTCATAGAGCAAACTCCTTATACAATATCCTTTCCGCATTATTTTCTTTTACAGTATAGCAGCACAAAGGAGAAGTGTAATAAGATCTTAAAATCGTATTGAAAAGCCATATGTACAAATATACACATGAAGATATATTCTTAAACATAGAATGAAAGGAGAGAAGAAAAGGCGAAAACATCTTAAGCAGATGGAATCGTTTTTCAGTCACAGAGCGATATTTTAATTGAATTTCTATGCATGAAATCTTTTTCTTACTTCATTTTAAGCTTTTCCTTTTTTTTTGTTTCGATCTTTTACACCATTCTCATTACATACACAGCTGCAAGTACTTCAATACCAAAATAAATTACAACTGAGCTGTTGAACACGTTTTGAATGTTTCAAGAGAGGTAAAACATAAATGCATACATAACATGTGAAAATGAAATATAATTCTATCCTTGAATGTACAAAGTATCATTGAAAAGATGACTTAGTAAGAACTAAGAAGCTTTCTCGAATGCCATACTGCTCGAATGAAAAGAAACAGAAGAGAATTATTAAACTTTTGCTCTTCACTTTCTTCATCTTAACATTTAAGATTCTTTTTTTATATACATAAATACCTACAATTGTGAGGAAGAAGTGCTGTAAGATTCCAAAGAAGTAAGAACAACTTTGACATCGTAATAAAAAGCAATTCCTAAGCAATATAAAGTAAATGAAACTTTGACTTTTTTTCTTGTGCATCAGAATGGAAGATATTGTGTCAATTCTTAATGCTTTGTCTAATTTGATTGCTATTTGAGAGTTTGGAGTTTGATTTTGATTGGTTTTAAACTAGTTTTGTTGGAACTTGAAACTATGAGATGGTGAAGCTGTGTAAGATGTGTAAGTAAACTGAATTTAAAAATCCCAAATTGCAGAGCTTGAAGTCGATTGGATTCTAGTCGACTCGAGTTGACTTGACTCGATTCTAACTTGGAGTTGACTCGGAAAAAATGAAAATAATTGAGCCAACTCGAAAAACCCGAGTCGACTCGAGTTAACTCGTGACGTGAGTTCGAGACTTAGCAGGCATAACTAGTTAATAAAACTGCAGACAAGACTATAGTGCTGAACAGCCCTCATTCGTTCCAGAAACGAATGAAACTTTGTCGCGATTTGAGTTTGTGAAACAATAAGACGAAAAACTTTGGAGCTGTAGACTTTGTAGCTGTTTCCAAGGAAATGCGCTTTCAAAGCACTCACATGCACACTTATACCTTTCATTCTTCCCTATCGGTTGCTACAACAATTTAATAAAATATTTATACCTTCCTTTTCTTATTCCATATCCTTTATTTTGTCATTCTATATTCTGATTATGACAATGAGCAATAATCATTCATATTCTAGCTTCACATTGTATTATGGAGATTACGCTATAAATTGTTGTTTATCAAATCAAGCATTATTATTATTATTATTATGCTGTAAAAAGGATTGATAAAGAGGAAAAAAAAGTTCATTCCACAAATTATATTGCTATTGATAGCCAAACTGTTATTTTCATTTAATAATAATAAAAAAGTTTCCAGAATATTTCGGAAGTTGAAAATGTTCATGTATATCGGATCATGTTGATAAAATTCAATAGATTTATAAAAACAAAATTCATAGTAGAAAATTGTTTTAAAAAGCGACAAAACAATTCGGATATCACCGCTAAATTTAAAACAATTTCTTCATTTTCCATGACTAAAAAATTGTTTGAATATTTTTTTTTATTGTGACATGAAAATGCTCACAGAATAATTTTTTTGTGCTTTGTTCCACAAAACCGAAACTAGTATATGTAGATGTGGTTATTAATGACAGAGTAAAGCGCATTCATTTGAATTTTATTTAATTTAAGATTTGAATTATTTTTGAAACGGAAGCAAAAATGAAGGATTGCGGGTATTGGGTCTTGCAGAACCCCCAATCTTAATGATTTAATGTTTTAAATAAGTCATCTTTCTATGCTCTACCAGGTGTTGCCATGAATAGATATACAAACCCGAATGGCACAAGTCGGTTAATCGAAATGAAATCCTGCTCCAAGCTTGCATGACTCTAGTATGGTGCTGGGTTCGATTTAAATCCAGCACCATGCCAGAGTCGCACCAGCTTGGTACCGGATTTCCCAGGCTCAGAAACTAGGCGGTATACCATCAACTTCTTTACTAATACCTACAAATACTCCCAAATACCCTCAAATACCTCCAAATACCCCCAAACACCGCCTCTTTATATGAAATACCGCCAAATACTTAGTTTCCGATCCTTGCAGATTTCTATTCGATTAACCGACTTGTGTTATTCGGGAAAGATGAAGTAAAGGAGGAAGTCACTGGAAAACTCACCCAGTTTAAAATTTATCTCTTCCTTTTAATAAAATGCGGTTTAAAAATGGACGAAAATTCAGTTATGCTCAAATTATATCACTCTATGGTCACGAGCAGCATCAGAAGTGCTTAAAATTAGATAAAAATCTAATTTTTTCATGGGAGAGAGAATCTAAGCGTAAAAGAAGTGGGGAAAAAAGTTTCCATGATGAGTTGCAAAAACAGATGTTGCTTGCCACAAATTCTATAATTAACTATCGAGATAAGAGGAGTGGAGAGGCGACAAAGCATACTGTGGCAGAGAAATATCTATTTATTAACAATTTTTTTATGAACACACAATCTTTTATGACATTTGTTTGCTCGTATCAGTGTGTATAAATATATACTTAAAATCACCAATGATGGAGAGCCATTGATTCAATCAAATCAATAATTTTCTATTAAGTTAGTTGGTGAATGAGAAGGAAAGAGAGGAACGTTCACTCGACGAAGATTTATTGATTGTGTGGGACACAACATTTCATATAACTTCTGGTAGATGTTTCAAACCATTCACTAATATATCATTTCTTGTGTTGTTCGATGAAATATTTCGGTTCATAAAGTTCATAACATTTTCACAATTCGATCTACTTGCACGACAGATGGCAAAAAAAGGTTTCACATACATACACGAGTGAGTCTCAGATTGAATTTTTTTTTTTTTTTGTGATGAGTTTTTCTTGCTTCTTTCGTCTTTGTGAGATAGATGATTGTGGTCTTATCGACACTTTGGGTGATGAGTTTTGGAATTGGGTCAGCATGAAATGTAATCTGATGCACTATGATGAGTGAACTGGTCTTGATTTAGTAACACACAATAAAAGCTGATAATGGAATGCATTATAAAATTGGTATTTTAAGGAAATTACATCTCTGACCTTGCATCTGGGAAGTTTGCACTTTAGTAAGTTTCAAGGTAAAATCAACAAATTAACTTTGTGATGCTTTATATTGTGCAAATGTCTATCTAAAGTGAACATCTTGTAAATTAGCTTGCATTCCATTATAAACTGTAGATCAAGAGGGCAATTGCCAAACCGTAACCAGCGATAGAGCTAGTTTAAGGTGACGACTAAGGGAGATCATGGATCATAACTGATCTTTACGACCAGCGAAGTAAGTAGAAGATCAAGAGAGCACAGGTCTTCAATTTATACTTTAAAAATCTTATCAAAGTCCTTCAAGTTCAATTTTAAAGCTAAAGAGCAAAAGAAACCTGATGCTCAAACTTTTCAGTCACAATCACATCATAAATGAACAAAATACAAGGTTAAAGATACTCGAGAATAAGTTCAATATTCTGCAACAAGCTTAGCTCATAAGGGGCCGTTCACTTATTCCGTTCGCATTTTAGGGGGGAGGGGGTTGGGTTGAAAAATTGTAACAAAATGTAACTTGGGGGGGGTATGTAACGTTCTAACTGTCGTCTGTCTTTTAAAAAAAATTTGTTTACAAATTCACACGAAAAAAATAAAATAAATTATGAACGTTCAGGGGGGGGGGGGGGGGTTGTGAGTTGTAACATATTGCAACAAGGGGGGGAGGGGGGTGAAAAAAGTCGTTTTTTTGCGTAACGTAATAAGTAAACGGCCCCTAAGCGAATTTATGAAAGCTTCTTTCCTTCTCTTTTTCAACTTCGAATTACTCACTTGTTTGCTTTCGTTGGTTGTCTACGTTCAACGTAGCTCTGTAACATTATGCTACACTGCATTATTAAAATTAGAAATCTTTATTCAATTTATTTCATGAATTTGTATTTCATTACACAAATGGTGGACTTTTTTTTCCATCTTTCCTCAAGATTTATGTAGCGATTAATGAACTCGAAGTCAAAATACTTGGCCGAGAAGATGATTACACAATTTCTATGGAAATGATTGGATAGGATGAATCGATGCTCATTGAATTTTGATAAAACTGTTATTACTTATCATAATTCGTAGCTATCAAGATTTTCCTCTCCGCCCTTACGCATTCAAATGAACATACCCTCGATTCAATAAGATTTATTATAGAAATCATACTTAAGGATACCTAATAAGGACATTAAAGAAAAGAGAAGAAAAGAAGAGAAAAAAAAATTTCCAATCAACAATTTGTCAAATCGTCTCAAGATTTCTTTTTCCTGCTATCAATTTTCTTCATCTTCAAGTAGACAATGAAAAGGGAAAGGAAAAGGAAGGCGAAAGATTTGGACAGAGACATTTTTTGTCCATTTATTCTTTGACACATTTCGGAATTTGCGGTCAAACTGTATTTAATGTTGATATAAATAAATGGAGAATAGAATCTATATCAAGCTAATAAAAACTGAGCCGTAGCCTAGTTTTCCAAACTTCTTCGCTCTTTCTGTTTACAAATCTAATGGCAAAATGGTATTTTTCTCACATATTATCAACGAAGATAATGAAAAAAATTACAGAAGTCCTCGTGTTATTGATCGAGGGACTTAAGCGCATTTTTGTGTTAGCGATCAGTATATGATTATCTATTTATTTTGCGTTCATTTACAGATCATTAGAAGATCATCAATTAGCAAATATTTATAATGAATGCTTATATATAAAGGCTTTATTATTTAACGGTAAATAAACAATTTGAAATTTTCCCGCTAAAAGTTGCACTACGAAAACATTACTTATTATTTGAGATTCAAATTTTCTAACGGTCAGTAAGTTTCTGAAAGCTTCCCGCCAAAAGATACACAAAAAATCATTAATTATAGTAAATTTAACAATTTAATATCTTTCATTCTCATATATAAATTGTTTATCATTCAACGATTTTTTGAGATTCAAATTTTGTAACGGTCAGAAAGTTTTTGAAAGCTCCCGCTAAAAGATATACAAAAAATCATTAATTAAAGTATATTTATCAATTTAATATCTTTCATTCTCATATATAAATTGTTTATCATTTAACGATTTTTTGAGATTCAAATTTTGTAACGGTCAGAAAGTTTTTGAAAGCTCCCGCTAAAAGATATACAAAAAATCATTAATTAAAGTATATTTATCAATTTAATATCTTTCATTCTCCTATATAAATTGTTTATCATTTAACGGTTTTCTGAAGTTCAAATTTTGTAAAGGTCGTATGCATTTGAAAGTATGTTGCCAAAAATTGCAGTAAAAGCATTAATTATAGTATAAATAACAGTCTGTTGCAAAAAAAAATTTCATATAAAAAGGCTTGGTAATTTAACGGTTTTTTGAAATTCAAATTATTAGTCTGACAGTGTAGAAGTTCCCATCAAATGTTCGGATAGTGTAGAAGTTCGAAGTGTAGAATTCTAATTTTTTTAGAAAATTCATTAATTATAGCATAAAAACACTGTTTTAAGATTTTTAAATGTCCGGCAGGCCAATAACTCGATATAACGGAACTAATGCAAAAAACTAGAACTCTCTACGATGTCTAGATTAAAAGTTTTTCTTAGCGGCCGACCAGCCGACCAGCCGAACATAGTGCATGATTAAGCTACCTTTTTGTATACAAGTATACAAAAATGCGCTAAAAAGAAACTTGCGAAGAAGAACAAAAACTCATTTTTATTGTTTGCTGAAACATCTATCAAAGTTGTCTTAAGATTCTAGTCATATTATTCTTTTTATTTCATTTCTCATTCACTGCTCTATAGCTTTCTCACTAGCTCTCGATGACGTTTGGTTTGGCGAATTTGTATTTTTTTTAACCTCATTTTTCTAATTTGTTAATGTTTGTGCTTGATTTTATTATTCGTCTGACTGTCACATAATAACATATTGGAACAGAGGATTGCTCTTTGTGTCAGTAACAAGTACAACAGCAAGACATGAGAAGATGAATCCCAATTAATCTATAAGCTAACCAAAATATTATTATGAGCTGGAATTATGCACTTTTGATCCTCAAAGTCGCATAATTTCATTACTGATTTTTGTACTTCTTTCAATTTCCTTTTTCATCATAGCCCACCAAAAAAAAACGAAGAATCCGAGAGGAAAGGAAGAAAAATTTATTCATGAAAGCAGCTTTCCTATTTTTTAAGGATTCATCGCTCTTTTCCTCGAGTATGTGTTTGTGCTCGTGTGTTTGAGCATTTCCAAAATGTTTTAAGTGAAAATTCAAGATTAATATTTTCTTTGCCTTTTTTCCATTCTGTTCTATGTATTAGCTACAAAATATTGAAAAAAAGGAACCAAAAATGTGTTTAGCATCTAAAAAGAGATTCCCAGAAGAGAAATGTTAAAGCGCATTATTGATTTTAATTCAATTTAAGATTGTCAATAAATAAACAAGTTAAAATTCAAAATAGAAATGAAAATGAAAAAACACGACTTACGTAGAAAGCCACGAACTTCCACGCTCGACTTACATTAGATATGTAACAAAAAAGTTGCCAAATAAGAATATTATCTTAAAGTACTATGTGTGTCGTCAATTTTTTTTAAGATGAGAAATCTAATAAAATATCAAATCTTTAAGTCGTTGACAGATGCTTTCAATGTCTGTGAAAACACTGGAAGCAATGTGCAATGGAGCGGAGTGGAGTGGAGCACAGCTCGTCCACTCCCATTCCTACATCTAAGACTCCCATCAAAAGTATCCTTTCACAAACATTGAAAAGTTACAAACATCTCAAACTGAATTTTTAATAAAGTAGTCAGGAAAATATAATTAAATAAATATTAAAACTCTAATATCATTAGAATTTTTTTTTCATTTGCGAAAGCAATGTTATTATCTCAAGAACTTCAAAAAAATTAAAATTTCAGATATTTTAAGTTTTATTTTCAAAATCCAAAAAAACGTTTTTAAGCTTTATGAAGGCATGGATGATGTCCAATTGAAAAAGTTTATGTACAGAAAAATCCGGCCTCCTAATACACACATTTTGGTACCCTTTGAGATTTTTGAAAATGAGTCCTTCAGGCTGTATTAAAAGTAGAATTTAAAATTCTTTAAATTGCATTTTAAAACATATCTAGGTATTATAAATGATAAACAATGCTAATATAGACATAAAATCGATATTTTTTTGAAAATAGCCTACTATGATCGAAACCAAAAATGGTTTAAATTGCATTTTAAAACATATCTAGGTATTATAAATGATAAAGAATGCTAATGTAGATATAAAATCGATATTTTTTTGAAAATAGCCTACTATGATCGAAACCAAAAATGGTTTAAATTGCATTTTAAAACATATCTAGGTATTATAAATGATAAAGAATGCTAATGTAGATATAAAATCGATATTTTTTTGAAAATAGCCTACTATGATCGAAACCAAAAATGCTTTAAATTGCATTTTAAAACATATCTAGGTATTATAAATGATAAAGAATGCTAATGTAGATATAAAATCGATATTTTTTTGAAAATAGCCTACTATGATCGAAACCAAAAATGCTTTAAATTGCATTTTAAAACATATCTAGGTATTATAAATGATAAAGAATGCTAATATAGATATAAAATCGATATTTTTTTGAAAATAGCCTACTATGATCAAAACCAAAAATGCTTTAAATTGCATTTTAAAACATATCTAGGTATTATAAATGATAAAGAATGCTAATGTAGATATAAAATCGATATTTTTTTGAAAATAGCCTACTATGATCATAACCAAAAATGCTTTAAATTGCATTTGAAAACATATCTAGGTTTTATAAATGATAAAGAATGCTAATGTAGATATAAAATCGATATTTTTTTGAAAATAGCCTACTATGATCGAAACCAAAAATGCTTTAAATTGCATTTTAAAACATATCTAGGTATTATAAATGATAAAGAATGCTAATATAGATATAAAATCGATATTTTTTTGAAAATAGCCTACTATGATCATAACCAAAAATGCTTTAAATTGCATTTTAAAATATATCTAGGTAGTATAAATGATAAAGAATGCTAATATAGATATAAAATCGATATTTTTTTGAAAATAGCCTACTATGATCAAAACCAAAAATGCTTTAAATTGCATTTGAAAACATATCTAGATATTATAAATGATTAAGAATGCTAATAAAGATATAAAATCGATATTTTTTTGAAAATAGCCTACTATGATCGAAACCAAAAATGCTTTAAATTGCATTTTAAAATATATCTAGGTAGTATAAATGATAAAGAATGCTAATATAGATATAAAATCGATATTTTTTTGAAAATAGCCTACTATGATCAAAACCAAAAATGCTTTAAATTGCATTTGAAAACATATCTAGATATTATAAATGATTAAGAATGCTAATAAAGATATAAAATCGATATTTTTTTGAAAATAGCCTACTATGATCGAAACCAAAAATGCTTTAAATTGCATTTTAAAATATATCTAGGTAGTATAAATGATAAAGAATGCTAATATAGATATAAAATCGATATTTTTTTGAAAATAGCCTACTATGATCACAACCAAAAATTCTTTAAATTGCATTTGAAAACATATCTAGATATTATAAATGATTAAGAATGCTAATATAGATATAAAATCGATATTTTTTTGAAAATAGCCTACTATGATCGAAACCAAAAATGCTTTAAATTGCATTTGAAAACATATCTAGGTATTATAAATGATAAAGAATGCTAATATAGATATAAAATCGATATTTTTTTGAAAATAGCCTACTATGATCAAAACCAAAAATGCTTTAAATTGCATTTTAAAATATATCTAGGTAGTATAAATGATAAAGAATGCTAATATAGATATAAAATCGATATTTTTTTGAAAATAGCCTACTATGATCGAAACCAAAAATGCTTTAAATTGCATTTTAAATCATATTTAGGTATTATAAATGATAAAAAATGCTAATATAGATATAAAATCGATATTTTTTTGAAAATAGCCTACTATGATCAAAACCAAAAATGCTTTAAATTGCATTTTAAAATATATCTAGGTAGTATAAATGATAAAGAATGCTAATATAGATATAAAATCGATATTTTTTTGAAAATAGCCTACTATGATCGAAACCAAAAATGCTTTAAATTGCATTTTAAAACATATCTAGGTATTATAAATGATAAAAAATGCTAATATAGATATAAAATCAATATTTTTTTGAAAATAGCCTACTATGATTGAAACCAAAAATGCTTTAAATTGCATTTTAAAACATATCTAGGTATTATAAATGATAAAGAATTCTAATATAGATATAAAATCGATATTTTTTTGAAAATAGCCTACTATGATTGAAACCAAAAATGCTTTAAATTGCATTTGAAAACACATCTAGGTAGTATAAATGATAAAGAATGCTAATATAGATATAAAATCGATATTTTTTTGAAAATAGCCTACTATGATCGAAACAAAAAATGCTTTAAATGGCATTTTAAAACATATCTAGGTATTATAAATGATAAAGAATGCTAATATAGATATAAAATCGATATTTTTTTGAAAATAGCCTACTATGATCGAAACCAAAAATGCTTTAAATTGCATTTTAAAACATATCTAGGTATTATAAATGATAAAGAATGCTAATATAGATATAAAATCGATATTTTTTTTGAAAATAGCCTACTATGATCGAAACAAAAAATGCTTTAAATGGCATTTTAAAACATATCTAGGTATTATAAATGATAAAGAATGCTAATATAGATATAAAATCGATATTTTTTTGAAAATAGCCTACTATGATCGAAACCAAAAATGCTTTAAATTGCATTTTAAAACATATCTAGGTATTATAAATGATAAAGAATGCTAATATAGATATAAAATCGATATTTTTTTGAAAATAGCCTACTATGATCGAAACAAAAAATGCTTTAAATGGCATTTTAAAACATATCTAGGTATTATAAATGATAAAGAATGCTAATATAGATATAAAATCGATATTTTTTTGAAAATAGCCTACTATGATCAAAACCAAAAATGCTTTAAATTGCATTTGAAAACATATCTAGATATTATAAATTATTAAGAATGCTAATAAAGATATAAAATCGATATTTTTTTGAAAATAGCCTACTATGATCGAAACCAAAAATGCTTTAAATTGCATTTGAAAACATATCTAGGTAGTATAAATGATAAAGAATGCTAATATAGATATAAAATCGATATTTTTTTGAAAATAGCCTACTATGATCAAAACCAAAAATGCTTTAAATTGCATTTTAAAATATATCTAGGTAGTATAAATGATAAAGAATGCTAATATAGATATAAAATCGATATTTTTTTGAAAATAGCCTACTTTGATTGAAACCAAAAATGCTTTAAATTGCATTTTAAAACATATCTAGGTATTATAAATGATAAAAAATGCTAATATAGATATAAAATCGATATTTTTTTGAAAATAGCCTACTATGATCGAAACCAAAAATGCTTTAAATTGCATTTTAAAATATATCTAGGTAGTATAAATGATAAAGAATGCTAATATAGATATAAAATCGATATTTTTTTGAAAATAGCCTACTATGATCACAACCAAAAATGCTTTAAATTGCATTTTAAAACATATCTAGGTATTATAAATGATAAAGAATGCTAATATAGATATAAAATCGATATTTTTTTGAAAATAGCCTACTATGATCGAAACAAAAAATGCTTTAAATGGCATTTTAAAACATATCTAGGTATTATAAATGATACAGAATGCTAATATAGATATAAAATCGATATTTTTTTGAAAATAGCCTACTATGATCAAAACCAAAAATGCTTTAAATTGCATTTTAAAATATATTTAGGTAGTATAAATGATAAAGAATGCTAATATAGATATAAAATCGATATTTTTTTGAAAATAGCCTACTTTGATTGAAACCAAAAATGCTTTAAATTGCATTTTAAAACATATCTAGGTATTATAAATGATAAAAAATGCTAATATAGATATAAAATCGATATTTTTTTGAAAATAGCCTACTATGATCGAAACCAAAAATGCTTTAAATTGCATTTTAAAACATATCTAGGTATTATAAATGATAAAAAATGCTAATATAGATATAAAATCAATATTTTTTTGAAAATAGCCTACTATGATTGAAACCAAAAATGCTTTAAATTGCATTTTAAAACATATCTAGGTATTATAAATGATAAAGAATTCTAATATAGATATAAAATCGATATTTTTTTGAAAATAGCCTACTATGATTGAAACCAAAAATGCTTTAAATTGCATTTGAAAACACATCTAGGTAGTATAAATGATAAAGAATGCTAATATAGATATAAAATCGATATTTTTTTGAAAATAGCCTACTATGATCACAACCAAAAATGCTTTAAATTGCATTTTAAAACATATCTAGGTATTATAAATGATAAAGAATGCTAATATAGATATAAAATCGATATTTTTTTGAAAATAGCCTACTATGATCGAAACAAAAAATGCTTTAAATGGCATTTTAAAACATATCTAGGTATTATAAATGATAAAGAATGCTAATATAGATATAAAATCGATATTTTTTTGAAAATAGCCTACTATGATCGAAACCAAAAATGCTTTAAATTGCATTTTAAAACATATCTAGGTATTATAAATGATAAAGAATGCTAATATAGATATAAAATCGATATTTTTTTTGAAAATAGCCTACTATGATCGAAACAAAAAATGCTTTAAATGGCATTTTAAAACATATCTAGGTATTATAAATGATAAAGAATGCTAATATAGATATAAAATCGATATTTTTTTGAAAATAGCCTACTATGATCGAAACCAAAAATGCTTTAAATTGCATTTTAAAACATATCTAGGTATTATAAATGATAAAGAATGCTAATATAGATATAAAATCGATATTTTTTTTGAAAATAGCCTACTATGATCGAAACAAAAAATGCTTTAAATGGCATTTTAAAACATATCTAGGTATTATAAATGATAAAGAATGCTAATATAGATATAAAATCGATATTTTTTTGAAAATAGCCTACTATGATCAAAACCAAAAATGCTTTAAATTGCATTTGAAAACATATCTAGATATTATAAATGATTAAGAATGCTAATAAAGATATAAAATCGATATTTTTTTGAAAATAGCCTACTATGATCGAAACCAAAAATGCTTTAAATTGCATTTTAAAATATATCTAGGTAGTATAAATGATAAAGAATGCTAATATAGATATAAAATCGATATTTTTTTGAAAATAGCCTACTATGATCAAAACCAAAAATGCTTTAAATTGCATTTTAAAATATATCTAGGTAGTATAAATGATTAAGAATGCTAATATAGATATAAAATCGATATTTTTTTGAAAATAGCCTACTATGATTGAAACCAAAAATGCTTTAAATTGCATTTGAAAACACATCTAGGTAGTATAAATGATAAAGAATGCTAATATAGATATAAAATCGATATTTTTTTGAAAATAGCCTACTATGATCACAACCAAAAATGCTTTAAATTGCATTTTAAAACATATCTAGGTATTATAAATGATAAAGAATGCTAATATAGATATAAAATCGATATTTTTTTGAAAATAGCCTACTATGATCAAAACCAAAAATGCTTTAAATTGCATTTTAAAATATATCTAGGTAGTATAAATGATAAAGAATGCTAATATAGATATAAAATCGATATTTTTTTGAAAATAGCCTACTTTGATTGAAACCAAAAATGCTTTAAATTGCATTTTAAAACATATCTAGGTATTATAAATGATAAAAAATGCTAATATAGATATAAAATCGATATTTTTTTGAAAATAGCCTACTATGATCGAAACCAAAAATGCTTTAAATTGCATTTTAAAACATATCTAGGTATTATAAATGATAAAAAATGCTAATATAGATATAAAATCAATATTTTTTTGAAAATAGCCTACTATGATTGAAACCAAAAATGCTTTAAATTGCATTTTAAAACATATCTAGGTATTATAAATGATAAAGAATTCTAATATAGATATAAAATCGATATTTTTTTGAAAATAGCCTACTATGATTGAAACCAAAAATGCTTTAAATTGCATTTGAAAACACATCTAGGTAGTATAAATGATAAAGAATGCTAATATAGATATAAAATCGATATTTTTTTGAAAATAGCCTACTATGATCACAACCAAAAATGCTTTAAATTGCATTTTAAAACATATCTAGGTATTATAAATGATAAAGAATGCTAATATAGATATAAAATCGATATTTTTTTGAAAATAGCCTACTATGATCGAAACAAAAAATGCTTTAAATGGCATTTTAAAACATATCTAGGTATTATAAATGATAAAGAATGCTAATATAGATATAAAATCGATATTTTTTTGAAAATAGCCTACTATGATCGAAACCAAAAATGCTTTAAATTGCATTTTAAAACATATCTAGGTATTATAAATGATAAAAAATGCTAATATAGATATAAAATCAATATTTTTTTGAAAATAGCCTACTATGATTGAAACCAAAAATGCTTTAAATTGCATTTTAAAACATATCTAGGTATTATAAATGATAAAGAATTCTAATATAGATATAAAATCGATATTTTTTTGAAAATAGCCTACTATGATCAAAACCAAAAATGCTTTAAATTGCATTTGAAAACATATCTAGATATTATAAATTATTAAGAATGCTAATAAAGATATAAAATCGATATTTTTTTGAAAATAGCCTACTATGATCAAAACCAAAAATGCTTTAAATTGCATTTGAAAACATATCTAGATATTATAAATTATTAAGAATGCTAATAAAGATATAAAATCGATATTTTTTTGAAAATAGCCTACTATGATCGAAACCAAAAATGCTTTAAATTGCATTTTAAAACATATCTAGGTATTATAAATGATAAAGAATGCTAATATAGATATAAAATCGATATTTTTTTGAAAATAGCCTACTATGATCACAACCAAAAATGCTTTAAATTGCATTTTAAAACATATCTAGGTATTATAAATGATAAAGAATTCTAATATAGATATAAAATCGATATTTTTTTGAAAATAGCCTACTATGATCAAAACCAAAAATGCTTTAAATTGCATTTGAAAACATATCTAGATATTATAAATTATTAAGAATGCTAATAAAGATATAAAATCGATATTTTTTTGAAAATAGCCTACTATGATCAAAACCAAAAATGCTTTAAATTGCATTTTAAAACATATCTAGGTATTATAAATGATAAAAAATGCTAATATAGATATAAAATCAATATTTTTTTGAAAATAGCCTACTATGATTGAAACCAAAAATGCTTTAAATTGCATTTGAAAACACATCTAGGTAGTATAAATGATAAAGAATGCTAATATAGATATAAAATCGATATTTTTTTGAAAATAGCCTACTATGATCAAAACCAAAAATGCTTTAAATTGCATTTGAAAACATATCTAGATATTATAAATTATTAAGAATGCTAATAAAGATATAAAATCGATATTTTTTTGAAAATAGCCTACTATGATCGAAACCAAAAATGCTTTAAATTGCATTTTAAAACATATCTAGGTATTATAAATGATAAAGAATGCTAATATAGATATAAAATCGATATTTTTTTGAAAATAGCCTACTATGATCACAACCAAAAATGCTTTAAATTGCATTTTAAAACATATCTAGGTATTATAAATGATAAAGAATGCTAATATAGATATAAAATCGATATTTTTTTGAAAATAGCCTACTATGATCGAAACAAAAAATGCTTTAAATGGCATTTTAAAACATATCTAGGTATTATAAATGATAAAGAATGCTAATATAGATATAAAATCGATATTTTTTTGAAAATAGCCTACTATGATCGAAACCAAAAATGCTTTAAATTGCATTTTAAAACATATCTAGGTATTATAAATGATAAAGAATGCTAATATAGATATAAAATCGATATTTTTTTTGAAAATAGCCTACTATGATTGAAACAAAAAATGCTTTAAATTGCATTTTAAAACATATCTAGGTATTATAAATGATAAAGAATTCTAATATAGATATAAAATCGATATTTTTTTGAAAATAGCCTACTATGATCACAACCAAAAATGCTTTAAATTGCATTTTAAAACATATCTAGGTATTATAAATGATAAAGAATGCTAATATAGATATAAAATCGATATTTTTTTGAAAATAGCCTACTATGATCGAAACAAAAAATGCTTTAAATGGCATTTTAAAACATATCTAGGTATTATAAATGATAAAGAATGCTAATATAGATATAAAATCGATATTTTTTTGAAAATAGCCTACTATGATCGAAACAAAAAATGCTTTAAATGGCATTTTAAAACATATCTAGGTATTATAAATGATAAAGAATGCTAATATAGATATAAAATCGATATTTTTTTGAAAATAGCCTACTATGATCGAAACCAAAAATGCTTTAAATTGCATTTTAAAACATATCTAGGTATTATAAATGATAAAGAATGCTAATATAGATATAAAATCGATATTTTTTTTGAAAATAGCCTACTATGATTGAAACAAAAAATGCTTTAAATGGCATTTTAAAACATATCTAGGTATTATAAATGATAAAGAATGCTAATATAGATATAAAATCGATATTTTTTTGAAAATAGCCTACTATGATCGAAACCAAAAATGCTTTAAATTGCATTTTAAAACATATCTAGGTATTATAAATGATAAAGAATGCTAATATAGATATAAAATCGATATTTTTTTTGAAAATAGCCTACTATGATCGAAACAAAAAATGCTTTAAATGGCATTTTAAAACATATCTAGGTATTATAAATGATAAAGAATGCTAATATAGATATAAAATCGATATTTTTTTGAAAATAGCCTACTATGATCAAAACCAAAAATGCTTTAAATTGCATTTGAAAACATATCTAGATATTATAAATGATTAAGAATGCTAATAAAGATATAAAATCGATATTTTTTTGAAAATAGCCTACTATGATCGAAACCAAAAATGCTTTAAATTGCATTTTAAAATATATCTAGGTAGTATAAATGATAAAGAATGCTAATATAGATATAAAATCGATATTTTTTTGAAAATAGCCTACTATGATCACAACCAAAAATTCTTTAAATTGCATTTGAAAACATATCTAGATATTATAAATGATTAAGAATGCTAATATAGATATAAAATCGATATTTTTTTGAAAATAGCCTACTATGATCGAAACCAAAAATGCTTTAAATTGCATTTGAAAACATATCTAGGTATTATAAATGATAAAGAATGCTAATATAGATATAAAATCGATATTTTTTTGAAAATAGCCTACTATGATCAAAACCAAAAATGCTTTAAATTGCATTTTAAAATATATCTAGGTAGTATAAATGATAAAGAATGCTAATATAGATATAAAATCGATATTTTTTTGAAAATAGCCTACTATGATCGAAACCAAAAATGCTTTAAATTGCATTTTAAATCATATCTAGGTATTATAAATGATAAAAAATGCTAATATAGATATAAAATCGATATTTTTTTGAAAATAGCCTACTATGATCAAAACCAAAAATGCTTTAAATTGCATTTTAAAATATATCTAGGTAGTATAAATGATAAAGAATGCTAATATAGATATAAAATCGATATTTTTTTGAAAATAGCCTACTATGATCAAAACCAAAAATGCTTTAAATTGCATTTTAAAATATATCTAGGTAGTATAAATGATAAAGAATGCTAATATAGATATAAAATCGATATTTTTTTGAAAATAGCCTACTTTGATTGAAACCAAAAATGCTTTAAATTGCATTTTAAAACATATCTAGGTATTATAAATGATAAAAAATGCTAATATAGATATAAAATCGATATTTTTTTGAAAATAGCCTACTATGATCGAAACCAAAAATGCTTTAAATTGCATTTTAAAACATATCTAGGTATTATAAATGATAAAAAATGCTAATATAGATATAAAATCAATATTTTTTTGAAAATAGCCTACTATGATTGAAACCAAAAATGCTTTAAATTGCATTTTAAAACATATCTAGGTATTATAAATGATAAAGAATTCTAATATAGATATAAAATCGATATTTTTTTGAAAATAGCCTACTATGATTGAAACCAAAAATGCTTTAAATTGCATTTGAAAACACATCTAGGTAGTATAAATGATAAAGAATGCTAATATAGATATAAAATCGATATTTTTTTGAAAATAGCCTACTATGATCGAAACAAAAAATGCTTTAAATGGCATTTTAAAACATATCTAGGTATTATAAATGATAAAGAATGCTAATATAGATATAAAATCGATATTTTTTTGAAAATAGCCTACTATGATCGAAACAAAAAATGCTTTAAATGGCATTTTAAAACATATCTAGGTATTATAAATGATAAAGAATGCTAATATAGATATAAAATCGATATTTTTTTGAAAATAGCCTACTATGATCGAAACCAAAAATGCTTTAAATTGCATTTTAAAACATATCTAGGTATTATAAATGATAAAGAATGCTAATATAGATATAAAATCGATATTTTTTTTGAAAATAGCCTACTATGATCGAAACAAAAAATGCTTTAAATGGCATTTTAAAACATATCTAGGTATTATAAATGATAAAGAATGCTAATATAGATATAAAATCGATATTTTTTTGAAAATAGCCTACTATGATCGAAACCAAAAATGCTTTAAATTGCATTTTAAAACATATCTAGGTATTATAAATGATAAAGAATGCTAATATAGATATAAAATCGATATTTTTTTTGAAAATAGCCTACTATGATCGAAACAAAAAATGCTTTAAATGGCATTTTAAAACATATCTAGGTATTATAAATGATAAAGAATGCTAATATAGATATAAAATCGATATTTTTTTGAAAATAGCCTACTATGATCAAAACCAAAAATGCTTTAAATTGCATTTGAAAACATATCTAGATATTATAAATGATTAAGAATGCTAATAAAGATATAAAATCGATATTTTTTTGAAAATAGCCTACTATGATCGAAACCAAAAATGCTTTAAATTGCATTTTAAAATATATCTAGGTAGTATAAATGATAAAGAATGCTAATATAGATATAAAATCGATATTTTTTTGAAAATAGCCTACTATGATCACAACCAAAAATTCTTTAAATTGCATTTGAAAACATATCTAGATATTATAAATGATTAAGAATGCTAATATAGATATAAAATCGATATTTTTTTGAAAATAGCCTACTATGATCACAACCAAAAATTCTTTAAATTGCATTTGAAAACATATCTAGATATTATAAATGATTAAGAATGCTAATATAGATATAAAATCGATATTTTTTTGAAAATAGCCTACTATGATCGAAACCAAAAATGCTTTAAATTGCATTTGAAAACATATCTAGGTATTATAAATGATAAAGAATGCTAATATAGATATAAAATCGATATTTTTTTGAAAATAGCCTACTATGATCAAAACCAAAAATGCTTTAAATTGCATTTTAAAATATATCTAGGTAGTATAAATGATAAAGAATGCTAATATAGATATAAAATCGATATTTTTTTGAAAATAGCCTACTATGATCGAAACCAAAAATGCTTTAAATTGCATTTTAAATCATATCTAGGTATTATAAATGATAAAAAATGCTAATATAGATATAAAATCGATATTTTTTTGAAAATAGCCTACTATGATCAAAACCAAAAATGCTTTAAATTGCATTTTAAAATATATCTAGGTAGTATAAATGATAAAGAATGCTAATATAGATATAAAATCGATATTTTTTTGAAAATAGCCTACTATGATCGAAACCAAAAATGCTTTAAATTGCATTTTAAAATATATCTAGGTAGTATAAATGATAAAGAATGCTAATATAGATATAAAATCGATATTTTTTTGAAAATAGCCTACTATGATTGAAACCAAAAATGCTTTAAATTGCATTTGAAAACACATCTAGGTAGTATAAATGATAAAGAATGCTAATATAGATATAAAATCGATATTTTTTTGAAAATAGCCTACTATGATCGAAACAAAAAATGCTTTAAATGGCATTTTAAAACATATCTAGGTATTATAAATGATAAAGAATGCTAATATAGATATAAAATCGATATTTTTTTGAAAATAGCCTACTATGATCGAAACCAAAAATGCTTTAAATTGCATTTTAAAACATATCTAGGTATTATAAATGATAAAGAATGCTAATATAGATATAAAATCGATATTTTTTTTGAAAATAGCCTACTATGATCGAAACAAAAAATGCTTTAAATGGCATTTTAAAACATATCTAGGTATTATAAATGATAAAGAATGCTAATATAGATATAAAATCGATATTTTTTTGAAAATAGCCTACTATGATCGAAACCAAAAATGCTTTAAATTGCATTTTAAAACATATCTAGGTATTATAAATGATAAAGAATGCTAATATAGATATAAAATCGATATTTTTTTGAAAATAGCCTACTATGATCACAACCAAAAATGCTTTAAATTGCATTTTAAAACATATCTAGGTATTATAAATGATAAAGAATGCTAATATAGATATAAAATCGATATTTTTTTGAAAATAGCCTACTATGATCGAAACAAAAAATGCTTTAAATGGCATTTTAAAACATATCTAGGTATTATAAATGATAAAGAATGCTAATATAGATATAAAATCGATATTTTTTTGAAAATAGCCTACTATGATCAAAACCAAAAATGCTTTAAATTGCATTTGAAAACATATCTAGATATTATAAATGATTAAGAATGCTAATAAAGATATAAAATCGATATTTTTTTGAAAATAGCCTACTATGATCGAAACCAAAAATGCTTTAAATTGCATTTTAAAATATATCTAGGTAGTATAAATGATAAAGAATGCTAATATAGATATAAAATCGATATTTTTTTGAAAATAGCCTACTATGATCACAACCAAAAATTCTTTAAATTGCATTTGAAAACATATCTAGATATTATAAATGATAAAGAATGCTAATATAGATATAAAATCGATATTTTTTTGAAAATAGCCTACTATGATCAAAACCAAAAATGCTTTAAATTGCATTTTAAAATATATCTAGGTATTATAAATGATAAAGAATGCTAATATAGATATAAAATCGATATTTTTTTGAAAATAGCCTACTATTATCGAAACAAAAAATGCTTTAAATGGCATTTTAAAACATATCTAGGTATTATAAATGATAAAGAATGCTAATATAGATATAAAATCGATATTTTTTTGAAAATAGCCTACTATGATCGAAACCAAAAATGCTTTAAATTGCATTTTAAAACATATCTAGGTATTATAAATGATAAAGAATGCTAATATAGATATAAAATCGATATTTTTTTGAAAATAGCCTACTATGATCGAAACAAAAAATGCTTTAAATGGCATTTTAAAACATATCTAGGTATTATAAATGATAAAGAATGCTAATATAGATATAAAATCGATATTTTTTTGAAAATAGCCTACTATGATCGAAACCAAAAATGCTTTAAATTGCATTTTAAATCATATCTAGGTATTATAAATGATAAAAAATGCTAATATAGATATAAAATCGATATTTTTTTGAAAATAGCCTACTATGATCAAAACCAAAAATGCTTTAAATTGCATTTTAAAATATATCTAGGTAGTATAAATGATAAAGAATGCTAATATAGATATAAAATCGATATTTTTTTGAAAATAGCCTACTATGATCAAAACCAAAAATGCTTTAAATTGCATTTTAAAATATATCTAGGTATTATAAATGATAAAGAATGCTAATATAGATATAAAATCGATATTTTTTTGAAAATAGCCTACTATGATTGAAACCAAAAATGCTTTAAATTGCATTTGAAAACACATCTAGGTAGTATAAATGATAAAGAATGCTAATATAGATATAAAATCGATATTTTTTTGAAAATAGCCTACTATGATCACAACCAAAAATGCTTTAAATTGCATTTTAAAACATATCTAGGTATTATAAATGATAAAGAATGCTAATATAGATATAAAATCGATATTTTTTTGAAAATAGCCTACTATGATTGAAACCAAAAATGCTTTAAATTGCATTTGAAAACACATCTAGGTAGTATAAATGATAAAGAATGCTAATATAGATATAAAATCGATATTTTTTTGAAAATAGCCTACTATGATCACAACCAAAAATGCTTTAAATTGCATTTTAAAACATATCTAGGTATTATAAATGATAAAGAATGCTAATATAGATATAAAATCGATATTTTTTTGAAAATAGCCTACTATGATCGAAACAAAAAATGCTTTAAATGGCATTTTAAAACATATCTAGGTATTATAAATGATAAAGAATGCTAATATAGATATAAAATCGATATTTTTTTGAAAATAGCCTACTATGATCGAAACCAAAAATGCTTTAAATTGCATTTTAAAACATATCTAGGTATTATAAATGATAAAGAATGCTAATATAGATATAAAATCGATATTTTTTTGAAAATAGCCTACTATGATCACAACCAAAAATGCTTTAAATTGCATTTTAAAACATATCTAGGTATTATAAATGATAAAGAATGCTAATATAGATATAAAATCGATATTTTTTTGAAAATAGCCTACTATGATCGAAACAAAAAATGCTTTAAATGGCATTTTAAAACATATCTAGGTATTATAAATGATAAAGAATGCTGATATAGATATAAAATCGATATTTTTTTGAAAATAGCCTACTATGATCGAAACAAAAAATGCTTTAAATGGCATTTTAAAACATATCTAGGTATTATAAATGATAAAGAATGCTAATATAGATATAAAATCGATATTTTTTTTGAAAATAGCCTACTATGATCGAAACAAAAAATGCTTTAAATGGCATTTTAAAACATATCTAGGTATTATAAATGATAAAGAATGCTAATATAGATATAAAATCGATATTTTTTTGAAAATAGCCTACTATGATCGAAACCAAAAATGCTTTAAATGGCATTTTAAAACATATCTAGGTATTATAAATGATAAAGAATGCTAATATAGATATAAAATCGATATTTTTTTGAAAATAGCCTACTATGATCGAAACCAAAAATGCTTTAAATTGCATTTTAAAACATATCTAGGTATTATAAATGATAAAGAATGCTAATATAGATATAAAATCGATATTTTTTTTGAAAATAGCCTACTATGATCGAAACAAAAAATGCTTTAAATGGCATTTTAAAACATATCTAGGTATTATAAATGATAAAGAATGCTAATATAGATATAAAATCGATATTTTTTTGAAAATAGCCTACTATGATCGAAACCAAAAATGCTTTAAATGGCATTTTAAAACATATCTAGGTATTATAAATGATAAAGAATGCTAATATAGATATAAAATCGATATTTTTTTGAAAATAGCCTACTATGATCGAAACCAAAAATGCTTTAAATTGCATTTTAAAATATATCTAGGTAGTATAAATGATAAAGAATGCTAATATAGATATAAAATCGATATTTTTTTGAAAATAGCCTACTATGATCACAACCAAAAATTCTTTAAATTGCATTTGAAAACATATCTAGATATTATAAATGATTAAGAATGCTAATATAGATATAAAATCGATATTTTTTTGAAAATAGCCTACTATGATCGAAACCAAAAATGCTTTAAATTGCATTTGAAAACATATCTAGGTATTATAAATGATAAAGAATGCTAATATAGATATAAAATCGATATTTTTTTGAAAATAGCCTACTATGATCAAAACCAAAAATGCTTTAAATTGCATTTTAAATCATATCTAGGTATTATAAATGATAAAAAATGCTAATATAGATATAAAATCGATATTTTTTTGAAAATAGCCTACTATGATCAAAACCAAAAATGCTTTAAATTGCATTTTAAAATATATCTAGGTAGTATAAATGATAAAGAATGCTAATATAGATATAAAATCGATATTTTTTTGAAAATAGCCTACTATGATCAAAACCAAAAATGCTTTAAATTGCATTTTAAAATATATCTAGGTAGTATAAATGATAAAGAATGCTAATATAGATATAAAATCGATATTTTTTTGAAAATAGCCTACTTTGATTGAAACCAAAAATGCTTTAAATTGCATTTTAAAACATATCTAGGTATTATAAATGATAAAAAATGCTAATATAGATATAAAATCGATATTTTTTTGAAAAAAGCCTACTATGATCGAAACCAAAAATGCTTTAAATTGCATTTTAAAACATATCTAGGTATTATAAATGATAAAAAATGCTAATATAGATATAAAATCAATATTTTTTTGAAAATAGCCTACTATGATTGAAACCAAAAATGCTTTAAATTGCATTTTAAAACATATCTAGGTATTATAAATGATAAAGAATTCTAATATAGATATAAAATCGATATTTTTTTGAAAATAGCCTACTATGATTGAAATCAAAAATGCTTTAAATTGCATTTGAAAACACATCTAGGTAGTATAAATGATAAAGAATGCTAATATAGATATAAAATCGATATTTTTTTGAAAATAGCCTACTATGATCACAACCAAAAATGCTTTAAATTGCATTTTAAAACATATCTAGGTATTATAAATGATAAAGAATGCTAATATAGATATAAAATCGATATTTTTTTGAAAATAGCCTACTATGATCGAAACAAAAAATGCTTTAAATGGCATTTTAAAACATATCTAGGTATTATAAATGATAAAGAATGCTAATATAGATATAAAATCGATATTTTTTTGAAAATAGCCTACTATGATCGAAACCAAAAATGCTTTAAATTGCATTTTAAAACATATCTAGGTATTATAAATGATAAAAAATGCTAATATAGATATAAAATCAATATTTTTTTGAAAATAGCCTACTATGATTGAAACCAAAAATGCTTTAAATTGCATTTTAAAACATATCTAGGTATTATAAATGATAAAGAATTCTAATATAGATATAAAATCGATATTTTTATGAAAATAGCCTACTATGATTGAAACCAAAAATGCTTTAAATTGCATTTGAAAACACATCTAGGTAGTATAAATGATAAAGAATGCTAATATAGATATAAAATCGATATTTTTTTGAAAATAGCCTACTATGATCACAACCAAAAATGCTTTAAATTGCATTTTAAAACATATCTAGGTATTATAAATGATAAAGAATGCTAATATAGATATAAAATCGATATTTTTTTGAAAATAGCCTACTATGATCGAAACAAAAAATGCTTTAAATGGCATTTTAAAACATATCTAGGTATTATAAATGATAAAGAATGCTAATATAGATATAAAATCGATATTTTTTTGAAAATAGCCTACTATGATCGAAACCAAAAATGCTTTAAATTGCATTTTAAAACATATCTAGGTATTATAAATGATAAAGAATGCTAATATAGATATAAAATCGATATTTTTTTTGAAAATAGCCTACTATGATCGAAACAAAAAATGCTTTAAATGGCATTTTAAAACATATCTAGGTATTATAAATGATAAAGAATGCTAATATAGATATAAAATCGATATTTTTTTGAAAATAGCCTACTATGATCGAAACCAAAAATGCTTTAAATTGCATTTTAAAACATATCTAGGTATTATAAATGATAAAGAATGCTAATATAGATATAAAATCGATATTTTTTTTGAAAATAGCCTACTATGATCGAAACAAAAAATGCTTTAAATGGCATTTTAAAACATATCTAGGTATTATAAATGATAAAGAATGCTAATATAGATATAAAATCGATATTTTTTTGAAAATAGCCTACTATGATCAAAACCAAAAATGCTTTAAATTGCATTTGAAAACATATCTAGATATTATAAATGATTAAGAATGCTAATAAAGATATAAAATCGATATTTTTTTGAAAATAGCCTACTATGATCGAAACCAAAAATGCTTTAAATTGCATTTTAAAATATATCTAGGTAGTATAAATGATAAAGAATGCTAATACAGATATAAAATCGATATTTTTTTGAAAATAGCCTACTATGATCACAACCAAAAATTCTTTAAATTGCATTTGAAAACATATCTAGATATTATAAATGATTAAGAATGCTAATATAGATATAAAATCGATATTTTTTTGAAAATAGCCTACTATGATCGAAACCAAAAATGCTTTAAATTGCATTTGAAAACATATCTAGGTATTATAAATGATAAAGAATGCTAATATAGATATAAAATCGATATTTTTTTGAAAATAGCCTACTATGATCAAAACCAAAAATGCTTTAAATTGCATTTTAAAATATATCTAGGTAGTATAAATGATAAAGAATGCTAATATAGATATAAAATCGATATTTTTTTGAAAATAGCCTACTATGATCGAAACCAAAAATGCTTTAAATTGCATTTTAAATCATATCTAGGTATTATAAATGATAAAAAATGCTAATATAGATATAAAATCGATATTTTTTTGAAAATAGCCTACTATGATCAAAACCAAAAATGCTTTAAATTGCATTTTAAAATATATCTAGGTAGTATAAATGATAAAGAATGCTAATATAGATATAAAATCGATATTTTTTTGAAAATAGCCTACTATGATCAAAACCAAAAATGCTTTAAATTGCATTTTAAAATATATCTAGGTAGTATAAATGATAAAGAATGCTAATATAGATATAAAATCGATATTTTTTTGAAAATAGCCTACTATGATCGAAACCAAAAATGCTTTAAATTGCATTTTAAAACATATCTAGGTATTATAAATGATAAAAAAATGCTAATATAGATATAAAATCAATATTTTTTTGAAAATAGCCTACTATGATTGAAACCAAAAATGCTTTAAATTGCATTTTAAAACATATCTAGGTATTATAAATGATAAAGAATTCTAATATAGATATAAAATCGATATTTTTTTGAAAATAGCCTACTATGATTGAAACCAAAAATGCTTTAAATTGCATTTGAAAACACATCTAGGTAGTATAAATGATAAAGAATGCTAATATAGATATAAAATCGATATTTTTTTGAAAATAGCCTACTATGATCACAACCAAAAATGCTTTAAATTGCATTTTAAAACATATCTAGGTATTATAAATGATAAAGAATGCTAATATAGATATAAAATCGATATTTTTTTGAAAATAGCCTACTATGATCGAAACAAAAAATGCTTTAAATGGCATTTTAAAACATATCTAGGTATTATAAATGATAAAGAATGCTAATATAGATATAAAATCGATATTTTTTTGAAAATAGCCTACTATGATCGAAACCAAAAATGCTTTAAATTGCATTTTAAAACATATCTAGGTATTATAAATGATAAAGAATGCTAATATAGATATAAAATCGATATTTTTTTTGAAAATAGCCTACTATGATCGAAACAAAAAATGCTTTAAATGGCATTTTAAAACATATCTAGGTATTATAAATGATAAAGAATGCTAATATAGATATAAAATCGATATTTTTTTGAAAATAGCCTACTATGATCAAAACCAAAAATGCTTTAAATTGCATTTGAAAACATATCTAGATATTATAAATGATTAAGAATGCTAATAAAGATATAAAATCGATATTTTTTTGAAAATAGCCTACTATGATCGAAACCAAAAATGCTTTAAATTGCATTTTAAAATATATCTAGGTAGTATAAATGATAAAGAATGCTAATATAGATATAAAATCGATATTTTTTTGAAAATAGCCTACTATGATCACAACCAAAAATTCTTTAAATTGCATTTGAAAACATATCTAGATATTATAAATGATTAAGAATGCTAATATAGATATAAAATCGATATTTTTTTGAAAATAGCCTACTATGATCGAAACCAAAAATGCTTTAAATTGCATTTGAAAACATATCTAGGTAGTATAAATGATAAAGAATGCTAATATAGATATAAAATCGATATTTTTTTGAAAATAGCCTACTATGATCAAAACCAAAAATGCTTTAAATTGCATTTTAAAATATATCTAGGTAGTATAAATGATAAAGAATGCTAATATAGATATAAAATCGATATTTTTTTGAAAATAGCCTACTATGATCGAAACCAAAAATGCTTTAAATTGCATTTTAAATCATATCTAGGTATTATAAATGATAAAAAATGCTAATATAGATATAAAATCGATATTTTTTTGAAAATAGCCTACTATGATCAAAACCAAAAATGCTTTAAATTGCATTTTAAAATATATCTAGGTAGTATAAATGATAAAGAATGCTAATATAGATATAAAATCGATATTTTTTTGAAAATAGCCTACTTTGATTGAAACCAAAAATGCTTTAAATTGCATTTTAAAACATATCTAGGTATTATAAATGATAAAAAATGCTAATATAGATATAAAATCGATATTTTTTTGAAAATAGCCTACTATGATCGAAACCAAAAATGCTTTAAATTGCATTTTAAAACATATCTAGGTATTATAAATGATAAAAAATGCTAATATAGATATAAAATCAATATTTTTTTGAAAATAGCCTACTATGATTGAAACCAAAAATGCTTTAAATTGCATTTTAAAACATATCTAGGTATTATAAATGATAAAGAATTCTAATATAGATATAAAATCGATATTTTTTTGAAAATAGCCTACTATGATTGAAACCAAAAATGCTTTAAATTGCATTTGAAAACACATCTAGGTAGTATAAATGATAAAGAATGCTAATATAGATATAAAATCGATATTTTTTTGAAAATAGCCTACTATGATCACAACCAAAAATGCTTTAAATTGCATTTTAAAACATATCTAGGTATTATAAATGATAAAGAATGCTAATATAGATATAAAATCGATATTTTTTTGAAAATAGCCTACTATGATCGAAACAAAAAATGCTTTAAATGGCATTTTAAAACATATCTAGGTATTATAAATGATAAAGAATGCTAATATAGATATAAAATCGATATTTTTTTGAAAATAGCCTACTATGATCGAAACCAAAAATGCTTTAAATTGCATTTTAAAACATATCTAGGTATTATAAATGATAAAGAATGCTAATATAGATATAAAATCGATATTTTTTTTGAAAATAGCCTACTATGATCGAAACAAAAAATGCTTTAAATGGCATTTTAAAACATATCTAGGTATTATAAATGATAAAGAATGCTAATATAGATATAAAATCGATATTTTTTTGAAAATAGCCTACTATGATCGAAACCAAAAATGCTTTAAATTGCATTTTAAAACATATCTAGGTATTATAAATGATAAAGAATGCTAATATAGATATAAAATCGATATTTTTTTGAAAATAGCCTACTATGATTGAAACCAAAAATGCTTTAAATTGCATTTGAAAACACATCTAGGTAGTATAAATGATAAAGAATGCTAATATAGATATAAAATCGATATTTTTTTGAAAATAGCCTACTATGATCACAACCAAAAATGCTTTAAATTGCATTTTAAAACATATCTAGGTATTATAAATGATAAAGAATGCTAATATAGATATAAAATCGATATTTTTTTGAAAATAGCCTACTATGATCGAAACAAAAAATGCTTTAAATGGCATTTTAAAACATATCTAGGTATTATAAATGATAAAGAATGCTAATATAGATATAAAATCGATATTTTTTTGAAAATAGCCTACTATGATCGAAACCAAAAATGCTTTAAATTGCATTTTA
The DNA here is from genome assembly GCA_917627325.4 of Chironomus riparius. NCBI lineage: Eukaryota > Metazoa > Arthropoda > Insecta > Diptera > Chironomidae > Chironomus > Chironomus riparius. Next base: position 50,920,996 of record OU895878.1, read on the forward strand.
AAACATATCTAGGTATTATAAATGATAAAGAATGCTAATATAGATATAAAATCGATATTTTTTTGAAAATAGCCTACTATGATCGAAACCAAAAATGCTTTAAATTGCATTTTAAAACATATCTAGGTATTATAAATGATAAAAAATGCTAATATACAGGGGGAAATTTACTCAGCCTAAAATTTTTTTTGAGTAAAAATTTATTAAAACAAAAGCGTAAAAAACGAGTAAAAAGTGTAAAAAAAGAGTAAAATGTGTAAAAAAAAGAGTAAAATGTGTAAAAAAAGAGTAAAAAGTGTAAAAAAAGAGTAAAAAGCGTAGAAAAAGTGTAAAAAAAGAGTAAAAAGTGCACTTTTTACTCTTTTTTTACGCTTTTTACTCTTTTTTTACACTTTTTTACGCTTTTTACTCTTTTTTTACACTTTTTTTTACACTTTTTACTCTTTTTTTACACTTTTTACTCTTTTTTTACGCTTTTGTTTTAATAAATTTTTACTCAAAAAAAATTTTAGGCTGAGTAAATTTCCCCCTGCTAATATAGATATAAATTCGATTTTTTTCGATTTTCAAGAGGCTATAGCAAGTCATGGTTAAGTCAAAATATAGTCATATGGGGTATTTTTGTAAAGCTCTTGCTGAGGACTATAAGATAGATTTCAATTTAATATCTAGTTTGAAAAAAAGTCTGGTGCCGCAAGAATTTTAAGAAAATGACAATTTTTCCTAGGTTTTCCAACTTTGACAGCTTCAAAACTACTGAAAATTTGAGAATTTAGAAAAATGATTTTTGATCCCCCCCAATTGCTTTTGTTGTGTGATCAAATGGCAAAAGAATTATTTTCCGAGACCCTTATGGCTGAGCTTTGACCCTGATCACCAAATGTGTAGACCCAAAAAAGACGTTTTTTGGCTTTTTGAAGGCATAGATGATGTACAAATGTAAAAATTTATGTACAGAAAAATCCGGCCTCCTAAAACACATATTTTGGTACCCTTTGAGATTTTTGAAAATGAGTCCTTGAAGTATTAAAAAAATTGTGTTTTTCGTGAAACTAATAACGTACACGCTTTTTTGTGGAAGTTAATTTAATGGCGATGCTTTTATGGGAAATTTAGTCTTATTGCTTATTTTTCAGATTGGTCAGAAATGCAAAGTACAAAAGATCCTCAAAATAAAGTCAAAAATTTACAAGTTTTACGAGCACACGTGTAGATTTTATATACTTTATAACTTCCCAGAATCCCCAAGAGACAATTTACTAGATTGCATGACTTAAAGTGCCTTTTGTTATTCTAGGAACTCTATAGAGCTCTGAACTTTACATGCTGTAAATATGATTTTTGTCACAATATTTACCAACTCACGTTTAACTCATAATCACAAATTCAACTTCCGAATATAGGACGAATGTCATGTCTCGAGGGATTTTATGTTGTGCCACGTGTAATAAATTTTACCCTATCTACAATGAATGAGAAGAAACTTTTTGAACCATAAAATTGACCTTTTCCATACAATGTAATTTAATATATCGAAAAATGTTAAAGAATTGGAAGCCGAAAAATTATAATGAGAAGATTTTTCTAAAGAATTTTTGAAGTTCTCACGACCGTTTCAGGTTCGAATCTCACTTTGGATTCACTCCTTAGAAGTCTTCTAATTCTTAAATTAAAAATTTGAACAATCGGAACTAGATTTTTAATTAAACATTTAAACAAAGGATTCAATGCGGTACCAAAACAAAGCTCGTGTCAACATCAAACATTCCCAAAAGAATTTTTTTCGATTAAATTTTATAGCAAGCTTTAATATTGAAACAAAAGTTCCCAATTCTTCAATGTCATAAATTCAATTGAAATGGATCGTTTACATAGAATTGTCCTGAGTCGTCATATACAATAAAATACTTTATTGTTTTTCTTAGAAAAGTTGTTATTCAGCCTACATGCAAACCACTCAAGTAACAGCCAAAAATACTCAATATTTCTTACAATTTTATTGTTTACTTAAAAAGAAAGTTTTTTTTTTGTTGAATGACAAACAGAAAAAAAAAAAAAAAAAAAACCTTTACCTATTCAGATCAATTGTGATCCAGAGGTGCGCTAGGGCGATTCGCAGCTAATGAGAGTTTAACGAGTGAGGATGCGCCAAACCACTGCACTCAAACCTAGACCTACAATTTATAGTGGGATCCGAACCACTCCTTTGATGACATTTCTGTCTGTAGCCTACAAAGGAAGGCTGTGAGCCTCATTTCCAGTACATATGATTCGAAAAAGAACAAGTGAAAAATTTCCCATACCCAGTCTCGAACCCATGATCGCTGTGTCGGTGTTGCAATAATTAGGTACCGAAGTACTAAACCATTCCGCCACCGAGCCACTTCAGCTCACAGAATGACAAACAGACAAACCAAAAATAGCAAACGCCTTCATAAATGGATACAATCACACAAGAAACAGCCTAAGAAGATGCTGCACAAACTTTAAGGGAGCTAAAAAGTTTTCTTTCAAAGAACATAATCCTTCAATTCAAAAAATATTTATGCCGACAAATCTTTCAGCTCTTTTACAATGCAAATTTTCTCTCTTTTTTCAACATTAAAAAGGAAGAAGAAATAAGAATCACAGAAAATCTTTCTGCCTTCATTCTCGAATAAGGAACACACAAAAAAAGAAAGAAAGAAAAAGTCTTTAAGAATCTCTTGAGTCAAGTTATTGTATGTTTTTCCTGGTGAAGAAAAAATAAAGCAGCAAGTAAGACTCTTTGCTTGTTATTTTACTTTTCCGACGACATTGAATAAATCTTTGAGAAGAAAAAAAAATTACTGCATCGCATAATAAAGCATAAGATCTCTTCCTCCTTTTTTTGTGTGTTGTCGCACAAAAGAAGCAATAAAGGAAATAGACAAAAGAAAAGACCAAATGACGCTACATTGGCATTTAAGGATATTTACGTTCTGTACAAATTTACTACACTTTTATAACAAATATTTATTGCACGATAAAGGAACGAAAGTGAATTTACTTAGGAGTCGTTAGCAAATTGCGTTTATCAAAATATTGGATTTTTACTGCCTTTTTCTATAGCTTTTGTGGCAATTTGAGATCAATTGAAACAGTTGCTCAGAATAAACCATTTGAAAGAGATCAAAATTGAGGATTTTTGTGTAATCAGGGTTGCACTCCTGAAACCGAGATCAGAACAGTCAGCAGAATATGATTCGTAACTTCCTTCAATGAGCTTAACATTCCTCATCATATGTGAACAACCCCAACAGTACTAAAAGTGAATCAACTAATGTCAGAACGTGTACGCGAGTGAACAAATGGATATGAATGAAGCAAGACAATGTATGAAAATTGTTAAATGTATGTGCAAGGTAGATATGAGATATACAATATAATGTTAATAAATAAAGCAAACTGTTTACTTTTGTCATTAGGAAAATATTCCATTGAAAATATTAAAATTTGTACACACAAACTCAAATTTGTGAAGCTTTTTGCTTCCTTATTTGCTATTTGTACGTAAATATAGAGAACAGCACAAACACTCGCTTATAAAGTGAGGTAAATCTCTCCTTTTTTGTTGTTTTGTAAGCCTCTGCCTTTTATTTACTATTTGAACAGTCGAAGGCCAACAAATGTTTAGTTGTTAAAGCACTTGCGATTCATTCATTTGCAAAATATACAAACTTTTTGGCTCAACCGCTGTTGTATTATACTTTCGTTTTTATTCCTCAGTTCAGTCTATGAAAAATTCAAATAAAGAACGGAGGAGGGATGTAAACAGGAAAACATTCTCATTGTATTCACCATATGTGTGTGTGTGAGTGTTTGTGTGAAACTCACATAATGTATGTTTAATGTCTATATTTATTTTTGCGCTTTAGATGAATCCTTTGGTATTATCATTTTCATCTCCCATTAATGTCATCATTATCTTTACTTTTTCGTCTCTAGTAAGAGTTTTATAAACCTTCTAACAAAAACTATGAGGATTTTAAATTAATTAAATGATAGATATAGAACAATAATAGTTATCTTTACAGTGTAAGTTCATCTTTATGTGATAACAAGAATATTATAGAGTTTTTTATGATGAGAACAAGCTATGGGATTTTAGATGGGTTTTGTTTGGCTTAAAACATGACTAAAATAATTGAATTTTTGATGACTTTAATTTTTTGAGAATTGTGCGAATTTTTGTTGGAATGTAATGCCTGAGGGATCGGAATCTAGTGGGATTCGAACCTTTGTCCTTACACAAGTGAAGATTACTGTTTTTCAGTCTCTTGCTTAATTAGTCAACGACAGATGCCTTACTTTTGCACTGACAGATTCGATTACATATGGCTTGACACTGGTCTCGACCGCACGTAACAGGAAAATGGCTAATCAAAGGCATAGTCAGAAATTTTCGATGAACAATAGAAGAAGATCTGAAAATTAACCTTTAATCGTCCCAGAATCGCTTAACATAACCTCTAAGTACAATTAAACCTGTTGATATAAAACATCTGAAGATACTGAAACAACAATCATAATTCAGATTATGAATAAAGACACAGTGTGGGCTTGATAATTTAACAGTTTCTATCCTACACAGTTTCATTCTATTTGTAATGTTATTTTGCTCAGTAAGCTCTACAGCATCCAACATAGACTGCAACATTTTTTTTAATTCTTCTTCCACTTAGACTAATTACTTACTAGGTATGTTGTATGATTAAAAGAAAGCAAGAGCAACTTTTGATATTTAATGACATTTTTACTGCCTACACAAAAGATTCTCTGACATTTTCAAAAATATTCAATATCTATTTTGAGATTATTGTTCAATAATAAAATACTTCGTGTCTCATGTTGCTTTATTTTTGGTAGCTTTTCTTGTTCTCTTAGATGAGTCCACTTTAGATGAAAATATCATTTCGCTTATTGTCATAGGCCTCAGCTAACCCATAAAGACTATATGTATGATATTAAATTTATATTATGTATAAATAGATTCTTTGGGTTCATGTTCAATATTTATTATCCAAAGTGTACTTGAATTTATTATTTAAGCAATTTCTTTACTGGCACTCGCATTTGACATTCAATAATGGCATGAGAAATATTCAGTTGAAAAGTAAATAATTGTACATATTGTTGGCAAACATGTTTTATAACTTTGAACAAAATTTCGATCTTCAATGTTAATAAAAACAAAGAAAAAAGATTTCATTTTTCAATTAGAATTAGAGCGCATTTGTAAGTTAATAGATTAAATGTTAAATTTGGCTTTCTTTAAATGTCAAGCAACATTCATGTTAAGTGACAGCTAGCTTTCAAACTAGCTGATCTAGTTTTACGAGGAGTATTAAAATTTCAATGATACCAAAACTTGACCTTAATCAGAGGTGGATAACCTTTTTAACAACTTTAACCCTTCGTGATAAGCCATGACCAAAACCGCACACGGCATACGGTTCGTGAGAATTCTAGAGTTTTTTCGGACACACTGGTGTGCCGCGGTACATGAATCGGCCATCGCAAGCCTAGACAATCTGAATCTTTAAAAAGAAATTCAACAAAAACCTCTCGGTTGAAAGACTTTAAGACAAACAATGAATAAACCCGACTTTAAATCGCTCGAGAGAAAAATATGCTAAGAAAAACAAAAAAGAAGTTTTTTTGTGAAATGTTACAAAATATACATGCACAGTTCTTCCTATTCCTCTCTTTTCAAGTAGGATTTTTCTTTTCATTTTGTTGAATTATGTTGACTTAACAAACATATATTTGATTCGCAAATGTCAATCAATTTGAGATACATTCGCAAAATATATGCAAGAAAAATACTCTGACGCAAAGCATATAAAATTGGAATATTTAAATTCAATTCAATGCTGAATAACTTCTAAAGTTGATTTTTTGTTTTAAAGAAAAACATCTTTTAAAGATTCGATTTAAATTGAATTTTTTTTTTCCCCTCATTGAGAAATTATTCGATTTTATGTTCCAATTCGAAACAAATAAATTTAGGATATTTACGAATAAATGAAATTGAAAATTCTCCGTACACGTGCTTCACATTTCTCATTCAGCTTGTTTTCAGCATCATGAAACTATTTGCTTGGAGAAAAATTTTCTATAAAATTTTATAAGTAATGCGAGATCATTTTCTTAAAAAGTAGATGAGAACGTTTTATACATTTTTTTTGAGTAATTGATTCGTAGAATTGATATATTTAAATCAATCTTGTTCTACTGATAAAAATGTTGATATTCGGAATATAAATGGATCAAAGCATATTAGCTGTATGCTAGGAATACGAACTTCAAATGAAAGATTGATATAAATGATACAGGAAGAAATTCTGGATGCTAAATGATTATTATGTAAATGGAGTCAAGTATAATATTTAAATTACATGTCTTTACAGATGAAAGAAAGATTTAACTTTTAAAAATTGCATTACTGCAGTCTTAAAGAATAAAGTTTCGAATTTTTTTTAATTTAAAATGTAATTTTAGTTGGAATTCTACCAGTAGCAACTATTGATAGTCTAACTTAAAGAACATATTATCAATAAACATAAGACACACGTTTAATCCCAGCTTGAGATTAATTTTTAAAAATCTTGACACTTTAAACTACTAAAATCTATAAATCTTGCATCAAGAACTCTTCATCTACTTCATCTAAAAGTATATATTAATAGATTATTCATTGAAAATTCTCTTTTCAATTTCTACGAATATTTTATTAGCCTTTCAAGAAACAAATGAATTATTTCAAAAATCTTCTTGGAAGGAAATTTACAAATAACAATAAGAAATCGCTTTCACGTGATCTTGTTTGTTACTACACAAGATGTACTCTCAGGTGATTTCTTAATCTGACATTAAATCTTATTAAACTGAATTATTACGCATAAAATTATCTTACCTACGAGATGTACAAAAGTAACATCATAATTCAAAAATTATTTACGCTTTTATGCTAATTTATTACATTACCAAACAATTAAAGTCGTTCGCAGAAGATGGTCTTAAATTTTAAAACTTTAAGGGTTAAAAACTATCAATCAGAATTCAAGAGCATCACTTTTCTGTCAGAACATAAAGTTCAAAGTAGAATGAAAACATAACAAACTTAAAAACGCATTTTCAAAATTATAATTGTATTTTTAAAAGCTCAAATGTCTTATTGACATTGAAGTGCTGATCTTAACTTCTATTTCACCTCAAAATTGCCAAGTCTTTGGTAATTCCTAGAAACTCCTAGATCAGTGATAAAAAGTCAAGCTAGCTTTCAAAAGTTCTAACAAAACAAAAAAAAACTCGAAAGAAAATCAATTTCCTGCAAAACTTCTAATCTTCATATGCTCCAGGTAGTCTTAATCTACAGTTCTGCCACTAATGTGTCTTAGAAATTTCTAAAAATAACAAAAAAAAATCTTTTTTTATTTCCACTCGAATGCTTGATTATCCACACCTTTCACTATTTTCTGTGTCATTTATTCAACACGTTCCATCCTCAGTTATTTCACAAGAGTTTTTCCTCATTTCTTTCTTCTTACTCGAGATGAGATAAAAGACAAAAAAGAAACGAAAGAAAAAAGGAAAAAGATATGAATGAAAACTTGAATGTGAGGTTAATCCTTAGCAAGTAGATGTAAGCATATAAAAACAACATTTCGTTACTTTTCAATATTTTTCTTCAACTTTTCCTTTTTTTTGCACCTCACCTTTTCTCTTTCTGTTTTAAGTATTCAATTCTTTTGTATATATAAAAAAAACCAATACACAGATTCTCTCAAATACCAATAAATTATTCATATTATAAAAGAACTAGAAAAGTTTCTCTATCTTAAAATGCAGAGCTTGAGAATGAAAGAAGATTGAAAAAAAAACAGAGAGAAGTCATAGTATGAGGTAAAATGAGAAATGCAGAGTGAAAAAACTTTTTCATTTCTATATTCGTGAATATAAAGCATGCTTTCAGCAGTGTTGTTAATGCAGAAGCCTAGCTAAGATAAGTGAATGTTCAAGCAGTGAATGATTGTTTTGGTTTGATCTAATTTTTTAAAGCTGAGATTAAAAACTATTTTGTTCATTTCGCTGTAGATGAAACAGATCAGAGTCTGAATTCACAACAATTTTTATAATGTCTAGTTTATTTAATTGATTTTTCGTTCAAGAACAAATCATAGATATTTAATTAAATATTCAACATGTTTGACCTAAACTTGATTAACCTTGACCTTACAACTTCTCCAATTTTATTGCAATATCTCCAGTTTTTCAAAATTTTTGAGAGATCTAATGTTTGATCATATTTTTGTAACTAAGATAGTGAAAGATTTATAGCAAATGTTGTTAAATAACATAATTTAAAGTGAATAATTTGAATTGATTACAATTGAATTAATGTTGATTAATCAATAATTCTTGAGATATATCTGAGGATTGAAGTTCAAATGTCAAATAAGAAAACGAAAATGATCAAAAGCTATTGATCAGTTCCTTATCGTTAGTACAAACTTTGATGTAAAATAAATATTATCTACTCAAAGACATAGTACGGCTCAAATGTTTTTTTGACCCCAACGACTGCAAACAAAGAGTAATAATAATAGTGCTTTTATTTAGTGAATTATGTTTAGCTACATTTGGAAAATTATTTAACACCAACCTTCAAGGTTTTAATTTAAATACCATTTGATTATTAATTAGATTTTGAATGTATGAATTAATTAAATTTGGATGAAAAATGTGAAAAAAAAACATCCCATGTGGCAAACAAAGAAAACTTCAGTTAGATTCGAAAAATTCAGACTGAAATTCGAACTGTTTCGAGCTTTTAAATTTTTTTAAAAAATAAATGATCGTTAGGGAATTAATAAAAATATATTTATTTAAGTTATTTTTTGAAGCAAAAGTATTCCTTTTATAACCAATCGACTTTGAAATTGTAATTTTACTCTAAATTCATCAAAAACATTTAATAATTTTTCAATTATATCTTGACAATGTTCAAAATCGACTTCAATTTGTGCAATTACTGTATTGATGAATTTCTTGTTAAAGGAAGGAAGAACATTAGGTAAAACAATTAAGCTGTCTATAAATAAATTCAAGAATACACAAAAAATATTTTTTTTCACAGCAATATTCATTATTATGCAATTTAAGAAATTCAATCCACTTATCTTTATGCACAGAGCTTTTTGGAAGTTCAAACAAAGGTATTTTATTCGTTTTCTTTCCTTTCCAACCAGTAATTACACAATTTCTGACCCTTTTAAAAAAATGAAATTTTATAAATTCAATAAAGACTAAGAAATGTAAACAAATATTTTCAACGGAAATTTTAAATTCAAATAAAGTTCGAAAATGAAGTACCTATTTCCGAAAATGAGTTCTTGTTTGCAGTCGTTGGTTTTGACCAAGTTTTGACTGAAAAGCTCAATTATTTTTGATTCGATGATCACAATGCTATAAGTTAAAGCTTCAAAAATCAGAAGTAGACTAAAAATTTGTTTGAAGGGTCTAATAACTATACGAAGAGAAAACAACTAAATATAGTTGCAAATATAATTTAAATACTAAACGACAGTTGAATATGCTCTCAAAAATTCTAGATTATATCAATAAATTTTAACTTATGCCTTATTCGCCTTAAGCAAGTCTTATTAGATTTAATGTTGCATCTACCAAGTTGTCAGATATCAACACTGGCACATTTTATATATTTTAAACAGGTATGAACGCCTTTATGCTTCTTCTTTCTTCAGCTATTTCACTGCTTAAGTGTAATACTTACTATAATTTTAAAAAATATATCTAAAGGAGGGGCATAAAAAACCTCTTAAAAGTTTTTACAAAAAAAAAGAGTTCCCACAATAAATCACAAAAAAAAATGAAAACAACTTAACAGTTACAGTCTTGCATTGAAGTGAATGAATGTATATAGAAAAAAAATTAAATTTAATACAGTTTAGTCTAAACATTATGCATGCTAATATAACAAATTGAAGTGAAAACTTTTCATTTTATATATTTTATTTTTCAATTGCACTTTAGCGTTAAACGTGCACAATTTATGAAGAAGAGATGGAGATAGAGCGAGACTGAAGAGAAATATAAAATTTTAAAATGGAAAGCAATCTACAAAATGCAGCATATGTCATGATTTATTGAAGCAACAAAATTAAAAGACAATTTCGGGTTATATGTGAATTGTATACATGCATGCATGAAACATACGAATTGAATTCAATTTGCTGTGAAATGGCAACAAAATCTTTGACATAAAATGTATTTTAATCAATTTCTTAATAAAATAAAAATCCCATATATACATTGTGCCTTACACTTAAAATGCAAATGAATACATTCATTGATTATGTCGTATAAAATGTACTTAAAATAACTTAACTAGAAAAGAACTTCCTTGATGCGCGCGAGAAAAAAAAATCAGCATAGAATCAAAATAAAATGAAATAAAACAGAAAGTCTAAACAATATGGATTCAACTATACTTGACATCATTTCTAAAAGCTTTTATGAATCTCGCACATGTTCAACGGCATTTTACAACGTCGGATATATATTCTGGCTTCTGTTTTCCTTCACACCATTCGTGAGATGGGAAAAAATTTCAATTTTCGTTGTTTCGAGAAACTTTCAAGTGTCATTGTTGAATTACTATTGTACATTCTACAACTATGTAATCAACTTTGGAATATCTCAATGTTCCTACTCACGTAGTAATTCATGGCGAAAATGGCGAACAGTAGATTGAATACATTCACATTTTATAAGTGGTATTCCGTCATTGCTGATTTTCTTCTTAGCCTTGTTACTCGCAATTTACTCTTAAGTGTGCTTTTTGTTTTAGGCAGTTTTACGATGTTTCTTAGTTTCGTACTTTTTGGAATGATTTTATTTTTTTTTAAATTTTAACAGATTTTAAATTCTTGATTTCCATAAGTATAGTCTTTGAACATAAGTTTTATAAAACTTTCAAAAGTGCAAACTTTTTCTTTTTAAAAAACCAAAATCTTTAAAAGAATTGCATGTCACTTAATTCAAAGATAGAAAATTATCTCCTCGTGACTCCTTCGCTTGAATAAATTTAAAATTAAAACTTTTAGAAAAAAAAAATTCACAAAGAATAAAACTTTACGATGTCAAATAAAAAGTTTCTAATCATAAAGTTCCCCTAATCTCCAAGTTCATCTCGCCCATTTCTCCTGTATTATCTTACATAGTAAGGAACGAAAGGAGAGGAATTTTCAATGATTCAAAGCATTTGAAAATGCAATGAAGGAAAATTGAAAGAATCTGTTTGAAATTCCAAGTGAAATAAATTTTGAATGTAAAAAGACATTCTTTTTACAAATCACTTTTTATTTCTTTCGATTTCTTACCGAAATAAAACGTAGAGAGTAAGAATAGAAGTCGTTAGCAAATAATGTCCATGATAGACAGCATCTGTATTTTAACCGTCTTTTTAGATTCAAAATTTCTAGTAACAGAGCCAACTTAATGTCAAAGAAATTCAAATATTATCATAACGGAAATTTCATTTATTTTTTGAACGAATCTAGGAAGTATAGGAATGTCTTTTGCCTCAACTTTGAGTCCTCTTAATTTTATTCGCTGACCCCCTTAGCATCTCACATCAACGCCAAATGACCCCCAAATAAAAAAAACCTCCATTATCAGCTGTAAGATTGAATAGATTGAGGAAGTAAGAGCTGTAATCACATAAAAGTGCAACGTGTAAAACGAAGAAGAGAAAATAAAGCTTTTTTTTTTGCATGAATATAAACTAGCAAATCAATGCAATTTCACATGGCATATATAAGACGAGTGAACAATCTATATATGTGTATGCATTATGCAAAAAAGCAATAAATATTTCAAATAGTAAAAAAAAGGAGAAGGAAAAGCAAGAAAAAAATGAATTCACGAGTATTCATGAGAATGCAAATTTATGAGCATATTTACGACTTATTCCCTCCTATTCACACAACAAACGGTTAATAATTTATTCCTTGCAGGGAAAAAAACAAGCGAATAAGAAGAGAGAGAAAGCAGAAATCTATTTAACAAGATTTGAAAACTTAATCCATTTTACTCACACCCGCAAAAGCCTCATAAAATATACATATATAGAAGAAATTTGTAGCTTGTACATTGTAACAACGATAATACTAAAAAAAACTTTTTTTCTCCTTTTCATCGTTTTGTATTTTGTACACACATATTCTTAATGTGAGGAAAAGAGACTAAAGGAATTACTGAACCCGTCACAGACATGTAAATGACTTTAGCGCATTTAACACGATAATAATTAGGATAATGCTTGGGTGGATATGCACTGAGTTTTGTAAAAGTGTTTGTCTGGCAAGAAAATTGAAACTGGCACGAGTCTAGCTTGATTTGGTCTAGAGCTTTCATTTCATACTGAAAAGTCTTTCTAAAAAGTCTTCAGCATTGTGTGGATTGCTTGTCATATCGATGACAGTCTATGCAAGAATTTAAAAATCAATACTTAGAGTAAGTATAACAACAGATTCTCATTAATAAAGCTCAATACTCTAGATTCCACTGTGCTTCGACATCACATTTTGTTAAAGGAACTTCCAGAGTTTATAATTTAAATTTTTCTTGACTTATTTAAAGGTTATGAGGTTTTTTGATTCAATGTGTTAATAGTTTAGTGTTTTGATGCTTGAAAACAGTGGCAATGACAAAATTTTCAATGTTCGATGAAAGTTGACATTTTAAATGCAGATCACAGCTTTTGTTTAAAAACTCCATATAGGAAAACTTTGTCAAAGAAGTTGATAGGTGGTTAAGATCAAATCAAAACTGATTTTCTAGGTTTAAGTACCTAAAATATTCTGAGTCTTAGCTGGTTAAATTATAAATAACCAAAATTCACATCGTTTCAACGATTATCTTTGTTTATGTATTTCAATTGTAGATCAGAGCCTAGCTTTAAAGCTCTTTCACTTATTCAGTCATAAAAATTTGTTGTAAAAGGGCAATTCTTTGGATGAGTGGAATTTGAAAAAAATGAGCTTTCATAATCCAATGTCAATGAGTTTTGTGTCAATAAAATGTTTTCTTTAATTTCATATTACCACGAAGAAATAATAAGCCTGAATTTTCGTAGATCATTAGGCATAATTAAATCTTTACAAGTGATCTATTGAAATGTTACAACTCACCCAAATTAAGTGCAAAATTGAAAAAATATGTTTGAAAATTTTGTATTTTTTCACGGATTAAGACAAAAAAAGCTTTTTTATAACTCGATGACACAAGGAAATTTTTCAAAGAATTAAAATATTTCAATAATTAATGACTTAAAGCACATGAAAAAGCAACTTAATTAAAGATTTTTGCCTGCTCTATAACTTAGTAAAAGTTATTCAATGTGGATATCAATAGTTTTCTCTAATTTTTGATTCTTCGGATGATGAAAATTGAAAATTCCGATTTCTGTCATCGAGTTATTGTCTGAAGAATCCAAATAACTTAATTAATATAGCGATTAGAAGTATATGATATCAAAAGGAGTGTTCATTTTAGATTTTTACATCGATAAGAATCATAAAATCAGTATCTCTGATGGGAAACATGAATAAAATTTCGATTTTTTGCTGAATTTTTTTCCAAAAGTCATCCAAAGAATTGCCCAAAATCAAAAAAAATGTTATTTTTTCCCCAATTAATTTAGATCTGAACTCAATATCTAGCTTTTTGTTGTTTAAAGTAAGTAATAGCAGTAAATGATCAAAATAATCCAAACTTACCTGATAAAAGTTGTGTTCCGTTTGATGAATTTTAACTGAGCAAATGAGAATTTTGATTTTCTTAAAACTTGAATTTTTCAATGATTACTAAAGTTTTAAGTAAGAAATTGTGAAGATTTAACCAGAAAATCTCTTTTGTAATAATTAATTAAGGTTTTATCTCAAAAGCTTCACTTAAAAAGAGAAGCTAGGTGCAAGTGACAAGGGGACTATACTTTGTCATCATCAGACAATCCCAAACCGCAATATAAACTTGAAATAGAAAAATTTTCCGAGAAATCATACGAAAATAAAATGATGACAGAAACACAAAACAAAGTGAGGACGTAAGCACCTTTCCATTTGTGAAATTGTGTTAAAAAACGAAGATTTATAGCAAAGTCATTCAACCGTAAAAGACTTCGTGTAGAAAGAATTGAAATAGATGACAGAGATAGTGGAAAGAACAACTATTAAAAAAATCTTTTAATGCAACTTAAAAGGCTGCCATAAATTATAAAAAGTTATATCCTTACGTCTTATCTCATTCTTCATATAGATTTCATCTCTTTTGTTGCCACGATTCACTTACTCAATCCACTCCATTTCCATCCAGCATGAACAAATATTTTCATGAAAATAAAATGACAAGTTTTGCAATTAAGCTGTCAAATTCGATTATATCAAAATTGTGGTATCAATTTCTATTGCAGCAATTGCTAATCAACGACGGTTCATTCATCTATGAAAAATGAGTAATGTGCAACTAACAGTAGAAGCAGCTGTCATAAACATAAATGCTTTGTCGCCATTCTCATGTTAAGTGCCCATCATAAATATGTTTCTGACAATAATAAAAAAAAAAGTACAAGAAACAAAGTGAAGAAAGTGGGGCAGAAGAAAAAATTTCAAGTCATTGTCAATTCATTTTGTCGACATTATTGCGAATTTTTCTATTCTTTCTAATTCTTATTTTTTTTTTTTTTGCCGGATATTAGGAAGAAATGTTTATTTTTTGTTGTCCTGAAAGCCTTTCTTTTCAAATCATTGTATTGTGCTTAAAATACTAGAATATGTTTTTATATCTCTATATTTAAGCTTTCTTTTCCTCCTCTTCCGTTAAGCATATCCATAGTGGGATATTATTTGTTATTTCTGGCAAGAAATCGATGATATTTTGTTAATGGAGTTCTTGTTTTCTTTGTTAAACTAGTAATGTGATAGGCGTTGCTGATATCAGCCTAAATTTGTCACAAAATTATATGATTATTTCCCAATACCTTTAAATAACGCTTTTATCCGTTAAATAAGCTTTTGAAAAAGCACAAAATTTGAATTTTCAAATCGATTCAAATCTTTTTGTATGAAATTTTATGTAGACTTTGAACGCAAATATCTCGAAAACGGCATCAAACGACATGATCATATCAATATGGGAGATAGATTTAAGCTTGTTCAATTGGTTTATATAGGTTTCAGAGAGGACTTTAGAAGACTTTTTAACTTATGAATAGTTGAAGTTATGTAAAAATACTCAGATTTCAATTGTATTTTTAAGACTTAATATGCAGTTTTCTGTTGATTTGGTTGTTTTAATAGGCAAGTCTGAGCTTAACTTAGCTTGCAAAAGCTAGCAGGATATCGAAATAACAACCTAAAGTATAGAAAATCAAAGATTTTTTTTCATATACAAATTTTAAACAAATTTTTGGTGAGAATAAATTAAAGATTTCTGGAGTTAGACATTAAATTGAGACGAGATATTTTCATAGGATATGCCGTAAGTTAAGATCTTTATTCTGGCATTTAAAAGATAAAGTTTAATTAACATGATAATTTTGAATTTTTGAACATTTTATTCGAATCTGAATGATTGTATTTACAAAATTTAAGCTTTGGAAAAATTAAGTCTTTTGACTAGGTTTTACTTGTTCTACTTTCAATCTTCTTATAGTTTTTGACCTTAGCTTTGCATATAAAGTAGTTAAAAGAAGCTTTATCAATTAAAAAGTGCAAAAAACATCAATTTATTTTTAAAATTTTAACTGACATCAAGTTCTTAAATAAGGAGTTCTAATGGCTCTTATTTTAGAACTAATTCAAATACCGAGCGTAACGTATTTGTCCGAAGGTATTGGATTATTTCAAAAACATCCAGGAATGATGAAAATCTTTCCAAATTGTTTTAGATTTTGAAGTTGATAATATTTCTACGATACTTTATAAATCGAGGGGAAAACAACATGATAGCGAAATATTTGAATTAGAAAAGGTTTTTATAGGAAATTCCAACCGATCATTTCCTACCAAAATTTTGATTCTTTTAAAGCCACAACTTGCCCATTTGCCAACCTCAAGTTGTAAGTTTCCTTGATCAAGGTTAGGTAGAGTTTAACGTTTAATTATGAATACTTAACAATTAGTTCTTACACTCATAGAAAAAAAGTAACAAAATGTTTGTAACTTGTATGGAAAATGTTAACAAACAATTCGTTAAAATAGTGTTTACGAACTTATTTGTTAAATTTAACCAAATTATTTGTAAGGTTGAATTGTTAACTATAAAAATTGTTAATTTAACAAACTTTTTGTTAAATTTTTTTTTTACAGAAAAAAATAACAAATTTTCGGTTAATATTAACCAGAAAATTGTTAATTTGGTCACCCATCTTATTTTAAAATGTTTCCGTGGTTGCTTAACTTCTGAATTCCTGTTGATGATCCGCTAGTCCGCTGCTTGTAAACTTTTACTTATAAAATTTGATTCAGAACCAATATAAATAATTCTTTAAAAAATATATCCAAATTTTAAAATTAATTTATGAATAATAAAATAGAAATGTAGGACTTAAAAAAATGAACAAATTTAATTTTTAAATTACGATTTGGTTTGTAAATCATTATTTTCCAAAACAAATTACAAATAAAAACATTGTAACAAATGTTTTGTTAAAATTAACAAATTAATTTGTTAAACAAAATCAACAAAATTCAATTTAAAGCAGTTTTCTCATTAAAAATAACGCAATAAATTAATGGGAATCGTTTGAAATTAATCAAACAAGAGTTTTGAATACAAAAATTAAAATTTAATTAAATCAATTATTAACAAATAAATTTGTTGATTTAACAAACTCAATTGTAAAATTTTTAACAAATAGTTTGGTTGAAATTTTTTTTACCCATGTAAACTTAACCAATAATTTGTTAAACTAGTTTAACAAACATATAACAAATATTATGGTTACTTTTTTTCTATGAGTGTATGAGATCGAGATTAGCTTATTAAGTTTGTCCAAAAGACAACATTAAGTTGAATCGATATTAATGTCTGGTTTATATCTTTTGAAGCTAATTGAGTTAAATCATAAGATATATGTTAATTCATCATCAGTAGGCTAATTTTAAATTGCTCAAAATCCTTTCCATTTCCTCGTCAGCATCACACGTACTTAACCCATCTAATAAAAGCTGAATTTCGACCATATCACAATATTTAATGGAACCAATGTGATTTAATGCGAGAGGAAAAAAAACATCATTGTGAAAAAGGAAAGATGTTCATAAATGATATAGCCAATAAGTAGTTCTTCAGTCCAATGAGCATGTAAAAGAAAAGCTGAGAAACAGAAAGAAAAAAAAGTTTAAAGCTTCAAAACAAAAAAAAAGTTTTTCAATAAAAGAGCTATTTTTTTAAAAACACGATTGAAAGTACATCATAGTGATGCGAAAATAAAAGAATAAGAAGGAGAAAAAAAACTAGCAAGAAAAAAAGTTTTTAATTATTTGTGATGATGAATGATGACAACACTTGAAATTGCGATTTCTTAAGAAATAATTTCTCATAAAAAACGGAACGAGAGAAAAAAAACTTTAGAAAATTTCTTACGTTTACGTCTTCCCTTCACCAATTGGATAGATGACAAAGTTATATTGCGAAACAATAAAAAAAAATAAGCTTCCATTAAGACATACTTACAATAAAAATGTATAATGCCAAATGTATCTTGCCAAAAAAAAAAAGATAAATTGTTTTCAAACAAAAACTTCTTCAGGTTGTTTATTTTTATACTAGATATTTTATTCTTGCTCCTTTTTTGGCTGAAAAATTAAAGACATTCTCATGTTAATGATTGAAGTGACTTGAGCGCATGAATGTAATCAAAAATTGAGTTTTGAAAATTTACCGGTTTTTTTTTCAAAAATTGATGTTAAATAACGAATTTCGAAAAATTCGAAACCTCATTTTTTTCTTGGTATAATTTACAATTTTTTAAACCTTAAACTTTATTTTGCAGGTAACGGTTCAACATTTCAGTGTCGAAAAAAGTCGACTTGTTCGAATTTACTCGACCTAGCGTTTGAATATTTTAAAACCGTTAAAAATCGGTCAATTTTAGGATTTGAAGCATTAATATTTAAGTTCTAATAATTTGATTTTAGCTAAACTGAGCAAAACAAGAAGCTAAGAATAAGAATCGTTTGTTCAAACCTTGTTTTTGCAAGAAATATTCATGAAAATTTAACGGTTTTTTGAAATTGAAATCAAAAAATAACGGGTTTTTCGACGTGTCCATAGCATGAGGCAATCCTTTAATTCTTAAGCTGAACAATGACTTTTCGCCTCAACATCAATTAGGAATCCAAGAACTAAATAGCATCTAGTCGGTTACACACCTAGATCTTTTTTAAAGAGATAGTTTTTCTTTATTTTGAAAGGTTTTGCTAAAGAAGTAGCTATTTTTTACACTAATCATCCTTTGATTCATATTAAATGAAGTAGCACCTAGTCTACTTCTTTCTTATCCTTCACTCAACCAGCCAGCTCCACACCATAACAAATTGTATTATTAAGCTTCCCATTCCCAATAAAATGAGCTAAAATAATGGAGAGATATACACAGCAAAAAGAATAATGTACATCTACATTTTTGTCCATCACATGATAAAACTGTTAAGATATATAGTAGACGGGAAAAATGTTAGAAAACAGAGAAAGAGAGTGAGATAGAGAGTAGGGTGAATAAAATGTCCAATAAAGTTTCTTTCGTTGAGATTAATGATTGTGAATTGTATACGAGCTATAGGAACGGATGAAAGAAATATAAGGGAGACAATGATCATTATGTAATTATAGGTATTATGGGTCGATTATTCATTTGTCATATACTGGTATATCATTACTATTTAGTTGAGTGTCTGAAAAGCAATTGACGGAAATTGATGACTTGGCGAATGTAGCAAATTATACATTTGCTGATATTGAATAGCAATATTTCATATCAATAAGTAATGATTGTATTGATACGTTATCATTATCGAAGGACGAGGTTAGGATAGACATAGAGTCTCACAAGATTGAGAAGGAAAAAAAACGATTCAAATTAATCAAATAATTTACGCAAAATTTATTTCGATGTCATGATTTTAACGAAATCAGAATAGTTAATTACTCCATCACCATCACTGTCAGCTTCAGAAATCATTGCATTCACTTCCTCATCTGTTAATTTCTCACCGAGATTTGTCATTACATGACGCAAATCGTACGCTGTAATGTGGCCTTTACCTTCAACATCAAATACCCTAAAGGCATCAATTATATCTTCTTCTGTATCCATTTCTCTCATCTTTGTTGACATCAACTTGCAAAACTCTTGAAAATCAATCGATCCACTTTGATCTGTATCGACTGAATTGATGATTGTTAAAATTTCTGCTTCGGTTGGATTATGTCCTAGTGCTCTCATTACTGATCCCAATTCTCGCATTGTTATCTTTCCATCACCGTCTAAATCATAAATTGCAAATGAAGATTTCAACTCATCAAGTTGATCTTGTGTTAATTTTGATTCCATAATTAAATTAAATGAATTTATTTTTTTTTCCGTGATAATTAAAACTTTTCCAATGTTAATTGTAATTAGAAATGAAACATTACGAAATAATCAGGAGCAATTTAATGCGAACATGATATTTGAAATGCAACAAATGTAAATGAAAGGAGTTTAAAACATGCAAGCACAACTATTATCTGAATGTTTATAACGCATTTATTTATAGAATAAATTGTTATTTTCAGATCAAACCAACTCAGTTAATTACAAAGCGTGGAAACTCAGGATTAATCCTGAAAAAATCCCGAAAATCCCTGAGCCAATAAACATGGAAATGTGAAATCCCTTTTAAATCCCGAAGTTATTCATTAAATGCATCAGGAATTTCACATTTCCATGTTTATTGGCTCAGAGATTTTTTAAGGATTTTTGGAATTTTTCAGGATTAATCCTGAGTTTCCACGCCTTGGTTAAATATATTGCAGCTTAGCAAGATTATCTCCAGTCACACAGAAAGCTTAAAATACAATTTTATTACAGAATAAGTCTAAGGATTAAAAGTCTGATGATGACAATACTTGAATATTTTTAGATCCTAATCAAAACAGAACTAAATGTAACTTGATGCACTCCTACACGACTTAAAATCTTCATTCAATAACAATTTGCAAAACATCAATAATGCAGATTAATACAGACATAAAAGCACTAAGTTTTGTTATTTTATTTTATGAGAATCAATTAAGAGACCATCAATTGCGTATTGAACATACAGTCTTTATGGTAACTGCTCGATAACATGCTATCAGTCTGGTCCATCAATAAACTCACACATTTTAAAGAAAGTTCCTTTGCATAAATTTTCTCGGTCAATTACATAGTCAAAGTGTATGTATCTATCTTAATTAAATGTGTATGCATGAACATTTTATGATGTGCGAAAAACTTATTCATGTTGAAGACGGGAGTTGTTATAGTTTTCAAACTAATTAAAATGTTAAAAATTAGTACGTACAGAAAGCGTGCAAAGGAAGATATGCAGCATAATTGTAATTAAAAAATTTTCCCCTCACACACATGCTGTTGAGCATAAAATGCATATTTTGAATAATGTTACAAATTTTTTGAATATGTATAAGCACCTACCTAACAGGTAACATTTGAACGTGAATATAATTTCATTTTAATTCAGCAAATTTGTTACAAAACAATAATTTCATCATTATCTCCTTTTTTCAGCACAGACAATTCATTTATAATGTAATAAATTACGAGCAAAATTAAATTAATAATGCGATGAAAAGGCACCATACATACAGCATAGGGAGAAAATGGGTGAATGTCTGGAGTATGGCAAATAAAATATGCAATATGTCATGCCTCTCACACCACTCAGCAACCAAAAAACCAAAAACTTCTTGCTTTTCATTTTATTTTGCATAATTTTTGTGTAATAAAGTTTAGTATTTAAATTTTCATGTATTTTTTGGGGAAAATAAAGGCAAAAATCTTATTGCTTTTTCAGCTTCAAGCTGGGAAAAAAGTTTTTGTGGAAAAAAAATTGGTTCTGTTTTGTAGCAGAGATGGTTTTTTGATGGGATCGCTGGATCATGAAAAAGATTGAAAGATATGCTTTGAGATTCAAATTTTTTAACAGGAGATATAAATTTGAATTTCTGAACATACCCTGAGGAATTTTTAAAGCTGTAGAAAAAGTTCAAATTTTTAAACGTACTCATCACGTGGTTTTGATTTACGAAATAAAAAAAATCATCAATTATAGCATAAATACATGGTTTGAAGAATTTTTACCATTCGATGGGTCGATAAATCGATAGTAACGGAGCTAATAAAACAAACCCGAGCTTTCTACTGTGTCTGGTTAAAAAGTTTTTCTTGGCCCGAACGAACGAACAAAGTGCATTATTGAGCTCCTTTTCCTAATACAAGTTTTCAAAAATGCGTTAAAAACATTTCCCCCTGTAAGCTTCCAACTCTGTAAAATCTCCCTCTATTCCCATGCAAACATTAAACAGTGCGACATATACTTGGTAGTTTGAGATCTGCTCTCTTCATGGATGTAAAAGGGGAACAAAAAGACAAATGAAAATCATCTTAAAATATTTTTTGTTCCTCTCTCTTCCTTCTTAGATGCCAACTGAATATCATGTTTGTTTCTGATAATAATGCCATAAATTACGACTGAAATCTTCTTATAACTGCAGCTGTGTTTATTTCATACCAACATCCAATGAAAGAATTATACAATTCCACCATAGTTTGAAGACTTCCCATCGTGACATTTTTCATTTATGCATATTATGCTAAACATTTCACATAACATAATAAAGAGCTCAGGAAGAAAGCAACAACATAAAGCAGAAACAAGGAAGCAATTTTAATTTAAATGTGAATGTATATAACAAATTATTTTTCGGAGTGTTGCATATGGTGAAAAGTTCAAGTGATTCATTCATCCTTTCTCTCTATTTTTTTATTCTTTATTTTTTTCCATTTTCAGTTCTTATTCTCTACTTTTCAACATACAATTATGATTCATGTCTTATGTCTTCATTAGCAAGCATAGAAACTTTTTCTATTTTCTTTTTTAAAAAATGAATACCAGAAAGTCCTGAAGTACATTTGTGTCTATGGAAAAGTTGAAGGCTTTTTGAAAATGCAACAATTCTATTCGAGTGATACTTTCTCACTAATGATATATTGTCTCGATATGTTATAAAAGGCAATGGAAGTTTTTCTCCATCCTTTATACGATATTTGCATTCATACTAGTTATACCTTCATTTCTGTAATAATCACATCACTAGTTATCAATGCGATCTATGGAAGCTTACTTCTGAAAGAAGTTAAGTTATTATGCTCTTAATACTAAAATCATAGTTGAGTGAAACGCATTTGGAGTCGAATATTAGATATTGTTGGAGAAATCTTAACCAAATTGAGAAACAAAAGATTGGGAATTGAAATAGTTTTAGAATAGTTCTTTGCCAAAATCTTTGATTTAAATTATCACAAACAAAGGCATACACAATTAGGAGACATCCGTAAGTAATTTTGAGAAACTTCTGAAAACTTCCGAAAGCTTCCTAAAGATTCCCAAGATAAGAAAAGACTTAAATTCCTTTACAAACTCCAAATAAAGAAATAAAACCAATACTAAGCATGTAATTATCAATATTTACACTTCAGTCGCATTATTATATCATATCCTGTGCATTAAAATGCTGAAAACAAAAACTTCCCGAAGTCTTATTCATTTTTAAAAAAACTTCCGGAAGTTTCCTTAGTGTGTACGCATTGTCACAAACTTACTTAAGAAAAACTACTCATACTCATATAAAATTGTACCTCTAAATATTTACAGTTTGATGTAATGACATTGTGCAAGTCCAAGGAGAAAGTTTTGACGAGAGCAAAATACTTTGTTCATAAAACATGACAATATGAATACAGACATAAATTTAATGCCTACAAAAATGAAGCGATAATTCTTGAAGCAAAAAATCCTTTCCATCCTCATAAATGTGTGTGCTAAAATGAATCTATTGTAGTACTATTATCTACTTCTCAATTTTCAAGATTATCGTCATCATCATTTCCCAATTACACGTCGTATTCAAACTTGTTCGGTATTCTTTCCTCCTTTTTTTATCGCTACTAGTTTATTTCCTTCTACTCTTTTTTTTTCCTTCTTCATCATCATCTTTTCATCTTTATATTATTTTTTATCACAGCATATGGGAAAATCGTGCGGTGGTTGTAAAAGTAGACATAAGGGAAAGAGATGGAAAAGTATCTTAGGCAATAAAGAAGAAGATGGAAATTAATCAACTGAACTGTACGATACTTATTGTACAATATATTTATTTCACATATACACCAAAATACACACCCATGCCAATTCTAAAGAACGGAAGTAAGTTTTCTTCGTCTTTATGAGTGCGTCAATATTCTATGGAACGAATTAAAGCAGCTTAAAAATATCGTTCACCATTAAGGATATACCACTAAGCAGATTTCATCTCGGTCTGAACAGTTAGAAGCTTGATTTAATGCCTCGTTGAGAATTACAGCATTAATCTTTACATCAGTTTCTCCATCTATTCAATGGTATCAATAAGAAGTGCAGAAAATAGTGTTTAATCTTCCATCATTCAATTGTTTGACACATTTAGTTACAGCTTTATTGTGTTGTAGTGTCTTTAAGTGTTTTTGTGTCGCTTTCATTGATATCAATTCTTAGAATTATGGTTTGAACTAGTTTTAATTAATTGCTATTGATGCTTTTCATAGAATTTTGTTCGTTCGGGATTATGGATTCATATTATGTATTTACGGACGAGAGCATATGATTCTTCAATCAAATGTGTCTTAAAGGAATAATTATATGTTTGTCAACAGAAATAAACTTTCTGATGAAAAGAATCTAAAATTTTCTGAACCTCCCTTTTTGATCAGGCACTCATGAATATCGAGCTTACATCCAGTTAATCATTTTGAATTCAGTGTCAAAACCAGTCTTAACAATACTTACACACAGTTTGTGATTGCTGAAGCCAGTTTTAACTTTAAAAATTCATATTTTACCATTGAGTTTCTAGTCGACAAAGCTTCAGTCCAATTCCCAACTTGCAAGCCTACATTAGAAAAACGTGGTAAAAAATACGTTGAAAAAAAATTTGAAAATTTGATCTACAAAAAAAATCTACCACATTTCCCGGCTTTTGCACAGAAAAATATTAAATAAGCTTATTTGAAGGGAATCATCAAGATGAACGATGCAATAAAGCAAGCAATCTTTGACGAACTGAATATTATCTTAAAGGAACCAGGACAAAAGAATGAGGAGCGTTTAAATCATCTAAAATTCACTGAAAGTAAAATTTGCCATGTGAAATTTTATTTCAAAAATTATTTTTCAATTTTCTTTGTTTATTTTTTCAGACTATGGAATTTATTTAGCTGAAATCACACTGGATGAATCTCTTGATCCTGGATTACGACAATTAGCATCAGTGCTTTTGAAAAAGTATGTCGATGACCATTGGAGTCCAGGTAAAGTCATTAAAATTGATTGTTTATTAAAAGAACCAACATTCAGACATTTAAATTACTAGATCCAGACAACGATGATCATACTCAACTTGTAGCTAGTGATAATGTAAAGCATGCAATTAAGGCTATTCTTCCAAAAGGATTATATTGCACAAACTCGAAAATCCGTAATACAGTCGCCTATACTATTAGTGCTATTGCAAGTGTCGACGACTGGATTGAACTATTTGATATTATTGTAGCATGTCTCGCTGGAAACGAAGATTCTGTTCATGGAGCAATTCAGGTGCTTGTGGAATTTACATACGAATTAGAAGAACGAGTCAAAACTGTTGGTCCAATAATTTTATCTGAAATTTATCGTATATATACTTCGGAAGCACAATTTACCCTTAAAACAAGGACATCATCTGTTGAAATCCTCAATTCAATCCTTAAATGTGCTAATATGCATATTGACCAAAAGGAACAAGGAACAATCTTTAATCCAATTCTTCCAGCTTTCTTAGAAAAATTAATGGCTGGATTATTAACTCCAAACAGCAATAGTAGTAATTTCCAGCTTAAAACAGAAAGCTTAAAGATCTTTACTTATATGATATCCGAAATGCCAAAATATATTCAGCCTTATATGCAAAACTTATTGCCTTCAATTTGGTCACTTCTTACACAAATGGCTGACATTTACATCAAGTCGATCGTAAATGAAAGTGACATTGATGCTTTCGGAGGCGATGAGGACGAAAAGAATAATTTTATTAAGATGATCCTGCAAGTTTTTGAGTTAATTCACTCGATTGTTGAAAATAAGAAGTTTAAAGGAACAATTAAGGATGTTATCAATGATCTTGTCTATGTCTTAATTCTATACATGCAGATAACTGATGAACAAATACTTTTGTGGTCTGAAGATGTTGAACAGTTCATTGAGGATGAAGATAATTCAGGCGTTGATTATTCTATTCGATCGTCCGGAAAGGATATCCTTATGAGGCTTGGAGAGGAATTTGAAAAAGACTTTGCAGCTGGATTAACTGATTCTATTAGAAAGCATTTAAATGTATCGGATATAGAACGGAATAGTGGAAAAATTTCGTGGTGGAAACCACACGAGGCTGCAATGCTTGCATTTGGAAATACAGAATTTAAGGAACTGATTCTAGCATGTCCAGAACAATTTAATTTGATGGAATATTTGAATTTATTGAAAGGCTTAATGGGATGTTATGATTCACCATTTTTACTTGGTCGCTGTTTATTCACAATATCAAAATTCATAGCTACAGATCAAGGAATAATTCATTTAAATGATGCAGTAAATACAACACTTGCATGCTATGAAAATGATAAGCCATTAACGCTCAAAGTTTATGCTATTCGTTCAACTTATGAGTTTTGTACTAATTTAAAGGAAACAAATCCAGAAAGAAAGGAATTCATGGTCAGCAAATTAGGAAACTTCTTGGACGGCATTTTACAGATAATTCCAATATCTCAAAGTACATTGATGGGATTAAGTTTGGAATCTTTAAGTGAATTGTTAGCATTTGATTCCAATTTTACAGCATCAACGGCACCAAGAGTCATTCCTTTGATTCAAGCTTTATTCCTAAAATATCATGATGATCGCTATATTCTTGAACATGTCTTGGATATCCTCAAAATATGGTCACAAAATCCATACTGCTTAATTCCTTTACAAGAAAAAGTTGTGCCAACATTAATTAAAATTTTAAATCTACAAGGCGAACAAGTAAATGCACCGATGCAGGATATAGCACTTGATGTTCTTGAAACTATTGTTAAATATTCAAAAGCTCCATTAAGTGTTCAATTAATTGAGCAAGCCTTTCCCGCCGCAGTTAATTCTATTTTACGATCAGAAGATCATTCAGTATTGCAATCAGGTGGAGAGTGCCTTAGAGCATTCTTATATGTAGCTGCAGAGCAAGTTTGTACCTTCCAAAATGGCAAAGGTCTATCCTCAATTCTGGATGTTCTTACAGTCTTGTTAAATCCAACTTCTACAGAATCCTCAGCTACTTTTGTTGGACGACTAGTCATTACACTCATTACAAAGGCTGGAAACTTTTTAGGAGAAAAGATTGATTTATTATTGAAGGCTGCATTAAGTAAAATGCAACTTGTTGAAAGCTTGCATGTTATCATGTCATTAATTATGATTTTTGCCCACTTGTTCCTTATTCAAATTGATGCTGTCATGAACTTCCTTAGCTCAATTCCAGGTAAATATCAATTAACTTTGATTTAGTTTTTAACTTTAATTTTCAAATTCAAATAATCTTTTTTTTTTAATTATTTTAAGGACCTTCTGGCGAACCAGCCATGAATTTTGTATTCTCAAACTGGCTTAGTCGTCAGCATTTATTCTATGGAACTTACGAGAGAAAAGTCAGTGTCATGGCATTATGTAAAATATTCGAGTATGGAATTAATACACAAGATCAGCGTTTAGTTAATGTCATGCTTAAAGATGTTGTTGAAGTTCCATCCGTTAATAACAAAGTCCGTACTAGATCACAAACGGTAAATAATCAGCAAGTCATCACAGTTCCTATTATGGTTAAAATCTTCAAATTGTTAATTAATGAACTTACTAATTTGAGAGAAATTAAGAATGCCTTGAATAATACGACACAAAGTGATGATGATGACGATAGTGATTCTGAAAATAATGTTTTGGATGATGGAACTGGAAAGAATTTGAATGCTTTTATGTTGTTTGATGATGGTAAGTTTGATGCTTGATATTTAATTGATGTTTCTTAACATCCATCTTTATTTTAATTTCTAGAAGAGACAACCGAAGATGATCAGTTATTACAAGACCTGATGCACGATCCAATATTCCAAGAAGACACAGAAGTCTCGCTTACAAACTTCCTCACAAACTTTAGTCGAAATGAAATTTTTAATGCTTTTGTTGAGCAATTGACTGGAATCGAGCAGAAGCTCCTCCAAAATTTGAATATCTGCAACTAAGGACGATTATTAATGTTACTTCCTTACGAAAAGTATGTAAAATTATGTTTGTTATTATGAAAAATTTATTAAAAAAATCAATATCTGTTTTATATTACATCCTGTGAATTTCTGCTGAATATCCTTTCTTTGACTAGTATTTACAAGCTGGAAATCAAGGTTTAATCTCTTCTTTACTTTGCAAAGGAAAAACCATTATAAACAGTTTAAACATTAACTTTGCTTAAATTAAGTTTGTTCTCGAAAGCAGTTTAATAAGTTTATCATCCTTCCTCGTTTTACTGCTGGATGTGATACATTCAAACACGATATTAGATTTGATCTTGTGTGCCAGATTATTGTATATGAAGGTAGCTGAGTTGACATAATTAATCACACATACAGGAAGGCAGTTCTGGTTTCTGGTTTCTTTATTTTCTAGAAAGTCTATATTTAATACACTTCTCAGCGCTCGATTTTGAATTTTTTTGATGGGTGCTAACACTTTCTGACAGGCTGTACCATAAATCGTTGACATGTAATTTAAATGATCTATAACAAAGTTTGAATTGAATTTAAAAGGATCAAAAGCTCTAGAAAAAACCCAAAATTCATACTTGAATCTTCATCAAGCTATCAAAATCAAGTTTCAAATAACGTCTTCAAAATTCAAATTGTCGACCAAAAATCATGTCGGTGAAGTTTGTAAAGTTTCGAAAACTCGAGCAAATATTTATTCGTGCACCAAACGTCAAAGTGTGAGGTTCTTCTTGATTTCTGTTTGCATTTTTAGTGTGTTTTTAGACAAAAAAAAATTTCATTATGTACCGTAAGCCAGAAGCTGCTAAAATACAAGAATTGAGAGATATTGCTCATCGCTTACGTATCCACTCAATCACATCAACTCAAGCATCCAAATCTGGGTAAGTTCTTGCATTATCATTATTATGGGAACCGGTTTTTTGATTTTATTCTATCAAGTCACTTGTAATTGATAAATACTGATTATGCTGCGAATGTCAATGACTTATTAATGCATAAACAGCATAAAACATGATTATAGTTACTGGATCTTGAAGTAAAAATTGATGATCAAGTAGAATCAGATAGGAAGACAATTTATTTATAAAACAATGGAATTGATAAGAAGTGGGCATAGTTGAATTACGTACGAGTAATGAATTAAATGTTAATGAACAATTTACATTTCAAGTCTAACCTTAAATAATGCAAATTCGTTGACACTCACTTTTTTTCGTCGCGTATTGCAATGCATTAAGAATTTGTTTACTTGCCATTTTAGACATGAACATTATCACTAAGTGGATATTACTTATGATCTCGTGTTTCTGTAGCATAAAAACTGCATTTTATGCTGACAGTACATAACTGTATTTTTTTTTTCACCGACGATTCTTTTTATAAAGCATACATAATTAGCATCCAAGTATCTTATTATTATAACAAGTCTTTGAGGCAAACTTTCCCATCTATCCCGATAAGTATGGGAGTCGTTCGTAAATGATGTCTTACTTTTAAGGAAAGTCTGACTTTATGTAATGCTTAATCTTTTGTGTCAATAAATGATTGGGGTTTAATGAAAATTCAAGTATTTAATCAAAGTCATTTATGAACGGTTCCCAACCCACAATTTCTGTTAATCAAATCTAAAATAAAGCGACAATGTTGCGGCTTGTAGATTACAAAATGCAACAAACTAAGCATTACACTTGACCTTTCGTGACCTTCATACTGTACCTTTAGAATTGACGCTCTTTCATGACCTTGAATGTATTCACTGTGAATAGAACTGAATCTTATAAGTTTTTTTTTTTTGTGTTAAGTAAGCAGAATGATCATTAAAGCCTTTCATTTTATTTATTTTATAGACATCCTACGTCATGTGCTTCTATCGCAGAAGTACTTTCGGTTTTGTTCTTCAATACTATGCGTTATAAATTGTCAGCTCCACGTGATGAATCATCCGATCGATTTGTCTTATCAAAAGGACATGCAGCTCCAATTTTGTATGCAGCATGGGCTGAGGCTGGTCTATTTCCAATTAGTGACTTGCAGAATTTACGTAAAATTGACTCCGATTTGGAAGGACATCCAACACCACGTTTGAATTTTATTGATGTTGGAACTGGATCTTTGGGTCAAGGATTATCAATTGGAGCCGGTATGGCTTATGTTGGAAAGAATTACGATAAGGCAAGCTATAGAACTTATGTTCTTGTCGGTGATGGAGAATCCGCTGAAGGTTCAATTTGGGAATCTTTACACTTTGCTGGGCATTACAAATTGGACAATTTGTGTGTCATTTTTGATGTCAATCGTCTCGGACAATCGGAACCAACAAGTTTACAGCATTCAATGGAAGTTTATCGCAAACGTTTAGATGCATTTGGATTTAATGCAATTGTTGTTGATGGACATGATATTGAGGAGTTGTGTCGTGCATTTTTTGAAGCTGAACAGACAAAAGGACGTCCAACAGCCATCATTGCAAAGACGTTTAAAGGAAAATTCTTCCCAAATATTGAAGATCTTGAAAATTGGCATGGAAAGCCACTCGGTGACAATTCTAAGGAAGTCATTGACTATTTGAGCAGTTTGATTAAGAATAAAGGTGCTTTGAATCTTTCACCATCATCTCCAATCGATTTAGCACCAAAAGTTTCAATCTCAAATATCACATTATCATCTGACCCAAGCTATAAATTAGGGGAACAAGTTGCAACACGTTTAGCTTACGGAACTGCTTTGGCAAAGATCGCAGCCTCAAATGATCGTGTTATTGCCTTGGATGGTGATACAAAGAATTCAACATTTTCTGAAAAGTTGAAGAAAGTTTATCCAGAACGTTATATTGAATGTTTTATTGCTGAACAGAATCTCGTTGGAGTCGCAATTGGAGCTGCTTGCCGTGACCGCACCGTCGCATTTGTATCGACTTTCGCGACATTCTTTACTCGTGCATTTGATCAAATCAGAATGGGTGCAATTAGTCAAACAAATGTTAACTTTTGCGGATCACATTGTGGTGTTAGTATTGGAGAAGATGGACCAAGTCAGATGGGCTTAGAAGATATTGCCTTATTCAGAACAATTCCTGGTTCGACTGTTTTCTATCCAAGTGATGCAGTTAGTACTGAACGGGCCGTAGAACTTGCCGCGAACACTAAAGGAGTTTGTTATATTCGTACATCAAGACCAAATACGGAAGTAATTTACTCAAGTGATGAGAAATTCGTTATTGGAAAGTCTAAAGTGGTTAAGCACTCAGCAAATGATCAGCTCTTAATTATTGGATCATGTGTTACTTTATATGAAGGCTTAAAGGCTGCCAAGGAATTAGAAGGACTTGGAATTAATGCTCGTGTTTTAGATCCATTCACAGTTAAGCCTTTAGATCGTGATGGAATCATTGCAAATGCAAAAGAATGTGGTGGACGAATTGTTGTGGCTGAAGATCATTATCGTGAAGGAGGATTAGGCGAAGCTGTATTGTCAGTGGTCTCTGATCAAAGAAATATTGTTGTCAAGCACTTATTTGTACCAGAAGTTCCACGTTCAGGTCCACCAACTGTTTTGATTGACATGTTTGGAATTAGCTCACGTCATATCGTTGCTGCTGCACAAGAAATCATGAAATTATAAATTCATTCCCATTTTTTTTTACAATTTTTTTTAGAAAAAAAGCATTTTTAATTGGACATTCCTCATAAAAACTATTTGTTTCATTCCCTGGAAATTTTATGCTATATGCTGTATACATTGTTAATCTGGCAATCAAAATATGAGAAAATAAAAGTTTAAAGCTTTCACTGTAATAGAAAATGCACAATTTTTTTTAATTAAATCAGTCATTATACCAATCTAAAAATAACAATGAA
Organism: Chironomus riparius; assembly: GCA_917627325.4. Lineage (NCBI taxonomy): Eukaryota > Metazoa > Arthropoda > Insecta > Diptera > Chironomidae > Chironomus > Chironomus riparius. The sequence goes on from OU895878.1 coordinate 50,952,595, forward strand.
AATGACATGACCAAAAGAAAGAATAGTACGTAAACTCTAAGACCAGCATTTCGTTGAATAGCTTCCTTAATTTGCTCGTTCGCTTCACGAACATTTTCTGTAGCACCAACAACTGTATTTGCAATTCTATCTATATCCGTTGATTGACTTACAACCTACAACAAGTAATTTGTGTGCATTATCAATCTTAAATACCCAATTTAAATCTTACCTTTTCAGTAAAAAGTTCCTGTAATTTCGCAATATCGTGAACATGTCGCTCAATTTGCTGTACTTCCTCATTAAGGCCTTTAAACTCACTAATGAGTTGCTTATTTTCTATCTCCAACATTTGAAGATCTTCAGCACTAAGACCAAAATTTTGGTCATTTTGTTGCTGATTGCTTGTATTTGCATCGTCCTCGATTGACTGGATACTTGTTGTCATCTCTGAATCAATGATTTTTCGTGGAGATGATTCAGGTTTCCTCTTGACTGCTTTAACGTTAATTTCATCATCTTTTGGTAACAATGGATCTTCTTCTTTATCACTAAGCATGTCTTCTTTATATTCCACTTTACTCATATCCAAATCATCATGTCGTCTCTCAGAATCCAGTTTTAGGAATTTATATGTCTCAAGATCCCGTCTTATCCTATAATTCTTCTGATCATTAAATATATTATACACAGCTTTTAAGTAATTAGCAAGCAACTCAAAGACAGCTTCAACATGAAATCGCTGCTGTTTAGTCAATTGTTTTGCACCATAATCCAGCTTAAGCTCGCAGATAAATTGCGTACATACACTAATTATCTTTTCAGCTTCTCGATCAATCAAATCTCGTTCTTCATTTGTCATCTAAAATTAACATTACTGGATTATGTGAGAACATTAGAATGATTTTAAGTGAAGACTACTGACCTGAGCAGAACGCTTCAAATGACATGCAAACTGGATATAAGCTGCCCGATTTTCTACTAAGAAATTCTTTAATTGTGTTATTTGATATTTTATTTCTTTTGTTTTTTTACAAAGATCATCTTTTTGTGTGGTTTTCAATATCCTATTTTTATCTGGAACTGGTAGTGACTTGTTTTGAAGCTTCACCGTCTTGATACAAGCCTTAAAAAGCGGTGTTATATCCATTAATTATATTAATTTCTAAAATTTAAAGAAGGAACAAAAAAAAATTGACAACAAGACATAATTATTCAAATTTTTGAGAACCGTTACACAATTCAAATTTTAAAAACACGTTAATTTTATGAGTAACATGCTTGATATCAAGGCAGCACAAAACATATTCCATTTTATTATTGTATTGGAGAGTAACTTTTGCACAATCACGATTGTTATGCTTAAGGACTTCCGGTTTTTACAATGAAGCGCACACTATTTCAGGTATCATTTTACATTATAAAACTGCTAGTAAGGATGATTATGCACAATGTCATTAGAAAAACACCCAAATATTCGGTGTGAAAGAAATCCTTGTTTAGCAGTCGATTGACAGCCTTTACAGTATGTAGATTAAAATAATTTAATTTATTTGGAAATTGGAAGTAAAGTTAAGGAATTATGGCAAAATTTATAGCCACACTTAAAGCTATAATTACAAGAATAATGTTTGGTGCACATGGAGCTTTAGCGATTTGGCAAGTGACTCAATATAAGAAGAATCCGATTTATTGGAGTCTTAGCACACCAATCGGACTTCTAGCATTAGAAGGAATTTTCACTTTGGCTATTAAAAAGAATCAGGAATGGAGATGGTAAGTTGAGTCTATTGACAATCAAAATGAAGAATTTAATAGCTTTAAGCCTCAGCTAAGATCCACAGTCAAGCAAAGTTATCGATTACCTCTGAATGAACTTGAAAGCTCATTTAAAGCACATCTTCAAAAATGAATATCCAAAGCTTTAAAAAAGCTTTTCAGTAATAAAACGGAAGCAGCAAGGAAAATGTAGAATTATCATCGAACCCTCAAAAATTATGCATCATCATTCCATTTGATATCAACAGACATGCTTAAAGACAACCTTTTTCAATTCCTTTCAGGTTCTGTCCTTCAGTTTTCTTATATTTGAGCTCTGTGGTTCCAGCAATTTGGCTTTTAGAATTGGATAAAGTTGAGAAAAGACACAAGATTCATGAAGATACAGCAGCAGCATTCAGTCTTGCGGCTGCAACTGCCGATCTTAAGGAACTTGATAAATTATTGGGAGTTAATATAAAACTTCCAGAGCTTAACGTAGATGCAGCGACTTGGGTTACATTGATTGAGCAATTTTTAATGCTGGTTTTGATAATTGGTCGATGGTTACTTCCAAAAGGAGACTTGACTCGCGATCAATTAAGTCAGTTATTGCTAGTGTATATTGGTAAGGAACTGAGTGTCATTTAAACTAATTTAAAATCAAGACATCAATACGAGACGATTCCCCAAGTTTCAAATTTTTTCGTTCGTCCAGTGCTGTACGGCAGGTCCTTATTGAAAACCATTTTCATTTGGTTGAGTAGTGCAAACTTAATTGGAATAAAGAACCTCAAAGAATATAAAGTTCACCTATACCCAACTTTTTGGACCTGCCATACGTCACTGGATCGAATCTTGGAAATCATCTTGTATTGATGTCAGCTTTCAAATGAATTGTATTATTAATTAATTTTTGCGATTTTTGCATTAAACTAGGCACTGCGGCTGACATCATCGAATTTTTCGACTCATTCAAGGATAATAAAATTGCGGATGAACAAATTTTGGTATATTTGACACTTTCAATTTGGTCTTGGAGTTTACTACAATTTACAATTGTCTTAACCGCTACTAGAGCACGTGTAAGTTTTTTTTCATTTTTATGCATTTAACTGCCATTTTAAAATTTGAATTCTATGCAAAAAAGAGCTTTAAAACCGATCAAATTTTAAAAAACCGTTAAATCTATAAATAATACTTTCCATGCAGAAACCAAGAGGTGCATCAAGCCACGATGCCGCAGACGAAGAATCGAACACCTGTTGTTCTGATTGTTGCTGCTCAATTGATATTTGGGGAATAGCACTCAACATAATTTTGCAGGATGCACCTTTTCTGACTTTTCGGCTTTTAATTATCATTCACTACAAGATAATCAGCTATATGAACGTCTTCTTCACATGTATGTATCCATATTTTAATGATATTTCGAACAATGCTTTATCCAAATAATGAAAATCATTTCAGGCAAGAACACGTTGGTGATTCTACTTCAACTATATCGTCTGTATGTTGTATTTAGTGAGACAAAGAAAAGTGCAGCAATGAAGAAGAAACTAAAGTATCAGAATGAAAGATACACAAAAGCGTCCAAAGGTAGTAAGAACAAGAAACGCAATTCTGATGAGATTTACACAATTTCGAATGAAAAATCCAGTAAATCCAAGAAAAGGTTTGCAAGATCAATTTTTATTAATCTTTCAGACTTGAATCTCCTTCATTTCTTTAGGAAAAATGATGATAGCGATGACAGTGAGGATAAGAGACGAGACAAGAAGAAGTAAGAACATTTTTTGTAGTACTATGATCAATACCTACTTGAGTATAAGATTTTAAATCTTAAGCATATCGATTATAAACATTAAGTTTTGTCCACAGAAGCAAACGAAAGGATACAGGATATGGAACAGCTGGATCTTCATATGAAGATAAAAAGAGAAATCGTGATAAAAAGAAGGAAAAGAGAAAATCTCGAAAGGATGACGAAGACAATGAAAAAACAAAGAAGCGAAGGAGAAGTCGTGAAAGCTCAAAGGAACAAGAGGAAACAAGGTACATTCTAGTGTTGTAAAGGCTTTAAAAATAGAATTGATATGGGCAAGATCAAAAATGAATTGTTCGTGACGCTTAACAACAATTTACAATTTTTGAATCAATAATGCGAAATATGTATTTAAGACTTGTGTTTTTCTTAAAGTCCTTGCCAAGACCTATGTTTTGGTGTATAACAAGTATCTCTTAGACATTGGATTATAATTAAAAATTAATTTAAAGTGCTAAGCGTCACGAACAATTTTGAGGAAATTCGATTTTACACCATGTTGCAAATGTAATATCTCTGCGAATACTTCATTAATCATAACGATTTTTCACCAGATAATTAAGCAATCAAATCATTAAAAGTTTTGTTTAAAATATACAAAATGGCGGATTTGTAAGTTAGCTTAATTCAGCTTTAAAATGTTGAAGCTGAAATTTTGATATGAAGGAAATAGTTTAGGAACTATCTTTCTTTACAAAAAAGGTTTTATATGTAATTTTCTTTACGTTTGTGAGAGAAAATTTTCAATTCTACTATAATTAACCAAGTTATGATGAGTTTTACAAAACTAGTCATAAGTCATTGCTGTGTTATTCGTCTACTGATTTTTTCATTTCAAACTATAGAATTCAACAATGTTTATCATATTGCAAAAGAAATATTACTTTTTGTTCAAGACAAGCAGAGAAAATTAAATTATAGTAAAAAATTTGACCAAAAATTTTGTAACGGTTTTTAAAATTATAAATTTGTGAGCAAATAAGAGCAAAATTTGTTGCTCAACTTAAATTTCATTGTTTTTATAGTTAATTTAACTTACTTTTAAGCCTTTTTCGAATGTAAATTAAATAGTAAAAGACTCTTTAGATATCAAGTAATTGTTCTTGACCGATTAAGGTTAATAGTTTTGATTTAAAAATACATTTTACATTCAATTTGGTTTTCAGTTAATTTAACTAAAATAACTCATTTTTAATAAAATCTATTTTGATCATATGATAGAAAAAAGCAAGCTCTACAACTTTTGTCAAGCTTCCAAACATTCATCTTGCTTTCTTTTCAAAGAAAAATCGATTTCAAATATTAATTTGTTAATTAAACTAACTTAATAAGTCGCCATTTTGAAAAATGAATGTTAAAAAGAAACTTACTATTATTAGCTATCATGTAGTGAAGGAATCATATTAATTAAGTTATTAAAAGCAGAGAAATCTGAATTTGAATATTTATTCCCTTTTTTTCTGATCTTGCCCATATCTTTTATATGGTTCTGAGATCTGAACATCATTCAAAGAGATTCTGAGGAAAGACTCGATTTTGAGTTCTGACTAATATGCAGCAAACGAATGAATTAATCCAATTATTTCCTTACAGATCAAAACGTCATTCAAAGAAAGACAAAATTGTGGAAGAAACCGAGTCAGAAAGTGACTCAGCAAGTGAGCGTTCGCAAAAGAAGAAGTCTAAGAAAAAAAGAACCTCATCCTCAAGTTCGAGTTCTTCAGAATAACTTGGATATTTTTAAATGGTATAAAACATTTGTGTCTGCTCGTCTCAAACGTGACTTTATTGTGAAATATTATTAATTGGATTAAACAGCATCACATCATGGTAATTGACATCTTTTCAACCGTGAGTAAGTTGTGATGACACACTTAAAATTTGACAAAATACAATATTTTGATTGCAAGCCATTCGAGAGTGACTTAAATGCATGCAAATTTAGGGAAAAAAAATTTTTTGGATATAATACTTTTGCAAATAACAAGCCTTAATAGTGGCTCTTTTTGGTGGTTTATAACCCATTTTGAATCAATAAAGTAATAACTTTTAAAACAATTCTGCTTTTTAGTAACGATCAGCTTCTGGTCTATTGTCAACTTCCCTGACTTGAATGCGATTTTCCTTTCCATTTTCGTCTTTTTCAACATCCTCATCGTCATCATCACCTGGTGCCTTTCTCATAATGCATGCAAGTCGCAAGATAAAGTAATAGAATATTTCCACAATTGACAGCACGGATACTCCAACAAACCTAAGTAAATCGACATGATTAAGAATTTTTGATTGCTATAAAGCACATCCAGGCGGGTAGCCAGGGGGGGATTTGGGGGACAAATCCTCCTACGTAAACAGAAATTTCTTTAGGGGCCATTCACTTATTACGTAACGCTTTTAGGGGGAGGGGGGTCTAAGATTTTGTTACGGTTCAAACAAGGAAATTTTTTTTTTCATACAAATTTTGTTACGAGGGGGGGGGGGGTCTAAGAAGTCATTTTTTCGCGTTACGTAATAAGTGAACAGCCCCTTATTTTGCTAGTGTTTTATGAAAAAATCTACCCCCCCCCCTTAAATTTTTTGTCCCCCCCCCCCCCTCCTCTTCAAATTTCTGGCTACCCCCCTGAGCACAGCCGATTCTTACAATCCCAAAAGTCCACCACAATTAGCCAAAAAGTCCACAGTTCCGTACAACTGGAATCGCTTCAAAGGCACAAACTCACTGTCCTTAAAGAATACCTTTAGTGATGCAATTGTCATGTAATCAACAAGATGAACTGGAAAATCGGAAATTATTAATCATCTCACAACCTATTCCAACAAAACTTACTCTTATAATTAGTCTTGACCAATTCAAGTTCATATTTCAGTGATTCACATTGAGACAGACATTGACATTTCATTAAAGCTTGATATCTATTTTGATTACTCTTCCCGTCCAACGTAATTTCGCCATTAAACAGTTCGTTTTCAGCATTTTCAAAGCATTCATTTTGTTCTGCTGTGCATATTGGGGTCTGCTTGTCGCGAATCACGGAGAATTTAACGCATCCACAAACTTTAGCTGTGTAGTTCTAAAATTGAAAGAATAATCTTTACATCTGATAAGGAAGGTTCAGTCGCAGTAACAATTACCGATAGACATTCCTGTTCACAATTGTACTTTGTGTACTGCTTAAAGTATCTTAATTTCTTTTCTCCATCAAAGAAGCAGTTTCGTCTTTCCAAAGTATAGTCCCTCAAATCTTCTTCAGTAATTGTCATCTTTGGCTTGATCAATAACTCAGTAAGTTCACCAAATTGAAGCTGAAATCGATTGGTCGATGAAAGCAATTCATTAGTTCCATGAATAAAGTATCGAAATCCTTCATAACGTGAGCACCACCAATCTTTACTTCTATTATCTGATCGCATTGCAACACTAAGTCCACTGTCTTGATCAGATAGCTTAGCACTCCATGGATATTCAGCATCAAATTCTAAAGTACTTTTTGGTGGCAAATGGAATGCATTTACTTCCTTCTTGTATAGTTTAATGTCTCGGGTATAGAAGAAGTCTGATGAGACTCTGTAAAGGAAAAGGATAATTTTTATAGGTTATGTCTTTAGATCACCAATAGTGACTTACTGTTCGGTATTTAGTAGGTCCGTATCGTTGATTACATTGAATGTAAAGCAATAGCCGTAAGGAGTAAGTCTAAGAGCGAATGGAGCTGCATACAGCTTCATCCAAACTGCTGATTGTGCTAAAAACCAATCTTCATTGACCAAACTTCTCATAACCTCTACCAAGTTATTAGTTTGAGTGCTGAACTTAACTTTCTTCAAATAATCAGGTTTGCAGACGAATGCAATTGCTTGGAGTCGTGCCTTGCTGGATGTTTAACAATATTTTATTTAGGCTTAATTTTGTGGACATAAAGCAACAACTTACTCAAGATCATTTAGCTTGCTGAAATCGTAACTCTTCCCAGCGTCAATAATTGGTCGAAAACTAAAGTCAGTGTCCTTAAATGCAGTTTGCGTTTCAGAGCAGACTGAAAATGACATAAATAATTTAAAAATGATTGCATGATAAACTTGCATGCTATTTACTTGTTACAGCTGGGAATGGAATCTAAAATCAGAGAACTTATCATTTTAAATTAATCTATATATCATGTTATTGCATTACGTACCTCCGAAATTGCACTTGGCCTTTCAGCAAGAGATACAGTAATTGGATTGGTCTGGAGCTTTTCAAACATTTCAGATATCAGCAAAGCACATCTAATAGGGGATTGAAGATTAAAGTTATTGGAGTATTTACACTGAAATCCGCTCAAGATATGTCCATTATAAATTAACCCTTGCCCCCATCAATTCGGAATGACCCTATAATGTTAAAAATATTAACTACATTACCCAATTGTCGATATGATGAACGCAATCATCCAGAAAATTCTCTCAATCCATGGACGGTCGGTAGATCCAATATACTTAAATCCATGAATAGTAGTGTCTTGACAATAATCTAGTAAGTATTGATAGACTGCTGGCCAATTAATCTTTTGCTTCTTTGGACCTACTTTTTCTACTTCCTTTCCACTCATTGTTGGAACCTTGTTTATTTTACAGCTTTTAATTGGGTCTGTTACGTCTCTAGACCAGAACTGAGCATTTTTTATCACAGACCAGCTATTATATTAGATCATATGCGTGTTCCTATTATCACTTAATCGACATTATGCATTGACATGACAATGAATGACAACTCTAAGCAGCATGGCAAATATTATCAAATACTCTTTAAATGGAAAGTGTTGAATTTTTAATTTTTGTGTCTAGTGTCATTTATGTCCTTTATTTTGAATGTTATGGCTATCATGTGGTTCTGGTGCTGATAAAAGATTGTTTTAAAGGAGGTTAAACCATCTAATCTACTGATAACTCGTCTAAACTATATTCAACATGAATTGTCATTGCCAAAATAGTCCACGTGATTAACAACACCGAGTCATATCCATTTAACTCCCAACAATGACACAATCAACAAGTGAAACTTACAAGTATCTCATTTTGGACATTGCTGAAATTGAAACCTTCGTTCGATTGTGTGAAAAAGGCAGACTTCCAATAGACTTGATACTTGACAAAACTGATGAAAAAATTGAAAAAGTAATTGAAATAAAATTCAAAATGGCTAGAGGAAGTGACATAAAGGAAGACGAAGAGAAAGAAGTTCAGCAATTATTCAAAAGATTAGTTCAAATTAAGGATGGTAATCCTGAGAGTAAGCTGTAGAATAAATAATTGGATGTAGCAACCACTAATTTTATTATTTTTTGAAGGGTACATCCCGTTCTTGCACTAATCATAATCGTTGCAGCACAGCAATCTCTTGACTATCGTGAGCTAGACTGGATTAAGTCTTTTGTGTTGGATCAGTTTTAAACACAAAATGATTGCTCTTGAATTATTCACTTATTAAGGCACTGTATCCATTAAATTCAGCTCCAATTACTGGCTTTGTTTGAACGGCAATTACTTCCATGCTGAATATTAAAAAGCCGTTATTTTATGGCAAGGACATTGTTATGAATCGGTTCAAAATTGATCACTCACCCTAAAAATATTTGAATAATTTCCGTTGGCATACTAGCACGTGGTCAGTAATACATTTTTAAAAGAGACTTAATACACAAATCTAGTGGGAACAAAGCATTTATGAATAAAAATATTAATTCATTCATGAATTTAAAAATGAATTACAGTAAATCCAAGTCCTTTAACAAATGGCAACTGTATTTTATGACTTTCTCCTAGATCCATAAAAGAAAAGAGGAAAAGTATGAAGGAACAAGTAAAAGCTTGGCAATTTGTAATCGCATTATGAAAAAAAAAAGTAATAATAAAAATACATGAACAATTATGACGAGAGGCTCATAACCTTCCACAATAAGGATTTTATAAGCACACAAAGTAAAATTTAATTGCCAAAAATAATAAGGCTATGAGTTATTTACATCTTCCTAGAGACTTAATCTTTAAAGACACTTTATCCAATCTATTCGTTATTAATCTTGATGTTGCAGATTTTATGATAATTTTCACGATGGTAATTACAAGACATTTATTGCTAAAATTTAATGGAGCATTTAATTAAGAACAGAATTCAATTATAATTCAATTAGGGACCACCAATGGTTATTAACTGCTACTATGAGGTAAAAATTAAGTTGCTAATTTAATGAAAAATTTTCGTGTAATTTATATTTTCATTTAATAATTTTTTGAGAAATTGGTTTTTGGTATTTTGGCAGGTCAGATTATAAGTTCAATGACTTTTAAGTAGAAATGTATTTTTATAATGACTGAGGGGGAAACAACATGATGGGAAAAAGTTTTGATGTAAAATTTTCGACTAAAACCAGAATTTTGGATTCATCATTTCCCATCATGCTGTTTTCCCCTTATTATTACACTTTGAATCGAATTTTTCATCCATGTCACCCCTCTCAATATCCTTAAATGAGATTCTGATGTGAATATAAACCTTGCATGCCTTAATCTCGAGAAAGAGTAGAATACAAACCCCTAAACACCTAAATACACCTCTGCTCGAATCAAAAGATTCAATTAACTGATAATGCTATTAAATCCTTTCAGTATTAAATGGCTGTATCACTTTTCGGCTGTACCTCAATTTGAACAGTGACAACGATTGCCTTTCGATCGATATAATGTGATTGTTAAGTATATCTCAGGAAAATCATTTCGTATGGGCTGCATCACTCATTTGGACAATTATTCCATTGATAGGATGGAATAGATACACACCCGAGGGAAATATGACTGCATGCGGTACTGACTATTTGTCCAATGATGTATACTGTTACTACTTCATCCTTAAAGCTGTTGCTGCACATAAAAAGAATATGCGTGAACAGGTAAAGAAGATGATTGTTGAATAATTGAGATCATCAGAGAATCAAAGTCAAAGCATTGAATGTAAATTAGCCAAGGTTGTACTTATGACAATCTCACACTGACTTATTGCTTATTTGATCGTTAACTTCACTAGTTTCCTTAAATTCGTTCTTTTAAGTCCAATCTCAACAATCTGAGAGTAACTTTGGTAAGACTAATGCAATCTATAATCCAAATATTTATGATATCAGCCATCCATACTTAAATAGTCTTACTCAATACCTTCCCATCATTGGCTTGTAGAGATAAAGCAGACACTGCATTACAGTCAGCAGGAGGATGGAAAACCATCTGCTTAAATTTCTTTGTTTTGCTGACCTTCAACTTAAAATTAATTGACTTTTTGTTCATTAATGAAGAATCTAAAATTGTGTAACTTTATAAATTCTATAGAAAAGTTAATTGAATTTTCAATGGGATGTACTAAGTTGGATGTTCTACTTATTGTGATTTAAAAACGTGTTAATCAAATTGAATCTTATAGAAAAATGTAATGTTTTAATTTTTAAAGTAAGAAGAATTTTTATTCGATTTCTTTTTCTGATCAATTTGACAGACGTAAACAGGAAAACTTCTTTTTGGAAATAAAAAAGCAAAATCATGAAAAAAATCTAAAGTCCCAATTAGCTTTTTATTGTTTTTCATGAATCAGATGATGAAGAATCTATAAATAATCGATCATGGGATGATAGCGATTGATGATGCGGCAAATAATTTTTTGAACCCTTTTTGCACGAGAGCACGTGACTGTCGATGACTCTGAAGATACATTTGATGCTTCATGCTCATTTCATATGTGAATGTGTATGATCGATTTATGATTTTCATTTCTTATGTTGAATTGATTGTCATCAAAATCAAATAAAACATAAAAAGGATTAGAGTTGGTTGGGTATTGTTGAGTTGATGGTAAGCTACGCATTTATGCTTGGTTTTGGCTGTAAAATTGAATTTTAAATTGTAACGCATAATTTGAATTTAAATTTTAGCACTTATATTCAGTCAAAAAGATGCAAAAATTTAAATTAAAAATGTCCGTTACAAAATTAAATTTGAGTTTTTTTCAAACGATGATAAATCTGTGGAAATCCCAATTACATGCGGACAAAACGATGACTAAGCACAGCTTGTATACTATAAACATTAATCAATCTCAAAATAACCTTAATGACAATTATGAGAAACGACCAGATAGATAAAAATAATAATTTCATCTGAAACAAGAATGCGGAAGGATAGACATTGAATTGTTCCAAAAATTGATAAACTGTCCATGGATGATGGATGAAAAAAAAAGTTTATTTCACTCCCTACGAAAACGCGAAAAATAATATTCATCCCTCGAGTGAGTGTCGCACGAGTGCATGACAATTCAAAAACAGCAATAATTTTAATCACAATATTGTTGATCGTAAATTTTTATATGTTCAATAAAATTCTATAAATTTTTGATTTGTCAAAAATACGCAATTGAATAAGCCAACAAATCGTAAAATTTCCTTAATTTTATGTAAAATGAATTTTTTCCTATTTATACGTGACTGGTAATTGACTTTTGAGATTTCCATTAAAATTATGTTTGCATAATCAATAGCAACAATAATATCCATTCATTATTAAATGTAGGAGAGGATAATTTAATTTTCGATACAAAATTAGGTGCCTTTTCAGTAGAATTTTAATTTTTTTTGCAAAGAGAAAAGGAAGGAAATTAACGAGCCATGACCTTACCAAAAAATTACCATGAACATGACAAACTCAACAGAGCAGGTCATTCTTCTATTGTGTCATTCATGAAAAAAAAGAAGAAAATTAATTGAAAACAATAGAGTCATCTCTCAAGCATTATCATCCCTTTCCCAATTGACCATTGAAAATTGATTTTTCAATTATATTGAGGCGTACCATTTTTATTGTTATTCCTTTCTTTCTTTTCGATATTGGCAATGAATTTGCAATTTCTATTTTAAATTTCTGATTGTACAATTTCATTATATTGAGAGTAAGAGTCTACAGAGAGGCACACAATTGATTTATTATTAGTACACGTTTGAGCAATTAATCATTGAAATTTAAAGTTACAATTTATGAGTGTCTGGTGAAATTAAAAGATCACTTGCGACACTTGTCAATTGATTGTTAAGGATTCGTTAAAATCGAATAAATTACATTTGAATTTAAAGGGCTTTTTAGATTTTGAATTAAAGAACAATATATTTTGAGTTGATTCACATTTTCTGGCGCAAATTTCAAAATAAACCTGAATCAATTAAAATAATGCTTGTATCAGCTTGTATCTTAGCTGAAATAGCCAAAAACTCATTTTACTAACTCTTAAAAACTTCATTTTGATTAGTATTAGCAGGATAAGACCTTTAAAGTAGCAATTAGATGTAAATTAATTGAAAAGCTTATCAGAACTTTAAATCTTTAATCAAGTTGAGCATTAATCATTTCAACACGTCTACAATTAACAGCTCACAGATTGCAATTGGATTAGCAACATTTAAATGTTCACAAATCCTCGCGTGTATTTAATTGTTACAAAATTGTCCATAATCCAGTTGCAAAACTTGCACAATAAATGAGAAATTATTGAATCATAATTTATTAATCGGTTTAACAGTCATGAGTTTAAAGTCAGGCGTTTATTACGAAATTCAAAGCGTGTTCATCGAACACGTGAGTTTATTTAATTTTCAATGTTGCCGACATTGTTGGAAAAATTTCTTACAATCATGGTAGTAAGTGGATCTTAAAAGTAAGTATGTAAGCATAATAAAAAGAAGGAAATAGACACTGTCGAGACATTATTGGATAGAATAAAAATGAGGGAAAATAAAATTATGCTCATTCATCGAATTTTTTGTATAGTGCAATTTTCTAACACAGTGATTCATATAAGTTTTACTACTTCCCCTCCCAAGCATATACACCCTTTTATGTTCAATGCTGAATGTTGTATTTACCATTTTTCTCTCTCGCAGCATAAACATAATTCTCTCTTTTGAACTTTTTCCTCTCTGTGTTATTTGAAATTAAGGAACTGCATCAACAGCATAGTATGCATGCAACAGGAATGAAAGAGAATCAACATGAAGGAGGTACAAAGAGTGAGAGGAGTGGGGATGAAGTTAACCGGCATAAGGGCATAATGCAATGCGTGTGTACAGCCGACGTTCATGACAAATACAGAGTGTTTAAAATTTTTATTCGAACGCCGTTCGACGTAAGGTCCACACGTGAATTACAGAATCGGGAAGAATATTTTTTTAGAACTTATACATAACAAATTTGCACCATCATATTTTGATCATAGAAAATAAAGTTAAGAAAGTAGGACATCGCGAAACAAGTGTAAAACCGAGTGTGTGCTAAACACATGTCCCTATAAAAAAATCTAGAACTAAGATTTAAAAGTTTTGTGTCGCCAATCGACTGACAAGTGACAATATATATACATTGCGGTTGATATCAAGATCAGTTAACATAATTATAGTGTAAAAGTTTATATTATAAATAAATAAGAAATGGAACACCACAGCATGCATCATCACCATCATCATAGTATTCAAAATACTCAAGGTCATCATCCCATTCATTGGAATTATTCATCACCATCTACAAACATTTCAACAGCTCCATTGACATCAACTCCTATTGCGAATAGTAATCCAGTCAGCAATCAAGCAACATGGACACCTCCTTCGACAAGAGGTCTCAAAAGAGCAATGTCAGAGAGTGATTGTGATGACATTTATTCCGAAGAATCATCAAAGGAGCAGTAAGTATTTTTTTTTGTGCCTCGAAAATCTTGAACAAAAAAAGTTTAAAATAAATATGCGAAAAGTTTGATAATTTAGGTGAAAAATGGAAATCAGTTCCATAAATTAGCAATTAGCAAACTTCCTGCATATTTAATATTCTCGAAAATACCGAAATTTGTGAATGATAATTCACACTTTTTTTGTTCGCACAAGATACGAGAAGATAAAAATTGAATGAACACATCTGAATGTTTAAATGACATTGAACATATTCTCATTCCAAAATTTTTTTTTTCCACCTTCTTTTACGCTTTTACTTTCTTTAGTCCATCGTCTATTGAAAATGACAGTTGTCAGCTAATGACTCGTAAGAAACGACGAGGTGTAATTGAGAAGAAACGAAGAGACAGAATAAATTCATCGTTGTCGGAACTAAAGCGACTTGTGCCATCCGCTTTTGAAAAGCAGGGTTCAGCGAAGCTGGAAAAGGCTGAGATTCTTCAACTAACAGTAGATCATCTTAAAACGTTACATTCGAAAGGTATGTGAATTATTTCCTATTCTTTTATTCGGCTCTATAAAGAAACGTTTTATGGGAAATATGAAAAAATGGAACAAAAAAATTGGCTTCTTTAAAAATTTACCACCTGCACTTCCGTCTTCTAAAAAAAAAAAATATCACAGAAAAAAGAAATATTCTCAAAAGTCATTTATGTGTTCCTTACATCTCATCTTCATATTCTTTCCCTTTCTTTCTCCCTCTTACTGTATATTCATAACAAGGAACTATGGATAAAATTTCATAACAACATGCTGATACTGTATTTTATGAAAATTATATTTCTTTCTTCATTCTCTTTGCCTTCACGTTCCTTTAAAGTGATAAAAAGTCATTAAAGTGAAATACTTGAGACACATTATGCAATTTTTCTTCCTTTACTGTCCTTCTTTGTATTCACTTCCTGGCAAAACATTAGCTAAGATGTGTAATATGACTCTTTAAATTGCCGACACTGACCGGGATGTGTGTGAAGTTTTTAATGTTTTGAATTTACGTACGTATTTTTACGTAAGCAATTATATTTGACGTACGTAATTTGATTTCGCGAAATCTTTAATTTGATTCTATCCGATTTTATTATATTGCAAAAACCCAGTTTAATATTAAAATCATTATCAAATCAAATATTTGCTCGGAAATTTAAATAAACCGTAAAAAAGCAAACAAATTGACATTCAAATGAACTGGAGCAGAAAAATAATACAGGAAGAATATTATTAGCTTAATAATCATCACAATCTATATTGCAATATCATTGAAAATGACTATCAACATGAATAAATCAATAAGTTATAATAATAACAATAAAAAGTGTGAGGGTGGAGAAACCAAACATCAAATAAAACTTTTTTTTTATGTCGAAATCAAAAAGCTTGTGTCGTTTCACCTCGTCTCAGCAAATAATTCGCGTGGCAATGCGATAAAATTCACTTTCCCACGTTCTTCTACTGCGACAGCAAACAACACCACACAAAAAAACATTAAAATATTTCAAATATAACAAAAGGGACCTTCTTACCATATATAAATATATTATTCTCCCTCTCACTCACTCATACATCCATAAGTAGACTGCGTTTTCATGTATGAATTACTGAAGATGAGAGAGCGAAATGGAATGAGGGGATCTACTTTATTAGATGTGTGTGAGGGAAAGAGAAGTGCAAAGCAAAAAATATAAAATAAAATTATTTCCCATAGAAAGAGCAATGAAGCCGCCCTAGCACAACTTAACAAAAATTGATGACGATTTATAATTTTTTTTTTATTTTGAAGAACATTCGTACACAGAGAATCCCTTTTTCTCATGCTCGTTGTTAGATATTAATAGAGTTATACTGTGAGAAAGAGGGGTTGCTTGATATGTAAAATACGGAAAAGTATTTAATTCTGTTGTTCCGTGAAGGGTCGATTTATGGGAAATTATTGAGAATGCCTTTGTAATTGATAAAAAAATTATTTACTCATTATAATTAATTACATTTGACTAATTTGAAATGATATCTTTTTTACAGGCATAGATTCGATGACATTCGACCCACAACGATTTGCGATGGATTATCACATCATTGGTTTCCGTGAATGTGCATCTGAAGTAGCACGTTATCTTGTGACAATTGAAGGAATGGACATACAAGATCCATTGAGATTAAGGCTCATGTCACATTTACAATGTTTTGTTGCTCAACGAGAACTGAGTGCAAAGTCATCTGCTCCAACGATGCCAGGCACAAATTGGACAAGTTTTCAAAATTCTTATCAACCAAACTATTCAGCACAAGGCTATCAGACATATCCAGCAACTCCAATTACGCCCAGTTCAAATCAGCAAACCAGCAGCAATCAGCATAACAATAGCTTTAATTCATCGTACATGTCTGCAAATGCATCTACATCAACATCATATCTCATACCACAATCGCCTGAATATTCATCATCGGGATATGGAACGACAACGAATAATTCATCGACTAGCACGAATGTCAATACGTCATCAAATAATAATAGTGTAACCTCAACATCGCCAGCTCCAGTTACAGTTACAACAAGCGGCCCAGCCCAACAACAGTCGCAAGAGAATCAACAACCTATTTATACAGATCTTTCAAACTCTAATGATCGATTACAATTAAACTTGGGTGGAAATTATCATTATGGTAATGCAAATCAATTGTATGGCAATGGTGCCAATAACGGATACAATAATAATAATAATAACTCAAAACCATATCGTCCATGGCACCCAGAAATGGCCTATTGAAGTGAGGCTCATGACACGCACATTCGAGATATCCATTATGTGCAAAAACAAAAAAATTAATCCAAAGGATTTCATATATTTTTTATGAATATAAACAATGGTGAAAAAAATTTTAGTCATTAGTATATAAGGCAAAAGTAGATTTATAAGGTATATCCAAAGGACTAATACGTGTGTTCCAAAGCAGTTTGTATTTTGTTTCAACAATTGTCATAATGAAACGTGAATTTTTGACTCGTCACACACAATCCTCACATCCAAAAATACATAAAAATTGTTTACAAAATCAACAACTTGACAATGGCAAAACTTATATATCTCAGGATTTCGTAGCTTAAAAAGTTTTTTTTTCTATTCTATTTTATATAATACTTTTCGCTCTCTTTTTTTGATTGAATCAACAAGAGAATATCCACTCACTGAATTTTTCATACTTTTTGATAGCGTTGCAAAATTTTATTTTATTTTTTTTTATGAATTGCGTCACGTTGAGAAAGTAAATAGAAAAATATTTGGTTTTGGCAAGCATTAAGAAATAAAATAAAATTTGATAAATAAAAGTGATAAAAAAAATTGTGTGTAGGATCGATGAGATTCCAAAAATTCATTTTTCGATAACATAATCACATTTCTGAAAAGTCATAAAACTTAAGTTTGACCAAAAATATTTTGAGCTTTAACAAATAAGATGAAATTTGAAACAATTGAAATAAATCATACGATAGACTTTAATTAGATACTTTAAGGAGAATATATGAAGAGATTTTTATACTATATTTATTTTTGATACGAAAAAAGTGCTGATGAAATGAAATAAATCAAGAACAAAACTTTTATAAACAGAAAATGTCTTGGAAATTTATGCTTAATGGTTTTGTAGGGCAATATCTTATAATTTTCAGATTTTATCAACTTTGGTTGTACTCGTGGAGTCATAGACTCTATATTTTTATCTAGTGAAGTTTAGGAAGATCCAGATTAAAGTCTAGTAAGATCCAGATTAGTATTTAATTGTTCTAGCGATGCAATTTACCCGAATGGCACAAGTCGGTTTGACTTGACGCCGGTTTTCTATTCGATTAACCGATTTGAGCTATTCGGATTAGGTTGTGTATTTCTTAAATATTAATTCTGAAGATCCACAAATTGTATGTCTTTTACCTTGGATCATGCAATGTTGAAGAATTCGGGTAGGCATTCGAATCCTTATCAAGATTGAAATTTGTGTTCAAAACTTCAGATTTGAGCAAAATGCAATTCTTTAAAAGGTCTTAAAACAATATTATCAATAAAATTAGAAGTTTTCGATACAACAAGGTCAAATAACTGCCTACTCATCTCTCCTTAGCAGCAAATTTCTGCAACTCTTGCTTCTGAAAAGCATTAACCCTTCTAAAATTAAACTCCTTGCCTTCTTTCATAACAACAAAGTACTTCCTCATTCAAGTAGATCCATCTTCTTCATTAGCAATTAATTCCTTTTTGCAAATTAAATTTTATCTAGTTAATGACTTTTGTCAACTTTAAATGACTGAATGGAGATATCACAATGGACTAATTGAGTTTCCTTGCCTCTAAACTTTATGCAAGAAAATTAATTTACATCACATGTTTCAATGACAAAAAAGAAAAACACCCTTTAGGCACCACAACGTCAAGCATCTGATGAGGTTTCAAGATTTTTTGAGCTCTGCAGCTCGTTAATTAACAAAAATGTATATAGTCCGACATAAATTTAGAAAAATAAACAGTGATCCGAGACTATAATGATCCCTTTTTGTTAAGAAAGGGTTAAAATTGTAGGATAAACTCGAGCTTTTGTATCTGTCTATGCAACCCACAAAATCTATTGACCATTACAGATGAATAAGCAATTTTAATAATCATTATGGTCAGTTGCTTTTTTCGGAATTATGAATCAGTTGTGCTAAATATATTAGTTAACGAAGGCAGCACTTCTTATTGAATAGATTATAATTTACATAACTGAATTCTGCATGAATGACGCATAAACAGCTATTGTATATAGGTGTTTGCTGCCACGGAAAATTTGAATATAATTTGTTAAAAAAAAATATTATGTCCTCATTATATGGAAAAAAAGGAAAATTATGTAGGCAAGCCCGAACATGACACTTTAGAGTATGGCTGTTTCAAGTGTATTTTGTTTATTTTCTATAATTAAGATCAAAATGATAGACACATTCATAGTGGTTCATAAAAATTCTTACAATATCCGTTTGAATGCTTTTGGCACATGTGTTGTGGGAACTTTTTCTTTTCTTATTCCTACACCGCACCAGATGTGAATAGAAGGAAATTAATTAAGTCAGCAGTTGAATATTTAAATAGAATTTTGCTGAATTTTTGTAAACTTAAATAAGATGTGCTGAATTGAGCTAAACTGAGCTGAATTGAGGTGAACTGTGCTGAATAGAACTAAACTGTGTTGAATTGAGCTAAATTAAGCTGAACTATATTGAATTGTGCTGAATTGAGCTGAGCAGTGTTAAATTTGAGCTGAACTGTGCTGAATTGAGCTGAAATAAACTTAACTTTGCACAATGATTCAGATTTGAAAAAAATGTTCAAAAATTCAAAAATAACAAGTTAATTAAACTATATGTTTTAAATGCCAGATTAAAGAACATGATGTGTTTTATGTTCTGTAAAAATATCACATTCCAATTTGTTGTCTAATTCACAAAAATTCGATTTTAAGATGCCAATAAATTTGTTTACAAAATGACAACAAATATTTTTCTTAAATTTTTTCTCCTTTCCACTTCAAATTTCTTGTTTTAATCCTGATAACCAGCTTAATTAAGCTTAGTACTTTGTGTTTGTGTGAAGAAACCAAAAGAAAACCTATTAATTGGGCGAATATACATGATTAATTTTTTTGAAATTTACCAAGACTTTAAACACTCATAAGTTAAATTCGCGTCTTTCCGCTTCTACCAAACCTATTTAAATATAAAGAACAAAGTCTAATTAACCTTCCATATTAATGTGTACATGCCCAAATATGCCCGAAGCGAGATATTTGCGATTGAAAATTAGTTAATTTTTCATACAAATTACTATCGTGCGCCAAATTTTTTGATAAACATTTGTGAAATTTGTAAAAAAAAACTTATTTATCCTCAATTTCATGACTTAATATTTTGAGGAATCAATAATCAAGTAAGATTAAAGGCATTAAAAGTCCTAAACTAGAGAATATCAATAAAAAATTTCATTACTTCAATGTGTCTGAAAAATATTATGCACAAGGATTATTTGAACATTTTTTTCAAATCTGAATCATTGTGCTTTGCAGAATTCAATCAAAAATGTTCAAATGCAAATTTCATTTTTCCGTTAAAAAACGAATAAAATTTCGAACCAAAAACTGCTGATTCAGGTGCCCAAAAAAACACATTAGACCAACTGATGAGGTGCCAGCCGGGCCATATTAGCAAAATATGGAGTCAATGAATTGGAATAAACTGTCAAATCAGCAGAAAAAAAATGTGAAAAAAGTCTGCACTCAGCAACGAGGACTATAAAAATAAATAGAAATGCTTGGCAACTTATGTGTACATTTATATTCATACATAATCATAATAATTGATGATGAATGTAAGTGCTTAACAATTGGAATTTATAAGCAACTTTTTTTGGCTGTGAAAACAGATCATTTACTTGCCAGCATAAGTATCACTTGTTTATGCAAACAGATGGTAATCAAATATATTTTAACGACTTTTTTGGGTTTTATTTTGACTGCAATTCACCTCTTTACACTATATTTAACTTTATTGTATTCAAAAAAAAAGTTAAGTGTTGTGTGACTATTAATTTTCACACAAAATTTAATATTATTCAGATGCGCGGATGACGACAATAAATTATCCTTTAATAATCGTTGCGGTTCATAAAGTTTCAGTATGCCAATCCATTCTTTTTATCCCTACATTATATCATTTCAAAATCAATTCAGTTCTCTCGTTATTGATTTCGATGCTACTCAGTCAGTCAGTTGTTGTCATAACAAATATTTACATCAACATCTAATTCAATGAGAGCTAAAAAGTAGAAGAAATCATTGTGTACCTTAGGGGCCGTTCACTAATTACGTTCGCATTTTAGGGGGGAAGGGGGGTTGGAAAAATTGTAACCAAATGTAACATAGCGGGGGGGGGGGGGGAGGGGGGTGTCAAGAAGTATGTAACGTTCAAACTGTCGTCTGTTTTTTAAAAAAAAGTTCACGAAAAAAATATTTGTTTACAAATTCACATCAAAAACATGTTTTTAAATTTTCCACATTTTTAATGATTTATGAAAAATTGGAAAAATTATCATAATAAAAAAATAAAATAAATTATGAACGTTCAGAGGGGGGGGGGGGGGGGGGTTGTGAGTTGTAACATATTGTAACAAGGGGGAGGGGGGGGTGAAAAAAGTCGTTTTATTGCGTAACGTAATAAGTGAACGGACCCTTAGAGACTGGAGAGGAAAAAGCATGCGGATAATCTACTATAAAGTAGTGCTTTCAGCGCTGTTTATAAGCTAAGAAATTTAATTTGAAATTGATTTTTGAACATTATTTTTTTGAAGTTTAACGGTTTTTGATATTTGAATTAAAACGGTTTTTTCAAAATTGAATTTTAATGAATAAAGTAGATTCGAATTCTTAACGGATTCCCTAAATTCAAATTCTTAACAGATTCATTAAATTCAAATCCTTAACGGATTATAAACTTTACCAAGGCTACTTCAACTTACTAGAAAGTTCAATAAAACAGAATCAATTTCAGTCACTAATATCATCAAAGTGAACACAATTTCTATTTGAACTAGAAATCCAAGATAAGAGCGAAGAAAATCAAGAAATAATCTCAGAACCTCCACGAAAGAGATATCAAAGGAATTTCGAAATCAAAAGAATTTGTGTCTATAAAATACCATAGAGGAATATCAGATGTTAAAAGATAATGTTCAAGAAGAAAAAAATTGAGTTTTGAGAAATTTACTTTATATACAATATTATTTTTGAACAAAAAAAGTAATAGCGACAGGTGGTGAAAATGTTAAGAATGTCTCTCTTTTTACCTTTGTCATATATAGAATGAGTGAATATAAATGTAAAGAAAAGAATACAACATAACGATCGGGGTAAAAAATTTACTGTTTTCTTCTTGCTATTCTCCACACAAAAATTTAATTCCGCATTACTTCATACGTACATGTCTTGAAGGGCTTTATTTCATTTCTATATATACACACTATAGTCTTTGATGAGCGTGGGATAATTTTTCATTCCCATATATTCCTCATTCCTTGCTATCCATTCCATATAGACAAGAATTATAATGGGTCGTTGTCACACATAAAAATAGTTCAGCTACAACCCTCGCCTTTTATTATTAATTTTGCCTTGAGCCTGTATAATAATAAAAATTGATATGTGAATGATGTGGAAAAAGAAAAGTTAAAAAGTTTATATAAACAGAGACTCTCTCACAATGTTTTAAGTCCTCGAAAAGTGTGTGAATGTGCATATACTCAATATCATTAAGGGGTGGAATGTGTTTTCATTATAATATAATGAAAATTCACAATATTCAATGACTCTTATCGGGGAATTGTTATTAATGATAATAACCTGCTTTGCTGAACTCAAATCGGATTAAATACTTAAGTACAAAGTTTGTCTTCTCACGTTGATGGAAGTGTGTGAAACATTTTCTTATTTAAATTTTTCGAAACTTTTAATTATTCTTAATAAGTTGTTGCATGGGAGTTATGTAACGGGTATGCAGAATAATGTTGTCTGTCATGATTTTGGAAATTAAGGCCTCTTGCTTTATCATTGAAATTAGTCTAAAACTAGTTTTTGATCTCCTCCACATAAATAAGATATTGCACGAATACAGATCCTCTTCCATAGAGCTCCAGGGGTTCTCAAACTGTGCTTTGCGCAATATTATTGTATGCGATACCTAGATGCGTCATGTGAAGCAACTACTGTGTCTGCAAGAAATATAAATTGAAGATTTATTGTTCCATATCTTAATAAGTTTGAGAAACACTTCTTTGCTGCCTTCAAAGCGGTTTTATTAAGTGAACAACCCCTAATAAGCTCAAGAACAACTCAAGTTTTTGTCAACAGTAAACTGAGATGTTTTTCTTAAGCTTACTTGAGGTTTCAGAACACAAATTAAATCTTGTGATACCAAGAAACCGTATCAAACATATACCAAAATTTGACAAGGAAAACCTCAATCAAAACATATCTCGAGTTATGATGAAAACAAGCGAGACTTTCTCACAAATTTCAGTTTCTATTTTCTTTATGCAAAATTCAAGCTTAAAAGAAATTGTGCTAATTTGTGTTTTGTTTAATATAAGATCCATTCACATTCATTCTATAGGAAAAAAAATGTTAAAAAAAACTTTTTAAAAAACACGCTTTTATCAAAAAGATTAAAATACTTTATAAAAAAAAACTTTTTAAAAAACTACGTTTTTCGCGTAGACTAAAAAGTAGAAAATAACTTTTATTCTTGGTTGTAAAGAATTTGGTTTTAAATTTTCAGATTATATTTAATAAATTTTTATATCCTAGTCAATATTGTTCACAAAGTTTCGAATAAGTGCACTTTGATCTTATCGTATAACTCAACAACTTAAAAACGTGGGCGCATTAATTTAAGTTTATCATAAAGTATTGATTTCACATAAACTTATTTCTCCTCTTATAATGCGCCCACGTTTTTAAGTTGTTGAGTTATACGATAAGATCAAAGTGCACTTATTCGAAACTTTGTGAACAATATTGACTAGGATATAAAAATTTATTAAATATAATCTGAAAATTTAAAACCAAATTCTTTACAACCAAGAATAAAAGTTATTTTCTACTTTTTAGTCTACGCGAAAAACGTAGTTTTTTAAAAAGTTTTTTTTTATAAAGTATTTTATTTTCTACTTTTTAGTCTTATTCTAATGAAATAGAGAAATAAAGATTATAGGGGGTTTATAGGTTACAGGTGTGTTGAACTCCACTTCGTTGCACTTCGTTACGTTCAACTGTTTATAGATTAGAGTAGGTTTATAGGTTACAGGTGTGTTGAACTTCACTTCGTTGCACTTCGTTACGTTCAACTGTTTATAGATCACAGGAGGTTTATAGGTTACAGGTGTGTTGAACTTCACTTCGTTGCACTTCGTTACGTTCAACTGTTTATAGATTTCAGTAGGTTTATAGGTTACAGGTGTGTTGAACTTCACTTCGCTGCACTTCGTTACGTTCAACTGTTTATAGATTACAGTAGGTTTATAGGTTACAGGTGTGTTGAACTTCACTTCGTTGCACTTCGTTACGTTCAACTGTTTATAGATTACAGTAGGTTTATAGGTTACAGGTGTGTTGAACTTCACTTCGTTGCACTTCGTTACGTTCAACTGTTTATAGATTACAGTAGGTTCATAGGTTACAGGTGTGTTGAACTCCACTTCGTTGCACTTCGTTACGTTCAACTGTTTATAGATTAGAGTAGGTTTATAGGTTACAGGTGTGTTGAACTTCACTTCGTTGCACTTCGTTACGTTCAACTGTTTATAGATCACAGTAGGTTTATAGGTTACAGGTGTGTTGAACTTCACTTCGTTGCACTTCGTTACGTTCAACTGTTTATAGATTACAGTAGGTTTATAGGTTACAGGTGTGTTGAACTTCACTTCGCTGCACTTCGTTACGTTCAACTGTTTATAGATTACAGTAGGTTTATAGGTTACAGGTGTGTTGAACTTCACTTCGTTGCACTTCGTTGCACTTCGTTACGTTCAACTGTTTATAGATTACAGTAGGTTTATAGGTTACAGGTGTGTTGAACTTCACTTCGTTGCGTTCAACTGTTTATAAATTACCAGTTTTCAATGGGAAATTAGTAACGACTTTCAAAATTTTTCATTCGTTTTATAAAATTTAATTTTTTTAAAGCATTCATTAGTAAAGTACATTAAAAATCACTCGTAAAGATTTTGTGTTTATCCGAACCATTCCTACTACATAACGTGTGGATTCTTAACATAAAGATGCAAATCAAATATATATGTAACGTATTTATAACGGATTTTCAAATTTAAATTCAATGAATATCATTTATATGTTATGCAAAAATACGTCAAACCGTTAATAAAAAGAAAAGTCAATTTAATTAAGTTGGTGAAGTGTTATAAATAATGCAATACATTTAAAACAGCATAAATTTATGCTCAAACTATGTGTGCTAAATGCACATCGCATATTAATAGTTATTTTGCATTAATTCGTAACGGACTTGTGCTTAACGGTTTTTTTGAAAATTCAAATTTTCACTTACGAGTATTCATGAAAAAATTACATGTCAATTTTTTTGTCTTACCAGAATATCTTTAGCTGCTCAAATTTATGGTATAATTAATAATTAGTAATATTAATTTAACTATAATGAATCATATAAATGACTTTAGAGCATCACAAGTATAATATTTAATACAAATCAAAATTTTATATCATTGACATTGGATTTTTTCCC
Organism: Chironomus riparius; assembly: GCA_917627325.4. Classification (NCBI taxonomy): domain Eukaryota; kingdom Metazoa; phylum Arthropoda; class Insecta; order Diptera; family Chironomidae; genus Chironomus; species Chironomus riparius. Next base: position 50,978,279 of record OU895878.1, read on the forward strand.
ATATAAAAAAGTTTTACATAAATTGTACTATAATTAAGCATTTTTGTGTTTCCAAAGTGTTAAAATATTGTATTGTCACCGGGAATACATGTGCATTAAAAATTTGAGCTCGATTGGAGCAGTAGAAGTGGTCGAAAAATTGATCGCAAGATTTGAAATTTTTTGCAAACAAACAAACAAACAAACAAACAAACAAACAAACAAACAAACAAACAAACAAGAAAGCAAGTTAAGAAAAACGTAGTAATAAAAACCAAAAACTTGAAAATAAAATAAGATCACACTTTTAGCGAATCAGGATTTTAAAAGTTTTCTTGTGACATCTAGAAATGTAACATAAATTTTTTCAAAATATTGTGATTAAGTCCAAGAACACAATGACTCTAAAAGCGTGGGGCTTTAAGATTTGACGCTTCTCTTACTTAAGAACTTAGCTGAATTAAGAAATTATTCTTAAATTACGCCCCACGCTTTTAGAGTCATTGTGTTCTTGGACTTAATCACAATATTTTGAAAAAATTTATGTTACATTTCTAGATGTCACAAGAAAACTTTTAATTAAAATAAATTTTATTTTCAAGTTTTTGGTTTTTAATCTTTTTGATAAAAACGTGTTTTTTAAAAAGTTTTTTTTAACATTTTTTTATTTGCTCCTTTTTTGGTCGCTTGGTTTTTATTCTTAACAACAGACTTAACTTCAAGAAAAAAAATGTTATTTGTTTTTTAGTCTTCGGGAAAAAAGCGTGTTTTTTAAAAATTTTTTTTTAACGTTTTTTTATTTGCTACTTTTTAGTCTCAATCTTTTAATCGAATTTCGACCACAACAAATCAAATTATAGATTACAGTAGGTTCATAGGTTACAGGTGTGTTGAACTTCACTCCGTTTTGTTCAACTGTTAATATATTCCCAGTTTTTAATGGGTAATTAGTAACGACTGTCAAAATTTTATATTCGTTTTTATAATTTAAGTCATACCTGGAAACACATAAAACTCTTCAAAAAAATGTCTTGAACTTCAATTATGTGCGTTTTCTGTGTTTTTTAAAACATTCATTAGTAAAGTACATTTAAAATCACTCGTAAAGATTTTGTGTTTATCTGTACCATTTCTACTTCATAACGTGTGGATTCTTAACATAAAGATGCAAATCACATATATAACGTATTTATAACGGATTTTTCAAATTTAAATTCAATGAATGTCATTTGTATGTTATGCAAAAATACGTCAAGCCGTTAGTATATAGAAAAGTCAATTTAATTAAATTGGTGAAGTGTTATGAACAATTTAATACATTAAAAACAGCATGAATTTATGCTTAAACTATGCCTGCTAAATGCACATCGCATATTAATAGTTATTTTGCATTAATTTGTAACGGACTTGTGCTTAACGGTTTTTTTGAAAATTCAAATTTTCACTTACGAATATTCATAAAAAAATTACATGTCAATTTTTTTGTCTTACCAGAATATCTTTAGCTGCTCAAATTTATGGTATAATTAATAATTTGTAATATTAATTAAACTATAATGAATCATATAAATGACTTTAGAGCATCACAAGTATAATATTTAATACAAATCAAAATTTTATATCATTGACATTGGATTTTTTCCCATATAGAAAAGTTTTACATAAATTGTACTATAATTAAGCATTTTTGTGTTTCCAAAGTGTTAAAATATTGTATTGTCACCGGGAATACGTGTGTAAACAAAATTTGAGCTCGATTGGAGCAATAGAAGTGGTCGAAAAATCGATTGCAAGATTTGAACGTGACATACAAAGAAACCAACAGAGCAACTCAATAAAAAGCGTGTAATAATAATAAAAAATAGTATCAAAAATTTCATAACCTAGTTGATTTGAATGGAAATTATTCTTAAATTACGCCCCACGCTTTTAGAGTCATTGTGTTCTTGGACTTAATCACAATATTTTGAAAAAATTTATGTTACATTTCTAGATGTCACAAGAAAACTTTTAATTAAAATAAATTTTATTTTCAAGTTTTTGGTTTTTAATCTTTTTGATAAAAACGTGTTTTTTAAAAAGTTTTTTTTAACATTTTTTTATTTGCTCCTTTTTTGGTCGCTTGGTTTTTATTCTTAACAACAGACTTAACTTCAAGAAAAAAAATGTTATTTGTTTTTTAGTCTTCGGGAAAAAAGCGTGTTTTTTAAAAATTTTTTTTTTAACGTTTTTTTATTTGCTACTTTTTAGTCTCAATCTTTTAATCGAATTTCGACCACAACAAATCAAATTATAGATTACAGTAGGTTCATAGGTTACAGGTGTGTTGAACTTCACTCCGTTTTGTTCAACTGTTAATATATTCCCAGTTTTTAATGGGTAATTAGTAACGACTGTCAAAATTTTATATTCGTTTTTATAATTTAAGTCATACCTGGAAACACATAAAACTCTTCAAAAAAATGTCTTGAACTTCAATTATGTGCGTTTTCTGTGTTTTTTAAAACATTCATTAGTAAAGTACATTTAAAATCACTCGTAAAGATTTTGTGTTTATCTGTACCATTTCTACTTCATAACGTGTGGATTCTTAACATAAAGATGCAAATCACATATATAACGTATTTATAACGGATTTTTCAAATTTAAATTCAATGAATGTCATTTGTATGTTATGCAAAAATACGTCAAGCCGTTAGTATATAGAAAAGTCAATTTAATTAAATTGGTGAAGTGTTATGAACAATTTAATACATTAAAAACAGCATGAATTTATGCTTAAACTATGCCTGCTAAATGCACATCGCATATTAATAGTTATTTTGCATTAATTTGTAACGGACTTGTGCTTAACGGTTTTTTTGAAAATTCAAATTTTCACTTACGAATATTCATAAAAAAATTACATGTCAATTTTTTTGTCTTACCAGAATATCTTTAGCTGCTCAAATTTATGGTATAATTAATAATTTGTAATATTAATTAAACTATAATGAATCATATAAATGACTTTAGAGCATCACAAGTATAATATTTAATACAAATCAAAATTTTATATCATTGACATTGGATTTTTTCCCATATAGAAAAGTTTTACATAAATTGTACTATAATTAAGCATTTTTGTGTTTCCAAAGTGTTAAAATATTGTATTGTCACCGGGAATACGTGTGTAAACAAAATTTGAGCTCGATTGGAGCAATAGAAGTGGTCGAAAAATCGATTGCAAGATTTGAACGTGACATACAAAGAAACCAACAGAGCAACTCAATAAAAAGCGTGTAATAATAATAAAAAATAGTATCAAAAATTTCATAACCTAGTTGATTTGAATGGAAATTATTCTTAAATTACGCCCCACGCTTTTAGAGTCATTGTGTTCTTGGACTTAATCACAATATTTTGAAAAAATTTATGTTACATTTCTAGATGTCACAAGAAAACTTTTAATTAAAATAAATTTTATTTTCAAGTTTTTGGTTTTTAATCTTTTTGATAAAAACGTGTTTTTTAAAAAGTTTTTTTTAACATTTTTTTATTTGCTCCTTTTTTGGTCGCTTGGTTTTTATTCTTAACAACAGACTTAACTTCAAGAAAAAAAATGTTATTTGTTTTTTAGTCTTCGGGAAAAAAGCGTGTTTTTTAAAAATTTTTTTTTTAACGTTTTTTTATTTGCTACTTTTTAGTCTCAATCTTTTAATCGAATTTCGACCACAACAAATCAAATTATAGATTACAGTAGGTTCATAGGTTACAGGTGTGTTGAACTTCACTCCGTTTTGTTCAACTGTTAATATATTCCCAGTTTTTAATGGGTAATTAGTAACGACTGTCAAAATTTTATATTCGTTTTTATAATTTAAGTCATACCTGGAAACACATAAAACTCTTCAAAAAAATGTCTTGAACTTCAATTATGTGCGTTTTCTGTGTTTTTTAAAACATTCATTAGTAAAGTACATTTAAAATCACTCGTAAAGATTTTGTGTTTATCTGTACCATTTCTACTTCATAACGTGTGGATTCTTAACATAAAGATGCAAATCACATATATAACGTATTTATAACGGATTTTTCAAATTTAAATTCAATGAATGTCATTTGTATGTTATGCAAAAATACGTCAAGCCGTTAGTATATAGAAAAGTCAATTTAATTAAATTGGTGAAGTGTTATGAACAATTTAATACATTAAAAACAGCATGAATTTATGCTTAAACTATGCCTGCTAAATGCACATCGCATATTAATAGTTATTTTGCATTAATTTGTAACGGACTTGTGCTTAACGGTTTTTTTGAAAATTCAAATTTTCACTTACGAATATTCATAAAAAAATTACATGTCAATTTTTTTGTCTTACCAGAATATCTTTAGCTGCTCAAATTTATGGTATAATTAATAATTTGTAATATTAATTAAACTATAATGAATCATATAAATGACTTTAGAGCATCACAAGTATAATATTTAATACAAATCAAAATTTTATATCATTGACATTGGATTTTTTCCCATATAGAAAAGTTTTACATAAATTGTACTATAATTAAGCATTTTTGTGTTTCCAAAGTGTTAAAATATTGTATTGTCACCGGGAATACGTGTGTAAACAAAATTTGAGCTCGATTGGAGCAATAGAAGTGGTCGAAAAATCGATTGCAAGATTTGAACGTGACATACAAAGAAACCAACAGAGCAACTCAATAAAAAGCGTGTAATAATAATAAAAAATAGTATCAAAAATTTCATAACCTAGTTGATTTGAATGGAAATTCCTTTCTCCGTATTTATTCACAACAACAATATAAGACTTTAAAAGGCCTCCGTTCTCTTTTTACTATTTTATTTCCTTTTGAATTTATACACAAACAATTTCCTTTTTAAGGCTTAACCCTTATTTCTTCTAGCAGTAATCGGAACTTGATTACCTGAATAATTTTATCGTTCTTTGCTTTTGTATTAAAAATATGTGTTTGTAAGTTTAGACGATATTAGGATTGTTTGAGGAAGTAGGAGCATTTTTAAACTAGAAACAACGAGCTGCAACCTTGCCAAGGGTACATTTGTAATTGACCAAGTCTGAGAAATCATCTGGCAGTACTAGAACCTAGTTTTCTTGGTTTGATCTAGTTTAACCTTGTTAAACCCAGTTAAACCTTAAATACTTGATCCTAATTTAAGTTTGATACTTTAAACTAACTTAACTGAAGTTCCTGGTATCGAGACTTGATCAAATCATAAATTTAAGTTCCCAGAATGAAAACAACTGATTGAATTTAAATATTTCCAAATCCGATAAATTCACGCATCTTTAAGAATTAATGTAAAAGCATTATCTCGAATTTATAGCTATACATTCTAAATGCTCACTTACATATTTCATCCACAAAGTATGCTTAAAAAATCCTACACACGACGAGTTATTGAGAGCAGTTACCTTATTAAAATGAATTGAGGGCATCATCTGTTGCTTCAAGATGCATGCATACGATATAATAGTTCCGATTTACATTGGCATGACTGAATCGGAAATATTTTCCATATTTATTGTTATACATAATCATCAACATAAGTTGCTTCCTTTTTATACCTTTTATAATGATGACATTGAAATTCCTATTTACTCTTCCGACATCTATTGTATTAAGAGAGGTTCATGAGCTAACATGTTGTCATACCCTAATTTTTATTATTCTGGATGTTCACACGATTTTGCTTACTTTAAATTTTTTTTTATTTTGCATTATGACAATAACTATTTAATGAGAAAATTTTAAATTCATGGTGTTTTAAACCCCAAAGAGAACTTTACTTAATGTATTTTTTTCTGCACAGAAAATTGCTCTTTTATTGTGTTTCTCATTGTTCACATACAACAGAATATTGCTGGATGTAAAGGCAAAATTATTAGTAAAGGCAAACTTTCTCGCTTTATTTCCATTTTTCTATTGGATATTTAATATAAGGGGCCGTTCAATTATTACGTTACGCAAAAAAACTACTTTTTTCACCCCCCCCTCCCCCCTTGTTACAATATGTTGCAATTCACAAGCCCCCCCGAACGTTCATAATTTATTTTATTTTGATAAAAAGGTGGAAATTTTAAAAAAATGTTTATGTTGTGAATTTGTAAACAAATTTTTTTCGTGAACTTTTTTTTTAAAAGACAGACGACAGTTAGAACGTTACATACTTCTTGACACCCCCCCCCCCCCCCCCATGTTACATTTTGTTACAATTTTTCAACCCCCCCCCCCCCCCCCTAAAATGCAAACGTAATAAGTGAACGGCCCCTAACAACAAAATTATTATGTTTATGGGAAATGGTTGGAATTACTTAAGATAAGTTAAAAACTGTCTATCTTGTCGCTTCCACTTTTTGGAGAATTTCCTACAATCTTTTGAGAGCAATTTACGTAAATCTATTGGACTTTTCTATCTTCATTGTTAAAGATTTTCAATATTCTTACAAACACAATCATCTTTATTTTAAATTGAGCTAATCCATGATAGATCTTTATGTCTTAACTACCTTCATTTAATGTGAATTATAGGAATGTTTTGAAGTTTTTAAACTTGAAGTTTATTGTTTGCATTATTTTTTTGCTGAATGAGTTTAACAAGTGTGGATGAGCTTAACAACCGCCGCTCAAAAAATCAGTCCTTAATATAAAGGATAAACACGATTTTTTACCAAAGATTTGTAAAAGTTTATCAAAAAATCAAATTTTGTATGAAATTTTATGTAAACTTTGATCGCAAATATCTCAAAAATGGCATGTCCTCAGTAATATGGGAGATAGATTTAAGCTTAATTAATTGATTTGTATTGGTTTCAGAGAGGTCTTTGGAAGACTTTTTAACTTATGAATAGTTTAAGTTTTGTAAAAATACTCAGATTTCAATTCCATTTTTAAGGCTTAATAAGCAGATTTCTATTGAGCTGGTTGTTTTAATATGTAAAGCTAAGCTTAAATTAGCTAACAACTGCTTCCAAGACATCGAAATAACAACTTAAAGTAGAAAAAATCATATTTTTTTTCGTACTCAAATTGCAAACAAATTTTGGGTGAGATTAAATTAATGATTTCTGCAGTTAGACAGCAAATAGGAACGAGATATTTTTATAGGATATGCATAAAGGTAAGATCTTTAATCTGGCATTTAAAAGACAAAGTTTAATTGACATGAAATTTTTGAACATTTTTTTCGATTCTGAAGCGCTGAATGAGTTTAACAAGCGCTGAATGAGCTTAACAAGCGCTGAATTAGCTGAATAATTATTTAATTGCCTCAATGAGGTACTTATAAATTAGATTTTGATCAATTTGGATCACTTTTGATCATTCTTATCAGTTCCGCACCCTTGGAATATGTACTTAATTGATAGAACAACGCTGAATGATTTTTACGAACGCTGAATGAGTTTAACAAGCGCTGAATGAGCTTAACAAGTGATTAATGAGCTTAACAAGCGATGAATGAGCTTAACAAACGCTGAATTAGCTGAATAATTATTTAATTGCCTCAATGAGGTACTTATAAATTAGATTTTGATCAATTTGGATCACTTTTGATCATTCTGATCAGTTCCGCATGGAATATGTACTTAATTGATAGAACAACGCTGAATGATTTTTACAAGCGCTGAATGAGTTTTACAAGCGCTGAATGAGCTTAACAAGTGATTAATGAGCTTAACAAGCGATGAATGAGCTTAACAAACGCTGAATTAGCTGAATAATTATTTAATTGCCTCAATGAGGTACTGATAAATTAGATTTTGATCAATTTGGATCACTTTTGAACATTTTGATCAGTTTCGCACCCTTAGAATATGTACTTAATTGATAGAGCATCACTAAACGAGTTTAAAAAACGCTGAATGAGCTCAACAAACGATGTTTAATGCAGACTTTGACAAAATAGCAACCTTTGAAAAATATTATAATTTATGAATTTAAAAAATTCAAACCAGTTAATTTGTGTCAACCTTAAGTTTCAGTCTCAACCAGCATTCAATAATAATTTCAAATAAAATGCAAACATTGTATACATAACAGGTTAGTGAAATCATTTTTATCAAGAAACTCAATGATATTTCCATCGTAATACGATCGTACACATGAATAACTTTCAAGGATATTTGCATGTGAATGGAAGCAATAATATGCCAACCGCCATTTCATCTGTAATGAAATTACATATAAACACATACTCACAAAATAAAACAGTGAGCCGGAAAAAAATGCGTTGTTTCAACTATACCGTCAATTACGATACTCGTCATCATTAAAAGCATCAACAGCGATAACTTAATTGGTTTTTATTTTATTTTTTTTCCCTTCCTCGATCCATTTACGATGGAATAAAGAGAAAAGAAGGAAATGAAACGAATCAAGAATGAAAACAAAAGTTAATAATTCGATTTGTCGTTCGAAAGACTTGAATCCATTAAATCCTCCATCCTTCATAGTATTTTTAAGTGAAAATTATTTAATGTTTTATTAAATGCAAACAGTTTAATTCGCAATCATGGGAAAATATTTTTCAGAAATAGATAGAAGTGAGCTATTAACGGTACTTAGGGGACTTTAAATGTTATTTTTAATAACCGAATGTGATTGAATTTCAATTCTGTTTTTCACCCCTCCGCCTGCCTGCAATGTTTTAAAAATTCAGAGAGAAAAAATACATTTTTGACTCGTGGGATCATAAAAACTTCTGTTTTCGCATGGTGGAAATATTTTAAAGTCATACAGTGCATGGATATACCACCCTCGATTAAATACGAATGTTTATTATAAGGAAAATACGTTTTTATCATTACGAATGTGGTCTTATTCAATTGTTGAAAAGGATTACAGTAAAGTGTATAAGCTCATTTCATTTTCATCTCTCGTTCGTTCCCATGCTTCTAATGAGAAAGTTATTATTATTTTTTTATTTCCATTTTTATTAGTGTCAGGAAATTTTTTTTCTCTAGAGAATCCTCAAAAATTCTACATGAGAAAAATGTTATCGTGAGAAATTGCAAATCTTGGGGTGAATTATGAGAATTTAAAGTTTATAAAAAGTGTAATTAGTTGTGAGTAGGAAGCATCAAAATACATTGCAAAAAGTTTTGATGATGTGATGAGATTTAAGGGAATTTCGCAAGGGACGTGTATCTTGTAATGCTTGTAAACCTTATAGGAAGAAGAAAAGGAATAAATAAATCAAGGGAGAACAGAAAAGGTGAACGAGAAAGAAAACAGACAATTTATTATGTATTTTGCACACGTTTTATGTACCTATTCTTGCTATACCTTCCTTATGTATAAAAATATTTTTGTTTTCTGATAATTTACCAATTTTAAGTGAATGAAGATTGAATCTAGTCGTAAAGTAGATCATAGTTTATGTGGATATTCACACTACTTATGACAAAATGTCTTTTGTATTTTGAGTGTTCGTACAGAGAAAAGAGTTGTGGTATGAAAAACTTAATTCGGGCCATAGTAACCAAAATGTTCCATATAATCTTCCTTCGACGTCGATGGAAGATCAAATGTATCATTATTTATTATATGGAAAATATTTGTTTTACATATATGTAACAGAAGTATAACACGAGCCCGCTTAAGTTCAAAACCTACGTAAAATCATCAAAAAAGTATTTTTTTGCAGGAAAATAATATTTGTTCTAAATTTGGCATTTGCCATATACTTCACAAGTGCTCGCAGAAATCACTATTATAAGTTCTTTCTAATTTTGTATGGGGCTTTTAATTAATTATTTATCGTCCTCAGGTTTGTGTGCGAGTCATGGGCTTTCATCAGTATGCGACTTAATTAAATTTCATCAATCATCAATTAATCTTCATTTCAGCTTAACTTACATTATAATGTAAGTTAAGCTGAAATTTACTAGTAATTTACTGGATAACTTTTCATTTGCTACTTGCTATTTACTAGTCAAAATCCAAGTTCAAATCATCGTCAAAGACCCGCATTTTTACTTGCTAATTGACTAGTCAATTCGCTTATAATTTAACTGGTAATTTACTAGCAAATTTGTAAAAAAATTAAATGAATATAACCGTTAATTTCCGCGTGTTCTTTTGATTTTTCTTATTTGTGTAAATTATTGTAAAAGTATTAGTGTGTACTTAGTTTAATTAATTAAATTACACTAACACTATGAAAAAAAAATAAAAGACTTAATTTAATTAAGTCAAATACTGATGAACGCCCATGACTCGCACGCAAACCTGAGGAAGATAAATAATTAATTGAAAGTAATATAATAAGCAGTTAAGTGCCTTGCTGGTCGAATAGGTAAGGCGCTTGGCACAAATTTGGGATGGTAACTCGAAGGTCGTCAGTTCGAATCCAGCCATTTCCAAATTTGTTCTTTTTCGGAAGTTTAGATACTTCGACTGCTTAATGTAGGAGATCAAGCCATAATTGGGCATTTGGGCAACGTTGGATTAAGGAACGGGTCATTAACTTGAAGTGTAGTGGGAGAAATAGGAACGAGAGCTACAAGATTACCCACGAATGGAATATTGTTAGAACGGACCTGAAAAGTATTACGTCACGCCTACAGAAGATCGAAACGAGAGCCTCAGTTTATTTGAAACCTAGATTTGAAGATTAGCAGTTTGATCCTACATAATATTAATTCATATGTATACAAATACAAAAGTGTAAAATGTGAATTATTACCGGACAGTATGTCGTCAATAAATGCAATAAAGTGCAATTAAAGTCACATACAAATTTGGATCTACATTATAAAGCGCTCTTGTAAAGTATATGTCAAATGCCAAATTTAAAACAAAATTTTTTATGACGCAAAAAATTCTTTCTTTGATGATTTTTCGTAAGATTCGAACTTAAGCAGATTTGATCAAACATTTCACATGGTAATTTGCTAGTAATTTGCTATTAAATAGAAAGTGTAATTTAGTAACAGTAAGTTGTTTTAATAATAACTAGTAAATTGCAAGTAGTAGAATAGAAAGACTAGCAATTTGCAAGTTAGTCTCGCTAGGGTTAGGATTTAAAAAACTTATTATTTACTTTTAAAACTATCGAATTTTAAGTTTCCAATAATGGAAATCAGAGCTCGAAGTCGATAGGGTTTGAGTCGACTCGAGTCTACTTCGAGCTCTGATGAAAATAAGTTTACTAAGTTATCTTTGATAAATCAATTCGTAGTTGCAATCCGGTGTGAATATAAAAAGACTTACAACTCTTTGTAAGATAAAAATCTGACACATAAATTTTTAATCTTAAGGTCAACATCACATTTGTTGATTACCTTCTGACTTTTTTATGGAGATACTTTCATGGATGTTTTTTTTTTATCTTAAATTTTCGTGGCTTTAAATTTTCCTCAAATTTATTTTTATTTTTTTAATTTCTCCAAATTGATACATGACAGTTGATACATGATTGTCATTGACATTTTGCAATTCAACTCACAACAATCCTGTCTATTAAGAAGAAAATTCACTTCTATCTGCCGTGACAACATTTTTACTTCTCATGTATTCATTCTATATCAATTTTGACTTGATATATACACAGAAAGTTTTCTCGTTAAATAGATTCCATCAAACTTTCTACATCGTCACTTTCTCTTATTTATAGAACAGAATACAATGAAGAAAGTTTCCCAAAAGATATCGGGTGATGGATTTATTTTTTGGAATTAATTAAACGCAATTTTTAGCAAGTCAAGAATTTTTATGACAAACATTTTGAGTTCGTGTATACCTTCACATCCATAATTTACTTACAATATTTGAACGAATACAATGATTTGCCTGAGGGTTGAATAAATTAAATTAAATACAAATTTGGATTGAATCAACGCGGAATGTTGTTTGCTCTTTATTGATAAAGTTGAAACATCTTTAACACGTGTTTTTCGTTCCAATCGTTGCATTCATCCACAAAATTAAGCGAAAAAGAAAACAAAATGCCATAAAAAAGTTCACTGATGTGCGACAGAAGACAAAAAAAATCCCTCAATTTAAATTTACATTTTTGTATTCCTTAAGAATTTCTTCGGGGGAAGAGAAATGTGTCCAAAAATTGAGTGGCATTTTGAGTATGTGTGTGGCAAGTAATTGCATAATATAGGCTTTTTAAAAATGATTTATTATAGCGAATATTTTGGAACAGAAACCACACGACAAGAGACATTGAATTGAAAATCATTCACATGTTCTGACACTGTTTTCACTTTCGTTATGATTCACTTATTTTTCATGTATGTACATGGAGAAAGTCTATTGAATCAATTGGCTCAAATCGATTTCTCATTTTCATCCTTCTTATTAAACTTTTTTTGCTTGTTCTTCGAAAATAGGCAAGACTTTTTGATGACGAACGTAATTTTGTATGCGTATACAATCTTACAGGGTGCATGAATAGCTTTTTGAAGATTTTATAGGATTTTTTATTCAAAAGTTGTCAAAAATTTATTTTTCAATATTTAAAGACTTTCATAAATTCAAATTTTATCCGCTTTTTAAAATTGAAAATTTCAACGGTTTTTAAAAATTCAAATTTTAATGACTTTATTGTAAGTTCAAAATTTAACGACTTTTGAAATTCAAAATATGACGGCTTATTTACAGTAAAAATTTAACGAACTTTTAAAATTCAAATCAATTTTATTTTTAAATCTTAAAATTACGTTACAAAACTTTAATCAAATTATAACCACTTATTGAAAATTTATATCTCATATCAATTTCTTCATACTTTGAAACAAAGGCGAAGCTCGTTGTTCCATGATTTTGTATATTTACATTGAAACGGATATTTAGGAGGCCTAAAATGATGAAAAGCTTTCAGACTTTTCAAATAAAATGATTGGATAAATTGAGGTAGGTTTACGATAATACGATGACGAGAAGGAATTTCAAGCTTGCTTTTTTTCTTTTCGTTCAATCAACTCGATGTCATAAGACTGACATTAAAGAGGGAAAATTTTCATCTGGTGCGAGGCAAGCGTACCAAGAAAATGATTAGATGAACTCAGATGAAGTGAAAAACTTTGTTAAAGATTTCAAGCTTCTTTTATTTCAACACTTCTTCTCGCAAATCTGAATTCTGACGAATGCTTAATAAATCATTTAAGGAATATCTCAAAATTGAGTTTTCTTAAAGGACCAAAGCAATTTATTATTTTCGTTTTCTGTCCCAATATACAAATTCCGATATGGAAATACGAAAATTTATTGTTTTTTATAGACATTCAATTTTGACTTGCTTTTTGCAAAACAAATGATCCACTTTTGTTCAATTTTCTTTGACTGAATTTATTGCATTGTCTAAGTGGGTTTGCTTAGGGGCTGTTCACTTATTACGTAACGCGAAAAAATGACTTTTTAGACCCCCCCCCCCCCTCGTAACAAAATTTGTATGAAAAAAAAAATTTCCTTGTTTGAACCGTAACAAAATCTTAGACCCCCCCTCCCCCCTAAAAGCGTTACGTAATAAGTGAATGGCCCCTTATTACTTTTAAGACATAACATTTATTTAAATTATTGTCTTCTTGTTCATGCTTTCTTCAAGTTTGCTTCTTTATGTAGATTTTATTTTTGGAAATAACTTTGAGAAGATTCACTTAACGTTCGCTGAAGACGTTCCATTAATATTAAATGACTTTAAGATTTTTAACGTATTTTCAAAAATTTTTAAATTTTCGATTCGAAAAATTCAAATTTTAAAAATCCGTTAAATTTTTAAATTCATTTTCAGTGTTATATTCATTCTAATCCATGCTATATAAACATCGAATACGAAAATCAATCATAATATTTATCCCAGATTGCTTTATTGAAAATGTCCATTAGATCTGTGAAATCCATGAAGTGTAAAATTCCATTATACAATATTTTTCAAGTTCCGAATACGAAAGATTAAATAATTTGTAATAAAAATATGTGCAGGTTGAATAAAATTTAACTTTTTACCTTCACAACAAGCAGTCAAGTCAGTTAGTGGAATGGAATCAGAAATTCAATAACTCAATGTAAATTTTTTTCATTCAATAAAAACATATTTTTGACGTAAATTGGATTTGCGTAGAGAAGTAGTGGCAACAAAAAGCAATAAAAACTTGACCCACCTAAAAAGAAAAATCCGTAAATGCGTTAGAAGAATGTGTATAAAAGGAAGTTTATGGAAAATTACATTTTCTTTTCGTCAAATGGAAATGACGAAAAAAAAATCGATGCGAATAGAAACGAAAAAAGCTTTTTAATAATCCTCTCGCGTTTTTAGCTGACATGAACATACGCAAAAGTTTTCTTCTATCAAACTTTCACAACCTTTTTCTATTTTTTTGTTATTTTTAATATCCATCAACATTTTTGTGAAGCGGTTAACGCTGATGTCATTAAGCGGAATTCTTCAATGAATGTCGTATGAAGGAAAAAGCTCAAAAGTCATCGTGCGACGGACGATTAAAGGGCAAAGTTTTTTGTCTGATTAATGACAAATTAGTTTCAGAAAATCAAGGTCAAATGTTTGAATGAAGTTTAAGCAATTTTGGATATTTTAATTATCAAAGTTTAAGTTATTTATCATTATTAGATCAGCATTGTGATGAAGTTTATTTTGATACTTAATTCCTTGAAAAACAAAATTTTCACTTTTATAAGTTTGTAAACAAAGATTTGAATTTAATCCTCATACCTGAACCTAAGACAGACATTTAGCAAACCTTTTACTGCATAATATATTCCAGTCGTCTATGAAAATGAGGAATTAGCTCATAATCTACTAAAATCCTTTTCATACACACAAAATAGTGAAACTTTAAGGATACGATGACTAATTGAGTATAAGACGATAATGGATAAGGATATCAACATGTTAAAATATCGGAAATACTTTCATTAGCATTAATTTAGCTTCGTCTTGGCACATTTACAATCCCTCAAAGTTTACAGTTAAAGCTATTTAGTCGCCAATGTAATCCATTACTATTCTGACTACACTGATATAAAACAACATCCTTTTTTTGATTCATTACAATCTACACGAAGTAAAAAGTGAATGAAAATGTTTGCATGCTTCTTCTCCAAAAAAAAAATTCATTATTTTTTATTGTTCATGGCTTTAATTTCTTTCACATGATGAGGGAAAAAAGTCAAACGTTTTTATACAAGCAGTGCTGAAATTAAGCAAACAAGATATTGCTGTAAATTTTGATACATATGAGAATTAATACGGTATAAAGTAAAATAAGCCGAGGGTATTGTCGATATTTTATTGCATGACTCAGCTGGTGTTTCTGAAATAAAAACAATAGAAAAAAGATGAAAATGTGTATGACATGGATCAGGGGTAGATCTATAGCTTTGTTCAATATTTAAACCCTATTTACTTACCTCGTAAAGATCAATTTGTGATCCACAGCGCCTGAAGTTGTCTCCCGTTTGCCAATTATCTATAGTTATTTGGATTCAAACTTGAGTCTTCAGTTAAAAGGAGGGAGGGTTTGGATTATTAATTTGGGTCTCGAACTTATGAACCTTTTTATTGACTCAGTTGAACCCTTGAATAACTCTATCAAGTCTCAACTCATAAACTTAATCCTAAATACACACCCTTCCATGGATAATACAAAATTCACACAAAAATTTACCGTTCGTGCTGAAAAAGGAGAAGTAAAGCATAAGCATGCAAATCATCACAAAACACGTTGAACGATTTTCAATTTAATTTCATATTTTATTCATTCTTTTTATGATTTCTCATTTAATCACATTAAACTTGAACATTTTTCGCTTTATATTTCTTTTACTTTATAGCTAGTAAGTACCCGAAGAATAATCAAGAGAAAATAGAATCGTTTTTATGCCTTTTTTTCCATTTCTTTTAAGGACAGAAGACATTGTGAAAAGAAATAAGAAATTACTTCTAATTTCATAAAGCATGTAGTCTCTGTTATACTTGTATAAATTATTAATAATTCTAATCATTATTCATTATCATATTTTCCTATCTTTTTGCCGTATTTTATTTTTTGTTATTTTGGTAAGCACAAGGAAAAGTGAGACGAAAAACGTTTGCTAATAATCTACTTCTTGATAAAAAGCTAGAATGGTCTTGTTTGTTAAATTATTAGTACTTCTCTAAACAAATTTATTGGGTAATTAAATAATATCCTCGATATATCTTACAGCTTAGGTTCTTACGTCTTATTCTTTTTTTGATTAAATTAAAATTATATCTATCCTATGTTGCACAAAATGGGTCGATTGCTCTCAAATGGGGGAGGTTGAAGGAGGTTTAATCCTAGTATTAGGGGCGCATCTAGTATTTTTAAGGTTAGGAAGTTCTTATTTTTCGAGAAATTTGTAATTTTAGTGTACATTTCTAATAATTATTATGATTGAGATAATCAAAATACAGCTAGTTTTTTTTTTAAATTAAAATGTAACGCACTTTCTTATTTTGAAATTTATGATTTAGAAGAAACATAATCGGCCTGTTTCACTAAGGTGGATTATCCTCATTTTAGGATTATCTATTTCTTCGATGCGTAGAAAATCCAAATAATTTTTTTCTGATGTAGAATTAATTGGTTAATAATAATCAGAACAGTTTGATAAAAAAATCTTTTTATTTTATAGTGAATAAAGCGAAAAAATAATTTTAGTTCATGGATTATCCTGAAGACTATCCGAATTTTCAATCATGGTGGGACCCAGTTTAACATTTTAGATTAATTATGTGGATACTCCCTAGATAATCCTAAGATAATCTTCGGATAATCCACCTACAAGGATAATCTTTTTTCGTGAAATCCATCTTAAAAAAATTATTTTCTTTAAATCTATTTTTTCTGATTCACCGTGCAGTTTAACGAATTAAAAAAATTTATCGATTATCCTCGGATTGAAAAATTGGATAATCCGATTGGTAGATAATTCACCTTAGTGAAACAGGCCGAATAATAATAAAAATACAAATCTACACCTCAAAAGATTCAAAAGAACTTCGTATAAAAATAAATGACACTAGAACTTAGCTTCAAGATCAAAATCGATAAGACATCTCATACAGATCTAACAAAAAGAGAAGGTCAAACAATGTCTCTGAAAATTACCCATTTAAGGCTAAATCGACCCATAATTTTTCATATGTGTATATTGATAAAAGTACATCATTATTTAATCTTTGGTCTAAGACATTCTTCCGCTTTTTTTGACATGTGAGTGTTATATACGTTTGTCCCCGAAAGGAATGTTCAGGTGTGATAAAATATTTGAATAGAAGTATTATCAGTGTCATGGAAGGTATATAAACTAATTGTGTACTTGATATTGAAATATCTCTTTTACACTTTCATTGTATGTATATCATTGACCTTTTTTATTGTTGTTGTAAAGGAAAGTCTTTTTATTTTCGATATGCGACACTTTTATATACCTTATAGGAGGTTCCTTCATTAAATTGTGTATATATACGAAATAAATTTATTTATAACTCAAGTGCCTTAAGCTCGAAGGTTGAGAATTGAATGGAATGTATATATTTTTTTTACAAAGTTTCTTTTCCTACTCTTTTACATAATAAAAAGAAAAGTAAGGAAGGAATGAACGAAAGGAAATTTTCTCGTTTTGATAAGCGAATCTTTTAGTTTCCTTTTTTTCTCCTATTCAGTGCCTGCCTCAACGCATTTTTGATGAATCATTGACTATTTGACTCACATTCAATGGCTGATCACGAAATATTCTAATCTAATTACGTAAACGCATCAAAAATATTTCAATTTTATAAACCTGAAGTTAGATCAAGTATTAAAATTTTTGAATTTAAAAAAAGCCGTTAAAACTTAGTAGGGACGGAAATTGATCAATCACAAGAAAAATGCGCTTTAAACTCTTTCCAATATACAATATAGACTATTACAAAACTAATCTCATTCTTTTCCAAATTCCACACCAATAAAAATGTTTATTCTATTTCTAATGCGTATCAATTCAATGTGTATTCTAATAGAACCAAATATTACTTTTCGTTTTCCTACGTCTTGCTACATGCTGCTCTCATGTGTGAGTTTGTATTGAAATGGAGAAAATTAAAGAAGTTAGGAGAGCTTTTCAGCAGTAACGTGATTGATATTGTTGATATTATTAAAATGCGCACTTTGTGAACTTGCTTTATATAAATCGGGAAACATTATGGAGACACGCTGTTCGAGTTCTTCATTAAATGAATTGTCATACGTTTCATCATCCTGCCATGTATCTAATGCTCTCATATTGTTATAACTACTATTATTATTATAATTCGTCGAGAAGAACAGCTGAGATCCAAATCCACTGTCATTTAACTGACTCGCATTATTAATTGGCTTGCCATGCTTCCGAAGTTCTAGAAAGTTTTTCCATTGTATATCATCCTCATCGTCAGCTTCATATGATGTTATAAATGTTGAGCTGGTCAAGATTGAATCGTCGTTTCTCTCGTCATCATTATTAACGTGGATGTACGATGACGGCGATTCATAATTATTAGACGAACATGGGGATGATGGCTTTACTTTAACTTTTTCAAATACAACATTATCTAGGGAATTGGTCGATAAGCATGACTGTTCTTTCATAATATTAAATTTCAGCTTTTCCTCACTATTTTCAATTGCGCTTTTTGATAGTTCTGACTCATTATCGTCATCGTAACTAAAATCGTAATGCCTTAAGAATCCGTTTAATTTGCACGGTCCACTTGTCGGATAAATTACTCTTCGATTCTTTTTTAGGGAATTATTTGAGCCGAGAGACGAATGTGTCCTAGCACTAAGGCTAATATAAATTTTATTATCTGTAAATACCACATTTTCATCTTGAATACAATTAATTTGTTTCTCGTAATTATTGTTGAGACGTTTCTTGATGCAGCTCTTTATATAGCTTTGACGCTTTCGATCTGGTACTGTAAAATCATCATCATCATCATCCAGATCATCATTTTTTGACTTTTTATGTCTCGTGCTATCTCTTTTGTTATTTTTATGACTTAAACGTTTCATCCTACTATGTCCATTCGATGAGGGCGAAATTGTAATCGAATGGTTCTTTTGGGGTTGATATTTTGCTTTATATTCGTTGCTACTCGACTCTGCCGTAGACTTGAGTGATAACTTACGAAAAAGCTGTTAAAGAGAAAAGAGACATAAATATTATTAAGCATAAAAAATGATTAATCTTCTCTCTCACTCCCACTTTCTCTGTCCTGAATTGTCACAATTATTATAGCATGAGAAATTCATGATTGCAATGAAAGACTTTTAAGGAAACAACATTAAAATGCCTGTCAACTTTAAAGCACATTTGGGCGATTCGATGAGTAAATGGAACTGAAAATTTTTTGTTCAAAAACTTTTTTAGATTTTTCTGCTTAAATATACATATTTCAACATATATTTTCACTAAATAAGACTTATTATTCATCAATTCATGTGTTATTAGCATTTAATCGTCTTAATTATGCTGCATTTTGACAAAAATATGTAATATGTTTTGCAATAATCGGTTGAAAGTTGACCGATTAAGTGGTGTTTTCCCCCAATTTTCTCCTTAATTACAGTAAAAAGACATACAAATAAGATATTGTTATAAAGCACAGGCGATTTCACGTGTGTTTATCATAGATTTGTAACACAACAATGGATATTCGAAGAAATATTGATGAAAATTTAAAAATCAATTTTTCGTAAAGTTGACCGATTAAGTTTGGTTTTTTTAAAATATCTTTTGTCAGACAGATTTAACTAAAAGATTATGCACTAAAATACATAAATACCATAATAATAAATAAAATAAATCTTAAGTATGGCGTTAAATGAAATTAAGGAAATATTTACAAAAAATTGAGTTGAGAAAAAAAAACTCACTCATGGAATCGCCCATTTGTCCTACAAGGTCACATCTAATAGAATTGTATATTGTGCATTAAAATGCTATTCAATGTGCTAATAAAACAGACAAAGAATCTCATCTAGGATGAGATGGAATCTCATTGTTTTTCTCATTTAGACAGTAAATTCAATTACGGACAATTAAAAAGAACACTTCATTTTCCACGTGCATGAACTTGAATCTATTATTTTCCTTGTTCTTTATTTCCAGAGTTGTAGCATAATAAAAAATGCTTTACATAAATTTTCACAGAAAAATAAAAGAGATGAATGAATGTAAATGAGTAAATAATACAAAGAAATGAAAAGCTTAATGGGATAAAGTTGAGAAACTGATGACTAGCATTAATCAAGCTTGATATGTATGTTCAATAGCGATGTAAGAAATTCTTTGGTTGAAGCTTCTTTGGCTTTTCTGGTGTTTTGAAGTCATTGATGAAATCGAGAATCTTTGTACGGTCCGAAATGTCATTGACCCCTATTATTATTAAATCCTCATCAGACAGTGTGAAAAATGCAGCTAAATTGATCTGTAAGGGTTTGATATGAAGTCTTTAAATTGATGTGAAAAATGCCATATAACTTACTTCTTCCTTATAGAAAGTGTCTGAATAGTCTGATAATCCCAAATCTTTCAAAACAGTTTTAACACTCAAGGTTAGATCCATAAGTTGATTATGAGGCTCTTCAGCTGGATAAAATGAGTATGTTCGACGACGAGCTTTAGATTGAGCACTTTCAGTTCGTTCCCTTTATTTTTTATTGAAATTAATGCTCTTAGTAACTCAATTAGACTATATTTATATCTAGATACTCACTTTAATGAGCGCTTCTTTAAGAACGACGATGCAGATCCAGTTGGTTTAATTATAGGACTAATATTTGGTGTATGAAGCTGATTTCGAACAAAAGGTGAGAAATTTCGACTTTGAATTTCTGGCTTTAAGAATTTAAACTGGTCTGATAGATTGAGAACATTTGGTGATGTAAAACTGCTATTCATGGGTGAAACTGCACATAATATATCTTATTTAATGAAAATGAATAAGTTTGTGAATAACCTTAAATACCTTTAACTTTTGAAGCCATTTTTCTCTGTTTTTCTTTGATTCTTGACTATTACGTGAACTTAATTACAATTACGAAGACTTATTTTTATGTTATACAGTCAGAAAGTTTAAAATAACTATGTTTTTTGATAAAATATTAGACGACACGAAATTTCTTTGAACAATAAACTATTGAAAATGGCTACAAAAAACCGTTATAAATTTATTTTATAAATTAAGTTCAAAAGTGTGGGAAGTTTTCAAAAATTTCCGTTAAGATTTTGACATGTAAGTAAAAAGTTTAATTGTACAACATTTAACAGATTCACAAGTGTCAGACATATAAAATATTCATATCTGTAAATGAAATCTATCATGTCGTGCCTGTTTCACATTTCTGCAAATAATCTATCGTTAGTAATTCAACTTTTTAAAGCAATTTCAAGAGCTTGCTAAAAATGGCAGGCATCAAATATGATCAAATACGTTATCAGTGAGAGAGAATCAATTAGGAAGGAACAATTCGATTGCTGCACATATGAAAGATTTCAATTTATTATGTTCCGGCAAAAGGAAATTGACGTTGTAGGTATGTAAAAAGGTTCAACTACATGCTGGCTTGCATGTAAAGCATAGAGATAGACTCAGTCATAGAGCAAGGCACATGCAAACATATTAGTTTCAATATGTTGAGTTCATACGTGCAATTTGCTATAATAATTAAGTTTTGCATAATTTTTATGTTGCTGAATATGGTAATGAAGCCTAACAAAAATAAAGTTATGTACGAAAGTCAACATTTATGTGATGTAGATGGATTATGGAAACAACAAGTTGATGAAAATGTAGGACAAGCGTTATTGCAACAAAATTTAATTATAATGTAGGAAGGACTTTTTTACTAAGTAATCTGTCCAAATGAGATGAAGGAAGCAAGCAAGCACTAAAGGGATGAGTAATTTTAATGGTGGCAATTTGAAAGCTCTCAATTGGATAAACATAATTATTTATGCATGTATAGAATAATAAAGAATCTCTATTACTTTCTGTAATGACTACTCGAAGGATGGAAATGGATAGGATGGATATAAATGTGAGAAATAGAAATGAATAACGATGAAAGGCATTTGCATGGAAATGAGAATGGGAAAAAAATATTTTATTCAGTCTGACTTAGAAGAAGTGTAGCCAGGGAGTAGAGATTTAATAACCCCCCCTCAGAAAATACTGAATATTAGACACCCCCCTCAAAAGAGGCTTAGCTACACCTCTGGTCCAAAAGAACGAGTGAAAAGAGTGAATAAAATGTTTTTCTATTAAAATTCATCGCATGTAAAGCAGCAATTGAATCACTAGGGAGCGCAATGACATGAAAAAAAATGGTCAACATAAAAAGTACCGTTTTCGTTTCGACACTAGCGAATATTCAAAGGATTTTCAGTCACTTTTCTTCTCTTTCCGCTTGCCATGCCATTTTAACCTTCCCAAAAATTAATTTTATTTATTCTTCAAATATGAATTAATTCATGCATTCCGCTTTTTATTCCTTTCGCAAGTATCGTCTTACTCACGACAAAGATACAATGGCAATACAATAGAAATTCATCTAATTCAAAAAGCTTTATTGTAGTTTAATACTTTGCCATTAAAACGACATTTGGAATTTTGTTTCATGCACACTTCCTAATTTTTTTGTTTTTGTTTCTTTTCTTTCTTTTTTTTTCGTGATTTTATGGATGGGGAGAAGCTTTAAAACAATACCAAAGAAAATCAATGTTGTCAGGCGTGTGATGGGTCACGAGAATGAAGACTGAGTCGTTTTGTAACTGACAAATTATTGTTGAAAAATTCATTTGCGAAAAAATTCGAAATTAGTTCGAACATTGAATTGAAAATTTAATTCAATGAATTTTGGAGTCAATTCTTATGTATTTTTGATAAGAATTTCTTTGATGGACAGAGAATTTTTGTTACTACCTTATCATCAGCTTTGTTACGCTGATATTGAGCGATTTATAGACTTTTTCGTTGGTTTTTCATATTCAAAAATTCTATTTGTTTACAAACAATCAAACTCAATTTTTAAAATATTGAAAACCGTTAAAATTTGACGAAGAATTTTTCTACAACCAAACCAATTAATTTGACAATGATTTAGATTTTACTTGAAGCTTATTAACAAAAACAATAAAGTTCAAAGCTTAAATGTTCATCAGAAAAAAGAATCCTTCTAAAAATCGAGAATAAACAATAGAATTTCATAAGACCCCCCACCTCATGCACAGTTGTAAGGTAGCGAAATCAATTTATTTTTGAATCATGGAAAACTTTTTGTTCTTCTCTTTTTATTTTTCCAATCATTAAAATAAACAAAGAACAAGATAGGAAGCACAAACTTTCATTGATGAGCTTTCGTTAAACACACACAACACAGTACAACAGAGTATGCACATAGGAGGGCTCTCTATCAAGACTATATTCTTTTAACGAATATTAATCGATCTGAGGCATAGTAACAGAACTCTATATGGGAATGGAAAGCAACGGAAGAAAATTTGTTGTTTATATTATCGACCAAATAACAAATGAAATCAATATCAAAACAAAAAGAAATGCTATGATGTTATTATAAGGTTGGGTTTGGTGTCAAATGACGGAATAGAATAATTTTGAATCGAGGTGAGTTGAAAGCATCTTAAAACCTATACCAGTCCTAGGTTAACACAAGACTTACTCCAATAATGCAAGCTAGATCTCTTACAAAATTTATAGCTCAATTATCGCTAATATAAGCACTAGTTTATGCCTTAAACATCATTTCCGAACGACCCCATTTATGAGTACGAAGCAAAAATTAGGGGAGAGAGAGTGAGAATGTAAATTGAGTTTGCTTACCTTCAAGACATTTTTCTTTGTATGACGAAAAATTTCCGACATGATGAGAGAAAGATAATTTTTGCACAAAGATGCTTTTTATATCCTTTACTACTTCGTACTTTTTGTTGCTTTATTTTTTCTTTGTTTTTCCGTTGGGTGCACTTCAAGTGAGTGAGAAAAAAAAAGGAGAAAGGAAGATGATGCAAACGTTGTTAAGGGAAATTACAACATGTTCCACGCGAATGTGTAATATAAGAGAGCGTAAATCCTTAATCTTGTAGGCTATGTCCATACACAAATTATATTAATTTTCACCTTTTGTGGTCTCGTCGCACGACTAATTATGTTTAATTGCACAGAAATAAATATAAAGGAATATGTTAAGCCGTTCACAATTTTTTCACATCAATAATCCACACAATGACTATTCCTGGTCATATTCCTTTGTGTTAATCTCCCCTTCACTATTAATATCACTAGTTCTTTTTTTACTTTAAACGTGCCGCTACAGAACGAAAACTCTACACATCTATGCTACATGCCATTTGAAACCGAAATGAAGAGCAAAACAGCTGAGAATAATGTTTGAATGTTTCATGCTTGCTTCCCCTACTGAATTTCATTCATACTTCTCAATGTTGCATGTTTCGTTCTCTCTCTCAATTTTTTTGAGGGCTGTTCACTTTTAAAGAAATTCTCCTCACACAGACACAGCATGAATCAAATCACATTGAAACTTAACATTAAAAATTATTATGAAAAGAGTTCCTTTCTTCTTTCAATTTCCCTGCTTTTTTTCGATTATGATGATCGTTACATTGACAACAAAGAATAGGAACGTATAAATTTTCTATTAACGACGTGTGTCTTGCTGCAAAAAAAGAAACTTAAATTTATTTTGAGTCGCGTGTCGTCGACCGTGGTTCCATAGGAGAAAAGTTGGAAATTATTATTAAAGACGAAATAACACTTTATTGGATGGGATTTATAGTCACTGAAAGATAATTGTAACAAATAATTTCTTAATGGGGTCATTCTTTGGTGATGTCTCAGGATGGATAAACTTTTGATCGTTATTTTTTGATTTGAATAATCTCAATTGTAGATTTTCAAATATTTTTTGACCGTTATTTTTCAAATTCAATTACATTCTTCAATGATTACATTTAAAATTGACTTCAACTCTGAACAAACCCCCATTTGTATTCCTACATTTATTATCCGAATGTCCCACTACTCGACATTTATTCTATCCCAAGAAGATATTAATGATTTTTATATGCATATAATTGTCGAACAAGTACAATTTCACCCCAAATAATGTTGTGAATTATATGTGGAATTAACCATTACAATTCCATATCGAATTTGGGACATTTCTACATTTTAAATGTGATTTTTTTTTTATTTTTTGTGAGAAACATTTTAAATTGAAAAATGAAGATAAGGGGCTGTTCACTTATTACGTAACGCGAAAAAATGACTTCTTAGACCCCCCCCCCCCTCGTAACAAAATTTGTATGAAAAAAAAATTTCCTTGTTTGAACCGTAACAAAATCTTAGACCCCCCTCCCCCCTCCCCCTAAAAGCGTTACGTAATAAGTGAATGGCCCCTAACAAAACTAGAAAAAATTTACACCGATGTCAATCATTTGCTATGTTATGCAAATAATAGGAATAGACATAATGTTGATGATTGGGAAATGGAAATTTCACACCCAGAAAAAAATTTTGAGGACAGAAACATCATGAAGTGCATAAATAATCAAAATTTAAAGTAATGTTGATGAGGAGTTGGGTTTGAACGCATTTAAGCTGTTTTATAATTGAAAATTGTGAATTTTAATAAATTTAAGTTTTTAACGGTTTTGATTGCATTTTGAAATTATAACGATTTTGTAAATTTTGAATCAAAGCCGAGACACATTCTTTGAACATTCAAAATTTACAAAACCGTTAAATTTAAATGTTTTAAATGTTTAAAAACCATTAAAAAGGTCAAAATGCATGCTTACCCGTTTTACTCCTTTACATGCTCTTAAAAAATATACAATAATACTCAAATAAAATAGAAAAACTCAACATTAAGTGTGTGTATGACTCTGAAGAGTTTATTTTGGTCATTTTTCATTTATTTTTTTATGCTTCATTTTAAAGCATACGACATGGACATACACACACTTCATTTTATTGTGCGGTTTTTATTTATCTTCAATTTAAAATTCATCGCTTTAATTAAATAAGATAAAAGTGTGTCAAAAATAAAATAAATGAATTAGGATGAAAAACACATGAATTGGAGATACATAGAAGAACTAAGGGGGTAAAAACCACCTGATGACATACATCATGTCTAAAATAAGAAGATTCAACAATATTTTTCATTAATATTTGATACATTTTGATGAAGTGCATTGTTAAGGAGCACGCGACATACACACTTCGCATATAATCATCATTCGACATGAAAAAAAAACTACTTTTAAGCTGCACAAAAGAGATCAAAAATGTTCTCTGAGTCGTACAAAACGCAAAAATGGCTCATTTCAATTATGATTATGAACATCCATGAGCACAGTAAAATCAATAAATGTCATTGCATTTTAAGAGTCTACAGTTGACAATGGCATACAATATAATAAGAACATCAAGTAGGACGGCGAATGTAAAGATGAGAATTGTTCATACACACTTTGTGGATTAATGTTTATTATTTAGAAGGCACTATGCACTTTCTTTGTTCTTTGTTTCATGTTGCTCGTTTGATAAAGATAAAATGGAATACAATGTCATGTATTTTTTGTAGCATAACTCTTTACTTAATAACGGATTTTTGAAATTTTAAGGAAGCAAATCAATATTGCGCGAAATTTCAAAAAACTCGAACCGTTAAAATTCTATTTGAATTCTTTGTTGATTTATTTGTTAAAATTTTCCTTCCTCAAAATAAAGTCATTTTAGCTAATTTTATCACGTATAATATTTTATTAGTGCTGTAAAAGTGGTGCATGTAATGATTTCTACAGGATATGTGATGTAATTGAAGTGGAAATCATGTATATAAAACAGTTTTGTATTATTTTACTTTTCTTCAGTTTGAAGGTAAAAAAGATTAAGTTTTAGTGCTCAAATTATAAGGTAAATTAAATTAACATGCTTACATGTCACTTGATATCATCCATAGAATTATGCGAAAGAACAGTCAGGAACTGTAGAAGAATATATAAATAAGAAAATTGAGGTTATTAATACAAAGACAACGGAACTAATAGAGCATGGTAAAGACATTAATTCCTATACATCTGTACTTCCCATTGTATTATCAACATTCTATTCTGTAGATGTAATTAAGCTGAAAGAGCCTGCGGCATCTCTAGCATGTGATAATACCAAAGGAGACAAGATCAAGATTATTAAAGACGTCGACGGCTATTTCTTCTTCCTGAGTGTCAATGAATTACTTGCTATAAAGGTGAATGGTGAAAATGTTGCTGAATTATATTTTATTGGAACTCTATTGGATATTGAAGAGAATGATCCAATCATCGATATACAAATGGAAAGATGGAAGAACTTTTACATGATTGTGATCCAGCAATCATCCAAATTAAAGATTTATCTCGTTAAATTTGATATAACCGATAGTCCTGATATCAATCATATACAAAAAATCAACATTGAAACGTTAACTGATAAGTTTAAGGTATTCAGGAAAGGAAATGATGTGCATATGGTGATTTATCATATAAATGAAAATACAGAGAATGAATTGATGTAAGTTCTACGTTTTCCTTACTTTATCAGAGCTAATCTCATTCTAATCTTCTGTAGATTTTATACGTGGCACAATTCGTACTTCTCGAAGGAATCAACAGAACAAGCAGAACTGCCAAATAAGAGCGACTTATTTGTATTCAATGAGAGTGTGAATGAGACATTAATATTGTCAATAGGCTATGGATTGGGAAATCAATCAACACAAGTGGTAACTTTTCGACACGACAAACAATCAAATCGCTGGAAGAAGCTCCAAAAGATGCATTTCAAGAACGACTATATCGAGCACTTTTCCATTCATGAGAAGCTTTATATTATTGGATGTTCCACAGATTGTGAGTTCTTCCTTTTGTTTGTTCATTTATTTTCATGTCATAACATAAATTAAACTTCTTTATATACTATAGCATTCTGTGCAATCTACAAATGGAGTGGGTCAAATTTTCTACGGCATCAGAAAATATCGAGTAGTGTCTTTGAGATAATAAAGACCATTTATTCACGACACAACATCATCATAATTGAAAACTTTCAGAATAAGCTCTCATTGTATTCTCGTAGTGACATAATCGGTATTAAAGCAGGATTAGTTCGCTCTAAATCCAATGACATTTCGGAATATACAGTTTACAAGTCAAGAGAAGGACACTTGTATTACGTTGAAATAGCTAAAAATGAAACATCAATGCGTGCAAGTTTCTATGAAATGTCAATAACTGAGGTGGCTCATGTGAAAGGAACCAGATCTGACGCAAAAGACATTGATCCCATAGAATGTGTAATGCAGTTAAAGGCTTCAATGAAAAATCGCGTAGGAGGCATCAAATCGTCTGAACGCAATGTGAGTAACGTAATATTGTAAATGTGGATAGATCGGCAATTTTTTCTTCCCGTTAATTTTTGAATTTTTTTTTCTCAAATTTTTTTGAACCGTTATTTTTCAACATTATTATTACCGCTATTTTTCAAATGTCTATTTTCAGGCTAAAAGTTTAATAGAGAATCCTGGGAAATTGAACATCAACAATAAGAAATTCATTAACGCAAGATATGTAAATCTCAAAGATGCAGTTGTTGGTTCCTTGAAAATGCCATATAATGTGAGCGTAGTCACAAAAGACTTGATGGAAAATATTGTGACTTCAAATGTGCAGCTTGAGAAAATCAGACAAAGCTTAAGAGACGGATCTGCATGGAAACAATATGAACGAGCGCGAGAAAATATTGAGAATGAGTTTGGAAACATTAATGTCAATAATCTGGTTTATAATGGCAATCAACTGATATTCAAAGGTATGGATTATTTTTGAGATTTAAATTAAATCGTTAGATTAAAATAAATCCTTATTTTATCTTTAAATCATTCTTTTCAGGAATGGTGAGCAAGTCTCAACCGGTAATAACATTCACAGATCAAGTTAAGTTGAGCAACATTAGTGCTAATAAGCTTGATATAAAATCAAATAAAATCAACCTTATTCCATTGAATAAATTATTGAATGCGACAATAACAAAGTCTGTAAAAGGAACAAAGAATCTACAGACATTAAGAATTGATGAAACACAAATAACTGAAATGATGAATAATGTGCCATTAACGTTCCTAAACTCTACGGAAAATAAATTGAAACAATCAAGGAAAATCAACTTTAATGGAGACATCAATGTAGAACATTTGAAAGTTAAAACACTGAATAGATTTGATGTCACAAAATTGATGAATGATTTGTATCTGAAGGATAATAAGACTAAGATCCAAGGCGATTTATTTGTAAGAAGTTCCTTTAATGTTGAAAATTTATTTGCAAATCGCATAAAGTCAATTCCAGTCAATAATTTCATGACGACATCTACAGACCAAGAAATTCAGTCAGATACTTTAATATCCAAGTTCCATGCAAGTGTTATTAATGCAAATGCTGTCAATGCTGAAGATACCTCGAATTTTGCTCTAATTAATGCCCAAAATTTAATTGAAATTCCAACAAAATTCATGTTTTTGAATGTCAAAGAGAATCTGAACATTAAGGACGGCGATGTTGATGTTAAAGAAATTCAGAACTTTATTCATTTAATTAAAAGACATGTCATTGGAACTGATTCATCAGATTTAGCTCAAATTTATAATGGAAAAGTTCTCATTCAAGGATCATTGACATTAAGTAACATGGATATATTCTCACCGAAAACAAGGATTATTGTGAATGATATGGTAGTTCCTCTAAACATTACTGATAATTATTGGACGAAAAGTACGAAGCAGGAGATTTATGTTGACAACTTTATTATTTCAAATAATGCAGTTATGAATGGAATCATCACAAAAAGCTTAAATAATCATCCAGTAAACAATTATCTTCGTATAGACAACAATGTGTTCCAAGGAGAAGTTCAGTTACGTTTTGAAAATGTAATTATAGATGGCGAAGTTAAAGGACATCCAAAAAATTACCCATCTTTATTGCTTCAACTAAGTCAGAATGTAATTCCACTTTATGGACCTCCGATTAGTGTATCAAGTCCAGTAGAATTCCGAAATAAGTTGACTGTTAAGAAATTATACACAGGTTCTATTAATGGCATATCTGCTGATTCTTTGGTTCACAAACATCTTCAATTGATTCTATTTGAAGCACCAAAAGTTGTTGAGAATTTAAATGTCAATAATCTTATCGTCGATAATAGCATATCCATCACAAATTACAATAATGTAAATGTACCAAAATTCTTAAATGACGCAATACGTATAGACATGCCAATACTCCTTGATTCTTTAAAAATGAAGTCATTCAATGCTTACAACTTGACTGTGGATGATTTAGAGCAACATAATCTCAATATAATGATAAAGAATCTCGTTGAGGAACTAGATTTTAGCAAGGAATCAAGTAAAGGAAAGAGAAGCATTAGAATTCATGGAGATGCAACATTTAATGCTAATATCTTTATTGACCTGCTTAACACCAAAATGGATTTCAATGAATTTGTTAATTTGCTAGCTTTAAACATTAATGAACCACAAGAAATTGGAGGAAAGAAAATTTTCCAAAAAGGATTAATAATAACTGATAATTTAGACACGAAAAGTATTAATGGATTCTCAACAGATCGTTTGCTACACTCATCGTTATGTCGAGGTGATAAGCAGACAATTAAAGGACAAATCTTTGTAAAAACCTTAAAAGTAAATGAACTGCACACAAATAAGTTGAATGAAATTTTATGGAATCAATTGATTAATAAGGAGGAGCTGCATTTGCCATTAAAGATAAATATTGATTTGGATGAGATTGAGACTGAGGATTTATACACAAATTCAACAATAACAGATTTTGGTAGAATGCTGAAAATTATTCAATTTCCACCAAGAAAGAATTGGAATTCAATAACTGCCTTAAAAGGCTCTGATATACTTTTTGGAACTGACACTTATTTAGATCGATTGATAAGTGATGGTGTTGTTAAAAGTGTTCCGCAAGAAATATTAGCACAAGTTGAAATTGAGAGTAAGTTCTATATGAGAAATGTCATGAAAAGGGATTATTTCATAAATACAAGAACATCAGTGATTGATATTAAATACCTTAACGAAGACTCTGTCAAAGACAATTCATCGAACGAAATAATTCGTGGAAGGAAGACTGTAGCTAGAGGCTATAGGTAATTAGCTTTTTAACGACTTTTAAAAATTTAAATCCTGCAAAACCGATAAAAAAGTTTGAATTTTACAAAACGGCTAAAATATTTGAATCTTACAAATCCGTTAAATTGAAAATTTAATTTATTCGTTACTTTTCCAGGTTTGATGCAAACAATATGATAATTGGTCATCAGTGCAACTTCTATTCAACCTATATCAATAACGTGAACGTAATGGAATTAAATAAAACAATTTGTCGACGCAGTGAAAGCTTAAATTCCCACAAGAGATTTGCTAATTTAGAAGTGGATGAATTATACATGCAAAGTGGATTATTGAATGGCGTGGCACTTTTGAGTATTTTTCAAATTACCCACGACAATATTAGATTGCCAGAAATAAATTTCCAATACTTAGAAGTGGATAATTTGAAGACATTTTCATTCAACACTTATTCGTTATTGCTTTTCCTCGAAACTAGATTAAGGAAGTATGGTTCAAAATCTCAAAGCATTAGAAGCTACCTTACTATAAATTCAGTCCAATTTGATAATGATACAAGTATAATGGCAATTAATAATGTCAATTTAGATGATGCAGTTTATCTTCAATCCGATCAATTACAAATTATTGATGGCCATAAGATTGTTACTGGAAGTGTCAAAATCATAGGACCAGCACATATTGGAACAATAAATAATATTGACATAGTCGAATTTCATCGAAATACAGTTGATATCTATCAAGATTATCGATCGAATGTCCCACTTAAATTATCACAAGTTGAGCTTAAGAATGGAATGCATATTACAAAGAATATAAATGATCGGAATATTGATGAATTGCTATCCTCAAATGCTCATAGTCCAAAACTTAATGACCTTATGACATTGATTGCAAATGTTACTAAACAAATCACAGCTATAGATCATGAAAAGTCATCAAAAAGGAAAAGGAAGAGGATGCTGTACATTGATGTCGATGAAAATATTGATTTTCAATTTAAAACACCTAGAAGTAATGATGGAAATGAGTGTTCTATACGAAATGAGATAGATTTTAAGCCTTATTCTAAAGGAGTTATAATAACACAAAAGTCAGATCTGGAAATGTCTGTGGATTTGCCGTCCGTCAAGTTCAAATTAAATCCAAATTTTGATTGTGATGAAAGTGATGTGAACAGTCGAAAAATTGATTTATGGTGGAATTATCCAAATGATAAGGAACGAGCTGAAAATACATTCTTTAGGAATTTCACATTTGAGAAGAATGTGACGGACGTAAAGTTTATGGAATCGGCTGATAATAAATTTATATTGATTGCTGTGGCTCTTCAAAATGTTGGAACCTCTGAAATTCTATTTTTAAGACTTGATAAAGCTACAGATGAATTGATTCCACATGCACCGACAATTGTTGGCTTTTATGAGACATCTAAAATAGCAATAATTGAATCGAGCAATAAAATCCATTATCTAGTCGTGTCATCGTTCCAAAAGGAAACAGAAAATGATAAAGTTTTCATCTACAGATTTGACTCGACTCAAGGTCAATTTGTTCAGTCACAAAAGCCATTTTCTGGCAGTAACTTTGATATAATTCTTGGAATTAATGTAAAAACTTTGACTGGATTTAGAGGACGAACTTTCATCCTTTTTGCTAAAACTAATGGAAAGCAAGTCCGAATATATCAAAGGAAGGACGAAACTGATGAATTTATATTCCATAAAATGATTGATGACTTTAAAGATAGTATTGTGGAAGTTCTAGTGCTTTATATTAATGAGAAACCTTTCATCATTGTCAGTCAAAAGTCAGGCTTATTCTGTCTATACGAATGGCGTGGAATTGAAAGTTGGAAGAGTAAATCTTGTGGACGATTCGAAAATATCCATCAAATGAAATCTTTTGAGTATCTCAATAGACAGCATCTATTTTTGGCATCGATTGTACAAAATTCTACACCTTCAATTAATGCATTAACTATTTATAGTCAAGGAAATTAATGTCATACGTCGTTATTTAGCATAAATGTCTGCTAAAGTTTTGTATTTAAAAAATATTATTATTATTATCGTAGTAAGTTTGTGAAAATAAAGTTGAAAATTGAGAAATAATTTTCGAATATTTAAGAAGTAAAGTGTGTTTTGGTGATTTTGTGCTTCTTAAAATAACGAATTTCACAAATTCGTAACCATATTCTTGGTATAATTTTCAAATTTTTAAAACTGTTAACTTAATTCTGCAGGTAACGGTTCTTAAAACTTTGAAAATAACCCAAAGAAAAAATGAGGTTTCGAATTTTTGAAATTCGGTTTTTTAAGTCACTCGATTTTGTTGTTTTGGAAAGTGTGAAAACTGTGGATTTAACATTGGAATTTGATTGATCAATCCTTGGATTAAGGTAAGAACAAGTAAAAATTAATTTATTTTAATTATTCGGGGAAAAATTCTTGCAACATTTGTTTGTTCCATTTTTTATTAAAATGTCTAATAAGGAAGTAATTCTTCTGGGTACTTTTTTTGGATATCTTTTGTTCCTGTTGTTAATACAAAAACTTCATTTTACAATCATTCTTAATATGTTTTTTCAATGTGTATAAAAATACCTTACTGATTCTCATCTCAACATTTTCATCATGCATACATAGACATGAATCAACATAATCGTCATGTTTTATAGTCTTCTAAAGTGCAATCATTTCAAATTTACAAGTCTTTGTGATTATTACTTTTTTTCTTGCTTTATTTTTTAAATAAAAACATTTCTCTGAGAGAATGACGTCATTAAGGGGGGTAAAAAGTTGTATTAGTTTCTAATCATTATATGCTTAGGTTCCGTCAGAAAAAAAGAAGAACATATACGAGGATATAGAGAAGAATAAATACGAGAGTCGTTAGAAAAATGAAACAATTTTTCATTAATTAAAAAATATCGAGGAAAAAAGTATTTTGCTAACTTAAAAGCGCTTTTGATTAAAAATATCAGAAAAAATGGCAAAAATATGTTTTAAAAGCCATTAATGCACCAAAGATTATTAAAATTCTTCAATCTTTTGCTTTCGCTTTTGTTGCTTCGCTTCAATAGCTTCGATAATTGGCTTTCGCTTGGCCTTATAACGTTTCTTCGTCTCCTCAAACTCTTTATCCATTTCCTTATCAAGGCTTGCTAGTCTTTGTTCCAGTTCCTCGTAACTTAAAAACTTTAACTGAAAATTGTCATGCAAGAATGTCATTGAATTAGTCATTTTCATTGAATTTGGGTCGATCAAATATTACGAAAAATAACTGCCAAAAAATATTTAAAGCTTTGACTGTCAAAAAATATTTGAATTTTATGCTGTTAATGATTCTGTAACTGTTGAACGACCCCAACATAATATGTATCGACTTACAAACTCATAATCACTATCCATCGCATTCATTCTTTGATATTTCAACAAATTATCAGCTTGAATTTGTTGTTGTTGAAATTGATGCTGTAAATTTTCACTAAGCTCTGAAGGAATAGGCGCTGTAGCAATCGGAATTTGAGCATGAGAATTTATTATTTGTTGTTGATATATTTGTTGATGATCAATTTCTGGGTTCGTTGGGAGAACAACCATCATTTGTTCTTGAATTTGTTGTGGAGTGTTTTTGGCTGGGACTTGCATTTTGGGTACTTCGTGATTATTTACGTCTTCTTTAATAAAATTGCTAGTACATAACAAATTTCCTTCGGCTTCCTTCTTGTCAAAATGATCTAAAAACAATGGACGATATTTTGGTTTGTCTGGATTTGTGTCGTGTCGCTTCATTGTAGATTCTTCGGAATCGGAATTAATAACCATAGTTCCTAAATTAGATTGCAATTCAATCATAGTTCCATTATCAGGTATTAAAGTTCCACAGTCAGTATGAGCGATCATTGTTAATTCATCGTCTTTAGATGGAACTAATGTTCCACAATCAGGAAATTCTTTCATTGTTCCTGAATTGTCTTCGTCGGAATCATCATTATGACTTTGTTGTAATTGCTTATTAGCTTGTTGAATCGCCGCTGCACGTGTATAACTTTGATTCTCACGTATTTCTTTGGCTTCTGCAATCATTAGACTTAGAATACTGTTTGGTTTTGCATTACGAATAAATTCATGCTGAAGTAAATCGGTTGCAGTCGCACGTTCTTCAGGATTTTTGACTAAACATAGACTAACGAAATCAATGAATTCTGATGACCAACGATCAGGTTCACGAAAAGATGGTGGTGGTTTTGTTGGAATCATAAAAATTGCTCTCATTGGATGTATTTCTCCGTACGGAGGCTTCCCTTCTGCCATTTCGAGTGCTGTTATTCCCAAAGACCATATATCTGCGACACAATCATATCCAATCTCCTCAATCACTTCTGGAGCCATCCTAATGAATAATTAATATGTTAAATACAGCTTATTGTTATAATTAATTGATTTATTACCAAAACGGTGTTCCTATAACTGTATTTCTTTTTGCCATTGTGTCTGTTAATTGTCCAGCAACACCGAAATCAGCTAGCTTTGCGTGACCTTCAGAATTTAATAGAATATTACCCGCCTTAATGTCTCGATGTATTTTCCTACGAAGATGTAAATATTCTAATCCTTTCAACGTATCACTCAGTATTGTCGCAATTTCATCTTCTGTTAAGGTTTTCTTTCGTAATCTCATAATGTCACTCACAGAACCAGCTCCACAATATTCCATAACAATCTAAAACATGTAAATTTGTTAAGAGCATTCATTCATGAATTAGAGTAAGAGTTTTAAACTTACCCACAAGTCCGTATTTTTAAAATAACTTCCATAATATTTAACTACGTATGGCGAATCGCATTGCTGCATAATCGAGATTTCTTTGATTATTTCCTGCAAGTCTGTATCTACTGGAACTTGCTTAATGGCTAGAATCTAAAGAGACATCGAATTATCCAGCATAAAGTTTAAGCTGATTTGACTTATTTCTTACTTGATCACTTTCTTTGTGTAAGGCTTTGTAGACTGATCCATAACTTCCCTCTCCAAGCTTGCAAATAATATCAAAAACTTCTTCCGGTTGTCTCGTTAGACTTTCCTCTGATAATTTTTTTAGTGATCTGAAATTCATCATCAAATATCAATCGTACTGTCTGTATGATAATAATACATAAATAAATAGCTTAAACGTGATATTACTCTATAAATAAATGATAATCCCGTTAAAGGAGAACGAAAGAACCTTGAAATTACTCATTTCAATATTCCTTCTTTTATAAATTTCATAAATTTTCGTACCTTTTATTGTTATTGTTTGACATTTTTCACAAATAAACTAATTTACAACGGAAAATACATCAAAACTTGAACTAAATTATATTGCTTTGTCCTTCTATTATAATGTTATGTTAATTAACAGGCAAATTATGTCCTTTTATCAGTTAAAATCAATTAAATTGCAGATAAAAAATTAATTCTGAGTAAGTTGAGATGTATTACAAAGCACTTTTCATAGTCGCAGCGCGCCTTACACTTTGTGAATCTTCTTTGTATTTATGTTTGGGTCGTGAAAACAGTTTTTAATAAATTATTTGGCATTGTCAAGACATTGAATTGTTGTCAGTTGAATTTAATGTCTATTGAACAAAGAACTAGCTTGAATTTAACCATAGCAAAGGCAGTCTATGATCCTCATGATCCAAAAATTATAAAAGATCTTTAAAAATTGTGAAATCCAGGAAACTGACAAATAATCATGTACAAGAATTTGATTAAATATGATCAAAACAGAACATCCATGAGACTTTTGACGGTCCGGTGTGAATATGTGCATAAGATCATTGAGGCTTAATATAAGTTTTAATTTTCAAATAACCGTTTGAAGCAGACGAATCATCTGCATGACTGTTTCAGTGCTACTCATCCTTTTTACGTACACATCTTTCGGGAATGTAATCAAAGCTGGAATTTATTTTGCATATATGTTTTATTGTAAAAATTGATTAGATTGGAATCATTATTCAAGCGATATAAAATTGGTGAAGCAGATCTTGATTTCTGAGAAAATTATAAACATTAAAATTTCTCAAATTTTCCTAAAATCAGAATTTGACAACCAAAATAATATTCTTAATTTTCATTGACTTTCGATTTATTTACAATTTTCTTCAGTTTTTCTTTGAACGTCGAAGAGACAAGACGTATTTTTTTTTTTGAAATATTTTTGAAATGTCAAATTAGTTGAAACTTGACACCAGTGGTGATAAAATGTACTGGAATTGAAGATAAAAAAAAAATTAAAAAAACAAATTTAATTGAATATGAAATTGATGAAGCTTAAAAGAACCAGGAAACAATTTAACGTAAAAATGAGTCTCCAAATATTTGGCTTTCAATCAATAGAAGCTTAATCACAATCAGAAGTTTAGAGTCACTGTGTTTCTATTTCATGCTCAGGTGTTTGGTAAAGGGCTTTTTTGCGTTAAATTTACAAAAAGAAAGAGCTGACGGGACCTTATGTAGCTTCGTTTTCCTTACACAGTAAGTAGCATACTTAAAAATTTGTTTAAGGTTTATAAAATAAAGGTTAAATCAGGGCGATTCTCTGTAGGGTAAATTGGAAAATTTTTGACTTCAAATGAAAAATTGTCTAATTTTCAACATGCTACGGACATTTCAGTGTCGAATTTTTTCGACATGTTTAAATTTAGTGGACCTAGCGTTTAAATATTTTAAAACCGTTAAAAATCTGTCAATTTTAAGATTTTAAGCATTAATATTTAAATTTCTGTATTTTTCTGGGATGATTTTAGCTAAACTTAGATAAACACGAAGCTGAGAATAAGAATCGTTTGCCCAAGCCTTGTTTTTGCCAGTGATTGCAAGAAATTTTCATGAAAATTTAACGGTTTTTTGAAATTCAAAGCAAAAAATAACGGATTTTTCGAAGTGTCCGTAGCATGGTTTTCAATAGCAAATATCTCGCTTTGGGCACATTTGGCATATTTGAAAAGTTCATAAAAATTAATCATGAATATTCGCCCAAATAATAGGTTTTCCTTTGGTTTCTTCACACAAACACAAAGTACTAAGCTTAATTAAGCTGGTTATCAGCATTAAAAGAAGAAATTAGAAGTAGAAAGGAGAAAAATATTTGTTGTCATTTTGTAAATGACAATTAGTCATCTTAGAATCGAATTTTTGGAAGTTAGACAACATATTAGAATGATATATTTTTACAGAACATAAAACAATTCATGTTCTTTAATCTAGCATTTAAAACATATAGTTTAATTAACTTGTTATTTTTGAATTTATGAACATTTTTTTCAAATCTGAATCATTGTGCTCCAGTAAAATAGCTTAATTATTGAGATAAATCGATTCTCCGAACGTCAACTTTATGTCACAAAGCAACGCAAGAGCTTAAATTTTCCAAATCCGTTAAAAAACTACAAAATGTATTGATCGAAAATACTTTAATTCTGAACTTTCAAGCTACACTTTTGACAAATTTCATCATTTATAATTAAAGTAAATTATTATTGATGGTTGTAAACCAATCTAAAATTTCAAATCATTCTACATTGAAAGAAATTACAGAATGCTTCTGTTGCATAGGCTGGACTGAACTGTTCTGATAATTTTATCAGAATTCTGTTATTTATCGGAATTGTTCTGTTAATATTATCAGAATTCCGATAAATATCGAAAAAGTTCTGTTAAAAAGTTCAGTTAATAAAATTGCGATTCGCAATTATTTTTCAGAACTGTTCTGTTATTTATCAGAATTCTGTTAATTTTTTTTTCATATTTAATAAATTATTTTAAATAATAATAAAAAGAAGTTAAATCATAAGTCTAAACGTCATTTTCAAATATAACTTCCTGTATAACTCAAAAAAAAAAACACTTGAGGTTTATAAGTCCTGACACAAACTGGAGTTGGACTTAAAAACCTCACATGTAGATCACTATTCCGGAAATTTATAAATATTTATAAATAAACTCACAGTGTAATTATGAGTAGTCTCATTTTTCTGGTTGTCAAACCCAAATCCTAAAACGTATCCCAAATGATTGAAAAATTTCTGAGCTATTCAAACCAGAAATAAATCAAATGATTCATAAATATTGTATAGCCCAAGACGCTTCAAATGAGCGGTTTATTTTAATATAAAAGATACTCTAGAGTAAATCTGCAAAATTATGAAACTGGCAAAAAGCGAGTTGTAATATTTCTCTACTTGGAAAAATTTGAAAAATAAAAACTCGTTACAAT
This sequence comes from Chironomus riparius, assembly GCA_917627325.4. Classification (NCBI taxonomy): domain Eukaryota; kingdom Metazoa; phylum Arthropoda; class Insecta; order Diptera; family Chironomidae; genus Chironomus; species Chironomus riparius. The sequence continues at coordinate 51,017,821 of OU895878.1, forward strand.
TTTTGAACAAAAATAAACATTATTTTTAAGTCACTGCATAATTTAGATATTTCAACTGATTATGATCTTACCGTTTTATAACTTTTGAAAATTTATCGTGTGTTACGAAAAAATACTCTAAACTGATGTTTTGCAACAAAGTGTTCTTGCAGGAGAGATTGACGCTTTTTCTTTAATTTCTCTTAATTAAGTGACTTTTTTTAACACCTGATAAAAGAATGTGGTAGAAAATTAAATTTGAAATGCTATAAAACAAGTCTGGTGCTGTCTAGATTTATAATTAAGAAAATTTTTGCTTTTTTTGAAAATAAATTTCGATTGCAGGAGAGATTGACGCCAGAAAAATCCAAAGTTATCAAAAGTTGTACATTTGTCGGAAATACGCATGTTTTGGTATTAAAATATCACTTAAATAGCCAAATAGAAGAGAAATTTGAGAAAAACAAAAATTTGGAGCTTTTTATTGTCCGCGGATTTGCCCTATATTAAAAAATTTTAACAATTTTATGACCCAAATACTTAAACCTTGACCCAAATAGTAAATATTCTAAGAAATGAAAATCAGTTGTTTGAACAAATAAATTAGAAAATCCTAGATTTCCTTTAAAAGCTAAAACGTAATAAGTGAATGACCCTTATCTGATAAAAGATTTTAGATCCTGAAGTTGTTTTCTCCCGTTTTTTATGCTGCTAGTTTGAACTCTAGTGCTTGGAATGAAATCTTGGATTAATAATGTCTTCAGAAGTTTAGCCAGAAATTTTTCGAAAAAAAAGGATTTTGCCCCAAAAACCCGCGTTGACTACGCCACTGAATGTCTTTAACAAAGTGCTGAAGGTTAGTGTTTAAGAATGATGTTCATGATGTAATTATTAAAAAGGTCAAAAATCTACGCGTAGCTTTCATGTAAAGGTGATGATCAGCACCTGTCTTGAAAAAAAGTGAAACCTAGCGTAGACAAGTTGAAATTGCATGACTTGCCTTGGTCATGGGCAAGACTATGCTTGAAGGCACCTTCTTTATCAACACTGGCTTTTATGACCTTTGATAATAATATAATAAAAGTGAAGATAATTAACAGTAGAATTCCGATATTATCAGAACTGTTCTGATATTACGATGCTGAATATTCTGATGTTTTTATCTGAACAGTTCTGTAAACAAAAATTTTAAAATGCGAATCGCAAAAATAAAATAACAGAAGAGTTCTGTAAAATATTCTGTTAATTTAACAGAACTTATCGGAATAGTTCTGAAAAATTCTGTTAAATTAACAGAACAAATCCAAAAAAATTATCAGAATAGTTCTGTTAAATTTAACAGAACAGTTCAGTCCAGCCTATGCAACACACCCTTACAGAATATATATTTATGAAGTGAGCATAATTGACAAAGGATTATAAAAGCTCATTTTGAAAAATTCCACCGTTCTGGAGAATCGCCCACCAGTTATAGGGATGTCGAAAGCTTCCTAAGTTTCTTCATATGTTAAAATTTTCTTAACGATTGATTAAATCAACTTTTATACAAATCACCGCTACAGATGTAAAATGATTATTATATTTAACATTTGAAATGTTCCTTTTAATGTTCACAACTTAATCAAATATAACACTCGAGTGTTATAGTTTTACACTGCATTTTACTAAGCTTTTATCAAGATATTTTGCTATAAAACAGTTTTCTATAAGAATCTTATTAAAAGCTCATAGATGCAGCATTAAAACATATTTATTCAAGATTTAACACAATATCATAAAAAAATCTAATAAAAGTCAGTACAATGAACAATATTCCATTCATAAATCATAAAAAAGAGAGCAGGCATGACATTAAAATAAAGATTTTATAGGAAGATCAGGTAAAGATATGTAGAAAGCATGAAAACAATGTCGGAGCTTATAGTAAAAACAGAGACGTTGTTAATAACAACTTGTGTGTATAGCATGAATTACACAACAATATATGCTACGCCCTTGCCTTTCTCTCATTCTTTTTTTGAATGAATTCCGACAGTGATCAACTTGTTTAGTTTAGAGATGACTGCAAAAGTGGAAAGATCACTTGCTCATAACTCTTTTCTTAATTTTTTTTAATTAATAAATAATTTTTTTAATAGTTTTTAAAATAACAAGAAATTAAATTCATATTTTAGTGAATTTTGTGCCTTTTCGTATCAAAAAGAGATAAAATCGCGATTCATAAAAAAGTAAATAAAATAAAATAAAATGTTAAAAAGATAATAAAAGGAACCTTAAAGTGCAATTATTTTTCATAGTAAAGAAAAGTTGATATTTATGAATATTTTGTAATATACAAAGATATTGTGGAAAGAAAAAAGTTTTAATTTGTGAAAAAAGAGTTTATTAATTAAACTACATAAAAAATCAAATATAAATTTTTTTTAAAAACGCGAGAGTGTATAGGTTCATACAGTACATATATTAAATTTTTATATATTTCTTTAACAAAAAAAAAAGAAGAGAAAAAATAACACATAAGAAAGTGTATAGGAATTAATAAATGAATAAATGAATACACTTGAAAGCTAAAAAAAATTATACACACCAAACCAGTCTTCTTTATATGTTTCTCGCTTTAGAAGAAAAAAAGGCTACGAATGAGAAAAAAATTAAGAAGTTAAGTTTAAAAAAAGATCGAATAATAAGAAAAAAAGAGAAGGAGAAAAAAAAATAAGATATATAAGAAGAGAATAACGAGAGAAGACAAGATACAAGAAAGAAATTAAGGAAAAAAAGAAGAAGAATCATCATTATAATATAAAAAAAAAACTATATATAAGAAATAGAAGAGAAGAGACAGTATAATAATAATAAGAAGATAAAAATGGCCTTTAACAATACGAGCAGTGCTCAGTCACAACAAACAAATCAGCTACAGCAAGGTGCCAATGATGATGATGCATTACAGCAACAGCAGAAGAAAAATAATCTCATTATATTGGTTGATAAAGATTCAAATGACAAATTGGATGAATTGTTTGAGAAGACTTTAAACAATACAACGTCTCTTCATAAGCCATATAAGATGCGAAAGCTTCCTGCATCGTTCTTTAAGCCTCCATCGTCTGGTTCGAAATCGCCTTCAGTTTCACATTCACGTGAGAACTCGGCAGATTCAGCATTTGGATCTGGTACGACAATATTGGGTGGCAATAATGGTTCTGGAAACCAAAGCAATAATTCTGCTCATCAAACGACAATAGTTCCCGCTTCAGCCATCTCAAATGGCCTTGCAATTCATCATTCACGTGCACACAGCAGTCCCGCTAGTTTGGGAAAATTGCCGTTGAATATTAATATAAATTTGAGTGCCTTAAATCTTGGAACAGTGACGCCAACAAACAGTAGCCCCAGTCCAAATCATTCATCAACAAATATCAGTAACAATAACAATTCCAATAAGACGACACTTGCAAGTGCTGTAAACAGCAACTCGAACGTTGCCACAAATAATATTCTAAATAGCACAGCTTCTAATAATCAAAGTAGCACTAATAATAATTTACCACACAATATCTTGGATAAAACATTACACTTGCACAGTCGCGGACGTAGCTACGATGTATCGAATTTGCAACATCAATTGCAATTTAGTGAATTGCCACCAGGCTGGGAGCAAGCTAAAACACATGACGGAAAGATTTACTACATTAAGTGAGTAATATTTATTTACTGTTTCGTCTCATCTTGACCATTGGGCACTTCCAATTCATATTTTACTCTTCTCCTACTTTGACAAATTTTTTAAAAATAACTTTTTCCGTGTTGAAGAAAAAAAAATAGAGAATATTTTTATTTTATTGCCATAAATAACTTGATCGACATCTCGTCATTTTCTTTAATTTATTTTCCTTCTGTTTTTTTTTTTTTGAATGAATGCTCATACATTTATTTGTGTATATCATTCACAAGTAAAGTCACAGTACTCATAGCACATGATGTCATCATAATTTAAAAGAGTATTCTGACTAATTCCGTTATCACTCGAAAGTTTTTCATGCTTTTTTTTCTTCTCTCTTCTTTTTCTCCTTACGCGTGTATCTTTTTGAAGTGTTCGGAATGTTTTATTTTCCGCAGTACTTCTGGATAGGAATCTTATCAACTTTGAGAGCATAGATTCTTCTAGTCTATTCTACATATGTGCTTGATATCTGAGCAATCCAGAATCCTAGTTGTTGAGTCAGTTCCTCCAAAGAATATTGCATTTTCAAACCAAACAAAGCTAATATGAGACTTTTGAACAATATATGCCGTGCGTCGCAATTAAAGAAGAAAAAAAAAATCTGTAAGGCAATACATGAGAAGAAAAAAATAGTCAGTATATGACTAATTATGGCACACTTCTGATTCTCGTAAATCGATTTTATTGAGAAGCTTGAGAAAGCCAGCAGCACAGAACAAAAAAAAAGAAAAACTTTTTCCCTCGCGTATTTACTGAAATAGTAAGGAAAAAAAATCGTCTTTTAAATAAAGCGAGCATTGAATTTGAGAAACAGTAAAAAAGAGGAAAAACACTTCTAAAAATAATATTTTGTTTAAAACGCATTTGTACTCCGACGACGACTATAGGCCGCAGTAGCACACATATGTTTTTTGCGCTCGTCTCTGTCTGCCTCAATCGAAAAAAAAGAGAAGGAAAGAAAAAGAGTTTTCATTTTTTTATATACTTGTGATATACACATATTTACAGAAAAAGAAAAAAAAACTTTTATGTGCTATCGTTGTGCGAATAAGCATCATTTAATGTGTGAAAATTCTCAACATCATTTCATCTTTCTCTGTTTTGATTGTTAGGTACTACTTTACTGAGATTTTTACTAGCTTTTCCTCAGAAAAGGGGGTTACATATTTAAATAATTTTTTTGTTTAAGGATTATTTCATTAAAAGTTGTGGTTCCTACAGTAAAAAATTCAATTAAACCAGAGTTGTCAGATAGGTACCTTTGAAAAGGTTCCTCAACGGAGCATGGTAGCTTTTGCCTTTGTCTAGTCAACACCTAGGTATAGGCAAGCCTAGCTAAAGGCAAAAAAGTGTGTCTAGTCAAAGGCAATACCTAGCTAAAGACAGTGCCTTTGTAAGATTAAATCTACTATAGAAATTGCCTTTTACCTTTAGTCTTACTCGTTGAGTTTTTGAACAATAATGCAAAATTTCTTTTGTTTGAACCATTGAAAAACTATAGACTCCCTCCAAATGACTGAAACGCCGAATTTTGATTTATCCAAGGCGACAAAATTTTTGATAACGACAAATTAAATTTTTTAAATTTTCGACGTAGCAAATTATTTGTTTAAAAGAAGGTATGATTCACTATTATGCTCAAATAAATTCAAATTAAGAAAAGAAGATGTTTTAAATTTAAAAAAAAGACTCAACGAGTAAGAATAAAGGTAAAAGGCAATTTCTATAGTAGATTTAATCTTACAAAGGCAGTGCCTTTGGCTAGGTATTGCCTTTGGCTAGGTATTGCCTTTGACTAGGCACACTTTTTTGCCTTTGACTAGGCACACTTTTTTGCTTTTGGCTAGGCACACCTATTTCTAGGTAATGCCTTTGGCTAGGTATTGCCTTTGACTAGGCATGTCTAGGCAAAGGCAAAAATTTCTGCCTATACAAAGGTAATGCCTGGGATAGATTTTTGCCTTTGATAGGAATTCGATAGGTGACAACTCTGAATTAAACTATTGAATTCGGCGAATTCAGCTACTACTCAGCAAAATTAGCTTTTATTCAGCGAACTCAACTACTATTTAGAAAATTCAGCAGACTTTCATTGAGTTTGAGGAACTATTCAGGAAAATCAATTTTGATCAAATCAGGCGTCATTTCAATCATTTTTAATCTATTTACCCTCTTGATTTCCCGACAAAGTCTCGTTTTATTATCTTAATTGCTCTAATCATCGGTCACTGATCACTTATTTTGTTCTCACACTTACCACATCTATCAGATCGCTGTATGTAATTTAGATGTGACTTAATAATCAATTAATTTAAGGGTTATATCATTTGCCCTCATATCAATAGGAAAATTAATGTAGTATATTTATATCGCCCTTTTATGGAGCTATTATCTAATTTTCTTTCAATAGCTTAATCATATTAAGTCATCCATCAATGAAATAATGAAAAGGGTTATCTTTAAATGTAATAAAAATCCCTCATATCCCACATTCAATGGATTCCAATTACTATATGGACAATGAATGAAATGAAACAATGAAATATTTATCACTTAATAAAGACTAATTGTCTATTATGTTAACGTCGTAATGTCGCCGTCGAGTGTCGTCTTGCTTCTCTGATTTTATAGCCCTTTACTGTATCTTATTTTGTTGTAGGTTATTCTACTAATTGTAGATTGATTAGTTCTATCCTACTGGAAAGTTTACTTTGATTTGCTCCGTCACATGCTTCATTTTGTGTTACATTAGATCGCATGTTTTGTATTGTGCTGTACATGTGACTTTTAACTACAAAATATATTGTGTGCGATTCTATCAGTAATTTGTGACTGTTTTTATCGACGATTTTTATTCTGTGTTGTGCTAATGGACCTTTTTTAGCATTAAAAAGTTACTTTAGGACAGATTAAGTTTGCATTCAATAAGCTTTGTAAAAAATAACGGTCAGTCAATCAATTGGCACACCCTGAAGCGTATATATTGAGAAAAAATTTCCCCAAGTTATTTTTTTATTTTATGGGGAATCCACTTTTTTTTGTTCAGAGACACAAAGAGGAAAAAAAAACATTAATGAAAACTAGCACAAGTTCTTCGTACATACGCAAAATGCACAAAAGCAGAAGAAAAACCGGAAGAGTGTATTTAAAAAAAGCTACTCATTCACTTTTTTTTTTGTTTCGGGCTTCCGTTGTGAACGTGCAATATAGAAAAAAATAAATAAAATAATAGTAAGCAGATTCAATAGCAACAAAGGCATAAAACTCAAAACTCATATATAAAAAGTCGACATATACAAAACAGTTACACACTTTGATATTTAAATAGCCACGAACTGACAGCGAAAGTACGGCTAAAAACTGCTCATTTTATGTTCTGGTTGCTTTTGATTTTACTTAATTTCATTTCACTTCCTCCACTCACTCATTCACTTATTATACTATAGACAGTTCATAATTTTCTTTTCTTTACAATGACACTTTTCAGTTTGTGTTCTGTTCTGTTCATTTCTTTCATGGAAGTTGTTAAATAAAGTATGCAAAGATCTGTAGACATAAAGATCTCATTCATAATGAGATGTCGAGGCTTAACATTATTTACTTGACTGTTCTTGTTTCCTCAATTGGATTCAGAGTTGTTGGATATGTTGTCGAGTAAAATTTGAATTTTAAAATTCATTCTTCACTAACTCTCCAATGAAGAACATCAAAAAAATTCTAAATAAGAAGACATTGAAAACGATCGTAAAATCCACTCAAAAATAGAATCATGCACAAATGCTAAGAAATTTAATGGGGACCATTAAACTTACTAGATTCTCAATGACTACTAAATTAAAACAGCATTTAATGACATTAAAATTCGAACCAAAACGTGCCATAAAATTGTTTTGCCCCAAAAACTTCGGCCTAAGTTCAAGAAGAGTAACAAGTATGACATAATAAATTCATTATGAGCTCGTGCAAAAACAGAGAAGTGAAAAAAAAATAATGAATTCATTAAAAACTTTCAAACTCGACAAATTTTAACCGTTAATATTTTTTTTTGATAAAGTAATGCAACTCATGCAATATCAGTCTACTGATATTGTTTAAAAATGAGTGTTTTGTATCTTGTAAACATGACATTTATTTCAGTCATTAAACCAAACGACTTAAAAGCACTCCACTTAGTTCTATTTAATGTAATAAATTGTCTATCCATATATAGTGATAAATGCGTGTATATATACTTGGTTTTTAATCATCGTCACACTACCGATTCATTCATTACACATATTACACATTTCATTCATGAAAAAAAAAACTTCATTATCATTTCTTTTTGCAGTTTGTATTTTATTTCTATATATATAAACAATTTTTTTCTGAATGAAACCGTTCTGTGTGTGATGAAATCGTTCGTAATCATAAATATGAGCGAGCAAGTATGATTTTCTTTCCAATAGAGCGTTTTTATGCTGTCTGAATGTAAAACTTTGTTTTTCTGATAATTCACATAGCTTTACTTAGTATTTACATCTTAAAGCTCTTTAGGGTAGCTAGTTAAATATTAAATCTAAATTTTGACTATCAAATTGACCGATTAAAACAGACTAACGTCACGTTAAAAACTGTCAGTTACAGAAGTTTTACCGATTTTTTTTAAATATTTTGAATCTTTTTTAACCGTTGGAAACAAACTTTATTCAACATAATTCGAAGCTTTTAACTGTTTAGTTCTTTAAAATAAATAATCTTTGACATATTTTTAATGTTTTTGAACTGAAAATGCTTAAATAAATGCAAGAATTGGTGATTTTAAAAATTTTCAGAACAAAAATATCAAAAGTAAACAAAAGTTGTAAATGTGTAAGTGAATTTTTTCACGAATTATAAATTTGTTAATTAATTGTTAATTGAAGCTCTTTTTTCTAATGTGAACTATTTAATAGTGATGAAACATAATTAAGATTATGTTAATTTACTTAAATCATTGTTAAAAGAAGCTTAAATCATTGATTTTGATTTTAAATTTTTTGATTTGTTTACATTTTTCTTAACGGTCAATAAAAATTCAAATTTTCGTCTCAAATTTCGAAGTTTTCGACATTAATTTCGAAGACATTTCGAATTTTTTCGAATATAAGGTGGCGTAAGTCTGGATTAAAATTATAATTTAGTTTAAAAATGAAATCCTTGATAATCCAAAGAATTCAAATTTCTGCAATTATAAAACAACTTATATCGTCACATATATATCATATATCAGGAAATTTATTATTCTCTAATAATAATTAAAAATATAATTGAGTTTCATATAATAATTTCAAGATAAAACGAATTGATTCAACTCTTCTGTAGAATTGCCCACTTCAATTTGTTATTTTTTGTTTACAAACAATTGAAATATGAAACTTGTTTTTATAAAATTTTGCATCAAAACAGACACTGAGCTCGTCATAATATTGATCTTCTTACGTTGAATACCTTGATAATTTTAAGATCGAGACAATAGTTGGTTCCAGAAACAGTCGTTATATCGACTTTAAAAATTTGTTCAAATTTAATCATTTTGAGCTGCATTTTGTCTTCAAAAATCAATGAACCTACTTATTCTTAGCAAATCACATCCTCATATACAACATTAGCTAAATGAGTAACGAAGATCCGCTTTCTATTCCAAGAACTAAGCTTTATAACTCCAATTTAAAATTCAAAATTAGATTAAATTTCATAGTCACCTCAACCAGACAACAGATGTGATCATTATGATTCATATATTTTGCGAAAAATTGAGCTAAAAACGAGTAAAGTATAAAGAAAGAAAACACTTATTTACGAGTAACAACAAGTATGAGCAATAAACCGGATGTTTGAAATTAGATATGACCTTTTGTGAATTTATTAATACACTTTTGCTCACTTTTGAAGATGAAAAAAAAAAAGAGAAGCGAAGAAGTGATTGAAATAGCACAGAAAAAAAACCTTTTCATGTACGCATTGTATGCCTTCTTGTGGATAAAGTTGCTTCGTTCCGATCTTCTCGTTCAATTATTTTAATCTTTGGTCTTCAATTACTATATCGCGGCTTCAGCATCTCGTTTTATTTTCATTCATTTATAATAGATAATGCAAAATGTTGGTCTATAGACTTGAATCTGAATGTAAAGCATGAAATAAGAACAAAATCATGCAAAATTCTATTCAAGAAAATTAGAATAAGAATAGAGATTAAAATGAGATTGGTATAAAAGCATTGATGTATATTGTGGTTTCTTATTACAGCTCCTTTCATCTTATAATCATCTCTGTTGCTTGCCTGTTGCTCTCTTTTCAATCCGCCTTGTTCGTTCTCATTATTCTTGGGGGTTGTTTACTAGTGATGTCAATGAAAATTGAGGTTTAGGCCATCCTACTTACACCTAAACCCTCTTGAATTTTTCATGCCGTACTTAACAACAATCATAAACCGCAAAATTATACGTCATTGATAATTGAATCTATCAAAGATTGAACTTACCCGCATTGTATCATACCTTGTCATACTTAATTCCTTATAATCGATGATGTCATTCCTTGAATCGGTTATCTCATGGCCTATGATGATGACAAACCGAAAATCGTGATTGATTCCCGGAAATTCTGTGATTAATTTCCGTTCTGATTTTCATATGAGTATTATTTTTTTGGTGTTGGTATATGCTCATATATAGACAGAGTTCATTCAAGTTCGTAGACAATTTATGAGACAAGTGCGATGAAAATTAAAAATTTATTGACTAGAAACTCGTTAGATTTGTTATCAGCTTTCACATATATTTGATATTTATGACACGGATTAATAAACACGAATACCAAGATTAATATTCCAACCACTTGCTAATTATTTATTGGAATTAGAGATGTTTTGGATCAAATGATTGTCTGGTTTTCATTGTCATTAATTATTCATTTTTGGTTGATCACAAAGAATTTCGTGAAGATTTTTAATGGCACAAAATAAATATATTTTTTTTTATGTCAAAGAGATCTTTATCTGATTACTAACTAGACAATGTGGATTTTTTGGCAATTAAAGACTCTAAAGTCACATGATAAAATCATTTTATGTTTCTAACGGAAATTATTTATTTAAATTCAGTTAAATTCAGCGTGAATTTTTTTTTCTTAAATTTATTTCCAACGATTTTTAAAAAATTCATTTTGAATTTAAAGTTTTTCGATCACATTGACTTGTTTTCCATAGAAACAAACAGCATAATAAGTGTTTCTTTATGTAATTAAAATTGCATTAAGCATCTCTTCCATAATGAGCACTTTAAAATCCAATTACATGTTTGTACGAAAGGCTGCATTATAATATATAAAGAAAAAAAATTAATAGACTAGAAAACCGATTTTTTTACTTAAAGATAATGAAGCATAGTTAATGACTAATATAGTAAAATAGCAATATGTGTACATTGAAACATGCTATATAAGTTCTGAAAATTTGCTCAAGAGCCAAAAAAGCTTGAAAACTGTAACCGAAAAGAGCCATGAATGGTAATGCTTGCTTCCTTGTGAATGAGAATTTCTCGTGAATTTTGAATACACGAGTGATTTGATGACTCAGCGATCCCTCTTTTTTTTTGTTATTTTCAATCCTCATAGCACGCTGTTTCTTCTTTTTCTCTTTCATATTCTTTCTCACTTTTTTTTTATTAATGAAATCTTGTCGTCGATCACTCACAGCAGAGCCTTTGCCAAAAAAATTGGCGCGCGAGATTATTCATATGAACGATTTATGTACTTTATTATTGTTGATCATCATCGTCCCGAAGTGAATGTTGAGAGGGAGGAAATGAAAGAAACTGAATTTAATGGTTTCTGTAAAATAATAATAATATTTGTCTTAATTATACTACACTTTGTGAGGCTTCCATTATGATTTCTATTGAAAATTAAAATTCTAATGGAATTTTTCTTGTTAATTTTAAATCTTTTGTTATTTCGACAAGCAACAAACCTTTCATAATCTAGATTTGCTAATGCTATAAACATAAGGAGCCGTAGGATTTCTCAATGAATAATTTGGTAACACAATTTACGATGTTTAAGTAAGATTTAAATACACAAACAACATTCTAATGATACCCATCAGCAGTTTGTTTGATTGCGAAAGTTGTCGCATCTATTCCATTTGTATCATACAGCACATATCTAAACTAAGTTAAAAAGCATTAAATTTACTGATGAAAAGCGTATTTATGTACTTACGAAAGAAAATAAAATATATCAAGAAAAGAAAAAGATATTTTATTTTTAGAAACGACATCTATTTCTTCATGTCGCGTGTTTAAAAAGGCTTTATTATATCTGAGGAATAAATCTATTAAAAAAATGAAAACAAATAAACAGATATTGCGAGGAGATAAAATCCTTAATTTCTTTTCATTTGAATTCACTGCGGCCATTCACGGTGACTCAATCTCGGTGTTGCTTATGTTTCTTTCTGTGATCAGATCCTGTTATTCGATTTTTCAATGAAAAACTTGAATTAACATTTAATTTACGAACACAGTAATGAAATTCAGCAGAATTCCACTTATTCAGCGTTTTTTCTGCTTATTCAGCCTTATTATTGTTTGCACAACTTTATTCCTAATTTATTGTAATTCTACCCAGGTGTTTTACAAGAGAATGCAACTATTTTCTGCACTTTTGAATGGTTATTGACACAACAGGATTTGTAAATTGCGAATTAGTTTTTTTAAAAGGTTAGAAATTTTTTAATTTTCAAAATATCAAATAATTCAAATTAAAAACAACCATCATTCGCAGAATAATATTCAAAAAGTTCAGAACAACAGAAATGAGTCCAAGTTAAAATTTAAAAAAGCTGCTTAATTTCTTTCTCACATGCAACTCATAATCTTTATCTAAAATGTGCTATTTACAATATAGGAAGGAATCATAAAAAAAAGTCACATACGTATCAATGTTTGTGACTTTCTTTAACGTAAATACAAAATACTAAAATGAAAAACATTAAATGACGTAAATATCAGAGAATACATTTATTGAGCGTTTTGAAATGATGATACAAAGTTGATGATAAATTGACTTATCTTACACAGTAATCTCTGCTGCTGTCGTGAGAAAAAAAAATGTAGGAAACTGAAATAAAAAATATATTATTAATGAAATTAAATTAAATAAATAAATAAAAGTTCAAGTCATAGGAAAAATGACTGCAATTTGATCTTGCAACAATGTAAGACTCGCAAATGGATGTTTATTTATTTATTTAGCATTAAAGCATTCATACTTTCTGTTCTGTGACTGAAGAATAATGACCACGTCAATTGCACTTCTTAATTTCTCCTCTCCTTCTTACCGTTTTTTATTTTTTTTTTTTCGGAACGATTCCTACTTTACATTAGTGTTTCTTGTTGCTCATCGTTTGTCACTTATATGTAGATATATATACATCTGCGATGAATATTTATAGATTGCGATTTTTATTTATCTTCTGTCGCTTATTTTTCTTTGCTTTGCTTACTTACGCTCGATTCTGTTGAGGGGTCCACTGGATGTTACGTAATAGCTTGAAAAAAGGAATTAGGTGGAGTGGGTGTTGATCAGCTTATAGTGGGATGTTTCAAGATCTTGGACACATTTTGGTTATGTTGAAGGATTGGTATAAGACTTTAATTAAACACCATAGGACAAATGTGGCTTCACCTACCCTTGGCCTCGGATATATCCTTACTGAATTTACTAGGTGTATACCATGAAACCCAACCTTGAACTAAAATGACAATTCCGAGTGTCACCCAATTGTCAGACAATCCCTTAGTTGAAAAGACACATCACATCACATATTCACACTCACAATGAATGTACCATATTTAAAAAAAATTATTTTTCTTCATACACATCTCCTTCTCTCTTTATGTACACACATTTTCGGTTGTAAAGTTAATAATAAATTATAATATGAAACAAATTTGTCATATTAGCCTCGCGAATCATGGCGCCGTTCTCAAAAAATAAAGGAAAAGAAAAAAAAATCTTCTCATCTCGTAGTTCATTCTTCACGTCGATCGGACGGTTGATCTTATAGAGTGTTGTGTGGAAAGAAAAATAACGTTGATGATGATGATGAAAAAAGAAGATGTGTTTTCTCTCTTTCGCACAGTTAAATCTAGTTAGCTAGCCAGGTTATTGAGGCATTATACAAATTAGTAACATTTACTCAATATATATCTGTAGCATAAGGTTTTGTGTCATTTGAGGCGGTGATGTTGAAAATCTCTTAATATATCTTATGTCATATAGAACATGAACATGGACTGTGTGGCAAGCTTAATATGCTCACATTGACTTTTTATTTGGCTTAAATTATAAATTATTATGTGGACTGTGTAAGGCATACGTCTATCTTTGTGTATGCATATATATGAAATTCTCCATATAGCGTGTACACGTGTTGTGTAATTAACATGAAACAGTCATTCATTCATTCATTCAATTTTAATACTTTTTTTTGCAGTCAAGCTCAGAAGGAAATTGCATTTTTATGTTCATTGCTCTTGCATGGTCTTTCTTTTCTCTCCTACTTCACACAGCACTAAGCTAGTCGTAGAGAAAGATAAGCAACATTTATAATAAAATGAAGAAAAAGAAGTTTAACTTGCTTAGTGGGTGCATATTTTTGATGTTGACATGAGGCTAATTGAAGACTCGAGAATATAAAAATAAACAGTCTTAATAGTTGAGCGATAAAATTTTATAGGAAAACCATTTCTTAATCCTTTAAAACATTCATCAGCATTTAATACTATGTGGATATCTTTTACCGTGCATGTCAAAAAAGCCAAGCACTAAGAAATAAACTAAAATTGTTGAAAGCTTCAATCTAGTTCTTGCTCATTCGCTTGTCTGCTTGATTTACTTTTAAAAAAAACAAGTAATTTCTGCATGAAAAACATTTTCTAGTTGACAGCGATTTCAACAGCACAAAATTTTATTGAACATCATAAAGAAAAGAATGTTTATAATAATTTTATGTATATGAAGTGTTAACAGTTAACCTCTTTCTATAGGTTCAATCATGTGGGCAATCTAGCTTTTCATTATCATACTACTTTTAATTGAAAATGCGCGACGTCGAGGCTACACAATTTTCAAATAATCTTTGCCATAAATTGTCGCATTGAATTTTTTTTATTTTGCGGAAGTAGATTTGAATTTTAAGGTTAGAATGAACTTTTCACGGATTTGTTATGTTTTTTATCTTCATAAATTTGGTCAAATCGGTTAAAAGCTTCCACAAAACTTGACATTATCGCTAAAAGCTTCAAATAGACAAAACAAGGAAGATGAAAGTGATTTTTGAAGGCAACTTGATTGCAACTCGCAATTTTTTGATTAATATAACAGTCAATACACACCCAAATTTAAGTTCGTGAAGTTTTATTTCTTAATACTCTTTGAACAAGCTTATTTTTTTGCGGGTGGTACATGACGCCTCTAAGAAATGAATCATTGATCAGTGTGGCACAAATATATATTAATATATTGAAGATGTTCAATTGATGCAATCGTATTCTGAACAAAATACAAAGAGCAATAAGAATACATTGTATTATTGTACGCTGTATGAGAAGATAGAAACTTTAAGGTTTGGTAATTTGAAGGTTGTTCTGTTTCTGATTTTCATTTTTTTTTCATATTTCGCTTACTTCACGTTTCTCTATTGCTATAACGTGATATATGCGTGATGAATGATGTAATTCAAAGCTAAGCGAGTGAAAAAAAGCTGAATTGAAAAGGTTTTAATAATTTCTTAATTCATGAAAAGGCAATAAATCAATAGAAGCCGTATATAAGTATATCAATTTATCAATATCGAAAAGCTTGTCTTTATTAGCAATTCGCAATCCTAGACATACAGTATTATTAAATAAGAGCACTTTCACTTTTCCTTGTTGCTGTCTAGATTAGCTTGAATTCATTTTTAAAAGATTTAAATTTGTAAAACGTTATTAGAGGTAGGATTTGCATCTATTTCACGTACTAATCCCAAACTTGATACATTTAAAAACAAAATATAAATTTCCTGTAATTGCGCTTGTTAAATATTCATTCCTGTATGGAAATTTGATTTAATTATTCTATTTCAATACCAATCGACATTGACAATTTGTTAAAAAAAAATATCTGCATCCAGTTTTAGTCTTGTAGTCTAGTTGAGTTTTTCCATTGAGCAATAACAAGAAAGTTTTGAAGAAAAATGTGCAAAATAACAGAATAAAGCTATTGATAATCAAATGTTTACTATTAAATCACGGCGAGGAATCTATTGAGAAAATCGCGCAGCAGTCGAGTTAGGAAACTTAAATCTCATCTTGTTTTGATGTTGTTAGCAATTGGAATCTTATGTGAAGGTTTCTTTTTCCTTTTGATACTGCTGATTCTATTCAACTGATAACTGCTAGTCGTGTACGATAATTCCTTTGATTTTCCGACAAAGATTTATACAACAAAATCATTTGTTATTCACAATAATCAATAAATTTAATTAAACAGATTCTTTGAGATCATTTAATTCTAAAAGTTAACAGAAAGCGATTTGAAACACTTATTGAAATAATTTTGAATTTTAATAGTGTACTCAAAATTATATCATCATTTGGGCGATTCCATGGGTAAATGGAACTGAAAATTTTTGGTTCAAAAACTTTTTTAGCTTTTTCTGCTTAAATATACATATTTCAACATATCTTTTCACTAAATAAGACTTATTATTCATCAATTCATGTATTATTAGCATTTAATTGTCTTAATTATGCTGCATTTTGACAAAAATATGTAATATGTTTTGCAATAATCGGTTGAAAGTTGACCGATTAAGTGGTGTTTTCCCCAATTTTCTCCTTAATTACAGTAGTAAGACATACAAATAAGATATTGTTATAAAGCACAGGCGATTTCACGTGTGTTTATCATAGATTTGTAACACAACAATGGATATTCAAAGAAATATTGATAAAAATTTAAAAATCAATTTTTTGTAAAGTTGACCGATTAAGTTTGGTTTTTTTAAAATATCTTTTGTCAGACAGATTTAACTAAAAGATTATGCACTAAAATACATAAATACCATAATAATAAATAAAATAAATCTTAAATATGGCGTTAAATGAAGTTAATTAAGGAAATATTTACAAAAAATTGAGTTGAGAAAAAAAAATTCACTCATGGAATCGCCCATTTGTGGAATAAATGTTTTGCAAATGTCAATTGTATGTACGATTTTATCAGCCAAAAGCATGACCTAGTCGAGATAAAATTATTCCATTTCTCCTATGACTCACTCATCATCGAGACAAATGAAAATATGCATAATCATTTAGTAAATATTTTGTTTTCATATTTACGATTCAACTAGCTAAGTTCATATCGTCTTATCATCGAAAAACACATTAAGAACATAAAGAAAAATTGCACATATGAATGATAGATTGTAATTATTTCCTTTCAAATAAATCTTAATCTATTCACTTAATTGTTTACTAAGTATAATGGCAATTTTAATTATTAGTACTATAATATGTAGAAGGAAAAAAAATAATAATAATAAAGCATAGAAAGAACCAGTTTTATTATTTACAAATAAGAAATACTTACATGTACTTTGCTCTCGCATATATATATGTATACATCCAATATTTACACTACTAGTGCAATAGAAGAAAAGAAAAGACAGAATTAACTTCAAAAAAACAATTGACTAGCTTGCAATTCAAGTTTATCAATAGCCAGAGAAGAGACTTAACACAGAAAAAATATTATGAGTCAATTAAAAGCTGTTTTATCTAGTCATATCTAAGCCAGTTGAGTGCTAGAATCAAGATTTTTATTGCTTAATTGAGGCTTATATTTCCTTTAAGACATTGACTGTAAATAACGGATTAATGAAATTTAAATAATATTAATTTAGCGATGAAATGTTTACGAATAAAAACTTTAATTAAAAAATTGAAATATCTTCAGAAACGCGAAAGATAATGATACCAAAAAAAATTTTGCTTACATATGCAGCACAGCTCATATTGCATAAATTGTCTTTGTTTGTCTCTGCCTTCGTCATTCAAAAACTGCATTTTGAGAAACGCAATCACTTCTTAAAATGTAGAATTTTTCTCTCTTTTTCATGTATTTTTTTTTTTTTATACAATACAACAACAGCCTTAATGTTCATTTCTTTATATCTATTCTCTTCACCTTCATTTATTTCTTGAACGAGAGAAGGAAAGAAAAGAATAAAAAAACACGGTAATAACACATCCACGAATGTATTTTTAATGATCAACGTGTGTCCGTGCATGAGTATGTGTAGAGTCATATATATTACGTATATAAACATTTTATGTGTGTTGCACTGCTTGTGTACATATGCGAGACAAACAGAAAAAAAAGTTTTCAACAGGTGAAAAAGCATTGTTGCCATATTATTACTATCTTGGCATGATTTTTCCTTTGGTTTCTGGTATACCGATGATAAAAGGCTGTTTATGATGATGCACAAGTCGTACAATGATATGCCATTTAGTGATCAAGAATTGATATGAGCTACATGTTATGTTCTTCATGTTCTTCTTTTATATAACAGACACAACAATAGAATCGAAGATGTTCTTTGCACATAATGACTACATACTTCTGATATTAAATACACTTTATTTGATGTATCTTATGAGAACCTTTTATTTTGATTTTTGGACTTTATACCTCAATCAATCTTAGGTCTTTTGCGCATTGGTTCTTTGTATCCGAAACGAAAAAAGTTCTTATCGCATCCAAGTTTATCTAAAAAAAAACTATTACTATTATTTATGATCCGAAAAGATATCATGTACTTTTTTTCGTGTGTGGCGTGATACAACACATGCAGAAATATCTTCAAAGTCATTGACGTAGTTGACAGAGAGGACAAAGAAGGGAAGCGAGATAGAGACAAGTCAAGAGAAAAGGAGAAAAAAGCTAAACAAACAGGCAAGTGTTAGACTTGAAAAATAAAAACTGGTTTCCGCGATTTTTCTTCTCTCTTGCTCGTACTTCTTTTTTCGCTAGTATGTCTATTGGTGGACCACATATTGTGTTTTGATTTTTGTATGTTTTATTTATTTTAACCAATTGTTTGTTTATGCTTATTGTATATCCATTGATCTATCTATCTATCGTCCATTTGACTTCATTTTGGTTTAATACCCGTTCTTTGTAACTCTTTTTTTTTCTCATACTTCTCACTGCTATCGACCACAAAGTGTGTGATGGCCTATTTAAGTGGACATTGAATATTTATCGATACATCGACCACGATGTCTTTATACACATATATATTCAAGATATCACTGCCATTCTCATAATTCTTTCTTCTGTCTCTCTTTCTTCTGCCCATGCGTCGATATCTTAAGTCTTCACATCATCACATATGCGCGTAGCTCTTGTGGACTATGCTTTAGTGATGATGGTCTTCTTTCAATATTATTTTTTTTCCCATGGCGATCAAGTTTGATTGCTTCTTTCTTCTATTTTTCTATTTATTTCTTCTTTCCTTTATAATATATCAATAAACTTTCGAATATCAGGCTTGATAGCAGAACTAACGTCTATAATTACTCTTTCGCTATTGTTACAGCTTAGCAAAGTCAAATGATGTTTTTTTTTCCATTCTGGATCTTGAAATTTTCTCAAATTTGAAGTTAAATTGGTTATTGAAATGTTTACAAGAGTAATATATTACTATAGCTTGGTGTTAAGCACTTAAACAACCAGTTGATGAACGAAAAATTTAATTTGTTCACAACCTCAAACTCTTATTTAAGTTTTAAAAAACAAAGATTTTTTTTTTTTGGAAAAAAGCTTCATTCTGTTTGAAACTAGCTAACTGGCAAAGCAGCAAAATATTAAGGCATAAATAAATCGAATCGAAATTAAGATCAGATAGTCAAATACAATAAAATTTCATAGGATTTCTTGTACTCTCTCTTTCCTTCATTCCCGTGGTTTTATGATGTAAGAAAGAACTTTGATCAAGCGCAAAAGAAGGTCTTTTGAAACTTCAATTACTAAAAAGAATTTTTTTTTTTGGTTCTCAAAGTGAGCACATCGATTCCAAGAAATTTTCTTATTTCTCTTTTATCTTAATTTCTTAAGTTGTTTTTTTATACACATGTATACATTATTTTAACTTTACGTCTCTTCTATGTTCTTCTCAATTTCAATTCTCTTTTAAACTTTACTTCCTCGCTTCGTATGCAATGCACGATCAACTTTGTTTTTCATGTATATATGTGCTGAGAAAAAATCAAGTAAAGAATGAGAAAACTAAGGAGAAAGATTAAGAGAATACTAAAAAGCGATAAAGAAGCAGAATAAATAATAACAATGATATTATACGTCATGCATAATGTTTAAAAGCAAAAGCAAAAAAATAAAGTAGAAATGTCATTATAGGCAAGTAGCTTCTCTTGTGCAATATATCACAAGTTGAAAAGACATCAAGATTCCAGAATTATTTTTCAAAATTTAACTGGTTTCAAAAATTTGAATACATTTAGTTAAGTTGCAATAAATTTCCGATAAAATTGAACTCCGCTAAAATGAATTTTCCCAAAAAAAAGGAACAAAAGCACTTAATGTGATCTTCAAAAGAAGAACTCTCCCAGAAAAAATATCAAAAAAGATTAAGTTCATAAGAGTGAAATTTTGTTTCCCATAAGAGCTTCAAATGAAATCTTTCATGCAATCTCTGTTGCTCATTCCAAATATCACAGTTAAGTGCAACAATAAAAATAAATAAAAAGTTCTTGCTTGCACATTAATGGCTCATAATATATGTTGAGAAACCTTGAGACATTCGAATTTATATGCACATTTGAAAGACTTAACAGAAACGATACATCTTCGTTAACTGTGTGTTGAATAAATTATCGTGGATACCTATAAGGTAGTCACAAATCAAAATCCATGTGAAAATGTTTCAAAATCCACAGAAAAAAAATGGGATAGAAAAGAAGGACACAACAAAAAAAACAAACAAATAATGTAACGTGATTAGTGTTTAAGTCTCAGGAAATTCCCTCTCTCTCTTCATATATGTATATGCTCATTTTTTAAGTCCTTCTCAGAAGAACTATAATACTTGTTTGATCTTTTCTTTCCCATCGATTGATTTTTATACTTTTTGTAGCAAAAGAATAACCTGATTTTTAATGAATGAACCTTCTCCTTTCTGATCCTTTATTTATTTTTTTTTTTTCTTGAATGAACTTGCTTGAATTGTGAGAAAGGTGAGTCAAGTTAGTTCCCAACTATGTATTGATCAACAAAAGGAACTTTTTTAACCGCAATGCTCCATAAAAATTTTCTAATGAGAAATTCATTTTGTTTCTATTAATTTTTGTTGCATCCACAATGACAGGGAGGGGGTCGTTTACCAATGATGTTCAATATGTACATCACTTTGCTTGATTGTTTTTTTTTTGACAGCCCATCCCCAACTCCCAAAGACTTTGCAAAGTTTCAAACAAAAGAAGCTTTGCAACTTTATGAACAGTGTCGATGTTGTTCATAATTCCATTTCTTGATAGACAGCATGAGCGAACGACCCCCCAACTCGGTAATAATAATAATATTTTGTGGCTTTTGAAGCACTCAAAAGAATTATCGACATTAAAGTTGAGAGAAGAAAATAAAAAAAAAAAAAAAACATGCAAAATATTGCACATTTAGCGTTTGCATAAAAAATTTTCAGCTTATGCAAGCATAAAAGTCGCGCTGGTCGGTGGGTTAATACGATAGTACACTTCTGCATTAACTCGACTAAATGAATAATATTTAATATGTATCGAAATGCTATTACGTCTTACTTTTAAATTCACAAAATAAAAAGTTTCTTCAATTCATTCAGAACAGAAAAAAAATATACAAAGTGAGAGAGATCGGATTGCACATATGTAAATATAAATTACTTATTCATTGCTCGTGCTTTACACATTACTTATGATGTCTTAATAAAAGCATGAAGTCTAATTTCTTTGATTTTAATGTTGAACTTTGAGGGTTCATGAAATAAATGGTAAAATATGATAATTAATAAGGATGTAGAGCTTTAAAATGAATGTTATGAATTCAAATTTGATCTTAACAATTTCCTTACAATTGAAAATATTTCTATAACGGTTAATTTTTATTTGAATATTGATGAAATCTTTTTGATTCTTGAATTTTACAAAACCGTTAAATATTCATAAAATTGAAGAAAATTAAGAATAGAATTGCAGACTTTTTTTAATCGTTATTGAATCTATGAAAGGATATAAACTAGTCAAGCTACAAAGTAAGACTCAACTGTGTTCACTATAACATGAAAAGCGATCATGAAAAGGTTAATCTAAAATCATCTTGTTAATTACACACAAAAACGAGAGTTACAGTACGTCCACCTATTCATCCTTATTTATTTTTTCTTTTCCTCTTTTTCGTGCTATTATTATCAATCACATGTGTGTACAAAACGAAACGACTTTTTGAAAAGAAAAAAAAAAGATATATAAAATTAAAATTAATGAAATAAGAGCTGATTCATCATCAATCGTAACTAAGTATATTAAATTGCGGCGCCACACAATTTGACTTCGCCTTGCGCAATTTTCATTTACAGTTGAGATATAAATGAAAAAAATAACAAATAACAAATAATGAGCGATTTATCGCAATGTTGAGAATATAAGTGAAAGAATTAAAACGACTAATTAATCACGTCGATAGTGATAACATGAAAAGAAAAGAAGAATCGACATACACACACGTGTATGATGTACTCACAATTATGAACAATTTTTCTGATTTATAAGAAATTTTTTGTTTTGGTGAAGGGGTTTGGTGAATTTGGAGTTTTTTTTTTCACGAATTTGTGGTGAGATTCTTAAATTTGTGGTGAATTTGTTGATTTTTCCTGAGTTGATTGAACTTTTGACGAGTTTTTTTAAATCAAACTTGTGGTGAGTTTGGTGAATTTCTCTAATTTGTTGTGAAATTATCAATGATATCCAAAACATTGTGACATCACTTATGGCTGACCCAAAAAAAATTGAGGCGTTCGAAAAATAATAATAAAAAGTATAATTATAGCTATCTATTCTTCAAAACTCATGTCACTCGCCTCTCATTATTTTTGTTATTGCTCATCGTGTCTCTCGACCGATATTGCAGTTTTTTTTTTGTCAAGCGCGCTATTTTTTCTTTGATGGTGATAAAAGAAGACGCACTATCATAAACAACATGAGAGCTGAACGAGCGATTGGAGGTGGAATGAAATGAGTTGTTTTGTCAGTCTGATTAAACATTAAAGCAATAATTAATTGTAAGAAATTTTCATATAAAAATGACTACAAGGTAGAAAGTCACAGCACAAGAATACAAACATTATATATAACTCAAATTTTATGTCTTGTGTGCGGTAGCGTGGAGGAGGATTATATTATACTAACTTATTTTTTTTCGGGAAGGAATTACTAATAATATTATATTTGATGAGAAGATTTTCGAAATTTGTAAATAAAAATATAAAGATATTGTTTGTTTAAGGCGCCATCTCGAACTAAAAATATCTCTTGTTAAGGCGTTCATTGATTCTTCTCAATCTGGCGGAAGTTGACCTCACTGTTTGTTTTTCACTCTAATCTTTCAATTGTTTTGTGATCCTCACATCTCTTGAGAATAATGGCTTGACTGGATAATGACTTTGTCTGGATTCAACAAAAAGATCAATTTAATTTATCTAAATTCAGCAAAATATGGAAATCAATTAGGTGTTGTCTGTAAATGACGTCTAGAATTTTTAAAAATCAATTCAAAGTCTAGAGTTTTGTGACTCATGGGGGGGTTACAACATTATAGGCACATAATTTCCCCATCAAATTGTGTCCCCCTCAGACGTCATTTCTATCCGTTCCCTCAGCCTTTTTACCCAATTCAGTCACTCTCATATGTTTATGATGAGATGATAAAATATATTTAAACCATATACCAATCAGCCTTTCAGACGATCGTAATTTGTTGCCGCGATTTTAATCGTCTTTCCTTGTTTTTCCTACATATGAATATATAAAAATAATAATACGAAAATGTGAAAATCATGTTAGCGATTTCCATCAGACTAATCGAGAGACCTTCACAGTTTGTAGAAGAAAACATCAAAAAAAATACAAAACAGTGGAAAATTTGAAATGAAAATTTATGTATATAATAAGATTTTTCAATGATCATTGAATGAAAAACAAAACTCTCAAAAGCTCTTGTTCGTTGTCTAACTGCCGCCACTAATAATGCCGATTATTGCTTGAAACTGGGGAATATGACGTCATTTTTTTGACTATCTACATTTAGATGTTCTGCTCTGTTTTTGCTTCTGACTATTTATGCAAGTAAAATTAGCTGTTGTATGGATTTGCTGAAGTAAAATTAGCTGTTCTATGGTTTTGCTGAATACGCTGAATTCATAATTAAAAAAATAACCGTTAAAAAAATAATTTTCATCTTAAACTACACTTAATAAATTTAATAGCGCGAAAAAGTCATGCATAGCAAAAGGAAAAGAAATGAACAAAAACAAATCTCTTGAGAGCATGCATGCAATCAAGTACCTTCCACAACAGACAACTACGCGTATATTGTGTGTTTATGCCATGCCTAATTATAGTATTTTATTATTGTATATCAACCAATTGACGTTTCAGCTGTTCATTGCGCGCCCACCCTAATGTTAATTGAATGTATTTGTATAATATACAGATCTTCGCTAATATTCCTCAATTTACGATGAAAAAATATCTGAATGAAAAACTCACGAGTTTTTCTTTCTCTTTAGGCAGTTAAACAGAAACAGTTCATAAAACTATGACGTCGACGCAATTTAAACGGACATGTTTATATTGTACCTCATATGTAAAACATCTATTCCTTCACATTTGTTCTGTAATCAATTGAACATGGTTCTGTTCAGCTCTCATATTCCGGAAGTCAGTTCTTTCATTCCAAATTTATGCTTTAATGTACATGAGATCTCGTACCTACCATGTAGAATAATATGGACGGTATGGAAGGAAGGAGGAAAAAATATAATTAAAAAAATGAAACATTAAATATTGTGGGCATAAAAATAGATAGAATAATCTTCACATCTCTCATTTTTTTCGCATATATATTAAATATATATTTATAGACAAAAATAAATCTCTAAGGCGCTATTTTCATTCGACTCTTCATTTTTCAATAATATTGTCCTCCAATGCCAATTTTCTTTTCCCTGCGCTTGCAAACAAGAGGCATGACAAGATTTGTGCTTCCTCTCTCTCTCACATTTCATTCATTCAAAAATAGACATTAATAACTTTATTTTTATACTTTACATTAAAGAAATAACAGTCAAAGGCATGTGATATTGATTATCATGTTTTCTCAGCAGATTTATTTTTATTGCATCATTTGAGAGCTTTCCTCAAAGGAATTTTTAAAGAGGAATTTTTTTGATGATCAAATTATTTTTTTCTTGATGACTTCGAGATTAATTCTGAAAATTGCTTTTGTGGTTTATAATTTTTGAATTTTTTGCTGTTGACATGTTTTGATCTTGAATAATGTTGGCTGTTGAGAAGTTTGAGTGCACAAACAATCAAATAGCTATTGCTAAACATAACATAAACTATCAATCATTAAAAATTGACGACAAAAATGTCACAGATAAAATCCTCAATTTTGTAAAAGAAATAAATTTGTACGATAAAATTTAACACCAAAACACATAATATCCTGTAATGCAGTTCGTATTTATAAATCTAAAATAATGTAAAACATATTTGGAATTGAAAATGGTCTTAAAATTTATTAAAAGGGACCTTAATAAAGATAATTAAGAAGAAGAAGAAGCTGTTGAGAAGCTTTGATCTTAATTTTTTCTGTTAAAGGGAATTGAAATCTACTTTTTTCTGTTGTATGGTTTTAACATTTTGTTTGAATAAAGTATAAAACTTAATTGTTGAAATGTTTCAATTTCAATAAAATTTGCTGCTGTAAGGTTTTCTATATTTAAAATACAAGCCGGTAAAAGACAATTCTGTTGGGAAAACCCTCAGATTTCCCATAAATTTGACTTTCCCCTGCCCTGCCAGAATTTGTTTTCCATGTAAACATCAAATGTATTCAATTTCCCATGTGAGCAATTCTTTTTAAAAATTATTATGCCGAAAAAAAAAACATTTCGTTGAGTTTGTTTTGAGGCAAGACAGTCGCCATAGAAATAAGAACACATCAAGAAATTTTCCAATCAGTAACCAAGTATGTTGTAAAGGAGAAAGGAATGTGGGAAAATCCAATGATTTATGTGAAATGTATCGACATTTTTATTCATTTATTTTTTTTTTATATTTTGCAGTCATAATGATCGTACAACACAATGGGAGGATCCAAGATCACAGCTAGCCACCGCAGCATTATCACATGGAAATTTATTTTCATCTTCATCAGAGCATTCAAGTGTTGAGACACTCTTCAGTTCACCCACACAAATAGCTTCATTAGGATCATCGCAAAATGGTAATTATTATTTTATTTCCTTATATCTACTTCTTGGTATCTTAGAGCTATATTATGGATAGTTTAATCACATAAAAAGTCAATAGCATTTGATTACTTAGTCAGATCACGTGCATTTTTACTGTTATTTGCTATAAGATCAATTAAACAAGTGAATTGCTTATATTTGCCAGTGAATTTTCATGGGAATCATACTTACTTGTGGATGTACGCAAGGGTGTTTTTGAGTGGGTACTCCAACTTTAGACTTGATTGTCCCTCTTCATAATAAATTTCTCAACATACCAACACCGATCTGAGTTCACCCCTGATATGTACTCCATGCGTACGTAAACAAGTGATTTCCCAAATTTTCAAACTTTTATTACAACATGAGGTTTTGCAATTAGAATCGAACAAACATGTTTTTCTTTTCGTCGACTTTTCCTCGACTTTCCCCGACATTCAATTTATTTTCAATTATTAGCTTCACGAATATATGTGTGTTACTGCTTCTTTTCCTTTTTTTTTTATTACATAAATATCAATAATATATTAATAACAGAAACTGCAATTTATGAATCATTCATACGTTGTAATGTCTTGATTTTGAAATTGCCTTTTTCCTTTCTTTACAATTTTTGCTTCTAAAAAGCACAAAATAAAAACATAACGATTAATCTAAGACAACCTATACCAATAAATGTGTAGCTTATTTTACCTTTACAAAATGCCAACAAAATGTCTATCAATTGAAAACGAATAAATAAATAAATTGAAAATTCATACATGTTGCTATATAGCTTTTTTTCGCAACGATATAGTTTTTTTTTGTGCATTTAAGAAATCAGACAGAAGAGAGAAATAAGGAGAACATGCTGTTTCATAAAGATCCAAGCAGACATTGTTGTAGTTTCATAATTCTTTGAATTATTTAACTTTTTTCCGTATAATTGCATGGCATGATCATGCATGTTTAATGAGTAAAATTAATTAAAAGAGCTGATATTATTGGACGTTGCTAGTTCATTTTTAAAGTCCGTTATTTAAAGAATGAATTTTGAAATTTTTGTGCGGAAATTCTTCACAAAAAATTATGGCTGAAGTGTACTTTGGGGGGGGGGGGGGGGGGGAGGGGGTCAATATATGAATTTTTTTTTATTATTTTTTTTTAAATTTAAAATGATGTAAATGTTTAGAAAATAATAAAATTATATTAAAAATAGAAAAATTGAGTGATTCTGAGTGAAATTTGAAAGTTCCAAAAAAACTGATCTAACGTAAGACTATAATGATCCCTTAGACAAAAGGTCCGAAAAAACTGATTTTACGTAAAACTGTAATGATCTCTCATACAAAAGGTCCGAAAATACTGAAAGTATTTCTGCATTCAAAACATAAAAAAATGTAAAAAAAATCTTACCAAAACTTAAAAAATTGAAGTTTGCAAAAATTTCAAAAATTTTTTTTTTCAAATTTTACTCAAAATCACTCAAATTAACTTTTTTTACTATAATTTTACTAATTTCTACACATTTACAGCATTTTAAACTTAAAAAAATAATAAAATTTTTTCGTATATTGACACCCCCCCCCCCCCCCCCCCCCCCCCCCTTCCTAAAGTACAATTGTACCTTAATTCGATTTGAACAGGATTTTTCTGGAACAAAACACCTACTCAAATCGAGGACCCCCAGTATTGAGACACCCAATTAAGTAGTTAACCAACCAAAGTATCACAAATGTTGATCAAAAGCTGTGCTTTTAACAGATTAAATCGCTAAAACAAAATTTTATTTATTTACATTAATTGAAATTTGATTTCGTGCGATTAAAAACATTAATTTAATTAAGTATTATCAAGATAATCTCTCAAAACAACGAATCGAATATAATGTCTTCTCTTTTGATTCACGTTAATTATAACAATACTAACAAAACTGGCACTTAACGATGTCAATAAAATCACATAATATATATTATGTACGTTGTAAATAAAGCCAAAGAGTAGTGAAAAGAGGAAGAGACACAAAAAAAATATACATCAGATAATGAGAATGAGTTGGTGGCAGTTGTCTAATAAAGAAGAGCTTTGCCATTTAATTTATGAATATTTTTAGAAGAGAATAGGCAAGAAAAGAAAAATTAAGAATGAAAATTCACAATTTCTCTCACACTTTCTCTCTATCTTTCTCATATGTCTTTATAGTTATCGATTCACAATCTCAAACCAACATCATAGCGCCGACACTAAATCAATTAGCCGGCAATAACAGTACTAATAATTTGACTCCATTAGAGTGGCCTTGGGAAGAAGGTCTTACGGAAAATGGTGAGCGATATTATATTAACCACCTCACTAGAACAACTTCATGGCGAGATCCAAGATTATGTACGTGTCAATGCTCATAATATAAATATATAAGCACATTTGATTACACATTTATAGTCATAGAAATCAATATTTTGTGATGCTAATTGACAAAAAAGCTAGTTGTTGATGAATTAATTATTCTTAATTTTTTTGTATATTTTTACAGCAAATCAAGAATGGGAACAAAATCTACGCATTTATAATTTGCAATTGGAACGAGAAAGATTGAAGTCTCGCAGGCAGGAAATTGCAAAATTAAATGTAAGAACTATTCACTTGTTATTCAATGCACTTAGTCTCAGCAACTAATAATTTATTATTTAATGCACAACACAGATTGGAGAGGATCCATTTCTTCCAGGAATTACTGACCATACGCGGCAGGAAAGCGGAGACAGTGGTCTAAGCGTCTCATTGTCACATACACCTGATTTCCTTTCCAGTATTGATGATAGTATGGATGGACTTAGTGTTAGTGGTAAGTCTTATCGTAACTTAGTCTCCATAGATATGCCTTAAACTCTTAAATAAATTCTATATTTTAGTGAATGATTCAACAATGGATATAATATCGTTTAATGAAGCGATGGAAACACCAGATGAATTTATGGTAAGGAATGATGAATAAAATTGAAATGTCAGCTAGCAAGAAGTCTCTTTAAAGAAAACCTTTTCATTTTAGCTTAACGATCCTCACTTGCTAGAGAAAATTGATGGTCTGATATGAGGATAATAAAGTGAAGGAGAGCAAAGAACTTTACATCAATCGGTGATGCAAAAGTGCCTTATCTATAAATTATGATAATAATAATAAATTTCATTAAATTATAGTTTGAATGCATTGAAAAGAAAATGAATAATTAACTTCATGTTTACTTAATTATAATTTAGGGGTTTTTCCAATACATTTTTTTCCTCTTGCGTTGCGTTTCGTTTATGATGTCAGAATGAATGAAAATAGACATGTCCAAATTTGAACGAAATATTCTCGAGTAAGCAGAAATGGCATTTATGGTCTAGTTATTTGATCTGTTAAATGCCATTACTGTTGACTCGAGTTTGAAATGCATTTAAGAATGTGAGCCAGGATGTTGAATGGAATTGCACAAGTTGATATCACAAAGGAGACGCAAAACAGAAGGAAAATCGTAATCATATCAAAGAAGATTTTGTCATAGCTCAATAATTAAATTAACTAAAGTATGCGCTAAATCGGCAAATTAATTTTAAAAAATTTTCCATATAGTCTTTGATCATTTAAAACGCATTTAATGATTATTGAGCGGAGTTTCTTTCTTTTTGGTTTGAGGAAGTTTCCTGTAAGCCATAATTTATTCGTGAGTAAGTATAATTTACTTTTCAATGTAAATACTATACACTTATGTTGACAAGTGCCTTTTATCAATGTTTTTAAAATATATAAAAAAGTGCCTACAAGGAAATGAAAGAAAAAAAAAATCAAAATTCAAAAAGAATTGTTAAGTTTAAGTAATGAAAAACATAAAAATAACAATAATAATAATAATACAACTAAGGTGTTGAAAATTATCTATCTAACAAGGAATGTGGATCATGTTTATTACTATTACTTTTATTATTTTTGAAAAATAATATTTGACTATCGCTTAAGAAATGAAAATTATACGAATTTGATTTACGTTTACATTTAAAGTATGGCAATAAAAATTAATTTAATGAGAAAATATGAAAATTATGAAGTATAGACAGCTTTTAGGTAATATAAATTTTTTTTTAAAAAAATTTCCTTTTCATTTTTGTTTCACATTTAAGTGTATCTGAAATGAATGGGAAAATGTGCCACATATTTTATGCTATAATATATATTATTAATAATTCTTAACTTTAATTGCACTTTATATGCAAAAAAAAACGAGAATGTAAATTAGGGAAATATTTTATCCACTTAATGATCATGACGATAAAAAATGCACAACTGCAAAAATAGTATTACACACTTAACATTTTTAAAACAAAAAAACAATCAATGGAAATATCTTATATTCAATCAAAGTATACCATAACTCTTATTCTTCTTCAATTTTTTTTTTATAAGATTAAAAACACATTACTTAATTGATTTAATTATACAAAAAAAAAGATAGCAAATTCGGTGTTTAATTCAGGGTAAATTCTACGGTTAGGTAATTTGTAGGGTTTTCAAAAAATGTCTTTGATAAATCTTACAAATTTGAATTCAGCAGCTTCTAATAGTTTAGTTTCTCCCCTGAGTTTGTTTCTTGATGAATTTTAGTACGACCAAATCTATTGATATATTTCCAGCAGCATTTATTACGCTGTCTATATTTCATCATTTTTTAATTTGTTTTTTGAACAAAAACATGTGCGGAAATCAAAAAGTGGTAAAAACAAGAAAGTCAAAAATTATTTTTCAATGATAATAAAAAGCTTTGATTCACAAAACAATGTTGACGGATAATGACAAAGAAAACACAATATTTGAGTTCTTAGTTTCAAAAAAAATTAATAACGAAAACAATGCCGTCCAAAAAATATGATTTTGTCATCAGAGATTTTTTCCTTTTGTTTTTGAAGTAAATCAGAATCAATCAGGAGCTTTTATTACTTTGTAAGATTACAATGCAGTTTTTTTTTTCTTTGACGAAATTTGTTCTTTAACATGTTGCTTTTTCCTCTTTTTTAAAGCCTAAAATGTATTATTATATGCGAAATTTTTGTTATTTCCAACGGAAAATAATTATTTGAATTTGAGAACCTTGCAAACAGACAAAATTAAACTCAAAACCATTCAACAGTTAATTTGCTGACCTAAAATGTCTTTCAACAGTTGATCTGTTGAAAACCTTATAACAGCAAAAACAGCTGAATATAAAACCACACAACAGCAAACTTTGCTGAATTGATCAAAATTCAAATTTAATTTTTCCGTTCTCAAAAATAAACTGAATTTTCGCAAATAATTTACATTAAACAAAGAATGAAAAGATGAATCAAGAGCAATATGTTGAAAAAAAGTTGAAAAACGAATCGAGGAATGTGAAAAGTAAGCCATCAAGCAAATATTTGTGATGAAATATTTCTTAGCGTTGATGCATATCAATTGATTATACAGTTATTAAAAAAAATCTGTGTGAAAATGTACAATTAAAAATAATATAAAAAAAATTGTGAATCTCTTCGAATAAAAAAAAATGGAGAGAGAGGAGATGAGGAGATTTTGAGATCGCAATTTTTTTTAAAGGTAAAAAAAATATTCAACCAAAATTCATCATGTGACATTACATTTACTTTACGTTTATTTGTAAATATTTTTTCTCCATTATTTCATACATGCATATACATAATAATTATTGTCATAAATCTTAAGCTAAATAATGCATCTATTTTCGAGCAATCAAATTTTTAATTTGAAATTAAAGTAGATAAAAAACTTTTAATAATTTTTAAGTTTTTTGATTTTGTTTCTAATTGTCAAAAAAAAAACAAAAAAAAAGTTGTAATGAAAACTGAAAGCAATAATAATTTTATATGAGTAAGAAATATTAAAGAAAAAAAATCAATAAAAAAATCGAAAAAAGAAAGGAAATTGTAAAGTCTTTTAATTTTACCTATTTCAGATATTATGAACACGTGGTTGAATTTAACTGACAAAATTTGAATTTTTTGAAAACCTTACAACAGCATTTGAAAGCAAGATTTGACAATTTCGGAGCTCATTATAGCTCAATTTTTGTCATAATTTACTAATCTAAAATCCAATGAAAAATTTCATTCATGCTACACTTAAAATCACAAAGAAACAGTGCCCTAATGTCAAAATAAAAAAACGGTGGTTTGAGTTTTGAATTCAAATTTTCAAATCGTAGCAATCATTTTTCAAACTGTAAATAATAAAAATTATTAAATCAAAAATGTCTAGTAAAATAGATGAAAACCTGGTTCTTTTCAATAATAAGTGTGCTAAACTGGATTTGCCACCAGAAAACTATCCAGATCCTCAATATTTACGCAAGTAAGGCACTTAAATTGACACAAAATTATAAATTTCAAATCTTTTAATTTCTTTCAGAATATTTCGTCAAAATTTATCATTTTTTGAGCTGTTTATTCAGAAAGTAGACACTAAATATGCTATAGAGAAGATCCGAAAGAACATCCTTGTTGCTCACATGACAAATTCAGTCAAAGAGAAAAATGTCATTCAACAAACTCATTTAGTTCCAGCTGAATTCAAAAAATACGTCAAGTATATGAATTTAAAAGAGAAGATTAAAGGTTTGAAGGAACGACAGCACTTCCAGAAGCACGAGGAAAATATTAAGGTGGAAACAACACAGAGAAATGATATTAAAATAATTAAATTGAAGGAAAATACTCGTCTGACTAAAATTAAGACAGACTTACTGCAAGCAAAGTCTTTAAACATCAATAAGAAGATTGAAGAGGAACTAGAATGGCAAAAAAAGATTAAGGATGTCACACCAGCAAAATTCTCCAGTTCAGATAACATTGATGATTTTTATAGGAACATCCTTAAATGTATAGATACTCTCAGAGAATACTCAACGGAATCAAATAATGTCGATAATAATTCAACAAAAGACAAGTTCTGGAAGAAAGTTGAATCGTTCCTTAAAAAAGTTCCCAACAACATCATCTTTCAAATTGCTATGAAGCAAATTAATTCAAAAATTGAAGATTCCATTCTTTCAACAATATCCAGTACTTCCGATGAACAGCAGGCAAAAATATCTGAGAAACTCTTACCGTACTTATATGAGCAAAAGATTATACTTGGAATAGAATATTTAGCACAAAAGAAGAGACTTGAAAACAGTAAGGAACGTTGTGCTGAACACATTCAAGCATTTGAGAATGAAGTCGAGAGTTTGATGAATTCCAGCATAGATTTTTCATTTCAATTGGAAGAAGACGATATCGTTAGTGAATTTGTATCAGAACTAATCGCAAAGGTAAATCTAGAAGGCAAAATTCAGTTCTACACAAATAATATAAGCTCAATGAAGCAACAAGTTGAGGCCAACACTTGTATTTATGAGTATGAGCAACTGGTGAATGACACAAGAAGCATTTATAGTTTTATTGATGAAAAAATAACAGCCGTACAAGAACACGTCGCTCAAGTTCATCAAATCAACGAAAAAATCAATTTCAGTAAAATTGTTATTAACAGAATGATTCAGACAATGAAATTGCAAAAGGCACAACAGCACAATAGAAGTTTATTGAATCAGACATTAAATAATACTGTGATAGCAGTTAATAAGGAGACGGAAGTGAGCTTGCCAAAACACGAATATGAAATACAACAGTTTTTAAGTATTCCAATCAATTCGTTTGATAATGCTATGGCAACAGATAAATATTTGGTATTGAGTGACGAAAATGTCGTTTCCAATATGATTCAAATTGAAGGGAAGTTCACAAATCCTCATCACTTTCTTAATCTTCTTGACAAGCGGATTAAGTTTAGAAATAAGATTAAATCTCTTTATACTGAAATTCAGTCACAAATTGATCAAAAAGATACAAAAGACGTCAATTACGATGAATTGCAGAAGCAGCGTGACGAGAATTGCGAAAAAATCTCTTCAATGTTTGATGAAATCTCTAGACTTAATGTCTCAATCAAATCTAATTTAAAGAATATTAACAGGCTGTACAGCTTTGCACTTGAAAATCCTTTAAAGAAGTTTGTTCCAAAAAGCAAGAAATTCGATGGAAAATCATATGAATCGTATGAGAAGGAATATATGCTGTACTACAAAATGGTAAAGAAGTGATATATTTATGCCGTAAGTTCATGTCTAGCGCGGTTTTAAAAGATAAATTTTTTTAATCTTAAGGATTTACTTTATTAACCCTCAGATTTAATTTTTAATCCTGCCATTTAATTTTTTTTTCACTAGCATTTAATCCTAATTAATCTCGCTAAAATTTAGACTTGTTGCTAGTGCTGTCATAGAAACGTAAAATTAAAGTTTGATCAATAAAAGTGGAACCAAACCTTTTTAAAACGGAGCGAATCTAAAGAAAAGTTTCAGTTAATTTCGCAATAAGGCAGTAAAGATGGGAAGAAAGAAAAGGTAAGACAGATGCTTTTGTTGTTGCACATTTGATACCTGAAAATTTACTCGTACAGCATAGAAAAAAATGATTTTTAAATTACTTAAGTTGATTCTTTATTTTAATTTATTTATGTATCTTTCAAATATCATTCAAAAGTCTTTGGTTGTTGATAAGTTTAATTGCATTGAATTTTGTCTCATTGTACATAACATACATACATTATAAATCATCTCATAATCCCAAAACAGAATTGAACAAATAAATATACGAAATTAAAGATAATCATTATTCACTTTTAAGGTTTTGAGCATTGAATAATAAAAATCTTGATAGGCCGAGTCTATAGCAGAAAAGAAAAGAAAATATAATTTAGTTTCTTATTACTTGATTGCTTTTTTAATGTCTACAGCGTGCAGCTCTAAGCAGTTATAAAATTATAAATTTTGAAGAATTAATAAGAAAGCGATAGACAAGACAAGAGAGTTTCCCAGAACCATAAATTGAAATCATAAGCATTGAATGATGTTTGAAAAATACTATTATTTAAGTCTGATTCCTCTATTTAAAGATTTATCCTGATACAGTTTGAAGCACATTTTTGCAATCTTCTGTTGCAATGACAAAGTTATTAGAAAATAACGGTTTCCAAAAATAAATTTCAAAAATCGGTTAAATCAATAAGCAATTCTAAATTACAATTCACAAAAATGTGCTTTAGTCATCCTTTTACGGATATATTTACTACTTTTTCCTAATTTATAAATTAGACTGGTAATTCAATTGATAAAAAAAAAAGTTTGTTGCTATAAAGAACATTAGAGCAACGCATTCAAAAGTCGATTCACGCACACACTAAAGTAATAAAATGATGATTTTTAAAGACTAGTTCTGCCACATATCTTAATTGTCCTAATAAAATTGTTAGTAATATAAATAATAAAGTTTACTTCTAATAGCTAAATGAGAGAGATAGTTGTGATATTATTGTCGGTTCCATTCATTCCAATTATCTTCTTCTTAATTTATAAATGAAATGTAATTTGTAAACATAAAATAATTCTCAACTAACCGAGCGACTAATTCATGACGAACAGTTGCCGTGAACTTATTGATAATGCATAGTCCAGTTGACACAATAAACACAAAATTATAAAGAAGTACAATAATGAAGTTTCCCAGCCACTGAATCTCTCCATAATCTCCAAGTAGATCGAAATTCGTTATTCCTGTACAAAAAAATTAATTCAATCATTAAATAAGTGAATATAAAGAGAAATTTGATTGTATCTTACCGAGTATTCGTGAGAGTAAAGGAAGAGCAGAAGTTAAGATTAAAATTAACAGACTATTGGCGATAAGATGACACAAAGACGTCTTCCTTCGTTTCGGTCGTATTTTAGAAAATATTGGAACTGTGTAAAATCCCACAGCAGATGTAAGAAATAGATAAACAATCACAAAAATCTCAACTCCTGCTCCAAAGATTCCTAATTTTGATAATGACGAAATGCCTAAAGTAAATTGCTGCAAATAAATTTATTTTTTTAAAGATATTCAGCGGCTTTTTTAAAATTTGAATTTTAATGGCTATCAAAAATTCGAATTTTTTTGTCAAAAATTTTGAATTTCCAAAAACCATTAAAAATCCTTAAATTTTGTGACTGAAACTCACTCTACTGCTCAGCGGAAGAGCTTTAATGCCAATAAGCAGCTCTATTGTATTCTGCATGACCAGCAAAACTGTTATAGATGTTAATAGAAGTAAAAATAGCATTGCTAAAGGATACACAAAATTCCTCGTTAAGCATGATGAGTCTCGTTGTTTTTGCAACTCATTTCTTTCACATTCTAATTCACGTAGTCGTGCATAAAGTTGTGCGTTTGATGACATGTCTTTTGTTTCATAAATTATCTGATCAAAAACTCGCTGATTTCCAATCGATATATTCATTTGAATTTCCAATAAGCTTTTATCGTTCATTGATATGCCATTCGTTAGTTTTGAGAAGCTGAGGTCCTCTAAATTTGCGCATAATTTTGAAGGCACCAACGTTGAATATTTGTCATTGTTTAATTTCATATTGCTTAGCTCTGTATTTGGAGAAAATAAATAAACAAAATTAAAAAGACATGCAATGTATAAACATGTGTCAATGACTTATTTCGCTCAAAAGTTAAATTATAGGTTTTCTGTTTTTCAAAATTTAAAGGTTTTGTAAAATTGAAATTATGAATTGTGTAAAACCGTTAAAATTTAAAATCTAAAACGGTTGAATATCCATTTACGATTATAATCGTGTTAAAAAGATCATACCCTGTTTTTTCGTTATAAGCTACTACTCGTTACTAAGCTACTAGCTTAGTAAAGTTTTTTTGAACTTGAAAATTGTTTGTAATCTTTACTAAGCTACTACCAAAAATATAGTTTTATTAATCTTTTTCAACTTTTTAAGTATCAGTTTCAATGTCTTATGACATTGTCAATGAAATAAAATCGAGAAGATAGCAAAATTTCTTTAATTAAGTTAAAAAATTCAAAATTTTCATTGAAGTTCAATTTCTTTACTAAGCTACTACTCGTTACTAAGCTACTAGTGATCCAAAAAAATCACTTTTTTATTCTTCTACTAGCTACTAGCTTATAACGAAAAAAAAATCATAAGCATATACTCACGAAAAAAGCAAGATCCTTTATCATATTTATTGCTTTGAATCTTCCTCAGCACTGCTGCCTCTTCCATATTATAAACTTGAAATTCATCGTTTATGTCACGAAGTAGATTAGGCTTTACCAAAACTTTTGATACCACGCCAAAAAGTCTTATAAAGCCCAAAGGTGTACATACTAGATTAACAATAAAAATTGAAAAAGATAATTAAAGAACCTTGGCAATAATCAGAATGAAAAGTTAAACGGTAAACTATCGACATTAATGAAATGCGAAATCATACAATGTTCTTAGCAACCTTTGACTTTTAAAATAGTTTTTTTATCATAAATTGCTTTGTGTAATCGATAAAGTTACTATTTGAGAGTTTTTTTTTTTTGTTTCGCTGCATTTACTCATTTAGTCATAAAGCTTTATGTGGTTAAGACAAGACTTAACAAGTTCTCTGATTTCTTATTTATTTTAACTGTTTGCATACAAAATAAAGAATCAAAATGATGTCAACACAACAAGAGGAAGAGTTTTGCGCTTTTGAGAATAAAGTGGACGAGGTGATGAAGATCCTCAATTTGATGTCATCAGACAATAAAGCACAATCTGAAGTTGGTATTGAGAAGGCAAATCAATTTCTTGGCGTCAATGAAAAAGACTCGAGCATTGAAGGTGTTGACATTGACAATTTTTTGGTAAAAACAAACTACGATAAGACGATAATAAACAAAAAGGAATCACCGCAGATTGACCAAAATACACAAGACGCTAAAAGCTTCATGATGGCTATTGAGAAGGATGCAAATAAAAGAGCAGCAGATAGAAAGCAGAGAGAATCTGTGGCACAGGAATTGAGAAAGTAAGTGAAAATTTAGCGGTTTTAAGAAATTTAAACATTTAACGGTTTTGTAAAATTTGAATTCTATCCGATTGAACACTAATTTAAAATAAATTTGACTGCTAAATTAATAAGTTCCTTAATCAAATACAGAATGGGGAATCAGGCATTTCGAAATGGAGAGTATGAGAAGGCAGTGAGCATGTATACAAAAGCGCTAGATCAAGTTCGTGATAGTCCAATTCTTTACAATAATCGAGCATTGAGCTATATCCGATTGTCTCTCTATAAACGTGCAATTATCGATTGTGATTTTGTAATCAATAAGTTGGATGAAAAGAATTTAAGAGCATGGCTTTATCGCGCAAAGGCATATTTTCTTTTAAATGAAAAGAGATTGTATGAAAAGAGCATTCAGGAAGCTAAGAAACATCATCCAAAAGAATTGAGTTATATTGACAAAATTATTGCAGAAATTGAGCACATTGGTGAAGGCGATAATGAAGTTTGCGTTAATATCGATGACATTAATAAATCGTAGATGATCACACTTACCAAGTAAAAGTAATACACCAATGAATGAAACACAAGAATAGAGAAATGGTAAATATGTTGTAATATCTGTGAATTAAACAAAATATAGAAAAATTAATTAATCATAAAAGTAATGAAAAATGTGCGAGAACATGTTACTTACTTAGCATAGATAGGAAACTGCTTTTTTCTGAAAAGACAGCAAGTAGAACATAGACAAGTCCAATAACGATCACCGTTAATAGGCTGAACACAATAAACGTTTCATATAATCTTGGTATAATGCCTTTCTTATGTCCTAAAAATCCCGTAGATTCACTAAATAGGTAGGCGAATGGCAGCAAAATGAATATAGCTAAATTTGAAAATAGGAACACAAAGTTCCATAATCCTTGAATTAATGAGCTGTTCAACCATTGAACATAGTAGCTATTTGGATACAGCAATAGAACCTCATTGCTTATTATTGATACAGGAAGTAGAAACGCTGATCCCAGCGCTGTAGCAAATGAAAATATACAAAATAGTAAGCTTATCCTATAAACTTTCAGCTCATCATCTTCTGTTGAGTATAAATCCTCTCGGTCACGTCTTCTAAATCTCTCTATTAAAATATAACTTCCAGCCATCAATAGCAGGAACAGTAAAACAAAGATCTGTTTAAGAGAAAAAAAAGAAAAGTGCGTCACAATATGTTTCGTCTTCAAATCGTCATATTTCAGTGTCTGTTTTTTTTTAATAAATTCATGGTCGGAAAGATAAACATATTTTATTTTGTGTCAACGACGAGCTTACAAATGTACAGCTGACTGGCACCGAGTGATACGACAAAGAAAAAAGTAATTACTTTCTACGATTTTTAAACCATTATTTTTGGTTGCAATTTGTAAATTATTTAACATGTATCTCCAATTATCGCATAATTGCCAAGACAATGCAATCGCGAGATACGGTTATGTCGATCAAAAATTCATTAATCTTTTTCAATTTTATTTAGCATGTTTTATAGACAGAAAGCTTAATTGTTCGTCAATTTAGGTGTTATTGTCTTTATTAATCATTTATAAATATCCTTGAATAACTGCCAAAATGTTTTCAAATATCTTGTCGTTCATTT
Source organism: Chironomus riparius (assembly GCA_917627325.4). Lineage (NCBI taxonomy): Eukaryota > Metazoa > Arthropoda > Insecta > Diptera > Chironomidae > Chironomus > Chironomus riparius. The sequence continues at coordinate 51,057,748 of OU895878.1, forward strand.
CATTTGAATTTTTGAAAACCATTAGAAATTCAAAATCTTGAAAGCTGTTGAAATATAAATTTGATCCTCGCTGAAAAGCTTGAAAAAACGCGTTAATGACAGTCTTGTGAATATTTCACTATAAACTTTTAATATTGTCAGAGCTTCCTCATTGAATGATAGCACGAATAGCATGCAACAATTTGTACGGTTTCTCTTTCATTTTTTATACACCTCAATTTAATGGCAGTGCTATTTATAAATGCGTGAAGAATAAAGAGAAGGAAAAAAAAGAATAATCTTGTTTTAAAATTAACTTTGGCAATGAAATTGACTTTAAAATTAGAATCCAAAGATCATTGACGTCCGCGCCTTTAATCATTCATGTGAAACTCTTTGATTCTTGTCTGGATATGCTCGTTTAATTTACTAAATTTAGCAGAACGTTTACTGATTTTTCCGCTCTGCCACACATTGTACTATTACTTTTGATGCGGAGGATGCAGGGGCGTAGCCAGGGGGGGGCCATAGGGGGCCCGGGCCCCCCCTACGAAAATCTGATAATTGCTTTATTAAGTATTTATAGAGAAGAACCAGTTAATGTAGAGGAAGTGATGAAAGAAATGTCAAAATCAGCACGAAAAATTAAATTTAATGTATGAATAATGAATTAAATATTTAAACTTATGAAGAATGAATATAGATTTAAGGATACAAAATAACGGTTTTTTAATTTTCAAAAATGGGCCCCCCCTTGAAAAATTTTCTGGCTACGCCCCTGGGAGGATGTATTGACGTGAAATGCACAGTGTTAAATGTTTGTAAAAGAAAAATCACATAAAATATTCAAAAAGTAATAAAAACTACGCAGCAGTAAATACGCATCTGTTGAAAGTTCATAATGCGACAGCAGTACACATAAGCTCGAATTAATCGCGGTTCTTTGTTTGTAATCAAGTTTTTCGTTTGTTTTTAATTCTAAAAATAGCAATTCTCGTAAATGTAAAGTATTGTAAGGTTTTTATGCAATTTATCCACAATAATTAACTAGTACAAATAACAGGAAGTTCTAACGAGACCCCTAAACTAATGACTCAATGAGTCTAGTCTATTAAAATTTAAAATATTACCTCACAGTGTGTAATTATATCATGATACGGTGCCAAACATTTAATTTCTCTCACTCTTATCTAATTAAGCGCCGGTCTATCGAATCGACATTGACCTTTTGTAAAACTTTCTTTAATATCAATGAACGCGAAACGTGGTTATCACCAAGCATGTGCAAAATCTAACACAATTTAGGTAGACTGACAAAAGATTAATCTATGCACTTTGGTCTTTTACGTGCTATCACTATGGTCTATCCAAAAACAAAGATAACAAGGCGGATGACTCAAAAAAAATTACTTTTTTGTTTCAAAATAGTCAAAGCCATAATAAAATTGAGAACAATGAGAAACTTGCTGCATTGAAATGTCGAGCCATTGAATAAGAAAAAGACAGCATTCCATTCCATTTTGAGATTTTATTTCTTTTATAATATTAGAATCATGTTCTCGAGCGATATTGAACGGTAATGTAATTTCAATGCAGCTGCAATTAGACAAAGATTTACGGCAACAAAAAATTTAAGAAAAATCACAAAAAATAAGGCACAAGAAGCATCTCTCGAGTGAATGCTAAATGTTTTTCTCGCCCGAATTGCTTTTTTCTCTTTTTCGAAATTTTTTATCTATTAAAAGAAGACTAATTTAGACAATAACACATAAAAATTGAAAGAGGCAATAGTCGAATAATCTTTAAATATTCTTATCAGCAATAATCAATGGCACTTAACTAAATTACACTGACGTGTGCTTCACATTCTTCTAGAAGGTGAATTTTTGTGAAACTTTCTACGGCACTTAAATATTCATAGGATATAAAATGACTCGGTGCAGCATAGAAAAAAACGCATAAAATTCCTATTGACCTATATACAATATTTTTATAGATTTTTCATCACTTTCCCTTGATTAATTAACGTTTTGTTTTGATAATAATACTCACAATATTTTCTCTAACATTACTATGGAATGATAATGTTTCTTCATTCACAATATCATCTTCTTCATTTAAAATATCTAATGTGGTGAGATCCATTTGTGTAAGTAATTTCTCCTTTATTCCCGTTATTAATTTTGTTTTTCCTTTTCCTTCCTTTTTGTGTGATTTTACATTTTTTAACGAAAACTCTTCATTTCACTTGTAATTTATCAGTATCTTTAATATTAAAATATAGAGCACTTCCTTTACAGTCAATTTTGATAAGTTACTGATTTTATTGATGCAACAGAACCGAGTAATTTAGATATTTAATTGACTGATCGAGACGAACTTTTTATGCGACTGTTTTTTTTCAAGTTTAGATGATTTTTGCAAAACTTTTGTTTGTTTCACATTTTGCTGACTTTTGAATCTTAAAAATCCGTTCATTTTAAACATCATTAAATTCGAGTGTTTCAATTACTGATTGCTCATTTTCTATCCACAACTTGTGTGTATCATTGACGGGATACTTTTTTCGGTATCCACAATTGCCACATTCTATTTCCACTAATGAATCACTATAAGAAACTAATTTGCACGTCTCTTGATTAAATGATATAGAACATCGTTTGCATAAATCTCTCTTAATTGATGGATCTCTGTAATAATTAACAACATTTTTAATTTAATTAACATGATTTTAATACTTTTTCTTACATTTTAATGACCGCCTTATTTCTTAAATCCTTCAATAAGCTTCCGTAATAGCATGATAATGTTTTATTTTTGCTGGCTATGATTTTTGATGCTTGATGAAGGTAATTAATGCGTTGAAATACCTCTTTATTGTGTAAATTCTTTCTTTTCGACATTTTATTAAAATAATCTTTTAAATTTCACTTTCCAAACAATTAGCACTAATTTCGAGTAAATACTTTGTATGAGTTTGAATGTTATTGTATCCGTCTGTTCATTTTGGGGTCGTTAAGTAATTTCGTCTCGTACGAATATAAGTTTTTGGACCACATAAGCTCTTTAGTATTGCCTTAATTATTCCTATATTGATTAATATTACTTTGTTTGCGTTGTCATAAAAATCTCAGACTCAAACTCATTCAACATTACCTAATTTTTGAACAGGACCCTTAGTTTGTAAACAACAACACCAAAAATAATTTTAATAATGTCCAAAAAGCTAAATTCCGACATAGAGCAGTTTATAGACATAGTTAGAGAATACCCAATAATTTACAGTAAGCAAGGAGCAATTTCTGGATCAGTTAATAATAATGAGAAGAACCAAATTTGGGTAGAAGTAGCAAAAAGGTATAAAATCAACATCATAATAAATAATTGTTTACTCAAATAATGTTCATTATCGTAGATTAAACGAGGATGATCCAGGGAAACTCAAACAGAAATGGAGAAATCTAAGAGACAGCTATCAGAAAGCGATGAAATACAAACGAGATCTAGAAGAAATTGGTCAATTATCAAAATATCATCCTTACAGACACGAACACAAAATGTCATTTCTATTGCCGCATATCCTAGCAGATTTTCCATCAAAAAGGAAAAGAACCAAAGTGTATGATGAGAACGAAGACAGTAAATCTGAAAAGTAATTTAATTAATTAATCTCAGAATCACATTATTAATAGCTTTGTTGTAAATCTTTCAGGATTGATAAGAAGGAATCTGTAATTTATGCTATAGAGTCACAGGAAGTAGAATATTTGGTAGAGGACAGTGTGTATGCTGATAGGAACGAAGACGATGAGAGAATAGAAGCAATAGTTTATAAAGATAGCACTGAAGATGACATTGAGCAAACTGATGAAATAGAAACAGAATCGAATATATGCTATGAGGAAGTAGAAAGTTGTCATGAATTAAGCATAACAGAACCTTCAGAAATGCCTGCAAGAAGCACTTTAGATGATATCGATGTATGGCTTTCGTCCATAAAAGCTTCAATGCTCAAACTTACAAAAATCAATCGAGCACGAGCGAAACGAGACATAAATTCAATTTTAAGTAATTATGAGATTGAGCAGTATGAAGCAGAAAGTAATTAATTAATTGTACTATTTTAATAATAATTTAATTTTAATATTGATTGACCAAAATCATAACGAACTTTTAAAATTCAAATATCGTCTTGTCTCGTTATAAGCTAGTAGCTTAGTAACGAGTAGTATCTTATAACAAGAAAATTTTAAATTTATTCAATAAATAAGTGATTTGAGCAGATAAGCTTAATTAAAATCATGGGAGGAAAGCCAAAACAAGCACAACGAACCAAAGGAAATTTAAAAGTAGGTTGTTTTCATGTAATTCACCGAATATTCCTAAAAATATCAAAATTTCTATATAGCCTTCAAAATCCAGCAACTTCAATACTGATCCAGCACCACTGCTGAGCTTTACACCAGTCGATTCTGCTTTACTTCAATCGTCACTTGTTGCTGGATTCAATGTAGAAGAAATCGTCGAAATTGATCCAAATATAGATCAGAACTTTCAGGTAAATTATCGCAAACGTCATATCTTCTTCTATGGATCTAAAGTATATATTATATTTTTATACAGGTTGTCTTGCGAAAGATGTGCAAAAAGGACCCAACAACAAAAATAAAGGCATTAAAAGAGTTTATCGATCTAACGTGAGTAATCCATAAAATTTACATTCTAATTAATTCTGTTTTGATGCATATTTGTAGGAATGAGTCAGAGCTTGATGTCGTACTTACGGCAATTTTAATGTACGCAAAAGTCTATAATCAATTGTCAACAGAAGTCGATGCTCGAGTTCGTGAAAGCTGTCAGCTATCCTTACTTACAATTGTCAACAAGATTGGAAAGAATCTAGCTACGATTCTAAAGCAAATCTTTCCATCTTGGATCTGCGCACAATATGATACTCATCCAACAGCAGCTAGTATAGCAAAGAATAGCTTTAATAAGGCATTTCCACCAAACAAAGTGAGTGAAGTTTTTTCGTTTTGTGAATCGGAAGTTCTAGACAATTTCATCAAGAACCTGACTGTTTTAAATCCGCAAACAATATGCAATAGTAAAGTCTACTCGAGTGAAGAGTGTGAGGCAAAATATGAGCGAGTTGTGATAGGAAGTTTAAGAGGATATATTAATTATCTTGAAAAGATTCCGTCCGATAAGATTGAAAAGTCATTGGAACGAAATAGCAATTTAGTTGCACATGACAAGTTTTGGAGTTTTCATAAGAACAAGTCACCGTACATAAGAGCTGCATTCTTTGAAGCATTAACATCAATTTTACAACATTCACCAATTTTAATGAAGAACCTTGAGCCACAATTAACATCAACTGTCTTTAAAATGCTCGATGAAAGTGAACCGTCAGTTCTATCGCACATTTGGACAAGCATTTTACTTGTTCAATTAAAAGTTGAGGATTGGCATAGTCACATTAATATTAATAAGATGTTATTACCAAAATTGTGGAAAATCCTTCGAACTTGCTTATATCCCTGCATTATCTATCCAAACTTACTTCCTTTAGTATCGAAATTTAACAAAACAATTTTGCCTGATGATCAACTTCAAAACTTTTACTTAAAATTCTTCGAAAATATCAATGAAGGATTAAGGACTGTCCAATTAAGTAAATCGGAACTATCAACTGTTGCCTCAACCTATTTTGAGATCCTCCAATACATCATAATTCAAATTATTAATGACACAGAACAAAATGATGAAGAGAAATTGATTAAAGTCAACAGTCTTATTGATGATCACATTATAGCTGTAATCTATTGGTGCATAAATTCTGATAGCTTATTTGGTAAAGTTGTGTTCAGTAAGATTTCTGAGATAATTAAGCATTGGTCTAAGAATATAGCAACAAAAGACATTTATAGTAAAATATTTGATAGATTTTGGATTGAACTATATCAAGTACTTGAAGGAAGTCTTGAAAATAGTAATTTACAGCAAATATCTAATGGTCATGTAGAACTTATTAAAAACTTAAAGACAACAACGTCGAAGCCAAAAGGTGTTAAAATAAAGGTCGAAGATGATCCAATTGAACAGCCTGAAGTTGTTGTAATAACTGAAAAAGTCAAGGATATTTCATTTGATGGACCACTTTGTGAATTAGTCTATAAATTGAGTTTAAGCTATGTCGAGAAGATTAATACGACATTAGACAAGAATTTGGTTGAAAATTTAGACATAATGATTAAGGAATATCAATCAAAGGAACTGTTTAAGCACTTGGCTAGCAATCAAGAAGATAAGAGCATTTGTTCACTATACGATACATTCGCAGAATGGCTACAAAATGAAGAACTTAAATGTGAGGCAGTCATTGAGATAATTTTAGCACTTTACAAGTATTTGGAACCGTCTGAAAAAATTGACTTGCTTAATCGTTGGATTCGAATTCCTACAATCCAGAAGAATTGGCTTATTATGAGAGCATTAAGTTATCCATTGTGCTGTGATGCAGGCATAACAAAATTTCTTAAAATGAAAGAAGTAACGGATTATCTTTCAGAATGTGCCACTAATGTTTCAAATGGAAGTTATAAGGATAATTTAATTATTTTACAAAAATGCTTTTTTCAAACTGAAAATGGTGACATTTTGATTGATAATTTGACATGTGGAAGTATCATTGATATTATTTGCAATACATTAACTGATTCCACTAAAATTAATCAAGTCGATCAATGTGCAAGTTTCCTCGCTCAAATATTCTCAACAATTTGTTCAGATCCAACCAAAAAGGACATCCAGTTGAAGATATTTTTAAGCTTATTTGATTTCTCAATCACTAAGGAAGTATCTGACAATTTTTCTGAGGACACAATGTGGGAAATATCGACATCATGGCAAGATGCATTGTCTAGTGGCGATTTAGAGATGAATGATGAGCTTTTGGGTCATTGTAGTAAAGTCATAAACACAAAATTGAGTACTTCAACTATCGCAGATGAAAGTATTGAAAATGTCGAAAGGTTTGCTGAATTAGTGTCCAAACTTGTGCTGTGTTCGAATGAAGATAAGCAAGGCAACGAAAGAGATGAAGCTATAAATTCTATGCTTAAAGTTTTACTCAATCAAGAGAATATTTATGAGGATTATTTAGAAGATCTATGCCTGAGTATCAAGTCAATTCGTGGAGATAAGACATTCGAAGAAAGAACTCTTTTAGACAGCAACAATGTCAACTTTAATGATGCTTTAGATTCACATTTAAAGTATAAAATCTTTAGCTTAAATGTCATTTTAATGCTCAGCTGTAATATAAAGAAAAAGCAGCAACAAGACAAGAGCAGTTTCGATGACGATGACAGTGAAATTGACAATCATGAAATAGATTATTCAGTAATGAAGCAACAAGAAATTCAGGATGAAGAAATAACTGAAGATTATTGTGATTTAAATGAGAATTTATTAAAGGAATGGAAAGAAGTCGTTATGGACAAATTCTTTGATATTTCAATCAGTTCTGAAGCAATTCTTAATACATTTTTATTACATATCAGAAAGATGAATCCGAATCTTGAAAATTGGATCCTTTATACACAGGAACGTTTGAAAGTTTATCTTATTGAAAATTTACCAGAATCAATTCAGAATGAAATTAAGGATGAATTATTTGGACGGATTATGACAAAAGGAGAATTTTATGTCGATTGTTTACCTCTTTTACTCTGCACCAAAGCATATAATAATGAAAATGGAAAGGCTGCACTGTATAATGATATTCTCAGCCTAGTAAACAGTGATGAAGTGTCACTTACTTATATTAATATCCTTCAAACATTCGAAAAAGTGTTGGATAAAAAATTTATGTCAATTACGTCAAATCTTGCTGAAAAATGCTTCAATTATTTACTCAAAGTATCTGCAGCAAGTGTTTTTATAAGAAATCACTTGGATGTTTCTGATTTTAATGAACTCATTGACCGTATGATTATTGGACATGGATTGATATTGATGAATGAGATAATTAACAAAAATAAGGAACATCCATTCTTGTTGTACAACAAGGATGTGTCACTTGAAGACCCAAATAATGTTCTGACTGTCTCAGCAATAGCTAATTTCATGAGTGAATGTCTTCTTTATTTTCCAACTGAAATTGATGTTAAGCGATGGGATTTTATACGAATTGCTTTAAGTAGCTGGATCTTGTCTGTGTCTAAAAGTTGTGAAAAGTTTAACAACGAAACAGTCAAGAACTTTATTGTCGCTATATTCCGACTTAATGCTTCACTTCAAAAGTTCATTGTGGCTGAAAAAATAAAAAGCTCTACTGAGTTTCTCTCAAATATGATCGAGGAATGGGAAAATGTATTCGCAAAAGATGTCAATTTAGTGCTCATTAAATCATTTATTTACATCGTTAAGAATATCGGTAAGTACAATAATTTTTGTTCCTTATATAATTAAATAGTTAAAACTTATAATTATCGTTGGGTTCTAAAGAATTGCTTGAATTTTACTCATTATTGGCAATGTTGGTACGAATCCATTCGTGGTAATAAGCAATTCGGGCATGAGCATCAGGATATCCTTTAAGATGATATTAGTTTAATTAATTAAATTTTCTGTTTAAAACTAAGCACATACCAACGCCACAAGGAACTCCAAAGTTGACAACAGCTGCGAGCTTTCCTTTATAAATTAAAGGACCGCCACTAAAATTAATCATTATCAAAAAATGATCACTTAAATGTCTGTATTTAATTAACTCACGAATCTCCATTACATGATCCTTCCCCAATTTTATTGTATGTACACAAATGACCATAATCGACATCTTTGCCATGTGCTTCTTTGCATTTCTCATAAGAAATGTGAGTTAATTGAATTTCTTGCAAATGATCAGGAATAGACCCGTCTTTGACTCTTCCCCATCCTGTTAATTTAATTTCTGAATCTACAGGAACTTCACGCCATTCATATTCAATTGGTTGAATGTTGTCTGTAAATGTTATTTCTTCCTTCAATCGAATCAGTCCAATATCGTTATAATAAAATGGCAAGTTGTGGCTGAAAAATGGCGTTAAATATTCAAATATTTAAAAATTTGTTCAGTAATCTATCAAGCTCATTTCAGTTCAGTTCATTTTGAATTTCTTGAAACCGCTAAATTTTGAATTTCAAATATTCGTTCAGTAAAGCATTAAGTTCATTTGGGTTCAGTTCATTTTGAATTTTTTGAAACCGCTAAATTTCAAACTTCAAAAAGACGTTAAATCCTGACAAATTTACATACCGAATATGGATGATGAATTTATCAGGAGTAAAGTAAACACTTCCTTCACTAAGTTTATTGGTTCCAGCCATAATTACGTAGTCCTTTGGCTTATATCTAAAAAATTATTACATCAAGAAATATTTTTGAACATTGAAAATGAAGAATAATACCCATCAAGGCAATGAGCAGCAGTAACAATGAATCGAGGATGTATGATCGCGCCACCGCAATTATGTCTTCCTTTTCCTTTTTGAAGTGAGACTTGATAAGGCGCAGATCCATCCTTTGCATCCACACCACCTACAACTCTTGATCCAATATCATGATCATCATCAAATTCGACACTTTTAGCTATTCCAAAATAAAAAGCACTAACAAAAACAATTGCTTTAATTAAGTACATGTTGTTTGCTATCGTAAGTTCTCACTTCCACTGATTTTCACTGTGAAAATTTTCACTATTTTATACCTGACTAGAAAACAGTGTCAAGAGACAGCATGACTAGAACAAAAAAAAAGTTTATCAATGAGGGAAAAGTCAATTAGTATGACTATTCACGTATTAAGTGCACACTTGTGTTAAGAGTATCTTGACCATAACATAGAAAAATGTAAAAATTATTAAAAGCAGTAAGGTTTGTTTGTCTTAAGCAATTACAGCAATTTTCTTTTTATTTTCTTCACAAAAAATGGTTAAACAATTGGAAGAGCAGAAAAACTTGACGATGCTTAAAAATGGATTTCGGTTGATTTTCCTAGAAAATGGAAAATAAAAATTAATGAATCACTGCTGATTCACAATAATTTGTAGTCACTTACTCGTAAAAAAATATAGAATGTGCTTCGGCAAAAATTAAAGATCGACACTGGCAAATTGCAGTTGGATGTGCTATTATGTTCCTTAAATTATACGGAAGGTATTCGAGGTCGTTTTTAAGTTGAGAATTTGTCATGATTTTCCTCATACATAATTCCTTTAACGACACTAGACTGTGTGATGAGTGATTATAGAACAATTTGGTGAGGTCTTGAGGTAAATTTGCGATGATTCCATTGGGTAATGTGATGTGATTTATTGAATTTGAGCTATTTGTGATGAAATCCGTTCTGAAATGAGAATGTTTTTTAATTGAATATGCCTAAAGGTCGATTCATTTTTAAAAGTCTGATTTTCAAATCTTCGTTTCAAATAACGGAAGTTCAAAATTCAAAATTTAAGTTCAAAATATCCCCATTTTTTAATCACTATTTTCAAATATTTTTGACTGTTATATTTTAAATGTTTTTTAACCTTTATATTTTTGAATCACGGATCAAGTTTATAATAAGATCAAAAATAATATACCTTGCTTCGTGTAGATTATTCAAGTTATCCTCATCGATCATGTAAAAATCTGACGCACTTGTGGTGACTGGTATGAACTTAATGAATATATCATGTGGAACACAGTTTAACAGTTGATTCCCGTACAGTGACAAATGACATAAATTTGAGGCAACAACTGCGGGTATTGTTATTAAGTTACATCCCCTAAAGGATGCACTCACGAGCATTGGCATTGTAAATAAATTTTTTGGGAGTGTAAATAGTCGCGAGCATTCGTCAAACGAGAGTTGAAAAATCTTCGTACATTGAGTGAGCTCTTGCGGTATTTCCATTAGAAAATTTCGATCAAAGTTCAGCAGTTCGAGATTCTTTAAATTCTTTATGGCTGCAAAAATGAGGTTGAAAAATCATAAATTTTAATGCTATTTATACAATCAGAAACGCCTTTTTTCTTTCCTAACCTGGGACTATACAATCGAGATAATTCCCCGATAAATCTAAATATTTTAATTGTACTAACTCAAAGAAGGTGGGCGGAAGTTCCATTAATTGATTATCAGACAAATCGAGATAATTTAAATTTTCGAGCGTATTGATATCAACAGGAACGAATTCTAAGGCATTACACGAGATATTAATGTGCGTTAAATTCTTTAATCGCATAAGCCAATCTGGAAACTTTATTAAATCACATGCTTTAAGATAAACTTGCTCAACTGATTCCTTTGGTATCTCATTGTCATCACAAAACGTCTCATAATCAATCTTTCGAAAACTATAATGCAATGCTATTGACATTGAAACTACTTTTTTTATTTTTTTATTTTTTTTTTTGAACACTTGAAATTTGATATGGAAATTTTCAATAAATTCCGTTCCTTTAAAACACAAGACAAGACAAGAATGAATTTTTACGTGATGAGATTCAGATTTAAACTAAATTTAGATGATGAAAATTTCTTTATTTTTTTGGCGCGCTGTGCCTCTCTCTCAAAAAGAAAATATTATAATTTTCACGAAAAAAAAGATTTTCACGATCATTGAGGACAAATATTGAGTCTGTAGATGTTGACCTCTTTTTTTAAGATACCGAATCGTGACGTCATCACTCTCAGATTTGACACATCCTCAACAATATTTTATTTACTTGTGTATATTTTTACATTATTTTCTGTTCCTTCACATGTGCTGTTTTATTTGTTTTTTTTTTCGTACCTATGCATTGAGTTAGTTCCTCTAATATTGTTCACAAGCTGTATTAAAAACAATAACACACGATCTGAACCAAAATAGATGAACGATTAAACTTGAAACTTTACTGTGCGTTATGTGCGAGCTATAAACCTTTACTTCTGTCTAGGAACTTAGTTTCTGAGACTAGTTTTATCAGGTGTTGTCTCAGCTTGCCTGCTTTTTTTTTAAACATAAATTTCAAATATTCTTTGACCGTTATTTTTCAAATATTTTAAAACCGTTTATTTTAAATTTATAGCTGCATAAATTCTGATTTCGCGTAAATACTCTATCTTCAGTCACTCGTGACCACATTCTATATTTAATCAATCTCTAAGTCGAATATTTTATTTAAATAACGCATAAATAGTTTACATAATCGAGATATAAATTTAATTTTTTTTTTGTTTACAGATTACAGTTCGAAACATCACGAAGTATTTGTTGATGCTCTATGTCCACATATTGAATATATAGACTTTAGCTATGTACTACAAGGAAAGAAAATCGATCATACATTCTCACTGGATAATTTAGTTGAATTTTCATTAGAAAATTTATCGAGCAAGCATAATGGAATTAGCATAACTGCTGCAACAATCATCAGGCAGCTAACTGATGGATTCTTAAAGTTTGATTTGGATACATTGAATAAGAAAAGCAGTGAGGAATACAATGAAAGTGAAGACGATGAAGAGAATTTAGAAAATTTCAGATGGCACATTTTGGAGTCGTTTAGAGACACACTAGAAAGTTATCAGGAAATCATGAAGGACTTGTCAGAAGATTTCAGGTAAATTCTACGAAATTTTAATTGTTTTTAATGTCTTAATTATTTTTTATACAGCTTTAAAGCCAACGATATGGAAGACGACATGAAAATTCCATCGGAAGTAGCTTTACCGTATCTTTTGCTTTGGCATTGTATCTTAAACTTCTGTTCTAAAGCACGACCAGAATTAAGGACTGTTTATGCTCGTTGGATATCAATGAATAAATTCGAGGAAGTAAGTTACTCAAAAAATCTATATTTTACACATTTATTAATTTTATTTATTATCAAAATAGGTCTTTTTGTTCTCATTATTCAAAATGATGCCTCGTGAAATTCTTAAGAATCCCGATATATCCACTAAACTTGGACACACAGCATTCTCAACATTAGATTGGAAAGACATTCAAGGTAAGTTTGATGTTGATGGCTTACAAAATTCACTTTCTACTCTATCCTTAAACTCAACTTGCCATTGTGGCATTGGATTCATATTTCCAAAACATAGACCACGACCCTTTCGTCTACGAGCACGTTTTCTTGCCTTTGCTTCTTCCTTTTCTTTTATTTTACGTTCAGTTTCTTTTGTAGACTTCTCTAAAGCCAAAATTTTCTCACGCTCAGCTCTTTCAGTTCTCCTACCATCCTTTTGTGCTCTTTTCTCAGAAGCTTTAATTATTTCGTCATTTATTGTTCCCATTACTTCTTGACATTCTTCTAAAGTTACATTTATTTGTGAAGGTCTCAAAAACGATAATTTCGCTACTACATTCTCATTTGACGCTATTTTTATGTCATCAGAGCTACTTGTGTATTCCTTCTCTTCGTCGTCATCAGTTCCATCATGTGATTCTAATGACTTTTCTTCTTGCTGTATCTCAAATTCGCTTTTTGTCAAATTTTGAGGATAATAGCTGTCAATTGGAATGCACAAATTTTTGAATTTCTTTAAACAATCGCTTTCTGGCTGATTTTGTTGACATTTATTAGGGCTGTTTTTTATGTAGTCACAAACACAAACTGCTAGCTTATCAGCAAACTTTATGTGTGCCTTGTCAATTGTATTTGTGGAATTTTTATTTGGAACTTTATGGCCAGTCATTTGACATATTTTTGGAAGGATTAAATCAGCTAGTTTTCTACAGCCTTCATTCATATCCATTGGACGATCACATTGAACCATTTGACGAAGTTTAGAGATGATTTGACTTGATACATCCTCAAATCTCTTAGATTTTGCTATTTTTATTTTAAGCTTCTTGATTTCGCATTTCTGTTGTTTGATTTTATAATTATCATAACCCATTTGTTGCATTATCGTTTGCACGACTTCTTGTTGTGTTTGATGATCACCGAAATTCAGTCGTTTTGTCAGATTTTCCACTTGATAAAATGGCAAATGATAGCGATGCTCATTTAATGTTGTAATAATATTCGATTTTTTTGGCTGTGAAAGCTTGTTGAGGTGTACTGTACATGGTGGAATATTTCTTCGGACCCATTTTGGATGTGGTTTTTCGTAAAACTTAATGAGAAAATAAGAAAGTGGAAGATTAAGGTCTAAGATAATTCTGGGTTAAGATTATAAATCCTAAGATTAAAAAGTTAAATCCCAAGATTAGAACGAATCCTACCTTCTTTGGCTGCGACAGGAACTTCAAATACTCTTCTTTGTCGAAGGAATTTCTATCGACTATATAGTCATTTTGATGATCACATGAGGGATACTCATTTTCACGTGGGTAAACTAATTTGCAGATGTACAAATTAGTCGGTTTTACTTTCTTTGGCTTAAATTCAGCTACGTCAATTGTCTCAAGTTTACTTTGGCATCTGACTTTATTAAGTTTCCTTCCGCAATCGATTGACGATTTTAGTGATGGTAAAGCAGTTTGAGACGTAAATTTTGATATACTGAATTTTTTATTGAGGTTCACTTCGGATTTAGACATTTTTGCTCTTTTATGTGCCGGGAATTTAAATAGAATTAAGAAGCAAAAAAAATGTTAATTTAACTTCAATGACAGCCTTGATTTAAAATTTTAATTCATTTTTTTAGATTCAAAAATTGACATCGAGCGATATTCAGCATTTTTGTATGGAGAAAGTCTTCGAGTAGTTCCAGCGATTGTACGTAAATGGTGGCATGCATGTAGCACAAGACAAGCACAAGTGATTGATAAATTGACAGCAAATTACGTATCACCAATTTTATGTAATGAAGACTTGACTGTGCTGACAAATATGAAGGAACGAGAGGGACGTAATAGCATGAACATTCGAGTATTAATGCAGGCACGAGAAGTTATAGCTACGTACTCATTAGAAGAAGCTAAAATGGAACTCGTTGTTTGTTTGCCACAAAATTATCCTTTAGGTGCCATAAAGGTTGACTGTAAGAAGCACATTGGTGGCAAGTTTCAAGCTAGAGAAATTGTGAAGCAATTGTCAATTTACTTAACACATCAGAATGGAAGGCTTTATGATGGAATCTTCATTTGGAAACGAAATCTTGATGGGAAATATGAAGGCGTTGAGGAATGTTATGTCTGTTATTCAGTCATTCATCAGGAGAATCTTCAATTACCAAGAAACACATGCAAAACTTGCAAAAAGAAGTTCCATTGTAAGCTACTCAAATTACATTAAGTCTACTATCCTTAATTGATTATTTTCTATTCCACAGCATCCTGTTTGTATCGCTGGTTCACATCATCTAACAAGTCAACATGTCCTTTATGCAGAAATCCATTTTAAATTCCATAATACCTAATATGTCGCGAAAAAAATAAGTTATGGCTCAAAAAAAGAAATGAATAAAAGAAGAAAAGAATAAAATTTCAAGATTATTTTCTGATGGACTATGCAGTAAGCAACATTTTCTCGTCTCTTTTTTTCTTTATTTATTTATAAACTAATGTTTGCAAAAGATAATGCTTGAGAAATTGAAGGACATTTATTCAGCTTGGATCTTTACACTTCTTACTTCTTGGTGGTGGAAGTTCAACATTAGGTTTAAATATAGTATTCTGTAATTTCTCTGTAGAGTTCCTTAGCTTCAATTCGTAAACATTAACCTCGGGTTTCTTAACAATTTGAACGACTTGCTTTTTTAGAATTTCTCCAACATCTATGCCGATCTAATGTATACATAAGAATTGAAAAGGTAAACAATTATAGTACTTGCTTGTTGTGCAAAAAAAGATGAAATTTTGTGGAGGTGTAAAGTGACTTACTGATTTATTATTTACCTACCTTAATTTTTTGATCTATTTCGTCTTGCTTTTCAAGATCCTTATTCTTACGAAATTCTATTCGGATTTTCTCCTGTGCTTGATTTAATGCCCTCACATCTTGATCAAACACTTCCTTTGCTATTTTATTTAATCTTTTATAAAGTTCCAGCACTGTTTTTCGGCTAGACATTTTGAGCGATACTTGCGAGTATTATTATCAAAATAAGGGTGATGACTGCTTGAAAGAACGATTTACTATGCACAAACTGAGTTGGAATTTAATGTTATTTACAATTATTTGACTTTTATTGATTTTGATGCTTTTCTATCCACAACGTGACTTGATTGAATAGAATTTTAATTTAACGCACTTTTGAAATTTGAAATATATTGTGTATAAATTTCTTAACGGATACTTTTGAATCAAACAAAAAGTATTGCAAAATATACTGTAATTAACAATATGATAAGCGTGTCACGTGATAAATGTGCAGCATAAGAATCGTATAAGATTACTCAACATTACCCTAAGTCATATAATAAATACACCACAAAATAATGTAAATTATTTAACGGCTGATTTAAATTCAAGTTCATTATTTCACGGATATCCCAAAACGGATAAAAGTCAAGCAGATAATCTGTCAGTCGTCAACTCAGTCAAGACGATAGAAAAGAATATTTTTTGTTATTTTGGGGTTTAAATCATTAATTAAAACATTTAATATGATTCCGGAGAATATATTCTAGGCGAAGGTAAGACAGGACATAAAATTGTGAATAGAACTGACTAGATTTACGTGTTTTTTGTTTCTGCGTGCCCACAAAAGAATGGAATTATGATTCTTGACTTTGTTTTCTTTAGAAATTTACATCTTTAAGTAACAAAAAAAGAATAATAAGATATTAAATAAATAAAGCAATTATTTAAAATGGCATCTGATCAGAGATCAATTTCTGGCAGTCATTCTGTTCCATTTAGCAGAGACTCTGTAGACGCGTAAGTTAGTTCATGATTGAAAAATCGTAATTACTTAATTCATTTGCATACAATAATGTCATCATTCTCAAGTCATAATGACTCTTTCTTCGTCATTTCTCATGATTGTGATCATTAGATAAACATATAGTCCTCATTTCTCATTTTGTTTACATAATGGCAACAAAAACTCTCGTTACAGCTTTCAGGATATGACTGCTTTCACTCCTCCACCTGATAGTTGGCTAGCTCGTTATCCGAAAACTGTAAACACACAAACATCCAAGAAAGAAGATAAGACATCGTCATCATCATCATCATCAGTAACAACAAAAACAACAACCGAAAAGAAAGATATTAGTCACACGAAGAAATTTAAAGTACCAGAAGCAAATCAGTTGGACGATACTTGCAAGAGATACATAGAAACAAGTGAAATTCCAATAAAATCAAATAAATCTCTTGGAACTGACGATCATTTCAAGTCTGCTGTTTGCTCAAAGAATCTTTTAAAAGCTTGCGAGAAACTTATGACAAAAAGGGATTATTTGGGTTCTGCTAGTGAATTAAATGACGATGACTTTGATGCAGAACTTTCATTGATGAACGAACAGAGTCGTATGGAATTTTATAGACACAAATACGGAAATAGACGTGATTCACAATCTTTACCAGCATCGCCAAGAATGGAACGAAAAACTCAAGGAGCCGTTACTCACAATCCATACTTTACAGTTACAAAACAAGAAGCATCAAGACCTGATACGAGCATATCTTTCTTGGCTAATCTTTTTGGATTAACGGCTGTTAAGCCAAAAGAAGCTCAAGCTAATCTTGCTCAAAAATATGAATCCACAAATGCTTCAATGTTTAATGGAGGTGACAAACAACAACAGCAGGGAACTAAAAGCAGTCGCCAAATGACACCTAATCCACATCCTTATCGTGAAATGAATATTTTTTCTCCTACATCCATGTAGAATGTTTATCTGAACTTTCTGTCTTTTTTTCTTATATTTTTCAGTATATCCAACCTGTGAAATATTTCAAAATTATTATTTTTTTTTGTTTCTACCTTATATCCACTATACTTAATCAATCACAGCAGTTCGAAACATATTTAACTTTCCAATTCTTTAAAGTAATATAGTAGTATTAACAGTTATTATTTTTGATTTGTAGAAGTAGAAGACGATTTCGGTAAAGACATTTTTATTACTGTGTAAATATGTTTTAATTGTGTACGAAACTATGGATCTTTAAATTTTGATGAGTTTTAATCATTATAATATATACTCGAAGGAATTTTTTCTTTTTCTGTTTTTCTGGAAATATAATCATCATCATATACAACCTTCCAAATTTTTTTACATAAACGATTTTAATAAAAATTTATTGTTGCATTCGAAAACACTGTAAATAAACACTTTATTAAAGGTATAGGCTGGCTGACAACTTTCAATATCCGTAGATTAACAAATTAAAATAATTTTTTTTAAAGACATCTCAACTATTCATTCGACAGATACTACTGTCCAAAATGTGATTCATGTATATTAAGATATAATTATCATGATGGATAAATAATGATTACTTCTGATCATGTGCATGACTTTTTGCTAATGCTTCAGCTTGTGCCTTTTCATTGTACTCTCTATGCCATTCTTGATTCATCTTTTGGACAGATTCTCCTCTTTCTGCAGCTTTACGTCCTTGAACAATCATTATTCCACATCCAATAAACGTTAACGCAATCATGATGTTGGCTGCTCTGATTCGGAACTTGTTTCTAGCTCTACAAAATTTAAGTTTGATTAAATCTTGAGATTAAAAAATAAATTCATCGGATTAAAAAATAAATCCAATTCAAAGAAACTTTATATCCCGGATTTGAATAAAATCCAGTCAATAGATTTCAACATAATGCACAAATATTACCTTTCAACAGCTTCTTCACTAACGTAGCCGGGAATCTCTTCAGTTGTCTTGTACTTTCCACTCCAAACCAATAATTTCTTCTCAAAGTTATTAGGTCTATGTGTTCCTCTACTTTTTGGATCAATTGACTTAGAGCTTTGAACTGGAGTACATAATGGACGAATACTCTGCCTGAAGAGATTGATGAGGACTGTATTACGACGTGAGATTAGCGACAATGACATTGTTGTTCCTTCTTTAAATATATCTAAATGAGAATAAAGATAATTGTAAATTTCAAGAACCAAGGACATGTTTTTAAGTTAATTGGCGTGTGTTGACTATGCTGTATGTTGAGAATAACAGTTTAGAGGTCATAAAAATATACATGAACTTTAAGTGGAAGAAAAAGAACAAAATCTGATACAGGAAAACACATTTTAGATAAGTTGGTACCAAGTAATTTACTTATCAAATTATTTACAGGCACGTGTAAAAGCTTATTAAAATTGATTATCTAATAATTAATTTATAAAAGCTGATGAGAAAAATTCGCGAATTATGAAATGTTTTTATTGCCTTTTTATGAGAAAAAATATTCAGCCTTACCTTAATTGCATAAAAATCGCTCAAAAACCAATAAAATTAAATAATTTTCAAATGAAAACTGTTGTGATGATCAAGGAAATTGGGTTTCCAATGTGAAGAACTATTATCAATTAGTTCTGATAAGTTTTCGAGACAAAATCTTTTATTAAAATGATCCACAAGAATTACAAATGCCGACTGAACGTGTTTTTGTCAAAGAGCTTTAAAATAGACCTCGAAAAATGAAGAGAAAATGTTCACTTATCACACAAACAAACCCAAACTATACGTCCGTAAATAAAAAAAATTCTCTCAAAATTTTCCAATGACTTTTTTAACACAATATTTGTGTGCGTGCTGTTCTGCTCATTTTGTCATAGGTCTCTAAACAGCTGGTATTGATTTACTGGATTTAGTGCAATCATTTTGAATGACGACTCGATAGGGGGTAAACCCAAAGATATTAATTCCACGATCCTGCGGGATAATAACCCCGAAAAACGCAAATTTTTAAATGTTCTCTTACACGTGGAATTATTATCCTTCCGGGAAGATAATAATCCCACCTATAATTACAAGTGGGATTATTATCTTTATGGAACACGATTAAAATTATGGATTAAATCAAATCCAAAAACTTATTTGTCACAGTGGATAATAATTCCACTTGTATTAATAAGTGGATTTATTATCTAATAGGATTTTAGAAATCCAAAAAAAATCCAACTTATTAATTTGTCAATTTCATTATTCCAAAAAATTAAATAAGAAGAAAACATAAATAGGGTAAATACTTTTGAAAATTGCACACTTTTGAAATTTGCACACTCATGTGAAAAAAAAAGTACAAATTTCTCCCAGAATATCCACTTCTGATAATACTTTCTTCACAAAATCTTTGTGTAATTATTGTACAAATGCTGTTGTACCACTTTGAGTTGTATAAAGGCATCAGGAAGATGAATTCCTTCAGCAATCAATTTTTCATACAAAACGAAACTTTGCAAAATATAAAGTTTTGGGATACAATCAGTGGCTTTTTTAAATATTTCAATAACCAAAAAAAAAATTTCAAAAGTTTTTGTGCAAATTTTAAAAATTTCCATGCAAATTTCAAAAGTTGAAAATAAAATGCGAATATCACTGCTGATAAGCATCGTAGCTTTAAAAAAGAGGTTGGAAATGAAAATTTCCACTTTTTTCAATAGTTTAAAACCTTAACAAAGATCGGTTAAAAAGTTTCACGCAAATGAAATTTTCATGAACAAAACTGTGCAAATTTCAAAAGTATTTACCCTATTGGTTGAATGTTTGCTTTTTAAAAATATATTATTCCAAATTGTTTAAAAAATAAAATCAAGGTGGGTTCAAGTGGGTTCAATCTATTGGTTAAGTTCAGATTGAAAAATCAGTTTTTCGCATTTTGCGTGGAAATGTAGCAAGATAGCTTAACATGTTCTAAGATGCAAAGTTTGTGAAATTTCACACCTTCTGCAAAAACAGATTTTAAATTGGTTGAGGTATTGTTGAGAAAATCGCAAAATACGCTTTCTGTAAGCAAGCAAGGGGGGGGGGGGGGGGTGTCAAGAAGTATGTAATGTTTTAACTGTTCACAAAAAAAATTTGTTTACAAATTCACACCAAAAACATTTTTTTAAATTTTCCACATTTTTAATGATTTATGAAAAATTATCAAAATAAAAAAATAAAATAAATTATGAACGTTCAGGAGGGGGGGGGGGTTGTGAGTTGTAACATATTGTAACAAGGGGGGGGGGGTGAAAAAGTCGTTTTTTGCGTAACGTAATAGTTTTTGAAAATCAGTGAATTTTTTGAATTCAACTTTTTGAAAAACGTTTGATTTGAATTTTTTCATCCCGTTAATATTTCTAATTCTAATTGCAACTTTTAAGCTTTTTCGACTTGAATTGTTTTGAAATTTTCTTACCTACTAGTTTATAAATAAAGTCCAAAATGTTGTTTATTACAAAAAACATACAAATAAAGCAATATTGAATAAAAAGAAGAGAAAACACACACATGACTAGAATGATCAACATCTGATTTATTATCGTAACAAAAAGTTTTTATTTCTCACGAAGTTTTAGTTCAATTAATATAATACCAATTTTTCAATTGTATACCATTGATTGCACTCTCTTGAGAGCTGTATGGGTTTTTTGTTGGCAATTGTCAAAAGTGTATGTCGCAGATCGTTCATTTGAGACAAAATGTCAATGTGTTCATCCACGAGCTCTATCCACGATTGCAATTTATTTACGAGTTCTTCGTCTTTACTTAATAAAATTTGTTGATAGTGAGAGTCGAGCAGTAATTTGAACCATTCAAATAATTTTGTATCTAAGTCGAAATCATCTCCTTCCACCAAATTCCCTCTCATATCAAATCGGTCCTCGAGCATGTTTAATGTTAGCATTTTATAAAGATGGTCCATCAATTGAATCATTTCCGTTAATGTTATGTCACTATTGATAAATTTCAGCAGTGTCGTCGAATCGAATGAGCAGCATAAAGCTATGGAAAGTACATCACGAATTTCATTTTGATTTGTGCTTAAGAAAATATTTGCGTTTTTGATTTTCTCACTTTTATTTTGCTGCTGTCTGCCCGAATTTTCATCTTTTTCTATTGACATCTCGGACTTATCATTTTCGTCACAATCGTGTAGTTTTGGACAGTTTATGAGATACTTAATGACTTGAACTAACATTCTCTCGGAAAAGTGATTGTAACGTTTTATTAAAAGTCCAATATCTTCCGCTCTGTTTGTTTTTAAGAGTATTGGAACCACTTTGTTGGTTATTTCTATTTCGCTGCATCCTTGACGCTCCAAACTAGCACAATAAAATTCAAAATTCTCAGACATTAAGGGATGTGATTCGTCAACATTATTAATTAATTTGACATAAGCTGTATCGTCTGGTTGATCATCAATTCTACATAAATCAACCTGCAATTCGCCTCTATAAATTTCATCCAAATAATCTATAACTGTAGAACTATCAGTAACTCCTTTTGCTCCTGACAATAATTTTTTCTTTTGCTTTATATGAACTTCGTTTGGGTTGAATTCCATTCCTTCAACTGGATCTTGATTTTCATCAAATTCTAGTGCTTCTTCATATAAGCCATATTCATTAATATTTTCATTTTCTACAACATTATTTGATGCATCAATTTGGGAACCAATCATTGAACTCAGTTTGTCTGTAGTTACAACGAACGGAATAACTGACAAGTTCTGTCCCATTGACAGATATAAATTCTCATTTACAGACCATAGCTTGAAATTTGAAAGAAAGACTTTGAATGGAATTTTAGATTGGATAATTTTGTACTTGATATTGTAAAGAATGATGTTACTTCCATCGTCATTTGGCTTGCTTGCATAAATTGCTATACAATTCTCACTGATAGTTTGTACTGCAATATCATTACGTCCATTAATGTAATCAATAATTGAATGAAGAGTTCCAATTGAAAGACTATCGTTGCTCATCTGTAGATTTTGTTTAAAGATTCGCTTATCGGACCAAATTGTAATTAAGTTTGTTGCTCCACTGCTTGAATAAATCATTGTCATTCCCATCAATTTGACATTTTGTCCTTGTCTATTTAATTTGATTTCTTTAAACTCTGTTAATGGCTTTAGAGTCACTTCATCGATTATCGCAAACGACAAGACCTTTTCATTATTAATTTTCTTAACATAACTGAAGATGTTATTTCCAATTTGTGGATATTCAAGCTTAAATTCAGCTTTGAGACTTTCTCGTTGTGATTTATCTATTTTCCTAGATTCTAATGCAGAATCTAAGGATTCACATAAGCCATCCTCGTAAATGACCAAAATATTATCATTTGATACATTAATTATTTCAGAAATTGGCTTATGGAACTTGATTTTCTTCACTTTATTGATATCTTCTGTATCTAGATCCCAAAATTTGACATAAATCCCAGAAAATACTCCAACATATTGATTCCTTTTAAAGTCAAACAACACTTTTGATGAAAAGTTGTCAAATGTGCTCCAAGATTTGATCTGTTTCTGTGTTGATAGCTGAAATTTGTTTAATTAGTTTTATTTTCTTACTGGATCTTCTATTATTTACCTCAATGATGTAGACAATCTTTTTGCCTAACGTACAGATCACGGATGTCTTTTGAGCATCAGCTGACACACCCAGTATGTCATTATTAATCGGACAGAGCTTGTAAAGTGATAGTAACTTGGACATTTTTAATTATTTTATTTTGGCTGATTTTTCACGTTGTTTCTGTTGACAATGATGATGTTTAGAAAAAGTTTCAGTGTTTCTCAACCTTATTTAGTCTACGGCACATTTTAGCTCTCAAAATTATCGCGAAACACAGTTTGAGAAACACTGGTACAAAATTACCGACCTGTAAAGTTTTTAATGTTGTATACTTCTATTTTGTGGATGTTATACTCATGACTGTAGTATTCAGGATCTTTAGCAGGTAGCTGTCATATAATTCTAAGATCGAGACCTGTTTTTATGGTATCAAATAAAGCGACGCTCAAATAAGTGCAGATCGGGAAGAGATGCAAAGAAAGGTAAACAAAACGCAAATAAAATTACTCTCTACTTTAATTAAGTTATATTAATTAAATAGTAATCTCACCGATTGTAAATACAGCATGAACCAATAGATATGGCAGTATTTAAACATTCTTTAAGTAAGTCATAACAAATTACCTAAGATTGTGATCAGAAAAGTCTTAATTAAGTTATTGTGAAATAGTTTTTTGTTTTTAAATATTAAATGATGCGAAAGTCAACTTTTTGCTTCATTAATTCAAATTTTCCGCTCAAATCATATTTGGCGCCTTTCTGTGACCTTAATACAGTTCTTTTGGACATTAAATTAATTTATTAGTGAATTTGACATTAGTTTAGACCTTAAAATAGCATAAAACAGTCACTAAGTATGTTGGTTGTTCTCAAGTTATCAAAAATCGCGTGTTTCATACATTTCAATAAAGTTTAATTAAATTTTCTCTTATTTTTCAACTTAAGGACGCTTAATATCATCAAATATAATTAATAATTTCACAATCAGAATGACTTCGTTTACATCAAACAATAAGGCACCGTACACAGTTCTTGTAGAAGGTAACATAGGAAGTGGAAAAACAACGTTCCTTAATCATTTTAAGCAGTTCCAAGATGTTTGTCTAATGACTGAGCCAGTCGAGAACTGGAGAAACTTGAATGTAAGATACTCTAAATGCTTTATATAATAAACATAATGTCATGAAATCTCCTTTATATTAAATCTAGGGAGTAAACTTACTCGACCTTATGTATAAGAATCCTGATATGTGGGCCATGACCTTCCAAAACTATGTAACATTGACGATGCTTAAAAATCATATTAAACAGACAGAGAAGCCAGTCAAACTTATGGAACGATCAATATACAGTGCTAGATACTGCTTTGTTGAGAAGATGCTATCAAGCGGAATGATTCAGCCTGGAATGTACCATGTCTTGCAAGAATGGTATAACTTTATTTATGAACACCACAAAATCCAAGCCGATCTCATCGTTTACTTAAGAACATCGCCGGAAGTTGTATATGAGCGAATGCAAGAACGTGCACGAAGTGAAGAAAGCTGTGTTCCTTACCAATACTTAAAAGACTTACATGAACTCCACGAAAATTGGCTTATCCATGGACATCATTATCGGCCAGCACAGGTAATGTTTTCATCTTTGTAGTCCTTTCTATTGATCTAATTCATTGTGTCGATAAATAGGTGCTTGTTCTGGATGCTAATCTAGACTTGGATAACATAAATGCCGAATACCAAAGATCAGAAAACAGCATTCTACGTCCTATAGTAATTGAGAATACGAACCAACATAGCATATTAGCCTCACCTAGTAAACGTGAAAGAAAAATGTTTTAAGCTACGATAGATAAAGCAGAAGGTGCTCGTCATCACATTTATTTACTTTACTATAATTTCTCTTTTACACTAAGCTTTAGTCAGCATTTAATTATGTAGTTTTGTTTTGTGTGTGATCACTTCTTTGTAATATGATTTTTTTTATACAAATCAATCCTTAGCAAAACATTTCCAGTAATCAGCATAATTTTAATATTTTTCTTTATAAGTCATTGTCATGTGAAATGACTGGATCTGTATCCATTTCATTAATGGCTGCAATCTTTTTTTCTATGAATAAAAATAAAACTTGGCAATACATTTTTGCGGACAAACGGAGAAGAAACGTGTCTATACATGCTTTACAGGTTTATATAGTTCGTGCTGTTAATGTCTGTCAAACGTGATCCATTTTGAATTCATGGATTAAAATTAAATCAAGTCGGATGAAAATAATCGATTCGGATTAAATTTATATCCAGCACTTAATAGCTTATCACGTGACCGAAAATAATCATATCAAGCAGCATAAATGACGCAATGACTAGCTAGTATTTATTTTCTTATTTCGCGCGCTTTTTCGTGATAAAATTGTATTAATATTAAAATAATGTCTATTACTAAGAAACCTTTTACGATTTTCATAGAAGGAAATGTTGGATCTGGAAAGACCTCATTGCTTAATTATTTAGAGAAATTCGAGGATGTGTGCGTACTCAAAGAAGATGTCGAAGTTTGGACTAATTTTCATGTAAATTGATAAGATAACTGTGCTTACAAAAAATATAACAATTAATCTATGATCTTTTCAGGGATTTAATCTGTTGGATTTAAAATTTAAGAATCCAGACTATTTTAATTTCCCATTCCAAAGTATAGCCACGCTGACTCGATTAAGGCAGCATTTAAAAGATACAGCAAAGCCAATAAAAGTTATGGAAAGATCATTAATTAGTGCAAGGCACTGCTTTGTTAAAGCTCAAAGAATGTTAAATCTTCTACATGAAGGGATGTATTATGTTCTAGAAGAGTGGTATGACTATATCGATGAATATCACAAGATCCAGTGTGACTTAATCATTTACATTCAAACTAATCCGGAAATTGCATTTAAAAGAATCAAAGAACGAGGAAGAAAAGAAGAGATTCAAATATCACTTGATTACTTGAAAACTATTCATAAACTGCATGAAAATGTGTTTGTAGACGATACTGAACGTTTGCCTGCTGAAGTTGTCGTGATCGATGGGAATGTCGATGAATCAGACTTATTGGAGGAGTATAAGAAAATCGAGAAGAGGATCTTCAATTTGCGAATCAATTAATATTCTTAGAACTTGTCCATGATTCCTTACTTTTTTTGACTATACGTAAAATTTTAAGTTTCGAAGCACAGGAATAAATTTTTGTTTTTTTAGAACTTCAAAATTACGGTTTGAGGAACCTGTTAACAGAAAACAGAAAAACAGCTGTTTTTCGACAAAAATCTGTTAACACAAAACAGGTCTCAAAAACAGATCTGTTTTCTGTTTTTCATTTTTACATATAATTTACAGAAAAAAAAATTTCTTAATTTTTTGAAGAACCTTATATAGTTTTCAAGAATTCCAAATTGTACTGTATTTACTATTTTGCAATCGAAATTTTAAATTTGTTGAACCTTTTGTAGCATTTACAAAAGTTCAAAAATATAACAAATACAACAAAAGTATAACTAGGGTCGCCCCTAGTCCAAAATTGAAAATGTATTTCCTACTTGGTTCTTTGCACAAAAAAATTTTAGGATGTTTTATTTGTATTTGTTTTAAGCACTAGAATATGTATGCAAAGTTTCAATCCATTTGGATAAACCCTCAAAGAAAAAAGTGACAAAATTGATTTTGACTAGGGTCGCCCCTAGTCCAAAATTGAAAATGTATTTCCTACTTGGTTCTTTGCTCAAAAAAATTTTAGGATGTTTTATTTGTATTTGTTATAAGAATTAAAATATTTATGCAAAGTTTCAATCCATTTGGATAAACCCTCGAAGAAAAAAGTGACAAAATTGATTTTGACTAGGGTCGCCCCTAGTCCAAAATTGAAAATGTATTTCCTACTTGGTTCTTTGCTCAAAAAAATTTTAGGATGTTTTATTTGTATTTGTTATAAGAATTAAAATATTTATGCAAAGTTTCAATCCATTTGGATAAACCCTCAAAGAAAAAAGTGACAAAATTGATTTTGACTAGGGTCGCCCCTAGTCCAAAATTGAAAATGTATTTCCTACTTGGTTCTTTGCTCAAAAAAATTTTAGGATGTTTTATTTGTATTTGTTATAAGAATTAAAATATTTATGCAAAGTTTCAATCCATTTGAATAAACCCTCGAAGAAAAAAGTGACAAAATTGATTTTGACTAGGGTCGCCCCTAGTCCAAAATTGAAAATGTATTTCCTACTTGGTTCTTTGCTCAAAAAAATTTTAGGATGTTTTATTTGTATTTGTTATAAGAATTAAAATATTTATGCAAAGTTTCAATCCATTTGGATAAACCCTCGAAGAAAAAAGTGACAAAATTGATTTTGACTAGGGTCGCCCCTAGTCCAAAATTGAAAATGTATTTCCTACTTGGTTCTTTGGTCAAAAAAATTTTAGGATGTTTTATTTGTATTTGTTTTAAGCACTAAAATATTTATGCAAAGTTTCAATCCATTTGGATAAACCCTCGAAGAAAAAAGTGACAAAATTGATTTTGACTAGGGTCGGCCCTAGTCCAAAATTGAAAATGTATTTCCTTCTTGGTTCTTTGCTCGAAAAAATTTTTAGGGTGTTTTATTTGTATTTGTTATAAGCATTAAAATATTTATGCAAAGTTTCAATCCATTTGGATAAACCCTCAAAGAAAAAAGTGACAAAATTGATTTTGACTAGGGTCGCCCCTAGTCCAAAATTGAAAATGTATTTCCTACTTGGTTCTTTGGTCAAAAAAATTTTAGGATGTTTTATTTGTATTTGTTTTAAGCACTAGAATATTTATGCAAAGTTTCAATCCATTTGGATAAACCCTCGAAGAAAAAAGTGACAAAATTGATTTTTACTAGGGTCGCCCCTAGTCCAAAATTGAAAATGTATTTCCTTCTTGGTTCTTTACTCGAAAAAATTTTAGGATGTTTTATTTGTATTTGTTATAAGCATTAAAATATTTATGCAAAGTTTCAATCCATTTGGATAAACCCTCAAAGAAAAAAGTGACAAAATTGATTTTGACTAGGGTCGCCCCTAGTCAAAATTGAAAATGTATTTCCTTCTTGGTTCTTTACTCGAAAAAATTTTAGGATGTTTTATTTGTATTTGTTATAAGCATTAAAATATTCATGCAAAGTTTCAATCCATTTGGATAAACCCTCGAAGAAAAAAGTGACAAAATTGATTTTGACTAGGGTCGCCCCTAGTCCAAAATTGAAAATGTATTTCCTACTTGGTTCTTTGGTCAAAAAAATTTTAGGATGTTTTATTTGTATTTGTTTTAAGCACTAAAATATTTATGCAAAGTTTCAATCCATTTGGATAAACCCTCGAAGAAAAAAGTGACAAAATTGATTTTGACTAGGGTCGCCCCTAGTCCAAAATTGAAAATGTATTTCCTTCTTGGTTCTTTGCTCGAAAAAATTTTTAAGGGGGGTTTTATTTGTATTTGTTATAAGCATTAAAATATTTATGCAAAGTTTCAATCCATTTGGATAAACCCTCAAAGAAAAAAGTGACAAAATTGATTTTGACTAGGGTCGCCCCTAGTCCAAAATTGAAAATGTATTTCCTACTTGGTTCTTTGGTCAAAAAAATTTTAGGATGTTTTATTTGTATTTGTTTTAAGCACTAGAATATTTATGCAAAGTTTCAATCCATTTGGATAAACCCTCGAAGAAAAAAGTGACAAAATTGATTTTGACTAGGGTCGCCCCTAGTCCAAAATTGAAAATGTATTTCCTTCTTGGTTCTTTACTCGAAAAAATTTTAGGATGTTTTATTTGTATTTGTTATAAGCATTAAAATATTTATGCAAAGTTTCAATCCATTTGGATAAACCCTCAAAGAAAAAAGTGACAAAATTGATTTTGACTAGGGTCGCCCCTAGTCAAAATTGAAAATGTATTTCCTTCTTGGTTCTTTGCTCAAAAAAATTTTAGGATATTTTATTTGTATTTGTTTTAAGCATTAAAATATTCATGCAAAGTTTCAATCCATTTGGATAAACCCTCGAAGAAAAAAGTGACAAAATTGATTTTGACTAGGGTCGCCCCTAGTCCAAAATTGAAAATGTATTTCCTACTTGGTTCTTTGGTCAAAAAAATTTTAGGATGTTTTATTTGTATTTGTTTTAAGCACTAGAATATTTATGCAAAGTTTCAATCCATTTGGATAAACCCTCGAAGAAAAAAGTGACAAAATTGATTTTGTCTAGGGTCGCCCCTAGTCCAAAATTGAAAATGTATTTCCTACTTGGTTCTTTGCTCAAAAAAATT
The DNA here is from genome assembly GCA_917627325.4 of Chironomus riparius. Lineage (NCBI taxonomy): Eukaryota > Metazoa > Arthropoda > Insecta > Diptera > Chironomidae > Chironomus > Chironomus riparius. The sequence goes on from OU895878.1 coordinate 51,087,510, forward strand.
TTAGGATGCTTTATTTGTATTTGTTATAAGCACTTAAATATTTTTGCAAAGTTTCAATCCATTTGGATAAACCCTCGAAGAAAAAAGTGACAAAATTGATTTTGACTAGGGTCGCCTCTAGTCCAAAATTGAAAATGTATTTCCTTCTTGGTTCTTTGCTCGAAAAAATTTTTAGGATGTTTTATTTGTATTTGTTATAAGCATTAAAATATTTATGCAAAGTTTCAATCCATTTGGATAAACCCTCAAAGAAAAAAGTGACAAAATTGATTTTGACTAGGGTCGCCCCTAGTCCAAAATTGAAAATGTATTTCCTACTTGGTTCTTTGGTCAAAAAAATTTTAGGATGTTTTATTTGTATTTGTTTTAAGCACTAGAACATTTATGCAAAGTTTCAATCCATTTGGATAAACCCTCGAAGAAAAAAGTGACAAAATTGATTTTGACTAGGGTCGCCCCTAGTCTAAAATTGAAAATGTATTTCCTACTTGGTTCTTTGGTCAAAAAAATTTTTGGATATTTTATTTGTATTTGTTTTAAGCACGAGAATATTTTTGCAAAGTTTAAATCTATTTGGATAAACCCTCGAAGAAAAAAGTGACAAAATTGATTTTGACTAGGGCCGCCCCTAGTCCACAATTGAAAATGTATTTCCTACTTGGTTCTTTGCTCAAAAAAATTTTAGGATGTTTTATTTGTATTTGTTTTAAGCATTAGAATATTTATGCAAAGTTTCAATCCATTTGGATAAACCCTCGAAGAAAAAAGTGACAAAATTGATTTTGACTATGGTCGCCCCTAGTCCAAAATTGAAAATGTATTTCCTACTTGGTTCTTTGGTCAAAAAAATTTTAGGATGTTTTATTTGTATTTGTTTTAAGCACTAGAATATTTATGCAAAGTTTCAATCCATTTGGATAAACCCTCGAAGAAAAAAGTGACAAAATTGATTTTGACTAGGGTCGCCCCTAGTCCAAAATTGAAAATGTATTTCCTTCTTGGTTCTTTACTCGAAAAAATTTTAGGATGTTTTATTTGTATTTGTTATAAGCATTAAAATATTTATGCAAAGTTTCAATCCATTTGGATAAACCCTCAAAGAAAAAAGTGACAAAATTGATTTTGACTAGGGTCGCCCCTAGTCAAAATTGAAAATGTATTTCCTTCTTGGTTCTTTGCTCAAAAAAATTTTAGGATATTTTATTTGTATTTGTTTTAAGCATTAAAATATTCATGCAAAGTTTCAATCCATTTGGATAAACCCTCGAAGAAAAAAGTGACAAAATTGATTTTGACTAGGGTCGCCCCTAGTCCAAAATTGAAAATGTATTTCCTACTTGGTTCTTTGGTCAAAAAAATTTTAGGATGTTTTATTTGTATTTGTTTTAAGCACTAGAATATTTATGCAAAGTTTCAATCCATTTGGATAAACCCTCGAAGAAAAAAGTGACAAAATTGATTTTGTCTAGGGTCGCCCCTAGTCCAAAATTGAAAATGTATTTCCTACTTGGTTCTTTGCTCAAAAAAATTTTAGGATGCTTTATTTGTATTTGTTATAAGCACTTAAATATTTTTGCAAAGTTTCAATCCATTTGGATAAACCCTCGAAGAAAAAAGTGACAAAATTGATTTTGACTAGGGTCGCCTCTAGTCCAAAATTGAAAATGTATTTCCTTCTTGGTTCTTTGCTCGAAAAAATTTTTAGGATGTTTTATTTGTATTTGTTATAAGCATTAAAATATTTATGCAAAGTTTCAATCCATTTGGATAAACCCTCAAAGAAAAAAGTGACAAAATTGATTTTGACTAGGGTCGCCCCTAGTCCAAAATTGAAAATGTATTTCCTACTTGGTTCTTTGGTCAAAAAAATTTTAGGATGTTTTATTTGTATTTGTTTTAAGCACTAGAACATTTATGCAAAGTTTCAATCCATTTGGATAAACCCTCGAAGAAAAAAGTGACAAAATTGATTTTGACTAGGGTCGCCCCTAGTCTAAAATTGAAAATGTATTTCCTACTTGGTTCTTTGGTCAAAAAAATTTTTGGATATTTTATTTGTATTTGTTTTAAGCACGAGAATATTTTTGCAAAGTTTAAATCTATTTGGATAAACCCTCGAAGAAAAAAGTGACAAAATTGATTTTGACTAGGGCCGCCCCTAGTCCACAATTGAAAATGTATTTCCTACTTGGTTCTTTGCTCAAAAAAATTTTAGGATGTTTTATTTGTATTTGTTTTAAGCATTAGAATATTTATGCAAAGTTTCAATCCATTTGGATAAACCCTCGAAGAAAAAAGTGACAAAATTGATTTTGACTATGGTCGCCCCTAGTCCAAAATTGAAAATGTATTTCCTACTTGGTTCTTTGGTCAAAAAAATTTTAGGATGTTTTATTTGTATTTGTTTTAAGCACTAGAATATTTTTGCAAAGTTTAAATCTATTTGGATAAACCCTCGAAGAAAAAAGTGACAAAATTGATTTTGACTAGGGCCGCCCCTAGTCCAAAATTGAAAATGTATTTCCTACTTGGTTCTTTTCTCAAAAAAAATTTAGGATGTTTTATTTGTATTTGTTATAAGCACTAGAATATTTATGCAAAGTTTCAATCCATTTGGATAAACCCTTGAAGAAAAAAGTGACAAAATTGATTTTGACTAGGGTCGCCCCTAGTCCAAAATTGAAAATGTATTTCCTACTTGGTTCTTTGCTCAAAAAAATTTTAGGATGTTTTATTTGTATTTGTTTTAAGCATTAGAATATTTATGCAAAGTTTCAATCCATTTGGATAAACCCTCGAAGAAAAAAGTGACAAAATTGATTTTGACTAGGGTCGCCCCTAGTCCAAAATTGAAAATTGATTTTCTGTGGTGTACTTTGGTCAAAAAAACTTTTTAGATGTTTTTTTTGATTTGACATAATTCTGACATAAATCACATACCAATATTACTTTTTGTAATGCATAACTTAAAAAAAATCGAAATCTAAAATTTCGACTACCCCATCTGAATTTTGTTCATACTCTTCACTGTGAAAACCAAAAAACAAATTCTTTATCTTAAAACACTTGACAAAATAGCGACATAATTCAGGATTAATTACTTTTTAATAATATTTTAAGATTTACGAGAAAATGTGGTTCAAATAAGTGTGAAGTATGGACGAGATTTGGACCAAAATCAGCTATACTGGTTCATAGTGTTCCCGAGGGTGACAAAATTCAAACTAAGTGTTTTTGTAGCTGACATAATTATGATATAAATTAACTGCTTATAATCACCAAAAAGTTTCATTATCTTAGAGAAACACTTAGGATGACTCAGTTTATTTTGATTTCTATTTTGTTTTTAAAAATCAAAAACCGAAAACAGACTGTTTTTCAAAAACAGCTGTTTTCCACATACTCTATTCAAAAAAAAATCCTTAAAATAAATCAACATGCCTTTATATATATCATGATGATGGTGCATATTTAAAAAGGTTAGAAATGGATTTAGCATTTTTTATTCACTTTTGTCCTTTAAATAGAATACAGCATCTTCTTTTTGTATTCACATTTTTGAGGGAATTCCCAAAAAAACGGCATTCGGTCTTTGATAGCTTATCAGTATTTTCAGTTCTGCTGTTAATCATTGCTTTATTTTTGAGTGTTAAATTAAATCTTGAGATCAAAAATGTTTGTTTTCCTAACAAATTATCACATCCATAAATATATCTTCTTCTGATGTACATTACCGCCCAAAAATGTTCAATTATTTTTCAAACGAAAGAGTGAGTAATCCACATTCACCTTATTTGTTTAGTACATTTTTTTCGATACAAAAGCAATTTTGACAGGTTTTGACAGTTTTATGACTAATCGAGCTTGTATGCATGACGAAAGACACGAAGTTCTAGAGAAAATTTATTCTGAACATCTATTCATCTCTAAAATTCAATCTCCTAAGGCAATAAAGGAACTTGTTGGAATTTCAGTTAATCACGGCATGAGCACCCAATTTTTGAAGGTACAGCTTATTTTAATATTCTAATCATGCACTTGTGTTTATTTTCGCAAAAATAAAGAAGATACAAACGCAAATTGTACAAATTGTCATTGAATTTGACTATATAGACGGCTTTAATCGTGATTTGAAAATGTGATGCCATTTCGGTAATTTAAATTAATTTACAGTATTAAATTGTTTACTTTATGCTCTCTCAACACTTTCTGGACATTATTTACAGATAGCTCAAGGAACTTAATAATTACAGATTAAGTTGATTTTAAAAATTAAAATTTTAACGTACTTTTAAATTTTGAAAATTTTAAAAATTGAATTTTTGTAGACAAAAAGATTAATTTCAAAAATTTCCTCTAAAACCGAATTCAGCAAGTGATTGAACTTTAAGCAATTGAAGCCACGTGAAAGCTCTTTCTTTTAATGCCACTTGAATCAACTAGACTTAACTGCAAGACTTCAAAATTACAAATCAAAGAAACACCAAAAACGACATACAATTTAAAAATATTTTGGCAGTTACTTCAAATTTCCGGGTTTTCTCTCCTTCCGATTAACTTTTAAAGAAGTAAAGGATATGCAAAAATAGAGTAAGTATCTATAAATATTGCAAACTATTATTTAATTTGAGAATATCTAACGCAATTGAGTGTACAAGCAGACATAAATAAAAAATTGCAATACATCTCTATAGAACATTTATTCTCCTCTCTCTCTCGGTGCTTGACTGTATGTACGTAACAAACGTAGCTTTTTTCGTAAAATCTATAAAATACATTGTGCTTTGAGTGCCCAAGTCAGTTAATATCTTACGTTCAAATACAATATATCGTGAAAGGAGTGAGTGACAAAAAAAAAGCTTTCAAATTTAAGTGCTATAGGAGAAATTAAGGCAGAATGTTTCTGAAACAAACAAAAATTCTCGACTCTAGTCATCCAGACTTGATGAAGTAATATAAATTTTAATAATATTTTATTGACAAATGTGATAAAAAAAGAGGTTTTGGACATAAAAAGTTGTGAATCATCCAGAAATAATTAAGTAATTCATATCTATGGCAATAATATTTAAACAACTGTTAACAACGTCTCTGTTCTTGCGAATTATAATGTACATAGTCACAACAATGACGAATTATTGTCTTATAGTGAAAGTGACGACTATTTCATAGAATCTACCTTGTTCCTAGTAAGAAGCACTATCATTCATTAATAAAAGTGATAATGGAATGTTTCAATATGCTGCAAACAGTTTCTCAAGTCGGTGTTACTCAAGCGTTCCTTTGCGGCATTTTCTTAGAGCCATGGCATTGCCTGATTTAATGAACAGTTCTTATCCGAAAGTATCATCATGATAAGAACGACAATTTCTAGTTCAAGGTCACCAACCTACAACAAGCACCGACTATACTGTTTGTTTTTGAAAAAAAAAATGTTATTATTTTTTAACAAGCATATTGAAGTGCTGTGCCTACCTGTAACAATAACAAATTATATTGGGAAATTTTTCATTCACTATAAAGTCATCAATAAAAGACATCAGTTCTGACAGATTCGACTGACTGACAGTTACACAGCAGGTTCTTTCAATATGATCTTCAGAAAGATTGTGAAAGTCATTCAGATTTCTCCCAATTATGTTGTTGAACCGTATTTGTTAACGTCATTTGCAAAACAGGATGTAGCAAACTTCTTTTGGGGATTCATTTCTTTTTGTCGCTACATTTATTTGAAATTATGACAATTTTAACGGCCCAAAATAATTTGAATCTTAGCCGATAAAAATATTTTGAGCTTTTTTGAACCTTTAAAGTTCAAAAATTCCAAGAATTTTATTTAAAAAATTCCGATTATGTCAGTTAAACACGGAACCATATTGATCTTCGATAGCAAGATCACGCTTCTCTGTAATTGTCGTGCAATGAATAGAATTAAAGTCATGATTAAAATGAGTCAAGCTGTAAATTGCAGCGTCCATGTCTCTCTAGGAACTGCGTTTGGCTAATAATTCGTTTTTTTATAATCTGAGATGTCAGTCAGCCTTGTTAACCGGGATCATAATAATCATGAGCTTCCATAAATCTTTATTAACGCATCAATTTGTACTTTTGCATGACGAATGAGAAGTAAGCATTAGAATGTATTTTTTTTTACGAAACAAACAATTGATAAGTGTGAAAATAGAGATTTCATGATTACTGCCTGCAGACCTTGCAATTTGATCAGACAAAAAACTTACAAAATGCATAGAAATATCACGTCTTTTTATGTAATTGTAATGTCATTAAATACCTAAATATTTCTTAATAATAATAATTTAAACACGTTTATGCTGCAGACACGTGATTTCTTTCTTCATATTAATTTAAATGTTTTAAAGATACGGAGTCAGTTTCATGCATTTATTCTAAAAATTATCGACATCATCAGTGTGAATGCATTAATAAATAATTAAAGTAGCAAATTGCAATCTTTATTTTACAATCCATAAAAATATTATGCCCGTTCTATTGTCATAACTTTTAAAATAATATAATAAAATTATTTACCGACTTGACAATGAAAAAAAGGTAAAAATTATTCACTGACCCGCACACAAACAAATGATTTCAATCAGACTTAATCATTACATTTCGGTAAAAAAATATTTTGATTGTCATTTTCACGCTTCAAAGCACTCAATTGGATAGCTAGAACAGGTTTAGAAATTTATAAAGGTTTCGACACTTTATGTTTTTAACGGTTATTTAAAATTCAAAATATAGCAGTTTTTGAAATTTTAAGTGACAAGTTTGAAATCAAAAATTTGAATTTTAAAAAACCATTTAAATTTAAATATCTCAGAACAGTTGGAACTTTCTAAGCCTGAATACTTTTTAAGTCATCTATGAATCACATCCCTAAATAAACATGCACTTTGGCCCTTTTAATGAATGAAACAACTTATTCTTACAGACTTCGTCGTGGTATTGTTGAGAAATCTTTATGGATAACTTTAATATTTTGCATTTCAATCATTGGATGTCTAATCGGCGCTGTGTTCTATTACAAGATACAAGCTGAAAAGTTACGTAAGTATTTCGATAAGCGATCGCATAATGTTGGCACAATTTAAGTAACAAATAATGAAATTATTAACAATTAAATAAAGGTTCAATCAACTTTTATAATTGCAAATTGCTAGCATTAATGAAAGCTCGATTGACTAAAAAGAAGAAGCTTTTTATGTCTATCAATGTCTAATGATACATTTTTAATTATTCATTTATAGCGCCAAATGACACATTCAGCAAAATCGGTGCTAGATATTTAGGTAAATGTGTGATTATTAAAATTAATTATCAGCTTGACATAGGCACTAAGTACCGAATATTAGCGAATTAATAAGACAGTGATGTATCTTGTGAGATTATTAAATGGCATTTGTGCATGCATGAATCAAGCTTTTAAGTCCATTGACAGCATTATGATCAATATTACTGCTTTATCGACTTTCTATTCATCCACAACTTTTCACATAAGTTGGCATGAAAAATCTCAAGTCCAATAACTCGGCTCTGTTTCTATGTCAAAGTCAACATGCTGCTAAAAATAACTTTCAATTTTCGAAGTGGCTATTGCTCATTAATTGTACTGTTATTAATGGATTTTTTAAATATTCTTTACAGCCTCAGTATTTCAGTCTAAAATGAACAGCACCGTAAATCCATGCGATGATTTTTATCGATTTGCATGCGGACGATTTGAAAAGACAACAATCATACCTGACGATGCGGGAAGTGTCAATACAATAAATCTAATTGAGGGAAGAGTCATTGGGCAATTACATACACTACTCAATAATGAGATTCGCGATAAAGACCTACGGCCGTTTAAGCTTGTTAAGCAATTTTACAGACAGTGCATGAATACTTGTAAGTTTTGTAATTCTTGTGCTTTTTGTTACAGCTGCTGTTACTAAATGATATTTTATTTTGTTGTCTATGCAGCTCAAATTGAACAAACTGGATTAGAGTTTGTAAAGAAAAAAATGAATTTGACTCAAATGTGGCCAGTTCTTTCAGACGAATGGACTGAGGATTTATGGAATAATACTGAGTTTCATCGATATAATGTCAACTTTTTCATTGATACTGATCAGAAGAATACATCAAGAAGGACGCTTTATGTAAGTTTCAATTTTAATCCCTAGATTAATTGTTTCTTATTATGGACTATTCTCAACGATGAAATTTAAATTTACAGATTGGAGAAGGAAGCATTGGACTTAGCAGAGACATGCTTTTAAACGGCTTTCAAGACAAAATAGTTCAAAAATACCATCAATTTATGGTCAGTGTAAGTGTCCATTTTGGAGCTAATAAAACACAAGCTGAAAAAGACTTTACAGACGTTATTCTCTTTGAAATGCGCTTAGCTAACGTAAGTTCCATAATTAATCCATAAATCAAATTCTAAAGTTCATTAAAAAATCTCACAACTTAGATCTCAATGCGTAAGGAAGATATCAGAGATTCTAATAAGCTTTACAATCCAATGACTATTAAGGATTTGAAAGAGAGATATCCTTACATTGACTGGATTAATTATATAAATTCAAAGCTTGGAGAAGGCTTAACTTTTGATGAAACTGACCGAGTAATTCTACAAGCACCAAATTATTATGAGCAATTAGAGGCTGTGCTGAACAGAACCGAGAAGAGGATAATTGCAAATCACATTATGTGGCGTGAACTAGCTGAATACATTTCATTCCTAACGAATGACTTGCGTGAAATGGAATTTGAGTTTTACAAAACATTTACTGGTCGATCAATTAAGCAAGCTAGATGGAGTGATTGCATAAAAACGGTGTCAGGCATGCTGAACATTGCAGTTAGTTCAATGTACGTTCGCGAGCATTTTCAAGACAAAAGAATCAAGCATGACATTGGAGAAATTGTTGAGGAAATTTCAATTGAATTTGAGAAGCTTTTACATCAAAATACTTGGATGGATGAGCAGACTAAGGAAGAAGCTTTGAAAAAGCTTCATGCTATGAACTCGAATATTGCATATCCAGATGAGCTTTTTGATGACAAATTAATTGACAACTTTTATCATGACTTGAAACTTAATGAAACAAACTTTTTGCAGTCTGCGATTCAGATTGACAAGCACAATAAGAATTATTTATTTAAGAGATTCCATCAAGCAGCTAAGAGAAATGATTGGATTGATCAAGCATCAACAATTTATGTCAACGCAAATTATCATGGAAAATCTAACAGCATTCGTAAGTATTTGGGGTGTGCCTATATAACTCTTTGAACTAATCTTAATTGATGTTATGCTCAATGTGCTTATTTATTTTCAGAAATAATTGCAGCTATACTTCAGGGTCACTTTTATGCACCAGATCGTCCATATTATATGAATTATGCATCAATTGGATATGTTATTGGACATGAAATAACTCATGCATTTGACGATAATGGTAGACTATATGACTCGGAAGGGAATTTGATGAATTGGTGGGATCCAGAGACAACAGAGGCTTTTAAAGATAAGAAGCAATGCTTTATTGACCAATTTGGAAATTATACAGACAAAGCAACTAATATGAGCATTAACGGAATAACTAGTCAGGGAGAAAATATTGCAGATTCAGCTGGTTTGAAGCTTGCATATAGAGCATACATTTCAGCTATGAATAAATTAAAGACTAGAGATCCAATTCTACCAGGATTACCATACAGTCCTGAACAACTTTTTTGGCTATCAGCTGCTCAAACTTGGTGCAGTGTAGAACGTCCTGAAGTTAAGAAAATTCAAATTCTCACTGATAATCATGCTCCGTCAGAATTTAGAGTTATAGGAACACTTAGCAATTCTGAAGAATTTGCAAGAGATTTTAATTGTGACTTAGGCACGCCGATGAATCCTGTCAAAAAATGTGAAGTTTGGTAGGATGACAATTAAAAGATAAGTTTAAATCCCAAAGATTATTTAGGTATTAGATCTAAGAAAGTGGTTCGTTGACTAATGATGATTTATGATTCGTGTCCATTTTCCAAAAAAAAAAAGTTAAAGAGTGACTGTTGATGACTTTCCATTGATTTGTGACTGAATTTGACATCAACTTATTCAAATTTTGAGTAAACCCTTCAATTTTTTGAGTTTACTTCAGACTGTTGCTGTTATAGTAACTTTGTTGATGACTTTTCACTGATTTGTGACTAAAACTAAGCCTTAAAACCTCAAAATTTTCAATTAATGAACATCATTAGTTAATGTCCCCACGTGTAGAAATTAAAAGTAGTGATTCTTAATTTTTATGTAAAATTCTCCTAAATTAACATAATTGGGAGATTTTTTATTGAAAAATTAAACCCATTGAACGGCAGTTATTAATTATAGCTACTATTTTTTTTTTAATTCTTAAGAAACAAATCTAATTATTTTTATATAAAATGATAAAAGTTCCTTATTTATGTTTTTATTACATTTCCATAATTTTAGAAATTTAGAAACGATTTCTGTGATTTCATTTGCAATGAGTAAAGGAACACGACGTTTGACTTGTCGAATCGAATACAACATAATGAAAATTGTATGTCCTCGATTCATTCATCAAAAGCAGATAGAATCAATCAAAATTCTTTGTCACTTTTTTCATATTTAAAAAATATAATCACATTTTTTTTAAACATTAAGATTCATAAATATTTCTTTGATTGATTTCTATTAAAAATGTACATTTTCAAATGTATTGCTACATATGCAGTATTACCTTAGTTCCTATAATTTAATTATTATCGTAGTTTCCTTGTGCACTAATAGTTTTATGATCCAATTTCTCTTGTTCTGATAACCAAGCCATCTACGAATTTAAAAGGAAGTATTAGAAATAAAGCACAGAATTTAATTAAACAATAATATTCGTACCTTTTGTTTATGTTGATATACAGCAGATTCACATCTATCAAGAACCATCTTTTCAGTAAGAATTCCATTTTCCGAGGAATAGACAGCGGCTTGCCATGAAACACCCAATTTTGATATTTCACGACCTGACATACCTTCACACATTTTAGCCATTTTATTACAGACTGTACCGTAATCCCACTGTTCGACCTTAAAACGTTTCTTTCCTTCTGCTGCTGGTTGAAGAACATATTTGTCAAAGTAAAGACGCATAAGACGATCTCGTTCTTCAGGTCCAGGTAATGAAAATTCAACCATTTCATCCAACCGATCATTAATGGCATAATCAAATTGTTCGGGTGTATTACTAGCAAGAACAAGCATAAATTTGGGATTTTGTTCACCAGTTCTGTAAAGGAAGGCATTAAGAGCAGCCCGTAAATCCTCAGAAATTCTTTCGCTTGATCTCTTTCTCAAAAATGCATCGGCTTCATCAATAAACAGTAAAAGACCTCGACGAGAAGTTGTTGCCCAATCGAAAACTTTGTGAATTTCAGTTACTGCTTCACGTCCAGTGGGAAGAACATCACCTCCAGTCATTATTGCATAATCCATTCCTGAATGCTGTGCTAATTTTTTAACAAACATTGTCTTTCCAGTTCCCGGTGGTCCGTGCATTAAAATATTTCTATATAATCCTTGATTTTGTTTTGTATTTTTTGTAGCAATTGCAATATCACGCAATCTTTCTTCGAGCTTTGGTCTCAGTACAACTCCTTGAAGAGCATCGAGTGGTTTTCGTTGGAATCTTTTTATAGTCTGAACTGGATGTTTAAATGCTTCCAATATAGAAAAACGAGATGTTTCGTTAATTAGTGATGGTTTGCCTATTCTAGCTTCGATATAACGAGCTGTAACTCCTGTAGTGCCTTTCGCGGTATAAATACCTAAAGCTAATAATGATAAACCACCCGCAGCAGTCATAACTTTACTCCAATCAGTCAATAAAGCCTCAAATCCAGTTCCAATTACAGTTCCGGCAGTTTTAATTCCTTCTAATAATGTTACCCGACTTTCTTGTGCCTTTAAACGTATTTGTTCTAATGTCAAATCTCTATTTTCTCTCTCAACTTTTGCCCTTGCCCTCATTTCAGCTTCCAATAGCTTTAACTTATTTTTTTCACGCATTTCCATTTCATGCTCAATTGTGGACCGTCTCATTGCTTCCTGCTTTGCAACTGAGTCTTCCTGCTTACGAAGATTATCATCATTTGCTCTTTGTTGTTGTTGAAGTTGATCCTCATAACGTTTTCTAGCCAATTGATCTTGATATTGTGCACGTTGAGCTTGTTGTTTTGTCTCTTCCGCTAATGTTTTTCTTCTTTCTTCGTGATCAATACGTCTTTGGTCGACTTTTGCTTGTTCCATTGCCGCTTCATATTCCTTAACTTTAACTTGATATTCTTGTTGTCTCGTTACTTCTTGTAATTTTGATAATTCAAGTGCTTCTTTTGCATTGCCTATAAATTAAATTCATATTTCAATGTTATAACTATCTATTACATCATTAATTTATTGACTTACTTGATCTTTCTAATGTTCGAGCTGCATCTGCTGCCCTTTCTAAAGCGCTAGAATCAAAACGATATGCTTCCATTGCTTTTTTTTCAGCTTTAGTAAGCTGTTGATCATTTGAAGCTTGTCCTGCTGTATTTACAGAACCTTCTTGAGGCATTTCAGGAATATTTTGTTTTTTCACTCCAAATAACCACGACATCTTTCAGAATAACGCTTTTTCTGTTCCTTACTGTTTAATCTTTAACTTTATTGTTTTATATTTCACTTAATTAAAGTATTTACTGTGTTTTTTAGAATTTATTTTGTTCTTCAATTTTTCCAAATAAACACGAGTTTAAAAATGAGGGGGCCTCGTCACAAATAAATTGTACGTGAGTAACGCTATGTTTTTCTTGATCATTTGTTTTCCTTAAAAGTGATAAATTCAAGAGTTACTTTTTTAAAAAGGAAATTGAAATACCTGGAAATACCCATCTATTGTTGTACAATTCTTTTGTTGAAACTTTACAGTCACTTAAAAAAATCACTTTAACTAAGCGTCACTTAATATTGTTTATTTATATATCACCAAATGTTTTATTTAAGGTCAGAAGCTTAACTCTGTTCTGTTTAAGTTTATAAAAACTTTAAAATTGTTGTGTGCACATACCTAAATGAACAAAATTAAGTTAAAATTTTTTTAACGATTTTAATTTATTTTGATTTTTTTCTGTTATAATTTGTTTGTTTACAAACAAAAATGAAAATGAAATTTAAAAAGTCACGAAAATATCACTCAATAATGATGTAAAAGCTCTTAAAATAGTCAGAACAGCTAATATAACATCTACTTTTCTTATTCAAATCTTAATATTTGGGATTAATGATTGAATAATTAAGAATTCAGAGGATTTAATATTTGATGTTTTGTAAGATAGTATTAGTGAAGCATTCAAAGTATTTTTTTCCGTTAAGCAAAAATCCTCAAAAAAACGTCGAGGCTCAGGGTTTTCAACTATACAATCTATCGTTAAAATAATTTGACAGTTATTTTTTTATTTGAATTAAGTCAGTCAAAAAGAACAAAATTTTAGAAGAGAATAAATTTATTTTAATAGTTTTTGTGAATTTAATCAAGTTACACACAATTGGTGCCTTTTGATAATCAGTAAGTTAGTATTTGATGAGAAAATGAACACGAATAAAGTGCAGGTTGGCAAGGAAAATCCTTTAGACCGAAAGAATCAGATATCAAACCAGCAACAACAATTTAAAACGGCAGTTTTAACGAGTAATAATCAATCGAATGTAATTAAGAATCCAAATCACTTGAATATAAGGCCTATCCAAAAGACATCAAATGATCATCCCCCACAACAGCTTTCAGGACAGTATCAAATGGGCCAAACCCAACCGAATAAAAAGGCATGGTCATTAGTTAATTTTGATATTGGAAGGCCTTTGGGTCGTGGAAAGTTTGGAAACGTCTATTTAGCGAGAGAAAAGGAAACGAAATTTGTGATTGCTTTAAAAGTACTGTTCAAAAAGCAAATAGCTGATCAAGGAATTGAGCATCAAGTACGACGAGAAATTGAAATCCAAAGTCATTTGAGACATCCGAATATTTTGAGAATGTATGGATTCTTTCATGACGATGCTCGTATCTACTTGATTCTAGAATATGCTCCAGGTAACTTATATTATTCTACCTGAATAGATTTTATATTAAATTGAAATTTTATTATTAAGGTGGAACCCTTTTTAATGCATTAAAGAACCAGCCAAATCATAGATTTGATGAAAAAAAGTCTGCAAAGTACATAAAGTGCCTTGTTTCCGCCTTAATTTATTTGCACGAAAGAAATGTTATTCATCGTGATATTAAGCCTGAAAATCTCTTGCTTGGGAATGATGATCAATTGAAAATTGGTAAGTTCCTCGAAACGTTGCATTTATAGATTGTGACTTATTAAATATAATGTTCTGTTTAGCTGATTTTGGATGGTCTGTTCATGAGCCAAATTCTCAACGTACAACATTGTGTGGAACTATGGATTATTTAAGTCCAGAAATGGTCCAAGGAAAGCCACACACAAAGAATGTCGATTTATGGAGTATTGGAGTATTAGCCTATGAATGTAATATAAGCTGATGTTTAATTCTACAAATATTAGTAAACTGTTTATTTTAAATATCCACAGTACTCGTTGGATCAGCACCATTCCATCACGAGAATTATGACAAGACATACCAGAAGATTATGCGTGTAGAATATGTCTTGCCGCAATATATTAGCAAAGCAGCTGCTCATTTAATCAAAAGTCTCTTAGTCTTCAATCCAGACAAACGAATGCCGTTGGATCAAGTTGCAATACATCCATGGTTCACATCCAATATTAAGTAAATTAGTTTAGCTCAAATGATAATCAACTGCCAATATTGGATCTTTAAAATATGTACATGGAAATCGATAAGGATAGCAACTGAAGCTTAAAAATGCATTCTAATCCTTTCATTATATTTCTAATTCCTTCAAAATAATCGTTTCTAATACAATTAATAAGCCATATTAAGTTTTAAACATTCTTGTAGCTAATTTACATGCACTAAGCATTTACTCAGACATTAGTCGATAGATGAAAAGGATGTGAAATATGTTTTTTGTCAAGTTATAATAATATTAACAAATAAAGGAACAAAAAAATTTAACGGTCAAAAAAAGTATGTGTGCAGCATAAGGTCATTATATAAATCAGGTAGTGCTGAAGTCAAATAAAAGAAAAACATTAGCAGAAAAAGTGTCACGAAATAAATTTTTGTGGAATCAATTTTAAAATGAAGGAATCCAGAAGCAATTAATTAAGTTATTTCTATTGATATCAATTTTATAAAATCTGAGCAATGATACAGACGAGGATAAGCTTACTAAGGAATAAGTTTTTCTTTTTACTTGGCATCATTATTTTACTTTCAATATTCTTTATTGCTTTAACTAATTTCCAAACACACGAAAATGATTTAATACAAAAGATTGAGAAACTTGAACTGCAAAATGAGGCAGTGAACAAACAAGTTGAAGGTAAATTAGCGTAAGGATAATGATTTGTGTAAATATTCTAACATTTTTCTCACATGAATTAGTTGAGAAAGAACAACAACATCAAAGAATATTAGCTGAGAGACAATTGTATGAGAAAACGAAGAAGGAATTGAATCAAAAATTAAGGGAACAAAAGGAAATATCTGATAAGGAAATCCATCAATCTCAACTTCGTTTTAATTCATTACAGCAACAATATAAGATTTTGGTGACTAAACATGATGATCTTGATCAGCATTGCACGCAAGTCCAAAAAGATTTATCAACTGAAAATGATGAGTTAAAGAGGAAACTTGATCATATTCAGGCTCAAAACTCGAAAATACAGACATCAAAAGATAATGACATCACAGTTTGGAAGGTATTGGATGCTACATAGTACTATTATTATCTCTTAATTGATTTCACTGAACTTCATTAGGGGCCGTTCACTTATTACGTTACGCAAAAAAAAACTTTTTTCACCCCCCCCGTCCCTTTTTGTTACAATATGTTACAACTCACACCCCCCCCCCCCCCCCTGAACGTTCATAATTTATTTTATCATTAAAAAGGTGGAAAATTTAAAACAAATTTTTTTCGTGAACTTTTTTTTAAAAGACAGACGACAGTCAGAATGTTACATACTTCTTGACCACCCCCCTCCCCCCCTATGTTACAATTTTTCAACCCCCCCCCCCTCCCCCTAAAATGCGAACGTAATAAGTGAACAGCCCCTTATCACATTTTCTTATTTGTGCTGTTTATTACTTAAAACAGAGTTGCGACGACAGCTACCTGTCACAGGTAAAGGTGACAGATTCTGTCAAAAGATCACCTGTCATAGGCCGTTACCTGTTCACAGGTCAAATTTTTCCACCTGTCACAGCTCTGACCTATCGCAGGCCCCACCTGTGACAGGTCGTCATCTGTTGACAGGTAGAAAAAATCGAAATTTTTCTTCTCTTGTGAAGTATAAAGATTTCATATAAAATTCGTCAATTTTTTTCTTCCTCAAGTCACTGGTTCAAATCTCACCGCAAGCAACTTTTCTTTTTTTTTCCTTTTTTATGATTTGTTTTAAAATTTTTTTGATAAAATATTAAGTTTTATGATAAATTTTTCCATTTTCATATTTTATTTTTTCATTTTCCAAATTTTAACTTGTAATTTAAATTTTTTCCATATATTTTCATACAAATTTAACTTTTTTTGTCCTAATTTGTTTAAGTTTAATAAGCTAAAATTTGACATATTTCTCAAAATCGTAATCCTGCATCGTAATTTATTATATATTTCGACTTTTTGCGGTCTCGAATGAGTAAGTCTATACTACTTTTCACATTTTATGCCATTTTTTGATCCAGGATTATGATTTTAAATCTAGAAATAGAGCCAGGTGGAAAAATTTGACCTGTCAACAGGTGGAGTCCTGTGACAGGTAGAACCTTAGACAGGTCAGACCTGTGACAGGCAAAAAAAATTGATCTGTGAACAGGTAACGGTCTGTGACAGATGGGCTGTTTTCGTTGACCTGTGACCGATCGCAACTCTGACTTAAAAACACTTTAGCAATTAAATTTTGAAAAATTCGTACATTTCATTTCAGTTTATATTTTTGAATTTCAAAAACTCGTTATAATTTAAATTTTTAAAAACCGTTGAAACTTTTAAATTTTAGATGAAGTATGAGAACGAAAAGAGTGAAAAGGAGAAGCTTCAAGGGCTATTGAATAGTAATAATGGAAACAATGCAAATAGTGTGGCATCAGAGAATGCTGACGAGCATCAAGAGCTCATAAAATTAAAGTATAAGAATTATCAACTCGAACAAGAGATTAAAGATTTAAAGAAGAAACTTCATATCAATAATGAGAACAATGAGGAGCATAGACAAGTTCCTGCACCTGAGATTAATAATAAAGCCATAGATAAAAGTTTTCAAGAGCAAATTCCAGTGAGTGATGATCATTACAAAATTCCAATTAACATCCGTAACAAATCTAAACTAGTGGTGAAGGAAACCTCTTCTTCTTCTATTAACATTAAGAAAAGTAGTAGTAAAGGCATTATTAATTCAGTGGAAAATTTTCAGATAATTCCTGAGCAGATTGTCGATAGTAAGAATGTCCTACAACAGCCAGCACTATTAAATGGAAAATCAACGACAACGACAACACCTACATCAATCATAAATAATAATAGCAATAAGAAATTAGTCATTCCTAATAAGTTAACATCATCGACTGCTGCAAGTACAACAAAATCGTCGAGAAAGCTTCCCAAATTTGTCTTACCCATACCTGACATTAAGAATGACGATAGTGAGGTAGCAAAGGAACCAGTTAAAGAGGATAAAAAGCAAATTCTCGACGAAACATTAAATAAGCCACAAAACGAGGACATTAATGATATTGAGAATGGCGCAAACGAGATCAACGACAATGACTTTAATATCGAAGAAAAGAATCAAAGGAATTTTGATAATATGGATCCAGATAAGAATATGGTGAATAATGCAGCTGAGGAGTTTGATGTACATAAACCAGCTGAAAAGAAGTCACTAGGCAATGAAGAAATGGATTTAGAAATTATCAATCGACCTCCAAATAACGGAAATGTTAAGGATAAATTAAAGGACGAAATAGCTAATGATCATGGAAAGGAAGAAGCATATGCAGAAGAGGACTTACATTTAGAACAACAAGACGAAGATTTAGGTGATATTGGTGAATATGATGATCCAAATGCACTAAAGAATCAAGGTGTAGCGGAACGAAATTAAAGTACATAAAAATATATATCGAATAATTCCTTAGGAAATTTTTAAATGCATTTTTTTTTATAGTTTCTAATGTGATCTCAATCACCACAATTGAACTTAAGCTATATCTTTTACTACTCGCCGTTCACTTGTTGTTCAACGTTTACGTGTAATATTATTTTTTTTTTCTATATATATATTAAATAGGTAGTAAACTTATACTTACAGATCCAAGTACTTTTCATGAAATTCATTTTCATTTATTATGTTCTCATTTTATTATCATTTGCTATATAGATCTAGACGTAACTGTGAGAAGAGAATATGACATTTTTAGTTGTGAACAAATGTTATGGGAATTTTGAAGGAATAAAAGAAGATTTTTACAAGAACTAGCACTTAAATAGCTTACTTAATAATTATTATTTGCAGTTCTTCTAACCCAAAAACGTGCTCTAAAGTCATCGGAACATGTCAAGAATGCTGGTGCAACGGGTGAATGAATTAGGTATCTAACTGGACCATTATGTCCTAAACTCATTAAATGACATCGACTTGCATTTCGAGAATTCCATGCACAAAGTGATGTTGTAGCTTCGTCTGGAAAGAGGACATAATCTTCTGTATGATTAAAAACTGCTTGTGTGCTATGTTCTTGTTTGCCTGTAGATCCAGCTCCTGTATAAGCTATTAATGCACGACTTGTACTTAATTCCCAGAGTTTTACAAGAGAATCTTTTCCGGAACTTAGCAAATATTTGCCATTTCTTGAGAATGATATTGAATAAATGTCTTGTCCATTATGAGCATCAGCAAATGTGTTAATACATCGTCCACTAATTCCATCCCAAACCTTAATCGATCCATCAGTGCTGCCTGTTGCATACAATTTACCAGTCGCAGCATATTTTACACAATTTATTGCTCCTTTATGATGCTGTGCAGGAATTGCGCTAACAAAACATTGTCCTGTATTAACATCATAGACTCTTAACAAATGATGATCAGTTCCAACGGCAATAAAGTCACCAGATGGATGAAATGATAAGCATCTAACTCCTTCACAGTCACTAAATGTTCGGTGAGCTTTCTTTACACTTGGCTTACTAATATCAAAAAACTTGACAGTACAATCTCGAGATCCACTTGCTAGAATATGTAACGATGGATGAAACTCGAGATAAGCTACTTCCTCTGTGTGATCATACAATGTTCTAAACAATAATGTAAAATTACTAGGAATGAATATAGTCAATAGTTTAGTTTTATTACCTTATTACTGGATGTCCTTGCTGTTCTCGTCCAAGCTGCTCACTATTTTCGTCTGGTGCTGATTTCGCCAACATTCTATCAACATCCAAGATTTTAATTGAGGCATCGACAGATCCAGTAGCAACTAATTGTCCATCAAAACTGAATGATCCAGATCTACAAGCTTGTTTGTGACTTGTTACATATGCTGTTTCATAAGTAGCTGGCTCGGGAGAATTGGCAGTTCCTTCAGCTTGAAATTCAAGATCTATGCCTGGATTTTCATCAATATCAATGTCTTTCTTTTCATTCTGTAGTCCATTGATCATTATTTGATATAAACGATTACTCGGTGGACATGGTGGATCTGTACGAAGACTGTTGGCTAGTTCTGCGGCAATAGCAGCAAATCCATCATAGAACAATTGACTATTTATATTTGGAAGATGATGATTTTATTTTGCCGGTTCCAATAATCACTTAATTATATAATAAATGTTACCTGATAATCAGCCGATGAAGGATCTCTCGATTCTTGGTCGTATTGTTCGGATCTAATATCTCAATATCCTTCATTTCTAATTCAATTAAGTTCCCAGAAATTTGATAAAAGTTTGTCAATGTTTTCCTTCGACAGTGTTGTTACCAAAATGGCATGCAAGGTAGTGTTCAAAGCTATAAACAAATCAGTCACGATTTCAAAATGTTTCATTTGTTTCTATTGTCATCAAGTCTGAAATACAAATAAGATTCAACTGTCAGCGCCATATAGTTCCTGACTCAGAATGTAACATTATTATGATAATACCCAATAGCCAACTCTGTACCAAACACTAACACACTTTCAAACGTTTGCATCCTCAATAGAGAGGCAAAATCAAGTTATAGACGTTGCTGGCACTTCTATTAAGCGATTTAGAAGCATTTACCTCTTATAGATCATGTCAAAAACTTAATTAAAGTTCATTTTGAGCATTTTTGAAGATTTTGCTCAACGACTTTTTGAAATTCAAATTTAAGCTCCTCAAAAAAAGTGTAGCTATCCAGTGTCACTAATGTGTCATAAGCTTTTTTTTTGTTAATTTAACTAATTCAACTTAATTATTTGAATGAACAAACATAATTATTTGTTACTAGAATGTTATAGCTACAAAATGAAGTGAGAGCATAAGCCTTCGAGTGCTTACGACGCAGAGTTAAAGACAGTCGGACAAGAGATACTGTGACGCACATTGTTGGAATAAAAGTCGCTAAACAGTGAACATCGCGCTCATTGTAATCAGTAAAATCACGAAATTAATTAAAAATAGCATTAAACAGTAATATTAATCATGTCTGAACAAGTTTCACCAACTACAACTAGCTCATCACAAGATGAAAATCAAAATAAAGACACTCCGGTAAGTAGATGCTTAAAAAAAAGCCAAAATGATAAAAGAGGACGCTCGAAAAAAAAAACTTGGAAATCGGCATTCTAAAATGCTCAAATATAATAACCTTTAGAGAACGAACAAAAGAAGATTGTGCGCAAAGTATTAGATTTAAATGTAGTGTATTAATTTCATAAGACAATGAGATAGCCTAAAAAGACAATAGATGCATTAAGTGTAAAAAGTAGCGCAAAATTATGAAGTAATAATGAGTGCAATTTTAGGTATATGTTATACACATAAACCGTTTACATACACAACCACGCACCTCTATGTAATTCCTTTTACTTACTTCCATATTGGAAGTTTGGATGTTCTGTTCGTTTACATTATTTTTGTGTTGTGTCATGTTCTCGTTCTCACTTTTTGGCGCTTTCTTCATCGCAAGATTGTTTTTATCCGCTTTTCTTCTTCCATATTTGACCACGACGACACACATACCGATCATATAATGTCACACATTATTCATGTAAATCCATTCGCCTGTTACACGTTCACTTGTTGTTGGTAACGTCAAGAATTTACTTTTCGCTGTGTATGATAAGATGCATGTGTACTACATTATTATTTTATGTATTATGCAAGCGATTAATTTCATCACACATTAGCTACATATAACTACCTAGAAATACATTAACAATACAATTTGTATTATATATTTTTAGACAAAGCGAACGCCATCAAAACGCAAGAGTCATATTGAGCGTATTCAGGAAGAAAGCAAAGAATTGTTGAAGAATATGGGAGTCGAGGAATTGAGCGATACACGCTCAAGTCGACGAACTCGATCGAGTACGAAACAAACACCTATAACTCCTGTTACACCGCCAACTCCAAAGAGAACTCCAACAACTCCAAATTCGTCGAGACGTGGACGAAAAAAAGAGGAATCGATAGCTTCCGAGAATAATGTGGAAAGCTCAGAGCCATTGTCACCAAAAGTACCTCCTCGAAAGCGACAAAAGCTTTCCGAAACGATTAAAGAGGAAGAAGAAAAGGCAACAACAGAGGATAATGAAGTCAATGAATCTACTGAAACTAAATCTGTGGCTCTAGAAAGTGTAAAAGAAAAGATCGAGGAACCAGAAAAGATTGTTGAATCCTTAACGGCGGAAAAGGAAAAAGTTGACGATAAGAAAAAGGACGAAATTGATGCTTCAAAACCAGAAACATCAGAAAAAACTGACGAGGATGTTAAAATGGATGTCGATGAGCCTATTGCTGAAAATAAGCAAGCTCCAAAAGTGGAAGAAAAACCTTTAGAAGTCGCTGAAAGTACCAGCGAAGAAGAATCAACTAAAAAAGTACAAGAACCTATTGTCGAAGAAAATAAATCACTGCCTGAAAAGTCAGACGAAAATGAGGCTGAAGTAGCTTCAAAAGAACCCGAAAAACCAATTGAACAGACAAATGTTGAAGCTATGGAAGTCGATTCGTCATCATCAGCTCCAGTTATTAGCGAAAACATAAAGGAACCTGAAAAAATTGAATCCAACAATGAAGTTGTTGAGTCAAAAGATCTTGAAACAACTGTATCATCAGACAAAAAGGACGAGGAAGTAAAAGTTGACGATAAGGAAGCTTCATCTAGTATTGAAAAAAAGGACGAGCCTGTTCAATCAGAAGAATTACCTGAACAGAAAGAAATTTTGGCTGAATCGAGTCCTATCGAAGAACAAGTCAATCAGATTGAAAGCACTACACAAGAACCATCAAAAGTAGTAGTGGATGAAAAACCAACGGAACCTGAAAGCTCAACAATTACAATTACGGACGAAAAGGATGTAGCGGCAACTTTAAAAGAAAATGATAATGTTACAGTCAACGATGTCGAAAAAACAGCAGAGCCATTAACACAAGAAGCGTCAAAAAAGCTTCCTATTTCAGCTGAGGAACCAGTGGAAACAATTTCATCGTCAAATGTCGAGACAACAAAAATTGAGACATCACAACAAGGTGAGGATGGTGAATCAATAACAACGAATTAAAGGTAGTTTAGCAATGATAATTAGCAACCCAAAAAATCATTCATTAATTACAGATGAGCCGAAAATTGTAACTGAAACTGCTGAATAGAATCACGTCGCACATCTCACTCACTTCTTAAACTGTTGCAATCGAACGACATTTTACAGTGAAAACACAATATGAACCTACCTAAAAAAATTATTACATTAAAATTGAAAACAATCATATCAAATTTCAGCAGACATTAAAAAAACGAGGAAAATCGCCAAATTAAATTTAGAGAAAAATGAAAATTCCGAGAAAATATTTTGAAAATTAAGAGAAAAAGATTTTTTTTTGCCATAAACAGTTTAAATAGTTATTAGGAAATTATGTTATATGTTGTAAATAACATAAGCTGTAATTTTGAATGAATCCGGTGGTAAATTGTAAGAAAATAATGCTTGTTAAATTGATCATCTTAAAGTCTGTCGTAGAACACAAATCCGGAATAACATAAATCATTTTTTTTTCATCTCAATTTTTTGATAAATCTAATAATTTTGTTAACAAGAAACAATTTTTAAAAATCTATAGAAAATTATGAAAAATAATAGTTTAAATTTAGTGCGAAATTTTCCCTTAACAACCATATTTTTTGATATTTAATATGTAAGTCATCTTTTACTATATCGAAAATGAAACGTTGTACAATATTATTAAAGCAAAACTACAAAAAAA
This sequence comes from Chironomus riparius, assembly GCA_917627325.4. NCBI lineage: Eukaryota > Metazoa > Arthropoda > Insecta > Diptera > Chironomidae > Chironomus > Chironomus riparius. The sequence goes on from OU895878.1 coordinate 51,111,185, forward strand.
ACAATGATTTTTATCACAAAAGAAGAAATGAAAAAATAAAGAAAAGAATGATTAAATGGGTTTCAAATTAGGTGTTAATAATAATAAAAATAATAATAATAATACTATTAATAATATATGGACATTAAAAACAAAGATCCTCACAACAAATCATTTTGTTTTTTACTTTACTTATGAGTCTACGTTGGCCAACTTGATATAATGATTTACAGATTATTCTAATATTGTAAGCAGTTTATTACAGAGGAATTAAGTAAAGTAAAAACAAAAAATTGTATATTAAAACAATTCGCTGAGTAATAAAAAGGGATTTAAGAAAAATAAAATAATCAAAATATTTCTTTGACTGTACAAAAAAAAAAGTAAGCTCAGGTCAATGACATCATGCTCTTGATAACAGACAGGCAACAGAGAAAATGTACGAAAACACACTTGTTGAGCAAAAGAAGTTTGGCGGCAAGGAATTTGACAATAGTTATATAATTCCTATGGTTCGTTCGTTAATGACGTCCATAAAAAATAAGGGAAAAGCTTCTTTAAAGGACTGACATCGTTTATGAACAAGACTTTTAAAAATTATATTTAAGTTTAAAATTTTAGATTAATTGACAATTTTGTACGCAAGATCTTTGTGACTCATATTGCACAAAAACAGCTTTATATTTTATTTTACTTTTCTACACAACACCTTATGTTATGCAGCCTGTCTAAGGAGCGTACGAAAAGTATTAATTACCTCTGACTGACATACTTGAACCATATCAACTCATTAGCTTAATTTGACAAAATGTAAAATTATTTAAATTAACATAAATCACATGAGAAAGCTTTAACATCATCAATAGCTGATCATCAGTAGCTACATAAAATCACAGACCAACTCTTGTTTGATCTTTAAAATGTTTGCAATTTGGCTGCAGCAATTAATTTCAGAGGACATTTATATTTTAATGAAATTTCATAACATTGTGAGACAGGCATGATTATGATGATCAAAATTGAGACAAAAACATTTAAATAAGCGGATAGACATTTTTATGTGTTGGCTCACGAATAAACTTAATTAAGGACTTTTTAACACTAATAAGATGCAAATCTATTACCTACTATCCGGGAGAAGGAACCATCAACTGACTCGTTATCATCCTGCTAATTTTATATCATAACAAGTTCATCTGTTCGACAATCTCATGATATAATAAATTTAACAATATCGTAAATTTCTCTTTCTCTTTTATATACGCATTTATGGTCTATTCGGTTCCAAATGTGCTATTTATAGAGGAGATAATAGTTGCACGACATGCTATAATAAAAGTTGCGAATATGAAGAAGATATGACAAGGACGTTCATTGAATGGCTGGGCTGCATTAAATTAAGTAGCATTTTCAAAAAATAATAAGTTCGTCGATTAACTGAAATTGCTTATGAGACCGTCTGTAAAAGTCGTTAAGATCAAGGTTTCGGCGTGTCAGAGAAAAAAAAGAAGTTAATTACATGTGTCTTCCTTTCAAATGCTTATTTCATGTCTGATATCCGTAAATATTTGCGAAACACAAAGTGACAGTCAAAACCTCCCAAAAAAACAATGTTGTTAACATGGGTCATGGTTGTTATGTCAGAAAGAAATAGGTGGATAAATAAGATTGATGGTTTTACGAAGATAAGTTAAGTAACTTACTTACCAATCATTTCTTTCATGGTCAATGATGATTTTGAGTCTTTTAATTTTTTTTTTTGTTCAATTGAAATCTCACTTAAAGATCATAATTTTGAACAACAAAAAGGCGTTCGTATGGGGTAAGTATCATTAAATCGCTTAATACCATTCAAGTTTATGCTTGACAAATGCCAAAAAATTAACGGTGGGATAAGTTTTTTCATGAAATTTTTCCTTCATAAAGGCTGTGATGAATAAATAAGACCTATAAATGCAATCATTAGCAAAATTATAGGGATTAGCGCTTTAGTGTTCATTTTGATTGGGTTATAAACCGTTAAAATCTGAATTTTTAAAAACTATTATAAATTATTCAACTTATTTCAGTTCAAATTTGAATTTTTGAAAATCGTTAAAAATTATTCAACTTATTTCAGTTCAAATCTGAATTATTAAAAATCGTTAAAAATTATTCAACTTATTTCAGTTCAAATTTGAATTTTTGAAAATCGTTAAAAATTATTCAACTTATTTCAGTTCAAATTTGAATTTTTGATAAACGTTGAAATTTTTTTTTAAATGCAAATTTTAATAAATCAAAGTTAATAACTGAAAATAATAATTATTTCAGTAAAAGCATGTTTCGTGCTTGACTGATTTGATGCCGTGAGCCATATGATCTTTGTAATTGAATATAGAGACAAAAAAAAAGAAGAAATAAAATTTACAAAACAGTGTGAATGCACACGTAAAGCTGCATTATATGTCTATGTTGCCATCTTTTCCTCTCAATAACATTGATATGCTGTGAGAATTTTTCGTACATTTTTATTCACTTTTCAGATATCATCATCAGCATAGCGGATGATGCAATTTTCATTGCATTCTCTTTCACTTCTATCTGTCCGCTTATTAAATTGCAAAATACTAGTTTTTTTTTTTTTTGAATTAGCCACTCACGATCACTTATTGCGTTGATGTCTCTATGCTTAAAAAATGATGAAGATTTCAATTACAAAAAAAAAACTTCAATTCAATGATGAAATATGCACGTCTGCAATATATGCAAGAAATATTGATACAATCATCGACTGACTTGCTTGTTACCAGAAGAAATTCCCACAAGTGAATCTTATTTTCATAGATAAATGGATGCAAACAGGTTCATAAATAAAATCTCAATTAAATTCATACTCATCATGATGAGCATATGAACATACTTCCTCAAAGATTATCATCGACTTTGCTTTTTTGGCACTTGTGATTTTTGATTGAGTAATGCCAAACAATTTAATCGACCAATAAGTAGTAATTGAAATGCTTTATTGAATGATCTTCAAATTTTAGTTTCAAGTGTAAGCTTAAGAGCAGCATAATTATGATCAAATCAATACAGACTGACTTTAACACCTCTGCTTCCTTGATAGGATCGTTTTTGTTTGTTTTGATGCCTAAGATTGTTGATTTATTAACTTATTTAGAATTAAAAAGATCCAATCAATTTGAAATTCTCAGAAAATCGGTCTTTCGCTTTTCAGTGTTGTTCATCCCATTACTGACCTTCATTCCTTTCATTTATCGTAGATTTTGTTTATTGATAAGCAGTAAATTCATCTTTAAGTGCATACTTTTTTTCCCCATAAAAATATGTCATAAAAAAACGACAATGCATCGATATAGATATCTGTCAAACTTTCTGCACCAATTAAACACTAAGAAAACAGCTCATAAAACGTTTTATCACTTTTGTGAATATAATACCTAATTATATAATTCCTAGAGATGAGTCAAGTGTTTGTTTTCGTTCGACTGCTTCTCTATTCGTAAATAGCGATATAATATTCGTGGAAGAAGCAACCAAAAGATGCATTGAACAATCTAATGAGACCGCCTGTGCACATTTTACTGAACTTTGGCCGAATCTCAATAATTTATGTTTTCTAACAAGCATCATTGATTTGTATGAATGCAGCATGTATTCTGTAATTCAGGAAGTAACGAGAATGAGCATATTTTATTCGTATTCCTAAATAAGACTTGCATGCATGCTTATCCAATAAACCCAAGACCGATGAAGTACATCCGAAATGCCATCCATCCCAAAAGAAATCGAAAGTTGAAGATAAAATTGAACAAGCACGACTTTAATACCACGATTATTTCTACTGACTATCAATGAAAAGGAGAAGAGAAATGCATTATGGAGAATGCAGTAAGTCTATTACCTGATTTTTTTTTTAATAACCTACAACTATATGAGCATTAAAAGATGCTATCTGATATTTATCATGATCAGATCAAAAGAGTGATCTTTTTACCGTTCTATCTTGGAACTTAACTTGATTAAGCATGATAATCAGCATTTCATTTTAACGGATATTTAAAATAAACAAAATTTCATTTTAACGGAAGCTTGAATTTTTGGAAAACTGAATTTTTGAACAAACTGAAATGAAATGAAGAAAAACTTACTGAACGACTTTGATTCAAATAATAAATTTTCCGTTAAAATTCAAAACTTTTTGTGCACTCTAATTTAACCAAAGCCTCATCATGTGCTTCAATATACCTTCAATGTTGAGTACGAATACATTTCTTAAATATTTTATAAACCTATATGAGAGAGAGATCAATGACATAAATGAAGAAGAAGCTCTCTTTCGATAGAGCCCCACTATTAAGACTTTTGAGCAAAAAAAAAAAAATACAGCATAACGTAATGAAAAGCAAAAACAACAAAAAAAAATCTGATGGCACCGTCGCGAAAGAGCTGAATCTAATAAACCCGAAGCGATGTATTTTTTTTTGTATGAAGATGTTGAAAAAGAAAAAAAAAGCCAAAAAGATAATTTGCATTATTGCTGTTGCATGGCTATATAAAAGTCGAGTTCTATGAATGGACTAACAGTCATTTATAAACTTTGTAAGACAGCGAATCTCGCTCTCTTTTTTTCCTTCATTCAATAATAAAAACTCAAGAAAGATGAACTCCTATGTAATGGTAAGTAATGTAAAGCATAGACACACTGTGATTTTAAAATAAAATTGTGTTAAAGCAAAAGAGTCAAATGATAATTAATAATGACAATTTTTATGGCTTAAAGGATTAACGAAAGTGTGAAATAATTTACATATAATTGTGCTTTAATATAATTATTAAGTGATGCTGTCCTGTTATTAACACAAAATTATTTTTTCTCATCATAAAACAGTTTGCAGTATTCGCATTAGCCGCTTTTGTCAGCTGCGAACCTCCATCTGGATATAACTATAATCAACCGTCATTCGGTGGTGGAGTTTCAAGCAGTGGAAATTCTTTCTCAAATGGTGGAAATTCCCTTTCAAGCGGTGGAAATTATGAACAAGTCGCAATTGGACCAAACACACAAGAAGGATTAACCGTCGATCCAGCATTGTTGGAACAAATTAAGCAAATCATTTTGAAAGAAGAAAGCAAAGCTGGATCTGGCAGTGCTGGTGGTTTTGGACAACCCTCATCATCATATGGAGCTCCACAGGCTCAATATGGACCACCTGCTCAACAACAAGCTCGTATTGTTGGAATCGATTTTGAAAATACAGTTCCAGCAATCCAAGTTGCTCAATTACGCGCACAATCACAAGAAGCTGGCGGATATTCAGCATCAAGCTTCGGAGTTGCACCAAGCTCAAACTATGGAGCCCCAGCTCAAGCCCCAGCTCGTCCAAGCTCACAATATGGAGCTCCAGGAAGATATTAAGCTAATCAAAATCTATTCATTCTTAAAAGCGAAACATTGACAACTAGATAGCACATACGACAATGACAATGCAATTCTGCAAACATCATCGGTCACATATTGATATTCACATTCTCCCTATAAATTGAGTTAATGCTACTTTTACTATATGAATTTTGTATGCCATCTATCTCATCTAATATTTAGAGAGAATTATTAGGCAAAAAGACCTATCATCATTTCTTTGGATATATCTAATCGAATCTTAATAAGTCTTGAACAAAAAAGATATTGAAATGCTAATTGGCCAAAATCCCAACAACAAAAAAAATTAATTTCCAAAAGTGATTATTCACTTTTTTGACGACTATAACATCTCAATCATGCGATCTAATCGCCCTAATCTACTTAAATACAAAACAAAACAAACTATGAACAGCAACAAAGTGAGAGTTTTTCAAAATAGAAAAATCAAGAATGATTCTCAGTTAGCAAGTCCACATCGTGAACATCCAATAAAGTCAAAAGAAACGGGTCAATATTATGCACAATAAAGAATCAAGAGGCTTTACTTGCTAATCGAAAAAAAATCATTTCAAAACCTCAAATGACGGCTTTAAACCAAACGACAGAAGAGTTACAATGGACTTAATGAATCGGAATCAAATAAAGTACATAAAAATTGCATAATTCCACTCACCTTTCTCTTCTTTCGTGAATGATGGAACTTATTGCATTCTTTTTTGCTACCTTACTTTTGTAAATAGAATTCTTCTTGTTAATATAATTAAATGAATAAAAAAAAATTATTTTGTCACCGTTTGAAAAAAAAAACCATGCCTGCTATTTTCATTTATCACATCTTTCTAATTTCATATTATAGAGCTTAAAAGTGTTCATTTTTATGGATTGTATAATATCAGTGAATTAATAGATACACTGTCACTATCAGACTCCATGTGATGTCTTTTAACATTTCACTTTTATGTAGTCACATTGCCTCATTTAAAATCTGCAGTCATTAGCAGGAACAACTACCAAAATTATGTAAATTATGTGAAAATAAAATGTGCATATATGCTTTTTATATCAATTTAGCTCAGTTAATTTCCGTTTATGGATTCACAAATCTGTGACAGAAAAAAAGTGAAAGGATCGCTAAAAGAAAATAGAAATGAACAACAAAGACACTAAGAAAAGTTATAGTGACGGTAAACATTTCTTAATGATGATAATAATATGAATGTTACCATCTCGCAGTGCATAAAAGGCTTTTTTTTTCTTGAAAACAATGTATTAATGTTGTTCACACGATATTTGTTGAGATTTTTATGCTGGATATGAGATTGAAATTTAACGATTTTCAAAAATTTGAATTTTAACAACTCTAATCAAGCATTTGAAGTTGATGAAACATTTCTACAAAATTGTAGTTCATCATTTAAAACAATCAGCACTAAGGGGCTGTTCACTTATTACGTAACGCGAAAAAATGACTTCTTAGACCCCCCCTCGTAACAAAATTTGTATGAAAAAAAAATTTCCTTGTTTAAACCGTAACAAAATCTTAGACCCCCCCTCCCCCTAAAAGCGTTACGTAATAAGTGAATGGCCCCTAAGAATAGCGGCTTAGAAAGTCTAATGACAGAAAGAAGATTCAGTGAAGTTCAAAACTTTTATCAACCGTTAAAATTCCCAAAACTCTTTACAAGCCTCAAAAATATTCATTTGTCGCATGCCGTGCATGAATTTTGATGGATTACGGTGTATGTTGTGACTACTATTTTGATGCAATAATAAAACAAAATGTATGTGCAATAAAAATAATTATTATCCACTTAAAGTATGTCATCTTTCTTTCTTTTTGTGTCTGTTCATGTTACATGAACAAGCACTAAAGACACCGTGTTGCTTTCAATTTTATTTTATGTAAAAGATTTGTTTTCATTTAAATGTAACATGTGTTTACCAGTGTTTACAATCAAAAGTTTAATTTTTTTTTTTGCACCGATTGTGACAATAATGACGACAACAGATGCAAAAAAATTGGACCAAGGCCAGAGCTAATTCTCAATAATCACAGCCAACAAAAAAAAAACTCATCTTCACACTTTCATTGATATTATAGTGATCGATGACTGATTATGTGAAATGCCAATGATACTTAACATTCACAAAATACCTAATTGTATATGAATTTTAATTTCGTAATAAGGTATAATTGGGATGTCTTAATAGCAAGCCAGCAGCAATCCAATTGATTGAAAAGAGTTAATTAATAAATGACAAAATGTAAAGTTCAATGTAGCCTAAAAAACTGCCACGAAATCAGGTAAAAATCTTTAATGGACTGACATTCATGTAATAATAATTCATTTCGAATGTCGCGCGCGACTTCATATTACATGAAGATGCACATATGCAATTTATGGATAAGTTAATTAATAAACTTTTACTTTTTTTATCCATTCTAGTCATTAAAATGACGTTTATTCTGCAGCACGTGGATCATCGTGGATGTTGAAAATTACAATTATGTAATGATATAAATGTCTATGCTGATGATCATGCGGAAAATTACATTACTGTGTTTCTCGATTTGCTGGACGTCTTTCAACATTCACTGCTTATTATTTCCACCGCTGAGATTTGGTAATTTATTGTTATTTCGGTCGAACCCTAATATTTGAATCAATTAATCGATGGATTTAATTAATCCTCCTTTTCAATCCATGGATTAATTTATCTTATCACTCAAATAACATACACTGAACAGTTTTATGACCTTATATCATGTAATACAACCTGAGTAATACAAAATAGCAATCATTACTAGATGAATACCTTAATATATTTAAATTAACACACATTTTAAGTGTGCAAAATTAATTCATGTTTCAGCAATTAATGTGAGAAGCAGGGTTGCGACGACAGGTACCTGTCATAGGTAAAGGTGACAGTTTCTGTCAAAAGATTACCTGTCTCAGGCCGTTACCTGTTCACAGATCAAATTTTTTCGCCTGTTACAGGTCTGATCTGTGAAAGGTTCTTCGAAATTTTATTCCTCTTGTGAAGTATTTTATGATTTTTTAAAACTCTTTTGATAAAATATTAAGTTTTATGATAAATTTTTCCATTTTCATATTTTATTTTTTCATTTTCCAAATTTTAACTTGTAATTTAAATTTTTTCCATATATTTTCATACAAATTTAACTTTTTTTGTCATAATTTGTTTAAGTTTAATAAGCTAAAATTTGACATATTTCTAGACCTGGATGTTCTAAAATCGTAATCCTGCATCGTAATTTATTATATATTTCGACTTTTTGCGGTCTCGAATGAGTAAGTCTATACTACTTTTAACATTTTATGATCCAGGATTATGATTTTAAATCTAGAAATAGAGCCTAAATGTCAAATTTTAGCTTATTAAACATAAAAGTGTTCAAATTATGACAAAAACAGTTAAAATTGTATGAAGATATATGGAAAAAATTTATAATACAAGTTAAAATTTGGAAAATGAAAAAAGAAAATATGAAAATGGAAAAATTTATCTTAAAACTTAATATTTTATCAAAAAAGTTTAAAAGAATCATAAAAAAGGAAAAAAAAGAAAGTTGCTTGCGGTGAGATTTGAAACAGTGACTTAAGGAAGAAAAAAATTGACGAATTTTTTATGAAATCTTTATACTTCACAAGAGGAATAAAATTTCGAAAAACCTTTGACAGGTCAGACCTGTGACAGGCGAAAAAATTTGACCTGTGACAGATCGCAACTCTGGTGAGAAGTATGCAAAGTCTTGTGTGATCACAGTTCTCATGAATAAATCGCTTATTTTCTCACATAGATGAAGCTTCTATTAATTAAAAAATAGTTTTTGAAAGAACAGCAATCTTGTCAAGAGATTTCAGGAAGTATTTGAAGCTGTCAAAAAATTCTTGTGCTTTATGTTTGATTATGGAAATTAAAGAAACAGTACTTGATATACCTAAGCATTATAAAGTCTGCAAGCATCTGCAAGTAGTAATGAACAAATAATTTCAATTTACAAAAATTAACGGTCTTTAAAAATTCAAAAAGAAGCGCGAAAAAATTTCACCACAATCCAGTTAATAATAGTGTGTGACTGAAAAAAAAAACATTAAATAGCACTAATTAAGCATGGATAGTGAATTTAAAGAAAAGTATGAGAAATATAAAAAGACTGTCAAGATCTGGGAATATGAGTTTAAGAAAGAGAATCACAGAATTCCATCAAAAGTAAGATTTTTAAAAACAAAAATTAATTAACATCCAGAAGAATTAAAAATTTGATTCCATTAACTTACAGTTGGACATTAAAGATGCACCATATAATGTTAAGCAAGCATATAAGATGTATTATAGAATGAAGACATCATTTTTGAATGATACTCTCACTGATATTTTGGACGATGACAATAATACTGAAGAACAAAGTTCAGCTGATTTCTTAGAGATATCCTATAATAATGCATCGTTTATGGAATCTATGGAGAATTCAATATCAGACTCTATTCATGAACTTTTAGATCCAAAAAAGAAACTTCCAGACTCATATACAAATAAAGTGACTAAACAAACAAGTCAGGACTTTGATGCAGTTAGTCACGATGCAAACAATGAAGATGTATGGAATAAATCTCTTAACAAACGTGTGCCCGTTAAAAAAGAAGAATTGATGAAAAAACCAGATCCACTTAAAAAATCGAGAGAATCATTCTCATTAAAAATGGACAGTTCTACAGTAAAGGCACCAAGAAATCCAAGAAAGGCTCTATCCAAGACATTTTCAGCACAAAGTTTGGAATCAGAAAATAGTCAAAAATTAGATACACTTCCTGATTTGGAGACAATTTTGTTGGAAAAGTCACGATCATCAAAACCTGTAGAAATCAAAAAACCTGAACCTAAACCAACAGAAATGGAAATAAAGACGTCAATTGATTGCGAGTGGCTCAATAGAAATGCTCCATCAACTTCTAAAGAAAGTGGGGAATTAACAGTCAATTTCTCTACGTCAAGCTTCGGTTTATCAAATTTGAATTTAAAATCATTTGATTCTTCTATGTCTATTGGAAAGATTGACTCAAATGTTGAGGCTACATATCACACAGCTGATTTATCAGATAGCGAATACATAGATTCACATGAAAACTTAAAGACTGAAATTTTGCCAATATCAAAGAAACGTCGACTGTCAATAGACATTAAGCCAACAGAAAATGTGATAATAGTTGAGAAAATAGAAAAAAATATCCAAGAATTGCCACAAATTAAGAAAATTCCAGACAAGCCAAAAAGAAAAACTGTTCAAAATAAGACTAAAATTATTCCAGATATTGAGGAAGAAAAGACAGTTCAAGGAACACACTTTGATACTGACGACGATTCCGATAAAGATCCAACATATGCAGAGAATAAAGATATTAAGGATAAAGAAGCATCGCCAGAACCAGTTGTAATGAAAAGAAAGAAAAGTTTAATTAAAAGATCAAAAGAAGGGATTAATAAAGTCACAAAAAAAGCTGCCAAGTTGCTATCTAGAAATAAGACTAAACATGATCAAACTGATGAAAATGAGCCAGAAGAAGAAGAACAAATTAACTTTTTTGTAGACACAGAAATAAGCAGCATAGAAAACATCCCAAGAGTCTCAGAAAAGGAATTAAAAGCAACTGAGAAACTTTTTGGACAATTTGCATTACAACATAACATGGGAGGAACTAAAAATGGTGAAAATCCATCAATTGACTTGAAAACAAGGACAAAGAAGGATGCACTACAGAAGAAAGTCTCGTCTGGTACCTTAAATGACAATTATGTCCGAGTAAATCTAAAGAAAAAAGTTTTCGTACGCGGAAAAAAAGCATTCAACTTTAGTCGATATAAAAAAACATTGTGGAAGAAAAAAAAGGCAGAAGATTTAAATGATATGAGAGGATGTGATGGAGGTGTCTTAAAATGTCACAGTTGCGGTGGTGTTGGACATTTTGCAAATCAATGTAAGCAAAAAGGCGACAGTTTACTTCCTGTTGATGCTCATATTGAGGATGAATCTCTTTTGCCCACTTTGAAACAAGCTTCAGAAATGGCAAATGATCAGAAATTACTAGCACATGCTAATAGGCCTAAATCTATACCATCAACGTCAAATGAAATTTGGAAAGAAAATGGAACCAGTGAAGAAGAAATGGATCTTGATGATGACATAGAATTAATTGAACGAGAATTAAGGACCGCAATTGATAAGGAAAATGAAAATGCAAATATAATATTCAATAATAAGAGCTACATTGGACATAAAGTTCCTGACGATTTCCTTAAGAAATGTGATTACTTTAATGCTAATACAGCAAGCAAGGATGAAATTAAGCCATACTATGAACTTGATGAAAACGGAACTGTTCCTGCTGAAATTCCAAAAGAGGTCTATAATGTCCTCGAAAGTTTTGGACATAAAAATTTCAGAAAAGGTCAAGAGAAGGCAATTATGCGTATTCTTTGTGGTCAATCGACGTTAGTGACTTTGAGTACTGGAAGTGGAAAATCTTTATGTTATCAACTTCCTGCTTATTTATATCGTCAAAAGTATCATTGTATTACGCTTGTTATTTCACCATTAGTGTCATTGATGGAAGATCAAGTTCATGGAATTCCAGATTTCATCAATGCTCAATGCCTACACACCAATCAAACTCCCAAGTAAGTCGTCCCTAATTTAACTGCTTAAAATTATTCAAATTTTATTTTGAACTTTTTAAAACCACCACAACATAATTTGAATTTTTGAAAACTGTTGAAAATTCAAAATTTTAAAAGACGTTAATAAAAACATATTTTAATTTTATTTACAGACAGCGTGAAAAAGTAATGGAAGAGATTAAAAATGGAAATGTAGAAATTCTTTTAGTATCTCCTGAAGCTGTTGTAGCTGGAGAAAAATCAACTGGATTTGGGTCACTTTTAAATCAATTGCCACCGATTGCTTTTGCATGTATTGATGAAGCGCATTGTGTCAGTCAATGGAGTCATAATTTTCGTCCATCATACTTAATGATTTGTAGAGTCTTGAGAGAAAAGTTGGGTGTAAAAACAGTTTTAGGATTGACAGCTACAGCAACTTTACAAACTCGAAATAGTATAATTAAGCATCTATCAATTCCTGATGGATTAAATGGTGTTATTAGTGATATTCCACTTCCTGACAATTTAGTTTTGACTGTTTCAAAGGACGTAAATCGTGATAAAGGATTACTTCAATTACTTCGTAGTGAAAGGTTTAATTCTCTTCAATCAATTATTATCTATTGTACTCGACGTGATGAATGTGAAAGAATTGCTGGATATTTAAGGACATGCTTACAGGATGAAAATAAAAAGGTTGAAGAAACAAAGACAAATAAGAGAAAGAGAACAAAATGGGTTGCTGAATTCTATCATGCAGGAATGCCAGCATCAAGACGTCGAACAGTCCAAAATGCATTTATGGGAAGTGATTTAAAAATTGTTGTGGCTACAATTGCTTTTGGAATGGGAATCAACAAATCTGATATTCGTGGAATTATTCATTATAATATGCCAAAGAATTTCGAAAGTTTTGTTCAGGAAGTCGGTCGTGCTGGAAGAGATGGGAAAATTGCTCATTGTCACGTTTTTCTTGATTCTAAAGGCGGAGATTTATCGGAATTAAGAAGACATATTTATGCAAATTCCATTGATCGTCATGTTATCCGTAAATTACTCCAAAAAGTCTTTGTTCCTTGTTCCTGTAAACAACGAAGTCATGGAACTAGCACTGAGAATGAAAATGGTAAAAGAGTCTGTCCAGGACATGAAGTATGTTTTGCAAAAGAACAAACTGTACAAGCTTTGGATATTCCTGAAGAAAATATTGAGACATTATTATGCTACTTGGAATTACACGAAGATCGTTACATTAAGGTTTTAGGAAATGCATACACAATGTGCAAAATAATTTCTTATAGTGGACTTAATTATATGAAACAAATGGCTAAATCATGTCCACCATTAGCGATGGCAATAGCACTTGAACTTAAAAGAGGAAAAAGTCAGGAAGAATTGAGTTGTGTTGAATTTTCAGTTGTGGATGTAGCATCGTCAATTGGATGGGATAGTGGAGTTGTTAAATATCAATTAAAACAATTAGAATGGACAGTAATTAATGGAATGAAGCGAAGATCACCTCTAACTGTCTCATTCTCAGATCTTGGATTTCGTATTCGATCACCAGGCGATTTAAGTGATTCAGAGCTTGATCAAGCCTTAGATTCTTTAGAATTTCGTACACAATCGCAGGAACGAACTCAGGTTGTTCAGGTAATTGACAATTCTTACTTAAAATTATCAGGAATTTATTAATAATAAAAATTTATTTTTTACAGCTTCAAGTGATTTATGATTCGTTCAATTCGATAGCATTTCCGAGTTTTTCAAAATGTTCCGAGAACAAGGCTGAGTATAAGGAATCAGATGAACTGAAAAGTACAATTAGAAAATATTTCTCAACAAATTTACCAATGGATGTGGAAATAACTGAGAAGAATGAAGAGACAGCTGATGAACAGATAGTCAGTGATATTAAAACAATGATTCATATGTATCCTGAGAATAACTTTAGTGGACGATCCCTTGCAAGAATATTTCATGGAATTTCGAGTCCTGTTTATCCAGCTGTCATTTGGGGACGATGTAAGTACTGGAGAGCTCATCTTATGGTGAGTTTCCATCGTCTCGTTAGAATTGGCAACCGTGAAATAGTTAAATATCGATTAAATTAAATTAAAACTACTCTTATTGTTACTTACTCTCTTAATAAAAATAACAGTCATTTTAAATTCAAATATGTTTCTTGTGTCAAAATTTTCAAAAAAATCCCTACAAAACAAAACAAAACAATTGTTTTCAAAAAATTATCAATTTTAATTAATTACGGCATAATTAGTGCATGCAAGATGATGGAAATAGATCCGATTTGTGAGGAAACAACTCTTTGGTTCGAGTTTCTATTAAAACCTGAATTACTTGAGAAGCAAATGACAAATCAGACAAAATCACTAGAAATCATGTCTGAATTTCTGAATATAATTCCTCCAGAAAATGGACAGCAAACAAACGACATTAATTCACCAGATTCTGATTCTTTGTCCAAAATTGAGAGCCTTACAAACAAGTTTGGACGTAAGCAGTTGGCTATTAAAATCCTTGAACTTAAACTAGCTTCTTGTGACTTTATTCATTGGAACTTGGATGTTATTGAAAAGTACCTACCTATTTCGAAACAAGTACAGTTATTGAGTGATTTATGCAGTATAACTTCAGGACGCTTGGTCAACTTACCACTTTCATTAGTTCATGAAGTTCCTGTATCCAATGATGGGTCAAAAAGTGCTTTAAGGTACGTAATTGAATAATAAATAATTTGCCGGTATAAAGCAGGTTTAAACTTAATTTTCTTATAGCTTTGCCTTAACTATATATCATCGATGGCTTCTAAGAGCTCAAGTCTTGAAAGGATCAGCTGTGAAAATTAAGCCATATCAAGCAGTATTAACGCCACAGGATCCAAATATTTGTGCAAATTCAGACGATAAGTTTATTTCTGGATTAGAATCATTCACAACTACAAGCATTGAGTTCCTCAATGGAATCATAACAGATACAGAACCGTTTAAAATGCCAATTTTTGATTCCTTTGTTCCACTTGAAGAGACATCAATAAGTAGAAATGACATTTGTAATGGACAAAAGTTTGATAAATTTGCTATAATCGGTAAAACTGAGTTAAAGGCACAAATCTACTTTGATCTATGCTCATACTACATTTTTACCAAAAAGTATGACTCTGCTAAGGAAATGGCAACACTTTGTAGGAGCAACTATGAAAAGCTTCAAATAGAACTGAAGGAAAAGTCCACAGAAGCACGATTCTGTACTGTAAGTGACGAGAATCTTAAGGGATATTTATTAGCTTGTGGGATTCTTCAGGAAGGAAATCCATCATTATTCCAACGGTTTAATGACTGTACCTTAAATGAGCTCAAAAACATTGAAATTATATTAAGTGAGGATAATTATAGGAAGGAAATTCCATTTATTCATCGAAGAGCACTAGAAGGAGACCTTGATCAACAATCTAATGAATTCATTAAAATATTGGCTCTTAATTCAATTCGTTATATCTTGGATAGTACAAATATTGTCACAAATGACATTCCTTTCCTGGTTCTCAGAAATAATGTCCAAAGGAGTCTGTTGCTTAAATATTTCATTCAGTACTCGAATGAAATCATCCCAAGCATGTCACTATCGGATAAGAACAAGATTAAAACTTATTTAACCAACTTCCTTGTTCGTTTTCCTCCAATAGAAATTGAAGTTAAGGATTCAAAGCTATTTAGCAGAGATGAGCTTGATATGCTGAAAAAGCAAAAAACTATCGATAGTAAAATTGATCTAGCTTCGATTGGATTACAACAGGAATGGATTATTCCTAGTGATTCAAAAATACAGAAAATAAAAGTTGCAGATTTTGAGAGGAAACTTGTGGCAAGCACAACAAGTAAGCAAGTCAGGAAATATCTCGTAGAACTTGCAAAATTCAATCCACAACAATCATTATGGTCGATAAATCGAAACTGGTATTTGCCAAATGATTTGCGTGTTGTTGTTCTTAATCTCAAAAGAGGATTCCTTCAAGATTTTTCGTATATCCTTCTTGGAAAAGTCAATGAGATGGTTTCGAAGAAAGACTTTGTTGCAGCATATGCACTCATATCGGAACTAAAGAATGAAGCCAAAAGGGCTGAATGGTCAAGCGATTCGATTGTTATTAAGCTTGGAAAGCTACTTGAATGGGAAAAAACCAATATTCAAATTTTAATGAGACTAGATTCAGCATGGCCAAAAAAACCACCGACTTTAAGAGAACAATGGACAGTAAAATTCATTCAATTGACGAAGACAATAACTAATGATATGCCACGACTCGATATTATTGAGAATTGTTTAATTATGCTACTTAATTTGAATGATTGGGAAAATTGTGTCACATTTGAGGCAAAAAGAAGTTCGATGAGTGAACTTTCAGTGCTGTTTGCCAAGACAATGATTGATATACAGCTTGACGCAAAAATTAAGAATACAATTCCTCGCAAACGTGACGTTTGGGACTTTTTATTGCCAATTTTCAATATGAGTAATCAACAGCAACAAACGAGTATGAAAAGAAATCAACAGAATAGACGATCAAGTGATTCGCCTGCTAGATTTCTGATGGGAGCAATGAATGTATCAATTTTAAAACAGTTCTTAGAGAAGATGAGAGATCCATTCATAATATCGATTTTACTGTCAATGTTTGCAAAAATGCACAATTTAATTAAGGATGACACAAGTGTAGACTTAGTCATTGAGAATCTACATCTTTGGCCATTAAGTATCAGTAATGTTAATGGATATAATATTAAAACAATTGCTGAGTCACTGTCACAGCTACTAAAATTAGCAATCAAGATATATCCAACAAATGCAGCATGGATACGAATGCAAGGCGATTTAGAGTATGTAAATGGAAATAATGAAGCAGCAATGAAGTTCTACGTTCAATCATTAATAATATCAACTGAATATTGTGCATTGCCAATTCAACGTCCAGTAATTGACGAGAATATCATCAAGAAAATGATCAAATGCAGTTCAAATCTTGGATGTTATTTACAAGCTGCAGTTTTATGCCAATTTGTTGAGGATGTTGATTATACACTCGCATTTAAGCTTCTCCAAGAAAAAAGTAGTAATTTTCAAGATGCTATGGATAGCTATTACTCACTAATATGGGATACAACACTTCTTGAGTACATAATTAATTTGCATGCTAAAAAAGGCGAACATAAACGTCGATTACAAGCTATTTCCTACATCCGACAATTAGAGTTGAATGCAAACAATAGCGAGGAAGTAAAACAAAAGGCTGCATCGGTTAGAAAAAGCAAATTTGTACGATCCTTAGCGAACCAATATTTGTAAAACAATAATTAAGAAAACTGCAAATAAAATAACGTGTTTTAAGAATTTGAAATTTTTGCATTTTTTGATGTACAAAAAATTCAATTCAGTTGATTTTCCCCTAAAAAACAAAAATATTCGACAATTTCAAAAATTGTTAATTAATAGTTGAAATCAACTTAAAAGATGATAATACACATATAAACGGATAATTTATAGGATAAAGTAAGTATGCAATATCAAGTTTAAGTGCAATTTGATCGATAAAGGTGTAAAAAGTGAATTTTAAAATTTCAATAAAAAAAAAAATCAGCTGTAAGTTTTTATTTTGTATAAAAATAGACTCTGAAAAAATTGTTGAAAAAGAGAGGAAATGGAAGTAAACAAAATAAAGAAGAAATCAACAAATATAGATGACGAAAGAATGTATTAAAATCCGTGAATTGTTTATATTTATCTGTATTTTCCGCCAAAAATGTTACAAAAATAATAAACGAAACTCGAGAAAGGGAAATTATTTATGAAATTCTGGCAAAGTTTAATATCTGAAGGTCATTAGAGAACATTGCCACGTTTGAGGGTCTATTTATAGTTGGTTCACAAGCTTTAATTATTATTGGAAAATGTTTGCGCGTGAAAAGCTTTCAAAAATTTGTTGATTTCTAATTATTTCATCATTCTTTGGCTTAATCTTCGATGACACATCCATCATACACAAAAATGATAAACCTCTCCAAAACAGCATTTCTGATTTCATTATTACACGAAATAATTGAATGTATTGCTGTAAAAAATTTAATATAATTGTTTAGTAATATTAAAGGCACTGTTAAGTACGGTACGTGCTCTAGTTTATTGCTAAAAGTATGTCTGTTCACGATTACTTTCACTTACAAAGATTGCATCATAAGTATGCTTGTGCATTTACTATTTATATTTATACATTACATTAGACTTAATGGCCTTGATAAATTCACACAAGGAAACAACAAAATTAGATTTCTTTGTATTTAATGACTGTATACATCACAATTGACTCAACTATCTGTGCACGTGTAAAGAACAGATATTCCCTATATCGCGCGACTTATTTACTAGTAAACAGTCAGTTTCGTATCATGAGAATGCGACAATATGAGTTGCTTGAACTTTAAAATCGTGTTGTTGATATTTCACTAATTATCTTTTATTTTTCTTTATTACAGCTGATTGACTGGATTTATATAGATTGTTTGAAACAAGCAAAAATAAAAAATAAATAGAGAGAGAATTAAGAAAAAGAAGAATTAAATAGAAATGGATTTTCTAAGCCTTTTTGATCCATCCGATGAGACGCAGACGGATGATACGGATGAGACTGAGACATTTAGCAGTAGTGACACAGAATCGATTGACATAAATGCAAAACTTCCACCAGAACCCGAATATGGAAATATCGAGTATAAGTTGAAGCTTATAAATCCTTCAAAGCAAAGATTGGATCATCTTGTGACACAAATGAAATGGAGATTACAAGAAGGAAGCGGTGAATGTTTTTATCAAATTGGTGTGTCTGATAATGGAGTCATGAATGGATTATCAAATGACGATATGAATTTATCATTAAAAACATTAAAAGTTATGGTTTGTCAATTGGGTGCAACAATGTCAATACTTAAACGAAAGCACTTGCATAATGGACGAACATGTTGTGAGGTTCTTGTACGAAAGATGTCGGATACAAAGAATATAGAAGAAATTAGAATTAGTGTGATGGGAAGTGTTGATGCTGGAAAAAGTTCATTAATTGGTGTATTGACACAAGGTGAACTCGATAATGGACGTGGAAAAGCTAGACTGAATATGTTTCGTCACTTTCACGAAATTAAATCTGGCAGAACGTCTTGTGTGTCTCATGAAGTTCTTGGTTTTGATGAGTGCGGTAATGTAATCAATTACAAATATAATGAAATGATGACGGCTGAAAAGATTGGCGAGAGATCATCAAAGCTAATTAGTTTAATGGATTTGGCGGGTCATCGACGATACATGAAAACGACAGTTCAAGCAGTAAGTGGATATGCCCCGCACTTTATTGCACTTGTAGTCGCTTGCGGCAATCTTAATCAAATGACTATCGAAAATATCCAAATTATTAAAGCTTTCAAGATTCCTTTCTTTGTAATTTTGACAAAATGTGATCTCGTGTCACCTGACGATTCTGGAACTTTAAAGCAATTAATTCAGTTGCTCAATGAAGTCGATAATAAGAAAATTCCTCTAGTCATTACAGCAACAGACAATTTTCGTCTATTAGACAATGTAAATGGTAATAAATATATCCCAATATTTTGTGTGTCAAACGTCACTGGCGTTGGACTTGACTTAGTACAAAAGTATTTGTATATGCTTACACCAAATATCAATGAAGGTGAGCGACAGCGATTAGAAAAGGAAAGTCCTGAATTTCATATTGATGAAATTTTTCGAGTACAAGGTGTTGGTACTATTATCGGTGGACTACTCGTGAAAGGCTTAATTTATGAAAGAATGAAAGTTAAGTGTGGACCAGGTCCAAATGGTGAATTTTATAAAGGACAAATTAAATCTATACATCGCAATAAATTTCCTTGTAAGAATATTCGACCAAATCAAAGCGCATCAATTTGTTTGGCATTGAACTCTAAGGAAAAGCTGCCAATTCTTCGAAGCGGCATGGTATTGATTGCTGACAATGACGATAGCGAAATGTCTAGTGTATTCTTTCAAGTAAGTATTTGTTGACAAACTTATTTATTATTTCGTTGTGGTGTAATTCCTTTCTAATTAGTTAAATATATCAGATTTGATTCTATTGATTCACTGTTGACAATGTAAGGGTCTAGTTGAAGAGAGTAATTAAATTCCAAGTACATTTTTCTTTTATCATTCAATCTATTTACAAATTTTATCTTACAATATGTACTTCATGAAAAAGGTGGTATTCGATTTCATTTTAATTAATTTGGTGAGGTGACAATGCAGATAAAATTGCTGAATATAAATTGACAAGCTTTAAATAATGAACTTTTTTGTCATTCAGTAATTCAGTTCATTTGGGTTCAGTTCAATTCAAATTCTTAAAATCCGTTAAAAATTCAAAATCATTAAAGTCGTCAAAAAGTTGAGTCTAGCTAAATTTCATTCAAAACGAAAAAAGACATAAAATGAACGTTAATTCAATTACACCGAGTCACGACAGATTATTCAATAACAAATTTGCACAACGCACATAAACATGTTTGTTTTGTGAATAGAGAAAAGTGCGCTAGAAATTATTGATAATAAAATTAATGACTCTCTTTATTGTAATTCCATTCTATTTCAGGCGACAATTGCCGTTATTCAACATTCAAGTCTCCGAGGAATAAAGAAGGGATTTCAAACGACAGTTCACATGGGCAGTATTCGTCAAACAGCTGTTGTAGAAGGCATATTCGGACGTGATTCGCTGAAATCAAATGAAACTGGTTCGTGTTTATTTCGATTCTTAATAAGACCTGAATTCGTCAAGGTAGGAATGTCACTGCTCTTCCGCGATGGAAAGACAAAAGGTGTTGGTGTTGTTACTCAAATTTTTCCATTACACGATGACTAAATGCTTGAATTATTGGATTTTAAAGCACTAAAGAAAGAAAATTTTTATCGCACCGATTTTACTCAACTTTCAATTAGTTTTTTTTTTGATTAATGAAGGATGAAATGAATAAACAGATAAGATGTAGGTAGATAGAACTTAAATTGTAGAGAGAGAGAAAGAGAGAGAGAGAGAGAGAAACTACATTTAAGCTATAACAATGATTATATTTAAAGTGATTGTAAATATTTATTGAAGGAACTAAATAGAAGAAAATTAAGCGAGTAAATGATTTAAGGATGGAATGAGACAAGCTTATAGTGAATATTTAAATGTACAAATAAATTGTATGAAGCCATCCCTCGAATGATGACGACGACAAAAAAAGAAAAAGAAGTATAATTAAACGAATTTCTATCTCAATGAATATTTGTTGTAAATATCGAGCTGTAAAGTCATTATTCTGATGACATAATTGCTTTCCTATTCTTATTTTACTAGTAAATTACTTAATTTAATTTATATTAAAAAAATTGACGCTGGACGTGCTTCTTTCGTTCTTTACAGATACAAAATACATGATTTTTTTTTGATTAGATTTTTAGCTGTGTAAATTCATAACATATTTAAAGGGACTTTTTTCCTTGTGATAAATTTTATTAATTTTTCGTTGTTTCATTAAGATCTTGAAATCTACTGTAATTATAATTATGCTAATAATGAAAGAAGGGAGGAAAAAAAATTAAATAAAAAGAAAATGAAGTGAAATTTAAGAAAATTTAAGAATTTAATGAGATACATCCGAAAATTATTTTACTTTTTTTGTTTACAGTAACTTTCCTCTTATCTTTTTAGCATGCTTTTAATTAAAAATGTTGCTCACGTGCTCGTTTTGGTTTGTTTTGATAATTAGACTAGATATATGCGTCTTTATTTGAACGGCTGGTCTCAAAATAAGATTTTTCTGGTTGCAACTCAAATCCGTTAAAATTCAAATACTTTTTGGACTGTTAAAAATTTAAATATTTTTTCAAATGTTAATAATTGAAGTTTGTTTCGAGGGATTGTTTGAACTATTCATTCACAAAGGAAATAACTTTTGCTTCCAAAAATAAGTTCAAGGCTGTCTGTGTTTACACTTTTTGAGTGATGACTAAGGTCATTGATTACATCCATTTAAAATTTAAAACACCTGCAACAACTTTTAAAATCTAAACAAGTAAGAAACTCTAATAAATGCGCTCTAAGCCATCAAATCCAAAATATTATTCACTATCAGAACTTCCAGAAACTGATAAACCTAAACAATTAATAACTCTTTTAGTCATCATTAATTAATCCTTTTTTTTTTCTTAAACATTGGAAGTTAAGAAGAATGCGAAACAAATAAGCAAACCTGGAATTGTTATTACAATTAATTTCACTAGGGATATACATTAGAAATGGCAGCACGGCAATGTGATTTAACTCAGATTCAGTATGAGTGATTTCTTTAATTAAAAATTCGTTTGACATATAAGCAAGCAGAGATAGAGCAGAGAGCAGAGATGGAAATGATTTTCACTGTGAAAAATGCCGAAATGTAAACATTTTATCTTTAATTCTTCTTCTTTTGTGTGTGTGTATGTATGTGCCTTAGTTAAACAATTAAAGTGTAATCGGTCGTGTGTATAAATTTGTAGATATTTAAGCAACAATGAATGCTATTGATGAGTTCATTTCGCTTTGTTCATCATGACTGTTCATGAACATCTTCATTAATTAAAATCTAAAGCAGTCGATTGTGCTTATGAATGACCAAAGGTGTTTTGAGCAATTAAACATTTTCAATTTGATTCTGTTAAGGAACCTGTCAAATAGGGTGGAAATAAAGGTCGAAAGAATTTTTTCAATAATTTTATTTAAAGGTGTAGATAGAAATAATTGATGCTAGTCATACATAAAAGAAGCTTAGTTCCGAGAACATCAGACTCAACTACCTTAATGAAGAATTTATTAAAATGTTTTGATATGAGAATTTTTAATTTGAAAATAATTTATGAATGGCATGTTTTCATAAAGATTTCTTACTTCCATTATTTTTCATCAAATTTCGTATCATCAGCATTTTCGCTCGGATGCTTTAGTCTTGATTCATTTTGCATTCTTTGTTATTATATTTATTTATTGTAAAATTTGCATGAAATCGTGACAATTGAAAGATTTGATGTAAAGGTTGGTCTATTTTTAAGCTGCTTCAAGCTTGTTACAGTTTTTTATTGTATGCAAGAAACTTTAAATTTCTAATGGTTTTCTAATATTCAAATGTATATATATTATATATTCAATGAAATTCAAAGAAATATTAAAATTGAAATTTAACGTTTCTCAAAAATTCAAAATTTAACGGTTTTCAAAAATTAAAATTCTTCAACAGTTCTCACAAGTTCTCAAAAAAACCAGCATAATTTTCAAATTTTTGAAAACAGTTTTTGATTTGAATTTTTAAAAACCTTTCAATTTCAATTTTAATATTTCTTTGAATTTCTTAAATATCCAACCAGCAATGATTCTTTAAAATGCGCCAACTCTTTAAACATCCTTGAAAAATTTTCTCATTCCAACATGTGCTTAACAGCTTATAGTAAGCAGAAGAAAGTGATTTCCTTTATTTTCTATAAAACAATTAAGACACACACTTTAATTTAAGCACATTTCATTAAATAATAGACGAATTTTATTGGTCAGTTCTTATGACTGTAATAACTCCTGCTGTGTTATCTGCTTTTTGATTCACAACTTGTTCTTTATCGCTCACATATTATATATTCGTGGGTTGAATTAGTAGCTTGATAGAGGATATACGGTGAAAAAAAAAATATTGATATTATTATGAAGATGTTATTCATTGATGTGCGGAATGCTTACTAAAAAGAGTATAATAACATCAGACAAATGTGTGACTGACTGATATGTATAGGATAGAAATGGACACGTTTTTCCTCGCGATACCGTGTAATTATTTCATCAGTAAAGCTGGATGAGAAGAAAAACATTTTCCTTCGCATTTTCCTTTACTGTGCTTGTTTCTCTCCTCGTCATTGAAATAAAATCCAAAAATTCGATTAAAATTTTCTCAGTCGCTCGTGTGCTTTTATCGGCAAAGGATCTCTCCGTCTCGCTCGTATCGTGTACACACAAGAATTATTAAAGAGCATACCAAGTGAGTGAGAGAGTGAGACAGTATATATAACGAAATTATCGTCAATTCTAGTACGGTTGTCTGTGTCGAAGATCAAAAGATAAGATATAATTATTGCAAATTAATTATCAACGTTGAATTATTTTGTTGTTGATTGATGAATTTACAAAAGATAAGGAAGGCATTGAAGCCTGCTCCATGCTAATGAAAAAAGTTTGCCAATATATTTTTACTTTATTTTTTTGACAAAAGACATGAAATTTAATTAATGATTACTTATTATGGAACAAAAGACGCTATTAAAGTGACATTCAACAAGTTGACAAGTTAAAGAAAGTCCTTTGTGGATATAGGAATAACAAATAAGTGTAAGGAAGAAGGTGTGAACAATTATGAGTGAATTACAATTTCCTGATGACTTTATATCAACATCACGGCCAAGCCCCGAAGAATTGGAAGCAAATGAACGGCTTGAGCTGATTGTGTCAATAATTGTGCCAATTTTCTTCTCCTTAATCGGAATTACTGGATTTATTGGAAATCTCTTAGTCATAATTACCGTTTTGTTTAATCAACAAATGAGGAACACGACAAATTTATTAATTTTAAATCTTTCATTTGCCGACTTGCTCTTTATATGCTTCTGCATTCCATTTACTGTGAGTAAATATATATATTTTATTTTCTAGCAATTATAATGTCCCAGGGAGTGCCAATGAAGCGCTATCGATATTTTATTGAGAGACATCTTTCAAAACTTTTTTTTCTTTCCTTATTTTTGCGTGGAATTTTAATATGAGGAATTGAAAGAAGTTTCAATTTTAACAATTTTTAAAACCCAAAATTCATTACTATTGACTTTTAAGATCTTGCTGGTTTCAGCTTTAATTGACTGAATTAAAGTGAATTTCTGGCAGTTTTTGGCTCTTCAATTCACTTCTCAAAGAAATTTTTCTTAAATGACGTAAATTTTCTAAAAAAGGGTTCGTTCAATTATTTCATTACAAGGGTTAGTAGAAGGTCTAGAACATTATTAATTGACGACTTTAAATATTAGACTTAGTCTATTTAGAAGAATCTTCTTTATTGTGTTACACAGTCAGTGAACGGCTCCTAGCAAAATTAATTTGAAGAGCTACTTACATTTGATTTCAATGGAATTTGCTGGATTTATCAAGTTTCATTAATGAATTAATTTTCAACAATTAAGATAAGGGAATGTTGGTAAATTACGTTTCTACTCCCTTTTTATATAACTTTCGTGAAAATTCTTAATATTGTAGAATGTCATAGATTTTCTCAAACCAGACTGGCCTAGATTCTAAAGCTACATACTTTAAATTACAATAATTCAAGTAAGGAATCGTTTACTTATGAATTCCAGGAATTCTATTATTCTTTTTTTCTGACCCCACCCCATCCCTGGACGTCATAAGCTTTTAGATATTTCTTCTTGTTATTAGATCTAGATTCCATTGCTTCTTATGTGTAATTCAGAAAAGACTTATTTTCTAATTAAAGAATGTTTTCAACTATTAAGTTGTCATCAGGCGCTTAGCCAGGGGGTGGATTTGGGGGCAAATCCCCCTTCGTCTTGAGAAATCTTTATTTTGCTAGAGTTTTTATAAAAAATACTCGACCCCCCCCCCCCTCCTAAAAGTTTTCCATACAAAAAAAAATTTTTGTCCCCCCCTCTTCAAATTTCTGGCTACGCCCCTGGTTGTCATACCTGGTAGTTTGATGAAATACATGTTTACAAGTTTTGATTCAATTCCATTCTAGTGCTTCTAAATTTGATCAATTTTGATTTCACAATTGTGATGTCAATTAGTAAATAACAATTTCAAACCCTCACGTACTTACTCTACTTTTAATAGCTAGTATGAGGGATGACATAAAACCTGTGAATTCCTTAAATTTCTATCATTTTGTTACATATATTATATTACAAGATGCAACTATAAGTGCTCTTCAACTAATCCAATCCTCTTCAATTCACATGTAATACTCGTAATACTTATTCCTACTTATTGCCTCTAATTGATAAATGTGCTACAATCTTCTTATTTATTGCAGTGGGATTGAAATAGAGTTTTCAGAAATCAGCTCAAATCTTTGTTGACAAATGAATTAGTTCAAAAAGAGACAATTTAGCTAAAGGCTTATTAAGTAACGCAAAAACTGAACTATTTCATATTTTTTTACCATCAGACCCCCCCCCCTTGTTTTTGTAAGAGCAATGCATAATAATTTTAAGTTGTTTGGGGATTAAAGGAAAGGTGGGGGGTGATCAGATGAGAAAATTGAAGAGAAGGGGGGGAGGGGGGGGGGGGGGAGGGTGAGACAATGTAAAACCATCTGTTCCTAGGTTATTTGGTAGAGTATAGAGTATAAAGACCCATAGCTCTCTCCTCAATTTATATATAAAATTTCGCGGGAAACTCCATTGGCACACGCTTGGTCATAATGTTCATAATTGTTACTTCATTTCTTTTTTAATATTTTGTTTTAGTTATAATATATTCTTTTTTTTTTTATTCTACAAACATTTGAGTGCAGAGCTAAGTTAAATAAACTCGGAGTAAACTTTATTTTGTTTTTCTTTCATTTCTCGTAACTGGAATAGGGAGCAGACTATTCGCTTTCATGGTGGCCATTTGGAAATTTTTGGTGTAAAAGTGTACAATATTTAATCATATGCACAGCCTATATTTCAATTTACACGCTTGTACTGATGTCATTGGATAGATATCTTGCTGTGTGCTTTCCAGTAAATCGAATAAGATCGGAAAGGAACACAATTGTCTCGATACTTTTTATATGGGTAATTGTACTCGTCACATGCTTGCCAGTATTTCATGCACACGGAATTGTCGAGTATATGGATAATGGAAGAAATTTAACATCGTGTACATTCATGAACGACAATGATTTTATGGCTTGGAGTACATTTCACATATCGTTCTTTACAAGCAGTTACCTTATGCCGTTAATCTTTATATCAATTTTATACTTCCTAATGTTATTGCGTCTATGGAAAAGTAATTTAGCACAATCAACAGAATCGAAACGAGGAAAGAAGCGTGTCACCCGCCTAGTCATCGTTATTGTTGCCTGTTTTGCCATCCTTTGGCTTCCCATTCAAACTATTCTTCTTTTAAAGAGTTTGAATCATTATACAGCACAAACTCACTTGACAATTGCACTGCAAATATGTTCTCATATATTGGCTTATGCATCATCTTGCGTCAATCCACTTCTATATGCTTTTCTTAGTGAGAATTTCCGGAAATCTTTCAGAAAGGTAATAAAATTGGATTTTACATGGTCTCTCTATTTTCATTTATATCATATCACACATCGTTACATTTTATTCACAGATAATATACTGCCATCCGTCGAGTCATTCACGCTACCTTCCGACTGCTACAAAATTCACAGCTACTGGCACTTCAGGTAATACATGAAATGGAAGCCACGCGTTAACAGAACGTTCAAAATAAACAATTATCTTATAGTCTAGTTGTACTTGATCTGGTGACGTTCGCGCATTTTATGCTGATTAGCATTTTAATACCTAATTTAACGATTTTTGAGAAATTTGAATTTTTACGGTTTCCAACAATTTAAATTTTTACCGGATTTTAAACATTTGAATTTCTAATGTTCAATTTTTGAACTTAAATTTAAATTTAAAAATGTCGTTAAAAATTCAAATTTCTCAAAGTCGTTAAAAAATTCAGCTTTAAAATTTAATATACTTAGAATGATTAAATCAGAATCAAAAGAAAAGCGAAGGAAATGCGTTTAAAAAAGTATAATAATATAAGATTAAGTAAAATGTAATTATGTGAAAAATTTTATGTAAACTCTACCCATCTGTAAATCTAAAATGCTTTTTATTTATCATGAAAAAAAAGAGTGTGATAATTGATTGATTGACAGCTTTTTTTCTTCCTTCATTATATTTATTTTTATACATAGACTCTTTTTTCAACCACTCTCAATTTATATCTGTTATCGAGAAAGAGAGAACATATAAAACATGCAGCTCATGATTATAAACAATATTTTTATTATTTTCCTCCTCTTTCTCCTCGCGTATCATATTTTCCCCGATATTATATAAATTTATTTAATTTTATTGTTATGTGCAAACATTTTTTTTCATCTTAATTAAATTTGATTAAACACCGATTCACTTATCTAGTCATATAGTCATAAAGAATGTAGCATTTTACGATTGATTATTATTTCCATATTTTATAGCTTTCCAGGAAATGGATTCAAATTATACAAATTATACACTTTAATTGGAAAATTGCGCCAAAAGTCACAAATTTTGATTAAAAGACCCTCTTAAAGCTAAATCTCGTCCTTGAAAGTACAGAAATTTAACCTCGTCAAGTTGAATACCATCCATATCGACTGGATATTTTCATTTGTCCAATAAAAAGTCTTATCATTGTGTTACTTAAACATTACATTAATTAAATTTGTATTTTGTTTCATTAAGCATTGTTTAGCTATACAAGATTATTGAGTTCAAGTTACCCTCATTTTTAAAATTGTCATTATCATTAATGTGCACGTCAGTTAATGTATTTGTGTACAATCAAAAAATATAACGAATTTTATAGATTTGAATTTAAAAA
This sequence comes from Chironomus riparius, assembly GCA_917627325.4. Taxonomy (NCBI): domain Eukaryota; kingdom Metazoa; phylum Arthropoda; class Insecta; order Diptera; family Chironomidae; genus Chironomus; species Chironomus riparius. Next base: position 51,140,047 of record OU895878.1, read on the forward strand.
ATTGTAACTAGCTCAAAGCCATAGAAATGTTGTTGAAACCATACAAATTAATAATTTGATCATAGCTTTCAAAAACATTTGTAAGGTTTTGAAAATTTAAAACATTTAAACCGTCAAATGTGGATTATTTTTGTACGAAAGAAACTATACAGGTATAATAAATTTCCGAATTAATGAACATATTGACTCAATTGTCAAAACATACGTGAGAAAAATCCATATTAATGTTAACAAAATGTCAATGCTAATGACCAAAAAAAATGTAAGAACACCATTATGAAAGTAAACTAGAAAATGGAAAATTTGCTATAAATAAAAAGAAATGTTGGTTTTGACTAGCATTGCAAAAATATTTAATTAACAAACATGTAATTAAAGTTGACGTTAATCTTTTGTTTATATAATCTGAGAATTTTCCTCTTGCTCTCAGCAATGTAAGCGCAGCTACAAAGGTTGAATATCTTTTTGGTAAATTCCAGCTTTTCATTTTACGCGAAAAAAATCTCGTAAAATTATTTTTATTGCAGTTTTTTTTCAACAAAGTCTGCTTTTGCACTGATTTTGACCTGCTGACTTTATTGTTTTTATTATTGGGCCGGAGACCACTTTTTCTTATTTTTCATTAATTTTCTCCATTAAAGCATTTTATATTTTTAACCAGTCTTATAGAACTTGCCGAGACAAAGATTTTAATAACAAATTTAAGTATGTACAATGTCTAGTTCCTTCTGTAGAGCCATTCGAATATCCTTCGATAACGTAGAATTTTCGGGAATGGGTATTTTGAGTAGACAAGACCTCTCATATCTTTTTAATTTAAAGCTTAAACTTAAATATTTCTGCACCAATTTGTGCAAGTTCATCTAGTTGTTCATTCAAATTATCATTTTAAACAATAAAATGATTGGAAGTTACTTAAATTAACACTTTAAATTTCAAAATCTGTAACGATTGTCATTTTTTTGAATTTTCTTGTGTCGGTGAAACAATTTTTTGTCAACAAAAAAAAAATTTCTTTCTAAAATTGCTGCAAACATGCTTAAAACCTTAAGTTGCCAATGATTAAAGGCCAGGAGTATGTTTTTTATGTTCCATTGTGTGTGGCAAAAGCGTTAAAGTTAGGAATCGATGTGTATTAATAGGATTTTCAGATATTAGATTTTGGCAAATATTCTCAAAAATGCGGGAAATTTTAGGAAATTTTCAAATTTTTTTAAACCGTTGCTTTGAAATTCCTTTTATTTTTGACGCAGCCCTATTGCATTAAGAGATGTGGACATTGAGATACAGGATAAAGCTTCTTAATCTTTGAAAAAAATTACTTTAATCAATTGTTGAATCATCAGTTTTGATTAAAGCATCTTTGTGGCGCCTATACAACTCGAGCAATGCGCTCCAACCACAATCCACATTGTGAAAATCTCCGAAAATATTCTTTTCATCTCTTTGATTGGAAAAAAATTGAAGGAAATGAAAGGGAGGAGAGGTAAAAAAAATTACGAAGAGAAAGAACTGATTGATCATATCCTTTATTAAGATCTTAATTGCTAATAATAGAGCTATGTAAACACTTTATCAATATGTATATGACATGAGGAATTTCTTCAGTCGCTTTTTGTTCTCCTTTTTATCATCAACTATCATCATTCCTTATATTCACTCTCGCCTGTTGTTTTCTTTTTGGATATAAATTAAATAAACGAACTGTTCCTGCTAATCCAAATGCTGTTTAAATAAATTATAATTTTTTTCTTCTTTAATTTCAAACATTTTTGACATATTGTTTATGCAATATATTAAATCTTACCGGTAGATATTAAAATCATTCCGTTTCTATTCAATCTCGTCTTTCCTAGAGACTGCCGATAAATGTATACACTTGCAATGTAAAGACCACCCGCTGAAGCTAATCTACATCCTAAGCAGTCGTTGTCATTCTGTTCGGCAGTCATTTTAACTGAAAAATTTATTATTTCACAATATATTTATTTTTTGTTCTAAATGCTTCGTTTATTGAAGAAAAAATACAAAAACAGCTGATTAGGAATGTGTGTGAGTCGTGTAACATAATTTTTTTGTGGCTTATAAATGTTTCGGCATGGGAGGGTGAGGCATTTGATTGAGTTTTGAAACCAAATTGATTGAGAACCATACAATAGTTTTCTAGTTTTAAAATCAATATAACAGCAATTTTTTGGATTTTTGAAAACTAATCAACAGTTATCATATATTTAAAGCTGTTCAATAGCATATTGAGTGGTCGGAAACCATATAAGTGTTTTTCAAGGCGTGGACACTGATTTAATCCCAATAATCCCAAATAATCCCAGGTTTGGGATTATTGGGATTATTAAAATAATTTTAAAATTTTTATATTCACACCGTTTTCACGTGTGAATCTATTGGTTTTGTTCAGATTATAAAATCAGTTTTTTGAATTTTGTGAGGATATGGAGCAAGATAGCTAAAAATGTTCAGAAATGAAAAGTTTGTGCCTTAAATTTCACATCTTTTGCAAAAAACAGATTTTAAATTGGTTGCGGCATTGCTGAGAAAATCGCAAAATATGCTTTCTGTAAGCAAGCAAACAAGCAAGTTAATCAGGAAGAAATCTCAATAACGAGACATTGTAGAGACTTCTAGTTTTTTACATTTGATCCGTGCTACTTTATGGAAGAGCTGTATTGTTTTTAGGCAAGGTAGGAACAGCCGTTGCTTCAGAAAAAGCAAAAAACTTTCCTTTCTTACGAATTTTTCAAATTAAAAGTTCATTGTGATTTTTTTTAATTAAACTTTAAATGAAAAAAATTTTTTTAAACCCTCGAAGAAAAAAGTGACAAAATTGATTTTGACTAGAGTCGCCCCTAGTCCAAAATTGAAAATGTATTTCCTTCTTGGTTCTTTGCTCGAAAAAATTTTAAGATATTTTATTTCTATTTGTTTTAAGCACTAGAATATTTATGCAAAGTTTTAATCCATTTAAATAAACCCTCAAAGAAAAAAGTGGCAAAATTGATTTTGACTAGGGTCGCCCCTAGTCCAAAATTGAAAATGTATTTCCTACTTGGTTCTTTGCTCAAAAAAATTTTAGAATATTTTATTTGTATTTGTTTTAAGCATTAGAATATTTATGCAAAGTTTCAATCTATTTGGATAAACCCTCGAAGAAAAAAGTGACAAAATTGATTTGACTAGGGTCGCCCCTAGTCCAAAATTGAAAATGTATTTCCTTCTTGGTTCTTTGCTCAAAAAAATTTTAGAATATTTTATTTGTATTTGTTTTAAGCACTAGAATATTTATGCAAAGTTTCAATCTATTTGGATAAACCCTCGAAGAAAAAAGTGAGAAAATTGATTTTGACTAGGGTCGCCCCTAGTCCAAAATTGAAAATGTATTTCCTTCTTGGTTCTTTGCTCAAAAAAATTTTTAGAATATTTTATTTGTATTTGTTTTAAGCACTAGAATATTTATGCAAAGTTTCAATTCATTTGGATAAACCCTCGAAGAAAAAAGTGACAAAATTGATTTGACTAGGGTCGCCCCTAGTCCAAAATTGAAAATATATTTCCTTCTTGGTTCTTTGCTCAAAAAAATTTTAAGATATTTTATTTGTATTTGTTTTAAGCACTAGAATATTTATGCAAAGTTTTAATCCATTTGGATAAACCCTCAAAGAAAAAAGTGACAAAATTGATTTTACTAGGGTCGCCCCTAGTCCAAAATTGAAAATATATTTCCTTCTTGGTTCTTTGCTCGAAAAAATTTTTGGATATTTTATTTGTATTTGTTTTAAGCACCAGAATATTTATGCAAAGTTTTAATCCATTTGGATAAACCCTCAAAGAAAAAAGTGACAAAATTGATTTTACTAGGGTCGCCCCTAGTCCAAAATTGAAAATATATTTCCTTCTTGGTTCTTTGCTCGAAAAAATTTTAGGATGTTTTTTTTGTATTTGTTTTAAGCACCAGAATATTTATGCAAAGTTTGAATCCATTTGGATAAACCCTCGAAGAAAAAAGTGACAAAATTGATTTTACTAGGGTCGCCCCTAGTCCAAAATTGAAAATATATTTCCTTCTTGGTTCTTTGCTCGAAAAAATTTTAAGATATTTTATTTGTATTTGTTTTAAGCACTAGAATATTTATGCAAAGTTTTAATCCATTTGGATAAACCCTCAAAGAAAAAAGTGACAAAATTGATTTTACTAGGGTCGCCCCTAGTCCAAAATTGAAAATGTATTTCCTACTTGGTTCTTTGGTCAAAAAAATTTTAGGATGTTTTATTTGTATTTGTTTTAAGCACCAGAATATTTATGCAAAGTTTGAATCCATTTGGATAAACCCTCGAAGAAAAAAGTGACAAAATTGATTTTACTAGGGTCGCCCCTAGTCCAAAATTGAAAATGTATTTCCTACTTGGTTCTTTGGTCAAAAAAATTTTAGGATGTTTTATTTGTATTTGTTTTAAGCACTAAAATATTTATGCAAAGGTTCAATCCATTTGGATAAACCCTCGAAGAAAAAAGTGACAAAATTGATTTTACTAGGGTCGCCCCTAGTCCAAAATTGAAAATATATTTCCTTCTTGGTTCTTTGCTCGAAAAAATTTTAAGATATTTTATTTGTATTTGTTTTAAGCACTAGAATATTTATGCAAAGTTTTAATCCATTTGGATAAACCCTCAAAGAAAAAAGTGACAAAATTAATTTTACTAGGGTCGCCCCTAGTCCAAAATTGAAAATGTATTTCCTACTTGGTTCTTTGGTCAAAAAAATTTTAGGATGTTTTATTTGTATTTGTTTTAAGCACTAAAATATTTATGCAAAGTTTCAATCTATTTGGAAAAACCCTCGAAGAAAAAAGTGACAAAATTGATTTTACTAGGGTCGCCCCTAGTCCAAAATTGAAAATGTATTTCCTACTTGGTTCTTTGCTCAAAAGAATTTTAGGATGTTTTATTTGTATTTGTTTTAAGCACTAGAATATTTATGCAAAGGTTCAATCCATTTGGATAAACCCTCGAAGAAAAAAGTGACAAAATTGATTTTGACTAGGGTCGCCCCTAGTCCAAAATTGAAAATGTATTTCCTACTTGGTTCTTTGCTCAAAAAAATTTTAGGATGTTTTATTTGTATTTGTTTTAAGCACCAGAATATTTATGCAAAGTTTGAATCCATTTGGATAAACCCTCGAAGAAAAAAGTGACAAAATTGATTTTACTAGGGTCGCCCCTAGTCCAAAATTGAAAATGTATTTCCTACTTGGTTCTTTGCTCGAAAAAATTTTAAGATATTTTATTTGTATTTGTTTTAAGCACTAGAATATTTATACAAAGTTTGAATCCATTTGGATAAACCCTCAAAGAAAAAAGTGACAAAATTGATTTTACTAGGGTCGCCCCTAGTCCAAAATTGAAAATATATTTCCTTCTTGGTTCTTTGCTCGAAAAAATTTTAGGATGTTTTATTTGTATTTGTTTTAAGCACCAGAATATTTATGCAAAGTTTGAATCCATTTGGATAAACCCTCGAAGAAAAAAGTGACAAAATTGATTTTACTAGGGTCGCCCCTAGTCCAAAATTGAAAATGTATTTCCTACTTGGTTCTTTGCTCAAAAAAATTTTAGGATGTTTTATTTGTATTTGTTTTAAGCACCAGAATATTTATGCAAAGTTTCAATCTATTTGGATAAACCCTCGAAGAAAAAAGTGACAAAATTGATTTTACTAGGGTCGCCCCTAGTCCAAAATTGAAAATGTATTTCCTACTTGGTTCTTTGCTCAAAAAAATTTTAGGATGTTTTATTTGTATTTGTTTTAAGCACCAGAATATTTATGCAAAGTTTGAATCCATTTGGATAAACCCTCGAAGAAAAAAGTGACAAAATTGATTTTACTAGGGTCGCCCCTAGTCCAAAATTGAAAATATATTTCCTTCTTGGTTCTTTGCTCGAAAAAATTTTAAGATATTTTATTTGTATTTGTTTTAAGCACTAGAATATTTATGCAAAGTTTGAATCCATTTGGATAAACCCTCGAAGAAAAAAGTGACAAAATTGATTTTACTAGGGTCGCCCCTAGTCCAAAATTGAAAATATATTTCCTTCTTGGTTCTTTGCTCGAAAAAATTTTAAGATATTTTATTTGTATTTGTTTTAAGCACTAGAATATTTATGCAAAGTTTTAATCCATTTAGATAAACCCTCAAAGAAAAAAGTGACAAAATTGATTTTGACTAGGGTCGCCCCTAGTCCAAAATTGAAAATGTATTTCCTACTTGGTTCTTTGGTCAAAAAAATTTTAAAATATTTTATTTGTATTTGTTTTAAGCATTAGAATATTTATGCAAAGTTTCAATCCATTTGGATAAACCCTCGAAGAAAAAAGTGACAAAATTGATTTTACTAGGGTCGCCCCTAGTCCAAAATTGAAAATGTATTTCCTACTTGATTCTTTGCTCAAAAAAATTTTAGGATGTTTTATTTGTATTTGTTTTAAGCACTAAAATATTTATGCAAAGTTTCAATCTATTTGGATAAACCCTCGAAGAAAAAAGTGACAAAATTGATTTTACTAGGGTCGCCCCTAGTCCAAAATTGAAAATGTATTTCCTACTTGGTTCTTTGCTCAAAAGAATTTTAGGATGTTTTATTTGTATTTGTTTTAAGCACTAGAATATTTATGCAAAGTTTCAATCTATTTGGATAAACCCTCGAAGAAAAAAGTGACAAAATTGATTTTACTAGGGTCGCCCCTAGTCCAAAATTGAAAATGTATTTCCTACTTGGTTCTTTGCTCAAAAAAATTTTAGGATGTTTTATTTGTATTTGTTTTAAGCACCAGAATATTTATGCAAAGTTTCAATCTATTTGGATAAACCCTCGAAGAAAAAAGTGACAAAATTGATTTTGACTAGGGTCGCCCCTAGTCCAAAATTGAAAATGTATTTCCTACTTGGTTCTTTGCTCAAAAAAATTTTAGAATATTTTATTTGTATTTGTTTTAAGCACTAGAATATTTTTGCAAAGTTTCAATCTATTTGGATAAACCCTTGAAGAAAAAAGTGACAAAATTGATTTTACTAGGGTCGCCCCTAGTCCAAAATTGAAAATGTATTTCCTACTTGATTCTTTGCTCAAAAAAATTTTAGGATGTTTTATTTGTATTTGTTTTAAGCACTAGAATATTTATGCAAAGTTTCAATCTATTTGGATAAACCCTCGAAGTAAAAAGTGACAAAATTGATTTTACTAGGGTCGCCCCTAGTCCAAAATTGAAAATGTATTTCCTACTTGGTTTTTTGGTCAAAAAAATTTTCGAATATTTTATTTGTATTTGTTTTAAGCATTAAAATATTTATGCAAAGTTTCAATCCATTTGGATAAACCCTCGAAGAAAAAAGTGACAAAATTGATTTTACTAGGGTCGCCCCTAGTCCAAAATTGAAAATGTATTTCCTACTTGGTTCTTTGGTCAAAAAAATTTTAGAATATTTTATTTGTATTTGTTTTAAGCATTAGAATATTTATGCAAAGTTTCAATCTATTTGGATAAACCCTCGAAGAAAAAAGTGACAAAATTGATTTTACTAGGGTCGCCCCTAGTCCAAAATTGAAAATGTATTTCCTACTTGGTTCTTTTGTCAAAAAAATTTTAGAATATTTTATTTGTATTTGTTTTAAGCATTAAAATATTTATGCAAAGTTTCAATCCATTTGGATAAACCCTCGAAGAAAAAAGTGACAACATTGATTTTGACTTGGGTCGCCCCTAGTCCAAAATTGAAAATGTATTTCCTACTTGGTTCTTTGCTCAAAAAAATTTTGGAATATTTTATTTGTATTTGTTTTAAGCATTAGAATATTTATGCAAAGTTTCAATCCATTTGGATAAACCCTCGAAGAAAAAAGTGACAAAATTGATTTTACTAGGGTCGCCCCTAGTCCAAAATTGAAAATGTATTTCCTACTTGGTTCTTTGGTCAAAAAAATTTTAGAATATTTTATTTGTATTTGTTTTAAGCACTAGAATATTTATGCAAAGTTTCAATCCATTTGGATTAACCCTCGAAGAAAAAAGTGACAAAATTGATTTTGACTAGGGTCGCCCCTAGTCCAAAATTGAAAATGTATTTCCTACTTGGTTCTTTGGTCAAAAAAATTTTAGAATATTTTATTTGTATTTGTTTTAAGCATTAAAATATTTACGCAAAGTTTCAATCCATTTGGATAAGCCCTCGAAAAAAAAGTGACAAAATTGATTTTACTAGGGTCGCCCCTAGTCCAAAATTGAAAATGTATTTCCTACTTGATTCTTTGCTCAAAAAAATTTTAGGATGTTTTATTTGTATTTGTTTTAAGCACTAGAATATTTATGCAAAGTTTTAATCTATTTGGATAAACCCTCGAAGAAAAAAGTGACAAAATTGATTTTACTAGGGTCGCCCCTAGTCCAAAATTGAAAATGTATTTCCTACTTGGTTCTTTGGTCAAAAGAATTTTAGGATGTTTTATTTGTATTTGTTTTAAGCACTAGAATATTTATGCAAAGTTTCAATCTATTTGGATAAACCCTCGAAGAAAAAAGTGACAAAATTGATTTTACTAGGGTCGCCCCTAGTCCAAAATTGAAAATGTATTTCCTACTTGGTTCTTTGCTCAAAAGAATTTTAGGATGTTTTATTTGTATTTGTTTTAAGCACTAGAATATTTATGCAAAGTTTCAATCTATTTGGATAAACCCTCGAAGAAAAAAGTGACAAAATTGATTTTACTAGGGTCGCCCCTAGTCCAAAATTGAAAATATATTTCCTTCTTGGTTCTTTGCTCGAAAAAATTTTAAGATATTTTATTTGTATTTGTTTTAAGCACTAGAATATTTATGCAAAGTTTTAATACATTTAGATAAACCCTCAAAGAAAAAAGTGACAAAATTGATTTTACTAGGGTCGCCCCTAGTCCAAAATTTAAAATATATTTCCTTCTTGGTTCTTTGCTCGAAAAAATTTTAAGATATTTTATTTGTATTTGTTTTAAGCACTAGAATATTTATGCATAGTTTTAATACATTTAGATAAACCCTCAAAGAAAAAAGTGACAAAATTGATTTTGACTAGGGTCGCCCCTAGTCCAAAATTGAAAATGTATTTCCTACTTGGTTCTTTGGTCAAAAAAATTTTAGAATATTTTATTTGTATTTGTTTTAAGCATTAGAATATTTATGCAAAGTTTCAATCCATTTGGATAAGCCCTCGAAAAAAAAGTGACAAAATTGATTTTACTAGGGTCGCCCCTAGTCCAAAATTGAAAATGTATTTCCTACTTGATTCTTTGCTCAAAAAAATTTTAGGATGTTTTATTTGTATTTGTTTTAAGCACTAGAATATTTATGCAAAGTTTCAATCTATTTGGATAAACCCTCGAAGAAAAAAGTGACAAAATTGATTTTACTAGGGTCGCCCCTAGTCCAAAATTGAAAATGTATTTCCTACTTGGTTCTTTGCTCAAAAGAATTTTAGGATGTTTTATTTGTATTTGTTTTAAGCACTAGAATATTTATGCAAAGTTTCAATCTATTTGGATAAACCCTCGAAGAAAAAAGTGACAAAATTGATTTTACTAGGGTCGCCCCTAGTCCAAAATTGAAAATGTATTTCCTACTTGGTTCTTTGCTCAAAAAAATTTTAGGATGTTTTATTTGTATTTGTTTTAAGCATTAAAATATTTATGCAAAGTTTCAATCTATTTGGATAAACCCTCGAAGAAAAAAGTGACAAAATTGATTTTACTAGGGTCGCCCCTAGTCCAAAATTGAAAATGTATTTCCTACTTGGTTCTTTGGTCAAAAAAATTTTAGAATATTTTATTTGTATTTGTTTTAAGCATTAGAATATTTATGCAAAGTTTTAATCCATTTGGATAAACCCTCGAAGAAAAAAGTGACAAAATTGATTTTACTAGGGTCGCCCCTAGTCCAAAATTGAAAATGTATTTCCTACTTGATTCTTTGCTCAAAAAATTTTTGAATGTTTTATTTGTATTTGTTTTAAGCACTAGAATATTTATGCAAAGTTTCAATCTATTTGGATAAACCCTCGAAGAAAAAAGTGACAAAATTGATTTTACTAGGGTCGCCCCTAGTCCAAAATTGAAAATGTATTTCCTACTTGGTTCTTTGCTCAAAAAAATTTTAGGATGTTTTATTTGTATTTGTTTTAAGCACTAGAATATTTATGCAAAGTTTCAATCCATTTGGATAAACCCTCGAAGAAAAAGTGACAAAATTGATTTTACTAGGGTCGCCCCTAGTCCAAAATTGAAAATGTATTTCCTACTTGGTTCTTTGCTCAAAAAAATTTTAGGATGTTTTATTTGTATTTGTTTTAAGCATTAAAATATTTATGCAAAGTTTCAATCTATTTGGATAAACCCTCGAAGAAAAAAGTGACAAAATTGATTTTACTAGGGTCGCCCCTAGTCCAAAATTGAAAATGTATTTCCTACTTGGTTCTTTGCTCAAAAAAATTTTAGGATGTTTTATTTGTATTTGTTTTAAGCACCAGAATATTTATGCAAAGTTTCAATCCATTTGGATAAACCCCCGAAGAAAAAAGTGACAAAATTGATTTTACTAGGGTCGCCCCTAGTCCAAAATTGAAAATGTATTTCCTACTTGGTTCTTTGGTCAAAAAAATTTTAGAATATTTTATTTGTATTTGTTTTGAGCATTAGAATATTTATGCAAAGTTTCAATCCATTTGGATAAACCCTCGAAGAAAAAAGTGACAATATTGATTTTGACTAGGGTCGCCCCTAGTCCAAAATTGAAAATGTATTTTCTACTTGGTTCTTTGCTCAAAAAAATTTTAGAATATTTTATTTGTATTTGTTTTAAGCACCAGAATATTTATGCAAAGTTTCAATCCATTTGGATAAACCCTCGAAGAAAAAAGTGACAAAATTGATTTTACTAGGGTCGCCCCTAGTCCAAAATTGAAAATGTATTTCCTACTTGATTCTTCGGTCCAAAAAATTTTAGAATATTTTATTTGTATTTGTTTTAAGCATTAGAATATTTATGCAAAGTTTCAATCCATTTGGATAAACCCTCGAAGACGAACAAAAAGTGACAATATTGATTTTACTAGGGTCATCTATAGTCCAAAATTGAATATGTATTTCCTACTTGGTTTTTTGCTCAAAAAAATTTTAGGATGTTTTATTTGTATTTGTTTTAAGCACCAGAATATTTATGCAAAGTTTGAATCCATTTGGATAAACCCTCGAAGAAAAAAGTGACAAAATTGATTTTACTAGGGTCGCCCCTAGTCCAAAATTGAAAATGTATTTCCTACTTGATTCTTCGGTCAAAAAAATTTTAGAATATTTTATTTGTATTTGTTTTAAGCATTAGAATATTTATGCAAAGTTTCAATCCATTTGGATAAACCCTCGAAGAAAAAAGTGACAAAATTGATTTTACTAGGGTCGCCCCTAGTCCAAAATTGAAAATGTATTTCCTACTTGGTTCTTTGGTCAAAAAAATTTTAGAATATTTTATTTGTATTTGTTTTAAGCATTAGAATATTTATGCAAAGTTTCAATCCATTTGGATAAACCCTCGAAGAAAAAAGTGACAATATTGATTTTGACTAGGGTCGCCCCTAGTCCAAAATTGAAAATGTATTTTCTACTTGGTTCTTTGCTCGAAAAAATTTTTAGAATATTTTATTTGTATTTGTTTTAAGCATTAAAATATTTTTGCAAAGTTTCAATCCATTTGGATAAACCCTCAAAGAAAAAAGTGACAAAATTGATTTTACTAGGGTCGCCCCTAGTCCAAAATTGAAAATATATTTCCTACTTGGTTCTTTGCTCAAAAAAATTTTAGGATGTTTTATTTGTATTTGTTTTAAGCACTAGAATATTTATGCAAAGTTTCAATCCATTTGGATAAACCCTCGAAGAAAAAGTGACAAAATTGATTTTACTAGGGTCGCCCCTAGTCCAAAATTGAAAATGTATTTCCTACTTGGTTCTTTGCTCAAAAAAATTTTAGGATGTTTTATTTGTATTTGTTTTAAGCATTAAAATATTTATGCAAAGTTTCAATCTATTTGGATAAACCCTCGAAGAAAAAAGTGACAAAATTGATTTTACTAGGGTCGCCCCTAGTCCAAAATTTAAAATGTATTTCCTACTTGGTTCTTTGCTCAAAAAAATTTTAGGATGTTTTATTTGTATTTGTTTTAAGCACCAGAATATTTATGCAAAGTTTCAATCCATTTGGATAAACCCCCGAAGAAAAAAGTGACAAAATTGATTTTACTAGGGTCGCCCCTAGTCCAAAATTGAAAATGTATTTCCTACTTGGTTCTTTGGTCAAAAAAATTTTAGAATATTTTATTTGTATTTGTTTTGAGCATTAGAATATTTATGCAAAGTTTCAATCCATTTGGATAAACCCTCGAAGAAAAAAGTGACAATATTGATTTTGACTAGGGTCGCCCCTAGTCCAAAATTGAAAATGTATTTTCTACTTGGTTCTTTGCTCAAAAAAATTTTAGAATATTTTATTTGTATTTGTTTTAAGCACCAGAATATTTATGCAAAGTTTCAATCCATTTGGATAAACCCTCGAAGAAAAAAGTGACAAAATTGATTTTACTAGGGTCGCCCCTAGTCCAAAATTGAAAATGTATTTCCTACTTGATTCTTCGGTCAAAAAAATTTTAGAATATTTTATTTGTATTTGTTTTAAGCATTAGAATATTTATGCAAAGTTTCAATCCATTTGGATAAACCCTCGAAGACGAACAAAAAGTGACAATATTGATTTTACTAGGGTCATCTATAGTCCAAAATTGAATATGTATTTCCTACTTGGTTTTTTGCTCAAAAAAATTTTAGGATGTTTTATTTGTATTTGTTTTAAGCACCAGAATATTTATGTAAAGTTTGAATCCATTTGGATAAACCCTCGAAGAAAAAAGTGACAAAATTGATTTTACTAGGGTCGCCCCTAGTCCAAAATTGAAAATGTATTTCCTACTTGATTCTTCGGTCAAAAAAATTTTAGAATATTTTATTTGTATTTGTTTTAAGCATTAGAATATTTATGCAAAGTTTCAATCCATTTGGATAAACCCTCGAAGAAAAAAGTGACAAAATTGATTTTACTAGGGTCGCCCCTAGTCCAAAATTGAAAATGTATTTCCTACTTGGTTCTTTGGTCAAAAAAATTTTAGAATATTTTATTTGTATTTGTTTTAAGCATTAGAATATTTATGCAAAGTTTCAATCCATTTGGATAAGCCCTCGAAAAAAAAGTGACAAAATTGATTTTACTAGGGTCGCCCCTAGTCCAAAATTGAAAATGTATTTCCTACTTGATTCTTTGCTCAAAAAAATTTTAGGATGTTTTATTTGTATTTGTTTTAAGCACTAGAATATTTATGCAAAGTTTCAATCTATTTGGATAAACCCTCGAAGAAAAAAGTGACAAAATTGATTTTACTAGGGTCGCCCCTAGTCCAAAATTGAAAATGTATTTCCTACTTGGTTCTTTGCTCAAAAGAATTTTAGGATGTTTTATTTGTATTTGTTTTAAGCACTAGAATATTTATGCAAAGTTTCAATCTATTTGGATAAACCCTCGAAGAAAAAAGTGACAAAATTGATTTTACTAGGGTCGCCCCTAGTCCAAAATTGAAAATGTATTTCCTACTTGGTTCTTTGCTCAAAAAAATTTTAGGATGTTTTATTTGTATTTGTTTTAAGCATTAAAATATTTATGCAAAGTTTCAATCTATTTGGATAAACCCTCGAAGAAAAAAGTGACAAAATTGATTTTACTAGGGTCGCCCCTAGTCCAAAATTGAAAATGTATTTCCTACTTGGTTCTTTGGTCAAAAAAATTTTAGAATATTTTATTTGTATTTGTTTTAAGCATTAGAATATTTATGCAAAGTTTTAATCCATTTGGATAAACCCTCGAAGAAAAAAGTGACAAAATTGATTTTACTAGGGTCGCCCCTAGTCCAAAATTGAAAATGTATTTCCTACTTGATTCTTTGCTCAAAAAATTTTTGAATGTTTTATTTGTATTTGTTTTAAGCACTAGAATATTTATGCAAAGTTTCAATCTATTTGGATAAACCCTCGAAGAAAAAAGTGACAAAATTGATTTTACTAGGGTCGCCCCTAGTCCAAAATTGAAAATGTATTTCCTACTTGGTTCTTTGCTCAAAAAAATTTTAGGATGTTTTATTTGTATTTGTTTTAAGCACTAGAATATTTATGCAAAGTTTCAATCCATTTGGATAAACCCTCGAAGAAAAAGTGACAAAATTGATTTTACTAGGGTCGCCCCTAGTCCAAAATTGAAAATGTATTTCCTACTTGGTTCTTTGCTCAAAAAAATTTTAGGATGTTTTATTTGTATTTGTTTTAAGCATTAAAATATTTATGCAAAGTTTCAATCTATTTGGATAAACCCTCGAAGAAAAAAGTGACAAAATTGATTTTACTAGGGTCGCCCCTAGTCCAAAATTGAAAATGTATTTCCTACTTGGTTCTTTGCTCAAAAAAATTTTAGGATGTTTTATTTGTATTTGTTTTAAGCACCAGAATATTTATGCAAAGTTTCAATCCATTTGGATAAACCCCCGAAGAAAAAAGTGACAAAATTGATTTTACTAGGGTCGCCCCTAGTCCAAAATTGAAAATGTATTTCCTACTTGGTTCTTTGGTCAAAAAAATTTTAGAATATTTTATTTGTATTTGTTTTGAGCATTAGAATATTTATGCAAAGTTTCAATCCATTTGGATAAACCCTCGAAGAAAAAAGTGACAATATTGATTTTGACTAGGGTCGCCCCTAGTCCAAAATTGAAAATGTATTTTCTACTTGGTTCTTTGCTCAAAAAAATTTTAGAATATTTTATTTGTATTTGTTTTAAGCACCAGAATATTTATGCAAAGTTTCAATCCATTTGGATAAACCCTCGAAGAAAAAAGTGACAAAATTGATTTTACTAGGGTCGCCCCTAGTCCAAAATTGAAAATGTATTTCCTACTTGATTCTTCGGTCCAAAAAATTTTAGAATATTTTATTTGTATTTGTTTTAAGCATTAGAATATTTATGCAAAGTTTCAATCCATTTGGATAAACCCTCGAAGACGAACAAAAAGTGACAATATTGATTTTACTAGGGTCATCTATAGTCCAAAATTGAATATGTATTTCCTACTTGGTTTTTTGCTCAAAAAAATTTTAGGATGTTTTATTTGTATTTGTTTTAAGCACCAGAATATTTATGTAAAGTTTGAATCCATTTGGATAAACCCTCGAAGAAAAAAGTGACAAAATTGATTTTACTAGGGTCGCCCCTAGTCCAAAATTGAAAATGTATTTCCTACTTGATTCTTCGGTCAAAAAAATTTTAGAATATTTTATTTGTATTTGTTTTAAGCATTAGAATATTTATGCAAAGTTTCAATCCATTTGGATAAACCCTCGAAGAAAAAAGTGACAAAATTGATTTTACTAGGGTCGCCCCTAGTCCAAAATTGAAAATGTATTTCCTACTTGGTTCTTTGGTCAAAAAAATTTTAGAATATTTTATTTGTATTTGTTTTAAGCATTAGAATATTTATGCAAAGTTTCAATCCATTTGGATAAACCCTCGAAGAAAAAAGTGACAATATTGATTTTGACTAGGGTCGCCCCTAGTCCAAAATTGAAAATGTATTTTCTACTTGGTTCTTTGCTCAAAAAATTTTTAGAATATTTTATTTGTATTTGTTTTAAGCATTAGAATATTTTTGCAAAGTTTCAATCCATTTGGATAAACCCTCAAAGAAAAAAGTGACAAAATTGATTTTACTAGGGTCGCCCCTAGTCCAAAATTGAAAATATATTTCCTTCTTGGTTCTTTGCTCGAAAAAATTTTAAGATATTTTATTTGTATTTGTTTTAAGCACTAGAATATTTATGCAAAGTTTTAATCCATTTGGATAAACCCTCGAAGAAAAAAGTGACAAAATTGATTTTACTAGGGTCGCCCCTAGTCCAAAATTGAAAATGTATTTCCTACTTGGTTCTTTGCTCAAAAAAATTTTAGGATGTTTTATTTGTATTTGTTTTAAGCACTAGAATATTTATGCAAAGTTTCAATCCATTTGGATAAACCCTCGAAGAAAAAGTGACAAAATTGATTTTACTAGGGTCGCCCCTAGTCCAAAATTGAAAATGTATTTCCTACTTGGTTCTTTGCTCAAAAAAATTTTAGGATGTTTTATTTGTATTTGTTTTAAGCATTAAAATATTTATGCAAAGTTTCAATCTATTTGGATAAACCCTCGAAGAAAAAAGTGACAAAATTGATTTTACTAGGGTCGCCCCTAGTCCAAAATTGAAAATGTATTTCCTACTTGGTTCTTTGCTCAAAAAAATTTTAGGATGTTTTATTTGTATTTGTTTTAAGCACCAGAATATTTATGCAAAGTTTCAATCCATTTGGATAAACCCCCGAAGAAAAAAGTGACAAAATTGATTTTACTAGGGTCGCCCCTAGTCCAAAATTGAAAATGTATTTCCTACTTGGTTCTTTGGTCAAAAAAATTTTAGAATATTTTATTTGTATTTGTTTTAAGCATTAGAATATTTATGCAAAGTTTCAATCTATTTGGATAAACCCTCGAAGAAAAAAGTGACAAAATTGATTTTACTAGGGTCGCCCTTAGTCCAAAATTGAAAATGTATTTTCTACTTGGTTCTTTGCTCAAAAAAATTTTAGAATATTTTATTTGTATTTGTTTTAAGCATTAGAATATTTTTGCAAAGTTTCAATCCATTTGGATAAACCCTCAAAGAAAAAAGTGACAAAATTGATTTTACTAGGGTCGCCCCTAGTCCAAAATTGAAAATATATTTCCTTCTTG
This sequence comes from Chironomus riparius, assembly GCA_917627325.4. NCBI lineage: Eukaryota > Metazoa > Arthropoda > Insecta > Diptera > Chironomidae > Chironomus > Chironomus riparius. The sequence continues at coordinate 51,156,992 of OU895878.1, forward strand.
GTTCTTTGCTCGAAAAAATTTTAAGATATTTTATTTGTATTTGTTTTAAGCACTAGAATATTTATGCAAAGTTTTAATCCATTTGGATAAACCCTCGAAGAAAAAAGTGACAAAATTGATTTTACTAGGGTCGCCCCTAGTCCAAAATTGAAAATGTATTTCCTACTTGGTTCTTTGGTCAAAAAAATTTTAGAATATTTTATTTGTATTTGTTTTGAGCATTAGAATATTTATGCAAAGTTTCAATCCATTTGGATAAACCCTCGAAGAAAAAAGTGACAATATTGATTTTGACTAGGGTCGCCCCTAGTCCAAAATTGAAAATGTATTTTCTACTTGGTTCTTTGCTCAAAAAAATTTTAGAATATTTTATTTGTATTTGTTTTAAGCACCAGAATATTTATGCAAAGTTTCAATCCATTTGGATAAACCCTCGAAGAAAAAAGTGACAAAATTGATTTTACTAGGGTCGCCCCTAGTCCAAAATTGAAAATGTATTTCCTACTTGATTCTTCGGTCAAAAAAATTTTAGAATATTTTATTTGTATTTGTTTTAAGCATTAGAATATTTATGCAAAGTTTCAATCCATTTGGATAAACCCTCGAAGAAAAAAGTGACAATATTGATTTTGACTAGGGTCGCCCCTAGTCCAAAATTGAAAATGTATTTCCTACTTGGTTCTTTGGTCAAAAAAATTTTAGAATATTTTATTTGTATTTGTTTTGAGCATTAGAATATTTATGCAAAGTTTCAATCCATTTGGATAAACCCTCGAAGAAAAAAGTGACAATATTGATTTTGACTAGGGTCGCCCCTAGTCCAAAATTGAAAATGTATTTTCTACTTGGTTCTTTGCTCAAAAAAATTTTAGAATATTTTATTTGTATTTGTTTTAAGCACCAGAATATTTATGCAAAGTTTCAATCCATTTGGATAAACCCTCGAAGAAAAAAGTGACAAAATTGATTTTACTAGGGTCGCCCCTAGTCCAAAATTGAAAATGTATTTCCTACTTGGTTCTTTGGTCAAAAAAATTTTAGAATATTTTATTTGTATTTGTTTTAAGCATTAGAATATTTATGCAAAGTTTTAATCCATTTGGATAAACCCTCGAAGAAAAAAGTGACAAAATTGATTTTACTAGGGTCGCCCCTAGTCCAAAATTGAAAATGTATTTCCTACTTGATTCTTTGCTCAAAAAATTTTTGAATGTTTTATTTGTATTTGTTTTAAGCACTAGAATATTTATGCAAAGTTTCAATCTATTTGGATAAACCCTCGAAGAAAAAAGTGACAAAATTGATTTTACTAGGGTCGCCCCTAGTCCAAAATTGAAAATGTATTTCCTACTTGGTTCTTTGCTCAAAAAAATTTTAGGATGTTTTATTTGTATTTGTTTTAAGCACTAGAATATTTATGCAAAGTTTCAATCCATTTGGATAAACCCTCGAAGAAAAAGTGACAAAATTGATTTTACTAGGGTCGCCCCTAGTCCAAAATTGAAAATGTATTTCCTACTTGGTTCTTTGCTCAAAAAAATTTTAGGATGTTTTATTTGTATTTGTTTTAAGCATTAAAATATTTATGCAAAGTTTCAATCTATTTGGATAAACCCTCGAAGAAAAAAGTGACAAAATTGATTTTACTAGGGTCGCCCCTAGTCCAAAATTGAAAATGTATTTCCTACTTGGTTCTTTGCTCAAAAAAATTTTAGGATGTTTTATTTGTATTTGTTTTAAGCACCAGAATATTTATGCAAAGTTTCAATCCATTTGGATAAACCCCCGAAGAAAAAAGTGACAAAATTGATTTTACTAGGGTCGCCCCTAGTCCAAAATTGAAAATGTATTTCCTACTTGGTTCTTTGGTCAAAAAAATTTTAGAATATTTTATTTGTATTTGTTTTGAGCATTAGAATATTTATGCAAAGTTTCAATCCATTTGGATAAACCCTCGAAGAAAAAAGTGACAATATTGATTTTGACTAGGGTCGCCCCTAGTCCAAAATTGAAAATGTATTTTCTACTTGGTTCTTTGCTCAAAAAAATTTTAGAATATTTTATTTGTATTTGTTTTAAGCACCAGAATATTTATGCAAAGTTTCAATCCATTTGGATAAACCCTCGAAGAAAAAAGTGACAAAATTGATTTTACTAGGGTCGCCCCTAGTCCAAAATTGAAAATGTATTTCCTACTTGATTCTTCGGTCCAAAAAATTTTAGAATATTTTATTTGTATTTGTTTTAAGCATTAGAATATTTATGCAAAGTTTCAATCCATTTGGATAAACCCTCGAAGACGAACAAAAAGTGACAATATTGATTTTACTAGGGTCATCTATAGTCCAAAATTGAATATGTATTTCCTACTTGGTTTTTTGCTCAAAAAAATTTTAGGATGTTTTATTTGTATTTGTTTTAAGCACCAGAATATTTATGCAAAGTTTGAATCCATTTGGATAAACCCTCGAAGAAAAAAGTGACAAAATTGATTTTACTAGGGTCGCCCCTAGTCCAAAATTGAAAATGTATTTCCTACTTGATTCTTCGGTCAAAAAAATTTTAGAATATTTTATTTGTATTTGTTTTAAGCATTAGAATATTTATGCAAAGTTTCAATCCATTTGGATAAACCCTCGAAGAAAAAAGTGACAAAATTGATTTTACTAGGGTCGCCCCTAGTCCAAAATTGAAAATGTATTTCCTACTTGGTTCTTTGGTCAAAAAAATTTTAGAATATTTTATTTGTATTTGTTTTAAGCATTAGAATATTTATGCAAAGTTTCAATCCATTTGGATAAACCCTCGAAGAAAAAAGTGACAATATTGATTTTGACTAGGGTCGCCCCTAGTCCAAAATTGAAAATGTATTTTCTACTTGGTTCTTTGCTCGAAAAAATTTTTAGAATATTTTATTTGTATTTGTTTTAAGCATTAAAATATTTTTGCAAAGTTTCAATCCATTTGGATAAACCCTCAAAGAAAAAAGTGACAAAATTGATTTTACTAGGGTCGCCCCTAGTCCAAAATTGAAAATATATTTCCTACTTGGTTCTTTGCTCAAAAAAATTTTAGGATGTTTTATTTGTATTTGTTTTAAGCACTAGAATATTTATGCAAAGTTTCAATCCATTTGGATAAACCCTCGAAGAAAAAGTGACAAAATTGATTTTACTAGGGTCGCCCCTAGTCCAAAATTGAAAATGTATTTCCTACTTGGTTCTTTGCTCAAAAAAATTTTAGGATGTTTTATTTGTATTTGTTTTAAGCATTAAAATATTTATGCAAAGTTTCAATCTATTTGGATAAACCCTCGAAGAAAAAAGTGACAAAATTGATTTTACTAGGGTCGCCCCTAGTCCAAAATTTAAAATGTATTTCCTACTTGGTTCTTTGCTCAAAAAAATTTTAGGATGTTTTATTTGTATTTGTTTTAAGCACCAGAATATTTATGCAAAGTTTCAATCCATTTGGATAAACCCCCGAAGAAAAAAGTGACAAAATTGATTTTACTAGGGTCGCCCCTAGTCCAAAATTGAAAATGTATTTCCTACTTGGTTCTTTGGTCAAAAAAATTTTAGAATATTTTATTTGTATTTGTTTTGAGCATTAGAATATTTATGCAAAGTTTCAATCCATTTGGATAAACCCTCGAAGAAAAAAGTGACAATATTGATTTTGACTAGGGTCGCCCCTAGTCCAAAATTGAAAATGTATTTTCTACTTGGTTCTTTGCTCAAAAAAATTTTAGAATATTTTATTTGTATTTGTTTTAAGCACCAGAATATTTATGCAAAGTTTCAATCCATTTGGATAAACCCTCGAAGAAAAAAGTGACAAAATTGATTTTACTAGGGTCGCCCCTAGTCCAAAATTGAAAATGTATTTCCTACTTGATTCTTCGGTCAAAAAAATTTTAGAATATTTTATTTGTATTTGTTTTAAGCATTAGAATATTTATGCAAAGTTTCAATCCATTTGGATAAACCCTCGAAGACGAACAAAAAGTGACAATATTGATTTTACTAGGGTCATCTATAGTCCAAAATTGAATATGTATTTCCTACTTGGTTTTTTGCTCAAAAAAATTTTAGGATGTTTTATTTGTATTTGTTTTAAGCACCAGAATATTTATGTAAAGTTTGAATCCATTTGGATAAACCCTCGAAGAAAAAAGTGACAAAATTGATTTTACTAGGGTCGCCCCTAGTCCAAAATTGAAAATGTATTTCCTACTTGATTCTTCGGTCAAAAAAATTTTAGAATATTTTATTTGTATTTGTTTTAAGCATTAGAATATTTATGCAAAGTTTCAATCCATTTGGATAAACCCTCGAAGAAAAAAGTGACAAAATTGATTTTACTAGGGTCGCCCCTAGTCCAAAATTGAAAATGTATTTCCTACTTGGTTCTTTGGTCAAAAAAATTTTAGAATATTTTATTTGTATTTGTTTTAAGCATTAGAATATTTATGCAAAGTTTCAATCCATTTGGATAAACCCTCGAAGAAAAAAGTGACAATATTGATTTTGACTAGGGTCGCCCCTAGTCCAAAATTGAAAATGTATTTTCTACTTGGTTCTTTGCTCAAAAAATTTTTAGAATATTTTATTTGTATTTGTTTTAAGCATTAGAATATTTTTGCAAAGTTTCAATCCATTTGGATAAACCCTCAAAGAAAAAAGTGACAAAATTGATTTTACTAGGGTCGCCCCTAGTCCAAAATTGAAAATATATTTCCTTCTTGGTTCTTTGCTCGAAAAAATTTTAAGATATTTTATTTGTATTTGTTTTAAGCACTAGAATATTTATGCAAAGTTTTAATCCATTTGGATAAACCCTCGAAGAAAAAAGTGACAAAATTGATTTTACTAGGGTCGCCCCTAGTCCAAAATTGAAAATGTATTTCCTACTTGGTTCTTTGCTCAAAAAAATTTTAGGATGTTTTATTTGTATTTGTTTTAAGCACTAGAATATTTATGCAAAGTTTCAATCCATTTGGATAAACCCTCGAAGAAAAAGTGACAAAATTGATTTTACTAGGGTCGCCCCTAGTCCAAAATTGAAAATGTATTTCCTACTTGGTTCTTTGCTCAAAAAAATTTTAGGATGTTTTATTTGTATTTGTTTTAAGCATTAAAATATTTATGCAAAGTTTCAATCTATTTGGATAAACCCTCGAAGAAAAAAGTGACAAAATTGATTTTACTAGGGTCGCCCCTAGTCCAAAATTGAAAATGTATTTCCTACTTGGTTCTTTGCTCAAAAAAATTTTAGGATGTTTTATTTGTATTTGTTTTAAGCACCAGAATATTTATGCAAAGTTTCAATCCATTTGGATAAACCCCCGAAGAAAAAAGTGACAAAATTGATTTTACTAGGGTCGCCCCTAGTCCAAAATTGAAAATGTATTTCCTACTTGGTTCTTTGGTCAAAAAAATTTTAGAATATTTTATTTGTATTTGTTTTAAGCATTAGAATATTTATGCAAAGTTTCAATCTATTTGGATAAACCCTCGAAGAAAAAAGTGACAAAATTGATTTTACTAGGGTCGCCCTTAGTCCAAAATTGAAAATGTATTTTCTACTTGGTTCTTTGCTCAAAAAAATTTTAGAATATTTTATTTGTATTTGTTTTAAGCATTAGAATATTTTTGCAAAGTTTCAATCCATTTGGATAAACCCTCAAAGAAAAAAGTGACAAAATTGATTTTACTAGGGTCGCCCCTAGTCCAAAATTGAAAATATATTTCCTTCTTGGTTCTTTGCTCGAAAAAATTTTAAGATATTTTATTTGTATTTGTTTTAAGCACTAGAATATTTATGCAAAGTTTTAATCCATTTGGATAAACCCTCGAAGAAAAAAGTGACAAAATTGATTTTACTAGGGTCGCCCCTAGTCCAAAATTGAAAATGTATTTCCTACTTGGTTCTTTGCTCAAAAAAATTTTAGGATGTTTTATTTGTATTTGTTTTAAGCACTAGAATATTTATGCAAAGTTTTAATACATTTAGATAAACCCTCAAAGAAAAAAGTGACAAAATTGATTTTGACTAGGGTCGCCCCTAGTCCAAAATTGAAAATGTATTTCCTACTTGGTTCTTTGGTCAAAAAAATTTTAGAATATTTTATTTGTATTTGTTTTAAGCATTAGAATATTTATGCAAAGTTTCAATCCATTTGGATAAGCCCTCGAAAAAAAAGTGACAAAATTGATTTTACTAGGGTCGCCCCTAGTCCAAAATTGAAAATGTATTTCCTACTTGATTCTTTGCTCAAAAAAATTTTAGGATGTTTTATTTGTATTTGTTTTAAGCACTAGAATATTTATGCAAAGTTTCAATCTATTTGGATAAACCCTCGAAGAAAAAAGTGACAAAATTGATTTTACTAGGGTCGCCCCTAGTCCAAAATTGAAAATGTATTTCCTACTTGGTTCTTTGCTCAAAAGAATTTTAGGATGTTTTATTTGTATTTGTTTTAAGCACTAGAATATTTATGCAAAGTTTCAATCTATTTGGATAAACCCTTGAAGAAAAAAGTGACAAAATTGATTTTACTAGGGTCGCCCCTAGTCCAAAATTGAAAATGTATTTCCTACTTGGTTCTTTGCTCAAAAAAATTTTAGGATGTTTTATTTGTATTTGTTTTAAGCATTAAAATATTTATGCAAAGTTTCAATCTATTTGGATAAACCCTCGAAGAAAAAAGTGACAAAATTGATTTTACTAGGGTCTCCCCTAGTCCAAAATTGAAAATGTATTTCCTACTTGGTTCTTTGGTCAAAAAAATTTTAGAATATTTTATTTGTATTTGTTTTAAGCATTAGAATATTTATGCAAAGTTTTAATCCATTTGGATAAACCCTCGAAGAAAAAAGTGACAAAATTGATTTTACTAGGGTCGCCCCTAGTCCAAAATTAAAAATGTATTTCCTACTTGATTCTTTGCTCAAAAAATTTTTGAATGTTTTATTTGTATTTGTTTTAAGCACTAGAATATTTATGCAAAGTTTCAATCTATTTGGATAAACCCTCGAAGAAAAAAGTGACAAAATTGATTTTACTAGGGTCGCCCCTAGTCCAAAATTGAAAATGTATTTCCTACTTGGTTCTTTGGTCAAAAAAATTTTAGAATATTTTATTTGTATTTGTTTTAAGCATTAGAATATTTATGCAAAGTTTCAATCTATTTGGATAAACCCTCGAAGAAAAAAGTGACAAAATTGATTTTACTAGGGTCGCCCCTAGTCCAAATTTGAAAATGTATTTCCTACTTGGTTCTTTGCTCAAAAAAATTTTAGGATGTTTTATTTGTATTTGTTTTAAGCATTAAAATATTTATGCAAAGTTTCAATCTATTTGGATAAACCCTCGAAGAAAAAAGTGACAAAATTGATTTTACTAGGGTCGCCCCTAGTCCAAAATTGAAAATGTATTTCCTACTTGGTTCTTTGCTCAAAAAAATTTTAGGATGTTTTATTTGTATTTGTTTTAAGCACCAGAATATTTATGCAAAGTTTCAATCCATTTGGATAAACCCTCGAAGAAAAAAGTGACAAAATTGATTTTACTAGGGTCGCCCCTAGTCCAAAATTGAAAATGTATTTCCTACTTGGTTCTTCGGTCAAAAAAATTTTAGAATATTTTATTTGTATTTGTTTTAAGCATTAGAATATTTATGCAAAGTTTGAATCCATTTGGATAAACCCTCGAAGAAAAAAGTGACAAAATTGATTTTACTAGGGTCGCCCCTAGTCCAAAATTGAAAATGTATTTCCTACTTGGTTCTTTGGTCAAAAAAATTTTAGAATATTTTATTTGTATTTGTTTTAAGCATTAGAATATTTATGCAAAGTTTCAATCTATTTGGATAAACCCTCGAAGAAAAAAGTGACAAAATTGATTTTACTAGGGTCGCCCCTAGTCCAAAATTGAAAATATATTTCCTTCTTGGTTCTTTGCTCGAAAAAATTTTAAGATATTTTATTTGTATTTGTTTTAAGCACTAGAATATTTATGCAAAGTTTTAATCCATTTGGATAAACCCTCGAAGAAAAAAGTGACAAAATTGATTTTACTAGGGTCGCCCCTAGTCCAAAATTGAAAATGTATTTCCTACTTGGTTCTTTGGTCAAAAAAATTTTAGAATATTTTATTTGTATTTGTTTTAAGCACTAGAATATTTATGCAAAGTTTCAATCCATTTGGATAAACCCTCGAAGACGAACAAAAAGTGACAATATTGATTTTAATAGGGTCATCTATAGTCCAAAATTGAATATGTATTTCCTACTTGGTTTTTTGCTCAAAAAAATTTTAGGATGTTTTATTTGTATTTGTTTTAAGCACCAGAATATTTATGCAAAGTTTGAATCCATTTGGATAAACCCTCGAAGAAAAAAGTGTCAAAATTGATTTTACTAGGGTCGCCCCTAGTCCAAAATTGAAAATGTATTTCCTACTTGGTTCTTCGGTCAAAAAAATTTTAGAATATTTTATTTGTATTTGTTTTAAGCATTAGAATATTTATGCAAAGTTTCAATCCATTTGGATAAACCCTCAAAGAAAAAAGTGACAAAATTGATTTTACTAGGGTCGCCCCTAGTCCAAAATTGAAAATGTATTTCCTACTTGGTTCTTTGGTCAAAAAAATTTTAGAATATTTTATTTGTATTTGTTTTAAGCATTAGAATATTTATGCAAAGTTTCAATCTATTTGGATAAACCCTCGAAGAAAAAAGTGACAAAATTGATTTTACTAGGGTCGCCCCTAGTCCAAAATTGAAAATATATTTCCTTCTTGGTTCTTTGCTCGAAAAAATTTTAAGATATTTTATTTGTATTTGTTTTAAGCACTAGAATATTTATGCAAAGTTTCAATCCATTTGGATAAACCCTCGAAGAAAAAAGTGACAATATTGATTTTGACTAGGGTCGCCCCTAGTCCAAAATTGAAAATGTATTTTCTACTTGGTTCTTTGCTCAAAAAAATTTTAGGATGTTTTATTTGTATTTGTTTTAAGCATTAGAATATTTATGCAAAGTTTCAATCCATTTGGATAAACCCTCAAAGAAAAAAGTGACAAAATTGATTTTACTAGGGTCGCCCCTAGTCCAAAATTGAAAATATATTTCCTTCTTGGTTCTTTGCTCGAAAAAATTTTAAGATATTTTATTTGTATTTGTTTTAAGCACTAGAATATTTATGCAAAGTTTGAATCCATTTGGATAAACCCTCGAAGAAAAAAGTGACAAAATTGATTTTACTAGGGTCGCCCCTAGTCCAAAATTGAAAATATATTTCCTTCTTGGTTCTTTGCTCGAAAAAATTTTAAGATATTTTATTTGTATTTGTTTTAAGCACTAGAATATTTATGCAAAGTTTTAATACATTTAGATAAACCCTCAAAGAAAAAAGTGACAAAATTGATTTTGACTAGGGTCGCCCCTAGTCCAAAATTGAAAATGTATTTCCTACTTGGTTCTTTGGTCAAAAAAATTTTAGAATATTTTATTTGTATTTGTTTTAAGCACTAGAATATTTATGCAAAGTTTCAATCCATTTGGATAAGCCCTCGAAAAAAAAGTGACAAAATTGATTTTACTAGGGTCGCCCCTAGTCCAAAATTGAAAATGTATTTCCTACTTGATTCTTTGCTCAAAAAAATTTTAGGATGTTTTATTTGTATTTGTTTTAAGCACTAGAATATTTATGCAAAGTTTCAATCTATTTGGATAAACCCTCGAAGAAAAAAGTGACAAAATTGATTTTACTAGGGTCGCCCCTAGTCCAAAATTGAAAATGTATTTCCTACTTGGTTCTTTGCTCAAAAGAATTTTAGGATGTTTTATTTGTATTTGTTTTAAGCATTAGAATATTTATGCAAAGTTTCAATCTATTTGGATAAACCCTCGAAGAAAAAAGTGACAAAATTGATTTTACTAGGGTCGCCCCTAGTCCAAAATTGAAAATGTATTTCCTACTTGGTTCTTTGCTCAAAAAAATTTTAGGATGTTTTATTTGTATTTGTTTTAAGCATTTAAATATTTATGCAAAGTTTCAATCTATTTGGATAAACCCTCGAAGAAAAAAGTGACAAAATTGATTTTACTAGGGTCGCCCCTAGTCCAAAATTGAAAATGTATTTCCTACTTGGTTCTTTGGTCAAAAAAATTTTAGAATATTTTATTTGTATTTGTTTTAAGCATTAGAATATTTATGCAAAGTTTTAATCCATTTGGATAAACCCTCGAAGAAAAAAGTGACAAAATTGATTTTACTAGGGTCGCCCCTAGTCCAAAATTAAAAATGTATTTCCTACTTGATTCTTTGCTCAAAAAATTTTTGAATGTTTTATTTGTATTTGTTTTAAGCACTAGAATATTTATGCAAAGTTTCAATCTATTTGGATAAACCCTCGAAGAAAAAAGTGACAAAATTGATTTTACTAGGGTCGCCCCTAGTCCAAAATTGAAAATGTATTTCCTACTTGGTTCTTTGCTCAAAAAAATTTTAGGATGTTTTATTTGTATTTGTTTTAAGCACTAGAATATTTATGCAAAGTTTCAATCCATTTGGATAAACCCTCGAAGAAAAAGTGACAAAATTGATTTTACTAGGGTCGCCCCTAGTCCAAAATTGAAAATGTATTTCCTACTTGGTTCTTTGCTCAAAAAAATTTTAGGATGTTTTATTTGTATTTGTTTTAAGCACCAGAATATTTATGCAAAGTTTCAATCTATTTGGATAAACCCTCGAAGAAAAAAGTGACAAAATTGATTTTGACTAGGGTCGCCCCTAGTCCAAAATTGAAAATGTATTTTCTACTTGGTTCTTTGCTCAAAAAAATTTTAGAATATTTTATTTGTATTTGTTTTAAGCATTTGAATATTTATGCAAAGTTTCAATCCATTTGGATAAACCCTCGAAGAAAAAAGTGACAAAATTGATTTTACTAGGGTCGCCCCTAGTCCAAAATTGAAAATGTATTTCCTACTTGGTTCTTTGGTCAAAAAAATTTTAGAATATTTTATTTGTATTTGTTTTAAGCATTAGAATATTTATGCAAAGTTTCAATCTATTTGGATAAACCCTCGAAGAAAAAAGTGACAAAATTGATTTTACTAGGGTCGCCCCTAGTCCAAAATTGAAAATGTATTTCCTACTTGGTTCTTTGGTCAAAAAAATTTTAGAATATTTTATTTGTATTTGTTTTAAGCACTAGAATATTTATGCAAAGTTTCAATCCATTTGGATAAACCCTCGAAGACGAACAAAAAGTGACAATATTGATTTTACTAGGGTCATCTATAGTCCAAAATTGAATATGTATTTCCTACTTGGTTTTTTGCTCAAAAAAATTTTAGGATGTTTTATTTGTATTTGTTTTAAGCACTAGAAAATTTATGCAAAGTTTCAATCTATTTGGATAAACCCTCGAAGAAAAAAGTGACTAAATTGATTTTGACTAGGGTCGTCCATAGTCCAAAATTGAAAATTGATTTTCTATGGTGTACTTAGGTCAGAAAATTTTTTTGGATGTATTATTTGAATTGACATAATTCTGACATAAATCACACACCAATATTATTTTTTTTAATGCATAGCTTAAAAAAAATCGAAAGCTAAAATTTTGACTACCCAACCTGAATTTTTTCTTACTACCTTAGCACAGTAATCATCAAACTCCAACAAAACTAGTAATAAAGCCAAAAATTTCCGTAGACTGATGTTGTAAAATGGACATTACTTGGGACACTAGTAAATACAACTAAAAACTCTGAGTTAATGTCTAATCCTATTCCAGAAACCGATTGTTTAAATAAATCAGTTAAAATTCTATGAAAAATTATTTTATATGATCGAATTTATATTTTGGTACTCGACAAACACTTCAAAATGATATATTTTCACATTGTTTAAACTTTACAAGTCACAATGGCTTTAAAAACATATTTCTTTCGGTTCATTTCCTCAAAAAATTCAAAATATTTGAATAATTTTTTCTCCAATAATCCTGAATAATCCCAGCGTATTTTTGAGTGTCCACGCCTTGGTGTTTTTATTGTTCGAGAGCCGTGCAACAGCAATTAAAACTTCAAAACCTTACAAAAGAAATTTTCAAAATCGTTAGATTCAAACATTTCAAATCCGTTAAAAAGTTATATGCTTGACAAAAACTTAACAAGTCAATCAATTGCACAACTCAAATACCTATTAATCCATAATCTTATCAAGAGTAATAAAAATAAATTAAATAAAGTTCAATAAAATGCCTCCAAAACAAATATAATCACCCTTAAGTTCCATTCATAATATTTTTATAGGATTGCTGATCATCAAGCATTTTCAGGAATACGCGATACTTTCGAGAATGATAATCAAATGAATTTACGTCAGCTTCAATCTGATAAGCATCATTTTTTAATTCATTAATAGCAGTTTTTAAGTTAGGGAATATTTTACTGGCAGTAGCACCCAAAATTGCAGCACCTAATAAGACACTCTCAGGCTCATTGGATATTAAAACTGGAATGCTGCAAACATCTGCTGTTGTTTGTATAAAAAGTTTATTTTTTGAGAGCCCACCACAAATTAGAATTGATTTAAATTCATTACGACCAGCTTTATAAAGGGATTCAATGATGTGCTTAGTGCTGTACGATAATGCTTGAATCATTGCCAAATAAGTAATAAATATTGAATTGTGCATAGTAAGGCCACAAATCATTCCCGTTAATGTGCTGTCAGCTACAGGGCTTCGATTTCCGTGAAAGTCAGGATAAATGTGAAAATCTTTAGTCAGTTCATGGAATGTCTTTAAGCTAGCTGAAGTCGATAGCTTTAAAATTTCATCATAAAGATAATCATGAATGTTTTGTCCATTCAAGTCGTTTAATGTCTTTTGATAGTCAGGATGAGTACTTAAAATGTAGTCAATCAACACCCCAGACGCAGATTGACCACCTTCTGAGAGGAAGTAGTTAGGAATGAGAGCATTCTTATATGGACCCCATACACCTTTTGTAAAAAGAATATTCTCAGTAATTGACATGTGACATGATGACGTTCCAGCTATTAAAACTAATTTTGATGTCAAATCTACGTCACTTAATTTATTAGTCGTTGATCCAATTAATCCGAGTCCCCCAGCATGAGCATCAATTATGGAAGTTGCAACGGATATTCCATTAATTAAATTCATGTCATTTGCAGCTTCATTGCTTAATTTGCCTACAAAATCACCAGGAAACAGAATGTCATTGCCAATTTTTGAATAATTGTCTTCTGTCAGCTCCTTTAATCCAATTGATTCAAAATAATCTTGTGGAAATTGTCCTTTAACTGCATCGTAGTTCCATTTACACGTCAGTGAACAAATTGACCTTGAAGTCTTTCCAGTAGCTTTAAATGTGAGAAAGTCAGGCAAGTCAAATGCATAATGGATATTATTGTATGAATCGAGCATGTTCCTTTTAAGCCATAAAAGTTTTGGTATTTCCATTTCTAATGAGACTTTTCCACCAACGTATTTTAAGCAATCATGTCCAAGAGAATTAATAAAGTCCGCTTCCTTTTCTGCTCTATGATCTAGCCACATTATAATGTTCTGATCATTATTATTTGTAGGACTTGCAGACAATGGCTCATTATGCTTGTCTAATAGTACTAATGAGCATGTAGCATCGAAACCAATTCCCTTGATTTCAGATTTGTCAATTATATCGGCCGTGACATTCTTGACACATTCACAGACCTTGTCCCATATGTTTTTTGATGATTGTTCAAAATAGCTTGTTTTTGGCTTAAAAATCGTTATTGGTTCTGCATGATACTTTATCAACTTTCCACCACCATTCTCGACTTTTTTGACAAGTCCTGCTCGTACCGAGGAAGTTCCAACGTCAACCTAAATCAAAAATATTGACGTAAAGCTTGAATGATAATTAAATTATGTTTATAATTTACACCAATGAAGTACATTTCGTTCCTGTCTACTCAAATGCTCTCTTTAAACTAATTGACAGGCACGGTCAGCAAGTTAATCTTATCAATACTGTTAATTCACATTTAATTTGCTACTCAAATATTTTTGATTGTCTTGGAGATAAGCATACCATTATATTAGCTACTTATTGGCACATACATAAACTTTTTTGTGCATTATGTCTATGTATATGGAACTGGTACATACATCAATTTAGAGTCTCACACATTCAAAATTCAAGTCTTCAATTAGCTTAAACTTAATTTCTTTATTTCATCGCCTAAGGTACTTGCATTGTCATTAACATTAAAATTAAACAAAAATCCTGTAGATTCAGGCTGATTACTGCTTTGCTCAATCTTCCTTTTCAAGAACTTTCCAGCTGATTTAGACTCACTATCAACTTCAAAACTGAGATTTGCACTTTTCTTGACCTCCTCTTCATCCTTTGCCATTTTTGCTTTGTAATCCTTAAAGTAACTCTTCATTAACTGTATCTTTTCTATTTTAGTGACGTTCGGCTTTCTCAGAATATTAATTGCCTTTATACTTTCGTGTTCTGTGGATTTTATTAATATTAGCTTGTGTCACTTCCAGTATTCCTTAATATTCAGTCATTACTACTTACTTTTAGCATCATTGAGTTTTCCGGAACTGATCAATTTCTCAAATTGTGTTATACACCAAAGAATTTCCTGATCAAACTTTAATTCTAATTCTATAGACTCAGCTGTGTTATTTTCACTATTAACTTGAAGCAATTGAGGTGGTTTTGACTTATTAGGCTTAATATTCCTCTTTGGAGGCATTGTTTATTTCTAAGCATGTGAATTTAATACTTACATACACAACTTCACGTTATTAATAGGGATGAAATAAGTTTCTTTTATATTCTCACCGTTTTACTTGACTTCTGTTGGATTTAATTACTTGCTTAGTCTGATTGATCGATTTAAAACTGGATTAAGTTCAAAGCGTTATATTTTTGTTTACTATTTTGAACAAAAATTCAATATTTTTAAAGTTTATAATAATTATTTAAATTAAATACTTTACAGGCTGAAAAGCCTCAATAATTCATTTCGTGTAGAACGGTGTGACACTAGCCGTCTCTTTTGTTTACAAATACAGCATGGTTCGCTTCAAAAATAGGTGAAAAAACAATTCAATGAATTTTAATAGAAAACTAGCATTAATTAATGTCATTTTTAGATATATCCTTATTCAAGTCAAATCTGAGAAGAATCTAAAACTGACAGCTGCAGAACTAGCAGATACACTTAGAAAAGCAGCACATAAACATTATGGAGATTTTGGATTAGCTTCAGTCAGCAATTTAAATGTAAAGTTATTCTACGATAGACGAAAATTGGCTATAGTTCGAGCATCTCATGGTCCACATAGATTTATTACAAGCATATTACCATTAATCAATAAGGCTGGAAAAGAATTGGCTCAATTGAAGATTCTTTATGTAGGAGCAACAATCAGACAATGTAAAAAGTTTGTGCTTAATTATAACAATAATGTATTAAGAAAGATCATTGGAACATTCAATAGTGAGGCTGAAAAGAAGGAATTTACAGACGAAGTATCCAATTCATTAGAGAATTAATTAATTAATTATGGATTTATTAATAAAAATATAAAAATCTCAAAAAAAAAATATATTCGTATAAATAATGTAAAAACGTGTAAGTAAGGCTTAGACTAAGGAAGAACTGGGAATGTAGTTATTAGTATTATTAGAATTTCCATTTTCATCAGTACTATTGTTATTATTGCTCATGGAATGTAAATGTTGATGATAAGTTTGATTTAATTGCTTTCTAGCTTTAAGTAGCTTGTCCAGCAATATAAAGTTATTGTCACTGATGTTATTTTGTACCTTTAAGTCTCCATTCTCTTCGTCCGGTTGAGTTTTGAATAAATTGTCAGCATAGTTTTCAATATCATACGTTAGTTCCGTATTAATAGCGATGGCATTTCTAGAACGTCCCACACCACGATTCCATAAAATTTGATTCTCATTGCCATTTATGTCATGATGCGAATATTGATCAGATGTATAGTTAGAGCTTAAAATAGTTTCTTGAACTTTTGAGACAAGTCGATCGATCTCACACGAATCAACTTCGTCAATATCAGACGGTGAATATTGATATCTATTTCTATGTCCATCACTTCCATCATGATTAAAGAAACTATTGACATACAAGTCTCCTGATGATAATACAGAAGTTGGCTTTGTGATGGCACTTTTTATTTTCTTTGTACTTCTTTTGGCACTGTGTGAGACATTCACATGATCTTTAATGACATCAGGATTATGCGAACTTATCATAACATCTTCTTCGCTTGCCAGAAGTGATTTGGCAATTTTCTCCATTTCCATTTCAATATTTTGATTGCTATTAATGCTCGGTGACGTTACAGAGTCGTTTGCATATGTAGTAAATTGCTGTTGCTGTTGAAACTTTCTCATAAATGCTTCGTCATACAATGGATTATCATTATTGCTCATTGATCCATCATCATCGTCATTACTGATGTCTGTATAGCTATCATCATTTTCTAATTCAGCATCAATTGTATTTTGGCTCTTAATGTCATCATGTCTTCTTGAACTAGCTCTAAGAACTTTAATTGTTTCACGACGTCCTGCCCTTTGACTCTCGGATGATTGATGATCAGATCGATGGACATCAACTGGAATCTCTTTTGTGACAAATTCACTACTTTGTGGACTTTGTAAATCAGATCTTGCTTCTGGATAGACTTTTGTCAGCCATTTCTCTAAATGAATTTGTTTATTCTTATCTCCAACAATTTTAAGTAATGGATATAATGGATCTTTATCTCGATCTTTACTCTTTTCACGCTGATGATACTTTCGATCAGTCTTTTCAATTTTTGTCGTAAGCTCAACAATTTTCTTATTAAGCTTGTCATTTGCTTTATCGACATACTTCTGGATGTTCTTACAATGTTCAATCATGGCTTCTTTTGAATATGGTGCACAACTACATCGATTGATTCCTAAAGCTCCTTTTCGAATATTTCCAGCTAGATCTAGGTAATAAATTTCACCAACTTGTAAAGGCTCTTTCGGTAAAGTTTGTAATTTAGGAGATGGAAATTTTCGTGGATCTGGATAATAATGACATCCATAAGGCGATGTAAGTTGAGTTGGAAGATCTTTATCATTATTACTATTATTATTTTTAAGCTTATAGTTACTTTTGTCATTACTAATATTATGTGGCAAGCATTGATGATTCGTACTGGATTTACTTTTCCTTAAACTATCACGAATTAATTTCTTATCAATTTTATCTGGCTGAGTATCGATGATTTCTAAAATCTCTTGAAAATTCTTTCGTTTGGCGATATCGCGAGGCGTTTCATTTTGATTATTTCGGAACTGCATAGCACCGGCTTCAACCAGTAGCTTTGTTAACTTTCTACGTCCAATTGCAGCACTTATGTGTAGTGGAGTGTCATGATTATGATTAAAAGCATCAATATCACATTTTGCAGATATGAGGATCCTTAAAACTCCTGCATGACCATACCGAACTGATGTATGAAGTGGAGAATCTCCATAATCATTTTGAATTGTTGTTGAACATCCAGCATATAACAATTCTCTTGTACTCTGATTGTGTCCATTTTGACTGGCTAAATGAAGTGCTGTAAATCCACAAAAGTTTGGACGATTAATAAACTGCTGTTTCTTCTTATTAAGCTTCTCTTTGTTACTATTGTCGTCAATATCCTTTGGATATACATTACACAATAGCTTTACACATCGACTATAGCCTTTCCAAGCTGCTTCATGTAAAAGTGTATTTCCGTGCTGTAAACAAATTTATTATTGGATATTGAAGTCAGTAATTAGGGCAAATTTTTAAGCATAAAACTTACAGCTAAAGTTGCAACATTCCGCTCTTCCTTTCCTTCCAATAATAATCTCTGTAAAGCAACATCATCTCCACAAGAAATGACATCAAATAATGTTCTATTATTACTTCTACTCAGATCCATTAATTATTTTGCATTGTTTTCTTTCCAATTATTTTGATACACTTGTTCTACTTTCGATTTCTCCTTAATTATGACATAAAATCAGTCAATTTCTATGTCATTCTGTTATTCTTAATGTTATTAATTGCTAATTCAACTTTTAAGCTAGTTATTTGCTTCGAAAACTCGACAAATTTAATTAAATTCACTAATTTTGCAACTTTTGACTTTTTATTTTTTCAACATAAACGAGCTCAACTGTTGATTCTTGGGTAAATCGCGCTAATTTCTGCGACTGCATTCTTCTCAACTTGTTCCTTAATAGTTTTGCTTGCTTGTCTGTCAACTGATTTGTTCCTGTTTATTTATTTTAATTGAATTAAGTAACTTAGAATTGATTAATAGACTAAGATAATCCAGCTGATACAGTGCAAAGGAACTGCTCATATTCATCAAGTATTAAGACATTTGAACATGCTTGACGGACACTAAAAGCGAATACGTAAACAAATTTTGAATGAACCTTTTAAAATAATTAAGTATCTCTATTACTATTATGTGATTCTATGTGCTGCATGTAAATTCTGTAACTATGAAGGTTGTATTAATAAAATCAGAAAGTGATGGTCCTGATAAATTCGTAGAAAAGCTTCAAAAAAACAGTTTTAATGTGACGTCAATTTCTTCAATTGACTTTCAGTTCAAAAATCTTGATAAATTAAATGATATCCTTAAGAATCACTCAGACTCTTATGATGGAATGATCTTTACAAGTCCAAGAGCTGTGCATGCTTTGAAAAATGCTGTTGAACAAAATGATTCGACAATTTTAAATGACTGGATCTTGAAAGATTTCAATTATAGTGTCGGTGAAGGCACTTATACGCTAGTTGATATGCTGTTGAACATGAAAACTAAAGGAAAGGAGGCTGGAAATGCATTGAAATTGTCATCAATTATTGCTAATGACTTTAAGAATCGATTTGATAAAAGGAAGTTGCTGTTTGTTTGCGGAAACTTAAAACAGGACATTTTGGAAAGAAATCTCAAAGACAACGCAATAGATCTGGATGTAATTGAAGTTTATGAGACGATTCAGCATCCAAATTTGGACAGTTCAATTAATGAGTTAAAGGATGTTCAATTTCTTGTCTTCTTCAGTCCATCGTCAGTTAATTTCTCACTGCCACTAATAAGCAAGCATGGAATAGACATAAGTTCTATAAAGATTATCGCTATTGGACCGTCAACTGAAAAATGTCTATCTAGCAATAATATTAAATGTTATGTCTGTGACAAACCATCACCAGAAAGTCTAATAAATTTCATCAAGAGCTGTGTATAGGAACTAGAACTATTTTATGTCCATTAAATTTTAACATACAATTATTATTTTATTAAAATATGAACAACATGTGACTACATATCTAATAAAATCATTGCTTCTTTCTTTTCAAGCGTATAATTCTCTCTAATGTGCTTTCTTTGCCTAAAATCTCCATCATTTCAGCAACACCTGGACCTTCCTTTAATCCACTGAGCATTTTTCGAAGGTTTTTCATGAAATTTGCAAAAATCAACTGTTTCTCGCCTGAAAATTCCTTCAAGATAGTCTGAAGATTTGTTTTACTAAAGTTTTCATCCTTAAGTTCCTCGACTAGTGAATCAATGATTTCTGCAAGTGAATTTGAGTTTGATGAATTAAAATAAGTTTTGAAATTATGGGGATTAATAATTAAATCCAATGATTTAAATTTAATCCTGAGATTATTCTTGTTTCATAAAAAGTTACCTTCGTTTATCTCGACTTCCTTATCTTTAGTTAATTTCGGTAACACCCATAAAAACGACAAATTCTCTTCTGCTAATTCATTGATACTACTTATGCGCTTTGTGGACCATTTTAATACATTATAAATATGCTCATCGTCCAAATCTAATTCCTCGGCATTCAATGGATATTTTTCTTTAATTAATTTACGTACTTGCTGAATAAGTACATTACGGTTCTCAATATTGTCAAGTTTATTAATTAATTCAAGTCTATTGAGATCCTTTAAAAGTTCAGGATTTAATCGCGTTGAATTTGAATTAATTCGTTCGATATCAAATTTCTCAGTCAATTCGTTCTTATTATAACAGTATAAACGCTCATTTGGATCACGATTAAAACCTCCACCAGCTTGTGTGATGTAATTAATTAGTGCTTCTGGAAATATTCCACGTTCTCGATAATATTGTAGCTTTATGTCATTTTGTCGTTTACTAAGCTTACTTCCGTCAGCATTCATTATTAATGGTAAGTGTGCAAATGACGGAGGTGTCCAATTAAAGGCTCTATATAACATTAAGTGTTTTGGTGTTGAAATTTGCCATTCAACACCTCTCAAAACGTGCGTTACTTCCATTAAGTGATCATCGACGACATTAGCGAAATGGTAAGTAGGAAATCCGTCAGCTTTGAGGATAACAGGATCTCCTTCATTTTGTGCTACATAATATACGAAATTTCCATAAACCAAGTCATTGTATGCTTCTCCCGTATCATTCAACTTAAATCTGATGCAATATTGATCCCCTCTTGCGATTTTTTCGGCTATTTGAACCGGCGTGAGATGCCTTTAAGATTTAAACTAGAGATAACAGTAATAATTGAGTAAAAATCGAGCCTACCTGCATCTGTTATCATATTTTGGAATTTGTCTTGTCTTTATCGCTTCCTTTCTCAGTAATTCTAATCTTCGTTCGGTACAAAAGCAGTGATAAGCATGTCCACTTTCAAGAAGCTGTTTAATGTATTTTTGGTAAACGTCAAGTCTCTGACTTTGGATGTAAGGTCCGAAATCTCCACCATAAAATGGTCCTTCATCTGCCTTCATGCCTGACCATTCCAAATCCTCAATCATTTGTTCAACAGCTCCATCGACGAGTCTATTTTGATCTGTATCTTCTATTCGCAAAATGAACTTCCCATTATGTGCTTTCGCAAACAGATAGTTAAATAATGCTGTCCGCAAGCCACCAAGATGTAAAAATCCTGAAATAAGTTATAGGATATTATGCTATTATGCCTGATCTTTTCTTGGCATGAAAATTTTTCTTAAAATGTCATTTAAATCACTTGCCTGTTGGTGACGGAGCAAATCTCACACGTACTTCCTTTTTCGTACTGCAACTTCGACTAAATTTGTACACATTTTCATTTAACAATCCTTTAATTCCTCTTTTTATACACAAATTTAGCATTTTCGTAACTTTTGTTTTTCTTTTCTACATATTTTTTCTATCCACTCATCTGTAGTACATGCAGCTCTGTCACAAGTCTGTCTGTTCTGTCTTAAATTTTGTGATTTTTGGTATGAGTCGTAATTTTTTTGTTTTTGTTTATTTCTTGAAAAACAGTTGCAATAAAATTTGAAAGATATTTCCCGTGAAAATATTTAATCTGTTCAGTTATCAGTCAAGCTCGTTTCAGTTCAACTCATTGGAATTTTTTGAAAACCGTTATATTTTTGAATGTGGAAAATCCATTGGAAGTGGAATATCAATCTGAAATTAAAAATGCGCCTATATCGCAGGATGCAGCTTAAAAAACAAATGAGGATGGATAAAAGAGAGGAACAGCTTTAAATTATAAAATTCAGTTATTTTTATTTCATTGCTAAGCATTAATTCGCCTTAAAACTTATTTACTTAAAGGTCTTTCTAAATCTATCATATTTCTTTCTAATGCCATCTTTAGCACTTCCATATTCCGAGTGTGACATAATTCGTGGATCATTTGAACAGTGATCTAATGGATAATAAGTAGCACGTCTCTTCTTCTTGTCGTGTGGTCCGTTTGCTCGCAAATCTCTTGGAATATATTCAGGAATATGCTCATTAAGTTGTCTTTGGAATGGATTAATTCCATAATCAAAGAATCGTAGTTTCTTATCCAACGGCATTGTTTGGAATTTCAATTTGTAAATGTTCTCCCAATGATAAATCTCAGGTGTAAGATATTGACGTGGTCTATTTGAGACTAGATATTTGTAAATATTCTCTAACCATTGACGTCTGTCTACATCCTCAATGTCAGCAATTTTCTTCTCTTTTGGATCAAGATAAGGCTTCATTTCGTAATTACGTGCTTTTGGCTCATTAATGTAAAGCTTTAATAATTGTTTAAGGACATCATCATTCATTCCATGAATTTTACCATTCTCGTCTATATGCTCATACAATTTCATCTCATTAGTTCCCCAACATTTATTGTACTTATAATTTGGAGCATCTAGTTCTGTATGTGTTATTGTTGTATTTAATTGATATTTATAGAATGACCAATGCTGACCATCAGTAATGACTGTTTGAGTTGTTAATGGATAAGTCATATCATTGTATGTTGAAAATCCTTGATAACATGATTGAGCATATGTCCATGCAAATGATGACAATATTCCTTGAGAATGAAGAGCATCAATGTCATCTTTAATGCCTAGAACTTTTGATCTCTTAATTAAATGAGTTCTATCGTGATATGACAATAATCCATATTCTCGAACATTTCCAGGCCAAAATCCAGGAACAGAAACGCCGTGCCTGTGTAAAGTATGATATCCATGTGCCAGAGGATCAACAGAATAAACTGATTCCATTGGAATATTTTCATTTTGCTTAATCATTGATTCAAAATTAATGTCTTCGAATGACTCTAATGGATATTGATGTCTCATTGTCAATAAGGGATTTCCTACGTACTGAAATGGTCTATCGACTGGATCATTTACATAATCTTTTAAATGTGGACGAGGTTTTCTAAATCGTTGGACATTTAAAGGAGGGATGAATTTTCCAACAAACCAGAATGCTTCAATTCTTGGATCAATGTCCATATCAGATTCATATAAATGACGATTATCAGCACCAAGAGCATTAACTATGACTCGATGAAGTTGCTTAACTAATCGACCAATTTTTGCTCTTTCAATTTGTTCCTGTGACAACTTATCAGACCCATCCACTTCGAATGAATTCCTAGAAACAGCGACAAGTTAAATAATGTTATGAAATATGTAGTATGACTTACTTGTAAGCATCAATTTCGAATTCAATGGCATCCTGTATATCTGATTTAATCAGTCCTAAAAATCCATCAATTCTCTTTGCTTCTCTTTCGTCCTTGATGCTTTCTGGAAGTTGCTCAAATTCTGTGTTCGTGACATACTGTATAAATGGCATCGAGTTGTATGGAAAGTCATTATTTTCAAGCATAAGACATTTATAGCCATAATAACGAGGAATATTCAATTCAATAATTTTTTCCTCAATTGTCGGAACCCGCTTAATTTTTTCACGCCATTCTAGCTTTTTCTTAAGTCTTTTAGCTTCTATTGATAAATCTTCTATTACTGGATATTCCACAGCATCATTTCTAGCAACTTCTTGCTGAACGACAGTCGAGAAGAGTCTAGAAAACTTAAAATTTTTATTTTTCAGCAATACACGAGTAATCATTTCGTTCTTCTCGGTATTATAACTGATAAGTAATTGATGGACTTATGTTTGAAGCGCAATTTGGTTTTTAATAATGTTTAAATGACGATTTATAATTAATTTAATATTTTTGATGAAAATTGCTGCAAATAAATGTAAACAAAATTTTACCAGTTTTTTCAAATTTGAAATTTTTGAATCTTTTGTCAATCAGCTTATCCAAGAAAAAACAAATTGGATTTTCAATTATTTAATAAAATACAAACAATATAAACATGTAAAATAAACAAAGGAGTGTCAAATAAAGGCAACAATCATATGTCAAAGTCCTGAGTCAGACAGTAAGACAAATTTCAAGTTATTGACATTTTATACTTGAAATGCGCTCTAAAAACTAGGTCATCTCGGGGAAAATCAACTATAAAAGCTTAGCGTGAGTCGATATTCCCCTCAATTGAAGAATAAAAGTCAAACAAGACTAAAGTGTGCTAGTTTAAAATAGTTTAATTAGATCTCAAATCCTTAAATTAAATACTTTAAAGTGATTAAAAACGTTAATTAATAATCGAAAACATTGAATAAAGAAAAAGGTAAGTTAAAAATATTGATTTATTGGAAAATTGGGACAAAGAGAAAAAAATTTTCAACAATTTTCAAAATGCGGCAAGAAATTTCTCGAATTTCTCTTTTTCATTAAGCATAAAACAGCACATATCGCAGATTTCATAATCTTAAAATAGCCGAATTATTAGTAATTCTTGAGAAAAGTGGTCAGCGAATGTATTAATAGACTTAATGATGCCATATCCATGTGCTTTTTCTAGAATTCTCGAATTAACCTCGATTCATGCTGTACAGTTGCCTCATTTTCATTATATATGATAAGCTTTAATCGATAAAAAGGCATTTAAAATGAAAAATTCAAAAAATGATTTCATAATAAAATTAAAGCCACACTCAAAATTGATAAAATGGATGTTATAACGTGTTTGTCGGTTACTAAGCGTATAGTTTTATGTGTGCCGTTTCTAGAGTGTTCTAATAGCATTCGAGAAGCTACGAGAATTCTTTTTTTCATGGCTTTCATGTGTTAGTCATTTCTTCTTTTTTTCCACGACTATATCAAGTCATGAGTCATAACGCCTTGAATTTAACTACTTGCCTTGCACATGATTGTATTGATTTCATCATTTATTTTACATCTGCATTATTTCTTTCACCTTTTTCCGCATTGAACTTGCGTGAAAGAACATGACAGATGCTAGTTTCCGTTATTATGCATTATCTCTTATGTTCTCTTCTTCCTTCTTTATTTTCTTTTTAAATTAGATGGCTACAAAAGCTCCAGCAGTCGGTATCGATTTAGGAACAACCTATTCATGTGTCGGAGTTTTCCAACATGGAAAAGTTGAAATTATTGCCAATGATCAAGGTAATCGTACAACTCCATCGTATGTCGCATTCACCGACACTGAAAGATTAATTGGTGATGCTGCCAAGAATCAAGTTGCTATGAATCCAACAAACACCATTTTTGGTAAGTCATTATCTCGACTAGATTCCTTATTATTTATTGCTTGCGAAATTGAACTCTTCTTACATTTTATATGTACGTAATTCAGTATCTGACTGTATGAGTTTCATATTACGTACAATGAACTGATATAATCACAGTTCGCAACAGACTTTAATAAAATTATCACTCAATGTCGTGACCAAGATATATAGATGTACTTACTCATTCAAAACTATCGCAGTCTTCATTTTGTAAAAACAAATCTGTTTGTGTTCCCATTTTACCAAAATTCTTAATTAAGAATTATTTTAATAGGGTCTCACACTAACACTATGAAAGAAAATTGAAAAGTTTTGTTGATATAGAAGCATTAATAAATTAAATATCTTTGACAGTTTGGCTAATAAAAGTATTTTTTTTTCATAAATTTATAGATGCCAAGCGTTTGATT
This sequence comes from Chironomus riparius, assembly GCA_917627325.4. Lineage (NCBI taxonomy): Eukaryota > Metazoa > Arthropoda > Insecta > Diptera > Chironomidae > Chironomus > Chironomus riparius. The sequence continues at coordinate 51,182,454 of OU895878.1, forward strand.
GGACGCAAATTCGATGACCCAGCAGTTCAATCTGACATGAAGCATTGGCCATTCGAAGTTATTAGTGCCGAAGGAAAACCAAAAATCCAAGTTATGTACAAGGATGAAGCCAAGAACTTTTTCCCAGAAGAAATTAGCTCAATGGTTTTGACAAAGATGAAGGAAACAGCTGAAGCATATTTGGGCAAGACTGTCACTAATGCTGTAATTACGGTTCCCGCCTATTTCAATGATTCACAACGTCAAGCTACAAAAGATTCAGGAACTATCTCTGGATTAAATGTTTTACGTATTATTAATGAACCAACTGCAGCCGCTATTGCTTATGGATTAGATAAGAAAGCTGTAGGAGAACGTAATGTTTTGATTTTCGATCTTGGTGGTGGAACTTTCGATGTTTCCATTTTGTCAATTGATGATGGAATCTTTGAAGTAAAATCAACCGCTGGAGATACTCATTTAGGTGGTGAAGATTTCGATAATCGTTTGGTTAATCATTTCGCTCAAGAATTCAAGCGTAAGCATAAGAAGGATTTAACATCAAATAAGAGAGCACTTCGTCGTTTGAGAACAGCATGCGAACGTGCAAAGAGAACTCTTTCATCATCAACTCAAGCTAGTATTGAGATCGACTCTTTATTCGAAGGTATTGACTATTATACTTCAATTACACGAGCTCGTTTCGAGGAATTGAATGCTGATCTATTCCGTTCGACAATGGAACCAGTCGAAAAGGCAATTCGTGATGCAAAAATGGACAAAGCAGCAATTCATGATATTGTTCTTGTTGGTGGATCAACACGTATTCCAAAGGTCCAAAAACTTTTGCAAGATTTTTTCAACGGAAAGGAATTAAATAAATCTATTAATCCTGATGAAGCTGTCGCTTATGGTGCCGCTGTCCAAGCCGCAATTTTGCATGGTGACAAGTCCGAAGAAGTACAAGACTTGCTTTTATTGGATGTAACACCATTATCTTTAGGTATTGAAACTGCTGGAGGTGTTATGAGCGTTCTTATCAAGAGAAATACAACAATTCCAACCAAGCAAACTCAAACTTTCACAACATATTCTGACAATCAACCAGGAGTTTTGATTCAAGTCTTTGAAGGTGAAAGAGCTATGACTAAGGACAATAACTTGCTTGGAAAGTTCGAATTAGCTGGAATTCCCCCAGCACCAAGAGGAGTTCCTCAAATTGAAGTTACATTCGATATTGATGCTAATGGAATTTTGAATGTCACAGCTTTGGAAAAATCAACAAACAAGGAAAATAAGATCACAATTACAAACGATAAGGGACGTTTGAGCAAGGAAGACATTGAACGTATGGTCAATGAAGCTGAAAAGTATCGTAATGAGGATGATCTCCAAAAGGACAGAATTGCTGCAAAGAATGGCTTAGAATCATACTGCTTTAACATGAAATCAACAATGGAAGATGAAAAGTTAAAGGATAAGATCTCAGAAACTGACAAGAAAGTTATCTTGGATAAATGTAATGATACCATTAAGTGGCTTGATGCTAATCAATTGGGCGAAAAGGAAGAATATGAACATCGTCAAAAGGAATTGGAAGGAATTTGCAGTCCAATTATCACCAAATTATATCAATCAGCTGGTGGTGCAGCAAATATGCCAAACTTCCCAGGAGCAACTCCAAATCCTTCAGGAGCAGCTCCAACCGCTGGATCAGGTTCAGGCCCAACTATTGAAGAAGTCGATTAAATATTCAATTTGCGGAACCAAATAGCTTGTTTTTGCCAACTTGATACGCTTCCCATCATTTATTTTCTTTCAAATTTTCACTTGAACTTACTTAAAGCTTGAAGTAATAACCACCCAAAAAAAATATAATTAATAATATTCAGTATTTTTATTCTCCTTTTTCGTACAACATTTATATTTTTAACTTAAATTTCATTCCGAATCTTTGAAGTAAAATAAAAGTAGAAATTGACACATGGTATGAGTATAATTTAAAAATAAACAGCAAGAACTGGAAGCAACAAATAAAAACATTTCAAGTTGATTAACAAACAAATTTACTGACTTTGTTCTTTATTCATATTTTCTAAAATTGGATTAGTTTGCGCAATAATTTCAGGATGTTTAAGTAATATGTCTCGACATCTTTTCAGGTTTCCTAGTAGTGCCTCTACATTCCAATGTCTCTTGACTAATGCATCCTCTAATGTAAAATGTGATTCTCTAATACATCTAATTTGTGAGCAATATGCTAATGACTTTAATTCAATTCCAATTTCATTTATTAAAATTCCCAAGTAATTTTCTGACTCATTGCATGCGTGGATTTCTGAAAAGAATTGAATGATAAAAGTTAATTATGCTGTGTCATCAATCAATATTAAGCCATGACTCAGCATTCAAAGTCCAAAAATATGCAAATCTTGAACATTCTAGTTCCACTATGGAAAATTGTATAATAATACTGAAATTTAGCATAAAAGTCTAATTCAATGTCCTCTACAAGACGAATTTTGCCCCATTGTGAGTAGCAAGGCTCAGTCATGGATAATTACCTAATGTGAAGTAAGGTCTTTTATATTCAATACATCGAATACTGTAAAGTAAAGGAATATTGGATATTGCAGGACGAATTGGTCCTTTTATGGCTAATTCATATGCTGATTGTGACTGCATATCCACTCCACACATTTCATACATTTTCCTCTGATGTGATGCTTGTAAGGATGTTAAGAGTGAATTTAATTTGCCTAAATGTACATGATCAAACGTAGCTTTAGCTGTTGTAGGCGAGTCATAAAAGTGCGATTCTGTTGATTTCCCTAATTTACCAGTCACATGATAAACTCTTATTGGTCTGTTATCTCGTATTCTGCTTGCCATTTTTGCACCACGATTTAAGCCGAATGCTTTAATTAATTATTAACATTAGGACTGTGATAATTATATATTATTTGGATTGTCTTACTCATCACACCACTTGTAAGCTTGCCCAAATTATGACTTCCACTCATAACTATATCGCAATTCTGATATCTATCTCCAACAACCAGCACATGATCAGATAAATCATTTTGAGTTTTTACTAAATATTTGCAGTCTGTTGAAGGCTCAATCAGCACTCGTTTCCTTGGTGGTCTTACACTTAATTCATTCAAATCTATAAATAACTCATATTTAAGTAGATAATTGCATTAATTAATGTTTTTTCTGTTCTCACCTCTACAAATATTCGATATAATTGTAAATCTTGTCTGATTTATTGTTAAATTACTTGGTTTATAGACACAAAATACTCCATTGAGATGAGGCCACAACTTCTGTGCATCTGAAACTGCTCGAAGGCTGCTTTTTCTTGCAGAAATCATGATTTTTAAAATTGTGAATTAAATTAACATGCTTTTTGTTTATGTTTTATCACAACAAAGTTTGAATTTTAAACAACCGTTATGCTTATTCGACAAAGGAAGTAGGTAAAAATTGCAAAATAATCACACCATCTCCTTATCAATATGAAAATCCCTGGAGTTAATAAAATATTAATTATATTAATCAGAAAAGGCATAAATCATTGAAGACATTTGAAAAACCTGAAGTTGAATTTATTCAAAAACTTTAGATTCAAATTCAAAAAATCTATTAATCCCGAGCATTAAAAAACTTTTTATTAAATATATGATTGTATACAGCTCGGGAAGGTTACATGATAGATAATTTATGCATAAAATACAACTTTGAATATAAAATTTGTGTCAATGATTTATAGTTGTTGCTATTAGCCTAATAATACTTGCATGCTTGTTACAATATGTATTAACGAGTTAATGAGAAACAACATGATAATGATGACTAAGAACTGCAAATAAAAATTTATGATAACATGCCAAAATTATAACAATGACTGCATATATGGAATGATAAAAGTATGTGCTTATCGCTATTTCCTTTATTTTTTTTTTGTAATTTTATTATTTTTAAACAGAAAATGATAAGAAAAGATTGTAAAGCTACAAGTTCAAGTTGTTCAAAGCATCATAGCTAAAAATGAATCGAGCTATAATGAGCTTCCTTCTTAATTAATTAACTTTTAATATAGATGTCTTAAATAGCTGTTAATGAATTTTTTGATCTGCCACACACTTAGTTGCTACATTTATATGATTTCTTCTTGTATAAAGATTAATAAAGTATTTAAATAGAGACATAAAATGGAAATGATAGTCAGGAATGTAAAAGTTATCAGAAAAATACATTACTATAATTAGTGTAAAAAAAATTTGAAGTTTGCAATGCCCCCGAGATTCACGCATTTATAGGCACGAGCTTTAATATACGATATTTCATGGATACAAAACGTAGCCAAGGTCGATATTTCTTTTTTTTGTTTGTTGCTTATTGCTGTAATTATTATTATTACTTCTCTTTAGATCATTTGAAATGATTAGTTAAGTTAACTTAACAGCAAATGCAACGAATCAAGCAACAAATGATACTAATGGCAAGAAGGAATAAAGCAATTAGAACACAGATACCTAATGGTGATTGGAAGAATTGAATGAGTGTACATTTAAGATTTGCTTCATCAATGAATGGCTGGATCTCCCTTGCTAATTTCTCCTGGTCCACTAATAAGTCTGGTGTGTAAAATTTGTCAGCTACCTTATTTCGTCTGAAATCTGCAATCATGCAGTCCGTCTTCTCAGGCTCATGAGGATATTGGTTCTTAAGAACGACATGAATTGCGCCATAAATTGTATCGTCTACAAAGCCTTTAAATATTCCACTTTGTGCAACGGCTGATGAACAGACGATGACGAAAGTGATGAAAATGAGTTTGCTGAAAAAATTTGAAACATACAGTCAATATTATGTTAACATAAATTTTTATGTAATATGCGCTTTCAATGTGACAATGATTCACTATTCTTTCCAGTGTAAAGTAAATGATTCAATGGATGTATGTTGCAAGTGTTTGTAAGAAGCAACAACAATTCGGAAAGTGAAAGTAATTTATTGCAAAATTTGCCACTTTATCAGCACTAATTTACTATTATAATATGTTATATGCACTCACTTCATGTTTACGAGACCTCCTGATTACTTCTGAGACAAATTAACACAGAAATTAAATTAAAAACGTCAAATTAAATTCGAGAGACTCGCCTATTTAGTTGTGAAGCTTTTATGACTGAATGAATGAACTTTGTATGTATGTATGACTGCCTGTATCTTTTCTAAAACTCACCACAAGCTTGTGGTGAATACATCAGGTCATGTGAATATCTGTGTATAGTAAGCAAGTGAAAAATGGATCCTTTTGAGAAATTACCTGAAGAAATCTTTGATGGCATTTTAAGACACATTGACATTAATGACATCCTGTTTAAGCTATCCTTAGTGAGTAAGAAATGGTACGAAATAATCGGAAAATCAAGTGTCTGTATGGACAAAGTTAAATTAAATTTAAGAGCAAATAGGAAGACTGATTTTAAGGAAAGGATTGAATTATTGGAATGGATGAGCAAAAAGGAAGCAAGGAAGTATGTCCACATCAAATCAAATTGCCTACTTAATGAGAATATTTCTCTTGAATTCTACAAGTTCCTTAAAACATGCAGTTCCTTAGAATCCTTAAATGTCCGCAGTATTAAGGTTGATCAGGATCAAATCGATAAATTTGATGAATTGTCAATACCGAAATTGGAATCACTTAAGTTAATGTTCGTGCCAAGGGAAGTAATTAATAGATTCATATTATCAAGTTGTAACTTGAAAAAAGTCATTTTATGGAATGAAGTGCCATTAAGCTATGATAACTTAAATTATCTTCCAACGGACTCAACAATCGAGTGCGTCAGACAATTTATGTTGAATAACCAATACTTGGAAGAGCTAGAAATACAAGGAAGAGCAAATTTCTATTCATTTTTCCACCAAGACATATCAAGCTATGTAAAGTGTCAGTTGAAGAAATTCACACTTAAGATCGAAATGTCTCCACAGCTATTAACGGAATCGCAAGAAGATAATTTTCTCAAGTTCTTAAGTACACAAGCTGAGTCATTAGAACACGTATATGTGGATGTATGTGGGAAAAACATACTCGAGTACATTTTCAGTAAACTACCGCAGCTACAAAGTATTCGTTTTGACATCGAGTTACGAGACCCGAATCGTTTCGATGTTAAAGAATTAAATCTACAGAAATGTGAGAAGATTTCCAAGTTTGAGCTTCCGTACGTTAAATTATTTGACGATGTAGAAGATTATTTAAATTTGGTGCCAAATGTCAAGCACTTATTAATAGGTCATATCGTCCCACGACTCATAGATTATGCTACGACACATTTACATCAATTAGAAAAATTAACTTATCGTTATGATGACTGTGCAGCAGCAGAGGGTTGTCAGGGAATGTACGACAATTTGAAGAATGAAAAGCCAGAAATTAATAAGAACATTGTATTAAGTGTTTGTAATGACTTTTTGTAAGAAAAATGACATGCTGCATGTTTATTAAAAATATTTTATGTGTATTCGTAGTCAACAACCATTTCTATATTTTGATTAACATCTACATTTGCGGCTTTTAGTCTCTCATAAAGTGTTTCACAATCGATTTCATCGTATCTATATTTTAAGATTGTTAATTTCTTCATATTCCAAGCCACAAACTCCATCGTCTCAATACTTAAATGTGCAACGAACAGAGACGTCAAGTTCGGTGTATATTGTAGTATTTCCTTGATATCTTGATTGTTCGTTATGTATGGAATCCGCAAATCGACCACATTCTCATTAAGCTTTAAATTCAAATCTCGAACTTTAAAGTCAGTCATTACCACAGTTTCTATGTGAATTAATGTGAGATTTTTCATATTATTAAAGACTTGTCTGATTACAGCTGGTCTACAAACGTCTATAAAGATCTTTTCGAGTGATTCTTGCTGTGTTGCTAGGAAGTCTATTAAATTTCTTTCACATTCTTCAGGTATCAGCGATAATCTCAAGTCATTTTTAATTTTTAAAGAGTTAAGGCGGAACTTGATTAATTTTGAGAAATCTTCATCGAAGAAGAATCGGTACTGAACAGCTCCATAGATTTCTACATCCTTTAATCTCTCATTCGTTGTCATGAAATGTCTTATACATGCTAGAGATTCAGTATCTGTTTTATTGGTTTTGTTCCAATTTAGTGGCGAGACTAGCTTTAATTTAAGCTTTACTGGATTACAGGCAATAAGTAGGACATTTCTTACATTTACAGGCACATAAACAATTTTCAGTTCTTCAAGCTTCCTTAATTTAAATAATGAATTACTACCGTCTATTGTGACATTTATGCTTTTGATCTTCAACAGAACAATATGATCAGCTAATATAGACAGTAAGTTCCAAAACTCAGTAGAAACTCTTTTATCAAATCTACAGTCGATGGATATATTTTGATATCTTCGGCTAATGTTCTTTAATATCTTTAATTTCTCTTCAATTTGTTGCTCTTTTGCTGTACTTCTCCAAAATTTAAGCGCAAGCCGTATCTTCTTCATACATTGTCTCGAATTTCCAATTTTCTCATACCAATATCTTGACACAGTCGAATGCTCGAGTATTTCATTAGTATTGAGGTGTTGAAGTATCAAGTCGTGTAAATCAATGATTATATTTCGAAGTGGATCCATAAAATTCACGCAAGTGTAAATATTTAAGTATAAATAATTAATAGAGCTAATAAGCAATGTAAACAGACTAGAATATCCAGCAAGAATGTCTGTTGTGGTGAATAAAAGTTTCAAAAAAAAACCGTTAATTTTATGAAGTCACGTTTAACCGTTGAATTTATTCATTCAACCACGTGGCTCCCGATTTTTGTGATTTCATTTATTTTATATTATTCACTGAAATTCATAAATTACTTTTAATTATAGTTTTACACGTTTTACTAAGGGGCCATTCACTTATTACGTAACGCTTTTAGGGGGAGGGGGGGGTCTAAGAAACAAGAAATTTTTTTTCATACAAATTTTGTTACGAGGGGGGGGGGTCTAAGAAGTCATTTTTTCGCGTTACGTAATAAGTGAACAGCCCCTAAATTAAGCCCGCCATTATGGCACTAAATTGAAAAAATTTATATAAATTATGATTTTCGGAAACGAATCAAGCAACAAATGAAACCAATGGCAAGAAGGAATAAAGCAATTAGAACACAGATACCTAATGGTGATTGAAAGAATTGAAATGTACAATTATAATTTGATTCATCAATGAATGGCTGGATTTTCTTTGCTAATTTATCCTGATCAACAAGTAAGTCTGGCGTGTAAAATTTGTCGGCTACCTTATTTTGTCTGAAGTCTGCAATCATGCAGTCTGTCTTTTCTGGCTCATGAGGATATTGATTCTTAAGAACGACATGAATTGCGCCATAAATTGTATCATCTACGAAGCCTTTAAACATTCCATTTTGTGCAACGGCTGATGAGCAGACGATGACGAAGTTGATGAAAATGAGTTTGCTGAAAAAATCAGAAGTAAATTTTTTTAACTTTTAAAATTTTAACCAAGCCAAAATTTTAAGCCACTTACTTCATTTTTGTTCTAGTTTTAAAGACCATTTGAATAAAATTATCTTGATTTATGATTTTTCATCACATATATGTTGTTCGTCATATTAGATGACTATTATTATGTTATTAATTTCTGGTGCTTTTAATCTGATTACAGTGACGAGTCATAATTTGAATAGTTTTATAAAACTTTAATAAATAACAGAAACTTGAATAAACTATTTTATTCATCAAAATACACCAAAACCTTTTCTTTACAATTAATTGCAAATAGAATTTTACGTGCAAGACTTGACTTTTCAAATTCTTCAGGTGGTATGTCACAGAATTCCTTTAATGCTTGACCAGGTAGCATAGGAATCAGTTTATCGTCAATATCTAATTTCAAGATATCCTCAATTCTGCATTTTGATAAAGCATCATCAATGTAAGGTTTGAGAAAGTCATTCAACAGATCATTATCCACAAGAATTTCAGGTCTATCAACTTTCCTGGATAAATCGATAACTTTAAAATGTTTCATTAAGCAATCAGTTGTATCTGGTGAATCTGCATATTTTTCCTTCAGAAAATTATGAATCACTTCATAAACAGTCTCGCTTACAAAATCATTCCATACTCCACAGTGTGCTGCTTGTAAGGAACAAGCGAGGATTACAAACGTTGCAAGAATTAGCTTACTGTAATTGAAATCTCTGATTTATTGGTCTTAAAATGAAAAACATGTCACTACTCACTTCATTTCCGTTCTAGCTCTAAAGAGCATCTGAGTGAAAATGGAAATTAATTTTTAAAAATTGATGACTTTAAAAGAGAGTTCAAAATGATTAACCCTTAGTTTTGAAGTATGACTAGTTGAAAATATGACTCATTATTTATTGCCAAACTCATAAGTTTTGTTTACAGAACTTAGAACAAAAATTTCAAGATAATTGATCTTAGATGGAAGTAAACTGATTGATTATTAAAATTAAGTCAAGTTTGAAACTTTGGATAACAATTAAGTATTTTTATTAGTCTTACAATTTCATAAAACAACCATTTGTTAATCCTATACATTTTGCTTGATCCACGAGATGTATTTTGCAACATCCACAAAAACTGAGAAATGCTCGGGATCACATCTTAATGTATTTTGTAAAGCTATTGAAACAGACACCACACCTCGAACATACCACTTATTTGCTTGTTTAAAGACCATACCTCCACCAGAATCTCCATTACAAATACTAGTTCCATTTCTAAACCCAGCACAAAATGACTTTTCTGACGTAACTTTACTGAAGAAGTCTCGATTGCTCCAAATGCATGTCTCATGTGTAACTACTGGCATTTTAATGTAAGTCAGATCTTCACTGACTAATCCATTCTCGTTGTATCCCCTAAAATGATTTTAATTCTGATAATGTGTTCATAAAACATCAATACTAGCTTACCATCCAGGAACTGATCCTAATTTATCGACAATATGTTTGAGATCTGTGTCGAAGCTCCACAAACAGACTGGTCTAACATAATTTGTCCTTCTCAAAGGATCTTTTAATTTAAGGATAGCAACATCACTGTAAAATCTTTCAGGATCATATTCATCGTTAATAATAATATCAATGACTTTTCCATCTTGTTCTTGTCCTGTCCACTTTTGCAAATTATGCTTTCCTAGATACACTAATAAGCTGTCACTGTTAATAGCAGTTTTTGATTTTGATTTCGTCACACAATGTGCAGCGGTAAGAACTGAACTCATTGATATTAAAGATCCTCCACAAATATATTTTAAACTTCCAATTTCACTAAAATACAAAGCTGCATGCCATGGAAAATTTCCAGGATAAGTCTCAAGTCCATGAATGATTAAAGGATTTGCTTTTGGAATTACACTTCCACAATCATTTTCATTATCGTCACTTAGTATTGAATGAGTCTGTAAAAAGCAAGCAAGTGAGATCTTCTGTCAATAATAAATTATTTTAATAAAACTCACAGTTGTTTCTGTATTAAAGAACGGAAGGTCGCCAGGAAAATAATTGTGTTTTGTAGTATAAGAATTTTCTGTGCTTCTCGTATTGGACCTTCTGGTTGTAGTAGAAATTCTTTGTTCGTATGCACGGTATGTTACTGGATCATTCTGATTATTTGAAGATTCACTGTTAAATGAATTGTCTGTTCCTCGATTTACTTGTGGATTAAATGGGTCACGTTCAGTATTTTCATAATAGATTCTGTCATCATTATTTGATGGTCTCCGGCCATTGCTGTTCGATGATCCTTGATCATAAGAGTTATAAGAACGTTGAGTAGTCGTTGTTATTCTTGCAACATTGTTTTTATTATTATTCTGATTAAAAGGTCTGTTATTTACTGCTGGTTTTACTGAAGTAGTCTGTCTATTATTAAAATTACTTTCATCATCAATCCATAACTGCTTAGTTGTCTGTGAATTTCTGTTATTGTTGTTTCGACGAGTCGTTGTGTCATAATTGGATTCAAAGCTAAATTAAATAGATTATTTTATTATATATGCAAATAGAAGATGCAATTCATTCATACTTGGGGATTTCCCGTGGAAGTGGTTTTCTAGTTGTTTCAATATCAAATTGTGAATTACTGGTCGATGCAGGACTATAAACCGGTTGAACAGCTGATATTGTTGGAATATCTACACATACATTCTGTCCATTAAGCCGTATTTGTTTAAGCAATGGGCTACTGCCTTGATATCTCACATAAATATTCATCACAAGCGTTCGTCCAGGATCTAATTTGAAATTTTTATTCTCTAGTCGAAATTCTAAGTAATTACTAGTTGTCGCTTCATTAAAATGATAAGCACCAAATCCAATGACTTTTCTATCGAAAATCACATCCACATTGACTCCATAAAGAGGGACTGTACTTGATAGTTTTAATGTTCCATGCCATGTGTCATCAGTATCTGTGTCATATGAAAAAATCGAAGGGCACGGAGATACTTTTCTTTGACATTTTACACTTTCATATGAGATACTAGCAACTAGCACTAAATACAGTATGAAATTTCCCTGTGAAAAGAATATTTTTGCACAATAAGAAGATGATTAATTGATAACTCAATTATTTTGTAAACAATTACATGTTTTAACAGCTAATGCACACTCATTTAATAGCTGCGCTAAACATTTTTAATATATGCGCAACTGTCACAGTTTATAAATGAGTTAATTAAGAATTTATTGAACTGTTCATATTTTAAAATTCCAATTCTTAGAAAAAAAAATCTTGAGTACCTTCATTAGATGATTTAAGAAAATACAATAAAATGCACTTTAAACTCGATCTCCTTTATTTATTCTTAAAATTCCTTGTTAATACTTGCAAAAAATCGATTTAATGCAATTATTTGCGTTTTACTATCTACGTGCACTGTTTTCTTTCCTTTCTTTTTTAAGCGTGCATCTAATTCCACTTCTAGCGAGCTACTAAATCTGATTTCAATCTCATTCTCAATTTCAATTTGCGTGCAATAAGATTATGTAAAAAAAGTTGTGAGAGATTTTTAATTAATAAAGTTTTTTTGTGCTGAGAATAATCTGAGATAATTTTTTTCCATAACATGTCTAGATCATTCATTCTCACTGTCCCTGTTACTTATTTTAGACTTTTCAATTTCAAAGAATTATTTTAGCGATAAATAGATTGAAGGAATGGCCTTTTTCGAGATTCAACAGGTTTGTAAGCTTGTTGGTAAATGCTTGTGAGTCGCCAGCTATTTGGATACTCATCACCTCGACCGGACCTAAAATTATTGATTATTTAAGCAATTAATGAGCTTAATCTTGATCATTGTATTATCTCACCAGCTGCTGAATGGTGGAGCTAAGCTATCAATATGATAATTCCTTTTCTTGTAAGGCTGCTTTGGTTTTGGGACACGCACTAAAGGCTTCTTATTCTTTGACACTGGTTTATCGACGCAGAATGATGGATCATTATTATTTTCATCCAACTTAACAAGCTCTTGTGATAGAAAATATTTTTTCATGATTTTCTCATAGTCTTGCTTCATTTGTTCACAAAGTTTAGGGATAGTTTGATGTGCGTATCTTGGCTGCTTAACAACTCTCTTTTGCTGTTCTGTTTCTTTTGGAAGTTGTGCTACTGGTAATTTTCTAGAATCATCAACGAATGGTGTTGTTATGCTTTCGATATCTACATTACTCCTTGGATTAGCCATGACTGAAAGATTTGGTGAACTCTTACATCTTCTATTCTGTGCAGAACCTGTAAAAAGCGCAGAATCCGACTTTGTTGTTTTCGGACGATTTTTATTTATGACGCTTCCACTTCCTGGAACATCTTTAAAACTTGCAACATCTGTTCCACAAGTACATTCTCTTTCTTTTTCATATTTTTTCTGATAATCTCGTCTCTTTAATATTAAATCTCGATCAAAAAAGTCGATTTCTCCTTGAGTGTTATGAAAGACTCCTTCAGCACGTTCAAATTGAGGAATTGTGTTCTCCTTCTCACCCTGAATTTCCTTAACTTTAGTAAAAATGGAACCAACAACATCATTTGATCCATCAATGTGTCGTGGCAATTTTGGCTCTCTTCCTTTCTTAGGACGATAATCCCAACGAATTGCTAAATCCATTGGACCCAATTTTGGATCAAGTTTCAATCGATTTTCATCATCAAAGTCATCCATTGTACTTTTATCAACATTTTTTGGAATTACTCCACACGTTTTAGGACGATAAACTTTTAACTTGGTACATTGAGTTGGTCCAACTTTATAACCTTTATATCCAACACCAGTAACTCTTGCAAAATCTAAGGAATCATCAAGTTCTGAAAACTTCTTATCCAAAATTATGGCATCAGGAAGTGGTTGATGATCAAGATTATCTTGAGCCATTTTCTTAGCTGTTTGAAAATTATGAAATGCAGCAGCAAATGCAGACTTGGCTCGATCATTTCGAATTTTCGTAGAACTTGTTCTTGACGCAGATCTATCAATCGGAGACTTAATCGGTTCCAAATTAATTTTATTTATCCCTGATGTTAAGTGTTGCGCATCATTCTTAACCGATTCCAATTGTTCCTCACTATTTTGCTTGTCGAACAAGTCACTTCGATTTGGATGCTGATTAATGAAACTGGTGATGTCACCAGGAACATATCCAGACTAAAAGAGAATTAAATTGAATTATTTTATTGATACTGAAGGGATTTGATACAAGACAAATGGGCGTATAATTGAAATCAGTCAGGGATTGTTTTCTGAATGTGGAAATTAAAGCGACTTTTCGATACTTTTAAAGGATTGAAGGAGTAACATTAAATTTTAAGGAACTCACAATGATTCAGATTTGAAAAAAAATATTCAAAATTTCAAAAAAACAAGTTAATTAAACTATATGTTTTAAATGCCAGATTGCAGAACATGATTTGTTTTATGTTCTGTAAAAATATCTCATTCCAATATGTTGTCTAATTCACAAAAATTCGATTCTAAGATGACAATCAATTTGTTTACAAAATGACAACAAATATTTTTCTTAATTTTTTTCTCCTTTCTACTTCTAATTTCTTGTTTTAATGCTGATAACTAGATTAATTAAGCTTAGTACTTTGTGTTTGTGTGAAGAAACCAAAGGAAAACCTATTAATTGGGCGAATATTCATGATTAATTTTTTTGAAATTTACCAAGACTTTAAACACTCATAAGTTAAATTCGCGTCTCTCCACTTCTACCAAACCTATTAAAATCCAAAGAATAAAGTCTAATTAACCTTCCATGTTAATGTGTACATGCCCAAAAATGCCCAAAGCGAGATATTTGCGATTGAAAATCAGTTAATTTTTCATACAAATTGCTATCGTGAGCCAAACTTTTTGATAAACATTTGTAAAATTTGTAAAAAAACTTATTTATCCTCAATTTCATGACGTAATATTTTGAGGAAACCATTAATCAAGTAAAATTAAAGGCATTAAAAGTCCTAAACTAGAGAATATCAACAAAAAATTTTATTACTTCAATGTGTATGAAAAATATTATGTACAAGGGTTATTTGAACATTTTTTTCAGATCTGAATCATTGTGGAACTTTCAAAAATTCAAACGAGCAGAATAGAATTGGATTTTGAAAATTACTCAACGATTTTGAACTAATCTCCTTGTTTTGAGCCTATTGATACTTAAAAATCTCCAAATATACGATTCAAATGACCAAGCTAGTCAAACAGGCAGTCAAACCAACCATAAATCAACATCCCTTCCACACAAAATGCATAAAAAATTGCATTTTAATCCTCAAAAAACATAAAAATAAATAAAATGCAGCAGCAAGGACGACAATTGAATAATGCTTGAAATGAAATTGAGAATTTTCCATTTCCCATATCTAATTTTCTTTAACACGCTTATTGGTCACGATGGTTTATGGAGTGAATAAATTTAATTTGATTTTTATAATTTGTTAAGTAAGAAAATGATAATGGACACGTGGATTGGTGATGAAGTCATTACATGATCCATCAAAAATTTGAATATTTAATAATTATTTTCATTGTAGTAAAGTGAAAATGATAGGTATGCAGAGCATAATTCACGCCCGCTATATTATATAAATTTGTAATGTCACGTGTATTCCATTGTAGCAAGTGTTGAAGGGGTTCTTTTGTGAACAGCGTTTAACAAGATTTTGATTCCTATTGTACTCTCTCGGTATTTTTGTATGTTTATTGTGCAGCTGCATGTTTTGCATACATTGAATATTGTCACATATAAACAAACAAGGGGAGGGATAACTTCTGTTTGGTACCCTTGAGAGCAATTTATCACAGAAGAGGATTATCGTGAGGTGGCAATTAAAGTGATGTTCTATAGTCAGAGGATTATCATAATTTAGTTTTAAAAAATGATTTTTTTTTTCGAGCTCAATTTCAATTACAATTCTATTTTATAAATTTACAAGTAATTGCTGAAGAGGGGATGAATGTCGTGGTTGCTTTAAATGCTTCATTTATCATTCAATTAAGCCTTAGTCAAAAAAAAAACCAAATAATATAGCAAGTGCTGTTTACTATCATATGTTTTGCCAATTCCATTTCTTAGCTCTTTAGGACCGTCAAAACAAATATTTGATTTTGTGCCTTGTTTGTTTTAATATTCCAAACAATTGTTCTTTTTATTGTCCTCACAAGTGATCCACAGCCATAAATCATATGATTTAATACTGATTGAGATTAACTTTTGTGTCTGTTTGTGTATTTTCGTCACTAACCCCTTTTATGATCCTAAAGGGCTATTAGACAAGTGTTCATATTTTTTATACAAGAATTTTATAGGCATTGATTGGAACTGCACAAGAATTTGATCGAAATTTTCATAATTCATGAAATCTTCTTTATAGGACGAAAATGTTGCCGTTTTATTATTGCAACAATGAAATGAGAAATCGATAGATAGGAACGTGAATCGCACCCAAGACAACGACAAAAGAAAGTTTGTTCGAAACGTTTTCAAGTAATTTTCAGCAGTAAAGTTGTTGCAAAAGTTTTATGCAATTAAATAATGATTTGTTTGGTATGTAATTATGACGATTTTAAGGTTCCAGATCAAGAAACTTCAAATGGAGTAGTTCAATAAATTAAGAACAAGGTTTTTAAACGAAAGAAATCAATTGAAGCTTAGAATCTAAAGAAATCTGTTTATTTTGAAGAGAACTGACCAATCTTCAACTTAATTAAGTAATGAACATCGTCACTCACACTTTTCCTGTTACTTCCAGCAGAACTTTTTGACATTTTGCAGTAAAATAATTTTAAGTTTAAGATTCAAAATAAATCAAACTCAGTCCATTGAAATGTTGACATGAACTAAATAGTTTTACTATGGAAAACTGAAGAAATTTGGCACAATATTGCTATGGACAACCGACTGATTATCGATCAAGCTTCTAGCTGAAGCAACAGAGTAAATAAAATTGAGGGGAAATTTTAACATTGTTCGAAGTGGTTGTGGAACAACCTGATGATTCTAGAATATTTATTTATAGAATCCATGCTTCTATTTGCATGCATAATGCGGTAGTCTTGAAGAATTACCATGAAAACTTTTTCTTTGTATGATTTTCTCAATGTAATTATGTCTGTATGTATGGAGATTCTTTCAAAAATTTACCATCCTTAATTAGAGTCTATAAACAAAATTTCGGAACTTCGAAATTGTCTCAACTAAAAGTTGACAAAATTAGAAAACAATAAAAGTAAAGCAATAATAAAGCAGTCACAAAATATTCAATATGATACGCAAAATCGTCAGCACCAGAAATTCATGCACAAAATATTTCAAGCGCTACGATTGGCTCATTGAACAAGTTGAGAATAATTTCAACAAGTTCTATTTCCCCTAGTAATTCCAAACAGTCTGACAAAATTACATTCTTAATTCCATCATTAAGTAAACAGTTAAGGAGGGCGTGTCTATTTTTGGAAGCTTACAGATGATTAAAAATCTCTGAATCGTATCAGTTTAGCACAATCTTCATTTCTGTCTAGTCGCAAATTTTTGATAAGTTTAAAAATAAATATGGTATACGGTATAGAAAATCATGGGATGTCATATCAGACATCCACACCAGCTTGCATAAGAAGAGATGATTATAGTGGAGTGACATGTGAGAATTTCAATAGTGCTAATTTAATTCATCCGCAAATATCGACGACAACTAATTCTACGAGTGGGAGGAAAAGGAACTCAAATAATTTAATATCGGCTGATGGATGCAATATCGATTTGAGTGGATTAACAAGGGAGGAAAGAAGAAGTTGGTCTTGGGATAATAGATTAATTTTTAAGACTTTAACTTAATTAATTATAAATTTTAACAGGAAGACGACGGGCAACGCAAAAATATCGAACTGCTCATGCGACACGAGAAAGAATTCGAGTGGAAGCATTTAATGTGGCTTTTTCAGACCTAAGAAAACTGCTTCCGACATTGCCACCGGATAAAAAGCTATCAAAAATCGAAATTCTTAAATTAGCTATTTGCTATATTTCATATCTGAATCACGTATTAGAAGCTCCTTGACAAGACGATAATTGTTAATTCCTTTCCATTGGATTTTATTCATTTGAGTTAACTTTGTGTACTTAAGTATTTATTGATTAAAAAATTATTTGTATGTGCTACGATGACTTACTCTTTATGAGTTTTTTGGGGAGAGAATCGACAAAGGACCCATCTGCTATCCCCGTAATTTGTGGAAAATTGTTATGGCAGTATAAAAAGTGCACCTGAGGACATTGGAATGAATTGATTGTGTGTGTTGAGAGAAGTGGAAATGTTCCATACGTAAAATATTAATGTCTTTAAAGAAGTTGAAATTTATAAGTTTAAGAACTTTTAAATCTGCGCAGAAATAGATATCTTGACAAATCTAAAGATTCTAATAAAAGTCATACATCTGAAACATAAAAAAACATATTTATTGAGTTAAAAACGAACCGAGGATAGAAATGAACCCTCCTCAAAAAAATGACAATAAAATAAATCTTCAAAAAATCAACATTTGATATTCGTCATCAAGCTTTAAAACTTAATGAGAGCATTTTCAATCTTCTGCAAAAGTTGCTTTCCTTCTGTCAAATCCTCTTCTACGGATATAATTTTCTTGGCATCTTCAAGGCATTTCTTAACTTCATTTAAGTCAATATTATCATATTTATGTTTGTGCATTTCATACATGCACATAGCCTTTTCATACAGAAGGATACTCGTGTAAAATGCAATTCTAATAGATAAAGGATCTAAAGCAGTTACAACTTTAATCATCTCTTCACACATGCTGAGTTTTCTCTTATAGTTATCAATGCTCAATGTGTCATAAGGAGAATCTTTATGCTTGCCATAAAGCTGAACTAATGTATGCTTCAAATTAAATAGAAGATAGTGATTTGGATGTAAGAATGGACTTAATTTTTCAATCAGGTCTTCAATAGTTGCTGGATTTGGACTCAAAGACAAAAGATTGTCAACTTCTTCATTCATTCTTCCTGTAATCATATTTACGTGCTCCATTGATACTTTAATTGGACATTTATTGCATGAAAATTCAAACTTTGAAGTTTGAGTCTGAAAGCCATTACAAGGACCTTCATCGCTTCCAATACATCTTAAAGTTGCGAAATTCGTACCCAATTCTGTTGGATCGATGCAACGCTCACAATTACAAGTAAAGTATTTTGTGTCCATTAAATGCTGCTGTCTAACTGAAGTAGGCCATAAGACATGAGTGTAGGAAGTTGAAAAAGCTTCTCCTTTTTTGATGTCCTTCGCAGCCTTAACAGAAATTTTAAAACCACTTTTCATATCAAATTTATAAGAGACATTTGGCAAGCATGAATGCTGTAATAAAGCAGCTGTTGGATACAATCCACAAATTTCTGTGCCTGTTTGGAGATTGATGTAAATTGCGTTTGTTTCGATAATGCCGAATATTTTATGTAAAATTTTTCGATCCTTTAAAGGTAAAATTGTTTGTCCATTTTTTTCTTCTGCCTTTTCCAATGGATTTAAAAAGTTTTCTTCAAGGAACAGTATTTTTTCCTCAGCTTCCCTGTTAAATAAACATTAAGACTGACATGCTTGCAATGTTTGAACAATTCTTACTTGAAGTTCGATGTGAGCAGTCTGTTCTTTTCGTTGCTTTCCATATCCATGATGGCTTGGAATTTTTTTGGATTCTTTCTCTGCAAAAGGAGAATTTTAAGAGCCAACATTGTATCCATTCTGAAATAACCCTTTATGGATTTTATGTTTGTCTTTTCTTTTGGACCTGAAAAGTTTTAGAATTTATAAAACGTTCCTATTCCATTAGATCTGTTATACCATTTCCGAACTTAATAAATTGACATTCAATGTCATGAAGTTCAGAATTCAAAAGCCCAATACATTCCGATGAGCATGCTGGCCAACTGCATGATGGACATTTATAATATAAAGTATTAATAGTTTCAAAACATCCAACGCAAGTGAATTTAAGCATTTCTTCATCTTCATCTAATGTCCATTTAGGTCCAATAATAATAGGACTCTCAGAGATCAAAATATTGCCGGCTGAGATATCTCTGCTTGCTCTCAGTAATCTCCCAATTTTTTCATCACTAACGATCTGAGAGAAGACAATGGATTTGAGAAAATTTATGTTCAGAGAATTTTCATGAAAAATTCAAACCTCAAATGATCGACACTGAGTTTTGTGGCACTTCCAGTCAGACTTTTGGCATTCACGAGAGCAATAAAATGCAGTTTTACAGTTAATGCACATTGATGTTGCCACTTTTCCGCATTTTCCACACTTTTCAGAATCCATTTTCGATGATTTTAATTTTTAATGATGCTCACAAGTGAAAATTTTCCGAAAGACTAGAAGAAAATTTCGTCTAGAAAATGAGAAAAAATTAATTTTTTTCTTTTCTTTTCTCAACGATCTCACAAGGAAATAGAAATAAAAAACATAAACCATGCATGCTTTCTGAATTCTTCATTTATTTTTAGACTGACTATATCAGATTGAGAAATGCTGCGACCACTTGTGACCCAAAAAATTACATTGTAGACGGGTCAATGAGTTCGAATTCTTCTATTGATTCCGTAACAATTTCAAAGTTTCCTGGATTGGGACTATACATTTTATAAGCATTAAACTCACAAGTTTTAGTGGTACGATCGATATAGTGATAGGAGAAGAAGCAGGTCTCACAGAGCCTTGTTGGATCTTGTACATGCAATGGACAGTTTGTCACTATATACTCAGCCTCAGCTTTATTACAAATGTCACACTGTATTGACCTTTTATTACTGGTTAATGATATTTTTGGATACTCAGATCTGTTCAGGGTTTCTGATGAATCAATCAAGTCTACACTTGTGATACAGAAAAGATGTTCGCATGCTCCATGATGCTGATATACGTTTGGGTATCCTATTCTTATTTTCAGATCTTCAAACTTTATGTCCTGCATATTGGCAGTTTTAAAGTCTCTTGTGTAATGAAACTTGCTCATCCATTTAATGATGCTTGCTGAATAGTCTGGATTTCTAGTGTCATTATAGAATGTGTCGTGGATGAAGAAGAATCCTGGATTTGGTGCATTCTCTTCCTGAATGATTTTAGCTGTTGGATAGTCGCTGATGTCAAAAAATGGACCAAAGTTGCATGAACAATAAAATATATCTCTAAGCTCTGTTAACAAGTTTGATCCTAATACTGTATATTCGTTGTTAAATCGTGGATGATTTTTTACACATGGCGTATACTTAAATGAATCATAAAATCTAATTGAAATAATTGAGTCACTATATGCTTCCATGTCTGCATTCTCAATATCTACTTCCTTTCTTTTCGTCATCAAATTGCTTTCCTTATATCTTACATCCTTAAAATGCAAGCTTTCCTTCCTCAAAAATTTAACACAATTAAGCTCCAATGCATCTTCAGAGAAATCGGAAAATTCATCACCAGAATCACATGCCTTGTCCTTTCCATAATCCTCATATAGCTTGCATATCTCTAATGACTTGTATCTTAGTTCTTCTTCTGTGATATTTAATGTTTCAGCGATTTCATCGAATGTTTTTGGCATTTCACTGTTAATAACCAAGTCTTTTAGATCATTCATCGATTCCTTAATCACATATTCAGTATAATCTTTTGTTGGATATACGTGATCCATATTATTTTATTGTTTAATTAAGTTTTTTGGTTTTTTTGATTTTTACACCTTTTTTTACCGTCTTTGTTTTGAAAAAGTTGCATGCCCCGTGTTTACAACAAAAAAAAAACAAATAAAATTTTCAAAAAATAAAAAATAATTAATTAATCATGAATCTAGCTAATCTAAGACCTAAAAGTTCTGTGCTGGATAAAGCAATTAATAAAGGAAAATCGGAAGTATCTTTAAGCATTTTTGCTCTATTATTCTCGGAAATAGTTCAATATTCACAGAAAAATTGTAATTCTGTTGCTGATTTGAGTGATAAACTTCATAAATTGGGTATGGATGTTGGATCTAGGCTATTAGATCTTTATGTATTCAGGGAGAAGAATTCCAAAAGAGAAACCAAGCTGATTAATATGCTTCTATTCATCAAAACTACTTTGTGGAAGGTAAAAGATTCAGAATATCAAATAAAACATCCAGTAATGACTATATACTCTTTTTCAGACACTTTTTGGCAAAGAGATTGACAAGTTGGAACATGCAAATGATGATGAAAAGACATACTATATAATTGAGACAGATGCAGTAATTAATAAGTATATATCAGTTCCAAAGGATAAAGGATCTTTAAATCCATCGATTTTTGTGGCTGGAATTATTGAATCTTTCTTAACACTCTCTGGATTTCCATGTAAAGTCACCGCACATTATCATAAAGGAACAACATATATGTGCAAATTTGAAGATTACGTTATTTGCCGTGATAAGCAGTTGGACTAAGCATGACATTCAATAAATTCTCTTATTTATAATCATTAGACATTTGCTGGTTTTTTTTATTCAAGAAATTGAACTTCTATATATTTTGCAGTACACTAGATAAATGAATTTAGATAAACTTGAAGCTGCGATCTTTATATGCAACTTGACCTGTTCTGAATTTTTCCTCCTTTGTGTCTCTCTCGTTTTTAATTAAATAATAGAATAATCCAACAGGCAAAACGACAGCTAAGAATCCAAATTTGAAATTTTTTGGTGTTGCTTTAAAATTGTCCCATTGTGTCGAACGCATAGCTTGGAATCGGTAAAATGCTGGATCGAACTGGAAGTGATTGGATGTAAACAATTTTTCATAGAGAAGGAATTATCTAATCGTAATATTATTTTACTTACGACGTGACCACCTTCCATTGTAGCATGTCGATATGGATTTAACGACTTCTTTAAGAACTCAGCTCTAAGTTCAAGGACTCGCCTCTGTTGTCCTGATATACCATCCGGAACTGCCATAATTAATGATAATTCCTCAAAAAAAATTGGACTGAAAAATATGGGGAAAGCAACTTTTTCATTCAGGGTTCAAACTTAATTCAAAATTTAAAATATAAAACCGTTAAATAGGATTTCAATAAACTTTCGTGATTAATTTATTAAGGATACTAACACATAAAATATATCAAGCCATAACAAAGAGAAGAAGATAAAACATATCTTGGAAATAAAGGGAATAGTCTAAAATCTCGGTGATTTACGAGTAATGCAATAAAGAAGAATTTAAATAAAAAACAATATATTGAGATCAAGGTAATCTTTCTAGTATGCCGTTCTACCCGAGACTCCCAGCCTGCAATATATTCAATTATTATTTATTGCACATATGCAAACTAAACTCGTATGTCGAACCTATAAAGCGCATCGCATGAAGGCGTTTTTAGCGCTTGAGCTTGAGCATATTGAGTCCTACTTCCGAAACTTCGTGCCCTTGACATCATTGCTTCTCCTATGAAAAATATCAATAAAACAATAAAAATGTCTTGCTTTATAATATTAAATGTATCTTACGATAGTTCTTTTCACTAAAGCACGCTCGCTTCATATTCAATATATACTCTTCCTCGACTGCACTTTCTAGCCTTCCTAACGATCCTTGATACTCAGTACCAAAGTTCTCCTTTACATAGTAAGGTATACGATGATTGAGTGTTTTTCGTTCAACTGGATATTTACTGTAATATAACATGCATGCCTTATCTTTAGAAATTCATTGATAGTTTTCAAAGAAATAGAGCACTTACGAGCTTGGTGATAAGTTATACATGGGATCAGATTGAAAGAAAGTTGATAACATTGAAACGATAATAAATAAGAGAATTAAACCGAAAGCAAGACTTGATTGTCCCTAGAAGAAGAGAAACACGTATATCCAATTAATGAACAATTCACGTGACACAGAATATTCAATAAACAATATCGACTCACTGATTGGGCTTCATTATGATGTTGATATCGACGATAACGTGTCTGAGTTGCTTGTTGGGGAAATCCACCACCAAAGAACATGTTAAACAGCTCTTCTGCTGTAAATTCTGATTCGAAACCTCTTGCGTATGCATATTCATGTGTCCTAAATCCATTGTATGTATTAAAGCTGTTTGTACGACGAATACTCTGCTCGTCCTTGCCATACAAGTCATAATTCTTTCTCTTTTCAGCATCAGTTAAAACAGCAACTGCGTTTCCAATAGCTTTAAATGCCTCAACCGACCCTAATTAGCCATAATAAATGAGAGTAAATATTTAAAGAGCTGTTTTGAATAATTAATTAAATTACCTGGTGCCTTATTCTTATCTGGATGTAATTGCAAGGCTAATTTTTTGTATGCCTTTTTAATCTCTGAATCTGTGGATTCTTTTGTAATTCCCAAAACTTCATAATAATCCTTACATCTGTAGAAATTGGACATAAAACATTAGGTATGACCTTACGTGGTCATTATCATGTCGAATTTCACAACAAACTTACTTCTTTATCTTTTGAACAGTTTCCAATTGTTCTTGCGTATAATCTTCGCCTAATTTTGGTTCTTCAACTTTTGGAGCAGTTGTTGGTCTTCTTCTTTGATGTAATCCATCAGTTGTTGTCTTTGTAGTGCCTTTGGCTTGTGATCTATCGTTGAACTTGCCTGCCTTTAATTTTTCCAAAATTAATTCTGCCTTCTTATTTGTTGGATATAATTTTAAAGCTTTAACAAGTAGTTTCTCTGCCTTCTCTAGATTGCCATTGGATATTTCTTTGCTGGCTAAATCTACGCACTGCTCGGATGCATCAACATTTCCCTCTATTATCGTCATTTTAATAAATTTTCTATTTTTTCACTATTAAAGGAAAATGAAGAAAAACCGTACAATAAGTGATGTTTTAATCGGATACAGTTCTGTTCGGATCAAAGTCTATTTACATTAAACTATGAATATACTCAATATCAACCTGTTTTGGTTCTTTTAAGGATAATTATCGATAATTTTTCAGCTTGAACAAAAACTTGAAAATAATAAACAGTAAAATTTTGAGATCAAAATATCATTGAAATAATTTCTGATATTCACACCATTTAATTTGAGAGTTTTATTAATAAATCAATAACATTAATGTTGTGTCAAGTGGTTTTTAGGAAGCTACAATTAAAATAAGCTTTAACGGTTTTGTAACGGTTTTCTAAAATTGAAATTTAAATTGAAGCAAATTCATAGCTGCATAGTCTTTGTAAGGCAAATTTAAATTTTTTAAAGCGAAACTTTATTTCGGCTTGAGTCGTCAATGAAGCAAGATGCAGGTAAGTGTTTAATATTAAAATTAACATTTTAAGGGCCAAACAACAACATCTGAATGGACCAAAAGCCTTCATTATCAATTATTTTACTTAGAAAAAAGCGTGTAGTAATGGATTGACAACGCTATAGACTTATTATTATGATTAAAGATGTAACACGATATTGATATTGATAATATTGCTGAACTATTATTACCTAAATGGTAAATAAACAATATATCATAGTATTTTAAGAAAAGGAGCACACTATAGGTGTGGATATGCATAAGTAGCTCACCTCCCTTATGTGCTTACTTAGTTTTATTTCCTACATTAGTCAACGTTCAAAAAGTATTCAAAATCGTTTTGGGCACAAAATCGTACAACATAGTAAGGTTTTAAAGAATTTAAAAAAAATCTTCTTTAAAAAAGAAAATAAAAATATTAAGTTTTTTCACAATATAATCAAAAAAATCAAACTAGAATGGATAGATAAGAGAAAGATGTATAAAATACACATGGATTATGATAGTTAACTCGTAAGAAAAGTGAGAAATTGTATCGGAATTTTTTTCTGAAAGTGAAATTTTTTTTCTTAAGGAGAAAAAGATTGGAAAAACAATTTAAAAAATAGTAAATTTAAAATATATACAAAATGCACAAAATAAGCACAAATATCTGTTGTGTTATTTACATGGTAAACATTTGATGAAGTGCAAAAAACGCATCTAAAAAGTAAAGTTAAATACAAAATAGAAAGAGGAAGAAAAAATATTATAAAAAAATCAGCGCAAGCAAAAACAAAACATAAAAAAGTTATGGATCCTAATGGTGAGTACGAAACATGAAAATGCCTATTTAATTTGAATTAAATTTACACAATAATATTGATAAATTGTTCTTTGCAAATGTGATGCAATATTTATCCTGAGATTTATGTTGATAAAGTATGCTCCCCATATAAAACTATCGACAAAATTAAAGTTAAATTTTAATAGGTAGTTGTACAAAAAAAAATCATTTTTTCTTCGTCTTTCGACTGATTTCTCACTTTCTCTTTAGCCTCGATTTTCTCCTCAAAAAAAAAGAGTTTTTTTTTGAAGAAAAAAAAATAAAAGCCGAAAGTGATCATAAAAGAAACATAGGTAATAAGGAACTTTATGTTGAGAAATATTCGAATGAATTAATAAGAAGAAAGAATTGCGCCATGCACTGTAAGGAATTTGAATTTCCTGCTTCCATAATAATATTAGAAGAAGAAAATTACTTCCATGTCAATGACACCCACTAAAACTCATTAATAATTTGTTTTATCCTATTTCTTTTGGGATGATATAATGTAATGTAATTATTTGATTAGCCTACAACATACTTGCGTACAAAACATACATGCTGGTTAGCTACGAGGAATTGCTAAGAGCAATTTATAACATGAAGTATTCGATGAGTAAAAGGATGATTGGGAAAATTTACGAATATATAATATATGAAAAAATTATTTCTAATGATGATGATTGCCGATTTTAAAAATAAAACAAACATTTCTGGCACTAAATCATCTTCGGCTGCTGACTTCTTCTTCATTTATTAGTAGCATGTACATGTATACCATACCAACTCATCAATTCCTACCCAGATAAATTCATTTCTCGCATATTGAAAACAATTTTTCATCAAAATCGTGACAATAAATCAATTTTTAAATTAAAAAGTAGCTTTGACATTTAAGAATTTTTTTGCAACAAGGAAAGAAACGGCTTGTTCTTAAGACTCTTTCGGTCAACCCAAAAAAGAAGAATAATGTTTCTGTGCCAAAAATAAACGAGTCATACTTCCGCAACTTACATCACTCCAATATATTTATTCTTTTCCTTGCCATAAATGACATTCTCGATAATCTTTTTTCCTCTTCTAATTTATTCAATTTTTAACCTTTTATTTTTGTGTGTTATTTGAATTTATACGACGATTGCACAACTTGCCAGCTTCAACATATTCTACCGGATAATTTTTAATATATGATAATATCGTCTTTGATTAATGCTGCTCTTAACATTTGGCAAGGCGATCAGATAAAAGAAAATATTTAATTTGCACTTTATTTAAAAGTGATGTGATTCCCCCCGTCTCTAATAGTAGTGTTAACAATGTTAATCATTATTAGAATATTCTATTCTACAAAAGAGACACATTTAATAACCTTTGTGGAAAAAAAATGACAAGATGAAATTGAAATAATGATTTTTTTTTTCTGCTAAGCCTCGCTGCCTATCACGACAAGAAAACTCGTTTTCATTTTGTAAAGCGAAATTGTGATGTAGAAGGAGAATCAGTGGTTAAAGTTATTTTTTTACAATGTTGGTGCTGCTTTTCAAGGTTATTTCAACATCAGTTTACTTTTATTCTTAAATGTTCTTGCTTTTCTTCACTTGAATGAAGAAGAAAATAGTAATAAGCTTAGTGCAACACTATACAAAATTGAGCTTTCGTTTGCTTCTTCACAACCGGTGATTTGAGAGAATCTTTTTATCTTTTTAACTTATTATTTCTTGTTTTAATACCTGCTACATTCTAGACTCAGTGTATGATTTAATTTGCAAGAAAAGCTTGTTGGACGACACGGTTTGATTGTTGCAATTAATAGGTTTCTGTTCAATATCTTCTGAATCAGTCTTGGAGATCATGTGTTGTAGAGATCTTACAATGCAGTGGCTAGGCTAGTTTATCCAATACAATGTTTAACAAACTGACTTTAAGAATTAGACAATAATAATTTATTCGTGTTCTACTGACCAAGTTTGGTTGATTTTTGAATGACCAAAAGTTTTAGCACCAAAAAGGCAAGTTGTTTGGGATTCTGGACTCAAATTGTGTCAATTTTACATTTATTTTCTTAATATTTCATCACAAGATACTTTGAATATTTTATAATAATAAGGGATGTTTTGATATGTTCGATAATTCCTGTACAAATATTTTCAACTAATTTTATTTTTTGGAATTATTTTATTAGCTTCTAAAATAAATTCATGTAATGTGGCTCCAATTCCATTTGATCATGTGTGGCATTAGCTAGTAGTTCTAATTTATAAGTAATTTGCGTTAGTATCATATTATGCTATTAGATCACCTTCTTAGTATAGTAAACAAATATGTAATAGGAGTTATACGCGCGAGATTGATGCAAGTACAACATTGTAGCTAAATCGTAATAATAACAACAATGAGTGTAGAATGAAAAGAAAAAGAATTAAAACTAGAGAGAGTGAGTGTGGTAGCAGCATAAACGAAATATAACATGAGAAGTTCTCGTTGTTTATATTATGAACATAAAAGAACAGAACATGATGATCATAAGATTTGACTTATTAAAGCCATCATACAATAATGTATGTACATGAACAAACACAACTGAATGTTGAAAAGAAATGGAGAGAACGAATGATGTACAAGGAATATACGAAAGAACCATTTTTTCCACACACTCATTTCTTTACATTTTTTTTTAACTTCTCAATTTTTTTTTCATTCGAGACTTTGCACATCGTTTCAAGGTCAATTTTTATTTTCGTAACTCTCAGTTTTCCAGCCTATGTTTTAATATTATTTTCTTGCATGATTTACTTTGCATAAAAAGAACTTCTACTTCCATAAATGAGGAAGGAGAAGATTTTAGTTTAATTTTGGGAAGAATGGTAACATGGCTGAATAAAAAAAGTTTCTTTTTATGAAGTTATAATGAATATCTGAAGATTTCGTGCCAAGATAAATAATTTTTCTGCTTATTCAGACAGTTTTCCTTCTTCAGCTTTTTTGCTGATTCTTCTTTTTGTGCCTCAATTTTTTTTGAAAAAAATTTCAATTTCAATATTCACGGCATGTGCAAAAAAGTATATGTGTGTATATTTGTGCTTATATTAACTATTTAATTTTTTGGTTCTTCATTTTATTGCATTCTTTACGAAAGAATTGCATTTAAATTTTGTTCATTTTGTCTATTTTATTGACTTTTAATGTGACAGGTTGATGGTCGTCATATAAGCTTGTTTAGGATGGGATAAAATGACATTTGTGGACTAAATAGTAGGCTGCATTTGTTCTTTTGATATTAAATTTAAAGATGACATTTAAGTGTTGTAGGGGCTAAGCACAGACATACAATTAGAAATGCCAAAACGTTCATTTCAGAATTGAATAATATTAATATCATCATAGTAGTTTGCACCGTTTAATACAAATATATTCAATCTTTTACTAGAATTCAGATAAGCATAATGTAAGACGAATTTTGATTTTTATTAATTTGCATGGTTCTTTTTTAGTTCCTTAAGATTCATTAACACTCACCGCTATTACAAAAGTAATATTATATGTTAATCATAAAGCTTTAAATCCTAGATATTTATGGACGAGTTCTTTACAGCAACTAGAGTCATTACTATGTTGTCAAATTCACTTATATTCTGCACATTTATCACGTTCTACATCTAATTAAAAGCTAGCAGCAAAATTGAATCTGAACTTTTGATGCATTTCATTCTAATCTCGTCTAAATTAACAAAAGCTTCTCTATTGATCACGTCTTTGATGAGTTTGTTGCTAGACACTCTTTTTCTAATGTGTACTTTAAACAAGAATAACAAGGAAGGTGAATGAAGAACAGGAAAGAAGGCAATTGGTCGATAATAAATTTCGTATGCGACTTTGTTTGTTTCCTGAGGCTTTTTTCGTGTGTGCTTTTTGCTGTGTTTTTATTTTTTTTTTTGAGCCCCCAAACTAACAGACGACGCTCCTCTTTTGGCGGTTGCTTGTGTAAGAATTTATTTCCACATTTTTTATTCATTCTTTATTTTTTTGTTGTTTTCCTTCACGTTCTTATTGAAATTCAAATTACCTAACTTACTCTTTTTCCTTAACTCTTCTTGCTTGTTACTTATTTTATTCTTAAAGGTTTTCTTGTTAATATAGAAGCTCCATATAGCTAAATCACCAACATGTGGAAGTTAAATGCTCGCAATACTCTTGATTCTTTTCCGTCTCTAAATTTGTATTGGTTGAATTTTTATTTAGATTCGCTCATTTTTACTCTCTCGTTTTAGTTCTCTGAGAACATTTTAGATTAGTGTTTACGCTGGTCACTACTGAATAAATAGAGAATTAAGTACTTGGATTGAGATTCATTTAATATGCGAAAAAAATTTTGTTGAAGAACTGCATTAATGTATTTAAAAATTGTTTGCTTGGGGTTTGTTCGGGATCAAGGTGACACTATGGACATGTAAAACCTACTCCAAGTGCCATGTTTTATATAAAAAAGATTGAAAAATTAGTATGAATTATACTCTTAACCCCACTAAAGTATCACGCAATATCTAAACTACCCCTAAACAAACGTGCAGATAGATCTGGCAACACAAATAAGAAAAAAATTATTATGTCGTCGATTTTCAAGCTCTTTAAAATTCGCTCACATTCGCTAAAAGCAACAACAATGAGAACGATACAGCGAACGAGTTTGAAAATTATACATAAAGAAAAAAAATTATTTTTCATTTTATATAGATGCCACAGAATATTTCAGTCGCAAATAAATTGTTAGTTGAGAAGGCCGCGTGTATAATTTTTTTGCGCGTGTAATTTGAGCGCCGATATTTTTCTTCTTTTGAAATATAAAAAAAAAAATCTCTATAATTTTTTTTATAAAGTGAAAAAAATTAATTTTTTTTGTGTCGTCGAATTAAAAAAATGTGATTTGAAAAATAATCAACTGTCACAACTGTCAATTGGATGGAAAATATAATATTGTCAACTAAATATTAAATTCATCCGGCTTGTATATGGCAAAATAAAAAAGTGCACGACAATGTAATAGATTATAGACTATTTATTTTCAAATGACAATATTTTTCTTTCATGTGTAAACTTTTCATTATTGTTCTGTGAAAAGGAAAAACTATATTATACATACAATTATTTCCTCTCTGTGTGAAAATCGAAGCTTGTCGGCTGACTTTAAATTTGAGAACTTGAAAAAAAGAACACAAAAAAAAGAATGCTCAATGCGTCTTCTGATTGTGCAATTTTATATATATTTTTTTTTGTGAAACAAAATACATTTTTTCATTTTGTTTTTGAGACATCGATTTTTTATATTTTTAATACATTTATACTGCATTTTGTTTGCTAATTTCGTCGCAAACTTTTTTTTGTTCTTTTTGGTTAGTATATTTTTAAATTTTTTGTTATTTTCTTATTTTCTACTGTTTCTCAATTGAAAAAGCGGCAGAATGTTATAAATTTGTGAGTAAAAGATGGAACAGCAATAATTTCATTACATTTTAATAGACGAAAAAGTAAATTATTTTTCCTTCAATAAAGAAAAGAAAAGAAAATTTTTTTAATGTGCGAGAAAATTGGTCAAATGGAAAGCGCGATTAATGTGGTTTACATATATAAAAAAAACTGCAGTAAAAAATGCATTACGGCTTCTTCTTCATCTTCTTAACTCATGTAAAGAGAATATGCATCATTGTAATTAATTTTATGAAGAATTAGTTCAAAGCCACATATGTTATGCTCACTATGTTTCTAGTTTATATGAGAAAGCATCTCTATCTATCTGTGTATTGACTGCTCTTTTAATTATTTTACTTTTTATTAATCGTACATGATCATGCTCTGTGTTCATTAATATTGAATAGTTGAGATTTCATAGGTTTGATAATCGTTATGAGACATTGACTTTTGAATATTATTTTTTATGACTCGAATAAACACAGATAATTAAGTAATTTAAGTTTTACTTGTTCATACTTGTACTTAGCTAGTTTTTTTGATGTCTACTTTGATTAGTATCAGTTAGCTTGAATTATGAACTGAAGTAAAGTTGCATGTTCTAGTGTTTTTGAGGTCTACAACAAATAGAATCTTATATTAAGATTTATAATTTCATATGTGGGTGCACTGCTTAGTTCAAATTAAGAAGTCAGGGGTGCAAAACTATGTAGAATAAAAAATCTAAGCATTTAAAATTTGTTTATTGCCGTTTTAGTTTAAAAGTTGTTTAAAAATAGAACATATAAATCAAATCCAGAGGTTCTAGGGTCAATATTCATTTCAGATTGAATTTTAATATTAAAGGGTGTGAAACTACGCATAAAATTTTCAAAAACCTTATTTTAAAGACATTTCATACAAAAAATGTTAAATTTTACAAGCACAACCCCTATCACTAGCAGTGGTCTGACCCAATAGACAGCATTTACAATCGAATCAACAACAATCAATTTCACATTTTCATGCAAACTTCTCGCCTTTTTCAAAAACCTCCACTTGCTAATTAATCTGTCATTCAAAAGAGTTATCAAAATTCAGAATTTGTTACGAGTTTTCAAATAAACAAAATTACATACATAGTATTAAAATTTAGACTATACTTGCTTTCAATATTACACTACATAGTTGCTATTTTGCATTGGCAGCAGTTCATAATGTGACGCGATCGCTGTGCTATTTATTTTAAAACTTAATTGTATTCATTATTCGGATTTTCAAATTTTACTAGTGAGCTCAGCGCGATTTATTAGTGATAACACCAAAAAAATGAGAATCATATACATAACACAGAAATAAAAAGAATATTGCCTATAAATAATGTTTTTTTTTGTGTGTCAATATCAAATATTGTTTTGTGTGAAATGCATGCCGTACACGAAAAATTTCGCAAATTAGACAGAAAATTCGTCGACAGCAGTCTTATCAGCGATGTGATTTCCAAAAGTGCATGTCGACATACCACCGAATGCGATAGTCCTGTTATATATATAAATATTTATTTTTACTCTCACTTGGAAATTAAGAATACGCTCGACCCTGAACCAACCGTATACAATAATTCATCATTTCTTGAGCATTTATTAAATATTTATTTTTGTAATTATAAGAAATTTACAAATTAAGGAGGAATTTCTGCATTGTGAGTTTTACTTTCCCGCTTTTCGGATGCAAAAAAGTCTCAGTTTACATCAGTTATGAAATTATTTTTAAATGTTCGACTTTGAGAGATGTGTCATGTGCTTTGAAGGGCTGTATTTAGAATATTTTTCGGATGAGGGTTTTAAATTATTTCATGGAGGGCCCATACTCGCTATGAGTCAGATGCCCACTCATAAACTTCCTTTGAGGTATGTCACTAAAGTAGATTTATACCGAGAAACCCACACCTGGATACCTTTAAACATTTTCTAGTCTAAAACATCCTTATCTGCTCCTAATCTACTCTTAATTGCACAAAGTGAATCAATTAGGGCGCACATGCCTCCTAAAATTAGGCTAAGACTGTTTTCGTTCATTACATTGAACTTTTAACATTGAAATAAATTTCTAATCAGAGAATTAACAAGAAATAAATCTTTGATAGTATTTTATGAATGAAAATAGCACATACAACGCACAAAAAAGAGCGTAGAATAAGAAATAAATATAAAATGAAAAGAGACAGCCATAGAGTGGTGTCAGGTTTATCAGTGACCGATAGTGAAGCATTTCTTCTATCGTAATCTAATAATAACAAGTAAAGACACGTTTTTAAGATTATTATATATATACGCGAAAAAAAGAGCATTCAAGTACAATTGTATCGGTTTTTGATTCGAGTGTATTGTCTACAATGTCTGTGTAGATCTTCTAGAAAGCATTTGATTTTGTTGCGAAAAAAGGAAGTGATGCACTTCATTTTAGAACGCAAATATGGCACAGTGAAGCTACACGTGCTCATAAAAATAAAATCTTTTTCTTCGTTAGCTTCCTTCCTCTATTTATTCTGTGATAAGACCCAAATATAAATTATATATTGTAATTCAATGTGCATTTGAAATGCAAATACAGACACAAAAAAAAAATGTATTATCAACATCATCAATCGAATAATGATGTGGAATTATAAGTAAATATTTAAAGTGGATTTCAAAAATA
The DNA here is from genome assembly GCA_917627325.4 of Chironomus riparius. Taxonomy (NCBI): domain Eukaryota; kingdom Metazoa; phylum Arthropoda; class Insecta; order Diptera; family Chironomidae; genus Chironomus; species Chironomus riparius. Next base: position 51,216,291 of record OU895878.1, read on the forward strand.
GACTTTCTTGTATTAGTGACTTAATAATAAGATTTTAAAAAGTGGAAAATTTTGTTTCACTAGAATCGTATTCACGCCTTATCAGTTCATAATCATCAAAATTGCATTTGACCAGAAAATATCATGCAGTCAAAGACTGTCGGAATCGTTATTTAGACTCATGAAATTAAAAGTTCTTTTTTCCTCAATGTCATTCGAGTAATTTCTTCAAAACAACTCTCCATCTCGTTAGCCATAATATGTTTTTAATATTGAGCTTCATTTTTCGGGAATGCATTCAGTTAAAGCGCATTATATACACATGATTTTAGTTGGGGGGTTTGTAAATGACGTCTATCAAAGATTATGACGTCATTCGTAAATATGAGCTCTAGAAACTTAACCCTCCCTTCACCTCTTGAGTCGTTCTCGATAAAAGTTGGGCTTAAAGAGTTAGGAGAAGATTTTGGGAGTCTAATTTTAGAGATACAGATCAGAGAGGGGTGGCGAAATTCGAATGTTTATTGAACATTATTTATGAACAACCCCCAATCCCGAATATATATTTTAGAATTTTTTTTTCACTTTTCAAATACATAAAATAATAATGACAAAGAACAACAACAACATCAAAAGCGTCGATGTCGTCTGTTATCAGACACATATATGTATATACTCGTGCATTTTCGTGTGCGCTATTCTTATTCTATCTCACTTTCACATGATCGCAAAAAAAATATTGTTTTATTTTTTTTTATCGAAACGAAACTGCAGTTTTTTTTTGTGCTGTTTCATCTTTTTCACTCACACTTTATATAAACCGACACTGCTGCTGTCAGAAGAGAGTTTTGAGAGAAACAGTAGAGAAAAAGAAGTCGTCATTATGGAATGCGATGAAAAAAAAAAGAATATATATATAAAAAGCATTGTACAAACAAACATCAAAAAAATTTGTATTGTATTTAATACTTATTTTTCGTTCATATTTTCTTGCATTGGTGATATGAACGTCGAAGCGAACAAAACGTTTTAAATAATATTATAATAATATATACACTTTTTTTTTTGTTGGTCTGATAAAAAGGAATATTTTTTTTTCCATTTCTTACTTTGAGTAAATCAAAAAAAGAAAAAGAAACGAAATGAAATGTGTGCATTGAAAGTTTATAAAATTTTAGTCGCGCTTTTGGATTCAACCGATGAGGACATAGAGTAAAATAAAGAATTAAGAGATGTGAATTGATAGAAAAGAGGAGCTGTAAAATAAAAGCTTTAATTGAATCTAACAAGTTCAAATTGTGTGAAAGCTTGGTTGTATTTTTCGGCATATCCTACACAAATTAAATAATAAAAAATTTGCAATTGCGTTTCAATGTTATGTCGGGACTATATAAAGTCGTGAAGCGTGCGAGAGAGTTTAATAAACTTGAATGAGTAGTACGATTCAATGTAAACATTTCATTAGACTAACGAATTTAATATTAAACAAACAGTGCTATACTCTAGCTATGAGGAAAAAGGGAAACACGAGATAGAGAAAAAAAATAATAACTTTTCTTTTCTTCCTTTTTTCGATACAGTGAAAAAAAAATAGAATATTATAGACTAAACTTGGAAAATTATGTATACACATATTCACAATTGATTGACGGCTCTTATAATAGCCATTGAATATTGAGGGACATTTTGTGAACTGTAATTATAATAAGACACATAAGATACATTGTTTGTTCTGTGTTAATGGATGTATTATGACTTAAAGGATCCAAAACAAAAAACTTTTAATAAGTCACAAGTCAATCAACAAACCAGGATACAGATTGATGAATAAGCAGCGAAAAGATTAACTGTTCATAATTAAAATAACTTTATCCAATGAATTGTTGCAATATAAAAGTGCTTGTGCTATATACTTGAATGGCTTTAAATTGTAATTGAATTATAAGTGGAACATTGATTAACGCAACAGCAGTTAAATTTTATTATTATCAGATTTCTTGTGATTTCATAATAAAAACAAGTATAAAGAAAGTTTCTTTTCTTTCTCTTGCATTAACTAAATAATAATAAAAAGTACATACGTGAATCTCACTTGAGGCGCGAAATCTTAATCATCGCTCGAGGATTTCACAATTAAGAAAACAACAATAATCAAAGAAGTAAACGAAAAAGTTAAAATAACAGAAACAAAATGTTGAAAAAGGAGAAACCGATGATGACTGTTGCTGCCATAATTGAGCAAGCACAGAATCGATGGATGGATCATCCGCTAGTTTACAACAGTCGAAGTTTGCAGTTTCAAGGATCATACTGTAATTATCACTTTCTTTACTATGAATTATCTTTTTTAAAAGGGTTTGTGCAATTGTGATGTCCAACGAGAACTGTATTTCTAGTCTTTCGTCAAATTTTAGATTATTGACTTACTCAACTTCAAACATAACCTATCCCACTCAATGTTGGACAACATAAGAGAACGACCCTTTATCTTTGAAAATGTTTACAGCAACTCTATTATTATCTTACTGCATTTCTATAATTGTCATAACAATTCATTCCTTTACATCATCTTTGATCGATTTTTCTCTTTATTGCAAGTTCTTTGAACTTGAAGGAATGAGAGGAAAATTTTCTTGTAAATGTATAGTAACAATAATAATCCAATTATGTGCACATGATTCAAGTTCTTTTTTAATATGTGCAAAAATTCCCTGCATTTGTGTGTATGTGTGTGTGTGTGTGTATGGGTGAGTAAGTGACTGACTGTAATATAAATTTCATTTGTCATATGATGGTCTCAATTTCATTTCGACAAAAAAGAAAAAAAAAATTGAAATATGAAAAGGGAAATTCTCTTACACATACAGTCATATTACATTTATTTTCGAGCATGCAAGACGGTTCCATAACCTCAGTTAATAAGATTTCCATTGAGAATAAGTTCCATGCTATAAGCTCTTGCACATTCGATTTTTACTGGGTGAAATGTTGAGGTATTTTTTTTATTATAAAAGTCGTCTATGTAGACGCATCATCATGTTTGCTGTTGGTGGGTCGTAAAAGAAGGTGACTGAGTAGATTTTCTAAAAATGACAGTAGAATGAGACAAATTCCCATTTGAAGTATTTATACTTTTTATATTATTTTTGTCGATGTCTTCTTTTCGTCCTTTTAAGTTCCTTGAACTCTATTCGACTCCATCTTCATTACGAAGTTTACGAGTATGATGTGGGTTGAGGGAGGTGAGTGGGTGGGAGTTGTTTATGTATGTAAGCAAGGTATGTGCTTTTAGGGGTGAAATAGAGGATATTTCTATGTATTCATTCTATCTCTTTCTAAAGCAACTTTCTTTCTTTCTTCGAATGGCGAAAAACTCAATTTTATTTTTGTTGAGCGTTCAACAGAAAAAAGAAGAGACGCTATAGCTTTTTGCAGTAATGCTATGTACATGCATTCTATACAATTATTTATTTATTGCATGGAAAAAAATAAAAATAATATAAAGGGAGAACAATAGTGTGGGTGTGTATATATGACATTTAATTGTCCTTGACATTTTTATGTGCTTTTTTTTTATTTTATTCCAAAGCTCTCAGAAGTAGTCATTTGAATGTTTTAAAAGCAGTATGCAAGATCATCACGAACATTTTTCAAAAACTAGCTTGCAAATGTTAAACGGATGAGTCGAAGTCTTAAAGTATAGTTTTTTATGAAAATGATAATGGCCTTGAACTATCATAACTCGTGTGCTATGAATTAATATTATTCACATTATAAAAACAGCAACTAGCCTAGAATTATGGCTATCCACATTTTTTTGCATAATGTCATGATATTTCGATAGAGATTATGAATGAAAATTAATTGTTTCCATATGCTAGGCATATCATCTAGAAATATTTCATTCTTAAAGTTCAAGTATTCAATTTCGTTATCTATGAATCAAACATGCTTGAACACACATCGTTCTTCATCAGTGAGTAATACAATAATTCTTTCTTCTTATGTTTGTATGAAATAAGTCCATTTAATGACATGACATTGCAAATGTGCCTCTCTTTCATTGATTGAATGCATTGCCCTAAAAAACAACACACCAAGCGCAAATATACAATATATAAAAAATTGCGATCAGACAACTGTGATGTCTGAAAAATGTCGACGTCGTATTCGATTACAAACTTTTTTTTTTGTTTACTTTCATTTCTTTCTCTTTCTCTGCCTGCCTGCGTTACAACTGTTTCGATGAGAAATTAAATGAATTGAAAAAAAAATTGTGTGTGTAAAAAAATTGGAACACACTTGATGGTGCGAAATTTGCACAGCTCTGTTCATGTATATACATGAGGACTTTATATTATTTGAAAGACAAGGCATGATGTGGCAAGTATGTAAGCGAAAATAATAATAATAAAAAAAACAACGGCAATAAAGTTATTGAGTAGAACAATTCTGAAGTTGAGGCAGGGCGTCAATGAAAGTGCATAAGCACAATATGTATGAGTGTGAATATATATAAAAATGGAATGTAGTTGTGCTGTAATAAAAAAAAGCAGTCAGATAATTTATGTTTTCAGTACATTGCATGTAAAATTGAACAAACGAAAAAAAAGTTATCAAGAAGAAAAATGAAAAATTTCTTTTTTCTTTCATTTAATTCAATTTTCAGTTGAGCGCCTGTACTCTCTTTTTTTCTGCGTTGAGAAAGGTCGTGGATGCGTTAATACTCTTTTTACTACTTAAAAAACGAAGTTATTTCTTTTGTGTACACAAACGCATGTAGTACACAATTTTGTCGCCTACTGCTCTACTTATTTCCAGTCATGTCTGATATCATTATTCTGATAAAAAAAAAATATTTCTACAATAAATGTGAATTTTGAGAGAGATAAAGGCTAAAAGCTTCACATGCATAATAATCGATGAACGAGTTGGAAGGTCACTTAATGCTATTTGCAATAAAAAAAAATAACAAAACAAAACGATAAACACAGCAGTACTCAGAAAGAGCGAGTGAGAAAAAAAGTCGTACAAAAGATTATTGACTCTGCAAATGGCGCTGAACCCCACAATTTAGCATTGAAAAATTAAAAATATAAAAAAAAAACTGATGATGACGATGAAAATATGTGTGAGTGAGTTCTTTTTTTTTTCTTTATAGCCCGAATGTGTGTACATAATGATTATATGCGGAGATATGTGTCCTTGTAATGAAAGCTACACGAGTAATTTTTCATCTCTTCTCATCTTGCCTTGCCTTGCTGATGTAAAAATAATATTTTCTTTATGGCGAAATTTATCAAAAATATCCCATTTATGTCAGACACGCCAGAAACGTATGAAAAAAAAATTTATATATTTATTGGGCGTCTCCATTACCTACCACAACATTTCGCTCGTACACATTTTAATTTATTATTATTATTCCCTTTGTTTGTTATGACAACTACTTGCACTTATGTCGTTTAATCATCCATTGTTGTTCTTACTATGGTTGTGTGAATTTTTACATGAATTTTTATATAGATTTTATTGCATTCAGAGTAGCTTGCATGTTGTTGTGTATGCACGATCAATTATTGTGCCAAATTTCAATCCTCAATCTGAGAAACCCTCCATTAATCACTAATTCTATCCCAAAATCTCAATTCTCATCATGCTAAACAGCGTCAGATTAAACTTTTTTTACTTTCATCTTGTTTGCTCAGCTTTATCATTTTTTTTTGACTCATTCAGTCACTCATCAGCTATTCGTCTGTATTTTCTCCATGAAAGTTTTTTTTTTCTTTTTTCTTTCTTTTCTGTATTTGTATTTTTAAAAGTGAAAAAAATTGGGTCGTCCTTTTTATAACCTTGGATAAGGACAAAGAACTTGAGCCATCATGGAATATGGTGTGTTTCGCTTCGCTTCGTTCATCGTATCAATGTAAGATACGTATATCTGCAAGAGTAGCACAAGGACGATGCCTTTTTGGGTTGTCGATAAAAAAAAAAATAAGAATCAGGGGATGGGGAAGAGCTCCTTTTAAGGAATTTTTTTTAAAGTTTATTTGCCATCATGCATTTTATTTTTCAATTCAATTAATTTAATGAAGAACGAGAAATTCCATCTGAGTCATGGCATTGAAAAGCATTGATGCACAATGTTGCAATTCTATCACGTTCGACTGACGCCATTTAGTTCGATTCGTTTCCATCCAATTCATCCTTGAAAGTTGATGATGATGGTGGATATTTTCATGGATAAAGAAGTTCTAGTGTCTCTTAGAAATAACTTACTGCTGATGTCTTCTATATGCTTAATGGCAAAATACATTAACAGTAAATTATATGGGAGAATTCTTACGGAAAGGGAGAGTGGGTTGAATGAAATGGCTTTTCTTGTTCTTCTTCTTGCTTGATCGTTGCATGTATAAGTGCATAAGCATTTACTAACATTGCGCATGCACAAAAGCTCAAAAATTGGCACGACTAGTGTTTTTCGTCTTTTTGATTCTTATATTCTCATCTAAAGTACATAAGAGTTTCCCTTTCGACAATCTTGCTCTCTCTCCTCGATGCAACAACGCTATTCCTTTCTATGTACAATTGTTTTCATTTTCATGATGTAACTTTGAATGCTATTAATCCATAACCTTTCATAAGCATCGCTTTATCGATCGACTGCTATTAGACTTTTGTGTGCATCAAGTGCACTGAATGCATTTGCATTGATTGATCATGAAATTTATACTAAATTAGCATGTAAATTGTAGAGAAAAAAAATGTAGGCCTGTCGAGCTTCAAATGCCGGTATTTATATACGCTCACATAATAGTAATAATAATTTTCTTCATTTCTCTATGAGCGAATAGACAAAAAAAAGTAGTTTATTGAGTCAGACGGCGGTTTACTTTCGAATAGCGTTGTCAGTCTGTTGCCCTCGAAACTAATGAACTTTGTGTATCACATAAACGCCAAAATAAAATCGTATACATGCTCTTGCTCAGACTCACTTATGTGTATATGCTAAATTATATTTATGTATAAGTCTAATCTAGCTACTAAATGCGATTAGAAAGAGAACAATATAAAAACTTTGATTTTTCTTTCTCTCCTTTCTACCAACTGACTGACTGTATAGGGAATAAGTGAGAGAAAAATATTTTCTCTTTTTATTTTAGCGCATTTATACCATGACCATTGACAATAATAATTCTGATTTTTCCAACTCTGATGGCTTGTTTTTATTGCTTGTCTCTTAAATATTCACGACATTTGCAAGTGCAGGGTGTGGGTAACATCTTTTATTTTCATTTTTATTTATAATAAAGAGAGAATTGTGTCATCCAATACAGAGACATTAAAAAAAGTTGAGGATGAGCATGGATGATGTGACATTATCGTTTGCGTATTTCATTTTCGTATACATGCTGATAAATTTAAATCGTAATGATGATTCAAAAGCCCTGATTGTGTGTCGAAAGTCCTCGATGTGATCACGTTGAAAATGAAAAATTGAAAATTTCACAATATTTTTCATCTGCACGAATTGGATAAAAATATCTGAGCCAAAAAAAAATCTTTCTTCTTGCCTTCTTCACTGTAAGTAAATAAATATGAGCAAAATGTATTTGAGGAATCTCATGGCAAGGGAAATAATAAGATAGATTCTTTAAGCTGGCGTTTTTGTGGTAAGCCTCTCTATTTATTGCACTTTATTGCACTTTATTGCATTTATTGACGACATACTGTCCGGAAATAATTCACATTTTACACTTTTGTATTTGTATACATATGAATTAGTATTATGTAGGATCAAACTTCTAATCTTCATATCTAGGTTTCAAATAAACTAAGGCTCTCGTTTCGATCTTCTGTAGGCGTTACGTGATACTTTTCAGGTCCGTTCTATCAATATTCCATTCGTGGGTAATCTTGTAGCTCTCGTTCCTATTTCTCCCGCTACACTTCAAGTTCCTGACCCGTTCCTTAATCCAACGTTGCCCAAATGCCCAATTATGGCTTGATCTCGTACATTAAGCAGTCGAAGTATCTAAACTTCCGAAAAAGAACAAATTTGGAAATGGCTGGATTCGAACCGACGACCTTCGAGTTACCATCCCAAATTTGAGCCAAGCGCCTTACCTATTCGACCAGCAAGGCACTTAACTGCTTATCTATCTGAAAGGAACATCAACAGTCTGCGAAACATCAAAATCCATCAAACTCACTCGGCTCTTTCCGCCTACGACACAAGTAAATATTTAGCAAACATGAAAAAGTTGTTTGACATCACCTGAGAAATGATTAATGGGACGCATTTTTGTGGGATTATTGGGATTCTTTAATTTTTGGAATAGGTTGCGAGTACGGTATATCCGGTATATTTAAGAATCATGACTTAGTTTCTATGGGACCGAACCCTCAATCCAACTAGGACTTACATCAATTGTATTAACGTCATCCCCAATCTATTCAAATCTACCTTAAACCCCTTTCTCAGGTTTAACATTTAGAAGAAGACATTAGACAATATGCCAATAGTTCTATTAATTCTTCTTCTAAAGCTTAAAAATCATTGAAAGATCCAGTAAATGATAAATCCATGACTCATAGCTCCAATGAACATTGAAGAATTAATCTAAAATTTTCTAATCCACATCTGCGTTCCCATTTTGACAATGTCAAGCCTACATCAGAATAAAAATCTATTCCTTAAATAGAGAGAAGTAATGACTTATTTTCATTCAATATTAAAGATTTAACAAATGATTTTCGAAATATTTGAATAATTAATTAGCAATTGAATAATGAAATACTTTTTGTCACTAATGGCGATGCTAGATTTTTACTTAACCTCAAAATTTGTCATGATGTTTTTAATATTAAGTTCGCACTCGTTATTTATAAAATAGCTCATTGCAGAAGATGCACAAAAAAGAATGTTGATATTTATTAAATGGAGCATGAAGAAGTATACGATCGATTCGCTTCAACGTACTTAATATTCAATTTCTTTCTTCTTCTATTGAAGAAATTTTTGAGTCTCGCATATGGCATTCGATATTTAGAATGATAATTTTTATATTTTATGCATAAAATGCGCGCGTGTGCATCAGAATACAAATTGCCATAAAGCTATAAAAGACATTCTAGCTAATCGTGTCCAAAATAGTCCATCGACATTTAGCTATCCTGGGATTTTTTGGTGTCACATGACAGCCTCCAACTCGTTTTGTTGAAAGGTTTTTATTTGAATTTCCAATTTTACCTGTTTCTGACATTTTGCGTATTTTTTAGTGCTAAAAGACCTGTCCCATTTATTAAATATAATGCGATTTTGCTTCCTGTGAGCTTTTTTAAAGGCCAAGAAATCTGTTTAAGGATATTCATAGATGTCATAGGCAAAAAATAGTCAAGATTCGATTTTAAAACCATTAATCTCTAGCTTACGAGACTGTTTCTAAGTTATTCAGTTCTTCTAAAACTAAATAATGCATGCACGCGCAGAATAGTAGACAAAATTGAAAAACGAAGGCCAGCAGAGGCTATGAAAAGACGTAGACGAGGGAAATGACTAAGTTTTCAAAATATTTTCGATGGAAATTTTTTTCTTTGAGAGAACCTTCAATTTAGTAACTGTCTACGTGATGGAAAGTTTTTCTATTTCCTCGGATGATGAATTTAGCAAAATGTGGCTTAATAAGTTGCAAGATTTGTTATTATAATTAAAACTACAATGATTGGACATTGTATGGAAAATAAAGAATATTTCCCGGTTAATAAATTAAGAATCTTATCTTCCTTAAATTAAATTGTCTTCTTTATGCCTAATTAACGAACATATAAAGTTCTTTGTGAGATAAATATTCATTTAAAATTACGACATGCCTTGATAGCAACGCTTTATCTTTAAAGTCTCAAAATTGTCTTAAACAAACAATAAAAGGGTCTGTTAACTTTTCAAAGTGATTGTCGCTAAGTTAATTAAAATATAAAATGACCATTGACAGATTCCTAATATGATTTCACGCCATGATCTTCCTGAATATCAAGAGCAGTCAACAAAAATTTCATATTCAATGAAGAGCAAAAAAAAGATTGTGATAAATCAATTCATGAATTAATTTGTGAATAATAAAATCTTATCGTTGAATTTAAATTCTTATTCCTGCTTATTCTTCATTTTAATTCAAAAATAAGATCTCTTACACAAACAATTGTTCATATCTTAATCTCAATGTAAAATTTAAAATTTAACAAAGCTGTTTATTCATTCCATTCTTCACAGCTGACCACCCCGCATAATTTTCTAGTTAATTCTCCATGTAGTGTCTCTCTCTTTTTGTTGTTGATTGCTGCTGCTTCCATTAAAAAAGGTGTATACATAAAAATCACAACAAATGTTGCTAACCTTGAAGCACAAAAAAAAAACATATAAAATTGAGTGAGTGAGATGAAATTTTTATAATAATATTGTTTTCCTACCATGTAGAATAGCTCTTTTTTGATGTTCTTATTCTATGTGTTGAAACTTGATTGAGAATATTAAAAAATAAGTCTTGTGTTGCTTGGTCGCTAGCTAGCAGAGAAGCGAGAATGAAGAAGTAAAACGATTTATAGAGAGAAGCTTTATAGAATACGAATAAGAATATTATGAGACTTTCAAATGAAAAACACATGAAATTTGGCAACAATGCCAATTCTTTTTTGACTTTATTTTCGATTATCAAATCTTTATTCCTGTTCTTCTTTTCATGATGTTATTAATATGCATGCATAAATGCATCATAATAGCTATAAATTTGTTTTCGTGAATCTTTAAGTGATTAATTTTGAATTTTTGGGATTATTTAAATATGAAGTCTCACTATTGAAAGAGAATTTGTCGGGCTGTGTTTAGTTCAATTCTTTCGGCTAATGTTGGTATGTAAGACAATGTTCTTGTATCTTAGTAAATGATTTGTGCAGGAATGAGTTACATAAACTCCGTTGTAGGCATTATACTGAAATAGTTTACAGTATTAGGATTCAGGCTCACTAAAACTATAGACATAAGATATTGAATCTCTAAGCCGAGTCAATTTCATAAGGATACACTATCTATAGGAGACGTAACTCATAAACGATCCCCATTCCTTAATTAATCCCCAAAATAAATAAATTTATATTGAAATCTTCATCTCGAGTCCATATTGAAACGTTTTTAATGACTTTTCCGCAATAGTTTGCATTATTTAATCAGACAATCGTGCGACTTAAATGAATGAAATAAGAGGTACGCTAGTTAAGTTAATTTAATTTAAAATGTTTATATTCAACTGAAATAAATACGAAAAAGAGTTCAAGGCTGATAATTTTCATAGCTGCAAAAGTGCATACACAGTACATGCATGCACAAAATGATGTCATACTATCTGTTACTATTAATATAATGTATTTCAGCTCAAATGTATGTCTAGTTCAAAGAACTAGATTTTCTCGTAAAGCTATCGAACTTATTACATTACATATATTACGTCAAAGATTTATGATAGCTTCTTATTATTTGTTCAGCTAGAATTTGATTACTATATTTTAAAAATAATTCCACATTTCTTAATCTTTGATCTCGTCTCACCACCATAAAGTGATTTTGGATATTCAAAAAATATATAAATTCCATAATCACGCGCACGAAGAAGAACTAGAATCTCCTTAACATTTTGTTGTTTAGAAAATTATTTTCCTATTGTTGTTAAGCGAGTGAGAATCCAAAAATAGATAGACACGTCCAAAAATGAAATTGGCAAAAATGTGCTTGATGGAAGTAAAAGAAATGAGCGGTAACAACAACAAACAGCTTAAGGCACAGATAATTTGATTGCTTGTTCCTTTTTTTAAAAAAAAATGAAAATCATTATCATTTATTATGATTGATGAAATGATCGCTTTATGCGAAATTTAATATTTTATTCACGACTTACAAGTCAGGCACAAGCATCTCAATGACATTGATGATGATCAAATTTATGACTTTATTACAATGTGAAAATTTATATTTTGCCTATTCAAAAAATCTGACAAGAAAAATATTCACATAGAATTTTGTAACATGCGAATGTTGCGGTGTGTATTTATAAGAATAATAATAAAGTATCAGGTGCCAAGTTCCTCAAATCACATGCGTAAATGTGACATTCACAGCTCATTAGTTGAACTGCTGTTCACTTAATTTTTATTTTATTTCAATTTGAATTTTTTTGTGTTAAGTGACTCACTGATTTCCGATTTGCTCCGTTCTCGCTCTGTATTGCTGTCTGTGTTATGTAAAAAAAACTTGCTTGTTTATTTATGATTTCATTTTTTTTTTTTGATGTGTAGAAAAAAAAATATTCCGAAAAGTCGTTGATTTAAATGAAGGTAAAAGAGTCAATGGACGTCACTGAAAATTGTGTGCTTCATACCCGTTTCTTTTCGTTTGTTTTCTGTGTGTGATCGACTGACTCGCTAATAAATAATAAAATAAATTTTTTTGGGGGTCACACGGCATGCATTCGTGCAATTCCTCGTATAAAGTTCACGTTGTAAATTTTCATTCCACAATGAATGCTTAAGTCCATACCTGGAATTGTGTTATGCTGATGATGAAATGTGATGCACATATTTTAAGCGATGACGCGTTTGTGTTTGTGAAGAAAGTTGCAGATAGGTAAAGTTTAATGAACTACCCAAGGATTTCGACCCTGATGATTCAAGTATCAATGAATGATAAAGTTGTGTTGTCACTTGAAAAATATCCATTAATTCATTATTACACAACCCTATTGAATGGCTTCTTCTCGTCATTACTTATTCGTCATGTATACGCTTACTGAATGCTGCTGCTTTATGATTTTTAAATGATATTTTTTCTAAATAAAGACAGTGGGAAAGATATCAATGGGATGCACCAGGGTTTTGGGGATAAAAATATTTTGAACTCTCAGTTCAGATTAAAATTTATTTGGCAATCTGCTGAGCTTCTTAGTACGCCTTAATAGGTCAGAGATAGAGGATGCGACTGAAAATTGTGAGGAGTTGACTTCTAGTCAAAACTAAGTTCCAGTCAAGTAAAAACCCTAGCTACAGCACTGCAAATAAGATATCATTTTCTCATTTCTTCCCTTCCTTTGTGGACTCAAAATTTTTAAATCATTTCGACGAAATGTATTAATTAAATCTGCTGCACAAGTTGTGTAAAGAAAGAAGAACCAAGGCGAAAAAAAAATTATAAGAGCGAGAAAACAAAACAACGAAAAAAAATTGTATTAAATTGCTTAAAATTTCTCTGCATTTTATTGTACAACAGCACAGTCAAAAGAGATGCAAAAAAGAAGAATATTTGAAATAAAATTTATTACACACTGCGAACTTCTTAATGCTTAGCAAACAACACGAAAAAAATAAGAAAGATTTTTTTTTTTTTTATATTTTTTGCTGTGTTTTTCCTGCTCGTGTTGAGGAATTCCTTTTGGATCGATTTACAAACTCTTATTTTTCATCTTGGAGAATTAGAATTTTTGCACATTGTGAGAAGTCATGAGAAAAATAAGAAGTCGAAAATATATAAATCACATTGGAACTTAAGAAATTATATTTGATTCTTATTCATTCTGTTGCATCGAATTTGTTCTGAATTCTTCAAGACTCGAGATTCTTTTATGTCTCTTGAAACGTGGGACTGAGCTGTCAGTCACCACTTCCAAGTTATTTTCATCATTTGGAATCCATTAGACTCACTAATGTACTTATAAATGACATCATTAAAGTCGCAATCGGAAAAATATTGCAGTTATTATCTTAACCACAACAATAATACGTTTATTGCATTTTCGGATAGGCTATAAAATGTTTAAAATTGGCGTCTTATCTACTTATCAAGTCAAGTGGCAATACTTATGATTATGAATGCTTCTGTTGCAATTTTCATTATTTTAACTTAGTTGTTTCTAGTTTTGAGGAGATTAATTAATGCTTTAGATCCGAAGTAGAGTTGAATCTGCTGAAATGCACAGTAAAAAATTTCTTAGTCCAAGAGTAAATGAAAAAAATGAAGATTTCTCATAAAAGTTTTTGTTCGATAAGTTCTATAAGTGACAACCCCTCAATCATTACCAACAGAATCAGTTTGGTATGACAAAGGTAGGCAAAACACATTCAAAATATTACAACATCTAATAAGGAAGAGGATATGAATCTGAAATTCTACAGTTTGAAGGACGTAACAACTAAACAACCCCTTTAGATACCTCCATGAATAAAAGAATCATAAAAATTTAACTTCTTCGCTGATCTACACAACCACCACCATAACAATAGCAATTCTATGATGCTATAAAAGCGTATGTTAAACGAACTAAGAATGTATACAGAATAAGAATGTCCATAGAGGTTTATATTGAAAGAAGAATATGTTTATTGTGTAGGAATAGCTCGATGAAGAATAAGGTGACCTTGATTTTTTTCTTCTCTTCGTGCCTTCTTCTTCTTCTTTTTGTTTGCCATTCTCTCATGCCGGTTGTGAGATTTTTCCTTTCAATTTTAATAGTCGTAGCTATTCTCCCCTCTTCTGTAAATTGCATATTTTCACTGTAATTAGCGAAATTAATTATATGTGCATGAATTCTAATACATGATGAGATTTGGATCTTAAGTACATTTTAATAACAAGGATTAAGCATAAATTAATGCAAAAACACTTTCGTTCTAAAAGTTAATGCATGTGCATCACAATCACAAACAATATATGTTAGAATATGCAGCACAAATACATCTTCTTGCTAAAACAGAGCCAAGATTCACAGAAAGATGAAATTTAATATCATGATGCAACACACTCATTTCTGCGTCTTATCTTTCTACCCTTTTTTATCCACACATTTCACTGCTGTCTTTCTTTCCATCTATTATACACATGCATGTGTTATTATTGCACAAAATTGCATTTTGCTTCAAATTGCTTTGCTGTTTTTTTTTCTTTATTCTTTTCACTTCTATGGGAGTCGTATGATTGTTATGTCCAATGTTTAGAGATGTGTTAATCATATTACGCAGTGTATTTGATACATAAATCTTGTGCAGTTATTTAGAAATTGATTTTGATACGCAAGAAATTGTAATTTGATTATTCAGGATACAAAGTAGTCTACCCAGCAACTTTTCTTGAATCAGCGGCTCTTAAGACTTGCGGTCTCATGTTCTTCCTGCTAAGCTATCGAATGTTTCTCTTCTAAACATGGCAATTTAATAACTTCAAATATAAATCTGCTTTGAACAATTTTTTTGGTTCTATTTTGGTGTGGTTTTGCTTAGGCACCTCCAAAAATTATTAAATTTAACAAATGAAAATTAGAATTGTCAAGATTTGAACTTAGAATCGCTAAGTGTAACCATATTAAAAATATTATATTTCAAGTTTTCCGATTCACTTAATCTCACATATAAAGAGTTGCAGGACGTCTTATAAAACTAATTTTAAGCTAAACGTCATTTACGAACGACCCCTGCTTAGTCTTGCTCGTTTGATAATATGTTTAGAACAAATAAAAGATGTTTCATGTTATTTACATTCATCTGATTCCGCTTTTACCGCGCCGTTTTTCATTCTTGACGTCAACTGGAAACATTTGGTGAAGGAAAATAATTCTTATGCCTCTCTCAACCGTCATTCTCCTGTGTTTTAAAGACAGCGATATGTACACATTTTTCATGGGCACTTGCATTTCTAGATGATTTATGTATTAAAATAATGCAAAACAACAACAGACAACAAAAAAAAAAGTGAAAATGTGCAGTCTTTCATATGGAATTGGAATTGAAATTGAGAACACACAAATGAAATGAAGGCGAAGATTTTGTGAATTTTGATAATGGATTTTGACTTGAAAATGATGATGGGGGGAAAATGAAGAAGACAGAAAAGTGCTTCAAAAGCACAAGATGTAAAAAAAGAACTGCAACAAATTCTGCCTCATATGTCTGGAGATTCGGGATGAGAGATTAAGGGGGATTTTTCAGACTTTATTTTCTTCTCTCTTGTTACTTAAAATATTCGACAAAGAGTTGTTGAAAAATTTATGAATTTATATTGAGTGTGTGTGCTCATTATAAATGTAAGGAAAGAAGAACGAATTGGGAACCTTTTGGCCTCAGTTGGATTAGCTGAGGAATAAATGTAAAATTTATTTATTTATTTTTAGCGAATTTTAAGTCTCGCTTCATGCTGATTTTCCAGACAGTTGTCAAAGAATAAATTTTAATTTCGGAAGGTCACTTTTAAACAAAGTTGCATCCATTAATTTACCCCAAATTATGTCTTCCAATAATAAATGCCTAATGAACAACCAAACAGCCTGACTTCGAAGGAGCTGATTTATAATCGCAAAAAAACACACAATGCTACACAAATATTTCGCGAATATAAATATTCTCGTAATTGATTCTGCTTGTTCTTTTTTAATGGCGTGATGTTGATAGATTCTATTCTATCCAACAATAGTCTCATATTAGAATTATAATCTCGATATTTCAAGTTGAGCTGTTTCTCCTTTTGACATGAGAAGGTGACTTTAAAATTCTAGATTTTAGGGGAAAATGCTGAAGTTAGGTTATCTGTAACCAGTATTTCTAGAACTAAGGTCAAACCTAGACTCATGATTAAAAATGTGGTTCAATAAAATACTGTTGACGTAACTTATGAACTTTCCCGCAAAACAATTCTAATTCCCTCTTCTTACTCACTTGTTTGCTCGTGTACGAGTCAATCAGTTGATTCATGAGACTGCATGATCTTGGACTTTTTGTGTGATACTCTCATATTTCTTCAACATTCCATTCGTGGAAATAATGTGAGACATGCATGTGATAATATTCAGAATGAAAGTTTATTTGGATGCAAATTATTTATGATCAATAATTTTTTCACAATCTTTAAAAGATTTAAAGTTCACATCCTTTTATGGCGGTGGCAAAATCGATTTTGATTGCTTTTTATATTTAATTTTTTCATCCACAAAAAGAAGCGAGACAGGCAGTCAAGACGAAGAGTTAATGTATGTGACTCAATTCGAATTAATTCCAACATTTCTTACTAGTTCTTTGTTACTTTGCAATCACTTTACATTACCTTTTACGACATCTGGAGAGAAATTATAAATCTCTGATTCCTTCATCTGGTTGTTTTTCGAGCTAAAAAACCCACACTCGAAATAATTCGCATCACATGTAGAACAATTTAATTTTTAATAACATACAATTTTTCATGGTAATTAATTTCTGACCTTTTCTTTACTTCTGTCTTTTCAGGCATAGATTCATCATTATTAGGACATATGGGTCCTTTATCTCCGCCAGATCTTAAACCAGACATTTCACTTTTGAATTGCAATAATAATAATAATAACACAAATAATAATAATAGTAACAGTAGTCATAATAACTTAAATCATCACAATACATCACCCATACCAGTTCTTGGTGCGAATACCTTCTCGCCGATACAATCTCTCAACAATAATGGACCGAGTAGTCCGCTCAGTTCCATCGGCAATGGGAGTGGTTCAATATGTACATTCAATCAGATCAAACTTCAGTCACCGTCTCCTTCAAACGCATCATCCTCATCAACACTCAGTGGACCTCTAACAACAACACCTCCAGCAACAAATGCAAATAATATTCTGGGAATGGGCAATGGCAATGGTGGATCAGCTAATGGAAAACAAAGTCAGTATCCGCCAAATCATCCGTTAAGTGGATCTAAACATCTCTGTTCTATCTGTGGTGATCGGGCTAGTGGCAAACATTACGGGGTATACAGGTAAGATAGCAGCGATAGCACTTTATTATGCACATGTTCAATCACGACTTACATTTATGAATGTTGTGTGGTCAGCAACTGCGCAGTACAACTTAAACTCGCTTGAAATTGCCCAAAGAAAGTCACTAAGAATTCTTTTAAACAAAACCTGGTTCTGCAGCAGATCAGAATTGTATAGTATAAAAATTCTTCCAGTCACTACGCTATGTCAAAGTAGTATATGCATTCATGTCTTTAAAATTACGTCGAACATGCTTAAAAAGTGTCAATATTCAAACTGCTAATGAAAGACACAACTATCGAACAAGACAGAGAGAAAATTATGTCATTCCAGCTACTCGTACCCAGTTAGGTAGTCAAACGTTCTTCATTAGAGGGCTAGTATTGTACAATTCTCTCGAACAGACAGTTAAGAACAAATTTTCAATTAGTTTATTTAAATCTAGGGTTAAAGAATATTTCTATAAGACGTATTGTGATGCTAATAATAATAATAATAATAATTTTTAAGAACAAAATGCACTATGTAGCCAAATGTGATTTAATTTTGTAACACAGCCATTTGGATACTTACAAATAAAATGAAATACAAACCAAAATATATTCACAAAAAAAATTTTGTGTGAATATGAAAAAAAGATCGATATTGCTGATTGATGATTTACTTGCATTTTATTGATTCTGTTGAAATATTGAGAAAGACTAGATAGAGGGTTTGGTAAACTAGTGTATCGTGGCACAAACTCAATTATCTTATAGTTCCAGTTATTTATGCTCAATTCAAATATGACTCAAAAGATTGTCAGGCACTAGACTAAAACGAAGAGGATTTAAGCTATTAATGAGATCAGTCAATAAAGTTTCTATTAGCTTGACTGTAAAAAATGCATTAAGTAACTTGAGCTATTCATATTAATGACTATTGACTTGTTATTCCAAAAGGTTTTAGTAAGAACGTGTAGAAATGTCAAGATTCTTTTAAGGTCATATTGTCGTAGGCGTTTTTGGTGATAAGAATTAAAATTTAAGCACTTAAACAAAAGGAATCCATTAAATCATATCATGTTAAGAACGTGAATCACATACTTTATGTATTGGGCTTATTGCGTTTCTTTAATAATATAAATGCTTGTGTGTTAATACACGAGTCTTACTAAATATCACTATACGTATGTAAATAAGCGCGCTATTTCATTATTTAAGTAACGAAGAACTTGTTCATTCAGCACTATGTCGTGAGTTTTATATATATTAAAAAAAAGATTATTATATATTATATAGTGCACAAGTTATTAAATAACAGGCAAGAAACCGGTAATAAGACTAATAATGCATGTGCAAGCGTATTTATGTGCAACTATTTGCAATCTTTTTATATATTTTATTTTATTTCCATGCTATCGTGTCTCGATGTAAAGCCATGATATTGAATTTTATTTTTTATTACCTTAACCGTTCACGTAACCTTGAAAAATTGAAAACTATTAATACATATAGCTGCATATAAAAAGTAGAGAAAAAAAAAGTTGAGTAAACAAATGTGGAAAGAAGGAATAATAATGAAATAGGTACATTAATTGAGAAATAGAACATTTAAATGCATACGAAAAATATTTCACAATAATGCTGAGATTGCCCGATTTGACAGCTCAATTTTCATTTGCTTATTTTTCACAAATATGAAATAGTAAAAACTTATTAATTTGCAAAATCAGCACATCAACATTGTCGTACGAGGAAAAATAGTTTACTTAATGTCACGCTCAATAATATAGTAGGTGATAATGATGATGATATATAGACGGAATTTCATAATACTTTCATGTTTGAGGAAACAGGAAAAATACAGGAAATCGTTCTAATAACATTGAGTTACTTACTTTGTAAGAATAAAGTCTTATGAGTCAGAAAATAAGTTTTGAGTGATATTCTAATGATTTGAATGCTTCGATTGATTCTTGAGATTTAGATTTGAATCAAATCTTTTCAAATGCTTCAAGTTCTTAGACTTAAACTTACTTAAAATGATATGCTAGAGAGCAACTTAAGGCTGCTAAAGTCATGAAACCTTGTTCCAATCAAATAGTTATTTTTGAGGAAATAAGATAAATTTTTGTTCTAACCTTTAAATAATCAAAGAACAAACCAGAACAAAACAAACATTTTCGAAATCATTTCCTTTCAACACCAAACTGATTCTCATTTAGCTCCACACCTTATAAATGATAGTGAAACTTTTAAAATTGAGTAACATGCTAAAAGAAAGAACACATGAATGAAAAATGAAAACAAACAATTTCTAATGCTCGAAAGTAAGGCATAGAAGAGAAAGAGAGAAATGATAACATGTGTATAATACATAGAGAAAAAAATAGATGCAAATTTCGAGAGATGAGAAAATAGAGAAACATACAATATGTATATAAAAAACATGCAGGCTGAATGAAGTCACTCGGTCATAGATACAAGACACTTTTCTATGTATTTTTTTTTTCTCATTTTATTTGATTTGTTTATTAATATAAAATTGTTTATTGTGTGTGATAAACAGCAAGCACTCATGCCTTTAAGATTTTCATATCGAAGCTTGTCATCTTGGATGTGTCAAAATTCATCATCATTATTTCTCTATTATTCTTTGTGACAGGCGCGTAAACATTGTCTCAATTTCCATTTTTTTCGTGGGCATTGCAAATGAAATAGAAAAAGTCAATCACGACAAGCAGGCAGGTAGATAGCAAAAAAAAAGTATCTAAATAAAATGAGGGGACTTATTTGCTTCTGATGTATTACTTTTTGGGGTGTTGAGGTTTTCTTCCCTAGAATTGAGAGCAGATTAGGGCGACAATCATGAGCGACACAAAGTATTGACTAGGGCACGTCCTAGAGTCTTGTCGCTAGAGTAATAGGTTCAGGTAACACAAGGTTCGATTTAAGAGCAATATTAGCTCCTAGTAAACATTACAGCGAACGGATCCCAAAAAAAAACTCAATTCATGATTGACATCACTTTTGAATGCCTCCTCAAAAAGGGAGGATTTTTTTTTTGTGGAGACGAAGAAAGTCGACCACGCACTTTTAAGCTAGAAGAACAAAATGTTTATGCATGACTGTGATGATGAAGAGAATAAATATAGAAAAGTTTCCATTAAGTTCATCAGAAGTTGCGACTAATTTACTGTCTATCTGTCTACAAAGTCGACGCGATGAAGTAGATGTGTTTGGCAATGAAAAGTATGAAAATAAATACATGCAGAAAAAAATTATTTAAATTTACTATATTCTATTATGAATACATTGAAAAGTTAAATAGATTTGTTGTGTATGGAAATATTTTTGTAGTTAAAGTCAAGTTAAAGTTCAAGTACCCGTGAAATAATTCGACTGGTCAGTCGGCATTTTTTCATTTGTTGTTGGCTGTGTTTGTAGTCAATCGATTTATTAATTTTTCTCACTCTCTCTCTTTCTGCCATCTCGTTCGATACGCATTTTCATAATTTGTGACGTCATGGGCATTTGTGTATTTTATATTTAGACTACATTGGACTTGACTAGCTTATGGTTTGTTACATCATAATTTATGTGACTATTTTTCATTCTGAAGGTTGCGAACTGACGCATTTTTTGAATTCTTCTGAGCTGATTTTAAGGAATTCCCGAAAAAATATCTGACCGTTAAATTAATTTTTGAATTTTAAACTTAGAAATTCAAATTTCATTTGACGGTTATTAATGTAAAATCTTTATATAAAATAAATTAAAAAAGCCTAATGTGACAATGTGCTGACAAAAAATAATTAATTGTCGATCATCCATCAGTTTGAATTCAGTTCCACACTGATAAATGCCGTAAATAAATGATTTTATCGTCATATAAAATGTATTCATTATTCTTCTATTTTCATAAACCATAAAAAATTTAGTTGTTATGCCTCTGATCATTACTACGTACAATAAAAAATATAAATCTATTAAACCCTCTAAAAACGTGCAGAATTAGCTTTTTGTTTTTTGCGTTCTCAACACACACCTGAACATTTTTTTAAAATACTTTATTCAAATAAAAGAACTGCTTACACTTATCATTATATTTAAAACATATTTATTTACCCCAAGTAAATATGGGTATATCCAAAGAAAGAATGACTCTTGATAGCAATTGAAAATAGTTGAAAACACAAAATTTCCATTCATTCTTCCGGCTTTATTTTTCCCCTTTGTGGAAGTGCTTGAAATGATTTTCAAGGACACCGATACAATAAAGTGTGTGTTTTGACGTTTTTTGTTTCGTTTCGTGTGTTTGTTTCGGAACGTTGCCCTCTACACGTTTCTATCTCTCTATCTTTCTCACTATTCGAATCTAATTCGTCATCATAGCCAAAAAAAAAATATTGTGTTGAGTAATTCTTTCATAATTGCTATGGTGTTGAATTTAATTAGCACACACGCACTCGGTTCCAATTCTATTCTTATTTGATACAATTTGACTTGTAGAATGACTAAACACAAATTTTAAGGCACGTTACTAATCTACTTTTTATTTCTACTTCTTTATAGTTGTGAGGGATGTAAAGGATTCTTCAAACGCACAGTACGTAAAGATCTGTCATATGCATGTCGAGAGGAGAGGAACTGTGTGATTGATAAGAAGCAAAGGAACCGTTGTCAATATTGTCGTTACCAGAAATGTCTTAATTGTGGGATGAAGCGTGAAGCTGTACAGGAAGAGAGGCAGCGAGGAGGAAAATCACATAAGGTAAATATATTCAAATTAATTTTTGGCTAGTTCTGACTCGATTCTGTTAACAGGGAGATGATATGAGTATATCGTCAACACAATCACTTGTAAATAATGGACCTGGACGTGACATCACAGTGGAACGATTGATGGAAGCGGATCAAATGAGTGAAGCAAGGTGTGGTGATAAGTCTATTCAATATTTACGTGTATCTGCGACAAACACAATGATTCCATCTGAATATAGGGTAAGATCCAAAATCCATAAGTGACATCTTTCAAATACTAATCTGATGTCCATCCATTTAGGCGCCTGTTTCAGCGATATGTGCAATGATAAATAAACAAGTTTTTCAACATATGGATTTCTGTCGACGACTGCCTCAATTCACGAAATTACCTCTCAATGATCAGATGTATCTTCTGAAACAAAGTTTAAATGAGTTGCTGATACTTAATATAGCTTACACGAGTATTCAAGTGAGTCCTAATTGCTTACAACTTCGGGTGGGTACTGATCTGATTCTATAGGGTTTCATGATCTCTCATTTGAGTCTTGGAGTCAGTTTCTCGGATATTTTCTGTGTGAGATATCATAAGCAACTGACTCCTATAATCCATAGCAGATTCCTAATGTCAAAGTTGACTAAGATCCGATTGTGACTGAAACATTGGGTATCTCCTACTAGACCAACCTTACTTGTAATATACAATTTATAAACTTTATTAAAACCTTCAATTTCTTACCCTTTACAGTATGTTGAGCCTGATCGACGGAACGCAGACGGATCACTCGAGAGGCGGCAAATTTCACAGCAAATGTGTCTCACACGTAATTATACACTTGGTCGAAATATGGCAGTTCAAGCGGGTGTTGTGCAAATATTTGATAGAATCTTATCGGAGTTAAGTGTTAAAATGAAACGATTGGATTTAGATGCTGCTGAGTTATGTTTACTTAAATCTATAGTTATCTTTAACCCAGGTAATTAGCCATGATAATTGTCAAATGAATATGATGTCACCAGCTAAGATATTGTTGCTGTTTATTCACAGATGTACGAACACTCGAAGATCGAAAAAGTATTGATTTACTTCGATCAAGAATCTACGCTTCACTGGATGATTATTGTCGACAGAAACATCCGAATGAAGATGGACGCTTCGCTCAACTGTTATTGCGACTTCCCGCCCTCCGTTCCATTAGTCTGAAGTGCTTAGATCATTTGTTTTATTTCCAATTGATCGACGACAAGAATGTTGAAAATTCAGTTATTGAGGAATTCCATAGACTTAATTAAGATGGTTAAGATGGACAGCAAGCGAAGGGAGTAGAAACTCATGTATTTTAATATTGTGTACATGTTTGAGGCAGCCAATGATGAAATATCGTGTATAATTTTTTTACGCTTACAATGATTCGTATCGTTTATTGCAAATTTTTATAATTAATTATATTAACTTTAAATTTTCAAAAAAAAAACTATCGATATTAATTAGACAAAAAAAAAATCATTTATTTTTATTCTTCTTTGACTGCGGGCTTTAGTGTAATTGGTTAAATAAAGGAAATTATTGATAAATATTTGAAGGATATTTGAATGATGAGAGGCGAAAAATTGACTTTTTCCATCCTCTAAACTTTAGTAAATGATTGAGACTGGACCCTTTTTTGTTTTTACATATATGTATATTTTTAGCTCTTGATCTTAACTTATTATTTTATAAATTTTTCCTTCTCTTAACGATGAAAATATCGAGGAGGGATTCAACTTGATTTTTTTGGTAATAATGCTTACTTACGAAGTTTGATGGAATTTGAGGTTATATTTGTAAATTTGATAATTTTTATCCTTGCTAACCTTGAGGGTATATATAGTTCATGTTAAAAGTATAGTCTAGGTTTACTTCAGACGAGCCACTCAATATGTGTCCTATAGAGATAACCCTAGGCTGTATCCTTAGACCATTCAAATCAATTTCTCGGACATACTAGAGAATATAGCTTGGATATACCCGAGAAATCAGACACAGATGTTGCCTTGTTAAGTTTTTTGCCTATTCTTAGAAAGCATCTGTGGTAGATCTATCATAAATAACGATAGACGTGATTCTTTTTGATTTAGGAATTATCACAAACATCAATTTTGTTGCATCTATTCTTTACATCCCAGCAAACAAATCTATCCAAGTAAGAACATTTTACAATAATTCTCAAGTTGAACGACCCCTGCAAGATCGTTTTATCGAAATTTTTGAACAAAATTAATTTTTCTTTAAATAAAAAATGATTGAAAAGTATGAAAAAACTAAAAAATTTGCTCGGGAACTTGAGGATGTCAATGAATGTCATAAGGTTGCTCAAAAAAAGGTTTCTTCCTGTTTTCGGACAAGCAAATGACTTTCTTGAATCCTTCGAAAAGTACAAAATAAAGTGCAAATACAGTTACAAAAAACTAATAAATGTAATAATGGCATGAAATAAAAGAAAAAAAAAAATATAATCTACATAATTATTAGCAGATTCAGAATAACATTATTTGTTAAAACACAGATTACTGGACAGAAATTTTAAGAGACAAAAAAAAAATTATGGAAATTCATACTAAAAATGCACTTAATTTTTTTACCTAAAGTTTCACAAACATTTATATTGTAAAAAAAAGAAAATCAAGTTTCTTAGGAAATAAAACATTGCACAGAACTTCTAACACAGATTAAAATCTTTCTTTTTGAGATCACACAACTAATATAAGACAAAAATAAAATTGTATCAAATATGCAGTTTAAAGTATTGACTATATTCGAATGAATGGAAAAATGAAGAAAAATCTATCTTATACCTACTTCAAGCTTTAGAGATTGCATGGAGATTTGCTTTTGAAATCCTAAAAATTTGATCAAATGTTGAAATGAGTTGAATTGAAACTTTATTGAAATATAAGTTTGGTTTCTGATCGAATTTTGATTAGGAAACTTAGTTTACACTGGAGGATATCTCAAAAAAGTTTAAAATTTTCAATTTTTGTGAATATGTTGTTTTTAAGATCACAGAAATGAGTACAAGGAATCTTTATGGGCTCCGAACTCTGTCAAAAGAAGTTGCTCGTAATAAAAAGTTTATTGGATATTTCAAAATATAGATGAACTGTAGGAAAGAAATCATATAAATGAATTCTAAACTCTCAAGATCTCTTTAAACTGAATTAACCAAGTTACAAATCTAAGTCAAAAAAGCTTATCCAAGATTTAAAATTGAAGCTAGAATTGAGCTTCATTAATCTCTAGATTCAATGATAAATTACATTTCCATTAAAGTCCAAAGAACATTAAGTCTCAATCAACATCTTAAGGACAAAAACAATTAAATCATAAAGTTCAATCAACTTCAAGTATTAAACAACAAATGATTCATCATCAATCAACAATTGAATCGTTGGTAAAGAAGTAAATAACTATGCAGCCTGAAGCTTGAATCTAATCAAAATTTTTCTCCATTTCTTTTTTAAGAAAATATGTTGTTGTTTTTAGATTAATAATTCTTGAATTAATTCGATAAGTTTATAATTTTTTCAATATTTGTTGCAACAAAAAAAGAAGGGTTCATGGGGCGAATTATTTTAAATCTAATGGTTTCTTTAAATGTTTTTGTCTAATATTGTAGCTTAAATTTTGTTTAGCCATTCTTTCTCTATTCCCCTCCAAAATCTTGCAACAGTAGATCTTTAGAATTAATTCAAAGAGAGAATAAATCTTTTTTTGCTAGGTTTTAAGTCAGTTTCAATTATATGTTAAGATATTCATGATAAAAAAAGAAAATATTATGAAATGGTGATAGACATGCAAAAACTATAAATATAAAAAGAATATAACTAATTATTAAATAATGAATTCGACACTCATTAAAATATGATTAATAAAAAATAATAATTTCTGTTGTGATTATAAATTGCCTGATGTTTGATCACCATATTATTAATGATTGACTATTTACGGATGAATGGAAGTTAGTTTAGTTCAGAATTTTTTTAAAAATATTTGTTGATGATAAATCAAATTTAAAGGCAAAATTACGAAAAAAATTTACATTTTTTTGCTTCACTTTAGCTGAGGAATCTGAAAAAGCTTTCTGTTTACTCTTATTTTTATTATGGATATAAAAGCCAGTGAAATAGAAAAGCAAGTGAGAAATTATATAAATTAAAAATGGATGAAAAGACGTTTTTTCAAGCCATTCTCTGGAAAGTGAAGTCTTTTCGGTTCTGTTGATTGTTTGTTATTTTCAATTCAATGTACCTTAAAGCTTCATTAAAGCCTTAGTTCAGCAAAAGTTATTTTATCAATTTTGATTGTTATTTGAATTTTTCAAAACCCTACAAATTATTTACAAATTTGTCCAAAACTTTACAATTCTATGCTAAAACCTTACAAATTATTTAAATTTCCGTTAAAATCAATTGGAACCTTGAAAGTATCAATCACTTTCAATTTTACAATCCATGAATGAACAGACATGAATATTTTATAGCTCATATCATTAAATTAAACTTTCCAGAGAAATACTTGAAAATTTCTGCAGCATCCCAGCAATAAAAGTCATTATAACATCCTTGACTTACCTTCAAGCGAATAAGGTGTTTTTTTAAATTAAATTTATGGTGCAAAAATATGGACAAAAATAATAACTTTTAATCAATATTGGCTACGAGTTAATTTATGGTTGAGAAAATAAATTAAAAATAAAAAAAATAAAATTTATAAAATATGACAAAAGATTAGCCAGAGAATTAATACAAATGATATAAGATCATGCAAGAATCATTCCATAAACTACTAACAAATTTTCATATTCTCAACTTTACATTTTCTTTCCTTCTTTTAACTCTCCTTAGTGGCATTCATTAATGTGTGACATGCAAGGAAGCAAATAAATAAAAAATTCGTGTAATTTCTTTTTTATAAAATCAAATCTGATGATAAATTATGTGCAACGTATCAAAGATTATTAATAAAAATGACGATTTTTTAAAATGAAAATAAATTTTAGGCAATTAAAAAAGTTTCTAAATTATATAAAGAAATATGTTAGGAATTATGATATAAAACAATTCGAGTAAAACTTTATGTCGTAGAATTTTTTTTTATTTAAAATATTAAGGGGTCCTCAAATTGAATAATCAAAATTTTCTGGAAAAATTAAAATTATTTAAATTGAGGATCACTTGAAATAATATGAATATGTAGCTTGACTAGTTTGTAATGGAAGTGAGGTGATTTTACATCCTTAGTTTCATGCTGCTCGTACCTTTGTTAAGCTTAAAAAAGACAATTGGAAAATATCACGCACAAAATTTAAAATTCGACGTACTCAAAAATTCTATAAACTAAGCTCTAAATTCCCAGAATTTCACATCACTTCCATCACAAACAAGCCAAACTTTTTGGAGCGAAAATCTCAAATTTTAATCAATTTTAACTCAAATTTTACTTTCGGTTATAACTTTTTTTTTATAAAAAAATGTGTTAAAGAAATTTTAATCAGTTGACCAGAACTGACCATAATGGGTAAAATGTGGTCAGACCTCTCTTTGTATTATGAGAAAAAAAGTGTTATGCCTTAGAGATTCTGACTTTTGAATGAAAAAAAAAACCTTATTTCCATTTATTAATTTTTTTCCATTGTAAAAAACTTAAATCGGTGAAAAATTTGAATTTTAAAGTAGTTGATAGTAATACACTAAATTACATTGCATTACAGGAGTTTATAATCTTGAAAGAAAAAAATTTAAAAAATGATAGGATGAAGAAAATTAATCGAAGTATTACTACGAGTTTAAAGAAAAAATTTAAAATTAATGATAAAAGTTTTTATTATTAGAATCATAAGTGGACGTAAAAATGGTTGAACAAAAAAATATTGAAAGATCATATACAGCGATTTATTTGACTGAAGCTACTAGAAAAGCATAAGCTTGAATGATTTGCATCACAATTATTAAGACATACTCACTGGATAGAGTTGGAAATCGATTGAAAGATAATTTAAATCTTAACGGCTGAAAAAAATTGAATTTATTTCATATTTTAATAAAGTTACTCACCCCTCTCAAAGTGAGGTTTGAATTTCAAGTTTCCGTTATTTTTAAAAAGTTAAATTTTGATTTAATAATCCTTTAAGTTGAGCTTACAAAGTACAAAATTCTTGACCACCAACCTCTATCCTCAAGCAAATCATCAAAGAATGTTAATTTTCTTTAAAAAAATTGATCAATCGAACAACTCTAAGTTTGAATTATGCTCACAAATGACTTCTTGAGAATGAACAATAACAAAATATTGCAAAATGGGGGAACAAAAAATTGAAGATCTTCCGTTAATTTAAATTTTTGAATTCGCTTCATATTTTCGTTGAAAAACAATTCAAATTGCAAAAGATCGTTACAAATTTAAACGAGCTTTAAAATTTGAATTTGTCTTAACGAAGTTTAGAAGACAATTTAAAATTCAAAAAATGATTTAATGTAAACTTATCACCCAACGACTGCAAACAAAGAAAACTTCAGTTTGATTCGAAAAATTCAAACTGAAATTCGAAAAATTTCGAACTGTTTCGAACTATTGAATTTTTTAAAAAAATAAATGATCGTTAGGGAATTAATAAAAATATATTTATTCTAGTTATTTTTTGAAGCAAAATTATTCCTTTTATGTACCAATCGACTTTGAAATTGTAATTTTACTCTAAATTCAACAAAAACTTTTAATAATTTATCAATTGTATCTTGACAATGTTCAAAATCGACTTCAATTTGTGCAATTACTGTATTAATGAATTTCTGGTTAAAGGAAGGATCAGAACATAAGATAAAACAATTAAGCTGTCTATAAATAAATTCAAGAATACACAAGAAATATTTTTTTTCACAGCAATATTCAATATTATGCAGTTTAAGAAATTCAATCCACTTATCTTTATGCACAGAGCTTTTTGGAAGTTCAAACAGAGGAATTTTATTGGTTTTCTTTCCTTTACAACCAGTAATTACACAATTTCTGACTATTTTAAAAAAAATGAAATTTTATAAATTCAATAAAGACTAAGAAATGTAAACAAATATTTTCAACGGAAATTTTAAATTCAAATCAAGTTCGAAAATGAAGTACCTATTTCCGAAAATGAGTTCTTGTTTGCAGTCGTTGGCTTATCACAAATTCTTAACGATCGATAAATGTGAACAAAATGGCAGTAAATTTCGGTATTAAGCTTAAATTCTCAAAAATAAAAGGAATTAGATTAGATTTTATTCGGAACTTACACTTTTCTAATAAATTAATAATTTGTGAGTCACAATTGACACTGCCTGAAAAACTTTTTTACAACTAAAGTAACTCAATGTTAATGTCCAGCAAAAATTGTTCTCCCTTGCGTTTCATACTAAATGTCTCACACAGAATTAAAAAAAAAAATTGGCAGCACTTTAAAGCAAACAGAAAAAGATGTTTCTTGATTATAAGACTGAAAGAATTGTAAAACATTTTAAAAAAATTATTTTATATCGAATATGAGCATCAACAAAGGATATGAATCATAAATCAATTGATGATGCTCGTGTTTGCAACGCACAGGAGACTCAAAAAACGATTTTAAACTGAGGAATTTTTTTCTTTAACAATTCTAAAAAAACCGAAAAATGCTTTAATGAATAAAAATTAAATTAAGGTTTTTCCTTCTGAATCTTTCAATATTTTTTAATTTTTCTTATCTTTTCCTGCATTTCTACAAAACTCTGGCAAGACATAACATTTTTATTATTTAGATTTTTGTCATACATAAAAAAAATACATCAGAATGGTAAATAAGCATGAAAAAGAGTTTAATTTAAAATCCTTAAAAAAATCACTAACAGAAAGAAGTTAAAAGTAATGTATGAATAGAACATAAGAGGAGAAGTTAATTAATGATAATAAAAATGCGTTTGTAAAAATAAAATCCATGATCCAAATTTAAATTACTTTAAACCACATACACAGAATTACACACTTTACTGTAAAATGATGATTGAAGAATGAAGTATATTATTAAATTATATATTGAAAGAAAGAATGAAAAAGATGCATAGAAAGTAAAAAATAAAAAAAGCTCTATTATATTTCAAGAATTAAACTTGTTTGACTTTTTGCCTTGTTTTTTAGCTTTTGACTTAATATCTTTCAGATCCACTAATGTCATAATGTCATCAAAATCCGGAATTGGTTTAATACTGTTTATCGTGGCTGTAATATCTTGAACTTTATGTTCCATGTCGTTCTTAAACGCCAAAACATCATTGAGAATTTTTTGAGTTTCCAGAAAGATTTTAAGCGTTTCTTCTCTACTGGCTTGTAGATTATCACGATTTAATTTTTCTTTCAGTTCTAGTTCTTCGATAGATTTAAAAATTTCATTTGCTGTCATTTCATCAGTTTGCAGAGTATCTTTAGGTGACAATTGAGCAGATTTTGATGTTGATGGACCTGCTTCATTATTAAAAATTCCGTTGTTGCTGTTGGTTAAGTCCATTGTTTTATTGATTGTCTTCTTTGAACGTTTTTAAACTGAAGAACATTAAAATTAAGTCAATAATTAATCCAGAGCTACGTCATAAAATGACAGACAAAACAAATCACATGACAACTTGTAACTGCTGATTTCCTAAGTAGCTAGCTTATGCACGACAAAGTAATAATTCAAATATTGGAACTGACTTTACAAAATCACACTTTGTAAAGTATTTACAAATTCCAAATTGAAATGTATTTACTATTTTAAATTTTTTTGGATGTTTATTAGGTTTGAAATCATTATCAAATTTATGATTATTCATTACTAATTTTGCAATCGAAATTTTGAATTTGTTGAACCTTTTGTAGCATTTACTTAAGTTCAAAAATACACTGGTGGAAATTGAAATGAGACACCCATGTTTTTTATGTTAAAGTCTTACAAATGAAAGATTAAGCCTTACTTGTTGTATATCATTGGAAAGGATTTTAAAAAATAACTTAAGGACAGGAACAATGTACTGACTGAAAATGTAGCAGTTTAAAGTTATTTACAAAATATGATTTTTGAGGTGGAAATTGAAATGAGACACTTTAGAAAAATTTACAAAAATCTTCCTCAATTTTGACTTTGAGTATACATATTGTATGTAGACTTGTAGATTTTTACTTTTTTAACAATACTAGAGCATTCTAAAAATTTTTGGAACTTCCAGTCATCTAATATCCTCAAGAGAAAGTAGTAAAAGCCAAGTTTTTTGTTTTCATCAAATATTTTTATGAAGGATCATCTATTAATAACAAATGAAATCAAAATATGTAGATTTTTAAATGCTCTTTCAGATAAAGAATTGATATTTACCTTTACATAAGCTTAAATTACAAAAATTAATTAAAATGCTTGTTACGAGTGAGTACGGATATGAAAAAATTAATTTTTCTCTTATTTTGATCAATCAAAAAAATCTGAAGTTTTCAGGACACTTTCTGCATTGTTTTTACTATTAGTTTTCAATTCCATATATTTTTTATCTCCATGATGAAATCTCAAAATATCAAATTGCATAAATTTTTCACATAATTTAATTATACTAGGTTTTAGTGTTTTTGTAACGGTCAAAATTTTTGATAGCATAATATCTTAAACATAGTGCATGATTCTCTAAATTTAATAAACATACGTTTTATGTGCATAAAATATATTAATAAATGACAAAAATAAGAAAATTTTAACGGAATTTTTTGATATGAAGTTTTGCATTAATAATGTGAAAAATTTATGGAATTTGATATTTTGGGATTTCATCATGACTTAAATGTTAATCCTAGCGTTCATGGATGGAAATAAAAAATATATGGAATTGAAAACTAATAGTAAAAACAATGCAGAAAGTGTCCTGAAAACTTCAGATTTTTTTGATTGATCAAAATAAGAGATAAATTAATTTTTTCATATCCGCACTATGGGATAAAATCGATTTTTTCCAAAAATTATTTTATTGGCTTATTTGAAAGGTCTTTATCCAAGGAATCAGAATCTATTTTAATTTTGGCCCAAAGTGCAGCAGTGCTGGAGATATAGCCCGAAATGTATTTTGATGACCTTCGATAGTTAATATTTTCAATTTATCAGAACTTTTTCTTGTCTCAACCAATTTTCTTGAAACTTTTTTTAAATGACAGATATAAGCCGAAGCTTTAATATAAATATCAGTCACATAAGTTCTACTCCATGGAAAGTGCTTAAAAATTTACTAAACTTCAAATGTTAGTAGTACGGCAAACTTTTTTTGAGTATGTGGATTTCTGATGCACTTGAATTTTTTTCTTTTTTCATAAAATTGTAGCTCTTTACTAGATCTACAAGAAAAATATCCCTTTCAAGGTTTAAAATTATTTTTATGCATCAAAAAATTGAGATTTTTTCAAAAAATATACGGTTTTTTACTATGTTTTGACTTCAATTGACTTTAACTGCATATTCCAAGTGAGTGGAGAGATAAGTTTTGATTGTTTTATATAGCCCTCACTTGTATCTTTCTAAAGCTGTGAAAACCTGGAAAAAAGTTCCGCCAAATTTTCATCTTAGAACCATTTGAAACATCTCATCTACATGCACCTCAAAAATCTTTTTCAACTTTTTTCATCAAAATCATGTCCAAACTTGATAAAACTTTCAGGAATGTTAGAAAATAGTGTTTTTGATATTTTAAAATCAATTTGAGTTTTTGGCATGGACTTGGACCATTTTTATTTGAAATTTCATTATTTTCCATTTTCAATGAAATGTAAATGACTTTAAATCAGAGATCGAAGCCGATTTTTTCGGCTTAACTCAATTTTTGATTTTTTTTTTGATAGAAAAAAGCCATTTGACACCCATTTCAAGTATTTAAATTGAACTTTACATGCTTTACTATGATTCTGTGTAATATTTTGTCAGCATGTAGCTATAGTGAGCTCAGAATTTCAATTTAGCCGATTTTAAGCCGATCGGCAGAATCATAGTAAAGCATGTAAAGTTCAATTTAAATACTTGAAATGGGTGTCAAATGGCTTTTTTCTATCAAAAAAATCAAAAATTGAGTTAAGCCGAAAAAAATCGGCTTCGATCTCTGATTTAAATACACTACATGCTTAACAGAAAGTATTTGTATTACCTTTTATGTTAAGCTGCTTAAATTACCTTTCCAACAATATATATTATGTCATATATGAGTACAATATCCCTGAATAATGTTGAAAAAACTGAAAAATTACTCAAAATTCGAGGTGTGTGAAGAACCATACTTTACATTTTTGCTCGAAACTATATAAAATCTCAAGTATATATTATAAATTTGGTACTGTTGGAAAGATAAAAATACTGGCTATAAGATAAAATCAAACTTTGAGTTGAAAATTTACCCAGGGCACTGCTAGCGTATGGGAAACATGTCATAGTTTGACCAGCACTATCAGATACAGTAAAAATAAATTTTTTTATTTTTTCTCATGTTTTCTACAGAAACATTAATTAATTCATACATTCAAAATCTAATTAATAATCAAATGGTATTTAAATTAAAACCTTGAAGGTTGGTGTTAAATATATTTCCAAATGTAGCTAAACATAATTCACTAAATAAAAGCACTATTATTATTATTATTATCTACAGAACAGTGTTGCATTCTGGCTATTTGTCTGGACCAGATAAATTCTGAGACAGAAATTTCTTCATAAAGATCGATTCTACATGTAGAAAGAAAAAAACCATCTACATGTAGATTGTGTCTACATGTAGAATCTGTCTACATGTAGATTCGATGTAGATGTCTATAATTCTACATTTTTTCCAGGTCTACATCAGAGAAGAATGTAGAATCGTAGACATCTACATTAAATCTACATGTAGACACAATCTACATGTAGGTGGTTTTTTTCTTTCTACATGTAGAATCGATCTTTATGAAGAAAGTTTCTTAGCTAGACAAAAACTATTGAAGAATCTACATTCTTCATCTAGTGTAGACATCTACATTTGCAACACTGCTACAGAAACATACCTAAACTATCTGAAAAACACCAAAAACTTAGTTTTTAAACATCAATTCTTTATCTGAAAGAGCATTTAAAAATCTACATATTTTGATTTCATTTGTTATTAATAGATGATTATTCATAATAATATTTGATGAAAACAAAAGACTTGGCTTTTACTACTTTCTCTTGAGGATATTAGATGACTGGAAGTTCCAAAAAATTTTAGAATGCTCTAGTATTGTTAAGAAAGTAAAAATCTACAAGTCTACATACAATATGTATACTCAAAGTCAAAATTGAGGAAGATTTTTATAAATTTTTCTAAAGTGTCTCATTTCAATTTCCACCTCAAAAATCATAATTTGTAAATAACTTTAAACTGCTACATTTTCAGTCAGTACATTGTTGCTGTACTTTAGTTATTTTTTAAAATCCTTTCCAATGATATACAACAAGTAAGGCTTAATCTTTCATTTGTAAGACTTTCACATAAAAAACATGGGTGTCTCATTTCAATTTCCAGAAAGATTTTTTTGAATATTTCAAATAAAATATTAGTTTATGGAACTTTTGCAATGCAACAATGCAATGTTTCTTAAAAGTATATTTTTTTTTTGAATTTTTATATTCCATTATATTTTATAAAGAACGAAAAATTAAGAAATAATAATGCTTAGCTCTATAATGTATGCTTAACTGCCTATAACCACCAAAAAGTTTCATTATCTTAGAGAAACACTTAGGATAACTCAGTTTATTTTGAATTCTAGAAAAACAGGAAAACAGCTGTTTTTAACAATCAAAAACCGAATTCCACAAACCCTATGTGGGCGATTCTCCAGAACGGTGGAATTTTTCAAAATGAGCTTTTATAATCCGTTGTCAATTATGCTTACATCATAAATATGTATTCTAGTTTACAACCATCAATAATAATTTACTTTTATTATAAATGATGAAATTTGTCAAAAGTGTAACTTGAAAGTATAGATTTACAGTAATTTCGATCAAAAAATTTTGTAATTTTTTAACGGATTAGGAAAATTTAAGCTCTTGCGTTGCTTTGTGAAATAAAGTTGACATTCGGAGAATCGATTTATCTCGATAAATAAGCTTTTTTACTGGAGTTTGAAGCATAAATATCAGAGATCGAAGCCGATTTTTTCGGCTTAACTCAATTTTTGATTTTTTTGATAGAAAAAAGCCATTTGACACCCATTTCAAGTATTTAAATTGAACTTTACATGCTTTACTATGATTCTGTGTAATATTTTGTCAGCATGTAGCTATAGGAAGCTCAGAATTTCAAGTTAAAGAATGTTAAGCCGAAATTTAAGCCGATCGGCTTAAAATCGGCTAAATTGAAATTCTGAGCTCACTATAGCTACATGATGACAAAATATTACACAGAATCATAGTAAAGCATGTAAAGTTCAGTTTAAATACTTCAAATGGGTGTCAAATGGCTTTTTTCTATCAAAAAAATCAAAAATTGAGTTAAGCCGAAAAAATCGGCTTCGATCTCTGATAAATATTGTAAAGCAGATCTTAATCTATTATTTAGTGTACATTTAATGCTGCAAAGATGAGTATTTGGTACAAAATTTTTGAAAACCCTGTTAAAACTTACAAAATTTCATTTTTGGTCACAAAGCAACGGACCGAAGAATCGAATTATCTTAATAATTAGGACAATTCATGCTTAGCCAAATAAATTAATCGATAGGTAATAAAAAATTATATCAGATAAACTGAAAACCTTGTAAGGTTTAGTGTAAAATTTCGACAAAAAATTCATTTGAGGTCAAAATTTTTGCAATTTGCCCTTCAGAGAATCGCCCATGTCTAATAGTATTTTGGGAAGATTTGAGGCTGTGTAGAACTTGAGAAGGGACGGCAATCTAGAACTCAGTTTTTTATGGAAGTCATATGTGTCATTAATATTTAGTAACCAGAATTTATACAATTCCTTAAATCTGAGAGATTATTATAAATCTAAGGATTAAAGAACAGATTTAAAGCATAGATTAGGTTAGGGTCCATGAATATCAACTTTGAGCTTAATTCTTTATTTTTGTGATATTCATGGAATTGAGGATGATTACTGAAAGATGTTATGACAAAGGATACAGTAAGCTTTAAGTACATTGCTGTTAATTATTCCAAATTTCTATATATTTTTTTGTATCAATTTTTCTACATTAATCCTTATTATCTCCTTACCTTTAAATTCTGAGGCTATTCTTTGCTTTGTTATCTTCCTTTATACACCAATTAGTTTAATTAAAACGACGTGAATGTTACAAAATTAACAAAATTTATCTAGATCCAAAATGTGTTGTCAAAAAATCAAAGATTAATAAATTTCAAATTTTAAAAAACCGTTAATTATGAACAAATCTCCTGAAAATGTAAAGGAACTGAAACATCAGTTTTATTCATCTAGGTACTGACTTTATTTGAGAAAAAAGTAATTTAATTATTCTATGTAACAATTTCTGTGATTTGTCTGGAAGTCATTGCCATAATTTCATTAAAATAATTCATCTTTATAGCTAGTTCCAATGGATGTAAAATTTTCATAGGATTTATGTTAATGAATATTTGATTCTAATAATGAATGTGTCCTTAATGAAATTATGATGCAATGCCATTCATATGAATACTCGGGAATTAATTACTTTGCAGTTTCGTCTATTCTTTGGAAATACACCAACTCAGTCTTTGGAAGAAAACACTCGAATTGTGAAAAACTTGTTATCCTAAAAAAATGATTCATCATGTCATCACACCTTCTATGCTACTTCTTTGAACATTAAACGACAAAAATACATAAATTTTTAATATTTGGTGACTAGAAAACACTATTAAATAGTGAAAAACATAATTTAAATGTTTTAAAGGAACTAAACTCTGAACAGAAATTTTAACTCTTATTCTAATTTCCTAATTCTTAATTACAATACATTTAACGGACATTTTTCTTCATGATTAGATTCAACTGAATCTGATACAAAAACCATTAAAATTAAGGCTCTGGTCGATCTTTCAATCTCGTCTCATGAAGCTGATTTTAACTCACAATTATTTTCAAAAATGTAACGGTATGTTGAAAAATATCGGTCGCAAGGTTTTTGAAATTATCAAAATTTTCAATCTTTAAAAAACCGTTTAAACTTAAATTTCAGTTTTTCAATCAAAAGTTATTATTCATGAGACAATATTAAAAGATCAAAGATAAAATCATTCCAAATACTTTTACAATGCAGTTCTTTCATCATAAACTACAAACGCTTCTTCCTTTGCGACTCCACCATTACTGCCTGAATATTGAGATAAATTTTGAGAACGAGATCGACAAAAAGCTATGATTTTCGCCTCATTGTTGGTCATACGATTTCTTAATTTTTTACTAAAGTTAACTTTGCTGTAAAGCTCATCCAAGTCTTCAATCGAACTCACCGGACGTTGCTTATTTTTTGACGGTAGAGATCTTGTTTTATAGGCATTTGGATTCTCGCTTGGTTCCACTGTATGTATTTGCTCTAAAAATTTGCATAAATTAGCTTCATTAATTTTTGTCCTTAACTTATGTTTTCTTACCTGTGTCATTTTGTGGATTGACAGTCCATAACGATTTATATTGTTGTTGTAATTCACGCTGTTGACACCACTGATAAAGCTTTTGTGTCGAATAGCTTTGAGCTGGTGATGGGACATATTTTGGTAACATTTCGATTGAATGACGTGAATGATTAGGATAATGAACTGGCGATGCAAAGCCGTTGATATGTGTCGCAATTCTACTTTCTTGTTTTCGTCGAGTGCTTTTAGCTTTAACGCATACACAAAGGATAATAACGATCGAAACAATAATCGAGAATAGAAGCACAAGAATGAGTATCCAGCACAAAAATAAAGTATTATTATTTGATCCACTTCCTTTGACAACGAGCGTAACTGTCGATCGATGATTTATGAAATCTCCATTGGTATACTTCGTACTTGTTGAGTCCTCAACGCCTTGAAATAGAATAAAAGAAGAAGGTTTACGAATGCTTATAAAAATAATAATGCAATTATGTATTTATTATGTGAGACCTGGATATACAACACGCGTTCCATCATTCACATGATTGTATCCAAAGTCAACTTCTGATACTTTTGATGTGCTGTTCTCCATTCAAAAAAATAGAAATGTTATCGTGTTTTATCTGACATATCACGTTATTAACTCTACTTTATTTTCCTCACAATATACACTTTTTGCCTGCCTGTATATCGCGCCTCAATCGATATGCTCAACTGCTATTTTTCTTTATTGAATATTCATACTTTTGTGTTTTCTTAATGAGAAAACAAACGTAAGCTGTTAAACAGACTTTTAATTATTATTATAATCTTTCAAACATCGGCATTGACATCTATTCCTTATTAATGGACAAGCTTGTATTGTTTGACTTGGACACAAAAAAATAAGTTTGAGTTATCAGCGACTACAAAGGCATTTATTTATATTATCACACAGCGAATGTAGAACGTTTAAACGATCGGAAATACACAAAACAACTAAGCAGGCACTGCTAGTAAATGAATTATTGCTTACTTCCATCCAAAAATAGTAACTTTCGCATACTACAATAGAATTCATTTGTTCATTGTTTCATTTTCTTTTATGATAGCTGTGAGAATTATTGAATGGATGGGGGGACTATCGGTGCTTGTAAGTTATATGTTCACGTGATTACACATTGTATGAATTACTTTTTTGGACATATAGCAAATTCAGATAAAGCAAATCTACCAATACAAACTTTAAAGGCATCACTGGATTTGCGGTATCGGATGTTTTAATAACATTAATGTTAATTGGATTACTTTACTTACCTTATTAGCTCCTTAATGTACCGTCCTTAATCGCTGGAACTTCGATTATTTTAATTATTTTTTATCTTGATTTTATAACATTTTTGCATGATTTCTGCCACACAAGTTAATACTTTTTTTACTGCTTATTCTCACTGACTTATAGACACAATAATTCGTGACTTTCCTCAGCTTAAACCTAGTGTAATTAAGTTTTTCATTGAATTTACTTTAGCAGTTAAAACCCGATACTAATTTGTTGATTTGATTATCTTAACTGATGAAGAAATGATGTTAATAGCTTTCAAAATATTTGTTTAACCATTTAAATGACTATTTGAATGAAATTTTAATTTTTTTATTTTAATCCTTATTTTGTAAACAATGGTAAACACAAAAAAATCGAAGCTAATTCGACTTATTCTTTCGAATTTTTGATCAACGTTAAGAAAATATGAAATCAAAACTATTAATTTAACTATGATACTTCGTTTATTCAACTGAAATCTTAAAATTAATGCTCAATTTGTAAGTATTAACACATGCTTCTATCGGGTTTTCCACAATTTAAATTTTATTCCTTACTTATCACAAAAAAAGGTTGAAATTTGAAAATCTCACCACAAAACTGTTTTTTTTTTTTATTTTTCCTTGATTTTATAAAGCTTTTCTAGCACAATAGGTATTCAAATCGATTTTAGACGCATTAATAATTTAATAAACATGAAAATTGCATTTAAAATCACAAGTTTTTAACGGAAAATTGGGAAAATTCAAAAAATTGATATTCAGACAGATAAGATCGTCACCTATTTTTCAAATTGAGGACCTCCTTTAATTTGTTTTCAAAATCCTTTACTCACAAAAAAAATTGAAAATTAATTAAATTAAAGCTAATTAAGCTTATTAGAAACATTAAAAAGCTGCTAAATCATTCATATTCCCAGAAATTGTCGTTTTATCATTAAAGGATCATCGATGAAATGTCAACTTTTGATCATTTTTGCAGTTTTAATTAATTTTTCTATATTGGAAGAGCATAATTCGACAGACACGACACAAATTGAAGGTAAGTACAGAAAGTTTATGCATTAAGATAGCATTTAACTGATAACAAACTGCATGTATATAGGATTTTTGCTGTGTAAAAGTTGCGGAGCCGATAATAGCATATTAAATTTAATTATCAATAATCGAATTAGTGAACAGGCTGTTAATGTACAGAATCTTACGGTCAGCAATAAATCTATCATTGTTCAGGAACTGACGAATCCATTAGGAGTCAGATTTAAAGTTATACTAACCAAAAAGGCAAACTGCTTCAAAAGTAAAGGCGGTTGGTATTCTGGTAAGTTCTATACGTTCTTAATTGAATTAAGTAGTCACTAATTGATAATAAATGTAGGAGGAAGCTGGTTTAATAAGTATTCGTGGAAGCTCTGCCAGTGTCCTACGTGTAAAGCTCACGTTGGATGGATGTTTGAACTTACAGACTTAGTCTATAGGAACGATCCATTCTTTCCCGGCGAAACAGGCTTTTACGGAATTATCCTCGACTCTGTTATTTCTGAATCATGTAAAATGAACAGCATTTTGTGGATATAAATCGATATATAATTACATTTCATGTCTTTTTCAGACGCTGATTCACTTTTGATGTTAGATAAACTTTTACAGAATTAATTAAATTAAATTTTCTGTGTGTCTGGTCGAAACTAGTTAACGAGAAATATGGTTGATCCTAATCGTAAAATCAATATTGACTTGCAGTCTGATGAGGAATCGTCTTCTTCGTCTGAAGAGGATGTTCTGAACGAAGAGCATGTCCTGTTGGTTAAGGAATTTGAGGAAGTAAGTTTGACACTATAATTCATTAATAATTTATTATTTTAATGACTCATGTTTTGTGTGTTTCTAGGAGTTTAAGGATCGATTTACTGAAAAGGATGAGGAATTTATGGAATTTTGTAAACTGAAGCCTAAACCACCAATTATTGTCTATCCATTCGACAACTTTTTCAGGCAGAATAATCGAGGATTTAATAGAAATAATTACAAACATCGCGGGAATCATTATCAACATCAACAGAATCGTAATAATAGAAGCTACAATCCTCAGAATAGGAACAACCATTATGATAGGAATAGTCGTGATAATCGCGACAATCGAGACAATCGATATGGCGATGCCAAAAGATTTAGAGCTGATTAAATGATGGCTGGACTTTTGAGTCATATTCTCTTTTTTCGGAAGATTTGTATTTCATTTGTTTTAATAAAATTTATCGCATGATACTGCATTTTTGAGAAATATTAAGGCTCTGGAGTTTTACTGGATGTTAATTAGCTGTAAAAAGAAAGAAAAACTGACTTTAAAACTTTAAATCGTCGAGTTTAGACGATTTCGTGAAACTGATCTTGATCAAGTCATTAATGATCATTTCATTGTATCCTCAGGTTTTTCAATGATTATGAGTCATTCATAAAGGAAATTCCGTCAAAATTAGAGATCCTTATTGGATATGCATGAAATTCTTAAAATTGCATAACATATCAACGAGTATTGAGCATATTGGAATTATAATTCTTGCTGATCTGAAAAGCTTGACAGTGAATTCAATCGAGTATCTATTGCTCATATCTTTGGCATGAAGGATCATTAAAATAAGCAATTAATCTTATAAGCACAAGATCCAATGAATAAAATTGGGAACTTAGCAAAACGTGACAAATATTAAAATTTTACCGGATTTTTCAAATTGAAGAAATTCCACAATTTTCATTTTCTAATATTTTCATTCATCTTCACCTGTCTATCTGATCATTTGGTGAACAACTGTGATTGCCAGCTTCATGCCATGCTTTCAATACCCATAAAGCATGATAAT
Source organism: Chironomus riparius (assembly GCA_917627325.4). Classification (NCBI taxonomy): domain Eukaryota; kingdom Metazoa; phylum Arthropoda; class Insecta; order Diptera; family Chironomidae; genus Chironomus; species Chironomus riparius. The sequence goes on from OU895878.1 coordinate 51,258,647, forward strand.
TTAAAAAAATCAAAAAATTTCGACCAAAAATTTCCACGAAAATGGAAAATTCAATTAATTAGACTAAGTCGCACAAGGAAATAAAGGAAAAAGGCAGGCAATATTTACTATATCAAAGTCGTCGAAGGAAAAAGTTTAGACGAATATCATTAGTCGAGTTTTTTTCATTTGAAAACATAGAAAATTAATTAATTGATAGGTATTTTATTAATTTTAAGTTATTTAACTACCGAAATAATGTCAATTAAGTGCCTAAGAATGTGAAATAATTAACAGATTAATCAATAATGCTGTTTAATGTGATGCTATTGAAATTTACAAAATTTCTCATCTGGATTTTTATTTTAAATTTTCTTTCAAAGGACATGTAATGCATTAAACATTATATTATAATTAAGAATTTAATTAAATGCAAGCAAAATGGATATAACGATGGCTAATTTAATGATTCCTTTTAATCAGGTGAGATTCAATTTAATTAAATTAAACATTCAAATTGTTAATAAGAGATTCCATCTTTGACCAAATAAAAATTACAGAGCAGCAATTTTGCACAATCAGTACCAAATGTCTGTGGAATATGCAGTTTATCTCACTATACAGGTTTATGTAATGCTCTATCCGATAAAATTGTGAGTTTTTAAGTGATCAAATCTAGTTTAATTCCAGTTTTTAATACACTTTTTTTCTCCATTTCAATGATTTAGATACCAGACAAGCCTCATATAGACAATTTGTCGCGATATTCAGTGCCTGATGGATTACTTATTATCGATTGTGGTGAGGAAATGAAAAATACTATGGTGATAACTGCTCAAAAGTTTGCAAAAGGAACTCGTTTTGGTAAGTTTTCTTATTTTTCACTGCTTTTTTACATCACATTACATTACATACTACATCCAGTGTATTAGAAAGATGAAAAAGTAGGTCACGAGTAATTGTATTATTTAATTCTCAGGTCCAGTGCTTGCTCCCAAAAGTTATGTGCCTCCATCACGTCCAAACAAATTTCCTTTGGTAATTTTCAATGAAATTTGGCATGGTGATCCATTTATTGACGATCTCTCTGACGATATTAAGGAATTGTTTAACGTGCGCAACTATTATTTGGATACAAGTGATGAAAATAAGTGCAACTGGATGATTCACGTTGACATTTCGAAATATTCTAATGAACAGAATTTAATGGCATACCAGGTAACACTCTGACATCACATCCTTAAAGGATCTATAACTCATGTTTTTTTTTTTTGTTTTAGGAAAACGATCAGATATATTATACATCTACACGTGATATAGAGTTGGGTGACATTCTAAAAGTTTGGTATTCGCCATCATACGCAAGTCGTATGGGCGTAAGCTTATTAGAGTCATCAAATGATCCAAATATATGCACAAATGTGCGCCAAGTGTCCTTTGATTGTGGAATTAAATTGAATGATGATAAAGACTCGGATATCACTAATAATAATTATCTAGCAATAGCACCAAACACATCTTCGCCTTCATCAGAAATTTCTTTACCGCCAGTGAATAGTTTAATGAAGAATCAAAATATGTCATCACCAAGTTATAGTATCGATTTCGATAATCTCATTCTAATGGCCAAAAATGAACAGCAAATGTCAAATATGAATTATCAAATGGATTATATGGATAACTATCAATTGTCTTCGTCAGCGAGCGATGTAGATAAAATGAGTCAAACATCGTCGTCGTCTGCAAAGCCAATTAAATTCACTGAAATGCATGAAACTGAAACACAAAAATATGCATGTGAGCTGTGTGCTCGAAAATATATAACTAAATCAAATTTGGAGAAGCATATGCGCTCGCATGATTTATTCATGTGCGTCGTTTGTATGAAAATGTTTCAAAATCCCGAGGAATTGAAAGAACATGATTGCTTCAAACAGAAATCGTCCTCAAATAAAAAGTCTCTCTTTCACTGTGGAATTTGTTGGAAAGTCCTTAGCAATTCTTGGTCATTAAATCGACACATGAAGATTCACAGAAATGTCACAATGACACCTGATACTAGCTCTCAAGAAAAGTAAGTTACTGCTTTCATTCCATTTCAGTTCAATGTTCATTTTATTTCAGTTTAATTTGAATTTTTGGAAACCGTTAACATTTGAATTTTAGAAAACTGTTACAACTTTACCAATAATTAACTTGTTTTTTATTGTAGATCGGATGAGGTTTCTGACGAACTTCTATCGGCTGTTGCTTCTCAAAATTTAATGATTCAAGAGCCAGAGTTGTATACAATCGAATCAAATTGCGACATGTCAAATGATATTGATAAACATACAGACAATATTTCTGATGATAACGATGTTATTACAAACTTTTTGAATGTTTCTGATCCTCTGGATGTTCAGTCATGGCCTTTAGAAGATTCACTCTCACAACATCATGATGATTTGCCACCAAGCTATCCATTTGAGGATTTAAATACATCAGATGATATAACAGATCAATTTCAGCAAAATGAAATGAAACAGGAAGAAATTCAGTCAATACAGCAACAAATAATGAATCAATCTATGCAGCTTTCGGATGAAGCGAGACAATTGGGACACAATTATGATAAATGCATTGTCTGTGCTCGTGTATTTAAAAATCCAAATTCATTAGAAAAGCACCTTAGAAATGTTCATACAGCTCATATAATTCGTCCTGAATTGACAACGAGCATCAAAAAGTCATCAGAATATCGTAGAATTGTCCTTAATAAAAAGCCAATTAAAGAAAATGTCGCTAAAGCTCTTGTATCGAAACTTAATAAGAAGAATCAACAACACAATGCAGAACAACATCAGCCAACAACATCTGTGACATTAACAGCACCACAAATTGAAAATTCTCATTATACAACTCAGAATGTTCAGGCAATAGTAAGTGAAGCATCATGGAATGGCAGCACATTAACTCCAATTTCGACAGAAAAGTCAGCTCATATGGAGAATGGCAACACAATCATAATAATCTCGAATGTTGAATTAAATCCAGCAACGACAAACGGTTATACATTCACAAACTTTCAGGCTAATACAGTTGCATTACCAAAACTCGTCCCGATTTCGGGACTTAAAACGACGACTCAGACGACTTTTGAAAGCATCACAAAGGATAATAACTGCAATGACATCACATCCAGCAATAATAATAATATCAATAATAATAATAATAATGAAATAGTTGCAGATAAATTTCCAAATACATCACCAAAGGTCTTTATAATTGATAAAGGAGGCGAAAAGGCGCAAAAACCACCGAAACCATTAACAACGCCAGACGAAAACAACAGTGAACATCATCAATGTCCTGAATGTGAAAAAGTCTTCCAGAAAAAATATCAACTTAAGCGTCATCAAGAAATTCATGAAAATCTCTTCTATTTCTGTCCGTTTTGTAAGCGCGCCCCAGTCAAAGCTCGTAGTTCGTTAAGAAAGCATTTCATTAAAGATCATCCAGAACATCAAGACACATGGCAAGCGTCAAATTTCATGTCGACATTATTAAAAAAGTATGAGAAAATTAAGAAATCTAGTCACGAATCTCAAACAGACAGTAGTACAAAGAAAAATAGCAAAAAAGCAAGTAATGGAAAGAAGGAAGCAGTTGGTAAGAAGAATAAGAAGGAAAAATTATTGATTATTGAATCGAATGATATGACGTCAAGTATAGATAATAATAATCATTGTGAAATTATTAATGATCAACCATTACCGCAAGTAAGTATCGATACAGATGATACATCACATCAGCAGCAACAAATTATTTTAAGTAATCTCTTCCTCGATCCAATAACACTCGATGAGGAAAATAATCTAATAAAATATACATTGGCAGGTGAGGATGATTTTATCATGAATGGCCATAATGGGGAATCGAGTGTTGTGAATATGACTCATACAGGATCAATTGAAAGCTATGAAATGTCTGAATTTAGTAATTTTAAGAGCTCATTCGATGAAATCCAAGAAAAACTTGATGCTGATTTAGAATTTAATAATGATCAGATGATTAAATGGAGTGATGAGTTAGACGACTCATCGTCGGTCATTTCCTCACAAAGTACATCCAATTTATCAGCATCAGATATTGGAAAAACATTGAGCAAACAGAAAAATGGCTTTATGCTGACATGAACTAGTAAACGTAGTGCTTCAATATTTACCAAAGAAAGACTTTCTTCATTCATACTTCTATGAGGCATATTCATACTTTATTATACAATTTAAATACATTAATGAAATTGAACTTGAAAGGTACGGTGACTGTTATGGGATTTTCAGGAGAGTTAAGATGTTGAAGCTTTATTATTGAAATATTCCATAAATTAGGGAATTAAAATGAATTTTTTCAATGCAAGACACTATGGAACGGGTTCTTAATCTTTATAAAGGATTAAGAACGGGCTTAATGAATAACTCAAAGATTGATTTAAGTCAGGATTAAAAATAAATCCGAGGATTAAAAAAACAAAATTTTCATTCAAAAAAAACAAAAAGCAATAAATCCACCAAAAATCTCACAACAGTCACTGTTTCTTGCAAAAAAGTGAGAATTATAATTCGTACATGATCTATTAAGGAGTTAAAAAAAATGTTTTTATAACTATTGATTACCAAAAGAGTGTTTTTTTCATATCATATACAATTACGATTAATAATTGACACTAATCTTCAAGCATGAAAGAATCAGAATTTCTTTTAAACTAAATGAAAACAATCGAATTGTTGTAACCAAAGTGCCATAAATGTAAGAACTACAAATTTTTTTTTCATATTTTATACAATTCATTAAGTTCATCTCTTAATTATACTATCTAATAATGAGTAATTTTTCATCATTTTTCGGGTGCCTTAACACTTTTTCTATAAGAGCCATTATTATGGCGAGGAACTTTTATAAGCTCAAATTATCTCATAAGTGTGCGAAATAACATAAAAGTTATCAAATTCAAAACCAAAATGCATAGATTTTATATTTTATCAAATTGTGTGCGCAGCCTACCCTCGAATAATATAATTCCTGATGAGAATTGGAGGGGTCCATTGAATAATTAAATTTAGATTATAAGTCCTTTATTTGTTTGTTTTAATTTTATTGCATAATCATTAATTTATTTTTTATAATTATACATAACACATTCTCGTTTTTGTTTTTTTTTTGTTTTTTAATTTAACTCACCATTAATCACATTACACATAACAAACACGCAATTATTTATTTGATTCAGTTGCATTAGTTGATGCATTCATTCATTTTCTTCCTTTTATTATTCAATATATCCATATCTGGTCGAACGATATAATAAATAAATGAGGAACTGATAATAATTATTGTCTGATTAAAATCAATTAATAGAAAGTAGAGCATAAATTAAATTTAATTAATGAGAGATTGTATGTTGGGAATGAAGATATCGAGTGGTTCTCAGAGTTACTACTTAAAAAATTGTTAAAATACGTTACGTACTAAATTTGAAATGTTTGAAAACCGTACAATAGAAGTTGAAAATCATATAAATGTTTATTGTGAAGTTACATGTTTCTGAATTTGAATTTTAAAAGTTCGTCACATTTATATTTTTCAAAACCATACAAATGTTTTATTAAGAATTCATACTGTTTTTTGAAGGTCCTGCTCTGGTTTGAATTTAAAGTTCGTTAATTTACAAACGACAATTTGAACTATAATTAAAATGCCGTTGAAAAAAAACCATACAATTGCTTTGACTCATTTGAGTTTCAAAAATCCGTTAAAATTAAATTTCATAATTCCGTTAAAAGTATTTATCAACTTTTAATACTCCAAAACCATACAATCGCAAAAGTTACCCAAACGAAAAAGTGTTCTAGTCATTTTTGGATGCTTTTACCAAATTCTGTCCGACAGAAATAATTTACATCACACATAATTAAACAAAGTCTACTTAAGCAAGAAGTCTAATAATTAAACACAGTTTGAACAGATATTGATATAGTGAATTTACCTAACCATAGCTCTCATAAATTTCATTGTCTCACAGTCCACAAAAATAAAAAATAGGCTAGCAAAATTTGAATAAGAAAGCTTTAATTTTTTTAGATTTGCATTTTATCATGAGAAAAAAAAGAAAGAGTTTAGGAATTTCTGATATGATTATCATAGTGGTACAAAATTATAATTTTTATTATTATTTTCTTTTCTATATTTGACAAAAGAAAAAATATACAGAGTGGTGCATAAAATGGAACTTTATATAAAATTTTATACAATGTCAAGTGTCCTTAAAGAGAAAACTTTTCAATTAGAGATGAATTATATATTTTCAGATAAGAGGAAAATTGAATTTTCCAAAAAGATTATTTTTTAAGTACAAGACTAATTCAAAAAAAGGTTTTTAAAATAACTAAATCAAAATGAGATGTTTTATGAATTTATAGTCACAAATAAATAAACAAAAAAATTTTCTTCTTTTTCGAGTGTTGAGTTTTTTTTTATAATTATTGTTTATAACAAGAAGAAGTAAAAGAAATGAAAAATTAAATCAATTTATTTAATTATATCATAACTGAATTTTATCTTGATTCTTTTTAAATTTTTTTATGAAAGAATAAGTAACAATAAAGTAATTCTAAAAACTATTAAAGTAAATATGCTTTTTGTTTTCAATTTTCTGTAAATCTAGGAAGTTATCACTAAGGTCTTCTAAGTTTTAGAGCTAGTTCAAGTTTGAGATAGCTGAATATTTATTTTCAAATTTCTGTTAACCATCAGCTTGACTAAGGTTGCGGATCTAATAAAAAATAACATGAAAAATCTAGTTGATCACTTTCGAACTCCTTGAATATGATTAGGGATAAGCCTTGCTCGAATCAGAAACATTTTAAGGTCAGCAACCTTCTCTGCAGTTCGTCCAAAGCTAGCAGCTAGTTTAACTTAAAACGCACCTCAAATTGCCCTCAAATCATCCAGCTACATATTTAAACTCATTATCACTTCTTTTTACTTCCATGAATTTTTAACCAGCAACAATGCTGCAAAAATAATGTCAAAACTGTAGAAATTGTCACTTCTTCTTGAAATTATTCCAAAATATTTGGGTTGTTGTGGCTCAAGTACAATTTTTTAAAGTAGTTTCATAAAATTGTTAATAACAAGACTTCTGATCACTTAACTTTTCGGTTATTCGTGCGGCTAAAGCACAAAACATGATGAAATTGTACGCTGCATGATTGCGAATTCAAAGAGTGCTACTTTATTGATTTGATGATGCAATTAAGCATATCGATGCATGTAAAATAATATGAAAAGCAACGGTTTTCATAAGATAGTGTAATAACATCCACAACTTGTCAATTAAGTGGATCGAAATTTGTTTACAATAATTTCCATTTCGATAGCTCAAAACTGAGGGAATCCGGGTAAGCAACTAAAATATTCATGTCCTCAATTTGTTTCTAGTTTTTATTTTCATTTCAGATACACGCCAACATACTTCTTCCAGCCCATTTAATTTCCTCTCTTCATTAATAAATAAATTTTAGCACATTTATATTATACCTACTCGAATTGACTTAAATGTGTGACTTTAATTAGTTGACATATTAGAAGCTTTTATCTTGTGACAAATTGGTGAATAATTTTAGGTTATTATGGACAAAATCATTAGAAAATCTTCATTAACAAAAAGTAAACAAACGATGAATTTTTGGCGGAAAAATTGCCTTTAAAAGGATTGAAAACCTGCCAAATAATTGAAAATTCAAAACTTTAGACAATACAACTCAAAAACCAAACCCAAGGTAAGAATAAAATTCAAATTAACACTTAACATTCCTTTCAATAATCACAATAACTCTTAAACACCAACAAATATGGAAAAACAGGTGCTCAGTCAACAATCAACCATTATATGACACATTCGCAAAATTGCATTGTGGACAGCAACCAAAAATACTCTGAAGAAAATAAAAATCAATCTAAATATGACGATTACGGATTCGCACAGTGAATGCCCTCCTCTTTCTCAAAACAAGAATTCCAAAACGATATGTTGCCATTTTTCAGGGCTATCGATATCACAAAAAAGTATGCACTTTCCATTCACACTTTCATTTTATTTCAAAACGATTAATTTATTTATTTATTATTTAGTTTATTGGGTGGCATTGATGGACGCAAAGTGCATTTTATGTTATTACAAAACAGTTACTGAATGGCAGGTAAAACAAGATTTTTTTTTTGCTTTTTGCAAAATGTTAAGGAATTTTATCATTTCTCTCCACACCCACACATGTAGATTGATCATCTCTGATGCTCTCATTTCTTAATAGTCATGATAATGATAAGCCTTGATGATCTAGCTACAAAGTTTATAGAAGATCTACTCTAAAGTATTACAAAATATATTCAGTAAATGGATGAAATAATTGAAAATATGCGAAAAATTTCTAATCAGTTTGAAGATTCCACGGTAAATATTTATGGTAAACACATGCACAATCTGAAGATACCTGTTGAGTTTACCTGTTTCAATACATAGACATATGTGTATTTGTGAGTCTTGAGAAGCATTAATCGAGCCCACGATCGTCTAGAAATGCACAACTTACACGTATACAATCACAAAAGCCGAAGTAAGTATACAACACTCGTGGATGGAGAGTAAAGGTGTCTTGGAGATTTTGAAAACTTGCTCAGCAACATTTCTCAACTCTTCATACAGTTCACATTCACAGCTTTGAGCAGCGATTCATTAAAACCATTCTTGAGTCAACCTGTGCCGTGTAAAGTCGTGCAATTTCACATATCCATATTCAATTGCAGAGAAAATGAGAAAAATTCCAATGTGGAATAAAAAGTAAAGAAGAAGGAATAATAATAATAAAAAAAAAAATTATCAAAGAGCAGAAAAAAAGAGGTCGAGTCTGGGAAGTGTAACGAATTTGTGTGCTATTCTCTATGCAAAAAAATAAGATAAAATTGAAGAAAAAGAAATGGTGAACGTGGTATTAAATTAAGAATCGATTATAGTTTGAAATATCGCGAAAAGTTAAACATTTCATACGGTTGTAAATTTTGCCACTAAGGAGCATTTAGTGCGCAAAATTCATCGTTCGACATAAAAAGATTCTGATTCTGATACATGAAAAAAAGTCACACAGAAGAAGAGTTAAAAGAAGAACTTAAAAGTCTCCATTCTGAAAGCAAAGCAGAGAAGAATCATTTATATATTTATTATATACATGCCGTATATCCATATTTATATATAAATGTGAAAAAAAAAAATATTTCTTGAAGCAAAAAAAAAAAAACAAGAGACTCAAGAAACGGGATAAAGCAGCAGCAACAAGCAAGCCAAGCGAGCAAGCAATAAGAAGGAAAGAACAGAAAAGAATACACGAGAAGAAGGTGGAATAAGAAGACGACGAGAATAAAAAAAAAAAATAAAGTTACAAAAAAGAAAGAGATTGTAAGAGAAGTAAAAATGTTAATACAAGTTTAGCCAACTTCTTTTACTTCTTCTTCATTCTTGTATGCTTATGTTAGTGCTGGCCATAATCTTCAACCAAAAAAAAAAAAAAAATAAGTGAATAGAAAGAAAGTGTGTAAAAGAAATAAAATAAAATAAAAATTCAATTTATTATCGATGAACGTGATCGGAATGTTGGACTTGTGTCATTTGTGTATGGGTTAAAAAAAGACACATAAAAAAAAGATATTAAGAAGACAAATATAAATTGATAGGCCAGATTTATCAATATAATAGCTTTGAATAAATTTCCAAAGAGAACCTTTGTGTCCCAAAGCAGCACTATGAACTCAGAATCGACGCCCATTTGTCGTTGTCGTGTGCTATATTTAGGGAGTGCAGTTCCGCGTCAAAGTAAAGATGGATTGCAAGGTATTCAAGAGCCATTGCGTAGTCTGTATCCTATTGAAGGTGCAGGCGAGAATCTTAAAGGAATCGATAGTTGGCTGAGTGTTTGGTCTAATGGAATATTATTGGAAAATGTAGATGAGAATCGTAAGCAAGTCACAAGATTCTTTCCAATTGAATCGCTACATTATTGTGCGGCTGTTCGTCAAGTATTAATTCCAGAACGTGGTAATGCACATCCGGAACCCAAGTTTTTACCACTTGACTCGCCCTTTGCTCGATCACCACGTGCACAACATCCGCCAATTTTTGCGGCCATTTTAAGACGCACTACTGGCATTAAAGTTTTAGAATGTCACACATTTATTTGTAAACGTGAAGCGGCTGCAAATGCTCTAGTCCGATGCTGTTTTCATGCTTATGCTGATAATTCATATGCAAAACAAATTGAAAATGGAAGTACGCCGGGTAGTGTTTATGGAACTCTCGGTGGAAAGTCAACAATGACAAACGGAGAAGTAACAAACGGATGGAGATCACGTGCAGGAAGCACCACTACACTCAACAGTATGGGACGTCATCAAACAAATGGAAATGGAAATGGAATCGATGATTCCTATACTGTTAAAAACAGTAAGTAACAAATTCTTAGCGTATATCTACAAAGACTTTTATAATCTAGTGCTAATTGGACTAATTATCACTTCTCTTTCATGACATGCTGACTACGTGTGCATGTGATATAAAATTGATTTTCTTCTCTGAATTGATCATGCAACGGATCTTATTTAATAGACATACACTTTTTACTAGTGCCATTCACAGTCACTTTCTGTAACTCCTAAAAAATTATAACGGAAATCGAAAAAAATTGATTTTATGTCAATATTAAAATTAAATACGCATGAATTACTTAATGCTTGTGACTGCATGTTAATGGATTTCAGCAAGTAAAATGAGATTCAATTAATTTATTTCCATTGATCTTGAATCGGAAAGAAAAAAAGGCAGACTTACGAAAACAATTAGATAATTAATGCCACCAGAGAAAAAAAAATTACAATTTGATGAAAAGAACAATTAATGATGCTATTGGGAACGTGCTAGATGATGCTAGATTTAAAATTGAATAATTAAAAGTTGTGAATGTAGAAATCAGTGTTTGTTATTTTCTTAACTAGGTGCTATAAATCTTTAAAGTGATGACTTACATCAGTTTTAGTCATGCTCTATGATTAGAGACTGTGAAAAGGGTTTCAATGTACTCTCGTTAAAGAAGTAGATTATAATCGCACGAGAAGAAGAATTAAAGTTCTAGGTACGGGTATAGATTTTTTTTGATCCAAATTTTAACAATAAGTGGGTTCGAGACTGTTTTCTAGCTACTTCTCAACTTTAGTGAACTTGCTGTTTTGGAGCTTAATTATTATTAAAGATCCAAGAGCGTTTTAAATTTAAAATTTTTTGAGTGAACCAAGAAAGGTAACCAGAACCTCAAAATCAACTCTTTGGACTCAACTGATGCTTTTTTCAATTTAGAAAAGTTTTCAATCAAGACAAAAATTCAAAAACGATTATTTTAACCTTTGGCTACACCCAAACCTAACTTGTTATCACTTCTGCTTAGTTCCAAGAAAACCTTTAAGCTATTAAAAAGAATTCGCAACAATGAATTCATTTCAATCAAAAATTCTTCATTCAATAAATACTTGAAGCTACTTCTATTGAGTTATTTAAACACAGACATTACACATTGATGAAAATTTCGTGAATCATTCATGTAAAAATGGAAGCAATATCTCAATCCTATAGCTGATAAATAAACAACTCAAATAAAAATCTAACAATAATTTAAACAGTTAGTAAAGCTATAATAAATCTTTCAAGCACTCAAAAGCAAAGTTCAATAAGTAAGAAACTTGAGAGATCTTGCAACAATTGTCATTAAGTTTCTATGACTCACACAATTACGACTTTTCATCGTTCAATAATTATAATACGTATTTACTTCTTTTAAGTATCGAAAAAAAAAACAACGGAGCAAAGAAAGATCAAATTTTCAAGGGCAAAAGTGCAAAAAAAAGTTGTTACTGACTAACTGCTTGATGACATCATCACGAAATTCAATTTTTTATTTCTTTTTCTCAATCATCATCATCTGCTGAAATTTAAGTCATGCAAATATAAAATTTTGAAGGGTTTCCATATCTCGAATGAATGAAGGGAAATTAATTGCATTTGATTGCATCTCGACATGCTATAAAGAACAATAACGAATGCTTGCATCATTTTCAGCTAATCTCTCATCATTAGAATGTGAATAAAATGAGATTTTTTTGTTGCTTTAAATCATTAAAGTCGACTTAAATCGCCATTCCATTCCGACATTCTTACTCATTTGGGTATTTACGACTTTGGAATAAAAGATTTTCGCAAATGGAATAAAAATCCATAAAGAAAATAAGCAAATCGAAAGACTTTAATGCGCGGCAATGATGATAAGCTATTAAAATCGTTAATTGTTCATTCTTGGCAAATAAGACTTTAAAGTCATTTATTTTGATAAATTGAGGAACTTGCCTAGACGTAACCAAACAATTTCCGATTTCATCACATGATTAGCAGTCGTACGATAGACGAAGTCTTTTTTTGGGGAGGATGTGATGATTAAATTAAATAACTTTTTAAATTGTCGACATGATTGAATCGTAATTTGATCATTTTTATACGCGGTTTCCTGTTATATTCTCATTTTACATCCATATGTGTATTTCGCACGCCCAAAAGTGAAAGAAATGATGAAATATACTTTTTTTTGCAATTACACGCAGTTAACAGCAAATCTACGCAATAATTGAGATTATTATGTATGTTGGAATGTTTTAAATGTCCTAATAATGCCTATCGGCTTTACCTATGCTGCTAATGTTAGCTAATAAATATTTATTCCATCTCTATATAGTCAATTCTAAGGTGTGTACGCATATATACGAGAGTAAGGCACGAAAAGAAATTACATCAATTTATTATGTCTACAATAGAGCAATAGAGACATAGGAATGGGTTTTTCAGCCTCGCAGACAATGTAAATGACGTCATTTTAATGCAAAGAATTGCTCTCATACAAAAGCAGCTTATGCTGATTGGGTGTTAATTTAGATCTCATTTATTAAAAGATTTCGCTTGTTTTTAGATCAATACTATAATTATTGTGTTCGTTTATGCTTTCGACACATTTGTTGATTGCCTGCGAATGTGAATATATTTTTTGTGGAAGTATTTGTGTTGTAAACTAGCTTAGAAGTTTTAAATTAATTTTTAAGAGATCAAAAAATCATTTTAAAACTTTAAGGGATTTGAAAAATTTGAAAAATGTTTCAAAACTTTATAAATTATTCAGAATATGATGATTCAAAATTTACGTCAGAGCACTACAAAATGTACTTTAGAATTGCTATAAAACCTTATTTTAAACCTTACAAATCCTTAAGATATTTGAATGTTATAAAACCGTTGACACATTCCGATGTGAATCAGATCAAATATAAATTTTATGAACGACTCTTTATATAAAACCAATAATTAGTGCTACTCAATAAATTTTTATGCAGTAACACTTAATAATTATCATGTGAACTTGTTTTGGTAAAAAGGATATCGACCACTTTGGTGTTAACATATACAACAACTTACCAATTCAAATCAGGAAGTCTGTTCACATCCATGCTTTCAAATATCGTGTTAGGCAGTTTATCTCCAATGACCAGTTCATGTCGAAATGCTTCAACAACAGCTATTTAAAATCATTTGGATGAATTTCTACCTAAAATTTTGCACCAATTTGAATTACTAATAATTTCTTTTACAAAGTTCCTTTAATTGGATATTCCTTACCTGATTTATTGTTATTGTGGAATCTGTTGTTGATCTTAATGTTTTCCTATGAGTATAGTTTTTCTTAAGCCTTGTATCTCGCCAAAAAGATTAATATCTCAGTCAGTCGAACACCGTTAATCTCATGTCATTCACTTTTTGAAAAGCTCGTAGCCAAAACACTATTCAATATTCAATACTCCAGTACGTCAAAATTTTAAATTCATTTTAACTGTTAAAGCCATAAATATGTTTCTTTTAGTTATAAGTTCTTTAACGATATCAACATATCATTGTAACTTAATTTAATTATATGCATAAAATATGAAAAGGCTAAGTAAGGTTTTTATGCCATCTGAAATAGTTTAAATACTTTTCACATGGCTTTTCCTTGCGAGTAATAAATAAAATAATAATAATAATAATAATAACTTTAAGGCCCCGAATTGACTTTCAATGCCTTAATTATTTTCAAGTCCACACATGAGATCTATTCTTCAATTGTTCGGAATGTACTTAGTATATTGAATTATGAATTTTTCCTGAACATATTGATGATGAAATGCATTTTCCACTCCATTAATACATAGCATTGAAAATCATTTTTTAAGCTTTGTTCCTACTCATGCATTATTGCTCAATTTCCTTTCCTCAAAAAAAGCTTCATGAAATAAGTTATTATCGTGTATTTATAATTGTTTTCCGTATATAATTTCCTCACGATATTATTATGTGCCAGATTTTTCAGCAACAACAACAATTGTGTTCAATAAGTGACTGATAGATGCTGGTATCTGTTTATTAAAATTGAATTTTTTTCGGTGATAATTATGTTAAGTCAGTGAATGAAGAAATCTCAATTATTAAGCATTAAATTTGGCTTTTCCACTGAATCATAATTTCTCTCTTTCTATCCAGCATGTTAAAAGAAAAGACAAAAGAAATTGAAGATTAAGCACGAACATGAGAATGAATCATGCTGTATGAACAGCCATATAAATTGGCATAAAAGAAGATTAAAAATTGTATATATATGCATAAGTATTCATGTTGAGAAAACTTCCCGCGTTTGTGTGGCTTCTATCATATGTAAATTGAATACCTGTATGGAATTAAAAACTCGTGCATGTAAATAATCAAGAGAAAGACTCTCTCAAATATGGGTAAAATTTAGCACATTCATAAAAGGCTAAGTAGAAATAATTGCTTGAATAATCAATTTTTTTTCATGAATGAAAGTTCTTCATGAGCTGGGGATGCAGTGTTGGTGATTTGATTGACTAAAGTTGGGTAATTTGTTTATTTCAGGTAAACGACTTAACGTACTCTCACTCTGTACTAACCCTACCTTCGTAATACACTTGCCCTATCCCGGCAGCTATTTTAAGGTTCTTAATGTTAAGCTCAATTCTATTTGTTACTAGTCCTCATTAAGTTTTGTTTATTTGAGTCGAATCTCTGTCACCAATTAAAATGTCCTTGATTTATGTCAACCCAAACAACTTCAAGATAACAACACTGACTGTCAGCATGTTTGGAATTTATTGTGTTTAAAAAAAATGAAGCTTAAGCAAATAAGAAATGAGCACGTATGTTTGTAATACAATACATTCATTCATAGCCATATTTTCATTGACAATATCCTACGATGATGCATGTGCTGCTGCTTACTTTACATACTACAAGATGAATAAGATCATTGAAGGTGGAATTGTAATGGTTCTAAGAGCTTGGCGCCTTACACAAGCGGAAGCCTATATAAATATTTATTATTTACTCTACATGCTCACATTCTTAGTCTTGCAGTTTCATATGTGTAACTACGTTCTCTCAATCTTTTATTTCTTATGTCAAAATATAATTTGATCTACATCATAGCTGTGTATGCATGTCTGTGTACGAAATGCTTAAACAAAGAAATGGAAAAGAAAAAAAAAAATTCACAAGCACAAAACGTACCACAAAATTACAATAATCAAGGAAATGTTTTAATGCACAGAACGCAAAAAAGCATGAATCATAGTAAAGTATTCATGTAGTCAATTCATGCACACAGATCTTTTTATTTATAAGCAGAACGTGCTTATAGCAAACTGTAAACTAGAATTATTTACTATCTCTTTGCCTTATTTATTTCAATTTCTGCTTAACCTTTTATGTTGATCTCTTTTTTATTGCAACACAATACATTCTTGTGTCTAATAGAGATTAAATGTCACATTTTATGGCAAACGAATTAGTGACTTACAAAATGCTTATCATAACGAATTGGCTTAAACCTTTATGAATCATCTAGATTCGTTCCTTGGGCTGTAATTTCCCATCACAGATGTGAGACATAAAAGTTACCTTTTTAACACAACCACGACGTCAGCAAGAGTCATGAGAAATTTTTTAATTCATCCATTGTCTCTTTTCGAGTCTATGTCTAGCTGTGTGTTTACAATGAAACTTTAATGGAATTTCTCACATTTTATTTTAAGTATGAATTCTTATTTTTTAATGCTTTTTTTCTTGAATAAATTTGACCCTCATTTTTGCGTTAAAAAATGTTTTAATCTAATTAGTGCATTTTATAACTGAGTTAAAGATATTGAGGAAATGGATGTTGTTCGATTATTAGTGTAGTTAAAATTAATTATGGTTTTTATAACAACTTTCTGCAGTTCAAGGTGAATAGACTGGTTACAATTGATTAATTTGAATTATTTCATTATGATGCAATTGAAGTTGAGACTTGGAGTTAATGGACTTGATGCTTTCGTGTATTCAGGATATCTTTTTGTTAGATTTGATCATATCAGGTTAGGGAGTACTTTAGTTTATATGGTATAAGCTGGTGGTTTATAAGATATAAAAACAATGAAATCAAGTGATACTTTAGATCTTTTGCTTAATAAGCTTTCATATAAGCTCTAGTAACTCAATAAGTTCCTAATTGATTGATAATATAAACGTTTTGTGTTTCATAATAAAATGTGATGTATATTGTCTGATTTCTAGTGAAAGACTGAACATAGATATTAAAGGGGGCAAACAACTTTGTAACATAATGTAAATATTATTCAAATCTCAAATATTCCTTAAGTTATGGGTAATTTCATGAAAAAATTTTATAGCAAAATAATATTTTTATAGAAAAAATATTACACATTCAAATAAATGCAAACATTTTTGCAGTTCTATTAATCCTTTATCTTTTAATAATTTTTAAATCAAATCTAATCCCATTTAAAAAGATTCAAATTTTATCCTATAAGTTTTTACTATAAAAATTTTCGTAAAAATGTACATTCGTAAATTTTAAAATTCGTAAAAATGGTTTTTCGTTATTTTGCTTTTCGGGAAAATACAAAATACTCCCTGTAGTAGCCTTCAAATTTTTGATTTCAAAAGCTATTAAAAAGTTCATTGACTTTCAAAAAATATTGAATCCGAAGACTAAAATTAAAGCCACAATGTGCACTAATAAATTTTTAATAGTCTTGCCTTTAAGTCACAAACAACAAAAAATATCAAATCAAAAGTTTCACAAAAATCGGATGCGAAATAAAAAGGAGAAAAAAATGAATGAAAAAAAAAAGAAATTTCATTTCGACGATCACGACGTAGCTCACATTTGTAATACAAGAAGGGCTTCTTGCAGATTGCAACAACAACATTGTAATGAAATTAAGAAAAAAAATGTTTTCTCTCCCATTAATATGAAATGATATAGATAGAAAGTCATACGACATAATTTTCATTTCATTTTAATTCCACTTTCTGTTTAATGATTTATTCCCATCGAAAAATGATGAAAAATAGTGCGCATTGCTGATCAGATATTTAAAGTGTTAAATGACTAGATGGAAAGTGTTATGCAGTGCAAATCTTCGATAATTCAAATATACTCAGCTACATTAAATTGACAAGAGCGACAGGCGCGTGTCAAATGTGCGCAAATAGATTGCTGTCTGCTGTATGATTGAGTGAGATATTTACTTAATAAACTTAACGATCCATAAAGTAGTTCTTTCTTTCTTTCATTTGAATATATTTAAATTTGACTCAAATGTGGCTTCTATTTTCATTTGATGTGCCAAGATCAGCGGAGAGTGATAAAACACAATAAACACGTTAAATTGTGCATTAAAATTGTACCAAAAATGTGAATGGATTGTTTGGAGAGAAGTAGACTGTATGGCAGTTCAGAGTAGGTTAATTTGGGCTTAAGTAGATATTTTTTTGATTTTCTGTAGTTTTGAGGTTATGATTTATTATTTATATTCTCTCTGAGTATGTGACGGCTCACAGTTTGAGAACCCCTGGATTAGTTTTTTTTTCAGCTAGTACCGGCCAAAAGTGTGTCTAGTGCATACTGATAAATTAATTATTAGTTTCAACCATTTGCTTGTCGAATTAGCCAAAGGAACTGCTTTTCTACATCTAATGGCTCTTTGTTAATGGATTCTCTTAGATAACAACAAGATCCCACCTCTGTATTATTTACAGACAAAACGGTGAACGACGAACAATGCAGAAAATGCCGCAAATGAACTCAAAAGCTTTGAACTTATTTCTGTAAAGGGGAACAAAATTGCAATTGGAACTAAATTAAATCACTTTCTACCTCTATAAATATTTTTATGCAACATTTTATATTATTTTTGTAAAAAGAAAGCTTGTTGAATTTCTAGCATGCATATATGTGCACTGTGTTATCGAGGAAGTCTATCTAATTGGAATTGAAGCACAAAAAATATTTTAAATTTCCTAAATTTGACGCCTTTAAAGTATGTCTGAAACTTTTACTCACGTCGAAAATGGAATGACATGAAAATACAGCATAAATGCGAGACTAATGTGAAAAAAAGGTTGAACGACTTAAAACAATTTTTTATAACTTCGTTCATTTAATAAACAATTCAGTTAATGTTGCTAAGTCGGAGGTTTTATTTTTTTATTGTGAATAAACAGGAAAATTTTAATTCATTAAAAAAACAGTTTCACAAAGAATTTTTCTGCAATGGAATTTAATTAATATGAAATAAGTTCATTTTGTGTCTATAAAAATTCGGAGGGGAAAACAATATGATGGGAAAAATCATAGTAAAAAATTACAACTACGATTTGAAATTTTTTATTCCTTCCTCCCAAAATATTGATGAGAACTTGTTGAAAAATTTCTCATCATGTTGTTCTCCCCTCGTAAAATTCATGAATACATCAAAATAGAATTGAAATGTTTCTAAAAGGATAGTTAATGTTGAGCAATTAAGCCTACAATAGATTGTATTTAGCATAACCCTTTTGGTAATAAATGATGAAAGAAGTTCGTGGGATTATTTTTAATGGTTATGCTAATGCATCTAATACTAAATTGTTGAGGTTTTGATTGGAAGAAGGCATGTTAATTGAGGAAAATGGAGTGATTTTCAAAGAATGTCTCATTTAGGTTATGTATTTTAAAACCAACCTAATTGGGAATCGGATTCCCACCAACCCCTTTGCTTCATTAGAAAAACGTCATTTATGAACGATCTCTAATTTTCTTATACAATTTTCACATAATGTTAAAGCTTCAAACTTGTCAAGTAATCTAGATTGAAATTAAGACAATAATCAAATGTTCAACGTAAGAACTCCTCAGTTTCAAAACAACCATCATCACCAAATTTTCTCATATAGATAAGAAGAAATTGCTAAACCAATTTTAAGATAATTTTCATACAAATGTAGTTCTCGTGATCATCAAAATTCGATTAAAGAATTAAGATCATTATCCATCAATTTACTAGCTACTGACTGTGTCGATTTCTTCTCCTACTTTTTTAAAAAGCTACACACGTATCCAACAGAATATAATGCGGCAATAAAATAATCTATGCACATGAATGAAGCACATAGAGTCATGGAACTTTAAAATATGCCACCTGACATAACGTTTGCTTGCTTACGATCTTGTTTTGATTTCAAGAAATTAAAGTTAATTATATTCTATACAATTACAGACACTTAACTAATTTTATGTGCCTGATAATTGAGCATTAAAGAAAAATAAAACAGACAGTGCCAGTGAATGCCATGTGCTTGCTGTACAGCCACATGTCTACATTTATTAAATTAATTATTCCTCCACCGCGTAATTGATTTGTTGTCCTTCACGTCTAAGACGAAACCGTCAAAAAAAGTTGCTAAATGTTTTGTGCATTAATAGGTAAGCGGGGTATCTAGACATTCGCAAAGCTATGAAGTTGTCCCACACATCCAAAAAGGCAATTTCGACACACAAATTTAATATTGCAGATATTGAATGAGACAATAGTTAAGCGTCTGAATGTTTATTTTTTTTCTGATGTCTTTATAAATATCATCAAATTTGATTGAGTGACGTGACATCGCATCCAATGCCCACAAAAAATTGATGACAAGTGTGCAGGCTGATTATTACGAAAACTCTTTAATATTCCAAAAATCACGATTCTTTGTTTGTTGCCATTTAATAATTCATAGGCCAGGTTCCAATTCCTACCCAAAAAAAAAGTTTGTTGATAATTTCATGCCTCAAATTAAAATTAAACGTGATTTTTTGCTGTCTTCAATTCGACAAGATTTTTTTTCACACGTCCAATGAAATACCAAAAGTTGTTATGCAACTGCTTTTTAGAAGAAATCGAACTTTGAAGTGTTTGTGATCAGGCGCAAATGATAGAATCAAGGTTGACTAACAATAAATGGCTCAATTGAGAGATGAAAAATAAAATAAAAGAAAAGAAGGAAAATTTTACAATTATTGCCACAGCTTGTTCGTATTCTTATTTCTGACTTTTTATAAGCTGTATTGTAATGCTGTTTATTGAACAAACGAACCTTCATGCCGCAACTTATTGTTGTTGTACTATTATTACATTTTTTCATGTGTATTGTAGTTGTCCAGTGTGTGCCAATTGAAATTGCAGAGTGGTGACTCAGATGTTTGTCTGACTTAAGGTACTAGTAACTAGATACGCTCATATGATCTGTTGTACTAAGATATCCATGTTCAGGACCTTAACATTCAATGATTTGCTAGCTAAAACTCTAATTTTGTTCATTGACTCAAATCCAAACAGAGCTCAATAAAGTAAGGATTGCCTCAAACTATTTATGACGTTTGAAAATTCCTGGTTTGATCTATTTCATTAAAAATTGTTAGAACCATACCGACCTAGACTTACATTTCATTCTAAAGCCACATCTATTAGCACACCCATTAAAATCCACAATGCAGGTTAAGAAATATTCCTATAAATATATTGTGATCTGAAGGAAATCTGAGAATTCCAATAATGGAGTGGCAACTTGATCGAGTTGCGAAAATACAAGAAATTCTCAACTCAGTTGTTGTTCTGCCTCAATATAGCTTCTTAATGAAAAGTATCGTATGACATAAGCACAAAAATTTCAGAAGATAATAAAAATAGTTAAGTTAATTATGGAAACTTGCTGTTTCTCTTCCAATTTGCATTAACATGCGATTTTTTGCGCTTAAAAATTCTTCTTGCTGTGTTCATGCTATTTCAAGTTTTAATGCCATAGTCATGAGCACAGAAAGAATTCTAAAAATTCACAGTCAATGACTTGTAAAAGTCAAGGATATTTAAGCTTAAATTTGCATTTTGTAAGAACTAAAACTTCTTTAGCTTTTGCGCTAGTGCTACTTAATATATTTTTGTTCTTTTCTTCTGTGAAACGATAGTCATCGTACTTAAAGTTATAGTCTGTCATTAAAAAAATGCGTAATTAAGAAAAGAGATAAGCGTAAGTGGTTTAGTGACCGTGTAAAATGAATATATAATCTATGGTAACGTTTACGTACTTAAATAGTATTTTTAAACCTCAATTTATTAATACAAATGGCTTGACAAATTTTTACATGTCACGATCGTTGATATTTTATCCAAATAAGCAGTTAATTACTGACTCCAAAGAAATAGTTCAATTTACAAGTTGAAATTGATTGGAAACGGATTTAAATGTAAGAGAGAAATGTGGACGGAAGTGGCCACAAAATTTGATTTTGGGAGGTTTAATAAAGTTTAATTGTGGTTTTGGATCGCGATGGCAATTTGGTGGAAATGGCAAGTGGCAAGACTAAATTAAAGTATAGTCCTATGCCTCAGTGCTAAGTATTAAACTGTTAAAAATGAACAAAAGTCAATTGATCAGCTCTACAATCTTGCTAATTGCAATCTTAATAGACTATATTAAATAATCTTAACTTAGAATTATATACCCAAAGGAAAAATCTAATATTTAATTTTAGATTTGTATAAAAAAATCTAATATAAAATTTTTGTTTTGTAACCCCAAGGATTGTTTTAGATTTCTAAAAGAATTTTTTTGATTTTCTTAAAGAAAATTTTATAATCAAAAATTTTATTTTTAATTCATACTTTAAAAAAATAAATGTTTTTCTTTTAAACCCAAAAACCAACATTAATTTTTTAAATTTAAAAATAAAATTCTAGAATCTTAAGTTAAGATTTTTGAATTTTAAAATAATAATTTTTGATTTTTTAAATTAATTTTTAAATTAAAAGCAAATTAAGTTGATGAAATGACAGAACTCATAAAAACCTAAAGCACGAATGCTTGTGAGGCAGAGGAAATTTCATTCATGTGAAAGGTATTATTACAAATATTACAAATATCTTAAGTTTGTATGGAAATTTAAGATAATAATAATAACAATTTAAGTTGGACTTGATGCCATGATTTCTGGGAATTTTTGTTTTTCTTCAAATATTATTGTTTTCAAAATTCAAAAAGAAAAACTTTTAAATCTAAAATTTTTTCTTTAAGTTGCAAAAATTTTTCGAAATCAAAAATTTTACATTAAAATCAAAAGTTTTATTTTGGAATGAAAATCTAAAAATTTGCACTTTAGATTTTTAAAATGAGTATTGTTAATTTCAAAACTTTATTTTAAAATTCAGAAAAAAATTTAAAAATTTTACTTTAGATTTAAAAATTTCAATTAGAATTGACAAATTTTAAAATCTAAAGTTGAAGTTTTTGAATTTTTTTCCTGAGTGTAGTCAAGATTTATCTTAATTCTTAAGAATATCCGAATGTTTTTCTATCAACCTTTAATTTTGGAAATCTCACATATTTGTGGAATTCTACCATCCACAAAGTTCATGTTGCGAAAATACCTAACCTTTTTGTGCTTTAAATGAATTCCAAGTGTCAATCCATAATGATATAAACACCTTATAACATACAAGTGAGTCTCATGTATTCATATGCAAATTAACTTGCTCATTTTTCATTCGATCTGCGTCTCACTTTTATAATATTTTTGGAACTGAGGAAAAAAGGTGTTCTTACAAAAATTTCTCGAAAGCTTCACGTTGAGTCTTTCAATAATTTAAGTATTTTCGCATATTTTTAAGCTGAAATCATACTCAATATATTTAAAGAAGAATCCAGCCGAGAACAACAATGTGTGAGGTATAATAATAATTATTTGTTGCTTAAAAATAGAAAAAGAATTTGCTTGGTACCGTTGTGCTTATTTTGTACTAGCTATAGTCATTAATTTTGAAGTATGAATGTGCTTCTGCAGTTTGCCATAAAATTTCTTTGATTTTTTTGCCATAAAAAACTATTTGTTGTATGCTTGAAGACTTTCGAGTAACTAATTGACCAGAAAATTGAAGAAAACTTGTTATGGAAACCTCACACACTCACCCGAAATAATTTACATCTCACAGGGTGTCACACCGAGATAGAATTAGAAAATGTTTACATGTAAATCTTAAATGCATGCTTTGTTAATGACAGCGGTAATAAATTAGTTTAATATGATGGCAGTCAATGGAATTTACTTCCAATTTGAGACATTCTCTAACATGCATTAATCTATTTTCATAAATTAGCAAGTTTAATTAACCTAGAAAATTTTAATATTCAATGGAAGTGTGTATTGGTTGACTTCGTCATTTTGGTATTATAGGCGGCTCATAATTGTATTTTAGAGCTGAACTTGTGGGTTTTCTAGGTCACTTTGGGTGATTTCTCTGGTTTGATTTAATTACAAGTTTAAATACAATTCTGTTTGTTGATGTATTAGCTTTAATTTGTTCACATTTGCAGATAATATCGCAGTTTTTGAGTGATTTTATGTTGTGAATTGCTAGTTTTAACCAGGGACCAAAATGAATGAAAAAAATCTGTGATGAAAAACATCATTTTTTTTGATGATGAAAAAAATTATGATTTTTTTCATTTTCGTAAATTATTACGTAAAATTTCATCACGTAAGAATCATTTTTACGTAGGATTTCATGACGTAAAGCAAAAAATGGAATAAAATCACACCAAATGAATTAATAACGTTAAATAATAAGAACAAGAGATAAGAACAAGAATAGATTAGTTTTGCTTAAAAAACTTGTAAAGAAACATTTTATGCGTCATTTTTTGCTTTAAGTGATGAAATTCCTACGTAAAAATGATTCTTACGTGATGAAATTCCTACGTAAAAATGATTCTTACGTGATGAACTTCACGTAAATGAAATAAATTATAATGTTATTCATCATCAAAAATAATGATGTTTTTCATCACAGATTTTTTTCATTCATTTTGGTCCCTGGTTTTAACTACAGTGTCTCTTTAAATCTAAGAGATTTAAGTACTTTGAATCAAGATTTATTAAACACAATCCTTACTCCTCAAGTTTTTTGCGGAAGACTGAAAATTTAATAAACAAGGTGTAAAAAACTTCGTTAAAATTAATATTATTTGAGTTTAAAATGACTGTTGGAGACAAAATGTTTACTAAAAGCTAGTTTCATGCATCCATGCTACTTATAAATGTTTGTGACTTTGAAACTATGCAACAAATTATTTTCAAGTTCAACAGATGAAGGAAAAAAGCTCAATCGAAAAGTAATAATGTGAATTAATTTTAATTCTACAACTTTCCTTTATCTTATTAATTGCCCAGGCATTAGCATATCACAGTAACCTCAGCGGTCGGTCGATGTAATGTGAACTAAATTATACATATGTTTATTGTAAGTGCTTAATGAAATGTACAATTAGCACTAAAAGTACCGCAACAACCAAAAAAAAAAAAAAAATCCATTCAAAGTATGTAGATCAATTGAAAATAAACAGGTGAAATGCAATGATATTTCACTTTCGAAAAACTTTATATTAGTGTATGAACAAAAAGAATGTTATATTGGAATGTTGGGCTTAATAACTTGAAATTGTTGTCTACCAAGTCTCATTGTGAATATTATTATGTATACATAATGGCTGGAAACACATTACAATGTTTTATGAATAAACAAAAAGAAACCAGAATGAAACTGAAAGAAGTAAGCAAAAAAAAACTATATATATAAAGTTATGAAGAGAGTGAGAAGGAGAGAGATAAAATTATGAAAATTAACCGTTAATCTCTGGCCTGAAGTGGACTCATTCAGAGAAGTGAAAAAATTTCTTGTATGCTATTTTTTTCCATCAACAATCTTTGATGGCAGCCACGTGAAGCACGTTCCAAAAATTTATAATTTGCTTAACATCATCACATTCATTCTTTTTTATGTCATCGTGTGAAAATATTTCTTTTTTTTTCTGCTGCGCCTTTGTATGTACAAAATAATACTATGGAATGTTTAATGAAAATCGCATAAATATGTAAATAATGTATTGACATTACTCAAAACATGAAAGCTTACTAACGATCTCTGACACTTTTATGTCCTTTATTCCACTTTATAACTTGTTTTATTAGTATTTTTTTTAAATTATGGATTTTTCTGAGAAGTTTTTGATTTTAATGAGCAATTTTGTTTGGATTTATGACTGTTCTTGAAAGTTTGAAGTTTGAAGTTCAACAATTTGATTTTAACTTTCAAAATTAGAATTTTTACATTCGAAAATTGAATTTTTAACTTTCGTAATTAAAATTTTGTTGTTTAAATATTCAACTTTCAAATTTTCATTTCCGACCACAAAAATAAATTTACATAAATCAAAACAAATGCTAATCAAATTGTGTTTATTAAATTATCAAAAGAAACGAAAATCAATTCAGCATCACATGCACAACTCTTGTCATTATTATTTCCATATATTAGAAAGAAATCGAATTTCATTGCGCATCTTCTTTTTGTTAAAATGTCTATTGTAATAACGGTAAATTTCTATTCACATTTATTATTAATAATCAATGTAATAGTTTCATTTTCATTAACAATTTTTACTTCTTTTGTCTTTGAATCGAATAGTGTATGCTAGTAGCGCAGATTTGGATGTCACTGATGACGGTGAAAGCTCTTTATATAATGGAGATGAGAATCACAAAATTTGGACAGGTTCACATGAGCAATTAAATGGGATTAATGGACATCAGAATGGAGAGAATCATTATGACTTTTATTCAAATGGAACTAATGGAACATCAACTTTAGGTCGACCAAGTCGTCAAAGACAAATTACAGCACCAATTCCTGTACCGCCACCACCAAAAGAAGAATTAATAAAGAAAAAGAAGGAAAGTAAAAAGTCATCATCAAAATCAGTTGGAAGTCAAAGTTTATCAGGAACTCTTATAAGACCGAGACCAATTCATCCTGTTGGACGAGGTCCACCACCTCATCCGCCACCTCATATGATGTATGGTCCACCAAATCATCATATTATGGGAAATCCAATGGCTCCAATGATGCCAATGCCACATCCACAAATGAATGGACGATTTCATACAATCGGGCATCACCGAGGAAATCCTCCACCACATCAAATGATGCAAGTTCCACATCAAATGCAACTTATGCTTCCACCTCAATATGCAACAATTCAGTCAATGAAAGGCAAGAAGAAGAGTAAAAAAGACAAAATGATTCCAGTTGCCATGCCAATGGTGCCTCCAATGTTTTATCCACCACCCTCAGCAACAAATCCAAATATGATGCATAGAGCTGAATCACCACAAGCACTCAGTAGTCGAAGTAGAAAATTAGCACAATCAACAGCTGCACTCGATGATTCTGGAAATTCAGGTGCAGAATCGCCTTGCGGTACAGGAATTTACAGACGAAAGGGTCATTTGAATGAACGTGCTTTTAGTTACTCTATACGTCAAGAGCACCGATCACGTAGTCATGGATCGTTGGCCAGTCTTACATTTAGCCCACCTGATATGAAGAAAGAACGTGAAATTATCCAAATGGTATCAGCATTGGATATAAATGATGACTCAACATTAAGACGTAATCGTGAAATGTCAGCTGGTTCAACAGGCACATTTGGAAAGCCACGAAGATAGACATCATTATTTTTATTATTTAAAAGTATTAATTTGAAGGGATTCTCGTGGGATAATAATCCAGATTTGCTTAAGCGTCCTAAGCTCAAAGGCGAGCACTTTAAAGTGTTAATTTTGTACGGAAGAGAAACAATTTTTTTCAGTGTCAAAATTCTTTTTGAATGAATAGCCATAATGACTATTCCAAATCTAAATTTTATGTCTAGAGTTCATAGACATCACATTATGGATATGTGTAATAAAATAATAAAAAAATGAATGAAAGCAAGAAATTGGGTAAAAAGATAAGTAAACTACTTATTGAATAATATAAAGTTACTGCCTACTTTAGTGGCATCTTCGAAGTTATAAAAATATGTTTAATTTTGTACCATAAAAAATACATTGAAGCGCGCTATCATTTTAGTCTGAATAAGCATTGATGGGTTGAGGTTAAAAAACGGAATTAAAATTTTTTTTATGTGAATTGACATAAAATGATCCATCAGCTTAATTATTGTTGTTTTAAGAGTTGAAGATTTACACACATGATTAATTGATTGTTACAATTAATTAGTAGATTGACACATTTTATGATATTTTGTAAAAATGTTTATACTTTATACTATTTTTATCGTTAATTCCTTTTTTGTTCAGTTAGTTTCTCATCTTCTAATTTTGGAAGGTTTGGTTTCATTTAACGGAAAATTTTAATTTTACCGGAAGAATTTCAATTTAAATTTTAATGAAAAAAAAATAGATTTTGAATTTGAAAGTTTTGCAAAAATTTCATTATATTCCGTTAATTTTTCGTTCAACACTTTTTTTTAAATTTAAAAAGTCCGTTGAATTTCAAATCATTTAATTTTCAATTTAAGATGAAATCAAAGCTTGAAGCTTATTGATGGCAATAAAGCTGACAATAATGTCAAATCTTCCATAATCAACATTGTAAAGTCTAATAATTTTTTAAATATCCTATTTTATCATTTAAATCCATATCAGTCCAAATATATGTTAATTTTATCTAATTTTTGGGTAAATTAGTTGTCACATTTATGAAATATTGCCTGCGGCTCGAATTACTTAATTCACTTGAAATATTGTTATATAATCAAAATCAGATGTATAAGAAATATTGTTAAAATCAATAAAATTGTAGATTTATCGCAAAGAAATTAATTAATGTAAAAAAAATATGGACGAAAATGAAGAATAAGAAGTGGTTAAACAAGTTTATGTGCCTTATTAGTGAAACAAGAATAATGAAAAATTATTGATAAAAAAAAAGTATGAAATTTATAAGAAAAAGTGACATAACCTTAAATTAATTCTAAAGTTTATTGTTGCATAAAATCATAATATTGGGTTTTATTGATTAACAAATGGAAGTGAAAAATTATGTTATGAAATTAAAAAAAAAAAAAAATAAAAATGTTGCAAATAAATCCAATTTTGTAAAATGAAATGCAAAAATATATGTTACAATTCATACAATTTAGACAAGCTTCTTTTTTTGACAAACAATCATTACATGCTTTCAGCTTTCTACTGTCGGGATCCTTCATAAATGATGTTCGATTAAAGAATGATTTTTTAGAACCCCCAACCCCTTGCCGCTCACAATTTTTAATTTCAGTTCCCCATGATTTCTCAAAAAAAAAAAAATTGGACATAATTTATGATCGATCCTATCCATGGAAGTCCATTGAATCAAATTCCAATGAAGTAATTTTACTTTTTCAAATGGATAATTGGCTTTTCTTAAGTCTCACATGATTAAACATACTGACTGAATGAGTTTGACATTTGCCACACACGCATGCAATGTATTCTGTTGTCTTTAATGCTTGAGAAGACATCATCATAATAATTATTATTATGAAATAAGACAAAATCCTATAATGATAATGATGATTTTCTAGAGAATTTCGCATTCACTGTCAATAATCATTGGGACTAGCTTCAAAATCACACATCTTTTTATCTTGAGGCCCGTTTTTATCTCCTCCATAAAGCTATTGGAATAGTTCTGAGAAATGTTCCAGGAAGGAAAATTATTGAAAAGATAGTTCTTAAAGAAATAAAATATTTCCCTTTGTATGAAAAGTACGCAAAATATTAGATATTGAACGGGAATCAAACCTACGTCCTTAGAATTTTCAGTCGCTTTATCTTGCTAAAAAGCTATTATGAATATGTTCGTTAAGAAGCTTGACAGAATACCTACTTAAACTGATAATCAAGTGCTGGTTCCTGGATTTATTTGAGGCACCTAATCAAGCCTTACAAACATAAACAAAACTCAAGGACATAACAAAAAAATCTTTAATTGGCATAAAGTCCCCATAGCAGTAGCCCTAGAAACGTATTCTTTCCAGTATCTTTCATATTATTGTATATACAGCTTAACTTTGGAAACCTCCAGCAATTTGTCAGACATAACACTCGATCCAAGTCATTACAGCATTATTTTCAACATTTTGACATTTATAGGATTTTCAGACCTAAAATTATTTTGAAGATGTCTACAACAAACTCTTCAAGCGGTATTAATCATACGTTTAAGATGTATACGAATAATGTCAAATAATATAACAAGTCAACGAACATATGAATGAAAAAAGACGTGTTTAATTTACAGTAAAATTATCATTCGAATGGAAAGCAGTAACGAAGAAATGAAGAGAAAATGCGGCAATGATGATGATGGTCAATACCGTTACTAATAAACAACATTTGAACATGACGATAATATGTGTCTTTGTGTATTGGACATCTTGTAAATGTATATTTTGCATACCACAGCGGTTTACATTTTTTAATCAGGAAGTAGATGCTCACAGTGAGTAGCAATCATGTGTACAACTAGATAATGAGTCTGGTAACAAGACAAGGACGATTGTATTCATTAAGTATTAGGTTTTGAATTGAAGTGGTATTTTGGATATTCAGCTTAGCTTTTGGTAATCGCTATAATAATCTGTAATTTTTGGAACAAAGGTTCGATTCCTTAAAAAAAGGTTGTTTTCACAATCACTAAATTGCAGATTTCAACGACGACTTGGTAACTTTCAAGGCCATAGAACTCCCTGCACTATGTCTGCAATCACTAAGTTTTTACTCATCTTTACAAATTTTTACTTATGTTTCAGTACACTTACTATACAATGTATCACAATCACT
Organism: Chironomus riparius; assembly: GCA_917627325.4. NCBI lineage: Eukaryota > Metazoa > Arthropoda > Insecta > Diptera > Chironomidae > Chironomus > Chironomus riparius. Next base: position 51,288,877 of record OU895878.1, read on the forward strand.
GCAATTACTAAACTTTACTGCACTTAACTTTTTTTTACTACTCTTTACTGTACTTAAGTATACTAACCTACACTTTACTTCACTTTACTATATTTTAGTATACTCTACCACACTAAGCTTAAATTTACCACACTTTAGTGCACTTTACTTCTACTTTTCTATACTTTATTTTTAATCAAATTAATTAGTGCATAATTTCAATCTAAATAGTTAAAGGTCTCTTAAACATGTGGTCCATTAATACGTTATACTCATACTTTCAAAAAAAAAAAAAAAATAAAAGATTTTGAAACCTTTTAAAAAATTTAAAAGAAAATGTTTAAAAACTTAACAAGAGGTTATAGAATTTAAAATATTATTTTTTTATTTATTTATTATTCTATCATTTTAAACCAAATTTAGCTGATGGAAAAGAAAGAACTTACAAAAACAAAAAGCACTAATGCTACTAAAGCAGAAATAATTTTATTCATAACAAAGAAATTTCTAATTAATACCTTAAGTTTGTAAGGAAATTTGTCAAAAAAAAAATAAAAGTATAGTATAGAAAAATTGAAAAATTTAAAAAAAAAAACCTAAAATGTTGTAGGGTAAACCATGTTGAAATTTGTGCAATGTTAAAATTTGTGCGATCAAATGAAATGTAAATCATCTAAACTAAACCATTTATAGAAATAGTTTGTATGCAGTTCTTTGTAAAGCAGTTATTAAAACTTTTCTACTTCATTTTGGATTGTGTTGAAGGTTCTTATAGCTTTAAATTTCAATTATTCAAAATCCTATACAAAATGAAAGTTTTCATCTTTTTAATTATTTGGACTCAACTAATGATTCTTCTTACCCTATCAGAGTTGAAAAACAAATTTTCTTTATTGCTTTTTCGATTAAAAAAGTTTTTGCGTACGAAAAGTCATTGGAAGTCCTTCAAAAATTGATTTTAAAATGAGATGTTTTCAAATGTTGAAATTTGTGCGAAATTTGTTGACAAATTTTGAAATTTGCGTTTTTTTTCGTAGAAAGCAATGGCACATTTTGTCAACAAAAATAATTATTTACAATCAAAATCGGGTTTTTAAAGGCATGAATCAAGATTAAGACAAAAATAACACGAAGAAGACATGAACTGAGAGTAATGAAAAATGTGTTCGACTTAAATATTCATACAGAATCAAGAAATTTCAAAAATGCAACCAACTTCAAAAAATATTACAAGAACAAAAACTTTTTTTAAACTTCGTTAAAATACTCTTCTTTCTTTTATTTCTCAAAACAATTTCTTTAAACTTTATCGTGAATTAATTTTGGAAAAAGACATTTGTAGGATGTGCTTGGTTTTAATGGTGTCTTCTCGTCATACTCAGTCAACATAAATGATTTACATAATGATAAATAAATTCGGAAATCTTGAAAAAAGTTCATTAATGCAGCACTGTCCTTTAAAATTGAAATGGAGTTTATTTGGAAGTGTTTCTTAAAAGCAATCACCATTTAAAACCCTCGAAAATGCGTAAAAATATTGTTTGTTTACATTTCTGAATTGAAATGTGTCAATGCTTGCTGTCAAAAAAAACGCACAAATTTCAACATTTTTTTTCACAAATTTTAAAAAATTTCGCACAAATTTCAACATTTGACCAAAAATGTCAAATTTCTCTTCTTATAAGCAGCATAACCATCACTGAGTATAAAAAAAATGAAAATTCCAACAATTTTTGATAATTTAAGAACAACAGTAAATTTTTACAGTAAGGCATTGAAAATTTATAAGCAAATGAAATCTTCAAGTGCAAAAACACACAAATTTCAACATGGTTTACCCTACTTTTGTTTTTAAAAATTAGTATTTTTAATTGAAAACTTTATGTTAAAATTCAGAAGAAATGTTTTTTAAAAATTATTAAAAAATTATGAAAAGTTTTGCTTTAGCTTTAAGAATGTCTTCTCGAATTGACTCGAATTTGATTTTTTTACGCAACCTTACATTAAAAAACTAATAAGGACAATTTGTATTAAGTTTAAATATTTAAAAAAGCTATAAAAACAAGCTTGATATAAATTAGTTTCAATTTATTGGCATTTTCTAAAAACCATACAATTATTTCTATGAGTGCACTTTTCTTTCGTTACAGTTCTTCGAAATTTGGAAGACATCCTTAATGTTGAAATATTTGAATTTAGTTTAACAGTGTTATTTTTTTATATGAGAAAAGATTTATTTTATCTTTGTTAAGACTTAAAAGAATTTTAATGCATGAAATTTCAAATAATAAGCGGTTCTCAAGTTGCGATAATATTAACTATTTATAAATAAATGGTATGGTAAAATATGCATTATTTCAAAATTAATCCACATCAACTTTAAACATTTTGGTTTTTGAAGTTTTAAACAGTTTTAGGATGCTGCACTTTCTATACTTTTACTGCACTTGTCATACTCTTACTATACTGACTATACTTTTAAAACACTTTACTACACTTGTTTCACTTCTAATACACTTTGCTACATTCTACTATACTTTGGTTTACTTTGCTTCACTTTACAATATTTAACTACACTTTGCTCATATTAACTTAATTTTACTCAATAGTTTGTATACGTTACTGCACAATGCTGACTCACGGCCATACTATTTTGGGAGTTCTATGGCCTTGTAACTTTGCTAAACATAGTTATTATGACAAGGATTTGTACAAAGTTAAAAAGTAGAATCGCAAGCTTTAAATTTCAATTATTGAAAAGAATAGCAAAGTAGCCGCGAAAATCCATATTTCCTCTATTCAACATCCATATGCTGTTTTTCGTTTAATTTTGAATAAAGAGAATCTTTAATAGAACAGAAGTTAAGTGAGCAATCAATACTTAACGCGAAGATTCTGTTCAATTAGAATCATGAAATGGGAAAAAAAAAATCAGGTAATGGTGCTTTAATATAACCGTACAGTATATTAGCCTTATCGAGAATTTTTTTACTTTTTAAAATAAAGAGCTAACATTTCACAATTTTAAATCATTCATCTTCATTAGAAGTGTTTTGATTCCCATGAAAGGTATTTCAGATCCATGTACACATATGGAATTTATAATTAATTATTAATAAAAAAAGGCATTTTGAGGTTATGCTAGTTTTTTGCAAAGAATTCTTTTATCATTTTTAACCATCAAAGTCTATAATTCATTGTTCATTCTCATGCCATAAATATGCAGACCAAAAAAAGTTTAGTTTACGTATTTGTTGCAAGAAAATATTAACTGAAACTATATTGCGGTCATGAGATTTTTCAGACGCAAATTTTTGCATTACTTCATATCCATGTCGTTCGCTAGTGTATTAGGCAATGAGGAGAATTATTTGTAGCAATAATTATGGAATACGAGAAATGACAAATAGTAATTTGCCAAAGTCTTAATTTTTTTCTGCTTCTTCTTGACTGCTTGGTTTCTTAATATCTACTGTCACTAGCTAATAATTGAAGGAATAAGAAATTGGTAAAGTAGTAAAACAAAGAAGGCGAATGATAGCTTTTATGCTATTAAAACTATTTCAATTCTATTTTAGCTACGTTTTATGAAAAAATGAGATTTTTGACTGTTTGTCTCATCTCGTTTTTTTTTTAAATGCACAATGATTTAGATTCGGAAAAAATGTTCAAAAATTCAAAAATAACATATTAATTAAACTACATCTTTTAAATGTCAGATTAAAGATCTTAATTTAAGACATATTCAGTGAAAATATCTCGTTTCAATTTGATGTCTAGCTCCAGAAATCTTTAATTTATTTTCAACAAAAATTTGTTTACAATTTGTATATGAAAAAAAAACTTTGATTTTCTCTACTTTAAGTTGTTATTTCCATATCTTGCTAGCTGTTGTTTGCTAAGTTAAGCTTAGATTTGCATATTAAAACTACCAAAACAAAAGAAAACTGCTTATTAAGTCTTAAAAATGCAATTGAAATCTGAGTATTTTTACAAAACTTAAACTATTCATAAGTTAAAAAGTCTTCTGAAACCTATATGAATCAATTATTTAAGATTAAATATATCTCATATACTAATATGATCATGCCGTTTAATGCCGTTTTCGAGATATTTGCGTTCAAAGTTTACATAAATTTTCATACAAAATTTGGAAATGCACAATATTTTTTGATAAACTTTTACATACTTTTGCTAAAAAAATCATGTTTATCCTTTATATTATGGACTGAGTTTTTAAACTAATAATGAAAACATTGTGTAGAAGATGCTAAAAGAATCAAATCAAAAGAAATCAACAAAAACTTTCAATTTTCTAATGTGTCAGAAAAATATTGTGCACAAGGAAATTTTAAACACTTTTTTCAAATCTGAATCATTGTGAAATGGTTTAATGATTTAAAAATGGATCTAAAGTTCAGGCACATCAAAGATGCCATTCATTTCAAAAAAGGTTATTATCCTATACGTCTATAAAAATATGATTAAAATTTTATTCCTGTATAATTTGCACATTTAAAATTTACACAACTGAACTCTACAAATCTCTGCTTCTTTTTCAAGTCTTCGCTCACATGTCGAACAACATTCATGAATATTTGGTAGGCATTCATCGATGTGACCCGCAAAAAATAAATATTTAGAGAAGCTTTCTATAAAGCATTATTGCCATTAATGATACACACTCGTAAAAATATCAAATTCAGTCTCAAGTTCAAAGACACGCAATAGAGTAGGTAAGTCCAACATTATAATTTCAGCTATATCAAGATGTTTAAAGGAGAAGAAATGAGCTTAACAGCAAGCTGTGCTTTTAACTTGTAAATACTGTTTATTGCACGTTCAAGATAAAAATCTTAGTTCTGTTTTGTGAATGCTCAATACATTGCTCTCCTCTCTCGTGATATCTTTGCTGTACATACACAAGTAACTTAATATATTTTGAAGGTAGATAATTTAAATGCTAATTATGGGAAGCAGTTCTTGATGTGGGAAAATTGAATTAAATTAAATAGCATATTTTTAAGTTGGAGGTGAATAGATGTTTAGGTTGAATACAGCATATACATAAAAATGCGACTTCTTTCAGCACCGACTACATCTATTTAGCATAGACGAACAACTAAAATGATGTAGTTCGGATGGAACCGATTTTAAAATCGTTATCAGGCTTTTTTCTGTGCTTGAGGAAAAAACAACATGATGGGAAGAGTTTGATATCAAATTCACAACAATCTCTAATCAATATGTTAATGCAAATGTCAAGGAACTCACGCCAAAAAGGTTCTTTTGATCAAAACTTCTTGGAACTTAATAATACATGAATAAGAGCCCCTTTGGAATTTTTCCTCATCATGTCGTTATCCCCCTCGTCTGTATCTAATTTTTGATATTTTCTACCAAAGCTTAAAGTTTAGAAACGACTAGATGTTTCCAGATATGACAAAAAAACTGTCATTTTAAGTTTTAAGGATGAACAAAGTCTGATTAATTTGAATGCCATAATATGTAAATGCAGCTTCTCTATTTTAATTTTAGATTCAACTTATTATCGACAGCATCGTGTTGTTTATACACGAAAATCTGGAGATAGGTGAGAGAATGGCTTGCAAGAGTATGAGAAACAACTTGACTTTTTCATTATGAGAAATATCGACTCTCTATATATGTGAAGTCTATTTCAACCTGATTTTCATTTTCAGATCACTGCTATCACATTTCTTAATGTTTTAAAGTGTTCATTGGAATGGAAATGAGTTAATGGAAATCATTTTGGTTGTCTGGATCTTTAATAACTATAGTAAATATTGAACCTACCTTATATTGTTCTTGAGTTTACTATAATTTTATATTGAGGACGGCTATATTTATTGAATGCAAACTTGATATCATCACAAAAATTGAGATTGCTAAAGTCAAAATTTAAAATTTCATAAATACTGTTAAAAAACATAAAATTGAGGCAAGTGACTTTCTTACCAGTTCCATTTGCCGCTTGTAAAACAACCTGATATCCACTACGGCGAGCAGTCATCCATATACATATGATGATTACACTAAAAATTTCTCGGAATAATTTTTTATTTTTTTTTCCATGTTTCAACTTTATTTCTCTCAATGGCCGTAAAAGATTGGATGAATTGAGAACTAGAAATAATCAGCATTCCATTAAATTCTTCCATCGCCAACAAACTCGTTGCAGTGTTGATGCCTAAAAAATATCAAAGAAAAAATATAACATAAAAGAGAAAGAATGAGCATAACATCTAATAATAGACGTTTAATACATCATCTTAAGTATTTCTTCGGTTCATCTTAAATAATTTCGTTTGATTTTGGTGTTGAAACATTAATCACGAGTCATAAAAAGATCGAAGATGTGTACAGACATTAAAGATTGAATTGTTCTCTATTTTTTAACAAATTTTTCGAGATGACTTTAATTTGTTTTAACAAAATAGCTTAGGGGCAATTCTACGAAAAGATTTCATGAAAATAATCCGTGTCAATTGCATGAATTTTTTAATTATTTTATTTTCACTTGTGCATAGTTTTTCAAAAATCTAATTCTCATTTCCTTTTCTATTGGTTAAACTGTGAATTATGATTACATCTGCACTCAAATTACTTAGCTATGGCTTGAGAAATTCATGGTTTTAATTTTAATATTTGGTAGTTTTTTTTGGAATTGTCTCCAAGTTACTCTGTTTCACTTATGAAATTTTTCGTAGAATCCAAATTGCAGCTTAATTAAGGCTTCCACAAATATGATTTTGACGTCATTTTGAAGTTTTTACTTTAAGCTATAACTTTGTATACTTAGTATTACTGGAAATTTTACCACCTTAAAGATATTAATGAAAACATTTTGGAAATTTGGGCGAAAAAATTCATGTGAAACAGAGTAATTTTTCGTAGAATGTAAATAATTCTTTAATTAACCATTTTTAATATGTTTGGGTGAGAACAATATGTAGATATCGGTAAAATCTACTATTAAATACATGAAACATGGGGAGTAATGCAACTGAATATAGATTTGGAGACAAATTTGTAGAAAAAATCATTCGTAGAATCGTCCTTATATATGCCTCATATTTACTAATGTATTGCACATTTTTGTTCTATTAAAGCTACAAACTAGAGGGCGAAGTCGACTCGAAATTTGTATGAAGTCGAGTGAACTCAAGTCGACTTTTCCATACAAAATCCGAGTCGACTTCGCCCTCTGCTACAAACTATTAAAATTTAGTGATTGAAGCTTTGTCTGACACAAAAAGGAATAAAACAATGAAAATTCTACATTTGAAGCTCTTCTTCTTATACTTCCCATTCTAATACTTTTTTACCATGCAAAATAAAGCTATTGCTATGCCAAAAAGATGAGATAGACACACAAGGGCATTTTTATTACAAGATATTGATTTCAAGTGCTGCTTCATACCTTCCAACACTTCGATAAAAATCTTCTCATTATATTCAATCTCTATAAAAAATGCCATTAAATTATTTAAATAGGAGATGTGTTGCATTTATTTATGCATTGTATGAATTTCATAACTCGTAAAATCTAGGTAGGTAGCTATTACATTTGAAAGGAATCTACTAATATTGGAATAGTTTACTAAAAGATCATCAATAGAGAATGGAATAAATTGGTTTTGGCTAACCTTAAAAAAATAGTTCCAAGAAATGTCAAATGTATTAAATCTCAGTATCCATTGATGAATGTAATTACTTTAAGAATTTTATCTAAGTGGCAGAAAAAAGTGTTGATCATCTTAAGGTGAGTTTTTAAATGATGTTGTCAATATAATAAGTTTTTAAGACTGCTGTTTTACGGTTGTTTATCAACAAACAGCTTTAGTTTGCTTACAATGAAAGTTTAAAATCTGTTGTTTAACAAATAATTTTAAATACTTACAAATTACCTTTAAGTGTACGAAATATCCAAAAACACGTGATTTATAATAAGATTTAATAAAGAATCTAAGAATACTTGCTAAGAAGTCTTGCTCTTTCGAGAGTTGACAAATAAATAAGCAGTTTTAGCAAATTTCTTCAAAACACAAAGGGTTAAAAATTGCGAACTGTTAAAAGGGAAATTGCTATGATTTATTTTAGATTTGAATTTAAAAATTTAAAAACTGTTACAAAACTATGAATTCTACAAATTCTGATACGCTGCACGTCATTAATGGATTAATCCAACACAAGAATATCTACTTATTTCAACTTTCATTCTAAAGATTGAATTGTTCCATGTATGTTAAATATGGAAGCAAAAAGAAATCAAGAAAAAACACCATTGTAGATCAATAGAGATGTTGATGGTGTTGTGCACATCTGAATCATTACTTATTTATTATTTCATTGAAGAAAAGCTAGTAGATTATCAAATACTATAAAAACCGCTCACCTTACATTCTCTTTTCTTCAAATAATAAGATATTAACGTTATTGAGCTTTTTTTTGTATATCCATTCCACTGTGTTTTGCTCATCTCAACATTCAGTATCTTTCGCTCTCAATTAAGTGACATTATGCTGTAAATGCTTCCCTGGCTTTTGTTGATGAATCAATCTTCTATGTTGTGGCATGTCTTGTAGAAAGATGCCAACATTGAGCAATAACAACGCACTTCTTCAATGAAATTATTAATAAATGGTGATGATGATGAAAGAGAAGAAAATGTGTCGCGAGTTTAACGGATGTTATGAAAATAATTTTAAATGGAATCTATTTTATAAGCCTCATAAAAGCTGAATTGATGTGCCGTGTTGCAAAATTCACTGACAATCTTCTACTGACGTTTACGATGAGAAATTTGACTTTTATGAATGATTTGGAGTTTTTTTTATTATTCGCAAATTTAGTTGTGACTATAACTATTAAGTTTAGGATGTCTTGTTAATTTTTATTGTTTATTGTCATAAATATCAAGAGAGTTTTGGTAATCAGGAATAATGGTAATGGGATTTAGGAAGAGTGAGGGGGGAGGGGGGAGGGTTTATGATAATGATGTCCTCTCAATAAGTTGTGAATCTTGTAGAATAGAAGCTATAAATGTCAACTAGTAACTGACTGTTGCTACGCAACTGTGAATGACCCCTAAATCACCTGACTGAATTAATACCAATTTTCTGAAACATTTAATTTAAAAACAAAAACATCAATCACCTAGTCAAGAATTTTTCATGCACCACTAAGATTTTATTCAATAAATCATGCAGTAATCTCTTGAACCAACTGATAATTTTTGTCGGCTGCTCAAAATAATCTTAACGGTTTTGAAACATTTAAAGTTTTATTTTCAATTTGAATTTTTACCAACCGTTAAAAATAGAAACAATCTGAAGTGGATTAATTTTGTTAATTTTGCCGGCTAAGTCAGAAGGTAAAATTGTTTTTTGGTCATCATAATTACCTCAAAAAATACGACATAAGCATGAGATTTGATACAATTCCTATTTAGTATAGAATCCAGTTCAATATTACGAAAAATGTCCTTGATCCTGCAACAAATTGCTCCTTAAATTGACAAAAATAAAATTAAAACACGTGACAAATGTTTAATTGAAGCAACAGATTCCCAAATGCTATGTCTGAGAATTTGCATGTTTATTTCGTTTTATAATATCAGCAAATTTAATTGCAATAAAAAATAAAAGATTCTTCATAGTCTGAATTTCTACCTTATCAATACGAATTTAGTTCATGCTGTAAATATCATCATCATTTCTTGCTCTACTAGTAGTTTCTTGATCAATAGTTTTCATTCTCTATATTGCTATATGTGTTTATTTTTCAATATATTTTAAATATATAAATGGCAAAAATATTTAGCTTGTGACTTTTTAGATAGATCATTCAATGCTTTAACAAGTTGTTTTATTTATTAATTGTGTAAATTTTGTTCTTGCTTGCCCACTTGCCTGCCTATTTTGAAAAGCGATTTATATTTGTGTTTTTTCTAATACGAATTGGACATTGAGAGTGAATTTAAAGAGACTTTAATAGAGAGAAAGAGTCTTTCTCACAAATTTATAGCTATTATTATTCAATATCATCTCAATCAAGCAATGGATATCCAATATCCTACAACTCGGCTAATTCGCGATCAAAATTATCATCTCGTCGATGTTTGCGATATCTAAGTATAATTATGAAGACAATAGCATTGAGGATAAATAGCCCAGAGATGATGAACACTGGTACGAGAATATCTACAAAGGAAGAGATGAAAATCAATAAACTAATGTTTATATGACGATCGATTGTTTGGACTTACCACTCAACATATCATTTTCGGCTGTCATTTTTGCTCCTTCTCTTCTTAATTGCTCATTCACTAGACTAATGTGCCGTCCCAAAGTTTCGTGCACAGCTGAAATCACAATATATAATTCAGTAGTTAGTCATGAGTAAATCAGAGTGCTGTTATCAAGCAATTGATAACTTAATCTCTTCAACTTACCAACACACTTAGTTAATGTATCGTTCCAAGATTCGTTAATGCAGATTAGCGTACGATCGCTTTGCGACGTATCGGGGAAAACGTGGTTTTCTTCACAATTGTATCTCAATAAATTCTCCAAGCGATTCACTAATTTAACGTGCTCAGGTATTTGTGGAACAACACATCCAATTGCTAATTACAGTAAACAAATTAATTTATTATTACTAAACTGATAGACATAAAAAGTCGTAAACAAAAAGTTCCTTCACGCCGCAAAGATTTCTTCTGAAGATTTCAGATAAAATTTTATATAAGTTTGAGTATGAAATTGTTTGTTCTGCGTTTCTCTCAATTGCTCTCAATTTTATTTTTTCAGCAGATGTCTTGGTGACTAGCGTGTGACTCAATTCCATTTGTATCGCAATGAATAATAATAAAGTGATAACAATTAAATTTATGATCAAAATAAGCAAATTAAGTGAATAACTTATCATAATAATTTCATATTTTCTGTATGTCTAGGTATTTATGCTAAAAATGAAGTTACCGCTAGTCACCCCATTCGAAAAGCAATGTTTTCGAGCGCAATAATATTTGTGAAATTTTCTCTCTCTTTTCGTGCATTGCACATAAATTGTTTCTTCCTTTTAGGCTAAACATAATACTAGAATGCATGATATGGGAAGTTAAACGGAAGTTGATTGTGTGTTGTCTGTACTTTTGTGTGACTTAAGTTCTTATCACATGTTTGATAATTTAAATTCAAATCCACGAGGTTAGATTTATTTTAAACCTAATTTTAATCGTAGGATTAATATCAGGGTTAGATTTAATTGAGGGGAATATCACTCAGATTCTGTTAATTTGACGGTCAAAAATTCAAAATTCAGCAAAAAATTAAATCTTTTGAAAACCGTTGCTTTTTGAAAATGATTTAAAATTTTAAGTAAGCTCTAAATTAGTTTTTCCTTCTGACTTAATTCTTAAAATCGAAATTTCAGTCTAAATCTTAAATCAGTTTATTACTAAAATGCCCAAACCATCCAAAGACAGACAGCATCCAATAACTATATCCCCCCAAAAAACATATATAAATTTTCTCTCGTGTTACAAATTTCAAAAAAGATACTTTATTTTTGAGAACGAGTCATTGCCACATGAAACGAGGAAAAAAATAGAAACAACACTTGGAAGCATGAAGCACGTTTATGTGGGGTTGATGAGGAAATATAATTCTACATCTTCTGCCTATTTGTTGTTTTTTTTCTTTCTCTCATAATTTTCATTTTCGAAATTTTTCCTCATTTTCCCGACAAGCATGTAGAAATTGACATAGCAAATATTATATATTCTTTCATATAGTAGTTAATAGCCGAGATAAAAAATTTTATATTTATAACGTGAAGGCCTTGAAATTTTACTCAGCATAGCCGAATTGCGGCAATAGAACGCTCATTGGCGTCAATATGTATGGTCGATAGAATCAAAGCATAAAAGAGAGAGAAAATTAATTTCTTCGTCTTCTTCTCAAACAGAAGAAAACATCCTTTTGAAGTCTCTAGAGAATTTGCCATAGTTCCTTAAATAAAAATTTATATCCAAAATAAAGAATTCAATGAGTTTTTTACCTTTGTAATGAATCAGGAATCCCCTCTTTGGATAAATATTTTTTGACTTAGTTTTGAGTACAATCTACGCACGAGTCAGTCAGTCACATTTGTTGAAGGCACAAAAAAAGTTTCCGGATTTTGGTAAAAAAGGGGGAAAATACAAAAGAAAATGTTTCCAATTTTTCAAATATGAAGGAATTTCATAACTTACTTCAATTTGATGAGACAGGGACTGTAGCTGTATGGGTCGTGTTAATTCTGAACATCCTCTCCATAAACTCTTTTTGTTCTCGAGATCGATTATTTCAAGAGAATCTTTACAATATTCATCAACTGCATGCATGCATGAGATAGATACAATTGGATTGTTATCGATTTTGGCACTGATTCAATTAATTTACTTACCTCGCAAATGCAGATCTAGAATCGTTAGCATCATTTTCTGTCCTTTTGCTATAATTATCTTCCATTTACAGTCCCTATCACTTCCAATATAATACGATGGATAGCCAGGATTGGCAATAAATCCATGTAAAAGTGTACTGCTTGGCAGTGTATGTTGATGTGCTTTATGTTTAACATTTGTTGGTTTTTGATCCTCTTCTTCATCGTAATCCTCATAAGAATCGGATTTCTCAGAACTTTTTTCTTCATCCTTACCATACTTTCCCTTTTCTGGTGAGTCAATACTTAATATCGTATCATTTACTAGTACGATATCATCGTCACTTTTTGTAACATCAATAATATCAGTTTGAATGTCCATATCCAATGTAGCATGCTGTGTCACAGTCTTCTCCAAGTCTTTATATTCCGTTATCATCACATCATCATCTGTTACAATAATAGTTGCACTTTGTTCTGTATTGACCTTCTGTGTAATCGTTATTTCTTCATTGCTGCCAATAGCAGTCGCTGTTGTGAAAATATCCAATGTTGGTGAAATAATACTTGATGTAAATTTTGTTGTCTGGGGTTTTGTAGTAGTCGTCAATAAAACTGAATCTATCTCATTCGTTTCGATTGCCGCATCAATCTGATGTGTTATTAATTCCTCTAACTCTGTCTGTTTTTTCAACTCTATTTCGTCTTCTTTTTTCATTGATTTTTCAATTTCTAATGCTGGCTTTTCGTTTGGCAAAATTTTCAATAGTCTGAAATCCTGTAGGCAATTGAATTTGTGTTTGTATTATGAAGGAAGTGACATGACATTCGCAATAAACAGTAATAATAATAATAATACGTTTTAAATTACCTGCGAGTAGACTTTACTTTTCGTCTTATCCTTTTCCCTTTCGACTGGCTTGGATATTTTCAAATTCAATTTTGTAGAATTTTGTTGATTGATCGCCTGAGGTGCTGCCGTTGGTGTTTCATTCTTGGCTGCTTTTATGATTTTTACACTCTTTACTTGATAGAAATTCATTTCATTTTGACGAAGTGCTGAGGTTCTTGGGCCATTTAACTCAATTTCATCTTCTTCCTCATCATCTTTCTTATTTTTAATAATTTCCGTCCAATTGATATTCTTCCTTAAATCCCAATCTTCGTTGCCAACTTGAAGTAGTTCACCGCAATATTTGTTGACCCGAAAGTCTGTTAAATAGATTATAAACATACATTACAGCCCATTTAACATGAGAGAGAACAATTCTCAAATGCAATTTTCAGCTTGCCCACAAAATAGCATTCAATTTTATGTACATTACTCTCTCCTTTTCTTTCTTTATTTGTCCTTTGTGAGTTCATCGAATTAAATGAGCAATATGGTCGAAAAAAACTGCATAAATATTGGACTCAGATGTGTTTTTTTTCGAGGTTCACGGCATGTACATGCTTCTCTTTTCAAACTGCAATTTATCATCAAAACATACAAGCACTATTCAACTCCAACCCTCCTTAAAATTGTTTTTAAGTTCTCTCTGCCACATTATGCAATTTTAGCAATATTAATGTTGTTTGGTGAGTTCATTTTGACTTGACATGCTTGACATGAAAATCCGTTAAAAAATAATTTAAATCAAAATTTCCGTTCAGTAAACCAAATTCATCTCATTTTAGTTCAAGAAATTTAAATGTCATAAAGATGTTAAGTGTGTTAATCGATTCTTAATGCAGCAAGGAACTGCAGTCATCGACTAAGACACCATACATGCGCTTTAATCTTCTACTTGAACTACTTTTGAACATTCTCATCTGCACTTCTTTCTCTTTTATTCCGTTGAATTAATGCACTTTGCATTGTTTTTCTTTACACAGTTTGTCTACCTATTTGAAAAAATTAGAGATGTTCTTGCTTATTTCACCGATAAGGGTAGAAATTTTATAACGAGTGGCAGGGGAAGTGCATATATACAGTTCGAAAAAAATTAATGTGTATAACATGTTATCAGATCGTAAAAACAAAAGGAGAGAAAAATTGCTTCTTCTTCCCGTGACGGTCACACAAAATATGCTAGGTTGTGCTGAATATGCTGCTTAAAAATGCATGCATCTGTTTAGATTGTTGTGTCAAATAAACACACGTTTGAAAATATTACTCTAGCTTAATATCGAAAGCCAAATATTATCTCATATTAGAATAACAGACATCAATTGTTCTGCTTACTTCCAACCCTCTTTATGGGATTTCTATTGCATCACGCCAATTGCATTCGACCTCAAAATTATTTCGTGTATACAGCACATTTCGATATTTATTGCATTTAACTTAATGACAGATCGTAAATTTAAATGCTCATATTGGAAGCGACTGGAGGGTTTATCAATTATTATTATCTGATGACATAATTTTCAAATGAATCCAAACACACATGGAATATAAATTAAGAGAGATCGCCGTGTGTCACATGATTTGAAAGCAAGATACTAATTCACGAATACTTACTATCCATACAAATGTATTTAATGTGTACAGTACCCTCATCCCAGAAAGTACTGTACGGATGATCATTACTGAATATGAATGAGCAGTGGTTCTTTCCCGAACACCTAGATATGGACCGTAAATAAGCATGGGAATGAGAAATTATAGACAATTGAAATTTATGACACTTAGACAATTTCTGACCTATAATTAAGTAATTTACGGATATTAAATTCCGTATTGGTCAGATTTCTAAGGGCTCCTTCCAATTCAATCCGGTCGAGAGTTCCGACACGTCGTCTCATGGTTGTACATTTCCCTGGTTCTAATTTACTACGCTTTTGAGGCAATGTGCTGCTCAAATCACGTCTATGCCTTACATGATTGTCGTCAAGGTTGTATTCGATACTATCCTCTTTGAGTTTCGTAAGATAAAGACTAATTAATTTTTCTAAAGAATCTCTTATGATCCTCTTATCACTTCTTGTTCCCACGTCATAATCCAGCGACACATTCTCTGCATTTTCATTAATAGTAGATGGATCATAAACGGCTGTACTGTGAAGGAACTCAGATCGATACTCGCTAGTGATTGCTTCTGCTTCCTCCGTCTCACTATGCTCTTGTTCTCTCAAACGTGCATTCCGTAAGACATCCAACAACTTTCGTGCCGCATATTCTTCTTCATAAGTATCTGCTTTCCTGCTCAATGATTGAGCAATAATTTTCATAATACTGACAATGAAAATGAAAGGAAGGAACAAGCAAATTAGCTACCATAAAATAAAAATTTCTATTCAGCCTTTATGCCACCACCGTGAAATGTTATTTCAAACAATAATAATATGTGGCCATAAATTATATTTATAGGAACAACTGTAAAAAAGAAATTTTCACTCACCTGTCCTCGTCGTAATATAAACATTTTTGATTGCCAGTTTGATTCTCACAGTGTGGTGTAAATGTCGCTTCCAATATCCCAACCTTTGAGTCTATATCATTGCATGTCAACTTAAATTCGCTATCGTAACAACCCCATTCCTCAACTAATTCTGTTTTTCGAATAAGAAAAATTATGTAATTTATTAATCAGTTCTGTGCTGTGTGCTGATTTTTTTTTGCGTAGATTTGCAAATTTTCATTTTTTATTGCTTTTTTGTTTGTTTTTTCGGAAGTACGGAAATAAAATTTGATTTTTATTTGACTTTCATGCGCTGTATAAAGTTTCATTACTATTTGCTGATTCTCCTTTTTTTTTTGTTGATTTGGAAAGGAAATTGAGTTCAAATTTGTGATCTTGATTTTGATATATTCAATGCCAAACTTGTTTTTAAAGTAATACAATAGCTTTCAATTTTAGGAATCAGTGTCAATTAACGTAAATTAGTATCAGAATGAATATAAGCATGTAAAGTAACGAGTTGTCAGCATTTGTTTTACAAATCAAAAGTTAATACATTTTCATTAAGATTGATGCATTGAAATGATTCAAACCTGGATCTACATTCTTGAGTAGAATCTAAAGCAATCTTTAGATTACATTATTGACTGAAGTTTGAAAAGGAAAAAATTTGTTCTACTGAATGATAAAACAAATTAAAATGTTTTTGTTCAGCTAGATCTCGAAGATATCTTAAATACCAAGATATTTTGTCAAAAAGTCTTAATAGCTTGGAATTTTAAGGTATCATTTAGATTCTAGACCTAATAGCTAATCAAAGACAGTTTCAAGTTCGGTAGCAATCTAGATCAAATTATTCAAGGACTTTGAACATTTTGATCGACTTGAAGACCTCAACATCTTATTTATAACATAAGAAATGGTAGCAATGATAGCACATAGCTATTATATTACAAAATTTTAGTAAGTTTTATGTCATTTTATTGAAGGTTTAACCTTGAACTTCACTATTTTTTCTCAATTATATTTTATTTCGTTATAAAAGAACGTTGTGACATGTCTAATACAATAAGACTGTGTCACGAAAAAGTCGGTTTTTATTTTTAGTGCCGATAAGCAAAACTTATTGAGACACATTAGTTCAATCTTAATTACTTACGGTTGAAAAACTACATTTATTAATGGCTAATTCATTGTATAACAAATAAGGTCTTGAGAAATAAGGCTATTGAATAAATTTTAGTGCCTTTTATTCAAAAATTACTAAACTGTTTGTGGCGTTAGAGGAGAGTAAAACCTAGTTTATCAACTATTTCAGTAACCAATCTTCTAAAAAGGAACTCTTATAGACTAATTTAAAACTAATTTTTCAAATTTCTGGTTACTTGTTATGAATATGAATCTGTTATATCGAGTAAGGCTTTGTAGCTAAGTAGTTAAAGAAGAGATTACCAATCTGTAACCTTCTCTTTGTGTCGTTCAACCCTCAGCAGTGATAGATCTCAATCATTACTTGAATATTATATATATAGAGCATATAATCTAGTTTGATAGAGTCGAATCAATGATATCCAGAATCTACATATAAGAAGTCTATTGTTTTGTATGTTCACAAGATGTATACTCTAAGGACATTAGCAATTAAAAAGAAGAACAAATCTAGTACCCTCATCATCAAGAACTTTCATCCCAACAAAAGAAGAGAAAAAAACCACTGCCACAGATTTTGCAGCACATTTCCATTAACTAGTTCATACAGCCGTTTCAGTAGCTGTAACGAAATCAATACTGTCCATTTACCCCAATTTCCTTTTGTACATAAGATTCTCTCTTTTCTTATGTATTTCCTTTGTTGGCTTTTTCAGCATTAAATTGAATATTCTATACCCAATTAATCTTATTAAATCTCAGAATGTTATCATGCAAAAAATAGTTTTAGCTGACTTGACGCACCTTAAAAGTCCTTCAAGTATGATGAGAAATCACAAACGATAAACCAACAATTTCATGCTACATTTCTCATTTTAATGAATTTGTAGAAATTCTTTCGCATAAGTTTTAGGTATGACGGTATGCAAATGACATTAACAAATGAAATGAAAATGTATACAGCGCACGCAGTTGAAAGTGAAGCATTTTCAAGGGTATAACTAGTTGGATCGATCATAAATAATGTCAAAAGTGGGAGGATTATGATAAAGAGCTTTAAATCAATAGAATTCCTGTTAAAAGTAATAAGTTTGTTATTTTGTTGACATCGTTTATGAACGACCCTAAGAAAACTATAAAGTTGAGGATTATTTACCTGTAGATATAGCAGCATAACATGTAAACAGTCTAAAAGCAATAATAACAATACCAAATTGTCTCTTATCGATCATCTTCCTTAAGATATCTAATTTCACTTTAATGAATTTTCATCCACACAAAATACGTCGTAAATGAACTGCAAATTAGTTCCAATTTTGATATGATTAGTATTACTTCACTTTCTCTTTCATTTCATGTTGTATTTGTTCGATAATAATAATGGCATGTCTTCCTTTTTGTGGTCGCATGTTTATTCATTATCACGGCTATGTATTCATAATTTTTTGGATCGTCCTTACATATTCTATGTATTATGAAATATCAGCAATGAACAAGAAGACGTTAATGCTTTCCGTACACACGCCAAAGAAAATTCTCTCATAATAACACTGAAGGATGTACTTCTTCTTAACATTTCACTTCATCTTTTATCTTCTTATTATTTCCACACGAAAAACCTTGAACCACTTTTGCGGATAATCACTTCTATCGCTTACAATACAGCGAATTTTTTTAAAATTTTTTAGTGCACCATTTGTGAATTTTTCTATCTCTTTTAAATGAAGTCAAAGAAGCACTTTAAACTTGGCAAAAATATTAATTATTAATAAATTTTATAAAATTACATTTTCAAAAATATTTCTTTTTTTTGCAACTCTAAACGCTAGAAAGGCTCACGATAGAATGTGAGAAACATAAAATATGTCGAGTATAAAAATTGAGAGTGAGCACAGAAGAAAAAAAATGTTAGGGGATAAGAAAATTCACCCTCACGTGCGCATGCGATAAAAATATATATATTTTTTTTTGAGCGAATGTGTACACAAACACGTTATGCTTGATATATATAAACTTTAAAGGGAAGCATAAACAAAGCAAACAGGTTCATTCAAAATAAATGAAGTATCAATAACAGAGGTCGGGAAGAACTGCAATTCATTCATTGAAAAGTTGTATATCGAAGCTACAACTAAAGCTGGGTTTGGATGTTGCAACAGTTATAGATCTTATTCTAAACTTTTTTTTAGATGTCAATTAATCTAATATTATAAGAGAGTTGAGATGTCCTACTTGTATCATATACAAATCTTTAAATCCCAGGACTTATTCCTAATCTAGCTTTTAAAAGGTCATTATAAATTCCAAAAAAAACGCATGTACTGCAATGCCTTTTTAATTTACTATTCTTTTTTTTTTCATTTTAAATCTGCCAGTGTTTTAACTTTGTTCAATTCATGTACAAGGTATAGATCACTTATAATACCGCTTCTGAATAAGAGGAGGGGTACGTAGAGAAGCAACGTAACGCTTTGACTTTCTTTTAAAAATGCTGTTTTTAAAAAAACTTTGTTGATGACTTTCCACTGATTTGTGAATTTGAAAAATCTTAATTTTTCTACACCCCACGATTTAATTTTAAACCCCAGATTTATTTTAATCTTGAGATTAATTTGAAATATCAAAGATTTGTAATAAAATCTTTCTAGTTACAACTCTCTCAAGATTGTGAAATCCTGAAATTCACTAAAAACGCCTTAGGCAATCAAACATTAGCAACACATTTTACGATCTATCTAGTCTGGCTTCAAAAAGTTTTTATTCTTCATCGGAATAAAAATAAATAAATCTAGAAGTTATTAATTATTAAATGCCTTAAAAAAATCTATAAACTTGTCTTTGAAAAAAAAAACTTAATATTATCAATAAGTGTTCCTGTTCTTCGGTTAAACTTACTTGACAAAAAAAATAAATGAAAGTCTCAGTCGTAATTATGTACTTTGCATTTTGTATAACCAACAAGAGCTGCATTGCGACACTGTGCTCCTAATTGAGTCGTAGCTTGACATTGAATTCGAGTGGACATTGCTGGAGAAAAAGGCGTTCCTGCACGATTAACATCAACACCTTCTGTTCTTAAGACACGAGCAATTGTTGGAGTCATTGGACGATTATTAGGCGTATCTGGTCGTGGAACAATAATGATCGATGAAGTTTGTGGAATGTTATTTTGGATTTTTATCATTTCACGTTCACACAAATCAGCCAATTCAGCATCTTCGTCTTCTGTATTGTTATTATTTGGAATCTTTTCTAATGCTTTCTTTTTAGCTGGTGGTTTTGCGAATGGAGTTATAGAACGAGCTCTAGAAACACTTCGACTTTTATCTCCTGAATTAGAATGGTTGTCTTCATCCTTCTTTAATTTCATGAATCCAAGATGCTTTATATTGCGTGTAAATAATTTTTCTTTGATCTTCTGTGCCAGATGATAGCCAATTAATGAAAGCCATACGAAAATATTAGTTGCAAGCAAATGAATTTGTGATTGATAGAAAGCAGCTAAGCTGTTTAATACGAATAGACATATCAGCACTTTCTTGTACTTTTGTTGTAGATTAACGAAAATTATGAAGATCATTCCACATGTGAAATAAACTAAGTTAAAGATTAATGTTATGGCCATCTCGTATGTCAATTCTATCCCTATTTCATTCATAACTTCCTTAATCTTTCCAAAAATCTGTTCAATCGTTGTCGTGACTACAGCAATCATTTGCATAATATTCTTAAAATGTTCCAAAAATGCTAAAGCTTCATTATAATGCTGCACAATCTTCTCATTTGTACTCTCGAGTTGTCTAGCTATATCATCTGCAGATTGTTCAATTTTTATGAGTTTTTGCTCGGATAGTTGGTGAATTTCCAATTGACGATGTAAATCAGTATTTAGTTCCGATATTTGCTCTTTTGCATTTGCCAGAAAATCCATATTTAGCTCTTGTGTCTCCTTAATCTTGTCGAAATTCTCCTGATACTCTTGGATATTTTGAATTCCCATTTCATTGATTCTCTTCTGATTTTGGAGTGCATCATGAATAGTTAATGCCTGCTTTTGAGATGCATGCATCAATCGATTGACAGCTATCTCTGTAAACATTCGATATTGTTGCTGTTTTATGGCAGAGCATATTGACAAGGCGCGATTTGTCAGAATATTGTATAGCTGGTAAATTGAGTTGTCAAAACCCATTGTACACTGTGCTAATGTCTGTAATTAATTATACTTTTTTTGACATACTTTAAACTAAATTGAATTTATGACTAGACTTACCATCTCAGGTGTACAAGGAAAAATGGATCTTCCTTCAGTCCGTAGCTGACAATTCATCAACATAACTGCCAATTTTCCAATTTCCTCTAAACTTAATGTATTACAGTTTTTCTTCAATGAAAGTATGACTTGATGTGTGCATAAATCAAATGTCTCTTTTGGTGCTTTAATTAGCTCTAAACCTTCCTTCAAAAACGCATCATTCTCTTTGGGGAACTCAAAATGCAATGATGGCAAGTCTTTTAATTGATTTATGCTGCTTACGTCTGAAATATATGTATTTTTGATAAAATGAAAATTAAACTAGTTCCATTCTTACCATTGGATTTAGGCCATAGATTTTTAGCTCCTGCGAAGAAATCATTGATAAGCGACGACTCAGCAGTAATAATGAGCACAGAAATTAATAGAAATATTAACCGAAAGATTTTCATTGTGTGATCTTCAAGGTTTTATTTTGCACTAAGTTAAAATATAAGTTTTCACGTTGTATACAGTTTGTATTCCAATCTATTTTTATCTCTAAACATTTATATATTTAATGTCACAGCTGAAAATGCTTTACTTTTCTTGTTTTCCTCAATTTTCTTTTAAACACAAATTTCCACGTGATTTTTTTTGCGGGAAATTTTTTGACTTTAATTTCAAAATTTGAATAATCGTTCAGAAAATTCAAATGTCAAAAATTCGTTGAAAATTCACAAAAAGGAAACAAAGTTGATCAACAACATGGAGACTGAAAATTCACAAAACTTAAATAACACAATAAATAATGCTGTAAGTAAGGAACAAATTAGGTCAAACGATAGATAAATTAACAATAATCTCAATTTAATAGAAAAATGAATGCGAAATTAAGTTGTGGAAAAAATATAAAGAAAGTTGTGAGATCCAGGAAAAGTCAATTTATGAAAAGTATGAATTATATCATTCAAGTCCATCGTCTCATCCACATTACGCGACTGAATTAGAAAACTACATAACATACGGATATAATTTGAACTATTTTGCTGATTATTTCAAGACTAAATTAGAGTATTTAAAGTTTACAGAAATAATGGATATGCGGCAAATAATTTTCAAAATTGAGTGTCTTCGACATCGTGGATGTGCTGTATCTGAAACAGGCGATGTTATGACTACTATTCCCATTGATGATGGATGTAAAAATATCATTTCTATTGTTAACAGCATCCTTAATTCTCAAGCAAAAGACTGCATATCCCAAAAAGATTATGAAAAGCTTGAGGATATACTGACAAGAGCCATTGACTATGACTCCTTAAATATCAAGTTTAATTTGACTCAAAAAGATGAAGGACTTTTCATTAGTATCAGAAAATTACTGCGTAATCAGCTACTTACTGATGAAATCTCGTCCTTTGAAAAAGCAACAATCCGAAAGATTGTAAATGATATCCAGACTTTAATTCGGTTTGAATTTTCGTCTGTAAAGTGTCTTGAAGACCATAATATGGACTTGAATCTGTCTAATACATCAATTGATGAAAATGGCAACAAAAAAGTCAAACTTGTTCGAAACAATAATATAATCAATGAAGTGGAAATAGAGAAAGCAATAGCAGCACAGGTAGGTATGGAACTCGACGAAATATCTGAAAACTTAACAGCATCAATAGAACAAGAATAAACAATTATTATGGATGTTTTAAATACTAGCTATTCTAGTTTCTTTTTTATTTTAATGCTTCAGGAGTTTCAAAAAAAAAAACAATTTAATGTATTTAAGCTTTTAGCACATTTGAAAAATGAAATGTGGCTTTTTTCTGACTTAAATGATTAAAGATAAATTTTTTTAATTATTGAGGAGTAAAATTTTTTCAATCCTTAAATAAATTAATGGAAAGCCACGAATTATGTAAGTCCGGGTTTTATTGAAAAAGACAATTTCGGTCTTGAATTACCTTTCCCTAGAATCATTTTTTGTTCAGCTTTTAGTCGCTTTTCTTGTTCCTTTTTCATTTTCAGCTTTTCCTCATCCATGCGTCTTTGTTCTTCTATTATAAGTAACCTTTCTTCAGCCTGTTTAAGGTTGGAGGAGAAATTACGGATATTTAATTATGTTTACTGATAATTGGTGTATTTATTAGTATTTAAAGACAGTAAGCATACAATGGTGAAATTTGTAATCTTTCTGACGATATAACGGTTTTGAAAAATTCAAAATTCAACGGTTTTCAAAAGTTTGAAATTCGATTTGTTCAAAAAATCAAAAAATTTGAATTTTGAACTGAAATGAATTTGAATCAAAAAGTTTTGTAAAATTTAAATTTTTGAACTTAAAATGAACTGAACTGAATTCGATTGAACTAATGAACAGATAAATTTGTAAAATCAACCTCATTCAGCCAGACACAGAAGTAAATACCGCAAAATCATCAATACGAGATAAAATAAATAATTAATCAAGATTTCAAACTCACCAATTTCTTTTGTGCCTCTTCAATTTTTCTATTATTCTCTGCAAGTATTAGCTCAAGTTCTTCTCTTTTTTTCTTTTCTTCTTCCTATAAAAACGTTTGATTTCAATATTAATATGCATCGTAGGCAATCCATAAAAATTGTATTATAATGAAAAAAATTATTATTTTTTGCAAGAATCTTTTTTTTTTTTTGATCGACATAATAAACTGCTAATAGAACTGGTCTTTACATAAATAAGTAATGAGTTTCTCTATAACAATAAACTGAAAAAAATAAGTTTTATTAGTTTTAATTATCTTAAAATAGAGCATTTTTTTTGATTTTTTTTAACAATAAAAAATTTCCAGCTAAAAACTAGTGTTAAGTCTTTTTTGGGTGTAGAGTAGTTTTTAGCATAAAATTTACACATAAAAATTGAGATTTGTTTATATACAATACAGATGTATATAATTAAAGATTAAACGTTGAACAAATAAAAAGGATAAAAATAGTTAAAAATAATAAATTATAAAGCATGAATGATAAAAGTAAAAATGATGCTACATGGATAAAAATTGTTGATTAAATGCCAATAATTGGTTTTTTTTGTTGGTTTTTTGAAAAGGAATTAAAACAAATAATGTTACTACTAAAAATATAACGAATACCTTGGATTGATGCTATTAGAAAATTTACCGAACACAGTTATTCGCTACATCCGAAGGAACTCACTCTTCCAATAATCCATCATGTCTCATGTCTTCTTTTATGGATAATATTTTTCCTTCTTTAAATTTTTTTTTCATTCAAATCTTTTCTTATAGCCAATTTTTTGCTTCAAGCTTTCGCATATAAATATCGAAAGCATATTTAATGACACGCACACATACACTAAATCATCTTCAGGACCTTTCCAATTCTTCATTCAGATCATTCCATTCATATTAACAATGCAGTAGTTAATTATAGTTCGACAAATGGTTATTTTTGGTACCAAAAAAAATTAGAACTCAAAATAGAGCAGTGTGAAATGTGTTTGAAAAAGGATTTGAATTAAAGTTTTTTTTTTGATTAATTAGGTAATAAAATGAAAGAATAATGTTGTTTTGGATAATTAAAATAAAGCTTCAACATTTGCTTGAGACTGAGAATTAATTAATTAATGACAAAATGCAAAAATCGATGTAAAATATTCCATCCATTCCTAATAATTAATAATGGTAATAATAATAATAACTCAAGCATATTTAAATGGAATCATTTTTTTGTATTGGTGGATTGATAATAGTGTAAATAAAATTAAACTAAAGTGAAATCATTTCTTCTCATTCTAAGCTTAATGATCAGTCCACTACATACCTCGCGACGTTTCTCCTCATTTAATCTCTCTTCTCGCCGCTTTTCGAGCTCTTTCATTAACTCACGTTCCATTTCTTGCTTTGCTATTTCCACCTAAATGAATATAATTTATGGAAATATGTAATTAATGCGTTTGGGGTTGTGAATATGCTAATCTGGCTCAGTGCTCCTACAACTATTCATGCCGGAAAACAATAATTATTGCGACACATCTCGCATAGCTTAGTTTGAGAACTACTGAACTGGATGTTAGACATGCATGCATGCAGACTTACCCTTTGCTTAATCTCACTTTCAATTTCTTGTTTCCTCATTTCTAATATAGTATCGACACGTTTCTTAATTAATAATTCTATCCTTTTCTGTGATTCCTCTTCCACAATCTATAAATTATAAAGTTATTATGCTTTACTGGATGTTTAGTCAATTTGTTTATGTTTTTACCTTTTCCTCAATTTCCCTCTGTTTTCTTAATCTCTCAATATCAGCTAGTCTCTCGACTTCATCTAATTTTCTAGATCTTTTATTGTTCCGACGATGATCGATTGAATCGTCACTATTGCTTGAGGAATATGAGCGAGATCTACGTCTGGAATTACTATAAGTGAATTTTTTCAATGTTTAGAACCAGAAAAAGGACATGAAAATTTAAGAATTTTTAATTTACCTTGAATATTCCCTATTATCTCGTCTTGATTTATGTTTTTTACTTTTGTGCTTACGTCTAGGTGATTTACTACGTGATCTCGATCGTCCCATTGTGTGATTTACTGTGTTTAAAATTAAAATTTTAATTTTTTTTCCTTCAAACTTGACTGATGCTTGAAAGTCTTATTCGAGTAGAGACTTTGAAACCTTTTTTGAATTTCAACCGTAAAAAATAGTGTTCCTATATAGACTTTCATTTTTTCGGTAGCAATTTGGTTTATTAAAAGTTTTCTTGAAGCTACTTGTTATAATTAAGACTATGGTGAGTATGATTAATTGTCTTATTGTGTAAATCACAGTAAATCGTGAAAACATACAACTTTTTATGTGAAAAGAATAACGTTTTTGTTTCATTTAAATTTACTCCTAAAAGTTGTTACTTCTAATATTTAAAATTAATCAATTTTGAGCAGTTAATGGTACGAATTGTGCAGAAATCCTTATTCCATAGTAGATATAGTACATAAAATTAATGAAATTAATGATGAAAGCTTTGGAAATCAGATAATGAGGTAACGGTAAATAGAGATTTAAATGTTAAAAGTTCGTTAAAGCAAGACTTTGCAAAAATAAAGAAACAACTTTGAGATTGAGTAAGGACAAAAGCGCACTTTTGCAGTATGTGGATGCATACATCTTAAAAAAATTAATTTTATGATATTTGCGATATTTGTAAAGGAATCACTAAACTGTATTATGAATTGATGATGAATCCTATCAATAGGAGTAAACAGATCACAATCACTAGCCAAGACTGCATGGACAATGCGATCACACAGTAGCGCAAGTCGAATAGTATCACGAGAATGCGCTAAGAAGAGAATCAAGTTATTAGAAAAATAGTGTTTTTTGGTCGATTAAGGTTTCTCGAGGATTTGTGGATAAATATTAATTAATTTACTTTTAAAACATAATGTATTAAATAACTAATAATGAATCTCAATGAGTTTGTGCACAAAACATAGATAGTGAATGTAAAATCGCCGTGAACTAGTGCTTAACTTCCCGTGAAAAATTGAAATGAAAATTGCTTTAAAACATCACAAAAAATCTATTTTAATGCTGCTCCATCCGAGAAAATTATTTATTGTCCTCCTATGTTTTGGTTTTATGCTCTATCTTTATGTCACTTACGCTTCAGGTAATTATTTTAATATTAAGTAATAGTGCTAAGATGTTCATTGTATAATTATCATATCTCTCAATCTCTTTCTCGACTATTGCCTATTTTCCATTCAATGTGCAATAATATTCATGCATAATTAATTGTCTGTATTTTTTCATCGTCGTTTCTTTTTATTAATATTATTCAATTGCTGTTTTCCTCACAATTTTGTCATTTTTTTTATATCTCTTCATTTCTCTCTTTTATGTTTATATACAGATGAAATAAATAAAGAATTTGCATCGTTAATTGAGAATGATACGCTTACTGTTTGCAATGAAAATAAGCGAGATAAACGAGCTTTTGTTTTGCCGTCATCCGAGACAGCATCAACACTTTTGTCTACAACATCAACAACCACGCAATCTAGTCAAAGTCATAACGGGAAGCTCCAAATAATCTATTTCGTAACACCAACTTATCCACGGTAAGTAAAGAGTTTTGTCTTGCATGATCCAGTAATATGAGACATAGAAAGAACCGAAACAAAGAAATAAGAGAGAAAGAAAGGAAGAAGAAGTAGGAAAGAAAAATATTGTCATAAAAAATTTGGCCAAGAAATCAAAAAAATGTTAAAGACTATCTGTGTTATTATATGTTACAGACGTGAACAAATAGCCGAATTGACACGGCTTGGTCAAACTCTTATGCACGTACAAAATCTATTTTGGATAGTGGCTGATGATTCCGATGTATGTAATGCACGTCTGGATAAACTACTTGATAATTTCGGTAAGAATGAGTAATCATTAATGTTTCATATTTAAGTACAATGCACACCCTTATTTCTGCCTCATAACGACAATCATGTAATCTACAGGAATCCCATATGTTCACTTATCATCGCCTATGCCATACTTGTATCGATCGCAAAAGACTATTCCAAGAGGGGTCTCGAATCGACGAGCGGCATTAGCGTGGATAAAGAACAATAACATTAAGGATGGTGTCCTCTATTTCGGCGATGATGATAATACATTTGATTTGCGATTATTCTCCGAGATTCGAGACACGCAACGCGTTTCAATGTTTCCCGTTGGTCTTATTGGCGATTATTCAATTAGTTCTCCAATTGTCAAGCATGTAAGATTGTCTTAAAGTTCCTTCATTTGCCTTAATTAAAGTTCCTCTATCATTAATTCATAATTAGGGAAAAGTCGTTGCGTTTTTCGACTCGTGGCCTGCAAAGAGGAAATGGCCTGTTGATATGGCAGGTATGTTATAATTCATTGATTTCTACGACATGCTACATGCTGTAAAATATTCATGTATTTGATTACATATCCGTCCTTCAATTCTCGTTTTTGTTTTTTTGATAACAGGTTTCGCTGTAAATTTAAGCTATTTGAGGAAATATCCTAATGCTACGATGCCATATAAAGCTGGTTATGAAGAGGATGCC
Source organism: Chironomus riparius (assembly GCA_917627325.4). Lineage (NCBI taxonomy): Eukaryota > Metazoa > Arthropoda > Insecta > Diptera > Chironomidae > Chironomus > Chironomus riparius. The sequence goes on from OU895878.1 coordinate 51,317,172, forward strand.
TTTTTGAGAAGTATTGAACTGAAAATTGATAATATTGAACCTAAAGCAAGTGACTGTACAGAAGTGTATGTATGGCACACGCAAACAACAAAAACTAAAGCACCATTAATTAAAATCGCAAATGATGTCTTAGAGAATTCGAAAACGAATTTAAACACACTTATGAAATTTTTGGACGAGATGGGTGTGAGTCATACATCGCCCGCAGCAGGTTAATTGACTTTAATTGTTTTTTTTTTTATTTCTATCGATTTTTAATTCAACCTTGTTTTTTAATTGAAAAATTTCTCATGTTTTTGTTTAATTTCGTATAGGCGCAAAAGCTTCCGTAAGTAAAGACGGGAAATCTAAGTCGCTGGTGTATTGGGTAAAGTCACAGTAGCTCAAAATGCCTCGTTAATTTTATATCTCATTCCTTAGGTAGTTTCCTTATCATAAAGACCATCAAAATTATGTTTCATAGAAGCATTTTTGAGTCTTTATTAAAACCTTTTGAATTTGCTTGAAATTAAATACTTAGTCTTCAAAGGAAAAATAACTTAGGCAGATTTTTTAAAAATCTTGTAAGAAATTCTTTAAGAATTTTTAATTTAAATAATTTTTTATAAACGACACAATTCTCATTATAAATGACTTAGCAGATACAAACTTTTAATTCACTTTCTTTCCTCAAAACTTTTTCTATTTTATAAATTTATAATTCCCAAGCATTGCCCCACAAATGACCTTTTTTGATTTAGTTCAATTAATTTTTAATACCACTATTTTTACGACACAATAGAAAATTTATAGGAAAAAAGAACAAAAAAAATAGCATGTCATACAAAAGGTAATTGGCAAGTACAAGTGATAAAACAATTTTATTTTTATTTTAATTTTTTTTGAGATTCTATAAGAAGTGAATATTTTTAAATCCTATACAAAAATAATAATTTTTTTAAATGATACCAGATTTAGTTTTGTAAAACCTATGAAAATAATGCATAAAATTTGCACAAGTAATTTGTTTCGAATTTTCATTGACACTTATCTATGATATTGCCTACCAAAAGTTTTGAAAACGTTAAATCAAACTCAAGAAAGAAGCAGAAAGGTCTTTAAACGAAGTTAAATTCTCATTTAAAATGGATTTACTCGCAGTTTTAATGAGTTTAGGAAAACAGCACAATTTTCGATTTACTTTTATTAACCAAAACCGATTAAGCTTGGTTTAACAATTAAAATCAATTATTTAAACTCAAATTGTTAAAATTTCCCGCCATTTTCGATTTCTCAATATAAACTTTAAATTCTCGTTTTTCAAGTGTAAAGTAAAGTAAATCTACTTAATGGCTATTCAAATCATGGCACAAGTTTAATTTGCACAATTTTTTTACTCTGAAATAATGGCGATAATACTAACAATAGATCTTTAGATAGTTTTATAAACACAAATTTCATATACCAAAGCTTTTAAAAAACAATAACAACAAAATTAAGCATTAAATAATTGCAAATTTTATGTAGAATGAAGGGTTGGGTACTTAAATGAACAAAGTAAGAGTGATAAGAAGGCAGAAAATCCTTTTCTAAGTCTGACAAGAAAGCATTTTTGCATAGCTGAATTTTTAAGGAAAGTTTTCAATCATAAAGCCACAATGTAAATTAACTTTGGTGGTAAATCTTGAAATTTTGTATGATTCGATCAAAGTCAGGTTGAAAATTCCAAGGTTGTATAAATTATGTACAAAGTCATTTATGAATTTTAAAATTGAACTTGAATTATTTAAATGTTTTCAAACGATGGAAATTCTGACATTATTTACTAAGCATCTAGTCCAAAAGTAGTCCTTGTAATTCGGCAGCTATTTTATTTGATTTTGAACTTTTAACTAGATCTCAAAAAAAAAGAAGGATTTCAAATTTTTTGATCAAAGAAAACTTCATAATTATTATACAACTTACGTTGGTTAAGGGTGCGGAACTGATCAAGATGATCAAAAATGTTTTAATTGTAATTTTCTGATCTGTGCTTTGAGTTATTACGAACTATAAATTGATTCATAATCATCAGTCAGGACATCAATTTTTCTATTATTCTGTTTACTTGCATGCAAGGAACGACATATAATTAAAGTTATTATGAACTTGCAATATGTCATTGTGGCAATTTTCATAGATTATAGTTCATATTTACTTAATGCATAACAATCAGTGCTTATAAATCAATTTCACCAGATTTTATTATATTAATGAACGACTTTCTTTAACTGCAAACAGAAATCTCGCAGAAATAAATCATACAAATTTCAAATTCACTTGCTCCAAAAAAGCTTTAATCTAAATTTATAAATAAATATATTGTGCATATCTATAGAATAGTGAAATTAAACTAAACTCGAAATATTAAAAACTTTCGACATAAGATCCAGTCATTTGATTGATTTTTCTCAATATTTGTGTCGTTGTCTGAAGTATTGGCCTATGTTAGGTACTTCGATGCATGCTATCTCCTCCTTATGATAAGAATCTAGAAACAGTCACCTGTTAAAGGCATGCAAATGAAAAAGACATAAAAGCTAATGCAAAAATGCTTTAATGAGGATTTTCTTGCTAGTCATTGGCTTAAATAATAAACGTGTTGAGCACAAAAGACATGAAAAAAAAATTATAATCAATGGTAATAATAATTAATTAAACTCAATGAATGATATTACTGCATCATAATTTAAATAGTCTTTAGTTGGATATAAATCTCTAGAAGTGCATTAATTTATGCTAATAAAAAATCAAATTAAAATGTAAAAGAATTGAATGATGAATGAATGAAACAAATTTAGTTTAAAAAAATCCTTTCTCGAGTCCCGGTGTTTCCTGTGATAAAGAAATAAAAAAAACATTAAGTTCATTTTTGATATTAAAGAACGCAATTACGTAGTTGATGTAGACTTTATGTTTAACATTTTATGACTTTAATTTTGATTTGTGCTAGCAAAAAAAGAAAAAAAGGAACTTAGTCTCGAATTTTTGAAAGAAAAATCTAATTTATTTGAGATTTAATAATAATCGATAGAGAAACTGGGAAAAAAATATGGAGCTTAGTAGAGCTATATACTGTCTGCCATTGACAATTACAAAATTACGATGTAAAATAATATCATTTTGGATAAAATTGCAAAAATAAAATTGAAATTAAGATTAAGGAATCAAATATTGTTTAATTTATTTTATTTCAGCTATATTCAGCTTGTCTCTAAGTTAGTGTTGTCTTATTGATCGTTATTTTTATAGAATAAATCATAGAAATTTTTTAAAAATTCTTCATCATGCAATCCTAAGTGCTGAATCACCTTTGACCTGCAAGTGCTGATAAGGAGCAGTTTTTGAGCATTTTTACTCAAATCGATCATTTTAGTCTCATCTTTCGGTCCGATCGGACGTAAAAAATGTAAATTTTTTGAAATTTGCTAATTTTCATAATTTTTCTTCGAATTTTCTCGGAAAAATTACATCAAGTGATAAGTTTAAGTGTCAGTGTCTCAATTTTACATAGAATTACATCATTAACTTCACCAAAAGTGCCTAAAATTATGTGTAAGTTTAACAAGATCATGTGATCAGTGGAGAGAATAAGAAATGAATGAAATTTCATGAGATGACTGATAAGGATTGACTCATGTCAAATCGATTCTGTGAAAATATAATTTGTGATGATGACGAGTTAAAATTCTAGATCTGAACTTAATGATTTATACATATTGAAATGAACACAAAGAAATCCTTGACTAGATTGAAAGTTTGATCAGCAGTTTTGGATGATCATTATATTATAATTGTTTTTCGTGCGACGAAAGGACATTTAAAGATCTAGAATTAGTTTCATCCTATTTAGATTATTGAAGATTTACTAAAGTCGATAAAACTACATAACTATATCAGGATCAATTTAGGTGATATTTAAACACCTAAAATAGCTTAATTTGATTAAAATTCAAATAGTGCCAACATAATAATTAAAACAATTTGCATAAAAACTGAGAAAGCAAGCCATGAAATCAAAAATTAATGATGAGTGCAAAAACGGAATCAAAATTAAGTAGATTTCTATCAATTTTTAAAGTTTTATAACCTATAAACTGCTGTTTTCAAACAAAAGAAGCTTAGAATCTTTATTGTAGCATAAATTTTTGTTAATCAACGAAAGTTTCTCTTTTGGACTCTGACGCTTAAAAGAATCTGATTCTGAAGCTGTCACTTGATTAGGAAAAGGCTCCTAGTATTGTTATCAAGTCAATAAATCAGGGGCGTAGCCAGGAATTTGAAGAGGGGGGGGGGGGGGGGGGGGGGGGGGTTCAAAAAAATTTGAATGGGGGGGGGGGGGTATTTTTGTGATTTTTTCATAAAAACCCTAGCAAAATAAAGAAATTTCTGTTTGCGTTGGGGGATTTGTCCCCCAAATACCCCCCACCCCCCTGGCTACGCGCCTGCAATAAATCATATCTCAAGAGGAAACCCTAGAAAAATTCATCATCATTACAAAAACTTCGTAATCCATATTTTTTGTTCACATACGAAAGGACAATGACTGAAAATGACTCAAGTTTAATAACAATGTGTTAAACAAAATAAACAAGCTACGAGATTGATTATTTATTATCTTCTTCTTTTTCGTATGACAAATATTGTAGATTCACATGAGTAAACATACAAATACAAAAAAATAGAAAAGAAATACCGATAATGAGCATGTTAAGTGTCATGAGAAGTAAACTCAAAATGCTTTTCGTCACGTTTTGTTTGTTGATAATATTTACGAGCCGTATCAGCGTTCATGCGATAAGTAAGTAAAAAAAAATATTAATTAAGCACAGATGATGATTAAAACAAATCATTTAATTGACCTCAATAGATCCATTAAAAGATCCAACAGTGTGCGGAATTCCGGCGTGCGACATTGATAATGAAAATGAAAAGTTTCATTATCTCCCTAATACTGTTTACAAATATTTATATGAATCATCATTCCAAACAATGTTTGACGGAACTGATAGTAATGATCCTGCATCGGAATTACATATAAGTGCAACTATAGAGCTTTCATTCCCGTCGAAATGTCAAGGATTATTGAAAGTCTCGTCAGCACAACTGAAATATTTTAATTTAACTGTGTATAATGAAGTTCATAAGTCCGGAGATTATGAATATGAGAATTCACAGGAACAGGAAGAAATCATTAAACATGATGAAAATAGTCAAGTAGATGCAAAAGATGTCCTACATACAAGATCATCTGACTTTAATAGAGATGTTGAGAAATTTGCAGTAAGATTTGATTTCCGTGATGGTCTTATACAGGAAATATGTCCTGATAATGATGAATCAGTGTGGGTGACAAATTTCAAACGAGGAGTGCTGTCTGCTCTCCAAAACACTATGACTCGACTTGATTTGGATCAAAAGTCAAACGAGATTGATGTATCAGGAAAATGTGATGTAAAATATGAATTTGTTGGAGCTGTGAGCACAAGCATCAAAATTAACAAGACCAAAGATATTTCGTCGTGTCAAAATCGTAACAAATTCAAATCAATTATTCAAACAACACCTTATGAATTTAGAAAGGTATCGCATTCCTCGACATGAATTTATAAATATTATTTACATAAAAATTACTTTATCATTTTTCTTTCAGAGTGGAATATCCTGGTGGCCCATTTATAATTCATCAAGTTATTGTGAAGTATGTACTTAATTAATTAGATTCATGTAGAGTTCAGTCTTGAAAGATTTTTCCTATGTTTACAGCTTTCAATTGATAATTATGTTTACAATAATATTGAATGTCACGAACGTCATGTTTTGATTCCATTTTCTAATGAGTACAATGGTGCTGTTTCTAAAAGTTATATGAGAATGAAATTAATTGGTGAACATAATTCAACTAGTAATGAAGGTAGGAAAGTTTAAGTTTATCTAACGCGTGTATCTGGAAGAGAGGGGGGATTAACGCAAAGGAAAACAGCCTGATTAGAAATTCCTATCGCATTTCCTTCTTTCCTCCTGAATACACCCCAAAGTTAATTACAAGATCATTAACAGTTAATAATCTAATTAACCTTTCACCAGACGTGTACATCGAAACAAGAAGAACACTCCTTTATGACCATTCAGTGTCGCCTAAACCCGTACATAATGATATAAAGCTGTCGAGAGAATATTTGAGACAAATGTGTACCCTCGGATTCCCAAACATTCAACGAGAATTTCCAGATAAATTTGTCAAATTTTTGACTGCTACAAAGCAGTTAAGTGAAAAAGGATTGACTCAGTTATTAGCTCGTGCTGGTGGAATTTGTAAGAATGGACGAAAGCATGTACTTGAAAGTTTGCCATACATTGAAAGCTCTGCATCTGTAGAAATAATGAAGAATATATTGACAGGAAAAATCAAATCAAAGGAACTGACGAATGAAATAAAAGAATCTTGGATGATATCAATGTTTTATTTGCCACGACCGGACAGTAAAATCATCGAGACAATGTTCAGTTTGATTCAGTTTTATGAGCAAGAACCAAATCCAATGTATATTCTCATTCCATCATCTGTAGCACATACATACTGTGAAAATCAGCACAACTGCTTGGAAAACTATGTGATACAGAACATTATCAAGTACCTTGAAAAAATGGTCACCAATAACATTGCTCGTGATCTAACAGACAAATCGATTTATGAGAAACTACTCGTTGCAATGAAAGGTTTAGGAAATATCGGAATATTCTCTGACGACTTGGAAAAGGAAATGCTGAGCATTATAATTGATGAGTCATATAGCGACGATGTCAAGCTTCAAGCAATTCAATTATTTAGGAAAACAGACTGTGAAAATACTCGAGATTATTTCAAGGATATTTACAAGAATTTCACACAGTCAGTGGAAGTTCGTATTGCTTCATATTTACAAATGATGAAGTGCCCATCATACTTGACAATTAAAAATGTCAAATCATTTTTGAAATATGAGGAGCAAGTGAATCAAGTGGGCTCATTTGTCTGGTCGCATTTGATGAATGTAGCAAAAACATCATCTCCACAAAAAATTGAACTGCAAGCTTTGTTGGGTAAATTGATATGACTTCAGTTTTTATTTATGTAATCACTAATAAGTTTATTTTTGAATTTACAGTCGATGAAGATCAAATCAATGACAAATTTCGAATGGATTTCCGTAAATTCTCAAAGAACTATGAACAAAGTTTGTTTTTCGATGAATATAATTTTGGCATAACTGGTGAATCGAATGTAATTTTTGGAACTGAATCTTACATCCCAAGATCAATATCATTCAACGGAACTGTCAATCTGTTTGGAGGATCTATGAATCCTTTTGAATTTAACATAAGACTACAAGGGTTAGAGAACTACATAGAATCAATTTTTGGAATCGATGCACCTTTAAATTTTGAGAAGCTTGTTCAGAACTTCAAGTTTATCTACGATAAGGTGAAAAGTTTTATTGACATTGACGAAGGTAAGGTTCTTATTATACATTTTTAAAATGACCAACATCACATCTTTCTACAGATATCATCGGTGCCATCCTGAGAACACGACGATCAACAGACAATCAAATAGAAGGATTTGCTTTCAAGCCAAATTATGAATTTAACAAGCCAAAAGGATATTTTGAGCATAAAATTTTCGGAAACGATATCAACTTCCATCGATTTGAAGGATTAGATGAACTTAGTGATTTAATAAAGAAGTTGGTGCCAATTGAAAGAGTCAAAAATATTTTTTCAAACAGAAAGGAAGTCTTTATTGACAGTGGAACATTTGTCGATGTTTCATACACAGTTCCGTCATCAACTGGTTTTCCATTAGTTCTTAATGGTTTTGGTGCTTACTCATTGGACATCACTTACTTTGCATCAATTAATAATGACAAAGTTTGGGATACTAAAATGCTTGATTTCACTGGAAAATTAAGACCTAGCTTGTCAGTGGAGCTGAATGCAAATATGCAAATGGATTTATTCTACAGCACAACAGAAGTGAAATTCAAGTCAAATGTGTATTCAAATTATGCACTGGAATCTAATTTGAAAATCAAGGACTATACGCATGCATCATTAAAAGTCGAAGTTCCACAAGATCGAAATGACATTTTCAGTATAAGAACAGAACTTATAAGCAAAATTGAAGGACGAGATAGTTTTTTGAACGGTATCAATAATCGATTTGTCAACTCTTCCTGTACTTGGCCAACAGTTGATGAAACGGTAGGATTGAAGATGTGCATTGATTACAGTTTACCGGATGTAAGTGATCAATCAAAAAATTATCCAAGTTTGATTCTAAGTGGACCGATTATCTTTGATATACATCTTGACAAAGCAGATCTGAGTGCCAAAATATTTACATTCGACTATAACTGGAAAGCAGCGAAAGATAAATCGGAAGGATCTTTAATTTTTGAAACACCAAATTCGAAAATTCCTCGCAAATTATCAGCAATAGTATTGATGAATCCAACAGATTCCAATTTTACAATGAAGCTTGTGAATGGTAAAAATATTCAGAAATTCTTGGGACTATACAAGAACACTCCTGAGTTAAGCTCATTAGATTTTTCAATTTCTCAAAATGGACAAAAACATTTGCAGCTTGAAATGAGCATGGATCGAGAAATTGAATCAAAATCAAGACGAAAGTTGATTCCACAATTTCTTCTTACTATTCAAGGACAAAAACTAGCTGGAATTAAAGGAATTATCGAAGTATTGGACAAATCAGACGTTCGTCAATATGATTTTGAGCTTAATTGTGAAACAAAGAAACTTCAATCTGGTGCTACTGGAACATTAACTTTAACTGATGTATCACTGAGGTTAAATACAGAATTACAATATAAGTTTGCAGGTCAGAAACAAGAGACTGTTGATATTTTAATGGAATTAGCAAACAGAAGTCAACGACTTACTGAATACATTGGATCTCTAAAGTTTGAATCTTCAGCTTACAAAAACTTCAACTTTTACTCAAATTCATCATTTATTTCTTCAATGGGACATGCAGAACTTCGAGTTGATTACAATAATGCACCTGATTTCGAGAATCCAGCTCATACACTCTCAACGAGAATTACATTAGCTAGAAATACTGATCTAGTATCGGAAACAACATTTGCTATTGAAATCACTCGACCTTTAAGTGATATTGATTTGAAATTCTATGTAAAGTATGATGAACTACATAAAAATGGAACAGAGCATACTGCAGTTGTTCTTGTTCGATACAGTACAAATAAGGAAATTGTGACAAAAGTTTCAGTTTTCGTACCTAAAGGAAATTTGTTTGGATTTGATGCGACATTTTTATTGACTGTCCCTGATTTGGGAACTTGCTCCTCGTCAATCAAAGTTCAAGAAAGAATGCAGAAGAACTATTTGATTGATGTTCAAGGAGAATGGTTTAGCAATGAAACAATAAAATTCCTAGGATCGTATCAAGATCGCACATCTAATGTCAAACAATTTTACAAAGTGAAAGCAATCGTCAGCAGTAATCAGTTTAATGACGTAAATGTTCTACTTCGATATTCTAGGGATGTACGGGAACTGAAAATTGACGTCAAAACTGAATATAATGATGCCAATTTTTCATTTATATTGGAATCTACTGAGCCTGAGCCTTTGGTATTGATTTTCAAAACGGAATTGAATTGGGGCGATAAGAAATTTTCAATAAACTCGAATTCGAGTTCAAAGGATATCGGCAGAACTAAAATTGAAATTCATTTGGATAGACTGCGCGATGTTCATGTTGAAATGTGGGGTTTGGCAAAGACATTTAGCAAAAATGTTGGAATTGAGTTCAAATGGGATGCAAATCGAGACCCAACGCAAAGATTTATATTCAGTTATGAAGTTGATAAACCTGAAGAGGATGTTTATGTTGGAAATATTATTATGAGCTATCCAGAACGAACAATCAATGGAGATGTTTACTTATCTAATAAAGGACCTTATACTGGAAAGATGAAAATTTCATGGAGCTTAGAAGAGATAATTGAAACCAGTTATTCTGTCGGTGTAGATTTTAAGGAATATAATAAATTATGGACTGTTGTTCAGATAAATACACCGTTTCCTGGCTGGAAGAGTAACAATATTAACGGAACTATTTTCCAACAAGGCAATCTGTTTTCTGCAAATCTCGGAACAATTTGGGCAGAGCATCAAAACATTGCATTAGAGTTCTTCAACGACTACCTTCTAAATGACAAGGAAATTTCATGCGAAATACGTGCTTCAGTTCAGAGTACATTAGCTGATATTCCTGCAATCATAGCGAACTTTAAATACAATCAAACGACTGATTTTCTTGATACAGTTATTCTGCTACAGCATAAGAATATAAAAAACAATTCAGAATTTCAAACTTTTTCCATGAAGTCTGACTGGAAGCGAACATACGATTTAACTTATAGAAACATTACGGGTAATGTGCGCTTTAGTAGTCCATATTCAAATTACACATCCGGTGCTTTGGTAACAAAATTCTCGTTAACAAAAGATAGATCTTTGTATGGAGTGATTGACATGGATATTGATAAAAGGGAATATGCATTCTCAGTTCAAGGATATTTGAAAAAGTTTTTCGATAACATGATATCATTCAATGTTTCTACACCAATTGAAACATTTCCATCTCTCCTTGGAAAATTTGGAATTGTTGAGCACAAAAAGTATTTCATTGCTGATTTAAAAACTCCAAATAAGTCACTTGGAATTGAAGTTTTGTTTGACTTTGTGTCAATAACAAATTTTGATATGAAATTCTATGCAGCTACTCCTCAACCATCTTTGGAGAAAATTCTAGCAATTGGAAAGATAAGAGACAACATTATGCATATAGAAGGTGCTTGGAATAAAGTTACTTTAGGATTCCGAAGAGTATCACATTTTACGGATGTTAGTGATTTTGAATATTCTTATCAAGTATTCACACCTCTGCAGAATTTCGAGAAAAATGGAATAATCATGAAGTTTATTGCTGACGATATACAGAACTTTGATGTTGAAGCTTCGTTTAAATTAGGAAAACACAAGCTTGGCATTAAAGGTTTTGGTGAACCGAAGAAACAGTTAATTACACAATTGGGATTACAGAAAGCATCATACATACGAGAAGATTTTACATCGACTGATGAACTTGATAGTGATGAAAATGATGAGACAAAGGTTGATATAGACTTGGATAAATATTATAGCTTATCAGGAAACTTTGAGATTTGCACTATTGTTTGGAGTCCAATCACTGGTTCTTACGATATTCAACAAATTGATGAAACTTATCACACTGAAGCATCAATATTCATTCCAAAAGGAGTCGTGACAGTTTCAAATAAACTTATCGTAAAATCCACAACAGATTTCATGAATCGTCTTAAAATCGATACTCCTATACAGCAATACCAATCTGTAAATTCAAATTTCAAACTAAAAGTCATAAGCGAAGGAGGAATAACAGCTAGATTTGATGTAGGAATCAAGAACAAAGCGAAATGGAAGAATTATGGCTTTAAATTGAATTATGCATTACCAAAGTCTTCGCAATCTAGAATACATGACGTGTCATTAATAATTCTGTATCCATTGATGAATACATCAAAAATTAATGTAAATACAAGACTAGAACTATCCAAGAAGGGTTTGAAACAAGCCAACTTTACACTTGATGGATTTAATACTCGATTAGACATGTCAGGATTTTTTGATGTAATATTTTGGTTTTTATAATTAGGTAGAATATTTTATTAATTTTTATGTTAACCCCTTATTTTCCAGAAAAACGATAAGAACTTTGACTCAGGCTTTAATGTGAAGCTTAACTCGCCTATTTTGAACAATTATGTTTTGAGTTCATATGCACAAAAAACAACCGTACTAAAAGACAATCAAATTAATGTCGGCTTTTTATATATCGATGATGGAATTGAAAATAAATTCGATACTGATTTGTTCTATCGATTAGACTCAACTCATGTTATTGACGGTTATTTATCAGTCACATCAAATATATTCCCTGTTGAAAAATTCAACACGTCAGTCTACATATCAGAAGGTATTCGACCTAAATTTGATGTTCAAATACAATACGGACGTGAACATGAAACTATGAATCAGATGAAGTTTTTGATAAGTAAAAATGGAAACGCATTTGAAGGGGAAGCTCTTACGCCATTTAAAGAACTGAAGACAATAAGTTTTGTTGGTAATTTAATTGAAGGTTCACAACCGGGAGCATATAAAGCCAGAGGAAAACTTTTCAAAGATGCTGTAAATTATGATTTTGAGGGTGATGTTGTTTTGCAAAGGAACTTCCCTCATCATGCTGACTTGATATTCACAAATGAAAATGGTCAATCCAAGCTCAATTATATCATCTCAGTCGATGACTTTAAAAGATCAATTAAAGCAAATTTGTCAAAAGAGAATGACTTTGTGAACTTTGAAAGTGAACTTTTTGTTCAAGACTTGCTAGATTGGGCTTATAACATCAAAGTTATTTCATCTCAAAAAGACATAAATGAACTAAAACTTTCTACATCGCTTACACCGATTCCGAAAAATCAATATGAAGCATCATTTGAAATGACGACGCCGTGGAGAGAATATTCTGTTGACAAAATAAATGTATCATCTGTGGTAAATCTGAACCCAGCAGATGGAAGTGCAAAGTTATTTTATGTCGTATCACAACATTCTGGGAATAGTCAATATTCATGGAAGTGGATGGATAAACAGCAGAAACAGAATTATGAATTGAAACTTTTAGTAAAATCAAATGACACTGGAAAGCACTTCAACACAGAATTTTCTTTCGTCAATCCACAAAAAGGTCCTGCAGATGTGTCATTTTTGGTTGATATAAATTCTTTATGGAAGTAAGTATAAAATTGTCTTAAATAACTTTAATTAATTAATTAAATCATTCATTGTTCAATACAGACTAAGCACTGCCGCTAAGTACAACCTTATTAAAGATCAATCAGCTAATATACAAGATATGTCAATTGTTTATGACTTGAATCTTCCGAAACCAATTGAAAGCAATCATAAAATCGAGGCACGCTACAAAGGAAATAATTTCCCTCCTCAACTTAAAGAGAAATCAAACACTGACTGGTATATAACCTATTCAAATCAAGCATTGAATGCTAAAATGAAGTTTAAAGGCGCTATTGATTCTTATTCGAATATGACCAATGAGATAAATTTGGAATGGGGTGATTCAAATGAAAAGAATCAAATTGGAAGTGACTTTACTGTTTCGAAAAAGAATGACAAAACTTTTTACAAATGGGAACTAAAAACTCCATCTTATAAGGATGAAAAAACACTGGTAATAAATGCTAACTATGCTAAGCAAGATATCTTCAAAGTCATACATACAGACATCAATTATCCAGAATCAAAACAAATTACAATTGGTGATGTGCTATTTACTGACATGCAAAACACAAAAGGAGCAATCAACACATCTCTTCCAATATTTAACGTGACATGGTTTAACTTTGATTTCGATTTTGACAGTCAGGATAGCGAGACAACGAAATTCATAAAAGCTACATGGCCAGATAATCATGCTTTAATTGATTCCAAAAGCACTTATTTAGAAGCAGGAAAACATAAGGAGTGGAAGGGAACAATTAAGGCTGAAATTCCTTTGCAATCTAAGCACAACATTCAAGTGATTTATGGATTAGAGGTGTGGCTGAATATTTTTTTTATTGCTGAATTTTTGTTTATTAAATATTTCATGCATTACAGGAAAAACCTTTAATAACAACTGGTGATGCTACAGTGGATTACAACACAAGAAATGTCCTTAACAGCCACTATACATGCAAAACAGAACGAATTTCTGCGAACCATAATAAAGAAATTATTGATTTAAGCTTAGAGAATGAAAAACGACCACTTGGTATCCACTATACACACGAGATGAATAAAAATCCAAATGAAAAACTCGATTATGTAAGTTAAGCTGTGTTGTATGGAAATTTAATTGCTTAAACTAATATTTTTATAGAGCATGAAACGACTCGAATTCTTCGATTTGAGTAAAGAGAACAATGTTGTAAGGTTCAACATTACAAGCGAATTTACGGTTGAAATACGAGATAATAAGCAGAAATACAAATTTGTTGCTATTCATCCAAACCGAACAATAACATGGACATCCGATTATACGTCACTGACATCAAGCACGCAACAAAGTTCTAAAATTGAATTGTCAGAAGATATTTGGCTAGAATATGATTTTAATTTATCGAACTTGACAGCAAGAGATGAAGATGGACAGCAAGTCAGTTTTGCAATATCATATCCTGGAAGAAAAGTTACTGCTCGTGCAAATTATGAAACTAAATCAGATTCCATTAAGACTAATGTAAATTTACAATGGGATAAGAAAGAGAACGATGAAAATAACAATCAGAATACTGAGGATGACGAGGAGGAAGAATCACCAGAATTTAAAACAGTTGAGGGATTTTTCCAATGGAAGGATCTTTCAAACTCATCAAGTGATAATCACCAATTCGTCATGTTTGCATTGAAACATCCAAAATTCGAAAAAGATGTTACAGTTCAAGGAAGTTATTTCAGAAACAAGGAAATTCTTGGAAAAATTGAAGTTGATGTTGATTACACTGAGGAAGAAAGTCATCACGCTAAGTTTACTTCTATAATTGAAAACCTAAGTGATAAAGTTGGATATAAGAACTTCACAATTCATGTTAATGGAGATCATGATGCTTCTGATCTTCATTTATTCCTTGATGGATCTTTGGGACTTCAACAAAATTACTATAAAATGGAAGCCAATGCAAATTATAAGAGAGGATATCTGCCTGAGATGGAACTTGAACTTTTAAGCTTCATTGATTTAAATCAGAAAGAAATAAAGTTTTATGTAAGTATATTTGAAAGTTTTGAAGATCTTTAAAATTACAAAATCATTTTTCTCACAGCGTCACACACCAAATAAGGACATCGACCTTTATACAATTGTAAAATCCAATTTCCCAATATATACTATAGATGGAATTTATATAGATAGTCCTGATTATGAAATGGCTGGAAATTTCATAATAGATTTAAAGAAGAAGACTGTTAATAGTGATGTTAAGCTTTCAGCCGATGAGACGCAAAAGTTCCAAATTCGAGGAATAATCCCTGATACCAGAAGTGCAACTTTAAACATATGGAGAGATTATGATGACATCAGAATTGACGATATGTCTTACTTCATTCAAATGAATCATTCAAGGCTGATAACTAGTAAGCTGTTATGGAGACCAAAACTGAAGAAGGAATTAAAAACAAACATAAAGAACTTTATGGTTTTAAGGTATCTTGCAATAGCTGAAGAAATTGAATATTGGGTGAAAACTTACTACACTGAAACTAAAGATACAATCACTGGAGTTTTTGCTGAAACTGAACAATACTTGATTCCATTCCGTGAAGATCTGGCTGCTTTGAAGGATATCGACGAAGATTTATTGAAATTCAAGAACTTCTTGAATGAATCTTATTATAATGATGACTTTTATGTTCAGTCTTTGATGAACTACACATTTACTGTCCTTGATGAGTTGTCGATTACTAATCATATTACAGACATTCCTAAAATATTTAAGGAGATTTGGGAAGCTTTAGGTGAATCAAGTGATGCTTTTAAGAAGTCGATTTTCTGGATCATTAACTTGGTAAGCAATTAAAAACAACAACAACAACCAATTTTCAAGATTCCTTAATATTATATTATTGTTTAATGTTTAGATGAAAACATCATACAAGGACACAGTTGATACATTCAACAAACTCGTTCATGGCAGTCTTACAGACTATGTTACTCAGTTCCTCAATAATATCATTGAGAATTATGATCGATTCGTTAAGAACCTACACATTACATTTATGAACTCTATTGAGGCAATGTGGGATAATATGGCACAAGCACTGTCAAATTATTGGAACAGAATCTTAGAAAGTATAGAACCTCAAATTCTAAGAAGTATTCATTATGTCGAAACCACTTTATGGTCTGTGAGTGCGGAGATTTTCGGTATGTATTGAATCCTCTCCTTAAGCTTAATAATAGCTGATTTAAATCATATTTCTTCAACAGATTTTATGTACAACCGAACAAATGAGTTCATGGAATCTCCATACTTTGTGAAGGTTTCGAATATTACACATGACTTGGATGTTCTCTATCAAGATATCCAAAGAAACGACATGTTTACCAACTTTAAGAAGTACTCGACAATCATGTATAAATTCTTAAAAGAGAAAATCCTTCGTGTTATGCCATTTGGAAAAGAAGTAAGGATCATCTCAGAAGACATATCTGTTGCATACAAGGAAATCAGACAAATTGAGTTTGTAAAGGAATACTTTGATCATCTTGATGAAATTGAGGCAAACATACGATGGTTAATTAATGAATTCCAGCTAGAGAAACGACTAGGAGCTCTATTTGAGATCCTTAAAAAGAAATTGAACAGGATAACACAGAGTGCCTTAGAGACTGAAGACATATACCGAGAAGCGAAGACAAAGTTCATTTTTGATCCACATACAGGAGTAATTGAATGGGAACAAAAGCTTCCAGTAGCTTGGCATGCATTTAATGAGACACCACAGTTTGAGGAAATTCCAGAATATAAGTTCTTCCTTGATACACAGGATTTCCTATTTACCAGTAAAAACTCATCATTCAACTTCTTTTATGGACTTATGTTAAGTGAACCACAAAACTTCGTTCCACCATTTAAATCATATGCTCTGCTTATAGGATCAAGACACATCTTTACATATGATAAATCAAACATCGAAATCAATGCCACTGAATTTGGTGAATATTCAACAAACTCTGAAGCTTTAAATGATCAATGTTCTTATTTGCTTGCACATGACTTTGTTGATGAACAATTCTCAATTATACTTAAGCCAGCATCAATAACAGAGAAAGATCAAAAGTTCATGTCCAAATCTCTCTTGATAAAGACAAAGACTTCTAAGGTTGAAATTGAACTTGGAAATCCTGAAGGTGAAATTAAAGTTGGAGATAGATTAATGACAATATTGCCAAAACAAAAAGGAGATATGCTTGTTACTCGAGATCATAATGTTGTTACTGTAAAATCTAGGAAAGGCTTTGCAGTCACTTGCAATTTAGAGTTTGATGTATGTCTGATAGAATTGAGTGGTTGGTATTTCGGTAAGATTGGAGGTATTCTCGGAACTATGAACAATGAAAACTTTGATGACCTTACAAAATCAGATAATGAAGTGACTGATGACCAAAATGAATTTATTGAGAGTTGGAGAACGACTAAAGAATGCAATAGCATTGGAGGTTCTCAAGCTGGAAACTCTAGTGATCTTTATGAGGACCTTCAAGAGAAATGCAATCTGTTCTTCAAGCTTAAAACTTCATATGTTGCAAGTTGCTTTAGTGTTATTGATCCAACTGCATTTTATGACATGTGCCTTAACTTGGGAACCTTACCAAGGTACCAAATATCTACTAAAAGCATTGAAAAAGCTGCTTGCACTTCCGTAATTTCTTACATTGAAGCCTGTTCGATTCAAAATATTCCGCTAAGAATTCCTGATGCCTGTATTTAGTAAGTCTTGTTTTGTAAATTTTAAATATTTTAATTAAATTTATTTTGGTCCATTGCAGCTGTAACTTACCTAATAATACTCACGTGACTGAAGGAACTTTTGTAAAGCTTAAGGATGAATCATTTAAGCCAACAGCTGATATAGTTTTTCTAGCTGAAGCTAATGACTGTAATACAGACACTTTTAAGAAAAGCATACTAAGAACTTTAGTTTCTTCAATAACAACGGAGTTTAAGCATAATTCAATCAACGATGTCCAATTTGCCCTCATGTCATTTGGTGGATCAAATGAGTTTACGCACCCAGAAATCGTTACTTCCAATGGAAAAATCTTTACAACTGCTCAAGATATTTATTCATATTTTGATCACATTAAAGCTAGCAATCAAAGCTCAATGGATGTTCTTACAGCTATTACAAAAGCATCAAAGCTTATTTTCAGGCCAGGGGCTTTAAAAATTTTCGTACTTTCGTTGTGTGGGAATTGTGAGATTGACTCACTTAAGGTAAAGTAGCTTAAAATGTTATTGAACTTTAATACTTAATACTTTATCCATCAATAGTTCGACTTCAAATCAATTGGCCAACTGCTGCGTGAAAATGATATCATTCTGCATATCCTGTCAAATGAAGCTATAAATTCCAAGAAGATATTAGGAATTGATAATACAAAAGCTTATCTAAGAAAAGATCAAACAAAACTTACAGGAGATGAAAAATTAAGGAAGACTGTCAAAATTCCAAAAGCTATAAAAGAATGTGAATCTCTAACATATGAAACAGAAGGCTCAATATTTTTAACTGGAGGTAGATCAAACGTGAATGAGTTGAAGATATTGGCTAGTGTCTTTGCTAAGAGAATCGCTAATGTTCATGTCAAACCTTGTCATATATGCGAATGTGAAGGACACAACTCTGGAACAGCTTATCTTACTTGTGTGAGCTGTGAAAATTTACCATTTAAGGACATTGAAGTAAGTTGATAATTTTTAAATTGTGCTTAAGTTAAACTAATAGTTTTCTAATTTTCTAGAGCATGAATGAATACGACGGACTTGATTTAGGTGATGCGAGCGACTATGACGATGAAAACAGCTAAACATAAAGGAAATGATTAATTTAAGGTATTTTTAATTAATTTTTTATAAATTTATTTCTCAATAGCTTTTAAACATGTTGCAAATAAACATATCTGTCAGCTATCTTCCTATATGCTTGAATTGTTTTTGTATTCATTTTTACATCAATCAGTTGCTTATTTATAGATTCGCTTCTTTTTATGTTGCGTCCAATTCTTCTACCCACAATTGTTAAATCAGCATAATTCTCCTGTTTTGGCATTTCTTGGGAATAAATAAGTTCAAAATCTCCTGTATAGGCACTTGAGTCTCTTGAATGATCCACTACGACTAGAAATATATGATTTTTAATTAATGGAGATTGGATGATTAGAATTTGTGTAACATGCCTTTAATCACATCATCCAGAAGCTTGTTTGTTATCATTTCGACTACAGAATTTGAGAAAAACAACGCAGGAACAGAATTGACTTCAATCAATGACGTTTCATAGTCGTAAGTTATCTAAATCATATTTTAAATGAGCAGCATAAAAGAAGATGATTTATTGACGTAAATTACCATAAAGTCTGCTCCGTTTAGTTCAAAATTAAAGTTTTCAATATTCGTCACTTCCAGGCTAGGGATTATTACAGCAAGTAAAATTTTCTTAATTGCTGGATAAATTTTTGATTCCCACAGTCTCGGCTGCTCTATTGTTGCAAAATAATCAATCAATTGTCTCAATGTCCACATGTTTTCTTTTGCATAAGGCACAGCATCTTGTTCATTCATAAAATGCTTTTGTACAGCATAATTAGTAACATGAATGGACCTGTGAAGATCATTGAGCTTAAATCGTTTAGTTGCAAATTTCACATAACAATCTTTATACAGCCAGATATGCACAAATCCATTCTGTATTGATGTCATCAAGTAGATTCTAATGTCAAACTTTTTACCATGAATCAGCATTGGTCTCTCAATGTATTTTTGAACTAGGATTGTCTTGTAAGCATTTATGGATAGCATTTCACGAATTCTTTGAAAGTGATTCTCTAGAATTATGCCATTTCCACTAGAATTACCAAGAGGCTTGAATATCCAAGTATTATTATATCCATCATACTGTAAATGAGGCCAGCGATGCTCAATCTCGTCTGCACAAACTTTTATGTCAACTAGGTACTGCTGAATGATCAGGGGATCTACAAGCACGAATTTTCTATTTCCATTAATCATTTGGTGGATATAAGTGAGAATTTTCCGTTGATCCTTTGGGTATTTAGCACAAGCATCAAATATCCTTGACATGTCGATGTCTTCATGATCGTCAATTTTTAATAAAAGTTCGATTTTCTGTATTGTAAAGTCAATGGATTCTAAAGGAACATTTCCAGCGATTGAGAATAATTCAGAAAACTTTTCAACGGAACTAAGGAATTTGATGAAACCTATAAAAGCTGTTTGCCTATAATCCTCAAAAAATTCATCTTTTGATGCCTTATCATTGAGTATGTGAGTCCTTGGATAATAATTGAGTTCAGTAACGCCTTCAATACAATTCCAAGAGAAAGAATCTACGCAGTTCTTAAGTCCATCCTTGGTTGTAAAGTCATACATCCTTTGTCGAAAGATGGAATTAACAATATGCTTCTTAGCTTCATCAGTCTTAATTGGACGAAACTTCGGTTGCCAAATTAAATTAAAGTCTGTGTTCCTTAAAAGTGACGCGATTAACAGTCGTTCTGATGAAGGTGGGATGTACATCATTTGATTGTCAAGAACCTTTTCCAACCAGCCTCGATCGACTAGTCCTTTTCGAATGGCTTCATATCTTCCCATAATTATAAAAATTTTCTTTTCACTTTTTGCCTTTTTGACTTTTTCCTCAATGCTTTTCATGTTCAAATCTTGATGCTGTGTTAATTTTGCTGATCTAAATGCCATTTCGAAAGATGTTAATCCTTACTAGAAATTTTGATGCCAAAAATAATCTACACAAATGATGTTCTGAAGACTACTTCAATTAATAATTTTACTTCATAAACATTGCATTTATTTATTTTATTTCTCAATAATTATAATGAGCTAACATCGCGGCAGTGCCTTAACAATATCACAGGATGTAATATTTGTTATTATAATTATTCTACTTTTAAGTATCTCATTAAATCATTTAAGTTTATAAATCTTCGATTGGTTGATTGTAATATTGTGGGAAGCTTTTTAACATAACTTACAAAATCATTTGAATAAGGCTTAACAACAACTTTTTGGAATATATTACGGGATTTATGTGGACTACGGTATAATTTTGTCGGCTTAAATAATTTCTTGCTTTTCTTTGAATTTTTCTGCTTTGAACCTTCCTCATCATCATCATCGTCAGCTTCATTGGCTCCTTTATTATGAATTTTGAGCAGTTGTGGACGGCAGTATTTAGTCTTGAGTGGATTCAACATTTTTTCACCTTGAATAACAAGTTCTGTAATATTTTTAAGGGGGAAAAATTGACGTGGAGCATGAAGCGGTGGCATTATTTTCTTTCCATCGACATTAAGTTGAATTTTTTGGGTATGGGGTGGAGTCAGTCGAGCTATTTGACATTCATATATTAATTCAAACTCACCCGTTGGTGAGAATGGATCGTTTGCTAAGTCTATTACCACTGAAATGAAAAATAAGGTGAGATTATGAGGATTTTGAGTAGATATTAGGCATAACTTGGGAACTGTTCTAGGGATACAGCATTTCAATTCTAATTAGGATTCTATGTAATTATTAGAATAGATATGAGTGCTTGACGTCTCGAGAGAATGAAATCGAATTGACTACAAGCATATTGGCTCTGAAACTGGAATATGGATATAATAGACATTCTCGACGATATTTGTTAAAGAATAATGAATAGCAATCTAATTTAGCTATTTAGGTCAGACGTTAGTGTAGCTAGGACCATAAAATAAGACCAGATAAGAAATGAGAAAAGTTCTGTTTCTTAAAAACTCTTCAGAACGATTTTGATTCCTTAATACTCTTACCTTTAACTACATCTTCCATAACACGTGGACAAATATCACGCGTTGTCTTTGTTGTATAAGACAAATCTGGATTTCCATTAATCTCCAATAAAATAGGTTGAAAATCATTTCCGATCATTAAATCAGCTCCATTAAGTTCAAACGTGTTTTCTTCTAAATCAGTGTCTTCTAAACTCGCCAAAACTATTGCTAATAAATTCTTCTTAATTTGTGGATAAATCTTGTTTGGCCATTCATTCTGCTTTCCAATTGATCTCAAATATCTCTGGAACTCCTTTAATAGCCACATATTGTGTTCTGGAAGGCCATCATTTCGCTCACCATTTGCATAAAATCTTTGGATTGAGTTATTGGTTAAATGAACGGATTCATGTAAATTTTTTAATGAAAATTCTTGTGATGAAAATTTTATGTAGCAGTCCTTATAGCACCAAATGTTAACACTATTTTTAGTGACGACTGTGAGAAAATATTGACGAATGTCGAACTTTGTGTTGTGGACTAGCAATGGACGTTCTGGAATTGGATAAAGAAATAAGGTGTGACTAGCTTTGTTTCTAGAAATCTTTGGGGTCGTTCATAAATGATGTTTATCAATATTAAGTTGGACATCATTTTTGAAACATCCCTAATGAAATGATGGAACCTACTCAAAAATTACTATGATTCACAACTTACCGACATACTTCTGAACAATGTATTTATTTTCAGTATGTTTCAATACATGCTCAAATAGCTTCTCAATCTCCTTAAATAGAAGCACTCCAAATCCTCTCGAACGATTAATTGGCTTTAAAATCCAAATATTGTAATGTCCATCATATTTAGATTCAGGCCAATATATATTTATATCTGTTGCCATGAGCTGAATATTTGTCTTTAATTTGACCATGGAAACTTCATCGTAGAATTCAGGAAATTTAATTTTCTTTTCTTGATAAATCACTTGATGGACATCCTTCATTAATTCAGTAAATGTAACACTATGTGGTAATTTATCGAATCCAATATACAAGTCTTGCTTGATCTTTATGTATTTCTCCATTCTGCTTAAGGATATGAAAACTACTTCACTGGATATTGGTGCTGAGTCACTAAAAACATTATCGAAGTTATCATTAACAAATAATATGAAGCTTGCAATTAAAGAACGTCTGAATTCTTGTTGAAAGTATTCACGTTGGTATGGATCCATTAAGAGATAGGAACGTGGATAATTAAGTTCTGTTAAATCCTCAATTATGTGCCATTGAATATTCTCAGTTATATTATGCAGCCCTTCCTTAACAGTATAATCAAATGTCCTCATCCGATTGATGCGATTTCTATAAGGATTACTTCCTTTATATGAAATTCCATCAAAATGTTTTGGTTGCCAAATAAAATATGTTGGACTTGACTTGACAAGATGTGACAAAACTATACGTCTAGCATCATAATCACAAACTGTTTCACTTATCAGCTTTTCATTTACGGTACATTTATTTGCCTCAATATCAAGCAACTTCTCTATCCACCCCCTTTCAATCAAACTTTGTCTTATGATATCATATCCACCAATTATTGTGAAAATCTTTTTGTTGTTTACGGCTTCGCGTGCTCTTGTTTCAAGTTCCTTGAAGATTTCACAGTTCTTGTCATCGGTAAAGATTGGATTTTTAATAAAATCAATTTGCGGTTTCTTTCCTTCTTTGTGTTCCTTACTGCGTTGTTTCTTTGAACGAAACAGACGTTTCCTTTCCATCTTTTGACGTGCTAAACTATATCCTAGGGGGGTTGGAATAAAGTTATTAATTTGATGAACTAAGGCGTCTGAACTTAGGATTATTAATGTGGATAGGACAGGACTTCTCAACCCATGTTCCAGGACACAGTCTAATGTGTAGCTTAAACCTCCAAGTATGTTGCAAAATGCAAGACGACACTTCAAATTAAAACTAGAAAAGCGGTGATCCAAAAAGTTTGAGAACCACTGGATTAATGCAGTGTTTCTCAAAATTTCCTGGACTCAGAAAAGTAAATTCTTGTTTCATCATTTTGTGCAACAAGAGCTGCTGCTATAGACAACTAGGAGTAGTGTTCCGCGGAACAAGATTGAGAATCACTGGATTTAAGGATCAATAAGAAAAGTTTAGAGGCTATTATTTTAAATCCAGATTGAATGGAATCAGAGTTCAGACACCTTTAGAAAAAAATCAAAACTTACCTTCTATGTCGATAATATTAGGCAATTCCAAGTCCGACTCAGTATCCCGTTCGTCAGAGCTATCAATATCTAGTTCGTTGTTATATACAGTCATTTTAATTTATGATTTGTAAATGGATTTGTTTTCTTATTTTATAAAGAATAATATAAGAAAGGTCAAAAAATAGATGAAAATGATGGCATGCGATGAGATTTATCAACTTTTGCATTACTGAATATAGATACTTTTTTGCAAAAATGATGGGTAAATGATGATTAAAAAGGATAGTAGGTAAAGAGTAATAATTCAACTAGTTAATATTATCAAAAATGAGATCAAGTCATTTGTGAACTTTCCGGTTTTCTCGTCGTTGATGATTTTACAGATTCACATTTTACTACGTCTGATCGTTTAGACTTTTTTCGTGTCATAGATGAGGCACTTTTCTTTACAGTCTTATTCGTACTAGTTGCATTTGATGAGACTGCATTGGTGGAATTGTGTGAAATTTTATTATTATTAATTAGATCATATTTAATTGTAATATTATTAGATTGTTCTACAATGCTATTGGATAAGTCGTCAAGAACAACTTCTGTCTTTTGAGCATCACTATATTTTCCGACATTATGTCCAACAGCACCACAATAAATAGTTTGTGCACTCTTTTTGAAAATTTTACTTGTATCATTATGGTTAATAGTTTTAATAATGTTATTATTATTGTGATTTTTACGTTTGTTCTCGTTAAGTTCGTCTTCTTCGTTTTCAGAAGTTTTGTCGTTGTCTGAATGTAAAATATCAGTTTTATGTTTCTTTAAGTTTTCTTGTATACTATTTTCACTTAGCGTCTTTTTGCTGGACGACATGTGATTTCCATTAATCATTATCGATGGTGAAGATGGAGATAGATGTGACTGTGATATAGCTCGCTCAAAATCAGCCTCTTGTTGGATTGGCTTCTCATCTTGTGAATTCAAGTTGATCGTCGATGTGGATACAGATTTTATCAATGGAGGTGGCATTAAGTTTGATGTCAGGTCAAGATGCTTGCTACCGATACATAAAATTGACTTTTCCTCATTCGTGCATTCATCTTCCTGCTCATCATTCACGAGTAATGGTGATTTGACTTTTCTTATTGGCTCATCCTTGTACTCATTGATTTTTAAGTTTTTTGTTATGCATGAAACTTTTGTAACTTCACCGTTTACGTTGTAAATGTTGAATGCTGATTTACTGAAGCTTGGCTTCCTGTAAAGCGTTGATGAACGAATTTTCCGTCGAATCATTTCTCGCTCACGATCTAGGCGGGATTTGAAGTTTATGCACTGCATGAAGTCCATTATCTAAAATATTATTAGAATTAGGTTGATTCTAGTGCAGTGTTGTCCAACCTTTTTTGAGACACGGCACCATTTTTGACCAAAGTCACACACAGAATACGGCTCGCGTCATTTCCAAAAAATTGCTACCGTATACCAGTGTGCCGCGGCACACAGTTTGGACAACACTGTTTTAGTGACTAAGCTAGTCTTATGTATCTACTCTAGTTTACTCTCTTTCTCTGGATACTCACCGTTGGACCTGCAGCAACACTTCTCCTTATCCTATTCGAAGATGAAGCTAGTCTAGCCAGAGTATAAATCGACTGGATAGATTTATTTTCCGTCCGTTCACAGCGAGGCTCAACTTTCTTTGACATCTTGGGAACAATCCGTTGTCCTTTCAGTGACAAGTTTAGACCTAAATGACATGAATGAATTGTGTGCATTCGTGAATATTGTAATTTAGTGCTATCGTCCACCATGTTTGCATGACATGATGGATATCAAAGCAAAATTATAAAGTTTCGAAGGATGAATGGAAGTCCAATTATCGCGTGAGGAAAGTTTCTATAAGTTTGTAAATAAAATTTGTAGCTTTTCTGCACTGTGACCAAAGAGTGTCTAGAAGTCTAGAGAATTTTAGTGACAGCATGTTTGCAGTACAGCTAAAGTATTGTGGATTGCGATATTTTCGACGAAATAGAACTTTTAAAGCAATTCTTTAATTTTGAGGCATGATGAGTTAGTCATGGATAGGATAGAAAAGAATGTTACCCATATAAGCTGGTGTTTTCGGAATCACTTGCTTGTAAATCATGTCAAAAAATCCAGTATCTGCATTTTGATCAATTTTTCTATCAATAACAACTGAAAATGGAAAGACACGTAACGATTAGGCACCAAGTCTAGGAGATAAAGTCAATAGAAGCTTACCTTTAATAGTATCCTCAACAGCTTGAGGACATAAACGTGCAGTAACACTTGTGCTAGGTGCCAAATCAGGTGAAGCATTAATCTCAATCAACCACGGATAAAAGTCTTCAGAAATCATAAAGTCAGCTCCGTAAAGCTCAAAAGTATTCGGTCGTCTATCCATATTATCCTGACAGGCAAGCATAGTTCCAATAATTGCACGCTGCATTCCAGGATAAATTCTCTCACTCCACATTTCGTACTTTCCAATTTGCTTTAAATAAGCTTGAAATGTGTGACAATCCCACATATTTTCCTATAATCAGACATTCCATTTTCAATTTATATAATTCTTTAAAGGAGGTCTTTAAACTACTTACAACGGGTAGTCGTTCATCCCTAATTCCATTTGCATATTTCTTCTGGATTGCGTGATTTGTCAAATGAACTGATTCATGATAATTTTGCAAATTGAATTGTTGAGAGCTGAATCGTAAATAGCTTTCCTTATAGAACCAAATAATCAATGGCTGAACTGACGTTATCAAGAACCATTGTCGTATATCGAACTTTGTTTTATGAATTATCAAAGGTCGTTCTATATAACAAAAATAGAATGAGGAAATAATAAAAATAAAATGTTTAATGTCAGGGCTGTTGCTTCTTACCGATATATTTTTGAACGACGTATCGCGTTTTTGATGCACAAATTGGTGGATTTACTGTTTGAATGATTTGCTTTATGTTATTCATTAGCATGATTCCTCTGCCCCGACATTTATTTCCGGGTTTTATAATCCAAATATTTAGCGTGCCGTCAATTGACGATTGAGGCCAAAGTACTTTGACTTTTTCAAGTATTCGTTTTGCTTGATCCACGTAGGCATCAAGTGAGGCATAAGGATCCTCAATCATTTGAAATTTTAAATTTTCGTGAGTAAGGAGATAATGATGAGTCAGGAAGACATCCCAATCATGCTCCCAAATTTTCACTTCTCCTTCAACATCAATGTCATTGTGGACACAATAATCTATGAAATCTTTGCATCTGTTTATCGCAAACTGTATGCAATTTGTTGAGACTCGACCTTCTTCAGATATTAAATAAAATGAGCCTTTTTCTTCATGCTGCTCAGCAAGCCATCTCAATAGACTTATACAAGCTGTGGTACGGAAATTATCAACAAACTCTGTCAGTTCTTCTGGATTGAAAACATTAAAACATCTTGGAAAATATGCTTCCGATTTTCCTTCTTCATAATACCAATGAAAATCCTTTAATGCGGAACACAAGCCTTCTTTCGATGTAAATGGAGATTTATTGAAGCGGTTGATGAGAATATTTTGATTCTTTGTCAAGTGAGTCCAATCTGTTACAGCCAAAGAACTTTAAATTTTGAATTAATCTGAGTAGTTAAAAATATTTATACTTACCTGACTTGTCACGACGTACACACCATAATAGGTCGATTGGTGAATGCTCAAGAAAGCGGGACATGATACTTCGTTCGCATTTCTGAATGTGACTGGAATAAATTAGTAAGATTATTTTGAGTTTTCAGTTGAGCCTATTGATACTTACGCTTTCTTTGATTCACCAGGTCTTCTTTGTGGTAGAGCTTGAATTAAATCCTCAAGTAAATATCCCGAATTGTTTGTAACTCCTCTCGCTTTATGAACATCAATCTTTTCAACCTACAATGAAGTAAACTTAGTAAGTTTAATGCCAAAACTTTAGTTCTAAATTCTACACGAGCATCAAAAAATGTATAAATTAATCGTTTGAGGATATTTTTAGATTTCTTAATTTTTCTACTGTCAAAAGACACATTTTCAAGGCTTTATGGATGTCGTGTTTATAGTTGTGACAAATTTGTCTGAAGAATAATGTCAAAACTTAGAAAAAAATAAATTCATTAGTTCCTTGATATTTTTTTGGAAGTGAAAGTTGAAAGCTGATGATGTCAAGTGATTAATGCAGTGGTTCTCAAACTTTATTCATGAATACGTCAGCAGTGTGACAAACAGTTGCTTTTGGAGGCATTTGAACTTGTTTAAAAAAATTTTGGTGTGCCATGAATAAAAGGTTGATAAGGACTGAACTAATGCACGAAAACTGTTATTGGATTTTGCTTGACATAAAGAACTATCTTGGAAATCCATAACAAACTAGCTTTTAAACTTAATCAAAACTCACCCATCCACGATCCATCAAAGCTTTTCGTACGGTATGAAAATATCCTTTGAGTATGAAAACTTTGTGATTCTTTACAGCATCATGAGCTTTTTTTCTTAATTCGTTGAGCTTCTCAGAAGACATCCAATTAGTTTTCGCATTATTAAGTATTTTTGATGGAACAGCTATTGTGCTGCATTCACATGTATTCTCAAACATTCGCTGATAATTTTGAGTCATAAGAATTAAATTCTCATTTTCCTTTTGTAGCTTTTGCATGGCATGAGCATGCAACTTTTCCTGGATATGCTTTTCTTCATCTTCCTTCTTCTTTTCTTTTTCTTTTTTAAGAGTCTCATTATTATGTTCGGTAGCATTTTGCTGTTTACTATTGTTAGCATTATTATTATTACTGTTGCTGTTGTTCATGTATTAATCACTGTGTGTATTTATTTATTGTATATGTTGATAATTTATGTAGGTGAGATTTAATAGGTTATGCAAAATTGAAGAGAAAGGAAAGAAATAAATGATAAAATATTGAAAAATAAGCATAAGTGCCAAATGTGTGTCAATAGGTAAGGAAGAAGAAGAAGAAAAATATTTTTTATGGATTATAGCAAATAAGCGAGGGGAGTATATAATTTATTTATATTTTTTTTTCTCTATAAATTTCACTTTCAATTATGCACATTCATCCCACATTCTCTTTCTATTCTTTTGAGGTACTAACCACATCAGTGTACGAATTTCATTATCACATGCTCGATGTGCAATTTATTGTATCAAATTGTGAGTGCAAATTTTTATTGAGAATGTAGGTCGAATTATGCTGATTGGAGTTGTTGAATTAAGTTTTCCTTGAAGCTTAAATGTTGACAGGAGCTTTAAGATATTTAGCGCAGTTTTAAAGTAACATTTAAGAATTAGCAAAATTAACTATTGAACTGAAGGATGGGGGGTAAAATCCCCGAAAAATATTAATTCCACGATCCTGCGAGATAATAACCCCGAAAATCGCAAATTTTTAAATGTTCCCTGCGAGATAATATTCCCACTTAGAAATACACGTGGAATTATTATCCTTCCCGAAAGATAATAATCCCACCTATAATTACAAGTGGGATTATTATCTTTATGGAACACGATTAAAATTATGGATTAAATCAAATCCAAAAATTTATTTGTCATAGTGGATAATAATTCCACTTGTATTAATAAGTGGATTTATTATCTAATAGGATTTTCATCCAAAAAAAAAACCCACTTATTAATTTGTCAATTTCATTATTCCAAAAACTTAAATAAGAAGAAAACATAAATATTGGTTGAATGTTTAAGTTGAAAACTTGGTTTTTATGCCTTTTGTAAATTTTTTAAAAGCCTAGAGCCTAGATGTTTAATGTATCAAAGATCTATTCACTCAAGAAATCATATTCACTCAAAATTTTCAATTTTTTGTTTTTGCAAATAGTTTTGAAATGAAGTCTTTCAAAATTTAAAACGTGCGGAACTAATAAATCACGTTTTTATCATTTTCGTCATTGGCAAAATTTGAGTTCACGTGATGCAGGATAGAGGATGCAGGGTTTTTTGCTTTTTTGGAAGCAATGGTTGTTTCTTATCCTTTTTAACGCAGCAAGAATCAAAATGCAATAATTAGAAGTCTCTAAGATGCCTCGTTATTGAGATTTTTGCTGATTTACTTGCCTTGATGCTTGTTTGCTTACGTATCATGCGATTTTCCCATCAATGCTACAGCCAATTTAAATTCTGTTTTTGCCCATTTTCTTTTTTTCTCAAAATGCGAAAAACTGTTTTTCAAGCTGAACAAAAATAAAGTGAATACGGTGTGAATATAAAATCTATTTTAGGATATAGAATTTTTTTATATTCACACCGTATTCACGTGTGAATCTATTGGTTTTGTTCAGATTGAAAAATCAGTTTTTTGCATTTTTTGAGAAAACGAAGCAAAATTGGTTATAAAAGGTCAAGAAGAAAAGTTTGTGCCTGAAATTTTACATCATTTTCAAAAAACAGATTTCAAATTGGTTTTGACGTTGCCGAGAAAATCGCAAAATACGCTTTCTGTAAGCAAATAAGCAAACAAGCAAGCAAGCAAGTTAATCAGCAAAAAATCTCAATAACGAGACATCGTAGAGACTTCTAGTTTTTTTACATTTGATCCGTGCTGCTCTATAGAAGAGCTGTATTGTTTTTGGGCAAGGTAGGAACAGCCGTTGCTTCAGAAAAAGCAAAAACTTTCCTTTCTTACGAATTTTTCAAAACAAAAGAGAACAAAAGTTGACTGTGATTTTTATAAAATTCAAGTTTGGATGAAAAAATTTTTTTAAAAACTTTTAAAGAATGTTCGTTAAGCTTTAGACCTTCAAACTTATGCTGAGCGAAGCTCAGTTGACTTATCAAGCTTCATACCTTCATACTTATGCTGGGGAAATCTTGGTCTATCCATTAGACTCTTGATGGTACGGTGTGAATATAATCCGCATTGGGTTTCTGCCCGATACACTAGTTCTGACAGGTTTTATTTTAAGCTTTTCTTTAAAAGAGCTCAAGTTTGAAAGATTTTACAAAATATTTCGTTTGAATTTTGTACGAATCATTTTAATTATTTGCTGAACATTTTCTATAAATTTGTGAAAAATCAGTTTGTTTAAGTAACCCTGTATACCTGAATAATCAGAATAATTTCGAAATTTTGAGATTATAAACAATCAAATCTCTTAAATGGTCTAAAATCATTGGAAACCTTCTTAGGGCTTGTAGACACGGTTAAACAGCATCAGAACTGCCATCATTTTAAAATTCTATTTAATTGAATAAGAATTTGAGCAACAGAATTTTAATTTTGCGTTCTTTTTATGTTTAAATCTTTACATTTTTCTTAGCAAAATGTGTAAAAAAATATTATGATTAGATTTATAAATCTAATTTTGTTAAGGGCAATTTACAATTATTTGAAAGACTTTTGGAAAATTTCAGGAAAGAATCGAAAATTTATTATTTTGCCCATTAGAGGTTAACATATCTACTCCTAAACATTTGAACAAAACTGTGATTTTTAAACAGTTGAATGAATGAAGCGAAACAATATGGAATTACAGCTACATTTTCTTTAAACATTTGAGCGAATCTCGAACATAGTTTTATATGGAATAGCTAACATCTTTAGATCAGTTGAATTCACTTGAACCCACCTTGATTTTATTTTTTAAACAATTTGGAATAATATATTTTTAAAAAGCAAACATTCAACCAATATTTATGTTTTCTTCTTATTTAAGTTTTTGGAATAATGAAATTGACAAATTAATAAGTGGGATTTTTTTTTGGATGAAAATCCTATTAGATAATAAATCCACTTATTAATACAAGTGGAATTAATTCCACTATGACAAATAAGTTTTTGGATTTGATTTAATCCATAATTTTAATCGTGTTCCATAAAGATAATAATCCCACTTGTAATTATAGGTGGGATTATTATCTTCCCGGAAGGATAATAATTCCACGTGTAAGGGAACATTTAAAAATTTGCGATTTTCGGGGTTATTATCCCGTAGGATCGTGGAATTAATATTTTTCGGGGATTTTACCCCCCATCAACTGAATTGGTTCGATGGCGAAATGGTTAAGTACTTCGGTACCTATTTATTGCAATACCGACACAGCGGTCATAGGTTCAAGACTCGGCATGGAAAATTTTTCACTTGTCCTTTTTCAAATCATATGCACTGAAAATGGGCTCACAGCCTTCTTTTGAAGTCTACAGACAGAAATGCCATCAAATGAATGGTTCGGATCCCACTATAAACTGTAGCTTTAAATTCCAACGTCTCTCGTTAAATTATCATTAGCCTTGCAACTCGCAGCTATCGATCTTATGGTCTGAACAGTTCCCAAATAGCACAAGTCGGTTAATCGAATAGAAATCCAGCACCAAGCCCATGTGACTCTGGCATTACTCTCTCGACTTGATTCTAGATTCTGATCGATTAATCGACTTGTGCCTATCGACTTTAATTTAATCATTTTAAAAACTTTGAAATCAATGATTGACAGGACGGTAAAACTAGTTGTTTTTCATTCAAACAGTAAGACAAACTGCTTAAGTCTTCAATTCAAAAAAGCTCCCCAACTCACCAAGAAAACTTCAAAGAAAAAAAAAAAAAATTCCAACAAGTTTGTGATAAAAACTTTAAACTTTCTTCCCCAGCATTTTTCAGAACTTCTGTGCCTTATATCGTGATAAATAGTAAATAAAATATATAACATATTAAAAATAAGAAATTCCATTACATTATGATTGGTGACGTATCGATGGTAACATAAAATGTTTTAATATTCTAGTTTTTTTTTTGGTGGAATATATACGCGAGATATCCCGGACTACCGCTAGCGAGCTAAAATAAATAAATAAATTCATTCATAAAACTATCTTTTTCTTCCTTCTTGAGGCTTTATGATCAAGCACAGGAATTTCAAGTATTGATATATATGCCGGATTAATTGACCTTAATGTGTTTCAGGCTGCAAATCATTGATTCCGTGATTAATAAATTATATTCAATTATTTATGAATTTATCAGTCGAAAAGAAATAACCAAAAAATCGATAAATCAAAATACCTGACCTAATTAATGTTCTTAATATTTAAAAATTACAGTTTTGACTCTAATAAATTGGAATTCCTTAATCCTTAACTGATGTTTTGATTAATTTGATAATTTGAATAAATTTAAGATTTTAAAATCAAAGTTTAGTTGACAACTTTTAGGAACCTCTTTCACATATTACATAACAAATTTTAATAGCTTGAAAAATCCTCAAAAATCCCTTAAAATTTCCATTTTTTTTTTTGGTTAACAATTCTCAATAATCCAAGGATTCAACAGTCATATTATCTAATTTTCACAATTCATACCACAAAATTAAGACTTTCAAATCTTTACACTTTCCAGCACCAGCTAAGCTTTATTCCTATCTCAACACTTCAACGATCAACTCGAAACTGACTGTATGAATCATTTATGCCAGACATGAAAGTCTTCTTTTTATTCTACTATTTATTGTGTATCATGGATACAAAAGAACTTTATTTACGTTAGCTTCCACATTGTCTACCATTCATAACAAACCGTAAAGTTTCATTCATAAAAAAAATATATAATTTTGCCCTTCGCACTGCATTTTCAGATTATTGAACCTGCTTGTTTTTCTCATCCTTCTTTTTATGCTGTTTTTTTTTTCAATTTTAATAGTTGTGATTCTGTTTGGGCCAAGGTCAAATGAAATAAACAACAAATGTCTAGGTGATAAATGCTTTTTTTTGTGTGCTATTCAGTTACAGACAAGGATAAATGAACAATATTTTAATATGTCTGAAATTATTTATAGGTGGGTGTTTTTTTAAGCACTGAATTATTTGAATTGCGATGCATATTTTGCATGTGGAGGAATGTTGATTTTTTGATAGTTGCTTTAAGCTTTTTTTGAGATTTATTGGATTTTTGTACCGCAGCAATTTATTTAGAATTAAGGACAAAGGAGCTTCCTGTAGCTGTTATTAGTTTAGGTTGTCTTTTAAATTGAGAATTGCGCCCATTTCTGAGTAAATTGTCTAATTTAAGGATTAGTATTGCTTCTAAACATTTAAGCTCTAAGTCTTTTATCTTGTACTGTCAGATTTATCTTGTAATATCAGCGGATGTGCTCTTTACTGTTCCATACATTCCATTTGACCATCCTACATCAAAACATTTGCAAGATTTGACTTTAATTACAAACAGATATTTGAAAATCCTACAATGAAAGCTTAATAGGAAGATCCAGTAAGATTTAACCTTCAAAATCTTAAAGATTTTCTTTCAATTAAAAAAAAACATTAAATCTATTGCTTTTGTTCCTTCTAGCAAAAGCTCATCCAAAAAGCTTTATAACGGCTAAAATTCAAACTGCTATAAAAAAGCTCATTCAAATTTTTAAAAACCGTTACGAAAATTCCGACAAAAAAATTCTTAACGCAGAACCAATTTGTACACGCTTTTAAAGCCAATAATTACAAATATTGAAAGCAACTCCAGTAAAATTCTATATTGCACACCATTCATACATAAAACAGTAACCAAAATAATTGATGTACCTTTACCGCAGCAAAAAGAAGAATCTTTAAAAGGAAATTTAATGTTTACAATAAAAGTAAGAAGTACGAAGTATGAAGCCACCGATAGAAGCATAAAACAGAAGCGAAATCCCATAAAATTTTTAAAATTATTAGTTAAACTCATCAAATAACCATCAGATCAGATGCTGCCGTGCAAAATCTATTTGTGAATTTGGACTATAAATTCACCGGCGGTATCATAAATCATGTCACATCGCTCATAAGACTTCTCTTTTTTTTCGTTTTTCGCGTGAAGCTACATAAACTTTGTATATTTATTGCAGTTCATGCAATAGTTTTGCGGTTGAAGCACAAAATATAATTAAATTAACCTTACTTCTCCTTCATTGTTGCGCTTTGCGAGAATTTTTTCGCTAACTTAATTGACATAAATTGAGATATGTTCCTTTAAGCGCTGTGTGTGTATATACAGACCCGAGGAGTAGATGAACGTTTTATGTCGTTGTTTTGATGCTTCCATGATGTGTTTCATTTAGGATTGTTTACACAAAGGTGATATTATGGTCAATATCTCTACATGGTTGATAGCTTTGCTTTTATAAAGGTTCTTGACAGCTAGGACATCCTCTTTTGCTTTCGTTTGCCATAAAAGTTCTTATCCAAGTCATATTCTATCGCATATTTGCTGAAGCCATTAGTCATATGGTCCATAGACTTTAACTGATGAAGGCACTAGTAAGTTCTAAGGCCATTAAGGGTACCTAACCTTAAAATCAAAAATCAATACATCCCCAGGTATCCTATGCAACTAGTTTCTAATGACAGGACCCTAGTCTAGGTACTTACTGCCTGATTTCGCTGTCAGAAGGTCCAAGAGTGATTTTGCGTTCGATTTTTAAGATCTGTAATGGCAACAGTCATTAACATCACCATCTATAGTTACAAACTTCTCATATATCACTCGGGATACATTGTATAATGACGGTAGCGAGAAGATTATTCAATTTTTTACTTGGTATTCACTTGCCTTTCCTCTTTCTCTCATCTCATCCTCTCCCCCTCCTCCTTGCCGCTCATTGTTGTTCGGACATTTTTTACTCTTGACATCCAACGATCAACATTCATTATGAAAAGATGTGTATATCTTTTTTTTCTCATTTCATATTTCTCAAATTAATTATTGTCTAATGATGATTCATGCTAAATATGATGGAGAAAGAGCGAAATGATTTTTTAAAAACGGGCATTTTGAAGCCGAGCATGATGGATATATAAAAAATGTAAATCATTTAGCTGTGGGCAGTGCAATGTCTTGTTGATATAATGTGTAATTAGAAAAAAAAAATCTCCTAACATCATCTCCTATTAAGAATTAATTAACCAACAAATAAATGGTTTTTCACTC
This sequence comes from Chironomus riparius, assembly GCA_917627325.4. Taxonomy (NCBI): domain Eukaryota; kingdom Metazoa; phylum Arthropoda; class Insecta; order Diptera; family Chironomidae; genus Chironomus; species Chironomus riparius. Next base: position 51,353,120 of record OU895878.1, read on the forward strand.
AATGATTTTATTTTTTATGTGCCTCATCATCATCATCATGAGTTTGTCTCTATCAGTTTTTTTTGCTGCCGTTGCCGTTGCTCATAATTTAATATATTTTTCTGTTTCCTTTTATATGCATGAGTACACAGACTTTTATAAATTATTGTATTTATGATAATTATTAATAAATAATAGTAATCACATTAATTATGTCCAGTATATTGTAATTAAATCGTGTTAATTAATTTCATATTATACATGTTTTGGAAGATTCAAGCTAGACTTCTAAGAGCGATGGTGATTTTTCTGCTGATTTGGATTACAATAAGTTTGAAGACAATAGATGATCCACAAGGTTGTTTGAAGAAGATGGTGCTTCTCTCGAAATTTGTAGCGTTGACATTCTTTGTAAGGCTTTGAGTTGTTTTTGTGTTAAAATTGACAATTTACTTTTTTAATGGCACTTTTGGAATCAATTTCAATAAGCACAGGTGAGTGGGAATATTATGTATCAGTAAAAGAGTAAACTAAGTTAAACAGAGTCTTCCAAAGTGGGAATCGAAACCATAACTTCAAAACGAACCCCTTTTATTTCCAATAGAGTCCTTTAACCATTTCTGGTACATTGCTACTCTTTATACTAATTATGAATATGGATTCTAAGTGAACATAAGTACCTTTACTAGCATAGTTTTGTAGTTTGAGTTTGCTACCTTACAGAGAATTTAAGACATTAAATTAAGGCTTTTTTGAAAGTAGTTCGGGACGATATCTAGAAACTATTACGTATATTGTCAAACCTTTTGTTGCAGTGACTAGCTTGATAGATGTGTCATAGAACATTATTAGAACTGCAATGACCACGTGTGACAGTTCAAACAATGGAATTTTTTTTCTGCAGAATTTTGGTGACAGAGGGGGGGAGGGGGGTTTAAAAATCAGGTTTTTTGATGGACGTCATAAATGAACGACCCCTTACTTTCTTGGCTGATAATTAGACACAAAACATTGTTTCCAATCATCAGTATACAACATATTCATAACTCCTGATTAATATAATTAGACCGCTTTTTTTATTATTAAAATTTATGCTAGTGTAGCTAATTAGAGTTTTGGCACACATTAAAATTGCTCATTTAAACGTCAATATCCTCAGCCATATGATATGATGATAATTACGTCCAGTCATGAAATTTTTCTCAGATTTATATATTATCAGTACAGAGCTGCCTGAATATAATAAGGAATAATGAAATCTTCAAGTGATTATTATTATTATGACGTGTTACATAGTAGCATCTCAAATGGTGCGATAAAATTTTCACTAAATTATATACAACGTGGGGGTCATTCACTAATGACGTCTATGAATCTTAAATAGCAAAATAATTTTTTTTTCCGGCAAGATGAGGTAGGGTTTAAAAATCCAAGAATATTAATGGACGTCATAAGCAAACGACCCCAAGTTGGGAACAAGAAAAAAAATATAATTTTGATCGGCATTTAATGAAGAAGAATCGTCAGTTATTGTCGGAAATGAAAAGGAAATTGATGTTAGAAACAGATTTTATGATTGCACACGCAAGCTTATTAGACGTTCCATTCTCGACAGTAAAAAAAAAATAATATTAAATCTTCCTGAGAATCTTTGCACTTAAGAATTAGGTAAAAATTATAAGTTGAGTTGGGGCTCAATTTAGGAGAGTCATAACATGTCAGTCAGATTTTTAAAGGCTGTTGCAGATGCCAATTGGAAGTTTTTAATTTAACCACAAAAACAACAATTCAGGAAGATAACAATTTACATGAAATAGTCCTAAAACAGATCATGTGATTTGTCATACATGTATGTACAATATAATGAAAAGTTGTTCCATATCACGACATGTCACGGCGAATGACCAACAAAAAAAAAATTTATTTCATGCCCGATTTTCCCTTTCATAAACCATTCATGAAATTTATAATGTGATACATTAAAATTACAAGATATTTATGACTGTGCCGCATAGGAAAAGAAAAAGGAGAAAAATTCTGCAAATCATTAATAACACTTCATGGCTTACTTCTCATTTTCTCTCTTTCTTGCCAGCTCGCCTGTTTGATATTATAACATTTTATATTATATTATATCTATATGTTATTGTAGATATATTTAAAGGAATTAATTTTTATTTGGTTACAATTTTAACACGATGACTTTACAAAATACTTGAAATGAAAGCGAGACAGTTATTATGATGTGATTGTGGTTGATTACGACGCATTTAAATGGATTTTTATTCATTATTAAATTTTTAAAATTAAAATTTCAATTTATTTTCGGAATTTAAATTTCAACGGATTTTTGAAATTTGAATTTTTCAAAATTTGGTCATCTAGGAAATTATTGATTCAAATAGTTTAAAACCGTTAAATTTGTCATCTTAAAAAAATGCACCAACAATTTCTTCAACTCGGAAAAAGATTTTTCAAATATTGAAAATCCGTTAAAATTTTAACTTTAATTTTCTCTACTTTTTAAAGTTTATTTAAATTTATTCAACTAATACTCTCACAATACACCTAAGGAAGACCGATTCAACATCTCTTGCCACAAAAATGCTAACAGAAAAATACAAAATTAACCACATAGACAAAAATTAGTCTTACCGATTATATGTAAGAATGATTGTAATTTATTCTACATCAGGTAATACTGCACATTCATGAATATTATATTTTTTGAATGATGAATGTTTAAAAAAAAATGTCGGCAAAATTTGTTTGTTGCTCCGATCTTTCTCCCAGCATTTTTTTTCTGTCTTACACTTACTTTAAATACATATTTTTTAACACCTCTTGAACTTGAAGTTGGAACGCTTGCCGAGAGCAGATCAGTCAGAGATTTCTGAGTGAGTGAGTAAGAGAGATAAGTCACATCCCATCGAAGATATCAGAAAAATTGACAAACTGTAATATTGACGTCTTATATTATATTATTAAATATTTCATAATTTCATGCTCTCGACAATATGATTAAGAGAAAGAATTGTTAAAGAAGAAGTGAAAAAAAAATGTGTATATGCCCTGTCCATTCTCTCTTCAATTGATTTGATTGAGGGCTGATATCAGACAGTATGTGTAAGTGAAAAAAAAGGTAGAGAAGAAAACGGGCGTAAGACAACATGTAATTTAATTTTGACGCATTTCTGATGGTGCTGAAAAATAGCCTCGTAATTTCTTCAATATTTAATTAATTTTCTAGATGACTGATTGATATTCATCCATGAAAGTTTGGTACGCATGAGAGTTGTCTATATATGTCAAGTTAGGAAGTTTATAGATAGATTTATGTCCATGTCATGCCGATAGACTCACGAGTTTTTATGAAAAATAAATATGAACTAGTCGTTGTCGTTTTCTTGACTAGCGTCAGTTTATAGAAGACTCAGGTATTTGTTCTGTTGTATAGTCGATTTAATAGAATCATTAGGATCTCATAGGATTTAGATAGAACATTAATTTCTATAATTTACACTTAAGCTAGCTTTGTCACTAGTTTTTACTTCATAATTGTCGAATACATAAAGTTGATAATATCATCGTTCAAAGTCTGAAATCTAAGTCCTAAAATGGAAGGCTTCATTTCCTAAACAAATGATTCGAAAAAGTAGCATATAGAAATTTCGTATGCTGAGTCTCGAACCCACGACTGATTGGTTGTTGTTTTAAAAATTGTATACCGAAATATTAAACCATTACGCCAATGAGTCACTAAAGCTCAATTTGACTAGGAACCCACTTAAAGTACAATATTTACTCTAATTCGCTTAATTTTTAATCGCGAAATCTTAAACAAGAATTAATTGATTCCAACAAAATTCCGTATTTTCTCGTCCAACCCCGTTTTGTTTCATAAATAATTTATTTTTAAGACAAATAAGACTGGAGTGACTTACTCATAAAGAGTGATGATCATCATTTAAGATAAATTAAATTAGAATTACAAATGTGTGCCCTCCCTCAATGGCTTCATAAAAAGCTGTGAGAAGTAAAAGATGAAGATGAAGACAAAAGTGACTTTTTGATTCTCTTTATGACATTCTCCTTCTTTGGTCGTCTACTTACTACCGTAATGTCTTAATAAATATTTAAATCAAATATTAATATTAATGAATCATTTCCGAAGTCTTCTTGACTGTACCTTTACTACATTTTCATATTCATCATCCTTCCTTGAACTTTGTCTTAATCTGATTGAGCTATATTTCTAGTGCCTGTCTATGTCAAAAGTTTAAATGTCTTCATTTTCTAAGTAATTCAGGCAATTTATTTTAAAATTTTTTAAATCAGATGTAAAATATGTTCAAAAGTCAATATATGCGCATATCTATTATAATAAAAGGGGTCAAAATCATGAACATAATCACCCTTTTTTCTCTTCTATCCTATTTTTATCAAAATTCCCATGTGCATAGATTGCATTATGTCATGACGAAACGAAAGAAAAACTCACATAAATTAAATTTTACAGTCTGATTAAGGTTCGATGAAAACTATAAATGCAATCTGAGTGCGAAACACCCACACAATTATTGTTCGTCCTCAACTTAACATGATTATTTTCGAGGGGTTCGTGTACATAACACATACAGGATGTTGAGGCATAAAAGGGGTGCATAAATTTAAGCAAGAAGTGTCGAAAATACTTATAAACTGTAAACTGACATTTTTATTTCATGATTTCAAGTTGATGTTTGTGGTTATTGCTATTATTGTGTGCTATAATTAATTTAAGAAATAATTGATTTATGTTTAGTATTGAATGAACATCTAAACCAGAATATCTAAACATTTTTATGGAAAATTTGAGCTTTAATGTCTAAAATGTAAATCTAATTACAAACAAATACAAATCTGATGGCTGTAAAAATTGAGTGTGTGGCATTTTTTCCCATAATTTGATTCCGTTTGAATACAACAGCAACTAAATAATGACAAATTACATTAGCTAATGTGCTTACTATATTAAGCATAATACTCTTTCTGCAGAAATATGTGAATATTGTCGTTTAAGAATCCGATTGAGGAGATTCTAGGGTGTGCCAGGTGATTGATTTTTTATTGGAATCTGCAAAATTGCCATGTTATTGCTTAGTTTAGAAAATTTGCTGTGATTTTGAGATGAATTACTTAAGAGTTTTTCAATTTTGACCTACCAAAAACCGTTAAATTTTTTAAAATTTTTGCTTGCTTTTTTCTCCACCTAAAATTTTATTTTTCAAATTTATAGTTTAATAAAGATTAAAGTTAGAACTTATGCATTCAAATCGACAGAAAAAAGTGGCAAAAGTAACATAAATGTATTTAAACATACAATTTCCATACCAAAAAGATTGAAATAATAAAATTTTTGCAAAAATCATTCAAAAATAAGTTAAGAAACTCAAAACAACCACGAATCTATTCTACTGGCACACAAATCAACGTGATTCTACCCAAGCAAATATGTTTGTATATTCCCGTAATCATCCTCACTTCTAAGAATTCAGAAATCTTTTACCATTTGATAAATATTATATAAACATAGCAATATTTTCTTTAAAGACCGGTAACTAATCTGAGCGGAGAGATGGAATCATTTATGTAATTTTACCTTGCTGTGACAAATCACAAGTGGCGTAAAAAATTATCAAACATTCTTTCACATTCCCACAGTAAGTCAAAAAGCAGCTATAAGGAGTGAGAGATGGAAAAAAGAAGTATCATTATGGATAGATGGAAATATGAAGATAGAGTAGGCAAATGATAAAGACGCGTTAATATTAATTGCCACTAATATTCCAGAAGCACTTTAGTTGGAAGCGAAAAAAAAGTCATTTAGCGCTAACCAAAGTATCATGTTTTCATGTATATTAATGCCCATAAACAACAACAAAAATAATAAGAAGAATAATAATCAAAACGAATAGAATGAGAAGAAAGAAATGGAAATACAGTAGCTATCGTATTAACTTATGAGTGTGATGTTATGTGAATTTTTATTATCGAAACAAATCGTTTAGGGAATGAGAAGATATATAGACATTCAGACACTGAAAAAGATATTTTTGTGAATAAATTTTGAAAACATTAAATACTTTTGACTGAGCTGCCATCATTTCTGCCGACTATCTTCTTGCTGTGGCATTTAATTTATTTGTTTTATTCCCTTTTCGACTCTCATTTCTCCTATGTAGATGATTTGATTGTTACATGATACTCCTCACTGTTATTAGATAGCATTTATGAGATATAATAAAGAACACCTAGTCCATATATACACATATAATACAAATATTAATAAATATAACTTCACGAGATTGAAAATTGTTGGGAATAATATGAAAAATTTTATATTATGCAAATGTAACGCAACTTGTGAGGTCACATCTTTAGATCGCGCAGAAAACTGTCTTCTTGCTATGTGAGATCAGTTAAGGAAGCTTATTCTTGTAAATTTTTGTATGAGCAGTCTAAACGCATTTTATAATTTTTTTTAAGTTTGTAGATTAATGTCAATCTGGTTACGGTTTCGAAAGGACTAAGAATATCCTAACCTCAAATCAATTTTATTCATATCCCATATTATAGTTCATCTTATTTTATTCGACTAGTGTGCTTCATCTAGCCCTAGAAACTAGCCGCAGGTAGACTTATAGTGAAGATTCAAAAAATGTAGATTAAATAGGATTCATTCTTGGTGAATATAATCAAATTACATTGACTAGATGGTGTAGAGGTCAAAAGACTCGGATACTGAATAATTTAAAGCAGAATAAAGCTCAACAATTCTACGTTCGAATCCTATGAAATCATTTAAGGGGTCGTTCACTTATGACGTCCGAATTTAACGGTCATTTTTCATAAAAGAACAATGGATTTCCAGGAAATTCTATTGCTCTTTTCTTGCTGACCCCCCCCCCCCCCCTGGATGTCATAAGTGAACGGCCCCTAATGGTTTGTTTGGAAATTTGTTACGGTAAGAAGGAAATGATGGTGTTTGTCCTGCTTTTATGTCAAGGGGAGGAAAGTAATCAAAACTGTATCCCTGATTGTATCTATTGAAAATTGATACGTATGATACCAGCATCAGACCCTAGCTGCAATGTTAATTACATATATTCAACTCATATAATTTTGGGCCATTCACTTATGACGTCCAGGGGGGGGGGTCAGCAAGAAAAGAACAATAAAAATTCCTGGAAATCCACTGTTCTTTTATGAAAAATGACCGTCAAATTTGGACGTCATAAGTGAACGACCCCTTTATTATTTTTTGAATCTAGATTCAGACATTTCTCCAATAATAAAGAACTATCCAAGTTCATCCATAAACAAACACTCTCAAGATCATCCCACATACCACATCCGACTTTATGCAAATTATTCTCTTCAGAACGACAACAAAATTGCGCTAAAACGAATTGAAATTATAGACGACTTCCAACCACTGAGCGATCGTGATGATGATAAAGAAAAGATCCCATAAATCTCTCACATATTTCATCTTGGCTCGGTTCTCTCACATTCTACCGTTTTTTTTTGTGGATGATTACTCGATGATTCTTGATTGCATTGAGGTTAATTGTTGTCGGTGGCGAATATTATTATATTTAACGAAAGAGAAACCCTTAAAGTGAGATAAAGTGTGAGAGATCGATTTCATTACAATTTATTATTATTTTTCATCCACATAAACGCAGCTTGATATCGACTACTGATCGCTGCATAATATGAAATATACATCTTCTCTGTTGAATAAATAAATATCATACACATAAGACTGGGGATCGTTCATTAATGATGTCAAGTGCATTGACGGTTTAAGCTATTTGACACAACATACTAAAGAAGGCAAAGGGTTTTGGTATCGTCTAGGTAAAGTCTAAGTAAAGTCTAGCTGTGAGTCTAGATAAGGTCTAGGTTAAGTCTAGCTATGGGTATGGAATAGGTATGGTTATGGTGTGGATATGAGAACTGATAGGCTTTAGGGATTTAAAAAAAAATAAAATTTTGTGAACGCCATTTTCAAACGACACCTACAAAAAGAGACCAGCACATGCTGTAAAGAAAACGAAAAGAAAAATTTTGAATCATTTATAATTTGCAACTTCTTATGTGAGCTGCAAAATACAACATATTAATAAATTAATAAAGCACGACAAGCCTCGTTTATGATATAATTTGAAATGACAGAGACATACAGTACATTTTATGCACGTTCATTCAATTGCGAGGCTGAGATTATTCAGCATACATGATACTTGATTGAAAATATGAGATAATGGATGGATGTAAGCAAATAAAGTAGCAAAAAAAAAATTATTTAAATAAAATTCTTGAGTGAAGTATGACGAAAATTAGAATTTTTTAAATGCTCAAATTCACATTCGTATGCCGTCTGCTGATATTTCCAATTTAAGTACTCGACGAAGTCAAAATCAAATTTTTAAACCTCAGGGGGCATGAGGTCATAAAAATACGTAAAATCATGTACCATGCAAAAAAAAAAATCTAGCTGGAATCAATAGATGAGCTGTTGTGCCTTGATGCCGCAATGATTAAAATATTTGCCTTTAAGCACAGTTCACAGTGAGATATTTATTAATTGGTTGATTATATTTGTAAATGGAATATTTTATGGACATTTTGGAAGTTTTTTAACTGTAACTTTGGTAGTTGAATGAGTTTATTGCAAATATTGAGGTTTTCAATATCTTATACGTCTAGTGCAGTGATAAAGGAAGAGTTCTAGAGCTAATTTTGGTTTTGAAGTTCAATTGAGAACCAAAAGTCAAGAACCGAGAACCAAGAACCAAAATCAAACAATTTAGATCTGAAAACCAAGAATCAAGTATCAAGACCAAGAATCAACAACTAAGAATCAAAAACCAAAAACAAAGAACCAAAAATCAACGATTAAGTTCCGAAAACCAATAATCAAGAATCAAGACCAAGAATCAAGAAACAAGAACCAAAAACGAGGAACCAAGAACCAAGAATTAAAACCAAGATCGAGAATCAAGAGCCAAAAAGCAAGAATAAAGAATGAAGAACCGAAAACCAAGAACCAACTAGTGTTTATGATTTAAAACTCAGTTTTGGATTCAAACTTGTTCAGAACTGCTAAATTTAAGAGAAATTAGTTTATTTTGGTTTTTATTAAGGTCAAACTCAATCCATACTAGAACAGTTGTATCTTTTATAAAAATCAGTCATAAAATAATTCATAACAGATATAAACTCTCCATGCATAGTGAAAAATATTCTAAAATATCATTAACATGTAATATGCCATCCATCCAGATATGTATTTTTAACATTTAATTAAATGTCTGTACAACTTAACACTGACGCAGCAGAAATCAAAGTTTTATTTTTGTGTACGGCACACGGATAGTTGAAGGAGTGAAAAAAAAAAACGCAATGAGGCAGCGAAATATTAAAATGTAATAAATATGTTCGTCATGAAATAAAAAAATCGAACCTGCGGATCAAGTCTTTTGATATTCAGAATGAAACACGTCTAGGAAAGTTGAATATTTTTTTTTCCGTATGACTTTAATTTAATTTTGTGCTATGTGCCGACAACATTTTCTACGTTTATAATTTTTCATTCTATTGGCGATAGATTCCGTGTTAAAAAAGGGCTAGCTTAGGTCTCTTTCATAAGTATAATATAAAGTTTTTATTGACGTTCCACATTTTTTTTTACCACGATTATGAGAAATTTAATCACCACATTCATATCAGATTCACTATGAGTTTGCACTTTTTTTTCGATTCGGTTCCTTGTAACGTTAGTTACAAACACTAATAACAGCTAATCAGCAAAATGATTGCTGTTTAATTATAATTTAGACACATTTTTTTAAATTATCCATATCAGATTTTCGTTAAGTATATGCTATATGAAGCTTGATGGTACCTAATTACCTTCTTCTTAACCTAGTAATTTGATTGAACTTAATTAAAAATCTTTTTTTTGTGGCTCTTATTCGGAGTTGATGTTGCAATATTATGTTGAGACAGGGATTCTTTTTTGCAGAGCACTATGGGGCAAAATTGAAAAAAAGCGGCAATTAAGGAAATTTTTGAACAGTTTTGAACTACGCTTTCAGGGTTATTTTTTCTTGTAGAGGACATCAAAATTGACTTCTATGCCGAATTTCAGGTCATTTGATGCTGTTTTTACAATTCTGTGGCTGTTTGAAGTTGAAAATGAGTGAAAATTTTGATTTTTTCACGTCTGATTTAAACTGTCACATCTTTTTAATAGTTAAAGATATTAAGAAACGCTTTTCGGTTTCTAATAGTGTCATGTAAGAGCTTTGTTTTGATAATGTACAAAATTTGTAATTTTGTAGTTTTGGTACCAGTATGGGAAGAAATGTGTGAAAATTCTATGAAAAATATATTCAAGCATGCCGCAAAGATCTTAAATGGCCACTTTTCAGTCATTTAAGCACATTGTGTTTTAGTCTCTGTCTTCTAGTTTTCAAAAATGTATAAACATCAAAATTTGTTTGGTATTTTTTTGAGATAAATTGATTTAAATAAGTAGTAGAATAATTCAACAAAAAATAAAATATCTTATAAAAGTTACGAAACAACAACAAAAAATGAGTTTTGTGTTATTTTTCGATGACAAACAATGTTTAAAAACAAATTGCGAAGAAATTTTTTCAAAAACTTCAAAATCTGCCGATATATAGGGTACTTTTCATATCTGACGACTTGTATGGTTTTCGCATCACTCAAACTGCTTTTATTTTTGTGTACCTCAATATTTTTTAATTCTGTTTACAGTTTATTGTAGCTTAAGTCTAGACCTTTCTAAGGATATATAATACTTTGTAGTTTAGTATTATCTTGGTCATGAATTTAGGACTTGTTTGTGAACGACCCTAAACAACAAAAAATCTCAAAAACGTCATTTCTAGAAATATCACTTAGAAACAAAATTAGGTATTGTTTTTAGGTTTTTCATGATGATATATGATATTTATGACTATTAAAACTTAAAAAAGTGTCTTTCAAAAACTTTTTGCGATCTCAGGTAGCCTGTTTAAGTTCGACCCTAGTAGTATCTATTTGATCAGTATTACTTCAGTATTAGACTAATTTGAAGATTTTTAATGATTTATATTTTATATTTTAACATAGTTGAGCCAAAATAAATAAGTTTTAAGTACTTTTGTTTGCTAAAATGTAATTTTTGAATGTTTTAATAAAGACCAGTTTTCGTCGGTCTCATTCAATGCACTCAAGGAGTAACTATAACAAAGTTTCATGCAAGGACTATGCATCATTTTAAAGGTATTGATTTAATCTAGCAATAATCGAAAACAGATTGCAAAAATATTGATTCTGAAAAAAGTTCTAGTCATTTTAGTGAATCAGAAAACATACTGAACCGCAACCAGAATAGGTAAAAACACAAAAATCGCAAAAAAATTTATGAAATACACTTTTTTAAGTTTTAATAGTCATAAATATCATATGTCATCATGAAAAACCTAAAAACAATACCTAATTTTGTTTCTAAGTGATATTTCTAGAAATGACGTTTTTGAGATTTTTTGTTGTTTAGGGTCGTTCACAAACAAGTCCTAAATTCATGACCAAGATAATACTAAACTACAAAGTATTATATATCCTTAGAAAGGTCTAGACTTAAGCTACAATAAACTGTAAACAGAATTAAAAAATATTGAGGTACACAAAAATAAAAGCAGTTTGAGTGATGCGAAAACCATACAAGTCGTCAGATATGAAAAGTACCCTATATATCGGCAGATTTTGAAGTTTTTGAAAAAATTTCTTCGCAATTTGTTTTTAAACATTGTTTGTCATCGAAAAATAACACAAAACTCATTTTTTGTTGTTGTTTCGTAACTTTTATAAGATATTTTATTTTTTGTTGAATTATTCTACTACTTATTTAAATCAATTTATCTCAAAAAAATACCAAACAAATTTTGATGTTTATACATTTTTGAAAACTAGAAGACAGAGACTAAAACACAATGTGCTTAAATGACTGAAAAGTGGCCATTTAAGATCTTTGCGGCATGCTTGAATATATTTTTCATAGAATTTTCACACATTTCTTCCCATACTGGTACCAAAACTACAAAATTACAAATTTTGTACATTATCAAAACAAAGCTCTTACATGACACTATTAGAAACCGAAAAGCGTTTCTTAATATCTTTAACTATTAAAAAGATGTGACAGTTTAAATCAGACGTGAAAAAATCAAAATTTTCACTCATTTTCAACTTCAAACAGCCACAGAATTGTAAAAACAGCATCAAATTACCTGAAATTTGGCATAAAAGTCAATTTTGATGTCCTCTACAAGAAAAAATAACCCTGAAAGCGTAGTTCTAAACTGTTCAAAAATTTCCTTAATTGCCGCTTTTTTTCAATTTTGCCCCATAGTGCAGAGATTTGTTGACTCATCTCATCGTGAGGTGGTCGCACGATTAGATGGATAATTGGATTCTAGATTCTTATGTCTTGGAGATGTGGTGTTAAAGATTCTTGTTCAGTTAAGTGCTGTTGAGTGTTATAAGCATTTTTGGAGGTTCTTGTCATATCGACAACACTGTAAGCCAGTGTTTCTCAAACTATGCTTCGCGAAACTTATCCTGTATAACTTTACTATGGTTCAATTCATTTCTAGAACTATAACTTTATCTGATAATGGCTGATAATTAAAAGACAAGTTTTTTTGTGGGAATCGAACTCACATCCTTGTAAAATTAAGGTTTCAGTGATCCGGAATGTTGTTTAGGTACTCAAGAACTAGCTCTTGCACTGGCAGATTCGTATATACATATAACTCGATACCAGAGATTCCAATCTGCCACTTGTATGTGTTGTTGATCTGGTGCCATTTTCTTGAAGAAATATCCAACGTAACTCAGATCCTTGATAAAAATCATGAAGTTGATAATTATAAGAAATTATTCAGTCACAAATCCCATCAATTCCTAATCTCAAAATCAAATTTCACTCAACGTTTCACAAAATTTCCAAAACATACCTCAAAAATAAGCCAAAATGCCTGATCGAATGAATTCAAACGAAAAAAAAAAATCGAAAGGAGAGTAAGTATAAAAAACATAAGAATTTGTGTGTGCGCGAGAGTGAGAAACAAATCTCATTTTCTAGGTCTCTACGTGCCATTATGTATGTACATGAAAAGTCATTTCGACACGCATGATTTTCAATTTAAAAGTGTGTTTAAAAAAATTCATAAAATGTGTCCATAAAATAATTTGAATTTCTAAGCCATTCTCCTCGTTATCGCTTTTGATTTTACATATTAAACTTTTTTTTTCTCTCTCCGGCTTGTTTGTTGGAGTTACAGTTTTCTTTTTCTTATAGACTGTGTTTCACACTCATTCAAAATAGACGAGTGAGGCTCTTTTGTTTGTGAAGTCTATGAATTTAATTTTAATATGCTGATGTGTATTTTATAAGATTTATTCTTATTTTTCCTGTAAGAAATTGAATAATATCGTGCGATTATGAGCTTACATCTCAAATAATATTTAAAATGATTAAAGCTGCTTTAAAGCTATTAAGCGAATATAAGGCGTGACGTTTTGATTTAAAAATTGTTTCAGTGAATCTTTAGTAAATCATCTCGACAATCATATCGCATGTGTGAGCGAGTTTATCTCTTCATATATTATTCATTTCAAAACCTTTAAAGAGCTTCAACTTCCGTCTGCATGTCTGTCATAAAAAAAGCTAGAAGTTCGTGCCATGTCTACATTCAGTGCCCTCATATGCACACTCATTTCCTTTTCATTAACTACTCACTTGCTTGCAATTGTTAAAGGTAATTTTGAGGTAAACACGAGACAGGATGAATTTCTGAGCGACAAATCATATGCGTACGAAGACATGCATACGCATAAAGAAGGTAATCAAAATTAACAAATTTCATTTCAATTTGGGATTGGACGTATTTATGAATTTTGTTTGTTAACGGAATTTTGCTATTTGAATTTAAAGTATCGAAAATTATTTATCCACTTGAAGTTTTTGTTTGCTAAATTTGACTTGAATTCGTGTATTTTCGGAAATTTGACAGTTGCAAACTACTCAACCAGAGTGAGCAAAGGCTTTGCTAGCAATTTACATTATCTAATCGCTCTAATTGGTTCAAAAATTGCAAATTTCCATTTCAATTCTTCAAAATTTTTGTCAACAAATCTGTGAAAAATTGGAAAAATTCAAATTTTTTTCAACCTTTATTTTCAAAATTCTATCAAATTTCCCATTTCATCCAGCAAACCCCTTAAAATTGTCATGTAATGAAAAGTCAAACATAATTTGATCGTAATCATATCATAAATGTATAATTCAATGTCTATGCTGCTCATTTCTATCTATGAACCGAAGCAATCTAATGAAAAACAATCATATAAAATTCCTATCATTCTGTCCATCATAACAATGCTTATTTTTGTTGTCACGGTTTCATGAACTTGAAAATATCATAACAATTGAATTGACTCGCGAGCACACTTTCAAAATTTACCAGAACTAAATACTCTCAATGTTTATGATTGAACGAACAATAGCTCTGTAAGTAAATATAACGATACAAAAATCTCTTTTAGTGAAGACAGGTTTAATTCCTAATTCCTGTTTATACACAATAAATTACCTGCAATAAGTTACTTAAAATGCAAACTTAATGAATCTTCTTTCCTTCTTACTCGCCTGGCTTTGTTCTTTGCTTGACACATAAAAGAACCTCATTTTTTTATCTGATTAACATGCTGATAAATCTATCGCTTTTTTATTTTCACGCATCGTCTTATGACTGGGAACCATTTAAATATAATTACGCATATGCTGCTGTCCAATTATTTAGTCTCACTCATTTTATAATGCCTTTGACTTGTGTGTAAGCCAAGTAAGAAAATAATTTAATATAACATAAAATAATGGTATAAGAATGGGAAACCGTGTAAGTACATTTCAACAGACAGAGTTGTAAATTATGCTTGTAATTTTATTTTAATTCTATTCATCGTTATTTTCTTAAATAGATTAAACAGCTTGATATTTTAAGTTATTTTTCATGTAGGAACTGAGTCATAAGCTTTATTGACGTATGGCTGTTGGATATAAAAAGCTTATTTTTTGTTTAGTTCCTGAAACTCAGTATTTTATTGACGAATTTTTTTATGAAGTTTCAGGTTCTAAAGTTGAGTATAGATAAGGACACAACCCTATTTATGGCTAGTTAAGGATCTGGTTTCTATTGCTTCACATGCTAGCGTACCTTAGTATTAGTCAAACTAGTAGAACACAGATCAGATTTTTGAGGTTATCTCGGATTGATCTTAGAAAACAGCTCCTAGATGTTGAGGTCATGCTGTGCTAAGTTGCTGATTATATGAATTGTGGATCCGATGCTTTCCATTAACAGATCTTTGATTTTTTGATTCCGAAAATTCAAAATAACTCAGATTTTCCCGCCAAAATATAAAAATTTCAGGAAAGCACCTTAAACCATTAAATCCAAGTCACTTGATCTACTCTGTTCAAGTATTTGAATGTCTCATGGTTCGAAATTGAAATTTCGTTGTCAGAATGAAGAAAAGAAATAAATCAAATACGAGATAAAAAAAGACTAATTTCACGCACGTGGTGTTTAATGTAAGAGAAATATTCATCGGAATTCTATGATGATTGAAATAGAGTGAAGAGATGGAGAGAAGACATTGATGAGAAATTGGAAATGAAATGAAGTATGCGGCAAAGATGTGAACTTGAAAAATATTTTTCAGCATCTCTGCTGTGTCATCATTCATGAATCATGATGCCAATTCCATCTCATATCTGCATGTACATCTTCTAAAAGTTATGTGAAGCCGCAAGAATGAAATACGATTGGAATGTTCGAAAAAAAAAATAAGGAATTGTTTGTTCCGCAATGTCTCCACATCGATATCTATCACAATTTCGAACAGGAAGAAGAAATCAAATTAAATTGAAAGAAAATGTAATTTAGATACGTGAGGGTCTCGTGCTCAATTTTAGAGACATAATATTTCAATTTTTGGTTGTCGTCGCGCGGCGATTAGATTTTTTATTGGAATGAAATTTTGATGTAATGGGGAGATGAAATTAGAATAAATTTACATAAATGAATTTTTCGATATTATTATTATTACTTTTTTATTGAACATTTGATCAAATAAATCAATAGGCGAACACTGCAGAGGAAATTGAAATTGAGTTGTTTTGATACTTTTTTTTTCTCTCGCTCTTCGTCTCATCGGCATTTATTTCTCCTTTTCGGTCTTTTATCAGACACTATTTATTATTATAACAGGCCGTAAATCAACTCTCTAATGATGCTTACCAACACAAATTATTTATACACACGAATGATTTTATTAAAAAATAAAAATAAAATCGCTTATAGCTTGTTATACATGATCTCTCATGCTGATTATTTTCCAGCTTTCGTTTTACAAGCCAAGAACCATCTGTATAGACTGATTATTTTTTAATTTTTTTTGTGTATTTCTTAAATTTTTGCCAGAATTCCATGAAAATTATTATTCGTCTTTATCTTAGACTAATGCTGCATAAATTAACAATTTATTATTTTTCACAAGAACCTGTAAAATTGGACTTTTCTCGTGAATTGTTATTGAGGATGGAATTATGTTTGAATGATTTTGGTTAATGAGAGCTTCTTAGACACTCAAAATGAAATTGATCTAAAGCTAGTTTGACAATCTAGCTATGAATTTTAATTAGATACTTAAGGAATCGTTCAATTATGACATCTGAAATTAACGGTCATTTTTCAAAAATAAACAATAGATTTCCAGGAATTTCTTGCTGCCCCTCCCCCCTTCGAGACGTCATAAGTGAACGGCCCCCAAAAACTTTTCAACAATTCAATGTTATTGACTAATCGCCCAAAATAAAAATGATATAATCACTAATCAATTCCAAAAAATCTCGGCAAAAAATCAAAAAGAAAAGCAATTTTTATCACATAAACAAAATATCATCATTAAAAGCTCTTTATTGGCCGAGCAATTAATATATAAATAAGATCAGACTAATTTATTCTTAATTTTTATTGTCCACATCGTATACCTTAACGACCATAATCGTCATCATATAAACATTTTTCAAGAAGAAAATATAAATCTGAATTAATTTCCATAAAAACGTCCATTAATTCATCAATCTATCAAATTCGAATTTCAAAAGGAGTCGATGATCCAGTTTCTGTCTAAACCATGACACTAGCCATATATCACGTCGACAATCATCAACCAAAATAATTTTTTTTTTGTAAGTGTAATTTTTTTGATGTTGTGGATTCTATGTGGTTGCACTTTGGGTGCGGCTATGGGATGACTCTAGCATTTTTTTGCTGCGACACTGACTATTACAGTGAGAGTCGAGAGTGTGTCACGTGGTTTAGTTTGAGCCTAATCCAGTAAATCTTCCTTAACAAACAAAGAACTAGGTCTGTGCTGAAAACTCGAACAATCAATCTTAGATCTAGATCTTTGTGGAATCGGGCCCATACTTACTTGATTACTTCCATGACCTTATAGGGTCATCAATTGAAATCCATGACCTCCTTAAGATGCCGCCTAAATCTGGCTCTTTTGCTGGCTACCGCTTTCCAATATCCTATACCAAATGCAATCCTGTCTCTATCAATAGCTTTTCCAATTTTATCATCTACTCTCCAAATTTAAGAACGAGCGATAATTGAGTTATTCCATAAAAGCAGTTCGTAAATGATGTCACTGTAAGGAAAGAGGACAACAATTGAAATTCTCAGAATTACAATTTTGTTCATAATTTATTAAACGTCATTTATGAATCAACCTCACAATGAAAAACTCAAACTTCTATCCATCAGAACCTCCTCCAGGAAGTATTCAGAAATCATCAACGATCACACATCAAGAATCTTAAACTGTTCTTAATCAATAAATTGTCTAGCACAAAAAAATGAGTAGAACGATGATTTAATAATTACAAAGTCACGATTTGATGTGAGAATATTTATGACAAGTATGATTAATTTAATTCGTAAAGGTTGAAAATCCAATTGAACTTTGGTATTTACGGTTAAGGATTGATATGCCTTACAAGTATGTCTAGATACTCCCTTGATTGAAGGGAATTGTGATCAGAGCTGTCTATAAGATGTGCGTTATTGGTAGATTCTTTGTAGGTTCCTAACTTGCAATTCAAAATCGTTTATATAGATGTATAGCAAAAGAGATTGTGAGTGAGTAAGAAAGGATGACACAAAAGGTACAAAAGGCATCTCATTAATAATGATTTATGCATATTACATATATTTCTTTCATTCGTGTACTTTAACTCCATGTATATAATTTTTTTTAGCTATTCACAATGCCTTCGTTGAGGAATTTTTTATTCTTCATATCTTCTTCTTCTTCTTCATTTTGTTGATGTTAATATTAATAAATGAGCACTGCTGCCTATGCAATATGAAATATGTAATGAGTTCAGTTCAAGTAAATGTTCTGTATGAGAAATTTTGTTGACTCGATGCCATAAGTTTACTTAAGAAGGAGAAGGAGCTCATATATAGCGATTTAATAACGAGTTACGAAATGCAGCTCATCTAATCTAAAATGCATTAGCAGCTTCGAGCAATGAAATGTGTTTTGTGTTACAATACAGAAAAATGTATATACACCCGAATCTCCTTCTGATCATTATTACTTGCACGCTCTCTCTTATCGCTTATTCTTGACGCAATGTAAACATCATCATCACCATCATCTCATCGACATGAGAATCAGAATGACGAGAATATGTGATAGAAATAATGAAGAAATTTAATATTTAATGTGCGTCTTTCTCTCCTTTTATTATGGATTTGTCAACTTTGCCTTCATACGTTTTTCTGTAATGTGTGTGTTCATATTTACACATGCCAAAATAGCTCTAGCTCTTTCAAATAGACTTATTGCTTAAATGAAGGTTTTGATTGGAATTTAAAGACAATGTGTGGTTGAGTTTTGGTAAATTTTATGAATTTTAAAATTGCTTGCTTTCCTAAACTGACATTTTTAATTTTTTCAATCATAATAAGCATTTTGTTCAAAAACATTTAAATTTTACGATTTTTTCACCAAAATTCTGTACTTTCCTCTCAATAATTGTGATATTCCAGCTTCTCAGTGATTATTAATTGTAAGCAATTCCAACCAAGAAGACGATCAAGGAGCTTATCGAAATAGATTGTTTATGTTAAAGAAGTTTTGAATTTAGGGTTTTTAATTTGCCAGAGATATAGTAAGTTTAGGCCCAAACAAAGGTAGGCAAAGGATCACAACTGTTCTGTACAATCAGTTAAGCAGGTGAGTATGCATTTCTATTAAAAATATTACGATACAATATGAAATCTAGCTTAACATCTACAAAAATTCTTCATATCTTATTGGGTTTGACATATCAGCAATAGTATTGAATTTATGATGATTTCCGTGTTGTTTCTTGCTTGAAATTTGATAAAAATTGAAATGTAAACAAAAGGGGAAACAAACTACGAAAAGTACTATGAAATTCAAATTTTAAATGTCGGTTAAACTTATATAATCTCAGTGAATATACCAATAACAATATTTTCGAGAGTTATATTCAAATTTCTTTAAGATTTTTGTCTAAAAAGTTGACTTGATCAGATCACAAGTCAAAAACTCTATTCAAGATGACTGTAAAAATCATTCAAAATATTTGAAAAATGCAATATCATTTTAATATTCACAGTGAGTTCTGCGACCTTGTAAATATCAGACTACCGTCATTTCATATAACATCCGTTAAATTTGTATTCAAAAAAATTCAATATTTTTATGACCGTTATAATATTCAAAAATTTTTGACGGTTAAACCAGATTTTAACATGCACTTACTCATTTTGCTCAAATTTTATTGTTAATAAAGTTGAGAATGGATAAAAAAAATATAAAATTAATAATTTATGAAGAACTTTGGGATTTGTGCAGAATTGGTATTAATTAAAATAATTTATTGTTTACATAATATAACTGTTTTTTGAAATTTGAATTTTCGGCTCTAATATCGAAGAAATCGAAATTAATTTCGAAGAAGTCCGAAACGAAATGGCGGTAGTCTGGTAAATATTTTTATAAATTCAATAAATTAACATATATGGGCAATACTAATTGCACTTAATTATTGCAAAAAAAGAAGAAACACGAGTTCATTTAAGACGGTAATAGCCACACAAATTCATCAATTTTAATTTATTTTGCATTAATGAACCAAAAAAAAGCTTCAATAAAAAAAGAAAAACACAAAATTTCATCGACATTTATAGACTTGATCATAAAGAATCAATAAAAGAAGTCGCAATGGGAAAAAAGAAGAAATCTCAATGAAATTTTCAAAAAAAAAACTATAGACAACAATTGAATACGATAAGAATTTTTATTGTTACTGCTGGTCAAGAATTATTAGACATAAATTGTGTATGAGAATGAAAATTAGTATTAAAGGAATATTAATAGATGGAAGAAGAAGAAAAATTAAGAAAACTGTGGGAACTGAAGATTAACTTAAACACAGAAAGTAAGTGAGAATCTTAACCGGAAAAATGGGCAGAGTGGGATAGGCAGAAGAAGTAAAGAATGAAGAAGTGAAACAAAGTTTTTAATTAATAAACACCGTTTTTTTCTCATTGACTTAATCTTTATGATGTGTTTTTTGGGTGGAAGAAAGAGTCGAGCTAGTAAAGAAGTCATAGACAGAATGAGGATTAGAAGCGCATTTTAGTAGTTGAGCAGCCGGTTTCTCTACCTAGCAGAAATTTACTAGTAATTTCCTAGTAATTTACTGGATAACTTTCCATTTGCTACTTGCTATTTACTAGTCAAAATCCAAGTTCAAATCATCGCTAGGAATTTACTAGCAATTTTTAAAAAATTTAAATGAATATAACCGTTGATTTCCACGTGTTCTTTTGATTTTTCTTATTTGTGTAAATCATTGTAAAAGTATTAGTGTGTACTTAGTTTAAAGTTAATTAAAGTACACTTACACTATGATAAAAAAACCAAAGACTTAATTTAATTAAGTCGAATACTGATGAACGCCCATGACTCGCACGCAAACCTGAGTAAGATAAATATTTAATTGAAAGTCACATACAAATTTGGATCGACGTTATAAAGGTGATTTCTGCGCGCTCTTGTGAAGTATATGGCAAATGCCAAATTTAGAACAAAATTTTTTATGACGCAACAAATTCTTTTTTTGATAATTTTTCGTAAGATTCGAACTTAAGCAGATTTGATCAAACATTTTACATGGTAATTTGCTAGTAAATAGCAAGTGTAATTTATTAACAGTAAGTTGTTTTAATAATAACTAGTAAATTGCAAGATGTAGAATAGAAAGACTAGCAATTTGCTAGTTAGTCTCGCTAGGGTCTACAGCTGTTCGGGATACTCTATCCTAATCATAGTTTAATTTTTTTTTTAATTTCTCGTTTTGGAGTGCATCAGGCTGACATCCAGACAGCCAAACAGACTCATAATTAGGACAGTCAACGATTATACTGGCACACAGACAAAAGTATTGACATGACAAACCAATCTCTTTAGAAAAATGCGTTCAAAAAAAATTTCTTTATTTTCTTGTGACTGTATTTCAAGCTAGCTCCAATAGTCTGGCTCATCGAGCTCGAAAAATAAATTCGTTCAATGGTGTGAGTTAAAAAATGAAGATAAATATACAAGATTAATTGAAACAATTTTATAATCCGCCACTTAAGCTTCAACGGCAATATGTATCTCTCGAAGTCGACAAAGTTTTTTTTTCTTGTTTCTTTCTTTACCTCCTTTATATTGCTATTATTATAATTTTTCATCCATCTTCACTGTTCTTCTAATTAATGAAAAATTATTTAAACGCGTATGGATTTTTTTTTCTATTTTTTTTCTCTCTGTTCATGTCTTATTCACATAATTTCGTTTTAATTAAGACTTGATAATTCAATTGTTGACAAGATGAAAAATATTAGCGGCTTCCGTTTAGCTTCCATCGATTTTTTTTGAACCTTAAAAAATGCGCATTTGAGGGAATTAACGATCTTATGAAGATGAGTTTTAATTTCTTTATTAAGTAGCTGAAGATTTTTATTTTTTTGAGTAGAAATAAGAACAAGTAAGAAAGTTTGGATACACTAGATTTATAATGGATGTAATTTACTATTCATTTGTTTACTATAGCTATGTTGAAGGAGTTTTGAGAGGTACTTAGTTGAATAGTTGAATTATTCAATAATATCCATACTTATGTACATTAATTGCTGAAAATCAAGCGAATAAGACTTCATCAGGCTTTTAAAGTTTATGTAAAAATTCTTAGAACATCCCAGGCATATCCAACTTCAAAACAAAGACTCATGTAAATTTATAGGAAAATTCGAAATTAGAAAACCCGTTTTATTTTGAATTTTAAATAGCCGTTAAAATTTGAATTTTCAAATTCCGTTAAAAATTTAAGAGTGAATTAAAATCCCAAACCATAACCAACCCAACAATATATTCTAATACAGTTAACCATAAAAAAGCAGTATCAGAAAAAGAATCAAAAATAATAATAATTTTAACGCATTTTTTTTTATTAATTGGGGAATTTTCATATTAATATCGATTTTGAGATTTTAATTCCATTTTTCTTCTTCTCCTCTTCCTTTTGTTTAATTCTTTTTCACTTATATACTTACTTAAGTGCTTAATTTTTATACTAATTTGGGAGCAATATCATTAATCGTGGATATTTTCAATCATACGACATTTCATTTGGGATTTACGTAAAAAAATAAACGAGATGATTAAAATTTATTATTTTTTAAATATGAAAAAAAATTAAGAACTTTGGATCTTTAAATAGTTGGCAATATTGAGTCAATAAAAAAAATGTAAAGAACATAAATCGATATTCATTTGTTTGGCAAGTCACTGCTTATCGGAAATCCATTCACGATGAGATCATTAAGAAGACGAGTTGGATTTGAAGATGAGATTTATGAGTTCGCGGCAATTCCTTTTTTTCTATTTTTCTATTCTTTCCCTTCTCTCATCCACAATAACTAAAGTTCATAAATTTCACATTAGGCGGCAAAATGTCTATTAAGCTTGTGATAAAAACATAAAATATTAATCATCAAATGGAATATAAAAATAAATTAATAAAAAAATTATTGTTCTGCTGAGAGTTTTGATGCCTTATGTTACTAATCAGTTGTTTTAATGTCTTCTTTCGTTACTGACGCACGAATATCGTTTAGTCAATCCTGTCAAGATCCATTTACAGTGCAAAACATTTTATTTGGCACTATTTCTTGATTTTTTATACTTATACGTGCTTTATTTTCATGCACGGCAGGCGTTTTACTCCCTTAAGCAGTCATTAAAATCAAAAACATCATTTTTATTATTTCACACTTGTATCATCGAAAAGTTAAAACTCTTGGAAAAAAAATAATATATTTAATAATACACAAACGTGTGTGCATGAAGAAGTAGAAACTCATTCAATATAATATAATATTAACACGTCTAATCGGTTACTTATTTACGAGTCTCAAGTTAAGTGTTAATCTTTCCTTGAAGAGGCTTTTTGATCATCTTTTTTTTTTATTTAACTTTATTCATTTATGAGGAACTAAATAAAGTTTCAAAAATTTTTTTTTCATGGGAACTTTTTATATTTTTAACACTTTTTTTAATTGCAAGACTTTGACGTGTTGGATCATATAGAAAAGATCCTATTAATTTGGTTGGCTAAGTTTGTGAATGAATAATTGACAAAAATATAAAAGTGAGTTTCGGTTTGCAAACAATTGTTTTCAGATAGTGCACTATTATCCAGATAGTGCGCTGTTCAGGGGCGTAGCCAGGGGGGGGCCATAGGGGGCCCGGGCCCCCCCTACGAAAATCTGATAATTGTTTTATTAAGTATTTATAGAGAGTTAATGTAGAGGAAGTGATGAAAGAAATGTCAAAATCAGCACGAAAAATTAAATTAAATGTATGAATAATGAATTAAATATTTAAACTTATGAAGAATGAATATCGATTTAAGGTACAAAATAACGGTTTTTTATTTTCGAAAATGGGCCCCCCCCCTAAAAATTTTCTGGCTACGCCCCTGGCGCTGTTATTCAAACAATGTGCCATTATTCAGATACTGCGCGATTATTCAGATAGTGTGTCATTATTTATAAAGTACGCGTTTATTCAGATAGTGCGCTATTATTCAGATAGTGCGCCTTTATTCAATTAGTGCGCAATTACTCAGATAGTGCACATTTACTCAGATAGTACGCTATTACTCAGATAGTGCACATTTACTCAGATAGTACGCTATTACTCAGGTAGTGCGCTATTACTCAGACAGTGCGCTATTACTCAGATAGTGCGCAATTATTGAGATGGTGCTCAATTACTCAGATAGTACGCTATTACTCAGATAGTGCGCTATTACTCAGATAGTGCGTCATCATTCAGCTGGTGCTCAATTACTCAGATAGTGCGCCTTTATTTATAAAGTACGTGTTTACTCAGATAGTGCGCAATTATTGAGATAGTGTGCATTTACTCAGATAGTGCGCTATTACTCAGATAGTGCGCATTTATTAAGATAGTGATTCTTTATTTATAAAGTATATGTTTTTTCAGATAGTGCGCATTTACTCAGATAGTACGCTATTACTCAGATAGTGCGCTATTACTCAGATAATGCGCAATTATTTATTAAGTATATGTTTACTCAGATAATGCGCAATTATTCAGATAGTGCGCCTTTATTTATTAAGTACGCGTTAACTCAGATAGTGCGCGTTCATACAGATAGTGCGCGTTGATTCAGATAGTGCGCAATTGCTCAGATAGTGCGCCTTTATTTATCAAGTACGTGTTTACTCAGATAGTGCGCAATTATTCAGATAGTGCGCATTTATTTAGATAGTGATTCTTTATTTATAAAGTATGTGTTTACTCAGATAGTGCGCATTTACTCAGATAGTGTGCCTTTACTCAGATAGTGTGCCTTTATTTATAAAGTATGTATTTACTCAGATAGTGCTCAATTACTCAGATAGTACGCACTTAATCAGATAGTACGCTACTACTCAGATAGTACGCTATTACTCAGATAGTGTGCTATTACTCAGATAGTGCGCAATTATTGAGATAGTGCGTCATCATTCAGATAGTGTTCAATTACAAAAATATTGCGCTATTATTTTTAAACTCTTTAAAGCTGCCAATATTATGCGCATAGGAATATTTTCTATATCTCCCTGTAAATATCAAACTTTGACTGTCTACAAAAGCTATCTTTAAAATTTAAAAATTTCCGAGACTTGACAACTTCTTCCGCTTAAAAGTCTTAAAATCTCATATGTGCTACATTCAAACTTCTCATAAGATTCAATTCATTCCAATAAGAATATGTCTTGCATAAACATTTTTCTACATCTCCTTTTTCTGCTTTATTTTGTGGATTCTGTAATTCGAAGCCATTTGTCGTTTAGTGGTTTTGACGGTTGACCAACATAAAGAGAAAAACATTTAGCATGTTCATATGTCCACATGTTTTTCCCTCATTTGCCAAGTACATTAATTTTTCTTTTGAGATGTGCTGGTCTCAAATAAAAAGCCAAGGGGAAGTTTGCAATGAGTTTCGAAAGTGATGGACATTGAACGTCGTTTAATTGACTAGATTTAAAGGTGATCCTGGGGATTTGATTGGATCTTGGATCATACTAATTTTTTCAGGATTTCAAGCCAGACATACAGACAAAAATTCATATAATCCATTAAACCAAGTCTAAAAAAGAAATAAAAACCAGAAGTACCTCTCAATCTCCTCAGCTATGATACCATTTATGTCCTTAATATTTGTCCATTAAATGCTTCGTTTAAATGATTTTATTTGCTATTTGCCAAAAAAAAAACATTCCAAACTCATCTTGTTGTTGTAGGCTACTGCTCAGTAATTCGATACATCTGAAATGAATATCTGCTCTATAACATCCATCGCCGAATGTATATCGCAAAACTGTTCATAATGAAAAATGTTTTTGTCGTAATTAGAACTTGATATTTCTCTCTTTTCACTTGCTAATGCTTCAACATATTTTTTTTTTAAATTTTATTTCTACTTCTTGTACAATGTTGTGTACGAGAGCCATGGCAATAAGCAATAAGCATCATTATTGTTTAGTCTCTCGGTTAGAGATACGATAATGTATAATATATACGACAGTAATTAATGGATGTTAAGTGACCCCATACTAATTTATTATAACATCTCCATGCAAAAATATGGATTGTACATATGTATGAATGCCGGAAAACTATTAGCTCCATCGACAAATTAAACACTAGATATAGACATACACAAATGTGACGTAAAATATTATTGCTATTACTTTTGCATGTTTAATTGCCGATTAGCAATTTTTGTCTGTCAGCTTTATAGATGTAAAATTTATTGAGTTTTATTTTTTTTTGGCATGCGTGAAATGGCATAGACAGTGCCTGTGAATTTGATATTTCGGACGATCTCAGAAATGATTCAGTTAAAATGAGAAATTATTAGGAACTGTAAAAAAAAAGTATCCAGAGGTGACGTCAAGGAGAAATAGTTTCATTTAGTTGGAAAATCTCCAACAAGGTCCAGGAAAGACCTTCAATATTTTTGTCGTATGCTTTAACATGTTTCACTTTTGGGTTCCTCTCTGTAAAACACACACTGCTGCGAATCATAAATCTCATTTGAAGTATTTCTTTACACATTTTTACACTCGTAAATCAGAATATTTTTTTTTATGATCATGAAGAGTTTTATGGCTTTTTGCATGGTTCGTGCATGGTCCATGGTGAGTTTGAGGGCATTTTTATTTTTACTCGGACAATTTTGAGTTGTTAGCAAATGACATTAATTCATAAAATAAAATATTATTGGATAATTTATGAATATTAATATGGAAAAAAGTTTATCGTCTGAATTTTATAAAAATAATAATCATGAAAGGGATGTCCAGAGTCAGCTTTAAAGTACCGTCCTTCAAAAATATTTATATTTAGAATGAAAAAATAGCAAAAAAAAAGTCTATTAAATTTTTTTCAATTTCTTTTAAGCATGCATGCATGTTGTTATTTACCATAACTACTTTTTTAAGAGATATTTTTGGATGAACGTCTTTTCCATAAGAACTTAAGAGATTTAGCAATTTTATTTAAATTTAAAGTTGAGCTTACAGTTTGTTCTGGCTAATGGTTTGTTAAGTTTTGATAGTCCTTAATTTATGTAGACTAATTTGAAAACAGTGATTTCGTCAGTAAAATAGTTTAACGGGTTTCTATAATTAAAATTTTAACGACTCTTAAAAATTCAAATTTTAACGGTTTCCAAAAATTCGAAAGTTTTTTTACTGGTTTTTTTAAAATTTGAGTTTTGATCGGTTCTTAAAAGTTTGTATTTTTAACTTTTTTATTAAGTTCAAAATTACACAATTTGAAAAATTTGTTAAAAATATGAATTTAAATAAAACATCAAAAAATGCACCTTGACCATCCACCCAACATAATCTCCCCGACTACCTTAATATTTTTTACTCGAAGTGGACCGAATGGAGATTATTTCTTAATAATAATAAATCTGTGAAGCATAAATATGTTATTTTTTCAAGACAACTCTTTCTCATTTCAACATTCATGCATTTAAAGCCAAAAAAACGAAATTTTATTAGTTTAATGATTTCTCGCTAGACTTTTCGGCCACAAACTCTTACAGTCTTCCATTCTATCTTCTTTCTTCTCCTTTTGTTACTTAGTTTTTCAATTTCTTTTCATCCATCTGTACAGTATGGGGATATTAAAGTTATTTTTAAATCTGAACAGGTAGAACTCTTGAAAATCTCTAATTTGAAAATAAAATCGAAAATTAGTTTTTTTTTCTGGTTGAAGGTTAAACCTTGATGACAATGAATTTGAATATTTTTTTTTTTATTTATTTTAAATTTGCAAATTTCCATGAAGCTTAAAATTTGTTCTACCGAAAAAAAAGTAAAAACGAAACAAATGTTGTCAATTCGTATGTCGCGACACAAATCGATTTCTTACATAATAATCATATATTTTATTTCGGAGATCGATCGTACCTGGCGCATTAAGCATTAACGCTTAAAGCGAACGTGATTGTTAATATCCGGAAAGGAAAAATATTGGACCGGAAATTGTCATCATCATCGAGTCATCGGCACGTTTTTCCATCAACTGAATATGTTACGCATTCTATAGCGAGGATTATTGTTACTTTATGCTAAAAAAATGTTGTGTTTTATGTTTAGAATCATGAAGATTGGAGTTTAGTAGTTTTGATGCACGTTTTTGGTTGCATTTAGAATTAAATTGGGTTTTCTAAATACTTATCAGTTCAATTATTGAAATTTTGATGACTCGAAATTTTTCGAACCTAATTTCGAAATTTTTTCGAACTTAATTCCGATATTTTCTATTTAAAATGTAAACAAAGCCATTTTTCACAAAATTCTATACTTTAAAGACTAAATTCATAAGTTTGAATGTTATTGAAGCACCTGCTCTATCATTCTGAACTAAATTGACTGATTGTTTTATGTCTAATTATCCTTAAAACTTGCAATTCAAAGTTTAAACTATTAAATCCAAAAAACGCGGAAAAACTTGTTCAAAAATTCCAAATTAAAGATTCAATAGAAGTTAATCATTGAATTCTAACGTTATACATCTTCAATTCTAAATTTACATACCTTCAGCGTACTGCATAAGCAATAAAATATCCATTCCATAAAAGTAACATTAGCATGAGACCTTTCCCCATAATCTAAAAATTATATTGATAAGTTCACACATCAAGAAACACATTAAAATTAAATAACCCACATAAACCTACGAAAAAAAATGAGAATTCTTATTCCATTAAACACCAAAATTAATATCATATCGACTCATCGGCAGAAAGTAAAAAGAAATGGATATTTAACACGAAATCATAATTAACGAACATACATTTTTTTCTAGATAGTAATTTTTCGATATAATTTCATTTCGATTTTTCAAGTTGAAGTCATTTAGAATAGGAGGAGGAAAAGTAATGGGTGCTAGTGTGTAAATCATCAGGTTTTATTGATTAAATAATGATTATTTAAGGTGACTCAACAAATTAAGAACGTGTTTGCGTGAAATTTGAGTTTTTATAGCAGCAACAGTGCAATGCCTTAAATTATTTATGAAGTCAAGTTGCTTAATTTCTCATCATATTTTTTTCTGTAGCGATAGATAAAAAAAATAACTTTATGGTTGATAGAAATGAAAGCAAATTTCACATTGAAGGAAATGTGTTTTAATTTCTGAGAGTTATTTAACGTTCGTTCCTTTTGTTATGGCATATAGGTAAAACCTCCACATGGAAGAGTATATTTTGTAATAATTCGATTTGCCAAACGCCTCTTTTCGCAAATAGCTTCATTATTTTGCAATAATAAACCTCAAGACATGCTTTAAACAAGAGAAGAAAGAAAAAAAAAATTATTTTCATACATTCACACTGTTTTATGTATGGTAATTACTGTTATGGAGAATATAAACAAATATGGAAATATAAGGATTACGAAAGAGATTCGTATCAATAAGAAGTAAGTGGATATGTTGATTAAAATGAGTTGGTTTTGAGTTTTCTTACTGTTTCTAATTTGAATTCGATCGAATCAGCATTTTTGGGATCAATTTGGT
Source organism: Chironomus riparius (assembly GCA_917627325.4). NCBI lineage: Eukaryota > Metazoa > Arthropoda > Insecta > Diptera > Chironomidae > Chironomus > Chironomus riparius. The sequence continues at coordinate 51,383,000 of OU895878.1, forward strand.
TAATATGTATGCAGTTTCCATTGTGTTAATAAAGATTTTGCCATTAAACGTTTTTTAAGCATTTCAAAACTCAACGGTTTTTCAGAATTTGAAATTAATAAATTATTTTTCAAATTATAGAATTTAAATAAAACTTTTCGTAGATTAGACTGTAAAAAAATAAATAACAGTAAAAACAAATTTGAATTTTAACGATCAAAATACAAATAAATTTCTGAACGCACTCTACACGTTTTTGCGTATGAAACTGGAAAAAATATAAATTATAGTTTAAAAACAGTGTTATGAGCTCCTAAACCAACTGATAGTGGAATAACTCGACAGCAACAAGTTAATGCAAAAAGCTATAATGCTTTACAGTATCAACAATGAGATAATTCTTGCAATTCTAGCTTAGATGAGTCATTTTGATTAAGATTTCGATGAAATTCTTGGTTTTAACATAGATGAAGTATTCACAGTAATGTTAAATTGAAAATTCACTGTTAAAAATAAACCTAGTTCTAAACTACAAGTAAATAAGAACAAACCAAACCTACTCAAAGTCAAATACACTTCTAAATCCATATATTTTAGGAATCACCGGTCTTAAACTATCGATCATTATCAATATCCCATTAGCCTTTGGAATTCTTCTCTATTTTAAATTTTTCTGCTGCTCTACATACCTTCTCGAATTTATAAAAATATATATATTAGATCTTTAATATTTCCATTTAGTTCCCTAATGGAGATTTCATCTTAAATGAAGGTATACCAACAAAAATTTCCTATCTAGTTAAAGGTAACGATAAATGATTTAAATTTAATGACTTCACTTTAAGCGTTATGGATGATTTCATCGGCTCGCACCTTCCTAAAATAAAATCTACGAAAAGTTCATGCCACTCATTTCTTCGTAAATGATTAATTCAGCTGAACAAAAATGTAGAAGCAATGATCTTTGACTATGGAAAGAGCTGTTAAAAATTAATTTAAAATTTATGTCAAATATTTTCAGTAATGTACGTTAGTCATATACCTCAATCTGCTTGACATCACACAAAAATGGGATATACAGTGAGGGAAAAAAATGAATTTTTAATTAAAACTTAATACAAAGCGGCAAGTGAATGCATCAAACTGTGTCATTTAATCACTACATCAGTAATTATCAAGTGACGTGGACGTACGAAAAAAAGAATAATTTTTTAACATTTTTGTATATAAAAAAAAAGTCATTTGCATGCATTGCTGTAATTTTTTCATTTTAAAATACATGTTGCTTTAATTAAGTGACTTGATTCTATCAATTTTAACATTTTTTTTATGCTGCTAATGGAAGCGAGAAGAGGAAAAACAATAGAAATTCAAATCAGAATTTCCAATATATGCCAACCTAAAGCGCATTAATTTAGAGAGCCGTAAAGCACAAGAGTGAGATTGCTGTATTAACAGTTCTATTATGGGCACTCCGATTTAATGAATAAACTATTTTAATACTTCCGCTCACCGGAAAGAAGTGAGGGAGTTGAATTGATTTTTGTGTTGATTTTACGAAAATGTACAGCATGGGAAGTTTGTGGAAAAATTTCATAACATGCAAATGTGATTAACCGAAAGAGAAATTTTTTATAGTAGAAATATTTTAATTTATGCTCCCTCTCGTTTATTTTTTGTTTCTGTGTAAAAAAAAAAGTTTTTAAAAATTACAATTTTTCAGCATGTTATCAGCTTTGACTAGTTGCTCATTACTATTCAATGTGTTTAAGTTTGTAACAAATTATAATTTGGTGTGGTAATTTTTCTATGATTAACAGGTTGTTAATGATTAAATGGTTCGAACTTAGATTATGTTTTTAATTTAAATAAAACAAATTTGTAGCTACTATGCAAAGCTAGTATTGACTATATTAGGTGGATATTTTAGTGCACTAGCATATACTGATTCCAGAGTTGCGAAACAGGTCACCTGTGACAGGTGAGAACCTTTTAATTCCTTGATAATTTGTATGGTTTTGTTAGAAAAACCTTATAAATTATCAAGGAATTGTAGGGTTCTCACCTGTCACAGGTGCCTGTTTCGCAGCTCTGACTGATTCAATACTATTCTATCAAAATAGATAGAAGTTCGACCGAACCTGACTACATTCCTTAAGGCAAGTTTCTCAGTATATATGTAGATACCTTATCAAACCCGGCCCCTATAATAATATTGTGAAAGGGTTCCAGCCTGGCAGTGTGTTACTACACGTTGCGACGAGCTGAAGGCATTGCAATCCTGATCGATGATAGAATCTATTTTAACCCCACCCCTATCTTATACCCATTTTTTGGTGTACTCTAGTATATACACCAAGCTAGGCGTAGTTGAATGTGAAGGATAAGATGTATACCGAGAAATCAGCCCTTGAGATTGAACTTCAAACCATGGTTCAAGACAGCCATCAAGCCAACCCATCGACGACGGTTTCTTTTCAATTAGAAAATTCAGGATGAAATCCAAAAGACAACTATTGTTTGCTAGAGTTCAACATCCTGAATTGACCACAAGATCTACAAATTCTCACCAAAACAAACTATGTATTTTAAAATTTCATACAAAACTACATCTTTTCAAACTCTTCCTGTACAATTCATTCCCCCCCAAAAACATTCTTACTCAATGAGCCAATACTTGTGTAAAAAACATTCAGATAGAGCAAAAAGATCTTAACATCGAACAAAGAGCTTCCTTTCCACAATTTTATTATTCCTGTATCACACTCGAAACTTGAGTAATCATCATCATCTTTCCTGCATTACTTTCTCTCTTATATACACAGAGAATTTTTTTAAAGTACATCGCCGTACTCTAGTGAATAAAGTTCTTCATAACAATTTTTTTTTTGTGGATAATTGAAGAAAACCTTTAAATGTGGTTCTTTATCGAGCCTATCATATTTCCACTCGTCGTGATTCATGCATTTAGTATGATACACCTTGAATTCTGTTTTTCAGTACATTCACTTGATTGAATATTTTGCCTCAAAAAGTATAACAAAAAAATATATAAAAATAGATTGCGCCGATCCACTTGTAATGAAATGCCATGTGAGGTGAAGTATGGCACAAAATAAAAAAAGCTAAATTTAATTTCAGTTATTTTAAACTTTTAGAGCATCATTCTTGTTACAGTTTGGTGCCCACACCCACATCAATTTCCGTGTATGTAAATATCATGCAATGTTCGTTGTCTCGTTTGAAGAGCTCTACTCAAATGACAAATGTTTGCATTGTTGTTGTTGCTTGTTGGCCTATGTACTTGTGCTGTTGACATTACTAATAATGCTCATGTGTGTGTCCAAACAGAACTATTAAGTTTTCTTTTGCAATTAAAAACCTGTGGATTTCACTATGAAGTAATTCAAGATAAGAATCTGGGAAAGAAGGAAAAGGATAATTCTGTGTAAATTTGACCTCAAATGAAATTTAAGTAGAACGAATTGCTTAGGGATTATTTTTGATGGTGTTTTATGACGCATTTTGCAGAATTTTGGGCAGCATGTTGGGTTAAAGGCTATAAAGATTTTTTTATGGCACTTCAGATTTTGGTTATGCATTTATCCTTGACTTGTGTTGTTGTTATTTGGGTTGTTTAGGTTCCATTTAGTTCTTGAAATAGAGATCGACCTCATAATAGTTCAGACTTGATAGAAAGATAACTTTGATCCACAAATCTTATGAATTTTCAATGTGAAGGTATCTGAAAGATCCTAAAAATCACTCACTTTCGTAGTAATCTGATGTCGCATCCATAATGTCTATCAATTCTCTAGAAACTCTCGCATTAAGGCTTAAAGATTGACAGAAGTTTTTGAAATCGAGATCACACATCCTCCCTCATTCCTACTACATTTGAAGCCGCATTATACTGCAATAAAAAAAGATCATTCTATGAAAAAATAAAAACAAAAATAAGAAGAAATCCTCACAAGATGAGATGCATTTCCAGTGAACAAGATTCTTTTTTTTTATTATACGGCTTTATCGTTTCACAATCTCATCACTTTTAAGCATCCAATATCTCTCTGGATGATTGGAACTCTCGGTATTCGGTCAGGTAAAGGAATTTACTGTTCATCTTCCTTTTTCTCGTTCATTTGAGCATCGCATCATCTTCTTTGAGGCACTCGAATATTATTTTGGTAGAATTTTTTTGAATTATCTGTAAGAATGATTATTACATTTTTTCTTCTTTCCAGCAATTTTCATAGATGCTTAATAGGTTCTTATGATTGATACTTATTATTTGTATAATTTGAAACGTTTTTCGATTTTTGCTGGATCACTGAATTGATGAATATCCTCGAAGGAATTCGTTTTGCATCAGAATTTGCACAGAAGTTGTGATTCTTACTAACATGGTCATATCTAGTCATTGATTTAGTGGTTTACATGTTATTAACCAAGTTATAATTCTAAAAGCAAGAATAAGCAATTCAGCTATTTACAATTCTTGCATTAACACTTGCACAGATACGATTCCTGTAAAATGGGCAGTTTTGCTAGAGAAATACACATATATCAGCTGTAGCACATCTTAAACCTACAAAGAACTAATAAGATTCATAATTATCACTGCCAGATTAATAATTTGTCACATACGCATTAACAATCACGACTAAATTGAACTTACTTAATACATTCAAAGTCCTTAATAAAGTAGAAAGTAATAAGTGAAAAGAAACAGAAATCATTAGTATTATAGAGTGATTATCCTGTACTATATAAATGTAGCACATAAACTTTTAATACAACAAATCTCTGTCCACCCTTCAATTCTTATTTACTTTACTACTCATTTATTTTGCAATGAATAATGAATTTGTACTTAAGATGAAATATTTGTATACGTGTATAGCTTATAAGATGCATGGAATTGTTTGCGAAAGAATTTTTACTTTCTTTCCATCTCCTGATTATTATTTCTTGAGATAATCCATTTTCTGGATGCTTGATGCTTAGCGCTTAGCAAGATGAAGATGAAAGGAACAGCAAAAAGAGAGAAAATAATTAAATCCTAAGAATTTCCAATTTCTGGACCAGTATTAAGATCAAATTCTTTGCATTTCTCTCATTTCTCCATTCTTTCTTTTCTTCTTTTTTTGTGCTGAATGAAAGTCTTAATCTGTAAATTAGAATTATGAAAAAGTGCCGACAGTTCTTTCTTATTTTAAATTGAAGACTCTTTTTTTTCAATTTGGCTTTTCTTTTATATGTAGTACACAAGATCGGCAGTAGCAAGCTTAATATGAGAGATTTACTTACTCGAATGAATTTCATCTCATTCTGCAGTAATAATAATAAAAAGAAACTTTTAAATTTTTAATAAAAGGAACGAAAGAAAGAAAAACATTTAACAGTAACAGCAACAGCATGTGCTAACAGTTACAAGTCTCAAATGTCATAACAAATTATTTCCTACAGCGATATCGAAGGAGATTTCACGGGTATTTGACCAAATTATTTCTGAGAAATAAAATAAAGTGTTTGATTGAAATGAAAAACATAACAAAGTAGATGAGAGATTGAATGAATAAAGTAGACGGATCATGTAGGAAGGTGTTAAAATGTGATGGTAACAGCATATTAACTTTGTAGTGCTTCTTCATTTCAAACATATATAATGAAATAAAAATTTACACAACTTACCCTCCTTAAATAGCTTCAAAATATTGAGGATCAGACATTAAATACATTATTATGTTACATAATAATAATAAGCTTGTGGACATATGAAAATAATGTGAATATGTAGATATTCATTCATGTTGTGACTATCTCTTGAGTTTCTTTTGTCATTTGTTTTGAACAAATGCGTTCTGGATCTTATTTTGGCTGGATGTTGTTGCGAATTTTGAAATCCTTTTGTTTTTTATTTCCTTGATTGATTTGACTTATTTTATGTTTGATTATCAATTGCAAGTCTTTTAATTGATGTTATTCAGCTTAGAACTACACAAAATTTGAAGAATCTACAAATATCATAAATTTCAAAATTAAATTCTAGAAAGGGGTTTGAAACCACGAATTTCAAACATTTTTCAATGGGTATGATAGTATGAAAAACTTTTCAAATATCAAAAAACCGTTAAAAGTATCCTTTTCTTTAAAAAGCGCCACAAAGTCTAACAAAGCCAACCAAAACATACTCGAAATGTTTTTATTGTAATTTTCACCATAATTTTCAGTTTTGTTTTATCTGTTTACATTCAACACAACATATAATTTATCTATTATGGTTATGAATACACATAATAATGAACAAATTTGTGTACAAAGAGACAAAAAAAAATGATTCTCACGTCATTTCACCTTATTAAGCACTATTTTTGGTAAATAAAAATGAGAAAAATATTTAGGATGTAACATACAAAAATTTTCTGAGAAAAATTAATCTTAATTGTCGTTTCTCCACATATATGTACATAAATTTTTATAGTTTAGGATGACTTTGTGTATGAAAAATTACTTATGGATGTGGAGATGGAGAACAAAAAAATCAATTTTTATGACAGAAAGGTGTAAAAATTAACAACAAAAAGTAGAAAACATAAAAAAAGCAAAATTGATAGAGATAGGAAAGGCGAAAGTGACATAGGCAAAAAAATATAAAAAAAAATTAGAAACAAAATTGGGACGCAAAAATGTTGAAGGTGTGCAGCAACAAAGAGCAAAAGGCAAAAAATTTAGCACAATAAAAGTCAGTCAATCATTACACATGACATTTTTGTGAAGCTTAAAAAATGTCTCACCATGCTATAGATATATATTTAAAGATTTATGTATTTTTTTGGAAGGAAGAATGCTTTTAGTTGCACGAGAGAAGGACACAAAAAAATCACCAGCTGAGAAACTTTTTTTTTGTGTAAATTATTTTTAAAAAAATGCATTCCGCATTCCTTTTTCAATTCTCCTTCTGCACTCTGTGCCTGCTCTTGTGTGTGTCCTTAACGCGGCAGTCGCAAGGTAGGTAGAATTTAGATTTTTTTTTTGAGAAGAGACCTTAGGACGCCTTCAATTTCATCCGCATATTGTGTCACCATTGTTTAATAGCAAAGGTATAATAATATATCGAGTCCCTTCCATAAGACATCACAATGGAATGAATCCTCTGGGTTATAAATTTTTCAAGGCGAAAAAAAAATTTTACAACTTTTTTTTTCTTGATTTATTTTATTTTTTAATGATTTTTTCTTCTTTTCTCTTCGAATCTCTTCTTGGTGTGGATAAAAGAAACTTTTTTTTTTCGTTGGACAAAAGGTAACACAGAGAAGTGAAAAAAATCATTAATCTTTACGGACTGATCTTGAAAAATACAAGAAATTGAGGAATTCAGAAACAAAAAAAAAATAAAAAAATTTCACCTTCAAAATCGATTATTTTTTTAATAGAAATCTCCACATCTAGTAGATGCGATGGGTTAGTTTTGATAATGAGAATGGTGCGATTTTGTTAGACATTCTGGCATCGACAAGCATTCTTAGGTACGTTAATTCTGTTACATGAGCACATTTTTTTGATTAAACGATTGAGCACGGCACAGTTTTTTTGGGTTTTGTTCATGTTTGTGTGTATGTAATTTTTAATTTTCCAAAAAAGTGTATTTTTCGAGGAAATCGTAAAACAGGTGTGGTCTGCATTGCTCATATTATAGATTTTTTTTAAAGCTGGAAGAACATAAAAATGTATTAATCACAAATGAACATGCATGGACACATGTTTTAATAAATAAATCTCTTTCATTATGCGAAACAAGACAACAACGATGCAGCAAAAAAATCCAATAACGCACAACATCTTGAGTCATAAAAATGAGTTTTATAGTCCTCGGAATTTCTTCCATATTGCAAAGTCTTTTTTTTTCATAAATTTTCATGTTTTGACATCCACAAATCAACGTCCGGAATTAAAAAAGATATAAAATAAATTAAATGAAGCATTGCGAATATATTGATGAACTGACTGACTGATATACCTAAATTTATGTAATTCCATTCGTCGTATTAACTTTATATCCATATTCATATTCATAATTTAATTTTATTTTATTTCTTTCGACGTGCAACTTTTAACAGCAAGAGATCTTTAATCGTCTGCTCGATGATGTTCAATTTTTATATTTTTTTCTTCATCGTATGGTCTTTTGATATTGAAGGATGCTTTGAAGATATTAATAAAACAAGTGCTTAATGTCGTCTTATGCCATAATTCTAGTAGCGCATTTAAACGGTTGATTCTGGAAGAATTTATTGATGATGAGATTTGTGGATGATTTGCAGGCGAGTTATGCCAATTTTTGAGTTTGCTTGCATGTATTTACACAATTGTTTGAAAATTTCATAATTCAGCTTTATACAGCTCCAATTCAGCATGATTCAGCTCATTTCAGAATTGTTGAGTTCAATTCAGCATTACTCTGTTTAATATAGCATTATTCAGCTCGAATTAAGCATTTTCAGTTCCAATTCAGCTACAACTCAGCATTATTCAGCTACAACTCAGCATTATTACGCTCAAATTCTGCTCTTATGAGCTCCAATTCAGCTCAATTCAACTCAAGTCAACATTATCCAGCTCCAATTCAGCCTTATTCAGCTCAAATAATTGGCTTTTGAATTTATATACAAACATCTAGTTAAGCTAGTCAGCAGAACTCAGCTTATAAATTCAGCTGTACTCTTGACAAAAGACAAAAAAAAACATCAAGAAATACTAAAGACTGCAAACATCTGATCCAAAAAATCAGCTAATTTATTGAAATTAAATTAATACCGAAATAAAGTCACTTGAGGTCAAGTTAAATCGGGGAAAAAAGAAACTAATTATACCAATATTAATTTAATAATATTATCTCATGACTGTAAATTTATACATCTACGTGATATTGCGCAGCAGTAATGAAAAAACCACAAAACTCATCAAATCGGATGGAAAGGTTGACAAGTTGAAATAACCAAAATAATTTTTTTTATAATGAAATTTCAGTTTTCACTGACTGCGACAAACAAAACCGGATGAAACGGTTAATGGTGGCTGATTTTTCATGAAATTTATATGCTTTATTTATCTACATGTGTGTATTTATCTCTTCAGTTGTGCTGCTTCTAGCTCATACTGACAATTGAAGCAATATTGCTCATTTTGTAATTGATACACAGAACCGTTTCTTTACTCCGCTTTGCTTCGAGTAATTGAATGTAATGTAACGATGAAAAGAAAACAATTTATATGTATATCGAAATCAGATCGGATTAATTTTCTAAAATTTCATCCAATTGCCATATCATGTGTGCCTCTCTTCCTGCTTCACTGAATGTACGTGTACAAAAAAAAAGAAGATGTGCTTTTAGCATCAATGACAAAAAATAAAGTTTTGAGATTACTCATCGAATGTGAAAGAGATATAACTCATATGATGATCATAAACGAAGAGGTGCCAAAAATATACCAATGCGATTAAGACTGAAGAAAAAATAAAAAGATTTGTCTCATTAAGTTAAAATTAATATTTTTCGCATGATTTGGAGATTTTTGTGGGAATGTGCTGTGCTTTGGCTGCATCAGACATGGTTTTTAAAATGTTTTAATTTGCTTAATTGAGCTGAACTTGCTGAATTGAGCTGAGTTTGCTGAATTAAGATAAACTTTCTGAATTTGCTGCATTGAGCTGAACTAGCTGAATTGAGCTAAGTTTGCTGAATTAAGATGAACTTTCTGAATTTGCTTCATTGAGCTGAACTTGCTGAATTGAGCTAAGTTTGCTGAATTAAGATAAACTTTCTGAATTTGCTGCATTGAGCTGAACTTGCTGAATTTGCTGCATTGAGCTGAAGTTGCTGAATTGAGCTAAGTTTGCTGAATCAATATGAACTTGCTGAATTGAGTTGAATTTGTTGAATTAAGATGAACTTGCTTAATTTTCAGCATTGAGATGAACTTGCTGAATTGAGCTGAGTTTGCTGAATTAATATGTACTTACTGAATTGAGTTAAATTTGCTGCATTAATATGAACTTGCTAAATTTGCTGGATTGAGCTAAACTTGCTGAATTGAACTGGTTTGCTGAAATGAGTTGAGTTTGCTAAATTAAGTTGAGTTTACTTAATTGAGGTTAATTTTCTGAATTGAGCTTAATTTGCTGAATTGAGCTAAATTTGCAAAAATGAAATGGATTTCAAAATTTCAATTTAAATTGACATGCGTTTATTTTGACTGTCTCACTGCTTTCTTCTTTTGCCACATTCATATTTTTCCGTTCCATAATATTTTATGAGCTTATTGTTGATTAAATATTTTTCAATGACTCCAAACTTCTTCATATCTTGATACTCATCACACGTATCTGCATCTTAATATCTACTAGTGTGTGTAAATTGTGTCTTACATTTGCAAATTTGTGAGAAAAATAACACCTCGTCGCATATGTATATTAACAGTCAGTAAAGAAGAAGGAACAAATTTTTGAAGAGGAAAGAGTGGAATCAGGTTTTAGTACGAAATGATGTCACACAGATCTAAGATTATAAATTATTCATAATTCTTTGCTCGCTTTTTTTCACCGAAAAAACAAAAAAAAAAGAACTGAAAACTAGTTTATGGCGAGGCAAATCATTCATTTATGAGTATCATCTTAATCATCATAATGGATGGCAAAAAATGAAACTCTACAGTAAGAATTTTTTATGTCAAACGAATTTTTTTACTATCTGTGTGTCTCAGACTTGAAGACAAAGTTTTTTTGGTACAGATTAAGGTTGGAAAACGAGATTTAGATTAAGACAGTTTGTCTAGAATTGTTCTAGAAGATTTGAAATCTCAATTTCAAGATTTAGGTTGAATAAACTTTTAACGATTATTTTAAATTTGAATTTTTGAACAATTTTAAATTAAAAATTTCCGTTGAAAATAAATTTCACTTTTCCTTCATAATTTTCTCACACTTATTACCGGAATCAATCAATCTATGAAAAGCGTCTTTCACATCAAAATAAACACGACACTTTGACAATTTAAATTTATGTGCGTTCAGTTTTATTTTGGTTAATGAAAGTTTATGTAAAAAGAAGAAGACGAGAAAATGATGAGAAAAATTGTGAAATTTATTAATTAAGTAAAGTTTTAGAGTTTTTATGAAAATTAAAATGTGATAAAATCATAAAAAGTTTAATAAATGACGTTATTACGTGGGAACTTACATAAAATCTCGAAAACTTTTTTCGTCTTTCCTCTCCGCTTATTCTCTTGTTTGTTTGCTTGATCATTCTAAAACTTTGATTAATAATTTTTCTTCATTAGACCTCTATGCGACTATAATTCTTCCATATGATCAGGTGTTCCAACATGTTAATTAGTATCTGTTCGATATATCCATGGGAATTATGTTGTGGTTTATTATAGGAAGAGGTTTAAGTTTTTTTTTTTTGGGGAATTGATGTGCCTATCAATTACACTTGGTTAGAATTGCGTGATCATGATTAGCTTGAAGATAAGAAAGGAGTCATGATTGTGGATGATTTAGTTGCATATTTAAGATTTGAAATTCAAAGAATTTAAAATAGTTTTTAACAGTTTTTAAAAATTCAAATTAAGTACCTAATTTTGATTTGAACTGAACTGAAAACTATTGAACTGTTCAGTTGTTTTCAAAGAATAATTGAAATTTTACAGGAAATTGTTAATTACAAAAAATCCTTAGTTTCTACTTAGCCAACACAATAACTCTGTCAAGCCTTACAATCATACATAAACTACCCACAAAACCAAAGATTAACCACAGATCGCGTTTCCATAGACGCTTTTTCAAAAAAATTTGATCTAATTACGCACCATTTAAATGATTATTAAGTACAATTAGGATGAAAAATTGATCCGATTCAGGTTATATGAAAAATCACTTAAATTTTCGCATTGTTTTTAACCAAAGAAATAAAAGAGATTTTGAAACCTTTGACCACAGAATAAAAATTATGAAAAGGAAATCTCTTAAAAAAAATTCAATTCACACGAAACAACCACAAAGTAGAATTATTAAAGTTAAAAAATAAAAAAAAAGTATATTTTTGACATCAACCGGCAATAACACCGAATAACGACGATGATAAAATTTTTTTTCCTCTAGCAATAACAAAAGAACTTCAATTGATTTCTATGATGTCTGAACTCTCTTTTTCTCTCACCAGAAACGAAAAAAAAAATTAAGAATGAAGCTTTTATTTCATTGAGGAATATCATAAATGAATGTTAATATGGTTGGGTTCATGATATAGAAATTCAACAACAAAAGATTCATTCAATGGATGACACAAAAGAGGATTTTGAGTGAAAAAAGCATGTTGCTATTGACCTCTACATTCTTTCGATTTTCTTACATATATTTTAGTTGTGTCGGGCAGTAGATGACTATTGAGCAACATTGCAGAAAAAATAAAACACGTAACAATAACAATAAAATGCACCATCAATAATTGTGGCAAACAATATTCAGCTTTGCATAAATGAAATTTTATGTGTACTTGTATGAATGATTTTCAAGATCAACATTAATGTCAGACATTTGAAGCTCTCGTTATTCCGAGTGTTGCTTCCGAAATTTTTGGATATGTTTTCTTGTAAATAAGCAAGATTTTGCTTGAAAGGATTATAATTTCTGAATACTTTTGATTGGTTTAAATTGACAGAGTTTGATCTGAATTGCCTTGAACTTCGCTGAATTGACTTAACTTTGCTGAATTGACTGGATTTCGCTGAACAAGCTGAACTCAATTAGTTGATTTAAAACTGCTGAATTGGCTAAACTCAACGTATACTTCAATAAACTGAATTGACTGGACTTCGCTGAACTAGCTGAACTCAATTAGCTGACTTAAAACTGCTGAATTGGCTAAACTCAACGTATACTTCAATAAACTGAATAATACAGACTCGTAGCACTCAAAATTTTCCATAAATCCATACCAAACAAAAGAATATATGCTGCTCGGTGTGATGTGGGCTAATTTAAATGCAAATAAATTGCTTATTATGTTGAGATTATGAAGAAGCAGACAATTTCAATTGAGGACTCTTTTTACCCTCTTTTTTAGCTTATCAGCTTATAAATGATCTTCAGTAAGTCATTGAATGAATTTTAGAAAATTTCAATATCGATTTATAGATTAATTATCTCAAAATTTCTCACCCACAGACTACGCAAAATATTAATTGTGAGATCAGCTATTGCTATAATTAAATTACCAATTTTTTTTTTTTGATATTAATCGTAGCACATATTTTTTATGGCAAACACAAGCCTGATGTGGCAGCAAAAAAAAAGATATTTTTGATTGTGAATTATTCAAATATGTGTTGGAGAGAATATGCCTACGCATGAGATAATCATTTGGTAGCTGCGAAATGCCTTTAATTCTTGATTAATCGCTCGATTTCGTGCCACTAAACAGCGACAGCACCAACGATTCAATATGTTGTTGCATATTCTTTTTCTCATATTTAATTTTTAATACCTCATGCCATAATGCATAAATTTTATTGCATTTTCTGGGAAGTGATGCTTGAGATTAGTAAATCGGTTTGACCCGAGATGGCTTTTTGAATTGGGTTTTTTGGAGAGTGACCTTTAAGATTTATTTTTATTAGAATTTTTGTGGCTCCTTGTGTGTTATTATAGGTTGAATTAAGTCTGGATTTATAAATTCAATTAATATTTGGTTATTAATCCTTTAAATTCTTACTTCTTATTAATTTGTATTTTTATCAATTTGAATTCTAGAACCATACAAATGTTGTTGAAGTTCTCCAATTTGTAAGGATTTAGGTTTATTCAGCTAGTAAGAACCCTACAAATGAATCAGAAAACCTTGCAAATCCTTCTTCTTCTTCTTCTTAATTAACTTTAATATGGTCCATCAGCTTATTGCTATTTAAAGACCGTTCACATTTCCAGGTAGTTTAATTTACAAATAGAAACAAAGAACAATCAATAAAATCCAGTCAACTCCAAATGGTTGACAGAAAACATGCCCGCGATAAGTCAAAACAACAAAAAACAATCGCTAGGCAAAAAATTCCATCTTCAGTTGTCGATGATCCAGATCCCTTGACAGTCCTTCTTGTAATTCAACTTGTGATATTCCAAAAAGATTCAAATTTTTGTTATGTCTCGATTGTGATCTGTCAATGTAATTAATATGTTCTGCTGTATTCCGAGATGATCGATTCCTGTTTGTCAATGTTGATTTGTTGAAATCAAGTCAGCACCAATTGATTGATAGAACTTGCCCGCGATATATGGGGAAACACACAAAACCCATCGCGAGACAAATTCTCCTCACAATTGACGATAATCCGTTGTATTCCAAACATATTCAATGTCTAGGTTATGGTTATGATAGAACCTTCTTGTCCACGATTGTTGGTAAAACACAAAAAACCCACGTGAAACAATTGATTCTCCTCACAACTGCCGCCGATCGTGATTTGTCAATGTAATTAAATGTTCTTTGGTATTCCCGGTATTCCGATGATGATCAATTCCGTTTTATATAGATTGTGTGCAAAATTTATACATTTTTTTCCAATTTCAATTTATATCCAAAATTTAATTAAATCGCGACTTTGCTGAGTTTTCTCCTTGGTATTTTTGTTCTTTGTTATTTTGAAGACAGTTCCCGTAGGTTTGAGACTTATTCCTACGCGTAATTAATTAATTTTGAAGTATTGCACAATTCCACAACCTCCTCATTCGGAGGTTGGGAGAAAACTGACCTTACAAATCCATAAGTGTCAAAAAAATTTAAAGGTTTTAAAATTCAAATCTTAAAAATCTGTTAAAAACAAAAAACTACATTTCGTAACACAGAAGCCACAAACCCATGCGCCACCAACATTATCTCCTCTTTTACTCATTTTTGTACATTTAAAACTGCATTCAATTTCAATATTTTCATTTCTTTGTTGCATTTCGCTTTCATTCCATCATCATGCACCCGTGCAGATTTGAAGCTGTTGCAATTCTCTTCATTGTACCTCTTTTTTAAGAAGAAGAATACACACTTCTAAACACTCTTTCAGAGTCGGACTTCATCTATCTCTTATGTTATGTTCCGAGAATTTTTTCTAATTTTAGATAATCTCCTCTCTAAATCTGCCTGATGTTCTCTGTGCCACCTTAAGAGGTATAATTTTTTTTGCATTTCATATTTTTCTTATAAAAATAATATGTGTATCTTATTGAGAAGCATGAGTAAGTGAGATGGAAAAGAAAAACTTTGTTATTATTATTTTTTTATAACTTATAACAACAAAGGAGGGCGAAAAATGGGAAAAGAAAAAAAAGTAAAGAATTATAAATATGAGAGAAGAGCGATTGTGTGGCTGTTAGCTACTTAAACAGTAGCATTTAAATAACATTTGGTTGAATCAATATCACAGACAGTCTGGCTGAATGCAAGTACAAGCGTTTAATAAACAGCATATACAGTGAATGAGAAATGTGAGGTGAAGCCCAATGTAGCATGAAAAAAACACAGCACAGTATAATGAAATGCCGTTTAAAGGATTTATGATGTGGCATAATATTTTACGATTATTCGTTTTTGTTTTTTCTCTCTTTTCTCTCCTGTCTTTTTTTTCTGCAACATGTTTGATTTCGTAATTGATTGAAGCCAAATAAATAAAAATTTGTTTTTACATTTTGTTTCATGATCGGATGCACAAATATGGGCGATTCTCCAGATAAAAATTTTCAAAAAACCACCACTAAAATGAATTTTTTATAATTTTTTTCCATTAGAGAGCCTCGAAAGACAAATTAATATTGTACAACTTTTTAAACTCTACAAATCTGTATAATTAAATGCTTTCAATATACTCTAATTAAGGAAATATTTCGATTCTTCGGACGATTTCTCGAAGACAAAATATGGAATTTGGATTTTTATAATCAAAAATTAAGTATTAAAAACTATTCTTTGACATATGATATAAATACCAATCGATAGAAAACGAACTTTTTTATCATATATGACAACAATTTTATTAAGCTTAATACAAATTTCACAAGAAAATTCAATTCTTTTGATGAAAATTTTGTCTTCGAGTAATTTTTAAAGCGCTTGAAACTAATTTGTGAGATTCAAATTTTTCAAATACGTTATAAATTTAAATGGAATATTTTTAAAAGAAACGATGATGATTGAGTGCAATATTAATTATTAATTACCTTTTGTTTAATTAAAACATATAAAAAAAATGATTTTTATAAATTAAAACAAAATTTTATTTTTGTAAAGGGGCCATTCACTTATTACGTAACGCTTTTAGGGGGAGGGGGGGGTCTAAGATTTTGTTACGATTCAAACAAGGAAATTTTTTTTTCATACAAATTTTGTTACGAGGAAGGGGGGGGGGTCTAAGAAGTCATTTTTTCGCGTTACGTAATAAGTGAACAGCCCCAAACAAGTCTTTGTTTACATTTTTCCCAACGTATTTCAAAAATTTAAAAATTTCAAGTAGCAGTGGAATTACAGTTCTGTTTTTAAAAATTCAACCTATCTGGAGAATCGCCCATATACATGTGACATGTATGATGTTATTTTGTGTCTACAAAAAAAACTTTCTTGACGTCTTGAATAAGCATAAAGCACTCTCGTGTTGGTTATAAAGTTATTTTTACGGATACCTCGTGGGTAGATTCGGAAGTTTGAAAAGTTTTCCAAATTTTTGCTGACTGGATTGAAGTTTTATATGGTGATCTTTGCAAAACTGTAGCTTGTGCTCTAGATTTGCTCGGAAGCAAAAATCTTTTAAAGGAAGATTAACAAAATTGACAAAGGATTTCAGCGAAGCAGTGTATTCCTTCAGGATGTAAATAGCAAAAGCTCTTTAATCTGCTCTTTAAGATAAAATATATTGTGCCATTCCTTTTGAATAAACTTAGATAATATTAAAAAGCATGATACTTACTTATTGGCCATAAACAGGAACTTCTTTAAACATATATTGCTTCCATCTGCTGTTTATTAATTATTAGCTAATTTTGAAGTTTTGTGGTTTTTCGTCAAAATACTTTTGTAATCTGAACAATTTTCTTGAAATCAGTTCTAATCTTCGACAGCTTCATTAAATTAATGAATTAAAATACTAAACAATGCTTTAAACATTAAACTATCACTTAATACTAACCTATAGAGTTCAAAATAACTTAAATTCTTTAAATCTTCAATGTTTTTGAACAAAAAAAACATGTCAAAGAAAAAAGTGCGGGAAAAATTTCAAATTTGACAAAATAATGGATCTTTTAATTATATCATAGATTACTTTTTTAAAATTCAACACAACGTTTTTTGTATCTTCAGCCAATTTCTGATCAAATTGGGTTTCATTTGTAAAACTTCAAATCTCATTACCCCTTAAAAGTATCACAAATTGTGTTTTCTATTCTCAAAACTCAAAACTTACCCTTCCAATTGAGTTTATTAATATTTGTCATACCTAAAATCTAATAAATTAGTATTCTCTGAAATATAATGCACATAACGTACCTCATGCTTCTTATTCCATACTCTTAAAGCCATTTCCAATCGACAGACAAGGTGCGAAACGAAATTCAAGTGAGTGTGAAGAACGACAAATAGCGGAAAATCCTTAAATAACAATAAAAGAAATTGCAATCACAGAGGAAATTTTTCTCATTTCCATTTAAAGTCATCAACTTAATTTTCAATGCCTGCTTGCTGTTACACTCTCTCATTGCGGCAACAATAGAATCATTCTGTTGATAATCAAACTCATAGACAGAGACACATATAAAAGAGAGAGAGAGAAACGCAATTAACAGTATTAATTGCATAATTTTCATTGCTACTGCTTTTCTTTTATGTTCTATTCTTTAACAAGAAAAAAAGGCAAGCAGCAAATCCAATTAGTAATGTTAGGGAAAACAAAAATTTTTATGGAGCGTGCACTGTGGAAGATTATAAGATTAAATATAAATAAAATAAATAAATGAAAAATTGTGCACGTTATGATGATTGGTCAATTAAGATCTTCACTGTAAGATAATTAAAGTGTCAAGCTACGGTTTAATTCATTTCTCCCATATCATAAGATAGATGATCATCTTTACATCATTGCTGGTTCTCATTCTGTTGCTCTTGTATGCTTTAATTTTGTTCAGTTTTGTTTATTTTGATGCGTTTAATTTAGATCTAATGAGTCTTGGTGGTGATTTGTCTGACTGAAATTGAAGATATGATGCTTAATTAGATCGTTGTAAGCAATATAAAGGCTACAATAATAATCAATTGAGCTGAAACAAAAGGAACTGAACAGTTATTTCAAATTATAAGGAGACAGAAAAAGATGCAAATAATGATGCAGAATAGACACAAAGAATGAAGCAGAATAGATACAGAATTTGGCGGGAAGATTTTGATTCAAAACTTTTTTAACTTTTGAAATTTTAAATCTTTTTGAAAATTGACGTAGAATTGACAATTTCAAAGATGCAGACAGTACGCGTCAAATGATGCAAAAGTGATGCAATAAATGAAGCAGAAAAGACGCAAAACTATAGAAATTTGTATTTTTATTCTAAGAATCAAAAAATTCAATATCACATTTTAAAGAGCAAACATTTTGAAACTCGAAGTTTTAAATATCAAAATCAGAGGAATCCATAACAAATTCTGATAGATTCAAGCATAACAGCGCTACAATCACTTCCAAATAACGATAATTCAACTCATGTTGATGATTTGTTGCAAACAATTGAAAAACGAGCCTATAATAACAAATAAGCGGAAAGTATTGTTATTGTGCATTAAATGACCGTTGCGATTGATACAATAGAGTAGTAGATAATGGTGGAAATAGGTGCAAATTATAAAATTAAGTAAACATATGTTTTTTTTATTAATTTTTTGTCATTTTTTATTTGAATTTTTTTATCTCTGAAATTTTTTTCATCTTTTTTGTGATACAATTTTTATTATTTTTTCATTCTAGCATTTTTTGTCACTTTGTTCATGTTTATTATTTATTAATTAATCATTTAGTTATATTCTATTATTACTACAATTTCTCCTTTCATTATTATTAATATTCGTTATCTCGTCATTTTTAATGTATCTAAAAAGATAATTTTTCGCATTTTCCTTTCATTTTAGAAAAAATAAGAAAGAAGAAAATTAGGAGAAAAATATTTTAAAATAAGTTTTTTTGTTAATAATTTTTTTTGTAGCATAATTTTTTTAATTTATTTATATAATATGCTCGATTTTAATCATTTTTTTTTTCAGTAAAAATTAATACTTATGTAGGTAAAGTCTTCAAATTGTGTTGTGTGTAATTTAATTTATGTATAAATTCTTCCTTATATCAATAAAATTTCAAATTTAATGAAAGAAGTTTTTTTTGCTTCCCGAGCGTCGGGACAATAATTTTTTTTTGTCATATTCTCTTTTTTAAAACTTAAATTACTAAACATACTTCTATTTATGTCTTATAATTGTCTCTTATAATTTCTGTACTCTCTGATGAAATTATTTCACTTTTTTTTGTTTTGTTACTGTACAATAATTCATAAAATAAAAAATATTTAAACAATTGAATTTTTGCTGTATATTTGGTATTTCTTTTGATATATTAAAAAATGATTTTTTTTGAATATAAAAAAGTTCTTAAAAAAATCATAAAAATTATTATTATAATAATAAAAAATCTCCATATAGTTAATTTTAATATAAGTTTATATACATAAAAGGAAATCGAAACTGCGCTCAATAAATAAGCAAAAAAGATTTTTTTATTCCTTTCTTTTCATTTCAACACATTTCTCGCCGCAAAGAAATATGAAGAAAAAAAAAAGTTTAATGAAAAATAAAATTAATAAAAATTGGGATAACAACTTCGATTTGTTGAAGCCTTACCAGCCCAATTGAATTTCCAATTCAAGCAATATAAGCCAACTTCTCACCAATAAATAAGTATAAATGCAATCTTTCATATTCAATTTCTTCTTGTTTGCCAACCTCTAACTATATGCGAGTAAACACAATAATAGGAAATAATAATAATTGAAAATAACGAAATCTAATAATTTCTTTCACTTCATATATTTTCGCTCATTTTTCTTCATATTTCTCTCGATTGTTGTTGTGATCATAACTCTGTGATTTTTTTACAATTAACTGTAGGCAAATATGTGAAAATATATATTAAAGTTGTAGCTTTTGAGTAAGTTTTGAGTCATTATTGTGAAATGAAAAATTACTTTAATTGTTCAAATTTTGCTTAAATGAGATTTTGTCAGGCAAATTAAAGGTTGTAATGGGATACAAAATTGTATTTTACTTTCACACTCTTTAAAATATTCGAAAGTTGTTAACTTTGAACTTTAAAAAGACTGAAGATTCAAAATTTATAAGAATCTCGAGTTTTGAATACTTAAAATTTGATATTTAAAATCCGTTTAAATCGTACTTTAACACCCTATCAAAATATTTAAATTCAAGAAACCGTTAAATTCTGAACTTAAGAACTCAAACATCAATGCAACAGTTTTTTAAAATTCCAAATTCGTTAAATTTTCATACTTTGACACCCTTTTAAAATTTAAACTTTAAAAGGTGTTAAAATTCTGTTTTCAAAATTCAAAAAACTTTGATGCTTCATATTTTAACACCCCTTTATAGTTCAAATTTCAAAAACTGTTGAATTTGTTTTATTAAAGTTGACTTAATTCAAATCTTAAATGACAGTTAAAGTTTCAAATCTCAAGCAAACTTGAAATCCAAATTTAAATTGATTTAAAAACTTAAGCCTTATGTGAACAATAAAAAACAATAATTTCTCATTTCACTCATTAATGTCGCTTGTTCTGAATGTGTTGTGTAGTTATGTGCGATTTTCCTTCTTTTTTACGAATCAAGTTAAATTAAAATATGTTTATGTATCATAAAATTATAAATTGGAAAATGAATTTCATGTTCGTTCATTTCTCTTTATGTACATTAAACGCACTGGCTAAAAATGTTGTCGTTTTACAACTTAATAAAGCTTAAAGAAATTTAATAATTTGTTTTCATATTTCTCATTTCGTCGCGTTCCATTTTCATTTTTTATTCCTTTCCTGTCACTACGTTGTGAAGCTTAATCAAATGAATTTTTTTTTTGTAGATGAGACTTAAGTAGGGGGGTAGGAAGATGAGGATGAAATATATATAATGCACAGATGTGATTTATATAAATTTAATTTCCACGTAATTTCATCTCATTTATGTGTCGCGAAATCTCTACGGTTGTTCCTTGTTGACGATAACAACAATAATGATGAAGGTTTTTTTTATTATTAAGGCAACGATTATGCCATTGAATAATGACTATATATGTGATTTATTGTGTATGTGAAAAAAGTTTCCGACGTCAGTTAAATAAAATTATTATTTTTAGAGTCTTAAGGAATGGAAGGCGTTGAAAGAAATATCAAACAAATTATTAAGATTCTCATAATCAACCACTTAAAATTAATCTATTTGTGTGTGATTTTTTTTATTTTGTGTTTGTCTTTTTCACAACTCCACCTTCTTTTTTTTTTTTCTCTTTGAATGCTTCTGCCTCATTTCCATGTTTTTCTCTTCATTACTTCTCTTATTAATATTTACAAAAGAGATTTATCATGTCTTTTTAGGATTATGATGAGAAAAAAATGTAAACTAATCAAGCATTTACCTTTAAAACTCGAGAAAAATCAAATTATGAAAAAGATTGGAGTTGGTCACTGGTGATGGTTGAGGTGTAGCCTTACTATTCAGATCTCGAACTTGAGATGACAAAGGGTTCACTTTCCTACCAAAAAAGGTTTAACCCTCCAACCAAACGAGAACTTCAAACATGAGTTGACCAAGAGGTCACCAAGTAAAGTTCCCCCAAACCTAAAACATCACAAATGACCAACCCCACAGCTATGAACTAAAATTGAACATCTTATTCCTTATCAAATACAATTTTTATTTAAAATTTAATTTCACCGGGCGACTCGTCGCATTCTTCAGGAATTATTTTTTCAACTCTTTCCTTTTTTTAAATTATTATTTTTTTTTAACAAATTAATTTCTTTCATTAAGTTATTATTAATTTTTTTTAAATATCACACAGTTTCTTCATCTTGTTTTTAATGCAATTAGAACAAATTTTTCATCTTTGTTGTAATTTTTGTTTTTTTTTTGTATTCATTCATCATTACTGCTTCATTTGTTTCCAATATCTCTTCGAAACTTTCTATTTTTTTTTTGATTCACTCGTTTTTTTTCTGGTTCATGCCTGCACACACTTATCTGTTGTTATTATTATATGTTACTCCTCTTTATGTGCTGCTTTAAATTCACTTGTTATATTATTTAATTATTATCGATTTTTTTTTGTAGCTTTTCATTACTAATTTATTCATTTTGTTATCAAAAAATCAAGATGTGAGATGAGAGAATTGGAAGTAAAATTTGAAAGAAACAACTTCTTTTTTAGAAAAAGATCGACAGACTAAACTTAATTAATTTAAAATGAAATAAAAAAAAATGGAATAATAAATGATGATTTATCAGAGTTATCATTAAATAGCTGATATATCCATCATGCTGCCACAACCATTCTCGCGATTAATTAGTAAAATATCTGAGGTTGTGGATGTGCTATCATTAAATGTTTGCTTTAGATGTCGATTGAATGGCAATATGGTTGTTGATGCTTCAACGGAATGCTGAGTTGTGAATGGCAATGAGCCATTATGAAATTGATCTCACATGTGTGCAAGTGGTGCCATTCGCAAGGCTTGTTGTTGCTGCTGCGACGTTTGTAGATCTGGCGATGCACTGTGCTGATAATGAATCAATCGTTGATGTTCAGCTGAAGACGGAATTGAGTCAGGAATTTGATACATGTTCATAAGATGACTGATTTCATGATTGTGAACTGGCTGTTGGATGTATTCACGTTTCATGACGTGATTATTGTTATTTGTGGCGATGCTTGTTGGCGATGGTGAAACCGGCTCGGATTTAATACTTGATTCGCTTGGACTGTGACTTTGGCAGGACATTTGAGAGCCGCCACCCTGATTTAAACTGTTATATGGAGATGCAGGTTGTTGTTGAATACTATTATATGGTGATCCTGGCTGCTGTAAGCTTGCATATGGCGACGTTTGACCACCTGAGACACTATACATACTACCATAACCTGATGAATTCATGTAGGTTCCGCCCTGTTGCATTTGATTTGTCATTTCATAATGACGATAATTGCTCATGTAAGGATTATGTTGTGTCTGATAAGCAGCCGTAGCAGGATCCATCATGTAACCATTTGGCATATATCCATTTGATGTAATTTGATAAATATCACGGTTTGATTGTTGAGCATTGGATAATGATGAGGAATTTCGACTGCTCGAATTATTTGGATCTGATTGCTGTATTAATGAGCCAACGCCAAGTGGATATTTCTCCTTTGTTTTCGTTAAGGTCTTTGTTTTTCGTCGTGGTCTATATTTATAATCTGGATGTTCCTTCATATGAACGGCACGAAGTCGTTTAGCCTCATCAATAAATGGACGTTTTTCAGCTTCTGATAAATCCTTCCATTGTGCACCGAGACGCTTTGAAATCTCACTGTTGTGCATCTTTGGATTATCAGATGCCATCTTCCTTCTCTGTCCGCGACTCCATACCATAAACGCATTCATTGGTCTCTTTACACGATCGGAATTGATTTGAGCAGCTTTACTCTGACCATTTCCACCACCATGTCCTCCCGTTGGACCCGATGACGTTATATGATGATTACTTAATTGAGTTGTTTGCGGTTGTGTTTGATTTGGGCTCATGCCTGCATTCTGCTGATGTGCCGGCGAGATATGAGTTTGTTGACTATAATTCGATGAATTATTTGTCATGTTATGAGCCTGATGTGAAAACTGTGATTGAGCTAATTGTGATTGTTGTAAGTTCATCATGCTTAAAGGTCCTAAAGTTCCATAAGCTGATGAATGTGAATGAATTGATGATGGATGATGTGGGGGCATTGTCGCATGTAGAATTCCCCCTTTCATATCAGATTCCATCGTCAACATTTCTTCAATTTGTGTTTTAATGATAATAATAAAATTCTAAGGTCCTTTACTCGCGCACTTTATATTCTTTTGTTTTTTAACAACAAATTATTAACAATTTCGTCTCATTTAGAAATTTTTGGTACACACATGAAATTGACACGATTATTATTTTTTATTATTATTATTATTATTTCTTTTTTTGTGTGTGCTAATTTTTAATATTCCACATATAACAAAAATTAGAGTCGTGAATCCATATATTTATATTCTTTTAAATATCCAAAATTAAGAAATGATAAGTTCACATGTAAAATCATTCAATTGACACTAAACTTTTGTTTATATCTGTTCACTTGGCCGCATCTATCGGCAAAAAAAAAGATTATTTTTGTCAATTATTTTAATTGATAATCAGGACGTAGTTCATGTCTCACTTTGTTTATATCACTTCATAATAATATTTTTCCTTTATGGGGCCTTCCGATAAAAATCAAATCTCACTATTATTGTTCATCTTTTGCCCTTTTATTACACATTTCTTTGCTTCTTTACTTTAAAATGCCTCTTCATATAATTTTATTTTTATTTATTTTTTTTGTATTTATTTCTTTCTTTATTGTATTTCAGTACAAAAACCCGAAGGAATAAACGCAACAACACAGAGAGGTCAATAAAAATGCCTCCACTCGTAACGCAAGCACCTTTTCGTCTGAATGTTGTAAAAAATTTTTTCGAAAAAGAGCAGACCTGAATGAAGAGGTATTTTTTGTTTTCACTGTTTATGATTCGTGTGTTCTCATGAAATCCCCTCTTTTAACTTAAAGATTCACACACACAATCATAGATTACTGCCGAAGAACTAATGCTGTGCTTGCACAAGTCAAAGTGTTAGTGGAAATTAAAAAAAAATGTAGGAGGAGCTACTTCCCTTCATTTTAAATGCGATGTTGTCAACTTTTCTCTCTCAGTACATGACTCGAGCTCAGATTTTTCACGTACTTCGTACATCGCTATGCATAAACGTGAAAATATTCTTATATATTTTATTATTAAGGGTCACAAGCATAAAACGCAAAGTTAAAATCGTGTAATAACTTTTTCTTTCTCAGTTTTACGAGCGGTTTACTAACAATCTGCTGTGCTGCTTATAACTTTTTTTTCGCAAGTAAATCATATCAAATTAAATTGCTATACATAAGAGTAAGAGAGCTGAACACGTCGTCGTTCGATACTCGTTCCATCTAGCATCAACAACGCAAAAATAAGAGGGTTAATTCAGTCACTACTTTTTTTGGCAAAAAAGTAACCACTCTCTTATTTTCAAGGGTTAAATTAGATTTAAGGAACGAGTTTTTGTCGCTTCATTTTAATGACAACGAATAGTTCACATGTTTCAATTTCATGTCTCAAGCGCTTTAAAATCCATAACATCTATTGCATGTAATTTATTATAGTGAAATACACGTTTTTTATGTACTTACTATGTTTTATAGAGCGTACAAAAAATTGAAGAGAAATAAGACTTATAAGAACATTGAGGTAAATAAGGGTTGAATGGAATTTTTATTAAAAAACATGATTCAAGAAGCTAGAAATGTTTTTATTTCCATTTCTATAAGAAAAACGTCAACATGAAATATAAAAAGATCGAGACATAAAATCTGGAACAATAAAACTTGCAAGAATATATTTTTTCTGGCTTTGTTTTGTTTTGCGAAAAAAAAAGCATAAGGGAGCAACAAAAGCAACCTTAGTTTTTGCTAGAATAGTGTTGAATTGATATGTGTGTCTTTTTTTTTGTATCGAACAAAACAACAAAAAAAAAATCAACTGTTGTTGCTATTAAAAGTTCCCTCATGCTTGCAGGTTTCCATTTCATTCAAGAGCACTGCTAAGATTATCATCAGTGCATGTAACTGGCAATGAATAGTTGAGCACACAAATTCATATTCTTCTACTGGATGATGATGATTCTCTGATGAAATGCAGTACACATCATCCTCTTTTACCTTTTTTTTGCCATACCATTCCGTACAATACTATTTACATTTTGTAAAGTGAAGCTAATTATGACTTGAAGGCATCTCTTATTTTGCTAATATTGCATATTTTTCATTACACATGAGTAATTGTACTCTATATAGCTTAGTGTGTCTGACAATTATATACCAGAGAATATAAAAATTACATACAAATGAGTTGATTTGAAAGCTAAATGCATGAATATAAACACATATGGGAGATATGTATGAAGATTTTTAACTCATATAATCACGAAATGAATTACTATTGTCGTCTATAAAGCTTCACGATGGGACCGTGAATTATTTGTTTTTAAAAATATTGTTGAGTGTCAATTATCTGATTTACATGTTATGCATCGTGCATTTAAACAATGTGTGTTGACATACCTGATTTTCATGCAATTCTATTGCAACTTTTACTCCTTGCGGAAGGTAATTACGGGATATGAATTGTTGAGATACAGATCAGGTTGTGCTTGTTCTCGTTTTAGCGATTAAATTGTGCCTTTGAATGAGTTTTAGGATCTGTTGAATTTAAACCGGTAAAATCACTTTATTTTGATAACTTTAAGATTCGTTTATTACTTTTTTCAGTAGAATAATTTGATTATATTAGATTTAATCGAATGTTAACAATGAAAACTTGATTTATTTTTATCTCACTCAATTTTTCAATTTAAATTGCTTTATTTCGTCATTTTCACTAGTATATTGAATTCAATACATCAAAATGATAGCTTTCCTTGTTTATTTGAAGTTTAATCTAACAAATGAATGTATTACACTATAAAATCCTTAGAATTCTATCAAAATTAGAGATTTGTTTTCAAATTTTCTAAAATTTCGCGAAAAATTCAAATGAAACAAAAAAGCACGAGTAAAATTCAAATGAAGCAAAAAAGTACGCTTAAATTCAAAACTTAATCAGCAGTTGGTAAGTAAAATGAGAACAAAGGGAAGGTAAAACTATTAAATGAATTAAATTTCTTATTGTTTTGTTAACTAAGGAAGAAGAAAAAGAAATTGAGAAAAATAAAGAATTCTTTGAATATCAATCAAAAACCACACAATTGCAAAAACTGTCTTTCTGTTTGTAATTTGATAATCATTTTCCGTTGATTCATTCATTCATATCGATTGGGATGGATATGTATGTTATGGAATGAGAAAAGGAGAAAAATATCAAATGTAAATGGCACATTTCATCACAGAAAGAAAAAATCTCAAAATTCGCTTGAAGTACGATCGAAAGACGAGAAATCCTTTTCAACAGAAATTATATCGTTTCGAATCATGTTCTAGATTTTAAAGAAATGATAGCGATAGGTAAATGTAGAAATTGTTAAATGTGTCTCACGAAATATGGGAAGTAGTAATCAAAGGAAATAAGAAGAGGAAAGAAGAATTGAAAATAAAAAAACCGAGAAAATGAAGAAGTTTTTTTTTTTGACAATGTCTTGATTAAGATAGAACAAAAAGAGTGGATAATATCTCTTGAAGTGATTTTTTTTTCAAAAAGAATGAAGAAATAAAAAAGATTAAATTTTATAAGAGGATAGGATGAGAAAGAAAGAGAGAATCAGGAGGAAAACATTAATTAATTAAACTGAAGATGAACAAAAGTTCCAATTATATGTAGACGTACGTATATTTGACCCTTATGAGAACCTTTAAAATTATTTATTTTTACCCGATGCAATGAAACAGAAGAAACAAAAAAAAATGTTATCAAGTTACATAAGCTCGTTTATTTTATTTTTTTGCCAATCATATATCTGCTTCTCGTAATTACAGAACTTCAACATAATCTTCAATTTTGGAGTTGCAGTTTATTGCGTAGTATGACTAAAAATCATTTTGGTTGGCTGGCTATATGAACTTGTTTTTTTGAAAAATTATAATTTTTGTTTAACCTTGAATCTTTATATTAAAAGAGTTTTTAAGGGGATCGATGCAGTAGTGAAGCTAGGTAAGGCTATGGAAGCTAGAAATCCAATTGCATCGATTTAAAGGGGCGCATGATTATAAAACTTGGACGAATAAGATTGTAAGATTAAGACTGGACCTGCGGGTACCTACAATAGTCAAAGTCAGATTTTATTCATATTCTTGAGTTTTGTTCATTCATTTTTGACTCTAGGATTGGTTGAAGCTCTAGTATTAACGATTTAATTTTCAAAGCTACTAATCTAATAGAGTCTTAACCCTACCTCATTGACACTCTAGCTCAAACGTCCTTAACCTTTAGTAATCTTTACAACCAATAATCTCTTCTCAAACTCACAATCCAACTCCAAAAACTGCGCTCTAACATCATTCACCCACAAAACATTCAAACAACCACTTCTCCAACTAAGATCCATTAAGTACATTCGAAAAAAAAATCAGAAAACTTTACACAATTTTTTCAAGCATCCTTCGCCGAACAGCCGTAAAAGCAGCAGCAGCAAAAAAATCATTGAACCAGAATTTTGTTCGCCTATCGCCTTCTATCTTATTTCTTTATTTTTTCATCCCTCATCGCATCTTTTAGCTCGTCCTATAGTTTTAATACGAATAAGTTTTTTTTTTCTTTACGACGAAAGATATGTACATAGGAGGAATAAGAAGAGGCTTATTTAAAGCAAAATCTGAGAGAGAAAACAAAATCCCTTTTTTAAAAATCCCAAGGTGTGTAATATTGTTCTCAGTATAGTTTATTCCTGTACTATACATAAGTCCGTATGTGTATATACATTTGAGTTTAACAATTTCCCAGGTGTTCATCTCTCTTTCTGGCTGTACATATAAACAATATTTCGGTATACATGAAAACGAAATCCTTGTTAAAGCAGTAGCGCAATCAGTCGGATGAAATGATTTAAGGGCATTCGTGAAACAACTGCCAATTCAATTCTGACCTGATGATGAACTGTCGGATCATGTAGATTCATTTAAATTACTCATTTATGATTCGTTTCTTAATCATTTTTTGATCTACATTTTGAGAAAATAAATAAATAAAATTATAAAAAATAAAGTTTGTATGCATAGAGATTACTGAATGCTTCCACATGTTTGACTCAGATTTGTTTGAATGGAGGGGAGACATTAAAATAAAAAAAAAAAGTTGCCAGTTTATAATATCCAGATAAACATCTTGTTTGCTCTCTATGTCGAGATAGGTTCCAATTCCACTCGAAGCGTAAAAAACAGCAGGATAACAACATACTGAGAGCACATCTACCGTGTACAGTAAATTGATTGACAACTTGTGACGTGAACTATGAGAAAAAAAAAGAAGTCTAAATTGATTTCACCTTTTTATTTCATTTCTGCACGCTACATATGAGTTTTTGTGCTTAATATTCAATGATTCAACCGTTAATCTCTAATTTCCTCTCGTGGCTTCTCTACATTTATGATATTCACAACAATTTTTTTTCCTAGAATCACACTTTATTATTTGCCGAAAGATGTATTAACTTGTTTTTTGAAGCGTTTGAGAATTATTTTTAGTAACCGTTGGCAAGATTTATTAAAAACCTACATCGCTAGATATCAATTGACGTAAGATATTCAGTCAATGGAAACTATAGTTATTAATCAAGCAGTTGTCAATATTGTAGGTGATAATACTTCGGATTAAAATGAAAATTTTCCCGCCTTTTTGAAATTTCTCACTAAAAGATTTATTTTCTAAATTTAAAGATTATTACGCGTGTTTGTTTTGTCATAGCTACCTCATTTGATTGAAAAAGATGGCAAAAAGCATATGGTTAAGTTTAAATGTTCAATTTTAATGCGTAATATGAGTGATTTTGCAAAAAATTCTCGAAAAATTTCATTATTTATTTTTATTGTTTGCACTTTTGAACTACAAATATTTTCGAAATTTTTGTTCAAAATAGAATAATAGGGAAAAAAGTCATTTCTTGAAATATAGACGATAATTGATTTTCGAGGTTAGCAAACTTAAATCATGATACCATACAATCAATGCCAACTTGATCTCACTATGAAGCCACCTCGTAAATCCCCCAAAAAAATTCAATTCAAAAGAGATTGTTTACTATTTTTAAAGCGATTACATGCCCACCCATTTTGATGCAAAAAGGAGTCATATCACGTAATTATGAAGCTAGACACATGCAGTGAAATTAACTGCTGGATGTGTTAACAAGAGAGCATTGTAATAATTGACCGAGTTAAACAAAAAAAGAAAGAATAAAAGTGTGATTGTCATGTGATAATAATATTATTTGAATGAATTGCTAGCATCAAAAAGCCACTAGACTCTTAATTGTACACAATACATAACAATTCACTCACCAAAAAAAAATCTATTCATAACAAGGATATAAAAAAAAATAAAAATAAATATATTTATATAACAAAGCCGTAGTCTACATAATTCTAATAAAAAAGAAAAGAAATAAAAAAAAGAAGAAAAAAAATTTTTTTATAAAGATTCTGCAATTATGCCAAATGCCTTTTGTTCAGGACATTGAATGAAAGTCATTGAACACGAGTGAGAAAAAAGATGAGAGTTCTGTATGTGAAAAAAAGCTTTGCAACCTGTAGATTTTTTTTTATTCAATTTCTGTGTTTACACATGCTTTTTATTATTTGATTCTATTATATCGCTAATAAATAGAATGAATTGCTTGGTATTTAATGTTATTAAATGTAACACATTATGATGAAAAGCCAAACAGATAATAGAGAGAACGAGAGAGAGAGGATTCTTTTCATACGAATTTGGTATGCAACTCCAAATGCCCTTTTTATCCATACAATATGTTTGTATGTACATGATGAATAAAAAAAAATTGAATTGAATGAATTGAAATTCCCTTACATGCTATATATAGTATTCATAACGTATTTGATGCTCGTCAAGTAGGAAGGAAAATAAAGAAATTACTCAGCAAGGTGTAAATAGGTATCCTTATCCATTTTTAATGGCATCAATATCCTTACACAATCTTCGTCACATGTTTATGCTGAATATCGAGGAGTTGAATAACAATATGACACGATTTTGTGAGTAAATGAAATTAAGGCATACGAGTGTGAATGTGAATATACTTACTAAGTGCAATGAATTGAATTGAAAAGGAAGTTTGAGTGACTTGAAGAATTATTTTAAGCTTTTTACCATTATTGAACATTACATTATAGTTAATGCATTTGCCATTTATTCTCCATTCGATACTTTTTATCTCCGTATTTGCTCTTTAAATTGATTTTTCAATCAGTTTGATTGACTGACTTTGGATGGAGTTGTTGCATGTTTGCTGGTAAATCTATCGAACTTGAAGTTATTTTTAAAGATTAGATGATCTTAAATTGAATGTGCACCAAATTAAATCATAATTGTCTAGATTGATTCTCGTTGAATTGTGTTTAATAGCTTAGTTATGTTATTCAGCTGAATTAAACAAATTCTAGCTGAATTGCACTTAATATATTTAAAAATGAGTCTAATTGAGCTGAATAGATTTTGAATTATCTGAATTATTCTGAATTGCGCTGAATAGACTTAGAATAAGCTGAATTGAGCTGAGTAAACCAAAATTTCATTTTTAATTTAAAATTTGTTCAATTGGCTAAATAAAGAAGATAGAAAGTGCTGATTATCTCAAACATGAGTTAAATACGAGACTCTATAAACTAGATTATAATCAAAAATATAAAACTAATTCCCGTATACATAAAATGCGCACCAAAAGTTGATAAGACTAATCAAATGACAATTTTTAACATGCAATTCATTCCTCGGATGTACATTATTGAATGAATTCAACAAGATTTTTTAGTTTTGAAAAAAATTTCTCCTGAATGATTGCTCAAAATGGAAATGTTTTATCGATATTCACACAGTTAATGTATTTTTCAATTCAACTACGGCGATTTATTGAATCTTTATGTGTTTTTTTTTATTCATTCATTCTCTTACGTGCTTTCATTTTCACACTAACAACAAAAAAAAAAGTTCTTTCTCTTTCGACAACTCATGTTAATGCTTAAGCATAAGTATTGCGAGAATTTTTATTCCTTACATCAGGTGCCTTTCATAAACCATTTCTAATGTTTAGCGATGATGATGATTAGTCAAAAAAAAATATAAATAATGTATAAAAAAATATTCGGGGTCTTTATAGCATGAACATCATTCACACTTTTATTCATTTCATGTGATAATGATTGTGCTATTTTTTAATTCATCATTTTATGCACATTTTTCACAGTCTTCAAGGTGACTTGCAAACTTTTCCTTTTTTTTATTTGATTCTGAAGCGTCAAGATTGTACGTTAAAATATTTCAGACTCGCCTTCAACTGGATATAATGAAGAAATATATCTTACAGTTTTTATATCCATTTCATCACATATTAATGAAGTTTAAGACATCATTTAAACTATTTACCGAGCCATAAGTGCTGAAGTGTTGTCCATATGGTTGTTTAATGGATAGTTTAAATAGAACTAAGTGCGAATCATTTAAAAAAGCCGTTTAGTACCTATATAGAGTATTAAACAAAGACGTTTGATTCAAATTTGATTTTATAACTTGAGTGTCGTTAGTTTGAATCCCGCCATGCCAAAATTTGAGATTATTCGGAAGCTTAGATACTTTAACAGCTTAATGAACGAGATAAACATGAAATTGGAGCTCTGGGCATCGTTGGATTAAGGAACAGCTCTAAAAGTTGAGTCGAAATCAAGAAAATAAGTCAGTGATTATAGGACAAAGCCAATTAAGGTTTTTTATGAATTAAAGTTCACATTAGTCGAAAAATCCATTTAAAATCTAATCGACATGACACCATGATTAGTGTGCTGTTCGGGTTTGCGGTTATTAGGAATTTTAATCACATACATACCAATCAAAATGCTCAGGCATGTAATGAGTAATTGCTCAAACATTTACATCAGCTAGACATTTGGACGAGGCAGAGTCCTCAGAAGAGAAAAAAACCAGAAATAAAATGCGAGACGATACACTCATAGAAAAAAAGTAACAAAATGTTTGTAACTTGTATGGAAAATGTTAACAAACAATTCGTTAAAATAGTGTTTACGAACTTATTTGTTAAATTTAACCAAATTATTTGTAAGGTTGAATTGTTAACTATAAAAATTGTTAATTTAACAAACTTTTTGTTAAAATTTTTTTTTACAGAAAAAAATAACAAATTTTCGGTTAATATTAACCAGAAAATTGTTAATTTGGTCACCCATCTTATTTTAAAATGTTTCCGTGGTTGCTTAACTTCTGAATTCCTGTTGATGATCCGCTAGTCCGCTGCTTGTAAACTTTTACTTATAAAATTTGATTCAGAACCAATATAAATAATTCTTTAAAAAATATATCCAAATTTTAAAATTAATTTATGAATAATAAAATAGAAATGTAGGACTTAAAAAAATGAACAAATTTAATTTTTAAATTACGATTTGGTTTGTAAATCATTATTTTCCAAAACAAATTACAAATAAAAACATTGTAACAAATGTTTTGTTAAAATTAACAAATTAATTTGTTAAACAAAATCAACAAAATTCAATTTAAAGCAGTTTTCTCATTAAAAATAACGCAATAAATTAATGGGAATCGTTTGAAATTAATCAAACAAGAGTTTTGAATACAAAAATTAAAATTTAATTAAATCAATTATTAACAAATAAATTTGTTGATTTAACAAACTCAATTGTAAAATTTTTAACAAATAGTTTGGTTGAAATTTTTTTTACCCATGTAAACTTAACCAATAATTTGTTAAACTAGTTTAACAAACATATAACAAATATTATGGTTACTTTTTTTCTATGAGTGTATGATTAATTTGTATTTATCTCTTCTACAACACATTCCACATTGAAAATGATTAGTTCGCGCGGGTACCACCGATTGCTAAGAGTCTCAGCAAGATAATTTCATTTCAACCATCATTAGTTTGATGAGAGGAATGATTTATTATTATTTTTTCTTTCTTTAGATTCGGCATCGATCGCATTTGGGCAAAAGAAGTATCGTGAAAATAGAGACAAGCGTAAGGTCTCGCAGAAGAAATTAATTTTTTTTTTCTCTTCTTCTTTTCTCCTTTTTAAAAAAATCATTAATATCACGAGGCTATAGCCATGCAGTCTAGGTTAAAAAAATTTTATTTCTTTTTTTTCTTCTCTATTCTACATTCCAGTTTATGTCTTATGTTATCGTTTATTCTCCGCCTCATGCTACAGATGTATGTATATGGTATATCATCTGGTAACACATGCGGCATATAAGTACCATTTCGAATTAAATTTAACATAAATTGAGTAATTTTTTTTCCATCTCATATTTGAGTGGCTTCTGCTGTACTTCCTTCAGACTCAATTTACTAAAATTGCTCTTTTAAAAATTCTTTCTCAAATTTATGAAATTGAATAATTTTTCAATTCAGCATCTCTGTGGATCTTTCTGATTTTTATTATTTAATTTAATCAAAAATGAAAGAAATAAAAAGTATGAAGATGCATGCATTCATGATAAACACATTGTAGAGCTGGAGAACTGCAATAATACAGCAAGAAATGTAAATAAATCGCCTCAAGAGAAATATTGTAGCTCCCACAGAGGAAAACCTGCAAATAATTTATGTTTTGCAAGTGCTTGTAAGCATAAATCTCATGTTGAAATACCTAACCAGATTAAAATCCATGAAAATATTAAGAATACCGAGAAAATGTGCACTCTAGAAGTTCGCAAGGCAAAGGGAGAGAAAGCTGAGAGGGGTTTGAGGGAAATAAAGGGTTTTTTGCATGATTGATATTGATTTGATTGAAATATAGTTGAAAATTGTCACTAGATCTGTTTCCAAGGCTAAAAATCATGTTATTGACGGACCTCATAAGTGAATGACCCCTTAGTAAAATTGATCAAAATCCAAGGGGGGAATAAATTTGATGGAAAAAAATTGTTACCAAAAATTCTCATCCATTTTCAAATTGAAGTTTTGGACGGAAATGGTAGGTATTGATACAGACTTTAAATTGAAACTTTTTTCATCTTGTTGTGTCCCCCTTCACCAAATACCAAGTTGAAATCAAGTTGTCCATCATTCATATATCCTTGAATTCCCTGAAAGTCATTGTTTTTAATAAGCCATAATTGAAGGATTTTAAGAAAATTCAAAAGGAAACCCACAAGCAACTAAAAAGCAACCAACTTCTGGCAACTCCCGAAAAAAAATAATAATGCAGAAGAGAAATCCTTAAAATATACAAACCGGTGCAGCTCACCTACGTTTTTCATCTCATCCTTTTTCTACCTGAATGCACTGCAGCAAAAAAAAATCGTTCCACTTCTATTATTCCTTCCAACTAAGTCATATGAAAGAATTCATTCCAAGAATTATGTTGATTTACGATAGTTTTTTTATTTTTTTGAAAAAGATCTCACTTTTTTTGTGTAGAAAAACTATTTGAAGAGATTGCGCATATGAAGGAAGAAGCAGCAAAGAAGGAAGGACAGAAAAAGAATCTATGAAACAAATTAATTTAAAGGAATTAGAAGTTTTGTCATTTCAAAGAACTAAAATGAAAAAAATATTAAGCATGAAAGAGAATTTTTATAATTTTGATTAATGATCGATCATGCTAATGTAATAAATATCTACACCGGTTGATGATGAATGAAGATTTATAAAGTGTGAGGAATGAGAAACCCTTTGCGAAAGGTATTTTAATACGCTCCTCCGTTGCTGTTATTGCTTTATCGTAATTACAATGATGCTTCAAAATTGCGCAAAAATATTTAATCAAGGAGAAAAGGGGAGAAAATGATTATATGAATATGAAAATTATTAAATTGTTCATTGAAAAGACGCATAAATCAACGACAAATGCAATCGTGCGGATGGAAAATTATAGCTCTGTAATTATTAACATTGCGGGTAGAAAATGATAATTCACAGTTGAAAGTTTTTTAATGAGCTTTTTACCATTTTTTTTGTGATCTCAATAGCTTAGATGGATTTGATTTCATTTTTAATTTCTATTGAGGGTCATTAGGTGATGTGGTGAACATTCATGCTGCTTTGACTTTCTGAGAATTTTTCTATTTTTTAATTGATTATTGTAAGGATTTGTTGTTAATAGCTAGTTTAGATTTTTAATTTGGAATTTTCGCATCCTCATAATAATTGAGATTTTTGTACAACATATGGGCAGAGGGGCTTCATTGAGCAAAATATTTTTATTGCTGATTGTTGCTGCATATCATAATAATTATGTCGGCTACAAAAACACTTACTTTGAATTTTGTCACCCTGGGGAACACTATGAACCAGTATAGCTGATTTTGGTCCAAATCTCGGCCATACTTCACACTTATTTGAACCACATTTTCTCGTAAATGTTAAAATATTATTAAAAAGTAATTAATCCTGAATTATTGCTCGAAAAAAAATTTAGGAGGTTTTATTTGTATTTGTTTTAAGCATTAAAATATTTATGCAAAGTTTCACTCCATTTGGATAAACCCTTAAAAAAAAGTGACAAAATTGATTTTGACTAGGGTCGCCCCTAGTCCAAAATTGAAAATGTATTTCCTACTTGGTTCTTTGCTCAAAAAAATTTTGAGATGTTTTATTTATATTTGTTTTAAACATTAGAATATTTGTGCAAAGTTTCAATCCATTTGAATAAACCCTCAAAGAAAAAAGTGACTAAATTGATTTTGACTAGGGTCGCCCCTAGTCCAAAATTGAAAATGTATTTCCTACTTGGTTCTTTGCTCAAAAAAATTTTAGCATGTTTTATTTGTATTTGTTTTAAGCATTAAAAAATTTATGCAAAGTTTCAATCCATTTGGATAAACCTTCAAAGAAAAAAGTGACAAATTTGATTTTGACTAGGGTCGCCCCTAGTCCAAAATTGAAAATGTATTTCCTACTTGATTCTTTGCTCAAAAAAATTTTTGGATGTTTTATTTGTAATTTTTTTAAGCACTAGAATATTTATGCAAAGTTTCAATTCATTTGGATAAACCCACGAAGAAAAAAGTGACAAAATTGATTTTGACTAGGGTCGCCCCTAGTCCAAAATTGAAAATGTATTTCCTACTTGGTTCTTTGCTCAAAAAAATTTTAGAATGTTTTATTTGTATTTGTTTTAAGCATTAAAAAATTTATGCAAGGTTTCAATCCATTTGAATAAACCCTCAAAGAAAAAAGTGACAAATTTGATTTTGACTAGGGTCGCCCCTAGTCCAAAATTGAAAATTGATTTTCTATGGTGTACTTTGGTCAAAAAAATGTTTTGAATGTTTTATTTGAATTGACATAATTCTGACATAAATCACATATTAATATTACTTTTTGTAATGCATAGCTTAAAAAAAATCGAAATCTAAAATTTCGACTACTCCATCTGAATTCTGTTCATACTCTTCACTGTGGAAACCAAAAAACAAATTCTTTATCTTAAAACACTTGGCAAAATAGCGACATAATTCAGGATTAATTACTTTTTAATAATATTTTAACATTTACGAGAAAATGTGGTTCAAATGAGTGTGAAGTTTGGTCGAGATTTGGACCAAAATCAGCTATACTGGTTAATAGTGTTCTCGAGGGTGACAAAATTCGAACTAAGTTTTTTTGTAGCTGACATAATTATGACATAAATTAGGTATAACTTTTGAACTGAAGCTGGTTAACAGGATCTTCCATGGTAAGCATTACTTCTGGTGTAAAAGCTAGTATCACCTAATGTTGTTACTCTTGATCAAGCCAGTAGCTAAATTTTATGGTGGAGCTCGAGGGGATATATCAGGCTAAATGACCGGCTCTTATGATAAACTCTAGGCTAAGGCTCAATTCATTAAAACGCTTTATCAGAAATGTCCTCATACTAAAACACTAGTACTGCAGATACTTTGTGAATACTGATCAACCAGCTTCGAATGCTCAACCAGATTAACATCAAAGACCAGTGGTGGACTCAACCTTTTATTAGCCTCAGCATACATTGATGCTAAGTCACGACTGAAACCGCACACAACATACGGTTCGTGGGCTTTGTCGAAAATAATTTTTTGCGACACATTATTGTGCTATGGCACATAGGTTAGCCATCACTTTCATAGACTAATGACACGAATGATTCACAAATCTAGACATCCCACACTCGACTTATACTACCAAAAAAATCCATCTTAAAATTTCATCCAGAAAAGAAAATCCCGACCTTTTCAATTAAGTTTTGCTATCAAATTTATTCAATCCAACGTCATCTCTGACTTATGATAAAAGAAGCGAGCATCAAACCAACATCATATAAACCACCCAATGATGTTAAATAGAAGAGAGAAAAAAATGCAAAAATTATTCATTCCGTACAATGGAAATACTATGATTGACATGTAACGCCCTACCAACTTCCTCGAACATATACGAACGATAAAATAAAATAATGGTTTATAGAACAGCATAACATTACAGTACAGCACAATCTCATTTTTTTTTCATGTTCGCCCTCTCTCACTCACTATTTTACTTCGTCATGAATAATCGGTTGTGTTTCATGTTTTCTCACAACACATTATGAAAAACCGACATTTAATTCAGGCATTCTTGAGGGATTTTTATATATTTTTTTGTGAAATCGTACTTTGATTCTCTTGCATGTATTTAGGAAAATGAACTTCCCTAAACGTCGTCCTCATCGTCCCCTAAAAATATCTTTTCTCATTACTTACTATACCTAAATCAATGAGTCTAATGCGAATCTAATCGGAATTGTGGATAAACATATACTTATGATTCATGTATGTGGAAAGGAATGGAACGGACGGAAGCCACTTGAAAATTTTATCTCGACATTTCCTATCTTGTACCGTACGCACATAGGCAAAGTGAATTGTGCTGTACTTGAAGGGCCAGCTCGTCAAAAATGATGGAAATTTGGGTATCAAGAGGCTTGATTTGGGCTTTTTTCATAAATGATGTCCAAGAATTCAAAAATGAGGTGGGTGCTTGATATTGGTGACACTTCTTACTATGTAGCAAGACGTAGA
Source organism: Chironomus riparius (assembly GCA_917627325.4). NCBI lineage: Eukaryota > Metazoa > Arthropoda > Insecta > Diptera > Chironomidae > Chironomus > Chironomus riparius. The sequence goes on from OU895878.1 coordinate 51,422,202, forward strand.
TAGTTCAAAATTTCTAGTTTTTCAATCAAAGTCATTTATGGACGATTCCTTAATTTTTTGATTTTTTATCTTTGGATTAATCTTTAAATCTGTTTGGATTATATTCAATTTTCTGATTAATTTGCAGTCCAAAGACTTCACGTAACTAAAAGCAGTCCAAAAATTCAGTCTACAACATGCAGGACAAACAAACAACACAAATTATGCTTTCGACTGCAAGTTCGATAATTAAATGAGATAATTAAACATCGTACATAATCAATTTTCTCTGATTTCATTACTGATTGATGCCGGAAACATCAATGCAATGCATGATTCAATTCACATTTCCCTTTCTTATGCATACTTTCAATTACAGTTTTTTTTTTCCACAACATATAACTAAAGTTTGTAATCAGTGAAAATTAAATTCATCATTTGAATTGACTTTTGATATATGTTTGATTAATTTTTCTTTGCCTTTTATTCTCCTCACCCTCCATATAGCTTTATTGTGTGCAGTGCATCAATCATCAAATGAATCAGAACGAAGTTTTCAGTTTAATTTTAATATTTTAAATTTTTTCTCTTCTTTTGGTAGCGAGAAAAATGTTTTTTTGTGATGAATAATTTGACATAATGTATAGCACGGAAATTAATTAATGAGAGCAAAACATATGTGCGAATTTTTTTGTGCGGAAAAGTATTTGAGTTTTATTATTTTTATAAAGACTTTTGGAAATTTAATTTACCTTTTAATTAATTAAAAATAACAGACAATTTGAATTTTCCCGCATTTTTTTGTAATTTGTTTTGTAAACATATTCGAATTAAAATTTTGTAATTTTTGGATGCTACAAACTGAAATGTTCAACAAATCAGGTGTTAATGGCTTTGCTCCTAAATTTTAAGGACTTTAAAATGATTTAAATCCCTAGTAAACACGTAATTTGGCGAAAACTTAATGACAAACTCTTCAAGTGAGAAAATAAACAAACAATTTTCAAAATTTGAATTTTTGCAGTTAAGATAAGATTAGATTTTGAACAAACTAAATATTAGTTGTTTATCAGCCTTAATTGCAAAATTTAAATTATTTAATTGAAAAAAGTAAATTTTCAGTAAGCTCAAATTGCTTCAACTCTCCTAAAACCATCGAAAGTCTATTTATTTATGTTCATCCTAGCTTATATAATAGTCCACAATCCCTTAGATAATGACGATGACTAGGAAAATTCTGATATTAATGCAAAGAAGGAAGACCATGTTAGGAGGATTGAATAACAACATGCTTAGCACTCTAACTCTCTTACTCTTACTTTATTTCACTTACTTCTTCATTCAAGTGGATTTCTGTGGTGCTCTTTTCAGCCTTCCTTTTCAACATTTCATCAGCTTTGATTAAATTCCCAGTTTTATATATATTTTTCAATTTTGAACAGAAGAGAATTAACGATGACTACATATCGTATTAGAATGAGATTTTCAGTCTCATTTTATTAATTTTTTTCTCCTCGTTTAGAAAGAGACTCGTACAAATGCAGGAAAGAAACACATTCAGACTTGAAAGAGCAGATTAAGCACTCCTGTGGTGAAGTTTAATAAAAGATTAATTTTCCAACTATTGCCTGTGTATATTTAATATGTTCTCAATAAATCTATGGAGGGTGGGTAGTGGTGTATGTTCGATGACACTCGAAAAAAAAAATATGTGTACATATTGAATAGAAAATTATTCTATAATTCCAATATTTTAACGCTTCTGCTTTTCTAATATCGTGTCGTTGCCAATAAATATCATGTCTATATAAAAGTTCATGCTCAAAATGCGAAAAATGTTGCTGCGACTATTTCTGTTGCTGTGAAAAGGGGGCTTTGCAGATAAGCCCTTTTTAATCTGCCTTATCTTGCCTTTGAACGCAGTTCTCGAGATGAAAATTTGTGTATATGTACGTACTGTGTCCTCTGCATGTACCAAACTAAGCCTCTGATTCAATTAAATTTTACTTTTCTTTCCTTTTTTCTCATCCTTTTCTCATCTGTATGTTTTTTTTTCTGCAACACCATCATCATTTTGCTACCAGCTAGTGCTCTTATTTTTCCAAAATAGTCTACAACAAAGGAAGCCATTGAATGCAGCTCATCGAAAAATAATCTAGAACACCTTTTTTGTAGCGTTAACTCATTCATATTGTCGAAAGTTTTGAATTACCTCGAGTTGTTTTCGCACTTCGTTGATCGATGCACTATTGAAGTTTCAGGATCAAACTTTTATAGTTATTGAATCAATTTTGATGGTGAAACCGTTATTTAAATGCAAATTTGAATTTTATTGTTCTTACATTCCCCTGCAATGTTAGGGGATTGTCAACCAGAAAAGTGCAAAGTGAACTGACTTGTTCAACCATTTCAGACAGCTTACAAGCTTACAAAGCAATCAAAAGATATCAATAAACAGCTCTTTCAACTCTAAAAAGTGCGTTTCTGCCAAACCACCCATCAAAATGAGCTTTTTACGAATTTCTATCTTACTCCTCATCGTCTATTACAGTTCCAATAGCAAATGAGGAAGTGAACGTCAGTCATTGAATGAAAGGAAATTGTTCATCTATTTTCATTGCAATTAGCTCATTCGCCTGCTCATCCGTGTTTGAATTCCGATAAAAAGATTATAAAATGAGAAATGAATGCAGTAATGGGGAATGGCAAGAGATGTTTAAAGGAAATAAAAGGAGAAAATCGGGAATGGAAAAAGAGTGTTGAATGGTTCATCTTTATGCAATTTGTTATGGGAAATTTTGCAGGTACTCTATGGATGAGAGTCAGCATAAAGCTCTTATTATGCTCCCATAGTCAAATATAAATAATATTCAGGACATTATCCCCCTTTAATATATGTCGACGAAAAATGTTCCCCATAAAACACAGATACGAAGCAGCCGTCATACACATGAATGGTAAATTGTTGGCAATCCAATTTGCGAGATAAGACATGAGCATCGCATATACGCATATTTATGACTCCATGAACGCATATTTTACATAAATTTTTCATGAAATAATAATTTTTTTGCCATCTTTCCATTCACATCCACACATGATGTACATTTGCTCCATTCCACCATGTTTGTATGTTGATGATGCGAACGCAAGGATGGAGAGATGCTGTTTATTTTTCGTCGCCATGTCAATGAATGAAATTTACGATGCCCCCGCGCTGCTTGTGATATTTAAATGGAGTTTATTGCAAAATGTAATTATCCCATAGGATCTCTCCCATCAACCTCATTGCCGACATAAAAAAATATATATATATTCGTATGTTTATGGCCGTACCGTACTAAAGTGCTTATCAACAGTCCATGCAGTTTTCGACAAATTTAGTCATGCGCATCGTTTATTCTCCTCTTTTTTTTTTATTCAACTTTATAAGATTGAAAAATAAAATTAGAGTTTAAAATGAGAACAATTTTAATTTCTTCTTACTTGCTCTTATTTTAAAGTGCTCAAATACGTTTTTTTATGGAATAATTTAATAAAAGTCAATTTGTTAGCTGCTGCCATGTCGCTATGGTAATTTACACAATAATAAAATGAAAATTTCTCACACTCTCCAACGTGCACGAGTAGATGAGGAAATTGTGTTGATTAATGCGAATTATGAACTTCTGGGTGGACGCAGGGGATGCTTATAGGTAATTTTGATTTGGACTTAGCATTGTGATATGATTAATGGGTAGGTTCAAGTTAAAATTGAAGCTTTTTAAAAGTATTAGCTAGGTTCAGCATCAGACTCTAAAGTAACACTCATTTTGGTTTTACTTGACTTTTTCCACCATATTGTTTTTCCCTTGACTGTCCCCAACATGTTGTTTTCCCCTTGACTATTCTTACCATGTTGTTTTCCCCATGACTATTCCATTCATGTTGTTTTCCCCTTGACTGTCCCTACCATGTTGTTTTCCCCTTGACTTTTCTTACCATGTTGTTTTCCCCATGACTATTCCCTTCATGTTGTTTTTCCCTTGACTGTCCCTACCATGTTGTTATCCCCTTGACTTTTCTTACCATGTTGTTTTCCCCATGATTATTCCCTTCATGTTGTTTTCCCCTTGACTGTCCCCACCATGATGTTTTCCCCTGTGACTATTCCCCCTATGTTTTCTTTCATCTTAACTTTTCCAATTATGTTGTTTTGTCATTGACTATGTCCATAATGTTGTTTTCCCCTAGACTTTCTAATCATGTTGTTTTCCCCTTGATATTTTTCCACTTTTCAAGTGACGAAAGAGAAGATTTTGACCCTTAGAACCAGTTCATGCTAAGCCCAATCAATCATTCCCATTCAACATAACCAAAAGAGCCTCAACCATGGTCTCAACCACGCACGGAAGTTTGAATTTAAAAACAATTTTTTTTTTTTGCTATAAAAAGTGAGCAGGAATTTAATTTAAAAATTGAATTTAACAAGAGCATGTGTGGCTGAGCGTGTTTGCTATTAAAACGAGTCTACGACCTAAAAATAAATGCTTAAGCATCTTACTGGTTAATTGAATACTTTCCAACATTACGCTACACCCCATTCAAGACACAACAACAAAATAATAATTGAATTTGAGACTCTACACGACTTACTGTTTTTGGTATTAAATATACACAGCTACAAGACTAATGTAAACTCAAATCAAAATTATCGAAAGAACCATATTGATGCAATCAAGCAATAATCTGATTTAAAATGCATACGATTTCATATCCTCCCTTCATTTTCAATTGAGTTTATTTTGCAATTTTCACCCTCATCTGAAAATACATAAATATAATTATAGATAAATTAAATATTGTTTTTGTGATTTTCACTCTTCCTCTATATTATTTTATATATTTTTTAATTCTCACTCCTCATTCTGTTCTCTGTCTTGACTCGCCTCGACAATATGAAATTTAAATCGGATTTTGCTGGCAATAGCAACAGCACAAAACTTCATGAACAACATTTTAAAATCAGATTTTGAATAAATTATCATAAATTTTCAGATTAAGAGAAATTCAGGAGAGAATCATAAACTCACATGTGTTGTAGGAACGTGAGCACATAAGCTTTAAAAATATTCATCGTATTTGGGAGGAAAAGAGTTTATGTATCTATGGGGACATGCTAATGAAAGTGGATATATTTAGAATACCAACTGAAGTTGAATTTATATTTTTGGGGATACTTCCATTTTGTTATATGTAGTTATCTTGATGTTCCATGTATTTTCAGTATTTTATGATTAGACTATAAACTTTTTATTCTGTGTCCTCAATTTTTTCTTCTTATTTGTTTAAAAACAAGCTGAATGGAAAGTTGTTTATGGGTTGACAGAGGACACATTTGATGATAAAAGTTGTCAGCTTTAGCATAGTTTTTGGAAATTGTATGTTTGAGTTTCACAAACTTTATCCTTTACTGACTGTGAATTTGTTTTGAATGCAATCTAAATTTGTACAAATTTAATGAACTTTGAGAGTTTTTCCCGCACTTTTTTGCAGGTTTGTTTACAAAATGTAATTTGCATTCTCTCGATTTTAAAGACTGAGTTATCGATTGAAATTGATGTTTAAAGCTTTGCTCATGACTTTTAGGTGCTTTGGTATCAAGCAAACAACTTTTAATCTCAAAATGAAGCTAGAATTGAAGGAAAAACTATTGAAGTGAGAATCTTTTCGAACACGTGTTTTACAGTTCGAAAACTTTAGTACAATAACTCGATATCGAAAGAAATTGCCTTCCAAGAATACAGACGAACACTGTTTTCCCACAATCTAACCTTAAATCCCCACAAACTGCGTCTCAATATCACTACACCAATTCCTGTCCAAACTCCAAAATTTTCCCATTTTCTTAACAAAAACTGTTCCTTAAGATTAATGATGAGAGATTATTCAATTGCTTATGGACCATTCATTCATCCAACCACATGATTCTCATGTCAACCGCAACTATGAATGATATGTAGTTACGTATATATGCTAATGATGATCCTCTTCCTTTTTAAAATTCATATTGTGTGTGGGAGGCCTAATTTGAGAGAATTAATAAATAATCCTTTTCCTCCTTAGTCTTGCATCTTTTCTCTTTCTTTAATTTGCTGTCGTCCCCGGGATTCGGAATAAAAACCCATTCATCATTTTACTTCATCTACAGTATTTACCATTAGTAACTGCCGCCATTCTTAGGAGAAAGTTTAGGTGAACAAATATACGACAAATGCTCTACTTCCCTTGCCAATTTCACCTTCTTCTTGTTTCTTTTCCTCATGTCTCCTTCCTCTTTTCTTCTCTCGACATAGTCGTACAGTAAAGACAAGTTCACCTTCATCACAATCTTCTTGCTTCTCCCTTGGAAACTTCTTCTCATGCTTTTTTATGTTCTCATTTCCACCATTTTCCTTAATACTTTAGATATATAATTTTATTTCATTTTTTTGTGTATATTTTGTGTTGGGGATGATGTAGATGATGATAATAATATAAGGAAATTCTTTCCGTCTCTTACTGGCAAGAGAAACTTCTTGAACCCTCCATTTCTCATTACTTAAAGTTTTTTTACTACATTTTCTTATTCTTGGTGTTTTTGCTTCCTCCACCTCACTTGCATGTTGTTGTTGGTTACTTTTAATTTATGGAAAAGTATTTTTTATTTTCTAATTTTCTTTGTATTTGGTGTTGCTATGATATTGTGAGGCTATAAGGTTTTTAAAGGTTAGAACTTAGTTTGGCAAAGGGAAAACTTATTGCAGTAGTGAAGTTAAGGATATTATAATTACTTTACTCAAGTGTACTAGAACTAGTATACTAAGTTAAACTTTATGATAATACTTAATGATTACTAATTCCAAATATTACATTAGTTTACTATTTTAGTATTTTGTATACTATTTTAGTATCCTTGTATACTATTTTAGTTTCCTTTTATACTTTATATCCTTTTATATTCTTGTACTATATTAGTATTCTTGTTTAACTATTTTAGTATTCATGTATTACTATTTTAGTATATTGCATACTATTTTAGTATTCTTGTATAATAGTAAATAAAATATTACCAAATATACTTTTTTGTTGCTTCGCACAGTAACTCTAGAAATAAAATCGAATTTTCTTGTTACTCAAAATCTTTTATAACCTCAATGAAAACTGTCAATGTAGCAGTTGAAATATATTTTTGACAGTGATCGAAGCCGATTTTTTCGGCTTAACTCAATTTTTGATTTTTTTGATAGAAAAAAGCCATTTGACACCCATTTTAAGTATTCAAATTGAACTTTACATGCTTTACTATGATTCTGTGAAATATTTTTTCAGCATGTAGCTATAGTGAGCTCAGAATTTTAAGTTAAAGAATGTTAAGCCGAAATTTAAGCCGATCGGCTTAAAATCGGCTAAATTGAAATTCAGAGCTTACTATAGCTACATGCTGAAAAAATATTTCACAGAATCATAGTAAAGCATGTAAAGTTCAATTTAAATACTTAAAATGGGTGTTAAATGGCTTTTTTCTATCAAAAAAATCAAAAATTGAGTTAAGCCGAAAAAATCGGCTTCGATCTCTGATTTTTGATATAATCTCAATAGTTTGTCTTATTATTCCGAAATATTTTAAGATATTTGAAGTTTCATCAATGAAAATTTTTCTTTTCTACGCAGCCTTCAATTTAATTGTTAAGAACCACAACGCCTATTTCCATATGATTTACGTCAAGCATAATTTATAATGAAGCATTAATTCATCGTAAGCTCTTGACATGACATCCAGTATTAACGATAATCTCTCTTTCGTAATACATATTTTGCGTATAAATTATATGAACGTATTGAGTGATGATAATGCAACGACGTTAATATGCATTGCATGATTGATAGTTGTTTAGGTCAAAATGAATATTGCTTTATTCATGAAAATATATATTTTTTATAGCTTGAAAATCTTCATCCTTCATCAGTCGTAACAAATAAAAACCCCTCTTCGCTTACATATCAAAAATGATGAAAATGTTTTATTTTTTTTATGGATGAAGGAAGCAAAATTATTAAAATTCATAAGGTGATACTGACTGGTAAGGAAGCATATTTAAAATTCCTTACTAGCAATAAAATTCGCGTAGGTTTAACAATGCGCAAGTGCAAAATTTGCAAAAAAAATGTTGATTGAATAAAATCAGTGTCAGTCACTCATTCTGTGAGGGTAGAAAAAAATGAAAATTGAAAGCAACGGCTTTTGTAAATAAAATGAAGGACATTCCGCTTGCTTAGAGACGAATGTGGATTGACGTTTTTGTTGTTATTCGCAATTTTTAACTGAGACTAGTTCGTTACTATACTTTAGGGTAAAAAGTATACTTCTTCTAGGGTACAACCTAGTTGTATAGTTCAAACTAGGTTAAACTATGTCAAAATGATGTTAGGTTTGGTCTAGGATTTACCTAGAATCTTAACTCTGTAATCCAAAAACAACCCAAATAGAATTCCATCCACATACCCTGGCCACAATGTTTTATTCTACTTTCAAAGACTTTTTTTTTTATTTTCATTTTTTTAAAGTCGTCTGTTTTTTATGACTACTGAAATGATGAGTTTTTCTTCTCATCTTTAACAGTCAGTACGATAGAAGGGACATTTAATTGAGCTATCATCATCATACAACAGATGCTCGATGACTTTATAAAAAAAAATCCATAGCATTGATGGCAATGACTAGTGAAGATCTATGCAAATGATATCGTAAAAATATTTTTACTGATGATTAAAACAAATCTCATTTCTAATCTCAATTTCATCATCAAACAAACAACAATTTTCGAGGGACAATTTTTTATAGTCATTCTATTTATTGCTATCAAGATTGCAGCAATATAATTTTCATAAGGGGTGGAAAGGCAGAAATTTATGAAGGATAAAAAAAAGTTGATATTCTTTAGATAGTTGTGTATTGAAGCACGTGACAAACCATTTTCACTCATTATTTGCACTCAATGTATACATACAGTAACATTGTTGCGTCCTCCACGATTTTGGCTTCGTTCAAATTAAGAAAAATTGTTTTTTCAAAACTTTGTTTTTTATCAAACTTGTGAAATCTTTAAATTTAAACATTTCTTTTTCAGAAATGATGGAAATAAAATGAAGATTAAACAGCACGGTTTACTCATTCTGATAAGAAGAAATGTTGTATCTACTCGTGCTCTGTGTAAACATTATAATCGCTGTGAATTTTGGATTAAAATGAAATCAACACGTTTAAATACTTACAATTTTTTTAAAGTAGACTGTGAATTAAGCTAGATTTTTCAATTTTTAATTTTAAATGTTTTAAAAAATTTTTGTCTTTATTTTACCAAAAATATTGACTTTTAAGTACGAATTGTTGATTTTGAAGTAAATTTGGTGACTACGAAGTGAATATGAAGGAAGATTGTTGACAATGAGATGAATTTGGTGAGTTTAAAGTGAGTTTAGTGATTACGAGGTGAATTTGGTGATTACAAGGTGAATTTGGTGATTATAAGGTGAGTTTGGTGACTATGAAGTTAGATTGAGATGAATTCGAATGGATACAGTAAAAAAATCTCGGTGACGGAAAAAGTTATTGTAAAATTATTAAGGATTTAAATACATTACAATATTAAAAGTGCTTAAATGTGATAAATCTATAGTTCAGTGACTAAAATCATATAAAGGATATCAAAATTACTGGCTATTTAATTAACTTATGATTATATATTGAAAGACAAAAGAAGAGAACAAAAGAAATACTTTGACATTAATTTTCTAAGTTAAGCTTCATCTATTATGGATTGAAAAGTGGTCAACTTCTTAGCTTAATACTCGAACTCTTTGATACAACTATAAATAAATATCGTGGAATGTAATTTAATTAAGAATTTTAAGAATAAAGGTCTTTGAATAGAATCTAACACAAACGTAACGCGCGCGCTGAAAGTGGTGAATTGTCAATATATGTTAATGTGTGTTGTGGTGAAATAAAATTTGAATCTCAAATTAACGGTTTTATCAGCAATATCTCAAAGGAACTAATTCTGACTTCTAAGAGTAGCAAATACTGTTCGAAGCACAACATTTCCATCGCATTAGTATAAAGACTCCCACTAGGCACAGAAAAGACTGTTAGTCGATTAGTTCACTAACAGTCTAGTGCTTTGCACGGTACGTTATACGAATAAAACTGAAGAGGTGCTTGCTGCTGCGTTTATTTTGTTGTCTTTATTTTCAGATAAAGAAATAAAGTGGGAGTCTCAACATGAAGCGTACACCACCTAATATGGAAGGGTCCAAAAATGATGTCTTTAGTACACCGCTCAATCAACAAACATCGAATTCGATCCACACTCCGAGGAACCTGTTTACTTTTCGCGAGCAAGATTTGTCAAGTACGGTGAATACACCAAGCAAAGTCAGCACTAAAAGAGGACCTGAAATTAAAGCAGAAAGATCAATTAATGACTTATATGACATATTTGTTACTAAGTTCGGTACTCTGTCAAGTGAACTTAAGGAAATGAGAAATGATCACAGTCAATTTGAAAATAAGTTAGATGCGAAAATGGATATGCTTAGTAACAAAATGAATATGGCTGATGAAAAGTTAGCATCAATGGATAAGAAAATTGACAGAAATGAAAAGCGGATTGATAATGGAGAAAGAGCCATGAACTACTTAATGCAAGAAAAGTTAATGAATCGAATGGAAATCACTGGATATGAGTCGAAATCGGGCAAAGATAAAAATAGTCTTTTGCAAGAAGTTATTGGAGTTATCAGAGAGCATAACATTCAAATTGAAAATGAAGATATTAATTATGTATACACAAGATCAATAAACATTAACAAGAACGGTAGTGTCGTCCAAGCATCACTGATAGTTGTAGACTTTAAAGATTTGCAAACAAAAATCAGAGTCTTGAAGGAAAAACGAAATTGCAAAAGCAAAAAAGGCATATTTTTTGACAACTGCTATACTCCAGCAAATCGATCGCTAATGGGAAAAGTAAAAAAGACAGCAAAAGAAAAAAATTTCAAAGTTTACCTGAATAATAACAGGATTCATGTTAAGAAATCGGACAGCCAAATCCAAACCGTTGAAATTGAGTCTGACTTAAACATCATAGAATCGTGGCCACCAAACAATGGTACATATAAATCCAAATCAACTAGCACATTGTCATCAACATCAGCATCCACAAGTAACTTATAGCAATCAATATCTTCTGCATCTTCAGTGTCATTGGTAAACAGCAACATTTGTCCTATGTCAACCGAAACTTCATCCTTAAATAAAAAGCAAATTGATAAATATTTTGATAGTTTCAATGAATTTAATAAGTACAAGACTGATGACAAATTACTTACAATCTTCCAACTAAATGCAAGAGGAATCAATAACACCCACAAATTCGACAGAATTAAATTAGTGCTTAATAACCTGAATTTTAAATGTGATATGATTATACTTGGCGAAACAAAATTAAAAACAAGATTTCCATCGAATTTGTATCACATCAACGGATATGTCAAATACAATTGCTGCCGTGATTCAAAAAATAGTGGCGGAGGTCTCCTAGTTTACGTGAAAAAGGAAATTGTTATACGAAGCATGACTAAAGAATCAAGTACTTTTGAAAAAATCAAAATTGTTGCATGCATTAATGGAAAGGAATATAAAGTATTATGCTACTATCGGCAACCGACCCCAACTTCCCTATCACCGTTCCTTTCTGATGTTGAAAAAGAACTAATAGATGGCAGTTCGCATACAATTATAATAGGAGATGTAAATCTTGATGCAAGTGGTGATAATAAAAGCTCTACTGACTACCTGAATTTATTAAATAGCTATGACATGAAAATTACGAACACCAATGTAACAAGGAATGCCAGTCAAAGAATAATAGATCACCTGACTATTAGTTATGATGAATGTCAATGTGTATCGAACTTTACTATAAAAACCCATCTAAGTGATCATAATGCAATCATTTCGCAAATTTCGAGCATAAAGACGAATGCTAGGACACCTAAGATCATCGAGAAAAAAGTTACAAATTGGACCAAGTGCAGAGAAGTTTTTGATATGCTTTCATTAGATGCTGACATTTTAAATATTCTTGAACCGGAAGAAATTGCAACAAAACTAATTGAAGTCACACAGAAAGCAATCAATAAGTCTACGAAGACATTAAAGTTCAAAATATCAAATGAAAATAAAATTTGTGTGTGGTACAATTTAAAAATTCTAAGGTCACTGAATATGAAAGACAAACTGGCAAGAAAGCACAGACGAAACAAGAAGAATGAAGTCATCAAGAAGCGCCTCAAGAATGCGTCTTTAAAACTAAAAAGGATAATTAAAGAAGAAAAACTTAAGTATATTCAGAAATCCTTGAGAATAAGAGATAAAAAGAAACTCTGGCACAATATAAATGAGGTACTAGGGAGGAATAAAGATGATTCAAGCATACGAGCAATTAGCAATGACAATGGTGATTTAGTTTACGAAAACAAGGAAATTGCAGAGACATTCAACAAATATTTCATTGATTGCATTACCACATTGCAACACAATACTGCCAGCACAAAACTGCCAATTACAAAATCGGTAAAGCAATCAATGGTTCTCGATGAGACAACAGAAGACGAAGTATTGGATATGATTCAATCATTACAAAGTAAATCAGCAGCGGGAATAGATAAAATAACGTCAATTCATGTTAAGCAACTCAAAATTGAATTAGCACCATACATTGTTCATCTTACTAACAGAATCTTCTCAACTGGATATTTCCCACAAGTATTCAAAACAGCTGTAATCGTTCCAATCCACAAAACAGGTAGCAAAATAATGGTCAACAATTTTCGACCAATATCGGTGCTTACGACGTTTAATAAAATAGTAGAGAAAATTATTCACAAAAGACTAGTCAATTATACTGAATATGCAGGGATAATGTATCGTCACCAATATGGATATATTAGGAAGTCAGGCACAGAAACAGCAGCTCAAGAACTGGTTGATCATGTTAGAAGATTAATAGATGATAAATCAAAGGCATCGCTAGTTTTCATGGATTTGCAGAAGGCCTTCGATACTGTATGTATTGATAAATTACTTCAATGTCTTGAAATCTATGGAATAAGAGGCAGAGCACAAAGTCTCTTCAAGAGTTTTCTCTCTAATCGTAAGCAAAAAGTCAAGATTGGAAATAGCTACAGTGAATCAAGATCCTTCACGCGAGGAGTCATACAAGGAAGTACGGTTGGTAGTTGGTTATTTATACTGTTTATAAATTCAATAGCAAATCTTGACACTAATGGAAAGTTCTTCATGTATGCCGATGATTGCGTTCTTGTCAATGAACATGCACCAAATGAAAATGTGAAGCATAAAATATGTCATGATATGGAACAAGTTATGGAATATCTAAATGATCAAAGTCTATTCTTAAATGTCGATAAAACTAAATTTATGATTGTGCATCCGCCAACAATGAAAGTGGAAAGCATACAAGAGATTTCAATTAAATGTGGATCTTGCTCAAACAATGAATCAGTTATATGCAGTATCGAAAGAGTATTCAAGATGAAATACTTGGGTCTAATAATAGATGAATGTCTTAAATGGGATGAGCATATCAATCATGTAAAGTCAAAATTAGCAAGTACAGCAGGAATTTTGTGGAAGTTAAAGAAGACGCTACCAACTGATGTTAAAAAACTTATCTACAAATCGCTTTTCGAAACTCACCTGGCATATTTGATAACAATCTGGGGAAGTGCCACTGACTCACTCATACAGCCTCTTCAAATCATCCAGAATAGAGCTCTTCGAAACGTTTTCGACCTTGATAGACTGATGTCAAGACAAGTAATGTATGTTGAAAAAGTTGATGGAATCCTCCCAATACGAGGCATCTTTATGCTAAAGTCAGCTGTCATGACATACAATATCCTTCACAAAAATATATTCACCAATGTCTCCTTCGTAATGTCACAGTCTAAAAGAAGAAAATATATAATTCCAATGAAGGCAAGAACAACTTACGGAACTAAAAACTCAAATTCGATCGGACCAAAAATCTTCAACAGCTTGTCAAAAGAAATTCAAGAATCCAGACATGTTCATGCTCTAAAATGGTCTTTAAGAAGACATATGAATGATCCAGTATTCATTGATAGCTGCTTTTGTGGAGATTTCCTGTCAAAGTTTACATAATTCAATCTGAAATTGAGGAAAAGAGAATTGTCGCAATCAACAAAACAGAAATGGGAACGAAAAATTAAAAAAAACTTATCTAATGTCCAGTTTAAGCAGAAAATCACAATCCAGATGTTCCCATAGTACTCAATTCTTCCGATTCTGTATTATTCAGCTCACTTTTTCAATTCCTAACATCCTTTAGATTATTTATTTACACAAATGCACTTTTGTTTACGTTCTTAACACTTTTTTTTTTTTTCTGAGATGACAAAATGTTTCAAATGTTTGTTTTGTCAGTTATAATTTTTCTCTTCAAATTAAGAATGACCGTTAATTTTTCTGTTTGTTAAATTTAAGTTTCTTTAAGGTATTTGTACATTGAAACTTTCTTTTATATACTATACTGCATGTTAATGCAGAGGTTTTTATGCCTTTTTAAATGGTTTAAGTACCATTTAAGGAGGCTTTTCCTCTGTGTAAAAGAATAAAAAGAATAAAAAGGAGAATAATAATAATAATAATAATAATAATAATAATTTATTAAGTTTCAAATGAATTTGCTGACCTTAAGGTGAGTTTTGTGAATATGTGGCGAATTTGGTGAATATGAATTGAATTTTGTGAAGATAAGTTGAGTTTTTTTCGAATTTGAGGTGAATTTAGTGACTTTAAAGTGAATTTGTTGACCTTGAGGTGAGTATGGTGATTTTGGTGAATATGAGGTGAGTTTGGTAACTTTAAAATTAATTTGATGATTTAAATAAAGAAATTATAAATTCATTTTTAGGTTTATCATACAAAATTAATTAAAATAACTCCACCAAACTGAAACGACAAACTGTAAAGCCTCAAATTGAAAACTACATCTCAAAAAGTTTCCAAGAAAACCCAAAAGAAGGAGAATGAAATTAAATTTAAAACTTTTAACAAGAAAAGTAGGTGTAATTTGTCATGTTCATAACACCACATAGTGACTACATACCATAAGACTATGTATGTGTGTTGGTTTTGCTTGTACCTCCAAACAAACTTTTCCATCGCCTTAGTTCAAAAGTCTCACGCGTCATTGTTATGGAGATTCTTTAAAGTTCCTTTTCATTCCACGTCGTCATGATGAAGGCACAAATGAGAAACTTTTTTTTTCCTTCAAACTCACTTGAAATTTAGATTTTTACTCATTTCCGAAACGGTAAAGTTGAGTAATTTTTAGAATATATAAGTTTCTGGTTGAACAATCTTTTCCTTTTTATTTTCTTTCAGTCGAGTCGAGATGTCTCGTACTCTATGGCTGAATGAAAAGATTGAGATGAAATCCCTTGAGGCACTACCGACAAAACTTATGGTGAAAGTTTCGAAAAGGAAAGAAAATTTTATTAATTTATTCAATTTCAGTGGTAGAGCATGTAAATTAGCTCGAAGCTATTTTCACGTAAGTGAATTCAGTTCTGCTTCGAATGTGCTCTGTATATTAAGTTTTACATTTACATAAAGTAATGGATGATGGTCAAATAGAAATGAACATTTATGTACATACGTAATATACAGAAAAAAGAAGGAGACGATAGAGAAGATTCAGTGAGAAAGAAATAAAAACGGAAAATAGTCGACGGATGCATTAGACGGACTTCCGTAAATGAATTCATCATGAATTCTTTTCTGCTTCGCTTCGAATATCTATAATAATTTTTTGCAATAACTTTCGCTTCATAAAATCTAAATTGCAAGAGGAAACAGGCGGCATGAGGACAGTCAGGCATGGTGGGGTTGATGTGGCAATTCATACGCATGGAAATGGTCATAAAAAGATATTGAAAAGGGCGTGAAGAACCAGCAGCAAGAATTAAATTAAAAAAAAATAGAGAGAAATTCCCTTTAAAATAAAGTTTACACAAACGTAACTCGATGATGCTGATCATGTCGATGGAAAACAAAAGGATACAAACAAGCAAAGAAGAATAAAAATAATTAAGTAATTACACTTCCTAACATATTTTCCATTTTTATCCAAACTCTTTGTGTACTCATAAACGAGAGAAATAAAAACAATTTTTCTTCCTTTTCTCTTTGATGTTTCACTTGCTTTTGTTTTTGATTCCATTTCAATAATAATGTGTCAGGCAGAAAATCTCAGTAATTTTATACAGTTTGTAATTACAAATAAAATACCACACAATTCTACATTGAGACAACATCATCATCATCATTACATTTTGAAATTGAATGTGCATAAAACAACTTCTTTCCAATTCTGTGGCTATGATACAAACTACCTTTATGAGTTCCCTTAAGATTATTTAATGAATTTTCTAAAGATTTTTTTAACGCTTTTCTGATTTTTGAAATATTTTCTTTGTCTAAGTTTTACACCCCTTGGGATTTGTTTACATCCTCACATGGAAACTTTTTACTCTAATTTAAGCTTGATAACTTATCAATTGGCTCTTTAAACGATCGGAAACAATTAATTAGCTGTGAGCAAGCTCATTATCATTGTTTACCATCATTAAATTGCATCGAATAGTTCATAATCTCAATTTTAAAATTTTCATGAAAAAAATTCTTCAAAAAATTCAAAAATTAACGACTTTTAATTCCAAAACTTTTCAAATCCACAAGAACAAATTCTTCATAAGGATTCCTCTTCTTAATTCTTTATCATACCGCGTTTCTCTAGTTCATCGTTCACATTTAGACGAGAATATTGAAACAACATCGAGCCTACAATATATTCGACAGAAAAATTACTTTTTATCAATTGTAAAATCGCACAGAGCAGTTCCATTCGTATATATCTCGACAGAAGATGACGATGTTGATGCTGCTGATATACGTTCTATGTGCGTTCTATGTTGCCTTCTATGTGTAAGAAGATTAAAAAGATAATAAAAACGATTAGGTTTTCTGATTACTTTCATCAATCTCCCGCTTCGAGCAAAAAAAAGCTCATGAACAATGTTATTATGGTAAAATAATAATAAATGGATGGGAATAGGAATGAGAAAAAAAAGTAGAGAGGAGAGAATAGAAAATTGGAAAGGAAAAAAGAAGAATCAAAAGAGTAAAAGATGGATATGAAAACATATTTCATTTCCAAACAGACTTTTCTTCCTTTTATTTTACAATCGCACACAGCAAAAAAAAAACTGAAAATGCATTTTTTTTTATAAATTTCAATCAAATCGAAGCCAAAACAGAGAGATAGACGAGATGTTATGTTATGAATAAAAGACTACATGAAAAAAAAAATCAGAGAAAAGGTTCTTCATAAATTTTCGTAGATTATCCCTCTTTTCAATTAAACGTAATGAAATCCATCATGTATTTTCTTTCTGCTATTCAATGATAATTGAAAACGAATGAATAGAGGAATCAATTATAGGTCTTCATCGGAATAGATATTAGATAGATTAGATTTTCTATAGACCTTTTTATGCATACATTAATTGAAAACAAATGATGATGGACTATGAGTTATTCAGACTTCCTGCTCATTTTGGATATGGAAACATTTGAGTGGGCAATTGAAATATGTCGAATTTGTTATCTGAATGTGAAGTTTTTTAATGGATTGTATATCTGCTAGATATATTTATTTTCAGGGATAGACATAAAAGCAATTTTTTACAAACTTTGTTTTTCTTTCAAATTAGAGACTTTTTATATATTGTTTTGAAAATCACATTGCTCAAAATTTTCAATATCAAAAAGTTTATATTCGAAAAATGGTTTGTTTACATTGTCACTTGAAGATTTTTTTCACGAATTTTGACTTGAATTTAAAAATTTGCGTTGTTTTGAAAGTTTAGAGGTGTATAAAAAGTTGGAGCAAAACTTTTAGTACAGGATTTCCATAACAAAATGGCTTAAATTACTCAAAAACTCAAAATTCGAAACATTAATAGATTTCAAAATTAACTTTCATGACTTGTAAACAAAACTATGATAAAGTGTGCAAAAATTTAAATTTATTCAGAAAATAACGTTTTTATTACAACTATCTTATAGATTTACTCCAAACTGTGTAGTAAAGCAATAATATTTTAAGAACTACGACGAAAATTAAAAATCTGACTCTATCCTTGCTTCATACCCATAATAAAACCATTTATAATAGATAATATGTATCTATTGGCACACTCCGAACCAAATGACACAAAAAGTTTGCTCTCCGTTCATTACTGGACATTAAATATCACACACACTCGCATTTCCAACAAAAAAATAGAAAAGAAATCAAACGAAATGAAATATTGAGTAAAACGACGAAAATAAATTACAAATAATTTGCCATTTTGCACTTCCTCTCATCAATAATAAATGATCTATCTTTTACATTGCCAGCAATGGTCTCTAAATCTGAGGGTT
Organism: Chironomus riparius; assembly: GCA_917627325.4. Classification (NCBI taxonomy): domain Eukaryota; kingdom Metazoa; phylum Arthropoda; class Insecta; order Diptera; family Chironomidae; genus Chironomus; species Chironomus riparius. Next base: position 51,440,803 of record OU895878.1, read on the forward strand.
TGATGTTGTTATGTCCATCCATTAATTTACCATGTCAGCGGAAGTTAAATTATTTTGGCTAAGGAAGAGAGGGCAACGGAGGACAAAAAATAATCTTTCAGCTACGAACTTTAACAACTTCCAAAAATTTATCTTTCTCCTCGAATCGTGTTTTTTTTGCATTTTTTCTCGATTTCCATTTCCATTTCCATCTCTTTTTTTTCGAGAAGGGACCAAAAACGGAATCTATTTTGTCTTTGTGGTCCTTGCTATCTTCTTCCTAAAGTCATAAATTTTCTCCCGAATTACTTTAAGTCTAATTTGTAAATCTTTTCTGTTCATTCTTTTTTTTCTCATTCACAGATTGGGAGAAGGAGGACATTTTTTTATGCCAAGTCAGAATGCTCAGGCAATTGAGAAAAAAGGTCGATGTAGGCACTTTTTTCCTCTTCTGTAATTTTCTGATGTCCTTTTTTCCTGTATACATAAAGCCAAAAACTAGTATAGATGTAATCAAATGTTAGTAATGAAGGCGCACTTTCTTGCTCCACTTTATCTGTGCCTTGAATTGACATTTGCTTAAGTTAATGTGATGTTGAGCATTACTCCCCCAGCTCTGATTTAAAAAGAAGAAATCAATCTTTAAGGCAATTCTTAAATAAAAGGACGAATCAAAAGATCTGGTCAAGTTTCTATAGCTACTGCAGTATGACCTGAGTTTTCGAGCAACTGTCTGGATACTCTTGGAACAGAGCCTACCGCTTAAACAACACAGAGACCAACAGCCAAAATACAAACAGCATAATCTTTTCCATTCAAAAAACAGCACACAAATAATCACTATCGCTATACTGTATATGTAGCAACATAGCTGATACATACTACTTGCTGATATCAAGGGTAGTTGTCCTCAAAATGAGACATTCATTTCTGCGTTCATAACGATTGACTCTTATCGTTCAAAAATCTTTGATAGGAGGTAGAAGCCTTTCCATTCTTAGTCCATTTACCTTTTTTTTCACTCATGCTATAATTTTATGTTATATTCTTCATAATACATAGCATCGCACTTGGAAAGAATACTTTTTTTCCGTACATAAGCAGGATGTTATGAGTTTCTGTATCTTAGCGAATTGTCCTTATATAATACATCTCACATTCAAGTCCCTCCAACATGCTCTCCTCTGTTATATACAGTTACTTCATACATAAATACGAAAAGCGATTTTGTCACGAGTGGATACACGGCCATATTGAATGACAAAAGGAAATTCTGTTAATGGGGGAAAAAGAGCAACGAAGATGAAATGCGATAAGATGGTGAGTGTTTTTTTTTCTACATTTTTATTCTCTTTTCATCACATCATCACATTTTCAATGGCTGATAAGAATGTAATAAAATGTTGGTCTTTAAAGGAAGCCTTAAAAATTGCTTTGCTGTCAATGTTTAAAATTAGAGAAAATTTCTGCTTCTAAAATAGAATTTTTGAGGATTAAAAAGATAAAAGTTATGCTGAAGATGGCAATCTACTTGGCTATTCAAAAGAATGCCTTCTTTTTGATTTGATTTCATTAAGTTTTATTAAATTCTTATAATTTTTGTAGAATGTATGTTTAGGCGAATGTGTCAGTGCAACGGTAGGTTCTCTGTGGCCGAATGTACTAGAATCAGACTGAATATCTGCAATTATTCTCTTATTTGTGAGGACGTATGTTCGATTCCCACCAGATGCCAATCTCTCAGTTATTAAATTGTATTTTGTAGATTTGACGCTTGACTTGCATACATTCTTGTGACATTTCAGACTTTATCTTCGTAAGACATTGCCTAAAGCTAGCTATATTATTAGCCAACAACTGAAATTCCCCGATACAAATTTCAATACTACCGGATCAACAGCTTCTTGTTGCAACGGTAAATCATACAACATTTCCCTGCCTTCATCTAAATACTAGTACAATAAGTCACAAAATCCTCAAATCAGCATACCAAAATCCCACAAAATCCCAAACAATAAAATTTATTGATGAGATTTTTTTTTATTGACATTTTGCTAATTATGTGGGCCTTGATATGTTTGATGTACTTCCTCATTAAAATGCAATGAGATATGGACACAATCTCATTGTCATGCATAGAAATTATTAATGATACTTTAAATGTTACATCATTGAATCATGAAGGTACTTATGATTGTGGAAAAAAAGAACCACATCTAGCATTAAGTGGACATTCACAGTCGGAGAAATGGATGAAAAAAAATTGTCGAGAGCATATTCATTTCAAAAAATTGAAAATGTTGTGTTTTATACAGGGCAGTGTTGGTGATTTAGGAGGCTTAGGTGAGATGTAGAGCTCTTTGAATAATTGATATTTTTAATTATTTTGTCATGCTTGAATACAAATAGAATTAGTATCAAGGGCCTAGTATCAAGTAGCTATTATAAAGTAGCTAGTATCAAGTAGCTAGTATCAAGTAGCTAGTATCAAGTAGCTAGTATCAAGTAGCTAGTATCAAGTAGCTAGTATCAAGTAGCTAGAATCAAGGGCCTAGTATCAAGTAGCTATTATCAAGTAGCTAGTATCAAGTAGCTAGTATTAAGTAGCTAGTATCAAGTAGCTAGAATCAAGGGCCTAGTATCAAGTAGCTATTATCAAGCAACTAGTATCAAGTAGCTAGTGTCAAGTAGCTAGTATCAAGTAGCTAGTATCAAGTAGCTAGTATCAAGGAGCTAGAATCAAGGGCCTAGTATCAAGTAGCTATTATCAAGCAACTAGTATCAAGTAGCTAGTATCAAGTAGCTAGTGTCAAGAAGCTTTTATCAAGTAGCTTGTAGCTAGTATCTAGGAGCAATTTGCTAGGAGCTAATGTTAGTATGACTAGTTCAAACATATTTAGACATATATTAGCCACATAAAGTCTGTATCACGCATCAGCCAACCAACAACACTGGATCTCTATCACATGAACATATTTGAGTTATGTTGTGTCTAAATTATTTTATTGTTATGAAATTTTACAGTACAACTGAATATATAATGTGGCATGTATGTGATATGATATGTATATTATGTGTGAGTCATGCGCCTCATAATAAAAACTGACTTTAATAATATTGATTTCAACTTTAATGAATGCATGAAAATGAAATTTTTGAAGGGCAGTGATAACAAAAGGAGGAAAACTTCAATAACAATAAAATTGTGAATAGAATAGACTAAAGAGAAGGAGAAAGAAGATGTGGAAATGATATGTCATTGTTTACATGCATTGAATTGCTTGTGAAATATACTTACTTACTTTAATGTTGACTGCTTTTTGCCTTTCATTTCGCTCAAAAATCTCAGACGATGCTTTATTCTTATTGTTATTATTATTATTATGATGATGATTTTCCTTAATGTATTATTGCAAATTTTCCGCTCACTTTTCTTTAAATCTTCGCATCTACTTCGTCTTTCATTTTTATTTATTATTATTTTAAATTGTTGGCAATTTTTCTATTTAATGAATCGCATGAAAATTCTTTAAAGAATGTTTTTTATTTATTTTTCTTTCTCAAGATGAATGAAAAATATTTATTAGGGATATACGAAACATGCCTATTGATTTAGTCTAGGGAACGTAACAGCTAGAGTTGTAAATAAATGGGTTTTAAAAATTCGAAAATGCGTTGAGGAAAAGACAATATGAGGGGGACAGTAGTTGGTAGCTAGTTTCTGGTAGCTAGCTTTTTGTAGCTAGTATCTAGGAGCTAGTATCCATTGGCTAAGAATTAGAAGCTACTAGTCATCGACTGGTAGCTATTAGCTAGTAACTAGTATCGTCTTGTATCTAGTAGCTAGTATCTAGTTGCTAGTATCTAGTAGCTAGTATTTAGAAGCTAGTATCTAGTTGCTAGTATCCTAGTAGCTGGTAACTAGTGTAAGTAAATTTTGGAAAATAAAAGTTAAAACTTTTTGTCATCTAGACAGAATATGTGATCAGACATTCAAAGTTCATTCAAATCAAAATAAAGTATTATCCAATCGAGTTTCCTTTCCCAGTCACAATTTTCATCGTACCGAAAAACATATAATTTCGAAAATAGGGAAATTTGCGAGAAATAAGTAATAAAAATTCTATCTACACACAGCTTTACTGTTCATATCCACACATAATAATAATATTGTATATTCCATAAGCCTCGAGAGAGCAACACATTATCGTCAGGATAAAATCTTTATTGTGGATAAACAATATGGCAGGATGGAACTGCTAGGTAATAACGACGCTAACTATAAATTATTTTTCATGCATAAACAAAAAAATATTTTTTGCCACCCGACAGAAAAAAAAACACAGAGAAAAGAGAGGAAGTGAACGGAAGGAAAAATTACGAAAATTCGGAGTGTAATTTATCATGGAGCGAAAAAAAAATTGTAATAATCGTGCTCATGCTGCCGCCAAAAAATAATGCGTGAAATAATGCCTTTCAGAAGAGAATCCAATTAAAAATTCATTATAAGATATAAATATCTGTTGGATAATGGCGCGGCAAGTAAAACTTTTTTACTCATCTCTTCCTGCCATAATCTCATTCTCCTCATTTTCTTTCCTTTTTCTGTAAAAACGACTTTTTATCAAATTTTTTCCCATTGCCACTGCTTTTTATGGGGAGTGTTTTTGAGCAAATAAATTAAAGCCTTCGTAATGAAAATGTGCTCGTTGAAAGATTCTTGCAGGGTTCTTAATCTTTCAAAAAAAAAATTTCACATTTTTAAATCGTTAAATTGTTTGAATTTTTGAAAGACGTTACAATTTTTGAAAGTTTGAAAGTAGGTAAATTATTTAAATTTTTGAATACCGTTAAAATATTTGAATTTTTGAAAAGCGTTGAACTTTTTTGAAATAATTTGAATTTTTTAAAACCGTTATAGAATTTGAATTATTAAAACTCGATAAACCATGAATCATGAAACATAACGAACCCTTAAATAGACAAGAAAAATTGCTTTTTAAACAATTCGCAAAACTTTGAACTCAAGAAGTAATTAGTTGAATCCTTTACAGCTATCTCAATAAATTTCCTCGCGTATAAAATGCAATTTAATAAAACAAAATGTAAGAAAAAAATTGCGAGAACCTGAAAAAAATGAACATGAGTCCCTTCACTTCATTCCACTCGATTCCTCCTTTCATTTTTTTTATTTGTTACACTTTTCAAGTAGCATGCTCTTGACAACTGTTATTGTTTGTCTACGTACTTATCCAAAGCATATAGCACTGAAGTGAAATATATATAAAAAAAATGTAAGAGATTGAAACAACAAACAAAGCGCAATTCAGTTGCATAAAATGAACCCGATGAATGGATAGATTGGAATGAGAGAGCTAGTAAATGAATGAGTGGTGCAAGTGGGTCTCAACAACAACATCATCATTGTCGTCGTCATCGATGGAATGGCGGAATGGAATTAATAATTGATTTTCCCAACTGAAACTCTTTTTTGTGCTTAATGTTGTGTGTTTTTCGTGTTTGGTCTTAATGATATTTACTCATTATGGAAATTGTGGTTTTTAAATGTATGGAAGAGGAGTTTGAGTTCTTTAAATGTTTGTTTTAGCTGCTTAAATAAGCACATTTTGGATTAAAATGAATTAATTGCGGTTTTATAAATTTACAACCGTCATATTTTGAATTTTTTTAAACTTGAAGTTAGCTTCCATTGATTTTAGATGCAAAATTTCAATTTTGAAATGACAGTTATAAAATGATTACACTAAAATGTTACATAATCTTGATTGTTACGTGATTCTGCATTAATATGTACGTATTTGTGTTTATGATGCTTAAATCCTAAGCAAAATTCATGGAAGTTACATAAGGAAAATAAAATCCAGCATAATCCTCACAAAGACGTCATCTTTTATGCATTAGATGTTAGCACCCACTCGCAAATCTAATCGGATATAAAATTAATTAAACTATCATCATACTACATGTATTAATGAACTCCATCTCCTATATTCAAGAACTGAATATGATTCGTTAAAAGATTTTCTCTCTGTTTTCATATGCTATGATCACCATCAGTATCATCATCATCACATAATCTCATCTTATTTTTCATTTGCGCAAATTCGCAACTATTTATCCCCCAGAAGGAAAAAAAAGGAAAATTTTAATCAGCAAAATCGTGCATTGAATGTGAAATAATCCTTGTAAATATATCCATTTATTGGTTTTTTCTTTTCTTTCATTCCTTTTTTTCCAATTTTCTTCTTTCAATATGTGGCACAAAAATATCTTCATCGCATATGGATGTTGTGTAGTTTTGTTCGGATGAAATTAGTTTTTCTGCTGAAAATGTGATTAAGCTGCTCATGATGAAGCGAGGAAGCATCTGTGCCAGATAATGTGGATTGAACGCTATTAATTTAGTAAGTTTTTGGATTGAGGGGTGTGAAACTACGATTTTTTTTGTTTTTTTTTTTTTTTTCATTTTTTGCCCCTTAAAGGTAGAACATATTTTTGGTTCATACTTTAGTTGTAGAAGCCATTTTGTGATTTAAGGGGTATGCAACTGCGCAACTAGTAGAAAAGCTCAATACATTTTAAACTTAGAAGAAACACCAATTTTAAATTTAAATAGAACTTGATCTACAAAAAAATCTAGGGGTGTAAAAATACATAGTTTTAAACTTTAAAGGAAGTAAAACTATAAAATTTTACAAAACCACAATTTTCGTCACTACAGATAGTTTCCAATCCACTCTAGCTTGTTTCTCAATAAGTGAATACACATCATGAAGATTATTCCATGGTCAGTATTGAAATGGTTCATTTCTTTATTATAACGAGTGCGCTAGTTATCGAAACATAGCAGAGCTCTCTTGTAAGCCTATAGGCTTCAAAATTAATTCCATCTTTTCAATTTCGTAATCATGAATGTTTCAGCATTACTCAATAATGAAAACAACTGCATCAACTGTATATTACATGCACCCGGTTATATGTACATACTCCGTTAGGCTAACACAAGTCGCGCTTCTCAAATATTTGCTTTTCATTTTCTTTCTATTAGAACTTTTTTTTCCAGTTGCTCCAGTATTAAGGAAAAAAAATTTGTTTGTCTTTATTCATGAATAAATAATGGAGCATTCAACATCAGAAATGAGTTCATAAATTTTTTATATGGCAATAATTTCGGGTAAATCGTGCATGTTAAAGGAAAAATATTTTCATCATATTTTATTTTTTGAGAAAATCGCTCGAAAGAAAAAAGCTAAAAATTTATGAAGGGAATAATTTTTGCGTCATAATTTTTTTCATATGACGATAATTTGAGAAAATTTTTTGGTCTATGAAAGATTCAGGGGTAGAGAAGATGCTGATGTTGTTAAAAATTAAATTTAACATCTTTATAAAATATGGAGATTAACAGTTTTGAGTTGAAAAAATTTAGGTCTTAGTAGTTTCACTCTGTTTGAAGATTTTGATCTTCGTAGTTTCACTCCCTTCAAAGTTTTAATTCTTCATAGTTTCACATTTATTGTGGTTTTTGATTTTCGTAGTTTCACTCCCTTTGAACTTGAATCATCGTAGTTTCACTCCCATTGAAGATTTTGATCTTCGTAGTTTCACTCCCTTCATAATTTAAATTCTTCATATTTTCACATTTATTGTGGTTTTTGATCTTCGTAGTTTCACTCCCTTTGAACTTGAATCATCGTAGTTTCACTCCCTTTGAACTTGAATCATCGTAGTTTCACTCCCTTTGAAGATTTTGATATTCGTAGTTTCACTCCCTTCAAAGTTTTAACTCTTCGTAGTTTCATATTCTTTGTGGTTTTTGATATTCGTAGTTTCACTCCCTTTAAAGATTTGAATCAACGTAGTTTCACTCTCTTTGAAGATTTTGATCTTCGTAGTTTCACCCCCTTCAAAGTTTCAATTCTTCGTAGTTTCGTATTCTTTGTGGTTTTTGATCTTCGTAGTTTCACTCCCTTTGAAGACTTGAATCATCGTAGTTTCACTCTCTTTTACACAAAAATGGACAATTTTGAATTTTTCATGACAGTTGTCTCAAAATAGTACCATACCCTGAGTGACAAACTTTTTATTACCATCGCACTGCCTACAAAAAATGTCCGATATAAATTCTTAACGGATCATTGATAAACCCCGTCTCTATCCACTCTGATTGTTCCTCATAGTTGTGCAATTCATAAATAAAAATAAAAATCTTAAGACTAATGTTTAACCAACAATATAATGGTTCATTAAGCCACAGTCAAAAACCACAACAGAAATAATAAATTAAATTACTTCTCCTCTCGATATTTTTGGTTCTCGGCATTTCTCGACAAATTGAGGGTTGTAGAGTCGTACATAGACATGTGTGTTTGATCACAATATGAAGGAGTATAGTCGAACCCACGCAATATATTCATAAACTCCCTTCTCATGACTCGAGCACGAATTACAAGATTTTCCTCAGCATCCCCCTTGTTTCAGGTAATTTGTAGTATATTTATAAATGGAAAATTAATAGCGAAAAAAATCTGCTAGGATTTAATGTTAAAGTGATGATCGAATTTGGGTAGGTGTTCATCTGTGAAATTTAATTTGATGGAAACAACAGCAGTGAAATAGAACAAATGGAAGGGAGTAATTTTTGATATACGAGTAAACTATGTCTTATTTAAATGAGGCATCTTAACATTGTTGCATGTAAGAAATTGCTCAATCAAGTTCGCTTCATAAACAAAATTTTAAGAATTTTTGGAGTACGTGATTTTTGACACAGCTCAGTTTTTTACTTTCTCTGAAAATTCTAAACAGCCATGAGGACATTTTTATTTTCTTCGAATTCGTCATTTAATATGCCATCATTTCAGAAAAGTTCAAAGGAACTAAACTGTTGTCATGGTTGTTATCTACTTATGTATTTATTATTGGTTATTAAACCTTAAAAACAGTATCGTGGGCTCAGCAAAGTTGGGTTCGAGACTTAATAAGACATCTAGTAAGAACTTAGGAATTAAACCTGTCAATGGACTCCTTTTACATATTAATGTTGTATAATGAACTCAATTTAGTTTTTATTGGTCGTTACTAACGCTTTACTCATGCTAGAACTAGCATTTACTTTATATATAGAAAGAAAGATGAAGCAAAGTTACTAAGTTGGTAGCTTTAAAACGCAAATGATAGCTGCCCTTAGATCAGTGATGGTCAACCCGTGTGACGCGATACACTAGTGTGCCGTGATACAATTTGGGATATCCAACAAACCTTATGCTGTGTGCTGTTTTCTTCATGCCTTACCACTAAGTGTGCCGTGGTACAAAAAAGGTTGTGAACCACTGCCTTAGATTGTAAAAATATGATTTTCTGCCAAAAAATTGTCTCCATTATTTCAACAGATGAATGTCTGACATTCCCAAAAATGTAGCTTAACAAGGGTTCAATTCCTATCAAGTCTTAATTAGTTTACTAAAATTATAGCAATTTCTTAGTATTACTCTTTACCGCCTATTGCTCTTCTATTAACAAAACTGATATCAAAAATGAATAATTTTGACTTTTGCGTAGGATGTCATATCTAATTACACCTTATGAATGAATCCACCATTCAACTAATTTTTCCATTTAATAAATCGAGACACACCCATAGTCACAAAGTACATGCCATAGTGACGAATAGTGACACAAGTTCATTAAACTTGTAGATAATTATTTTTCAAAAAAAAAGAGAGATAAAATATTATTTGCAATGTCGAAGTCTAATTATCAGCATAACAACGAAATATATTTTTTATTTTTGAAATTCAACCATCAATCGTTGATATTATTATTTTTTTTGTGTATGTTGTCTTGGCGTGAAAATGAAAAATGTTTGAAAAACGAAACGAAACGATCAAAATGAAATGATCAGAACGGCGAAATAAATAATAAAGAATGCTGATCGCGTACACAGCTCACAATTCTAGACATCTGTAAATTGGACTGTTGGGCTTGTTGTTGAAAGATGCCGAATGGTAATTTGTCCAAATTAGCTATGGCAAGTTCACATTAATCATAATAATGAATTTTTTTTTTCATTTCTCTCACTCACTCTTCTTTCATTATTTATTATCTTAAGAGTTTATTTATTGTGGCTATGTGATGAAGATCATTAATATTAGGTTATTTTTCACTACGTTTTCCATTTTCTTCGCACGTTGAGCGGCGATATATCATTCTTGCTTTGGAGCTTTTTTTTTTGAGATGTGCTAAAGAAAACATCAGTCGCTTATTTAAAAAAGTGACACCTAAGGGATTAGCGCAAATTATAAATAAGGCAGTGACGGAGTCTGTGGATGAGTAATTTTTGGGGAACATCAAGTGTTTACTTTATCGAAAAATGATTGAAGAATTTTTCGTTGTGTTCAAAATTTTTGAATTTTCCCGCGCTTTTTGGCTTGTAAACAAAAATTTTTGCATGTGAAAAGTTGCAAATTCTGTCTTTAAATGGTAATTTACAGAGTTATATTTTTGTTTGAAGCTTTGCTCCAACTTTTTCAACAATATGTAAACACTTACAAAGCTATTGGGCACTTAGTTGAGTTAAATTTTTGATACAAAATCTCCATATGAGAATGTAAACAAATCATTTTCGAAATTCAAAAACCAAAAATTTTGATAATGAAAACCAAACACAGCTTTCATTTAATGACTTCATACTTTTTTTCTTCATTAATTTTGATGAAAATATAAAATTTTAATTCAATAATAATTACAAGAGAGTAATGACACCAAACCAGCACTCGCGCAAAATTAACAAATCCAATCAATTAAATCCGATAATTACAAATTAATTCGTTCATTAACCTCCTTAATTACGCCAGGTGTCTCTTGTAAAATACATTATGCACTTGTAAATACGTCACTGTGTATATATACTTTTTTTTACCACATTAATAATATTCAACTGGAAACTTGCATTCCATCAACCATTATGCTAACAAATGAGAAAAAGTCAACAAATTGATGTTATTAAACATTCTGTTCTCGATTCTCGTCTCACTCGACATTATGTCTTCATTACAAAAAGCCCCGCGCTTAAGAATGAAGAAAAAGATGCCTTTGTTTCCACGATCTGAGGATAGAAAGAGATGTTAAAATAAGAAAATAAGTGTACATGTACAAATATGAAACGTCTTTGTAAAAGAAATTATTAATTGGATGATATTTATCATGAAGCGCTTCTCATATACACTTTAAATGCTCCGAAAGTAACTTCATTTAAGTTATGATGTTGATCATCACATATTATATTATTTCATCAGTCAATTTTGTATTTTTCAGCTTCATCTCATGTATTTTTTATCCAGTAGATAGGAAAAACTGAAAAGGAGAAAGAGAATCAACAAGAAAAATGTTTTTTTAAAAAAAGCATTTCAATCTATTTCGAAAAAATGATTCATGCAATGGACACGGTAATACAATGCATTCAATTTACTGTTTGTTCATTCGCTTGCACTGATGTTTGCACAATTGTCCGATGATCATCATCGAAATGAAAAAAAAAAGTGTATGTATATATGGACAGAGTCATTCAAAGTGCAACTGTAATTTTTTTTGTGCATTGTTTTAAATGGTAAATGAGTTATAGCTATAGGTTTTGCTAGTTGGCTCAATTTGAAGTATTTTAGGATTGATAAAACTGATCAAAACTATTGATTTTGGAGAAAAAATTATAAATTTAATGTTTTGAATCAGTTTGATCATCAAAACTGCTGAATCTTATTGTACCGATCTTTTCGACTATAAGAACAGCCTAAATGAACATTATTTGATCTACATACTGTCTTCTTTGTCTAATAATTAAGTTAAAGTTATTTTTTGCAGAACTTGTTAACATTCCGAATTTTCACAATCTCAAAGGGGTGTGAAACTTTTTTTTGTCATAAGAAGAGCACAAACCTATAACAACCTTGATTCAAATATAATTGAATCGTTAAAAATCATTTAACTTTCTTAATCCCAAAGATGCGCTTAAAACATCATCTAAAATGCAACAATTCCAATGCTTACTATTTTCTGAAGAAAAAAAATCAGTTTGATCAACTTTTCAAATTTTAATTGAATGCATAGTAGATAAATATTGATGTTACTTACTGCATTTTCAGGCAATTTTTTCTAGCTTTACTTCATTGTCCATTTTTTTAGACATTTAACATGTCAAATGCATATTGAACATAACATTCTATGCGTTAATTACACCAAAAATGCCTTTTTCCATTATCTATTGTCATTTATTGAATGTTCAAATGTTTGAATAAAAATTCACATGCACGAAATGTCAGCAGGATTCAAAAAATAAAAAGAACGACAATGCATTTAAAAAATATATCGCTTGCTTTAGTTACATGGACTGCATTCCTATATGACTTAAAGCTAGAAAAGCAGTAAGACTTCAATTTCGAACCCCTCCGTAAATGCATGCATATAGTTTTTTTTTATCTTTAATCTACGTGTAACAAACAATAAATTTCTCAAGAAACTAAATCATTTCGCGGATTCACATCCCCATAATAAATAATGTACATCGTTATGGAAGAAAAAAAAATAAATAAATGGTTGTAAGGAATGATTCAAGGGTGGTGCAAAGAGCGAAAGCAAAAACTAGCCTCGTTAAAAATAAATAAAAGTGAGAGAGAAATGAAAGTCGAAGAAGAAGTAGGAAAAAAAATCCCCGCATTACGTTTAAGAGGGTTGAAGACGATCGTGAAATAAAAAAAACCATAAAATATCTGCCTAAAATGTTCACACGATGGTTATAACATTCTTAAAATTTATTGCATGTATAAAAGAAATTTCATTTCTACAGTTTTACGGGTTATATTGCATCCTTAATGTAACTGACTGAAGAGGAATGAAACTTTTCAGGAGCGTTATGACATTACTGTATAATAATTAAAAAGAAGTGATTTTTTCATACCAAACGGCGAATGGTAACAACAGCAATGCAGATACAAGAAATTAATTTAGCAAAGTGAGTTTTCGTCAATTTATTTTCAATGGGCGATGTTGCATTTCAATTTATTGTTTGAAAATCAAATATAAAGGATGAGGAACTTAATGAATAACAAAGAAAGAAAAATTCTCTTGCGTAAAATTAAAATTGAAAAGCGTCATTTTAATTATGAAAATGCAGCAGAGTAAGATGTGATGTCAGAAATCATGAATTTCTGTAAATGAGAATTAAAATGTTTGTTAGCGGTTTTTAAGGATGTGATGTTAAAATGGGGTGAATTCTTTTTGGTTTATCTAGGGAACCTCTAGCTTTCAGGTTCCCTAGATAAACCAAAAACAATTTACCCCATTATCACATCACATTATTCGTTTTTTATATGGGTTTAGGTTATAACCAAGTCATTTTACTTTTGGAGCATCTGTTGGCGATCCTCAATCTTGTTAATGATGTTTGGGAGACTTAGTTCTGCATGCCAATTCTGATCCTTTCTTAGGTCTATCATTCAGTTATTTTTGGTCAATTTAAGAACATAAGAGTTATAAAATTGATTACCAAGAATCAAACTAGTAATGAGCATTTGAAGCTATTACCTGTTCGAAAATTCACCGAAAATCCTTAAAAAATGCGTCCATATTAACAACAACACAAATTCTTCATATAACTTTTAATAAACTCCATCAAATGTTTTATGTTGAACTTACAGTAAAGGTTTAATGAAATCTTCATTTCATTACACTAAAACATTATCTTTCACCCTTCATGTTAATTACAAAAAAAATGAATCAGCTTCCTCTAGACAGAACATATTAATAATCATCACAAGAAAAATTATGAATTTTTCCTCACAATAAATTTTGCATCATAAAAATGAGAATTTTTTTTTGTTTCCTCAGCTATCCAATGCACTACATTGCATTGCAATTTGTTGAAGTGAATGATGTGCTGACACAAAATACTGAGTAAATAAAAGAAAATTTAAAATTGAATCGTGTTTGTGTTATAAAATGTTTATTTTTTTCTGTAAATATTGTTCCCATTGAATGAATATATCAATTTACTTATCTGCCGTTTATGTCATATTCTGTAATCAAAAGCAAAGAGTAAGTGAAATTTATATTGGACTTCTTTTGTTTATTCAAATGTTTAAAACAATGGATGAAAAATAGACTTTTGTAGGATTTGGAGATGATAAAGTCAAGCGGTGTTTTATGTATAGATCTGTTATTTTACCAGATTTGATTGTGTGGTGAAGTTTTGTCTAGGATTTGATTGAGTTTTCATATAATTTTCAATTTTTTGGGGCTAGTCAATAGAGTTTTATTCAGCACATTATACTGAATTTAACATATTGAGCTGAATTTAGCAAATTCATTGCATTCAGCTGATTTTCAGCAAATTCAGTACGCTCAGTTGAACTCAGCAAGTTCTGTACATTCAGCTGAATTCACCAAATTAAGTATATTAAGTTGAATTCAGAAAATTCAGAAAATTTGACATAACTGAAATTAGCAATTTTGCCATACTTAGCTGAATTCAGCAAATTTCTCATATTCATTTAAGGTCCGTTTTACTGAATCAGCTGAATTCACCATATTCGTTTTAATCTAATATAGCTGAATCAAGCTGAATTCAGTTAATGTTGGTGAGTTCAGCAAATTGTTCTGATATCAACTTTTGAATAGTTTGCAGAGCAATGTTAAGATGCTCGACAAATTTTCATACATTTTTAATAGCATTAAATTATTCAAAACTTTGTTGGTTCAATTAATCTTGTTCTATTTCTGATTTTAATTAAAATCTTTCATGAAAATACCCAAAATTACAATTATTGTCTTAATGTATTTCCATCAAAATTCTGAGAATCTTTTTAAGAATATTCAACTCATTGACTGAAAAATCATAAAATTACAATTAATTAAGAAACTTTTGTTGTTTCAGTAAAATTAGTTGCTAACGCTACCAAAATATATTTTATATGGCAATGCCATAACTTGTTTATATTTAATCGATCGTATCCAATATACCGGCACATAAAAAGCAAAAGTATTTGGATTTTTAAAAATAATTTCAGTAAACAGCAGTCAATTGTGAATAGTTCAAGTGAGAAAGGTGCTTAAAAAATACAATATCTTCAGGATGGATATGGAAGAAAGTGCTGAGGAGAGCAATGCAGCAGGAGAACAATATGAAGAGGAAATTGTCCCAAAATTCATTACTGATGAGGTTTATGAAGAAATTACTCAACGTTCAGCTTCAATTATCCGTGATTTACAAATGTCAAAGCAATACCTTTTCTCAGAAGATGTACAAAAACTCTTACTTCTGTGCCAAAATCTCCGACAAAATATAATTGATGAAAGGGACAAAATCGATCAAATGAGAGGCGAAGTGAATAATGCTCAAGCGAGGGTACAGAATGCATTAAAGGAATCAATGCAAAATCAGGAAGTCATACAACAGCTAAAATCCGAAATTGGTATGATGAGACATCTAAAAAAAATTATCATTTAATTGAATTTGTATGTCTTCATCGCATTATGTAGATCAGGCATGGAAAAATGCGGATGCTTCAGCATTGCGTGAACAAATCGCTCAAGAGGCGATGAATGTGTTGCGTGAAAAATTGGAAAAACTTCAAAAGGAAGCGGAAAAATATGCTGATCGTGGAGATGGAGACGAGTATGGAATTACACTTTATTGATTTTGTATTTATTCCTATCCATCCCTTCATGTTTTCCTTACTTCCTTCGAATTTGAAATTTTAAAAAAATTGCCTTCTTTTCCAATTCAATACTTTAATGCCTCTTTCCCATCCCTTAACTTTACTTTTTATTCTACTCAACAGCGGCAATGCTATGCAATCAAAGAAAGAGGGTTTACGCGAACGAGACCGTTTGATCAATGAAATTGAAGAGCTCCAAAAGAAAGTACATGCACAAACAAAATATATTGAGGAATTGGAAGAGAAAAACTTTGAAAATGAGGAGAAAATCAAAGATCTTTATCGTCAACTCGAGGATGTCTCCAATGATGCATTTAAAGGAAAGCGAGCATTTGAGCAAATCTCAAATAAATTGCAGGAAACGACAGATGAAAAGCAATATCTATCGGATGAATTGAAGAAATATAAGCAACAAGTAAGTTTGCGCATTTATATCTTTTTTTATTTATTCTGTGACTTTTCTGTGGTTGACAATTTACAGGCAGAATCTGAGCATAGGATTGTGGTGCAACAGAATATGCAAATGCTGGGACTTCGAGCCAACTTAGATAAGCAAACCACACAGAATAATTTGAATAATATGAAGCTGACCAGATTAAATGGTATTTATATGCTCTTCTGCATATTTTCATATTTTCTTCATTAAATTGAAATTTAGTAAAAAGGGTCAATTTAATACCATAAGAATTAATTTTGTCAATATTTTATAAACGGATTATACTAAATTAAATTTCTTTTTTCATTTTATAGCCGATTTTGATAACATGACTCAATTGAAAGATAAATTGACAAGTGATTTAAATACAAAGAATAATATCCTTAAATTGAAAGAGGACGAAAATGCAAAATTTCGATTAGAAAATGCCAAAATTATTAAGTCGAGGGAAATTTTAATGAAAAAGATGATGACGATTGACACATCAAAGGCTGCATTGGAAAATGAAATATTGAAATTAAAGTAAGGATAGAATTAATTTAATCATATTATGTTATACGTTTCAGTTCCATTGCAGCTTTATTTTCAAAGGAAAATATTTTTTATACATTCACTTATTCTTAACGGTTAAAATTTAAAATTTCTGTCACTTTTTGGAGTTGCATGCCCCGCTGTTTTGTTTTGGTTTTTAGTTGATTTTTATATTTTGGAATGAAAACATCGATAAAATTTCCTTTAACTTAATTATTAGACGCTAAACCACTTCTGATTAGCATTATTGATTACTTTAACTTAATTATTAGAAACTAAACCACTGCTGATTAGCATTTTTGATTACTTTAACTTAATTATTAGTCATTAATCTCATTGATATTGTCGATTGAGAAGCATTATGCATAAAATTGAAAGCCAATTTTCAGCAAAAAGTTAAATTTAATGATGACTTATAACAACTAAGCAATAAATCACTAGAAAATGCGTCCCAGTAACTTGATTCAAACAAATTTTCATTAGTTCTCTTTAATTCAATTTAAGAAATACTATATCGACATTTGAGAAGGAAAGAGAAAACACAAAGAAGATGATAGAACAAGCAAAGAAATATGCAGAGGGATTGGTACGTGAGCGTGATTTAGTAAGGAAGGATATCGTCAAATGTTCTAGTAAGTATGATGGATTCTTACATCATAGTAATAATGATTAATTAATCTATTCTGCTCATTAATATTTCTCAGAGACTGTAAATGATCAGAGAAATCAAGCAGCAATAGTCGATCAACAACTAAAGACATTAGAAAATGAAATAAAGCATTATCAACACAATGAACAGAAATTGAATAACACAATTAGTAAGCTTAAAAAGGATAAGGAACAAATGACAGAAGACTCACAGAATTTAACTGACAAATATGATCTATTGAAGGAAGAAGTCAATACCAAAAACTATCAAATTAATGACTGTAAAGAAAAAGTGAATGAAATCCAAACGCGTTTATTAAAAACACAGCATGACTTACAGTCATCTCAAGGTGATGTTATCAATCTAGAGAAGGAGTTGCAATTGTCGAAAGAAACTTATGAGGAATTGAAAGAGAAAATAAAAGTAATTAAATTTTCCCATACTCATACTCACCATCATCTCCGACTAATTTTAATTAAATTTTCTCTCGTCTCGTTTAGTCGACAGCAACACAAATTGAAAAGTTGAAGGAGCAAATTGTTGCGAAAGAAGAGGAATTGAAAAAATCACAAAAGCATATTGAGAAGATTGAAAAGGAGAAGCAGGGATTGAAAGTTGAAATTAATTCATCATTGATTGCTTTACAACATACGAAATCCGAGTTGCATGAGATTCGAGATGAAAATATTAAATTGACAAAGACTCTACGGGTATGGCATTGGCAGTAGAATATTTTCCACATTGCGAGACATAGGACATGTGCAAACGTCGTCAATTAATTTTTTTTTTTATTTCTTTGTTTGCTTTTTTCCTCGTGTATCGCATTTTCCTTGATTTTTCCATCAATTCCTGATGTATACGCAGGAGAGTGATGCCGGAATAGAAAAGCTGAAGAAGCAGTTGGATAATCTAATAAGTGAAAAGGAATTAATTACAGGACAAATTACACGCAAATGTGGAGAAATTGAATTGCTGAATCAAAAAATCAATATGATGCAAATGGCTTTGGATAGAAGTAAGCATTGCTAATTCAGAGTTGTTATTAGAGTATATACGAAGGTCAAACGTAGCTGAAAATTCTTCATTATTATAACGGTCATTTTTCATACATTTTTCAGTCGAATTATTCGACTTTTTAAACAGTCAGTTAGCTTTATCCTTTTTCTTCCACTTTTTATCAATCTAGCCGAGCGATATCACGCATTTATCGCGCCACGAAAAAGTGAGGATTAATCTTATCATATTCATTCATTGATATCCATTTGTTATAGCTATCTGATCCGATCATTTTTCAGGAAAAAATCCGTGTCGTGTAAACATCGTCCTGTAATTAAATTAAATTTTATATAGCTAACATGAGTTTTGAGATCTAAAAGTTAAATTCAATAATACATGTGCTGTTACTATACACTTTTTTAAATCAAATTTAAGCCTTTTATATTAGAAAAAGGTCAATTTGTGCAAAATAAATTATGTGGAAATTAACAATTGAATGAAAATATTTTTTAAAGTGATTTTGTTGAATAGTTGAGATAAAAAGATTCCAATTATATCATAGAATTTATTTCGCAAGAGCCTCTCAAAGAGATTATCATCCTTGTTGTCTATGATATAATTAATCATTATAAAAAGTAAAACATTGAATTAAGTTAAATAATTTCAAAAAAATATCAAAATAATCATAGCTTAAAAGAATCAATATTGCCTTATCATCCCAAGACGACTCAAAAGAGTATCATTATCTCTTGGTGAGCAATAAATTGATTCTAGTTGACTTAAAAAATTATTTAAATCCAGTGTTAATATTTACATATGGATTAAGGTTAAATCACACACGTGACTGACAAAAAATTATAAATTCAAATTCTTAACTGTCACATCATGTCACCGTCGACAAGTAAAAAAAGTCAAAGGAAAGTAAAAGCTAATAGTAAAAACAACAATAAAATAACAAAATATGCCACACAAAAAAAAGCAGGAAGTAACATGGAATGTGATGGCGCTGATGATTTTACAGTGGCTGACAGCGTAGTTCCACAAGTAAGCCAATCATTAACAAAACATGTAATCGTGGATCCAGTAGAACTAAAAGCTTCATTTGACTCGTATAAGCAAACGGGTGACATAAGTACAATGTTGTCAGTGATGGTCGATGCATATTCCTCGCTTGCAAATTCAGCACAAACGAATGACGATAACTGCACAAAAATTGCACAAGCACTCGATGAAAACTCAGTAATGCTCCACAATACTGCTGACCATTTGAATGACGAATACATGCAACTTTCGAACAAGCACTATGAATACGTTGAAAGTAATGAAAATGACAAGTTAGAAATGAAAGTAAAAGCGGATATAAGATACTTTAAAAGTCAAATGATTATATACCTAAAGAACGATGAACGACTCAAAACAATCACCAATGATGCTGCTGTGCATGAAGCAAATCAAATAATTTCTGAATGTGGACTCTCGTTGGAGAAGGCTTACATCTCAAAAGCAGTCATCCTGTCTGGAATGAAAAAAATAAATAACGTCAATAAATTTGTTAAGTATCTGTATGTCTATTTTAGCGATACCTTTACTGCAGAGAGACTTATGATGGAAATGATCCATAAAAACAAAAAATCATCAAATCCAAAACAGCCAAATTTTATATTCACTCAACCGTCGAGCTATGACATCAATAGAGTGAAGAACATTTGCAATGAGCTAAGGCAGGACGGATCAATCAGCAAAGTCTTCTTTGGAGACGACTCAATAAAGGTCACGCTCAACAAACAGAATCCAAATGATAAGAATGAAGTCGCAAAGAAATTCCACGTTCGCACCTTCTCGGACATAGACACATTAAGGAATAAGGTTCGTGCTAAGAACTTCAAAATTCCTACAAAAATGTATTACAATAAGGATTATTGGAATAAGAAATACCCCGATAGTAAATCCGGAGAGAAAACTGAAAAGCGTAAAGCTATTGATGATCCAGAGACTCCGCCATCTAATAAGAAAAAGCCAAGAAATTGTAATGAACAGCAAGATGATGACGATGATAATTCAACAAGCAGTCATGAAATGTCCAGCTCAACAATTTTAAATCAAAATAAATGAAGTCAAAGCTCACGCGTTCAGCAACTAGAAATAAATAATAAAATAAATTATGACATGAAGGAACTAGAACAAATAATTACAACAAAAATCAACATAAATAAATTCAAAATTATTACCTGGAATGTTCGATCAATTCGTTCATTGAATTCCTTTCAGAACTTTAAAAAGCAGATTGCGGGACTCGTGAGCAGAAACATAGACATGATTATTTTAACGGAGAGCTGGATCGACAGCTATGAAAAATTTAATCTTTACAATCTTAACGGTTTCAGGCTGTACTCATGCTGTAGGAATGGAAAATCTGGTGGTGGAATCGTCACTTATTTGCACAAAAAATACCAAGCTAAAATGATAAATAATGAGAATCTTAATTTTATTGAATACTTATCCTTAGAGCTTCTCTTAGATGATGTTAAAACGAAAATACACGCAGTTTACAGACCACCAAATGCACCATTTAATCTCTTCTTAGAAAGATTTGAAGATCTCTGTACAACTGATGATTTTTCCATAATAACTGGTGACATGAATGTGAACAAATTTAATCAAGACAATGTCAGCGTAAGATTTTTTGATGTCATTAGTAGCTACGGGGGAGTAATTCGAAATGAAGCTGTCACACGAAACGCAAGCAATACACTGATAGATTATTTTATAACATTGAATGCTCCAGCAAATAAATCGATCCATTCACTGACATCATCTGAACTTTTGGGCTCAGATCATAATCTAATTCTCTCATTTATCAGCACAAAACCACCTAAAACAGAAAATAAAATCATTATGAGGAAAATGTGTAATTATGAGAAACTAAGAGGTGATTTTGTATGTGATGAAAACATGTTGAACGACCTACCCGCGAACGAAAGTTATGATTATTTGGTGGGCGCAATTCAATCTGCAATAGAGAGCTCTACTAAATCATCAGTGGTCAACATAAAAAGTTCAGTCATTGCTCCTCCATGGGCTGACATAAGATATCATGTCCTTCACAACAAAGCAAATAACATCCTTAAAAAGACGAAAAAATTAGAGAAATTAAACAAGCCAACAAATAAACTTAAATGTAAACTGAATGACTTAAAAAATTTGATTAATACACATTGCATTGAGGCATCAAACAGATTCTACACAAATGCAATAAAATGTAATGAGAAGAACTCATGGAAGCTAATTAATGAAATTCTTGGTAAAAATAAAAAGCATAGTGACATAGTTTTGAATACACAAAATGGCATAATTAGTGATCCGATGGAAATCTCAGAAATTTTCAATGATAAATTTCTGATGGAAATTCCTCATACATCACATGCAATTGAATACAATGGACCAATCATTGATGACTGCATTTTTTTTGATATCGTATCAGAAGAGGAAATCATGAACATATTGAATACCTTAAATGAAAAAAAATCAGCTGGAAGTGATTCTATTCCACCAAAGATTATCAAGCAATTGAAAGAAGAACTGATAATTCCATTAACAATTGTTATCAACAAAATATTCAAAGATAGCGAATATCCAGACGCTCTAAAATATGCAACAATTGTTCCAGTTTACAAGAAAGGAGATGTTAACGAGATTAAAAATTATCGACCCATCGCGTTACTCCCAGTTATCAATAAAATTGTTGAACGTATAATACTTGACAGGCTACAAGATTTTATGGATAGCACTGGAATTAACGACTGTGAGCAGTATGGATATAAAAAAGGAATTGGAACAAGTGATGCCATTCAGAAATTTAGTCACGATATTTTGAACTTCCTCGACAAAAATGAATGTGTCATTACAGTTTTTATGGATTTAACATCAGCATTCGATACTTTAGACCGTAATATTTTGTTGGAAAAGTTGTCTTACCTAGGTGTAAAAGGTCACGCACTAGATTTATTGAAATCTTATTTTAATAATCGCACACAAGCGGTGAGAATCGGAACAGCCATAAGCACAATAGTAACTAATAAAGATGGAGTTGCTCAAGGTTCTATTCTCGGACCACATCTTTTTAATGTCATCCTCTTCGATTCTCCTGACATCTCATCATTTCGTATAAAATTCGCTGATGATAATACGATCTACAAAAGCTGTAAAAAAGCAGACATTAATTCAACATTATTGGAAGTAGCAAATGATATTTCATTGATGGCTTCTCACTTTAATAGCTGCGGTTTACAACTGAATTTCTCAAAAACAAAGTATATGATTATGGGAAATACTGGATTGGCAAAAAATGAATTAATGGAACTAAAGATAGATAATGCAGTGAATATCGAGAGAGTAAGCAGCCATAAGTTTCTTGGAGTAATTATCGATGAAAAATTCACCTTAAAAGAGCAATTTGATAGCTTAATTAACAAATTGACTCAAGTATGCAGAGTTTTATCAATAATTAAACATCACTTACCTCGTCAAATGCTTATCGACTTCTTCAACGGCCACTTTATGTCTCATCTTTATTACTGTGCTGCTATTTATGCAAAGTTTAATGCTGATCAAACATCCCGTCTACAAGTATTGCAAAATAGATGTATAAAAAATATATTCAATCTGGACACTCAGCATTCAACATTGGACTTATTTAAGACTTATATGCCTAATACCTTACCAGTAATTGGAGTCATTTACTATATGATGATTGTCTACATAAAAAAATCTCTTCTCTTGGATAAGCCAGAGCTCTTAAATTTTGACATTACAGACAGCATCACAAGATCCTCTGGAGAAGTTGTAGCTTGTAGATTTAAGAAAAAGAATTGTCTTGGTCTTGACATAAGCTATTTGGGCGTCAGGCTTTACAATCAACTCAGTAAGGAATTGACAGATTTGAGAAATCTAAAAATATTCAAATCTCAATTAAAAATTTATTTATTGAAAAAAATCGACTTACTGCTTGATTCTGAACAACACAAAACAAGGAAGATATCGTGAAATCGCATCGTCAGCAGCTTAATTACTTTGAAATCACCGAAATATGAAAACCTGTCTCGTTAATAATTTATCTGTTGTTTACAAACATTGTGTACTAAAAAATTAGAACTTAATATTTAAAAAAACCAGCCGTTAAAAATTCAAATTTCAAAAATACGTTAATTTAAATCGAATAGTGATTCTATCCGATTATCATATATATAACCCAATTGGACCAGTATTGATATTTTTTTGTAAAAATCATATATTTAAATGTTCAACTGCTTAATGCGGTGTCGTCTCATATTTTATCCTTTGATGAAAACATAACTTAAGCTGAAAACCAAAAATTGAGACAGACTAAATAAAATAATAATCATAAAGGATATTTGTATTCACATTAGGAAATATATTTATTGTTTTGGGATTTAGATACATCGTGGCTAGCTGGTGAAAAGACACGTAGCTATGATGAATATGCATCAAGCTTTGATTAGAAAATGGAGTATAGCAACATCAAATATCTGTTTTATGTTTAATTATGTTGGGCTACTTTGAATCCTGTTTTAATATCTTAAAAAAATCCAGGTGTAGCTCTAGTTCTTCCACACTGCACAACTCTACCGTCTTTCCATTCACTATTCATTTTCCGATTCTCATTCAATTAGGTAACAGTCAATATAATGATCGACTAGAGGATGTGAAGTTTTTAAAAATCGAAATAAAAAATTTACGCTCACAAAGAAACTTGTTGGCTCGAGGCAGTGCAAATACGGCTGATATGCGACAAGAAGTTTTGCAATTAAATCGAGTTCTTGTACAGGAGAGAGTTCGTTCGAAAGCATTAGAAAATGAAATGACAACGCCAATGAATGTTCATAGGTAGGAACGGATTTTTTTTTTTTGCACAAAAGGATAAGGAAAGAGAAATGATTTTAAATTAATGAATTTCTTTCTTTTTTATTTCTATAGATGGCGAAAATTAAGTGGAATTGATCCAGATAAGGCACAACTTTTGTCAAAAGTTCAAAGTTTACAAAAGTAAATAAAATCACGATTTTAATTATTTTTTGACATTTAATTAATATAATTAATTTCCATTAATTCAGACGACTTCTTCTCCAAACAAGTGTATTGCTTAAGAAAGATGAGACGATACAGACAATAACTGAAAAGGTTCAATATCTCGAAGAGTTTAAAGAGAAATTACCATCTCAAAACATCAAAGAAGATTTAATGATGATGAGAGTGAGTGTAAAATTATAATTCTTCATGCTACTTTGAACTTATTTTCTCTTCCTTACGTACTTACTTATTAAATTGCTCCTTCATTAATCATTAGCACAAATTATCGG
This sequence comes from Chironomus riparius, assembly GCA_917627325.4. Taxonomy (NCBI): domain Eukaryota; kingdom Metazoa; phylum Arthropoda; class Insecta; order Diptera; family Chironomidae; genus Chironomus; species Chironomus riparius. Next base: position 51,465,502 of record OU895878.1, read on the forward strand.
CTCATACCAAGAAAATGAAGGCAGCTCTTGTACTATCAAAGATTAAGAATGAAGATCTACAGACAAGAGAGACATTGATTGAAGAAATGAAGAATAATTTAATGGAACTGAAGCGACAATTGCTTAATGAGGTGAGTGTGTATATGGATTAAAATTTACAGTCAATGTTCTTTGTGAATTAACTGCTCACATAATTAATGTTTCAAATATGCAAATGAGTAAAGAGAAGTTATACATTTGGAAGTAGAGTGGGGTGATGCTGTTGAAGTACATTTAGATTTTCATCTAATGCTTCGGTAGCGTAAAGTTTGGCATGAGTCGACCGTTCCTAGCTAGCCATTAATTCTAGTGTTCTAATAAGAAATTTAGAGTTCCGTTCTGTAATTGAAAATAAATTAAATTTTAAAACTTGTTAAAAAAACGCCCCTAATTGTGACAAAAAGTTTAATGACCCTTTAAGAATTAAATCTTAAACTCAAGAAAAAAATTCTAAAGCACTTATTAATTACAGACTTTTACAGACAAACGAAGCACTGCAGACAAGAGAGTTAAGACTCGAATACCAATCGATTCTAAACCATAAAATTCCTACATTTATCATTTCTACATTTTTTTTTTCTTTTTACAATTTCAGAAAAAGGAGAAGAATAAGCTACTCGAACAATTGAGAGAATTCAAGAAGAATGCCCTAGAAGCGCAAAGAGTCATCAATGATTATAAAATTTGCGGTGCTGGTTTTAAGATGAATTGCTGAGAGCATCATAAATTGATTTCTCTTGCATTCTCAAATTATTTTATAATTTTCATTTCAAGCGTCATTAAAGTAGTGAACTGTAAATAATTGAGCACCTGGGGTACATGCCTGCAACATACACATATTCGTACCCTTCACAACGTACGAGAGTAATAACATTTCAGTCATTTACATTTGCACCAGATTTCATTGGTTTTTATACATGAAATATTCTATTTTATATGCGTACATTTTAATATCCAGTGAATAAAAAAAAAAAAAATCAGATGGTTGAATGGAACTGACTCGAATCTAATAAAAATGTTAAGCAATTTTTTTTCCATCTCGTAGATCTTTTTTCAACCCTTTTAATATATATTTTTTTTCTTCTTCTTGTGCCGTTGTTGTTGTTGTTGATAAGCTATAGCATATTCTCAATATGTGGTAGTTTCTTGTTCCTTGCACATATATTTTTATTATGTTCATCGAGTAAAGGAAAAGGAAAGGCCAGGGCTATATGATGATGAGAATAATAAAAATAATGTAATTTTAATCAGCATCAACAGTAAGTCTGGAAACCCCAGAATAGAGATTTCCCGCTGTGTTTGTGATTTCATAAATCAAATTCATGTTTTGGAGACGGTTATGATGTGAAAAATTTATTATGATGCGTTGTTGCGTATGAATAATGTGTTAGTTGAAAGTAGATGAAGCAAAATAAATTGTGATTCTGTGCTGTACATGAATAATAGTCAGGTTAATCATAAAAATGTTCATCACAATTGTTTATAAACATGCGATAAGTGAGAGTAAAATATTGCTTGATGCTTTTTTGAAATGAAATTTATTACTTTTAATTAAAGTTTTGTGCTTGTGGGGTCAATCGCAAATGACGTCTACTACTGTTTAAGGTTGTTGAATCCCTACTCCCCTCTAGTTATTAACCAGGATTGCCACCTAGATTTTTCGTCCCAAAATTCCAATACATCATCTTGGAACTGCCCCCTAAACAACAACTTCTCATCCATTGTCAGCCATAACTACGCGGACAATGACACCAAAGGCGATGAAATAAAAAAAAAATAATAATAAAAATTTTGACCCCATCAGAAAAGATAAATGAAAAATATTTTAGATGTCAAAGGATTCATGACACAGCACAGTTGGAAATTTTCATTCCGGATGCTTTTTGCTCTCTTCCGAAAAAAAAAAAAACATTTCACGACAAAAAGTTTATGAATTGTCATTACCAATATTATTTTTCAAAAGTAATTTTATTATTGTTATGAAATTTATATCTTAGGGGTGTTTTGATATGACTCGGGTGGGAAGAAGAAGTTTGGACGCTTGAAATTAATGATTCATCGTTTATGAGAAAATTCTTGAGTGCAATTTATAGTACTTAAAATTTCATGTTGAATGATATCTGTATGGTTGGATACTTTTGTCTGTTGTGATAAGGAATGTGGCTTAAATTGTGGATGTGAATCTTATTTAATGGATGGAGTTATTAAAGCTTTAATTTTATTGAAAATTTTCAAAACTTGAAAATTCATTGTTTAAATTCTCACTTGGAAAGTTTGCTCCAAAATTTTGACAAAACTATACATTTAATTCATATTTAAATTCTTTTATAATGCTCAACAGCAATGAGCAAAGCCATTTGCATTGAGTTTATGGTTTGAATTTGCTTATTAAGTCTGAATTTTGACTTCCAATGTTATTGAGAATATCGAAGTAAACAAAGAAAGAGCGGGAAAATTCAAATTTCTGAAACCCGTTTATATGGCACTTATCAAAAACATTTTAAAAATGCTCCCACCAATAACAGATTAAATTAAAGCATTCAATATGATATTATTTCGCAAAAAAAAATTGATTTTGCAAGACCAATCTAAAACCTCTTAGTCATGTCTGATGATATGGTTTTGCTTCTTCCTACTACCGACATGTATCAAATGTCTCAATAATTTATGTTTCAGATTTATTCTCTCTTACGAAAGGAGAAAGAGAAATAAAAAAAAAATTTAAACAGGCAAAATCCATTAATTTTGTGCTGATAACAAATGATATATGACACACAAAATGTTCTGCGACAGGCTTAAGTGTATGAGTAGAGTATTCTATGAATTTAAATAAATTTATTTCAAAATTTCAATGGGAGTCATTCATAAATGATGTACATTTAAAAATCGAACCCTTTTCAGCTGTGTCATTGATTTTGCATGCAGAAAAAGTAGTTCTGAGTATGAGACAGTACCAGACCCCCTTAAAAATCGTGATTCAATTGTGTACGACCCCTCACGTCGTCAATACAATAAAAATTGATAAATCTAAAATAGTTTCATTCACTTTCACCCGTTCACTTACTGCTTTATTGATTTCAGATACTAATACAATCATGAGCAATAAGAGCCAACCATGAAGAATGAAAATTGTCGTAAAAAAATGCAAAGCAATTTATAACATAAGGATCATTATCCCTCAACATGAGAATTCAATATATACACACAATTTTAATACGAGAAACACTTTGCGCAGCCATATAATCTTCAAAAAAAAATCCTTGTGCAAATAATCAGGTTCGATGGAATTGCTTTCACTTTTTTTTTATTTTATTTCTCCTTTTTTTATTAATTTTTTACGATTTCAAGGGTGAATTGAGGTCGACAACAGAAGAAAAATGCAATCTAGAGATTCTCATACAATTACCAAAAGGGACATTTTTTTGCTAAATTGTCATCGAAATTTATTTTCATGACATTTTTTTCATTTGTTGTGGTCGAATAGCAATAATGAGAAAAAAAATCTACTTGCTGATAATATGGACAAAATATATCTCATGAATTGCTCGAAGATTAAAGAATTTTTTTGTGCTTACGTCCATTACTTTCAATATTTTTTGTCATTTTTTTTATTAGCAAGATTCTTGAAAATAATAATAAAAGAAAGTAATTGCAGAAAATGGAACCATCAGATTGAAATAAATTTTTTTCGCTAGGTTGATAAATTGCTTTTGTGTGAGGAATCGGATGAGCTAATATGAAATCTTTTCCATACTTTAGTACAGGCGCGTAGTCAGGAGGGTCTTGTCCCTCTCTTAAGCGTTTTAGGCTGTGCTCTAGCTGTGGTTCAAAACGTTTAAGGGATGGACAAGACCCTTCTGGATACGTGCTTGTTTTAGTATCTAAGACACTTTCAATTGCTGATTTTCAAACAATCTTTTGTAATCTGATCAGAACTGACTTAATTGTTTGGCAAGGGGAGAGTGATTATGCAGGAGTCTCAAGAGTAAAGGCTTAGATTTTGAATTTATAAATTTAATAATTACTCCGTATTCTAGAAACTCCTAATTCATTTCAGTTTTCTAGAAGCTGTTTAACTGCCTCTGGACTCTCTAGTCCATGAGTCTGAATCAGTGTTGACCAAACTGTGTGCTTTGGCACACTGGTGTGACATAGAAATTTATTGGAAATGACACGAGCCGATCATGACAGCCATGTGACTTCGGTCATGACTTACCCCTAAGGTGTGCTGTGTCTCATAAATTTTGGAAAACACTGGTCTAGAGGATCTCTGGGACGATAAGCGATCAAATCGTTCTCGTCAACGAAATTCTTCAACATACTAAGGTTCTTGGATAGAATCCTATCTAACCCTGTGTACTCCAGTGTACCCCACTGACTCCTGAGAGACTCGTCCAACTTATCAATAATGACACTAAGCTTTGTAAGAAGAGCCTCATTTAGTATCACAAGCACCTTGTCTTCCATAATTTATAAAGAATTAAAATCCAGCAATTATCACAAAATTCTTCCATCAATCTTCAATGAATGATACTTTAAAAAATTTTATCTTTAAACTTGAATGCTATAAATATTATTTTAATGAATATCATTGCGAAAAATGGACCTAAAGAATTCAGGATAAATGAGATAAAATTATGAAAGAATGAATAAATCTAGAAGTGGATTTTAAAAAAAACAGCAAAAAAACGACTCTTCATTCCTTTCAATTGAAAAAACCACAAATATTTCTCTTTCCTTTCATATTTCCTATCTGCTGAATGGAATTTTCCAAATCATTTTCTTAATGAGTAAGGGCAAACAGTTGAAGAGTTTTTTTTGCATTTCGCGGAAACCGTTAACAGTAATGCAAGGAAATAGCAAAAAGTGGAAGTGAAAGAAGAAGAGAGGATGAACTTAATGATGGAAAAAAGTATATTTTTCATTATAATTTATCCTGTTTTGCTGCATCGGAAAAATTTCTTCTTCTTTTTTCCATTTTTCACAATTTTTTTACAATTTTATTTAATGGTGGTTTTGGAATTTTTTTTCTGCTATTCTTCTCTTTTCATTCCTGCATCCTCTACTATTGGTGCTGTTGTAGATTTATTTCGATTTGAATTTTTCGCATTCAATAAATTTTACTACAAGAATTACTACAGAGCTCTTAAGACTACTTGTGCCGTTCATTTTATATTACAACCAGTTCTGTATAGTATAAATTTCTCGAATCACATTTTAATAGTGGAATGCAATTTTATGTCCTGATTATGTCCTGGTGAATAATAGTAAACGATCTTATTAACTTTGTAAGAGAGTCACATTGGTTGCAGTGGTTTAATACTTTAAAATTTAACCATAATGTTGGTTCGAATCCTACTGAAAGATAATATGTTGCGAATAATGTGAAACTAGGTTAGAATTCCGAGACTTAAAACACATTCCAATCCAGAATTGTGAATATTATCAATACATTATAGTTGAGGCAGATCATACGATTAATTTCAGCAAGATGCTTTATCTACTAGATTGCTTTGAGGTCTCATGAGTCATGCCATTGATATCAAGTCATATTTAAGAGAACCGTCAATGTTAGCATAAGAACTCTGCAGTCAAGTGATTAGGCAACAAACTAGTAGATTCTTCAAGAGTGAGAAAGTTGGTTCGATTCCCACAAAGACTAGTCTCCCAATTCTAACATAGAGTATTGTCGATATGATAAGGAATCGAACTTGTTCTTCCTAAAGTTCTTGACTTAAGACACTCAGGAGGCTCACAAGATAATGTTGTCTAACGCTGGCAACTTGTGAACAATTGTTGTATGACTAAGATTGAGCTTTTAACAGTATTTACTGGATCATTCTATCAAATCATCTTATAAAGACGAAAAGACGCTCAATCCACACATCTTTCAATTAACCATCATACTCTTCAAAGCTTCGAGTTGTAATTCTCAGTTTAAATTAATATTTTTCATACAGCAACATCTCATTATCATAATACTATTTTAATCTAAAACTCACATTTCGTATCTTTAAATTACTTGGTTTTAAGCTGAACATGAAAAAAAGCGAGCGAAAGAAATTAAAATAAAAACCACACATAACTATTACATAAATATACACCATTTTCAGTAGGTTCACATTAAGACATTATCATCATCATTAAATTTTGATTATACTCTTAAAATTAAACCTCGGCTGCTGATGCCACAAAGATCTTTTTTTTTCGCTTTAGGGATGGATAAAGTTTGAGATTTTTTTTTTAATTAAAATTAATGAAAAATGGGCAGTTAAATGATGTGCAGTAAACGAGAAGAGATTGCCGTGTAAATTATCAATCATTAGATGATGTTTAAATATACATATCCATATGGATACTAAAAATGTGGTTTCATAAAATAATATCTCAGTAATTTTCAGGTTCTAATGATTTCTACAATTAGAATTATATGGATTTATTCTTCTTACTACTTTGCGTTCTTGTTGTTTCTTCGTGGATTCTCTTGATCGAGAACCAGTTATTGCCTAATAATCTATATATTTACCATAATCATCATCTTTGTATGTAATTTAAAGTTTATTTTTTTTAACCTTGTATTTCGAACGAGATCAGCATTTATTTCATTTATTGAAGGTTCTTATTAAGTTTTTATAGCTGGTGTCTATAAATTTAGTTTGATAATTTGAACTTCTTATGAAAATTAAGACTAGATTAGTTTTGAATAAGTGTGATTGACTCGATTTAAAACTTCAAATGTTTTTTCTTAAATAAAGACAAAATCTACAGGATTTAATGGGATAGACTTTTATAGTATCGAAGAAAAGTGGAGCCTTAGATAAAGATCCAAATGTAGATGAATCTGTCAGTGCATGAATAAGACCTCTGTGGTCGAGTGGTTAAGAAACTGATAGAGAACTGTCTTAGAAGAACTTGTGTTCAAATCCTATCAAAGGCTGATATCTCAATCATTATATCCAACGCTAGCGCTTGTATGAACCTGGCTTCGATTCCAAACTACACATGAGTTGCACCCAAAATCATGTAAAATGTTCTTAAAGGAAGTGATGTTCCATTCCACTTCCAAAATAAGCCCCAAAAATAGATAAGATGATGTTCCAGAAATCAAAGCATGACCTTATCTTAATGTATTCAAAGTTTTCAAACCATAACTTACCCATTTTTGATCTATAAGCAAATCATGTCACCTTCATAGTAATCATAGACCACCACACACATCCATAATGCATTATGTCACAAAGAAGAAGAAAATTTATCAACCATCATAAAAAAATTTACATTGGCATGTCTATCATCATCATCATTTGCACACATATATTGACTTCCTTTATGTCTTCACTTTGCAGCCTTCGAGACAATTTTCCCTGAAGCATGAAAAAAAATTGTGACGTTTGTGCTTAATGATATGGAATAGTGATAGTGATTTAATGATGGTGATTTTTCTTGCTGAAATTTTGAGCTTATGATAAAAAGGAGGTTTTTTTTTCTCTCTCATGCAATGACTTATATAAAGCAACAACAGGAAGATGATGCCAGTAAAAAAATTTCACTCACTCTCCCTTCTTGTCTCATCGACACTCACTGTGATAATTTATAAAAATTATTTTAGCTTCATGACTACAGTCGTGAATTTATTTTTCTCGTCTTCCTCCCTTTTGCGCTTTAAGGCAACCGGAACGAGGCACCGGAAATCATTATAATGCCAAAAATGCCAGAATCCCTTCCATCAACTCTAAGCAAGAGCAAAATTATTCATATATAAATAATCTTTTGGCTGTATACCGAATCAATTGAATCAAAATAGCAATCTCGGACCCCATTATTCCCTATTCAACTACTATCAGTGCTGTCTGTATCAACAGCAACTTCTTATGAGTACAGTTTCCCAACTTCATACTAAATGCTCAACCTTATTAATGAACAACCCCTTCAAGACTGTGAGAAATAGATGAAATTCCTTATTGGCTTATGTAATGATGAAAATTGAAATATCTATCAACGAAATGTCACAACAGCTTAATCAAACTGATGCAAAAATGCGAAAAGAAATAATTGAATTGAATTCACTTCTTCATCAACTCAATCAGCAGCAGCACGTTGAGGCCACAAGATAAATGAAGGAGGGGTGGGAGAGAGAAAGAATTTTTTTCTATATATTTGGTTAAATAGATTACAGTCACGTGACTCGACACACGTTTCGATGCAAAAAAACATGACATGGCAAGACAACTTCATCAAGATATTGAGTTAATATTCAACTAACGTTTGTCAGTTAAAGGATGAGAAAGAGAAAGATTGTCGGCAGCGTCTCGTATTTGCATTTTCAATTAACACTCATTTACTTCTGTTTCTGCGAGACATTCTTTTAATTGTCACTACTTCCTGTAAGAAATTCTAAGGTGTGTATTCGTGTACAATTCTAGATAAACTTACTCTCATACTCGTCAGTTGTTGCCCTTGTGAAACCAAATTGTAATCAAATTTAGGGGGCTGGAATTACATCGTCAGCGTGAAAGCACTTTAAGTTCTTCTTTCAATTTCACTTTCTAAATAATTCTCAAAAAAAAATCTCAAAATGAATTGATATCACGCTGATGCAATCAAATATCAAATATGCAACCTTTTGACATTCTCATCCTCATCACTCGAATGATTTCGTCAAACGCCAACAGTCGAGCTAAGGCAACCGAACCACTCATTTTAATTTCCGACAATTCTAATCCAGTCACGTGCACTGTCCCGCTGTTATGCAACAATTTCGTACATTTCATGATTGCCAATTCTATGAATTTTATTTCCTGCGTTAATGGAAATGCATATTGGTAGTGTCGCACATGAGTACAACTTATTTAATTCCATAATTTGACAGACGAGGGTATGAAATTGATTAAGATGAACGATTAAAATTGAAATTTCATGTAAATTGAATTAAAACTTAATGAGCTGTTGCACACGATTCCTTTTTTTTAAATGAAAATTTTTCTGTACAAAATTTGATGGGCGTTGTCGTGGTGCTGTTGATTGACTGATAAGTGTAACATAAGATGGAAATAATGGAAAAATGAAGAACATGTGTCAAGTGAGGGAAATTTTATTTTAACGTTTTTGAAATTTTTGAATTTTATCAATCGTACTAGTTTCATGCCCCTTTGAGTTTTTGCTTTTTTTCAGTTTTAAATGTTAATTTTCATCAACAATAAACTTTAATTTAATTATTAGCTATGCATTTATGCATAAATCAAAACTTAAAAGTATTTAAAGGTATAATGAGTTTTTGATTATTCAATTAACAAGGTTTGCATCAATTATAAAGATGTAAACAAAAGAAATTCTTTAAATTGTCAAATTATGTGACAAAATGAAGACTTTTTCTTCATTTTAGTCGTAAAAATTGCTCGAAAAACTTTGATTGACATCCCACCATAACATTACTCTGAACTAAAGTCGTTTTAAGGGCGAAAAAGTTTCTTTTTCTCTTTGTGAAACATTATCAGAGAGCAAAAGTTAATGAAGTGAATCATGTCAAGTCAAAAATGTTATTTCGTGCAAAAAAAATTAAGTCAAAATGTTCGTGTATCAAATTAAAACAATATTAATGATAGCAACATTGTAACATTGGCTAGTCTTTGAGATGGATCATTGACGTTTTGGAATGTGTATCGAATTTCATAAAATTTATTAAAACAGAGAATTCTGGATAGATTATTAACAGCGTCGCTATTAATAACCTCCAACCTGATTCTAAAACTTCGAAGAAGTTGAATAAAAGTTCCTAAATGAGACCATGATTTAATGAACAAAGAAGCTATGAACACCCTAGCATTTTTTTGTTCAAATCCCACCAATGTGAAAGAAATTAATTTTATATTCACACCGTTTTCACGTGTGAATCTATTGGTTTTGTTCAGATTGAAAAATCAGTTTTTCGCATTTTGTGAGAAAACAAAGCAAAATTGGTTATAAAAGGTCACAGAAGAAAAGTTTGTGCCTGAAATTTTACATCATTTTCAAAAAACAGATTTCAAATTGGTTGTGGCATTGCTGAGAAAATCGCAAAATACGCTTTCTGTAAGCAAACAAGCAAGCAAGTTAATCAGCAAGAAATCTCAATAACGAGACATCGTAGAGACTTCTAGTTTTTTACATTCGATCCGTGCTGCTCTATAGAAGAGCTGTATTGTTTTTGGGCAGGTAGGAACAGCCGTTGCTTCAGAAAAAGCAAAAAAATTTCCTTTCTTACGAATTTTTCAAATTAAAAGTTCACTGTGATTTTTTTTATTTTAAATTAAACTTTGGATGAAAAATTTTTTTTTGAGCAAAGAACCAAGTAGGAAATACATTTTCAATTATGAACTTGGGACAGGTCTAGTCAAAATCTAGTTTTTCACTTTTTTTCTTCGAAGGTTTATCCAATTACAGTGAAACTTTGTGTGAGTAAACTAATATTTATACAAAACAGTTTTAAATATCTAAAGCAAGAAATGTATTCTATATGTCGTCAGACCCAAATTTTATAAATTTGGTTGTACATTCAAAAACAACGTGACTTAAAATTTTGTCCAAAAAATGATTTTTATTAATTCAGAAATGTGTGACCTGAAAATTAGAATGCTCATACAAAGTTTTACTGTATTTGAATTTATCCTCGAAGAAAAAAGTGAAAAACTAGATTTTGACTGGACCTGTCCCAAGTTCATAATTGAAAATGTATTTCCTACTTGGTTCTTTGCTCAAAAAAATTTTAGAATGTTTTATTTGCATTTGTTTTAAGCACTAGAATATTTATGCAAAGTTTCAATCCATTTGGAAAACCCTCGAAGAAAAAAGTGACAAAATTGATTTTGACTAGGGTCGCTCCTAGTCCAAAATTGAAAATGTATTTCCTGCTTGGTTCTTTGCTCATTTATTTGCATTTGTTTTAAGCACTAGAATATTTATGCAAAGTTTCAATCCATTTTGACTAGGGTCGCTCCTAGTCCAAAATTGAAAATGTATTTCCTGCTTGGTTCTTTGCACATTTATTTGCATTTGTTTTAAGCACTAGAATATTTATGCAAAGTTTCAATCCATTTGGATATACCCTCCAAGAAAAAAGTGACAAAATTGATTTTGACTAGGGTCGCCCCTAGTCCAAAATTGAAAATGTATTTCCTACTTGGTTCTTTGCTCAAAAAAATTTTAGAATGTTTTATTTGTATTTGTTTTAAGCACTAAAATATTTATGCAAAGTTTCAATCCATTTGGATAAACCCTCGAAGAAAAAAGTGACAAAATTGATTTTGACTAGGGTCGCCCCTAGTCCAAAATTGAAAATGTATTTCCTACTTGGTTCTTTGCTCAAAAAAATTTTAGAATGTTTTATTTGTATTTGTTTTAAGCACTAGAATATTTATGCAAAGTTTTCAATCCATTTGGATAAACCCTCGAAGAAAAAAGTGACAAAATTGATTTTGACTAGGGTCGCCCCTAGTCCAAAATTGAAAATGTATTTCCTACTTGGTTCTTTGCTCAAAAAAATTTTAAGATGTTTTATTTGCATTTGTTTTAAGCACTAGAATATTTATGCAAAGTTTCAATCCATTTGGATATACCCTCGAAGAAAAAAGTGACAAAATTGATTTTGACTAGGGTCGCCCCTAGTCCGAAATTGAAAATTGATTTTCTATGGTGTACTTTGGTCAAAAAAATTTTTGGATGTTTTATTTGAATTGACATAATTCTGACATAAATCACATACCAATATTACTTTTTGTAATGCATAGCTTAAAAAAAACGAAATCTAAAATTTCGACTACCCCATCTGAATTTTGTTCATACTCTTCACTGTGGAAACCAAAAAACAAAATCTTTATCTTAAAACTTTTGACAAAATAGCGACATAATTCAGGATTAATTACTTTTTAATAATATTTTAACATTTACGAGAAAATGTAGTTCAAATAAGTGTGAAGTATGGTCGAGATTTGGACCAAAATCAGCTATACTGGTTCATAGTGTTACCGTACTTCACGCCCACCCTTCAAACTTATGCTGAGCAAATCTTGGTCTATCCATAAGACTTTTGATGGTACGGTGTGAATATATCCGCATTGGGTTTCTACCCGATACACTAGTTTTTTTTTCATTTTAATTGCACTTTATTGCATTTAATGACGACATACTGTCCGGTAATAATTCACATTTTACACTTTTGTATTTGTATACATATGAATTAATATTATGTAGGATCAAACTTCTAATCTTCAAATCTAGGTTTCAAATAAACTAAGGCTCTCGTTTCGATCTTCTGTAGGCGTGACGTGATACTTTTCAGGTCCGTTCTAACAATATTCCATTCGTGGGTAATCTTGTAGCTCTCGTTCCTATATTTCCCGCTACACTTCAAGTTCCTGACCCATTCCTTAATCCAACGTTGCCCAAATGCCCAATTATGGCTTGATCTCCTACATTAAGCAGTCGAAGTATCTAAACTTCCGAAAAAGAACAAATTTGGAAATGGCTGGATTCGAACCGACGACCTTCGAGTTACCATCCCAAATTTGAGCCAAGCGCCTTACCTATTCGACCAGCAAGTGCTTAAATTACATTATTAATACACAAATTGACCATAAAATTAGTTTACACAGTTTACTGTTCCAAATAAAATTCATAAACAGTTCCACAGAAGCCCTTTGTGTACAACTCACGAGAGTTCCCATTTAAATCATATTTAGACGTCATTCCACCTTGCAAAATACAAAAATAATAATTTTTTCAGCGCATTGCACGTGGCGAAGCTCTTCAAATACTCTTTTATTGGTTTTTAATTTGTGTGCTGTATATGATTTGGTTCTAAATATTACCAATGCTGCACGGCAACCCTCCCACCTTACCACAACAGAAAAAAAATCCTCTCTCTTTACAATATTTCCATCGTTGTTCACCTTGAGGGCAATCAGACAGCTTCTTTCTATTGAATAGATGGCATACGTTCGGCTCATTAATTGCGGATTTCTATTTATTATTTTATATTTTTTACTTGTGGTAAGCTCTCAAGTGCTTTATGATTTAATGAGTTTATTTATTTCCTGTATTGCACGAGAAATGAGATCCTCTTAATTTAAACTTAGATCAATATAAATGGCTACTCGTGGAATGTTGTGTGCTGCGCATTATACTGCTGTTTCAATATCCATGGCAATCTATAACATTATGCATTCACGTTCTTTAAATAAAAATTCTATGAGGAAATTTCTCTCCTTATCTTTATGTTCCACTAAAAGATGTACATCATAAATATACATCCATCCGCTGATATTCACAGCACATTTCATTATGACCATCAGGTATCATTTGTGATGCACGTTTTTAGGGGTGACTCTCCGTCATTTCATCGCTTTATAGCTTTCTCCTTCTTCCTCATGCCTTTGTAAGAACGAAAATTTATTTTCTGATACATTAAACATCACATACATAAAAAATATTGCTTCAGCTCCTTTTTTTTATCTTCCTGTACATGTGAAAGTGTGTATTAATATTTTGCGGCGAAATCATTTCCTGAATTTTATGTGTACATTTGAGATGTATAATATTATGCGATATAAAAACGTACATCTTCTTCTTTATAGTTGGCTTAAGTGGCAACCTGATATGTCAGGAAAAATAAGTTTTGTCATCGAACATAATGTGCATGAACTTTCTTCCTCTTTTAAATGGCTTTTTAAAAAGATCAAAATGTTGGAAACTCACTTGAAGTATATTCGTTGTGGATTTCTTTTAGATATTTCAACATTATCATCTCATGACATGAGTTGAGGAGACGGGAAAATATGTGGATGTGATGATATTGACATTAAGTGTTGATGAATGATTGAGAATGTTGGAAAGAGTGGAGGTGATTTTTTTTGGGATAATAAACAAAATAATAAAATTGTGATTTGAAACAGTCAAATTATATTTGAATTTCAAACTTAGTTGAAGGACCCTTTCAAAAGTTTTCAACAAAGTAAACAAAGTTTACACATTAAGATTTTTGAAGCATGAAAAAACTTTAATTTAATTATTAGATCTATTGGTAAGTGTTAATTGTTCTATTATTGCGATTATTGCATAGAAAAGTTGCATAGAGATCCAGAACATCTCGAATTTCTAAAAACACTCAATTCTTCCTTGTTTACCATTTTTATCAACAAAATTTCAAAGTCATCAGTTGATTTCAGTTCCTTATCTGTAAATTACTTACTCACATATTAATTGATTTTCATGTTATTCATTAGCTAGATATCGATAATACGCAAAAGATATGACATTTATAAAAATAATCTTTTCTCATTACCCATGATTTATGCTTAATAAACTCACTAAGCATTTACGTCCATCCACTAATGATCATTCATTAATCACTCAATCATAAATTTAATGCACTGTTGTACGAATCACCACGTACATACATTAATACACGAAAATGATTATTTTATGAGTGATAAATGCAGGATATTTTCTATAATACTTATTTCCAACTGTAATCCACAAAGGAAAGAAAATTACTATGGTTGAGCGAAGTGATTATAAGCAGATAATAATTTTTATTGATTAATCATAAAAACATATGTTCTAATGCCAAGAGAGAGAAGTTCTTCATGTTTACGTATCTGTAGCAAATATTCACCCTCATTAAATTTCATATTTTTTATATCTCCTATAAATAAAAATTTCTATCTAAAATGAAATTGATGTAACCACAGAGTTTAGCGAATGAATCTGAATTTAGTAATGATATTAGTACATAATAATCAGAGGGTGAGTGATATATACAACAAGGAAAGTGAAGGAGATTAGTATTAATAAAATATAATTTTTTATTAAATGTTGCCATGTCACACAGCATTAGAGAAAAATTCTTCAAAGACATGAAAGCGCAAAGGAGCCCCTCGAGTACGTTTGAGTTGAGAACACCCTTCGATAAATGTAATATTTGCGGTGGGTGAGTCTACATCCCTTTTTTGCTTACATTTATTTTACTTTTTTTAATTTAATTTGTGGTATGCACAATAATTTTTTATGGAATTAAAAGAAATGATACAGATTTTCATGTTTTATTGTCATTCATATTTTGGCATGTATATTTTAAAGTGAGTGTCGAGGTACAGATGACAAATGTTCGGTGATTTTTTTGAGGTTGTAACATTTTTGAGTTGATTATGAAATTTTAGGAAAGAATAATAACGATGATATTTTTTTGCGGTTATAAATTGTGGTTACATAGTTGGTTCGTTATAAAGGGCTGGATTCTAGTGCTATCCGAGGCCTCCTAAAATAAAATCGAATAATTGTAGTCCCACACTGCTAGTATTTAGATATAAATTGATTATAGTACCTCAGGGATGCTTTAACATGAGGTTCCAGGAATGCATGGGAGCGATGGTATTAAGTGCTGGACAAGATACAAGTGTCTAAGATCTGGATCATCAATATTTTCTGGTTTATATTAACCACACAGTATCAAATAGGAATTAAACCTATGCTTTATATGCTTTTGCATGAATCTGGTCAATTGTCCATATTGTTAAGTCAAACAGTTTCTATGAGAACTTAAAATAACATCAGAGCAAGTAACATTCAATTTTCCTACAAACAGATTCACATCACATTCTTATTCAAATTATCTAAAGTCATAAAAAATTCCAAAAAAAAATTAAAATTTGTGAACAAAACATTTAGAAGACATCAACATAAAATATATATTTTTTTTATGTATGCTAGTTCCTCCTTTATCAACAGCTTCATTTAAAATTATTATAGCTAAAAGTAAAACGAATCAAAAAAAAAATCTCTTTTTAAGATGCATCATCAGGCAAATTTCTTTTTTATTGCTCGCAATTTTTCTCTAGATTTATATTTTTTGATTAAAGCCTTCCGGTGGAATTTGTTTTTTTTTTGATTCTTTATAGCTGCTGTCATAGCTACTCAAATTATCATCATCATACGATTATTATATAATAAAAGTTTTGTTAAGAAGGAAAAGATTTTTTTGAACATATCTCATGTAAAATGGAACATATGTTAAGCATTAAACACAGTTTTTTGAAAGGAGTGAGAAGAACTTAGAAAGGTAAGAAATTTCACTTCTGAATATTCATGATTGAAATGTATAGAAACCTTTCAATGCTAGTTTGATGATGCTTTAGTTATATAATTTTCGTGAACTATTGACCTTTGACACCTACAACTTGACAAAATAGAAGTATATGAGATTAAAAGAGTTTCGTTGTCATGTTGATTGAAAGATAGAATCCTTCTAAGGGCCGGTTTCTAGGACCTACCTTAGCACAGCTCATTTTTAATTTATACCTCAAGCTGTATAAGTTGTCAACTCTGGATAATATGGGAATGAGTGTAGACTACAAATCCGAAAATCTCGGTTACCTTGGAACAGTTTGTATGGCTATCCAGTACCCTAAAATCAAATTCGATGTACCAAAATATTAGAAATGTTAAAAATTATTTTGTGATAGGTGTAGGATCCTAGAAACCGGCTTATACAAACAGTTTAATTATCACTCTTTAATATTACACTCCAAATTAAAAGAACCCCAATTCTAGTTATTCAGCAACTCCTATGATATGCCAAGAGACGTTGTCAACGTTGATTCGAAATAAATTCAAACTAGTTTCGAATGTTTTTCGAACAAAATTTCGCAATTTCGAAAAACTTTTTTTTATGAAAATTTCAATTTTTCGCAATTTTTGACTTAATTTACTTATGATTACAGAATTAAATCATTCTACTATGTCTTTTAACACTAATTTAATCGTCTAATCGGTGATAAATGCAGCAAACATTAGTTTAAAATGCTTTTTTTCAAAAAATATTATAAATTTTTTGTTGATGTTTACATTGGAAATAAAATTGTTATTAATTCACTTGCACTAATTGTTTAGTAAATCAGTAATGATTCATTACATTTGAGTGGATTCGTTTAACATTTTGATGATGAGAAACAAATATTTAAACTATTAATTAAAGATATTAGACATTAATAATTTAACGTGTGAAAAAAATTTGAACGTGTGCTCGAAAATAAGGTACCAAAAAAATTCAATATCGAAAATAAGGACTCGTTGGCGTACCATAGAGCAACTCTATTAAAATTCCCAAAGCGATTTTTACACACATTTTTAGCATTTCAGTGCACTTAAAAGTTTCATTTGACTATGTAAAATACATTTGATGTAAAGAAATTAAATTACCTCATTACAGGTAGTTCATGTGAATACTCGTATGTGATGAAGTCATGATTTTATATTTAAATTCTGAGGATTTTTGAAGGGGGTAGTAAGTTGATGAAACTTGGTTGACTGAGAAACTACTTTTTGACTTTTTATGCGTGGTTAACTTTAGTTTTTATGTTTACAACAAAAAAACGATTTTCTTATCAATTTGGACCGAGTGGGAGTCGAACCAAAGTTATGACAAATTTTATTAATTCGATCCTAACATTACGCTCTCTGGGATTGCTCAGAAGCTTGGTAAAATGTCAATATAAACTATTAAACTATTCAGAATAGTACTTTTGCAAGAATCTTTCATGCAACTTTGATTGGGAACTTTTGATTTGATAAAGATTCGTTGTTCTCTACTCTGTTGATTTTATTATTATTTATCAAACATTATTGAAGTCCATTCTCCATTTATAAAGTTGTTGAATATTCCACAATTTTACATCAACTCTTTGAACGAGAAAAAAAAAATCAATATTTTCACCCAAAAAACGTTCATTCAAATCCACAACAGAACATCAACTTTAATTTACAACCTAAAATCAGGGAGAATTTTCCAATTCAAAATAAAAAATCACAACCTTCATTAATGACTATAATTACAAGCGATGCTCAGAAATGAAGTAATTCAACCAACAACAAGAGTGGTGGCAGCTCATGTCATGCAATAAAAAAATGATTCAATGAGAAAACAATTTTCAAATTCAAGAAATCGAGGGGATGAAAAATGAAAATCTCAAATTTTTTATAGAGTGCAAACATGATGTTGAAGTACAATTCAAGTTGAAATGAAAATGAGAGAACGAGAATCCCAATGGAAAACTTTATGCCTAAACAATTGTTGTTGAATGTTAAATAGTAACATGATTTCATTTTTACTCCTGACGGCAGTAGTCGGTACATAGCACAAAAGTGTTTATTTTGCCAAATTAAAGGGAAAGACTTATGGCACGTAAATTATATCAAAATATTTACCCCTCAAGGGGTTCACTCTCTTTCCCTCCTGCATGCTATTCTTTCTCTGATGGGCAAATAAAAGTTTTTTCATTCATGAGAAAGGAAAATAAATAAAATTTCATTCAGACAAGAGTGCTGATAATTATAATTTAATATTAAATATTTGATTTTTCGGGTATTTTTGGCATTATGCAAGTTCATTAGAAATGAACATTTGATTGATTATTGTTACATGAATGAATCAAAGCAGATTATTTTGGAATTATTGATTAATTTGCATTTCAAATTGCTTCTGTTTTAGGTATTCATAAATTGATTGAATTTAATTGAGGTGTTCTTGGAAAATTGGAAAATTTCATTGATGTCAAAGTATAGAACTAAATACTTCAATGATTTAAAGTTCAATCTAAAAAGTTTGTTTTAAAATGCGTTTAGGAAAAAAAGCAGAAATAATTCGCAACAAAAGTGCTTTCAGTAAAACAGAAATAGAAATAGTTCGCATCAAAGGTGTGTTCAGTAAAAAAAGCAGAAATATTGTGCATCAAAAATCCGTTCAGTAAAAAAGGAGCAGAAATAATTCGCATCAAAAGTGCGTTCACTTAACTTTTTTCATCAAAAACTTTCATTTGACATTTAGGGTAAACCATGTTGAAATTTGTGCAATGTTGAAATTTGTGCGATCAAATGAAATGTAAATCATCTAAACTAAACCATTTATAGAAAAAATTTGTATGCAGTTCTTTGTAAAGCAGTTATTAAAACTTTTCTACTTCATTTTGGATTGTGTTGAAGGTTCTCATAGCTTTAAATTTCAATTATTCAAAATCCTATACAAAATGAAAGTTTTTATCTTTTTAATTATTTGGACTCAACTAATGATTCTTCTTACCCCATCAGAGTTGAAAAACAAATTTTCTTTATTGCTTTTTCGATTAAAACAGTTTCTGCGTACGAAAAGTCATTGGAAGTCCTTCAAAAATTGATTTTAAAATGAGTTGTTTTCAAATGTTGAAATTTGTGCGAAATTTTTTGACAAATTTTGAAATTTGTGTGTGTGTTTTTGTCGTAGAAAGCAATGTCACATTTTGTCAACAAAAATAATTATTTAAAATCAAAATCTGGTTTTTAAAGGTATGAATCAAGATTAAGACAAAAATAACATGAAGAAGACATGAACTGAGAGTAATGAAAAATGTGTTCGACTCAAATATTCATACAGAATCAAGAAATTTCAAAAATGCAACCAACTTCAAAAAATATTACAAGAACAAAAACTTTTTTTAAACTTCGTTAAAATACTCTTCTTTCTTTTATTTCTCAAAACAATTTCTTTAAACTTTATCGTGAATTAATTTTGGAAAAAGACATTTGTAGGATGTGCTTGGTTTTAATGGTGTCTTCTCGTCATACTCAGTCAACATAAATGATTTACATAATGATAAATAAATTCGGAAATCTTGAAAAAAGTTCATTAATGCAGCACTGTCCTTTAAAATTGAAATGGAGTTTATTTGGAAGTGTTTCTTAAAAGCAATCACCATTTAAAACCCTCGAAAATGCGTAAAAATATTGTTTGTTTACATTTCTGAATTGAAATGTGTCAATGCTTGCTGTCAAAAAAACGCACAAATTTCAACATTTTTTTGCACAAATTTTAAAATTTTCCGCACAAATTTCAACATTTGACCAAAAATGTCAAATTTATCTTCCTATAAGCAGCATAACCATCACTGAGTATAAAAAACGAAAATTTCAACAATTTTTGATAATTTAAGACCAACAGTAATTTTTTACAGTAGGGCATTGAAAAGTTATAAGCAAATGAAATCTTCAAGTGCAAAAACACACAAATTTCAACATGGTTTACCCTACCATAATTTTATACATCTAAAAATTCAAAATCAACATAAAATAAATCCAAAACAAGACCCAGTTTCAAATTCAAATCCTTCATTATCATCATCATCAATCACATTTTCCCATTCAAAATCTGTCTCACTTTAATATTCTACAAACTCGAATAAATCGATAACAAAAAACATCAAATAAATGAAAATCAAGAGCGAGAGAGAGGAAAATATTTGAAAATTATTTATGAGACGATATACAACAACATAAACATACGCATAAATTCATCATATATATTATTGTATGTTAGAAAATTTAATTTTCCGGAAAAAGCCGCAACTGATTGATTTTTTGCTTCTTTACTTTCAGAAATCACATCATGCGAAACATCATCACCCATCATATACACATATCAATGAGCAAAAAAAACTGGATGAAATGGAAAAGATAGACGACGTCTCCTAGATATCTGCCATTTTGAAAATGATTATATTTCAAGATTACTTTACTGAATATTTTTTCTTGCCTTACGTTAACATCTTTGATAGAAAGACAAGACGGGAGGGTTGAAGAATATTTTTGACATATTTTTTTGTGAACGCAATTCGTTGCCATGGTTGGAATGGATCCAAAAAGTTTATTCGGTAAGAAAGATGCAAAGTTTTGCATCAAAAGTGTGTTTAGTAAAAAAGATGCAAAAAATTATTGCATCAATTATGTATTTAATCAGAGAAAAGCAAAAAAATTTGCATCAAAAGTGTTCAGTAACAAAGACGCAAAGTTTTAGAATCAAATGTGCGTTCAGCATAAAAGATGCAAAAAATTTTCATCAAATTTTAAAATGTCAACAAAAATGTGCTTCGAATATTTTTGACATATTTTTTGTGAAAGCAATTCGTTGCGTGGTTGCAATGGATCCAAAATGTTTATTCGGTAAAAAAGATGCAAAGTTTTCGCATCAAAAGTTTAGTAAAAAAGATGCAAAAAATTATTGCATCAATTATGTATTTAATCAGAAAAAAGCAAAAAAAAAATCGCATCAAAAGTGTTAAGTAACAAAGATGAAAAGTTTTAGAATCAAATGTGCGTTCAGCAAAAAAGATGCAAAAATTTTGCATCAAATTTTAAAATGTCAACAAAAATGTGCTTCCTTTTCCCATCCATGCATTCTTTTATAACAATTCTTGTCTTCTTCAAACGTGGGAAGTTTTATCATAATTTTTTCTGCTGTCGTCAATCCAGTAGCAAAAATATTTTTAGAGAAGGAGCGAGTATCATATGATTTTGTTACAAAAAAGTATAATTTTACTTTCAATAATGCCAAAAATACACAACTTCCTCATTTCTCCCTTCCACAGCTCTTATTATTTTTGTAAACAAATATTTGCTATGATAAATATTATGATGTCGATGGAAATGATTTCAAGGAATTGATTTTTTATGTCACATAATTTTCTCTCGCATTTTACTTCCACTTTTCTCTATCATTTGGAAGCTAATAGACGACTATCAATATTGAGGGAGATAGATGAAAAGGAAGAAAGGATAATTTTTAGGCATCATTTACAGACGAATGTCATTATGATGAAATAATAATGGAATTCTATTGTAGCGAAGAGCATTTAACCGGAAAATCAATTTGTGTTTTATGTTTTTTGGGGAAGTACAGTGTTTTTTCGGTGATTCTTGGAATTGGTGGAGTTTTAGATGCGGTTCTGTAGTCTACCCCGAGTGACACAAAATAGGCGTATTAATCTACATGAGCTTCAACTAAATCCATTTATTTCCTACATCATTCACACATTTACTAGCACTTCATTAAAATTCTATACAAAAATACTGAATAGGTAATAAGGAACAATAGAAGGTGACATAAATAACAAATAAAAATCGGTTAACTCAAAGAAAACACAAAGTTAGCAAGTATCATTAACAAAAAAAAAAACTGTGAATAAAAGGATTGATGTCGAGTAATTAACACAAATTTAAATGAAACTCTGAACCTACAGATGCATCACATGATTCAATTCAACTTCTTTTTGCTTATTTATAAGCGTAAATCTTTTAATTAGATGGGAAAATATAAATAAAATGAGATTAAAAAAAATGTGAAAACAAAAACGAGAATCGTTTGATGTTTATGAAAAGCTCTTATAATTATAAATTGATTCTGGTTTCACACCTTCGATATAATAACATCAACATCCACTTTATGCAATTATTCTTCCATTTATTTTTTTTTCTCTTTTGCCAACACCATAAAAGCACTTTATGCTTTATTACATAACACATGCTTATTGTTTTGTCACTGAGTAATGTCGCTAATTGGATCTTTTCTCACTTTGTCTGCTTCGTTTTAACTTTTGAGCGGAGATTGTGAGGCTTTGTGGGTTGTTGATGGTGGTTTGTCGTAATATTGGTTATATTCAAACAAACTTAACTTGTTATAAGTTGTCTTGCTTTAAGTTTACTTGCTATAAATTGACTTACCATAAGTTTTCTTGCTATAAATTTTCTTCCCATAAGTTGTCTTGCTTTAAGTTCACTTGCTATAAATTGACTTACCATAAGTTTTCTTGCTATAAATTTACTTCCCATAAGTTGTCTTGCTTTAAGTTCACTTGCTATAAATTGACTTACCGTAAGTTGTCTTGCTATAAGTTGACTTACTTTAAGTTGTCTTGCTATAAATTTACTTGCCATAAATTGGACTGCTATAAGTTTATTTGCTAAAAATTGACTTACTATAAGTTGTCTTGCTATAAATTTACTTGCCATAAATTGGACTGCTATAAGCTTATTTGCTATAAATTGACATACCATAAGTTGTCTTGCTATAAGTTGACTTACTTTAAGTTGTCTTGCTATAAATTTACTTGCCATAAATTGGACTGCTATAAGTTTATTTGCTATAAATTGACTTACTATAAGTTGTCTTGCTATAAATTTATTTGCCATAAATTGGACTGCTATAAGTTTATTTGCTATAAATTGACTTACTATAAGTTGTCTTGCTATAAATTGACTTACCTTAAGTTGTCTTGTTTTAAATTTACTTCCCAAAAGTTGAATTGCTACAAATTGATCACTATAAATTGTCTTGCTATAAATTTGCTTGTCATAAGTTGTATTTCTACAAGTTTATTTGCTTTAAGTTGACTTACTGTAAGTTGTCTTGCTATAAGTTTATTTGCTATAAATTGGCTTACAATAAATTGATTTTCTTCAAGAAATACTTAAATTTATTATCCTACCTTCAATAGCAGAAACCTAGAAAAATACGCTTCAGTCTCTTGCTCAAAAAGATCTAGAGAATCCTTCCTTATTTCACATGGTAAATATTTTCTTGTTTATTTATTCACTTGCTTTCATATCCAACTTACAGTGCCATTAATTCATGGCTCCTTTGTTTCTCCCGTTCTGTTTTGCATTTCAAGCTTTATCGTACTTTTTGATGACGAGCTACAAAGGGAATGAAAAATAAAAATCTTTGAGCCTATACACAATTTTTATTTGTACTTACTAAAGCAAATAACCACTTAAATTACATTTCATGCATGCTAGTTTTCTTCACATTCATGGCAAGTGTCGTCATTCAATTCTTTTATGATACAATTTTACACTTTCATGATATATAATTGCATGATGTGGAAAATTGCAATAGAAAGAGACGAGAATGTGTTAATTAATGATTTTAATGATGACAATTTTTGAGATGATGAATATTTGTGAAAAATTTCTCATGCATAGATAATTGAGTGTCGGTGTGTATGCGAAATTAGTCAAAGGAAATTTCCTTTTCTTTATGATCAAATAATGCTTGTCGCACCTACATAACTTCTGCATGATGATGATGATGATATATTTCAATAATAAAAAAAAGTCATAAAAAATATTTTTATTCATAAGCAACAAATGTCAACAAAAAAAAGTAAATTTTATTGCCATCAATAAATATTTTTTTTCCTTTCCTTTCACATGCCTCCCCATCACCGCAATCAAAACCTACATGCAGACAATTTTTCACACACAACAGCACAGATGTGATGAAAGAGGAAACTTTGTCTCATAATCATAAAGAGCTTCCTTCATCATTTTCGAAAATTTCACTTTATGGCATTTAAATTTGCTTCTACTGTTATTCCTCGGGATCGAAAAAAAACATCCACACGCCGGCAATGACAACGAAAATAATAATAATAAATATGAGGAACAAATTCATATTTTTTTTTTGTGGAAATTCCAGCAGTCTCAAAGAACGGATGACATTTAGTATACTTACATGTAAATGTTTTGTTGTTTGGCAAAATATTTAAAATACTTTTTTTGCGCACACACATATAGCACCGTTTAAGGAAACCTTCAAATGACATATACATGCTTTCCTAGTTTAAATAAAAAAAATAAATATATGAGGAATGTTATATGTAAGGGGTTATTAATAAATGATGTCTATCTGAAAATTTGATTTTTAGACTCCTCTTCATGCTCTGTCACTGCATACATATTTCTTTCAAGGTGCAATTTCTAAGGCTAGTTTATATCATTGGGTATTTAATAAGATTCAACTTTAAGTAAGGTTAACGTAACTTGAGCGGTGAAATGGCATCAGTGGTCTAAATGGTAGAGCGTTGGCCTTCTGTGCCAAAGATCCTGGGTTCAATCCCAGGAATAGCATCTTGCGCACACGAATTGTGACTAGGTACATTGCAGGGTACATCAGGTTATAACGTACTCGTGTCTTTGAAATGTGCTTGCAAGTGGTTCGAATCCCACTATAAACTGTAGGTCTAAAGGTTGTGGTACAATAGATTCTGTTCTAGTTTGAGTCGCAGTGCCTCCAACTGAAAGGCTGGGCCCTTCACACATTATTATTATTATTATAAGGTAAACCTAGAAACTAACTTCAACTTTAAGCCTTCTCTATCCTCAAAATCAGACGTCATTGTTGAATAATCCCTAAGCATAATGTGCTGTCATGTGAGATATTTTTACATGAACATTATATTTATTTTTTTACTAGAAGTGCTTCATATATCACATAAAAAATACTTTTAATGTCATCCGTGAAAGAAAAATCACATCGAAATGATTTATTGTAATCTCTCCGACGTTATATATGTTTTTTGGGAGGGAACCATGCAAATATGATTATGATGATGATGGTTTTCTGCTTCTTAGTTGAAGATGTGGTTTGTAAGGTGATTTCTTGAACATTCTCATCTTTAACACACCTTGCAAACTACATGCTACATTTTATTCTATAATCTAAAAGTTTTCCCTCAGTTTGTTCCCAACAATTTCCTAGCACAACACAAACAAGCTTCTAATTAAACTTTAGCAATTTTTTTAATAGAAAAAAAAAGAAAAACTTTCTAGCAAGAAAAATTGTTTGTTCTAAGTAAATTAATTTACTGGTGCTTTATGTTGAGCCAAACAAAAGAAATTTTTCATGTGTTGTGCTGAAAAAATAAACAACATTCTTTCGTCATTTCATGTCTATATGTACAAGAATGCAACACGAGAGTGTAAGAGTCACAATTTCATGCGCCACTAAATTTTAAATCTACCTCTCAGTTTTTTTTTTGCCAATCTGCAGCACCTATGCAACAATAAAAATTTTTTATAATAAAAGAAAAGAAGATTTTTTTTTTTCATCGCTTGGAGAATTTCACTTGATGAAGTGACATGTTGGTACGAAATAAAAAGAAGAATGTATGTGCATTGAGCACATGAAAATCGTAAATTACCTTTTTTTAAGCTTTTACAGTTTTTTTTTTGATGTGAATGGCATTTTTCATTAATGTGAAAATAAATATGAAATTAATTCATGTGGAAAATTATGAACAAAATGCATTGAATACAGCCAACTCGACTAGGATAAATAATAACGTTCATGGGGTGGAATTGCTTGTAATTATATCTCAATAGAGCTGTGATTCTAATTAATTTTTTTGACATATTTTTTGAGAAATTCGAGTTTTTGGATTTGCTTCAGTTTGTCTTTTGCTTAATTTACATGATTCCAAAACCAAAGCATAACTGACTAATTCAAACACAAATAAGACACGTTATGTGCCGAAGACCTCAAAACTACACCCAACACACGAACCGAGCTTCGACACTATACGGTAAAATCGAAAAAGAACTTCTAAAACTTGACTTGACCTGAGATTGAACCCAGGACCTTTGCACGTAAGGCCAACACTCTACCACTTAGGCTACTTATGTAATTTCACCGCTTACTTAACACTGTGCCTAGACTAGATCCTAACCTAATTAGATAAAGGAAGTGAAATGAAACTTTCAATTTAATTCTTATTTATTTTTAAGCCTTAATTAATACTGAAAACAATAAGAAAATTCACAAAACAATCGAAAGTATCCAGCTAGTCTGCAAAACATTCTCAAAAAATTCCATTTTAATCTTGAATCCAGAGCTGCGAAACAGGCACCTGTGACAGGTGAGAACCCTACAATTCCTTGATAATTTATAAGGTTTTTCTAACAAAACCATACAAATTATCAAGGAATTGAAAGGTTCTCACCTGTCACAGGTGACCTGTTTCGCAACTCTGCTTGAATCCCCTTAAAATCCACAACAATTCCCCTTTCTTTTATCAACCTTTGAATCCCAAAAACATTCGCCATTCTAATTTTAAAATCAGAATGCCTGTATCATAATTCAGCATAAATTTCATATGCGAAGAATTCTGAATAAAAATTCCAAAATTCCATTCTTTCATTTCTTTCCTTTCCCGTTAATAAATTTCAACCTTAATGTGTATGCTGCTTGCTGCTGCAACATAATGATCAGAACAGGAAAAGGAGCCGAAAAATATTTATATATACGAGCATAAAACATGAAAAAGGATCCAACATTAAACTGCAGGATTTTTTTAGAATGAAAGATTGTCGAACGAGCACAGAAAGAAGAGGGCGAGAAATAAAGTTTAATGATTTCGATGTCCTGCGGTGTGACAGCAAAAAAACAAATTTTTCTTTATTTCACAGTTCTTTCGATTCTTTTTAGCATCTTTCATTCTGAAAATAATATTATATGTGTAGATAAATATGTTTCGGGTTAAAAGATTGAAGCATATTATGAAGAGACATTTTGGCATTTTTTTTATCCAACATCCATCCATGACACTGAGTCTCTGTTTGTGTGCGGGAGTTTCTTTAGAATTTAGTAGTTTAAAGATGAAAAGAGAATAATTTTTTTTTCTTACCTACAAAAATTTAACAATAGAGCACATAAATTTACTTTTTTGTTCTGTCGATTTGAAGCCTCACATCCGTCCAGGTGCAATGAAATTTGAGTTTGTGAGCGTTATTTCTTGTTGCTGCTTGTCATGTGATATTTCTATCTCATTTCAAGTTGTAAAATTATTCAGCACTTATCTACAAATTAATTTGAAATCTGAGCCACCGTGGTTAAGAATAAGGATGCATAAAATGCTGCTTATGATCTTTTTTTGATGATTATCATGTTCTCGTTCGGTATCATCAAGATACAAAATTTTTGAGAATTGAATTAAATTTATGGGAAGTTGATGAAATGAATTGTGGGAAGATTTTTTTTTCTTTTCTTTTGTCCTTTCGATGTTGTGTGCTTTAGTTATGCAGATAGTGTGCATATGTTACTAATAATTACTTCCTTTTTTTGAGGTAATTGAGCGATCTCTGATGATTGTAATCATTGATAGCTTTATACTTAATTATCTTGAATCTTTTGTATTGATAATGGCATTAATAAGGGTATTCAGCAATCTGTGCTGTCATAACGTTAATTTGAGATTTGAATAATATTTATTTTGTCCAATATTATTATAGTTGTTTACCCCCTTTATATACAAATATTCAGTTTTTCACACATAACACATTGTGTTATGTAAGATGAATCGAGTATTTTACATGTAAGTTCCCAAATAAATAACAATAGGGAACTAAGGATGTTTAACTGATAAATTACGAATTGATCATTTTCGATCAATACTGTAAAGTTCTACAATCTCATCCCACGTAACTATAAGTCGACGAATGGAAGATTTTATGGATTACATCAAAATCTTCCATGTATGTTCCATATGTACATTCCATGTATCGTACATTGGACATTATGCTAATATGAAAAGGGACGATTTTTAGTCGATTTTACGTCGATTTCACGTCGATTATTTTTTTTAACCAAAATCAAATTTTTTTTGACCGTTACAATATAAAAACCGATTAACGGAAAAATTTTGAATTTTTTTTTTGTATGAAAATATTTTTTGTTAATTATACTATAATTTGTAGACAAAATCCAAAAAAAAATAATTAAGGATTTTGTCTTTGAAAAAAAGAGTCGAAGTCTTCATTTAAATGAATGATTCGATTGTAATTAATTTAATTAATTAATCACACTTTGTATGAAAATTTGGCTGTGCCTTATATAAGTGATTTCTGATTGCACTTGTGAAGTATATAGCGGCTCAAGAAAAACGAATGTAATGGATGAAAAATCGACGTCTATTGGATCATCCAAAAAATTGTACATTTAAGTCGATTTTTTCATTGACGGCGATTTTGGTTACGTGGGATATCGAATCAAACTTAAGATTGGGTTTGTTAAAGATTGTCTGATTGATTGCTATTTCCTTTGGTAAAGTAGTCTTACTCTTGCATTATCATAAATGGGTTGATACCTAAGATTCAAAAATGTTTGGGCTATAAATCCTGAATTTTAATTTTCTATAAAATAATCAAGGTTATTACAAAAGCTTTATTTACTCAAACTACACAGCATAGTTCAATAAAATTTATTTGCAGTTAATTTAACTCAATCCAAAATATTCAATAGATTCTGAATCAATTATATTCAGTTGTCCAACATCGATCTCTATTGATTCAGCAGATTCAGCATGTTTACATAAACTTTGTCTAGTGTAAATTTTATGCGAAAAACTTTTTCAATTACAATTTACAACAACGGCTATTTTTATGATTATTAAAGTTGCATAATGGCACGATTTCGAGGAAAACAACACATGTGTGGACCAACAGCATAAACTTTATTTATTTTTTCAATGAAAAAATAAATCTGGAAAAAAAAGTTGTCCCTTTTGATGTTCAACGAGGCAAAAATGAGAAACCATAATAAATTATTAAAAGTCCCAAATAAACGACCGAATGGGAGAAATAAAATGAGCGAGAATGTGTGTTTAACTATTCACAACAGAATCCAACAGAAAAAAAAAATATGTGAAAAGAATCATGGAGGATGAAATCATGTTGACTATGAAGTCCAGGTGCAAAAATCAATGAAAAAAAATGATTCCAATGGAACATAAATTTTAAATTTTAAAATGTAAGTGCAGCACATTTTGACAGAGTTGTAAACTTAGTGCTTGATTGGATATCTTTTAAAAATGTAATGCTGATGTTGTCTCATTTTAGTTCCTTAGGATTGAGTAAACTATCTTAAATGTATGACATGTAATTTCACAAATGGAAAGTTTCTGGAGCTACCCGGGGTGCCCTACCTTAGTCATAGTAAGATCATTCATGCCACAAAGCGTAATACATCGATTTTCAGTACAAAGGATGGGGTGACGATGTGGATTAGTGTACATCAAGGTCATGTTCTTGAATGACATGCTGGAGGTAGCATTAGAAGCCTCTTTTTAAAAAATCTTCAACTTACCTGTGTTGTATGACTAAGAGCCTACTTATAACAATCAGCTGAACCGTCAGTAAAGCCAGAATTGCAATTCATACAACAGATACCAACCCTGCATTTTATTATACAAATGGATATGTCAGATGAATACACAGAACGAGTGAGAGAGAAAGAAGAACCAAATTGAAATGGGGGAGGCTGAACTTGATGGCAATACAGTAGAAGTTTTTTAAAATTTATGGTTTTGTCATCCTAGAAGATTAGTAAGGCAGTTTATTTGTACCTCTCATGAGTGCATTTAATCTCATTTATTGTCCAATCACTCTTAACTTCCATTCTTCACACTTTAAAAATTCCAAGAATATTTGGCTCTCGGTCTTTTCAATTCAATTTACAAAAAATCTCCTTCTTCTCTTACTTATTAAAGCTGAAAATCATCTCCGCACGTGTGCTATTTAAGACTAATCAATTTAATGCTACATTCGTAATTTAATTACATCTACTTTCAATTCAAAATATAAAAATTTTCATTCAATTAATTTATCGAGAAGTTTATATCGATAAAATAGCGTACGTACTTTCTTACTTATTATTATTATATCTCCAAGTACGTGAAGTGGAATGAAAAAAATAAATAGAATTAATTTTTTTTAGACTACATGCTTTCGAGTGTTGTTGCCGATCAAATTATCTCGATAACGTCAAATGGAAGTTGAAATAGTGTTTTTTACTCTTTCTACTGAATTTTGGCGGCTAAATAAAGTGAATACGACGATGATGATGATGATTAAGAAGAAGAAGATGAAGTAACAGAAAAAAAATATATTTTTCTGAAGATATATTAAAATATTTGGGATCTGACAAAATAAAGCGGGAATGTAGTGTGATCATCAATAATATATCACTTTTGGGAGGATTTAGACTGAATTGAAGTATGTTTGAATTGAAAAACACAGTGCCTGAATGTCTAGGAAGAAATTGTAGGAAGATTAGACTGTTTGGTGTCAAATATTGCTTGATCAAAACAAGTTGGATCGACTCTCTTTGAAAGATACAATAAATTGATTTAAAACTTTGAAACAAGATCTTCAGATGACTCTTTCAAGACACACATTTGATCAGGTTTGTTAAAGACTAGCTCTAGATTCTTACTAAGTTCGATCTAAGTTTACTGTAGATTTGTTCTAGACAACAGACTAGTCGAGGTTCGATTGCAGAAAGTTTGGTTTAGGGGCAGATTCTAATAGCTATCTTGTGTACTGTTCCTTATCCTAGATGCTGATTGGTCAAGAAAGCGTTACCTGATCTTGAGTAATTTTTCCGTTGTTTAATTTAACAACCTAATAATATTTTCAAAATCAAGAAATTTAAAACAATTAAGTTACAAAAAATAAAGGTGAAAATAATAAGATTACCTTAAACTTACTCTTTTCCACCAACCCCCCATATGCATACTTACATTTCAATATTGCTGCCTCAATTCCACAATCAACTGACAATTTTTTTCTAAATCTCAAAACTCATAAATTGAAATCAAAGAAACAATTTTCTTCTTTTTGACTCATTCATACAAATCTATTTTATCCATCTAAAACATCTCTTCAATACACATTCATATTCCATATTTGTTTAACAATGACAGAATGTCTGACGGTAAAAGAAAAAAAAAGTATTTTTATGATGAGTAATAAATTTTTTTTTCATTGGCTCTTTCTCCTTGTTCATTTCACGATCTTGAGTGGCAATCAAAATTGATTTGAATTACAGGCAAATTAAAGTTAATATTTAGAGTTATTTTTGGTATTTCAATCGAGCTAATCTGATTAAATTACAAAATGACTGACTTTTTATTGAAATTGATGTAAATAATCAATTTTGAAATATTTTGAGGTGGCATTCGAACTTTTTTTGCAGCGATTGATAGATGATCAGAGAGTATTTTGAGGGTTTCAGGATACAGTGAGATTGAGTTGACGATTGTGGAGTTAAAAATTTGGTTACCATTTGATCAATTCGTCAAGGTACAAAAATCTTACAAACTTAACGTATTTTTAAAATTTAAATTTCATTAATTCTGTAATTTTTTGCATGAATTTACTACAGTTTGTTTTAAAAATTCAAAGAGTAAGCGTTGATAAAATTAATTTTAAATTAAAACCTTAAAGAAGATTCTGATGTATAGAACTACTTCAACTAATGCAACTTATGAACTTCCTCAACAACATGCAGTAAGTAATTGAAATAGCATAGAACACAAGAAAATACAAATTGAAATCCTTAAAAAACAATCAGTTCTATTTTGCTCCTTAAAACAATAGAAAATGCACAAATTGATTAGATTCAGAAGTTCATCAGTCAACAATAATTGACAGAATGCCTATAAATACATAATCATTTAGAAAAGAGACAAAAGAAAGCCAAGCAATGCAACGGGGGTACAAACATAAACTTGATTAAGTTCCAAAACAATAAAATAAACTGTTGATTTTCACTTGCTGCGATGAGCTCTTTTCTCTCAATAAATACAAAAGAAAAAATTATTTCATTTTTATTTTGAATTGTAAAAAAAAGAACAGCAGAAGCGACTTAAAATGAAATGTTTTAAATGTATGTAAAGTTGAGAGACAAATATATATGTAAGGCAATAATAAAAATATGAATGTTTATCAATTTTTATATATAGATATTAATGTATGAAAACATGTATGTATATCCATAGAAATGTTGCAACAGTTTGTTTATTATTATATTGTTGTTCCATAGACACATTCATTGAATGAATTGAAAGAAAAAAAGTGAGTGAGAGAGAAAAGTGTTTATTGTGGCTGAATAATACACTGAAAGTGTATTTATATAAATAGAGAGAGGAGCACATTGAACAAGATTTTTTTTGATACAAATCTCGGTTTATACTTTATACTTTTGATTGTTGATGATTCTTTTATTATTCATCGCTTTTCAATAATGCTGAAATTCTATTATTTATTGTAGCAAAATATCTATGCTAGACTTTAAGGTGCATTACTCCATCTCACTCACTCACAAAATTTTATCACTCTTTATTTAAAAAGGAAGAAAAATCGATAAATAAGCCACTTTTTTCCTTCAATGAAATTTCGTTTCCTTTTGTGTGTAGTATTTTTGTTATGTTTTGTAAAGAAATGATTTTTCTTTTGACTATTCAAAAAAAAGGGAAGTTTTTCATTCATTCAGTCGCTTACTCTCTCTTTCTCTCTCACTTTTATTTATATTTAAAATGAAAACATTCGGCCTTGAACTTTGAACTTACTTATTTCTTTATTCTCTTATTTTTTCATACTCTTTTTAACATTCATAAAAGCATATTATTATCTTTATTATATTTTAATGTTAGATATAGAAATCATTATATGCATAAAAGCTCATTCTCAATTCCTTTTGTGCTCTTTGCTTTTGCTCTTTTCCTCTTCCTTTGCTTGCTGACTTTTCATTGACGACATAATAATGAAAAAGTCCAGTGGTAAGCAATGTTGTCGTATCAGATATATCTGATATTCTTTGACTATAATGAAAGTAGGCTAGGGATGGAAACAGATACAATTTTGATTTCCTTAATTAACCTTTTTTAATTCTAGAGTATAATTAAACTGAATTTTATAGAGTCAATCTAGTGTGGAATTGAGCATTTTGTATTAAAACTCTAAAATACTAATGAGCAATAAAAGCTTAAGATCTAGGAGTAAGGCACAGTAAGTTCGATTCCTTTCCAAGATAAATTGTAGAAAAAACTTTAAAGTATGCTATAGATTATAAGTTCAAATGGTAAAAATTGACCTTAGTAGCTTTAGAACTCTAGATACATTCATACTCATTCACTGTTAAGTTCCAAACCTTAATCAACTCCAATAAATTTGCAAAGCATCACAAAAGCAAAATTTAAAGACTCCCAAAATAGCAAATAAAAAATAAATTTAAAGCCTCAATTTGACCTCCATTAATGCGGAGAGGAGAAAAAATTTATATTCAAAAAAATAAAAAAAAAATGTGTGAAAATGCGAAATTGTCGTGACGATTTACAGAAACAAAAAAAAAATAAAATAAAATAAAGAATGTTAGATTGTGAAACTCATTCAACTCACATAACACATTTTATTGTATTGTTTCCTGCAATAAAATTCTCTTGATGGAAATTTTTTTATTTCGTACGAAAAAAAAATGACGAAACAATTTTTTTAAGTAAAGTTATTTCATCTACAGCTGCCTGCCGTCCATCAAATAAATGATATGAAAGAAAAATATAAAAAAAATTAAGTGTAAGTAACTAATGCGTATGCGACAAGCAAGAACGAGAGACATTTGAAGTGTGAGTAAGTGTCAAATCTAATGCTGACATGGCAGTGGAGACCATCAACGCTCCGATTGAGGACAAGAAGGAGGAAAAGGAACCATAAAGTAGCGAAAGATGCGTATCTTTTCATGACAAGTCATCAATCATCAGCACAGCAAAAAAAAAGTTCTTTTCGGCATTAAAAAAGAAGTAGTAAAAAAAAGTTATGATAAACGGCATTTCTCGGTGCCATACTAGAGATGTAGAATAATTTGCGTGTCATACAGCGACGACGAAAAGAAATAAAAGAAAACATTTAAAATAATTTTCTGTCACTATTAGATGCTACTTATGCATACACATCAGAAATGAAAAATGCGAAACAAAGTCTGACAACCTCGCAAATTTGAGAAATTCGAGCGAGAGAGCAAAAAAAAAGAAAAAATTTCCGTCGATAAAAAATAATTTTTTTATCAGCCATTTTTGTATTTTTATAGGTTGAATAGCCCATGCATAATGACGCAGACTCCACTAGAGTGAGAGAAGTGAACGTTTTCACACAACTACAAGTATTTATGCTGTCGAAAACATTTTCATCTCCCCCACTTGACGACACAGCGCAAAAGCAGAAAGACAAATCTACAGTCTCGTACACATGCAGAGAGTATTAAATATACGCGAAGGAGAAGTCAAAAGAAAAAGAAGCGAAAGAAGAACTTTGCGCGTCGTTTAAAAATATATACATAAGACGTAAGTATTCATCTCCATTTTGATGCACATTTGTGTGGGTGCAGAAAGACTGTAAATTGCGCAGAGAATATTTGCTTCAGACTTTTTATTCTGCAAAGATATTTATTTATTTATTTATTTATTTTTTCTTCTTCTTCCTTCATGCCTGCTTTTTTTTCGATTAAATGGAAAACTTTTTCTCCCCTTTTTTTTAGTTGAGATTAGTTTATAGGTACCTAGAAATAATATATCATGATGTTGTATGATGATGGAAAAAAGGGGGAAATGAGATGATGCGGTATGAAGAAAAAGAAGAAGTTTCGATGAGGATAAATAAGTAAGTAAGTAAATACACACATCCTTACTATAGCTGCACATTATTTCGTGTTACTATGCGTGTTTCTGAAAGCTATATTATGGTCGATCATCGTGTATGGATATTTAGACTACTTGCCATGTAATTTATTATTATTATATTTATTTTTTGAGTAGGAAGAAGGAATGATGGGCTCATCGACAATTCTCGCCCATTTACTGCGAACGTATGTATATACTTTGGAGTGTATGTGATGGTTTTCCTTCCCTTAATTCACTTCACATTTTTGCTTTTGCTCGTTTGCTCGAGAAAATTGCTAAAAACATTGGCAACAACAACAACAACAGCTCTCATGTAGATGAATGAGTTTGTTATGGCTGAAGCGCTTTTTTTAAGATCTGAGTTCTTCTGACTCCTAGCTTCATTTCTACTCAACTTACAAACCTATTCTTAGCCACTAATCTACTCTTAGCTACAAACATACTACTTGCAATGAACCTGTTAGAGCTAAATCTAAGTATCAAACCAAGACCAAACTGCCTTAGAGAAAACTATAATTTTAATAGCGCTTAACGCATCCTTAAACTTCAGAAAAACCTCCACAAAAAAAATCCCAATTTCTCAAAATATTTTGCTAAAAATTCAATCGCTTTCAAAGAATGAGGCAGCAAGTAAATGGAAAGAGACGAAAAAAAATTCAATCAATAATTTATGTAATCATATCAAAAAAAAGTTATTAATTTTTCGGGTGGCTTCAATATTAAATGTGGGTGTTTTGTCGTCCTCGAGAATACATAAACATACTTACAGGCAATCTATATGGAAGTATTGTGGTGGAATGAGAGGAAATGAAAACTCTTAAGGCATTGCCTCGTGTTGATAAGGCCTATTGATGGCTAAAGTTTGATACATTTTTGCCAGTGGATTGATTTTTTATGCCATGTCATTTTCCTCAAATTTCTATGTGGATGAATGGATGGTGGAATCTTATAATAAACAACGATAAGCATTTTCTACTTTGGAACTTGAAAAATTTCCTCATTTATTCTATTCATTATGTCAGTAAGCGCCAAGCAACGCCAAAAAATTATTATTTCAAACCCACACGCGATTCACTCGATGAATTTCATTCACAAGCGACTTACTTTTCGTCAAACAAAGTTCAAACTTTTTAACTCAATTTATTTATGAGATTTTTCGAGGAATAAAAGAATTTTAAACAATTTTTTTTATATTGGTTCGGTTTATGATGATTTTCATCACCCCATCTACAAATCTGAG
This sequence comes from Chironomus riparius, assembly GCA_917627325.4. NCBI lineage: Eukaryota > Metazoa > Arthropoda > Insecta > Diptera > Chironomidae > Chironomus > Chironomus riparius. The sequence goes on from OU895878.1 coordinate 51,501,901, forward strand.
TAATTTTCATTCATAAAATTTTTCCTCTCTCACTCCACATCCACATTCACGACAATATTTCGAACAAATAAAAGCTCAATTCAAATGCAAATGATTTACCTATTTACCTATATATTCGCTAAACAATTTTTTTTGTGTCGTGTCGACGATGTATATGGAATAAAAAAAGAGTCACTGTTGACATTCAATTTTTTGTTTGTTTGCTGCAGGGTTGTTCGGTGTGCAACTTAAAATGCAGTTTTTTGGGGTTAATATTTTAGGGTTTTATGAGGGTTTGATGTATAGTTATGGCAGCTATCAAAGCTACACATTAGATTTGAGACATCTATTTACTTACTTCTACGATAGTAATAAGCTAATATTAAAACAAGGAAGTGAGAAAGAAGTAGATGCTTGAATATTGGAGCTCAAACTTAAAAAAAGTTTTGCGAACTTATTACCAAGCGCTTTTTGAAGTGAGAAGTCTAGAACCTTACATAAATAAGTAAATGAATAATCCTTCAAAAGGATTCGATTCCACGGATGTTCTCAAACATCTAATCATACTGAGTTTCCAAACAATCATCCATTAAGTCGTAGATAAAACGAAGAAATTCAACAGCATTAGCCTAATTCTCTATTAAGCTCTTTCAGCACCTAGTACAAGTATTCTTTTGAGTTACATTCAAAAACATATTTTCATTCTAACAGTCCTTCATTCATGACTATAATTCTTTCAAATACGCTTCACTACGAGTTACGCATTAGCCTACGTCAATCAATTATTCAAACCTTAATAGTTACATAAAGCTCCCACCCAAAAAAAAAAAATAATCGTCAACCCTGATTTGTTTATTTAGCTGTTGCTGGCTCATTCAAAACTTTTTTTTTCATGTGATGCTATAGCAATCATATTTGCCAAGTTTTTATCTCATTTCCATCATCATCAATAAATAAAATGCTTATTTAACCAAAGCATCATTTGTATTGAATTGATGCAAAAATGAAAGTAAAAGTTTGTTTCCCTTCTTTCTACTCTCTCTTTCTCATCCAGCACAATGAATGCAGATATTTCCATCATAATCATTCTGATAAATGCGACAAAAGCTCAATAGATGATTGTTGAATTGTGTGAAGCTTTCAACGCTTTTTCAATGATTCTTTGAAATGATAATCTGAATGAGTTTTTTTTTTTCATTGTATATTGCGTACTTTATTGTGTCACGATACTTATGTATTTGCTTCTGCTTCCATGTTTAATATTTTACTCTATGATTGTAAAACCCTTCATTGATATCAAGCTGATTGAATGGAAAAACATTAAAATTCTTGTGAAAATTTATGAATTTGTGACTTCTTTGATGTTTGTCTACAATTCTTGAGTTTACAATTCTCAAATTTGTAATTATTAAACATTTAAGGTTCATTAACTTTATCAAAATTTTAAAGCTTTAAAAATTATAGAAACATTTTAACCATTACTATATATGTTTCGCAATGAAGTCTTATTAAATCAATTAACTTTTTATTTCTAATTCTTGAAAATTAAAGATTTTTAAAAATTTGATGATAAAGTCTCACCTGAAAAGATTTCGATAAAATAATTTTTTATAGAGTTTTAGATAACAGTCAAATTTTTGACAACTTAATATTGATTGAGAGACTAAAACAAAGATTTGGAATTGATAAATTGATCATAATTGATCAAAACTCGATAAGAGGAATTGTTTTTTATTGATAAAATCTGAAATAATTTTCATTGATTGAGTTGGATTCGCATCCATAGAAATTCTATAATCGTACATGAAATGCTAATATTAAAAATTTAAAGAACTATCTTACATTAAAAAAGCATTTCCTTATTTTGAAGAACTTATGAAACAATTGTGACCAAAAGCTTTAAATACTTTCAACTTTGGCTGGATGTTTTGCTAGCTATAGAAAACAATCCAATAAAACCTTCCATTTTGGTATATTTCAATCTTTGAGTTCAATTCATTCAATCTTATAAGATAGTAACAAACTGAAATCACACATCTTCAAAGGTGAAATTGCTTTATGGTGAATTCAGGAAAATATGTTGCACGATTCCAATTTAGTTCATTTACTTTTCAAAAGATGGCGCTTTCTAAAAATCTTAATGCGAATACACAGAAATGTAAACTTCTATCCGTTCCATCTGATCAATCTCGAATGTATTTACATTGACATTTTTTAACTCTAATGAACACATTATAAAATATTAAAATATCAAGGAAATAGAATATCTAAATAGAAAAACTGTAAAATAATAGATCAGCATTGAACTGACTGCAATACTCCTTTTTTTAGCAAAATCAGAATTTTAATCAAAACAGGAAGAAGACGATGAAGAGAAAAACGAAAAATTTGCGTGAGAAAATTCATTGAACCCGATAAATCATTCGAGAAACCTGAAATCAGACGCTGCGAGAAAATCTTATAAAAAGTACTTTGCCCTTCTGATATCAAATTACAATTATTATAGTCGCGGCGATCGCAGACTCAATGCTAAATTAAAACCACGTGCTATTCACTCAGAAGATCTCTCATATTTCTCAAAAACTTTAAACATTTCAAGTTGTATGATCAGCGTCTTCTTCTTTTTGCCCAACTCATATGTTTAAGCTATTCCTAACGCAACGCAGAGAACATTTTTTTGTTATCTTTCATTATATCACCAGTCAGTTCCATATGTTTTACTCACTCAAGTTACGCTCACGTTTCTCTTCTTATTCTCTTCTCAATTTTTCAGATATTTTAAAGGCAATTTTTGAGCGGTGCCATTGTCAGTGTATTTTTACAAATGTAGCCATCAAGTTGATCGCGCATCTATTTTTTTGTTTCCTTACTTTTGTTGCTCTTCGCCATTAAGCGAATCACAAGAATTTTATCACAATTTTCTCTAATAGATGCAAAATTTTGTTTAATCTTACTCAAAAAATTAATGTTTATTATTTCTTAGTGATTTACATGATTGATAATATTGGAAGTGATTTTGTTATAAAATTTGGTGAGTATTTGCTATATTTGTATTGTGATCTATTGAACTTAGTACAAAAATAGGTCTCGGCAATGAAAAAAAAGTAGATCAATGCGAAATAATATTAAAATAGGCGTCGTATGGACGACTTTTTATCGCGATTGATCGAGTAATACATAAAATGCAAACTTCCTAGAATTTAATTTCGATAAGAGTTCAATGAAATTTGAGAGAATAAGTGAGAAAGAGAGGATAAAAATGAATTCTTTTATTGGGAACATGAATCTTAAGAAAAATTATGTTGAGGTTGTAGATCCGGCGACATATATGTGTGATGCAACACACGTATCTTGTATTTATCATGCGTAGATCCAACTTTATACTGACACAAATTTTTTGAGATGAAAAATCTCATTTATAAAAGAACAAGAAGAAGGCAACTCCTCGAAAGAGACAAATTGTGTCGCCGCATGTTTAGAAATGTCTAGAAACTAGAAAATTATGTGTGAAATTTGTAGCTAACTCAATTTTGATGATATTAAAGAATTAAATTCTGCTTACATTACGATTTCCGATATTTCTGTAATTTGTCACCGATCGTGCTCATGTATAATCGCTTCCACGTGTGCATAAAAAGGTGATTCGCTCATTTGAATATTTTTGTTATTTTTTCGCAAACACACAAACGCAGAGACAATATGAAAAGTCTTTGAAGAATCTATTATTCATTTATAATGCTATGGACGATAGATGTGAGCGTGATCAGAGTTCAATTATTAACAACCAGTATTTACCGCTGATTTTCATTTTATTTTACATTAAAAAACGAAAGTTTATTGCAAATAAAAAAAGACATGAAACAAAAAGTTTCTCCTGCGGAACAAATTATTATGTATTATTAGACATCATTTGCTTCCAAAAAAAAAACCGAAAAACACAAAAGTCAGTTGGGAAAGATAGCAGCAGTAAAATTTGGGAAGGATTTATAAGTTGTTGTTTGAAGCGCAATTTCAATAATATTTAGAACTAGTTCTGGCTTTTTGAATCTCCGATCTGCATACATGACATGTTGTCCACATGACAGCTAAGCCAATAGTATACCTAAAATCAAGAAGCAACTGTTAAACATAAAAGGCAATGGTTTAAGATAGGCTTTAAGATAGAAACTTCACAGTAATTTTGCAAAATTATTATCAGAGACAATATGCATCAACAACTCTCTCATTCTTCAAACATTGCTAAGTATCCCTAAACTACCTGCATCCAAAAAGGACTCTCTCAACAAACACAAACAAGTTAAACCAGAACAATTAAATAAACAGCAACTGAATGCTTCAAAACTCACCCCTGATAACTTAAGTAACATCATTAAAGTTATGAAATCGCCAGTAACATCATATGACAGTCATAAGGTGATACATTTTCATTGTTTTGTGAAAGTTTTGCAAACATTTTTTTCAACTGTGATCTTTTTTTGTTGTAAAACATCAGTGACTGCATTAAAAGATAAAATAAACATAGCTATTTCCTTCCCAGGTGATAATTACGATCTTGTTGAAATTAAAAAAGTATAGGCGCAAATTTTTATTGCCATTTTCATTATCTTGCGACATACATGTCGTTTATCATTGACTTATTGGAACCGAAAAAAGTGATAATTGATGAAACATTTTGAGTGGAAATTCCGTAAATTGAAAACTGTTTGCTTGTAAGTCTAAAAATTTGTTTTAACACGATTGAATAAACATTATCTTGTGCTTGAATAATGAGAATTAGGTGATTCATCAATTTGCATGCATTTAATCATAAACAATTTTTCTAGCTAATCTGATATCATTTGGACACATCAACAAATGTTTATTATTTTTGTGTGATTTTCGGTGATTTTTTCCTAAATCATCACTTTCCATTACATACATACGTCGCAATAATATATCACTGATGTTATTCCAATATATGCTAAATGGAAAAATAAAGTGATTTAATTTTTTTTTTTGAAAAACACAAGTCGTCGACTACAACTCAGAATATTGAGGGCTCGTAAAGAAACTTTTTATTGTTTTTTTGCTGCGTAATAAGTGTGAAAAGAAGAACTTGGTTGGCGCAGTAGATAAGTGGTTAATTTACGACCTTAAAGTTTGAGGTTTAAGTTGTTATTTGGAAGTGTTGCTAAGTGATCAATTCAGCATTACTAAGTCAAGACTAGATCATTGAATATTGCAAAGACATTGGCTGGATGTTAGTTGATTCTATTTAAATAACATCATAAAACAGACTATTAATTATCAAGAATTAATGTAAGCATGTCTAAGACATTACTGCGTTCAGATCTAGAATAGGTGAACATTTAGGTTAAGACTTAGTCAAGCCTACGTCAATCAGAGAAAAGTTTGTTTTTGTGCCAAAAAAGTCTTTAAGTCAAGGTTTTAAAATAAGTTATTATCATATAATCAGGGAAGCTTTCCTCCTGTGATTTATCCTAATCTGATGCCATAAAAAGATAAAATGTCATCCAATCAATTGCTAAATGCTGAATCACAGGTAAAAAATCTTTTATTCTAAGAATCAATTCTTAATGGATTTCCAAAGAAGTTGTGAGACAAAAAATTAGAGCAATTGCTTTCAATTCTCGGAATAACGATCACATACTGCGCAATAATCCACATGTATTTCCTCCAAATTTCTAAGAACATGTAGAATCTCATTCAATGAAATCGTATTGTTGTCTGTATTATTCATGAAACAAACAGTCCTATAAATCCTCCAATATCAACAGATCTGGTAGTTTACATTTCAAATCATCTTCACGAAGTTTTTATCACTTCATTATCTCCATCCGCAATGTTTTCTTAAACAATTTTCGTTACTTATGTCTTTTTATTGAGAATGCCATTGTACTAGCGGGTCAATGGAAAGTTTCACAAAAATGACATTGTCAGTCAGAGGTGCTTACATTATCCTTAATGTTTTGTATTTTTGAACGAGATTATCTCCATAAAATTGACTTTATCAGGAATACAGTATATTGGAGATAATTTGCATAATTCATTGACTTGCTAATATGAGAAGAGGATCAATGAGGAAGGCAATAAAAGTATTCAGTATGTTAAGGGGCTTTCACAAGTAAGTGTATCTGTTGAGTTTGAGCTTAGTTAAGTTTAAATTTTGTAGATGAAAATCGCACAAGTAGCTATGGATGGAAGATTTTATGTTATAGAAGGTATTGAATTAATTTTAAATGTTGGTGAAGCTTCAAAGACAACTTGTGGTTATCGAGTAAGAAACAGATGACGTTCAAGTGATAATCTGTAGTTTACATGCAGAAACGTCAGCTTTTGAAGTCAATAAATAGACAAACTGGTTTTATTTTCAAAAAAAGAACCAAAACCTTGTTAATTGAATTATTGAATAGAATCCAACTCGAATCAAGAATAAAGAAGGTCGAAATTTTATTTCTAATTGAGAAACTAGTCAATATTGTCCAAACTCAAATAATAGTCTTTAGAAACACCGAACATAAAAGCAGAATATAAGTTAAAGATAATAATTGTTATTGTGAGGAATCAATGTTATTTATTGCTAATTAGATTCTAGTTCAGCTTCAAACAGTAACTCTTGATCTATTAAAATAACAATCTAGTGATGAAATTCACCATTTTTAGGTCAATAACACAAGAAGATCAGAAGCTATTAAGTAGCACACCTCTGACTTTACCCAGAATCAACATAAAAATCTGCGAATTTTCACTTCCGACTCTCAGACATTAGTGATAATTTCTCTTGAAAAACTTTCTAGCAACAGATTTAAAAATAACACACGATTTATAGTGTCGTGATAATACACAGCAAAATTTAGATTGTAAAACCTTCAAATTAGCAACGACTCACTTATTAAAATGCAATGATTATCATTATTTTGTTGTTTACTATTCATTATTCGCGGTGTCAGCCTTTGAAGCCTCATTGCTTATCGAACTCGTTTATGAAAGTTCACTTGCTAATTCCTTGAAATTTTTCCATCAATTTCTTCTCTTTCTCACTATCACAGCCTTAATTATGAAAATGTGAAATAAGTCGTGCAAGAAACATTGAGCGGCATTTGAGACAGTAATTCGATCATCTTGTTACTATGTACTTTATTTTATTCACACACATAATTTTATTGCTTTTTATACTCAAATTTTTAATTTCGTTTCTTTTTATTTGTGAATTTTTCAGGGTTCCACGTTTAAAAAACTGAGTAAAATTTTCATTTGATCGGCTGTAAGCAGCAACAAAAGAACAACCAAAACAATCCACATCTTTCAATGGGGTGAAGACGTTTTTGAGAAACTTCCGTCGTCGTGATAGAGAAACAATTAAGCAATATTAAGAATAAAGCTTTTGGAGAAATTCAACACAATTGATTTTCACCAGCATCATAAGGTGAGTAGTCAGGATTTATGAATAATGTAAACACTTTTGAGTTCCTCGTATATCAATTTTTCAGTCAATCAATCATATAATTATTTATGTTAGTAATTAAATCAACTTAAGTATTCGCTGAATTTTAATTACTTTGATGATCACATGATATATTATATTTAGACTACCTACTGATGATATTTTAAAAACCATATGAAGATCTCCAAGGGATGTAGATCGGTGTTGTTTGCATGATATTGCAATTTTTTGCTTGGTCATCTGAACTGGATTATTGGAATTATTTTGAATTCGATTCTTATTCATGCATTAGCTAATAGGATGCTTAAGCTTAGGATTCATTATTATTATTTATTTGTCGACGTTACCGTCCGGAAGAATTAGTATTTATACATGTTTTACTTTTTACATTGATTAGTGATACATTTCATATCACTATGGGTGACGGAAAATCAAGCTTCTAATCTTCAAATCTAGGTTTCGATTAAATTCAGGCTCTCGTTTCAATCTTCTGTGGGCGTGACGTGATACATTTCAGGTCCGTTCTGACAATATTCCATTATAAGGTAATCTTGTAGCTTTCGTTCCTTTTTCTCCCGCTACACTTCAAGTTCCTGACCCGTTCCTTAATCCAACGTTGCCCAAATGCCCAATTATGGCTTGATCTCTTACATTAAGCAGTCGAAGTATCTAAACTGCCGAAAAAGAACAAATTTGGAAATGGCTGGATTCCAACCGACGACCTTCTAGTTACCATACCAAATTTGAGACAGGCGCCTTACCTATTCGACCAGCAAGGCACTTAACTGCTTCAGGACGTATTCAGAGCCACTCTCATGTAATCCATAACTAAGAGCTTTTATAAATTGCATAGATTATCGAATGTTTGAAGATTGTACTAATATTATAGCAATAAGATCAAAATAAAACTAGGAGGAGGGAGCGGGGTAAACAACATGATGAGGAAAGGTTTTGATATAAATTTTGCAATCAATTTTCTTCAGAACAACGAAAAATTTTTATCGGGAACAATAGAACTATTTATTCGGTATCCATGCCTTTATTATCAATTTGAATTGAAACAGGTACTGAGGGTCCTCGATTTAAGTAGGTGTTTTGTTCCAGAAAAATCCTGTTCAAATCGAATCTGCTCAAATCGAGGACCCAAAGGATGGAGAGCACTTATGAGTATAGGTTATGGAATATACTAGTCTTGTTTATTAATTCTTCAAAAATTAAAACCCAAACTTTCAGAATAATCCTTAATTAAAAATCTTAGTTTAGACTCGAAATTCTGAAAATCCCAAAAAGGCAACATCAACGAGCATCACTCCACATCCCTTGGTTAAAATATTAATGGAAAATAATCGATTATTTTCCCCCCGAATGAAGGAGGAAAACAGTTCTTGAATATTTTTTTAATTATCTCCCATTTAATTCTATCCAATTACGATCTTATGACGATGATCATCGTCATTATTATTATTTTTATTTTATCTCGGAACAAATTTTTTTTCTTTCTTTTATTAAAAAGAAATGTTTACTCTCTACTTAGACGTTAAGGAAGATTAAAGCAAAATAGTTTGATTTCCTGGCGATTTTTTTAATAATAATAAAAATTATTAATCTTTTTTTTATAAAGGCGCAAATCTTTGAAAAGAACATCCAAACAGAAACAAGCTGAAAGTCATTAGAAAATAATTTCCAATGATTTTTTCCGTTCATCCCGATCTTAATTATAAGTAAGTTAGCGTCCGTACAGGATATCAAGGAATTGTAAGGAGAAGCATCACTTCATGTCTAAACCATATAAAAACGAGAGCAGAATGTTGCAAGCACTGGGTTCAAGCACAAACGCTAAAATTGCCTACATCATGTTTAGTGGCTGTTGTGTGCTTATAATTGGAACCTTCATTTTTGTAGCAAACTTTGAACGGTAAGAATAAGATTTTTCATTACCAAACGTGACTGCTTTATCGACGCTGTCTGTCTCTTTTTATTTCATTGATATTTTTATAGAATAACTTTTGACAATAGTTACGCTTATTGCGCGACAGCTTACTTCTCACCAAAGACAGGCTATCGTGTAGAATATTGGGGACAGAGGAATGATTTTGAAAGAATTGATACAGGCTGTGCTCGTGCATGTTACAAGGAACAAAAGTCAGACACTGGTTTATCATTTCTCGAAATTGAAACCCAAACTGGATATGCTGATCACAACCAAGCATATGCAGCAGGAATTCTAGAAGGTACACTCACGTGGATGAGCATTTATGCTCAATGGAAGAACACTATTCAATCATTTTGTGAAAAGGATGATACATCCGCAAAATTCTGTACATGGTTGAGAGCAATAATAGAAAGGAATCATGAAAACATCATCGATATTGCCAAAGACAAGCATAAAGAGTCAAAATATCAACATCAAATTTACCTCTTTTATCAACAACTTTATGGCATCGATAAAGGATTTAAACAAGGCGTGAAGCGTGCACGAAAAGATTTTGAAATTTCAACTGTTGACTTCTTGCTTTTAAATGCTCGAGTGGACATAGACGATCTTAAAATTTACTATAATAAGTATGTCGAAGAAGATGAAGCCAATTTTGTGGACATCCATGAAAATGTTGAGAAAATGATTATAAATCTTGTCAGCAACAGCGAAGGTCCAACAAAACTTAACATCGGTCATTCATCAGACGGCGAATACAGTTCAATGCTGAAAATAGTCAAGACATATCGCTTTAATTACCATCTAGGACCATCAATTGACTATATAAGCCATTTAGTCCCAAATACAGACATCACTTTTACAAGCTATCCTGGACTAATTGCCTCAACTGATGATTTCTATCTTGCTGAAGGTAAAAAGACTCGAATGATCATTGCCGGCATTAAAATGAAGTACAACCATCCAGCACAAATCCATGGCATTGATCTTGACAGTGCTGTTCTTATGTCAGTTCGTGTGATGGCGGCAAATCGATTAGCAAAGGATGGAAAATCGTGGGCAGAATATTTAGCACGTGATCCTGACATTGGAGCTAAACAATGGCTCTTTATAGATGAAAAACGTTTAAAGTACTTGCAACTTAATGATCAAAACAATGGTGATGATGAGGAAATAGTGACTTCATCTTCGACACTTAATGATGGACTTATAGGACATAAGGAGATTCCTTTAGATAATAGTGTGATGACTGAAAAAGAAAAATTAACATCCAAGGCGGAAGCTGTGAATGGTAAAAATATTATTTGGTTAATTGACAATACTTGGAAGAGATTACATGGAGAAGATGTAACAGCTAGACTTAAGAAGGATGCAGCATGGATTTGCGGTAAGTAATCTGACTTTGTAAACTTTTTGGCGTGTGGTCAATGATTTTATTTCATTTTTCTAGACGGAACACCTTACTTTAAAGTTATTCAAGAGCTTAATAAGATTGACGGAAAGGACTTAAAACTAAATGAGCAGGAAATGACTAACGGAGATGACATTGCATCAGTATTAAGACAACATGCTTATCGTGGTGATTTAATGGGATCTGAAGACGATGAAGCCATTGCATATGGAAACACTGATATTAAAACTTATTCAACTAGTGATCATCAGCTCAGCATTCAAAGTGGACCAGTCTTCACGCCACTTAACAGCAAAGAAGATCAGGCTGAAGAAAGCAATGAACTTATTGAGAAGATTGACTTCTTTGAATGGCAAAAATTCAGTGACATATCTCATGATGAACATCCAGAAGCATGGAACTTTCCAGCAGTTCATGTGCAATATATTTGGAACTGAACATACAATTCTAAAACATTTTGGACAATCAATTTTTGTAGCTCAATTCTTTTTCATAATAAAATTCTGACTCAAAACCTAGACTTTATGTTAAATATTTATTTGCTTCCTTTATTTTTTTTACAGTACTAACATTTTGATTCTTGGAGATTTGAGGATGCTTAAAAATTTATTTTTGTTTTGTTTGGAACCTTCTGTTACTTTTGTGAAGCATTTCATTGCGTACAATAATGTTGGATATTGTTATGATAACTATGCTATGTACAAATATTGAATTTTACTATACTTAAATGAATTTTGAATCCACCGAACAAAATAAAACATAAAAATAGAATTAAAATTAACATATCTATCACATTTTGTATGTATCTACGTTCTGTATACATTAACTGCAGTCTTGTAAATAAGTATAATGGATGCTGATCACTACGAAATTAGTAGAAAAATGTGGGTGGGTATCAAAAGTTGTCAATGTGAATTATTTCACTGATGATTGGAAATGCTGATGTGTTCGGACTTTCTTGCTTATCATTATTAATCTCAACAATTGTGTCATTTATAATTTCAACTGAGTCATTCAACTTGTTTTGAACTTTTTCGCCATCACCTGGGCAAACTACATCTGCAGCTGTTAAGTTTTCAACATTTTCTTTGTATATTTTCACTTTAAACGAGCTTATTCCTATATATTCGACACGTGTTTGATTCTCTATGGTTTCTTCATCATTATCTTTTGTTTCAGCTTTGGCTATACGTCGACATATGAAGCCTAACTGACTTGGGTGATTATCTGTCATGTGTTTGTTGATCTCATCTAGAAGTTATTAAAAAATAGTTGAAACTTAGTTTTTGTGGACAATCTTAAATAAGTTCAAGTGCGTAGCTTTCTGGGAAGCATTATAAACAAAGATACTTAGTTGCTGATTTTGGATCCTACTCACTATTATTGTCACTTCCATATTCACAATGCAAGCATTGATTGTTGCCTTCCTTATTTGTCGTATTTCTAGTTTGGTCCAACAACAAAAGTTGATAACAGATTTCATCAATGTGCTGTGACAGGCTTTGATTGTCTGATTCTTGCTTTAGATGATTCTTGTAGTTGTTTTTGTTGTAGAATTGCTTATCACATCCGGGAGCTGGTAACATTGAGATAAAAGAAAATTAAAATTAATGTCAAATCTAATGCTAATGTTACAATTAGCATGGCTTAGAAAGTTTGAGTTCAAACCGTTAATTGCATCCGATAATATGAACTCTACACTAAGAATGACCTTAAACACAATAAGTTATTCATACGCATACTCACTTTTACAAACATATGGATGCACAAACTTCCTGCGATTCACACTCTCCAGTCCCTCTTGAACTTTAATTCTCATACTTTTCATTAAAATTTGCGTCGGAGACTTCAGAATTTTGCAACTCGAACAAGTATGAAACCTTTTTTGATGCCATTCAACGTAAGCTTTCTCAGACGCCCGGTACATGCACATATTGCATTGATATCTGTCATACATGTGGTTACTCTCTATGTGCTCAAATAGCTCTTGACTGGTTGAACTGTTATAAAGGCAAAATGAACAGAAATTGTGTCCGTCATCGTAAGACTCAGTGTGTGTCTTGTATTTCTCAAAATCTGTTGTAAAGAAGCTGCATTTCTGTTTCATACATTTAAAAGTAGAAAATTTAGTCTGTTCTTCTTGAAAAGTGTCTACAGCTTTTCTTGACTTTTGAACTAATTTAGTAATGCCTGTATCTATCCACGGATATAATTGCTCTAATGTAATTAATTCATTTTCATCTTCTTGCTGTGATATCGACATGACATCGTCAATTACGAAAGATAAGCTTGTTTTTTTTATTTCTGTAGATTTTTTTACTGTATCTGTGGCTTCTATCGAGAGGTCAGTCAAGGTTTTATTACAGAGGTTTTCTGTGGAATTATCTAAAGGCAAAATATCCGGTGACTCGTGTATCTCAATGACCTCATTCTCATTATTTTCTTCGGTATCTTCAGGTTCTGTTTTTTGGAAGAAGCTGTCAATTTTATGGAATTTCTTAATAAATCTCTGCTTCTTTACAGCCCTAGGTCGTTTTGACGGAGATTGGGTATTTTTTGGAGACTCTAAAACTTTTAAGTTTTCAATATTTGTTGACTTATTCCCAGAATTTTCTTTGTCATCAACAGACATTCCCACACTATTGACTGCCTCTTTTTGCAAATTGATACTATGTCTTGTTTTCATCTTCTCTGTTGACACATTGAGGATAAATTCTCGTTTTTGTCTAAATTTATTTCTTGTGAATCTCAAATTTCCATCTTGCACTTCTGATTCATCGTCAGGATTATTCTTATTAGAATCTGTCAGTTGACCGATTTGTTCATTCATAACTTTCTCATTGCTGTCTTCATTTATCACACTTTTGTTGCTAATTGAATGATCACTCAGACCTGAATCATTATCTATATCTTTTTGTATTTGTGCATTTGAAGGTCTTTTGTTTAATGGAGGACTAGGAAGTGAATCTCGTGAGTTTTCACTCGATGGAGGTGTTGGTAGGTTGATAGGAACTGCAAAACCTTCATGTTCTTTAATCTCTGTATCTTCAATACTTGTGTTTTCTGATTCTCGTGCATTTTCTATTCTCTTCAACATTACTCGACATGAAGGAAGTTCCTTTACTGATTCAACATTGTAAACTTTATTTAATCTAGGCGCAAAGGGTGTTGAAGTTCTCTTTCTTGCAAAATATGTTTTCTTTCGCTTCCTTTTCTTCTGTTTTAGAGATATTTCCTGATTTTCTGCCTTCATTAATTCCTCAAATGCTTCTACAATACTATCATCTAGTTTTGAGTCTACTGATTCATCATTTAAACCTTTAATGGATTGATGCATCTTTATTCTATTAAGCATGTATAATGGAATATCATCTAATTCAGGAGGTTCAGGAGGCACCACTGGTTCTTCATTTTTTGCTGACATCTCGTTTTTTGTCGAACTTTCTGTTGTAGGAACTTCAGAGTTTTCCTTATCAGTTTTTGATTCTTCTGACTCACTTTCTGTATCAGCAAAGATAATGTCTCCTTCTTCTTCTTCGTCATCTTCGTCTGATAATTGGATAAATTCGTTAATGTCAGGCTCAGAGTCATTTTCCAGGTCATCTAATGTTTCTTCAAATTCGCTTTCTATTTCTTCATCAACCTCGTCGTTTTCTAGGTCTGGATTATAGTCTTCATCTATGCTGTAATTTAATAAATTGCTTCTAGTTCCTTTCTTCTTTACTTTTGGTCCAATCGAATCACTTTCAATTGAGGTTGTAGTGTCATTCAGATTCATATTTTTGTTTGCTTCACATCTTCTAATCAGATCATCCTCCATATTATGTAAAATATTGCTTGTGTCCTCCTGAAAATCCTCTAGTGGCTTTTGAAAGCTGGATTGTTTCCTAATTTGTGATTTCAAAATCTGATGCATTGGATGCTTATCAACTGACTTCACATGTGTACTTAATATGTGTTCAACTTCATCAGTCAAACTGAATCCACAACAATGCTTCTCACAAAGTTTACAATAGCCTTCTCTTGAGCCACATCCTTCAATATGATGATATGTATTGAGATGTTCCTTAAATCTATCTAATTCATATGACTTAAATTTACATTCATCCGTTAGACATGAAAAACAAATTCCTTTTTTTGTTACGAGATAGCCAAGGTTTCTTATTCGATAAAAATCAATATTCTTTGGAACTAGCTTCATATTTGGTACATTTGGCAAGTTCTCACGCAAAATGTTCTTGCCAAAAATTCGGACATGATCAGGATAGTTGTTGTTATGAAGTGGAATGTAAAACTCTCTGCATTGATCTAGCAGCATTTCATTACGATCTGCAATTATGTCTGCTTTTGTCCTTCTATGCTTCTTTGTTGGACTATATTCACCTGATGATCTTGACCCTTTCCTTTTTCTTGAATTATGCTCATTAAACTCATTTTCATCGCCAAGTGTTAATCTTAATAAATCAGTAACATCAAAATCGTTAAAATCGTCCACTCCTTCTTCATTAATGGAATTAGGTGTAGGTGTAGCTGATTCTGTTAAATGACATTCAAGCGGCATTAGTGGAGGTGGCGTACTTTCGCTAAAATTATTCCAAATAGGTGCTAATGATCGTACATTATGAAACCGCCATTGTGTGGCTTGTTGTGTTGGTCTATGTTGTTGTTGAATTGGAACTTGACGTCCTGATGGTGAAACAACCATTGGTGGTGTAGACATTCTAAGTTGCGGTCTCGGACCCATATGACTGAAAATCAAAGAAATGCAACATTTAATATTTTAAATTAGGACATGATTAAAAATTGATTTTACCTCTGCATATTCATCATATTTTGTTGAAGCATTTGTTGATGACGTCTGTGATGTTCTTGCTGCTGTAAATGCATTTGCTGTGCACGATATTGAGGATGCATATACGGTCTATTTTGATTCACATTTATTGACATGCCCGACATTCTATTAAGGTAATTTAAAGGAGGAGGTTCCGTTTGGGCATTGTTAGCACCAGGTTGATTTGGATTCGGATATCTTATCTGTTGACCAGGAATTTGATGTTGCTGAGTAGGCACCTGGTAGATTTGAGATTTCACAACAGTTGGTACTTGATGTCTCTGTATCGAAACTTGATGCCTCTGAATTGGAATCGGATGCCTCTGAATTGTTATTTGATGCCCTTGAATTGGAATCTGATGCCGCTGAATTGTAATCTGCTGATGTTGTGTTGGAACTTGATGATGTTGTGTTGGAACTTGATGATGTTGTGTCGGAACTTGATGCTGCTGCACTGGAATTTGGTGTTGCTGCATCGGTGCTCGATGATGGTGCATATATTGGGGAGGGACATTTTGTTGATGATGATACATTTCCAAAGAATCTTGAGGTAGTGGATATCCCAATGATGAGGCCTAAGCATTAAGAATTAAAAATTAATTTAACATTGTAATTATATTTTTTCAACAGATTTAAATTAAAAGAACGGAAATGGAAATACGAAATATAATGAAAAAACAGGAAATGCGACAAAAATGTTTTAGAAAACGTGATAAGACATAATTTCAGTTCAAATTTGTCATAATAGGTCAACAAAGGAAGTATGTAATGATATCGTCTAGTTTGTAATGTATTAGACTTCGAAACTATTAAAAACAAGACCCTATTGCCTATATTGATGCTAATATACATTTTCCCGCCATAGAATAATTATGCACATATATTTAAATACAGCATGCTAATTGAATTCAATTTGAATTTTCAATGAGATGTAAAACTAGCTGTCCTAATTACCATGCAAGAGATATATTCGAAGTTTAAATAAGTATTCTGTTTGAAATTCTGTAGCAAGCATAATTATTGTGCAGGAGCCAAAGCGTAGCAGAAGGGAGCTTAAAATTGTGAAAGTTTCCATATAACAAGGCTTACGCTTTATGGTTTGGCTCAAGGCGAAAAAAAACCCTTTCTATGTTCCAGCTTAAAACCATTCAATATCGAATAACAAACATTCCAATTCATGAAACCAGTCAGTCGTTCAATCATTCTTAATCTGATATAGAAATATTCTAGATACATAAAATTTCCTCTTTAATGACTAACAACAGCTGGCATTGATTGACGATCATTAAATTCATTTTCAATGGATTAATTTTGACTGACGTTGATTGACATTGATGGATTGTTTCCATCTACAGCGCCTAGCCCCTGGAAAAAAACCTAACTGCGCCATTATATTTTTATGAAAATGATGAAGATACGCTTCAACGAACAATACGTGCTGTGAAGCATTATATAAAATATTGCTCGTGTATAGTATAATGTACTTTAATGGAACGAACAGTGACTGCAATACCGAGCGCTTTTAAATTGTTATGTTCGCAATTTCGTAAAATAATATTAAAGACAATTAAAGACGAAATTGGGGCTGTATAAATTAATTTGCTTTGGGATCGAACACAGAAAGACATTTCCATTGCGCTCGCATCTACTCGTTTTCTGTTATTTATTTCATTCGGGTAGCTTCGTTTCGCTTCGTGCAACTCGTATTAAATTCCGTTGTGGTCTGTTTCCCTCTATTATTTTCTTTTAAGGTATATTCGCTAGCTGTGGGATTATATTCAATGTACTGGTATTGAATACAGTTTGTTTTATGTACAGTAAATTTTACAATAGCTTGGGAAACTAAGCTTACTAATTCGCTCACAACTGCTGCGCTCGACTTATTGAACATTTTCTCTTTTC
Source organism: Chironomus riparius (assembly GCA_917627325.4). NCBI lineage: Eukaryota > Metazoa > Arthropoda > Insecta > Diptera > Chironomidae > Chironomus > Chironomus riparius. Next base: position 51,519,401 of record OU895878.1, read on the forward strand.
TACCTCAAATTTGATCAAAACTCAGTCACATATGTACATATGTAAAACTGTTCGTTCCACACGCTGCGCTCAACTTGATATAAATCCTATTCCCCTACGCTCATCTGTCATTCACTTTAATCTTCGCCAACTCCTTCAGTCACGTATTTATTCGTGTTTAAGCTACACTTTTAATGACAATCGTGCTGAGTCATTTCAATACAACCTTACGAATCGAGGTCATTATAAGTGCTTCATAAGCCCCCTGGCAAAATGAGAGTTGGGCTGTTCGTGATGGTGAACACAAAATTGGAAGGAAAATTGCTTGAGGTACATAGGAAAACGCCCATTAAAAACTCCGGGCGTTATTGCCAGTAACAGTTGTTATATACATTTCATCATGCGGTTTATATACCATAAAGCCAAAAGTATATAACGTTGAGTGTACATAATCTCTCATCAGCTTATATATAAATCTTCATGCGGGTAGACTGACGTTATATACGCCTGTCATGTTATTGGATATTCATTTCACATTATATGACTTCACTATGTCACTGTTGTATGGTTTTTTTTGGGTTTTGTTCATGTTTATTGCAACTGTAGTTTGTAGGTAAGGTTGTGTGGCATGAAGATGTATGTGGGTGAAGTTAAACTAACAAATTTTGTTTACAAACACTAAGTTATCTTGGGATCCGTTCACAAATGATGTATACAGGAATTTTAGAAAATTTTGATCAAATTTCATTGTGTTTGGAGTGACGCACAGCCTTAGACCCCACTTCAATATCAAATCCTTGACATCATTCATGAACTGCTGTTTGTTATACAACAGTAATCAATTTTCAGACACACACTTTGACAGTTCATTGAGTTTTAAGTTATAATGTTAAATTTTGAATCAAGATAGACACAAAATAAAGAATTCAGAAATGAAAATTAAGATAGAATAAACATAAAATTGATGAATTTACTCTACTTATGCTCACCATATGAGAGTCATAGTCAATAAATTCTCGATCGCAGCTCATTATGTTTATGTTACAATTCTAGATCAAAATAGTCACAAAAAAATATTGTAAAGATTTTCAAATTTGGGCGCAAATATTTTGGACAACAGCAAGTGTCTTAAAATAAGATTTAATCATGCTTAGGAGCTTTATGTGATGTACTAATTTCTCATGATGACCACTATAATGGCTGCTTTCACATAAAAATATTGCATTTGTCTTAAATCATTTTGTGGGAATTTCTCTCAGTTTTTCAGATGGATAAAACCTTTCTCTTGTTTCTCGTGAGGACGCTTGCCAAAAATCGATTTTTCTTGCACTTAGACCTCGGGATTAATGGGCTTTTCTATGGAAATAGCTATGGGATTTAGAAATCTTTATACACTGCTTCTTTTTTGTTGCTTTTGCGGTAACTACACTTCTACAATTTTCTATAATTTTTTAAATCCAAAACTTTTTTTTTCTTTCTCTTACCACAAAAATTATATTCTCTGAAACTTTTTGCTTTATTTTAACTCCTTTAAAGTCAATTTTTGAGTTTGTGCATTCTCAATTTACATTTTATAGACATTATATTTCAAGTTTATTCAAAAATATTCATAAATTTTGTAACTTTAAATGGTTATAAGAATTATTTTTTAAAATTTCAATTCTCACTAGCTGCTTTACAGTTCGCGTATTCCGTGGTACTAAGTCGAATGTCGACATTTTGAGTAAAGAAATTTTTTTTCTGTCGACACTCAATACAATGGACTGTCAGCATGGTATGAACCAAAACAGAGAGTAATATGAGAAAATACTTGAAATTGAGAGAGGATTCGATGTTGCTTTGTTGTGTGAGCGATTAGGATCATATGTTTGATATTTTGGTGAGCCATCCTTTAAGTTTTCACAAGTTTTTTATTACCATATTGCCATAATTATTTTGGAGATGAAATTCTTTTATTTAACCTTAAAGGGATTTTCAACATTTTGTCGGCATTAAATTGAAGCTCAATTTATTTATTTACAATTATTTTTTTCCTAGAACATTAATTATGGAAACATTTGTTGTTCGTTTTTTGGATAGTTATGAAATTTCACAAAGGTATGCAATTTCAAGCATATTGCGGAAAAAATAAAATAAAGAATATGTAAGCTTAAAAAAATTTTAAAACAATATTCTGGCGCAATCCTGTAAAATATCAAAAGTTTTTTCCATTATAAGTTGGGAAAAAGTAAATCAAATATTCGACTGTTAAGCTCAAATTGGACTCGTTAGCGATAAATTTTCTCTAATTTTATTGTTGCGACACTCTTGAAGATCAACTTTTGGGAGATTTTATTGTTTCTGTAAAAATACAATGTTTGTCACACAAAAACAGGACTCGTAAAGAGTTGACGAATTCTTGATTTTCTAAAATCACGTTTTTTGGTGTTTGAAAAATTGAATGTCTTGCACATAAAACAATAAAATAATTATACAGTTAAGTTATAATTTGTTTGGAATTTTTATTTACTTCTCCAGCTGCAAATCGTTGTTTTATCTTTTTGAAAAATTATCAAAGTTCAATCTTAAAACTTACAATTTAGACAAGAAAATAAAATACGCATCACACTCCTACCATGCTTATTATTTCATTTCATTGCTGATATGCCTTAATTATTAACTGCAAACTCATCATCTTATCTCATGTTTGGTATTTTCAGACTAAGAACAAAACTTTATGTCATTAAAAATGAATTATTTTTTATTCAATTTATTATTTATTATTTATTTGTTCAAAACCTAAATGTGTAACTTGAAAGAGTTGCAACTATTAACGTAATGCATGTGTTGCAACTCTGATTGTGTGACTGACGATTTTTTGTTTATTTTTTAAAAAAATTGTCGTAATTTTAAATAAGTTTATGACAATTTGTTTTTTAGCAATTATTTTTTTATTTTACAACATATCCTCAACTTTGAAAACCTCTTTTACTTTCAGTACCTAACAGACTTATGGAATAATCCTTCAATACTTTTGCTAGGTTAAGATTTTCTTTCTTTTTAACGAAAATTTCGGAAATGGCACAGAAGAATCATGGCAAAAATGGCATCAAGTCATTAGACTTCAATTAAAAGCTTTTCAAAATATTCTATATAAATCTCCACAATTTTAGATATAAATCAAGTTATTTTGTATCATAACCAGCGATAATATTTTTGTACAATAATTATTTTACGATCTGAATGTCCCATTGAAATGTTTAGATGCTTAAATAAACAAAACATTACTTTTATGCTTTGTTGCTATTTTGGATGTATTTTTTCCTAGAAGATTAAAAAACACAAGAACTGAATCAAAATTGAAAGTTTAAAATGCGAGCCAATACTTAGTAACAATGTAAATGGTTATGAATAATTGGTGTATTGATGTAAATGTACATTAAGCAATTTTCTTTTTATTAATGCTTACTTATTGCCTCGAATATAGTTTGCATAATTAGCACTTCTACTTTGCGCGCATCGCTACTCATTTTACAGAAAAATGTTAAAATTCTGCATAAAAATTATTGCAAATTAAAATATTGAAATTAATTGCATAACTTGCATCTTGCAAGCGATTCAGCGTTTCTGATAAAATTATGCTTACTTAATTGTAATACTTTTAATATGACTTATAAGTATAGAATGTTAAGTCAGTCAAAATAAATTAGATCACATATCTTCAGTACAGTGAATTTCATTATCTTAATAAGTTATAATGAAAAAGACACAAGTGTTTACACATACATTTATTAGACAATTCAACTTTACCTCATTTTTTACTCTTTTGACATGATGTCAGGTAAACTTCAGCAGTTATCATTATCTGAATCGGTCCCTGATGTACAATAAAAAAATATCTTGATCGTTATTTTTTAAAATCAGTGTTTCACAAACTTTTTTGGTCCACGGCACATTTTTTTATGTAAAACGTTTCGTGGCATACGGGAATGGTTTCGCGGCACACAAAATGATTTTCATGACCTTTTAGAAGTCTTAAATCATTAAAACATAAGGCCAATTTTTTTTAACTCATAGTTTGAGAACCACTGGTTTGAGTTATTAACCTGATTTTATTATACCTTTATCAAACCCTTTTCCGATTCATAATTGTTTTTTACTCCACTTAGGCTTATAAAATTCTTGGACCATTAAAAATTTGAATGTTGTTTTAAAATAAACTAAATTATGCACCGCAAAATATGTAAGATTCAACATATTCATTGTTAGGGCTGATAATTATACCTGTCTCTGCTCATTCAACTATAAGAAAGTGAAATTTTATACACTGCATCAAATGTGCAACTTAGTTTGTGAAAATTACCATATTTAATTTAGCATATCGCAAAGAAAACAACTAGGTATTTGCTGGGGTCATTCATTAATGATGACCAATAGATAAAAGAGGATAGAGGGCACAGAGTTGCATGTCTATAAGTATCGGCGAAAAAATTTTAAGTTGAATTATTAAGGGCCGTTCACTTATTACGTTCGCATTTTAGGGGGAGTGTGAGTTGTAACATATTATAACAAGGGGGGGGGGGGGGGTTAATAAAGTCGTTTTTTGCGTAACGTAATAAGTGAACGGCCTCTTACAATAAAGAGACGAAATAAGTCTGAAACTCCATTTTTGCGATAGATAACATTGGTGAACGATCCCTTCCCATGTAAAATACAAAGAATATATTCTATGCTGAAACAAGAAAATCCAAGGATAATTTTGCTGTATTATATGAAATGAATTATATGTATTATATGAAATGAAAATGAATTTATAATTTTTGTAAGTAATGTTATTAATTATCCCGAATAGAACAAGTCGGATAAGCTAGATGGAATCATACGCTAAGACGACTTAAGTGTAAATTTCTTGTCACACGAAAAATTCACACCGATACTCGGGTATTGGTCCTTTTTTCACTTGACAAAAATTCTTGAACTTAACTGATTGTTTGCTCAGCTGCTTTCAAAAGCTTAATATTTCAATTACATCAATTTCATAAACAAACGATATTTGAACCTGTAAAACAAATAAATAATGAATCTTCTGAATTTTCTGGAATTGGATGAATAATCGACAGAAACAATAAATAATTAAGGAAGCAGATTTAATTACAAATTTTATTCTTTTCTTATATACAAAATATTACACGTATTAAGCGTTTTTTTCTTCATTTAGAATGAATTTCGTAACATTCCAACTACATAGTAGTTATTTTTAGAATTCCTTCTGTGTTTCTCAGCACTTCCAAATCTCCATTGTACTTTGTAACTTGAAGATCTCCTCTAGACTTTATTCTCGTGTGTTTATACTGTTCAGTTTCGCGGACACAGACATAGTGCAGCGTTCTTGGGTGTTGATGAAGATGAGTTCTTATTTCAACTGTAGAAATATGGGAAATATTAAGAATTGAATTGTTGAGTTTGTGATCAAATGTATTAATACTATAATAAATAAACTTACTTCTGTTATTTGATCCAAAAGGTTTTGTACTTTCACATTCTATGCATTGATATTTTCCTATTCTATTATTTGCAAAACTGATATTCATTTTCTTAATTTCTTCTTCCGATTTTTCCTTTTCTTCTACGCTCTGATGATCGGATTTTAAGTGCTTAATGTAATCTTCAGGAATGATGAATTTATCAAAACATACTGTAAATTAAATTGGGCATTGATATTGCTTTAGGAATGTTATTTTTTGGTTTCAAATAAATCACAAATCACGTCATAAAAAACAATCAATATTGCGGAACAGAAATCAGTGCAATTTGAAACTTCTCAATAAGAACTTTATAGACGCCATTTGGAATAACGAATCGAAATATTAAAAGTTTGCAAAAAACATAACTTACATTCACAAATTAAACATTCCTTAATTTCTTTAATTTTATTAATTATCTTGTGTTCCTCAATCTTTTCATCTTTTGGATAAACGCTTGGACATTCAAGAATTTCATGTTTTCTAGTGTCTTGACTATGATAATGCACTTGATGATCATAGACACTTTGTTGTTCTGCAGCTCGATAAAAGCATAAGTTGCACTGATAAATGCAATTAAAGTGGGCATTTTTGTAGTGCTCAATAAGATCAATTGGATCTTTGGATATATTTAAGCAGTACGCACAGTTTAAAAAGCAGTCTTTAGTGGAACAATTTGAGTCCATATGAATGTTAAGATGATCTAAGAAATTTTCATAGCTGATTGTTGTATAAAAGCAGTTAATTCCCATACATTTAAACAGTGAGAACAAGGAATTCTTCAACATCATGAAGTTTAAAGTTTCTTTATCTTTAAATCCATGATTATTATTTTGACTAGCTATCCACTTATTTATTACAGTCATATCTGCTAATGACTTTAATTTTTCTGAATCTTTAATTACTGGAACTTCTGTGTTTGTGGTATTCTGTGGAATTATTCTAAAGTATTCCTTAGAATCTATGCTTAACTCTTGCTTAATATTACTCGGTGGAATATTCTTTGAGCAGTGAGGTTGTGGCTCTGATTTAATATTAGTAAAACTTATATTAAGTTTAGAATCAGGTGGTTCGACTGTTGTAGACGGATGAAAAATAGAAACAGGTTTTGTGAGAATTTCATCAACATCCATAACTTCAGTCTTTATAGGCATCATTTGAATATTTTCGTTAGTACTAATGTGCTGAATGCCATTAATTTCATGCAAAGGAATTTCTGTGTTTGGCACTAGTGTTGCCATTTTTTCACCATTTTGTTGTTCGGGAGTTGCATCAATTTTGAGCATGTTGGTACATTCACTTTCGTAGTCCTTGCCTTTTTGTGAATAAATTTGAGCACTATTTATTGGGTCCATATAATAATCGAGCACACATTTTCGGACATAATACCCATTAATTAATATATATTCATAATCATTGTCCTGAGAAGGAATATCCAAAACAGGGATTTCATCATTACAATCTAGAAGATTATAAGATTTGAGATGGACTGAATTCGAACCTTTAACTAAAGGTGGCGGATTTTTACTGAAATCTTCAATAAATTTCTTGGTCTCATCTCTAAATTTCTCTATCATTTCCGACAAAAATTTCGTATTCTCTTCTCTAATTTTTTGAATTTCTTGGTTTATAATGTCGTTCTTACTTTTGCTCTTACTTTTTCGTTCCTTGCTCTCATTTCTCGATTTATCACAATTTGATTGCGGAGATGACAATTTTTCCGAAAGTTCGCAACTTTTTGATGTTGAAGAAGAAGAACTTTCTTGCTTTGATGTTGAAGTTGATAACTTTTGTTTTGTTTCTGATGATGAAGATTTATCTAATGAATTATCTTTAGATTTGGAACTTGTCGAAGATTTTTGTTCCTTTTCAGAAGAAAATGTTTGAATTGAGTGCGTGCTTTCTGTACACTTGTGTTTGGATGATGATCTGTGTTTAGATGATGTTGAGCTATTTTCAGATTCCTTTATTTCAGATTTTGAAGCATTTTTATTTGAAGATTTGTCTCTTTTAGCAGACTTATGTTTTGAGGATGATGATTTGTGTTCGGATAAGCTTTTCTTTTCTGTTTTTGATGATTTCTCTGTTGATGAGCTAGATGAAGCTTTTTCTGAATTTTTATGCTTTGTTACAGTATGTGATTCATGAATTGGTTTGTCTTCTTTTGAAGAAATATGCTTAGACGTTGATAAACTCCTTTCTGAGGATTTCTTTCGCTTAGTTGGTGATGACGATCGATCCGAAGATTTTCGTTTTGAAGAAGAACTTTTCTTTGATCCACTGCTCTTGTCATTTTCATTAAATAAAATTTCCCTTTTCTCTCCGTTAAACATTATTATTATTTTCCGTTGTTTTTGAACATTCTATATAAAAAAACACAAGAGGTAAGAGTAAGATGACAATAAAATTGTTAGTAAATAAAAAGAAAAACGAAAATTTCACTAAATATGTGCGATTCTATAATTAAAATAGCTTGTAAACACAAGATCAGACAAAAAAAAATCATTTTTTTTTCTCTACTTCAAAAAATTCGTCGAGTTAATATCAAGGCGAAATTTTATAAATTTTGCATCAAGCTATAAATCACTTCAATTCACATAAACAAAACTTTACTGCCAGATAGAAAAAACAGTCACGTAAATGTGTTCCATACTACTAGATATACTTATTATTTATCCAATATAATCATTAGGAATCGCTAACGCTATTGCATTAAAAATGAATTATTTCACTCAATGGCAGCGCAAAAAAATTTCCTCAACAGAATCGATGACATACATTGTATACTGTTGCTTTTCAAGTTCACAATCTAATGTGAGTTCATTAGCTTGTTGGTTTTTTTTAGAAATAAAATTAAGAAGAACAGTATTTTGCATTTTGTCCAAAAGATATTAATTTTAATTTATTCAGATTCATTTTTGAGACTTAACGACTAAGATCGTTTGTATTAGCTATGATATGATTTTTTTATTCAAATTTATATGTTTATTACAAATGGCATCTAACATTCAAAATTAACTAGGAAGTATCTGCAGCTATTTGACACTTAATGTACATGATAACGTTTTAACCAGTTTTGTCCAAACTGTGTGCCGCGGCACACTAGTGTGCCATAGAATTTTTTTCATATGATGCGAGCCGCATTATGTGTGCGACTTTGTTAATGGCTTACCCCTAAGGTGTGCCGTGGCTCAAAAAAGTTTGAACAACACTGTTTTAAAAAGACGGAAGACACCATCAAGTGATTTTTTTTTGTATCAAATCATTCAGTCAAAATCAACTAAAAGGTCTTGATTAGATGTCAACTTAATATCAATTTGACTAGTCTACAATTCAAACTAGCATTGCAATCTTTCAAAAACAAGTTCAGCACAGACAGTTTATCTTTCCATCCGCGATCGAAAAATCTTCTTGGTTGCACAAAAAGTCGTTTAATTTAAATAATTACCAAATCATCATTCTCCATACTACCGAAGGTATCACAAACCCAATTTTGTAATCAATTTCACTTAATTTGTCCTTTTTAAAAATTTAATTGTCCGAGAAAATCACTTCACTCTCTTATCATCACAAAGAACAAATTGAAAATGTCAAGGATTAATTTTTTTAACTGATTCTTAAGTCACTCCAAGAATTTAATAAGATGTTCACTTTAATCACAATCTAGATTCATCTTAAGTCCAAATTCTTAAAAGTTTATTTTATTAAAATTCTATTATTTTTTAAAAAATAAGTGCACGATCAACGATCAATGCTGCATGGTCGAATGCCAAGAAGAAACTAACGCCAATTCTCTTTGGTACTGAATTTATACATGCACACACACATGTGCCTTGTTAGGAAAAAAATGCTACAATGAGAGTGAAAAAGGAGAAACTTAAAGAAAATCAAGTTAAATTCTCATAAATTCGTTCCTTTGAAGCTCAGTTTTGCGAACGATTTATTTTCATTGTGGACATAAAAAACACGATTAAACACGAAAGATTTTCACGGATTTTGTACAATTTTATGTTCAAAACTTCACATTTTGCTGTTAATTTTTGCTGAATAATGAAAATAAAAATTAATTTTTATTCAATTTCGATTTTCGTTCCAATTTTATGCAATCAATACTGCATTAGTCCTCTCTCACAAATTCTTATCATTTTAGGTCTGATTAACTTTGAAAGTTTAAAATTTAATCACGTTGATCTTTTTCAAAAAATTTCTTTGAGAGACATTTTGGGAAAATTGGAGACACTTTAAGATTGTCGTAAAATTAGAAGAAAAAGGTTCAAAAAGGCATAAACAATGGTCGTAAATGTCATGGCATTTTAAATGCTCATAAGAAGTTTCGCATGATGTTTTTGTGTGATGGAAAAAAAATAATTATATTCACACCGTTTTCACGTGTGAATCTATTGGTTTTGTTCAGATTGAAAAATCAGTTTTTCGCATTTTGTGAGAAAACAAAGCAAAATTGGTTATAAAAGGTCACAGAAGAAAAGTGTGTGCCTGAAATTTTCAAAAAACAGATTTCAAATAGGTTGTGGCATTGCTGAGAAAATCGCAAAATGCGCTTTCTGTAAGCAATCAAGCAAGCAAGCAAGTTAATCAGCAAGAAATCTCAATAACGAGACATCATAGAGACTTCTAGTTTTTTACATTTGATCCGTGCTGCTCTATAGAAGAGCTGTATTGTTTTTGGGCAAGGTTGGAACAGCCGTTGCTTCAGAAAAAGCAAAAAACTTTCCTTTCTTACGAATTTTTCAAATTAAAAGTTCACTGTGATTTTTTTTTTTATTTTAAATTAAACTTTGGATGAAAAAAAATTTTTTGAGCAAAGAACCAAGTAGGAAATACATTTCCAATTTTGGACTAGGGGCGACCCTAGTCAAAATCAATTTTGTCACTTTTTTCTTCGGGGGTTTATCCAAATGGATTGAAACTTTGCATAAATATTTTAGTGCTTAAAAACAATACAAATAAAACATCCAAAAATTTTTTTGAGCAAAGAATCAAGAAGGAAAAACATTTTCAATTTTGGACTAGGGGCGACCCTAGTCAAAATCAATTTTGTCACTTTTTTCTTCGAGGGTTTATCCAAATGGATTGAAACTTTGCATAAATATTCTAATGCATTTAACAAATACAAATAAAACATCCTAAAATTTTTTTGGGCAATGAACCAAGAAGGAAATACATTTTCAATTATGGACTAGGGGCGATCTTAGTCAAAATCAATTTTGTCACTTTTTTCTTCGAAGGTTTATCCAATTACAGTGAAACTTTGTATGAGTATACTAATATTTATACAAAACAGTTTTAAATATCTAAAGCAAGAAATGTATTCTATATGTCGTCAGACCCAAATTTTATAAATTTGGTTGTACATTCAAAAACAACGTGAGTTAAAATTTTGTCCAAAAAATGATTTTTATTAATTCAGAAATGTGTGACCTGAAAATTAGAATGCTCATACAAAGTTTTACTGTATTTGAATTTATCCTCGAAGAAAAAAGTGAAAAACTAGATTTTGACTGGACCTGTCCCAAATTCATAATTGAAAATGTATTTCCTACTTGTTTCTTTGCTCAAAAAAATTTTAAGGATGTTTTATTATATTCACACCGTTTTCACGTGTGAATCTATTGGTTTTGTTCAGATTGAAAAATCAGTTTTTCGCATTTTGTGAGAAAACAAAGCAAAATTGGTTATAAAAAGGCAAGAAGAAAAGTTTGTGCCTGAAATTTTACATCATTTTCAAAAAACAGATTTCAAATTGGTTGTGGCATTGCTGAGAAAATCGCAAAATACGCTTTCTGTAAGCAAACAAGCAAGCAAGCAAGCAAGTTAATCAGCAAGAAATCTCAATAACGAGACATCGTAGAGACTTCTAGTTTTTTACATTTGATCCGTGCTGCTCTATAGAAGAGCTGTATTGTTTTTGGGCAAGGTAGGAACAGCCGTTGCTTCAGAAATGGCAAAAAACTTTCCTTTCTTACGAATTTTTTAAAACAAAAGTTGACTGTGATTTTTATAAAATTCAACCTTGGATGAAAATTTTTTTTAAAAAACTTTTAAAGAATATTTGGCATATTCGTCAAGCTTTATACCTTCAAACTTATGCTGAGCGTAGCTCAGCTGACTCGATAGCTTTATATCTTCAAACTTATGCTGAGCGTGGCTCAGCTTACGCGATAGCTTTATAACTTCAAACTTATGCTGAGCGTAGCTCAGCTTACGCGATAGCTTTATAACTTCAAACTTATGCTGAGCGAAGCTCAGCTGCCTCTCTAGCTTCATATCTTCAAACTTATGCTAAGCGTAGCTCAGCTTACGCGATAGCTTTATAACTTCAAACTTATGCTGAGCGTAGCTCAGCTGCCTCTCTAGCTTCATATCTTCAAACTTATGCTGAGCGTAGCTCAGCTTACGCGATAGCTTTATAACTTCAAACTTATGCTGAGCGAAGCTTAGTTGACTTATCAAGCTTCATACCTCCATACTACTGATGGGCAAATCTTGGTCTATCCATAAGACTTATGATAGTACGGTGTGAATATAATCCGCATTGGGTTTCTACCCGATACACTAGTTTGTATTTGTTTTAAGCACCAAAATATTTATGCAAAGTTTCAATCTATTTGGATAAACCCTCGAAGAAAAAAGTGACAAAATTGATTTTGAATAGGGTCGCCCCTAGTCCAAAATTGAAAATGTATTTCCTACTTGGTTCTTTGCTCAAAAAAATTTTTGGATGTTTTATTTGTATTTTTTTTAAGCACTAAAATATTTATGCAAAGTTTCAATCTATTTGGATAAACCCTCGAAGAAAAAAGTGACAAAATTGATTTTGAATAGGGTCGCCCCTAGTCCAAAATTGAAAATGTATTTCCTACTTGGTTCTTTGCTCAAAAAAATTTTTGGATGTTTTATTTGTATTTGTTTTAAGCACTAAAATATTTATGCAAAGTTTCAATCTATTTGGATAAACCATCGAAGAAAAAAGTGACAAAATTGATTTTGACTAGGGTCGCCCCTAGTCCAAAATTGAAAATGTATTTCCTACTTGGTTCTTTGCTCAAAAAATTTTTTGGATGTTTTATTTTTATTTGTTTTAAGCACTAAAATATTTATGCAAAGTTTCAATCTATTTGGATAAACCCTCGAAGAAAAAAGTGACAAAATTGATTTTGAATAGGGTCGCCCCTAGTCCATAATTGAAAATGTATTTCCTTCTTGGTTCATTGCCCAAAAAAATTTTAGGATGTTTTATTTGTATTTGTTTTAAGCACTAAAATATTTATGCAAAGTTTCAATCTATTTGGATAAACCCTCGAAGAAAAAAGTGACAAAATTGATTTTGAATAGGGTCGCCCCTAGTCCAAAATTGAAAATGTATTTCCTACTTGGTTCTTTGCTCAAAAAATTTTTTGGATGTTTTATTTGTATTTGTTTTAAGCACTAAAATATTTATGCAAAGTTTCAATCCATTTGGATAAACCCTCGAAGAAAAAAGTGACAAAATTGATTTTGACTAGGGTCGCCCCTAGTCCAAAATTGAAAATGTATTTCCTACTTGGTTCTTTGCTCAGAAAAATTTTTGGATGTTTTATTTGTATTTGTTTTAAGCACTAAAATATTTATGCAAAGTTTCAATCTATTTGGATAAACCCTCGAAGAAAAAAGTGACAAAATTGATTTTGAATAGGGTCGCCCCTAGTCCAAAATTGAAAATGTATTTCCTACTTGGTTCTTTGCTCAAAAAAATTTTTGGATGTTTTATTTGTATTTGTTTTAAGCACTAAAATATTTATGCAAAGTTTCAATCTATTTGGATAAACCCTCGAAGAAAAAAGTGACAAAATTGATTTTGACTAGGGTCGCCCCTAGTCCAAAATTGAAAATGTATTTCCTACTTGGTTCTTTGCTCAAAAAAATTTTTGGATGTTTTATTTGTATTTGTTTTAAGCATTAAAATATTTATGCAAAGTTTCAATCTATTTGGATAAACCCTCGAAGAAAAAAGTGACAAAATTGATTTTGAATAGGGTCGCCCCTAGTCCAAAATTGAAAATGTATTTCCTACTTGGTTCTTTGCTCAAAAAAATTTTTGGATGTTTTATTTGTATTTGTTTTAAGCACTAAAATATTTATGCAAAGTTTCAATCTATTTGGATAAACCCTCGAAGAAAAAAGTGACAAAATTGATTTTGAATAGGGTCGCCCCTAGTCCAAAATTGAAAATGTATTTCCTACTTGGTTCTTTGCTCAAAAAAATTTTTGGATGTTTTATTTGTATTTGTTTTAAGCACTAAAATATTTATGCAAAGTTTCAATCTATTTGGATAAACCCTCGAAGAAAAAAGTGACAAAATTGATTTTGAATAGGGTCGCCCCTAGTCCAAAATTGAAAATGTATTTCCTACTTGGTTCTTTGCTCAAAAAAATTTTTGGATGTTTTATTTGTATTGTTTTAAGCACTAAAATATTTATGCAAAGTTTCAAAATTGATTTTGAATAGGGTCGCCCCTAGTCCAAAATTGAAAATGTATTTCCTACTTGGTTCTTTGCTCAAAAAAATTTTTGGATGTTTTATTTGTATTTGTTTTAAGCACTAAAATATTTATGCAAAGTTTCAATCTATTTGGATAAACCCTCGAAGAAAAAAGTGACAAAATTGATTTTGACTAGGGTCGCCCCTAGTCCAAAATTGAAAATGTATTTCCTACTTGGTTCTTTGCTCAAAAAAATTTTTGGATGTTTTATTTGTATTTGTTTTAAGCATTAAAATATTTATGCAAAGTTTCAATCTATTTGGATAAACCCTCGAAGAAAAAAGTGACAAAATTGATTTTGAATAGGGTCGCCCCTAGTCCAAAATTGAAAATGTATTTCCTACTTGGTTCTTTGCTCAAAAAAATTTTTGGATGTTTTATTTGTATTTGTTTTAAGCACTAAAATATTTATGCAAAGTTTCAATCTATTTGGATAAACCCTCGAAGAAAAAAGTGACAAAATTGATTTTGAATAGGGTCGCCCCTAGTCCAAAATTGAAAATGTATTTCCTACTTGGTTCTTTGCTCAAAAAAATTTTTGGATGTTTTATTTGTATTTGTTTTAAGCACTAAAATATTTATGCAAAGTTTCAATCTATTTGGATAAACCCTCGAAGAAAAAAGTGACAAAATTGATTTTGAATAGGGTCGCCCCTAGTCCAAAATTGAAAATGTATTTCCTACTTGGTTCTTTGCTCAAAAAAATTTTTGGATGTTTTATTTGTATTTGTTTTAAGCACTAAAGTATTTATGCAAAGTTTCAATCTATTTGGATAAACCCTCGAAGAAAAAAGTGACAAAATTGATTTTGAATAGGGTCGCCCCTAGTCCAAAATTGAAAATGTATTTCCTACTTGGTTCTTTGCTCAAAAAAATTTTTGGATGTTTTATTTGTATTGTTTTAAGCATTAAAATATTTGTGCAAAGTTTCAATCTATTTGGATAAACCCTCGAAGAAAAAAGTGACAAAATTGATTTTGAATAGGGTCGCCCCTAGTCCAAAATTGAAAATGTATTTCCTACTTGGTTCTTTGCTCAAAAAAATTTTTGGATGTTTTATTTGTATTTTTTTTAAGCACTAAAATATTTATGCAAAGTTTCAATCTATTTGGATAAACCCTCGAAGAAAAAAGTGACAAAATTGATTTTGACTAGGGTCGCCCCTAGTCAAAAATTGAAAATGTATTTCCTACTTGGTTCTTTGCTCAAAAAAATTTTTGGATGTTTTATTTGTATTTGTTTTAAGCACTAAAATATTTATGCAAAGTTTCAATCTATTTGGATAAACCCTCGAAGAAAAAAGTGACAAAATTGATTTTGACAAGGGTCGCCCCTAGTCCAAAATTGAAAATGTATTTCCTACTTGGTTCTTTGCTCAAAAAAATTTTTGGATGTTTTATTTGTATTTGTTTTAAGCACTAAAATATTTATGCAAAGTTTCAATCTATTTGGATAAACCCTCGAAGAAAAAAGTGACAAAATTGATTTTGAATAGGGTCGCCCCTAGTCCAAAATTGAAAATGTATTTCCTCCTTGGTTCTTTGCTCAAAAAAATTTTAGGATGTTTTATTTGTATTTGTGTTAAGCACTAGAATATTTATGCAAAGTTTCAATCTATTTGGATAAACCCTCGAAGAAAAAAGTGACAAAATTGATTTTGAATAGGGTCGCCCCTAGTCCAAAATTGAAAAATTATTTTCTACGGTGTACTTTTGTCAAAAAATTTTTTTTGATGTTTTATTTGAATTGACATAATTCTGACATAAATCACATATCAATATTACTTTTTGTAATGCATAGCTTAAAAAAAATCGAAATCTAAAATTTCGACTACCCCATCTGAATTCTGTTCATACTCTTCACTGTGGAAACCAAAAAACAAAATCTTTATCTTAAAACTTTTGACAAAATAACGACATAATTCAGGATTAATTACTTTTTAATAATATTTTAACATTTACGAGAAAATGTGGTTCAAATAATGTGAAGTATGGCCGAGATTTGGACCAAAATCAGCTATACTGGTTCATAGTGTTACCGTACTTCACGCCCACCCTTCAAACTAATGCTGAGCAAATCTTGGTCTATCCATAAGACTTTTGATGGTACGGTGTGAATATATCCGCATTGGGTTTCTACCCGATACACTAGTTTGAGTTTGCATTCAATTGAAAACTAAAGAAAACTTTCCATTGAGTAAAGACTTGTCTTTGCTTGCTCATATTTGTCAAGTTATTTTGGAAGTTTTTAAAAAGGTTGTTCATGAATGATGTCTGACTTTTAAGAGGGACTTGATAGATATCATTTATGAACAAACCTTGAACCTTTAATTAAAGATCTATTTATATGTAGAAAAATAAACAATCCAAAATAGCAATTTTGATGCTCTTTTAGATTTTTCGGTAAATTTTGTGAAGTATTTAACACCTAGATGCAAGATTAAAAATTGAACATTTATTTTGAGTCATAAACAATTGCTTACCCATTTTATTATCTTTTATGAATTTATGCAGCACGTTCTTCTTTTAAAAATCTAGTTTCTTAAAGGATCTTTTTATGGTTATTGTAAGCAAGCGAACCATATGCGTGCAAACATTTCCCAAAAATTAGCATATTCTTCACCAAAACAAATATTACATAACACTCAGTTGGAGATCTTCTAGCTTTACAGAAATTGAGTTGATGGAAAGGACTCAACAGATTGACTCATATTGCTAAGTTTTTGCAGAAAATAGGATTTTTTTTAAAATCTTTAAAAATAAGGAAGTGCAAATATTTCTTAACAACTTTTCAATAAACTCATGCAGTTTCCCAAAATCTTGAAGATCACATTTTATCTCCACATTGTCATATGTTCTCAAGCTGAACCGTTTGCACATTTATGACACAAATATTTAACCTTTAAACAAAGCTATAGTTCCAATTTTACTTTATTAGTATGTAAACTCAAAGAATCAATAAAAATAGCATAAGCATAAGACATAAAGCATGTTAATCTTGGACTAAATTAGGATTTGATATGACAATTTTCTTCAGATGATCAAAAATCCCTAAATGAAAGTTGCAGACCGGACAGAAAAGATTTTCGTATTTAGGAGTTGGAAGGTAGCAAGGAGAGAAACACAAGGGCCAACAAGTCATGAGAAATGATGACACAACTGAAGAATCTGATACATGCTGACGCTGAGTTCTGACTGTTGGTCTTTTGAATGCATTACATCGAGGACAATTAATTTTTTCATCACCAACAGGTCTCCAACGTTCAATTGATGTCTTATAGAACTTTTTTGAAAGTTTTTTGTCTTTGAGTAATTTTTGTCTTTCGTCACTTTCTTCTGGATATCGTTTCATTTTAGTCCGAGAATTCTCGGGTGTCATTTTCTGTCGATCTTTTTTGCTCGTGTTCGGTTTCTCGTGAGATATTTCTCTCCTTTCTTGTGAATGCTTATTCGTACTATCTTTAGTTTCATCCACAAAACTCTCATATGACCCAGAACCATTTGAAAGTCGAGTGCTATTGTGCTTGTAGAAATTCGAATGATATTCTTGCTGACTTCCTAATTAATTGCAATGAAATAAAGTTAAGTCATGATTTAAACTGCTTGCTATACATAAATTGAGCAATTATTGTTGTTGATTAAGAAACCTAGCAAATTTTAAAAATTACCAGAAGCCATTCCCAACTGATTCTGATTCTGATTCTCCGTCTGAACACTTTTGTCAATTAGCTTCTTCAAACCTTCCTCGTTCACACCAAATGATGATTCAGTCTCCTTATGTTTGATACTTTGTTTTGACTTTCTCGTAAATGGATGATCAAATTTCATATGCTCAATTAATTCAACTGGATTATTTTGTGAGTATGTTAATTCTTTCTGACAAATGAGACATTTAACAACTAAAACCATAACTGCAATTCATTTTAATAGATTTAATATTATTAATTTCAAAACAAAAGATTTTTAAGTTGACAAATTAGCAAAGTTGATTATGATTATAAATTTTCAAAAACATTTTTAAGTAAGGTACTAAAATATTTCACATTCTTTGCTGGATCATATTCCTTTCTAGGCTTCCTGAATTTCCTTACATCAAGATTAAGCATTCCACCTATGACTTCTTGTGCAAAGTTCAATGGAAATGATTCTTGATCCTCAATCACATGAGCCATACCTGAGTTCCCAAAGTCTATCCAAAAATAAGGCATAGCTCTTGGAATTGATGATCGAATATTCTTATCACCTTTTATGTCGATTAATTTCTTGTTCATTGTCAATTTCTCAGATTCTTGAATAGCTTTTTTGAAGTAAAATTGAATCAATTCAAAATCTTTACTTGATATCATTTGTACTTCCATGTGAGGTCTTCTATGCAAATATTTAACAGTTTCAAAAAATACTACATCTTCCTTTTTGTCGAGAAAGAATCTAGTAAGTGCCTTTTTGTAGTTCCTAAATTCTTCCCAAACTTCTTCATCGATCATGGTCGTGCATGCTGTATGTTGAATAGGTGAAATAATTAAGTGATGATTGACTAACCGCTCATGATATGGAATGGCTACATAAATATGTTTTCCAACATGAACAATTAGGTCTTTGTTCATCTTAGGAGAATCAAAGCATTTGTAACAAGATTCCAATACTTTTTCGAGCCTTTTTGCTTCCCTAATAGCTTCATCTCGTTCATCAGATTTTGGTTGCTTATCTTTGCGTATTGTATCTGAAAATATATCTGCCATATCCATTTGCTGTAAATCTTTAACTTTACTGATGGCTTTTGCGAATTCTAGATCTTGATCCCTGCCATCTGAATATTTCTCACGTTCGAACAGTGTCTTAATGTCATATTTATCATCATCAGGATAGTATCGAGTCCTTTCACCTCCTTCATGAGTTTCAACTCGTTTCTTCTTCTGCTTTTTATCTGAATGACGTGAATCTCTAACATCACTTTGCTTTATCGGTCGATTCATTCCAGAAGCTGTTGGTAATGAAAGTACAACTTTATTATCATCTTCAGTTTGACGTGGTCTACTTCCTTTTGGATTATTTTTCCGATACTCTTTTGCCTTTTCAAGTTTTTCTTTTAATTCTGTGGCTAGTTTCGTCTTTCCCATCATTTCAGCCTTTAACATTTTAGCACCAATACTATTCATTTGTTCGTCCGTTAAGAAATCTGATGGAGTAAGTAATTGATTTACTTCAATTTCGACAGGCTTGTCAGGTTTTAATTGAATTGGTGGTGATGGTGATCGAGATGGGGATCTAGATATTTTCCTAGCATCTGGTTGTTGACTTTTCTTCCAGTTTTGCTTGACAGAGGGTTGCATATTTCTAGAGCTTCTTGAATAATAGTCATCATCATTATCTTTTGGTCTTTGAAAGGATGGCAGACCACCTTCGCCGGTTTTGAAATATGGATTTAACTCTCTGCTACTTGTGGCTGGATCGTAAGTATCACATTTCTGCTTTTCTGGTGCTCCTTTTTTATCTGCCTTTTCCCGAGTAAATGTAGGAATGAAGAAATTATCTGCTGACATCCAGTCATCACGTTTCGATGGCATTTCAGGAGATTTTTTCTTTTCATCTACAGTTTTAACAACCCATTCTTCTTCACTCTCAGATTCACTTGAACTAGAATGCTTTTTACTTTTCTTGTGCTTGGATTTTTTAGATTTTTTCTTATGTTTTTTATTCCGTTTGATTCTCTCTTCCTCTTCAGAGGAATCACTTGAATATTCACGTTTCTTAGATTTGCCCATAGTGATACGGTTGATTAATAAATGATAAGGATAGTCAAGTGATTAATTTATATGAAATAATAGGTATTTATTTGATTCTCATTCACAAACTTCAACATGCTTCAACAAACCGAAATTTTGATCTCAATTTTTGTAAACAATCTGATGCTTTATGCCCCTTTTAAGCAAGTCATTTGAATCTGTTCTGCCTGTTATGCTACCATTTAGCTACTTCTGAATTTTTCAGTTATTTTACTATCTGTTCATGATTTAAGGTGATTTATTGCATATTTTATTGAAGTTTTATGGTTTAATAAAGATCCAGTGGACACGTCATGCATAGTTAAGGCAGTAATCTTTAAATTTATAGTTACTGGATCTTCCCGCAATTTAATTTTTCAAATATCTGAGAACCACTCAAATGCCTTTATTATTATCACACAATTCATACATTCGTAAGCCTTAGTATTCATAAAGATGTTGTTGAAGAAAGTAGTTGGTACGAGCTTAAAAACAGTGAATTTAATGAATCCAGTGAGATACAAATTTGCCCATAAACTTGTGGAAAATGTAGAAAATGAAAAACAGGAAGTGTCTTTAGACTCTGAAAATTGTATATTAGTTAATGAAAATGATGTATCGATTGGACAGACATCAAAAAGAGATTGTCATAAATTAGATGATCAACAGAATATTAAGCTTCATAGAGCATTTAGTGTCTTCCTGTTTAATAGACAGGGAGAAATGCTTATGCAAAAACGTTCAAGTCATAAGGTATTTATAGTTAAAATAATTAATCAGCAATCCGCAAACCCACAAACCTAGTAAAGAAAAAGTGATGAATAAACATCCGAATCCGACATTGAAACTGGTTTTTGGAGGGCTTGATTTACATTTCATTTATATTATATCACAAAAAATTCCTTCATTCAACGGTATTTAATGTATGTTTGTGTACCGTCTGTCTCACATGATTGCAGATAACATTTCCTAATTGCTACACAAATGCGTGCTGCTCACATCCATTATATGACTTGGAAAATGAAAGGGAAGAACTCAATGCAGTGGGTATTAAGAGAGCAGCACAAAGGCGGCTTAATTATGAGCTAGGAATTCCAACTAGTCAGGTGAGTACCAAATACACAAGGGAATGGAATGTTGAAGAAGAAAACACATCAAAAAAAAACTTTCATTTTTCTTCATACGTCACCCATACGCAGTCAGTCAGTGCTGATCAAGAGAGGAAAAATAAGCAGTTATGAGCTGTTTACATTGTTTTTTTTCGGTTTTTAATTAAACTTTTCTTTTTCTGAGCATTTTCAAGCACTAAAAATATGTGAATGATTACAATAAGTAAACCGTTATATCCAATATGTACAGTGATGAGCTTTAAACAATCGAATTATGATTCGCTGGATGTTTATTGAAAGATCCAGTTGTTATTTTCAAAGTCGCTCTAAATGCTTATCTGATGACTTTTTGGTCAGGAATGAAAACAATGTGTGCTTATTTTATTTATCACAGCTGCTTATCGCTTATTTTATGAGTCTGTTTTAATTATTTTCTCCATAAATCTTTATCAAACAGGTTCGACCAGAGAATTTTCATTACTTGACAAGAATTCATTATTTGGATCGAGGTGATGGAGTTTATGGCGAGCATGAAATTGACTATATCCTCTTCCTACAAAAAGATGTGGACATTAAGCCAAATCCAGGTGAAGTCAGCGAGATTTGTTGGATTAAACGTGATCAAATGGAGGAACAAATATCGACACTAGACGGTCCACTTACTCCTTGGTTCCGATTAATTTATCAGTCTGGACAGCTCGGGCTTTGGTGGAAGAATCTTCATCGTTTGAAAAAATTTGAGGATTATAATACGATTCATAAGCTTAATTAAGTGAATTAGACTAAAAGTCGCCGTTCTTCATATACTTAATAACGAAGTTGCAATAATTTATCTAGTTAAAAGGAAGAACCTTAATTTATCGACAGGAACACTAAAATATTCTTTAAGAATTTATTATTAGATGTTTAATTGTGTTTTATACCGAAAAATTGTTATTTGTGGATGTAGGATATAGTTTTTAGTGCTTTAATCAGTTGAGTCTCAAATGTGAAATGTAGTGGACATATTGACAATAATACTCTAAAATCATAGAGATTCTTATAAATTACCTTCTTTTATAAAAATGATTGCTAGTCAGCACAAAACTGATAGGCAGATATACTTAGCAGAGTCAATAAAGAAATAATATACATCAACTAATATGCCTTATTTGCTGTTTATTTATAATCGGTTGAGAGAAACTCAATTTACGTCAATACAGATCAAATATTTTCATCCAATTTGCAGACTTTTCACAAAACAAATCAAGCTTTTAAAACATATCCAACACGTGGATCATGCCTAAAAAACCAGTTTATGAAGTCATCAGAATTCCAAATTAAAAGTCATTAAAGTTTACATCCTGTAAATTGTGACAATCAATAAGATTCAAATGTCCGATGAAGGCTTGTCTAAGCAAACAATCCAATGACTATAAAAAGTATTCACTTAAAGTGTGAATTGACACAACAATCAAGGTGATTGAAACTGCCAAAGATTTTGGTTACTTCCGTTGCATTTATTCCTATCACATGTCATCAACTTGATTTCCTGAACATTTGGTATTTTCCAACCATGACATTATGTGCAAAAAATTTCACCTTGCTTAATATTTTGGACAAAGAAGCTACCGCAAAAAATGCAATTTCATCACCAAATCTGGCTTTATCTATATTGTTAAAAAATCGTCTCGATATGTCAGTCAAGGACAAATCAGTTAATGTGACGTAAAAATGCGATTTCCAAATGTGCTTAATTGTTTATTTTACTGCCAATTATTTGATTTCTGCAACTTCAAGGTTGGATGGATATCCATTGTAATTACAATTAAATCTGAATCAGGAAATTTAATTATTTGTTTCAAGCACAAATTAAGAGTTTTATTGCCTTGCAGTTAATTTAAAGTTGATTTCTAGTCTGTTAGACTGAAGCTGTTCCCGCGAAGAAGAAATGAGGTCTAAAATGTCAATGTTCATTTAAATGATAATGGAAGGTATCGTCACATGCTTAACTTTTCAAAGATGAGTTGCTTTGAAGGTTGTAACATATTAAGATCATCGAATTTTTATTGTACAGCTTTAAGTGATGTAGTTTTTGCATATTTGAAGCATGTCACATTTTTTGAAGTCATTAATTTTATCAACGGTTTTTTGAAATTTAAATAGTAACGGATTTTGGAAATTCGAATTTTTTATAAAGTCAGTAATATAAAGTTCATTTAATTCCAGTTCATTAATTCAAAGTTTAAGAAACCGTTATTCTTTAAAAAATTTAAAATTCCAAATGCTGAGTCAATGAAATGACAAATAAGAATGAAATTTCTGTAGATGAAAAGTTTATCAACGATCTTGGATATGGAAATAAATATTAATAAAATTTGATTGATTATTTACATTAATGGCTTTTTTAGCAGGTGGTCGATATGAAATAAAAAGCTTCAACTCTTTTTGACTCGATCAAGCGTTATAAAAGTTACTAATTTTAAACGGTTTGGATATAAAGCAGTCAAAATATCAATCCAATCAGACTTCTGTGGTTGCTGCTGATTTTAAATGACGCATCGTCTCAATTGAATCGTATTTCAACAAATATTTGAGAAATTTGCATTCAATCTACATAAATTTACATACCCTTAAAAATTATGGAACCTCTTTCATAATGGTCTGCTGTAATTTTTAAGTTTTTGATGTAAATCAATTTTTTGCAATCAGACTAGGCAAGCTAATTGTGAGCCATAGGGGTGGGGGGGTATGTCAAGAAGTATGTAACGTTCTAACTGTCGTCTGTCTTTAAAAAAAATATCAAAATAAAATAAATTATGAACGTTCGGGGGGGGGGGGGGGGGGGGGGGGGTTGTGAGTTGTAACATATTGTAACAAGGGGGGGGAGGGGGAGTTGAAAAAAAGTCGTTTTTTTTTGCGTAACGTAATAAGTGAACCTAATATTAAGAAGAGTTTCAATGTACAAAATACCTTAAAGAAATCTCTTCGGTCATAAAAATAATTTCCGTTATGTAACGTCTTCCTAAAATTTGAATTTGAATTAAATCATTATCAACAACAAAAATCTCAACAAAATAATTTGATCATCTCAGTATGTTTACATAAAAAAAGTGTTTGAAGCAGAAAGTAGATAGAAATTCAATTAAAAATAGTGAATCAATGCATAATCTCATCAAAATCAGTTCATCATGTATCATTTCCTGCTGTTCCTTTATATTTCGGATGATTAAGATAAGTATAATTGATTGTATACATTCCAAAACATCTCTTGAATTTGTGTCTCATTCGAGCATATTTGTTTCTTTTCATCCTGTTCTAGTGTACTTTTCAAGGTACTCACCACTAAAGCATATTATACCTTGAGTGAAGATAATTTCGGAACTAAACTAGCCATTTACTCTCACAACATGTGGTCTGTTGGATAGATAACTTCTGAATAATTTCAACGCATTTCCTCTAATGCCACAGTTTTCTAAGGTAAGCAGTAATTCATTTATATCCACAATGCCGAATGCCTTTTGTAGATCCATAAAAACCCTTTTGTATTTCACTGATCATCTCTAAAGCTGCCGTTTCCGTACTCGATTTCTTCCCGTATCCCAATTGACGTTTATAAATTCTTAAGATAATCGTCTATGAAGCTAATAAGTCTCTTGTGGAGTATTTTTTCGAATATTTTATTGAAAGTAGTGAGAACCGAAATTGGTCTGTAATCCTTGACATTTGTTTTGTCGCCAGTTTTATTGATCGGTGTCACTATTGCTAGTTTGAATATTTCTGGATACACAGCCATCTTAATTATTCTATTCACGAGGTGGACCATACATTTATCTAATTCGTTTGCTTTTGTCTTAACGTGATCAGTTCTTATTTCGTCGATTCCTGGTGATGATTTTGATAACGCCATAATTTCATCCAGGGGCGTGGCCAGAAAATTTTTAAGGGGGGGCCCATTTTCGAAAATTAAAAAACTGTTATTTTGTATCCTTAAATCTATATTCATTCTTCATAAGTTTAAATATTTAATTCATTATTCATACATTAAATTTAATTTTTCGTGCTGATTTTGACATTTCTTTCATCACTTCCTCTACATTAACTGGTTCTTCCCTATAAATACTTAATAAAACAATTATCAGATTTTCTTAGGGGGGCCCGGGCCCCTATGCCCCCCCCCCCTGGCTACGCCCCTGATTACATCCATCACTTCAGTCTCTGGTGTTTCTTCCAAATGCATTGATTTCGTTTCAGACTTTTCAGTAGCAGGTTGTTCATTTGTCTTTAACTTCATTTTAAGTTCTGACACGGAATCGATGAAATTTTTGTTGAACATCTCAGACATTAGTTTTGGATCATATATGATCCCGTTCTGTAATCTCATTGCTTCCTTTACTCCTACCCAGAAAGTCATTAAGGGCCGTTTTCACTAAAGTAGATAATCCTCGTTTTCGGATCATCCACCCCAATTTTTGGGATTATCCTGGGATAATCTTCGGATAATGGTTTTCACTAAAAAAGATTGAGGATAATCCTGGATTATCTTCGGATCGGATTATTGAAAATGTCAATCCTGGTCCCCCCAAGATTAAAATCGGATAATCTTGGAATTTTTAGGATAATCTCAGGATAATCCTAGGATTATTGAAAAAAAAATAAACTATTTTAGTTGATTTTTGATTTAACGTCGTTTTTTCTTGTTGATTAGTTTAATATGAATATAGGATGTGATATAGATAGTGACATTGACATGATTAATGATATTAGAGCTCCAAAAGAAAGAATATTTCACGAACGTGTAGATTTCATGGAAACTTTGGACGATCTTGAATTTTTTTTTCAAGATTTCGTGTCAGTAAAATTTTTTTTATGGAATTATTAAACGCAATAGAGCCTTTAATAGCACCTACAACTCAGAGGTACGAAATGTATAGTATTAGCTCAAATGAAAATATATATTTTCAGATCCCATGCAATTGAGGCAAAAGTAAAACTGTACAGTACTTTACGGTTTTATGCTACAGGAACTTTTCTGCAAACAATTGGGGATTTATTAGGAATAAGTGTTGCATCTATGTCTAGGATCGTTAATGAAACTTCTAAAGCAATAGCTTCTTTATCGCGCAATTACATATTTATGCCTAGAAATCAACAAGAATTGCAAAACAATTTTACTGGGTTTTATACGATGTCCAAATTTCCAACGGCGGTCGGAGCAATTGATTGTACGCACGTAAAAATTTTTTCGTCCTGAAGCTGAAATTTTTAGGAATCGAAAACAATATTTTTCGCTAAACGTGCAAGCAGTCTGTAAAAGTCATCACATATTTCAAGATATTGTTACTAGATGGCCTGGATCTTCACATGATTCTTTTATATTTGATAATTCTCGTTTAAAATTGCGATTTTAAAATAACGAATTTGGCCATGGAGTGCTTTTAGGCGATGGTGGTTATCGATTGCAAACTTTCCTAATGACTCCTTACAGAAATGCACAATGTGAAAGAGAAAGACGGTACAATCGTGTACATATTAAAGCTCGAAATATAATATTTTTCAACATCTTCAGACTAATAGATGATTGTCTTAGTTTCTCCATATAAAATACATTTCCAGGCTTTAGTCTACACATCGTTGATAAATGATCCTTATGTTTAATAGCCTTTATGATTCTAACATTAAACCATTTACAAACTGTGACATCTTTGTTGCATACAAGTCGACATTTTTTTGTAGACATTTTGATAGCTTCTTTCGTGATTCTAGTCAGCTCTTCTGCAATTTCATTTGGATTCGTCATGAGAAATAGATCAGAATGAAAACTCAGCACCTCGAAGTGTTCCTTAAATTTTGTCTAGTTGGTCTGCTCTCTCTCAATGAACGTTTTTGTAGCTTTTAAATTTGACATTTCCGTCAGTACAGCATTATGATCACTTATTCTAATGTGAATTGTATAATTCTTAATGTCCGCCTTGTCCATGAAGTTTATTGATGCATGATCAATGATTCTTTTGCTTTCGTTTCTTGTCATGATATCCTTAGTGATTTTGAAGTCATAACTTTTTAGAAGATTAACATATCTCCTTGAATCAGCATTGTCAGCTTTTGCATCTAAATTGATATCACCAATAATTATTGTTTTAACGTTTAACGTAAAGACGTTTAATTATTGTTTTAACGTTTAAATAAAGTTGAAGCTTTATTCGATCGTATTTCCTTTCACAATTAATTCCTCTCGTATTCATTTGCATGATCGTAGAATTTTTGCATGCTATGCTACTATTGTTAAATGAAGCAAACGATTCGAAATAATGATTCTCTGAATTTTTATTCATGCATACAATATTTTTGTGGTTCAATATATTAATTGGTGATTCAGGCTGGAGAGAAGCTGATTGCTATGCTTGTGTTTTATTTGCGCTTCTCGATTGACCATTGACATTCCTCTCATTTGGCAACCAGCTCTATTTCATTCAAGTCTGCTTCGTCTTCGATCCATTTTATTTCCTTATCTGATTTCTTTACGTTGATTCTGTTATTACCCATGTACAGCATGAAATTCTTTACCTTTGCAATTTTCTTCGCCTTTCCTCTTTCTTTTTTTTATTCAAGATTCTAATTTTAGTTTCGAAGTTATCGAATTCGACAGTGATGATTTGACTTTGTTGTGCTTCATTTTCTAGATCCTGTGCCTTGACAAATTGATATAAATAGTTTTCATATTTGCAGTTTCCACATTGATATTAAACTTCCGATTATTTTCCTGACTTCTTCTTTAATTTTCTCTTTATCGTTCATGTAAGGTATTGTTGCACCACTTATTTCCACTTATTTATTATTGACGTGCATTCAGATTTAAATTCCGTTGACAATCTAGAACCTAAGTTCATTATGCATTTATAAAGGTCATCAGATGATCTCTCAATCTTATCTCCTGCTCTTTTAAAGATTAGAAAAGATAAAATAAAATAGGAACTAGAACTTTAAAGTATACCAGAGTAATCTTTTATTAAAATTTTATGCTATTTCTTGTTTATTTATCTTCAATATTACATAATAATAGATTTTTTTTTGTATCAATAAAGAAAGTGAATGTGAAAAGATAAAGTTTAAAAATCAAAGTTGTAAAAAATAGACCAAAAAAATGCCTTACAGGTGATATCCACGTCGTGAGGATATATATGAAAAATAAGTCACTTTTTAGACACTACATTTAATTATTTTATACAAAAGGTTATTGGATTTTTGTTAAATGTGAATCTACAGTTACTGTCGATTGAGAAGTTTTTTAAAAACATCAGTGCTACATGCTTTTAAGATCTTGAGAAATAATTTTGATTTTAACAGCAAATTCGGATAGTTTTTCTTTTCATATATACCCAAACTTTATGTGCATATGGTCTAAATGGAAACTTAATCATATAAAATTATGAATGTATAGAATGTCCCTACTCTCAGAATTCTTATTGTGAATCGTTTCCGAATTATTTTATAATATAACATATATTCATAAGCAACAATGATAACATTCTAGTGTCCATATTTATCTTGTATGTAGCTGTTTACATTATTAGCTAATGAACTAATTCTTCCGGCTACTTTATGAACGCCAGTCCTTATCGAGTCCTTGACATCGTCCAAATCGAGGTCTGGACTGTGAAATTCCATACGAGAGCTTCCTGTGAATGACATTATAAATTCAGAATTAAGTCATAGATTTAAAATAAATCTTAGGATTAAAAATCAGATTTAAATAAATCCAAGTAGCAACTTACTTTTAGCAGCCTGTGTTCCATCACCAAAGTAATCAGCAGACGAAATGGACGTTGAATCTTGAAATTTAGACAAATTACTAGATTTTTCAGCCGATTGCTCATTTCCGAAAAACTGATCTGATGAAATTCCTTTAGCGCCAGCAAACTTTTTTTGAATTGATTCAGAATCAAAACTGTCAGATGGCGATGGTTTAGATGATTTCGAGCTACTACTTTTGCTGGATGTTGGTTGTCGACTAACGGATGTGTTTTTGCTAGTGCTTTCTTTGTCATTAGATGATGGCGAAAACATGGAATATACATTTTGTTTAGAGTCTATAGGTTCAAAACCCATCATAATTGCATCACGATAATCTTGCTTGTTGCTATTACTTGACGTTGTTGAGCTATACATTGAATAGTCATCAAACATGTCATCTTTAGAACTATTATTGTCACGATCAAATGATTTCTCAAAAGATTTCGTAGTCTTCATGTTACTTGGTGCAATATCTTGATTGATAGTCTGCATATCTGTAAGCATTGAATGCGATACTCCACCACGATGATTAAATCCCATTCCAAGACGTTCGACTTGTTTTGCTTTATTTGGATCGAGGATTTTCAAACGATCTTCTTCCTTTTGTTTTTTCAGCGATAGATCTTGGTACGCTAATCGAACGCTATTCATTGTCTCAGTTTCTTCCTGTTCTGTCATTTTCTTCTCAATAACTGGTTCCTTTGACTGATCAGCTAAATTGGCACGTTGTTCAATATCAGCAAAATTCGTCTTAACTTTTGTTGCTCCTAATGTCTTTTTAGCTCCCAAACCTGACTTTTTAGGCTGAATTTTTCGTACTCCAATTGATGATTTAGTCGATTCCGTAACATTTGAACTTAAAAAGTCAACACTTGGTTCTGCACCATCATAATGGACATACGGTGTTGTCACTGGCTTTGCTGATTCAACCTGATTAATATTATCACTTTATTATTGTTGCTTAGAATATTGTGTATATGACTCACCACTTCACTTCTTTCAAGTTGGACATTATTTAAAGTTAAATGCTCGTTTTCAACATGAGCAAAGAAATCATGTTCTTGTTCCTGTTGTTCCTCATGATGATAATGTGGCTCATTTATGTGGAGCTATATTAAGATAAAAATCAATTAAGCATGCAATTATTGAGAAACAAGGAAGTAACTTACAGTAGTTCCGTGCAATTTACAAGCTTGTTGTGCAAGATGTGTTAATTTATCTTTATACAATTGAGCAGCACGGGAATTATATTTTTGCTGGGCATCGGTTGTGACACAGTTATGTTGTCGAAAGAATGAGCTTGCATTGGCATTTCCACCCACCTATAGTGATTTACATCCAGGAATTAAATATGAATCATCGAATGAATAATTTAAACAAAATACTTACTTGCATTTGACGTAATTGCAGCCAATTCCAATTAGTGTCGAGCTGATAAAAAGTTCATGATAACTGTAAATTATGTGGCAATAAAGGATATACACGAAATGTAAACTTACGTTCGTAGACCTCACAAAAGTTAAATGAACTCCTAAAGATCTATGGACAGCAGAGCAATCGATGCAGATGAAAACTCCATAAGTTATAGATGACCAAGTTGGATTCTTAGCATTACAATCGAAACAAACCTGGATTTTTGGGCATAAGAAAATAATTAAATATTGATTTAGGAAACAAAACTTTTTACTTACTTTATTATACGGTAAAGACCTCAATCGATTGAAAATAACATCAATATCTGTTTTCGGTGGAGACTCCATAGTTTAATATACTTAAAAACACCAGATATAACTTAAATAATGCTATAATTAACAATTCTTTCTTGAATATTTTGACATTAAAAAAATGATACGTGTAATGGGAAATTCCCACGCCTTGACTTTGGACAGAAGTGGTGCTGACTAGCTAATTGTCAGGTTTTGCAATATTACTTGACTAGAGTAGCCATATTGTCTTGATTGCAGTACCAATAATGTCACATTAGCTTAACTTATATCTATGAAATGATAAGTGACTTCAAATCCCTAATATCCAATAAATATTACATTATGAGAACCAACTCTGTATACCTTGTAGCCTCGCACCCCTGAAAAGTCTTTCCTACGCCCTTTCTTTTTTTCGTGAGCCTTAAATCGCTTCACACGTTTTTGATCAAAATGAATCAAACAATTTCAAAAAAACGCAAGGTACGCAATGAATTAAGCTTATTCTGATATCATTAATTAAAGTTGGTACTGTAACGAATGTGAATATGCTGGAAAAAGGACTTCAGATAGCAAAATAAGTGTTGAAAAACATGAAAATAATTATCGTCCAAAAAGAGCGAAAAATTTTTATAAAAGATCTAAAATTTCCAGCATAAAACCTTTATATATTAATTAAAATAGAATCAATGAATATAGAGTAATTAATTACATCCAACAAAAAAGCATTAATTATGTTAACAAGAAATTCTGATCATAAATGTTTATTTACAAAATTCTGAATGTCTAACCTCGATATTTCTTATTAAATTTTATAGTTCGTAGCCGCTGGAGTCTTCAAGGCTGAATTGAACGAATTCCTTACTCGTGAACTTGCTGAAGATGGATATTCAGGTGTTGAAGTACGTGTAACACCATCACGTACCGAAATCATCATTATGGCTACTAGAACACAAAATGTTTTGGGAGAAAAAGGTCGTCGTATCCGTGAATTAACAGCCGTCGTACAGAAAAGGTAAAATATTCTATTATTAATATACTTACAAGCTTACTAATGTAATAATGTTCTTGCCATTTGTAGATTCAGCTTCCCACAAGGAGCCGTTGAACTTTATGCTGAAAAAGTAGCAACCAGAGGACTTTGCGCAATTGCCCAAGCAGAATCACTCCGTTACAAACTTATTGGAGGTTTGGCAGTTCGTCGTGCATGTTATGGTGTCTTGAGATTCATTATGGAATCAGGAGCTAAGGGATGTGAAGTCGTTGTCTCTGGAAAACTTAGAGGTCAGCGTGCAAAATCAATGAAATTCGTTGATGGATTGATGATTCATTCAGGAGATCCATGCAATGATTACGTCGACACAGCCACAAGACACGTACTCTTGAGACAAGGAGTTTTGGGAATTAAAGTTAAGATTATGCTTCCATGGGATCCATCAGGCAAAATCGGTCCAAAACGTCCATTACCAGACAATGTATCTGTTGTTGAGCCTAAGGATGAAATTACATATTTGAAACCCGACACAGAATACAAAGCAAAACCATTGTACATGGCTGGTGCTGAAGAACCACATATTGATGTCGCCAAGTAAATCCGTTTGTGAATGAATGAGGAGCACTGATAAACATCTGAAATATTTCAAGTGCTGTAAATTAAATAAGAAAAGATCGTCAAATAAAAATGAAGTAAATCTATTCCAAACAAAACAAAAGTCTAATTTATTAATTCCTTCTTTGTCTCTATTTAAAAATATTATTATAAATATTGCTGGATTTCCTGAAGCCCCATTGTCACAAATTAAATGATTCTTTGTCAAATAGTTTCAACCATAAAAATTATAGGAAGGATGTAAAGATTCCCAGTCAACTTAAATTTTAGATAATATAATGTTGCCAAAATACTTGTAGTTAAAGTTCCATCTCGAATTGAAGCATCTCAAGCGATTTACTAAAGCTGACATGTTCGCCTCGTCAATACTGTATTGATTGACACAATTTCTGTAATAAATAACGGTTTATTATTTAAAGTTTAATAGTTTTTGAAGTTCAAAACAACGACTTTTAAGAATACAGAAAATAACGGTTTTCAAAAATTCAAATAATATCGTCTTTTCAAATTCAAAAAATAAAGGTTTTCAAAAAAAATGAACTGAATTGAAATGAACTTAAATTACTGAACAGAAATTCAAATTTTCAAAAATCACGTGCTAAACTTACTGTTTTTCTTTGAACAAGCATTGTGAATTGCACAGAGACAAAATACTAGTATTCATAGATTCTAAGCATAGGGAATATGGATGAATAGTGCCGTTTCCCTTTAACAATTCCTGTTCCAATGTGGATTGTACTGCTATAAAAATATCCTTGTCGACAAACTTCATACCAATAAATTTAGATAAAATGATTTCTGATGTGTTATAGAAGCAGCTAAAGAATGGAGAAATTGCGCTCAACAATAGATTTATATACGGAGATTTCTCATTGAGAATGACTGAAGATTCTGATGACTGAATTAAAATTTTCATGTCCAATAATTTTTTCAAGACTTTATCAAATTCCTCATCCTCAAATCGTGGATATAGAACAAATTCGTAAATAAAGACCTGTCGAAGCCATAAGACATCCTTTTTGAGATCATCAATTAACACTACATTCTGTCCAATCGTAGACAGTACAAAAAGTGCTGGTTGAGACAGCCAATAAATCGTTGGATTGCAGTAAAGTTGAAGTGAAAATACAGGTACAACAATATCCATTACTTCCTTGCACAACCAATGTCCTTTAAGGTTTCCATTTGAAGTTCTATTGGAATCAGTGTTGGCTCTTTTCAACTGTATATTTGAGCTATTTCCAGTTACTTCGAGGACATTATCATGTAATGCCATAGTCTCTCGAATATTCTTAGCTGGATCTTTGTCATCGAAACCAACAATTGCTCCAAGTTCCTCAAAAAAAGCTGCCAATTTTAAAACTTCTCTTTCTAGTTCCATAAATGTTAGAGATTCAATAGAATTTGTGTGAATCCTTTCACAATAAATCAGAGCAATCAAGTTATAAGCCATAATGACTATTTTATTTTGTTGCTGCTTGAGAACATGTTGAGCTAAATCTGTCGTCAATTGAATCTCATCAGCGCTCATTTTCTGTATATGAGCAGGTTCTGATGAATGATTGAATTTTTTAACATCACTTCCATAAAAACTGTTTAAGGAAATCGGTTCCCCAAAATCAAAAAACATGTTGCCATAACTTTTACTTTTCAAGGACGTAATAGCTTTGAAAAAACCTTTTGTCGATTCTTTTGGCTTTGGAATTCCCAAAAGTTCATAAACAAAAAGTTGTTCTTCCAAAACCTTTTCATAACTGATTGATACAGGCACAACTTTTAAATCATGTACCTCACCCATAAAATATGGCTCTAAACTCATCGACAATAATCCCAATTTTGGCCATAATGCTTTACACGTGCGACTTCGCGTGCCTTCAACAAAAAATTCCAATCCAAAATCATTATAAGTTATGATCTCGTGCATATATTCCTTGAAAATATTCCAATAGAATTCATCACCAAATGTTCGTCGCATATAAAATGCTCCAGTTTTTCTCATCAGTTCCCCCAAAACCTTCATATTATAAAAATCCATTCCAGCTGCAATACTTGGTATTTCAATATTATTAATAAAGCATATAAATGACATAAGCATAAAGTCTACATATGAGCGATGACATGGTAAATAAATTATCTGTTGATTTCCCATCGATTCTTTTAGATTTTTTATAGAGTTCTGATTAATATGAACGGCAGAATAAAGTTGTCCCATTAATTTTTCAATAATTGATCCCAATGTCCTGATGACAATCATATTCCTATCAAATGCCATTTCTGATAAAATCTGAAGTGCTGCAAAAACTTTCTTCTTTCGATCATCTTTGTCTGTAGATATCTTATCGAGGTAGTCGTTAAATCTTTGATTCTGTAGAACACGTAATTTGACGTCATTCGGAACTGACCGACGTACTTTTTCAATTGGTATTTTTGGATGGAAGGTATGAGTTAATAAATTCACGCGATTTTCCAAATAGTTGTGAAAGTTGTGGAGATACTGTTGGCTTTTTTCCGGCATTTCCTATCAGAAAGAGATGAAAATAAATTTTATTATTGTAGTGTATCATTGGTGCCTTTATCTTTGTGCTATAATCTTTAGCTTATCATATTTTTTTGATGACGACACAGCATGCATTTACCATTTTCTTTGTATTTGAAACTTTATACGATAAGGAGAGCTGTGATTTCTTGTTCAGTTAATTGCAGGACGTTAACCGTTCAACTTCTGTCTACTTTTATATCTTTAAGTGACTCGATTTTATTTTTATTTAATCAGAAATGTCTGGTAAGTTCTATTTGATTACTTTGAGGGTGATTTCAAGACTATTATGGCTTGATATTGGACATAGGCTTGATTTTAGTGATCTTTATTGTATGAAATGAGAAAAGACTGTATTAAGATATCAATCGTGGGCTGATCTTGGGAAAATTGTGTATTTTTGGAACTATTTAATGTATTATTTTGGTATTTTCTAGTCACGCAGATGATATGTTGTTTCTCTTAGTCCATTTTGATGTTTTCGGTATGATGATTATTTTAAGTCGTAAGATTAAAATTGAATCTTGATTTTCAACCCTTGGATTTAATTAAATCTAAAACTTTAATCCACCGATTTAAGAATTAATCCAAAAAATCAAGTTTGCAGCTATGCAAAGTCATTTCTATTGAAATTTCGTACTGCCAATTTCAAAAATAAAAACAATATTGACCCAAATAAGCACACAATAATTGTTCAATTCCAACACTTTATGAACTATGCGAAACAACAGCCTGTTTACTTATTTAAATAATAACAAACTTTGTAACTTAGCTGATATAAAATATTAATGAGTTCTAGATATCACACCATTTTTGACTTATGACTCATATGCCATTTTATAAAATATAAAATTATATAAAGTTAACTTATAAGCATAGATAAATGTACTGTTATCGATAAATTTGAGTCTTATGAATGTCACCGCACGGACTTAAATAGTACCACGAATTTTTCAATTAGTATCTTTATCTGCTTCCAAAATTCTTATCGTAAATGACTTTTTTGCAACATTTTGATTGATACTTCTTCGTCACTTTTAATGGAATAAACGAACGATTTCGCTGAATAGTGAAATTTTTTTTAATGAGAAGCAGCATGCTTAATCCTCTGTTAATCTTATGAAGTAATATATGACTAATATTTTTTTAGGTATTTGCTGGCAACATTGCAATGGAGAAGGTCCATTCCCAGAAAAGATGGTTCGAGGTGGAGTCGATGCTGACGGATCAATTATCTACATTGGACGTGCTTTCCATAACGGTGATATGATCCCAGCTAAAGTCATTCCAGATAAAGTATAATTGCTTAATTTGAAACTAATGACAATCGTGATTAATGACTTTTTTGTCCTACAGAGTATGGCATACGTCTGTTATGGTGGAGAAGAGATTGAAAAGGACGATTTTGAAATTTTACGTACTGGAGATTTTGTTTGGGAGTTCTGCACAAATGGAAATGTCCCAGAAGGAGCTGTTCGTTGTGGTCAGACTGCAGATAATGAAATATTGTATGTAGGAAGATGCTTGTATTCAGGAACACAAACACCAGGCAAGGTTCAACCGTCACACAACTGTCTATGTAATTATATTAATCCTATATACCTACACTTGACTAGGATCTAATTGTTAATTTTATGTATTCTTATAGACATCCCATTCGATGGTGCAGAAGTTCCAGTTACCGATTACGAGGTCTTGTGCATGAAATAAACAACTTTTAATCTTTCAAACCAGTTCCATGCACAACAATTCTATCAACTCTTCCGGACTGAGTTTAAAGTACACGAACAAGCAATTAATCACTATACAAAATGTTAAGAACGGCAAAAAATAGCCAAATGTACTTGATGACTTACGAATTATACTGTTTTGATGACTAGTCACGCTGTTTTCACTTAATTTTTACTCTAAACTGTTTAATAAAATAACTTTGACATGTTTAAACCTCAATTTTACAAATATTTATATTTTTTGGAATGCCACAAGTAAAAAAGTCATTAATAAATTTTAATTCTAAAAGATTATTAAGCGCATTTCCTTAATTCGTTATAAAAAGGTTCCAGTGCAGAGGTCCACTTTTTAAATAATTTTAATAATTTCAAAATATCGATCGAAATCAAAGTTATTCAAATTATAGAACCCCAATTTTGTTTACAATTTATAAAACTTGAATTTATTAAAAATGCTAGATAACGAAGAGCCGTGGATGCCTCCAAGAATGCAGGCAATATCGCAAGCACCAAAAGTATTACCTCAAGTTCCAGAACTGACAATTATTTCGACAGAAAATAAGCAAAATGGTAATAAAACGAATTTCCTTCAACGAGCAATTTTAACTGAAAAAAATTTAAAGCCACAAAGCAGTCACAATGATCCAGTGAGATTCCAGCCACAAATTGGAACTAAGGACAATAGATTTGGTGAGAATTCATACAAAAAGTCACCTACAAATATTTTAAAAGAAGACAATAAAGCATATCAGCCGATGAATTCAAAGCCACAAGTTCCAGACGTAACAATCCTTGATGATGATAAGCAGACACAGTCACCGAGCTCGACAGAACGAGTATTCACAAATTCTTATAAGGAAATGATGATAAATTCACATAATCAATTTTTAAAGCAATTTACAAAGGAACAAAATGTTAATACAGCACCAAAATATCCAGAAACAGCTAGGTACAAGCAGAATCCACTTACTAAATACATTCCAAGTCCAGAAGCACAAAGTTACAAGCCATATAAAGACGGAAATTCATCCTCAATATTAACAGACATAGACATAACTCAAGGCAACAATAATATTGGCAGTAAAAAGGATGAGACCGAGGAAGTGACATTCAAAAAAGTAGCTGAAATGCTCAGTGAGATCCAGAAGCTTGTTATTCCAGAACAGTCACTTCAATCTCCAAATAGCCGACAAAAGTCAAATAATTATGAAATTCTGAAGCAATTAGCCAATAACTATTTGTCACAAGAGGAACTGATGAAATATCAAGTTGATAGCGAATTAAGTGAATTAGAAAAATGTCAAATGCTTTAGTTTTATGTTTGTATGTATGTTAATTATTAGAGTAGTAAATGAGTCTCAACATTATTAATATAGTGTTTATTTCTTGACAACTTGTATAACATCCTCATCAGCCATAATATGACTGATACCAACACGTTGTGGAGAAAACTTTGCAGATTGTCCCCATACTAAAGCATATTTAAACGAAGCAGCAAGTGTGCGATGAATAGCATGACAAACATGCTCAACTGAAACACCTCGACGAAGAATTAAGCAATCATCAAAATCTGGTGGCTGTCCTGGCTTTTTTGTGTACACTCTAATTAGTCGTAAATATTCCCATATTGTGTCCAACAAATAGTCTAAATTCAGCATCATGTTACAACTCACGACTATCGAGTGTTCCGAACGAGCTAATCTATTAACTTCCTCAATTGATATCTGATCTATCTTATTGTAGACATAAAGACATGGAAGATAAACTCTAGAAATATAAAGGAAGTCATTTTAAGTAATGTTAAGGGAGAATATTGATGTGAGAAATACCTATTTCCAACGACAACATCAATAAACTCATCAGTCGTGCAATCGTCTCGGAACAAAACTTCAGCATTAAATATCTTAAAGGAATGGAGAATTGTCTGGACCATCTTTTCATTGCATTTTGTTAATGTTAATGTCGAATTAAATGATAAGCCTCCGCCTTTTTTGAGTTTATAGTAAATATTAGGTCGTCTCTTATTCAATCGAATACCAACAGATTCCAATTCAGCTGTTAATAGATCTCTATGGACATCAGGCTTTGTCGCATCTAACATCATCAAGACTAAATCAGCTGTTCTAGCAACAGCAATGACTTGTCGTCCTCTACCTTTACCTTGGGCAGCTCCCTCAATAATTCCAGGTAAATCGAGTAACTGGATATTAGCACCTTTATACTCAATAACACCGGGAATACATGTTAATGTTGTGAACTCATAATTTGCTGCTTCTGATTCCGTTTTTGTCAGTGTAGACAATAGTGTTGACTTACCGACACCTAATAATTAATTTACTTTAATTAATAAATCAAGATCAAAATAAACTTTAAATTACTTGGAAATCCAATTAAAGACACTCGAGCATCTCCGGATTTAAGGACATCAAATCCTTCTCCTTTTTCTCCACCCTTTTTAGTCGGTTCCAAAAGTTCTGACTGCAAAATGACATTTTAAGGATGTTAATTATACTTTTTCTGAATTATTAACCCAAAAAAATCATAAACTTACCCGATATTTAGCTAATTTTGCTTTAAGTAATCCCAAATGATACTCTGTCGCTTTGTTCTTCTGTGTTCGAGCGATTTCTCGCTCTATTTCCTGGATTTTCTCGATAATTCCCATGTTTTAATGTAAATAATCAACTTTTTTGAAGGAATTTTGAGAAAATTTTGCACGAGTTAAAAAGTCATTGGTGCTGACGTACCTGAATGTTAAAAGCGCACACGTGTTAGATGATTTTTGATATGGAAACTTTTGTTATTAATTATGCATTTAAAGTTTGAAAAGCAAAAAAATAGTTGAATTAATAAAGTATAAAACAACCAGACAAAATGACAAAGCCATGCTCAAAGATTGAGAAAATAAGCAAATTCAGTTCGTATTAGCTTCCGCGTGGAACACGGAAGGTGTTTCTTTATGTCGGTCAAATTTTGTCACCCAACCTGCAAATCCACCGTTTTATCCAAAAGTAATGAATATAGGGAGGATTAAAATAAATCCATCGGATTAAAATTTGAAATCGTTATATCTACGTAGGTGTTGATGAAAGTGCGGCATGTTTAGTATCGTTGGATAGGTCTTTTAAGGCCCTACATTACAAAAAATTTTTTATCTAATAATTCTCAATAACAAGTGCATCAGAACAATTTTAATTTAAGCCTCCAAAAAAGCTAGTTTTTTCGCTCTACTGGATCAGGACTAGCATCAAATATTATAAATTTGGTATCAATCGATTCCTAAGAAGATATAAAACATTTAAACTTCCTAGACAACAAGGGATAAATTTTGACATATAAATCATTACGAAATCAAAAAAGGTTTAAAATTTGTCACCCAACCTACAGCTCGCAACTCAAAATCAATGTATATCAATAGAAAGCTACGAAGGTCTAGTAGGGCGGAAATTTAAACGCTTTGCGTGAATCTTCTTAGTTCTCGAGATATAGTGAAAATAGTGTTTAATCTGGTGGATTATAAATAAATCCTATCTATAACTAGTGAATCGGGTAGAACCCAATTCGGATTATATTCACACCGTACCATCAAAAGTCTTATGGATAGACCAAGATTTGCCCAGCATAAGTATGAAGAAAGTAGGAGATATAAAGCTAGAAAGTCAGCTGAGCTTTGCTCAGCATAAGTCTGGGATATAAAGCTTAACGACCATTCTTTAAAAGTTTTTTAAAAAAAAATTTATCTAAAGTTGAATTTTATAAAAATCAGTGAACTTTTAATTTGAAAAATTCATAAGAAAGGAAAGTTTTTTGCTTTTTCTAAAGCAACGGTTGTTCCTACCTTGCCCAAAAACAATACAGCTCTTTTATAGAGCAGCACGGATCAAATGTTAAAAACTAGAAGTCTCTACGATGTCTCGTTATTGAGATTTCTTGCTGATTATCTTCAATTGGTTTTGATTTGTGCAGATTGAAAAAATCAGTTTTTCGCATTTTGTGAGAAAACGAAGCAAAATTGTTTATAAAAAGTCTCAGAAGTAAAGTTTGTGCCTGAAATTTTACATCATTTTCAAAAATCAGATTTTAAATTGGTTGTGGCATTGCTGAGAAAATCGCAAAATACGCTTTCTGTAAGCAAATAAGCAAACAAGCAAGCAAGCAAATTAATCAGCCAGAAATCTCAATAACGAGACATCGTAGAGACTTCTAGTTTTTAACATTTGATCCGTGCTGCTCTTTAGAAGAGCTGTATTGTTTTTGGGCAAGGTAGGAACAGCAGTTGCTTCAGAAAAAGCAAAAAACTTTCCTTTCTTACGATTTTTTTAAAACAAAAGTTGACTGTGATTTTTATAAAATTCAACTTTAGAAAAAAATTTTTTTAAAAAACTTTTAAAGAATGGTCGTTAAGCTTTATATCCCAGACTTATGCTGAGCAAAGCTCAGCTGACTCTCTAGCTTTATATCTCCTACTTTCTTCATACTTATGCTGGGCAAATCTTGGTCTATCCATAAGACTTTTGATGGTACGGTGTGAATATAATCCGCATTGGGTTTATACCCGATACACTAGTTGTTGATAGTAGCTGGTCTTATTCCAGTAACACGGATTAACTAGTATTTGATCTCCATCATTAATCCTGACTTATATATTGCAAATTATTTGGAATAAAATACTTGAAAATAATGGAAATGATATCATATGCTGGCTATATATCTAGCTATATAACTTCAAACATAAGCTGAGCACAGCTCAGCTGGTTCGTCAAGGTTTATACTTTAAAATTAATACTGAGCTAAGCTTAGTCTTTCCACAAGAGTTTTAATGGTACGGTGTACATATATCCGCATTGGGTTTCTACCTAGTTTTCGTTTTGTATATCACTGTAAGAACTGTAATCTAACATAAATCAAACTCGGAAGCTAGTGACTTTCTACGTAAGTCGTGTTTTTAGTCAGATTCAAATTCAAAAAGACGGGTAAGGGATGATTTGCATAATTTATGTATTTAACATTTTAAAGGCTCTGACTCTTCTGGAAAATTGCTTAAAAATGCTCATAAAACTCAAGTCAACAGCGTTGGATTAAAAATGAAGCTAAAGGATTAAAAATCAAGTCTTAAGATTGAGTAAGCAAATAAAACGGTTTCAAAAAATTTGAATCAAGAGTTTTTACTGATTTAGAGAGGTTCTGCTGCAACTTAAAATATCAACGGTCAAAATTTCAAAAAAAAAACGCTCAAAAACATTCAAAACATTTATTCTAGTTTAAAAATTTAATTAATAGTTTACAGATATTGGACGATGAATACGTCAAAACAGATATCTCGAATCCAACAAGATTCTCCAGACACACCATTAAGGCGAAGGTCAGCGCTGAATGCATCAACGCCGTTCCTTAACGAATCTCATCGAAATGAAAGTGTAAGAAGCATAAAACTTTTTGTTTATCATTGAATTAATTTAATAAATATGCTGTTTTTAGGTACTAAATGATGACGAGGCTGAGAGAAGGAAATCTAGAAGAGTCGATCCTTCAGATTCAGGCACAAACTTATCAGAAGCCGCTGATTCATTGAATAACTGCCTCAAACTTTATGCAGAAAATGTGAGCCGAATTTTATCAACAAATATTGATTTGTGCTTTAATTAATTATTTTGTTTTTATAGAAAATATGTAAAGACAATGCTTGGACATTGAATATCATCGATTCCTTCTCAAAATTGATCAAGAAGCATCATCATTCATTGTCAAATTTTCAAGTTGCTGGATCTACATTAGAGGCATCGGCCAAAGTTTACAGCCTTCGAGTAGACTCTGTTTACACGGATGTCTTGCGTATGAGTGCAGATCTATCCAGACAAAGTGAGTTTGTGTCTTAATTCCTTAATAATGTGTATTAATCTTGTCAATTAATTAATATAGCTGCAAAGGCACTAACAAAGAAGAATCGGCTGAACCTTGAAGAGGAATCAGACAGAGACGATAATAATGAGGATAAAGAAAATCAAGATGCCAATAATCAAGATGGAGAGAATCCAACACAAAAGCCAAAACAAAAAACGACAAAGAAGCGTAAACACGTTAGTACTGTGACAAAAAATCCAGAAACTCTAAATGGACGCTTGGATACACATCCTTTAGTAGATCCATTTTTCGCTAAATTAAATTCAATGGTTGGTGACATAAACAGCTCACAGCGACTTATGCAAAACATAATTCCAACAAAAGACTCAAATTTAAAGCTTCGACAGAATGTAAAGATTTGGGATAGTCAGGAGGAGGTGGATGTAACACTTGACGACGACTTCAGATATACAGATGAGAATTC
Organism: Chironomus riparius; assembly: GCA_917627325.4. Lineage (NCBI taxonomy): Eukaryota > Metazoa > Arthropoda > Insecta > Diptera > Chironomidae > Chironomus > Chironomus riparius. Next base: position 51,561,967 of record OU895878.1, read on the forward strand.
AGACATCTATCAAATTAATTCGATATCAGGGAGTGTAGCAAATGCTGTCTTAAGAACGGAATTAAAGCATTATCGCATTTGTGATATTCCAATGGAGAATGCCGAGGAAGCAAATGTAAGCATGCATATTGATAATAATGACTTGAATATGTCAGTTGGACGAAATGCATCACATATTGGGTTACAATTCGATATTAATGCTGAAATTGAGCCAATACAAACTGAAAAATCATTTGTCATAGATTTTGGGGACATGAACGACAATGATTTTGAGGATATTGGTGAGGAAGAGATGGTTGCTTTAGAACGGTGTAAAGGCCTTAAAAGACAACCAATAATGATTGAAGATATGCAGCCTGATTCAGTTTTACATCTTGAATATTCTTATCGACCACTCGACATGATTGATCAATTTTGGGCTGGTCCGTCGCATTGGAAATTCAGACAAAGTCGTCGAACGCATGCCACAAGTATTGGTGGACGTAGTACTCTAAATCGCGACTCTGCTGCTTCAAATCAAGTATTTACGACAGCACAAAAGCCAAAAATATCAAGAAAAAAGAAAATAATAAAGAAATCAGAAATAGGCATTGAAGATCTATTAAAGATTGAAGATGATGACTTGATATCGCCAATAACAAAAAAAACGAAAGGAAATCAATTGACAACACATGTTATGGTCAAAAAATGGGACAGTAAAAAGCTGAAACTTCCAACTGATTTTCGAGTTCCAAATGAGACATTTGATTCGTTCGCACATGCTATATCGATTCACATCGCGACAAATCCAGACGCAACATTTACATGCAATGATGACGAAAGCCCGTACGATTACGATAATGAAAATGATCGTAACTATTGTAGTCGATTAGAAGTTCAATCAGATACAGAGACAGAAACAAATACAGATATTGGACAGCTTGATAATAATATGGAATTCGATAATGTTGAGATGCCTCCACCTCCAGTTCCCGATGAAATTCCAGACTTTTATGTCGGAGCACCAGAAAGAATTGAAAAAATTAATATTGCCTTTGCTAAACGTGCCAAAGTTGTGGATATGAAGCAGCTTAAACTTTGCAGTTGGAATTTAATAAGTCGTAAGAATGTAGCAGATCCTTTACATCATCCACATTTTGCTGATATCCTAAAGGACTTGCCAAAAATGTTGAACAAAACTATGGCTGAAAATATGAGCATGCCTCTTGCATTTTATGCTATTCTTCATCTTTGCAACGACAAAGGTTTACTTTTGGAACAGAATAATAACGATTTGAAAGATTTTGAGATTATACAAGTTGATTAGATTTTTTATAGACCCATTCAATATATCGAATATTTTAGTCTTAGAAAATAAAGGACAATTTTTTTTTTGTTAAGCATTTAAGAAAAGTCAAAGGAGAATAAGAAACGCGAAGATTCCATTTCTGTGTGCAATTCGCGTTATATACCTACCTATATAAATACATTTTTTGTAAGTTTATTTTATACTGCAACTATCTACAATTAGTAATAATAAAGTTTTTGGCCTTAACATCATCAGACTTCTTATTGCTTAACAATTTTCAAGATCAAACATTCTTTATATATTTTTCTAGCTTCAAAAATTTTACGACTTATTCAAATTTCTAACGGTTTTCAAAAATTTAAATTTTGAAGAGAAAATTTGTATGTCAAAAAGTCGTTGAATAACAGTTCAATTTTTGAACTTTAAGGAAATAAAATTCAAATTTTTTGAAAACCGTTTAAACATCCAAATTTTTAAAAAAAAATCCGTTACTCGACCACGTGGACACATGAGTATAAAAATTGCCTTCCAATAAGATTCACGTGAAAGCTCTCCATACAAATTGTAAATAAACATTCAACAGATGGTATAAAAACATACTTCCAGTTCACCCAACCACCCCACAATTTTTTTCGAATTTTCCAATCATGCGCAAACTTTTAGAGATGAAAATTTTCATGGATACAGCAAACGATTGAAGTAGTTAAAAAAATAATTTTACAAAGTTTAAAATCAATTGTTAGGCACAAAAATTAGACTAATAAGTTTACCAAGTAAGTATAGTCATGGATATAATGTGCAACATAGTCGATCTAACAGAATATGCACAACTACCCAAAATATCTAGAACATCTGCTAATTTTCACAACTTTTCCTTCCTACGTAGATACGACATTTGTTTAAAAATGCGAATCAAGTCAAGTCCAGCAGAGCTAATTGTCGGCTCATCCCAAGATCTAGATGATGATATGTCAGACGTTGAGGAAGTCTTTATTAGAGATGGAAAAAGTGAGAAAAATAGAGACATTGAGAATAAGCCATTAATGCCATCAAGGAAGAAGCACCAACATAAAAATTCCAAAACGACACAGCAACTTAAAATCTTAAAGAAACAGTATAAAAGATCCAGATGCCATCGATGTTTGGTGCCATTCTGCTATACCTTATTGTTAATGCTTGTAATGCTAATCTTGGCAGCAATTGTACTGACTTTATTTCCTGTTCAGAAACTTAAACTTATGTTCCATAATGCATCGCCAAAGCTTTATAAAGCTCTAATGATCAACAATAATGAGTTAGAGCCATCGATTCAAACAGTGGACATTGAGCAAGTTCCATGTCAAAATTTAGCTGTAACGACTGTATGGAGCAGGACATTAACGAAACTTAATTCTGAAGCTCCAGTAAGGAAGGCAGACTTAGATGGTGACTTTATTGACGATATAATCATAGGTTTTGGTGTCGATGACTCAATTTCATTTGATGGGAACAATGACATTCCACAATGTACGATACCAAATAGTGGACAGATAGATTTATGTGAAGGTGGAGTTTTGGCTATAAATGGAGCGACAGGTGATGTTATGTGGAAGTATTGGACACCTTATGCAATATTTTCGTTGTTCTGTAAATTTGACATAAATGATGATCGAGTAAATGACTGCATTATATCCGGTCCTGGTGCTTTATTGCAAGCTATAGACGGAAAGTATGGTAAACAGTTATGGGAACTAAAGAAATTTAGTATTCAAAGTCCTGAAGAGATTGACATCAACTCAATTGACCTCTATACTATTAATATCATGCGAGACTTGAATTCTGATGGAGTGCCTGACATCATTGGTGCACACACTGACGAGAGATTTGGAATTCGAGAAGGTCACATTCGATTAATATCCGGTAAAAATGGAAAAGTCATTAGGAACATCCCGTCGCCATTTAAAGAAGAAATCTTTGTTCCTGTACAACTTATGACTTTGAAAGATGGAACTGAATTTTTACTTGTTCTTACTGGTGGACAAAACACGGCTGGTGGAGTTTACAAAATTCGGCTTGATTCCCTCAAAAATTTCCATGATGACAACGATTATACGACTGTTCAGAGATCTTCGTCTGGATTTTTGGTACCTGCTATTTTGACTGATTTAAATGGCGATGGAGTTGAAGACTTTGTTGTGTCTTCATTTAATTCGACAATTTATGCATTTAACGGAGCTAATAATTGTGTTTTGTGGACTTTTACATTCCCATCATCAGAAAGTGTCAGTTCCATTGTTCCTGGATTTTATAATCATGATAATGTGACCGATTTTATGGTTAAATATTCAACTGGCCCTGGATTTCCTGTCTATTACTATTCTCAGGTTTATTTTCATATTTAACATATTTAAAAAAGTCGTTGGAAATTAAAAAATCATTTCTATTTCCAATTTAGACAACAATTCTTGATGGAACCACAGGAAAATCATTTTTGGACTCAAAGATTACTGATTCTGGCGGAGCTCATTCTTTACTTGGTGGAATTTCTATAGCTCAAAATTATGGTGGTGATTGGTTTCTTCACTTCCAAAGCTACTGTCGAGATAAATATGAAAATGCAAAAGATCCATACAAATTTGTTCCTGATTCTGACATTATTCAACAGTCACGTGCTGACATTTGTATGCTTCGTTACAATACATCTACAGTTTTAAAATTGAATGCTATTAGTCGGCATGTGGAACCACCAGGAAATGTCATATTTAGTTCAGGTATGCATGCATAATTTAAATTTAAATGCAGGCCTTCAATTTTCTGTTGCAGACAATATCCCACTTCAACTGAATCAGTCTGACAAGACATCAACAGTCACAGCAACGAACAACAATGTCAAGCAACCTTTAAAACATCCCAAAATGAGATTGAAGCTTGCACAAAATCGTTATCAGCCACAACCACCAATTGAAGTCAATAAGAAGCAAAGTAACGTAAATGAACAAACAATAAGGCACCAACAACAAGAGAAACCAGCACAACCTCAACAAATCAGGAATGAAGAACGCTTACCAAAGGAAGATTTAGGCGAAATGACACAATTAGTTGCTGGAGAAGGTCAGAAACAAAAGGCTATAAAGCTCAGAGAAAAACAACTTAGTCAGGACTTGGCAGAACATCGATTGAAGTTAAAACAGAAGGGAGTAAATGTTGGAACAAACTTTGAGGATGGAGATACACCAAGTAATTTTAATGAGATTATGAATAAAATTTCAATGATGGAACTGCCAAGAGAATATAAAGAAGATATGTTGGTAAGTCAAGTACCCTGTTTTTTCGTCAAGGATGAGTTTTGAATATTTTTAAATCCAAGGATTAAAATTAAACCTAGTTTGAAATTGAAGGATTTAATTTTTAATCGTAGGATTAATAAAAAACCCAAAACTGACAGACACACCATTCTTACTATACTGCTAAATATTCAATGCATAATTTAAAATTTCTTCTTCCCATAGGACATGAATCAAATGACTGATGGATTAGACAAGCCAGACTATGATATGTACTACGACCAAACTCAACAGAAACATATTCCAAGAAGATGGAATTCCAATAATCGTGGCATACGAAGTGAAACTGACTATGGAAGTAAGTAAAAATAGAATAATGCCTTTATGCTTAATATAATTAACATTCTTTACAGCACCATCGACATATGAAACGATTCTTCATGATTTAGAGAAGAGCAGTAAGAAGCAGGATGCAAATTCTCAAACAGTCAAAAAGGTTTGTAGTCATGGTGACATTTAATAACTATTTAATCATTGATTATAATGATAGGTATTAGATGATAGTGACGTGAAGAAGATATCTCAGCCAATGCTCGAACCACGACCTGAAACTTTATGGGATATCGAAATTGAGAAAGAAAACGATGAAAAGAATCCAACCAGAAGACGTAGACGTGAAGCTATAAATAATGAGAATATACTTCCGTCTATAGCTTCAACAGGTGTTTTATTGGAATCACTAAACAAAACAAATTCGTCGATTGACTTTGTCTTTGTGCTGAACATCCGTGAATCGGAAGCATTTCCTCCTTTATTAACACAAGAAGACCTCAATTGCGTCGAAAGCAAAATGGCAGCTTTAGGAAGTTTCCAGAGTGACATTGTCGACTGGCAGAAAGGATTCCTTAAAGAATGCCTAAAGAGTCGCTTGTCAGTGACTTTTAATCAACAACTTCAAGACACATCACATTTTCCAGCATATGAAACACAAATATCTATTGTACGCATTTCAATATCATGTACATGCAATGACTTGAATGAAAAACGTGAAGTATGTTCCACATTTAAGAATATTAAGGAACAAAAGTGGCCGGAATTTATGGGCACGCAGTTAGATGGATCATATAATATTTAAATATATTTCAAATAACTTATAAGTAACAAAATATCGAGAGACAGCAAGTGAGAGAACTAAATATACTATAAATAGGCAGCAGTTTGTCGTCGTGTATGATTGAAAACTTTAAAGATGAATATTTTTATTTCCTATATACATATATTGAAGAAATTATTTAATAAAAAAGACATAGATGGAATTTATAAGAGAGACAGGATACAATTATTGTTTTGTTTTATATCCTTATTAAGTATCATAGTCATCAAATTCCTGCTTAATTTCCTCTTTCATGTAAAAATGTGACGGAAAGTCTGTGTGTTGGAACTCGTTTAAATTGTACTGTGAATCGACAATGTTCTTTAGTTCCGAAACTTTATCTGTAAATTCTGTTGCTGTTTTTTGGTGTCTGTTGTAGATCTCGTTCTTAAAATAGTTAATAAAGACTGCTGATGACTCGCTAGTTAGATTAAAGTATGCCTTTTCGAAAGTCAGCACATCAATCTCAGTTTCTGTATCCCGGTCATCATTTGTCAGTACATTAACAATCGAATCCATTAAAGCTTTATAAAAGTATTCTGTAGAATCAGCAAGTAGTTGTAAAGCTGAATCCTTGATCTCAGTGAAGTCATTAATCCTCACGAGACCACAGATTGACTTTTTAAGTGCCATTTCTGCACACTTTTTGTTAACTTTTGGTACATCTTTTGGCTTTCCATGCGTAAATTCGGAACTGACTGTCGATATGAAGCAGTTGAGTGTATTTAAGGTTTTTGGAGCACTAATTCTATTTGGAAAGATATCAAGCGTGGTCTGGAGTGTCGGTACAATTTGTTGAAATGTAAACTGATCATTTTGGGATGTATCTATCAGTTCCTCAATTAATTCTTGCTTCTGTTTAAGCCCAACGATTTGATTCACTGTAGAATTTTTATGCTGCAACTTTATGCGATTCTCTTTTGGTTCAAAATAAACAGATGAATGTAAAATCTTTAATTCTGATCTTTTCTCGAACATTATTTGTTTATCTAGCTCCAAGTTCTTGGCTTGTTCCTCCTCATTTTGTGGCTTTTCAGTAAATTCTCCCCAATATGTTCTTTTCATTACGAAATTAAATTAATTTACGTTTGTTTATTTTTATCGTGCTTATTTCTTTTCTCTATTTATGTTTTAGGTGTGTAGAAGTTTTATTCAGGTATTTTGAGGGAACTGACTACAATTCTTATTATGTCTGGTGTCTTTTATGTTAATTTTCGTTGTTTAAAGCATTCTTGCATTTAACGGTTTTCAAAAAATCAAAAACTGTGGATTATCTGTTCAGTGAGTTTCAAAATTTCATTTCAGTTCAGTTTATTTAAATTTTTGAAAACCGTTAAAGCTTGAGTACTATCAATAAAATTTGTAAAATGCGCGATGTACACAAGACACAAAACTTCATTCGTATATCGGCATGTATACAAACAGGTTCATAAAATAACTTTACTGATTTATTAAATGAAACCAACAATGAATCAAAACGAAACTAAAACAACAGAAATCATTAAAAAGTTTAATTTTATGTCAAAAGATGGATCAGAGAACTATGAAGTGAATATTATTGAGATATTAGGAGGTGTATATAGCTACTATACATGGCCGTGCGCTAAAATCTTAGCACAATTTATGTTTTATATGAGACGATGTATGAAGAACTTAAATATCCTCGAAATTGGAGCTGGAACTTCATTGCCTGGAATTTTAGCCAAGAAACTTGGTGCTAATGTTATATTAAGTGATTCAGCATTGTTAAATAAATCATTAAATCATATCAAACGAATTTGTGCCTGTAATAATTTAAAACCTGGAGTTGACATTCAAGTTAAAGGACTAACATGGGGTAAGGTCTTTATGCTGTATACTTCTTAATATTAATTCTTACAATATCATATCACAGGAATGATTGGAAATGGATTATTTGATATGTCAAACGACTTAGACTTAATAATTGGATCTGATTGCCTTTACGACTCGTTCGTGTTTGAGGATGTGCTGTCTACAATTTCATTCTTATTGGATCAAAACCCTAAGAGCACATTTATATGTTCATATCAGCTAAGATCAAGTGACTGGACATTTGAAAATTTATTAAGAAAATGGAATCTAAAGTGCAGAAACATAGATCTGGAAGAAATCGGAAAAGATGCAGGAATCGATATGAAAGACTTGATGGAAGGTCACGTCATATATCTTTTAGAATTTTATCGTTTGTCATGATAATAGTTCTATTTTTTTTATTATCAGGATTTTTTAATAAAATAAACTTTAAACCATGGTTCTTAAACTAGCTATAGCAACTAATTGTGCTATATTTGCATATCAAATTAAATTTAAATTAAAACTTACTGCAGTTTACTCAAAATACTCTCATAATCCTGCTCATCGGACTTTCTCTGATACGATCCTTCGAATTTTGCCATATACTTTTTGATGTATTCCTTAGTCTTTCCTTTAACAGAGTCTGTTGCCTTTAAAATACTATTCGACTGTGCACAGTGCTTTGACTCCTTCGTTAGAACTGAGAATGTTAGCTGTGAATTGAAAAAAAATTTCGATTAGATTAAAATAAATCTAGAGGATAAAAATTAAATCTATGGATTAAAATAAATCCATTTTACCTTATGAACCAAGCTATTGTAATCCTCAACTGAAGTAATTTTACCGATAATACATGCATCGTCACGATATGGCAACAAGTATTTCATAATTTCTTCCTTAATTTCATCCCTAAACTGCTTTTTAATGATTAATTGATCAGCTGGACTTATTTGAGGAACCGGCTTAGCTGGTTTCTTTAATTTCGATGGATCAATTGGAGATTCCTTCTTTTTAATGACTTCAGCTTCCTTTTTGATTTTTCTCATTTTGTCTAATTGCTTAGATTTATTGATTATGTCAAGCTCATCGACAATTTTCGCTAGACTTGCTTCGTTTAAAGATGAATCTTCTTCGTCCTCATCGCCTGAATGTTCAGCATGTTGTTCACCAAGCAGCATACGTCGCTTTTTATCACGTCTTAATTTTTCCTTAACTTCTTTGTATCGTTTTGTTTCCGTTCGCCCATAAAGTTTGTCTTCTTCAGTTCTTGGTCGAATAAACTTCATTGTGCTTAATCCACGACGACTTTTCTTTTTTAAGCACTTTTTAGCTGGAAGTTGTGATAATTTTATAGCTTGATCTGGTGGATTTGACAGCATGTTATTCATAATTTTTTTTTCTAAATCTTCTTCTTCAGTAATCATGTCATTCGATGGCAAATTTGTAGATTGTGATTGCATTAATTGTTTCTTTTTCTTAAGCATAGCTAATAGTTCCTTTAATTCCTCTTCTTCTTCATCTTCTGTCTCCGTTTCAGACTCGTCACTATCGAGTTCATAATCATATTCGTCGTCAGAATTAACATGCAATGGAAGTAATTTAATTGGTGCTTCCCATTGTGGCTGACGAATCTTTTCATGATAATAATAAATTCTACCGAACTTATCAATTGCGTATTTCCAATGATCAGGCAAGTCAATTGGTGGCAAGTGATAATCCTCAGTATTAGTTGAAAGAGTTAAAGGCTCATATTTGAAATTATGATGATTTGGAGGAACTGGAACTGTTTGTCCCATTAAATTACAATATTCGCCAGTCACACGATTTACACGAACTGGAACCATCATTGGATGAGTGTTTGTTGGAAGTCCAAATAATGCACAGTTATTATCATGAAGTGTAGCCATTCGAGTTTCTAATTCCTCTTGTGCTACCTTCATTGCATACATTTGACGTCTTTGTTGCCTCTCAACTGGTCCAATTGTTTTTTTATATGATGAATTAAAGTTTTTGTTGTTATTAGCTGTAAATGAATCCTCGCCAAATCTATTTTTATAACGATCATTGTCAATAGAATCAATTTTATTAATTTCCTGCCATTCTTCCATGCCTGCCTCGCGTTCATGCTCGATCATAATTTCCTGTTTTTGTTTCTTTGGAATACGAAAATCTTCCTTCAAAACTTCCCATTTCCTTAATAATTCTGATGCTGTTTCTTTAAGCAATAATTTTGTCGTTGGTAATTCTTCGAGAACATCAAAAGTTCTTATAAATATTGATTCTTCAGACTTTTGTTCGATAGATGTGTCTTGTTGGAATTTACTTGCTGCTTTATTCTTCTTTTTGTCAGCTTTTGCCTGCTTTTTCTCTTCTTTTGACAGCTTTTTTTTCTCCAAGTCAATATTTCTCCATTTTTCGACTCTTTCGAGGATTTTAGAGTCACGCAGCACTGTCTTGTTTGTAATTGGTAAAAGATCCAGTGCACTCATTAATTCTATACATAAATAAATGTCAGGAATTGAACTCTTTATGCTTATATCACACATCCAGCTATGCAATAATCTTAATCCATTATAATCAAGGAACAATCTTCGACATGGAAACTCTCCAGAAATTAAGATCTGTAATAAACGACTTCTTGCGTCTGTATTCTTAGCTCTGACAATTAATCGAGCAAGTCTAATTGTGTGTGCTCTGTTTTTCAAGCCTAAATTAGTCAAATCATTAATTTCTTCTTCAATTTCGAGATCTTCAAGTGGATCTTGACGCTTTTTGACCTTTCTAACAATTTTAACAACTTCCTTTTTAATTTCCTCCTTTTCTTCTGATACAGGCTCGTCAATTTCGTCTTCCTTAATCGGTTCTTGTTCATCTATTTCAGATTTTTCAGCTTTAACCTTGCCTTTTTTAACAATCACTTTCTTTGGCTTGCCTTTCTTAGCTTTAGAATCGTCAATTTCAATTTCTAGTTCCTCTTCACTTTCTGGATTTTCACCAATCCATCCACGACAATTTTCCGATTCACAATAGCACTTTTGTGCCTCTTTACCATACCTTTGAAATTGATAATCGAACGTTATTTCCTCTCCACGTCTAATGTCTCTAATACTAAAGAATCCAACTCTTAGTTCACCATTTACTGTCCATTTTTGTGTCATTGCATTTGGATCGCATGAATGATTAATAAATCTTGATATATTTCCTTTAACTGTTGCATCAATTACAGCATTACTTCTTAGTGCCATAAAATAGTAATGACGATTCTTATCCTTTGAATATTTCTTTGCTCTCTTATCAAATTGCTTATTATTCAGAACTTCGCCAACATATTCAATAATGAATGTTTCAGGTGGAATATCATCATCAGCTCTAATTCCAAAACCTTTCTTTTCAGTCCTAAAGACACTAACTGGTGAATAATTGTATCTTTGAAACTGCTGATTATCGCAAAATTCTCCACATCTACATTTTGAGCTGCATTCGATAAACAGTAATCTATTAATACAATTATATCGACATCCCATTTCACCATTTTTCAGGTCCTCTTCTGTCATTGTACAGTCACATTTCATAGTTTTATTGACTTTACAGATCACCTTGTCTGATGACTTCATATAAATATTATCCTTGATTGTTATAAATTGACTTAATCGTTCGTCACATTGCTTAACATCAAAACTTTCAGGAATAATGACTGGCTCTTGTTTAATAACTTGAGATCCTTCTATACCTTTCATCTCATCATCTTTAATCTGTACTGAATCATTTGACTTTTTCAGGATTTCTTCTGCCTCCATTTCAGCTAGTTTCTTATTTCTTGCCTTCAATTTTGCTGCTTCTTGAGCAATTAATGCATTTTCTTTGGCCATAACTATATCCTCTGTTTTGATGACTGGAGTTTCCATATAAATGCTTTTTAGTCTTCTAGATCTTCTTAAAAATGAGAATTCTTCGAGTTCTTCTATAGGTTTTGCTTCCTCCTTAACAACATTTGTTTCTGGTTCACTAATAACTTTTGGAACCACATCAGCTTCCTTTATTTCGGCATTTTCTGTGTCATTTAAAGTTAAATTTACTTCAATATTCTCAATTTTTATATCTTCGTCTTTACTTTCTATCAAAGACACTTCTTGGACATCCATTTTCTCTAAATTGTCATTAGATGAGTTATCAATGATAGTTATAGTCTCAGAATTTTCTTGTGGTTCTTCTTTAATTTGTATTGGTTCCTCGTCAGCTTGTTTGGGATTAATGGCTTCAATTTCAACAGATACCACACTTATTTCAGGCTCATTTTCATCAATACTGGATGTTTGAACTTGTGGAACCTCTTCAAGCTGTTTTTGTTCGATATTTGAACTATCGATTACTTCCTCTTTTATCTCAATCATCTCGACATCTTCACTTTGAACTTGTTCTTGTAATTTTTTGTCTTTTTCAGTTGATTTATTGACTTTTTCATGCAAACAGCAGTCAATTAACTTAATTTCTAAACATTTGATTGCTACTTCAGCCTTCTTTTCTTCATTTTCATTGAAATTGTCCATTTTTTCCTCCTTACTTGTAAATTCATTTTGTTTTGAAGATTCTTGGATGTTCTGTGTATCACTAATTGATGATTCCGTTGATTCTTCAATAAGTGCTGTTGATAAATTACTACTTTCTAATACCGAAACATCCAATTGACTGCTTGAAGTATCACTTTGAGCTGTTTTAATTATGATTTTACGAATTTCAATAATTGTATGATAAATATTATTGTTTTGACTTACGTTTACCACGAGAACTACGTCTGACCACTTGCTGTTGGATCTGCTCAGAGCTGGAACTTTCCGAAATATCAGATTTCTTTTTTCTTCCTCTCTAATTTTTATAAAAATCAAGTTTTAGTCAATTCAATGAGATTTACATGCTTATTTATGTTTTAATGTACCTTTGCTGGAGATTTAATTTCCACAATCACTTTTCCAGACCTTGTTTTCCTCTCCATTGTCCTTAAATTCTTGAATTCAATTAAATTTTTAAATTTTTCATGTAAACAAAACAATCAAAGGTGGTCCAATGTTTTAAAAATTGAGATTTTGAAAGTTTTATAAAAAATCGACTTTTCTATAGATTATGAAACCCCCTTAAGTTTTTCACGAATTTTCATGAGAAAAGAAAAACCTGAATTTTCCTTTTTAAAAAATAATGAATCACCAATATTGGATAACAAGAAATGCCAAAAAGCTGCAAAGGAAGTTCAATGCTAAAGAAGACGAGAATATAGTGCATAGGTAAGTCTTAGTAATTACGTTTGCTCATTTTAGCTGACATAAAAATCAATTAATTGCAATATGTTCATTTAAAAAAAACATCCAGTGATCTTGAACTAGACTCAAAAATTGAGCTATTTAAATCGATAAATGAATCCACGACCAATTTATCAAACATAGTCGACAAATATCGTGATGCACTCAATGTCCTGGCAAGTGAGATGGCAAATTTGGGTCAGTTCCTTCGTGATTGTGGGAAAAATTCAGCATCCAGTTCAGGTGTTATGATGAATTCAGGGAAAGTTATAAATTATTTGGGACAACAGCATTTCACAGGCATGTCAGCACTTACTCGAACATCCCAGGAACTTAATACATTTAAGAGAGCTGTAAATGACAGTAAAGAGACCATACAAGCTATGGAAAAGGAAAGGACTGAATATCGTGCATCGTTAGCTCTTATGAAAAATTGTAGTGCTGATATCGATCCAGATAGTGGACGAGGCTTAGAGAAATTTCGTACGTCGCAAAAATATGTCAAGTATGCGAAACAAAAATTCGACAAGTTCTCCTTAGCATGCTTACAAAAGGTAAGGGTATCAAATTTTAATAATCCATGAATATAGTTAACAATTAAAATCTACACAGATTGACTTGCTGTCGGCTGCTCGTTGCAATTTATTTTCGTACTCGCTTGCAGCTTATCAGAATAATTGGATGTCGTTGTTGTTGAAAAATCAGGAAGTTTTGGAAGCTCATATAAGGATAATTGAGAATGAGCCGATAAAACACAGTTTTAGTGGTGTTTTAAAGGAATTAACACAAGAAATTGCCAGTTCTCAAAATGTCAAACAGCCAGAAGCGATAGAATTGAATGATAATGATCAACGACTATTCTTTAGTGAAGAATTCAGCGATGGAGTTCAAGCTGAAAATAAAGTAGAAAATAATAATGATAAGAATGGTGTCAATGATGCAGCAGAAGTAAAGGCTAATGAAAATCACAAGCTTATTGATTATGAAGCATTTGATGAGTTTACAAGTTCATCTAATATTCTATTGCCTTCACAATTGCTCATGGATGACTCGTTATTTAATCAAAATGAAATAGGCGACTTGCTAGGATCATTAATGCCCTCCTCAGCCATGCAATCTAGTGATTTAATAGCATCAAATCAAGCCACAGCAAGCAACAGCAAAGAAAACACTCCACTTTCGCTCAATAAGAATCCATCGAAAAAGTCGAGTGACATTAGTAAATGGTTCCAGTTATTTTCAGATCTTGATCCATTAAATCAGCAAAAGGAAGTTAGAGATGCAAATGAGAACATGCATGCAGCATAAAATAATCTCTTTTCGTATTCTCTATGTTTATTTATGTGATATATTTTTAAATTATATGTGTAATCCAGAGTTGCTTTATGAGAGTATTGTGACATGTGACATGGTTTCGAAACAGTTGAGTGACAAATAAATGACACGTCAAATACATCGTTTTTGACAATGACACTTGTCACTTAAAAGTCACGCTGTTGTGGAGCAACTCTGGTGTGATCTGTATTTTCCAAAAAACCAAAAAAAAACAAACAATAAGTCATTCCAAAAAGAATAAGAGATTCCGTGATCTCGAAATGTCCGAAAAAGCTTCAAAAAGTATCTTTCTAGTCATTTTCCTATTTTTTTTTGTGTGAACAAACTATTATTAAAGTAATAAATTATTTCAAACATTTAAATCGACTTTTCATTTAGGTATCTGTTGAATTGATCATTTATATTTTTTTTAATAACATTCTTTGTTTTAATTGGGTAATATTATAATCATTATATAGGTAGTTAAGCAAAAGGAATGAAAATTTCATAGCGTCATTATCGTAAACAGAATTTATAACACTTATCTACATTAAAAAACATTTGATTAAATTAATTTCTGACAAAACAAGAATATGAGCATTTTGTTGATATTTCAAGATATAACAGATCATATATTAATAAAAAGGATACTGATAATGTTTGCTATGTATGTTATGCTTTTCATTTCTGCAATTACTTACTCGTCAAACGATATATCTGTTGGATTTTCTTCCAAAATTTCATTCAATTTCATAATAATGCCGACCTCTTTGAGCTTGTCGTGTCTCGAGGATCGATTCATTAAGTTCTTTACAGCAAATAGTGCGCCACTTTGTAGCTTTTGATCGTTCACAACGAGAAAGTCTTTAAGTTTCAATAAAATTTTGTCATCATTTAATATCAAGTCATGTGCTCCTGCTGCTAGATTTCCTATTATGCATAGTGCTTGTTCTTTAATCTCTGACGAATGGGGTGAATCCAAAACCATGATAATTGCATTTAATATTTCCTGTGCATGACTTGCCATTATTGACTCAATATGAAGGGAGGTTGAGAGTAAATTACGTAAAAGTCCTAGAGACTTCATAATTACGCGCGTATCGGAATCGCCAAGAAGTTGAAATATACGCTCAGTTCCCAATGTATTAATAATTTCCGTTTTAACATGCTGCTCAGCTTGAAATGCCATATTCATTAGTGCCCAAGTTCCATTCAATCTTAACGATGCATTTTCATTTCTGGTTAATTCACAGAGTATTTCAATGGCACCAGAATCCAATAGACTATCCTTACACGGTGAAAACTCCAACAATAAATTACAAATTGTCGATGATACGACAGTCATCAGTTCTGATGATGGTTTATCATGAATTAAGTTCATTAATGGTTTCCATATTTTGTGATCTTGAAATGTCGTACGTAATAATTGTACAGATCTTGATAAACTATGTAGACAACGAACGGCAGCCACTTTGACACTTCCATCTTCTTTCAATGCATTTAAAACTTCATCAATCAGCCCACGCATATCAATTATTCTCTTCCTTATTGTTTCATCATTTGCTGTTAAAGATGCAAAGCATTTTAATGCCGATTCCTTTGATGATACATTAGTGCAGTTTAATAAATTCGCGAGATTATTAATTAAATGATTACTTATTGCTGCTAGCCTTTGAAGCTCTGAATCAATTTCTGCTAAATATGCCAAGGATTCTGCAGATTCGCCTCGAATCTTCTCATTAAACTCGGGTGCACATAGACGAGCCAAACATGGTAAAGCTTTATAGAGAATCTTACTGTCTTCAGATTTAAGGGAAGAAGTACCAGAACGATGGATATATGTCAAACATTTGGAAGCATTTAATTGAATTTCTGGTGAATTTGAACGTGAGACTAAGGATGTTAAAACATCAAGAATTGGTTTTCCATGAAAATTTGTAGCACACACAATATCAGATACAGCACGATTCGTAAAGCACATAGATGCTAAGCATCTCAAACCAGGCAATTGAAGTTCCTCATATTCTGATTGAATTAGCCGTGCAAGAAATGGAATTCCACCTGCTTGCGTTAAATTTAAGCTAGAGTTCAAGATATTTCCTTGTGATGAAAATGAGAGTAATATATTGGCTACAAATGATTGACAATTAATTGATGTGTCTGATGACGCAAGCTCTAAAAAATAAGAAAAATTCATGATAAGGCAAAACGGTTTATCAATTTAGGGACAATAACAACATTTAAACTTACGAATAAGCCTTGACAGAGTGTTGATGTCTTCTGAATATTTGAAAAATGATGAACGGATTTTGTTGGGGTATTGCATGATAGTCTTTAGGACACTTAAGCATATTTCAATCATTTTAGGATCTGTTGATGACGACAATGCTAAATTTAAGAGAATCTCCTCGGTTCCATATTTGTCAAGATCTTGTACGAGATCCTCAGTTCCTTTTGCCAATGAATTTATGATAATCAAGACATTAAGACGAAGATACAATGGTTTATTTTCATTCTGGATGATCGTTAATAGACGAGGAACGACTCCTTGTTGTATGATGAATTTCTTCTGTTTATTGGACCCAATTACGAGATTTTTAATCTTATTTGTGGCCTCAAAACATGCTTCATCATTATCCGAAAACAAATTATCCATATATGATCGAAAGCTCTCAACTTCCTATATGAATAATATAAGAATCCAGCGATAAGTATAAATGCATAATAGTACATTAGAGGGAAAATAATCTGAATGTCAAGGTTATGTTATCATTAACTTCTCACAACTTTCTATTCATTAAATCTCTTAAAAACACAATATAATACTAATTAATGACTTAAAAGTCATTAATATGATCTTTTTGCATGTCTGAATTTCAAAATTTGACGAAAGATCCAGAACTTTTGAGCAAAAATTTTGCCGATTTTTCATTTTCAATTCTTACCATAAAACAGCATATTTCCATTGCCATTCTTATGTTAATACTACACAATAAGTTCTTAAAAACCTTTTAATCACTCTTTTTCTTTGGGCAAACGTCTAAATCTAGATCAATTTAATATAATTTCCTCGAAAATATTAAAAATATTAAGTTTTTAATGAACCCCCCTTTTCCTTTTGCTAGCTAATGTCTGTCATGCACTCCAACTTTCTTTATTATTCTTCTTAATCAGCCTTAATTTTCTAATGTGGCTTGACTATTAGCTGTTTGAGTTCTATCAATCAAATATTAAAAGGATAGCTATGGATGTATTTTAAGTTTTATGACATAAAACAGCACATAATATTATTATGAAATTTTTTTATAGACATTCAGTCAGGGGAAAAACAATGTTGCGAAATTGTCAGAGAATCTTTTTGCGCATTTACTCACCAAAATCTTTAATTCACTCTCATTATTCAAATATGTCTTCTGCATTAGTTATTTTGCCATCTGGAGCTGAAGAAATCGAGTTTGTAGGCACAGTTGATCTTTTGAGACGTGCAGGCGTGAGTATATCTATATATTTTGGAGTATATTACAGAATTTTCATTGTTATTGAATTTTAAAATTAAATTATTGACAATAGATTACAGTGACAGTAGGTGGATTAGATGGAAAAGATCCAGTAAAATGCTCACGGGATGTCCTGATTGTTCCAGATGTTGATTTGAAGGATGTAGCAAAGAGTCAATTCGATGCTATTGTAAGTTTTTAAAATAGTTTTCTATAATTAGAAATATTTGATATAAAAATGTACCGGCTAATATCAATCTATCCTTTTGTGGACATTCATTTATAAATAGGTTCTTCCTGGTGGATTAGGTGCTGCTAAATCTATGTCTGAATCATCCCTTACAGGCGAAATTCTAAAGAATCAAGAAAAAGAAGGCAAACTTATTGCTGCAATTTGTGCATCTCCAGCTATGGTATTTAAAGCTCACGAAATTGGACAAAACAAGAAGATTACATGCTATCCATCATTCAAGGACGATTTAGGAAGCAAATACACATTTGTTGATGAAAAGGTTGTTCAAGATGGTCAATTAATTACTTCGCAAGGTCCTTCAACAGTTTTTGATTTCGCCTTGAAAGTCATTGAACATTTATGTGGAAAAGACAAGTCTGATACCGTTGCAAAGCAAATTTTATACAAATAAAAACTCAAAATTTATAATTACTAATATGTAGCTTGATCTCTGCATTCTGAAAATAAAGATCTAAGTCAATTTTGGAATAACCAACATTGTTTTAATCCTAAGATTTAATTTAAATCCACCACGATTAAAACATTAAATCCTAAGATATAAACTATTTATCATATAGCAGATTAAAGGTATTAAAGGCTCATGATGAACTTTATTGA
Source organism: Chironomus riparius (assembly GCA_917627325.4). Classification (NCBI taxonomy): domain Eukaryota; kingdom Metazoa; phylum Arthropoda; class Insecta; order Diptera; family Chironomidae; genus Chironomus; species Chironomus riparius. The sequence continues at coordinate 51,580,438 of OU895878.1, forward strand.
AATAAATTAAATAGATGCCATTCATGTTTATAAATGTCGAAATTGTTGCACAGTAAGTAAGCTTTAACAGGCTTTTATTCAATTGTTGCTTGCAAATGGAATCTCGAATTATGAATATCATTTGGAATAAAAAGTAGTGATTAGTAGAGATTTGCGCAATCATGCAAATTATAATAATGAAGGAAAAAATATGATTTTAATAAGAACGAAAGTCCTGAAGATTTAATAGCAAATAATAACTATAATTATTTTATGTATATGATGTTAATGTTACTAGAATAAGTATCCTATAAAGATATTTTTGCCTTAGTTTTGCGCACGATCTTCTTTACCACAAATGCATTAAACATTTCCTAACTTAAAATTTATTAATTTAAACACAATTTGAGATGATTTTTTTTCTTTTAGAATGTCTTTCTATGGACTGCGCGTTGTCCTTCCTCGTCAAACTCGCGTTTTGATATCCACATTTTTTTGAATGTATCCAGAGAAGCTAAAATAGATCCACCCATCCATGTTGAGTAGAGTCTTTCTTGCGGTGCCGCAATCTTCAAATAATAAAATCATCAATTGAGGGTTTAAATATTAAGAATAGTATGCTACTTACTCGAATTTTCATATCCTTGGCCACGTTTTTCTTAATCTCTTGTAGTAATCGATCACCAAAGTTCTTAAAAAGCGTAGATCCGCCACTAAGTACAATATTTTGATATAACATTTTTCTCAGATCCATATCAGATTTCTGAATTGAATACATCAATACTTCGTGAATGCCTTCACACTCCTCGCCAATCAAATCAGGCCTAAAGAGAACTTCTGGTGCTCGGAAACGTGCTTGACCAATCTAAAATTAGCGTCATATAACTGTAAAATAATTCCTATACTTGAAAGAAAAATGATAAATTAATACCTCAAGAGTGTTTCCGTCGGGAAGCACGTAGCCAATTTTGTCTGTATCCATACTTTCTTCTTTCTGAAGATTAGTAGCAAGATAACAGACCTTTTCTTTGATCATCTTGACAATTTCAAACTCAGCAGTTGTGCGAAAATTGAAGCCTTCTTTTCGAATCAGAGCTTTAAGGTACCGTGTTACATCTCGTCCAGCAATATCGACTCTCATTATACTGTGAGGCATTGCAAAACCCTCATAAATTGGAACTGAATGTGTAACACCATCACCTGAATCAAGCACAACTCCAGTAACTCTGCCTGTAGCATATAAGCTTAAAACTGCTTGCATTGAAACAAAAAGTGCAGGAACATTGAAAGTTTCAAAAAAGATTTCTGCTGATTTCTCGCGATTCTTTCGAGGATTTAATGGGGCTTCTGTCAATAAAACAGGATGTTCTTCAGAAAATGTTGACAATTGGTCCTAAAATTCATCAATAAATTTAAAAGAAAACATGATCCAGTGAATGTAGTCTACCTTTCCGTATATATGAGTCCAGATTCTCTCCATATCATTCCAATCTGTGATAATTCCATGTTCCATAGGATATTTTATACTAAGTAATCCACGATGATCATCCGCTCTTTGACCTACAAACATATCTCCTTCTAAAGCTCCTGCCATCACTCGTATATGCTTTGGTCTTCCCATACTAATAAGAGAATAATGCAAATGATTTTTATGATGTCATCAATTGACAGACTTTTTCTATAAATATCACTTACTAATTAGGAAAAATACATTTGGGTATTTGATCTCCAGCAAATCCAGCCTTGACGATACCGGAACCCTAAAGAAAATAGCAGAATTAAGGATTTCATTAAAAGTTTTCTTTTTCATATGGGCGATTTTTTTTGATGATGATTCATTTATTTCAATTCATGCGGCTCAAATAGTGAAAATTACGGTAAATTGAATCAATACTTGATGTACACAAGGCTTATTATACTCACATTATCTATGACAACAGGTTGATTCACAATTACATCATAAGCTTCCATTATATCCTACTATTTTTAAATAATTTTAAATGTTTCCAAATTAAAATTATTTTTTTTCTGTGCAATTTTGTTTGTTGATTTATTTTTGAATTTCCAATAACCGTTATTTTTTCAACTTTTCAAATTCTTTATTCTGACAACTGTTTTACAGAATTAATTCCAACATTGACAAAATTAACTTATTTCTAATGTTTCCAGTCGTAATAAACTAGTTTGCTACATAGCAAAAGATCAATTTAAATAAGAAAACTTTAAAAGTTTCGTAACGTTCAAAAAAGATTTGAAAATCCATAAAAATTCTCGGAAGTAAACAAGATCCATACTGGATCTTTTTGTAAAGTGTAATTTAATTTCTGTGAATATAACTGTGTGGATATACTCAAAATATTAGTAAATCGTCAACAATGCATAGTAACTTCTCTGTAAATATGCCATCTTGGCTGTATCCTGGAATGCGAGCTATTTATCAAAGTTTATTTGGAATATATCGAGAAAGTAATCCTTTAGTTATATCTACAGTCAATAAAATCTGGCAGTTTCCCAATTCTAATGAAGTTCTTGACTATATATTCATATATCTTAATGCTGGATCTATAGAAGAGAATGTACCACCTCATTGGCACTATGTAAGTTTAGGTCTGTCTGATTTGTATGGAGACAGCCGAATACATCCTATAGATCCAACAGCAAGCAGTTCCGATAGATTGAGTGGATTTGGTATAGAATTAACGATGAGAATTAAAAAATATTCAGAAATATCTCCTCCAAGTTGGCCAGCACAGTTAATGCAGCAGTTGGCTAAATATGTGTTTGTCTCCAGAAATAAGCTCTTACCTAACGACTACTTACCTTGGAATAAACCACTTGATCCTGAAAAAGAGGACTGTACCATTAAACACATGCTAATTGCACTAGATTGTCAACTTAAAAGGATCAAAACTGTTCTTGGACATATCTCATTCTGCCAAATTGTCGGAGTCACCGATGAAGAGGTAGGTACTCAAATATTGTAAACATGCCTCTAATACTCATAACATATCATTTAATATAGCTCAACTGCTCACAATCGTTTAACGTGAAGCAAGTTTTGGAAGTATTGAAGCAAGATCCATCGACAGGTGGAATATCATTAATTACAGACATGCAAAGGACAAGAAGCGTTTTTGATTTATTTCCACAAACTTTGAGAGCACTTGAGGATGATTTAGAGCGTGAAGGATCGGATTTAGCTGGAGTCAATGGAGAATTTTTCTACAGAGAGTTACCTAATATTGCAATTAAGACATCATTGTGCCTTACTATGTCTGATTCAGAGAAATCACTTGATTTTACAAGACATCTCGGTCGTTTGGATATTCGCACAAGTGCTGAATTAAATGCACACCACTCATCACCATTTTTGGCATTTTCAAGACACTTGCCTGTATTTCTCGACGGTGTTGAGATCATTTTTTCCCCAAATACTGCGAAATTCTTAAAGCTTGCATTTAAGCATCGTTTAGGCAAAGGACATCATTTTACGTTCCAAAATCCAGACACTCACCTCACATTTGTAACTGATAATGTCAGTGGCTGTTTTGTCTCAAATGAACAGCCATATGCATTAAATGGGAAATGGCTACAAATTCGCATCGACAAAGAGTTTTTAAACACAATCATTGATTCTATTCAGGAGTTTGATGCTGAAAATGCTCACCAACTTCCGAGAATCTTTGACTTTCCTGAAAAGAATCTTCGATTTATAGTTAATAATTTGGGTACTTAATGAGGAATTTGTTTTTTGTATGAACAGGGCTCAAAAGTACCCCCTTAAATTCTGAAATTGAACATTATTTTATCTGCGCAACTAACGTCTTCCTAGTTTTAAGAAGTGATATAAAAACAAGATAAATCTCATAAAATGTGCCTTTTAGCAAGACTACTTGACTGACTATTCATGTTTTTTGTGTAGTTCTTATTATATATATTTTTTAATAAAAAATAAATAAAATTGCAATAAAATATTAATTTGTCTCCTTTTTAAGCTACTACTCGACATCCACTTGCTTTGTTGTCATTATCTTCCTTAATATCATTTGATTTATCTCCGCTTGAAATATGTAATTTGTCAGGGTTGTTAATCGATTTCACATGGACACGTGCTTCATGTTGTTTAACTTTTAATTTTGATTCACTTGCTTACAAGTCATGTTTGAATCAGTTTTAAATACGTAAGCGACAACAACAACCCCTCTTATTATAAAATTAAATGCCACTTTCATCCCTCGTTAAATTTTTTTAATAAAATATTTCAACAATGAATGAATGAATGAATAAGAAGAGAAGAAAAATCGGGGATGCCTTATTATGAGGCTGGCAAGATCGCATCAACACTATAATTTGTATTTTTCAAAGCAATAATTGCATATCAAATATTGTCCTTCCTCTCCCTTTCTCTACACATCTTCATGCCTTATTTAATAACAATTTTAATATTTATTGTTATTAGCTTTTAATGTGATGATGATACGGATTTAGTAAAATAAAATATGCTCAAGAATGTCAATAAAAATAAAGAACGGAAAGAAGAGGATAAAAGTTATTGAGGGAAAAATGTCATTTTAATATCATTATATTCACATGATCTATCGTGGTTCAAAGAAATTCGTCCCTTTTTACCAAATACCTCAAACATCCCAGCATGTTATATACATTTTATTTTTTTGTGTGATAAATGATAATATCACAAATATTTAATAAATCATTGGGTAGATACACTTGTTAATAATATTAGAACAATCACTGCTGAGTTATGCTGATTTTCTGAATCTCCTTTTTATTGTTGTTTTGGGAATTTTTTGAAGTTATTTGATGAATTTTGGATTTTTAAAATTTTAACGGTTTTCAAAAATTTGATTTCAAAGTTTAATTTTTGAAATTCATTGTTTACAAAAATTGAACCTACTGAAAAACATGGATTATTGCCTTAATTTCTCTTAAAACTCAATCAAAAATAGGTGGATATGATAGCTTAGATGTTGGTGCATATCCTGATATACTTTAAATAGATATTGCCTTAATTTCTCTTAAAACTCAATCAAAAATAGGTAGATATGATAGCTTAGATGTTGATGCATATCGTGATATACTTTAAATAGAAGAATTTAATAAATTTTGACGGTTTTCAAAAATTTGATTTCAAAGTTTAATTTTTGAAATTCATTGTTTACAAAAATTGAACCAACTGAAAAACATGGATTATTGCCTTAATTTCTCTTAAAACTCAATCAAAAATAGGTGGATATGATAGCTTAGATGTTGGTGCATATCCTGATATACTTTAAATAGATATTGCCTTAATTTCTCTTAAAACTCAATCAAAAATAGGTAGATATGATAGCTTAGATGTTGATGCATATCGTGATATACTTTAAATAGAAGAATTTAATAAATTTTGACGGTTTTCAAAAATTTGATTTCAAAGTTTAATTTTTGAAATTCATTGTTTACAAAAATTGAACCAACTGAAAAACAAGGATTATTGCCTTAATTTCTCTTAAAACTCAATCAAAAATAGGTAGATATGATAGCTTAGATGTTGATGCATATCGTGATATACTTTAAATAGAAGAATTTAATAAATTTTGACGGTTTTCAAAAATTTGATTTCAAAGTTTAATTTTTGAAATTCATTGTTTACAAAAATTGAACCTATTGAAAAACAAGGATTATTGCCTTAATTTCTCTTAAAACTCAATCAAAAATAGGTAGATATGATAGCTTAGATGTTGATGCATATCGTGATATACTTTAAATAGAAGATTTTAATAAATTGTAACGGGTTTCAAAAATTTGATTTCAAAGTTTAATTTTTGAAATTCATTGTTTACAAAAATTGAACCAATTGAAAAACATGGATTATTGCCTTAATTTCTCTTAAAACTCAATCAAAAATAGGTGGATATGATAGCTTAGATGTTGATGTATATCGTGATATACTTTAAATAGAAGAATTTAATAAACTTTAACGGTTTTAAAAAATTTGATTTCAAAGTTTAATTTTTGAAATTCATTGTTTACAAAAATTGAACCTATTGAAAAACAAGGATTATTGCCTTAATTTCTCTTAAAACTCAATCAAAAATAGGTAGATATGATAGCTTAGATGTTGATGCATATCCTGATATACTTTAAATAGAAGATTTTAATAAATTTTAACGGTTTTCAAAAATTTGATTTCAAAGTTTAATTTTTGAAATTCATTGTTTACAAAAATTGAACCAATTGAAAAACAAGGATTATTGCCTTAATTTCTCTTAAAACTCAATCAAAAATAGGTAGATATGATAGCTTAGATGTTGATGCATATCCTGATATACTTTAAATAGAAGAATTTAATAAATTTTAACGGTTTTCAAAAATTTGATTTCAAAGTTTAATTTTTGAAATTCATTGTTTACAAAAATTGAACCTACTGAAAAACATGAATTATTGCCTTAATTTCTCTTAAAACTCAATCAAAAAAAAGTGGATTAATAGCTTAGATGTTGATGCATATCCTGATATACTTTAAATAGAAGAATTTAATAAATTTTAGCGGTTTTCAAAAATTTGATTTCAAAGTTTAATTTTTGAAATTCATTGTTTACAAAAATTGAACCAATTGAAAAACAAGGATTATTGCCTTAATTTCTCTTAAAACTCAATCAAAAATAGGGAGATATGATAGCTTAGATGTTGATGCATATCCTGATATACTTTAAATAGAAGAATTTAATAAATTTTAACGGTTTTCAAAAATTTGATTTCAAAGTTTAATTTTTGAAATTCATTGTTTACAAAAATTGAACCTACTGAAAAACATGGATTATTGCCTTAATTTCTCTTAAAACTCAATCAAAAAAAGTGGATTAATAGCTTAGAAGTTGATGCATATCCTGATATACTTTAAATAGAAGAATTTAATAAATTTTAGCGGTTTTCAAAAATTTGATTTCAAAGTTTAATTTTTGAAATTCATTGTTTACAAAAATTGAACCAATTGAAAAACAAGGATTATTGCCTTAATTTCTCTTAAAACTCAATCAAAAATAGGGAGATATGATAGCTTAGATGTTGATGCATATCCTGATATACTTTAAATAGAAGATTTTAATAAATTTTAACGGTTTTCAAAAATTTGATTTCGAAGTTTAATTTTTGAAATTCATTGTTTACAAAAATTGAACCAATTGAAAAACAAGGATTATTGCCTTAATTTATCTTAAAACTCAATCAAAAATATGGAGATATGATAGCTTAGATGTTGATGCATATCCTGATATACTTTAAATAGAAGAATTTAATAAATTTTAACGGTTTTCAAAAATTTGATTTCAAAGTTTAATTTTTGAAATTCATTGTTTACAAAAATTGAACCTACTGAAAAACATGGATTATTGCCTTAATTTCTCTTAAAACTCAATCAAAAAAAGTGGATTAATAGCTTAGATGTTGATGCATATCCTGATATACTTTAAATAGAAGAATTTAATAAATTTTAGCGGTTTTCAAAAATTTGATTTCAAAGTTTAATTTTTGAAATTCATTGTTTACAAAAATTGAACCTACTGAAAAACAAGGATTATTGCCTTAATTTCTCTTAAAACTCAATCAAAAATAGGGAGATATGATAGCTTAGATGTTGATGCATATCCTGATATACTTTAAATAGAAGATTTTAATAAATTTTAACGGTTTTCAAAAATTTGATTTCAAAGTTTAATTTTTGAAATTCATTGTTTACAAAAATTGAACCTACTGAAAAACAAGGATTATTGCCTTAATTTCTCTTAAAACTCAATCAAAAATAGGGAGATATGATAGCTTAGATGTTGATGCATATCCTGATATACTTTAAATAGAAGATTTTAATAAATTTTAACGGTTTTCAAAAATTTGATTTCAAAGTTTAATTTTTGAAATTCATTGTTTACAAAAATTGAACCTACTGAAAAACATGGATTATTGCCTTAATTTCTCTTAAAACTCAATCAAAAAAAGTGGATTAATAGCTTAGAAGTTGATGCATATCCTGATATACTTTAAATAGAAGAATTTAATAAATTTTAGCGGTTTTCAAAAATTTGATTTCAAAGTTTAATTTTTGAAATTCATTGTTTACAAAAATTGAACCAATTGAAAAACAAGGATTATTGCCTTAATTTATCTTAAAACTCAATCAAAAATAGGGAGATATGATAGCTTAGATGTTGATGCATATCCTGATATACTTTAAATAGAAGATTTTAATAAATTTTAACGGTTTTCAAAAATTTGATTTCGAAGTTTAATTTTTGAAATTCATTGTTTACAAAAATTGAACCAATTGAAAAACAAGGATTATTGCCTTAATTTATCTTAAAACTCAATCAAAAATATGGAGATATGATAGCTTAGATGTTGATGCATATCCTGATATACTTTAAATAGAAGAATTTAATAAATTTTAACGGTTTTCAAAAATTTGATTTCAAAGTTTAATTTTTGAAATTCATTGTTTACAAAAATTGAACCTACTGAAAAACATGGATTATTGCCTTAATTTCTCTTAAAACTCAATCAAAAAAAGTGGATTAATAGCTTAGATGTTGATGCATATCCTGATATACTTTAAATAGAAGAATTTAATAAATTTTAGCGGTTTTCAAAAATTTGATTTCAAAGTTTAATTTTTGAAATTCATTGTTTACAAAAATTGAACCAATTGAAAAACAAGGATTATTGCCTTAATTTCTCTTAAAACTCAATCAAAAATAGGGAGATATGATAGCTTAGATGTTGATGCATATCCTGATATACTTTAAATAGAAGAATTTAATAAATTTTAACGGTTTTCAAAAATTTGATTTCAAAGTTAAATTTTTGAAATTCATTGTTTACAAAAATTGAACCAATTGAAAAACAAGGATTATTGCCTTAATTTATCTTAAAACTCAATCAAAAATAGGGAGATATGATAGCTTAGATGTTGATGCATATCCTGATATACTTTAAATAGAAGAATTTAATAAATTTTAACGGTTTTCAAAAATTTGATTTCAAAGTTAAATTTTTGAAATTCATTGTTTACAAAAATTGAACCTATTGAAAAACAAGGATTATTGCCTTAATTTCTCTTAAAACTCAATCAAAAATAGGCAGATATGATAGCTTAGATGTTGATGCATATCCTGATATACTTTAAATAGAAAAATTTAATAAATTTTAACGGCTTTCAAAAATTTGATTTCAAAGTTTAATTTTTGAAATTCATTGTTTACAAAAATTGAACCTATTGAAAAACAAGGGGGGACCGTCAAAAATAATAGGAATTTCAGTTTAACGGTTTAGTAAAATTCAAAAATTTCTCATATTTTCGAGCAAAATGACCAAAACTTTAATCAGCTGAAAATCTAATTAATACTCGTGAATTTGTAACTTTAACTTTTTAAAACACAAAATAGAACCTTAGAAACATACTATCGACATTTAAATATGAGTTGTATAACGTTTTAATTATGTTTTCAGCAATTTTCGAAAAAATAAAATTATTTTGTTGACTGAAAACATACAAGAAAATTCAAAAAAATGATATTCGTTACAAGATTTTGAAACTTAAAGTGTTAATTTAAGTAACTTCCAATCATTTTATTGATAAAAATGATAATTTGAATGCACAAATAGAAGAAATAGCACAATTTGGTACAGAAAAACTAAAATTTAAGCTTGGAATAAAGAAGTTATTAAAGGTTGTTTACACTCAAAATACCCTTTCCCGAAAATTCTACGTCATCGGTGGATATTCAAATGGCTCTACAGAAGGAACCAGACATGCTAGGAAAATGATAATGGTCTCAAACTCTTCGTCTCGGCAAATTCTATAATACTAATAAAGAACAAAATACAGTTTCATGGAAAAAAAACACAAAAAATGACTAAAAGTGGTCTCCGATGACGTAGAATTCATTTTTGACGGGCCCCAAGGATTATTGCCTTAATTTCTCTTAAAACTCAATCAAAAATAAGTAGATATGATAGCTTAGATGTTGATGCATATCCTGATATACTTTAAATAGAAGAATTTAATAAATTTTAATGATTTGACTACCCTGTTTTTTCGTTATAAGCTAGTAGCTTAGAAGAATAAAAAAGTGATTTTTTTTGGCTCACTAGTAGCTTAGTAACGAGTAGTAGCTTAGTAAAGAAATTGAACTTCAGTGAAAATTTTGAATTTTTTAACTTAATTAAAGAAATTTTGCTATCTTCTCGATTTTATTTCATTGATAATGTCATAAGGCATTGAAACTGATACTTAGAAAGTTGAAAAAGATTAATTATACTTTATTTTTGGTAGTAGCTTAGTAAAGATTACAAAAAAATTTCAAGTTCAAAAAAACTTTACTAAGCTAGTAGCTTAGTAACGAGTAGTAGCTTATAACGAAAAAACAGGGTAGATACTTTATAAAATGATTTTGCATTCAATGTTTTCGAGGCATAAATTTCAAAAATAAATTGACAGTTATAAAACTTTTTTTGATTAAGGTATGAATTTCGATTAAAATCAATGCATAATGTACTGTAATGACTTTTAAACACAGCTGCACGAAATAAAACTGAACTGACTCATAATCTGGTATTTAATGCTTATCAGTTATGTAAGAACTTTTAAATCACAATTAAGGATGATTTTAAAAAAATTTAACAACATGTAAAACAGGCGATAATTACATAGATTTTTTTAATAATAATTAACTTTTCACCATTAATCGAATGACATTACAAAATCGAATTAATCTCCTTCCCTTCCTATCATTAATGAGGGTATATGCTTTATGCTCATTTATTTAATTAACGAAAATGATGATCATAATAAGGGTCATTTTTCGCTGTTGTCATAAAAACTCATTATCTCATTTCTGTAACTGATGAAAAAGGATGACAAGAAATAATAATTAATTCGTTATGGACAATATGTTTGCTTTAAATTTGTAACTCGTAATTGGATTACGTATAGCAGATTAAATTTGAATAGAGGAACAAAGTCTCTTGAATAAATGAGCATTTAATGTAGCGAATAGCTTAGTTTTTATCAAAAGATTTCCACCTCATGAAAATGTGGAGAGAAAATGAAGAAAAATTGCTGTAACATTTCATTAACCATTTTTAATATTAACGCAAGCGCTTTAGATGGAAGATTAAGAGATTTGATGGTATTTCTCCTCATTTAATACGCTAAGGAAAATGTTATAATGCTTCATTATGTGCCTCTAATAGCTTGATGTAACTAGCTTTGTATCATTAAGGATATTTGCACGTTGGAGCGTGGATTAAGGAGGTAATACGTTTATGGAAGTATGTTGCTGAAAAATGTTTTATTAAAGTTTTAGATGTTTTGAACTTAAGTTATAAAAAATCTAAATGTTTCCAAAATTTTCGTCTCTCTTTGATCAATATCAGAGAAATGTCATACAAGACTCAATCATCCTCTATTAAAAAGAGGAACTAAATCCATCTAATGCCCTTGACGTGGACATAAATGAACATAATACCAGCAAATCATAAGCTAATTTTCCATGACAATTCTTTTATCGACATATTTTTTAATGAATCGAGTAGCTTCAAAATTGTCGATAAGTTCCTTTGTACAGTATCAGTATTTGATGATAAAATTTTTAATCTAACGTAGGCGTGTTATATCCCCTTTCTATAATGAATTCATAATTCTTCTATCCTCGTCAACGTTTAATAAACGATTTATGAATTTTTCTCCTAGCTATATCTCTCCTTCTCTCGTTCGTCTATTTTTTCTATGTTCGTTCAATGACGATGGCATACATTTTTAATGGTAAAATCCACCATCATGAATTTATACTCCTCTTTTTTTTGTTTAAAAAAATCAGAAAATAATATTAAAACAAGAGAAAAAGTTCATAACTCAATATTATCCGGCCTTTCATATTGCCTTTGATGTTTTTGTTCTTTCTTCTTTCAGAAAAGGGAAATATGAAATCCGCTGTTTTAAAACCGAAGCTAGCAAGCAGGAAGGCAGGCAGCATAAAAAGGGAAATATAAAGTAGAAGAAAATAACATTGGAGCGCTCACGTTTCTCATCAAACATTATACCCATCCATGAAACAAGTATTTTGAATGAAAAGTTTTGTACATCATAGCAGTTTTCCTACTGCTGTATATTATAGCAATATAATATCTTTCGCAATAATATATATATGCGGTTTTTGAAATTTATTTTTGCTTTGTAAAAATTGTGCGGTAAGTTATGAAATATGAAATACAGAACAAAGCAGTTTGTTAAAGGCTATCACAGCTTTTTATTGGATGAGACGATTGAGTCTTTTATCTTTGTACTTTTGAAGCGTTCTGAAGAATTGTATTAAAAGCTTTTATTTGCGAAAGCTATTAAAATGAGTTTGAGTGATTAAGAATTCTTATGAGTGCTTAATATGTTCAATATATAACTTAATAATCCTAATGTTAAGATGTTTCATAATATATCCGTTGAGTTACCAACAGTTCATATTATCTAAATTCAAAAAGCTGTAAAAACTCTATTCAGTAATCAAAGTTCATGTCATTTCAATTCAAAAAATTCAAATTAAAAAAACCCGTTAAGAATTTCAAAACTACTTAAAAGTAAAATTACGATTATTTTATATAAATGTGAAATAAGTATCTTTATTAAAATCGAAATCCTCGATCTATATTTACAGTTATGAGGATAAAATTCTTTAAATTTTCATATTTTCGTCTATATATACATATTCGTTCCATTGATGATATGCTTTTTATTAGGGATTCAATACCGGACCAAAATTTCAATCCCGGGATTACGGTAGATTCGGTTCAGAAACTTGTATAAAATTGCGTTTAACACGTTCAAAATAAAAGCTTTCAATTACAAATTAGGTGTATTAATCATTAAAAAAATTTTTAAGTTGAAAACTAAGCCAGAAAGTTAAAGTTTTTCCAAACAAATCAATATTTCCTTTTCTTGTCTTGTCTGAACTTTTTAACTTTACAATAAGAATTTTTGTTAATTTTCATAAAGTTTATCTTAAAATTAACTTTTCATATCAAAAATGATTTAAAATTTTTCGTAAAAATTTGATTTTTTTTTGTCGAGCTATTGTGATTTTTCTTATGTAAAAACGTTTAAAACTTTTGTTTTATAGAAAATCAATAACTACAATTTGGAATTCAAATATTAGATTTTATCGGAGCTTTATTAGAGACACATTTGAATGGTTATAAAATCTATTTAAAATTCAAAAATTTTCAAATTCTTCAAAATTGCAACGTGACTAGACTTTTTCAACACTTTGAAAAGAAAACTAAGTTAAAAAGAAATCCAAAATTGTTTGGCAAAAACATGCTGATTATTACTATTTTACACTTTAATATTAGGGGTCGTTCACTTATGACTTCCATCAAAAAACCTGATTTTTAGACCCCCTCTCCCCCTCTGTCACAAAAATTCTATAGAAAAAAATCTTAGACCCCCCCTAGTGAACGGCCCCTTACCAAGATTTGTGAGAAATTCTAAGGATATCTCGATCCCGTAATCCCGTGATTGCGGTATTGGAAAATCGGTCCGGACCTCGGAAAACCGAATTGAAATCCCTATTATTCATCATTATCATCATTAAACAAAACTATTTTGATGAAAAGCATTCTCAGGATTAATTCATCAATGGAGAAGCAAATTAAGTGAAATATCGATTAATTTGAATGTTAATGTTAAATGATTCGTAAAAAAGGAAAAATTACTGAATTCAATTATGCTTAAAATGAAAAAAATATTTTATATTTTAATCGTCGGCATCACTTACATTCTGTTCGTCATCTGATTGAGCTGATTCTTCCTTCGGTGGTATTGTTGACATCGTAATTTGTTGTTGTCTTTGACGAGCAATCGCTAGGTGCTGTTGTGTCATCTCAAAGTGCTGTTTACGACTCTTAATTCGTCTGTTTTGAAACCAAACTTTTACTTGTGCTGTTTGGATGGAAAGAAATGGAAAATTGTGTTATTATGGATGTTGTTAATTTAGATATTAAGGATTTTATTGTCTTGACAAAGGAGAAGCTCCAAAAAAGATTCATTTAGTATTCGAAATCTTTTAAAACCTTGTTAACTTAACTTTGTGGTCAACTTAATAACGATCTCTAAGTTGTACATGACCCCAAAATTATGAATCAACTCAAAACTCACCTTCTGTTAACTGTAGAGTATGTGCGAGATATAACCTTTCAGGTCCAACCATATACTGCTGTCTCTCAAACTCAGCTTCCAATCTTTCTAATTGTTCAGGTGTGAAAATCGTTCGAACACGCTTACTTTTCAATGAAATTGATGAGGACTTGTTCTTGTTGCCAAAATGATCTAATTCATGAAAATCGTTAATTAATTTATTTGCTGATTTATAAAGTGCTTGAAGAAGAAGCTACATACCCACTCTACTTCTGTCTCGTGCAAAAGCTTTGTTTAATAAATTGGCACTCATATGATTTCGTATTGTTGAACTTGATTGTGAGCTCATCTCGTTGATATTTCGATTATAATTAACATTAAATTCTGAATTAACATGCTGCTTATGCAAGTGCTCTTGATAAGACGAATTAGAGGTGATATTATTATTGTCATAAATGCATTGCTCTAATGGCATTTGTGTTGAAGAATTTTCAGATGATTGCTGCTGTAAAATGTAGTTGTGTCGATTGTCATTATCAAATTTTTGAAACAGCTTACCATGTGCTGTTAGGTTAATTATATTTGGAAAATCTGGCGAATTGTAATCATTTATTACCGAAGAATTTTCTTCAATCTCACGTGATTGTAATGCTTGTAAAGGATTTACAGAATTCTTTTTTAAACCAAGAATGGCTGCAATTGTGAATGATTTACCGATGCTCTCATTCGATGCAACGTCAAGAGATGTATTTGAGGTGTTGCTGCTGTGATCATGAATTTCCAATTTTGTACGCTCGTCACTTTGCAACTCCTCACCAATCATGCGATTTGAATGCAAAATTGTGTTGCTATTTCCGTTAAAAGAAGAATGTAATTGAAGCAAGTGTGTGAATGAGTTTGTATGGTATTTTGGTGGCTGATAGATCATTTTATTCGACTGAATCATAGATTAGTTCACAATCTTGCCTGTAAGTCGATAAGAAGATTAATTATACATATGAAAAAATTGAGTAAATTCAGGAAAAGCAGAATAGAAGAGAAAAACATTCAAAAGCTAATTCACAGGCTAGTTTGACAAAGAATAAGACTTGAACTAGAACGATATAAGGCTCTTCAACCTTTAATATTAGTTTTTTGTTCTGCCAAAGAGCATCTTTGAAACAAAATATTTAAAATTATTTATTGCACTTCTGATCCATGACTTTAAAACCCAGCGGCATTTATAATCTAATATTTTTAATTATGTTTTATTGACACTGAGTTACACATAAACTAAGAACTATAAGTTTGCCACATGTGATGATTGGGCTGAAAGCTTCAACAAATTATTTTTGACTGAATTTAAGAAATTGAAAGCTCACTTTCGAATCATCTAGATTCTTGATCAGTTTCAATATTCATACTCTAGATTCACTGTCAATAATTTTAAAACTGAAAGATGATGCTTCAGATGCTTCAGCCAAAAAAATCGTTATTTAAACATCACTAATTCCCCAAACATAGCACACCTTGCATAAAAATTAAAATTGCACTATCAAATTCCAATGAATCCATAGACATCCACTCAACACTAAAATGAATTTAATTGAAATCCGATTGAGAAAATTCAACTCAATTTTCATTGCATTGTCATTTATGTAGAGTAGGTAATCCAATATTTAATTAAATAACAGAACTTAAAAGTGAATATCAAAAAAAAGGTAAGAATTCGTAATTAAAAGTCTTTCAGTAAATGAAACAATATATCACGTCTATTGTTATTAATTGATGCATAAAAAGTTTTTTTGCGACACAATCACTCAAATTTATAAGATTTCCGACGGATGGATCTACTTACCAACATATGTGTAAGTTAATCCAAATTTTTCTTTTATTTTTTCAAATGTCAAAAATGCAAAAATGATACAAGTTGAATCACAATATATATCCACAATGAACACAAGTTAATCCGTGCGTTATTATTTTAATAGGTTAGCAAAAAATGAAGATAATTATTTTCGGTAAGCTACGAACCAACTTCGTTTAAGACTGACTGCGAATTAAATGAACATAAAAATGTGAAAAACACAGGAGATGAAGCTTTACAATGAAATGCAATAAACCACAAACAGAAATCTCAAATGGGGTATCACAGCTACAACAATAAAAAAAATCCCATTAGCATCATTATAAGCCATACACAGCGAGAACATTTTCTCTCTCTTATACCAACAATATTTTTATTTTACCCCTCATGTGCTCATGCTCATCTCAGAGATTTGGACGAATAAAAAGAGCTATAAAAGTCTCGGTCGGGGTAAAATGTGAAGGGTGGGAAAACAATTTACAACAACGAACGAACAAGAAAAATAACAAAATAATCTTCACAAAATGAGATGAATCCTTTAACAACATAATAATAAATGTTTCGTTATTAGCTAGGTGGAATTTTTATTCTGTGGAATGAAGAGTGGGGAATGACAAGACATAAACTTTTACAATTTCATTTATTTACAACTTTTCCTTATGACACCCGAATGATTTAGGTTTTAAAATCGATAATTAAACTTGAGATGGACATTTTTATATTCATGGTGTGAATTAACAACCTGCTCTAATTACCCAATTAGAAATAGAATATTTTACAGCTAATTGACAATTTAAATTTATCTAATTATGGTTAAAAAGAGAGAAAATTGAGCATTTAAGAAAAGATGAATCTTCGCTTAATGAGTAGCACTGCTAGGAAACTTTTTGTTGTTTGGGTTGCAGTTTGTCGTGGTACTGTTAAGCCAATTTAATGAAAAAGTTCTCTTCCTCCTCCTGTTCTATAATAGGTCAATTTTAAGACTGTAGTTCCAATTATTTGTTGTAGAATTGAATCTTATAATTCCTGGCAGTAACTTAGCGTCTTGATTTAATTATTGTCGGTCTGTTTAAGTCTGATCTATTTTGCTTTACTTTTGGCTAGGTGGGTAACATTTGAAAAACTCTTAAACTTAAGATTTAAAAGAATATGATTTGATATTGAGTTTGATTAACTTTAAAAAATATTATTTGAATCATTGAATATGAATATAAATTATATTAAGCCATTACATTCACAACGTTGCATTGATTCATTGATAAGAGTTTCTTTAACAAGTGATTTTCTAACTTGCATTTAATATGGAGAGAATGAAGGCGTGTCTGAAATTTGAACCAATAACCTCCAAGTGTGCCTTGATTGCTTGATTCTAGATTTGCTTATAATCAACTTTTAATAACTTTAGGGAAATTCTGACTTTAGATAAGCACTTAAGTTGAAAATATAAATGTTAATCAATGGAAACATCATTTTAAAAATTCTTTAAAATGTTAAAAACTTAATGCAAAAGTTGAAAAAATTAACGGTCAAAGCAAATTTATAATTGTTCCACAAAAAACTTGACAAATATAAAAAAGTTAAATTTTTTCACTTTTCCATTATTTAAAAACTTCATAATTCAAAAATTAATCAAATTATTTAAATTTCTACTAACCTACCCCAAAAATACCAAAAATCATTTTGACATCTTCAAAACATATTTAAAAACTTAAAATCACTTCTGAGACATCACCAATTTAGAATCAAAATTAGACAAATAAAAAAATTAAAAAGAAATTGAAAAAGTTGAAAAGTTAAAATTATTAAATTTAACATTTTAGACGAAAATGGAATAAATTTCATTTAAACTAATCGATTATGTAGTTGAAATATAGATAGAGATATTCGTTTATCAATAAACGCTAGTTTTAAGGACAAAAGAGAGAGTAAGTTGAATTTTATTTTTTATTTTTTTTTCTTCTTTTGTTTATTTCGCAATCCAATATTTCCATATATTTTGGGTGTATTTGGCAATATTTTAAAGATATAAGCACTAATAAAAATTTTCGAAATCAGATACTTGAACTTTTAACGTTTAATAATTTAAGATATTCTGATTTCATTAATCAATTTCACTTATTCAGAAAAAGACGAAGAAGTTTGTCATTGAGAAAAAAAAGAAAAAGTAAAAAAGAGTGTTGCAGAAAAAAGACCCATAAAACTTCATTATGACTGATCCAGGAATATTACGTGAATTGTTTGAAGCATGTAAAAGTGGAGATTTAGTTAAAGTCAAAAAACTGATGACATCGCAAAATGTCAATGAAATTGGTAATGACTAATAAATATTTAAATTATCCTTGATATAATACTGTCCAATAAATCATTAGATACCGCTGGACGACGCAGCAGTGCGCTTCATTTTGCTTCTGGATATGGACGCAAAAATGTTGTTGAGTATTTGCTTGCAAATGGTGCCAATATCAACTTGCGAGATGATGGTGGACTTAATTGTCTTCACAATGCGGCCTCTTTTGGACATCAGGAAGTTGTACAGATCTTACTTGATGCAGGTGCTGATCCAAATCTTCAAGATAATTGGGTAAGTAATCAAGTACAAAATTCAGGTCAAGTAAAACTAACTGTTTGGACATAAATTAAAGGGATTCTCAGCATTGCATGAAGCTAGTGCAAAAGGGAAAGTTGAAGTATGCTTAGCATTATTAAGGCACGGTGGAAATTGGAACTTGAGGAATTCTGAAGGCAAAACTCCCATAGATTTAGCAGATCCAACAACTAAGCCAATATTAACTGGTGAATATAGGAAGGATGAACTTCTAGAAGCAGCTCGATTAGGTGATGAACTGAAACTACTTGAATTATTAAATCCATTGAATGTAAATTGTCATGCTATGGATGGAAGAAGAAGTACACCTCTACATTTAGCAAGTGGATATAATCGTGTTAAAGTTGTCCAAATTCTCTTACAAAATGGTGCTGACTGTCATGAAAAAGATAAAGGAGGTAATGACTAATAAGTTATTACTTAAATTAAACACTATTTTTATAATTTTTAAATTAATAGGATTAGTAAGTCTGCACAATTCCGCAAGCTATGGCCATTTGGAAGTTTCACAACTGCTTATTAAATCCGGAGCAAATGTTAATGCAGCTGATTTATGGCAATTCACACCTCTACACGAAGCGGCTCAAAAGGGAAGAGCTGAAGTCTGTAGTTTGCTAATTTCTGAAGGTGCAGACATAAACTTTCTCAATTGTCATAACAAATCGCCATTGGATTTGGCACCAAGAGATTTACAAGAAAGAATGGCATGTAAGTACTCAATGAGTTTCTGTAAAATCTAAGAATATTATTGTGATGTCTGAAAATCTTTGTAGACGAATATAAAGGTATACAATTATTGTCCGCATGCCGTGAATGTGATATAACTAGAGTCAAGAAATTCCTAACATCCCAAACGATATCGTTTGCACATCCATTTACTGGAGATCAAGCATTGCATGTCATAGCAATGTCTGCTTTTCCAAAACGGAAGCAAATACTCGAATTTTTAATACGCAAAGGTGCACAACTGAACATAAAGAATAAAGACTTGCTTTCTCCATTAGCATTATCATCAAAATTTGCCAATTATGACATAATGGACTGCTTGATTAGAAATGGAGCAAATATTAACATAACAGATGGTCTAGGTCAAACTTGTCTTCATCAAGCAGCAAAAGATGATGACGTACAGGCAGTCCGATTACTTTTGTCTCATGCTGCAGATCCAGATGTTGTTTCTTTACAAGGATATACGCCATCTCAAGTAGCTAAAGAGAATGTACTTAAGATTTTCAAAGAGGAAAAGAAAGGAACAAAAGAACTTCAAGAATCAACATCCGATTTAGAATCACAATTACTTGAGGCATCAAAAAGTGGCGATTTAACAACTGTAAAGAAAATTATTTCGTTAAATTCAAGGATAGTCAATTGTCGTGATAGTGAAGGTAGAAACAGTACTCCTTTGCATTTCGCAAGTGGATATAATCGAGTGTCTGTCGTTGAATATTTACTCGAACATTCTGCCGATGTTCATGCATCTGATAAAGGAGGTAATCAATGACTTAGTCATAATTCTGAGTATTTTATAACTGATAAACTTATTTTTTTTATCGTTTATATTAATATATAGGGTTAGTTCCATTACACAACTCAAGTTCCTATGGTCATCTTGAAGTTTCTCAAATGCTTATTAAGTACGGTGCCAATGTCAATGCTTTGGATTTGTGGAAGGTAAATTTAGATTTTCAATTTTTAATCGGTTGTAGAAAAGAGATTGGCTCTAAACTCATAAAAAAAAAATTAACAATGCATTGTAACTTTGTATGAAAATTTTAACAATGTGATGATTAAAATAGCGTTGACCATAAAATTGTTGAATTTTAACAATGACCATTGTAAATTCTATATATCGTGTAATTTTTTTACCATTTGTGTAGAATTTTTGACATGAAAAGTGTAATTTTGTTCTACATTCTACATTCTTCCTCTAGTGTAGACATCTACATTTGCAACACTGATTTAAAATTAACAATCATCATTGTTGCATTACAATCTTATCGTTAATTTATTGTAAAAACAAGAAATTTAACAATGTCATTGTTAAATCTGGTTTACAACGAAATAACAATAAGAAATGTTAACTTTTTTTTATGACTGTATTATTATAACTTTATCAATTAATTGAATCAATGACTAATTATCATTTTATGCTGTCTAATATCCAAAAACCAGTTTTCACCATTGCATGAAGCAAGTGCAAAAGGCAAATACGAAATAGTGAAACTTTTATTAAAGCATGGAGCAGATCCGAAATTGAAAAATCGAGATAATGCTACGCCATTAGATTTAGCGAAAGATCAAGAAATTGCGGATTTATTGAGAGGTAAAAGTCAATTAATGGACTAGTTTAAATTAAACACAGAAGTGAAATTGAAACGATTTTATGTTTTTTTTTTTTCGTTTTGAATAGGTAATGCTGCGTTGCTTGATGCAGCTAAGAAAGGTGATCTGGCAAGAGTAAAGAAGCTATTGACTTCTGATAACATCAATTGTAGAGATGTAGCTGGAAGAAACAGTACACCATTGCACCTAGCTGCTGGATATAACAATTATGAAGTTGTTGAGTATTTATTGGAAAATGGTGCCAATGTGAATTCGACAGACAAGGGAGGACTTATAGCACTCCATAATGCGAGCTCTTTTGGACATTTAGAAATAGCGGCAATACTAATTAAATATAATACACAAGTAGATGCTGTCGATAAATGGGGATTTACTCCACTTCATGAAGCGTCTCAAAAAGGTCGTACACAATTGTGTAGCTTATTATTAGCTCATGGAGCTGATCCATTTCTTACAAATCAAGAAGGCCAAACTGCTTTAGATTTATGTACAGCAGAAGATGTAAAGTCATTGCTTCAAGACGCAATGTTTGCACGACAACCATTAAATGTATCTACATCTAGTTCCATTCCATCAACAACAACTGTCAATGAATCGACAGAACTAATCACATTGCCAAGTGGAAATCAAGTAGAACTTCCAGTAATTATGTCAATGTCATCAAGATCATGTTTAAGTCCAATTCAAGGTATTGAATCTAACATTGATAATGTTGAGGAAGACAAGACAGTTCAGAGTGATTATAGTGATATCAGTAGCTTCCTGTCCAAACTAAAATTAGAGCATTTAAGTGAACTTTTCGAGAGAGAACAAATAACATTGGAAATCCTGACTGAAATGGGCCACGAAGATCTGAAAAATGTCGGAGTTACAGCTTATGGATATAGACACAAAATTCTTAAAGGAATTGCTGGCATGAAATCAAATCGAGGTGTCACAACAGTTCCAGTAACTCCAGCGACAATTTTAATAGACTTGTTGACAAACGATAAAGAGTATTTATTAGTCGAGGAAGAAATGCAAAGCACAATAAGGGAGCATTTAAGGGATGGCGGAAATATGGGAGGCGTATTGTAAGATACAAGCTTTGATCTAGTGGTCCTGATCTGTTAATCAATTAAAACTTTATTTCCAGCAATCGATACAATATTTTGAGGATTCAAAAGATTCAAAATCAAAAGTTATGGAACCGATATATGCACAGACGAGCTGAAATAGCTGAAGAAATTGGTGGACAATATAATGAGAAAGTTTTATTCCACGGTAGTCCATTCATCAATGCAATTATTCAGAAAGGATTTGATGAACGACACGCCTATATCGGTGGTTAGATTTTAATTCTTAACTTTTTGTTCCTTTTTTCTAAATCTCCGGATTTAATTTTTAATCCATTATCTTAATCTCAGGATTTGTTTTTAATCATATGATTTTATCTCATTTGTTCTAATAACTTTTAGGCATGTTTGGTGCTGGCATTTATTTCGCTGAAAATTCGTCCAAGTCTAATCAGTATGTATACGGAATTGGTGGATCTGGATGTCACGCACATCATGATAAAAGCTGCTACATATGTCATCGTTCGTTGCTGTTGTGTAGAGTCGCTTTAGGAAAGTCATTTTTACAATTTACATCTTTAAAAATATCACATTCACCGCCAGGACATCATTCTGTAAGTAACTGTGACTTAAAATATCTCAAGTAGAATTGTTATCATGATTAATTTCAGGTAATCGGAAGACCTTCACTTGGTGGACTCAACTTTCCAGAATACGTAGTTTATAGAGGCGAACAAGCGTATCCACAATATTTAGTGACATATCAAATAATGAATGACAAGAGAAGTGACGATGAAAATGGTACAGATAATGAAATGAAGAGTTGATGAATGCGACTAAATTGTGATTGAATTAATTCTGGAATTAATATATTTATGTTCTAATCAATGCAAGACATTTTATGTACTTTACAATTTAAGGAAACAAATATTTTTATTATTTTTGTGTATCGCTCACAGAGTCTTTTATTCTCGACAAATTAATAAAATATATAAAATCAATAATGCATGAAAAAGCATATCACGGAATCAATCATTGATTATATCAATTTTCAGTTCCCATCCCTAAATACGAAATTAATTTGAGTAATCAGATAAGGTTTTGACAATGTTTAATGCTCAAAAATATTCTAATAAATTTATATCACATAAAATACCATGAATTTAGAAGCTAGAACTAAAGGAAGTGAGCAAAACCTAAGGCAGCATCATATTTGTTTTAAAAAATACTTTCGAGTCAAATACATATCTCACATGCTACATATTAAATATTAAGCATATAAATGTCACAAATTATCCGAATACTCAAATATTTACATCAATTCTGTTAAGGCCTTCTTGGCAGCAGCTTCCTTTGCGATCTTTCGATTTCTTCCAAAACCAATAATAATTTTCTCTTTTCCATCACGTGTCTTAATTTTTAATGGAACCGCCACATTGTCATCATCTTCAATAAGTTCAGTGCTATAGAATCTTGGCTCAGCAATTCCACCTTGAAACTCAAATAAGCGTCGAGTAATTTGAATTGGAACATCATTCATAAATTTATGAATTTCATGCTGCATCAATTTATAAATGACATCCCAAGTCTTTTTTAATGATAAATTTGTATCTAAGTATATGGCACCAACAATTGATTCGAAGATGTCTCCTAAAGCCTTTGGAACTTCAATGGACTTTGCAATGCTCGTGTCATTTTCTGTACTCATCAATTCAACTTGATCAGTTACTTCATGATTATGACTCTGTTGAAAAATGACAAATTTTTTGATAGCTTCACATAATGTATAATTTTCATACAGCATGTGCTTATGGATATCATTTCGAACAATAATGCATGCTAGAGTGACATTATTGACGAGTGCTGATCGCAAATCTGTCAATTTTCCAGGATCCATCTTTGGACAGTTTTCGTAAATGAACGATGTGATCTAAATTAATGTCGAAAGGTAATTTTAAAGAACTTAAAATAATATTATTTTTGATAAATTCTTACCAAAAAATCAAGAACAGCATCGCCAAGAAACTCTAATTGCTGATAAGTTCCAGAAGCTTTGTTGGGATATGAAGCATGAGTTAAAGCTTGTGTTAAATAAATTTCGTTCGAAAACTTGTAGCTGATTTTCTTCTCTAATGCTCCACGATTCGGTACAGTCAAATCAGTTTCATGGACAATTCGTGGGTGAATTTTTTCTGTCAAAAGATTTTGTGTTTCTGGAAGAATTTTTAATTTCTGGCACAATTTATAAGTTGCATCGATTCCGACACTTGAAACTGTACATCCGAGCAATGCTTCAACACAATCAGCAATAATTTTATCGCCAATAACTTTCTGATCAAGAAATCCAATGAATGATCTGTCGATGTTTCTAGCAGAATCTTGTTCATCTTCAATGTCCATCAATGTGCTTCTGAATATTTTAAGTTTTTCGTCGCTCATAATACCATTGTCAACCTCAGAATCAGATAAGTTTTCGGTCACGTCTAGTAAGTATGTCAACAATCTTTTGTCGTTCACTAAAATCTTTTTAAGATTTACTGGTAATTTTGTGGACGGAGCAAATGACGATTTCATATCAAATTGCGAACAATTAAGGATATTCGACAATCCGAAATCATTTCCGATGTAATAGAGGTTTCTGTTACTGACCATTTTGCCTTTCAAAGCTGTTAAATGTCCTTCATGCCAATTTTCGTGCGTCTTATAAAGGAACAATGATGCAATAAACTTGAGAAATCCGTCTCCTAATGCTTCAAATCTTTCCATGTCGAAAACGTCACCTAATCAGTTGAAATTATATTTATTAGCTAAAACCAGTAAAACATTTTTGAAATATTTTAACATTAACGTTCAAAAATTGATCTTTAATTTGAAATAATTTTTAACCGTTGTTTTTCAAATATTTTTTGAACGTTAATTTATTTAACATTTTTTTTCAGCTCATGATTACCTGATTTTGCGGTTGTTAAAACTTTGATCAAATCTTTTTGTTGAATACAGCTTGATGAATTGTTCAAATCTAGCAATTTTATGTTTTTGTCAATTTTTCGTCCCATTAATGACGGTACATTCTTAATTGTTGAACCAGTTTGACGTTTATTCTTCAACAACTCCAAAGAAGTTCCAGTAACTTCATTTTTTCCGCCAATAAAATGGAAATAATAATCAATATCGACGTCTGAAAGAGTCAACCAGTTTCTATCTATATCAATTGGTAAAGCTGATCGATTCCAAGTCAAGTTAGCTTGTGTCTTGAAATTCTTGCTCTTCTGACTTGCCTCAACTTCTTGTTGCTTGATTTTTATCAAAGCATCTTTAAAATCTTCAAATTTCTCTGATGGTTCATGCTCAGCTTGCTTTAATAATTCCGTACGCTTGTCATAATCACCATAATCGACATCAAGCTTATAAATCTGTTGACCATATCCATTATCAATGCCTTCATTGATCAGCCAACGTCTTAGTTCTTCAGCTAATAGCATGTAGTTCATTCGATGACAAATTGCTGGAAGTAAAGTTGCTTTTAACCAAAAATCAGCTGGAAACTTGTAATTGTGACATATTTCTGGAATATATTCTTCACATTCTGTCAGCCTTTCATATTTCTTTTGTTTTCCACTCATTCCAGCACCAGGAAAGAATAATTTTAGATTCTTGCTGATTCCTTTGACTTCAATTAGAAACTGATCGTAGCGATAAACATTTACTTGAAATTTGTCAATAACATGTTCTGCATATGTCTTACTAATGTCACTAGGAAATGCCGATAAAGGTGTCTTGTGCTGATTAATGTTAATTACGACATAATTTTGTTCAGTATATTGTCTATAAACAGGATTAACGACCTTATAAATATAATCTTCAGCATTAAATGTCATGTTTTCAATTTGTGCTCTAGTCAAAAGTGTTGGTTTTGGAACCACTTGAAAATCGTCAATTAGCTTCCAGTCAATTTCATTGTCTTCATTAATAGGAACAATAAGGTAAGACGATTTATCCAATACGAAATAGGTTTGAAAAGCTTTCAACAAATCACGAAAAATATTAATGTGGAATTTTTGCAATTTCTTTAAGCTTCCTTCATTTTCGATGTCTACAGCTATCGGCAATTCACTTATTTCACATTCAATCTCTCCATAAGACTGAAAAAGCGTTATTATCGATAGTTTTGGGATACGCTTTGTTGTTAAGATTCCAAAAGTGTTTTCATTTGCCAGCAATTTATGGAAAACTTTAAGAGCATTGCTATTAATGTCATCAAACTTTGGTTTAATGCTAATTCTATAAAGATAATTTGTTCCAATATTTGGTCCACAGTTTTTGATTGCTTCCGGAATTTTAATTTCATGTAAACGAAGGTTGTTCTTAGTGCCTGCTCTCTTTGGGTTTTCTCCTTGATATTTTTCCCAATGATCAAAGTATTTTGGACTACATTCCTCAATTTTAACATCACTTCCAACTGGACCTAATTTTTCTGTTAAATTTCCATTAGAATACAACATTTTGCATGCTTTAAAAGCGGCATCTTGCTTTGCAACTTTAACACTTTTCTGAGGACTTCCAATAATTTCATCATTAATCATCGATTGTGTCGGTAATGTCAAATTTACACTAAATGTACCACTATCGTAATTAATTCGCTTCCAATTGACACTTGGACTTGTAAAACGATCACCAGGAAGACTTTGTGCGTATTGCATTAAAATCGGGACACAATTTAAAGCTGTTAAGCATGCACCTTCTTTTGTATAGAAAGGATCCCACTCTTGAACTTGTTCCTTCTTTATATCATCTTCACTTGGTGGTAATCGATCAATTGTACGTCCAATTAGTTGCTTTTTCATTTCAAAATCTATTTGTTGCCAAGTTTTGAACTTTTTGTCAAATTTAGGCTTGCTTCCATTATCCAGCATTACTACATAATTACTTTGATCATCTCTGGCTCTTCCACGCGATTGAATATAACTACGTGGAGTTTTTGGTGGATCATAAACCATAACGAGATTACATGCTTGCAAATCAATTCCTTCTTCCAAAACATTTGTGCATACTATGACATTTGTTTCCTTATTTTCAAATCTTTCTAATGCCAAAGAGTTATTTGATGTAGTTAAAATTGACTCAATTGATTCAGGCATAGCATTGTTTCGTCCAACCTGTCATTAAATCATGTTCTAATTATTCAAAGTTTTAAAAGTTAATGTTGTCTTGTACTTACAACAAAATCCGGTTTCATAGGGAAATTTGGGTCCTCGTGACCAAAAGATTTGATCAAGTGATATAGAATCTTGGCAGAAGAACGTCTTTCAGTGAATATTAGGCACTGCATATCTTTGTCACGATTTGGATCTTCGAAGAATTTCTTCAAGAGAAGAAGCAGTGTTTGAACTTTCAATGATGAATTCTTCATTACAATAGATGAACCCTTCTTATCGAAGCCCATTTCACGTTTAAGGTAGTTGATGCAAAATTCTACCTTTGTTATGCATGCTCCAACAATTTTACGAAACTTTTCAGTATCAGCAAATCTTTTAGTCAGTTCCAGTTGTATCATAACACTCAGCAATGCCAAACTATTTTAAAATAAAATAAAATTAGTTTTAAAGAACAACAATAAAGTATCAAGAACAAACTTACTAGCTTCCATAGCATCCGAGTTCCTCGGTTTGAAACTCGAAATCTTTGAATAAATTAATCAAATCCTTTATTTTTGATGGGCCAGTTTCAAGCAATGTTTTTGGGTTTAATTTAGCGTAGTTGTTCAATTTGATTGGCTTTAGTTCTTCTTGAAGTTTTGACAGTTCTGCTCTAACTTTTGTCAAGCACTCATGAATTGGCGTAAAGTTGTAAGTGATGCACGATTCTTTTGCCTTTGTTGAATAAATCAAGACATTTCGTCGGTCAAAGATATCATTAACAGTAATAATTGTAGACTGATAGACACTCTCGAGCTGTTGTAAATCTTCTGGAACAGAATGAGGCTTAATTGAATTGTCATTTCCAATTAACATGCCAGAAAGTCCAATGATTCTTATGTCTTGCACAATATTTGTATCATCCATTGTCTGCATTATTTGCCGATAAACATGTCCCTTCCTTCCGTGATGGCATTCATCGAAAATAATGACACTTAATGATTTCAGATCTATAAATGTACGAGCAACTGCATCATAAAAACACTGAGCTGTCATCACTAAAATTTCATTCTTATTCAATATATCAAGCCATTCTTGTCCATTATAATCATCGACGTTATTTTCACCAGTCAAAATAGCAATACTAAAAGGCATAAGATCTTTTATACGCTCAGCCTGTTGTTTTGCAAGGGCGACTGTAGTAGTAAGGAAGAATGATCTCTTTGCACCATCACTGTATGTGCCTTTAAGACTATCCGAAAAGTGTTTAATCACCTGAATGGCAATGTACGTCTTTCCAGCTCCTATAGATTAAATGAGATTATTTGAAATATATTTACCTACTAGATATAATATGTTCAGACTTACCGGTCGGCAAATAAACGATCGAGTTGCGACTAATACAGACGTCGATAATGTTTCTTTGATATTCTCGATCTTTAAAGTCGCTTTTCTGAGAAGAGAAAATGTTTATTTACAAATTATGCATGCACAACAATGTTAAGCAATAAGAATAACAAGAAGGAATAAAGAACACGTCATACAAAACTTACATGAACTTGTTCACTCATGATTTTGGCATCAAGGCGTCAAATAGCATTAAATATCAAGTTGCACTGCAATGATTCACTTATGCTGATAAGCTACTTTTTAAGTTTTATAGAAAGTTGATATTTTTCTTCAAATTCTAGTAATTATTGATATTTTCATGCAAATTGATGATTCTTCACTATTCTTGTATTATTAAACAATTGCAAATATATCCACAACTTAATTAATAGGATAAGGAACTAATTTTAACTTAATTTACAATTAAATTTTATAATTCACTTTGTTCTTTCTCAAAATCTCAAATCCAAGTAAAGTTATCATAGATTTTCACAACATAATTCGATTGAGTAGTTCAGTTTGACCAATATTTAAGGAATTTTAATGTATTATGTATAATAATAGTCATTTAAGTGCCACAACAGTCAAGAGTCATGTGCTTATATCCAAAATTGATAATTCCGTAAGTATTTTCATCAAAAGATCCAGTAAAACATAAAAAAGTAAGTAATCATGTGAATTTAAACTTTTAAATCCATCTATATAAACAAATTAACATAGAATGGTGAAAATCAAGAATCCAAACCTACTCAGAACATAAAAGCGCTTAGGTTTTGCTCTTTTAGTGCCATTAATGCTATTTTTCATTGTGTTGGTGCGCGCAAATTCACCACAAAAGTGATGCACATTGACATTTTACCTCTGATCACGTTGCTTCCTTCTTTAAATAATCTTCTGAAAATTCATAAAATCATTTACTAAATTCCATAAACTACAACCTTATATCCATCCTTCTATTCTCAATAAGAAATCTAATATGTGGGCTATATAAAATGTTATATCATGGGCAATTTTATGTGTCATCTGTTGATAAACTTTAATGTTTTCAAGATTAAGTGCAATAATTTTTTAGCTCAATATTTTGTCACTTTGCTGACAAAAAGAATGCATTTGGTATGGCAACTCTCGGTGGATTAGTTCATGTTTTCAATATTTTGGAAACGCAAAGATTGAAGAAATATACATCATATAAAATTCAAATGATATCCTTTCCGAAAAATGAGAGCTTATTTCAATCTCTTACAAAATTAACTGTAATTAAGCGATATTCTGATTTTAAGACGCTAGAAAATAATCTTCTTACGACTTACAAAGGTTACAACTTTAAGACATTCTTCAAGTCTGATAAAAATTATTTTAATAGGTAAAATTTTCCAATAACTAGTGTTTGTATATCCTTAAAAATAAGTTCTTTTCCAATGTGTTCTAGATTTGATCCGGAAATTGTAGAACAAAGAAAAAGAACAATACTTGAGTATTTATATTATTGTGCAGAACACTCGGTTCTTTATCGTTCACAATATTTTGTAAAGTTTTTCGATGATACATCAACTAAATGTGATGTTGAAAAGATTTATGAAAGTTCAACATACACCGAGGAATCTCCAGAAGAATCAATTAATTCTTTCGAAGAGGATAGTGAAATAATAGAAGAAGGTGTGGAAACAAATGAACTAATTGAAATTGGAGGGGATATTGATTATTATTTATGTGGCTACTTATACGATGCAGCTTTAAACTTCAGTCATGCAGTTCAGGAAGAAGCAAATTTGCGTTATAAGCGATCGTTTGAACTTTATAAATTGGGCATAGATAAGCTCTTGACAGGTGCAAAAAATGATACAAATGAAGCACGCAAGAGAATAGCAAAGACCAAAGCAAGTAAATACTTGGAGAAAGCAGAACAACTTTATGAAAATTATATTCTGGAAGAGGAAGAAAATGAATTTCTTATCGAGGATATTGATATAAAGGAAACACAAAGTATTGCATCACTTGAACGACCTTTAAATCATATGTCGCGATACAAAGTCATACAAATTAATAACAGAATAATTAAGGTCCAAGATCGAACAGATAAGAAAATTTACATATTAAAAGTAATATGGAAGACAAATTCGCACAAAGTCATTTTCATGCCACAAAATATTCCATTTATGTGTTCCTTATTAAGTTATTTTCATTCTGAAAATGCCATATTTCTTTTACTTCCATTTATTAGTGGAGGATTGTTGTGGGATTATGTTAAAACCTACTCATCTAGTTCTAATAACCAGAAAAATGTCGAAGAACTGTTTGTTGATCCTCCAAAACAAAACACGGATATAATTTCTTCAGAAATTGTGGATAGTCCAAATTTAGCACAATTAGATGTAGATAACTTAAATGAAACTGAAATTAAACCTTCTGGAGATGAGTCTTTAGATGACGACAAACTTTCCCCAAATAAAACTGCAGATGAATGTGATTTTAACATCCCTTCCTTTGATACACTTACACCTGACATTGATGTCGATGATCTTATGAAATGCAGTCAACAATTATTGAAATCTGTAACAAAAACTCTAGAAAAGTCAGTAGTCATAAGACAAGAAGATGATCCCAATGAAAATCAACAAATTCTTGAAACAGAACCGATCTTAAACGATGATAAAGCTGTTTCTGAAGATGATCAATCAAGTGCAGCAGCATGTGCTATTGAGCAGAAGCTGCAAATAACCGAAGACATTCCTGAATTTATCTTAAAACGTTGGGCATCTGAAATAATTATAAGTATCAACTCTTTACATAAGAATGGAATTATTCTTGGTGATCTCAATTTGGATAATATTTTACTAGGATCTAATGGCCATATTTTATTAACTTATTTTCACCAAAATTATCGCAGCAACTTTCAACAGTTATGTGAACTTAATCAGAAGGCAGTAAAGTGCTTTTATGTTGCATTTGAATTTCCTTTGACTAGAAATTCCGACTACTACAGTATAGGAGTAATTTTATATGAAATTTTCACAAGACATAGATTTTATATGTATCATCCAGGAGGAATTTCTAAATATAATGAAATTCAATTTGCCGACACTTGTCAATTGTCTGAACAAGCTAAAGATTTACTTGACATTTTGATGTTCAAAAAATTTGATCAAGATGAACCTTTTGAAAGCATTAAAGTTCATCCTTTTTTTGAAGGAGTCGATTTTAATGAAATTGAATCTTTTGGATATGAATAAACCTTTTATTGTACTGAATATTTAAACGTATAACAATTACGTATTCCTATTTTTGGTGTACTCGCCTGATATGTTTTTGCATATGAATTTTCTGAGAAAATTTCTTATCACAGATAGCAATTGGACATTGGAAAGTTTTGATTTTGTCATGAAGCTTTTTATGCTTCCTTAAATTTGAAAGACTTGAAAATTTATTCTTGCATATTTCGCAAACATGAAGTTTTATCTTTGTATGAGAATGGATGTGTTCCTTCAAGTGAGATGTTCGACTGAATCTTTTATCGCATATTTCACATAAATATTTTCTAGTATTACTATGGATTGCTTGATGATTCCGTAAGTTACTTATAGTAATAAAGCTTTTGCTGCAAATTTCGCATTGATAGTTTCGTTCATTCAAATGTGACCTCAAATGATTCCTCAAACTTGTTTTGTGTGTAAACATTTTAGTGCACATATCACATAAATAATTCTTGATGTTCTGATGAATTTTCTATAAATTTTTAATTAATTAATTTTTTTGACGGTCTTTTGAACTTACTTAATTACCTCATGAACTCTTAAGTCGGAGCTTCTTTTAAAATATTTTGAACAACTTTGGAATTCACAAATATGAATGACGGAGCTTTCATGTTGCAAAACTTCATTCATAAATTTATTTATTTATGTTCCCTGAGAATTTTATTTCAACAAATACCCACATATTGCCCTAAAATACCTAATTAGATTTTTAATTTAAACTTTAAGGTGCATTCTGATGATTTCATAAACTTTTTGGGAATTAAAGTTTCAGGTATCCTTAAGTTAATGAAAGTAGCACGAAATGTTATTCAATATTCATTCAATATTAAACAATTGAAAAGTAAACATGAAAATAATTTAACAGCTGATCAAGGTGTGAATATTATTTTTTGTACTTACTGCCTTAATAGTTTTGTTTATGCCGATTCTTTGTACACGTGAAACATTTAATTTCTAAAGTTTAAAAAAGAGTTTTAATGGTTTTGCGAAATGGAACCGATGGCCGAAATAGCAGTCAATAGTAAATTGAGTTCAGGTAAATAAATCAATTGCTTAATCTATGAAACTTTTAATAATAATTTGATTTCCTTTATAGATGCTAAAGAAGTTCTAATAATTCTTAAAGAAAGCAAAAGTTTAGAAGAGAAACTGAAAAGATTTAAAAATTTCTTATCAAGAGTTAACAATGAAGACAATCAGCACATTTTTGATTTAATAACACTTTATTTTCTCCTTGAATCAAAACATCCAGTGAAGAGCTTAATTCAATCTTATTTCAACCAATTACCTGATAAAAAGCCTGAAGCTATTAAAATATTTAAACATTTAATCAAATTCCAAATTGATGAGCTCCAAATCAATGACCTAGTTAACGACTGCAAGTTTGTAAATCATTTCAATGAACTATCTCAGAATTTTCAAGTAGCCTCGATTGCGATTGGTCGTTCCTCACAGAGTATACTGCCATATATTAATAGACTAATTGAATTATCTCTACAACAACTTTGCACAGCCTTGTCACCAACAAAGAAAAGTGAAATTAGTCAGATCTTGCACAATAGTTTTCAAGCATATATATTTACAATCAGAAGCTGTATCCAACATTCAGACAATGATGATAAATTGAATTTTGTGTCCCATGTTGAAAAATTAATAAGAATATGCTTCAATATTTTTGAACAGAAAGATGTTAGCACTGAGACGAAAAATATCTTCTCTATGATCATAATAATGAAGAACAATTATGTCAAAGATAACAGCCATTATTCTATAATTGCGAATGAAATGGAAAGTCTAGACAAGCGTTTGAGCTTAATATTTGGAGTCATTCAAATTGAAAGCGATGAAAATCTAGCAGATATTGAAAAATTCTGTAATTTACTCGAGATGACTTATTATAATAACACAGTTGATAATGGACTAGTTTATACAATTTCGAGGTTATTCATGCAAATAACTAAGAAATTATCTACGTTCAAATCAATAGAAAACTATCAACAAATCAATTCCATTCTTCAGCCAGGAATTTTAATTGCTTTTCTTAATTTAAAGCATAGCGTGGAATCAATTAGATATTTATCGAAGGATACAATTAAAAATCTCATTGAATTAGGATCAAAAATTTCTGATGGTACCAATCTTATTGGAAATATCTTTGAGAAAATTTCTGCATTGCCTACAGATGTGGCAGCTTCTGTAGTTGGTTCAATTCACTCAACAATTTCTGTAGAAAGAATTTTGGATATGATTCCTGACTTGCTAATAAGGATTGTGACATCGATAAGCACAGATAAGGAGAACAAAATAAGCTGCTACATAACACTTTCTAATAAAGCCTGTAGCGAGTTATCGTTTGATAACTGGTTTGGAGATTTTATTCAACCACTTGAAAGCAAGATAAAATGCAATGAAAACACACAAGAAGAAATTTCACTACTAAAGGAATTAATGCTAAGGTGTATTAAAAAGGATAAGAAGGCGATTGAAATTCTCTTAAAGAGTAGAAACGACTTTGACAAGAGATTCAACTTTATGATATTAAATCTAGCTAAAGAGGAAGGACTTTTGGGAAAGAATTCAAATGATTACTCATTATGGAGAGGAATAATTTCCTTTAATGAAATAATGAATGCAATGGTCAACATAGACATCAACATTCGATTATCTGCACTTTATCTTATTGTTGATACCAAAAAAGTTACAGACAGGTTTTCGCAAGGAGAAATTGAATGTATTCTATTCTTTTTTGAACATAATATTGGATTGCAAATTCCATCTACTAAACAATCTATGATTGCAAGCATAAAAAAGATTTTTGCAAGACTAAGATCTACTATACAATACATGATGAGAAAAAACAAAGACGAAGTTAATGCACAGTTGGAAATATTAGTCAATTTCTGCGAATTCTCAATCAAAAATCTAAACAGCGAAGCAAATTACTCTAGAAGAAGCTTGAGCCTAGTTCTCTTAATTAGCATCCATGAAATATTAAAAGAATATTTTCCTAATGAAATCGCGAAAATTTGGACAAAAACTAAGTTTAATCAGCTATTCAATGTACTTTATGATGCATATGAACACAATAAGGATAAAGCTTTGGAACTAATGTCTTACATACCTCGCAATGTGATAAAAATCTATTCAAATATTTCTTTCGAATTTTTGGAAAAACTTCATAAGTCGATTAAACCATCTGACTCCCTTTCAGCTTCTTACTTAGTTCTTTACTCTATTAAGTTTGCTCAAATAGGAAAAGAAAATTCATTTAATGATGACCAGTCGTACTTATATGAGTTAATTACTTGGTGCGAGAAACAGCTAACAGTCGCATTGGAAATCGCAGAAAAATCAATAATTGTAGCAGCAGGAAGTAATCCAATGTACGGATTTATAAGCAGCATACGAATTATTATTAGCAAGATTAATTTTAATGATGTCAAAACTTGCTCGATGCGGAAAAGCTTTTTCGAAAGATTAATTTTAATTCTTAAACGCTTAACAAAAGTTGCTGCTCCAATTGTTAATGATTCATCCCCTGAAGGCATCTACCCAAACGAGAATTTTCATTTACTTATGAATGATGAAAATGAGACTTACTTAAGCAATATTATCCAAAATACCACTTCACAAATGATTCTATTATGTGCCTGGAGGATTATTAAGGAATGTTCTTTGCTATTTGGAGATTTGTCAACAAAAGCTTCTGTACTATGCGAGAGTGTAAATGAATTATATTCTGTTAATCAATTACTAGATATTGGAGACCACTTCTTAGAATCACTTACAAACATCAAACATAGAGGTGCTTTTGAACAATGCTATAGTGGGTTTTCACAATATTGCTTTAGTTTAACAAGCAGTCATAGCTTTGAGCTGCACAATCTACCATCAAAAATTATTAAGAATATTTTAGAATCTATGACTGATTATTCAGAAGATTTACAAGACAAGAAGCTAATTGAAATAAAAAATTTGTGTGCAACTCGAAGAAGTGCAGGATTACCATTTATATTGCAAGCACTTCTTTTGTCAGAAGTGAAAATTTCAAAATATGAAAATTTTCATGTCACGATGAAAACATTATTAAACTTAGCAAGATTCGGAAAGGAATTAGATGCTAGAATTCATTCATTAAACATATTAAGAGTACTTTACAAATGTAAAGAGCTAAACGATATAATTAATGAATATATTAGTGAAGGCATAAAGAGTTCAATCTTAGGATGTGCATC
Organism: Chironomus riparius; assembly: GCA_917627325.4. NCBI lineage: Eukaryota > Metazoa > Arthropoda > Insecta > Diptera > Chironomidae > Chironomus > Chironomus riparius. The sequence goes on from OU895878.1 coordinate 51,616,452, forward strand.
TCGGAATTGGTCAGAAAGAAATTCATCGACGCTTCTTTTCTCAGCACTTATGATTCGGATATTTGGAGTACAAAGAAACAAAGATTCTGAACAAATCGACATAAAAAACAAGATGAGCTCTAAAATCTTCTTTCTTCGATATCCTGAACTTTATGATTTCTTCATGGAACAATTGAGACAATCAAAAGCGTATGTCAGGAAGCAAGAAATAGATCCGAAACTATTTCCTCTATTGTTGATATTGAATAGACTATTTACTTCTAATACTGAAAAATGTGAATCAAATTTGAAGCTTGTTGATTTCATTCCGATGGTAACAGCTTGTTCTGGATGTGTTGATTTGAAAGCTAGAATTTTGTGTGCAAAATTTGTGGCAAATGTAAATCCAACAAACGGAATTATTCCAAGAGTTATTTATAATATACAAATTATTAATGAATGCATTGATTTGACTTCAAATGACAAACATGGGCGACTTTTGGAAATTTTATATCTTTTGAGAAATGCTCCTGATTTACAAACTAAACGTAATTTTGAATCTGCGTTGAATATTCTAAATGAGCTTTTTGATTTCCTGAAATTGTTTAATCATCAAGTAATTTGCCTTACAACAATTCTTGATTCTATAATTCATGTGTTTCAAAATATATGGAATCAACAATTCAAAGAGCTTTTTAATCATGAAAAATTGGAGTTATGCTTTGACTTTGACAAATCTGCTTATTTCGGTGTACAAGCAATGCAGTCACAACTTATAGCTATAGAATTGATTCAAATGCAACTCAAGAATGATATAAAGTGTTTCAAATTCTCTGGTTCAGGAGATTATTATGGAGTTTTGCAAAAATTAAACTGCATTATATTGATTTTCAATAATACTGAGAAACGTAAGATTATAGCTGAAGAATATGAAATTGATAGCAGAATACACTTCTTCGTAGATAATTTAACAACAGATATCTATAACCAATTGAGAAATGAGCTATTTTTGAAAGAAGAATTTAAAATTGAAGTAGAAAAACTCTCCAAACACAATGATTTTGTGATTCAAGCTCGCTCATTTGAAATATTAAGCTTCACGAATACAACAAAAATCTTCAATGAAGAAGAAATCAATTCAATGTTAAACATTTCATTAACCAAGAATGATGACTACAAAATTGCGATACTAAAATACGCAAAAACTTGGATTCAAGAAAACGAAGACTTTGTTGATGTTATCGATTGGAAAGTTGCAACAGAACTTTTATGTTCTTCTTATTTCGTCAAGTAAGTACAGAAAATAATCACATAAAATATTTTTTCATCATAATAAAATCTATCGTTTCTTTCTACAGAATATCAATTATTGATTTACTTAAGGCTGCGGAAAGAAATTTATGTAATTTCTCCTTGAAAACGACGTTTTATTTTTCTACTATGATTATAAACATATTAATGGATGATGACATTGAAATAAGCACAGAGGCATCTAAAATTGTTAGTAGTATCGTTGGACGGAATGAGATTTATATTGGCTCGTATGCTGTACAACTTTATGTGAAGTTTTTAATGAAAAACTCCAAATTTCAAATTTCTGACAAAGTTTTTCTCTTTCTGATAATTTTGTTTAATGAAGAAAAATTGAATTCGGAATCTTCAGAAAAAGAATTTAATGAGTTTGAAGTATTTGAAAAGAGTGAGTCAAATAGTACAAAAGAATGGTTTGTTATGCGAGATATTGTTGTATCAACAGTAAAAGATGAGTTTCATATTAATATGATATCAAAAATTGAAAATTTCTGTAAAAGAACAGATCAAACTGTCAACTTTAATGATTTGCAAGATTTCATAACAAAATTAAACTAATGAGAGTTGATTTAGAGCAACAAATTCACTTTATTCATTATTTTTTTTTATTCATATTTTAACGAGATAATTTTTTAAGTGATTCATGTAAGATTTTTAAATTTAAAGATTTTGAAAAAAATTTGAGACATTCAGATTCAAAATCATAATAAAAATACAATAATACGAATACTACTATATGTAACAAAAAGGTTTTTTTTTTTCATCTATACAGTACTTTATTGCTTCGTGGTGAACAAATTTTATTCCATAATCATCATAAATTTAGTCATCGATAAACTTTGTCTATAACGAAATTATTTATTTTTTTCTTAGTCGTCGTATTGTTACTGTAGTATCATACTTTCATTATATATATTCATCATTTATATCTTTCCTTTTTTGGCTACAAACATTAAGGCAAGCGAGTAGATTAAAAAAATAATTGTAATTACAAAAAGAAAGGGGGTTTTTGGATAAGGAGGTTCCCACTTAGGAATGAAATTCATTTTATTCAATGAAGTTTCAATCAAGCAAAAAGCATTGTTTTTTTTTTTTTGGAGAAATAACTAGGTTAACTAAATGGTTTTCATCACAACGTGTTTCAATTTTTTTTTCATATTTTCTTCTTCTTTTCATTCAATAATATAATCTTTTTTGTATAATTTTTATCTTTAATTTTTAATTTCATTTATGAAAATTTTCCCAACATTTAAGAAAATATTTTTTTTTGTTTTCAATTTTCAATTCAAGGAATAGTTAAAACTTATAATGAAATTTAAAATAAGTCAATTTAGGAAGCAAGAACCATCAACAAATTCATCCAATTTATTAAAAGTAAATACCTAGGATGGAATCATTCGAAATAAAATGAAGATTTTAATTTGTTATGAGTTTTGCTAGAAAGGCGCTTTTGCCATGACAAATTTTGTACCTTTTAACAAATGGAGCTTCTTAAGCTTTCATCTACTCGTACACTTTATTTATCTAAAAAAAAATCTATGAATCAGACTGTTTTATTTGGAATAAAACCTTAGAAAATGTTATATTTAGGGGTTTTATGTCCACTCGTGGAACTAAGGATTATCTAGTTGTAAATTTACTATTTTAGTGAAATTATGTCAATCAGACAAAAGTACAAAAACAATGTCATGAAGATAAATTAGCTTATGAAACAAGACTTTTGAAAGTTTCTTCAACATTATGCCTTGATAGCAACTCAACTTTTGATGTGAGAATTGTACATTATTCCTGAACAGGAGAGGATTTCGCAAGGAAAAGAATAGACTTGCTGCTATTCTGAACAATTTATTTTAAACAGTTGATTGATAAGCCAGAAAATGTTATAATAATTTCCATCATTATCTGCTATGATCTTTCATTTCAAAAAGTTTTTAAGCGTTCATTTTCATGATTTTGAAAGAGAATTAATAAAAAAAATTTCGTCATAATAATATTCAATTGATTCATTATATTTTTTATAACTATATGATAGAAGAAAATATCTCGTACAACAATTTTTAATACATTTTTTCTTCAGGAGATAATCATATTTTATGAAAGTAAAGATTCACTTTTACTAAGATCATTAATTGTTTGATAAATTTCACGTCTTAGTAAAATCTTAATCTGGGTTTTATTTTCAAAAGGGAAAGTCTTATCTAAAGATTTATACTCATTCTCATTTATTCTTTAGGATTATTAATATTCTTTTTTTTTATCATTATTACTAAACTTAATAACGAAGCGATTTATGGATGTAAATGTATGTTTATTTATGCAAATCGGGTGATTTAATGTCCTAAATGTATAAAAAATGAGAGAAGAAAATGTAATGCTTAATGTACTTATTCTTCTTTAGTCTTTTATTATTACCTGTGAGATAATACTTGATCGATTACTATGTCCACCGAATTCAACAGATAAATCCATTCCAAATGGCTTATCTAAATTGTTATTACTAGCTGCCCTATTGTTCTGAACTGGTGTAAGGTTTGAAGCTTGTTGTAGCATATATTCATTAGATTCATCATTTTCTAAACTGCAATCTAAAGATGAGTCAGTGCTAAAAATTAATTGGGCATAAGCCATTTAAGGGATAGATATAGAGAAAGAAGAAAAGATGTCTTATAGGTTAAATGTTTACCTCATCGTACTGTGCCTCTCTACATTATCATCAAGCAATGGTTGAGAGTCATCAGATGGAGTTTTACCAGTTTCATCACTAACCGACTGTTTATTATTATCTCCAGCTTCTTTCTTAGATTCATGGCACTCACATTGACATTCCTCTGGCGAAACATAGTGTCGTTGATGATGACTATGCTTACTGTTGTGTATTTTTTCACTCGGTATATCCTTATTTAATGGAATGGTTGTAATTTTCTTCGGTTGTTGTCGCTTTTCAGGAATGTTTTCAAAATCAATCCATTTACTCGTTAGAGACTTCTTTGAATGAGATTTTACTATTGGACCTACAGGTGGCTGATGTGGTTGAACGTTATGCTGTTCACCATCTTGACTTGAGTTTGATTCTTTACGAGTTCTTTCACTTTTCTTTGAACATGTATTTTGTATCCCTTGTTCCGCAAACTCTGTCCAACTTTTATTTGATAGATTTGACGTACGTCTCGTCATAGCTTTTGGTTGAACTTTTTCCTTATTTTGTTCCGGTTTGTGGCGAGGCAAACTTATCCTCAACTTTTCTCCCCTAACAAGATTTGCATCAGTTATATCACTAGGCTTCTTTTCGCAGAAATTGTCTAATGATGTGGGATGAATGGGTGTAGTTGAGCGAGGACGTTCAAGTGGTATTGTTATAAGTTCCGTTTGAGTACGTTCCTTAGTTGGAATAATTTTAATACCACTAGATCGCTCCTCTGGTAATGTTGTGGGAACATATGGTAATTCATCATCAAATGATTCTTGTAATACTAGACCAGCACTTTCGTGATCTTCCATAAGTCTTGATACACGTTTATGGATGCAACCGTCAATATCAGATTCTCTATCTGATTCTGACGATATTTCCATACGTGATCCACTTGATTGGTGATGTAAAACATTCTCTTCAGTTTTTTGTATGGTTTGTGGTTCATAAGATGTCGGAGATGCTTGTTGATAATGTCCTACTTGAGTAGTTATTATTATTTCCTTGGATTTGTCACGTGGAATTTTATGTAAAAGTTCTTCAGACGATTCTCTCTTTTTTGAAAACTCTCCTGAACTTCTTTGTTTCCTCGTAACAGATTGAGGTCGTGAGCCTGAGTCACTCTGATCGGAACGAGATCGCACAGATGTTGCTGTTACCTTCTCTACCTCACTCGATGATTGATGCTTCATAGTGTTTCGGGTAACTTCTGACATCTTCGTTCCGATTTCTTCGTTTTTTGGACTTTCAAATACTGATGCTTGTTCTGATAGTTGACTTGATTGACTTTCAGTTTTTGATAGACTCAATTGAGTACAGAATATTTGCTCTTCGCTTCCACTACCTAGTTTTGTACTAAATAAAATATGCTTTTTATGACGTGCTTTCTGTTGATTTAATGGTTGATTTTCATTTATTGTATCGATGAATGACGGAATAACAGGCTTCTCCGGTATTCCATTTTTTGATATAATATTTTCGTGTTTTGGTTGTGAAGATATGACAGTCTCTTGACTTTCTTGAGAACTGTGTCGTTGAACTTCAACACTCCATAAGCTCGAACCTGCATCACGATCCTCAGACACCTTTCGATTAGGCAACTCTTGAAGTTCGAGTTCGTCGGTACTTTGCATTTTCTCTATTTGGGCAGTGGGCGCAATTTTTGGCTTTACATTAAGTATAGTTTGATTATGCGATGTTATTTGTGATTGAGTTTGCATTTTTTTCTCCTCTTGAGCAGCTACCACGATAACATCGATTTCTTCTTTTTTCTCAACAACTTCTGGCGTCTTCTTTTTCAATGCACTAAACTCTTTTTCTTCCGGCGGTGTATGTAATGGTATAAAAATTACATCAGGCGCATCATAATATCTTAATCTTGGTTTATCTTTCTGATTCATTGACTGCTTTTGATGTGATTGCGATGCTATCTTTTTAGTCGCTCCTTCCTGTACAGAAGATGATGGTTCTATTAATTGGGAAGGAGACGGATTGCGATTAGATTTGAATAATGTGAATGCTATTCTACTACTAAAACTACTCTTACTTGGCGAAGGAATGGGTGATTTATCATTTAATTTATTCTTGCCTGATGGTATTGTTGTCGATTTTGATTTAATTGTATCAGCAGTCGGATCTTTAGATTTAAAAAATGAACAAAATGAACTTTTTCTTGATACTGATGTTGATGCTGGTGACGGTGAACGATTGTCTGTTGCATGTGTCGATGGGCTTTTACGACTAAGTTGATTATTTTCTTCCTTTTTTGCTAATCTCTCTCGTTTTCTCTCTAAAGGATCTTGAAATTCTTTTTCTTCAATTATTTTCTCATTCGGACTTATGCCATTGTCTTCATATAAATGATCAGGTTTTAATTTAATTCTAGTATATTCAGTTCCCTCAGATGTCACACCAATAACTTTCTTTATGACACCGCCTGGTTTTGTCTTTTCTAACTGCTTTTGATTGATTATATTCAACCTAACTTTTAATGCTTCAATCTCTTTTCTTCTTTGTTCTTTTGCTGCGGCTCGAGCTGCTTCCGCCGGTGTCATTGAACTGTTTGAAATTTCTTGAATTTTTTCCTTAGTCGTCTTTTTTTGAGGCTTTATTGCTGTCATTTCTTTTACTTCTACACCTTCAGCCAGAGCCACTCTTGTTGGATCTCCTCTTCTAGCTAAAATAACACTTTCGATATCAGCAGTAAGTTGCTCAATACTACCTGCATCAGAAGTCGGTTCGATTGGTTTTGGGCCACAAAATGATGTCTCTACTAACATCTTATGTGGAGAAGGCGATCGTGAAATGCCAGAAACACCCGATAATCTACTTACAGCAGATCCTTGGCTTCCAACACTCGAAATTCTACTTGTTCTACCTGATGGATTCAAAAATGCTGCTACCTCAGAACTACCCGAATCTTTTCGATTATACTGAGTAAGCTGTTGTAAAGTTTGAGATTCATCAAACTTGAATATCATCGGAGCTCGTGGGACCTTCGTAAGGTTTTGTTATAAAAATAATAGTCATTAATATGAGTACTCGTGTCAAATGTATTTACAGAACTTACTTGCGCTGACGAGGGTTTTTCACACTCAGTTTGACCTTTTTCTTTTTCCATGAAAAATAATTCTTCCGTGGAACTTCGTAACTCGTCAGCATCTTCTTGGAAAAGCTCTAAGCAACCAGATGCTTCTTGTAACGTTCCAGTTCCGACCTGAAAATAATGTTACCAAAATTGAGTTTGATGTATTTTTATGGATTGAATGATAAATTTAAAAAGATACAAAAGCAATCTTAATGGAATAGTTTACTAAATTCGCAAAATTGAGGATGGATTTTTTTTTTGTTGGATTTCAATCATATTTGATTGAAAATATAATTTTGCAACTAAAATGTATATACACTGAGACACCCCAATCGTTTTGAATGTAGGACATATTAACATACATAAAAGTGGTATAAATAAATTGGCAGAAATATTGGTAAGAGAGGTAAAAAACCTTTTAATGTATTTTTAAACATCGATATGTCTAGCGACACATAGTTTAGCTCCGTTTTGTCCTTTCTTTGAAGGTGCTAGTTGAAGGGTGAATGTCAAGTCTTTTAAACCTTTTTAAGGTTCAATTTTTGCTTATTTTTATTTTACATCTCTAAATTTTGCGACTAAGCATTTTCGAATGTGAATGTTGATATCAAGAAAAAATAAAATTAATGCACTACTAAAGTCAAATAGCAATGACATTCATACTTGCATCAAAAAATAAAACATGAAACATACCACATTGAAAAAAGCACAAATATTGTCTGGAATAGAATAGTCTGAACTTTTTTTTTTTGATAAATATCGATTTTGGGAAATGAATTTTCCACTATTACATAGGCCGATGATTGTGATCGGAAAGGGGGAGACAAAAAAAAGCATGCAGACGTTTTTGATATCATTGGCTGATTTAATCAGCAATTTTTTGTTTTTGGTTGTACGAAAATGAATTTTTAAGATTTATGATATGAATAATACAACAAATATAGCATACAGAGAGTTTAGCAAAAGTATGAAAGAAAATTTATTTTTTACCCATTCACATACGGTACCACAATCATCCTTTTTTTTCAAACATAATATAAAATGATGAATGAAATAATTTTATTAGTTTTGAACGAAATATTTAAAATAACAAGTTGCACACATTTTTGAAATGAATATGTAAAGGAAAAAAGAAAAATTCAAAAAGCCAAGACTTGAATCAAGGTTTATCCTTTTCAAAATTGGCGCACCTTGATAGAAATCATCAATTAAAGTTCATTGAGTTGTAGATATATGCATAATAGAACTAAGAGAAACAATCAAAACAAAATTAAGGATTAAATGACTAAACATAAAAATTAATTCCAAAAGAGAAAGAACAATAATTGAAGCTTGGTCGCTTAATATGTAAATTTCTAAAATAGCTCAAACAAAAAAAAAAAAACAAAAGTGTCAACATAATAAAATGTAGTTCTGCGACTTTTGAATGCTATTTGCTTCACGGTTTCCAATTTATTTTATCAAAAAAAAAAAAAATGTTGTGAAAGGAAAGGATGAAAGCATGAAAAAGTGTATGTGTGTATATCGGTTAATAGACATACCTGATCAAAGACATTTTCGGGTGAACTATCTTCATGGTATGATGAGCTTGATGCACGACTAATGTCAATACGGGGAGTTAATGGAGCTTGTAATGTGGCTGCTGTTACTGTGCCAGTCGTTGATTCTTGGGATTGTTGACTGATATGGATTGATGATGGTTTAAATTTACTATGCGGAAAAACACCCGCTGGACCTCCCTTTGATTCCATAACTGTTGTTCAATATTTTATTTTTTGAATGTGGCATATATGAGAATAAATCCACACAGATAATTTTTTTCTTCTCAATTATAATTTCTTCCCTTATGTAAAGGTCTTTACTTCTTTCCTTATGTGATATAGACTTATACAAATAAATGTATGATATTTTCCACTTGCCACCCAACTCAACTCAACTCAACTCACTTAATCGAAATGAAAAGTGCACACATTCTCAAAATCTACAATGCTATAACATCGCTCGATAATTTCTTTCTCTACAGCTCTATCCTTCACTTTCAGATTTATTTGTTTCTCCTTTTAATTCTTGTTTATTTTCTTCAAAACTTTGTCCTTTGAAAGTTTTCTTTTTCCACAGAATTTAGCTTCACACAAACAAAGCTAATTAATTATTATTTTTTGCATGGGATCTACATTTTTTCCAGATATACTTAAACACGAGAGCTTCACGTCTATTTAATGTCATGAAAAAAAAACGAGGAATATTTTAACTTTCATTAGAACTCATTTGGAATAGAGTTTATTAACCCTCCCTTCAATGCATCTACACTCTCTTTTCCTTCTTCTTTTATTTTTAAGCCTTGCCGTTCTACAAAATTTCACACTTAGTTCCTCTACATTTATAAATTGATGAAAACTTTTATCTTTTGCAATACTATTTATTAAACTGTTTTTAATACTTTTTAATTATTCAAGCTACACTTTTTTTTAAAGAATTATGAAAATTTTTCATCCACTTCCTTTTTTTCTTTTCCTTTTTTGAAATGATGAAAAAAAAATTCTTTTTTTTTGTGTGTTTTAATGAGCGAAATTTAACTGATTTAAATAACTTTGATAAACACTACCAGTATAATATCTTTTCGTTATGAATTAATTAACAATTAATGACACATAAATGCACTAAACGAATAAACTTAAAATATTTCTTACTGCTTTAATTCAACAGCAAATCGAACCTCCAGTAAGGAAAAAAAATTCCCAACTTTTTAAGCTTTTCGATCGATATTTTGGAAATGTGACGAGAAATCCTTCCAGTTTTGTGATTTATCTCTCTCGATTTTTCCTTCCAGTGAGAGTTTGTTATGCTCGGAGAATGAAGTTCCCATAAGCAGCATGATTTTCTCACACAAATCAAAATTGCAGATTATGTGAGGTTGTAAAAATATAAACATTTATTATCAATGCATGCGTTTAAAGAATCTTTTTGAATGCGTGATTTTTTTCTGATGCTGTATTTAGTCATGCCATGCTGAAAAATAACGGCTGATTATTTTATACGGTCATTCTTATTATTTTTCCGGCATTTTCTCTCTGCATCATGACAAAAAAAGAGCAAAATTGGCATCGATTCGAAATGTCTTTTAAAGAGTCACGGTGGCACTGACTTCAGATTTGTTTTTGCTATGCATTGATGTCACGATAACATATTAAATTTTTTTTATTGCCGCAGCGTGAGTGGATCTAGAAAGTTTGCAGCTACTACTATTCTTCGTCTTTAATAGAATCCAATTCTCTCTCATTTCCTACAATGTAGTATCTATGTGGATATACTTTCTTTTCTTTTCTTGTGAGTACGCTGAGCGAAAATGCAAAGAATTCTCGGTCAAGATATAAATTTTTCCATATATGTAAACATTATGCAATAGTGCTTACCTACCTCTCTTTCTCTCTTTCACGTTCACGTTTGCATGAACATTATTAAAGAGAAGATGATGATGATTTTTCATTACCACTTCTTTTCCGCTGTACACGCATCTTTTTTCATACATTTCTTTATTTTCGCTGTCTTAAGTAATCTTTACTCTTTTTCATTCATTCAGTTTTCAAAACGCTGTCCATCGGAAAAGAAGCACAAGAATTGTTCCTTTGCGTGTTTGACGGTACTCTAAAAAGAAAAAATATATTCGGTTATTTATTTTTGAGTTGCAAAACGGTTCAATGTTATTAATTTAATGAGAAAAAAAATTATTAATAATCAGCAATTGAATCAGAAGAAGAATTAAAGTGATTAATGAAGAATTAGATGAGAAGAAAAATCATAAAAAAATTATGTTAACAGAAACAAAATTTGATTGTTCTTGATCATCGGAATTTGCTTATGATTTTTTTTTGTGTTTGAATTATTGGCAACCACTTAACATAATTGGATACTGCGCTCAAGATGATAAAATAAATGGTAAGCTTGGAAGCTGAGTGGGAATGTGGAATTATAATCAAATTAATCAACATTTGTTGATTGCTGAAATTTTAAGTTTAAAAATTTAGAGTGAAATGTTTCAATCCAACTCAGTTTGGTGAAATGAGCAACTTCAGGTTTACTGAATATGAACTTCAGTCTCTGAATTACTGCCAAATTTGATCCTTGATCAAGTATGTACCAATTTAGTAAATTTGCTTAATCAATTCAATTCAACTTAAACAGATGCGAACTTGCTCATTATGAATTTGAAGATTGCCATTAACTGGCTTAATTAGCTCAATTCGATCTAAAACTATTGAACTAGAAATATTGGAAAGTTTAGTCAATTTTCTAATATTTTGAAAATTAACATCCTCCACATATCCCAATTTTGAAAGCATGTGCAATTTCGGGATATTTTTAAAATAATATAAAGGTAGATCTAACTCTTTCAATCGTATGGAAGATCCTAGATGAACCTAATCTACGACTAAACATTACTTTTAAGAAAATGACGACAAAAAGGAATGTCTTTTTGCACAAAACTGGGAAAACAAACAACTTTTAAAACAATGTGTCCCATTGATACCCAAAAAAATAATTCATCCCTGACACAAAATCAAGTTGTCCAAAATTACCAAGAAAATCTCACAAAAATTACCGAAATTAATAAAATATATATGTCAAATTTGTGCATTGAAAAGGGAATCTCGTGAAGAAAATGTTCCATTTATTTTTCATCCGTTCCACTTCCATCCTCAAAGCATCAATTAAAATCGTCGTGTTCTAAAAACACAAGAAAAGCAGCATCGCAGACGTAAACGAACGAAAAAAAAGCTACTATACTAGCAATCATAATGTTGTGTTCCCATTCCAGCCACTTAACTCTGTCCCATTTTCAGCAGCAGCAGAAGAAATGCTTTTCATTTTTCATTGTTTAATAACAATGAAATAATTTTGAGCTGTACAATAAGCAGCGAATTTTGTTTTTACTGTTTGAATATTACCTAATTAACCAACGGTTCTCTTCTTATTCTTAATTCGGGCTGTCTTTTTTTACTCAACCATATATATTCATTACTTACTTGCTTGCCTGCTTATCCATTCATAAAGAAAAAAAAAATAATGATGCTATTGCTGAAAAATTAACAGTTTCTGGATTTATCAAAATGATGTATGCCTCGGTTCTCACAGTTCTTAAGCTACGCTGAAAGACATTCTTTAAGTAGACCAGAATATAGAAAGAGAAATTTCTGTCCCATTTTACACTTTTTCTTTCAACCATAATATTTAGTGTTCATGACATCAAATGGATTTGTACACAACATAGAAATTCTTTCTGTCTTTGCTTTTCGTTCTCCTTTTCCGTGATTTAAGTTGATGCTAATTGCATGAAGCACCTTGTGTGCGGCGCTTAAATAGAAGAACACTTTGTATAATGAAAGTAAATGTACGGCGATCATTACTCTTTTACTTGCTGCTCTGAAAGCGTGACCGATTATTAAGCTTCATGCTCGTAACATGTTGCTTGCTCTTCATGAATATTATGCGTACTTAATACCTTAACTTCTTGTATAAATTAATTAATTATTTTCTTCGTGTTTAGCGGTGAATTTTTATCATTTTTTTGCAAGTAAAACGGAACAACCTTAACGATTGCATATCTTCATGTTACTTAATTATGTTAATGATTTAATCTTTCTTCTCTTTGAGAGTTTAATTGCTTATGGCTACCTATACTAAAATTTATATATTCGATCTTGATTTATTCGCAAATTTCATTTCCTTACGCAATATACTGCACTTAAGAAATCCGAGCATTAAAAATTTAATTAAAGGAACACAAGAATCGGGGCTAAATTTAATTAATTATGTGGAAATTATTCATTCAATAAGCCTAGATTTTAATTTTATTTGCACATTATTTATGGTAATTGTTCTAGCCAGTTTGGGACGTTCTGTGACTAAAAGGAGAACATAATTTGCATAAATGCTTTATCGGCCTTTTTTTTATCGGGGCAAGCAATCGCTTATGGAATCAAATAATGTTTTTTTTTTTTTGCTTACGCGTGCTGGAATGTTTTTTGTGTTTGATTTTTTGGGTTCAATGAATGCAGTCAGGTTGATCATTTGTTTCTGATGATTATTGGTAATCATGGATTCTTAAAATCTCATGGCTAAAGCTTTGACAATCTATAAACATATCACAACTAGTTTGGATATCACAAATGGAAATAAATCTTGCTCTTAGCTTTGTTGAGGCCAACTTTTAATAAATCCTGTTAAATCCAGCTTGAAACCACATAGCATCTAGTAGACACCAAGACAATATCTTTAAAATGAATAATCAAAACTTATGAATGGAACTCAAATGAAAAAAATCATAGAACATCTAGAAAATAATTGCTTCTAGAATTTTGTGCATCCATGCATTTAATCGTGTTCTCAAATGTCTCAATTAAAGAATTTTTCGAGCATCTAAAATGCATACTTGTTCAACCATGCAATCTGTTCTTTCATACTTGAATCTAGTCATTTCATACGTGACGCACTCTTAAACCCAAAATTATGCTAAGAGTCATTCATAAGTGATATCCAACTATTGGAGAAGTAAAAGTTCTGAAGCTTTGTCTCTTCCATACATGAACGACCCCTTTTTATTCTTAAACAATCTTAAAAATATAGATCACTGCAATGTTTAACAAGCGTTGAAAAGCTGGAGGAATGCGACATTCTTTCAAAAGCATCCACCCCAATTTCCACCAAAACTCTCGTAGACAATCCACATTCACTTTTGATTTAGTTATGCACAGACATTTGAAATTTAATAAGAAAATAATAATATGAAAAAAATTAATTCCGCATATTTATTTCACTAAACTTCCGTTCCCATGAAAGTTATGCTACTGCCTTATTTCTCATACATCAAAGACTAGCTTTTATTTCAAATTCTTTTGCTTGTAGCTCCACATAACTCGTAATTTATAATTTTTTATTTTGCATACACAATTGTGCTACATTTAATTACTACATATGGATCAACATTACAGGAAATGAATGCGCCGACGTAAAACTCAACGATTATTTTACAAAACACCTCAAAGGAAGAAGATTGTAAACTTCAGGTCGAAAGATTGACTTAAAATTAAGGCGATAAGGAATTAGAAACAATTGATCATCATGCTTTTGTTTGTACAGTTGCTGCTAATGTGGTATTGTTTCAATGGCACTAGAGCAAACAAAAGTCCGCAAAAGATTTTATCAGTTGAAACAAATTGCACAAAAGATTTGATGCATCTTAAATTGAACATGCTGCGTCCGTTTAAAGGAATGTTTTATGCAAAAGGTTTTTTAGACGAATGTAATAGTCAGGCAGGATCTAATTTGCTAACATTACCTTTAACATCATGTGGTATGAGATCACATATGCTCTCGAAAGATACCATGGAATATTCAGTACAGATTGTTGTTCAGCACAGTTCAAAGCTTCAGCAAAAAAGTGATATTAAAATTAATGTAAAATGTGAAGTCTCGACAGACACAATGGATCATAACATTGAAAGCAATGACTTAAAGCCACAACGAAACGGAAGAATGAGATTCTTCAAGACTGGAATGAAGATTCGCTCATGGCTTCAAATAGATTCTCAGAAAGCTGAATATGCAGCAGTTGGGGAGAATGTGACAATATCAGCGAATGCATTGCTTCCACGAAATGTTGGAATGAGGATAGTCGATTGTATAGCATTTGATGGAGTTGGAGATTCGTCTCAGAGACTGTTTGATGAATATGGATGTGCTGTTGATGAGCTGATTATGTCTGAATTTACTGAGCATGTTATGGATCTTGAAGATGGATGGTCCAAGAGCAGTGATGATGACATCGTTCGTAAAATATATTCGACAGGTAAGTCTTAGCATCTTGAACAATTGATGTTCAATCAAGATCCCCAACTTAAAGTAGGAGGTTCTTAAACAGAATTCTTCGATAGACATCATTTGTGAAAGACCAACTCGTAATTTTATATCACTCAGAATTTAATCATTTCCATTCCTAACAGAATTTCAAGCCTTTAAATTCCCTGATAAGGAGATAATCCACTTTAATTGTGGCATCATTCTATGCAAAGGAGAATGTTCGAAAGAATGCCACGATATATCAGAGAATCATTTGTTGAAAAGACCGTTAGCACGTTTAGAGATATTTAATAGTTTGAAGGTAATTGCACCACAAATAGAAGCAATTGATAGACCAATAAAAAATGTTACAACGAGAGGTAAGTGATTTGCCATTTCTCGTTTATATTGTTAATTTCTTTAAGTATCATATAATTTTACAGAAAAATCGGAAGCACAATCAGCGTATTTAGGACCTGATGTTTTATGTATATCGCAATCAAGATTAGCAGTTATTTTCTGCACATTAGGCATAATTTTCTTGTTAGCAGTAATTGTGGCAATATTCTGCTCGATTAGATATCTTACGCAGAGACGAATAATGTACAGCAGAGCTCCAACACTTTCTGATGATATCAGCGGGAGACGTAGCATCTTTTCATTGAGTTCAAGTTCAAATAATTTTTCGCAGTCTTCATTAGAAATTGATAGCAAATTATTCTCTTATGGCAGAGTCTATTAAAAATATTATTATAGCTATAGAATGATGTTAACTTAATCAAGTGTAAAAATGTTAAATATGTACCAATCATTAATAGATTTATATATTGTTATGGATTATGGTAATAAGCACTGGACGACAAATTATATTTTCTTGTCCATTACTTGTTAACTCTAGATATAGAAACTGTATCTAATTTTTTTGTTTGTTAAATGTATCTTTATTATCAAGACTGAAATTTTTTGGATATTTTTTTGATTTTATAGAAAATAAACTACTTCCAGTTGTTTCAACACAAAATTATAGAAAGGAAATCCTCACGTATTTTAGAAATATCAATTTTCTTCCTTAATCTCATCTTCTGGATCTTGAACATTTTCTTCAGGTTCCTTTTCAGCTTGTTCTACCTTAACACTATCAGGTTTTGAGGTCAATTCGTTGAGATTATATTTCTTAAGTAAAATGTAATCTGTAACTACAGTTATACAGCATAATCCTTTAATAACTTCTACTAAAATAGTCTTTTTTGGTTCCTTTAGGTTCACCTTATTAAGCATATTCTTTTGTGATACAAGTGCTGCTAGTTCCTTAATAACATCGTCTCTCTGGATGTCATTGTTCAATCGCTTATTGAAATTTATGGCAAAGGTGCTTGGTTCCTTTAAAAAGTGCTGGTCAAATAACTCACCAGATGTATTAATAATATCATCCATCTTGGCTCTACAAGTTCGCAAAATCGGCATCATTCTGTTTGTAAATTTAGTCTTCTTCTGTTGCGTTGTGAATAAGTCACGAATAATTCTCTCTCCAAGTTCATAGAATTCATCGATATGAGACTTAATAAAGACTACACCGTTTGCTCCAGTATCAACTGATTGAAATAACATTGCCTTCTTTGCTGATTCTTGCTTTGTATCATCTATTGCCTTGGATAACTGATCTTCAATATCATCATCATCTGGATCTACTATTTTGACCTCAACTTCTTGTTTTGAACCATAATATTCCTTATAATACTCATTCAATAGCCTATAAACTTCCCTAACTGACTCATTTGCTTTATAATTGAATGTCACCTGTTTATTTTAAAAAAAAAATAATTTTTTTAAATGAAATTATCAAATGATTGTAAATATTAATGATATTACCAAATAGCCTTGATCACCAGCCTTTAAATAGCTCTTCTTTGACTGTTGATTCTGCTTAATAAAGTAATTCTTTGCCTTAGAATTAAATTTCGGCTTTTTTGCAGGGGATGCCATGATGTTTTGTTTTGATATACTTACTCAAATTTGATTGTTTCCCACGCTTGATTCCTACGACTTGCACACTAATACTATTATATACAGCACTTTTGAGCACCTAGCAATACCAAGGAAGGAACGAACAAATAAATATTTTAATCCACTAAGTTATTTCAAATCACAGTAGAATGACGTCGATGTCTAAGGATTTAAAAAGTTTATTCTCATATCATTTATTTGTCCACGCAACATCAGGAAGTGCTGCCTCATTAGTTGCTGTACTTGCTGTTTTTCCATTCTTAACAATTCTTCAGCGAAAACAGCGTAAATGAACTTTGAACTTTCTAATCTGTTTTAACAAAAAAATTAATGAATGATAATTAACATTTTAGTTGATGATTTGAAGACAGTTAAGCATTTAAATGCTCTGGAACTCATTTTATACATAATAAAAAGGGAAGGGTTACCATCTCTATATCGTGGGTTGATTTCTGTTATGCAAAGCAGTTGTATATCAAACTTCGTCTACTTCTATGTCTTTCATTTGCTGAAAAGCTTCAAATCCAGAGATGCAGTAAGTACCATACTCATTTGGTATCTTCACTTGTCATGATGTTATTAATTAATTTTAGCAATCGGCAAAGAGCGACTTGATCTTAGGTACAATTGCTGGATGTGTCAATGTTCTTTTGACTACTCCATTTTGGGTCACAAATACTCGATTGAAGATGAACGGAATTAACTGTACACTTCCATATAATGATCTCTTATCTGGATTAAAGCACATTGCAAAGTATGAAGGAATTCAAGCACTTTGGTCAGGTACACAAGCAAGTTTATTATTGAGCATAAATCCAGCCATTCAATTCTCTGTATACGAAGGAATCAAAAGATATTTGACAAAAATTTATGGAGCTGAAAAACCAAGTGTTTTCTACTTTTTCTTCCTCGGTGCGCTCTCTAAGCTGATATCAACATTTATCACTTATCCATTGCAATTAGTTCAAACAAAATTAAGACATGGCGATAAGGAAAACCAGCACAAAGTAGGAACCATGCAAATGCTAGTGCAAATACTGAAAGCTAAAGGCTTTAAAGGATTGTATTGTGGATTAGAAGCAAAGATCTGGCAAACAATTCTTACTGCTGCATTAATGTTTATGGCATACGAAAAAATTGCTCGTTTTGTCAAATTCTTACTTCGAGCTACAGCACCTGCATCTTCTTAGTGACTGGCTATTTGACATATTCTTACATTCCAATCGAGTCTAGTCGATTTCATCTTACCGCATTTTTTTTTTGATAGGTTGACCCTACTTATTCATTTTAAAATTCATGACAATTGATATTGTTGGTGATAGTGTTTTTGTAAGGAAGCAGCTTTAAATTATTATTAATAAAAGAGTTAAGGAATTGGGAAAATTGAACTGGACTAAGCGATTTCATTTAAATTGTAATATTGAGATTAAATTTTTTGAAACATTTAAAGAATAACGGTAAAAACATATTTGAAAATTCAAGTACAGATCGGATTAACAGAAAGATTAAAATAAATCGCAGGTTTAAGCAAGTTAAATCAAACTTCTGAAAAACGAATTGAAAATAAATCAAAACCTTACAGGAATTTATTATTAATTATTGTTTAATTTTAGTTTATTTCTTTACAATATCTATTGTTGATTTTTCATCTTTATCATCAGGTCTATACAAAGTGTCTCGACTTTTAATCATCAAATAACATTTTTTTTCTGAATTGTTTTATGCTAAAATAATTAATTAATTTTATCCATCTCTCACACACGCATATATTTATCACTGAAAACTCTCTGTCCATTGATAAATAATTGAAATGCACACATGCAATCGTAGTGAATTAAAAAATCGATTCCATTGCTATCAATCCGTAGCCTTAATCTTGTATGATTATATTAGAAATAATGTGAATTTTTTAAACACCAATCAGTTGATTAGCTACGTGAGAATCGCTTTCTCATCCTTAAAAAATTCAGTCTAAGAGTGTTACTTTTATATTTTATTCATTTTCTTTTTCAGAACTTTTATAAAATTAATGCATAATTGATTTCATTATCATTAGATTTTTAAGGTAGATGTTACCGTTAATAATAATATTGATTGGATTTTTTTTTTGTTTTATAGGAAAATGAAGATAAGAACTCAAGTCGTGTATTTTGGCTAACATATATATATGCTCATAATAATTTTTGTAATTTATGTACATTGCATCATATGACGATATAAAGTATATATATGTGTATCAGAAAGCGAAAACAAGGACGATTAAATTTACTAGAACTTAATGCAATTATGTGTTTCCCTCTCACCTTAATTACCGTTGAACCTTCATCTTCCAATTTTATTCTATCTCTCATTCTATATTTCCAAAGCTCTTCTAGCGCCTGTAGTTAAATTGGTTATTGTTACGAGAGAAACGGTTATTATTATTATGATTATGATTATTGTTATATTTGTAATCTTTGTGGAAATTTCTGTTATTATTAAAATTCTTGCCTGAATTATAACCATTATTATTTTGACTGCTGTTGTTGCTGTGATTAAAAGAATGTCGTCGTTGGAAATTGTTGTGAACTTGCCGATCATTGTATTTATCATATCCATTTTGATTGCCTCCGTTATAGCCATTATTATTATTATTATTCATATTTTGATGGTCATTGAATGGATTCGGTAATTTGCCTTTTATTGGACTATAATTATTATACTTGATCTTCTTGACACGTCCACGATCCATCTCTTCTTCATCCTCATCAATCATGTGTCGCTTTCTTTCTTCCGTTTGATCACGTACAACCTCTTTATTCATATTTGTTGGCTTATTGCCCCACGATAGAACATTTGACGTTCCATATCCACTATGATTTAATTTTTTCAATTGACTTATTGCATCGTCAATGCGAGCAACAATAACATTATTACTATTGTTATTGTTATTTTGTTGCTGCTCAGCCTTTTGTTGCAATTCAGTGGTTTTAGAGATTGAAGCTTTTGTTGATATCGTGCTTCCTTGCTTGCTTGGAGCTTTAATTTTTGTATCTTTTATGTTTGTTTCTATGAATATTCCAGAAGTTGTACGGCATATTGTAGGCGGTTCTTCTTCTTCATCATCGTCGTATGGAACTAAACTTTTAGGTTTTGATGGTAAAGTGGGAGGTAATGAAATATTATTCGATGTCGTAGGCATTTTTAAATCATCGTCTTCGCTTAGTCTTGGTACGCTTGGCAGGGGAGACCGTTCTATTTTTAGTCGCTTGATGCCTATATCGTTTTTTTGGTCCTGTTCAAGTTCTGATTCGTCTCGCTTTCCATTGCCATTATGCACTGAATTTTTTGAATTACCATTCCAGGAATTAAAATTTTTATTATTACTGTCATTTTTTGACGACGACGACGGCTGTTCACTTTCCTTTTGTCTATTTTGTTGTTGCAGCTGATGACTGTGTTTGATGAGATGTGATGGAATCAATTTAGGTAAGTTTGGTTTCGAGAAACTCGAGTCATTTTCGCGCACTTTCTCATAATGATTATTCCCATTGGACTTTGAAGCTCCATTAGTGTTAATTTCCAAACCGTTTTTTACATAAGTATGTCCATTCTCATGAAATATACTATGTCCATTATGCATACTACTTTCGTAAGACTTTGTCGTTGATTGAACTAATTCGTAAAATAAGACATAAGCGTTTCCTCGAAGTGCTGAATCAATCGGAATTGAAGAAACGCGACTGTCATCAAAATGATAAAAATTTCCATTCGGACCCATTCCAACTGCTGTATAATGTCCTCCAGACGATGATCCACCTAAATGAGTTACCATCGAGACAAATCTGTACAAGGAATTTTGATTTAAGTCACTAGATTTTGATAAATATTTCTGCAGATTTAATTTCTCGCTGATATTAATGTGTTTTGACAATTTCCCACCCATCGCTGTGAATCTCTTTAGCTGTATACATAGAACCGCAGGTGCACGTTCAAGTGAAAATCGTTTTGAGGCAGACACTCGCTTTTTACATGATTCACATTTATATCCACATTCTTCGAGATTTTCTTTCGAGAAATATCCTTGAATTGCTTCCGTTAGCGAACCAACACGACTTATATCAAGCGGTAAATCTTGAAAATGCTGGAAAGTCACAGACTCGTGATGACAAGAAAAGCAAGTTACAGTTGATCGCAAATATCCACCAAGAATTTGATTTAATGGAGTCGTTTCCTTACTATATTGATCCATATCTTTAAAGAATGACTCGTTACGGAAACGAAGCAAATATGCCTTCTCCATTTTCTCAATTAAATAACGCAAGAACTCATGTGCATCCTCCTGACGTCCTAATGTTAAATGTTTGCAGATGTGTGATAAGCGATTTGTAATATTTGACGGCGTAAATGAATTTATGTTTGGCCTTTGCGTGCTTAATAGTGTATTGGACATTGCACAGATTATACATTGTGAATTATCTAAAATTACAAGCAAGATACAAGAATTTTAATGTAGTGAAAGTTGTATTAAAAACTTGAAACAAGTGACTCATACCTTTACATGGACTTTTTTCGCGATGTTCTCTGTCAGAAATTAGCCATTGCGCTAAAGCAGGAACATGGAAAAATGCTTGAAGTGCCGAGTTCAAATAACACGTATTACCAATGTTATTAAAACCACATCCTGAACTCCAATTTCTTGAATTTCCTCCATGATTCCATCCTATCTGGATCTTATCTTTTGGAAACAATATTCTTTTTGGTTGTGGCAGTTTACTGGTCGTAGATGAAGAACATGACGACAATGAGGTAGATGAACCATTGATATTCTTTTCGTTGGATGTTAGTTGTGGTTTTGAATTAGCATGTTGTACTGATTGGAGGGAAAAAAACAGTATAATTACACTAGTGTTACTGGAAGATTTACGTATATCTTTTTTTGGCGGTATATAGTAACTGTATCGTCCCGTCTCTTTCTTACATATAGCTTTATACAATGCAGAAAGTCTCATAAGAACGTAATGTAGGTAAAAGAAACAATACATGGAGAGGAATGATATTGAGAAAGAGCATACTTTATATGTATGGAGATTGATAGACGAGAAGGAAGTAATGAGGTCGTAGATGTGTGTTAGAAAGAAAGAGAAAATGTCTGTGAAAAATAAAATAATAAAAAAAAATTGGAAATTCTCAGAAGAGAGCTATCTCAGTGGCATTGTACAAAGAAAGGAAGAAATGGACGTAATATGCGTTGAATATCGACGACTTTTGCGTTGTATAAAGGAATAAAAAGAATGTAGATTTACCGTTTAATGGTTGCTGATTCGGCTTTAATATGATATATTTTGTTTGGAGTGAACTCAATGTATTTGTGTAATTTGGAATCTCTTCATACTCGATTTTAGCTGATAGCACTTGCTTCACAGTCGGTGTAGGATGATTTTCATAATTTTCCTTCTCACTTTTCTGCTTAAAACTCTGTGTTAAATTTTCATTTAACTTTGTTATATTTTCTTTTAAAATTGCAGGCATATTTCAAGTTTTCCTATTTTCACAACACCCTAGCACTATAACTCATATCCTTATAACTGTTTCCACACTAATTAATCACTAAAATCATTGAATTGGCGCAATTCAATCCAAAAATAAAATAATAAGAGTTTTTTGTCACACGCACGTTTTCTCTGAATACTCGCCGTAAAAAATCGGAACTAGCTGATGCCTCGAAATTAGTATGTTGAATACAATAGACTATAATATCTGATACTCTTTTATAAGGACGTACGTTCGAATCACAAAGTCTGATCATTTACGTAAAATTTCATAACGTAGGAATCATTTTTACGTAGAATTTCATCACGCAAAGCACAATGATTCAGATTCGGAAAAAATGTTCAAAAATTCCTTGTGCACAATATTTTTCTGACACATTAGAAAATTGAAAGTTTTTGTTGATTTCTTTTGATTTGATTCTTTTAGCATCTTCTACATAATATTTTCGTTCATTGCTCAAAAAATCAGTCCTTAATATAAAGGATAAACATGTTTTTTTATCAAAAGTTTGTAAAAGTTTATCAAAAAATATTGTGCATGATCAAACTTTGTATGAAATTTTATGTAAACTTTGATCGCAAATATCTCGAAAACGGAATCAAACGGCATGTCCTCAGTAATATGGGAGATAGATTAAAGCTTATTTAATTGATTTATATAGGTTTCAGAGAGGTCTTTGGAAGACTTTTTAACTTATGAATAGTTTAAGTTTTGTAAAAATACTCAGATTTCAATTCCATTTTTAAGGCTTAATAAGCAGATTTCTATTGAGTTGGTTGTTTTAATATGTAGAGCTAAGCTTAAATTAGCTAGCAACTGCTTTCAAGACATCCAAATAACAACTTAAAGTAGAAAAAATCACATTTCTTTTTTCATACTCAAATTGTAAACAAATTTTGGGTGAGATTAAATTAATGATTTCTGGAGTTAGACAGCAAATAGGAACGAGATATTTTTAAAGGATATGCACAAAGGAAAGATCTTTTATCTGGCATTTAAAAGACAAAGTTTAATTAACATGAAATTTTTGAATTTTTGAACATTTTTTTCGATTCTGAATCATTGTGCAAAGCAAAAAATGACGAATTAAATGTTTCAACACAAGTTTTTTAAGCAAAACTAATCTATTCTATATCTTGTTCTTATTATTTAGCATTATGAATTCATTTTGTGTGATTTTATTGCATTTTTTTGTTTACGTGATGAAATCCTTTGTAAAAATGATTCTTACGTGATGAAATTTTACGTAAATGAAAAAAATCACTCAGATTCACACAATACTCATAACGTTACTGGATATTTACCGTTTTATTTGCTCTATTTCTGCGTTCTATGTCTACTGTATAATCTTGTGTTCTTTATAAGAATTTGTCAAAAGAATGTAATTTAACGACATTTATAAATTGAAGACTCGAATAATTTACTGAGATTAATTAAGATTCATTGATAAAATGATCATAAAAATAAAAACATTACGTCTACTCAAAATAAACCAAAAATTGGCAATTCCTTTTTTCTTTAAAGTGACAACTTAATTTAAAGCATCGCTTTCGGCTAGAAACTATTCATAAATGACGTCTATAAACATCTTGTTTTATATTTTCCGTCATTTATAAATAAATAAATTGCTATTGTTGGTTATTGAAAAAGTAAACAAACTCGATAAATTAATTTAATAAAGGATAATACAATGCGATACGCACAGTTTGTTATGGGAAGTGCTGGAACTGGAAAGAGCACATACTGTTCAACAATCCAGAGACATGCAGAAGATAAAGGAAGAGTGATTAACATTGTAAATTTAGATCCAGCAGCTGAACATTTTGATTATGAGCCTCTTGTGGACATTCGAGACTTGATACAATTAGATGATGCCATGGAAGATGAGGAACTGCATTTTGGACCTAATGGTGGTCTCATTTTCTGCCTTGAATTCTTATTAGAAAACGCAGAGTGGCTTAGAGATGCTTTAGATCCTGATTTAGAGAATGAAGTGGACGATGATTACTTGATATTTGATATGCCTGGACAAATTGAGTTATTTACACATCTAGATACAGGAAGAAAGTTAATTAAACTATTAGAAGATTGGAACTTTAGAGTTTGTGGCATTTTCTTAATTGATTCACAATTTATGACAGACGGAGGAAAGTTTATTAGTGGTACATTAACAGCACTATCAGTAATGGCTAATCTAGAAATTCCACATCTAAACATTCTTAGTAAAATGGATTTGCTCAGTAAAAACTCCAAATCTCAACTAGAAAAGTAAGTTTTATTAGCATTTTACAAGAAATTTTTAAATCATATACATATCCTTTAGATATTTGGAACCAGACGCACATGCACTACTAGGAGAAATAACGTCAGATTCAGCTTGGGGAAGAAAACATAGGCGCTTATCAGAGGCAATTGGAAATCTAGTTGAGGATTACAGTCTTGTTCGTTTTACGCCTTTTAATATTGATGATGAGGAGAGTATATCCGATGTACTGTTCACCATTGATAACATTATACAGTTTGGCGAGGACAATGATGTTAAAGTACGTGACGATTTTGATCCACCAGATGAGGAAGAAGAAGATTGCCATATAGATCCACAAGACTATTCAAATCTTTAAAAATCTTTCTTTATTTTGTGTAAATTAATGTTTCATATTTACAGTCCTTATTGCAACTTTTTAAAAAATAAATATGGATAGAACATTTATCTTTTCTGAAATTCAATCTTGTTTTTTATGAGTTTTCATCGTTCTGCGCTGTCTCTGTATCCGTTTTACTTTCAAGCGAGAATGGTGGAATTCTAAAATTATCAAATTGATCAGTATTGTTACTTTTAATACCTTAATTTAGACTTACCGGCAATCAAACACTAAGCCATCCTCTCGTTCGAATCTAAATGATCCCCACATATGTCCTGACTGTGCCTATAATTAATGGATACAGGGTGGATAAAAATAGAATCTGGCCTTTTTTAAAAATATGTTCACGTGTACAATGTGTGGCAGATAATATATGTCACACATTGCATATGTGCACATGTTTTATGTGTGATGTGTGCACATATTTGATGTGTGACACATTATTTTGTGTCACATATGAAAATGTGTGATGTGTGACACACATTTATGTGTGTAGATATCATGTGTAAACATGCAAAAGCTGCACATATTTATTACTTTGCGGGACTAAAGTGGTATTTTTTTGTAGAATTTATTTAAAAAATTATTGATATATAACCAAAACAGTCAAATATTGCATAAAAGAGTTAATTTTCTCCAAAATATGTTCATCAAACTGTAATTTTAAACTAATTTGACTTTATTTGTTGGAGAAATGAAGATGAAACTAAGATTGATGAGCTTCAGTTATGATCAAATCTTTAATAGTAAAACTCGTGTTCCTTAATCACTTGTAAATCAATTTTAAGTCAAGTTTTCCGAAAATAAAGTCAAATTAGTTTAAAATTACAGTTTGATGAATTATTTTGGAGAAAACTTACTCTTTTATACAATATTTGACTGTTTTGGTTATATTTCAATAATTTTTTAAATGAATTCTACAAAAAAATACCACTTTAGTCCCGCAAATTAATAAATACGTGCAGATTTTGCATGTTTACACTGGTTTACACATGATATCTACACACATAAATATCTGTCACACATCACACATTTTCATATGTGACACAAAATAATGTGTCACACATCAAATATGTGCACACATCCCACATAAAATATGTGCACGTATGCAATGTGTGACATATATTATCTGCCAATATATGAATTCTGCCACCCATTGTACACGTGAAAATGCAAAATGTGTTGGATATGTGTACATATTCTGTAAAATAGAATATGTTTTAACAACCCTGAATGGATATTAAGGATCAATCAGAATTGATACACAAAGTAGTTGAAACTCACTTGTAAGCTGACATGAGATGAATATTGGAAAGCCGGTAGACGAGAATTGAGTATTGGTTCTTGTCCTACAATGCCTCGTCCGCGCACAGTTTCTAGAGTTCCAGTTAAAGAGAAAATTCTCCTACAAAAAATGATTAATTATGTCTTGAATGAGTCAAAATTTTATTGAAGCTTACCAGTGCCTTTCTCTGAGCTGAACAGACAGTTCTCCAAGATTTTCCAGTCTAATACAATATCGCCACCAATAAACACTACTGGAAGGACTCTCTTTTTTACCCATATAGAATGGAATTACCGTAATCCTTATATTATTAGTCGTTTCAATATGAACATCACTGAGCTCCAAAAAGGTATGATTCTTTTTTTGCCAAGCTTTTAGAGTATCCAAAGCTGTAAATGGAGGATCACTGTCTGTTTTTGCTAAGAACTTATCGAATAATTCATGACTTAGAGCTGTAGTCTCAAAGGTTTGATAAGGAATCACGTCTAAATGGCTAACCTGTTAATGATTATTGTTAATTAAGATGACATGAACCTGCTAAAGCTTAAGTTTACTCACATAATCGAGGCCTGGAATAGCATAAAGTGAACGGCTATTTTCTTGATTACTTCCTAGAAATGTGACAGCTTCTGTTTGTGCACGGATGAATGGAATATCACGAGAATCAATAAGGACCTGATAGAATGTTTGAGTTCTTTTCTGAACTTCTTTTGTATTGTCGTTATTTGGACTTGTTATTGAGTTCTCATCATCCGATTTCTGATTAGCTACATCTCTGTCGTAGACTGTAGAATGAACAAATTATTGTTATGACAAATTGGTGAATTATAGCCAAGTTACCTCGAGCAGTCCATGGAAACAGAATGACACCGCGATATCCAAAAACTTTATGAAGAAACAGTTGACCCGTATTATAGTTGTCAGTTTTTGGTGTCTACAAAATTGAATAATTTACAGAATTAATAACAAACATGACACAGCAATAACGATTACCAACCTGTAACTTTCCAACCTCAGCTAATCTGTTGAATACAAATTTATTAATAAATTTCTGATATAACTTATCATTTTAAAACCCGTAAAACGCAAAAATGATAAAAATAAAATAATTACTTTGAATTGTGCAAGCAAATATTCGTTGATATACATCTTACAGCTATAGATTTGATTTCATTGCTAGATCTAACAATGCGGGCTATCATGAACATTATGAATATAGTAGCCAAATAACGTAAATTTAATTAATTATACTAGAATATTCAATTTTTGCTCAATTAATTTCACAAAAAATTTATATAAATATTTTCAACTAGGTCTTTGCTCAGTATGTTATGAACTTGTTCTATGTAGTTTTTCTCAATTTTAATGCTGATAAGTGAAGCTTCGAATGATTTTTCTTTATTAATAATGTGTAAAATAGAATAATTAACAGCTTTTAAGACTGACCAAATTGAATTAAAGTATATTAAAGGAATAAATAAAGAATTTATAAATTTTCCATTTTCCCACGGAAATGCTTACTCAAATTTCAAATATTATTTTAACGGTTTTTTATTTGTATTAATCAGTTCCTATAATTAACATAAAAAGCGAGTTTTGCATGTGTCAATTAAAATGTGGGACGTCGAAAATGACCTACTCACAGGTAATAATTAACTTCCTGTGTCTTGTGATAATGAAATCATCATGCATTATCTGTCATTTTCACCTGTTGATAGCTCATGAAGATAATTAAGACAATTTCGCGAGACATAGCATGGCAATTTGCCAAGACACGACTTTATACATGATCAATGAAAGGGAAATTAATTATAATAAAATTAGTATTTAATTAGCAATCAGATTAACTTCATTGATAATCCAATAAAAATGATTAAGAATTTAATTATATTAACGATTTCATTACTATTTTTGGTGAATTCATTTAAATCAGCACCGTGTGTAGAGGAAAGCCTTCCATGGCTGGAAATTGTTGATATTGAAAACTGCACGAAAGGCGAAAAAGTGAAATATAAGTAAATGCACATGTGCTCATATTACACGCTACATAGACAAAGCTGATTTATAGCACATTCACTGTTTTTTAAGGTGTAAAGAATGCACATGTGATGATGACTCGAAAGCAAACTGTCCAAAGTGGATAAAATGCTGTGAGAAAGGCACGATATGGTCGACAAATAGCTGCAATTCATGTTATTGCACGGATGATTATCAAAAAATTTGTGAAATTACAAAATGCAGATTCTGATATGTGATGTATAAAGAAATAGACCAAAATGTATTATTATTAACGTTGTTTTCATTAATTATTTTCTTTTCTTTATTTTTAATTTTTTTCTTTCATTATACTTTTTGTTTTTAGATTAATTTTACACTTATAATAAATACAAGGGCTTTATTAAATGTGATCATCGAGAAACTATCATCATAAAATTGTTTAATCCTAGAAAAATTAATTTAACTTTAATCATTAGGGAGGCAATAATTAAATTTAATCGAAGCGATGTGAAAAATTCAGTAACATTTTTATAATCTTTTTAATTTATTTCAATTATCATGGATATCGGCAATCCATGAATCATTCAATCAGTGTGTGTAATGCATCCTTGCCAGGGGTGTAATTTGGATTTTTAAGTGAGAGGTGAGTGTGGGGGTCTTTTGATGTTGATTTTTATGGTTCAAAAATTTTTGAATTTTTAAGCCCGTTATTTTTTTATAATTTTGAAAAACCATAAATTTCAAAATTTTGAAAACCGCTAAAATTTAAACTTTTAAAAATTTGCAAAATTCAAACTTTTGAAACTCGTTTGAATAAAATTTTTGAAAACCTTAAAAAAACCACCAAAAGATTGAAAATCTCTTACATCGATCCCAAACTCACACCCCCAAATAATCCCCTGATCCTTACTAAATCAATCGAAAAGATACTTCAAAAAGAAAGTTCTGAAATGAGCATCAAAATTTGTCAAGGAATGTGGCATCAACAATTTATTCAATGCAATAAGCGACACTGAAGGATTTCAATTATCAGTTGTACAATTCCAGTCTTGCATATATAATTAACTCAATCTTGTTTATAAAAAATTTTCCTAAAAAATCCTTCAATTGTTTTCTTAATTATTATTTTTTTTTGAGACAAAAACCTACTTCCTCATGTGCTCATCTCGTCGTCGTCTTGTAAAAAATTTTCCTCATTTTCCGTAAATATATCTATACTTGTTGATATGACTTAATTTTAGCTGAGAGGGAAAGAAGAAAATTTTATATATTTTTAAAGATATTTGCTTTCAAGAACTTCTATTTTTGTTGTGTCGTAATAAAAAGAAGGAAAAAACTTAATGATCGCTTCTAGAAATTAAAGCTTACAATGTTCCGATTTAGCGTAATAAAATCAATTTTTTTGAATCTTTTTTTGGGCAATTTTTCTTTAATATCGAGAGTATCAGATAACTTTGACTATGCGTGTTTACTAGCTTCATTGTCGGTCGTTTCAATATCGTGTGAAACACTTATTTTTTTTTCTCATAACACTACAAATCATCCCAAATTAAAGTTTAACAACAATATGAATGTCATTGAACCATACTGCCGATAGAAATTACTCTTTTTGAACATTTGGGACAATGACAATGTTAATTCACAGTCATATATGAATAGAACTACTATTCACATTATAAATTATGGCTAATAACCTCATGAAACAAATAATTGTAATAATATCTAAGAGAAATCTAATTATTTACATGCAATATTCTTCATCCAACATTCCAGCAGTTCTGCATCATCGAAAAATCAGAAAAACTTTTTACATTTCAGAAATATTTCCTTTACACTTGATTTAAATTTGTTTTTCATTACTAAGCACATTGACTTGTGGTAATTTGAGTCCAATCTACTAAACTTGCAATTATTCATTCATTTTTTTTTTCTTGTTTAACATTAATTAATTTAATATATTTATAATGTATAATTAGTTTTTTGTTTTTATCAGTTTTTTTTAATATAAAATATGTCACTCTCCATTCATAAGCAACAATGCAAAACTCAATAATTTACTTCTCGTAATCGAAGAGCAGCTAATCATATCAATTACGATTAAATAATAATTATAATAAGTTCAAAATTTAAAGGTCAAATTCACTAAAACAATTTCAATATCCTTAATCGAATTTAAAACTTTTTTAATCCAGTGGATTTTAAAATAATCCGCTGAGATTAAATCTAATCTCTCGGATATAGAACTAATTCATTGGATTAAAATCGAATTCATTAGATTAGAATCAGTGGTTCTTAAACTTATTGCTGCGGTATTTTCGTGTGTCTTGTAAGATTTTAAAAAATGAAAATTTTCTTCGGTTTTTCAGTCTAAAGTTTTCTTTTATTTTGTCTTGCTCTAAAGCTCTTAAGACACAACTAATCTTCTATACTAATCAAAATTGAGTTCAAACTAGACTTTTTTGCGAATCAAGAGTGCCGCTAAACATTTAAAGTTGCTAGAAAAGTACCACAAAAAGTTGAAGAAACACTGATTTAAGATTTTTAAAAATTAACACAATGCAATAGGACCTCAGGCAATTAATTTCTATTAAATAAACAAAAAAAAAATATCTGTATGTTATCCTTCGTCAATAGACGAACGGCAGGTTGGGATTAAAGTAAGCAATTTTAAAGCAATAAAATATCACGGCAAATAAAGAGTTTTTTGTTGTTGTTGCATTTTTTCATTTTCATTTTCCACAAAATATAAATCCTTGGTAGTTTTGCAATGGCTTGGAGATTTTTTTGAAGATACCTTTTTTATAAATTTATTCAGAGCGGAACGTCTGAAGTCATTTAGTGATTATAAGCAATCGCTTGCGGTACTCCGTTCACTGTTTTTGATTTTAGAACATCATTTTCATATGACATCACCGTCTCCACACCATTTTCCAATACTCTGTGTGTTTTTAATTTGAAAGAAGAAAAGAACGCAGAAATGAGAGAAATAAGATGATTATTGTATATATTCTGTCTGATTCATTTTTAGGTATTTTGATGGTTGAATAATAAAAAAAAATACAAGAAAGAAGAAAAACTTACTTTTTTGTTGTTACTTTCTTGCCATTTACAAAGCTTGTCGATGTGCTAATGCGTTTGACATTTCCACTATGATTTCCACCATTACTAAACGTTGATAATGACGTGAATCCACCACCACTATTCATTCCACCGAAAGGATGTGAAAACATATCGTCCATTAGTGAAAAGCTCAAGAATGGCGACATTACATTTGACGGATGTGATGATCTGTGATGTCTGCTGCTACCTGCATTTCCATTCGGGTGATGTCGACGACCAAATCCGGGATTGAAAAATTCATCTAATGGACCTCCACCGAAAAATTCTCTGAAAACATCTTCGGGATCACGAAAAACGAATGGAAATCCACCAAATATAAAGTCATTCTCAAATGGATCATGTCTTCGATGTCGATGACTGCTATTATAATTATTCTCATTATGTCCTAATAATCCCTCCTTTCCATATTGATCATAAATTCGTCGTTTTTTTTCTGTAAATTAAACAATTAAAAAATGTGAATAAGAAGGCAATCGACATTAACAAGAGAAGATTTAATTAAAATCTGCTAAACACAATTAGTTTATAAAACAGAAGTCGTTCACAAATGACGTCTAAATGTGATACAGGATAGTCTCCAATTAATGTTGACGTCATAAATGAACGAGCCTCAGCAAGCGGAAGCTTCTTTGGATTTCGCTAAAATTTTTCTGGCACATTCAACAACTAAATGATATTAAATAATTTTTTTTTGATTCCATTCAAAACTGACAGTATCATGAGAGAGCGACCACATGAGATACTTTAATTAATTAGTCATTGAGAAGAGTAAGTCAGTCAGCAAATCGAAAAAGGAAAAAAAAAGAAAACCACAAACATATTAGTTCAAAATCATTTGAGTCACAAAAAACTGTCTATGTTAGAGAGAACGCTACGAATGTACAGAAAAACATTAATCAGGCAGGTTTTTTTGTTTGTTCTATCTACCGCCAAAGAAGCGAGAAAACGTCTTTTCAAATAATCCTCGAAAAACATTCGAATGGGTGCTTTTACTCGTATAATCACTGTATCTTGAATTACTATAGCGTGCTCCATAAGACGATGAAGAATAGTCACGGGGTTGATAATGTGAGCGACAGTAAGAAGAACCTTTAGATGACTGATATCGCCCACTCATAGCATCATCATAAATTTTACGTTTTGTTGCTGATTACATGTTTTTTGTTTATTTATTTGTTTTTTTCCATGTTTTTATTGTGTAAACAAAAAAATTTGTTCACATTAAATGTTTTTTCATTTTCATTTAATTCAATTCAAATAAATAAAAAAATAAAAAAAAAAATTGAAGGATAGAAATTATCAGCACAAAATATTTAAACTTTGAGA
Source organism: Chironomus riparius (assembly GCA_917627325.4). Classification (NCBI taxonomy): domain Eukaryota; kingdom Metazoa; phylum Arthropoda; class Insecta; order Diptera; family Chironomidae; genus Chironomus; species Chironomus riparius. Next base: position 51,649,259 of record OU895878.1, read on the forward strand.
TATGTGTGTAAATTACGTTATAGGATTTGTTTCATAAGTATTGAAATTTAGCAACAATTACTCACCATCACTTAAGACTTGATAAGCCTCAGATATCTCTCGGAACTTTTTGTTCGCTTCCTCTGCATTATTTGGATTTTTGTCGGGATGATATTTTAGAGCAAGTTTCTTATATCTGTTGAATAAATAATGAAGTTCAATGTTAAATTTGCAGCTGATCTAAAATTTTTGAATTTTTAACGGTTTTCAAAAATTCAAATGAACTGAACTGAAATGAATTTTAATTTTTCCAGTTCATTTCAAATCTAGAATAACCGTTGAAAAGGAATAATTTCTCATAATGCAATAACGGAAAAGATTGCACATAATCATAAAATTTCACTTTTATACAAAAATCTATTGTTTGAAAATGCACACGATCATTTTATGACTGGCCTGCTTTTCAAAATATATTCATTTGAAGGTGAAGAAGCGATATTGACAGCCAGAATTGCACATGGCATGAAACAAGCAATAATTGACGACTTACGCTTTCTTAATTTCTGGTTCTGTTGCACTTTTGGAGACCTCCAAAATTTTATAATAATCAACCATGTCTTAACGGGTTCAGTAAGTCTTTAGATGAAGGAAGTTATCAGCTGTACTAATTTAAAATATAAATTCAATCACAGAAAAACACCAATAGAACTTGAAGTTCTTCTTTGTGTTTTCTCTTATTATCAAAAAACTTGAACTGTTCGAAGTCTTCTTACTGCACTTGGAACCTAATAGATTAGAAACAAAGAAAACAATATAATTATTGTGCATGACATAAATGAATACACATTGATCTATCAAATTAGATACAATTGAAGTCAATTAAATTCCGAATCATGCAAACGCATCAAGCTTAATCAATTTTTTTTTTCTATTATCATTTGTGCTGTGCTGTGTAATGACATCTTTTCTTCTTTTCATTTTTGTTGCAAATTGATTTACTCTCAATTACAACATAGGTGTGTGTATATCGATGTGTTCTAGCCGTTATATACGAGAGCGAGACAGAAGAGCAAGCAAAAAAAGAGGTAATAATATGGTGGGTGGCTCGTCATTTATAAATAATCTCTATTCACGTAAGAAATAATGAAGTAACCAATATTTCACAGCATGAGAAAGAGTATTATCAGGACTTTATAGACATTCAATTTGTAACTTTTGCTATATATCTATGGTTTCCCATTGAAAAAAAATAAATAAATGTTACGAAAACACCTCTTTAGATATGCTGGTAATTGGTAATTGACGTACTTTGGAATGACGAAATTGCAAATGTCGAAACAGAATTGCTAGCAAGTCGTAATGCGATGAAAAAAAGCGGTCCGTAAAATTACGATTATTATTGTTTCAAAGTTTCAATTAATACACGAAAGTTATGGTGCTGTCTAGATTCTTCTACCTGCTTCTACCATTTACAGGAAAGTCGCGTTGCTATATTTACATGTTTATTGACAAAACACTCTCTTCCCTCAAACACATGTCTATGCCTGGCTCTTCATAATTTTATATTGTTTGTTCCTATGCAACATAAAAGCTATCACCGCATAGGTCTCATAGCTAACAAGTGCAATGTCTGTAGTAATACATAAAACAATACTGTAGACAGCGAAAAATTGATAATAGTAATGAATAATAAAAATAAAGGAAAGGAAGCAATCACTTAGCATGTTCATCGAACCAAAATACACGTAATGATATTAAGTTGGTGAAAATTTCACTTAAATGACAAGGCCTTGATTTCATTTTTGTGGTGGTTCTTTTGGCAATTTAAAGCATGTCTGTAAACAGTAATTCCAACAAACTTTTTTAACTGCGAATATCATTTTTAGATTCAAAATTAAGTCACGGTAAAAACGAAGCAGCACATACACACACACTTATGTCTTAATATTTTTATCTAATTTCGTCTGTTTTTCTTTTTCTTATTTCAACATATGATCCATACAGAAGTGCTCGTCAAAAGGTGTAAATCTTGATTTCTTTTCTTTCTTCTCTATTATTATTTTTATGCTCTTCTTATGCTCAACATCCAGCTTTCACTAATTATAGAATTTTTGATCCATTCAATGCGAGTTTAATCTACTTTTATTAATTCACGCGAAGCACTTTATGATAAGAATTTTAAGGAATGAATCAACACAGTCCTATATAATCATTTGTCACAGTAAGCACATCGAAAAACTGACTAGAAATACGGAAATCTTTTCTGTAATTAAAGTTTTTATTTTATGATAACACATAAATGTTTATGAATTTATCGTCCTCTAATTTATAATCACTCAATTCTGTATGCTACAAGACCATGTATTACCAAATAATTAACAAGCTGGATGAACTTAAAATGTTCTTTATATTTTTCTCGAAAATCTATTGATTTAAATTTTTACAAAATGCTCGAAATACAAATTAATTAATTTTCTCGCTTGTTTTGCGCTTTTCACACTCGAAACTCGATTAATTCCAGTAGATTAGAGATCAATGAACACAACGGCACTAAATCTACGGCTTAATTTGGATAGGAACTTACATTAAATTTAATTTTTATGGATCACAAAAAAGAAACAAATAAACTGAGCTTAGAAAATTTTTCCTCTCGAGAGTCTATTCAGAAATTTGAATACTCAGCAACCGTTGGCATTTTTGACAAGTCAAATATTTTCAATCCGTTATTAAAAAGTTGAAAAATAAACAAGTGCTAGTTTTTCATATTTCTTTTATTTTTTAAATTTAAAATTTATAATTAATTAATTTTATAAAATTTTCATGTTTTTCTCGTAAATAAAAATCTTATGTATGGAAGATGACAAAATTATATTGACTTATGAAGTAACTGCAGAAGATCAATCTTTAAATAGCAGGTAGGTTTTGGAATTTGGAGTGGATAGGGTTTAGATTAATTAGAAAGTAAGTGAAATGATGAAAGAATTTGGGGGTAGAAGGGATGTAAATATAGCTTGTTGCTCGAAAAGAAAACTACAACTATGAAATATTTAAAATTGCATAAATTCTTTCAAAATCATCATCATCATCCTTTTCATTTTTATGCCACAATTATTTTGTATGTGTGTTATGCTCTTATGCTCTATTATGAACCAGAAATAATCATAAACTGAATCAAAAAAAAAATAATTAAGATTTCTTCGTTTAATTGCATTATCGAAAGAAATGGATAATCAAGATTACAAGAGAATATTACCACGCATTAAAACTATATTATGAGATTATTATTGATTGCTGCTACTAGTGTGGGCTCTCTTCTTGTGGTAAGAGTACAAGGATTTTTGGGCGAAGCCTTTGTTGCAAACTAAAAGTCAGGCACAACAGAACATTAGTAATCATTAAAACACAATGATTGAAGTTTGTTACCTTCACAGGAGTAGGGCCTTTCGCCTGTGTGTTTTCGCTCGTGGATTATGAGATGAGATTTTGATCCAAATTTCATGTCACAATAGCCACATCCATGCTCGCGGATATTCTCGTGTACAACTCGGATATGCTGACTTAAGTACTGGCTGTTACATAAAACTTTTGAGCACAAATGACATTTGAGTCTAGAAATAAAGTAGTCTCTTGTAAGCTTTAGCTGGGTATTAGACAAGGAAAGTATATGTAAAGAACGCTTCATTTAGAACTCACCCGCTGAGTTTTTGATTATTTGTTCCTAATTGAACGTTTGCATTTTGTACGGCAGACGCTTTTGTGCTTTTTTTTGGCTGTGGAGGTGGTTGTTGTTCGACAATGTGGATTTGTTGTGCTAAGGAAGCCTGATGATGGTGCATTTGCATCTGTTGGATCCCATTATTCTCATTTTCGTTCAAAAATGCAGCATATCTTAGCAGGATTATATTTCTTTCGGCTGGATTCGTCACAATATCACCGTCCTCCCGTTTTACGATGAAATTATCCATGATTATGCTAGATTAATTTAATTAAAATCGACCAAATTTATGTTTTTCTCATAAACTTATTTTTTTCTGATTTGTTATTTTAGCTCGTTTTGCCTTTTTAAAGAAAATAATAAAATCACAATAACACTTTAATCTCCTTATCTCATCCACAAACTCCTGTTTTTCACGATACCATAGGTTTTCATCGAAAAACCTCAATGTTAATTAATTTATTATTATTTTAAACTGTATTTTTAATAAGATTTTTAAATTTTTTTTATTTTTATTGTAAATTTTACAATTTTTTCAAACTTAAACTGAATAGATCAGTGCTGCTCAAATCTTTTCGGTCCACGGCACTCTGAGCGCCATATTTAAAGATACTATGAAACACTAAGCTAGTAAAAAGCTATAGCTTGACCTTAATTTTTTAATAATTTATTTATAGTTTTGATGTTCCGCGACACACAGTTTGAGAACAACTAGTTCAGTGGAAGTAGCTATGCGTGACAAGTTGAGATCGGTAATTCCCCCTCGTTTATAAAAATAAACAAAAAAGCATGTTTATAAGTTTCATGCTGCGAATTTTTATTAATTAACTCAGAATTTTGCCATTAATTTGTTTAGAACAATGAGTATAAATACAGCACGACTCAAAATGTCTTTGACAAACATCAATAAAACTGTCAAATCAAGTGAAATCAATGGAATTTTAGCAAAAAAGGTAAGTCAAAGAAAATTCTCACATGTTGCAATTCGATAATATTTAAATTCCTTAATTACAGAAGATACAGGCTGAAGATGTTGATGATACGATCAAAATTCTTTGTGATTTGATGATTAAGAATCCAGAAACGGCATTTCAAGTTAGACAACAGTTCCAATATATATTATTTCCTATCGTTTGCTCACTGCTTAATATGTCTGAGAGTAGCTTCGTTGACTTTCAAATTAAATCGATTATCTTGTCGATTCTTGCAGAGAAAAACTCGCAAATTTTGGGGTAAATCAACTTTATTTATAATTTGTTTTTGTCAATTAATGTAATTTTCTCATCTCAGATATAGCCGTAAATACTTCAATGCAAGGAGTCTGTCGCCATTCGTAGAGGAAGCAGCACACGATGAACAGAGAAAGAAGAAAATGAAATTGTCAAAAAATGTTACGGATCTTCAAATTGTCTCAATGGGATTAAGATTCTTACAACTTGATGCTTGCTTCTATCGTCGCATTTGGGATTGGAGTTCATTTATTGAGCTATTCAGCAATAAAGGATGTGATTTACAAAAGTTGTACTGCAATAAAGTAACAACAATAATTTTCGCATTTTCAAATCATCAAACAGAACTGCTGAATAATAGTATGAATATCTCCGAAGAGACATGCATAGAAGCTGAAATTGACATAACACAATTAGCAACTGAAGAGATAAAATCGCTAAATGATAAGGAAGTGATTGATTGGAAGTATGAGAGTGATATAATAACGGATATTGAAGGAGTTTATTTACCAATTTATAACAAGTCAGTCGTTGAATATTATCAAGACAAATTGGATATTGTAAAAGTAGATTCAACAAGTGTTAATTTGAGAAGTTTAGCTCTCGGTGTGTCATCAGGCAAAGCAGTTTGTCTTTGCGGACATGTTGGTAAGACATACATTTTTAACAGACTATTGGAATTCAAAAATATGTTGAATATTCAAATCTTAAAAAACCTGTACCCTATTAATAATTATTTTATTTATTAGGATCTGGAAAGACAACATTAGTTGAGTATTTAGCAAAGAGAGTTGGACGATTGTCACCAAAACTTGAAGACTTTAATGAATTTTTAAATTCAAAGAAGGAATTCAATGCAAGACAAGTCAATGGAAATAAAAGAAAAATTGAAAAATCATTTGAAATGGATGGAAATGAAAATTTATATGAATCGGGATTTTTGAGAATTCAACTTGGTGACCAAACAGACAGTAAAGTGCTTCTTGGACAATATCGTTGCACTGACATTCCTGGAGAATTTGTATGGCAACCAGGAGTTTTAACGCAAGCTGTTATGAATGGTCATTGGCTGTTGCTCGAGGATATAGATACAGCAACTCAAGACGTTTGTGCGATTTTAACGAATCTGCTTGAAAACAACTTTTTGAGAGTTCCAGGATTTCGTGAAAACTTGAAAGTCGCTCAAGGCTTCCAACTGTTTTTGACATTAAGGTGAGCTTAGTCATACTCTCAACTACTGAAAAAACAGTAATTAATTTAATTTTTGACTTTCTAGAACACATAAGATGTCAAATCAATCGACAAACTCAGCATATAGTTTATTAGAAAAACATTTGTACACGATTAACATGCTTCCTTTATCCAGAAAAGAACTGTCAACAATCATTTGTCAAAATTACCCAAAACTAGCATCAGTCTCTTCAAGAATCGTAGATGTATTTCTGATATTCTCTCGTGGATGTCACACAAATGAAATTGAGTACGATGATATTGAAATGCTGAATGGCTCAAAAGCTGTTAAAAAAGAAAATAATGATAACGATAGCGACGATGAAGGACTTCCATATGCTAATAAGTATAAACTGAATATTCTTCCAACTGCTGGCAGAATGGTCTCAACTCGTGATTTGTTAAAGCTCTGCAAACGATCTAGTCTCACTTTTAAGGCAACTAGTTCCGAATGTGCATATTTAGTGTTTCAAAATTGTGTAGATCTATTCAGTTCTCATTTATCATACGGAGAGTTAAAGACAAACTTAATAATCAGCATTGGTGCTCGTCTCGGAATTATTGAAACTCGTTGTATCCATTTAGCAAATGAATATAAACCAATGATTAAAATGACAACAGACGAAATAGTGATTGGACGTGAAACAGTGTTAAGGCACAGTAAAGAATTAGTGTCGAGTGAAAAGAAAGTGAAAATTAGTGATGAAGATGATGTAATTGGAAAGAATAAAGTTCCACCACCAACATTTTCATTTACTCGAGTTTCTTCCTGTATTTTGGAACGAATTGCTGTTGCATGTCAACAAAATGAGCCAATTTTACTCGTAGGAGAAACAGGAACAGGCAAAACTAGTGCTGTTCAATATTTGGCATATCAAACTAATCACAACTTAGTCGTTGTTAATATGAACAATCAATCGGATGTATCAGACTTAATTGGAGGTTTTAAGCCTGTTGATATGCAGTTCATTGTCTCGCCATTAAGGAATGACTTTGAGAATCTTTTTGCAAGAACTTTTGATGTTTTGAAGAATGAAAAGTTTTTGAGTCACGTTGCTAGTTGCATTAATCGTGGAGATTACTCAATCTTAATTAAACTCATGCTGAAAGTCATATCCAATGCATATAAAATTCTACAGGACAAGAAGAACGATTCAGACTTTATAAGATGGCAAAATTTAGAAAAGAAGCTGAAGAAACTTGATCAGCAATTAAAACATTCTGTAAACCTTTCATTTGCATTCATTACTGGATCTTTAGTAAATTGTATTAAAAATGGCGATTGGGTTTTGTTGGATGAAATTAATTTAGCATCAACAGAAACGCTAGAATGTCTATCAACAATACTTGAAGCTGATGGATCTATAATTCTACTAGAAAGAGGTGATTTTGTTCCAATTAAAAGACATCCAAATTTTAGAATATTCGCTTGCATGAATCCAAGCACGGATGTTGGTAAAAAGGATTTATCCGTTGGAATTAGAAATCGATTTACAGAATTCTTTGTTGATGAATTGACAGTCGAGAAAGATTTACTAATCTTGGTTGGAGATTATTTAAGTAATACAGGAATTGAAAAATCGAGAATTCATAAAGCAGTTCAATTGTACATGGAATTAAGGAACTTATCACAACTAGAATTAAATGATGGATTAGGCAACAAACCTGTTTTTTCTCTTCGTACATTATGTCGTGCATTGAGAACGTGTGCCAAAAATCTTTGTGGATCAACAGAACGTAATCTTTATGAAAGTTTCTGTCTTAGTTTTTTGACACAACTTGATTCACAGTCTCATAACTTAGTGCTACAAAAGATACAAAGTTATTTAGTCAGTAATGTCAAGAAGATTTTATCACAGCAGATTCCAAAACCACCAATTGAGAATGTCATGAATTTTGAAGGCTTTTGGATAGAACAAGGTGATAAGGAATTGTCTGAATGCAAGGAATACATTATGACTGAAAGTGTTCAAAAGAATCTTAAGGATTTAGCTAGAATCATTTCAATTGGAAAGTTACCAATTTTAATTCAAGGACCGACAAGTGCTGGAAAGACTAGCTTAATTGAGTACATAGCAAGAAGAAGTGGAAATCATTGTTTAAGAATCAATAATCATGAGCATACTGATTTACAAGAATACGTCGGAACTTATGTTGCTGATGTTTCTGGAAAATTGTCATTTCAGGAAGGAGTTTTAGTTCAAGCTATGAGAAATGGATATTGGATAATTCTTGATGAATTAAATTTAGCACCAAGTGACATTCTTGAGGCTCTTAATCGTGTACTGGATGATAATCGAGAACTTTATATCCCAGAAACTCAAGTTTTAGTTAAAGCACATCCAAATTTTATGCTGTTTGCTACACAAAATCCACCAGGATTGTATGGTGGACGAAAAACACTTTCACGAGCCTTTAAAAACAGATTTATTGAACTCCATTTCTCAGAAATTCCTAAAAAGGAACTGGAAGTGATTTTAGAAAAGCGATGCATGATTCCAATGAGTTATGCACAAAAAATGGTCAAGACAATGTCAACATTACAAGTTAATAGAAGAACGACAACAAGGAACAATTTTACACTTCGTGACTTGTTCAGATGGGGTAATCGATATACATTTGCTGACAATTCATTACTTGGGGATCGAAATTACGATTGGAACCAACATTTAGTCGATGAAGGATATTTAGTTCTATCTGCAAAGGTTAGAAATCAAACTGAGACAGACATAATTGTTGAAACATTAAAGAAGAACTTTTCTAAGAATATATCAATAGATCATTTGTTCACACTTAGTGACCATACCTCAAAAGTGACAAAAAGCATATTAGAAACATTAATAAGCTATAAAGGATCACAAAATGTCGTTTGGACATTCGAAATGCGAAGAATGGCTGTTATGGTCTCTAAATCACTTCAATTTAATGAACCTGTGCTGCTTGTTGGACCTACTGGTGAGTAAAACCTAGCTACTTAAATTTAAGATTTTAACTGCTATTTCAAATTCAAATATATCTTTTTTTCACTCCTGAAAATTAAAATTTTGATATTCCGTTATATTTTAAATCTCAAAAAACCAGTAAAATTATAATAAATTTTCACTATTTCTTCAGGTTGCGGAAAAACGACAGTATGTCAATTATTATCAGAGCTTCATGATAGAAAATTGAGAATCCTTAATTGCCACATGCATACTGAAAGTGCAGACTTTATTGGAGGCCTGAGACCTTGCAGAGAAGCAAAAGAATCAGAAAATTCATTAAAATTGTTTGAATGGAGTGACGGACCATTGATATTTTCAATGATAGAAGGAAGTTATTTCCTTGCCGATGAGATCTCATTGGCTGAAGACTCTGTTTTGGAGAGATTAAATTGTGTTTTAGAACCAGAAAGAAAGATTTTGTTGGCTGAAAAAGGCGGTGTTAATGAAAATGTCTTGAAAAAGACTGAAAATTCTGAATTTGTAATCAAAGCATCGGATGGCTTTCAATTCTTTGCAACAATGAATCCAGGTGGAGATTTTGGTAAAAAGGAATTGTCACCTGCTTTAAGAAACCGATTTACAGAGATTTGGTGTACAGCTATGTATAGCGATGAAGATTTAATGAAAATTGCAGTAAATATAATGGAAATTACGTACAAAACCATTGATCCTATTATAAATAAAATCGCTGAAATCATTGTAAAGACAGTAAATGTTGTCAAGCAGCTTGTTGAAAAACTCAATTTCTCAATAAGAGATATCCTTGCTTATGTCAACTACATCACACAAAATCACAACATTTCTAATATTGATTCTTCAAATTTGGACATGAATAATGCATTGCATTGTGGCTTAAAAACAATATTTTTGGATTCTCTAGAAATGCTGCCTTATGAAAATGTCAAAGAAATAGCAAGCATACGCGATAAAGCCTTTAAGGAACTGCATAAAAATATTACTGAAATTTTGGAAAGCTCAGTCGATTCATCTACATTAACTGCTCTAGAAGAAAGTCAAGTTACACTCGATTTAGAGTCATTCAAGTTTGGAATTAATCCATTTTATCTTGACATTAATCATGAGTTGTCAGAAAAGCCTACAACATTCACATTTACGGCACCAACTACTAAGCAAAATTTATTCAGAGTTCTGTCAGCAATGAGCTTGAAAAAGGCAATTCTACTTGAAGGACCTCCTGGTACGTTATCTTAACAGAATCGGTTTTAATACCAATATAATAATTTCGAAAATATATTTTTATTTCCAATCCTTTCAGGCGTCGGAAAATCATCCTTAATAGAGAACATCTCGTCAGCTATTGGATATAATCTCGTCCGAATCAATTTATGCGAACATACAGACATTGCTGATCTTTTTGGAACTGACTTACCTGTTGAGAGCTCAATTTTCGAAAATGATAATAATGATGTTCAGCTAGGATCATTTATGTGGCGCGATGGACCACTTTTGGCTGCTCTAAAGTCTCCAAATACTTGGATTTTACTTGATGAATTGAATTTGGCACCACAAAGTGTTCTCGAAGGTATAAAGCTATTTTAAATTAATTGAATACACGACATTAAAAATTATTTTTTACTAAATTAGGTCTAAATGCCATTTTGGATCATCGTGGGGAAGTATTCATTACTGAACTTAATAAAACATTCAAATTAGGACAATCAACAAGAATATTCGCCACTCAAAATCCATTACGTCAAGGTGGTGGCAGAAAAGGACTTCCTCAATCGTTCCTTAATAGATTCACAAAAGTTTATTTAAGAAAGTTGGAAAAAACAGATTTGTCGCATGTCGTTAGCCACAATTTTAAAATATTCGATGAAATTGATGTCCTTAAAGAATACAAATTAATTGATAAGATGGTGACATTCTCAGAAAGGATCGAAAGTGGAATTTCTAATCTTGAGTTTGGGTTTAAAGGCGGTCCATTTGAGGCAAATTTGAGAGATATGTTGAGATGGTGTGAATTTGTAACAAACAAGGAAACTGGATTTGACATGATGAGACTTGAAAATACATCCCTTAATGACTTTCAATTAGTGCTTTTTGAAAAGATGAAGTTAGTCTATTGTGAACGAATGAGGACAGAACATGATGTCGAGAATATAGTAAGAATTTTTTGTGAAATTTTCGAAGCTGATACAGATAGATTAGAGAAGGAATGTCGAACTGTTGGATTCTATTGGAATGACTCTAATATATTCTTTAATGACGTCCAATGCAAACGAAAAGTGTCGAATAATTTCAATGATTTAAGCAGAAACAATCATTCAGTCATTTTGTCAAGTCAATTAAATGAATTAAAGTCCATAACTGAATGTGTATTGCTGGAAAAGCCAATTCTACTTTGTGGACCTACTGATTGTGGAAAGACAAAAATTATTGATGCATTTTGTGAGCTTTATAATGAAGAACTTAATTTCGATACAATTGATGATTCCGTGACTGGAAGTTTTCAACAATTTGACTTTAATAGAATGCTTGAGGAAGTTTGGAAGTACGTTGAAGAGAAATTGCTGATTAAAATTATGGAAATTATTACAAATGTTCACAGTAACATCCATAGAAGATCATTGTTTACAAATTTATATTTATTATGGAGAGATTATGATGTCAATTCCGTTGTTACTCAACAAGATGACAAATTTAATGAGGTTGAGCATTTCTGTAAACGACTGGATCTTGTTAAAACTATTATTGACGCACTTATAAGCAATTACGATGAAGATGACACAATAATTTTCGAGGAAATGCTTAAAGATCTTAAAATATGGAGAAACTTTTTAGTTAAAACATCAGCTACGCTTAATACAGGAGGTCATTTTGTCTGGATTGATTCAATGATTGTAAAATCCATCAAATTTGGTAATTTCATTTGTCTTGAGCATGTCAATTTAGTTTCATCGGCTATTCTCGATCGATTAAATCCAATTTTGGAACCAAATGGAAGTTTAATGATAGCTGAAAAAGGAGTTGATGACTCAAATCAGCCAGAAACAATTTCTAAGCATAAAAACTTCCGCGTTTTCTTGACAACAGACCCTAAATTTGGTGAAGTTTCTAGAGCTATGAGAAATCGCTGCATTGAATTGTCATTGTCGCATCAATTGTACACAGAAGATGATTTAAGAAAGTTAATTTACCTTCAAGGTGTTCATGATATGTATTTGATCAAAGCCATTCTAGACATTCACAAAGGATTGAACAGCTTGTCTGACTATTCGACATTTGGCGTATCCCATTTAATCAAAATGGCATTTTTGGTGTCTCAAAATAAATCAATGGGATTAGAAGATAGAAAATGTCTGATTCTTGGTGCACTGGAAGTTTATGTTCGTTCGTCTAACATTGATTTATTAGGATTTGGATTGTCATTTTACAAATCTAAACTTAGACAGCAAATATTAGATGCTGTAAATAAACTTAAAAGTGTCGAAAACTTGGTGAATTATAAAAATTTAATTATTCATTCAAATGAACTGTCGGAAATGACAATGATAAAGTTCCAAGCTGAAGGACTTCTTTCACTATTAAGATGTTGTGAAAAGGATATGAATTTCGAGGAAGTGCTGGATAATTTACATACAAAAATAACCTTTAATGAAATTAAAGATCCAGAAAATATTATGAAATATTTGTTGACATTCTTGTACATGCTCAGTACATTCTCTGACGTCCATAAAAGGAAGATTTATCTCAACAAAATGATTACGTCTATAAGCAAAGCATCAACATTGAATAAATTAAATGAGAATCTTTATAAAATTGTCAAGGAGCTTGCAAATGAAATTCAACCAAATTTACCATGGAATTCCAAAATGTTTAGTCGTTTAAGACCTTATAATGATTCCAATCTTGATTCTACTGATCAATTCAGAATCACGATGTTATTAATATTTGAAATGACACTTGAGGATATCCATGTTGGAAAATCTATTGCATTAAAGGATATTGACTCAGTTACATACTCGAGAGCTGTCCAAAAGAAGTCCATAGCTGATACAGTCAATAATAAGATGCTGACTGAGCTCTATAATCTCTTAGGAACTTACAAAAGCTTTTTAGATTCAAGTTTCAAAACTGAGAAGCTAAATATTAACGAGAAAATGTCAACAGATTTAATATTGTCATTCTTGTGGTTTAATCGTTTGCTGTCTACATCCACACAGAAGTTATTCCATAGAAATAATGTCAAAACTGATTTACTAGATGAACTCTATCTTCACTTTAAATGGCTCGGTAAGCACTGCATAAATTATTTAACAGAAATTTGCACTTCCAATATGAATCATGTCTTTATGACTACATACAATGAAATTCAAAATTACATCCTTGGTTCGCATCATACCCTTCAAATATGCAAAAAGATTTATGTCAAGAATTTCGCTTCGTTCCTGCCATTTTATAAAGAGGAACAGATTAAAAAGCTTAAGGAAGGAGAGCTTTTAAATGCTTTGACATCAATCACACCAAACATGAATGAACTCCTTGAATTTAATGAGTTTAAATGCCGACTTTTAATTCTGTTGGATACAAAATATCAAAAGATTCGTAGACAAGTCAATAATAATAAAGTAACAGACATAAATGAGTTATTTGAAAGTTTTACGGAAACTTTTAATGATGAAATAAAGGAATCAAATTTGTATGAAAGCTGGAATGATAATATCAACAACTTTAAGCCACTGATCTTTGAGGATCGCTTCTGTATCGAGAAAGAAGTAAGTGAATTGAAGAAACAGTTCCAAAATAATGATTCTGTGGATTTAAAGGATGTGAAGTACAATATTGAAGTATTGCCAATATTTGAGTACTTCCTGATGAGAATTTTGTCTATTGCTGTGAATGGAAAATGTGTCATAAATGATGAATATCCAATAAATGTCCCATCTATTGATAGTAATACCTTAGCACTTGTCAAAATAATCAGTGACAAGCGTTATAGCATCTTACAAAATATTTCAGAAATTGTTAATTCCTCAAATGAGTTCAAGAAGAAATATTCAAGCTTTAAAATGGCAATCGATAGCACAATCAATGAGAGTGTCCATAAATCAACGATCATCAACAGTGACTTGTGCAGATCAACAGAAAAAGAGGAAATTTATTCAGCAGTAAGCACTAATCATATGTTTGTTACTGGAGGTTTATTAACTTACAATTTGATGTCATTATTAATGGGCAAGAATGGAGAAATTCGTCAAATTGGCTTAGGGGAAGTCCATCAATGGAAAATAGTCCTAAATGGTCTACAAAACATGCTGTGGATGAATGCAGAAGTTAATACATCCAATTATGATTTGGTTCAGTTTAATTTAAAGAAGAATTCACAACAAGCTGAACATTTATTAATGGAAATAGATGTTGTTAAGGATCAATGTCAGTCACTTGAAAATGAGAATTATTCAGACTTTAATCAAGAATTTTGGAATCTCTTGGACTATTTAAAAACCGTCTTAGCTAAGGAACAAAATGACATATCCAAAACCAATTTGTGGCTTCAAAACTACACTATTCAGTCACTATGCAGCGTCATGAAGTTAAACCTTATATCATATTTTCCACTTATTGATCCAGTAAAGAAAAATGTCCTTAAAACTAAGTATGTAGATGATGATATAGATCATTTAAATAAATTCCTTTTTGCATATCAAATGATGTCCACAATGTTGGAATATGAGAACTTGGGAAGAACCGACCGAGAATCAATTGAAAAGAAAGTCATCGATTTACATGAAAAGCACATGAAATATTCGAAAAAGACAGCCTTAAGACCAGATGTATGCTCTTATAGTTCAATGGTTCGGGACATAAATCACTTTTTGACATCATTCTGTCATCCAAAGCAATTCCATGATCTATTAAGGAACATTGATAATGAACTGAATCACCAGATAAGCAACAAGAGTATATCCACCAATCAATTGGCTGAAAATATGAAAATTGTGATTAGTGACTTGATTAGTAAATTAGATTTATGGATTGTTAATGCTGACAAATTCCTTGGACACACTTTAAGAAACTACAATAAATATTATCGGGACTTTACAGCTCCAATCCACTACTGCATAACATCGTTAAAGGACAGTCTTTTAGGTCTTAAAAGTTTATTAAAAATGAAGCATGACTCAATTCAAGTCACATCTAGTGGAATCTTTTGGAATTGTAATGAAAATGAGGAACTATCAAATATTATGAAGGAACTGATTGAATTTCCAGCAAAATCACATGAAAGTTTCTTAATGGATGCAACATTAAAGAATCATTTCTTCTCAATAATCGAGTCAATTGAGAATGGTGAAAATTTGTACTTTGAAATGATCAAGTCAAATATCCAGGAAGTGACAAATACGAGTACAACAGTTTATGGAAAAATGACACCAAAATTATTCGAGAAATTTGATCACATTTTGAACATTTGCAACCAACTTTGGCAGAAACAAGAAGAATTAAAAGCTAAGAGACAAGCTGAGGAAGACAGTCTTTATGTCACGAAAACAAAATGCAAGGAAGATGATGAAGAAGTTGTAAAAATGCGCGAAATAGCTGAAATGTTCCCAGATAATGCTGAAAATGATTTTAATGACTTTATACAGCAAGACACGTTAGAACAAACTGTCGAGATTAATAAGCCACTAAAGGATATGAAGGACATCATTACTGAACGTGATTTTAAATTAATCGGTGACTTTTTCATGTCACTAATGGACAGTGAGCATAAAACTAATGAAAAGGATGTCCTTAAAGTTTTTAATCAGAAGATGAAGATTTTTAATGCATTTTTGGAGCGCTTTAAGACCTGTCTCGAATGCTCAATTGATAAAGATTCCTACAAAGGAATGAGTCTTTTAGTTGGATATTGTCAGAGCGTCTATGATGACATGCAGATCACAGGTAGTTTGGGATTATTATTTTAAATTATTCAGATTGTTAATAATGCTATTTTATACCACAGACAATCCGAGCAAGATTTTCGACTTTTACACAGATTCTAATGTCCAAGAAGCATTGACATGCATAAGTGTGATGGAGAAGCTTGAAAAGCGGGTAAACGTTGAATTAGAGCAATGGCCTGATCATGCTGTATTGAATGATGTAAGTAATCTAGAATTGGTTTTAATCCTAAGATTTAACTTTAATCCAGAAATATTTTGAACTAGTTAAATTCGATTATTTTTTGACAGTTATTTTTCAAATATTTTAAAAAATTTCATAATCCTAAACTAATGTATAATTTATTTCAAATTTCTTTCACTAGCTGATTATTCTAATCAATCGTATCAGAGGCTTCTCATGCAACTCATCCCTAGTTCGATTCAATGTTGGCTTACAAATTTTAAGAAAAAAAGTTTATGAATGGAACAGCGTTGCTCATAAATTAAACAACTTTAAGGATATTGAGCATGAAATTGCAGAAATAATACAGAGATGGATGAGAATGGAACTGCAGTGCTGGAGAGAATCGTTAAAACAGTCGCAACAAAAAGTTGAAGCTAAATCTTATCGTTATTGGTTCTTCCTGTACAATTTAATTCATGAATATTTGCAAGGATCATCGAAATCTCAAACAGAATGTCTTGTTGATTTTAATAGTGTTGAAAAGAGATTTGGTAAAGGAGAAATTTTGGAACAAAAGCCTCAACAAAGTGGTGAAGAGAAAATATCATTAAAAGCTGTGACGAATGTCTTGAAACAGTTTATTGAATCATCAAGTTACGGAGAATTCGCTTTAAGAATGAATTTACTGAAATCTTTCAAGTGCTACTTGATTAAAATTAATGAAGAAAACCCGTCAAATGAATCATGTCAAATAATCGCACTTCTTCACAATATTCACCAATATTTCACACAGTTCTCAAATAAAGTACAGGAAATGATTGATTTTATGAGAAAGCCTATTGAAGATAAATTAAAGAAGTTTGTCAAGATTAATTCATTCAATAAGGATTTGTCCTATTTTGGCACAGAATCAAGCATCAAGCAAGTCCATCGCAATTTACATAAATTTCTTAAAGAGTTTGAAGTCGAAATCAGCAAGAAAATTTCAGATTTGTTCATTTACAAAGATTCAGGAACGGAACTTGACTTGAACTTGCATGGTCAAGTTGCATCAAATGCATTAAAATTAGAAACATTTATTGGAACTGATGTCATTGAGAAGGAACAGAATAGTTCTGAAGTTCTTTCATTCAGCAACATTAATAACTTTATTTTAAAGAGCAGAACTTTAGTATCCAATTTATTATCAAACGTTCAGTACCCAAAATTAGTTGAAAATTTGGAAGAACTCATTAAAAGTGAACTCGACAGATGTAATCAATTAAGAGCTTTGAAAGTGGACGAAAACTTTCCAAGAAACAAACAAAAGTCACAGGCTAAAAGCATTTTGAACCAGAAACGAAAAGCACTAAGTGACTTTTTTAAGACCATGATGAATATTGGAATTAACTACAAAAGTGGTTTACTTACCGAAAGTCTTAATCCTGAGATGATTAATTTGCAGATTTATCCATTTTCTTCAGATCAACTTGAATTTTCGAACATTGAGTACAGCAATTCTGTTAATTCATTACACCAAAAACTTGATATTTACTTCAACAAGTCCATTTTTAAGATTAAGCTATTAAGGAACATCTTACTTGTTCCAAGAAGTGATATGGACATGAATTTTATTGAAAGAATTAAAGGAATTGCAATTGAACTTTTTAATCTCGTTCAGGATGAGAGAATGGAATTAAGCAATAATGTCAACATGATGATTAATTTAAAACAGAACTTACGTGATATAGAAACAGCTACTTCCACAAAGAATTCAATATTCGAAAATGAGTTTAAAAAGTTTTCTGTAATTAAAAATTGTTTTGTTCAAAACATTGAAGTTTTAGAACAAGTTCAAATTCTCCTAAAATGTGCACCAAAGAATGAGGAATCTAAGGAATTAAAAGTCCTTGTGTCTACAAACAATGTCTTGCATAAAAAGAGTCAAATTTACGGTAAAATTGTTCAGCAAGTTAATGACATAATAATAGAATCAAATGCATCATTAAAGGCTCTAAACATCCATAATTCAAGATTTGTTAACGGAACTGATGAACATTTATCAAAATTGAAAGGAATCATTAAGAAGCTTGACAATCTGAAGCAGTTCTTTGTTGTTGATAGTGAATATTCAATTTATGGATCTCCTGTCATCGATTTGATTGCCTTGCTTAATCTGGAACTAGAAAAAATTAATGAAATCAACAAAAAAGTGCCTCAAAGTCAATTAAACATCAATAGTGACTTGGAAAGCTTATCACACATGATTTTATTAGCTATTCAAAACATTTTCAAGGAATATCGCACAACAGTTGAGAATATAGAGTCAAATGAAGCCATAGAAGAAAATCATTTGAAAGAAAAGCTGCACAAAAAATTATTAGAGGACATAAAAACTGTAAACCTCAAGAAAATCAATGAAAAATTGTCAGAAGTAATGAACAAACTATTTACAACATCAGTTGACTCTGAAAGTTTAGAATATTTAAGCAAAGTACATCCATTAATTAAACAATACAAGTTACTTGCCGATTATTTCATAATTCAGCACATTAGTGCCAATAAAGTTTCATCAAAAATGCTTTCAATCACATTAAGTGTATTTTTGGAATTAGCTAAAAATGGATTTTGTATACCTGAACATCTCCTGTCTGACGAGGAACAGAAGGAAGAAAATGACTCAAAAACAGGCGAAGGCTTTGGATTTGAAGACGGTGATGGTGAAAAGGATGTTTCTGATAAATTGGAATCTAAGGATCAACTTGATGAAGCTAGAAAGCCTGACGATTATAATAAAGACCAAAAGGACAATAAAGAATGCAAGGAAGAGAAAGGAATCGACATGAGTGACAATTTTGAAGGTCAAATGCATGATGTTTCTGACAATGAGTCTAATTCTGATGGCGAATCAAATAAAGATGAAAATGAGGAAATGGATAAGGAAATGGGAGATACAAAAGAAGGTGCTGATAAATTGGACGATCAAATTTGGGGCTCAGACGAAGAAAAAGAAAACGAACAAGAAGAACAAGATAAAAAGGATGAAACAGGTAAATTTAAGACTTTTTAAATTTAAATTTTAACGGGTTTCAAAAATTTAAATTTTAACGGGTTTCAAAAATTTAAATTTTAACGGCTTTCAAAATTTTAAATCAATTTTAATTGGCACTCGTCCTTTTTTTGACAATGACTAAATTTGAATTTTGAATAGCCGTTAAATTATGACTTAAAAATTAATTCAATAATTTCTCATATTAGGCAAAGGAAGTGATGAACAAAGCGATAAACATAACGATTTGGATGCAGAAAGTGACCAGAATATTGATAATCATAAAGAGCAACAAGAAGGACTCGATGCAGCATCACAAATGGATGAAGACAAAAATAAACAAAAACAAAAGCAAAAACAGGATATAGATCAGATGAATGATGAAGAAGGCGATGACGATCAAACGAATCCTTACCATAATGATTTAGATGAACCACCAGAACCTGAAGATTTCGATTTAAATGATGACATGAATTTAGACAGTAAAGAACAGCAGAATGACGAACAGACAAATGAAGAAAATCCATTCGATATCGATAAAATGAAGGAACAAGCAGCAGATGATATGGACGGCGAAAATGATGAAAAAAGTCCTAGTGAAAGTAATGAAAATCCAGAAGAAAACCCTGATATGTCTGACAGTGAAAACGACACAGAAAAAATGGACACAAATGTTGACGACGAGAATCCAGAAGAAATTAACGATCAACAAGAGAATCCTGAAGATCAAGCAAGTCAACAGCCTGGATTGGATGAAAATAACGACACAAATGAAAAAGAAAATGAACTTCCAAACGAGTTCCAAGAATCGAAAGACAAAAAGTCTAAAGAAGAAAACATCCAGTCAATGCCAAATCAAAAAGACCAGAAAAGTTCATTTGATCAAGTGCAAATTGAGAATATGGAAACAAATCAACAAGAAAATGAAATTGATGATCAAGATACAGGCGAAGATAAAGATGGCATCGGTCAGGCTGAAAATAAAGAATCAGAAACTGGTCATCAAGGTGTTTCTGAGACAAAGGAATCAAAATCTAATAAAAATCGCGACAATGATAATTCACAACAAAAACGTAGGAAAGGAAATACAGATGAGGAACGAACGCTTGGAAGTGTTGATGATTTGAAGAAAAAGTTCCTTAAAACAATAGATAAAATTAATCAGGCACAAAATAAAGATGAAAATGATGATAATAATAAGCAAGGCGATGATGAAGATGAATATCAGCATGTTAAGGATGCTAAAAAGTCTGATAAAACGACTATGGACAATGCGACTGAGGAACAGTCAAAGGAAATTAAGCACGAAGAAAATTTTAAGCAAGAAAATCACGATTTAGAGTCAAATGATCAGTTAATGGACGATGACAAAATTGAACCAGAAATTCAGGATATAACTGAAGAAATTAATAGTAAAAAATTGGAAGAAAATAGCAACAAGCCTGCCAAAAATAGCGAACAGACAAAAGATCGACTTAATGACCAACAAAATCAGGAAACAGTTGTGGATGGTGAAAATGTCATGACTTCAAATGTATCTCGAGGAACTGACACAACAGCACATTGTCAAATGGACATAATTAATGATTCTACAATGTGTGAGGAACAGTCGAATGCAGAAGAGCTTGAAATTCGTAAACAAGTCGAGTCAGAACTGATGAGTCAAAAAGTCATTAATCCAGATGCAGCAAATATGGATAATTGGCAAAAGATATCCAACCAAATGGTATCAAATGCTAGAGAACTTTGTGAGCAATTGAGACTGATTCTTGAGCCTACAAAATGCACAAGACTTAAAGGTGACTACAGAACTGGACGTCGTATAAATATGAAGAAAATTATTCCATACATAGCATCACAATTTAGAAAGGATAAGATTTGGTTGAGAAGAACTAAGGCTGCACAGCGTGACTATAAAATTACAATTGCTGTCGACGATTCAAAGTCTATGGATCATAACAACTCAAAGGAACTAACACTTCAAACAATATCTCTTGTGTCTCAAGCCTTGACATTATTGGAAAGTGGAAAATTGTCTGTTGTGTCCTTTGGTGAAGCTTGTTCTGTCCTATTAAAATACAATGATCAATTTAATGGACCAAAACTTGTTAATTCACTAAATTTCGACCAGAACAAGACAAGAATTGCTGATTTATTAGACTTTACAAGGGTCATGAATCAAGAAGATGCATCGTCTAGTAATGCCTTGTTTGAGCATCTTATGATTGTTCTTAGTGATGGACGTAATATATTCAGTGAAGGCGAGAAGAGAGTTAAAAATGCCATAAAAATGGCACGTCTACAAAGGATGTTCTTAATTTACATAATTATTGATAATCCTGACAATAAGGTAAGATTTTAGTTCCAATTATGGAATCTACCATTTAAATCTTACGATTTAATTTTAATGTCCAGATTTATTTCAAATCCTTCGGATTAATTTTAATACCATACTTCTTTTATCTTCACAGGACTCAATTTTGGACATTCGCACAGTCTTACCATTCACAGCAACAGAGAAGACGACACGAATAGTTTCGTACATGGATAACTTCCCATTTCCATATTATGTGATTGTTCGTGATTTAAATCAACTGCCAGTTGTGCTTAGTGAAGGATTGAGACAATGGTTTGAGTTAGTAAATAGTGAGCAGTAAATGCTTTGTTTATATAAAAATTATATATTTGAATATTAATCAATCAATAAAAAGGTTTTTAATTATACTTGAATTTTATTTTGTGCCTTAACAAAGAACTTTAAGATACATTTTCTTATGCCATAATCATTTAAATCTTTAGGAACGGTATAATTTGCTCTGTTTGAGGTCTTATTGCAAGATAAATTTGAAATAAAGCTGAAGACTCAAGTAGAACAATTGAAACTTAACGATTTTTGTAAAATTCGAAACAATTTGTTTCAAAAATTTTTAAAAGCGTTAAATTTGGATTTTATAAATCCGGTAAATTTCCAATTCAGTTTTCTGATGCATTATTCTTGATTGCTCGACGCAGATGAATTAAATTCATTAAAATGCGTCTCTTTCAAGCATAACTCGCACTAGTACCTCCTTATTTTTACGTTTCAAAACACCATACATCAAAGTCCATCCAAAATAAGGTGATAATAGACTTAATTAATACTAAGTTAAATAAGAGTGATAAGAAAGATGAAGATAAATAGTGTATTGACCGTAGTATCGGATCATAATATAAATCAGAGCGGAATTGTTAATAAATTTGATCCCATCTCTATTTATCATGTGCAACCATTTCTATTTTTTGATTCCTAAATCAGTCATTGTTTTGGAAATTTATGACTTTACATAATAAGAAGTCGATCTATGAGTCGATCACGATAGTTGATTAATTGGCTCTTTGTAGAAGTGCTAAATGGCAAAATGTGTTAAATGTGAATTTTTTTTCAACGACATTTAAATCTCTGCATGTTAAGCATCAGTTCCATTATTTAATTACATTTCGTTCTATCAAGACCTAAAAAACGAAACCAACAAGAAATGAGGAATTTTACATCAGATAATTTAGAGTGCAAGTTTGGAGTTCCGTCCATTACAGTCTTCTGGCGGTACCTGACAGGAACGAAACTTTTAATATTTATAGTGCCATTGATATTTTGCATGCTGACGATTTGGATATACTCGAAAAATTTAAGGAGCTTAATGAGTAATTGTCCATTGGTAATTCGAACTCATTGCTTAGTGCTTGTAAGCATATATCCAATAGTCAGCTTGTTCTCTCTTACTGCCATAGCCATACCGAGAACTTACTTCTTCAACGATTCTGCTGGACATATAGCATTTATGGTCATTAGTTGGCATCTCTACAGGTGAGTTTGTGGATTTAATCTTAACTATTTTATTACTGATTCCAACAATATATAGGCTTTGCATGATATACGTAGACGGCGAGAAGAACTTTATATCCACAAGTGGAGATGAGGCATTCACTTTGAAGTCACCACCTTTATGCTGCTGCTTACCACTTAACAGAGTTCCAATGACAAAGAGTTCCTCTAAATTCGTCAAGTTCCTGATCATTCAAATGCCAATAACACACATTTTGATATTTGTTGTGCTGAATATAATCTACATTGAGGATATAAATGCATTTGATGACTTGATACTGTACTTTATACCATTTATTGCCTTAACGGTACTTGGAGGCATTTGGGGATATAATTTGGTAGTTCGGACGCTCTCGCCTTACTATCCAAACTTAAAGCTGATCCAAAAATATTTTGCATTTCAACTTGTGCTGTTCTTTTGCAAGATCTTTCCAATTCTTATGAATTTTATCATGAAAATGATCATCACATCATGCTATGGACCATTGACTATTGTCGTGAAAAGGCACATAATCATTCAAATACAAGTACAGATTCAAATGTTTATACTCAGTTTGTGGGCAATGCGCTTGTACAAAGATCCAATGATGAAATAAAATAATTTTAAGTCCAAGGCAGACACATCAGCTTCAATAAAAATGTCATTTAAATACATTGTTTTGTTGAAGCCCATGTGTCTTGATTTCTTAATGGAAAACTTATATTTATATTTATGTGATCAAGTCATGAAGGATCGTTCTCAAATGAAGTCTGATTTTTCTACTGCCACAATATCTTTAGTCGAACTCTTTTCTTTCGATTATTAAACAACTAAGTTAGTCTCACTCGTCCTCAAAATAATGTGCATCATGTGTTAACGATCTTTAAGTTACAGTTACAAAAAAATGTTCAACAAAGTTTAAAAATGCATTCTTTTCTTGCATTTACATCAAATATTAAGCGACAGGCCAACTGTTTCTAATTGATTAATATGGGAATGTAGCATAATAACCTAATGTACTCAGTATAAGAAAAGTTTCCTTCTCAATATCATAAACGTCTACTTGCTTAGCATTAAGTTTTCGCCAACCTTCCTTCAGAAGCTCCTTTGCCTTTACAAAATTGTTTCTGTTCATTATTAAAGCTGGTACTTTGAAAAGCTTGGATTGATAGCTGTTAAACATACATTCATCGCAGCTGCATTTGAAGGAGTGTATGTTGAACATCTGCATTTTATTTTTAAAGTAAAAAATAAAATTTTTATCGCTTTTAAAAAAGAATTAAATTTAATTTTTAAAAACAAGTTTAAGATTTAAACAAATAAATACTTACAAGTAACAACGGAAAAGCTGTTCTCCTGCCTTAATTGGTTTTACAACAAATCCTACGATTTTATTTTGAATTGTAACAAAAAATACGTTTGGTAAGCATGAGTGATTAATGAGAGATCTGAATAGTGAAATTTTCCGGTTATCATTTATATTAATTTCGGTTCTTCCACTTGAAGAAAAATCCTCTACTGCATTCAATGGGAAAAGACTTAATAGATGATTTGCTGTTTTGTTCGAAACATATTTGAAGATGCTACACGAGTCATCATTAACAACATGTTGTTTTTTTGATGATAACGATAAGAAGCACATAGCAAGATTCTTTTCATATTCTGGATCTTCAGAATTGCTCAAGTCAAAGTCGAATATGGTCTTGGTAAGATCCTTTAAGTCTGCCTTATAAACAAAATCATCAAGTTCTTCATATCCTCCAAATGGATATGAAACTATAGACAGCATTCTTATATCATCGTGTCGTGATAGGTCCATTTCAATGTTTTTCGAGTAGAAATTATCCATACAGTCAGTAGAACAAAACATCATTGAAGCTATTGGAAATAACAACTGTCAATAATGGTCATTAAATAAATTGAATTAGGGTTTACCTGATTGAATGCAAGGGATCAGATTCAACATGTTTGTTTTGAAACAGTTAGCACAGTGCTTGTAGTATCCATAGTGATATAAAAAGGTAATTAATGGTTCTTCAATGGATATAACATCACCAGCTTTCAAGTCCTTTGTAGCATAAACTCCTCGTCCATATTTTTTTGTGGTACGTAAATCTAAACGATCAACTATCCACGGAATCTTCTCATTAACTGGATATGACATTTTGAAAAAGTTCCATGGATCTTCAGCGACATTCTTTCTTCCCTTTAACATCAGTTCCTTGCATTTCAATTCTCGATTCTTAAGATTCTTACATTTGTCTGCTGGATATTCATTTTCACAAGCCCATTTAATATTCTCCAAGCATTCGTTGTAATATCCAAGAGTTATGTAGACAGCACTTCTATTAGCATATCCAAAAGATCGAACTTTCTTTGTACAAGCAAAAGTGATGGCCTTATTGTATAAAATGAGTGCATTTAAATACTCATTTTTTTTATAATTGACATTTCCTAATTCTCTGAATTCGTTTGCCTTTTCATCCGATTTCTGTTCAATTAATACACCTGAATCATTCATCCTGTTCTTTTAAACTATTTTTAAAGTTGATAAACACGAATTAATTAAATTTCTTTCCAGCTACACGTTTTTTTTTTGTTGACAAAATGGAGATATTAATTCTGTATCGAAATCTATAAAAATCATTTAATAGAGGAAGTAATAGGTTCTTTATTTCCGATATTAAAAAAGGTAAAGTAAGCAGAAAAATTAAATCAGATGGAAAGCTAGACACTTATCAAAAGAACTTAACACGGAAATGTCATTTTATAAGCTTGTAACACCATAATCAACATATTTTGTGCCTTCTGTCTGTTAACTTCATCCAGTGCTGTGCTTTCATTATTAATTATATTCCATCCCTCGTTCAAATAAGATGCATTCATTAAATCATTTTTATTGACATTAACTTCTGTTGATGCATTCCAAAAGCTCGAATGTTTTTCATCAGTACATGCAAGACAATCACATTTGAAGTTGTAATGTAAGAACATAATTTCTTTCATGACGTCTCGCATTGGATCTTCTTGATTTCTGCAAAAATATAAACAGTTGCTTAAAAATAATATTAACATAATCAGACTTGCTTACAAATAGCTGACAAATATTTGATCCCCAGCTTTGATCGGTTCCGAAATGCAAACAACAATTTTATTGTCAACGAATATTGGAAATGAATTTGGCATGCAAGAATGATTAATTATATTTGCGAAAAGTGGGATACTGGCACTGTCATTATGCCAATTAGATCCATTGTCACAAAAAGTATGAGTCGTGTTATTCATAAACAAAATGTTTAAAATACGATTAGCTGCTTTTTTTGGTAGATTATTTCCAATTAGATAAAGCTCTACATTTACTGGATGTCTGTTTGATGCTGATAGTTCCAGCAAGCAATTTGCAATCTTTCGACTGTACTCTTTATCTTTTGGATTGTGCAGATCATAATCAAATATGTTTGCTAAATTATGATTCTTGCTGCTTATGTACTCAGTAAATTTCTCCTGACCATCAAATAAAGCTACAATTTCAGAAAGCAATTTGACATCATCCATTAACATAATTTTCATATCTCCAAACTTTGAGTATGTCTTGTCCATACATTCAGTGGAACAGAACATGATGGAAGCTAAATAGACAAAACTTTGTTAATTTTAAACTTAATAATGATTAAAAGAACTTCATACCTGTTCGAGTACAGGGAATTAAGCTGAGCATGCATGTTTTCATACAATTGTAGCAGTGCTTGTAATATCCGTCGTCTCGTAAGATACAGACTACTGAATCTTCAATGGATATAATATCACCAGCTTTTAAATCTTGTTTGGCGTATATTCCTCGTCCATACTTGTCTGTTTTCTTCATTTCAATGCAATCAACAATCCATGGAATCTTTTCATTAGCTGGATATGACAGCTTGAAGATTTCTGATGACTTTTCATTCAACTGGATCTTGTTCAAATCTTCTTGGATCTTTAAATTCTTACATTTTTCTTCTAGGATGTTTAATTCGTCGATTTTGTTCTTTGGATATCCATTCTTACGAGCCAGGTTAATATTTTCAAGACATTTTTGATATCGTTGGATTTCAAAGTATACAGCACTTCTATTGGCATAAATCAGACACAAAATATTTTTGGAACAAGCGAAACTTAGTGATTTATTATAAAATATCAATGATTCGATCCATTTCTTATTTTCAAAGCTTTTGTTGCCTAATCCTTGATATTCCTTAGCTTTTACGTTCGATTTATTTACTGTTAATTGTTGAAAAGTCGGTGGAAAGTCCATAATTTTATTTTTTTTTATATTCACTCCGTTTTCACGTGTGAATCTATTGGTTTTGTTCAGATTGAAAAATCAGTTTTTCGCATTTTGTGAGAAAACAAAGCAAAATTGGTTATAAAAGGTCACAGAAGAAAAGTTTGTGCCTGAAATTTTACATCATTTTCAAAAAACAGATTTCAAACTGGTTGTGGCATTGCTGAAAAAATCGCAAAATACGCTTTCTGTAAGCAAACAAGCAAGCAAGTTAATCAGCAAGAAATCTCAATAACGAGACATTGTAGAGACTTCTAGTTTTTTTTAATTTGATCCTTGCTGCTCTATAGAAGAGCTGTATTGTTTTTGGGCAAGGTAGGAACAGCCGTTGCTTCAGAAAAAGCAAAAAACTTTCCTTTCTTACGAATTTTTCAAATTAAAAGTTCACTGTGATTTTTTTTTTAAATTAAACTTTGGATGAAAAAAATTTTTTTGAGCAAAGAACCAAGTAGGAAATACATTTTCAATTTTGAACTATGAGCGACCCTAGTCAAAATCAATTTTGTCACTTTTTTCTTCGAGGGTTTATACAAATGGATTGAAACTTTGCATAAATATTCTAGTGCATAAAACAAATACAAATAAAACGTCTTAAAATTTTTTTGAGCAAAGAACCAAGTAGGAAATACAATTTAAATTTTGAACTAGGGTGACTAGGGTCACCCCTAGTCCAAAATTGAAAATGTATTTCCTACTTGGTTCTCTGCTCAAAAATTTTTTAAATATTTTATTTGTATTTGTTTTAAGCACTAGAATATTTATGCAAAGTTTCAATCCATTTGGATAAACCCTCGAAGAAAAAAGTGACTAAATTGATTTTGACTAGGGTCGCCCCTAGGATGTTTTATTTGTATTTATTTTAAGCATTAAAATATTTATGCAAAGTTTCAATCCATTTGTATAAGGGCAATTCCATGAAACGATTTGTCTACAAATTTTTCTCCAAATTGATTTTTACATCTTTAGACTATTCTACTGCATATAAGCTTTTCGTAGGTCATTAAAAACATCATTTTCTATTTAATTGACTGAAATTTTCATACTTAAAGTGGTTAATTAAAGAATTATTTCAATTCTTTTGGCGTTACTTAGTAACACAATCGAAGAAAAAATAATTTGGAGACTCACTTAAAGTGATTTTTCTTTCCTTTGCGCAGTTTTTTAATAATAAAGACTGTCACAACTCAAAGATTGATAATCAAGCTACTAAAATCTAGCATTAAATTAACTCAAAAGTACTTAATTAAGCTACAATTTTAATTTCTATGTGACTTAAAAAAATGTTACTAAGTAACGGAGAGATTTAATCCGTGAAAAAATACAGAATTCAAAATTTTAAAATTCTATTTTTTTAATGTATCTTTTATTAAAGTAATGTTTAACTAATCAGAATTACTCATTTTAGGATGAAAAATAGTTTAAAATGAGTAAAACATTAAGAAAATAAGAGTATAAAGAAATATTTGAAAAATAATATTTCTTACTTAATAGACTTGGATCAAACTCAAATGTAAACAATGAAACTATTTCATGGAATTGCCCTTAAACAATTTTTAAGATTATGATGATGTTGTTATAAAATTCAAAATTTTGAAAACCGTTAGAAGCTTCAAGAAACGTCAATAAATTAATGTCAATTTTATTAATTATGGGATTAATGAATGTTCTTTATTTTAAATATTTTTCT
The DNA here is from genome assembly GCA_917627325.4 of Chironomus riparius. NCBI lineage: Eukaryota > Metazoa > Arthropoda > Insecta > Diptera > Chironomidae > Chironomus > Chironomus riparius. The sequence continues at coordinate 51,678,351 of OU895878.1, forward strand.
CAAAATCGATACATAAAAAAGAATGAAAAAAATAAATGTATTGTTAATGTTCCTTAATATTCTTCTGGGGACGGAAAATCAACATAATTAGGCAGTGAAAAAACGTTTAGCAGGGAAAAGTGCTGTAATAAGCCAAAGAATCAAAGATAGCGAAATTAGTGTGCATGTACCTATTAATTTCCTCTTGTGTCTTCGAGTTCTGATTAATGTAGTAATTTCCTTCCTTGAGCAATTCATTGGCTTCTGTTAAATTGTCTCTAGACATGAATGTTGATGGAATTCGATTTAATTCAAGGGGGAAAAATTTCTTGACATCATCGTCAGTGCATGCTATACAGTCACATTTAAATTCATATGTCAAAATCAATTCCAATTTATCGAAAATGTGGAGAACATGGTTACTGGAAGAGAGATTAAAAGGATTAATTGATATTCAGACAATAATATTAAAAGCTTACGTATATGATCGGAATAATTGCTCGCCGGTCTTGATTGGTTTCAAAACGACAACAGAAACCTTATTATCGACACTGAATGAGTTGACATTTGGTACGCAGGAATGATTCAAGAGGCTTACAAAGACGGAAATGCTATTTCCACTCTTAATAAATGAATGATCTATATCAGAATAGTAGGTAAGTTGCTGATTTAATTTTCGGATTCCTAAAATGTGATGTAGAGCCTTTTCAGAGAGATGACTTTGTGAGCAACAAAAGTTTTTGATATTGTGGTTCTTCAAGCTTTTTAGAGACAAGAAGCATTTTACTAAATTCTCTTTGTTCTTTGGATCATCGGCATTGCTAAAATCGTAGTCAAAGATAGTCTTGTTGATCGTCTTTATATCGTTATGTTTCAAAAACTTGTCAAAATTTTTCTTTCCACCAAATCCGTCCATAATATTAGCCAATGTTTTGACATTTTCGCACATGAAAGTCTCCATATTTAAGCCTTTTGCGTATAAAGTTTGTCTACATTCTGGTGAGCAGAACATTAAAATGTTTGTTCTAACACACGGAATTAAGTTAAGCATACACGTTTTAAAGCAATGATAGCAATGCATGTAATATGCGTCACCTAATTCGTCAAAAAACTCTCGAAAACAATGAATGATTGGCTCATCAATGGATATAACATCACCAGCTTTTAAGTCTTTTGTTGCATAAATTCCACGACCAAATTTCTCCGTTGTACGCATTTCGACGCAGTTTGCAATAAACGGAATCTTCTCATTAGCTGGATATGATAATTTGAAGAACTTCGATGGATCTTCAGGCTTAACATTTTTTGTCATCAGTTCCTTACACTTCTTTTCACGTTCATCAAGTTTTGACATTTTGTCTTTTGGATATTTATTTTGACGTGCCCATTCGATGTTCTTTAAGCAATCTTCATAGCGCTTTAGCTCTAAAAATACAGCACTTCGATTGGCATATGCTAGACATATAACATTCTTTGAATTTGCAAAAGTTATGGCTTTATTATAACATATTAAGGCTTTCATCCAATCTTTTTGAGCGTAATGTGAATTTCCTGATACTCGATGCTTATCAGCTAGTATATCTGACTTATCAATTGATACCTTGCCTGAATGTAACATTTTTATAAGTTAATTACACGTTTTGCACAATAAATAATCACAGACGTCTTTACTCGTTGGAGACTCGAATACAAATGAAATTTTTTAAGCAAAAAAATGTTAAACATTAAGTTCAAATTCCAAAAAACCGTTACAAAATCAATTTTCTGAAACAAAAAGTTTGAATAAATTATGAACAAAGAAGAAGATTAATTGATGATGGATATTTATTTAATAGTTTATTTTCATCATTTTTTATACTTTTATTGCACAAAGAAAATATAATTAAGTTCATTGAATTGGATAATGCATGAAATAATGCTGCATTTAAAACTTTTTAATTTCCTCCAATAAAATATCTTAAAAATTCCCAAAGACCCTGACAAACATAATTAACTGATGCTTAAATAATTATAATTTAGGTATATGCCAGAGAAATATTCTCTATATCTCTCATTCAACCCTGAATAGTAATAAAAAAAAACATGAAAGGATACTCAAATAAACAGAATATAAATAATAACGTGGGCACAAGAACATATTTTATGTCATTAATAATTTAAAATTCTCCTATCTATCGCCTTATTTCATCCTTATCGATTTCGACTTCTTTTTGTTCCAACGTTGCTTCTCATTCTCACTTATTGCCGTCAATTCAGCAACTTCCTCGTCGTCCGATGACATTTCAATGCCATTACTGCGTTTAATTTTTGCATTTGTCTGCGATGCACTTCTTTGCGGCTCATTTTCATTGTTATTAATACTATCTTCATCAGGAATGTATCTTATCGTACCTAAAACGGAACAGAATTTATTTAAAATTTAACACTCATTTGAAATATAACGGCTATTCAAATTTTGAAACGATTATTCAAACAAAGAAATTTGAAAATGAAGCATGCTGACTATTACATACCTTCAGCACCAAATGAATGACTGTGTTCACGACGTCTTCTGTCACGGTGTGATTCGAACGTTTTCGTCGTTGTCTTTGTCTTTTTAACTCTCTTAATTCTATTATTTAAATCCCCACTTCCGTTACTTGGATTTTGGGATGCTTTAGACGGGATTTTATCGTCATTAGCTTGATTAGAGCTTTCCTCGTCACTTTCACTAATGTCTCTTCCATCATCCTCAAATGAAACGGTTTTAATTGGTTTTAATGATGGCATTTTTTCTTCTACAATTCTCGGCTGTTCCTTAATTTCTATTTCTTCCTGTATTTCTTCATTTTCGACAGTATTTCCATTCATATGCTCGTAATTTGATTCGCTTTTGTTCTCATCGTCATCGTCGTCGTTGTCATTTAACGATAAATTCTCAGTTGTTTCAGCTAAGTCACTCTCTTTTCTTGTAAATTCACTAGCACCTCTTAAAATAATTTCAGGTCCACCACCGTAGATTGTTAAGAAGAATTTCCAAAGCTTGAAATTAATTTGAGCATAATCCGAACCAGCTCTGACATTTCTAATTGGCATAGTCTCTGACTGAAGTGCTATAGCTGTATTATTAATTGGACCAGGCTCTTCAGTCGTCTCACATCGTGCAAATGCTTGCCAGCGTCTAAACCAAGCCATAGAAATTGCAAATAACATTGATGAACTGTCTTGATATTGGAATTCTTCACGTAGCTCAGAGAATAATAACAATTCACTCTTTTGACGTTTTAGTAGATCCTCAGCTCTTGTTTTGCATGTATCACATTCAATTGGACAATTTGTTACAGGACCACCGCCAAATTTTTCATAGAAAAAGTCCCATAAAGCTTGTGGTAATGGAACTAGTAAATCAGATTGACTTGCAGCTTTTGGTAATAAATTTCCATGTTGACAAAGAATTGACCAATTATCGATAGGACCAGGTTCCGAAAATGTATGAAAACGATTAAGCCATTGACGTGAAATATAGAACTTAATATCCGATGGCATATATCGCATAGAATTAATGATTTCATCCGCTTGATCTCTAAATTGAGACATTTGTGGATTGTTTTTTTGATAGAATAATACATAAGCCTCACAATTTTGTACAGTTTCAGCCGAAACTTGCGTTACTGTCTGATCATCATACTCAAACCATCGATCTGTTGGACCATGTTTAGCATAACAAATGTAATGTCCACTTCCAACCGTTCCGTGATGACAAATTACGGCTGTTAAGTCATACGTTGATACTTTTGATCTACAATCTTTATGTAAATATTGTCGCATATCTAATCCAGTTAATGGGAAAATTACAGGACTTGAAATTTTCGAGCTATACGACAAGTCGTGACGAAAACGTTTTAAATGCACACAAAGCATTTCGGGTAGAGTCAAGACTCGTGAAAATTTCAAGCCATTACGAAGTTTATTGCATTTTTCACAACTATACATATTATCGCCTTTTAATTCATCAGCACTAAAAAATGCAGCCATACAATCATGTAGAGTCACAGATGGTCCCCAAAAGAATGATCTAAACCAATTCCAAACCCACCACATCCAACTATCTTGAGCATAGACAACATCTGTGCATGTTGCTGAATTGTTATTTCCAATTAGTGGATTATTAATAGGCGTATTCAGCATTGTTGGATTTTGGGATTGATGTAATACATTAATATAGTCTCTGCCTGGAATTGGAAGTGATAAATCTTGAAAAGTTTCTTCGCGTGTCGATACACGGTCACAAGTTAAACATTGAACAGACGACAACAATTTTCCGTCAAAAATGTCACTTATTATAGATCGATGAAAAATTTTTTGTTGCTTATTATTCGCTGGCGTATCCTTTTGTTGTTGAGCTTGTTGACCTGATTGTGAAGTTAAGCTTGTATTCGATCCAGTACGATTTGTTAAAATGCTGCTTCCAATTGTTGGAATTGACGATGATGTATGAAGCTTTGGAGGACTTGGCGATCGAGATACAATCTTAGCTCTATTATTATGCGCCATTTCGTCCGATAAGCTTGATTGTTCCGATACTCCACTGTCACAAGTCTCATATTCTTCAGCTTCCGATTGACTTAATGATGGTGATGGGCATGGGGATGAGTCAACATTCATTTCCTCTTCATTTATTAATTGTTCAGGCGGTGGCGGAGTTACTTCCTTTAATTCTTCATGTAATTGATCCATAAAGCATCTTAAAAATTCTTGTGTATCATGCTGCTGAAATCCACGAAACATTGGATGTATTGTACTAATTCCTCGAATTATCTCATCAGGTACAATATATCCTCTTCGCTTATTAAGCCACATATCCCGAATTAATCTATGGTAACTTTTTGCTAATCCAATTTTGGAACGTGATACTGTATTTTGGACAATACTTCCACATTCTAGAAAATATCCAGTCAATGGTGGAGAATTACTAAGTGCTTGAAGGGCTGAATTCATGTAGCATGTATTTGCAATATTCTTTAGTCCAACGAGACCGTTTAAATGATGTCCTTGAAAGTCATTTTCATCATCTTCAATTTCACTGCTATCATAATTCCTAGAATTGCTATTATTATTATTATTATTGGTGCTGCTTGTTTCACTGGTTCGATCATACTGGAATATTCTACGTCCACTGTCATTTGAATCCAATGAATTGACACGTTGATGATAACGATTATTCTGATTCTGTAGAAACACTTCCGATTCACAAAGGTAGCACCAGACTCGCTGTGACGATAAATTCATTTGAATGCAGTGATTCCGATTTGACTAAAAAAATATGCGTAGTAAAATATAATAATTAATTTCCTGCTTACATTGCACGATATACAGAGACACAGAGAATGAGAATAAATATTAATTATGTACACTGGACTTACCTCAAAGTGTAATGTGCTGTGATCATTGTGTTTATCTGAGCAGCCAATGTACAAGCAGTTTTGTTGCAAGCATAGCCATAAATTGGGTCCTTGTTGAAGACAATCAGCACACAGTTTACCCTAGAAATCGAGATAAATAGGACACATGAAGCTTAAATAAAGGAAGCATCGGCCTAGCGATGAGAAATCATAAATCACAAAGAGAAAATCGATAGAATAGGTGCAAAGTATATGAATGACTTATAAATAGCAACAATTTTTTTTGCGAGAAGCACAAGTGCGCTGCAAGTTCGTAATTTATGGCTTTATGCAGAAAAATTGTCAATAGCTGCAAATTGGATTTCCTTCGTTCATGTCATATTATTTTTTTTTGTTGCTGTTGCTTTACTGACTGACGATTATTATATTATGTGGACAGAAGCAATAATGTGATGCAATAATCTTTGTAAGGTGTTTTTACAGGTGATTTTCATGCTGATTAATGCCGTCATTTTGTCTGTCTGGATCACCCTGAATATGCATTTTCTACGTCATGGAATGACAAATTATAATTTTATTCATCACATTCACAATGTTGACAATCTATTGAGTATGTCCAGTAAAATGCGCGAGTTGCTTTATATCCAAAACTGCATAATGACTTTTCAACTGGATGTTTTTTTTATTTAAAGAAATTCCATTGAACAATGATTTTGCATTTTTACCTTTTTCTGCAAACAGAGGTCCGACGCATTAGTTTGCACGATGTTCTGCAAGTGAGGACACGATTGTCTTGACATCTTTCACTAATATACAATTACTAATTAAACTACAAAAAAAAATTTCAACAAAAAAAGTTTTTGCTTTTTTCAGGTAAACAGACAAATAAAATGCATTAAAATTAACTTCTTTAGCTTTGAACTGATGTTATTTGACAATTGAATTTAGGATTATTGACTGAAACTCTTTCCATTTAATTATTTTAATGACTATGAAAACACAATTTGTCCTTTGTGAAATTTATGATTTTCAGCCCTTGTAGCAATATCATTGTTCATATGATCATCTTTTTTGACGCTTTTTGAGTAAATTATCATTTTAACATCTTTATTACGGGATTGAGACATTAATTAGAGTAGAATTTTAAGGAAGAATCAATTCATCACTTGTTAAGTTATTAACGGAAAAAAATATTTTAAATCACTCAAATTGAATGTGAATTTCAAATAAAACTGTTTCAAACCGTTAAAAATTGACACGTGGTGGATTAAAAAATTAATCCTGGATTTATTTCTACATCAATCAAAACAAACGATTGTAAAGATAGAAAGGATTAATTAGAGGAAAATGCTTCAACAATACAATTTTCAAATGCCAAAATCGAAGAAAAGAAAGCTGTATACACCATTATCAGATGAAGACGAGAACTTTGAGATTGAAACAACGACAGTAAAAGATTCAGCAAAAGTCAGCCATGAAACGCTTGATAATTGTATTGTAAAATCCAAAGTAAAAGCACAGAAGATTAATGGTAATCTTTATAATTAAGTTAACATCTATTTCGCAAGTAATTCAATCTTTTATCAGAAATTAGAGTAAAGGAACTGGATCCTGACGAGATAGCAGAGAATCTTTCATGGGAAATGATCAAACCAATGTTAAGGAAGGATGCAGTATTGCTGAAATCAATTTGGCAGCACTTTCTTAGGTTTAATCCAGCAGATAAAGCCAATAAAGTGAAGCAACATAAAAAGCCTGAAAAAGACCAAACCAGTTTTAATCAGATATTGTATGTCCTTATGACACGTCCCGGAAATACTAAGGAACAGAACTGCAAACAACAAATTAATGAGTCTTTTATAAACAGCGAAAAATCGGGTCATTCATCAAAAAATCAATTAAATTCTGTGGCTGAAATTCGGCAACCTGTTAATGGCTTTTCCATTAAAGCAATCTCATCTGTAGTGCCTTGTAGTGATTTAAATAGCATATTCACACAACATGAGGTATCAAAAGAGAACCAGAATATTGAACAGATCAATAGTTCCATTAAAGACGATTTTATTGGCAGTCAATTCATTAAAAGTAGAATGAATGTTGAGGATGAGACTACAACAAATTCTGTGAATCACACGAAGCCACTAATTGACTCAAACCAAATTCTTAATGAATGGCTTAGAAATTCACCTCAAAATAAACTGCAGCTTGTTAATAGTGATGAAGACATTCCAAAAACTTCATTGCTTAGTAAAAGTGGGAAGAAAATTCATCACGAGTCGCTGTTTAAATGCTTCCTGTAAATAACTTGACTAAATAGTTTGTTTAATAATAAATCTTAAAATTTATTCAAGCACTTTTTGTTGATTCAAAAAACTATTTAAAAATTCACTTAACATTAATTTCTTTGGATATGCTCGAGCAAGTAGATTTTCTTAGAGTTAAACAAATTTAGACATAAAAATTTTATAAAAAAAATTGCACCGAATCGACATAATTCCTTTTTCAAAATGTACAATTCTATTAAAACGAAAAAGGTTACAGACAAAAAAAAGTATTTTTAAGGCACTTGGAATGCAAAAATAATTGATAATTACATTCATTTTAAAAAAAAATTAATTAATTTAACTTATAAGTTATCTTATATCCAACGTAATAATAATAAAATATAAACAAAATGTTTTTGGTAAGACTTTTTTGATTTTGTTGCTCTGTGTCGTTTAACAAACAATAATGTACAGACGAGAACTTTTTTAAAAATAATATTCAAATGAATTGGGTAATAAAAAGTAAAAATCAAAATGTCATTCGCCTTCCTTTGCAGAGTTAAACGCCCTGCATAGCTTAAATGTTTTAAGTATAATAGATGACTGCATAATGGCGTTAGATTCACAATTTATATGATTTGCGAGAGAATTTTAAAAGTCATTTAATCTTTAGATTCATCCATTTCTAATGTCCAAAATTTGAAGGACATCATTTATGAACGACTCCCATAACTTAAACCCCCCCCCCCCCCTAAAATAAAGGCAGATAAAAATAAAAAAGTTTACAACTTTAAACTTAGAATGTATAAAAAAAAAAACTAATGCATGTAGGCATTCAATACGAAATTCGTCGATACTTCTTCATTCTTAATAACTGAATTTCCATCTTCAATATGACAATTCGCTGTCGTAAGTTGAGATAAAGTGGGTTGTGAGTTGGGCGATGATTTCATGATTGATTGATCATCAACAACCATGACAGGCGATGTGAATTTATTGTCTTCTAAATTGCTGCTCATCGGATGAAGATACTTTGTATCGTCGTCCAAATATTTTGTTGCACCATTTACGCTACACGATGCGAGAGTGAGAGAGATGGATAGAGAAATCGTAATGAAATTAAGAGTTATTTTCTGAGTCATGCAATTTAATGAACTTACGCGTCACTTCCATCTTCAATTGATGAGTAATCAGTTTTGTGATGTGCGTCTGTGGAGGTATCAACTAAAATACCATTTGTTCGTGATGGCGAGCCATAGTCGTAAGATCGTATAGTAGTAAACATTTGATTATCGTACGGGGTATATTGATGTGTAAAAGTACCATACGGTGATGATGCTGGCGATAAAAGAGTTCCATAATGTGGATCGTACGGTTGATAACTGTTCCAACTATCCACAGAACTAGGTGGTGTAACTGTGGTTGGCTGTTGTTGATAAGTTGGAAATGATTGAGCCGCATGAATTGCAGGTCCTGTAATTGGAGTTGCTGAATTATTGTTGCCGTTAATGAAACCTTTTCGTGGCGGTTCTCTTTTCCTCCATTTTGCACGTCGGTTCTAGAATTTTAGAGTTGCTTATTAATAATTTGAATATCCGTGACAAATTTAAATTAGATTCTCACCTGAAACCACACTTGGACTCGACTCTCACTCAAATTAAGTTTAAGTGCTAATTCTTCTCGTGCAAATACATCAGGATAAGGCGCTCGTTCAAAAGCTCTCTCCAGTTCTTCAAGCTGATATGCTGTAAATGTAGTTCTGGAAGTAAAAACAGAAGTAACACTTAATATCACATCATTAAAACAAAGTAAGTGATGCTAATAGCACCAGCTTAATTACTTAAAATATCATTCATGACCATTAGTGTGTGAAAGCATCAATAAATTGTTTACAGTACAGCATTTTAATCTGATTAAATGCCTGAATTGAATTCTAGCACCTCTCTCTCGATTCTAAGCCATAAATCATTTAATTATAGGAAAAAATGTAATCAGAAAATTTATTACACATTTAATAAAGGCTGTTCCTGTCTGGTCACTTATTAAACGAAAGAATGAAAGAATTTACCTCCTTAATGCTATTTATTATAAACACTATATCTCTTTTGAGCGGTAAGAAGGAAAGATTTTTCCAATAATCTGTAGAAAATATGAAAAATGAGCTTTATAGTTTCCGTCTTGAAAGTTGGAAGAGAAGGTTTATGATAAAGGAAATGAAAAACTTGTTGATTCCATTGAATTAATAATAAAGAAGGAAAGTTTTATAAGGAAATTTTATTTTTTCCTCCTTAATTCTTTGTCAATTGCTTGACTAAACTTAAAAGAGGTTTTCTTTGTCTCTTTCTAGTGGTTTTTAAAAATAAGGAAATCAACTTAATGCTTTTTGGAGAAGTTTTCTTGAATTTGAACAATATGAAATCATAGTCGGCAATGTTTTGTTTACTTTTGATGATTTTTAAATGAGGATAGTCAATTAATAAACTTTATCAAGTGCGTTTCTTCTTATTCATTCATTAAGCTTTAAAAATGAACCTTGGTAATACTTCGGATATTTCTTTAATAAAAATTAAGTTTTCTTCAAATTTTGGTTACAAATAGTTCGAATTAAAGATGTAAACCTGGATTACATTTCAAATTAGTTTTTTTCCTATGTTACTGAACATCTAGTATAAAGCACAAAGTTTTCAAGTAAGAGTAGCGTATGCAAAATGACTTTCAAATGTCTTGAATTAAGTTTATCAAAACAGAAACTTGCAAAATATCAAAGAATGCTGAGAAAAACTTTTCAAGAGTCTCAAGAGACTTCACTACTAAGTTCTCCTTTCAGGGTAAGTCAAGCTTACTTCTATATTTTTTAAAATTGACATTTTGAGTAGCAGAAACTTTATGCACACAATTCCTTTAAGTTTAATTATTAAAGCACTGGTGTTGATGAAGCACCATATGCACGAAAAAGAAAGCTTTAGCTACCAGAGCGCAAACGGCTACTTATTAATGATGACATAAAAGAAAAACTTAATAACTTCTTTTTTTTTCCCCGCACAAAGCGTAGTCTCTGTAAAGACTATTAAAATTTTTTTTTCTTTCCATTTCTTTTAATAAAACAGTCACTGACTGAATGAAATGGAATGGATGGAAAGAAGAATAAAAGAAAGAAGGAAAAAGCTAGTCATTTTTCTGTCCATCTATTCATCTGAATGAGATAGAAATGGAGAGGTACTCATTTCATTATTTTTTACGCTATATTACAGACATCAGCAGCTTAGTGCTAGAATCTTAATTTCAAAATGTAATTTTTTTCCCTTCTGCTCTATGAGTCGAAATAGGATTTACTCTTTTTTATTTTATTTTATATCCTTTACTTGTCCTTTTTTCTGTTCCTTATAATAATTATTTTGATAAAGCTGAGAAAAGTATGGAGCTGCTTACTTCTTTTAACATAATTTTTCATTTAATCACACTAGATTTTTTGCTGCATTTGATTTGACTGATTGACCGAGATTTTGAATTAATCAATCGATCATTTGTCAGTTGATTTGACAGTTTTAGAACGGAAGTGACAGATTCTTTTTTTGGGTTAATTTTAAAGTCATTTGTCGAGATTGGGTAAATTTGTTTTTATAGGAATTATTTGATGGTTTGTCATCCTCACTTTCGTAGACATTAGTCTTTTAACAAGTCGAAGCCAATACCTTATATCGGCTTATATCCTGATCCCTCTTGAACCAGGAGGTTTTGCCAAAACTAATCCAAATGCGTTAAGAAACCTAAAACAAAATTCTCAATTTACTGTCCACAAAACTTTAGTAAAATACTTGTTGCGTAACTTAACATTGCCATCATAACTTGCTTAATCCTTTTAGTTTCTTATAAAAAGCTTTCCTTAGAAGAAATAAACGAATTAAAAATAATTTGTGAAAGTGGCTTAGATTAAACATTTGTTCGTGCTCTATTCGGATCTGCTTTGTTTAAAAATTGAATCGAGATAGAAACTATCATGATTTTAAAAGCTCTCTTAGTCATCCTTATCTCCAATGGTTTGCAAAGTACATGAATGTCTCAATAATTTTTTTTCTATCTCAATTTCGCCTATTTATCCTCGCTTCGTGTTTGAGGAATTAAATTTTCAGCTAGTCGTACATTTTTTATGTCATTGCTCTTGGTATGCTCATATCGAATAACGGAAAATGCTTTGTGTATATAGGAATTCCATAGATGGAAAAAGAAAGTCAAATGCTAATGAGAAAATATTTTTGTGTTTTCCGCTTTATCAACTGAATGAAGACATTTCTCTGTGATGCTGAATAATAAATTGCATGAATTTAAATCAAATTAAAGACTTTTGCTGTTTTAATGGCTGATAATTTAATTTTTTTTTGTTCTTTATCTTTATTGATTTTCGGTTGAATGGAAAATTTCATCATTTTAAAGCTATAGATAGTCCTTGAAATGGATTTCCGATTCTATACGAAGTATATAAAAGATTAAATGCCAGACATTATCTAGTAATGGGATTTGTAATGCAAACTGTGGTTTTGGCTTTATAAAATCAATTGTTAAACATTGAACAACATAGAATTTACAGTCTGAATGTATTTTCTTCTATTTTATTATTTCATGATAACGATTGCGATATTGGATACGAGAAAAGTGAGCTTTAAGAGAATTGGAAATTGTTTTGGATTTTAAATTATCTTAAAAGAGATTTTAATTTTGAAAATGTTGGGAAATTGTTTAAATTGAATTGCTTTAATTCTTTGTTGATTTGTTTGTCAAATGAATGGAATTAAAATGTTAAGTTCGTTTACTAAATTGGTGCATTAATGCAATTAGGAGTTTCGAGGTAAGGACAATATTAAAGCTAGTCTTCAGCAGTCAAAAAAGTTTCTTCTTCTTGATCAGAAAAATTCAAATTTAGATATCCAAAATAGGATAGATCTATGAGATTTAATTAAAATAATTTTAAAAGCTCATCAATAGAATCAGAAACTTTTGGCTCAATTAATTGTGCAATATTTTGCCTTAGAACTCAAAGAATTCCAAGAAGGATCAGTTCCATTCAAAAATATCATCCAATTTCTATTTCGTTTGATATCCCAAATTCGACATTTTCACAAATTTACAGATTAATAACTTCAAGGTATTGAAATTCTATTTTTAACTCAATTAACTTCCAATTCATGCAATATTGAATCACTTAATCCCTCATTAAAACTTTTCATTCATGAATATCCACATGACCGTATCAAAAGTCAGCACAATACCACAAAAAAAAGTCAGAAGAACTCATTCAGCACAGCATAAAAGGACAGTACATAAATAATCAATAAGTCAGAGCATATAAATTCTCATAAATTGCCGTCGGCAATAAGAACTTTCGTTCACTTTACTGCCGTAAATATTATCAAGAATCAATCAGTCGTTGTCGTTATTGTAAGGAACGAGAGAATGGGGAAGAAAGAAGAAAATTTTCTTTTGATTATGTTGAGCATACATATATGAACTTTCCTTCCGTGAAGTATATATTCTTCACATAAAATATAATGTGTAGCAGTAATGTAAGTATTGACATTATGATGAAAGAAAGAGAGAAAGTTCAGAAAAGCATAAAAATATCACACACAGCATACAGAAAATCGAATTGATTCTTCATGAATGTACAAGTTTTATGTAAGCAAGCGGTAACAGAGTAACCGAAAAATACTGAGAGAAGGGTAGAGATGGAATGATGAAGATATTTATTCGAATATTACCAGTGTTGGTAACTTAGAGAACATCAATCAGGGTTACTTCTGACCAAGACATCAACTGATCAAAACTTTCTAGAGGCTAAAACTTAGTGTGACTTAAGGCTCTGCATTGAGTAATTCCTTCCTTAGTTAAAGTCTCGGCTAAAATATTCAGAAACTAGATACTGCTCTAGCTAGAACCCTAATCTGTGTCCTGTCTGTGTCAGAGATTCCTAAGGACAATTAATATTGCTGTCTTAGCTAGCTTATATCAAAATGTAGACTTTACAACACTGAACAGACATAAAAGCAGAAAGCTTGAGGAGGTTTTATATCGATATCTTGACATGCTTTATACACTTTTTATTGTACAATTGAATTTTTATTTAGGATTTTTTTCTTACCTTGTTTTCTTCTTTTTCACACCATTTTGATCGTTTTTCTTTTTATCGACGGGCTTCTTATTAGGCGATATCGATGACGTTCCATCACTCGGTGAGACGCTGTTGATTGTTGTCGGTGTTGGCGAGCCATTATTTAAACTCTCGTTTGATTTTCTCTTAAAATTTCCATCTGTTCCATTGATAATGTTCTGTTGATTTCCATCAAGAGATTGTGGCTGTTGAAATATCTGAATATGTTCGATATTGTGCTGCTGTGATGCCGTTGGTACCGTCGTATATTCAATTATTTTTGAATTTGGAGAATATTGTCCACCATTTGATGTAACATATTCCAATTTATGTACACCTGAGCTTGGTGAATATGATTCTAATTTGGCAATTCCACCCGTACCATTGATATATTCAATTTTACCATTCGGCGAATATGGTGATTCCATTTTAACATGACTATAATCGAGTGTCGATGTCGTTGTAGTTTTATAATGATCCATTTTTGGTGAATTACCAGGAAGAATTTGATGTACATCCGGTAATCGTTGATGCTGTTGATTTATGTTTCCATTTGTGTCACGAATCATAATTGTTTGCGGATGATGGTGATGATGATGATGATGATGTGAAGTGCTATGTGGCGGATTCAAAGAATGATGCATTAAACCTTCTGTTGGAAATTCGGAAAACATTTGATCCTCAAAATTTGTGTCCATTGCTATAGCTGTTGTTGTTGTGAACTGCACAGAGCTTTTTTGTGATATAGAGATTTGAATTTTAAATTGAATTGCTATTCTTGCTCTATTATGCAAGTAGGAACACAAATCACTATATATGTGGAAAATTTATGTCCTCGTGCAAGTTCGTTTGTGAAGCTATTAGTTATGCAAAGGTAGATTGAGGGCGCAAATTAATTCAATTTTTTTCAAGTGCTCTAAAAAATTTTTGTAGCTTTTTTTTTTAATCAAATAGAATTTTTCACCATCAATTTATGTCCTTTTTGTGAATATTTTTTCTCTCTCACTAACACAATTTTTTTATCATGCTCAATCCTTTTTCATCATTTCATTTTTGTCAATTGAATATTTTTCACTTTTTCAATGCCGTATTCACTGGAGAGCAGTTTAAACATACGAATGGGTGAGCATATGAGCAAAAAAAAAAAATTCATCAATTAAAATCACAAATGTTGTGAAGGTTCAATAAATGAATGCACACACGTTTGCGCCGGTCGATGGCGGTGATTAAATCTATGTCACTATTATTATATTCGAGGGAATTTCATTGTCTGATGATTTGATGTGATATATATTTTTTTTTTAATCCTGAATAACCTTTTATGTTTTTTTTGAGAATTAAGGCTGCTCTTTTTTTTTGGTGACACAAAAGGTTCTACATGCAAATTTTCAATTGCACTTGTTTTTTATTATTATATTGAGCTATTCAACTAATTGTTCATTGAAATGCAAACTCAATGCTCATCACACCTCTGTCGATATTCACTTTCCAATTCACGATACAAAAAAAAATATATATAATAAAATCTCTTAAATTCTTTTTTTTAATTAAATCAACCGAATATGTTACACTTTTTTAATTAAAACCATGTGAGTCGTATCCCCATCTCAGCGTACAACTTCAATTCACATATTGATTAATTAAATAATCACTGCAATATTCATTTTTATTAAACTATCAATTGTTCGACAAATCAAATTCTAACAGCAAAATTAACAATGAGCAGAGACGTGCTTTTCGGAGTGACCAAAAACAAGAAAAAAAAGTTAATGAAACAAAAATTTAAATGTGCCAAACAGGAAATCTGAATGCCTCAAAATGATTCGACTGAATGAGATGAAATTGGAAAATTGATTGTCTTTTTATACCCAATTTACTTTAATTAAGAAAAATTGTTGCATTTCGACCAATCGTAATGCTCCGATCATGTTCTGTCTTTGTTGTTTCACACAACTCTATGTGACTCCATGCTGAGATCACTCACTGATGCCTTCTCTTTCTTACACACTATTCTAAAATGGGGGAGATCGTGTGATGTAGTTCTTTTACTTTTGTGTGCATGCAATACATAAAGACTTACTTATGAGGGCCTTTTGCTATCTCTCGCGTAGTTATGATCCGCATGCATGACATAAAAGTAATGTGAAGCGTGTGAGAAAAACATATTGAAGTATGAGGGAGGAGTTGAAGTGTGTAAGAAAGTTATTTTTTTTTTGAAAAAATAAAAAAAAATATATAGTCTCGACTATGATGGGTGATTGTTGAATGTTTGGTCGATTCCAGAAGTTGGATGGGATTGGAAATGTTGGAGGTTTGTTGAAAAGATTCATGAATGGAAGATTTTGCAGAAATCATTAAGTTCAGTGATTAAAAATGAGTAGCTTTTGTGAATTATGTCTGCCAAGCAATGAATTTAGATACTTAGTATACCTTAGGCTTCATCTCTGTAGAACTGTGATTTTTAAACATTATTAAAGCTATTCATAACCTTCTAGCCCCTGCCAAAACGTAAATGTGGTCAATAAGATTTATATATGCATTAATAAACTAATTTGAATTCCAAAAACTTCCCTCAACCGACATGCAAATTCACATTCCCATAACAATGCAACAATTTCCCTAAATCGCATCCATAAAAATCATATTCAAAAATCCAAATCCGGAACGACTCGTCAACATCATAAATTTCCAAGAACCTCGCAACTCACCGAATTGCCCGCATCAAAATCTTCTGGTCTATACCAGTAAGTCTCGAAAATATCACTTTTCGCATGGATGAATGAAGAAGTTAACAAAAAGGGCATGTTGCCGCATGCGGTAGATTTAGTTCCTTTCAAAAAGGGATAATTTAAAGGGCATTTAACAATCATACAGTCAGAAGTAGAAAAAAAAGTCTACATACGGGTCACGTGAATATGACTTTTCGTTGTCGGAATGAACTAAAAAATTTTTGGCCATAGATTGATAACGCAATAAGGATACTCGCATTTATAAATATAAATTTTTTTTGGTCACACACAGTAGATGAAATACGGGCATTGCATGAAATTATAATGATGCATATAAAAGAAGTGAAATAGAATTTAGATTCATTTGATGACTCACATATGAATATGTGAATGCATATATGAATAGATTGAGATTTTATTATCACGAGGAAGCCAAAGCATTCAGCTTCTGTAGGGTCGTTTGGATATGATGTTAAGAGTTGTTCTATGGATTTGTCTTGGCTGAAGTTGAAAATAGGTCTTGGACATTGGGGGTGGCAGGGGATTCATAGCGATCCTTTGTAAACACCGATAGTAGACGTCATTAGTCCACAATCCCTGTTAAAAATCACACATTTGAATTTTTCGTATTAAATGAATTTTCAGCATCGAAAATGAGATTTTTAAATTGAATTGGCAAAAAGGTATAGAGACGCTCAATAGAATGTAATTATCCAAGCTAATTACTTTAGTGTGCATCTCAATTTACTCTCGAATTGAGTGCAAAAGTTGAATCAAAAATACCAAAATGAGATTTTTCATTTGGCACATTATAAGCAGTGAATAAATGCATGCGATTTATATTATCTATTTAACAAATTGCGATTGAATTTTTAAAATGAAATTTTATTGAAATATTCTCAGTAGATTTGAATCAACTTTGTGTATGTTTTAAAGGAATATTGTTTGGAATGTTTGCATATTGATAAGTTTGATGAACAGTTGTAGAGGAACCATGTTTGTATTGATTTTGAGCTATGTTATTGCGAGTTAATTAAAGTGATTAGATTTCTGTTTGTTTATTAAGCGTTATGACTATAGCTTCTGTACTGTATTGCACAATATGTAGTTCGAATTAGATCCCAACAATATTATAAGCTAGTTCATATTTATGTGCATTTATGTGTTTGAAACAACTGCTTAATTTTAACAATTACAAAGTTTTCAGCAATTCAAATTAACACCAAACCTTTTCTGTCTCAATTCACTTAATATCCAATTTACATTTATTACAAAAATAATCGATAAAATTTGGGCAAATTATAATTTATTAATCTCGGAAGTAATATTTTTAATTGGCACCTTAAAAAAGCCTTACTTCCTGTGAAATTTACATAATTAATTTGAGAATATTTTAATAAATGAAAGAGGAACCTTTTTTGTTGTCTTTTCCACTTCCTCATTATGAGCCGAGAAAGAGGAAATTTAAAGCCATTGAGTGATGATTTACGGAAGTAAAGGGGTTGGAGAATTACTAATTTAACAAAAAAATCAATAATTTTTCATATCTACGTCAATTTGGTCGTCATTAAATGGGTTTGATTGGATATTCCGTGACGTTATGTATTATTGAGGGGGAATGTAGACGATTGGAGCGATTTTTGTAAATATCTTGAATATTTTCACATTTTTAAGAACTTAGCAAAATGGACTTGATTGGTGCCTAATCGAGTTATTCATTTTTGACATAACTTAATATCCAATCAGCCCCAAAATTATCAAAGTCACTACAACAATGTTACTCATTATAAATAGAACTAACAAGTCAAGTGCTTATTACGAAATGAAAAATGGAAGTAACCCTTTCATATTTCCTGCTAATTAATTAAATTAATTTTGCTGCGAATTCTTTTTCTTCAATTTTTCAGTAAAAGATATTTTCCATTCAGCATGAAAAGTAACTTCTGAGAGTATTTTATTTTAAATAAAGTCCAGGCAATAAGTTTGTGTAATCCTTTTACGAAAAACGTTGTCAGATCCGATTAAAAATCTCAAACAATTGACATGCAAATCCCGTAAAAAAAAGATATTTTGTCATTTGTTTGCATCGATGATGGACGTTGGAAAAAATAAAGCTAATATTATTTCATGAAATGTCTATCAACTTTGCACCTCATAAAGATTTTCATGTCAAGCTTTTCTGCATAGATTTTTTTCGTTACTGCAGAATTCATTCAGAATGAATGACAAGGAAAAGAAAAAAAAAGTGTTTCAAAATATCATTGGACTAGTTTTTCAGTTCTGTTGTTGAACGAGTGCAGTGAAAGCAATAAAAAGCTGTGTACAAATACTTCAGGCTTCGAGTACTTCATTGTCCTGTAAGCTCTTTATACTTTAGAGATTTTTTTCAAACACAAAAAAGGGAAAATGTTTTGAGTTTCATTTGGGATGAAAACATTGCATTGTCTAAAACTGTCGATTGAGTTCTCAGGTTGTCTTAGTGCTTTTTTTTGGAATGGTTGAAACATGATGACTAATTTTAGATAGTTGGAAGTGACAATGTAGCGTAAAGTTTAACATATTAAATTCATATCTGTCGATCTCTTACTTATGAATTTTGTATAAACCTTGTGGCATCTAAGCAGAGTGCACAAGAATGTTCGAGCGGTGAACTACGGGAACTCTTGTTATGGAGACCGATAATTATAACATTACAATACATACAACACAACAAATAGCTTGAACATCCTTTTTTGATCCATATTTCAAATTGAAACAAAAATGCTTTACAAGTCCATCTTTATAATTGACAATACACTCAACTTGCAGCAATCTCTAAAAAGTATCAAACATAAAAATGCTATTCGTTCATAACACCATAGCAATGTGCACATTCACAGACGCAGGACATTTAACAACTAAAGAAAATTAAAAATAAAAATCTTCTTCTCTCATTTTTTTTTGTTTCCGATAAAATCTCATCGATTCTGTCTGCATTTTATAATAAAATACATAAAAAAGATATAAAATGAAAAATATTTTTATGTATATAGACACAGAAAAGCAATTTAGGATTGAAGTTGAATGAGAAGGTCTCGTGAAAAGGAATTTTTTTCAAGCGGTGCTGCAAAGAAAACTTAATTAAAAACTTATTAACAAGAGAAAATGGAATTTAGAATTTTCGGAATGAATTTTGTAAGTTTTATTCTGAAGAATTTATTTACTTTGTGATGAAAAATCTTTGATGAATATGCAAATTCATAATTAATTTGCTGGAACAAAATATTTGAAGTTTGTGAACTGGAAAAATATTTTTGGAAAATTTTTGAATCAAAGTTTTCATCCAAAAACATCAAACTCAATATATTGCCCTTAATTATGAATTCAACTATGTGTTTGAAACAAAATAGCTATTAGACTGAGGGTACGGAACTGATGAATCATTATGTAACTTATGTAAAGCATTTAACTATATCCATTTAATTCCTGATATCTCTGTGGGATAAGAATGCAACTAGTAAATGTAGGAAGTGGTTTCAAATCCCATTCGGAATTCGATTTTTAGAGTTATTCATTTTTTTATTAATTTGTCAGTTAAACTTTAGTTCCTACTACCTTCCAGTTATATTAATATTCTATCTGATCATGTGTATTCATCTCGGCCAAGTGCCAATCAATAGAATTATTACCAAGAGAAGACAAGAATGTCTTTAAAGAAGTCAGAGACGAAACTTTGATGAAATCATCTTCTGATGGATTTAAACTTGCTTACTCAACTGCGAAGAAATCTAAAGAATAATTAAAACAAATTTTTGTTCCTTTTTAATCAAATATCCTTAAACTTAATCAAGTTTTATGCACCAAAATCCCATGGCAACAGATCAAAAATTCAAAGAAGGAAAATTTAATTTTAAAGTTGGACATTAAATGAAATTTTAAATTGAGTTGCAGGTTCATATATAGCTTCAAGCCACAAATGGATCAAAAATGTTAAGAATGGCATTTAATAACTTTGAAGTTTTAATAATGAATTTGTTGAATCAGGATGTGCCTGTGGACATAATGTTGCCATTACTAGGTCAGAAAAATGTTCTACTGAAGCGAACGTCCTTTTTATTGTGACATAAAATTCTAAATTTAAAATAAATTGCTTCATGTCTTCAGGTACAGACGAATTTAATTACATCCAAAAGATTTGATTCGCTTCTAGAAATATGGAAGCACTGCCATTTCCATAATTAAATAAACGAAAATTAAATTCTTCATAAAAGACGTGAACTTAAAAAAATTGAAATGAGATGAAAAATGACATAAAAAGAAATCTCTTAATTGATTAATTGATAAATTTTTAAACTCACTTATTCGAGAGGATAGAAAACTTAATGAACAGTGAAATCAGTGCCAGAATTGATGATAAAAAATTAAATTCAATAAAAATTTCAATTGAATGGCGAGTGATTAAAACAAAAAGATAAAAAAAAGATTGCAATTAATTTAAATTCCACCTCTCGTTGCTCAATTCTTTAATTCCGATTTTCAAATATTTTTTTAATTTTTTTTTTTGTGAGAACTAAATCAATTTTGCATCAAATGCTGGTACATGTCAGAGAGTTTTGTGAGAAAGAAAAGGATGTGAATGAGGGGAAGTTGTGTGTGATTTTTTTTCCATTAGTGATTCTAGATCTCATATCGGTCCACCGCTTGGGTTTGGTTTCGAAAAAAGGATTCGTAATTATAGGGGCGATTGTTGCACCTTCATATGTGAAAATGAAAGCAATTCAGCGTGGGAAAGAATGACTTTAAAGATTATTTTAATTGGGTGGAACAATTGTATGTGTTGTGGGAGCTGTATAGGTTGGTGGGTTCAAAAAATTTGTGTATAGTGAACTTACTTATCAATCTCAGCATCTAAAATGCATAATTCCATTCATATCTCCATCTTGATTATCAACTCGATAGCCAATTCTAATTACCAATTGTGCCTTCAAAATGTGGAACAAACAGCTGTCGAGAATAAATTATTATAAATTTTGAATTGAAAAGCACCTTACCCACTGCCCCTAATGCATGACGACTCTATCACTAGACTCATTCTATATCGACTGTAATTTAATTTAATTAAAATTAATACATTTGTATTGATTTAATTTTAATTAAATTTCTTCTAATTTCTCTCTCTTTTTCTCTCTTTTATGCTTTCGGTATCTCTCTCATAAATCGAAAAGTCTCATTGTCTTCATCAACATTTCGGCAAAATATCATTTCCATTAGAACTAATTCTATCAATCTTAGAGTGATGAAATCGTATCATTAAATCAAATTAAAGTGTTCTGCTTCACTACAAAAAAAAGAGAGAACAATTGATAATAATAAAAATTGAATGAAATGAATTGAAATTAACGAAAATGAAAAATACGCAAAACATTTTAATATTTTTTTTTGGATATCATCTTTAATTTGTCAAATGGAATTAGGCGCAATAATAACAACATAGCAAATTAATGATGCCTGTAATTATGACTATTCATGTTTTGTTTGGGGATCATTGGGTAGTGATGTTTAGTATTATTGCAGGAACAGAGTAGGTTGTGTGGGTTTCTTGCCTTAACTAGGGTACCCATATAGTAATACAAACTATATAAGCCATCCCAACGAGCGCATCCAGCCATATCCTTACTAGTCAATCTCATGATTCAATTCAAGTAAGCAGCTATCCTTCAGGAAAAAAAATTCCAGACAAGAACTATTATAGAAGTCTCAAAATCTCATTCCTGTTTCAATATCATTTACGAACATCCCCACGAAGATTTTGTGGAAAGATCAATCAAGGATAAATGAGTGTCATAAAAGTTAATTGCATCCTAACCCCTATGCTTCCTTCATAGCAGAGTGTTAAGCATACAATCGATACTAAATAGCAAAGACAAGCACAAAAGTCACAAGTTCAATGTTTCGTATCTAATTTTTTGATAAATTGCTTTTCTTCATGAGAATCATCTTCGTTTCACCATTCACCTTTAATCTAACACTTGAGCAAATCTCACAAGTTTTTTTCTACTTCTTTTTTTTGTGTATTGGTGATCCTTCACCCCAAAAACTAAGAAGTTGAATCTGCACCACCTCGACATAATATTCTTTCTTTTCTTTTGTACCACTTGCTTGATACTTTGTTTTATGAGATCTTCTTCGTTTTTTTTAAGATCCCATGAAACATTTTTTTTTGTTTTTATGATTTTATCTATAAAAATTTTTCAACTAAGCTTTAATGCTTGCACTTCTCTTCTTATATCATCCCTTTATAAATTCATCATCTTTGAAATAAGAGTGTAAAGGAAGGAAATGAAAGCAATAAATTGAAAAAGAAGTATTTGATGAAATTTTAGCGCGTTTTACTTCGTCTAAAGGAATCAGCTGTCAGAAATGTGATTGATGTGATCTTTTGTAATTTATGAAAGTCACAACTTCTTGTTTCCTTGACCTTGTCATATTTATTCGCATGTGCATGTAAGATATATTCAATTATTGACGTCAAAGCATGTAGCTGTTGATTACAATAGACATTGAGTGACATTCTAGTAACAAACGAAAGAAATTTTAAAGTTCATGGATGTAAATGGAACTTTAAAGAAGTAGCCTATCCAATTATCCTGGTTTTTGTCCAATGGTTTACTTAAGATACTCTAAATATAAAGATCCAGGAATGAGTTCCGTATCAAACTTCGTCTCTATAAAGATATTTTTTTCCTTCAATAAATCCACGCTAAATCTCGATATAAAGACAGAGAAGAAATGTTGCTGAAAAATAAATTAGATGAGAAACTTTACGTTTCATTAAATTTTTGTGTGTTTGACTTGTGAGTTATGACTATTGCCCCATCCATCTCTCATACTCCTCTTGTTAATTTTCTGTGCATGGAAATTGACCATAAACCGATGAAATTATCTGTTGAGAATAGCATTGTATGTAGTAACGAGAAGATTTATAGTTCCTTTTTTTATCTTTTCAATTTTTTTGTGTGTCTGTCTTGCAAGTAAATTCTTTGAAGTGGAAGGGACTCTTCTTGTGTTGCTTTAAAGCACATTCCGGATCGTGAATTAGTACCTTAATTAAATGGCTGTTTAGCCTTACTTCATCAATCATTTATTAAGGATATTTATGAAAATTGTATAAGGCAGAATGGAAGGCATGAACAGACGAGAACATAAGCATCATTTAAGCTGTAAAGAAATCTTCTCATGAGAAAATGATAACGACATAAGCAGGAATGTTTATTGGCGGAATATATAAAGCATTTAGAGAATAATTCATAAGCTGAGAAAGCCTATCTGAGAACCATATTGTATGCCTTCATGCCTCTAACATTCCTTTTATTGCAAATCTCATGTATATGGGTGTGTATAGCCCCTTTCATTTTTTTCTTGCCTTTTTATTTTATTTTATGTATTCTTTCTTCTGGGCTTATAACTTTTTTCATTTTATGACTGCTTATATCTTAATAAACGATGTTTCGATGTACGATGATACTGTTCTTCTTGTTCCTGTTGCCTTCCTTCACTGCTATAGTCGTTTGTCTTGCATGCCAATAATATGTATGTTTATATACAAGAAGAAACAAACAGACATGAGAATCAGAGACGAGCTTTTATGAAATTTTCTTCTATTTTCTATATATTTATTATTTCTGTTCATAGACGAGTAGAGATTCTCAGCTTCTAGCTCGGAATTAGCAGTTGAAAATGATGTCAGTTATAGTTATAGAACCAATAATTTTTAAAATTGCTCATCTGTACATCTGTTCGTATGGCAATATTTTTTTCTTCTATATCTTCAAAATGTGCTCATTTTTTAATGACACTGAAAATATTTGTAGCTGTTGTCGCTATGAAAATTTTATTGTTGGGGCTTTGGGGCTATCATTTAATGACGATCTGAGTGTTGTTTTATTTTATGCAGCTTGTTGACAGGTTTTGTTTAAGGTTTTTATATTTGATGATCCAAAAATGATGATTAATAGCTACTAAAGGTCCAAAAAGTCGGAGTTGGTCTTATAAACTTTTGAATCTTAATATCGAAGACAATCTAGTCTGAACCCTACAAATACAGATTGAGTAAGCAACATAAACTGTTTATTTGATCAGCTAGATAAGATAAGAACCAACGTTGATCAACCTAGCACCCTTAAAATTTAATCTCCAAATTAAACTTTCCCTATCAAAACCATCTGACTAGAACTCCTATAGCACATAATTTCAGGATTGATTCACATTGGCAGGAAGGAAAAGAGAAGCAAAGAATAAGTATAATATTAAATCATGAGTTTTATTGGAAACTATTGTTATCGCTTATAGAAGCTCACATCTCTTTTAGCTACTGCAATAATAATGAATGTTTATTTTACTAATCAAGAAAACTGTAGCAAAATTTATTTTCAATAAACTTCAAGTTTTTATTTTTCCTATTCTTCCTCTTGTTCTCATTTCCTCCTTCAATCTTCATTTTATCAACGAAGTTGTTTCCTATAAATTACCAATTTTATTGTTCCTTATTCTATATGGCTAGTGAGATTTTATTAAATAAGCATTATTGAGCAGGAGAAGGCTCTTGTTGTTGTGGTTTTTCCTTTCATAAGCTGATTGAGGTGAGAAAATCTGAAAAATTTTCATCAGCTTGAATAATAAACAACTTTTGAGGCAATAACAATAACCTCTTCAATCTTTATTCCTTTTGGATGAGAAATAAGAGATCCCGGGAAGCATACATGGGTTAGGGATTCTGTAATTGAGCTGACTAAATGTTTAATTTTTAAGCATTCCCGAGTGGAACACTTGACATGATGCCTTGTAAATTACTAGAAAAGTATTCCACTAAGAATTTCATCGCTTTGAAGTTTTGGCGCCAAAATATTGGTTTCCTTCTCAGAGTGTCGAGTTCAAAAATTAAATTTTCACTAGTTTAACGTCCGGCTCACGGAAGTAGTATGTCTATCGGGCTTATGAACGGTAAGAAGAAGAGAAAAAGAATAAATAATTTCAAAATGAAGATTGTGAAGCGTGTACGAAGATGATGAATAAAGAAAAGAATATTGAAAGAGATAAAAATAAATGAATATTCTTGTATGTGAATATGGGAGTAAAGCGATGCATGGCGAACAAAAAGAATGGCTGAAATATAAATGAAAAGCGAAGAAATATCAAATAATTTTATTTTGATGTAAATTTAAGACATTTTGTGAATTTTAAAATACTTTGTATGATATTTCCTTTTGTGAGAAGCAAATTTGTACTCGCTTTATTTACAATATACTTTGTAATGACGCAGATTTTCAGATAGAAATATAAAGCAACATATTTAATTGTTTGCATGCTCATATTCCGCTTGTATACACAAATTTTCAAAGCTTGTGTTTCATTTGAATTCCTAATGTATTCATACTAGAATTTTCTATGCTTGTTTGCTCACAAATGTAGCTTGATGTCATGAGGAAATATCTCATATTTATTATGCTAATACTATGAACTTGATAACTTTATTTACGAAGTGTGAAATCCGTAAAAAAATTTAAATTTAATCCGATGTCAATGATGTGATGGAATTCAAATATTCTTTTGACCGTTGAGATCTTAATCTAACTTCATCTTACTTAATCAATAGAGAAATTCCCATTCGAAAACAAATCAATTTTTATACTTTTCACAAACTTCCTTAAAAAAGTATCTGTGAATGCATTGATGCGGGAAAGTAAAAGTAAGTTCATTCATAAATTCATATTTAGATGTATCAAATGATCCCTCATCATTGCTCGAGAGAGTGAAGTCAAATTTCCTATTCAGTGAATAAAAGAAGCATCATGCAAATTGATATTGCACAGTATGAAATATGAAAATTTTTTCTTTTTCTGTTTCTTTGAATAAATTTTTATAATGGACACAAAAGAAGCTAGGGAGAGTGAGAAAGAGGTAAAAATGAGAACAGACAGAATGAATAAATACTAAGGATAAAGAAGAAGAAGATCGAGTTCTCCAACAAACGAGAATGAGAACAAATATAAAAGGGTAAAGATATGAACTTTAATGTGATAGGGAAAATTTCAAATATTCTGGGACGCTCAAATGTATTTTTAGTATTGAGGATATTTCATGTGATGCAATGCCCGCATGATTTCCTTTGTCGTACATTTAGGGTCGAATATTTTATTTATTGATGAAACATTTCAGCACAGTTCCTACATATTGATTAAAAATGTAATCAAATTTTCTGCCAATTAAATCTTTCTCAGCTAGATTTTGTATTTTACAGAATTGCAATTCCATCACTCACAGATTTTGCTCGAAGTTTAAAAGTAATTTATATTCAAATATGAAAAACCTTTTACTCTTTGTTCCTAGTATATAAAATTGCTCATATAATAGCTCCCATGTGATTCACATCATACGAATGTCGGTCACTTTATTGAATGCGTATTCTTCATTTCATTTCTATTTATGAGAAAATCAATTCTTGAAAATAATTTAAAGCTGTTCTTCATTGCAATGAATTCAGTGAGGCAGATGAAAGATATCTGGATCCACTGCTAATTGTATTAGATACTAGCCAAATTTAAATGAATTATTTAGTTTCGAGAAACAGTTCTCAGCTGACTTTACAGTCTGTCAAGCTACTTTCAAATCAGTCGAGTCAATTTTATGAATCTGCCAGTCGACAAAGTTCAGATTAAGCTTCTAAAGCATTCAAATGCTCTTCCAAATAACTCTTAAGAAGAAAAAATTCCAAAAATTCAAAGAAGCTTCCAAATGCTGTATGCAAAAGATGTACAAAAACCCTAATAAAGAAATAAATGCCATAAAGAACTTAAAAAGCAACAAAAAATCCAAAAAGCAGACTTCATTTGCCTTATTTAAAGCAAATTTGTCATTGTGATAAATCTTTTGTTATGTCATTTTAGCATTTTATAATACTTGGGGCTGAAAGTCTTTTTTTTTTTTTGGAATTCCTTATGTGAGGATTCATGTTTTTGAGCAAAGAAACGTGCAGACATGAAGCACTTATATTCTAATTGCCAAGCTTAAATATGAGCATATTCATTCAAAAACATAATGCATGGCAATTCTTCAAAAATTGTGCTCTTCTTCGCGAGAAAGTCGTGCTAGATGTACATACTTAGGCATTAATGCGAAGAAAATGGAAAGATTTAAGAAAAGACATGAAAATAGGGGGATGGAAAGTGGTGACTATTGTGACAAGAACCAAACTTAAGTCCCAATATAAGGGATGCGTACTGATAGCTTCATTCAGCTAGGAATGCATGGCAAAATCATTTTCATATCAATCAGTCCCCAGAATTTAATACAAAATCAACACTACACTAAACAAGGCAATATATTCCATCATCTTACAAACATGTAAAGTACCAGCTGAAGCTACTGTTGATTATTATAATGTTGAGCCTTCTAAATCGATCTAAAACTACCAACATGCTGCATAATTATGTTAAATATTTTGCTAACGAGTCACCATTCCCCTTTACGAAAAAAAAAACCCAGAGTATTAAAAAATTTCAAATATCATCAATCATTCCAGACGCTGTCACACAGAAAAAAAAATATAAAATATAAAGTAAGTGAGATAGAGAGAAGATTTTCAATGACAGGGATTTTTCTAATGGGCCGTAAACAAATGGAATGAATGAGTTGTGTTATATCTATTGTGGGTATAATGATATCACATCGCTCCGTATATAGCTCATAAGATATGAAAAGCTAGTGACATCAGTGAATACACAATTTTTGTGTTCCCACCAGCGGCAAATAGCATTCGACGGCTAATGTACATATTCCGAATGCCACCATTAAATATTTGACGAATTTAAATTTAATTTTCTTTATGTAAAGAAGGCTTAACTTCCAATATGACTTTTTTTCTCTCTCTATCTTGCTCTCAATGTTTGTGCTTACTTCGGGCGGAAAATTTTCCTCCGCAGTATTTTTTTTTCGACTCGTCAACAAACAGGAAATTTTTGTTGAATTTGTGGTGGATGCTTTGGGAAAACATTTTTCAATTCAGAAAATCATACGCAGAGCATAAAAAGAAGCATTTTAGCGATATTTCATTGATGATTTTGTGGGCTCTTTCACTTATGATGGTGAATATTTGGATAGGAAGTTTTTGAGGATGGTACCTGCTGGTTCCTTTCAGATTTATTGCTGGGTATTATTAAATATAAACAAGGAAATGTCATCGAGGTTTATATTCCAAAACAAATAGCCAGAGGGGCTCAAGTGGGTCCAGACAAGTTTCTTTATGCATTTACGTTGACGGAACATCAAAATCCTTGTTTGAGAACCCTTCTTGCCTAGTTGACAGTAACTAAGAGTGGGAGAAGAGTCCCAAAAATTTAATATTTCGATTCCCGTCACTTTTGAACAGTCCCAACCAATTCAAATTCTTCCTTGCTTTTATCATCACTTTTGCATTGCTATACTCAAAAAAAATTCTAGGAAAAATGAGAGCATTGAGCTTCTGACAAAAATACACACAAAAAAAAATTCGTGCTGAGTAAAGACTTTTAGCATTGAACACAAGTGCTGAAAATAGGCAGAAAATTCTATTCCTCGATTCATTAATCAAAGAATCAAAGGAACAAGAAGAAGTGACTTTTGAGATTTTGTTTTTGGTTTCTATGACTTCAAAGGCACATTCATAGATGATACTTGATACTAAATAATATGCTGAATTAACAGTTCATTACTATCTAATCTGTGGTAAATTCATGCTGTCTATAGGCTTTAATTTATTAATATACAGGGAGATTATAGCTTGTTTACTAATTACTGCTTATCATTACACAATCTCTAATCATCAGAATCGTTCCTATTAATTATTGATTCCACAGTTATTGAGTCTAATTTACAAATTATTAAGGATTTATATTTCAATATTCATCGGTCATTGTACTCAAAGCTTCAGGGTATTTAATGAACTGAATAGATTGAAACTGTAGATGATATGAAATAGTGATGAAGTTTGAATTATCACGTTCAATAACACAGCCATATTGTTCATGGGATATTAAATTATTTTGATAATAATCTAAGCTGATCATACCTTGAAGATGTAATAATGTCACGCGTGTCAGTTTTCATTGTCTATTGACGTCTTTGTCGTTGAAATAATAGTATTAACCTTTAGAAATTTAGATGATTATGTATGAAAGATTTAAGGTTGACTGGACTGCGAATGGTTTGGATTTATCGAACCTCAAGTCGAAGGACATGCTAATAATCTAAACATATCAGCATAGTTCCGTTAGTGATTACCAGAAATATTTGAGTGTCAAGCCACAGTTTAATAAGATTGAAATCACAACTCCCACATTAAAGCTACTTTAAGATGATGATTTGAATATTCAACCTTACGTCAGCATGATATTAAATGATTCAGTCATTAGTCATCATAATGTCCGTCCTATTAACACAAAAGTTTCCCAAGAGTTTTCTCACATTGGGGAAAATTTAACAAGAATTAATCCATTTTTTTTTGCAAGAATCGAACAAAGGAAATCATCGTCACACTTTCATTTAGATATGAAACTTAAGATGATAATGATGATGATATCGCAATTTCTCATATCCATCAAATCGAGGTCGAATTAATATGATATGAAATATAGAAGAATGTTTTGTGTATATTATTTTTATAGCAGCAAAAAAAGTTCTTAGTGATAAATCTTGTGCTGAATAGATTCTTAACCTTGAGCAACTTGATTTGGTTGGTGATATATCTGCTGACATAAACCCCTCTATATCATGTTTCATCACTTTATTGTCCTTGGAGATTTTTTTTATGACTTTTTTTCTTTCTCGTGAAATTGATTGTTTTGAGGTGGTGTGATGTTGATTTATAAAGGATATGATGGAAGTTTTCTCGTGTCTTTAATAATATTTAGTTGCTTGGCATTGCGAGGAAGATTAGGATGCAGTTTATGTTCATTAGTCTCATATTAAAAGGATATTTAGGAAATAACTACAGATTTGTTTTTCAAATGAAAGCCATTTGGAATCAATATCAATAAAAAGGATTAAATGAGAAAAGACTTATTCACTTATTACGTCACGCTTTTAGGGGGAGGGGGGTCTAAGATTTTGTTACGGTTCAAACAAGGAAATTTTTTTTTCATACAAATTTTGTTACGAGGGGGGGGGGGGGGTCTAAGAAGTCATTTTTTCGCGTTACGTAATAAGTGAACAGCCCCTTAGATGTGTGATTTTTTGAAGGATTAGGATGATATAAGGCTTACAGATAAAGGCGAAATGCACCATCGTAGGGTCAGGTTGGTGTAACTCTAGTTTGAAAGTAAAACGAAAATTGTCAGCTACACAATATGCAGAAGATAGTTTCAGAAATAAGAGGTGCTGTCTAAAAACCCCATCAATTGTGAACAAGTCCTATGCAAAATTACTAAACACTCTTCAAATTCCGCAAGTAATTTTTCAAAAAAAGCTTTAAACTTTATTTATTCAGCAAACTTTCCATTCAATATAAAAGTTGAATTTACTCCACGAAATACTGCTTGTTTCCATTTATCAAGAACATAATCCATTTCAAAACAAAAACTTTTGCAAAACAATCATCATTTGTCTCACAATCTCACGAAAAATTTTACATGACTAACTCTTTTCTGTGTTTTTCATTTATTTATCATGCTCGGCACTATATCATGCTTCATAGTTTTTTCATTTCATACATGTCACAGATGTACATTACAACATAAAACGATTTACATTGACTTTGTTCCGGCTCTATGCCTTGTTTGTTGACTAATAGTTTTAATAGAGATGAAGATAAAAGAGAGAAAAATTGTGCTGGACGGAATGAGGAAAACGATTGCACATGGAAATGACAACAAATGAAAATGTTATAGCTATTTTTGCACATTGCACAGATAGATAGATTTTCTAGATTATGCTTCATGGAAAAGTAAGAAAAAAGGTTGAAAAAGTGATGTGAAGAGTTGGGAATTGGATGAACTTTTTTCTTTGCCTTTCACTTTAGCTTTCTTATTTTTATGCTTTCAACTGCAATATTCTGTTCAATTGAAAAGTTTTAGTTTTTTCATGCTTTATTTTTGTCTGTAATTTGAATGTTTCTTTAGATTTTGAATAATATTCAGGGCTTTTAACATTCAAAATGTAGAATAAGTGTGGTTTGTTGGTAGGAATGCAACCAGTGGCAAGTGGTGTTGCAGGATAAATTTGATTTTAGACATTTTAAACGTTTCTTATTTGTGAATTTTTCAAGAAATCTGACTCAAAAATTACAAGGGATTCTCTAAAACTTTGTTTTCTCCCATTTCCATTGGCTTCTAAGTCAGTAAAAATCTTTCTATCTTCAATGAAATAAGTCAATAAATTCTTTTTCATACAATGAAGACGTAGAGCATGAATTGATATAAGAGATAACTGTTCTTGTCTTCTTTTCATCTCTCTTATGGTATTTTTGCTCAATTGAGATAGATTTTTATTGCTCAATGAATTAATTTTTTATTACCTTCCATGAAAATATACAGTCTGAAAAATAATAATCGTCTATTTATTCGCAGAAATGTGAATATTATTACAATGTTTTTTTTAAGGGAAGAATGAGTTTTGGTGAATTTTAATAAATAATTTGAAGAAAAAAATTATAGAGCTAATGTTAGAAGTGGATGGGTGTCTGTGGGATTGAAAAAATATAATTAAAAGGTCAATAAGGTCTTTAAAGGTCTTGTTTAAAAAATTGATTTAAATTTTATTTCAGTTTTTTAAAAATTTGTTCATAAATTATGTGTTTTCCTTAACAGACCATAGAAATCCCAAAGAAAAGCATTTGGATCTTCAAGAAAAGTTTCTTTCTATTTCCAATTTCCACAATATTTGCGATTCTAAAAAGAAATAACCGGAAAAAAGAAAATAAAAGTAATTTATGCTTACAATTTTTATTTCCTTTATGAAAAGTATTTTTCTTTTAAAAAATCAGGAACGAGCAAAAAGTAACTGGAAAAAGATGAAGTTTTTTTCCGGTTAATTAAGAAATTTTTCCTTATAAAACTTTTATTCTTCTTTGTCAGTAATTCTTCTTCGTTTTCCTATTTAATTATGAAGTTTTCCATTTTTCAAAAAAGAATATTTTTCTGCGAAGAAAATAATGAATTATTTCATGCTCAAGAGTTGAGACTTTGTCTAACTATTTCTATCGGAAATGAGAAGTTTGTAAAAGGAAATTGAAAAGAGAGAAGAACTTGAAGCTATGAGCTAATTATATAATGTTTACAATAATAAAAGTCAATATCGCTAATTACTTGTTCTTAGTGAAGGAAAAAGATCATAATTAGATAGATTTAAGTTTCTAATATAAAACATTGAGAAAAATCACATTAACTGTCGCTTCTGTTCCTTAATATTTTTCAAACTTTATTTTTGCTGGATCTTTCAAATTATTTCTGATTATTGATTCCATAACACCATAATTTGCCAAAACATCATATTCCTAAATTATGTTGACAACACAGAACCAAAAAAATATCATTTCCAAGAACTAAAAAGCAGCAAATATATAATTTTGGAAATACCATACGCAACATCATCCAATTTGATCAGCAACAAATTTTTCAACTCAAAAGATTTTTTCGAGGAAATTCGTCAGCTAACAAAGATCAAATCGTGATTCCTCTAAGCATGAAATATATATTTTTTCTTCTGTATACACCAACACATGAGCATTCAATTAAAGCTTGTTAAAGTCAATTAAATTCCCGCATGAAAAAAAAGCAAAAAAAAAAACATTCTTCTGTCGAGAAATATTTTTCATGTGTACATATGTGATGCTGATGATATTTTCATATTTTTATGTATTATTTCTAACGTAACGTTGTCGTGCCTTTTTTGTCAATCACTTTGTTAGCGCGATTATTGTGAAATGGAGTTATTTGAGAGGTTATGAAGTTGTAGGTTTAGCTAAAGCTGAGCATAATTTTGACGTTAGATTGTGATGAGAAATTTTGTGAGTTCCATGGTCGTGGTCAATGTATGCGCCCTAATTCTCTTCTTTGGCTACGAGTCTGATGAGTTTCAAATGCCACATTTATTAAAGAATCCTTCATATGACTATGTTGCCTCTATTTTTAAGATTTGGTTTTATGATTTACAGAATAGTCAGGACAGGTCATGACCATCAACTTCAAATACTCCTCTTGAAACGAAGTTGTTGACAGAGATAGTGAGCACTTGGTATTGGCCATTGGTAAAGAGTAGCCAGCGAGAGAGTCTTTTTCAGAGAGGCTATGGTTCACAATAGATCTGTAAAGCCAGTGGTGTATGTATGTATGTATGTAAGTCTCGAATCTATGTTTATGATGACAGTAGTTCTACACTTAAAATTGATCTATGAAGACATCAAACCAATACCCATTACCTATCAACTTCAATAAACTAGCCAAAAACGCGCTAAGAAATCATTCGAAATAGAATCTTTTAGATCCAATTTTAAAAATTTTTCAAACTTTATTTTATTTTTTTCCTTTCATGTTATTTGAGTTTGAAATTTATATTTTTTTTCATGCTGTATCATCATTATGATGATTATTATTGATGTTACTGTTTGCTTATTCAACTTTTTATCAGAGTTCCAATAATGATTTTTCATTCATGTATGCTCGTGTTGCTTACTTTTTCACTGATGTTCTCTTGATTTCAAATATGCTAGCTGTTTAAGGAAGGGGAAAAAAAATATTTCGAAATTTTTATTTTTTCATAAAATTTTATAAGCTATTTTGGATGATAAAGCGACCAGCATTGCGTTAAGAAAAAAATATATATGACAAGACGACATATGTGTATGTACAGCACATAAATCTTATCTTTTCTTATTCTTCCAAACATCAAAAATGACTGTTTTGTTGTCGTCCGAAGCTACTTGAGTAACAACAATGTCAGTAACAATTTTTTAATGTAGAATATGAAAATAATAATGCGGGGGAGAAAAAGAAGACATGGCGAAGGAAAAAAAGGTCAAAAAAGTCAATGGATGCCGTCGTTGTGCCGTGGGCAGCAGACTTTATTTCCATTTTTCAAGTAAAATTCCAGTTATTTTTGCATAAATTTAGCGTCAATTCTTTTACTTCTTAATCTCCATGTGCCTTTAGAAATGACCGATTCAAGCCCTTTTTTGACTCAATTAAAATCCTGCCTTTTTTGCATACTCTGAATAATTTTAAACAAACAACGAGTTAATGCTCTAACAGCACATTAAGTATTGTAGTACATCAGCACTTCTTCCAACATTAATCCTGATTTAATTTTTATCAAATTATTACTTCGTAAAGTATTAAGCTAATGGCTTTAAATCTCAATAAGAATAAGAACTAAAAACCCATAAAAATGGAAAAATAATCCACTTAATGCATCCGAATGAAAAATTGCTAATTCTCAATTTAAAAACGGTTTTTTTATTCTTCTTGATATGAATGAATTGGTGAGGATATTTAAAGCCTTTAATGGAAATTTTTCTAAGAGTTGCTCTGAAAATGACGTCCACAAACCAAGCAAAAATTTTTTTTTGCGCCCAGCATTATTCATGGAACCACAACAATTCTCAAACTTCCCAGTGATTTAACATTGCGATAGTCGAAAACCATCTGTTCCGTTTGGTTTGCTATCTTCATCTAAATATACTTACTTGAACCAATTAAGCTTGATCATAACCATGATTAATAAAATCATCATGATATTTGCAGGATAAAGCATCACACAGTTTTATATATTTTATAAAATCAAGTCGTCATAAATGAACAAACCCTAAAGAGCTTTAAGGTAGTTTTATATTGCTGTCCTTTACTGTATGTAGGTGTAAGGTTTAGAATGTCATAATTGCTTTTTTCTAGGAGGTTGATATCTTATTGAAAACAACATGTTTTTATTAGGAATGCAAATGCTTATCCGACGGAATTTTCTTCATTTTTCTGTGCTCTTGGGTCAGGGTTATAGAGTCGGTAATAAAGTGTTGTTATGAAGGACTATTTAAAGACATTCTGCATCTAACGATGGAATTGTTGTTACTATTTAATAGAAACTTGACGTTTGTGCTACAAAATACACTTTTCTAAGATGCAAAGGAACTCATGAATGAAAATTTCTATCAAACCTTACATATTTGTATCTATTTTTGGATATTTATAATAAAATTTTTATTTACATTTTGGAATTCTTTGAACTGTTAAGTATTTTAGATTTTCATCTATTTTTGAGTTTATTTGAATCTTATTTCTTATCGATGGTATAAATCTATTGAATGCTTTATGATTTTGAAGTTTATTGAGTTCTGAAAAGGTTTTTATCTCTTATAATCTTGAAATTTTCTACTTTATTGACACTTATGGAAATATTGAAAAATGCTATGCTTGAATAATTTTAAAAATAATCATAAGCAATTTATCTTCTAGTGATAAGTAAAACATCATGTGGATTCTGCAATGAAGCATAAGTTTATTCTGAATATCAAAAGGGAATTGAAGTTGGATTTTTAAAGATAAAGCATTATGGAATTTGCTTCGTTATTTTGAGACTTTACAGATTCATACTATTTCAATCATAGTTTGAGTATCATTGCTCTAGATTCTAAAGAATTTCAATGATTCTAAATCATTATCATTCAATTATTAAAATGACTATTAACAGATGTTTTCATATCAAATCTAGAACTAGATTAGAACTATATCTCCTGAAAATCTATTAACATTAATTTTAATCTTCGAAAATGGAATTTTAAAATCTGTTTCAAAACATTTCAATATTATTCCAATTTATCATCATTCCAAACCTCATACAATGAAGCAATTTTAGAATTATGAAAAATATTCAGCACCCAAAACATAACCAAAATGTTTCTAAACTATATAAATATTCATCCTCATCTATCGACATAAATCACAAAATAAATTTAATTAAAAATGATCCAAAAGTATTATCAGCTATTGTCAATAAGAGAGTAAAAGAGAAAGAGAGAAACTATATTTCAATTGAAATGCATCAAATGATGAATAAAAATATAAATTAAAGTGCACTGAACTCGACATAAGCTCTTCACACTTGTGCAACTTGTGTATCAGCATTTTCTACACATTCAATTAATTTTTTTATGCTTTTTTTTTTATTTCGGGATGACTGGATATTAAAATGTGTTCAGAACATCTGATGTAAAATGGCATGGAAAATTTTATTATGCTTGGTTTGAAGTTAGTCGTGGAAATTAACAGAAGTGCGATTAACTTAATGGAGAGTTGATGCTGAGGATTTTGAGGCAACTTTGCATGACTGGATTTGATTCTAAAAATTAAATTAGATGCATCTGGATTATTTAATCTATAATTTCAGCTCTAACGTCATCAAACACTTTACATCCAACTACAATCTGGTCTCACAGCAGCATACGACATTAATGAGAAACGATGGATTGATAGTGAAGATAAAAAGATACAAAAAAATTCCTTAAGTGCATCGTAGCCTCTCTCTCCAGTAAAGTATACACAGAAAAAAAGCTAAATTGAAATTTATTGCTTAATTAGATATTGCCAGCAGTAAACAGCACATAAAAATCCTTTTCTTATCTATCCGTCTCTTTTCCACCACCAGATTTACTGTAATAGAAATAAAAATAAATGTCATTAGCCTCTTCTGCTCCTACCCCATCCATCTACTTCCACTTTTGTTTCTTTGCTTATTGCCTTTCTTATTTGTACTGTAGAAATTTTTTTTTGACGATAGCCCACCATCATATAATGTTGTCGTCCACAACGAAAAATGTTTGAAGTGATTTATTTTTATGGTCTTTTATGTTATTTCCTTGTCGTGTTTAAATGTTCTTCAGATTAACAGTTTATTTCTGTTTTGGAACTGAGTTGTAGATGGGGGAGTTTTGTAAACTTTTCCTAAGTAGGTCCATCATATACTTAATGAATGTATAAGTGAATTAAACCATGCTAGTTGCAGTATTTCATGCGGGCTTACATTTCCTCTGATTTATGAGAAAAGATGAGAATGAAGCAATTTAATTTGAATATTTTTTTTTGTACATAAGAATTGGTATTTGGAAAAGCAATCAAGAGGAAGTGATACCCGGGCTGCAAAATCTGTTAAATTGCACTAACACTACGAAAAAGAACAAAATGACTTAATTTAATTAAGTCGCATACTGATGAACGCCCAAGACTCGCACACAATTTGAGGAAGATAAATAATTAATTGAAAGGCCCATACAAATTTAGAGACAACTTATAATAGTGATTTTTGCGAGCACTTGTGAAGTATATGGCAAATACTTCTTTCTACTATTGACGATTTTTCGTAGGATTTGAACCTAAGCGGGCTCGGGTTATACTTCAAAGGAACACTTTTGTTTCATATTTGTAAAATAAACATTTTACCAGGGACTAAAATGATGTTTTTTCATCACTGATGAAATAAATCTTCATATTTCGATGAGCAAAACCATCGTTATTTTTTTTTATCTTACGTACATTACTACGTAATTAAAACTCACGTAAGAAAAATCACACGTAAAATTTATTCACGTAGGGCAATAATTATCATTTAAAAATATTCTGTGTACGATTTCTGTTAATGATGTTGAAAATGGTTAAAAATTTATGCTCATAAACTGTTCTAAAGTAATTTATTTTAAATACTTACACATTATAAAGCATATAGATGCAAATAAAGATACGCTAATATAGATAATTATAGCATTTTAAAACATATCTAGGAATTATAAATGATAAAGAATGCTAATATAGTTATAAAATCGATATTTTTTTGAAAAAAGCCTACTATGATCAAAACCAAAAATGCTTTAAATTGCATTTCAAAACATATCTAGGAATTATAAATGATAAAGAATGCTAATAAAGTTATAAAATCGATATTTTTTTGAAAAAAGCCTACTATGATCAAAACCAAAAATGCTTTAAATTGCATTTCAAAACATATCTAGGAATTATAAATGAAAAAGAATGTAATATAGATATAAAATCGATATTTTTTTGAAAATAGCCTACTATGATCGAAACCAAAAATGCTTTAAATTGCATTTTAAAACATATCTAGGAATTATAAATGATAAAGAATGCTAATATAGTTATAAAATCGATATTTTTTTGAAAAAAGCCTACTATGATCAAAACCAAAAATGCTTTAAATTGCATTTCAAAACATATCTAGGTATTATAAATGATTAAGAATACTAATATAGATACAAAATCGATATTTTTTTGAAAAAAGCCTACTATGATCAAAACCAAAAATGCTTTAAATTGCATTTCAAAACATATCTAGGAATTATAAATGAAAAAGAATGTAATATAGATATAAAATCGATATATTTTTTTAAAAATAGCCTACTATGATCAAAACCAAAAATGCTTTAAATTGCATTTTTAAGCATATCTACCTATTATAAATGATTAAGAATACTAATATAGATACAAAATCGATATTTTTTTGAAAAAAGCCTACTATGATCGAAACCAAAAATGCTTAAAATTGCATTTTTAAGCATATCTACCTATTATAAATGATTAAGAATACTAATATAGATACAAAATCGATATTTTTTTGAAAAAAGCCTACTATGATCAAAACCAAAAATGCTTTAAATTGCATTTTAAATCATATCTAGGTATTATAAATAATAAAGAATGCTAATAAAGATATAAAATCGATATTTTTTTGAAAATAGCCTACTATGATCGAAACCAAAAATGCTTAAAATTGCATTTTTAAGCATATCTACCTATTATAAATGATTAAGAATACTAATATAGATACAAAATCGATATTTTTTTGAAAAAAGCCTACTATGATCGAAACCAAAAATGCTTAAAATTGCATTTTTAAGCATATCTACCTATTATAAATGATTAAGAATACTAATATAGATACAAAATCGATATTTTTTTGAAAAAAGCCTACTATGATCAAAACCAAAAATGCTTTAAATTGCATTTTAAATCATATCTAGGTATTATAAATAATAAAGAATGCTAATAAAGATATAAAATCGATATTTTTTTGAAAATAGCCTACTATGATCAAAACCAAAAATGCTTTAAATTGCATTTTAAAACATATCTAGGTATTATAAATGATAAAGAATACTAATATAGATATAAAATCGATATTTTTTTGAAAATAGCCTACTATGATCAAAACCAAAAATGCTTTAAATTGCATTTTAAAACATATCTAGGTATTATAAATGATAAAGAATACTAATATAGATATAAAATCGATATTTTTTTGAAAATAGCCTACTATGATCAAAACCAAAAATGCTTTAAATTGCATTTTAAATCATATCTAGGTATCATAAATGATAAAGAATACTAATATAGATATAAAATCGAAATTTTTTTGAAAAAAGCCTACTATGATCAAAACCAAAAATGCTTTAAATTGCATTTTAAAACATATCTAGGTATTATAAATGATAAAGAATACTAATATAGAAATAAAATCGAAATTTTTTTGAAAAAAGCCTACTATGATCAAAACCAAAAATGCTTTAAATTGCATTTTAAAACATATCTAGGTATTATAAATGATAAATAATACTAATATAGATATAAAATCGATATTTTTTGAAAAAAGCCTACTATGATCAAAACCAAAAATGCTTTAAATTGCATTTTAAAACTTATCTTGATATTATAAATGATAAATAATACTAATATAGATATAAAATCGAAATTTTTTTTGAAAAAAAGCCTACTATGATCAAAACCAAAAATGCTTTAAATTGCATGTTAAAACATATCTAGGTATTATCAATGAAAAATAATACTAATATAGATACAAAATCGATATTTTTTGAAAATAGCCTACTATGATCAAAACCAAAAATGCTTTAAATTGCATTTAAAACCTATCTAGGTATTATAATGATAAAGAATGCTAATATAGTTATAAAATCGATATTTTTTTTGAAAAAAAGCCTACTATGATCAAAACCAAAAATGCTTTAAATTGCATTTTAAAACATATCTAGGTATTATAAATGATAAATAATACTAATATAGATATAAAATCGATATTTTTTGAAAAAAGCCTACTATGATCAAAACCAAAAATGCTTTAAATTGTATTTTAAAACTTATCTAGGTATTATAAATGATAAAGAATGCTAATATAGTTATCAAATCGGGTGTGTTGCATAGGCCGGGCCGAATAATTCTCCAGAATTATTCTGCAGAATAATTTATTGCATTCTGCAGAATTATTCTGGAGAATTATTTAAAATTCTGCAGAATTAATTCTGCTTAAGAAACATGCGAATCGCAAAAAAAAATCTGGAGAATTCTGTAACACAATTTTGCAGAATTATTCTCCAGAATTCTCCAGAATTTATTTCAAGCAATGTCACGCAACATATATGCAACATTTTTTTCAAACAGAATAATTCTCCAGATTTTTCAAAAATTCTGCTGCAACAAAAACGTCATTAGAATTAAAAAACATATTTCTGCGAAAATATATGAAATATTACTTATTTATTCTCAGTATTAATACTAAACATTTCAGAGTGATATTCTTTTACTTTATTGTTTGATAAAATGTATGTGTATTATTTCACTGTTCATTCATATTCCTCGGGTCTTCTTTACTATGTTGGCTTCTTGTTGTTGTTGTGCGAATATAGCTCTAGATGTTCTCTTTCTAGTGAGATGTGGAGTTTCAGACTGTTAAACAGCCTTAATTGCAGCTTTTTCAGCTCTTTTTAATTTTTGATTAGAGGTAGAATCACTAGGTGTAATTGCTGAGCCACTTGAAGAATAATTGTCACTTAATAATGATAAATTCATCCTTCCTGAAGACAATTCAGGTGTTCGACTAGTTAATGACTGATCAGCAATGACGGTTGATGCGTTAAGTGATGTTCCTGCAGGTAGCTCTGTTAGAGTTTCACCAATTATTTGCTGATCAGCAATGACTGTTGATGCATTAAGTGGATGTGATGTTCCTGCAGGATCCTCATATGTAGTTCCACCGATAATTTGCTGATCAGCAATGACTGTTGATGCGTTAAGTGGATGTGATGTTCCTGCAGGATCCTCATATGTGTCTCACACGTCGAAGGTCATAATAATTTCATTAAATTAACAATGCGTCGAAATCCTTCTCCGTGGATCTTTATAGATAGTTTGATCAACTTAGTTTATGATTCTTTGGCAACAGTTGCAGCTAATAAGCGAAGCAGCTCTCAAAATGACAGAAGTAAAATTTCACGGGTTTTACCAAAATATTTAAAAATGATCGAAGAAAATCGATTAACTGAGCTTGAGTTTTTAGAAAAATTAATTGAAATATATTGATCATAAGTAAAACTTTATAAATAATAGAATTTTTGTTGGTTTTGGTTTTTTTTTCTTTAATAAATAATTTCATATATTTTCGCAGAAATATGTTTTTTAATTCTAATGACGTTTTTGTTGCAGCAGAATTTTTGAAAAATCTGGAGAATTATTCTGTTTGAAAAAAATGTTGCATATATGTTGCGTGACATTGCTTGAAATAAATTCTGGAGAATTCTGGAGAATAATTCTGCAAAATTGTGTTACAGAATTCTCCAGATTTTTTTTTGCGATTCGCATGTTTCTTAAGCAGAATTAATTCTGCAGAATTTTAAATAATTCTCCAGAATAATTCTGCAGAATGCAATAAATTATTCTGCAGAATAATTCTGGAGAATTATTCGGCCCGGCCTATGCAACAGATTCATAAAATCGATATTTTTTTGAAAAAAGCCTACTATGATCAAAACCAAAAATGCTTTAAATTGCATTTTAAAACATATCTAGGTATTATAAATGATAAATAATACTAATATAGATATAAAATCGATATTTTTTGAAAAAAGCCTACTATGATCAAAACCAAAAATGCTTTAAATTGCATGTTAAAACATATCTAGGTATTATAAATGAAAAATAATACTAATATAGATACAAAATCGATATTTTTTGAAAATAGCCTACTATGATCAAAACCAAAAATGCTTTAAATTGCATTTAAAACCTATCTAGGTATTATAATGATAAAGAATGCTAATATAGATATAAAATCGATATTTTTTTGAAAATAGCCTACTATGATCAAAACCAAAAATGCTTTAAATTGCATTTTAAAACATATCTAGGTATTATAAATGATAAAGAATGCTAATATAGATATAAAATCGATATTTTTTTGAAAATAGCCTACTATGATCAAAACCAAAAATGCTTTAAATTGCATTTTAAAACATATCTAGGTATCATAAATGATAAAGAATGCTAATATAGATATAAAATCGAAATTTTTTTGAAAAAAGCCTACTATGATCGAAACCAAAAATGCTTAAAATTGCATTTTTAAGCATATCTACCTATTATAAATGATTAAGAATACTAATATAGATACAAAATCGATATTTTTTTGAAAAAAGTTTACTATGATCAAAACCAAAAATGCTTTAAATTGCATTTTAAAACATATCTAGGTATTATAAATGATAAAGAATGCTAATATAGATATAAAATCGATATTTTTTTGAAAATAGCCTACTATGATCAAAACCAAAAATGCTTTAAATTGCATTTTAAATCATATCTAGGTATTATAAATAATAAAGAATGCTAATATAGCTATAAAATCGATATTTTTTTGAAAAAAGCCTACTATGATCAAAACCAAAAATGCTTTAAATTGCATTTTAAAACATATCTAGGTATTATAAATGATAAAGAATGCTAAAAAAGATATAAAATCGATATTTTTTTGAAAAAAGCCTACTATGATCAAAACCAAAAATGCTTTAAATTGCATTTTAAAACATATCTAGGTATCATAAATGATAAAGAATGCTAATATAGATATAAAATCGATATTTTTTTGAAAATAGCCTACTATGATCAAAACCAAAAATGCTTTAAATTGCATTTTAAAACATATCTAGGTATTATAAATGATAAAGAATGCTAAAAAAGATATAAAATCGAAATTTTTTTGAAAAAAGCCTACTATGATCGAAACCAAAAATGCTTAAAATTGCATTTTTAAGCATATCTACCTATTATAAATGATTAAGAATACTAATATAGATACAAAATCAATATTTTTTTGAAAAAAGTTTACTATGATCAAAACCAAAAATGCTTTAAATTGCATTTTAAAACATATCTAGGTATTATAAATGATAAAGAATGCTAATATAGATATAAAATCGATATTTTTTTGAAAATAGCCTACTATGATCAAAACCAAAAATGCTTTAAATTGCATTTTAAATCATATCTAGGTATTATAAATAATAAAGAATGCTAATATAGCTATAAAATCGATATTTTTTTGAAAAAAGCCTACTATGATCAAAACCAAAAATGCTTTAAATTGCATTTTAAAACATATCTAGGTATTATAAATGATAAAGAATGCTATATAAATATAAAATCGATATTTTTTTGAAAATAGCCTACTATGATCAAAACCAAAAATGCTTTAAATTGCATTTTAAAACATATCTAGGTATTATAAATGATAAAGAATGCAAAAATAGATATAAAATCGATATTTTTTTGAAAATAGCCTAATATGATCAAAACCAAAAATGCTTTAAATTGCATTTTAAATCATATCTAGGTATCATAAATGATAAAGAATACTAATATAGATACAAAATCGATATTTTTTTGAAAATAGCCTACTATGATCGAAACCAAAAATGCTTTAAATTGCATGTTA
Source organism: Chironomus riparius (assembly GCA_917627325.4). Classification (NCBI taxonomy): domain Eukaryota; kingdom Metazoa; phylum Arthropoda; class Insecta; order Diptera; family Chironomidae; genus Chironomus; species Chironomus riparius. The sequence goes on from OU895878.1 coordinate 51,722,626, forward strand.
AAACATATCTAGGTATTATAATTGAAAAATAATACTAATATAGATATAAAATCGATATTTTTTTGAAAATAGCCTACTATGATCAAAACCAAAAATGCTTTAAATTGCATTTTAAAACATATCTAGGTATCATAAATGATAAAGAATGCTAATATAGATATAAAATCGAAATTTTTTTGAAAAAAGCCTACTATGATCGAAACCAAAAATGCTTAAAATTGCATTTTTAAGCATATCTACCTATTATAAATGATTAAGAATACTAATATAGATACAAAATCGATATTTTTTTGAAAAAAGCCTACTATGATCAAAACCAAAAATGCTTTAAATTGCATTTTAAAACAAATATAGGTATTATAAATGATAAAGAATGCTAATATAGATATAAAATCGATATTTTTTTGAAAATAGCCTACTATGATCAAAACCAAAAATGCTTTAAATTGCATTTTTAAGCATATCTAGGTATTATAAATGATAAAGAATACTAATATAGATACAAAATCGATATTTTTTTGAAAAAAGCCTACTATGATCGAAACCAAAAATGCTTAAAATTGCATTTTTAAGCATATCTACCTATTATAAATGATTAAGAATACTAATATAGATACAAAATCGATATTTTTTTGAAAAAAGCCTACTATGATCAAAACCAAAAATGCTTTAAATTACATTTTAAATCATATCTAGGTATTATAAATAATAAAGAATGCTAATAAAGATATAAAATCGATATTTTTTTGAAAATAGCCTACCATGATCAAAACCAAAAATGCTTTAAATTGCATTTTAAATCATATCTAGGTATTATAAATAATAAAGAATGCTAATATAGATATAAAATCGATATTTTTTTGAAAATAGCCTACCATGATCAAAACCAAAATTGCTTTAAATTGCATTTTAAAACAAATTTAGGGTTTATAAATGATAAAGAATGCTAATATAGTTATAAAATCGATTTTTTTTTGAAAATTTATATTGCACTATTAGGAACCGAAATTTGTTTTTCAATATCTTTTGCCACTGCAGAGATTTCTCAGTTTAAATATGGCATGAAAAAAACAGATTTTTACCCCCTTTTCAGCTTCAAACAGCCTTAGAATCGCGGAAATAGCACCAAATGACCTGAAATTTGACATACAAGTCTACTTTTATGTCCTCTACAAGAAAAAATCACTAAGGAATGGATATTTAACACATTGCCAAAAATGAAGTGAATGTCCGCTTTTTTTTCATTTTGCCCCATAGTGCAATTCTTAAAGTACGATTTTAACTGGTCTAGCAATCTAGTGCGATTTTTTGAGACAATATTATTGGAGATTGAAAAGTTACGTTCAGCTCTTGTAGATGTTGGTGGATTCCAGAAATATTAATTTCCAGCACGTTTTTTTTTTATTTTGGAAAAATTACTTTAATCCAATGTCAATTAAGTTTATTTTTTTATGGACATCATACATTTAAAAAATATTTTTAAATACTTTTTCTCTTCGTTTTTCATAAATATATGTTTTTAATTTAAAAAACATCAAATTTGAGTTTAATATTTCAACTCTTAAATTCCTTAAGGGCAATTCTACGAGTAAAGGGAACTGCGGAAATTTGCATTGTAAGTTTTTGCTACTTGCAAAAATTTAATTTTTTTTTATCCGTTATATTTCTTGGATAAAAATATTGTGTTTCTTTTTATAAAGTGTATTTCTCCATTATTATAAAATAAGTTTTTCCATATGTAAAGAATATTACAGAATAAAATTTCAACGGTAATTTAAAATTAAAATTTTTGTAAGCGCTTCAAGCTTAGTCGAAAATATGTAAAATTTCCACCGATTGACACAGTTTTTGACAAATTTTAGCTTAATTAAAGCATTTCTGCTATGTTTTAAGTCAAAGGTTTGTTAAATTTGTGAATTCAAACATTTTTTGGGTAGAGACACAAATCAGAAATGAGTGTTTAGTGAAATATTTAACAAATTAAAGTACATTTTGTAAATTCCACCGATTGACAGTAAAAAAGTTAAAATATCTCCTCATACAGCCATTTATTGCAAACAAGTACTATTCATAATGATAAACATTCCCTTCTTAAAATTGTAGTTTTTTTCATGGAAAATACAAAATAAAAAAAAACTAATTTGAATTGTCGGTTTTTTTTTTGGTATGAAAACGGGAATTTCGGGAATATTCCCGATTTTAGAACCCCTATGATTGACCATCGTCAAGACAATAAGACATCGTCAAGACAATAAGACATCGTCAAGACAATTCTTCTGTAGTTTGTCAGTTAAAAAAGTCTAAATAAATCCAATTTGTATCAAATATTCATACTATGTGCTTACTTGTGTGTGAACGATGAGTAATTGTTCAAATGTGAAGAAAATAACACAACATATGAAATGTGTTATGATGGCTATAAGTGCTGATCCTTAAAGAACCTAAAATATATGGCAATTTTAAAAACGAATTAGTAAAATAAAAATAAATTTAATTCTTAATTAAGATTTGCTGTTTAAATTAAAGTTTCATGATATCAAATTCACTTTCTCTGTTGGAAATTAGTCAGAAAAACTTTCAAAAAGGCTCACGTAAAGCCTACGTTACGTAAAATGATTAAGTAAAATCACATAACATTAAGTACTATGTTCCGTTCGCTCTTTCTCGATGTAAGTTAAAGATGGAAGTCGATGGACAGGTAAGAGAGAAGCTGATGCAAGATGAAGGAGGGATTAAACTGAGAAAGCAAATTTTTTGATGGTTCTTCTTTCAAAGTTAATCATATCAAGTTTAATTTCAACCAAGGAAATGAATCAATCGTGTTTTCATTCCATTACTGCTCACATTTCAGGCTTTGAATCAGAACAGTCCGAGATAGAGGCAAAAACGTTCTTTACCACACACCTGAGCATGAAAAAGAACCACAATTTAGGGTTAGGGTTAGACGCTTGTAATTAAGCTTCTATTGATTACAACCCAAATCATCAGAGGCTCATTTTTCACATTAAACTACACGATACGTCATTGGACCTGATGTAAGTCTAATGCTGTGTGTGAGAACAGGCATCTAGACAAAAAATTGCAAGTCTCATTTACGAGCAAGCAATCAATGTCCTTGATGCCACTCTACATCAAGGATGAACCAATCAATAGCCACGATAGTAAGTCTCACAGGCAGAAACACATGACTCATAGGCTCGATTTACAAAAAAAAAAAAAGTACAGAAAAACTTTTTAAAAAAAGGGTCAAAAGACTTTGCTCCTTCAAGTTTTACCCCTCCTCATCTTGCATCGACCCCCCTCTGACCTATTCAACGACTCCCACTCTTAATTTACATCAACAAAGGCTGCCGAAATGTAAAACTCAATGCAATGCGTTTTTAAGTAATCATTTCACGTATTGCAAGCATTACGTACGCAATTGTAGAAAGTCTAATGGCTGGTTTCATTAAAGAAAAGGAATTTGAAAATCTGAATGTGTTTCAGATGACGTAGATCAATTAAGTTAAAGTGGCCCTTGAATGCCTATTTATCAGTATACTTAGCTTTTTCTTCGTTGTCACTAGCCTCTTGCTTCTTTAATTGTGTCCTGGTTCCTTCAAGCTTCATCAATCTCACTTTCACTTCAATTTTACAGCTTCTTGAATTTAATTTTCTTAACTTTCAATGTTCACTCAGAAAATTTTTCATTTTTTTCTTCACTTTTAATTTTTTCATCACTTTTGGCTTATTTTCACTGTTGTTTCCATTTTAGCACTTCACTATCACTTTTATCTTGAACTCCACTTCTTTTTAAGCATTAATAATGTCAAGTTCCAATTTATTTGCACCGATTTGCAACGATATTTAAAAACACGTCTTTAAAGAATTAAACTGAAGAAAATTGTGAAAAAATCGAAAGTCAAAGGTTGCTGAGAAATTTGATCTTTTTTGACTGATTGTGAATTCACATTTTCTGTCGTTAACTAAGGGTGTATTCAGCTCCTATTCATGTCAATTTCAATCGTTTGTTTACATTTATTTACAATTGAGCATTTTTAACGGATATTTTGAATTTAATTATCTTGTTTCGGTAAAATTTTGAAAAAAAAACGGTATTTCTTCAAAGTTCCCGTAAATAGCTTATGGGCGATTCCATTAAACGATTTATGTACAAATTTTTCTCCATATTGATTTTTTACATCTTTAGACTATTCTACTGCAAATAAGCTTTTCGTAGGCCATTTAAAACATCATTTTCTACTTAATGGACTGAAATTTTCTTGCTTAAAGTGGTTAATTAAAGAATTATTTCAATTCTTTTGGCGTTACTTAGTAACACAATCGAGTAATGAGTAAAACATTAAGAAAATAAGAGTACAAAGAAATATTTGAAAATTAATATTTCATACTGAATAGACTTGGATCAAACTTAAATGTAAACAATGAAACTATTTCATGGAATTCACAATGATTCAGATTTGAAAAAATTGTTCAAAAATTATTAACAAGTTATTTAAACTATATGTTTTAAATGCAAAATTGAAGAACATGAGTTGTTTTATGTTCTATAAAAATATCTCATTACAAAATGTTGTGTAACTCACAAAGTTTCGATTCTAAGATTAATATAAATTTGTTTACAAAATGACAACAAATTTTTTTCTTAAATTTTTTCTCCTTTTCACTTCTAATTTTTCTTTCTAATGCTTATAATTAACTCAAATAAGCTTAATTCTTTATGTTTGAGTGTAGAACCCAAAGCAAAACCTTTTAATTAAGCGAATATTTACGCTTAATTTTTATGAAATTTTGCAAGACTTTAAACAGTCATAAGTTAAATTCGCGTCTCCCAAACCTATTAAAAACTGAAGATCATAGTCTAATTAACCTTCCATATTAATGTGGACATGCCCAAATATGCCCGAAGCGAGATATTTGCGATTGAAAATTAAATAATTTTTCATACAAATTTCAGTCGTGCGCCAATTTTTTTGATAAACATTTGTAGACTTTGTAAAAAAAACTTATTTATGCTCAATTTCATGACTTAATATTTTGTGGAATCAATAATTAAGTAAAACTAAAGGTATTAAAAGTCCTAAATTAGAGAATATCAAGAAAGAATTTCAATACTTCAATGTGTCTAAAAAATATTATGCACAAGGAATTTTTGAACATTTTTTTCAAATCTGAATCATTGTGGAATTGCCCTTATTGAATTGGTATTTATTCATCCTGAAATGATTCAATGTCCTGAACAGGATTGTTCTATGGATGTGGAACTGATGGATATGATCGAAAATTATCAAAAATATATAGTATTAATTCAAAATTTTAAAAGCTTTTTATTTAGGTTTTTAAATCAAATTTAAATTCTATTTGATTTGATTGTCAAATTGATTCTTTTGACAATAATTTCCGTTTGAAATTCAATTCTTTTTGGTTTTAGAACAATTTTTAAAGTAGGGTAAACCATGTTGAAATTTGTGTGTTTTTGCACATGAAGATTTGATTTGCAAATAACTTGCTAATGACTGATGATGAAAATTTGCTAATGGGCTCAAAAGATCAACAATTGTGGGAATTTTCAGATAATAATGTTTTTTGAAGGATATGCTGCTTATGGGAAGAGATTTTTAACATTTTCGATCAAATGTTGAAATTTGTGCGGAAAATTTTAAAATTTGTGCGAAAAAAATGTTGAAATTTGTGCGTTTTTTTGATAACAATCTTTGACATAATTGCAATTCTTAAATGTAAACAAACATTTTATTTACATATTTTTGGAACAGAAATTGATATTTTTGCTGAAGGAACTACTTTGAATAAACTTTAAATGAAATTAAGAACATAAAGCTGATTTGTTTCAAACCAACCTCAAGATATAATGCAAGATTCAAGATTTAACTCAGTTTGAGCTGACTGGGTTTACAACCGTCAAAGGAACATCCATTAAATCAGCAATTCCTCCATTTTTTTGTAAAATTTATGCAGCATAGAGTTTTAACAATAAAAAGATGAGAATTAGAAAATCAAAATGTTTTTATTTAAAGATCTGAAATTAAACACTAAACAGGATATCCTTTTTGAATGTATGGATATTCTTGAAGTCTTTTGCATCCACGTTTTTCATTTTTATCAGCTGTTATCAGTGTTTGACTTTCAGTAGTTCGATTTATGCTATTCTTCGTAAAATCCTATAAAAACATGAATTTCATACGTATATAATATTTGTTGTTGACAAAAATTCCCATCGCTTTTTACGACAAAAAGCGCACAAATTTCAAAATTTGTAAAAAAATTTCGCACAAATTTTAACATTTGGGCAAATCCACGAAACAAAAATTTTTTTTTTCCAAAATTTTTCAATTTAAAGTAATTATTTCTCTCTTATGTCACATTATTAAAAAAAGATTGAATGTTTTAATAAATGCAATGATGTGAGTAGAAGATCTTAAAAAAAATTTGCTTCTCTATAATCGTTAATTAAAGAGAAATTTGACTTTTTGTAAATCTTCCTGAGTCACATTTTAGCGGAAAACATCTAAAAATTCAATTATCTCAAAAAATATAAGTTTTTAAGCGACATTGATCAACAAGATCTGTTCCTTTCATGTTGGAGCATCATATAATTAAGCAAAATGTAGATGCTCAGTGGAAATTTGCTGAGAAATTAATTAATTTCTTGAAAATTTTCTTCCTGAGTCACACAAAACGCTTTGCCACCAAAATATACTAGTTCAAATTTTTTATAACCGTTAAAATATTTGAATTAAAACTTTCCGTTAAATTTTTGTGACATTTACGAGCTCAAATCTTATTCAATTTTCGATAATTAATTAAGTTTTAATTAAATGGATGTTTCCGATGCCTTTTAATGGCTTTTAAATAATATTAACTGTGCTTTAAATTAATTTTTCAGTTTATTTTCAATAAAACGGTAAACAAATAATAACGGTTTTCTGTTTTTCAAAAAAAATTTAACCAAGTAGAGGAATAATTACAATGCGATTTTTTGTGATTCCACAGCTTCGTGGATTTGCCCATTTACAATCAAGAAATTTTAAAATCAATTTTTAAAGCACTTCCAATGATTTTTACAACTTGAATTTCTTTTGAAAAAGTAAAGCAATTATCAAATTTTATATTAAAACTGTGATTTGATTACAAGCAGCACTGGTTATGTCCAAATATTTATAAATATGAAAATCACAATTTTGTATGAGATTTTAAATTTTTCAAATTTAAAGCTGCTCCAAGCTTCGAGACTGTTCAAAATGATGTAAAAATGTTTGTAGAACCGTTTTACACAGAGCTGCAAACAAAATTTTGGTTTAAATAACTTATTTGGGCTGATTTCTTTTTTATGTGAGCGCACAAATTTCAACATTGCACAAATTTTAACATGGTTTACCCTACGATTTTAACTGCTAGCAATCTACTGCGATTTTTGAGACAATATTATTGGAGATTGAAAAGTTACGTTGAGCTCTTGTAGATGTTGGTGGATTCCAGAAATATTAATTTCAAGCACGTTTTTTTATTTTGGAAAAATTACTTTAATCCAATGTCAATTAAGTTTATTTTTTTATGGACATCATACATTTAAAAAATATTTTTAAATACTTTTTCTCTTCGTTTTTCATAAATATATGTTTTTGATTTAAAAAACATCAAATTTGGTGTCCATCAAGTAGAACGGTTAGGCTAGATAAAAATATTTCGTTTATTTTATTTGATTAAAAAACATTTACACAAATTACTGACCAAGTTTAAACAATTTTCGTTAAGCCTTGTCAGATTTACAGTCGAAAGTGTTAAAAGTAAAAAATCGGCCCTAGCTCCGTTTTCAGATGCTCATATCTCAGAACTGGCAACTTCACAAAATTTAAAAAAGTTATTTTTCTGCTTTCACAAAATAGCACAAAAAACCCATATATAGTCCATCACTCAATTCGTTAGGTCACCGTTCTACTTGATGGACACTCAAATTTGAGTTTAATATTTCAACTCTTAAATTCCTTAACGTATGTTTGCATTATTATAATTTTTTTCTTTATATTGTAGTTTTTTCATGGAAAATACAAAATAAAAAAAAACTAATTTGAATTGTCGGTTTTTTACTACGTTTTTCTTAACTTGCTTTCTTATCTGTTTGATTGATTGATTGATTGATTGTCCGCAAAATTTCGTACTTTTGTAATCGATTTTTCGACCACTTCTACTGCTCCAAACGAGCTTAAATTTTTAATGCACACGTATTCCCGGTGACAATACAATATTTTAACACTTTGGAAACACAAAAATGCTTAATTATAGTACAATTTATGTAAAACTTTTTTATATGGGAAAAAATCCAATGTCAATGATATAAAATTTTGATTTGTATTAAATATTATACTTTTGATGCTCTAAAGTCATTTATATGATTCATTATAGTTTAATTAATATTACTCATTATTAATTATACCATAAATTTGAGCAGCTAAAGATATTCTGGTAAGACAAAAAAATTGACATGTAATTTTTTCATGAATATTCGTAAGTGAAAATTTGAATTTTCAAAAAAACCGTTAAGCACAAGTCCGTTACGAATTAATGCAAAATAACTATTAATATGCGATGTGCATTTAACACACATAGTTTGAGCATAAATTTATGCTGTTTTAAATGTATTGCATTATTTATAACACTTCACCAACTTAATTAAATTGACTTTTCTTTTTATTAACGGCTTGACGTATTTTTGCATAACATATAAATGATATTCATTGAATTTAAATTTGAAAATCCGTTATAAATACGTTACATATGTGATTTGCATCTTTATAGTAAGAATCCACACGTTATGAAGTAGAAATGGTACAGATAAACACAAAATCTTTACGAGTGATTTTTAATGTACTTTACTAATGAATGCTTTAAAAAAATTAAATTTTATAAAACGAATGAAAAATTTTGAAAGTCGTTACTAATTTCCCATTGAAAACTGGTAATTTATAAACAGTTGAACGTAACGGAAAGAAACGAAGTGGAGTTCAACACACCTGTAACCTATAAACCTACTGTAATCTATAAACAGTTGAACGTAACGAAGTGCAACGAAGTGGAGTTCAACACACCTGTAACTTATGAACCTACTGTAATCTATAAACAGTTGAACGTAACGAAGTGCAACGAAGTGGAGTTAAACACACCTGTAACCTATAAACCTACTGTAATCTATAAACAGTTGAACGTAACGAAGTGAAACGAAGTGGAGTTCAACACACCTGTAACCTATGAACCTACTGTAATCTATAAACAGTTGAACGTAACGAAGTGCAACAAAGTGGAGTTCAACACACCTGTAACTTATGAACCTACTGTAATCTATAAACAGTTGAACGTAACGAAGTGAAACGAAGTGGAGTTCAACACACCTGTAACCTATGAACCTACTGTAATCTATAAACAGTTGAACGTAACGAAGTGCAACGAAGTGGAGTTCAACACACCTGTAACTTATGAACCTACTGTAATCTATAAACAGTTGAACGTAACGAAGTGCAACGAAGTGGAGTTCAACACACCTGTAACTTATGAACCTACTGTAATCTATAAACAGTTGAACGTAACGAAGTGCAACGAAGTGGAGTTAAACACACCTGTAACCTATAAACCTACTGTAATCTATAAACAGTTGAACGTAACGAAGTGAAACGAAGTGGAGTTCAACACACCTGTAACCTATGAACCTACTGTAATCTATAAACAGTTGAACGTAACGAAGTGCAACGAAGTGGAGTTAAACACACCTGTAACCTATAAACCTACTGTAATCTATAAACAGTTGAACGTAACGAAGTGAAACGAAGTGGAGTTCAACACACCTGTAACCTATGAACCTACTGTAATCTATAAACAGTTGAACGTAACGAAGTGAAACGAAGTGGAGTTCAACACACCTGTAACCTATGAACCTACTGTAATCTATAAACAGTTGAACGTAACGAAGTGCAACGAAGTGGAGTTCAACACACCTGTAACCTATAAACCTACTGTAATCTATAAACAGTTGAACGTAACGAAGTGCAACGAAGTGGAGTTCAACACACCTGTAACCTATAAACCCCCTATAATTTTTATTTCTCTATTGCATTAGAATAAGACTAAAAAGTAGAAAATAAAATACTTTATAAAAAAAACTTTTTAAAAAAACTACGTTTTTCGCGTAGACTAAAAAGTAGAAAATAACTTTTATTCTTGGTTGTAAAGAATTTGGTTTTAAATTTTCAGATTATATTTAATAAATTTTTATATCCTAGTCAATATTGTTCACAAAGTTTCGAATAAGTGCATTTTGATCTTATCGTATAACTCAACAACTTAAAAACGTGGGCGCATTAATTTAAGTTTATCATAAAGTATTGATTTTACATAAACTTATTTCTCCTCTTATAATGCGCCCACGTTTTTAAGTTGTTGAGTTATACGATAAGATCAAAATGCACTTATTCGAAACTTTGTGAACAATATTGACTAGGATATAAAAATTTATTAAATATAATCTGAAAATTTAAAACCAAATTCTTTACAACCAAGAATAAAAGTTATTTTCTACTTTTTAGTCTACGCGAAAAACGTAGTTTTTTTAAAAAGTTTTTTTATAAAGTATTTTTTTTTGGTATGAAAACGGGAATTTCGGGAATATTCCCGACAGATTTTCGGGAAACGGGAACGAGAACGGGATTTTCGGGAATTCCCGGGAATATTCCCAATTTTAGAACCCCTAGCTAATATAGTTATAAAATCGATATTTTTTTGAAAATAGCCTACTATGATCAGAACCAAAAATGCTTTAAATTGCATTTTTAAACATATCTAGGTATAATAAATGATAAAGAATGCTAATATAGTTATAAAATCGATATTTTTTTGAAAATAGCCTAATATGATCAAAACCAAAAATGCTTTAAATTGCATTTTAAAACATATCTACCTATTATAAATGATTAAGAATACTAATATAGATATAAAATCGATATTTTTTTTGAAAATAGCCTACTATGATCAAAGCCAAAAATGCTTTAAATTGCATTTTAAAACATATCAAGGTATAATAAATGATAAAGAATGCTAATATAGATAAAGAATCGATATTTTTTTTGAAAATAGCCTACTATGATCAGAACCAAAAATGCTTTAAATTGCATTTTTAAACATATCAAGGTATAATAAATGATAAAGAATGCTAATATAGATATAAAATCGATATTTTTTTGAAAATAGCCTACTATGATCGAAACCAAAAATGCTTTAAATTGCACTTTAAAACTAATCTAGGTATTATAAATGATAAAGAATGCTAATATCCCAAGTATCCAAAAGGTAGATCAATGTATTCCATGAGAATCTTCCATTGATGATACATATGTATTATCCATGTATTATCCATCGGAAGATGATGTCCTATGAAATTGGAAGATAAATGGACAATGCAATAACACATCAATGTAATACATCAAAGGAATACAAATGGAAAACAAATGGATTACTTTTTTTCTGATAAAACACGTGCTAAATTCCACGTGTTCTTTTGTATTTTTCTTTTATTTGTGTAAATTATTGTAAAAGTGTTAGTGTGTACTTAATTAAAGTGCACTAACACTACGAAAAAGAACAAAATAACTTAATTTAATTAAGTCGCATACTGATGAACGCCCAAGACTCGCATACAATTTGAGGAAAATAAATAATTAATTAAAAGACTTATATTAATTTAGAGAGAACTTATAATAGTGATTTCTTTGAGCAATTGTGAAGTATATGGCAAATGCCAGATTTAGAACAAATATTATTTTCCTGCAAAAAATATTTTTTTGACGATTTTTCGTAGGATTTGAACCTAAGCGGGCTCGGGTTATACTTCAAAGGAACACTTTTGTTGTTACATATTTTTAAAATAAACATTTTACATATAATAAATAATGATACATTTGATCTTCCATCGACGTCGAAGGAAGATTATATGAAACATTTTGGTTACTTGGGCATGTAATACAAATTCTTATTTATGAGTGATTATGACATCAAGAAAGTGCCAATTCCCCTTAAAAAATTTAGCGCATTATTCAATTGACGCATGAACGAATTTCTGGTGACAAAAGATCACTTCGAAGAATAAAAAAATCTCAAATTTTATGATAAAGGCAGGATTACACATGAAACTGGGATTTTCCAGACGTAATTTAATCTGTGATGGAGTAGACAAGAAGAAAGACAATAGATAGAAACTAAAGTGCATGACCAACTTAGTTATTTAACGGAGAAGTTCAGTTTCTTCCTTAAATCAAAGATTCACATCTGATTCGATTCTATATCGATCGACAAAAAACGTGATGCAGCCATTAAAGCGTTATTTTATAGATTCTCATTTGATGCCTCAAAGACCTAAAGACATTTTATGCATCTTAATCTATAACAGAGCCAACAAATCATTGCCATGCCACTGATTATTTATTCGAGCAAATTGATTTCCGAATTTCTAATTTGCAGCGATCAGAGCATGTGAAGTATTGCACGTATTTGTCTTTAAAAAAACATGACGACATTTGTCGCTGAGAATAAACATAAAATTATAAGCACAGTAGAGACCTACAAAATAAGCAAGAATCTTGTACGAATCTTACTTTTAAGAGGAACAAATAACAAAAGAAATAAATACAAAAAAAAACACGACGCTTTCATGATGATGAGGATGATAAAGAAGTGAAATAATAAAAAAAATACACAGCGACAGTCAGTAACAAACGTCATTCACTGAATACTAAAGTGTACTTCTTGAACAAAAAATATAAAAAAAAGATGAACGAATAAAAAATAAACAACATGTTCTGCTCTCGCTCTCTGTAGGTATTTGTATCATTTCTTTAATTGATTTCAATTGGCTTAATTGTTTAATGGGATCCCGTCTCATACATAGCATATAATGTATATATAGCAGCAGCAGTAGCAGTTTGTATGAAGGGTAAAATAAAGTAGTTTCGATAGACATCAACAATATTATAAATATGCTCTCGCTCACTGCGGGTGCTTAATGTTTACTTGTTCGGATGGTAACTGAATTGAGAAACAAAAAAAAAATTGTACATATTTTTATTGAGTGGAGATTTTTAACTCTGCGAGCTACAAGTTTCAAATTCTTCGTGATAGAATTCAAAAGCCCTGAAAAATACTTGAGACATGAAAGGAAGGAATGAAGTAGAAACACGAATATAAAAGAACTGTTTTTCTGAAAATTGTTTCGTTACACAAGAGAACAAAAATTTTAGTTTTCAGCCATAAAATTCTTCTTTATTTCACGTTCAACAGCGTTAAACTTGTAAGCAACAGAAGCACAAAAATACTTTGCAAGTGTAAAATGCTTTGGGGCAAGCCTCTGCTTAGCGTTGTCTGTTTGGAAGCTGTCGTAAATAATCATGATCTTGTGGAGCATTTGTTAAAAGGTTTAAAGAGCTTTAGTCAGGATTAAGAGAATAATCTTATTTAAAATGTCATAATTAAATGTTTCATTCAGTTAAGAGTGTTGAGGATTGAGTTGAGAGTGAGCAGAGCTTGATTTATGTCCTAAATAGTGAAGGAATATATAACAACTTTTCAAGTAATCTCATTAGACACAAATGACTTCATTTTAAATTATTAGCGACACAACATGCTAGTGTGCCGTTAGATACTAGTTTAAGCCACTCCATTATTAAGGTAGCTATTAAAATCATCACGTCTAAGCTGCAGAAAACCAGTTTCATTACTTTTCCTAAGCAAATAATTTATGATAGGGCTCGAACTCTTTTATGTTGATATTGCAAACTATTCAGCTAAAGGTTAATAAAGTAAGCTATTGAGAGACTTCAACTATTAGTAGCAATTCGTAATAAACCCTGAATTCAGTTTTTGCTTCCAAATAATTTTGTTTGAATTCTTAACACTCGCTTATAAATTTATAGACATTATGAATCATCCACAAACCCCCTAGTTTCTAAAATCCAGCATAAAATCTACTTAACAAAAAACTAAAGTGGAAAATTATGAACTAAAAATAAAAATTGTTGCAAGTAACGATGAAAGAAGATTATATCGTTATTCGATGCAGCACAACGACTCATTATTTCAAGTGCTTTTTGTGTGTGACTTTCATGACTTTATTCTTTAACAGCACAGCAACTTTTCCAGTATACAAAACTGCACATTTTTATTCACTTCAATTTTCTTTCTCTCCATTTTTGTGATGTGACAATAATAATCATCGTGATTTAACATTAAAAGCTCTTTAGAAAATAATTTTTTTTCCTCTTTTACCGTCGTAGCTGTTGCTAGAGTTGCTCATAACAAAGCGTACAAAAATTGATTGTCAAGTGAATATATTACAAGAGGAATGATTTATTTTTATGAAGAAAAAATAAGTGAAAATCATGTAACAATGACTTATTTTTTTTCTCTATGAGGAGCTGTACAAAGCATAGCATGTAGATCGAGTGCTGTTCTTTAAATATATCTGAGGATTTTGTTCTAGAATTTTTATTTATTGTTCCTGTTGAAATTTTCTGTTGTCAATAGTGTCGAAAAGTTAATAAAATACTTAATATGAAATGCTTCATATCCGAGCAGCACAACTTGAATGTTGTCCACAAGACAGCAAAGCAGATAGTATAGCCACTTGGCAAAGGTATATGGAAGAAACTTTACATCGTCTTTGAAATGGATTTAACTTAATTTTATGTAAACTATCAACTTAAATGCTCTGTGGTCGATTAGGTTTGCAGTTTTGATGGATATATCCTTACATAATCAAAGTGACCCATTTACTTCAAACAGTGTGCTTTATTAAATTCATGTGACTATCCTCCTTGTAACAAACATGACTACCAAATTCCTCTCTCAATTATTTTTCGATTCAAAAGGCATTAAAGTGAACAATTTAAAAGTTATTAAATCAAATCTGACTTGAGTCTCAATGTTCTACTTTTAATGCTTTTGATTAAAAATAGCAAGAATTTAATCAAATGAATAAAATGATTGTGGACGAGATTCTATGCTTAGTAATTTCAAAGAAGTTAAAACCAAGTGAGAACAATTTTCTTTGATGTTGTAACTTGAAAGAATTGTAGCTGCAAATTGAGTGTGATGCTGAACATTTTTTGTACAGAGAAAAAAATTCAGAGTAATACATTGGCACTGAGTTTGGAATGTTGCACAATTTACAGTGCATAAATAATTATAAACTGGCCCGGCACACATTGAAATGAACGATTTTGTGGAGATTCTTAGAATTCAGATTTTGGTGATTGTTTTCTAACCTTTTCTTCGTTGTCACTCATTTTTTGACAACTTCACGGCAATCAAATGCAGCTAAAGTATTAGAAAACAGTAAATTGAGTTTTTTCTGAATTTTTGTCACTTCTAAGTTTCACGATTGCTCACCTTGACGTCACTGATTTGCTTTTCATAAGTATTCTCTTATTCTCAACTTTAAACTACAAGAACATCATCATTAAAGCCAGAACATAATGATCACATAGATTTTCTGATCAGAAACCTTAAAAACATTTAATCAGTTAATGACCGTGCATTAAAATATTTTTGCAAGGATTGGGATTAATGTACTTTTAATTAACTCCACGTTAAATACATAGCGAGAAATTAAAATATGCTCAAAAGAACTACAAACTCATTCATTCATTCAACCATTAAGTAATTAATTAATAGCAAATCAATATAATAAGGAATAAAGATAATGTGTCTGTGAACATATTTAACAATGAACCGTAAAAAAAGACAAGGGAAGGTATATTGAAAAAATTATTGAGTAAGCCCTCATAAATTTGCAGTGCTATCACAAACAATAATCATCATCATCATAATCATCCCCTTCATAAAAGTATGCACAGTTATTTACTCATTCACTTTATGTTACGCTTCATGTGATCAGCGAAGGGGAAGTCTTTTTTTTGTATATCATATCCATTGACTGTTTAAAGAACTTTAAATCTTCCGCATCGTAAAAAAATGCAACGTAACGTATCATTAAACATTTTACATTAGCCTTTTCCCTGTTCCGAATGTTGACAAGAATATACATATAGCACGCTTTCATTGTCATTCATCCACCTATTCATTCATTCAGGTTTACGTGGAGTAGTCTATTAAATGAAGTTGGAATGTTTTGAAGTTGATATGTCTATGAGTTGAACATTTAACATTGATGGCTGTCTTGTTAATGAGCTCATGATTATGAATATTTACATGAAATACTTTAGCTTGATAATGGGTAAAAGCAAGCGTTTGATAGACAGACTCCCGAACTTATACTTAGACCTTTAGTTTGAAGTGGGATTCGAACTATCGCTGTGCAACTGATTAACTGGCTTTCGACAACTTGATTAGTTTGACATCCTTGATCCAAACTATTCATTTGAGGACATCGCTGTCTATTGATGCTGGGTTATAAGTCCAGAGATTATAAATCCAGGTACAAAAATCGTGCACAGACAATTATAAGTCCAGAAAATCAAAGTCAATAAAGGTTTATAAGTCCAGATACAAATTGCACCTGGACTTAAAAACCTCACGTGCAGTTTATAAGTCCAGGTACAGATACAGCTGGAATTATAAACTGCACGAGAGGTTTTTAAGTCCAGGTGCAATTTGTATCTGGACTTATAAACCTTTATTGACTTTGATTTTCTGGACTTATAATCTCTGGACTTATAGTTTTTGGACTTATAACCCAGCATCCTGTCTATTAGCTGGAACTGATCAAAAATTATCAATAATCAGTGATCACAAAAGTTTAATACTGTATTCTTGAACCCAATAATTCGCTTAAAGTAGCTCCTAGCTACAATAAAATGATTCACCAATTTAATAAAGTCATCCAAAATGCGCCTTAAAAACCTACTTAGAACTTTCCAACTTATTCGACAGCCTTTTACATCCAACATCCAACATATGACGGAATGTAGGTTAATGTTCTTTGTTGTAGGGATATCACAGGGATTGACCTGATTACTAAGTCGCAAGAAAAAAAAAATTCTTTAATGTTTCAATATGCGGAAGGGACACAACCTTTTACGGTACTCTGGTTTCAATAATCAAGCAGCTTCTCACTCTTTTCGTAACTTTATTAATCCATAACAATATCGTCAGTGTAAATATCAGCGTATGTGTATATAAGTAACATTTATGTTATTTTAAGAGTAGGTATATGAACGACTATATGCTAACAACGATGATGTTTTTGCAAGTCTTCATGAAATACTCGAGGTAAATTTAATGTCACGCGAAGGTAAATATTATGATAATATTGAGGAATATTTCTTTATTACTGAAATTATTTTTGTATGTCGTACTGTAAATTGAAGAACAACACATACTTCTGTCTTGGTTGGGACTCATGAGATTGTGTAAGGGAGGACGTCATAAGAGAACGTCCCGTTACAAAAATCATAACCTTTAATTGTTTCAACCATAATGAATTTAAAAATAAATGTTGCATACACAAAAAGTGCTCATTCGAAGCACGAGGCGGGAAGCACAAAAATTTATTTTAATTAAAAACAAAATATTTTATTACTCTGGTGTAGAAAAGAATTCCTGTTGCTTATAAATTCCAATTTTTATGGCAGTAAATTTTGTTGTTTATAGACATTGAGAATGAAATATGAAGCAAATTTTCAGTCATAAAAGATTTATTGTTTTTGCACTGAATCGGTCGGTGCTGATTCCGTGGTGATTGTTATGAATAGGAATCGATTTTGAAAGCAACAACTTGTGATTGGATTAAGCTGTAAGATTAATTGCATGCGATTTTTGTAAACATCAATGACTGTAGGGATATGGATTGGCCAATTAATGACTTTTTGAAGTTTATGACTAGAATTTGAGCTGGCAATCCTTAAGGAGTCATGAATATGTGTCATATAAGGGGCTATGAACTTATTGCGTCTAGTGTTAAGGCTGTGGATGATTTTGGCTAGTTATTTGATTAGATTCTATGATATGAAAACGTCAAAAAATACCAGTTATGTTGACTGTAACTGGTAATGGACCCCTTTGTGCTTCCAAGAAGTACCCTCAAAATAAAAACATCAAAACATCTTCCACAATCCAAGTATTAGCATTTCTGTGAACACATCTTCTTTAATCTTTGTGTACACACGACTTAACATCACCAAACCGCTTCTTTGCATCAAGACCTTAACATTCAAAAATAATTTGTATTCAAAAACCTCGCACACTTCTTGTAAACTTTGGGAGTATATTGAATAAATATTTCCGAACGTATTCAAATGTGATGGCTGAATAGGAAATTTTTTCGGATCAAATATTGCCTGACTTCTGCCCCATCACATCCACGTGAAAGGAAAAAAATTCATTCATAACACACTTCACATGGTGGAAATAATCATACAATGAGACAACAGCACCCCATCCAATAGCATAGACTTTTATGTTTCCCTATTGAAATGTATTCGACTCGTAATATCCTATTCCTATCATTTCCCATATGTTGCGCATCTTTTATTCTATTTTTTTTTTCAGTAACAGCACACGTTTATCGCATTTCATAAATGATCCTGTTGCCTTCATTTAACCTTTATGTTCGCATTGCCTGACTCATTTCTGTTGGCTCTCATTCTCTTTCTATTTTTTGTTAAATTCGGATATGTCTAAGCACATGCACATGCATAATTAATTGCAAATAAAAGCCAGAGAAACAGAAGAAAAAAAAAATTAAAGAGGAGGGAAACTTAAAATAAATTTTGTGGCTCGTGTGTGGATGGAAGGTTGAAAATGACAGTTTTAATAGTTTTTTATATGAAATTTTCAAAAGCAGATTTGCATTGAACGAGACTCACAGGCATTGTTAGTGATGTATTCTTAAATTAAATGTATGTATGTATGTGATGAGAGGTTTGCATAAGATAATCATAATCACATATCCCCTGTCCCTTAGTCTATGCTAAATATTTTTCTTTCATTTATAATGAGATGTTTTGTGTCTATGAGTATATAGGATTATGATGGCATGTCTAAACATCAATGCAATGAAATTTATGAAGGTATGAGTCCGTATGAATATGTGCCATGCTTTTTAGTAATTTTTTAGATTCACTTCTTTCACAGATTTTTTTTTTACAAATTATTCTACAGAGTGCTCTGGTTTTGGACCCTAAGTTCAGTTGTTAAGGATACTTTATGTAAAGATTGAATTGAAAGAGCTATCTGAATCAGGATGTACATGAAGACTACCACTGAAAAATAATGTATGTTTTGTTTCTGATCAATAAACTGGCCCTGGTTTTTACAAGGAAATCATTTTATTTTGTTTCATTGATTTATGGCAATACACATTGTTATGCTTAAATACACACTTGCTCCCAGCACCACAATACAATGAACAATTTTTATTTGAAAAACTATCACTTTCTAATTTTAATCTGCATCCAATACCGTTTTCTGGGAAATATCCTTCAAGACATGAGCAATATTGAACATGCTTCTCTGAGACACATTTAGAATTTTCATCGCAGTTACTCCCTTCGCAGACATCAATGCAGGTTCGGTTTGAAAAGTTACAAAACTTATAATCTTCACATTTACTGTTCATGATGCAACCAGGCATGCAAAATTTTGAGTAATAGTCACAGTATTCATTCATTCCGCAACTATAAGTATAACGATTGCATCTGTATCTACACTTGCGTGTCTTTTTGTCACATGCTTGACCAAAATAACAGCTTCCTCGTTCACGACACCCTTTCTTGCATTCTCGTTTAGACATATCGCAATACTCATCATGACCACAGCTGTTATCTCCACGACATCCTTTTATGCATTGATGCTTCTGCATATAACAATATTCATCGGTGCTACAACTTTCATCTCCACGACATCCTTTTTTACATTCTCGCGTGTTTATGCCACAAAATTCATCTAATGCACAATAATCATTAGATTTACATCCAACTTTGCATCTTAGAGCAAATATATCACAATATTGATCATCCTTACACTGATCGTCACGTCTACATCCAATTTCACATTGTTTTGTATTGAAATTGCAGACTTCATTTTTATTACAATTTGAATCTTCAGCACAACCTTTTGTGCAATTCCTTGTAGCTTTATTGCAATATTCATCCTTGTTACAATAATTGTCGTATCTACATCCATCTTTGCATTTAAAATCCTTGTAATCGCAGTACTGATCATGTTTGCATGTACTTTCTCCTTCATACCAACATGATACTAAAGGTTGGTACTTTTTAACATGCTGTCTAATCTTACATATTTTATTCCATGAATCACAATATTCATTTGATTTACAGTGTTTATCTTTTTCGCAACCAGCTTCACATTTTCTGGTTCCCAAATTACATATTTCATTATTGTCACAGCTATCATCATCACGACATCCATTTTGACATTCTTGAGCTTCAATGTTTGACTGTGGATTAACTTTGCAATATTCATCCCATTGACAGTCTTCGTGTGATCTACATCCGATTCTGCAATAATTAACACCAGGACAACAATATTCATTAGGTTGACATTCCAGATTGTATGTGCATTTAGTTAAACATTTTCCATCAGGATATAAACAAATTCCTTTCTCTCCGCAATCTAAATTTCTTCGACATCCTTTACGGCAGTTACCAAAGTAGCAGAATTCATCATCCTCACATTTGTCATCTGATTTACATCCAATTTTACATTGTCTATTCCATCCTTGACAAAATTCATTTTCCTTGCATTTATGTTCACCACAACCGACTTTACAGTTCCGAGTTGGATAAAAGATTGTGCGTGTATTGTTACATTCGTCAATTTCATTTGATCCATTAATTGATAATTTTATCCAGTTGAGTGTTTCTTCGCAATATTCATTTTCTGAACAGAACTCATCTGATCTACATCCAGGAACACAATTACCTCCATAACAATATTCAGCTGATTCACAATCATCATCAGATCTACAACCTATTTCACATCTTCTTGTTGAATTAACGCATATTTTATTTCTTTCACAATTATCATTGGTACGACATCCTGTTCGACATTTATATGACAATAGATTGCAATATTGATTAGAAGCGCATTGATTGTCATTATTGCATCCAACTACACATTTGTTGTTGCAGCTACAAAATTCTCCAGAACCACAACTTTTATCTGATCTACATCCGATTGTACACACAGCATACTTACAATATTCATTTGATTTACATGAGTTATCATTTCTACATCCAACTGTACATTGATTTGTCCAATGACATATTTCATTTGCTTTGCAATTTTCATCATGACGGCAACCTATTTTACAATTGTTGCCAATTTTGATACTTCTATCACAGTACATACCAGACTCGCAATTTTCATTTGATCCACATCCATCAAAACATTTTTGTGTTTTAGGATCACACTTCTTATGTAATCCACAATCTTTATGTGATCGACATCGAATTTTACATTTATGATCATCACAAACTTCATCTGCTGTACAATCTTTGTTATATCTGCATCCATCTGTACATTTTCTTGTGGATCTGTTACAATATTGATCCAGGCTACATGATTCATCTGATTGACATCCTGTAGTGCAATTTCTAGTTAATTTGTGACAATATTCATCGTCTTTGCAAGATTCTGTTTGGCAACCGACTTTACATTTTGAATCAACATAGTCACAATATTTATTTGGCTCACATTGTGTATCATTTGAACATAAAATCTCACACTTTTTGAATGTATTACAAAATTCTCGTTCTTTGCAACTTTCATGTGATCGACATCCTTTTATACATTCTTTTGATGTTTGATTGCAATATTCATCAGATTGGCAACTTTCATCTGATCGGCATCCAATTTTACATAGCTGAATATTGATGTCGCAGTATTGATTTTCGTAGCAACTTGAATCTTCTTGACATTTCTTGTCACACTTTCTACTATAATAATTACAAAATTCGTTTTTATTACAGTTGGTATCATTCCGACATCCAACTTTGCATTCACCATTATCACAATATTTGTCAGGTTCACAGTAATAATCTCGTCGACAACCGTTTAGGCACTCTTTGGTTTCGTAGTCACAATATTCATCTGAATTACAATGATGATGACCTTGACAGCAATGAACAATAGAAACAGCTGATAACACAATGATAATCACGAATATTAAATATTTCATACTAGATTTTGACACTTGAACGGAGTTTTTGATTCTGATAGCAATAAAATTCTTACAATACATTTATATAGAAGTCTGAAAAATTAGTCTAATGTATAACATATGATGAGAGAATAAACAAATACTGAGAATTAGCTAGAAAGATTTGGATGACCTTTGCTGAAACTATTTTTATTTCACGAATAAAGTAAATTGAGAGAACTTGAACATAAGCATATAAGAATAATACTAAAGTATAATACATTTGTTACTTAAATTGGATTCTGACAACTGCTGACAACAACCTATATATACCCGAACAACACAAGTCGGTTAATCGAATAGCCTGGCATGGTGCTTGACTCAAATCGAATCCAGCACAATACCAGAGTCACTCTAGCTTGTTGGTGGATTTCTATTCAATAATAATAAACCTTAAATTCAAGAGGGTCCATGGATCATCAGACTCTCGCAAGATTCTTAGCTTTAAACAGAATCTTTAACTACGTCTCTGATATTGAAGTGTTTCAGCAAAGTAGAATCTCGGATATGAAGCCACATATAGGCGAATCTGTCAATGCTAGAGTTAGGCGTCTATAGAGCGAGTGGTTTGGCTACAGACCGGATATCTGTAACCCTCTCTTGTAAGGACTTAAGTTCGATTCCCACCAAAGACCGATCTCAATCATTATATAGAGTGTTGTCAATTCACATAGTAAATCTTCAGATTTAAGGAATATTTAATTTGAATATTGTTTTTAAAGGCGTGTGGTCTAAAATAAATCCGCACTACTAGCCTCTCCTACCTATCCTATCTCAGAGTCCCAGATTGAATTAATATTCTATTCCTTCATAGATGTTATATTTTAATTTTCATAATATTGTTAATACTACTTCCATAACATAGCTTAGACAACAAAAGGGTCATCCTATTTTTTTTTGTCGGGTAAATCACTCTCATCAAATTATTAATCCTTTGTTTTTCTTGTAAGCACTTTTTATGAAAAGTCCCACATTTATTCTAGGTTGTTCATTGTATGATAATGATCAATTCCAGAGAATTTGTAACAATTGAAAATTATGATTTTTTTTACAAAGTATAACATTGTACGAAATGGAGCAAAGCGCTTGGTGGAATTATGATGCTAAAAATTTTTAAGGTACTATAACTTACTAAAGTAAAGCTACAACATTTTATTATCCTTTAATAAAGGAGATTCGAGTTGAATTCAGTTTTCTGAAGATGTTTGGATGATAATAGTTTTAGGAATAAATTAGGGAACTAGGAACAATATTTGGCATCATAAATGAACGTCCCTATAGCTACAGATTCTAAAAAATAGAACTTAAATTGACAATTTTATACCTCTGACCATCTTTTATCACAAACCCACCGCAAAACTTCATTAGACAGCCACTCACAGCATCTGAAATCATCTTCTTCTTTCTCTCAAAAATCTGTTCAGAGCAGCTAGTGGAATTTTAATTTACAAAACTTTTTTATTTATACAAAAAAAAATTGCTCTGCCACAAAAATGAGGAGATAAAGATAAAGAAGAACAAGAGGAAATAGGAAAGGGTGAACAATTTAATGAGGTTCATCTCATTTTGCCACTTAAATTCAACAGCTCATAGTGTCATTCAATGTGACCTTTTTCTCTCACTTGTCTCCTATACATTTTTTTTGTGTGTGTCCATAATATAAAGCTTTGAATTGGGATTGGTATGATAAAAAGACACATGGAAAAAATGAGAATAGAAAAAAATTAAAGAAAGAAGAAGAAATGGGGAAGTTGGGAGTTACTGAAGGTGTTATGGACGTCAAGGCGCTTTAAAAATACAAATTGTACTTTTTAAAAACTGATTTAGTAAGGAAGTAATCGACAGATGTCGACTAAATTAAATTGGAAACTGTACTTAAGCTTGAAAAGTGAAAGACACCTTCGTCCAAGAGAAGTCAATTATTTTACTGATCCATTGCTCCAAACTCGCTCAATAAGCCAAAGTGCATCCACAAACCAACTCTAATTTCCATCAGCACAGAAAAATCCCCCTAAAACTGTATCGTTAAATAGAGAAGAAAAAAACAAAAAATTTCCAATTTTGTGAATATAATCTGTGGGTTGAATGGACATAGAGACTTAAGACAGATAAGATCAACAATGATTATAGCCCTGAGAAATGAAAGCAAAGAATATTTTTTTCGGTTCCCCTTTTCTTTCCTATTTCATTCAAACTATTGAATTTCTTTCCTTTTTTTCTCATAGTTCTCTATTTCAATGTTATTTACCCTCATATTATATTGCAAAATGCTTAAAGTAGACTAGAGTGACCATTATCCACTTGCAATCAGTTCATGAAAAAATAGCAAAATAAAGATAAATGGGGCAATGGCAAAGGGAGAACAACATGATGAAAAATCTCCATCAAGATAAGGGGCCGTTCACTTATGACGTCCAACATTTAGGAGGGGGGGTCTAGGATTTTGTGACAGCTCAAATAAAGGAATTTTTTTACAGAAATTTTGTGACAAAGGGGGAGATGGGGGTCTAAAAATCATTTTTTAATGGACGTCATAAGTGAACGGCCCATAAGAAATCGATTGAATTCCTATCAATACTTTTCTCATCATGTTGTTATCCCCTTGAAGAAAACCCAAAATGCAATTTTTATTTTTCAAGTGAAGCTCATCTCATTGAGCTGATGTGTTGTTTGTCTAATGGATGGTAATTTTCATGTAAGAAGTCTCTTCTGATTGTCAAAATACTTCCTGTGCATAGGTCAGTTGAGATTCTCACATGAGATTGACAAACTTATTGATTGTTGATATTATCGAGTAAATTAATTTTATGAAGAACATAAAGATTCATTTAATGATAAGAGCTGAATTGCGGAAATTTGTGGTTGTTGATTTTGTCTTTTGGGGAGTTGCTTAATTGTTTTGTGGGGATTGAATTGAACAATTGCTGTCTTAATTAGCAAAAATTTATTGATTTTTATTGAGATTAAAGAACTAATCATTAGCTTTTCTTATAGATTGAGTTGGAGATTAGTTGACACGAGCGTAGTTTATTTCCTCTCAAGCTTGGTGACTATATCTAAGGCTCTAGCCTAGATCAAGCTCAGATCTAACTTAATCTTAAGAATACTGTAGTCATAAGCGTACATTCAAGACTCTTTCAATTCATATTCGTTTGTCTACCTCAATTTCCCCTTATCTACAGTATATGCCTAGAAACCAACTCTGCTCACAGCCACAACCAAGAATACAAAAGAAATATTCAAGTGCAATATATCAGCTCCATTTATATTACATTTTCGACCCAATTTTGGTTACATTGTTAAGTTAAAAGAAGTGTATATCTTAAAGAATTGAACAAGTTTCCTCAATTTGTACTTTTATGACTCTACACTATGAGAATTTAAAAGAGTCTCATTGTTAAACACTCAAAGAAAATGCATCAATATAGTTTATAATAATAATAATTTATGCAGTACATTAAAGTGAGTAGTCAAGGGGTGGAGTTGCTAGAGAGATAGCTAGATGGAGTTACAATGATAATGAATCTATTTGCTATGATACACTTGAATTGTTGCTACACCAATAAGATCAGACTCAGATCTAGCACAAAACAGGATTAAGGTTCTAAGAATACCAAATCTATCAAGCACACAAACTTATAATCATTTCAATCTCTCCCAAAAATAAAATAAAAAAAATCCAACTCAAAATGAATAAAATTCTCACAATGTACATCAACCTTGCATTATAGAGTGCCATACTAGCTGAACATATTTCATTGCTATATATCATCATACAAATATTTAACCAACATTTAAAAAACTCAGCAATAGACGAACTTTTCATTCAACTCCGTTAAAATTCATTTTTCTTTCTACTCATTCATACATGGGTGTGAATGCAATGCAATAGTACAATAGCAATAACGAGTGTATTTCGTATGAAGCATTTAGTAATTCACATTATTATAACTTTTCTCATGCTGGTACGATAAATATACATTATTGTATTCTTCTTAACTCTCACATTGTGAAGTTGGGTTTCTGTTTTGAAGAAAGTGAATTATGACTGTGTGAATGAAACTCAGAACATTAAGAAGTAAGTAATTTTGTTTCCTTGTGAGCAGGAGTGGGTGGAATGGGATGAAGTTTTGGTTAAAATTTGGTTTTATAAAGCTTGTTTGGGGCTTGTTGGATCTACAACTTTCGGAAGAAGTCAATGATTTTTTTGGGGGTCGTTGACCTATTCCGGAGTATAATTCATACGCTGTAGGCTACAAGTCTTCATGTGACACTAGTTATAATTTTTTTATGTCTGACTTTGTACGCAGTGGGTCTAGAAATCAATTGTATCATTAGCATCATTTATGAACGACTTTTAGAGTCTGTTTGTCATCATTTCCTTATAATTCCTCCTTTTAAGCCACAACTTCCCAAACCACCACCACAACTCACTGTTTGAAATTACTTTCCCTTCAAAAGCAAGCACAGAACATTTATATGGATACTTTAATGATATCGTTTCAAATTGCTCATGCAATTGCTGAAGAAAATCTTTATTTAATACTGTTAAATGCACAAAAAGGTATAGAGTAGTCAGTAGATGTTTAAGGGTTTGAGTTGAAGCGTGGCCATGTTGAGACTTGGTTGAAAAGAGCATTACCAGGACAAGCAGTTGCGCTTTGACGATCATTTCTGTGTGTTGATACCCAATGTGTTGATGTAAGTTCACCACGTGCACGTGAGCAATCAATGAATGATTGTGTGTTACTTAATGCAGAAGCAGTTGGTAAGACTGATGTGTGTTCACCAAAGAAGCAATGACCTAAGGCACGAGCATTGAAACCTGGTGCGTGAGCTCCATGACGACCATATCCTCTTCCTTCATAAACTTGACCTGGATCACCAATACAGAAATTATATCCAATATCAGCCCAACCATTTGTATTGATGTGGAAGTTTTGAATATTTCTCATTTGTGTATCACATGCGGCTTGTGTTGTGCATCTTGCCCCAGCTGTGTGATGAACAGCAAACCCAGATGGTGGTCGAACTGCCATCCATGTTAAACTGGTTGTGCGTGAACCCCATTGAGCCCTTGTGCGAATATTGTCACATGGAGTTTGTGCGTACGCTGACGCGATTAATACAAGAATTAAAAACAACTTCATGGTTGCGGGTTACTTTAAGAAGTGAATATAATTATTTTGAAAGTTTTATTTTTATAGAGTTTGTCAAATCATTGGTACTGCTTGCAAAAATGATAAGATATAATATTTTTACTTTTAACCTTAAACTTAATTTGCTAAGGTAAAGGGTTGATTGCTTATGACGTTAATCGATAAATTGGGAATTTCCAAATCATTTATTAACGCTTGTCAAACGACTATCAGGAGTCATTCATTAGCAATGCCAGCTTAAAAATCATTTATACTTAAAACTACAACTAGAGTTGCAATCTTTTGTTCTGTTACTAATGCAAAGCTAACAGCATGCCAGAGGCTTTTTAAGATTGTCCTCAGAAAAGGAATTTTCTTGGACATGTGCTTGGCAAGAAACGATTTTAATGACAAAATACAATTTTCAGTAATATCATCAACTACGAATGAATCCATTTACCTTTCTAATCACAAAAATACTTGAAATAAATAACGATAAGGAATGTTTCAAAAACAGGTAAGAGGTTATATCCCCTATTAAGCACTCAAGTTAATTTGACCACATGCGTTGATGATAAGAACTCGTGTGAATGATAAGAAATTTATAAATTGTGGGAACTTTTTTAAAATAGAATTATAAGTTAAGATTAGATTGTGACCCCATAAGGTTGAAATTATTCACAATCAACTACTTTCCGGGCTACTCCAAGGATGTATAATGAAAAAAAAGCAGTCAGCAACGAAGTTTAAAGTTTAAAGAAAGTAATAAGCCATGGGAAAAATTTAATAAGTTTTTAATAACCACAAGCATGTATTTAACCTCATTTTACATCTTTTTATGGAAATTCTCTCAAGTTCTACCTATGACAACGAAGGTTATATCTAACAAACTAGGTTAATCACAAACTTGGTAAGCAGTATTACAAAATTTTATAGTTCAGAAATAAATCACTTTATCGTTAAATCTCCAACTTCATTTAACTCCACTTGCGTCTCTAACATTGTAAAATAACTAATTTTGATTTATTGCAAGATAATAACTTTATCTCCGTCCTTATGATTCATCCTGATACTCATTACATTAAAGTTGAATGCATGCTCATGAATCAGATTTTCATTAATTAATTCATGATGGAGTTTCGAATTACTTGTTCTACATATAATTAAATTAAATCAAATACATCGGGGGAAAAGTTTCGAATATGACATAAATGTTTAATGAGAACTAGGAAGTAATGTGGATGCAGTTTGTAAAATGAATCTTTTAAATTATTTTTATATAGAAAAAGTTTAATGCATGCAAAAAAAAATTTTGTAAAGGGAATCAATCTTGTTTCTCGAGTCAGGGTTGTTTAAACCGCGAAAATGTAGTAAATTGAGGTGGCTGTGATGTTACTCTGTTATGAATGACATATGACCGCCATTGCTCTAGCGTCATTCTATTTGAAGCCAGTGATTAAGTTGACGTTGATAGCTGTTATAAAAGAGTTATATGAATGAAGGAATTAGTGTCAATGCAACTATGTCGCTACCGCGTCAAACTGAACCTCAATTCTGCTCAGGCTTTATTGTGTCCTTATGGATCTTCTCAAAAGTCTCATCAAAATATTCTTCAAAGCTCTCTGTCCAAAAACCTTCAAAATCCTGCAAACTGAGAATAATCCAACAAACATATTAAAAGGTATCACAACTGCTCATATCTTAAATCCCAACCCATACAACATCCATGTCTAAAAATTCAATTAATCAAAACTTGGCAATTTGCTCAAGTAATTCTTCAGAAGTAATTTACTATGACGAAAAAAGAAAGAGAAAATTACTTTTCAGCACAAAAAAAAGCTTAAATCTCGTCCTGATGACAAAAACTAAAGCAAATTTCTATTTATCATGTCATCTCTATAAAATGTAATCCTCTCCGAGCATAAAAGATAAATCTAAGCATTTGCATAAATTAAGAGTTTGAAATTTCACAGTTTGAATGCGGGCAGGAAGTGATGACAGATAGACACTTCATAGAAACGTGTTAGAGCGTAAAAAAGTCTATTTTTTTTCATCTTCGTCCACAACAGAAAGTCATAATTTCCATTTTTATTCTCATTCAGCTAACAACAAATGAGAATTGCGTGACAAAAGTAATCCAATAATCTTCACGACATCATAAAGTGATGATAAACTCAATTAAACTTCATGTTTTATATTGACGACGCCGGTTACTTCTTGAGTCGAAGACACGACAGAAAGTCATGCAGAAAATGTCATAAAAACGAGAGATGAAAACTTAATGCTGTTCCTGTACTCTCAACTAAAGTGGTCGTAACTTTTCAATTAAATCTTGTTGATATTTTTAAGGATTTTATTTTTCATCCTTCATCCAAGGCTGTACTCAACATTGGACCTTTAAAAATATTTTTACGTCCATTAAATTCCTTTTTTTTCATTCCTTTTTTTATGCCGTTGCAAGATGTAATAAAAATTTTTCATCGTTTCCTCTTCTTCTTGCTTGTAATCTTCTACTTAAAAATTCTTAATGATTATTATAGGAATTCTTTTTAGGGAGAACAAGTTGGAAGTGCATTAAAATCCGCTTTTAAATAAGCTTTTCAAATTTATGAGCTTTTGATGATGCCGCGATCTTTTAATTCTAATGTTGAAAATTATTTCGGTTTAAGCGTTCACTTATGACGTCCGACATTTTTTTTGGGGGGGGGGGGGTCTAGGATTTTGTAACAGTTCAAACAATGGAAATTTTTTGCTAAAGAATTTTTGTGACAGAGGGGGGGAGGGGGTCAAAAAATTAGGTTTTTTGATCGACGTCATAAGTTAACGACCTCTTAGGGGAATTGAAGTTGTGAATTTTGGGAAGAATTGGCATCTCTTACATCCAGAAGCTCTTGATAATTAAAAATACAAAAGACAATATGGAAGAATTTTTTTACGATGCTAGGCCAAATTAATGTAATACCTTAGGAGCTCAAAAGAAAATTAAATTTTCTGGTTAAGCTGGAAAATTAGAAAATCTTCACAAAATCAGCATGGGATTTTATAAAACGTATGATGCCATGTGACAGATCCTACACATTTGAAGGGATTTAATTTTACGATTTTTTTAAAAAAATGTAGGATTTGAACATGTTTTCTATCTTGATGACATTTGCGAATATGGTTAATGGAGTTGGTTTGAAGGTTATAGATGTGAACTTTGAGTAAACTTAAATGTTTCTAAAATATATAAACGCACTTTTAGGAAAGGTTACAAGTGATTCAATTCTATAAAGCTTTTTCTCGAGAAATTGTCTTCCATGCTTTGCTGCTTTTAGGTTTTAAGTTATCAATAAATGTATAAAATGCGTTAAATTTCATAATCTTTGTTCAAAACTTTAAGGAAGTTCAAACTTATCATTGCAAGCTGGCAGAATTATTTTATTAACCCGACAAAACATCCAAAATCAGCTTTCATCATCAAAAGCAATTTGCAGTCTTAAAAATCCATAAATTCTTTCATAGATCTTTTTAGACTCGTAGAACTTCAATTGAATAAAAGTTGGCAAAACAAGCCACGATCCTCATTCTTAGAAGAAAGTAAATAAATTATTTGTAGAATACATAAAAATGAAAACTTTTTATTACAGCTTAACATTGTAAGCTTCATTCATTGCTATAAGCATTCAAACATTCCGTCATATTCCATAGAAAATATAAATCAAAAATTGAGCGTCGTCAGCAACACAAGAATTGCCAAATGCGATAAAAATCTTTAACAAATTGAATTGAGAGTCTTTTTGCTGCTGGCTAAAATTTGTTTTCATTTTTGATGTAGTCAGTGAAATAAGCTTGCAGCCTTGAATGTCAATATGACCATGATAATGAAACAAGTGCAAAACATTGAAAAGTAATAAGCTTCAAGAACATGAAAAACTTTAAAATTCAGTGATTTGATGCCAAATTGGATAACAAGACAATTCATGAAAATGAGGAAGGAGAAACTCAAATGATGTCACAAGAATAAACAACTGGGAATAAGAGAAATATGGAATTAAGGAAAGTTAAGTAAGGACTTTAGGATG
The DNA here is from genome assembly GCA_917627325.4 of Chironomus riparius. Classification (NCBI taxonomy): domain Eukaryota; kingdom Metazoa; phylum Arthropoda; class Insecta; order Diptera; family Chironomidae; genus Chironomus; species Chironomus riparius. The sequence continues at coordinate 51,754,062 of OU895878.1, forward strand.
CGCAACTGATTAAAATGATCAAAAATGACGAAAATCTTAATTGATGGTTCCAAAACCTTACCAAGGTCTAAATTGATATCAATTTCGAAGTGAACTTTTAAGAATTCATGTCTATGCAACCATTTCATGCAAAATCACACTAAATTCGAGCCAACTTTAAGTAGTGAGTTCAAAGATAACAAGTCGGGTGTGTTGCATAGGCCGGGCCGAATAATTCTCCAGAATTATTCTGCAGAATAATTTATTGCATTCTGCAGAATTATTCTGGAGAATTATTTAAAATTCTGCAGAATTAATTCTGCTTAAGAAACATGCGAATCGCAAAAAAAAATCTGGAGAATTCTGTAACACAATTTTGCAGAATTATTCTCCAGAATTCTCCAGAATTTATTTCAAGCAATGTCACGCAACATATATGCAACATTTTTTTCAAACAGAATAATTCTCCAGATTTTTCAAAAATTCTGCTGCAACAAAAACGTCATTAGAATTAAAAAACATATTTCTGCGAAAATATATGAAATATTACTTATTTATTCTCAGTATTAATACTAAACATTTCAGAGTGATATTCTTTTACTTTATTGTTTGATAAAATGTATGTGTATTATTTCACTGTTCATTAATATTCCTCGGGTCTTCTTTACTATGTTGGCTTCTTGTTGTTGTTGTGCGAATATAGCTCTAGATGTTCTCTTTCTAGTAAGATGTGGAGTTTCAGACTGTTGAGCAGCCTTAATTGCAGCTTTTTCAGCTCTTTTTAATTTTTGATTAGAGGTAGAATCACTAGGTGTAATTGCTGAGCCACTTGAAGAATAATTGTCACTTAATAATGATAAATTCATCCTTCCTGAAGACAATTCAGGTGTTCGACTAGTTAATGACTGATCAGCAATGACGGTTGATGCGTTAAGTGATGTTCCTGCAGGTAGCTCTGTTAGAGTTTCACCAATTATTTGCTGATCAGCAATGACTGTTGATGCGTTAAGTGGATGTGATGTTCCTGCAGGATCCTCATATGTGTCTCACACGTCGAAGGTCATAATAATTTCATTAAATTAACAATGCGTCGAAATCCTTCTCCGTGGACCTTCATAGATAGTTTGATCGACTTAGTTTATGATTCTTTGGCAACAGTTGCAGCTAATAAGCGAAGCAGCTCTCAAAATGACAGAAGTAAAAGTTCACGGGTTTTACCAAAATATTTAAAAATGATCGAAGAAAATCGATTGACTGAGCTTGAGTTTTTAGAAAAATTAATTGAAATATATTGATCATAAGTAAAACTTTATAAATAATGGAATTTTTGTTGGTTTTGGTTTTTTTTTCTTTAATAAATAATTTCATATATTTTCGCAGAAATATGTTTTTTAATTCTAATGACGTTTTTGTTGCAGCAGAATTTTTGAAAAATCTGGAGAATTATTCTGTTTGAAAAAAATGTTGCATATATGTTGCGTGACATTGCTTGAAATAAATTCTGGAGAATTCTGGAGAATAATTCTGCAAAATTGTGTTACAGAATTCTCCAGATTTTTTTTTTGCGATTCGCATGTTTCTTAAGCAGAATTAATTCTGCAGAATTTTAAATAATTCTCCAGAATAATTCTGCAGAATGCAATAAATTATTCTGCAGAATAATTCTGGAGAATTATTCGGCCCGGCCTATGCAACAGATTCGTGCTTTTCCGGAATTTCATTCTCATACCCTTATCTGATTCAAATAAAACCTTAAACTTAGACAGAACACCGAATAAAATCACTTTTACCAACCTAATGCCAAAAGTTTAAGAAAATTCATCACCAAGATATTGTTGTCTGAAGATAAAATGCATAAAGTTGAACAGTACAGAAATTTATGCAAATCACAAAACATATATAATGAAAAGATACACAATAAACTTTATGACTTATAGGAGTTCACACAGCAACTTAACATACTTATTTTTTTTAGTTGTTGTTAAATAAATAAAATTTATTTGATGTCGTCTGCTTACGTTGAATGATGAAAATGAAGGGAAGGATTTTAAGATAATTTAATTTCCATGCTGAACTTTTACACGAGTAAATTTAATGAATTTTAAGTTTTTGTTTATTTTTGTAGTAATTTAAATTGCAGTTGTATTACAAAGTCTTGTGCTCCTTCTTGTGCTTGTTAATGCGAGGGTTGTAAAACCAAAGTCTCAAGAGTTCTGTTTATATTACAGAATCTGAATAAATTCTAAAGAAATTTTCAAGATTTTATTCATAAGAGGATCAAAACTCATTATAGGTTCTGCTACCTTGACCAAAGATCTTTCAGTCTGAAACCTTATTAAAGACTTTTGAAGATTTTGAAACTTCTTATCTTTGTCTGTCGTTTTTCTATTGAAGAAAGAAAGTCATTGATGACCAACACTTAAAAAGCAGATTTTTGCTTTGCTTTTGAACTAATAAAAGGCCATTCACTTATTACGTAACGCTTTTAGGGGGAGGGGAGGTCTAAGATTTTGTTACGATTCAAACAAGGAAATTTTTTTTTCATACAAATTTTGTTACGAGGGGGGGGGGGGGGGTCTAAGAAGTCATTTTTTCACGTTACGTAATAAGTGAACAGCCCCTAAGCTTCTGAGCTTATTGCACCGATCCGTCTGTTTACACTGACCTAGGGTTTTTAAAGGTTTGTGACAATTTAAATCTTATTAGGTCCGAATATCAAATTTCTTGAGAGACGCATAAGGGGCCGTTCACTTATGACGTCCAAGTTGAGGACAGAGGGTCAGCAAGAAAAGAACAATAGAAATTCCTGGAAATCCATTGTTCTTTTTTAAAACATGACCGTTAATTTCGTACGTTATAAGTGAACAACCCCTAAGGACTTTACGGAACTTCTGAAAATATTCCATCTTAATAAGTCCAATAATAAAAATTGCACAAAGAAATGAATTTTATGAAATTTTCCAGTTCAAAAACATGATGACTTAAAATTCATGCACTCACAGCATGCATAAATGTATGAATTTTATACGAGAAATTTTTATTTCCCAATTCCTATTTTCAAACCAAACCAAGTTGATGCTGAAATGTTATTTTACATAGTCCAGAACTCCTACGACTTGTTGAAATTTTCGAGTAGGAATGTAGAAGGGTTTCATACATGCATTTATGATGAAAATAATTTTTTTGTTGATTTTTCCGAAAAAAGAAAATTCACATTGAAATGGTTGGTAGGCATCTCATAAATGTATGATGATCATGAAGGATACGACTAGAAGTGCCATATCATTAAGCTTATATGAGCTCACATAAATGTATGACATTAAAGGAGTTAGTATAGTTAAAAGTACTACATAGATAGTTCTAGTTTCAAATTTACACATTTTTTACGTCCAACATACGGTGCAGAGGAAGAGAATAGAGTTTTGACTTGTGTGAAGTTAGCTCTACAATTGAGAAATTTAAATACTTCAGAGCTTCTGTGGCTTCTTCGAAAAAATTGATTAATTTGGAAAATTGGAAGTAGCTTTGTAAATTAGTTTAAAAATTTAAGTGCCAACTTCACACAAGTAGCTCCAAAATGAAGAAAAAAATACTTACGGAAGCACAAAAAATTTCAATTTATGCAGAAAAGGAGAAACTTATATCTGCATGTAAAATGAAAGCTATGCCGTAAGTTTAGTAGATATGTTTTTGCAGGGGTGTGTCAAGGATGAGGGTTTAAGAGCCAATTCTAATTACTTTTCAAGGATCATAGCCAGTGCTTGAATCAACTCTATTTGTTTATGGCAAGGAAGAAGGTGGAAGGTGCTATATAGGACTAGAACAAGCCTAGAACAGGATTAAAACAAGACTTAATCAGGACCAGCAAAGAATAAGACAGGACAAGGACGCAAGAATAAGAAAGCGATCATCAGCACAATTAAGACAAAAGAATCGAGTGCGTATTGCTGAGAAAATTCCAAAATCCACTCCTGTGTCTTTACACATTCTACTCTACAAACATAGCACTGCTCCTAGTAAAAAAAATTATGCAAGCACAACCCACCAATTTTGTGACACAGTAAGGGTAAATTTTCATGATAATTGTAAGCAGAAATGCGTTATGAAATATGAGAAGTATGCATGATCAAACTCACATGGTTCCTATATGTGTCGATTTGCGTACAAACTTCTCATTCCATTCAATAAGAGAGAAAGCAAAGCAAAAAAATTCTGGCGCTGCTAGAATGAATTCAGAATCAATAATAAAATGTGCCAGCAGATGCATAAAATTTGTTTCAGCATGTACGAGGATTTGCTGTTGAGTAAGATTTCGTCTATGGAAATTTTTAGCTGAATAGAAACAGCACAATAAAGAAAAGTTCCTTTTACTTACCAAACATACTTTCATATTCATTGTGCACTATGTCAGATATATCATTGCGTTTATCGTGAGAAAGTCAGACATACAAGCCAAGATCCTCGTGCTATTTCTTCTTTAACTATCTATTCTCATATAAATTTGATACTTCACGTCGCCGACTTTTTTTTTGCGCTTATGAAAATTGAAATGGAATTTGTATGAAAGATATTGAAAAGAAGGTAGTAAGGATAATGGAACTATCTACTTGAAGGATTTAAATGAACTGAAAGGAATTTCTTTAAAGATGTTGTTAACTCAGGCTGCTGTAGCTATTGTGTCTAAGTGATTTTGCTGTATAAACAACTAATGGTTCTTCGTATTTATAAGTTCTGCGAATCTTACTATTAGACAGGATCATTAGGATGTTCATAATCACTTTCCATTGTTTATTAGTGTCTAGTGCCATCAAATATCTCATTAAGTCGTTATCAGCAGCCCTGTCGCTAGCCTAATATTGAATGCTTACATGTGTCATCTACCTCAATGTTAATGGATTCATCACCATAACCATAATCATTAACGATGGACAGAAAATCATTTGAAATGTCCCATCATCCTAATGGTTTCTAATGAAGCCGGTTCGAGGTTACAACAATAAAACTTGTAGATGGTCACACTTTGCTTGTGTGACTAAAATAATGTTAATTTTGTAGATGACGTGATTTTTTACACATGTTGCTTTAAATCAGGGGCGTATATTCAGAGAACTGCAAACAAAAATATGACAATTTAAACGGAATTGTTTACGTTTTAGGTTAAAAGGATATATTTTTGATCGAAAAACACAAAGAATTAACCGTGGACACTTCAAAGAATTGATTTCTTATTTTTCGAGCATACTCTAACTGAATGACTAGGGTTTTTTCTAAGAAAAATGGTAGAGAAGCTATCTCTTGCTAAATTAAAAGGTCATGTGTGGGTTGCTTACTTTTGATTAGAAATAGAAACTTCATAAATACGATTTTGAAGGCAATTACATCAGCATCAATTGTTATTATAGCAAATGATTGATAAAAAGCAAAAATATTTCTGTTGTTCATGAGTTTGAATGTTAGCAAGGCTGGATATGATGTTTGAATTCTTCTTTTGGATCCTCAAAGTTTAAATTTGGTGAAAACTTGGAAAAATAAAGCAAATTATAGGTTATAAACTTATTCTTATTACAAAGAGTCGCAAGTCTAGGAGATCCCCTGGGAAATCCACAGAATATTATGTAAAACCCAGTTGAAAACGTTTAAGGGGTGGGGGGGGGGGGGGGGGGGCAAGACCCTTCTGGCTACGCGCCTGGTAAGAGTGGCAGGTACCAAAACCCCACGACTCACTTCTACACACCTCTTTTAAAATGTTTAAAAACTCAGTTGAGAATCTCGGAGATCTGCAATGCTTTCTCTAACGCCAAATCTCAAAATCGTCCCATCAGTTCCTTGTATATTGCATTGATTTTTATGGATAATAAGCAAAATTACTACAATAAAAGAATTTCATGCACTTTGCATATTGTCATGAATTTTTTATCATCCTCAACACATGTTGACATATTTCCTTCTTTTTTTTTGTGAGTATCTGTATCTATTTGCTCACACTATAGATGTAAGAAGATATTGAATAGATGAGATATTTCATGTTACATTGCGTTCTGTATTGTATGGAATTTGGTTTTATGTATTGTGTTGTGGATGCACTTCAATGGAATTTTATTTCCTTTCTATTTCAATATACTTACCTGACTTCTTGTTCCTTATTATGATGGAAATATCTTGAATTTTGCAATCATTTTTACAATTGAATCTTCTTCTGCTTTAAGCAAGGAACTCAAGGTATTTTTTAAGTAGTCATGAGTAAATAAAGGAAGTTAAATTTGATGCTACTCAAAGTGTCTAAGCTTTATTTATCCAAAAAGGATATAAAAGTATTTAGAGCATAACGCATTTGGAAAAGATAAAAAAATTCCGAAAAAGGCACTTCCATCTTCTTAGAAGGCTGAATCAATGCTTTGATGAATAAAGCAACAGCATCACAATTTGAAAGCATTATAATTGGAAGGTCATAACTGGACATTTTAGTGCAATTACATCCAAAAGATCCAGTAACTGTGCGTATTATGTTGACATAGCAATTTGCAAAGTAAGCCAGGTGATACTTGATTCTGATACGTAACAAATGACTCCTTAAGTACCAATAAAATGAATAGAATTAATGAACATTTGTGACATTCTCAGTTGGTCGTATTACCCTTTATTGTTTATTTATTTCGGGGGCAATTTTCAGATAATACGAGATAATGTGAACTGATACTGGTGAATAGGAAGCATGTAAAAGTGTTTGAATTTATATATCCAATTATTCTCATCCCCAACTTTGTGTTTCTTGATGCTGAGGGGGTAACAATATGATGAGGAAATAACACGAAGGCAAGAAAACTTGAAAGGGATAGCAACGTGAAGGGATAATTTTTTTTTGAAAATCGATTTGAATAACTTTTTACCATCAACCTGTTATCCCCTTGGGAGCTCTTATTATCTCCAACTCGTTTTGCTTGGGTTCTATTGTTAATTGGAATAACTTGCAGGTAAGATAAAAGGAAAAATAAGTAGACAATAAGAAAGTCAATAAAAAACAGGTGTTTTCTCACTTCCGTCTACGTTCGCTTCACAATCTTACCTTATTTTAAATGCATGAATATGCTGTATCATTGTTTACGATTATTATAAAAGTGGGGTGTTTGACTTCCTGGCTGGCAAGCTTTATTCAAGGGATTGCAGACTTTAAGAGCTTTTTTATTGGATCTTCCGTAAAATTTAAAGATATTTTAAAGCCATGCACGAAAGTAATACTGGCGAACGTCCACAGCCATAAGATCCTTCATAATTTCTCAGTAATAGGCACGAATTAATGTCATGATGAATGTCAAGACCAAAAATCGCTCGTTATAAAGCTGTTGTCAAGGACAGTCACAATAAAATTTTTTTGTCCTTGGCAATAAATGACCATGGCGATAACCTTGAATGAAATGAGATATTACAGCTTACAATGTTGAGGCGTTTTCCAATTGTATGAAATTTCGAGTCATCAAAAAAATACTCGGTGTTCTGCTTTCTTCGTCTTAGATATTTATTAAAGCAATCAGGAAGTAATGACGGCAAATGGATGTATTATGACTGAAGAACTGAAATTTGTTTGAGTTGGCATTTTAGTGGATTTAAGAGGCAAGGTCTTAAAAGTTATAATGTCTTGCGTATGTTCGCATTCGCATGCAGGACTATGGTGCAAACAAATATTAGATCCGAAACAGAAATAACCACTTCTGGAAGGATTCGAACCCTCGTTCTTATAATGAGAATTTCAAGTCTATTGCCTAATCACTTAACCACAGTGGCTTTACTATGACATAGGCATTTTCTTATACATAATTATAGCTCCAGCCTCCTACACTTCTCCTGTTACAGTTACAGTCATTCACACTATTAACTATCACCATCAAATGCTTCCTTAATATCAATATTCCATATCCATATCCAAAAATCTCAAAACATATTCAACAGCAACCCTAAAGAACCCAAAAGAGCAAGAATTAAAGTAAACAGTTAAAGCTTGAATAACTGTAAAAGTTTCAATGAAGAAACTAATTTTAGTGTTCTGCTTTATTTTAACTTCCTTATTTCATAATACCGAGAAATAATTTAGTGGCATAGAACAAAAGGCAGAGAATAAGTGAAGCATTTAATTTATTAGGCCAAACAATTATTACTGAAAAGTTTCGCTTTGTGAAACTTATAAAATAATCGAAAATAACAGCAAGTAGTTAAGGCAATAATAATAACACCATATTACTGTCATGAAAAGAAATTGTGAAGATGGAGCGGCTATAGATCTAAGAGAAAGAAGAAGAAGCAGCAGTAAAAGGGGCACAAAAAGCAATAAATCTCATTCTGTGTGTGCCTTTACATTCTATTTAAACATTTGCCATTTCCATTGAGCGGTTAAGTAGGGAAAAGACGGGAAGGGCGACAATAGAAATTGCCAACGACAGCGTAAGAAATTATAATATTGAGAGCCAGAAACTTTCCTCTCAGGCATGAGAATCGTTACGCAATCATGAAGATCTGATGGAAATATTAATCAGGCCACGCAAATAAATCTTGTATGCACAACATAAAGCATAGACAGAGAGAAGAGAAATTATGTGTTCCAAGAAGGAGGATATTGATAAATTTATTAATTGCTTTCTGCAATTTTTCTCATCCATACATTATAAGGCTTTATGCTTAGTAGATTGATAACTGGAAACATTCGGTTTGCTGGCATCAGCAATGAAATAGATAATTCATTTAATCGAATTATGCAGATAATGTGGAGGCTGCAGGAAAATTAGTGAATTTATTTTAATCAGTCACTCAGGATGTTCTTTGGACTTTCTTGGAAGGATGCAAATCATTGAATTAATAATCCATAATTAAAGGGACTGTTTTCTTTAGGAAATTGGATGATGAGCAGTAGGAGGCAGCTATTAATTAATGTCGAATGATGACTTCCTACAGATCTATTATCAAGTGTGGGATGATGTTAATGCTGCTTGTGTTAACTCGTGTTTTGAGGTGTCAAATCCAAAGAAACTTTTTGTTGAGGAATCAAATTTTTTCGATACAGTCTCGAGTTTGAAGAAGATTATAGACTCAATCAAAGCCTTCTAGTTATAAGTTGAAGATCTCACGCAATCGCATGCCCTAGATATGAATTAATGATATTGACAACTTTAAATCAATTGCTTCTTAACCTATGATCTATGAATCAGTTAAGTGCCTTGCTGGTCGAATAGGTAAGGCTCAAATTTGAGATGGTAACGACCTTCGAGGTCGTCGGTTCGAATCCAGCCATTTTCAAATTTGTTCTTTTTCGGAAGTTTTGATACTTCGACTGCTTAACCCGAACATACAAAGAGCATGCTCAGAAAAGTGAGCATATAAGTGAGTCTACTCAAAAAATGTACTCATGCAAGCTCATTCAACTGAGCATGCTCATGAGAATATTATGAATGTGCTCACTTAAATTTTTTACAACAACTTTATAAGCTCACGTGAGTGCATTCAATAAGTATACTCTTGAGAATATTAAGAACATACTCATGTGAATTCACTCATATGAGTGCACTTACTGAATGTACTCATGAGCATATAATGAGCAAGCTCACTGCTGTGTCACACAATTTTTTTTATATTCTCATATGAGTGCACTTACTGAATGTACTCATGAGTATATAATGAGCAAGCTCACTGCTGTGTCACACAATTTTTTTTATATTCTCATATGAGTGCACTTACTGAATGTACTCATGAGCATATAATGAGCAAGCTCACTGCTGTGTCACACAATTTTTTTTTTTTTTTTAATTATATTCTCATATGAGTGCACTTACTGAATGTACTCATGAGCATAAAATGAGCAAGCTCACTTCTGTGTCACACAATTTTTTTTTTTTAATTATATTCTCATATGAGTGCACTTACTGAATGTACTCATGAGCATAAAATGAGCAAGCTCACTTCTGTGTCACACAATTTTTTATATATTCTCATATGAGCGCACTTACTGAATGTACTCATGAGCATATAATGAGCAAGCTCACTTCTGTGTCACACAATTTTTTTTATATTCTCATATGAGTGCACTTACTGAGTTTATTCAAGAGCAAATTGTGTACGTTTTCGATTTAGCTGACATTTTTTAAAAAAACGTCAGCTACCTTAAAAAATCATTATTTGAGATTTTTTAAAAAAATATCAGCTAAATCGAAAACGTTAAAAAAATAATTTTTTAAGGAAGCTGACGTTTTTTAAAAATGTCAGCTAAATCGAAAACGTTAAAAAAATGATTTTTTAAGGAAGCTGACGTTTTTTAAAAATGTCAGCTAAATCGAAAACGTTAAAAAAATGATTTTTTAAGGAAGCTGACGTTTTTTAAAAATGTCAGCTAAATCGAAAACGTTAAAAAAATGATTTTTAAGGAAGCTGACGTTTTTTAAAAATGTCAGCTAAATCGAAAACGCTAAAAAAATGATTTTTTAAGGAAGCTTACGTTTTTTAAAAATGTCAGCTAAATCGAAAACGTTAAAAAAATGATTTTTTAAGGAAGCTGACGTTTTTTAAAAATGTCAGCTAAATCGAAAACGTTAAAAAAATGATTTTTTAAGGAAGCTGACGTTTTTTAAAAATGTCAGCTAAATCGAAAACGTTAAAATTGGTGCTCAATAAGATTCAAGCTTCAAAGAACTTAGTTCGCCTGTAAAAATATAATAATTTAAGTATGTGTTATGCCATATATAAATTATTATATATTTACAGACAATAGCTCCAAGGAAAAGTGTGAGATGTCAGAAGTTAAGCAACGCAGAAGATATTTCAACAAAGATGGGTGACCAGATTTATATGTTTCCGTCTAAGTATTTGAGATAAAATATTAATAATAATTTCTAACTCTTTCAAAATTATTCACAGAAATTCAAAGAAATAAACGGAACAGTACTTGATTTCAGCTAACCTATAATATTCAAATTTAGCTTAATTAATTTTTTGAATTTTGCAACTTCACTTGAGTGCACTCATGAGTGTGCTCAGATGAGCATATACTCATAAATATACTCACTGAGCATATATCTTTTGAGTATCTTCATGAGTATAAGCTCTTTGAGAATATTTATGAGTATATGCTCTCTGAGAATGTAAATGAGTATATTCAATGAAAATGTTACATGAGAAAAATGTTGCATGTGACATGTTACCTTCTCATTTGAGTATGCTCATGAGTTTACTCAATGATCTTATTACATGTCACATAGGAATGTGCTCACTGAGCATGCTCAAGAAGGTACCGTAAGCGCATCACTGAAATGTATGAAAATGAGCACATTCTCACAAAGGCTAATAGGCTCACAAATAATGTGCTCTGAGCATGCTCATTGTATGTTCGGGTAATGTACGAGATCAAGCCATAATTAGGCATTTAGGCAACATTGGATTAAGAAACGGGTCAGGAACTTGAAGTGTAGCGGGAAAAATAGGAACAAAAGCTACAAGATTACCACCTACAGTCACGCCTACAGAAGATCGAAACGAGAGCCTTAGTTTATTTGAAACCTAGATATGAAGATTAGAATTTTGATCCTACATAATATTAATTCATATGTATACAAAATACAAAAGTGTAAAATGTGAATTATTACCGGACAGTATGTCGTCAATAAATGCAATAAAGTGATATTAAAATGAAAAATCTAGGTGTTTACCAAAATGCATAGCGACACAGCATATAGACTTTGGTTTGCTGTGTCAAAGTCCCTGAAGTTTGAGAATCACTGCTTTAAGAAGTAGAAATCCAACAATAATCATTCAGACGGAAGAATAAAATTACATTGAAATTCTATTAAAATCGGCACTAAAATATTCTTTAAAAGCATGAAAAATCCATTAAAGGAATGAGTCATAAAAATTCATTTAAAGATTTACAGAAAGCAATTCATTGATACAAAAAAAATGAAGGAAGTTTAAGGAATAATAAAATGAATATTGCTTATGATGTAATTTCATCATCGAACATAAAACTTTCCCTTTTATATCCTGTATACATATAGAATTGAGCTCATCATATTTCCGAATTTATACATATACGAAGACTCTTTAATCTGATATCACAAGCAGTTATCGGAATTTAGAATTGAAATGAAATTTTGTGCTCGCATTTGAAGTAACATCCAATCTTATTTCATTTCCTACACGCGCATATTTACCGACAAAAAGAAGCAATATTTATAATTCTTATGGATTGTGGAATGAGTGAGAAAATCAAAACATTTTCAAAGTCTCATTTAGTACCACTGACAATACAGCACACACAAAAAAAAGTGAAATGAATTGAAATCGAAGTGCGAGAGAGGAAAGCAAGCAGACAAAAAATTGATTTTCATTGAATTTTCTTTAGCGTTATGAGCCTTTTTGAAGTAGTTTTGGGAAATTGGGAATTTAATTGCAATGCATATTGTCTGATGATGATGAATCAACTTTGAAGTTGAGATTGAGTTTTTTATGAATTTTTTAAAGTTTGAGGAATATTTGGATTAATATTAAGCTTCAATTGGGCTTTGAAATTAAATCAAGAGTCTGTTGATATTTATATAACTGCTGTATTACATGAACTAATGTAAATTAAGTAAGGTTTGATAGAACTCAATGATAAGTTCTCAAAAGAGATGATTTCTGACTCTGTCATTCAACCAGAGCCAACCAGACCTAGATTCACCATAAGACTAAGTTAAGGTGCAACTGAAGGTCTTATCCAGTGTCTTGCAAACTATGTTTACGACAAATTTATAGAAAAACACAAAATCAGTGAAGTGGTAAGCTGTGACACGGTCCAAAAAGTTTAAAAACCACTGGTCAAACCAAGCAAATTCAACCAATCGAAATTTCAAAATTCAATTACTTTCTTCTTATCAACAACTGTAATGAATGCGCCCTAATCATCCAAAGATAAGAAAAATTTTCATTTAATATTCTTTTTCTTTTCAAAAAATCCACAAAAAATCAGAAAATGAAATGGAAGAAGTCGATATCGATTATGAAATCTATGAAGAAAAGCGTAGACGAAAATTGACATTCAATGTGGGTGAGTGAGAGAAATAATAATTCTACTTCAACGATATTAATCCAAATGACAATGGCAAGATGATTTCGACTTTTTTTTTTGCTAGCTTTTCAAAACGGAAATGACGCAGAATGAAGAAGAATAAGAAAAGAAATGAGAAAAAAGCAACACGAAAATGAATCCCAATGGGAGTCATCATAACATCAGCTTTTTTTCGTCATCTACAAGTAGATCATGATGATAGAGATGAAATTTTATATAATGTTGGGGAGATGAAGAGATTGATTTTCCATTAATGTGACATTTTTGCTTTGTTAAATATTTATATTTATGGCATACGCTTACATGGGTGTTGCTATGTTGAGATTCTCATATTTGAGGTAAACATTCTTTGTGGTTTGGGAATCTTTTCTTTGGAAGTAATTTTGTTCACTGCGAGTTTAAAATCCTTCAAGCGGCTTCAAGCTATACTCCTTACATAAGGCAATCAACAAAATCTCACTTTAAGCGTTCCGTTCGCTGATAACTTGTGCTATTCTAGATATTTTAAGTAGCATAGCGCGAGAAAGGTATCATTGGCCTAAATCACGTCTTCAAAGTATGCTTTCTCGCTATCGGGATCGGGATCGGGATTTCCCGGGATTTACCGATCCCGATCAATCCCGGGATCCCGAAATTTATCGGGATCGGGATTGAAAATCCCGATTTTTTAGTTTAGGAAATTATTGATGTTTTAGAACCTGCTAAATACGCGACAGAAGAATTATTGCGTAAATCAAACGATTTATTAATTGCTGAAGGAACAATTAACTTTTTGCTAGACGAATTGTTGCTACAAGGAACATTATTGTCTCAAAAGGTTTACGATATGAATTGCGCTCGCATAGGTGCACGAAGAAATGGAACATTAATTGACTTAATACTTTACCTGAATAATCCTCAATATATTTCTTTAGACAAGCATTTTAAATCGTCAACTTGACTTATTGAAGAAGTATTTTGTCAAAAACTCTACAAATGGAGCTATGGAAGCTTCAACATCCAGTGCAAATCAAATCCAACCGTCAAACATTTCTATTCGAGATAGACTGAAACTAAGCATATCTGAATATACATCATTAACAACAGATGCAGCAGCAACAGAACCAAATAACTTGAAAAGAGAGTTTAATTGGTATGACAAAAATAAGAAGAGAACCGTTTTATTATTTCAACTTTACGATGCATTGATAACAATGCAGCCGACCTCAACTCAAAGCGAACGAAATTTCTCTATTAGTAACAACATTCTTACAAAACAAAGAAAACGTTTACTTGACAAGATGCTATCTTAATTACTTTTTTATTTATTTATATATAATTTTTTGGTTTTTTTTAAATACTTTTTCAACCATAACTTTATTTCTTAACATACTAATTAGCTCATGTTGTAATCCAAAAAAAATTTCTACTTGCATTTGATTTAAAACCGAATAGGTTAATATCAAACAATTTTCAATTTGTTCCGCCATGATCACACTAAATTTAATAAAAGGATTACATTATTATTGACAAGAATCTAAATGCAATTGCATTTGTTAAAAGTTTTTTCATTAATGCTTAATTTTTATTATTATATTCACACCGTTTTCTATAACCTTTTAACTTACATCTTTAGCAACATTTATTTTCTATTTTTGTTTATGTTCACATTTTTCAAAGGAAACATGGATTAAAACATCTACCTTGTAACATATAAAGTATAACTAATTAATTAAGGAATAAATGACCGTATAAGTAGCAAAAAAATATATAATTTTTTTTGGGAAAAAAAGCAGAAAAATGCTGTTTTTTAAATTTTTTTACATATTCGGGATTCCCGGGATTTCCCGGGAAATCCCGAAAAATTTCAATCCCGATCCCGATCCCGAAAATTTGTCGGGACCGGGATTTCGAGAAAGCATACTTCAAAGAGCTTCAAAATGTTTTACAAACCACAAAATTCACAATTTAACCTCTTAGGGATAATTAATGAATGATGTCTATCAAAAATGGGATTTTGTCAGTGGGGACCTTCCCATCAGTAAGACATAACTCATTTACAACTTCTTATTGGTTCCATTTCATTAAATTCTTAAGCATATTCAATTTAATTTTCGCTCAAATAACTGAATCTTCTCATTAAAGTTTTCCAAGAACATCCATGATCCTCCCATCTCAATTAAACCACCAGATTCTCAAAAGAAAATCAGATATTCCCTTTGTACAAAACTTACAATATTGTCTGTAATTAATTAAAATTAATTTCTTTGGTCAAGACCAAAAATCCACCACACATCTTGCAATAACGTGACACAATTTTCTTCTTAATTAAAGTACATCTATTCTATGCCATTAAACTTAAATAACACTAATTTTTTGTTAGACCATAAAGGAGAATCCCTTTTGGACATTAAAAATGAATTAATTTTCTGTGTTAACAAGCTGATGGAATTAAGCTGATAGCTTATAAAAACATTTTGAGAATAAATTGAATGAGCTAAATGTCTATTTTAAACAGCTACGGCTGCTGTTTGATATACCTTGCGGGAGCTCAAAAAACGATTCATTCATTTGAAGCTATTCATGAGGAAAAGGGACATAGATCATTAGTCTGAAGAAGCAGAATTCTAATTTCTTTTATGAGAAAATTATGATCGATTCATTGATTGGTGAATTTTGGAGATGTAGGCAATAAAATTGATTTTTTGTTGTGGAGATTTTGAGAATTTTTTAAGCTTTTGGGGTCAGTACATTAAGTTTGTGGAAACGACAAGGTTCAAAATTGAAATTGGTTGATTTAGATCTCAAAAATCCTAGTTCGAATCCTTGTCACAAGAATAATATATATTAAAATCAGTATTAATGTTGGAATCGAACCCATGTCTTTACATAGTAAATTCATACATCTAACAAGCCTGTTGTCTAACTCCTTAAGCTACAAAACTCGTTTCTCTCACCCCAACAGATTTGTCTACTAATGCATTAATACCTTTTTCAACAAATACCTCAAAAATTTACATTTCTCTCATGCAACAGTTCCTTTGAAAACGAAAGCAGAATCATCAATAGACATGATTATCAAAACACACTCGATTGGACAAATTCTCATCTTCGAGTATTTTATTTTGTAAATTCTCATTGAAACTCGTTATGAACACTGAAATTTTCAACAAAAGCCTTCACATACGTTTCTAATCACATGCTCACGGATAAGTACATAATGCTATGTTATGTTGATTCTACAAAATATGGCTCTACTCATACGGATTACAATTTCATCTGACATAGTAACACAAAATGCGGATTAGTTCAACGAACTACATCTGAATGCGTCAATACCAGAATTTTCATTTCCCGGATTGAAATTTCATTTAGTGACCAAATGTGTAGAAGAAATGAATTCCTAGTTGGATGATATAGCTTTAATGAAGTTGAGTGTTGATTTTGTGAACGAGAGCTCTCGAATGTGGCTTTTTTTGAATGTATGCTTTGTGTTTGCTTTGAAGCTTTTCTTTGTAATTTCTATTGAATTGTTGATATGTCTACTTGTGGATGTTAAAAAACTGTTATTAGTTTGGTTTGATTTTGATTGATGGGCCTTACACATATTATTAAGTAGGGTTATCTTTTAAGATGATATGATTCAAATTTGGTTTTGGTTTACCCAAGGATCTTCTCTAGGGGATGATTTACTTTATAAGGATGTACCTTTGTATCCGTCAAAACTGAAATAAACAACGAATTTTCAACAACATATGATTTTGAATTGAATCTAGGATTTTGGCATGTTAAGTCAATGAATAGTATTTACGATACTAATGTCATTCCACCTGTTGACATCTTACAACACTAAAACTCACTGTCATTAGCTCCCTAAGATCTCTTCGACTTCATTATTCACCTTCTTCTTTTAAATTCCAATTTTAAGATCATTAAGTCACAGAAAGATGAAATATAGCTGCCACATGACAGCCATTCCATGTCACCCTCACATTTTTTTAACCTTAAATTTTACTTTTATTCAATCCACATTTTTAATTAACTTCGTAGCAAAATTTTGAACTTGAAATGAGGGATTAATTATAATGGAAATTAGATGGAAAATTAATTTTCTTGTTTTTTGCAAAAATAAAATTTTTTTGAGGTTGTTTACGCAAAATAATTTTTAAAAAGTTTTTTGTCAATGAAAATTCAAGAATTAATTTAGGTATGAATGAAAACAGAAGCTCTGTTGTGTACCCAAGATTGGCATTTCCTTATAAATACACGTTTCTATTATAATAAGACGGAAAATCTCAAAATAATCTTATCTCAAGATTCAGTATAAACAATCTCAATGTAGAGCTTAGAGAGGCCATTTTCATAGCTCGCGTTTTGGATGTTTACAAACATTTAAGTATCTGATTGTATTGTGGTAAGCTGAAGTGACCTAATTTTATGTGTATAGCTCTTGTAAGACGGTATTAGAATTGCGCCGAGACTTAAAGAATTTTTAAATTGAAGCTAGACTCACATTTTACAGCTTTAAGTTAAAAGGATCACTTGAACATATTTTAACCTCAAAATTTACTTGGGATATGTCCTTTGAGAGATTAAGGAGTTCTTTGTTGCACTTCATCATCTCATCTTTATGGCTTGTTCATTTTATCTACAATTTTAGGGGTTGATTATAAATGATAGTCATCAAAATTTGCTTTTTTGATTAGTGGTAGTTCTCCTTACTGATTTTGTGGTAGAGGGGGGGGGGATGGGTTTGGACCATTTGCATGGTTGCTCTACTTTTTACAATTCATTTCTTCTATTCAGTTTTTACAGTGGCTAAGCAAAGGACATTCGAAGGTTAAAATAAATTTTCTATTAAAAAAGAGGCAAGGTGGGTGGGGGTCCGAAAGCTGTGCCTGCTCACTGTTTAATAGAGTGTCATTCAGCTTCAACCCCTCCCATCTCCTTAACATTGTACATCATTCATGAATCATTCCCAAAAGCACAAGTTGTTCTTTTTCTGCAAACAGACATAACCAAACAATCAGCATCATGCCCTTCAACCAGTCAGTACATCAACCATGGCAACAAACCAACTAAAGATTGCAAATTCTTCACTCAGAAATGTGCATAGTAAAATTTTTTCTCATTTCTTCAAATATGTTTATAAAGTATTATGCATGCATGCACGTATAAACTAAATAATGGATTTACCCCCAAAAAAATATGGATAAATAAATATATACATAAACATAAAACATGCTTGTTAAACATAAATTAAACATATAATACTCTCATGTTATCCACTACTCTTCATACTGTTGCTCTTTATTCAGATTTTATACATATATCCATTTTAACTTCATCTCATTCCATCACATTCTTTTTGTTGATACTGCCACTGCCCTCTTGCTTTTTGCATATAAAAATTTATCGATTTTTTGTTTATATTTATTTTTTTGCTCTGGTGCTCTGGTTTAAGTTGGAATTTATATATAAAATAAAGTTTTATAGTGAGAAATAATTGGGTGGTATTTTTTGGTGCTCTGGCCTTACTGCTGTGCTGTTCACTGTGGGAAATAACATAAAAACATATCCAAAAGTCTGAATGTGTGCTAGACTTTTCTCTTTTGTCCTCTTTATTTCGGTACAATGAAGTACTTGACACATTAGTGGATATGGAGTGACTTTAAATGCTCTGTGGTCATGTCAATAAAATAATTGTGGTTATAATTTTTAGATGCTCATATCCTGCTAGCTCTCCTTTTTCCCCATTGGTGATTGAAACAACGGTTATTAGTAAGTGAGAAAGGCAAATTTTGGTAAGTATGTGTTGTTAATTACTCGGGTATATTTAGAAATTTGCCATCAAGTGGCTTGTAACATGGAGTTCATGAGGTTGCTGGTAAACAGCAGTCTTTAATTTAATTTTTATCTAAGGATATGAAGTAACAGAGCGATACTGAAATATATTAAATATGATGGACGATGGTTGTGGGATGTGTTTTGGGCTGTACGGATTGTATTTTTAGGTATTTGCGTAACTTCGCTCGATTTGTCATCGTGAAATTTGATCTTTGATGTTAAATACTATGTAGGTGATGCTAACAATAGATTAAAAATTGCCATTCCGGTTGCTGAAAATAAATAAAGGTCGTAATATGCTTCAATGCTATTATTGACAAGGTGTGGGTTCAATTCTTATAAATATATTTTTATTTGAGACTAAGCTTGACATATACTTGAGTAGAAAATACAATTTTAAGGCAGTCTGCAATTTGTTCTCCAATGCAACTTTTAAAACATACCAAACAGTTCTTGAATCTGCAATAAAAATCAACAATAAATTCCCACAACAGACCAAACTGATTTAAAAATGCCAGATAAACAGAATCAATGTATTCACGAAAAATTCCAATTTTACGGCTATAAAAACTTTCCAAACAGTTCACACAAGTGGGACTAAATCATATCGTACAGCCATAATAATTCCTATCTGTAGCAATTAAGCCATAAAGCAAATAAACAGGACTGATTTTCTTCATTAAGTTTTATGTCCTCTATGCATTAGTCTCGTACATTAAATACAGATGATAAAAATCAATGCAAAAGCCATAAAAAAGTTTTTTATGTCCAATTTTTACTCACTCTTTTGCTATTTCCTCATTTTCATCTTTGTAGTTTCACATATACATGAAAAGATAATTGAGGGATGTGGAAAGAGAGAGAGAGAGAGAAAAAAATGTGAAGCCTATCACATGCATGATACTGCTATTTATGGCCTAAAGACAGTAAATCAAATGGCGACTCCAGCAATTTTCATTATTGATTTTGGTTCAGTTTGACTTTTTTTTTTTTTACGGTTTTGACATGCAACAATTTTGACTTGATTACCTCAGTTTCGATGGAATACGAGAAACAAAAAAATATTTTACTGCTCAAAGGGATTGAAAAGGATTGATTTTGATAGATATATTTAGAATAATTGGATCGTTATGGATGCATTAAGTGATTTAGGAGGAAAAATTTTAAAGAAGATTAGTGTAGATTTATGTAGTAGTGGATAGAGTTGTGCTGATCATCATCTTTTGAGAACCAAACTCATGTCCTCAAAAGTGAGAGAATTTTGGATTAAATAATTGCTGTGCCATTGCTTGGAGCTGTTTTCTAGGTTTCTTGTGTTACTTACTTTTATATCTACAAGTTTAGCACAACAATTTTTTGATTTATGGGTAAAGTGCTAAAAGTAGCCGAAGAATCTAGTATTTCCTGTAAAATGTATCTGTTTTTGCACTTGTAGAGCTACCTTCATACGACTTAACATCAGATTCTTCTCTTTATTCTACAGGCTACAATAGACAGAACACGTTTGACTTTCAAGTCTGATGATGTCTATTTTTTCCATTAACAAAAAGCAATTTAATTCTGAATTGTTATTTTGTTTATCCTTATTTATCGTTGACTTATTGTCTGGAATTGTCAGAGTACTTTGACTTTCGACTAGACAGGAACATAAATTGGTTTTAGTTTGGAAAATTAAGAAAATATTCTTAATGCATAAAGAATGAAGTTTTAGAGGCCATTCACTTATTACGTAACGCTTTTAGGGGGGGGGGGGGGAGGGGGGTCTAAGATTTTGTTACGGTTCCAACAAGGAAATTTTTTTTTCATACAAATTTTGTTACGAGGGGGGGGGGGGGGGTCTAAAAAGTCATTTTTTCGCGTTACGCAATAAGTGAACAGCCCCTTAACTTTTTTTTGTGTTTCAGGAGATATTTCAATCAAGGATCATTCATGCTGTTTACCTTGATGCAATGAATGTTGAGTAAATATTACAAGACACTTGGGAACAAGTTAATGTTCAGTGTGCTTAATGGTTTTAGATTATTCGATAAGTGAGGATTTAGTGAAGCTACTGCACTTCAACTTAGCCATAAAGCTTATTATTATGATCTTAACTAATTCTATGGAAGCCTTTTATGTCTGGAACATTTAAAAGGATGCTAAAATCTGCATTTCTAGTACTAGACTCGCATTACAGAGATGATCTCTTTTAGAATAGTTTGACTTTAATAACTAGAAAATTTGATAATTTTTGTGTACATCGCATCCATAGCCCAAAAAAAAAAAAAAAATCCCAATCAAGCATCATAAACAATTTAAAGCAAACTCTTGCCAATTAAAATTAATCTTCTCCTCAATCTGAACAATACTCATCTGAATTTTAAGAGATTATCAGCAAGAAAAAAAGGTTCAAAAAGCATGAACTTCCGGAATTTAGTGATCCTAAATTCTAAACTTATTCCATAAAACATGCCATGGATAAGAGTTATCTCCCAGGCAATAATAAATTAAATTTATGATCGTGAATATTTACCCAAAAGCAACCGAAAATTCTTAATCGGAATTACTGATAATAATAAGAATTGTAACAATATGCTGTAATTTTTGAGAATAAATATATTCGGGGAACAAATTGTCTAGGTGTAATGTCGTCTTTTTCCGTAAATTAATAGAATTGTTAGCCAAGAAATTTATGAACAGCAAAAAAAGCTCTGCTGAACAGATTTAAAAGCATTTTTTGCGTCCTTTTTTCATTGGAAAATATTTTGCATATCACAAAAGAAGCTTAAAAGCAAAAAAAAGAAGGGAAAATGGAAGCCATTTTTTGGGTATATATGAAAATTGACTTTTGAAAAATTAATTCCTTTCATGGCCCATTTTTTACGTAATGAGAAATTTTTTTACATTTTTTAAATTGAAGGTGAAAGAAATCCTTTCGTACCTTTTTTTTCTTTATTTTGTGAGTATTGATTTTTCATGTCTTCTTTATGCAGTCATACTTTGTCGTTGTTAACGGTGAAGGTGTGGGAAGCAAAGGAATGGATACTGCTATTTGAATTTTGGAGGGATTTGCCGATCAGCACATGATTTTGTGATGTCTGCAAGGTAGTCTAGTCTACTATCAATACTTGATATCAAGCAGCGGTTGTCATTTGCTTTTTAGTTTAGTAGGCAAATTTACAATAGGCTCTGCCAACTTATAGACAACGTGTGTCAATCCGGCTAAAACAATCACACCTAGATGCAGGTATAAGGATTATATGCACGTATTTTCAGCTTTATAAGACAACTAAGATTCAATAGGAATTGAACTCTTTCTCAAAATTTTGATGATCCTTCAAAAACTTATTTGAAGATCTATATGAGCTTAGAAACATGCCCAACTGTGGCTATTTGTCATATTCACAAAATAAGCTACATAATAAACCTCAAAACATAGGTAATAAATTCTAAATGATCTTCGGATTAACATAAAGCGGTTAGAAGCAGGGTCAGACCTTAAAAGATTCATGCTTAATAATCCCAGCTAAAAATCTACACAATTTACTAGCACTATGAGTGCATAATAAGTGTCAACACCTTATTGCGCATAGAACATTCTCATTCTCTTAAAAAGCAACATCAAAGAATAAAAGAAACAATCCAAAAGGTGATTAGGCATAAATGTAAGTCAGTAAGTGAGAAGGTGGAAAATATGAACAGCTATATTCGATGAAGTAAATTGCCGTGGCAGGCTTAAATAACTTTTGACTTCTTACAAAACTTTATGAACATTCACATGAGCAGTGTACATGGGATATAAGTATGTAAAAAGATCAAGTGATTTGGATAGATAAACTTTTCCTTTTCGAGAATTTTTATGTACGACTCATAACTTTTATGAAGCTTCTTATTTCCTTCAAATCTTCTTATTCACCTTCATGTTATCTGCGATTAAGAAACCTTTAGCTTTAAACCCCTTACAGTTGCTGCATCTTTTTCCATTTCATCCAAAAAAGAAATACGAGGGGAAGAAGAAACTTAATCTTATTGACTTCTATTTCTTCATCCTTTCTAATGCCTATACAGCAGCGAAGTTCATTCTCTTTATGTATAAAACTTTGTCCTTCTTGTTATTCATTGGAATTACTTCTTCTTATGATTCGTGACCATTTGATCAAGAAGCTAGGTTGATAAAGTTATTGGATTCGCGGAAGTGGAGTGTCACAGCATGTGAAGAGTTTATGAAGAAAGTTGGCTTTTTATGGGCTCTGAGAAGAAATTTGTTGATTTTTTGGGTGCACAATGTTTTGCTGCAGTATAGGAATATCAGATAAACCGGGTAGTAAAGCAACTCTCATGTCTCCTTTTGAACTTCCCTTATCCTGTTGAAGCTGTCTAGAAAACAGTGAAGAGACAGTGTAGTTAAAGAGTCTAGCACTGTTTCTAGTCATAACATCCTTTTATGCAGAGTTGCGAAACAGGCACCTGTGACAGGTGAGAATCCTACAATTCCTTGATCATTTATAAGGTTTTTCTAACAAAACCATACAAATTATCAAGGAATTGAACGGTTCTCACCTGTCACAGGTGGCCTGTTTCGCAACTCTGCTTTTATGCTTATTCTCCATCATCACTTAAAGAGAAATAACTTTTTTGCTTCCATTTTACTCACCTAGTTGCTAAACTTTTCCATCCCAGTCCATTTCCCACTCTTTTTTCGTTTCTAATTAAAAACGCAATAATTTTTTTTTTCTTTTCCATCCTCGAATTTTCGCTTTTATTTGCTTTTCCATTTTGTCGATGCTGCTAATTAAGGGCAACTGAAATATACCTTCCTTAACATCCTATTTCATTTCATTTCTAATATAATTATATAGCACAACTGCTATGATTATTTACCTTGCCTTTATTTGCGATGCCTATCATAGCGAAACAAGGTGCTTTTTACCTAAAGGTTATGTCGTTTTATTGGATGTATTGATGGAATGATGTGATACACGACCCCACAATTACTTTTTTTTACGCTTTTACACTTCTTCGACTTCTTCAAGGATTTTCTTCTTAATCGTTTCGCTTATATAACTTCCAAACTTTCTTTTTCCGTGTGTGTAGCTTTTGTGAACCTTTTTTTATATCTACATGAACTTTTTTTTCACCTTTACTGATGTGTTTTTATAGACATGTGATTGTGTCTCTTTCAATTCACTCGTCTACGCTGTGGATTCAAATTGAATTTTAAATCTTGTAACTCGTTGCTTTGTAACCTTCAAGACATTCTCTTTTATCTTTTTTACGTCCTCATTCTTCTTCCTTTTTTTTTGCTTGCTGAACATTAAGTTTAATGTATGTTGAAGTATTTTCCTACTAGGATGTCGGTATTAAATGAATTCGGTTAGAATTAATTAATTTGGTTTAATAAATTTTCACATGTGTATGTTAATGCTCGCTCATATTGAGAGCACGTGAGTACGTCTCAAGGTTATTAGGAAATAAAGGTGTAATTGATTTTTGTGGTGTTTTGCGAACGGAATTTCAATTTTTTTCAATTATTATGAAGAGTTCTTAAGGTCTGAATATTGAAGCAGCTTTGAAACGAAGAAATGCTCGAGCTTAAATAGCTTACTGTATGTAGTTCATTTTTTCTTTGGATTTGGAAATTTTAAGCTGATCAGGAGTTTAGAAGCATTTGAAAGTCATGAACTGATTAATTTCTTTATATTGACTAGATCAAGATCTGATAAGAATCGAACCAGGTACAGATTCTTTAGCTGATTCGCTTACAAATTGTTCGATGCAACAAGCCAGTCGGTTTCTCGAGTAGTGATACTTAGCGATATAGCTAGAGTGTATCCGATTCAGTCTTTGATGATGATGAACAGCGTGGATTACCCTAGAACTCTTGAAAATCAGTTGTTGATAGAGGCAATAATGTAGTTGGAATTAAAAACTAGCCAGCAGGAGCTAGCAATACAGTCAGCTTCAAAGACCATCCTACAGACGTTATGGTTTACAACGGATCTGTACATCAAGCGTAGGAGAAGAATGACGAAACACCATAGAAACATAAAAGAAGAGCAATTACACTCTCCTCCTACTCCATGCCTTTGTGAAATGACTTTTTTTTAATTCCATAAAATAACACAAAAGAACAACTGTACCATATAATTATCATCCTTATTAACTTTATCCAATTATTGACACAAAAGCAATTTTTCATTTAATTTAAACCATTCAGAACTCATCAAAAATTTCAATTGTGCGGTCAGCTTCTCTACATAATTATTTTGAATCCTTACTGTGCATCCTATGGATAATTATTGTGGTGATTATTTAAAATTAATGAGCAATCCATTCTGCAAAGAGATATTGCTGAAAATGTAAATTAATAATCATCAGCACTGACCGAGGTTAATTAAACGAGAAAGTGAATAAAAAAAAGACTGACAGGATTAATTTTTTTTATATCAATTAATGTTTTATTATTAAATCAATTAAATTTTTTTGTTCATACTTTTAAAAACATTTTCATCATCATCATCATTAAGTTCTTATATTGGTTGACTATGTTCCATATACAATAATTTCATTTAAGTGTTGCCGTGTCTGCATTTACATTATTTTTATTAAAATTTAATTCATTTATTCTTCAGCTATGTGTTAATTTAATTAATTTAAATTTATTCACTTGTGAACTTAACATTGGTACGAAGGCATCGATTTTTTTTATGACTTTAAAAATATATTTCATTGGATTTACTTTTATTTAAAGATTCTTGCTCGATCGGAACCCATTCAAATGCTGCTATCAATAATCTGTGAAGATATTTCACATAGAACCGAGTGACTGCCGCTTGACGAACATGAACAAAAATTGTCTGTTGATTCTTAGTCTTTGACAACATTTGAATGAGCACCTTTGTTGCTGGGAAAACTCATATTTTGGTCTTCATAGCTACTGATATATTTTTCTGGTAGATTTAGTTCAAAAAAGTTTGTTCCTCTACTTCAGACAAGAAAAAGTTTATTTGATATATTTTTGGTATTCCCAAGCAGTTGTTATATCTTTAAATACTGTAAACATAGTTATTTACACATGATTTAACAAAAATTTGTCTTATAACAAAATTGAATAAATTCTTTTGACAAATTTCATACATAACATTTATAAATATAAGTCTAAATACATTGACAGTTCCATTACAACATTCTTAATAAAAGTTTTTTTCTGAAATTAATAGGCGAGGAAGACCAATTATATTAGCTAGAGAAACATAACCTCAATTCTTAGTCATCGTTGGAAAATTACAAAATTGCTAGTTTTTTTGGGCTGTTTCGTTCAACACTCAATGATTGAATTTTCCAAATTAATATGTAACCCTAAAGACAGGTGCTTTGCAAGGGGGGGGGGGGGGGGAGATGTGGGGGACAAATCCCCCAACGTAAACAGAAATTTCTTTATTTTGCTAGGGTTTTATGGAAAAATCACAAAAATACCCCCCCCCCCCCCCCCTCTTCAAATTCCTGGCTACGCCCTCGGATGTGAAGAATTATTTATTGCCCTTCATCAGCTGATAGAGCGTGTGTGGATGGAAGAGAAGCTACCAGATGAATGGTGCTATTTGCCCGATTCACAATAAAGGATGCTTGAACTACCGATGCTTTATATCTGACAGTGAATGCATTAATACACAAAATAAAATTAAAATTTTGTCAGGTTGTTTACTATCCCTTGAAATTGAATTTTTTTCAAACTGTTGCCTAAAGAACCAGACTGCATTCATAAATGATTTCAATATTTGTCATTGAAATTTGAATTTTTATAACTTTATAACTTTGTGTAGGACTTTTTATTGACTGCGAATATAAAACATATTTTTAAAAGATCAACAAACCACGACAATCTCGGGCAAAAGAATTTTTATGAAAAACACTTTATTTGAAGCCAAACAAATACACAGCATTCAATTTTCTAAGAAGAAAATGTCAATAACACCATTTAGGCTTAATAAATTCGTCCTTGCTACGTCAAAGCTACTTAGTAACGGTATTTGGGTATCATGGAGATGAAAATTCCAAATGAATCCAAACTTCGTTTTAAATCACAAAGAATAAGGTGGAATAAGGTTGCAGGTTGTTTTACAGCATTCAATTTTTTTTTGTACAATTTGATTTTTTGGGTATGGAATTTTTTTTAAAGTGGGAATTTGCCATTTTTTTTGGAGGCTATGATTTAAAGTTTTTGCGAACTGAACAGAAAATTTTTGACACTTTTTGGATTATTAATAATTAAATTCAAATTACTTGAACATTTCCATTTAATTCCATGATTTAAGGCAATTAAGCAAATACAAAAACAGTCACTAGATCTGAAGTCAAACTCAATTTACCATCTAATACTCTACATCCGACCATACTCGATTGATCCAATAATAAAATCAGTTAACTTGCAATTTCTCTCAATTCCGCACATTTTTAATAGCTTTTCTCGATTGTTACTGCACAGTCTGATGTGTGCATTTTATTACGAGACTGTGATTGGTCATAAAATTTTATTTTTTCAGCACAAAACTGAAAAGCTAATCAAATTCGATTCTAATTAAATTCCAATTAATTCTTAATTACAACAATGCATATTGAAAATGCAAGTTTTATCCTTAAATCAGCATTATTTTGTGCTTCAAAACTTTTCAGTAATGTAGATGGAGATAGAATTATTTCTGCATCCGCGTTCGTTCTTGTACTGGATTATGATAATGAAAATATGTAAATTTTCTGGATGTTTTTAAAATTTAAACCAAAAATCTGTATTTAAAATTCAGTGTTGAAGTATTATTTTGGAATTTTTAGAAGCTATTGTAACTGGGGCTGTTCATAAATGATGTCTTCTTTTTTAAAGGTTCAAAGTAATACATTGCAATAAGTGATTAGGCAAGTGTAGAAGGTCTGAGACTTATCTTATCAAAAGTTTCATATAAAGTCGCGAGGGTGCAATTGTAAGGAGGAAGACTGATGCATGACAATTTTGGTGACAGAATATGACCATGTCAGCGATCATGAGTGTCACAAGACCCTTACGCACTCTAAAATCCTCATTTTGTAAAATTTTCATATCAAAACATTTTCCCATCATGTTGTTATCCCCCTCCATTTTTTTTTGACCGCAATTCATTATTTTCAAAAACACTTCTATGTCATATTAACAATTATATCTCATTATAACATTTGATTTAAAACCGACGTGGTTAATATCAAGCTAGACTCATTTTTGTTCCGACTTATATTATGAATTAAATAAAGGATTATTATTATTATTAAATTATCCCCCTCCTGGTCCAGATCATCTCATTTTTCCACAAACATTACTTTCACACGACCCCACTTAACTAGAAAGCTCCAACAAAAATTTTCATTCAATATAAAATAATTTTCTATTCAGTCAGCAACCTCACACCATCCAACTATATAAATTGGCAATTTTAAATGCTATTCTGAATGTGTATTCAAATATAATTTGTGTGTAAATATAAATTTTTGTTTTTCTCTCTCATTCGTACGTTTGCCTGTTTGTCGACTTCCTAGTTATGCCTCTGATAATGAATTTGTGAATTTTTTGTGAAAATCGAAAATTATCAGTGCTGCTAGCATAAATTGCAAAAAAATAAAATATTGTACCAATTCTTGCGATGGATGAATTTTATAGATTAAATACTCAAAAACATTAATGAGGAACAAATTTTAAAATGCTTCTGTTTGGCGAGGCATCGAATTGGAAATTAATGAGAAAACTTTTTTTCATGATTTAATTGAAAAGTTTTAATAAATATCGAGTTTTAAAAATTCATTATTATTGAATCAACATCAAATTTAAAACTTTATCGTCAATGTTTCAATGGCAACAACTTTATATTTGTTCAATTTTCCCAAAAATTTAAAATTGAAATTTTTAAGATTTTTTTTCTTGATTTTTCACAATTTTTCTAGTTTCGCTCTTAGTTCGAAAAAAAAATCCTAGCTTCATCAGATCTCTCTTCATCTCTCTTTAAATCAATATTTACATCATTTATAAACAACCCCAAAATCCAAAATTTCCTTCAATTTTCATTATTTATTCATCTATCAGACATAACATCTCTAATCGATTCTCTAAGTTTAAAAATTGAAGTGACAATCGAAAATTCAACAATAAAGTATTGCAAAATAAAAAGTCTGTCTAGACGGTGTCTGTATATCTGTTGAAAATAAGTTGGAACCCATGGGATGTTGATATTATCAAAAAAAACTTTCAATTCCTTCTGAGAAGCAACTTAGTTGCTGAATAATCAGATTGCTTCAAGTGATTACTTCGGTTAATTCTTATGTTAATTTACCAAAAGAGGTTATTTACTTCTTATAAGTTCGGAATTAAAGGTTTATGAAGGACAGGGGGAAATTTACTCAGCCTAAAATTTTTTTTGAGTAAAAAATTATTAAAACAAAAGCGTAAAAAAAGAGTAAAAAGTGTAAAAAAAGAGTAAAATGTGTAAAAAAAAGCGTAAAAAAAGAGTAAAAAGCGTAAAAAAGTGTAAAAAAAGAGTAAAAAGCGTAAAAAAAGAGTAAAAAGTGCACTTTTTACTCTTTTTTTACACTTTTTTTACGCTTTTTACTCTTTT
The DNA here is from genome assembly GCA_917627325.4 of Chironomus riparius. Lineage (NCBI taxonomy): Eukaryota > Metazoa > Arthropoda > Insecta > Diptera > Chironomidae > Chironomus > Chironomus riparius. The sequence continues at coordinate 51,783,555 of OU895878.1, forward strand.
TTTACACTTTTTACTCTTTTTTTACACATTTTACTCTTTTTTTTACACATTTTACTCTTTTTTTACACTTTTTACTCTTTTTTTACGCTTTTGTTTTAATAATTTTTTACTCAAAAAAAATTTTAGGCTGAGTAAATTTCCCCCTGATGAAGGATTGAAGTTGTAAGCAAAGTTGAATTTTGAGTATAGAGTCAAATGTTTGCGAATCTGCCAGGACGAGTATATTAGCTCTGTGGCTGAGTGATTAAGACACAGAACAAATATATTTGACTGCCACTTGTGTGTACGTGGGTTCGATTCTCACCAAATTCCGATCCCTTTTATCATTACAAAGTTACTTCCACATAGAAACTCTTCTGACACTATCTATAATCAAATATTAAATACTTTAAGGTTCCCAGAACAACATCAATGAAGCCTGATGCACCAATTATTTATTAAAATGTCTAAAACTTGTTCTGCACAATTCCTTATAATTCCATAAATATTTCAATAAATATTTTTGTTGATTCAACTTAATAATTTAGTCCGTACTCTGCAGCACACCCACTTGAGACAAAATATTTTGTACACACCCGAAACTTTATTGCAAATAATATAAAAAAAAATATTGAATATCAGCAAAATAATTTTCCCATCAAAAATTTATTTACTCTAAATTGGAAATTTCCATACCTCAAATTTATTGCTGATCGATTCTAGATTCACGCATATAGTTCAGTAGCTTCTAACCAAAAAAATGATTTTCAGTATTAAATTGGATAAAAAAATTTCTCATCATAAAAAAAGTATTCGAACAAAGAAGAATGTTCACAAGGGTTCAACAGCACAATAAAGAACAAAGTGTCTGAATGAATAAGATTGCGAAGGTGTAATAAGAATATTTTTAAGAATGAAAACCAAAGAAATGGGGTTGTAAAGTGCTTGTGGCTAAGAATCCATAAATTATGTCACAATAAAATTTGAAATCATAAAAAAATTTGCCAGCACTTCTTTGTGTTTATGAACTTCTTTTTTGGTGCATTTTTTCTAAGGGAATGAGAAGTATCGGTAGGGATTTTTGTATGTTGCCTTTCTTTTTGATCATTTGGGGCTAATCAAGCATGAGGAAGTGATTAAATTGACTTTTGATGTTTTTTGAACATCTCTGCACCCTCAGAGATAGGCTCTCAAGTATAATCCAGACATATACCTTAGTATTGCTATAGTATTGGATTGTACTATGTTGCCATAGTATTGAACGAGGTTTACCCTAGAGACTGATCTTAGCGTGTCAGTCCATTTATGTGTCCAATTTTCTGTTCAGTAAAGCTTTTCTTTTAACCTAGCCATTACTTATTCCTACTATAATTAAAAAATATCTGGCTAGGTTTTACTAAAGTATATTGCTAGATATTTTCTGATATATCCAATGACTGTGCATGTCAGTGGAACTTTATGTGGTCAGCTTTAAATGACTCAAACCGACTCAACTTCAAGAAATAACAGAACCCTAGCACTGCGTTAAGGGCTTTAATCTTTTGTAACGAAATGCGCTTTTGTCATTCATTTGCGATTACTTCTATACTTGTCTACACTTTCTTCTATACTAATCCCCTTACCAATAAGAAAGAGTAAACTTTTCAGTTATTGTTGTTGTCATCATAAAGCATTTTTTGGCATCAAATTTTGGTGAAAAGAAGCAACTTCACATTGTGAAGAAAAGGGCATAAATTTCATTTCCGATGGGGGATCATGGCTCTCATTCTCGGATCACGCGACGACCAAATAAAAAAAATGAAAATCTTTCATTTCGTATTGTGAAACAATCGCGATGAAAATTATTATGAAGGCATTAAATTATTTTTTTTGTGCTTTTGATGCCTCAAAATAACCCCAACTTATTCTTCTTTGCATTTACAAAAGTGTGGCAATTTTCATACTTAAAGAGCCCTCAAATTGGCGTCAAAATGGAAAAGTGCTGTATAGAGTGAATTGGGAAATTATAGCATGAAATAAAGGAATTAAATGAAGCAATTGTGGAAACTTTTTATTTTCATTTCTGTGTTGGGGTGGCAGTCGCGAATTGTAAACAATAATAACCATAAATTATTTGCCATAATTTTGAAATTTCAGCACAATGAAAATCGATTAACTTGGTTCCCGTTCTAGATTTTCTGTAATTTTAATGGACGATTCTTCCCTTTCAATGGGCTTCGATGGGTTCCGTTTGTGGCAACTTGTGTGTACTTATTATTATATATATTTTATGAGGATTTCAGTTTGTAAATTCGATTTTAATATCGTGAATTTATGTCGGATAATTTATTTAGTTGAACAGATAATATTGAGTGGGATTGGGAATGAGATGGGTGGGAATTAAGAATTTTGGAGTGCAACTGGATTATTGTTGGCTTTAATGAGTGAAATGTTATACTTTAATTTAATTTAAACTGGAGATCTTCAATTTAAGCAATCAGCATCAAATATTTGATTTCTAGTTGGTTAAGTCCAAGTGCGTAGCCAGGAGGGACTTGTCCCCCTCTCAAGCGTTTTAAGCCGTTTTAGTGCTCTCGCTGTGGTTTGAAATGTTAAAGGAGTGGGGATAAGACCCTCCTGGCTACGCGCCTGGTTAAGTCTAGTCTTGTCCAATTAGTCTAGTCAGAAATCCTTGTATAATTCAGATCCAGTAATAGAACTGTATTTTCAAGCTTTTTGATAGTGATTTCTAAGGCCAAGAAGATTTATTGCTTTTTTGTTCAACATTTGAATCTACTCATCAACTACCAAGGACTACAAGGTACCCATCCTCAAATTTTTCGATCACAATAACTGAACCAATTTAAAGTACATAATAAAGTCATTCCAGCATATTATAATTTTTTTTACGATGTGAAACATTGTTTGAAAATTTCTATTATCATCATTTTTAAAATCAGATCATGTTCGTGACATATAAAACAGCTACTCTACAGCAGTGCTGACATAATTGAAAATCATGGGCTAAAGTTTCCTTTACCGGCGCACTCATTTTTGACCCTTTAAACCCCTTTTTACCCCATGTTTCTAGGGGTAAAGTGGAAATTCGGGGTTACTAGGGTGGGGGAAACCAATTTTAGGGGGTACGGTGCCCCGGGGGGTCCAAGGTGGGGAATTTTTTTTTTAAACACTTTAATATTTTTTTTTTTTTTAAGGGGGACAGGTGGGAACCGGGAGTTCTCGGGTGGGGGACAATCTTAAAACAAAGGGGTACACAACTTTTAGGGGGTACAAAACTTTAAAATAATTAAAAAAACGATTTTTAAAATTTAAAACGGTTTTTTAATTTTTATTAAGGAGGACAGGTGGGAACCGGGAGTTCTCGGGTGGGGGACAATCTTAAAACAAAGGGGTACACAACTTTTAGGGGGTACAAAATGAAAATAAAGGTTATTTTAAAAGTTTTTTTTACTTTTTATTAAGGAAAAACCGGGTTGAAAATTTTTAAAAAATTTCAAAAAGGCACAAAAACCTTAAAAAAATACAATAAATTATTTAAGGATGAAAATTAAAATTCCAAATCCTCGTCCTCATCATCTTCTTCATCATTATCATCGTCATGATCATCCTCACTTGTTCGCTTTTTAGGAGGGAGGAGGGGGGGGGGGGGGGTTAGGATTTTGAAACACTTCAAACTAAGAAAAAAAAATTCATACAAATTTTATAACAAGAGGAAAAATTGAATCTAAAAAGTTGTTTTTTTTTTTGGGTAACGTAATATTTCAATTTGTTTATCTATAGCAAGGGTAGAGATGGTTTTAAAAATTAAAAATTATATTTATTTTATAAAATCTATTGGAAAAAAACTATCCACTTGTTCTTAAATTTCTACAAATTTACTATAATTTTTCCTTTCACAAAAAGTTCAACAATGATCCTCATCAAACAGAGGTTTAGCAAGAGGAGGGTTTTATGGGGTCAAAACATTGCATTATTTCTAAATGTTTGTTCATTTTTTGAGAATCACCGCCCCCCCCCCCCCCCCCTCTTGATAGATGTCAAAAAACCCTTTGTTTAAAACTGACTACACCTTGTATAAAAATTCAAATTTACACATCTATTGTATTATAATAAGTTAGTTAATTTAAATAATGTAAAAACTTACCCCTAAGCCGCATTTTCTTACCCACATCAGAACAAACATGCTTATTTGCTTCAAAGTCAAATTATGAAGGATTCTTTTTTTTTAGACAAAGTCCTTAAACCCACTGGGCGAAGCCCTTTTACCTAAAATAGAATCCCATTTTTTAGACAAAGTCCTTAAACCCACTGGGCGAAGCCCTTTTACCTAAAATAGAATCTCATTTTTTAGACAAAGTCCTTAAACCCACTGGGCGAAGCCCTTTTACCTAAAATAGAATCTCATTTTTTAGACAAAGTCCTTAAACCCACTGGGCGAAGCCCTTTTACCTAAAATAGAATCCCATTTTTTAGACAAAGTCCTTAAACCCACTGGGCGAAGCCCTTTTACTTAAAATAGAATCCCATTTTTTAGACAAAGTCCTTAAACCCACTGGGCGAAGCCCTTTTACCTAAAATAGAATCCCATTTTTTAGACAAAGTCCTTAAACCCACCGGGCGAAGCCCTTTTACCTAAAATAGAATCCCATTTTTTAGACAAAGTCCTTAAACCTACCGAGATATAAGTTAAAAAATAAATAATTTTATTATGTAGTTTCTTAAATAATTTAAAAATAAGTTCATTTTTCACGGGTTTAATCGCTATTTTCCCCATTTTCAATTGAAAATTTTTTTTAAAAAATAACGATAATAAAATTTTTTTGAATATTTAATACAGTGTTATTCAAACTTTTTCGGTCCACGATTCACTTTTCTACGCAAAAATGTTCTCGGCACACCTGGACTATTCAGGACACTAAATGATTTTTACAACCTTTTAAGAGACTGAAAACTTGGAAATATATCGAAAATTAAATTTTTTTTGCGGTAAACCTGGCATTATTTCAAGGCACACTAGTGTGCCGTGGCACATATTTTGAGAACGACTGATTTAATACCTTCTTAAATTGCATACTACTTAGAAGTTGCGTACCCCAAAAGCTTTGTACCCCCTAAAAGTTGTGTACCCCTTTGTTTTAAGATTGTCCCCCACCCGAGAACTCCCAGTTCCCACCTGTCCTCCTTAATAAAAATTAAAAAACCGTTTTAAATTTTAAAAATCGTTTTTTTAATTATTTTAAAGTTTTGTACCCCTAAAAGTTGTGTACCCCTTTGTTTTAAGATTGTCCCCCACCCGAGAACTCCCGGTTCCCACCTGTCCCCCTTAAAAAAATTAAAAAACCGTTTTAAATTTTAAAAATCGTTTTTTTAATTATTTTAAAGTTTTGTACCCCCTAAAAGTTGTGTACCCCTTTGTTTTAAGATTGTCCCCCACCCGAGAACTCCCGGTTCCCACCTGTCCCCCTTAAAAAAAAATAAAAAATTATTAAAGTGTTTAAAAAAAAAAATTCCCCACCTTGGACCCCCCGGGGCACCGTACCCCCTAAAATTGGTTTCCCCCACCCTAGTAACCCCGAATTCCCACTTTACCCCTAGAAACATGGGGTAAAAAGGGGTTTAAAGGGTCAAAAATGAGTGCGCCGGTAAAGGAAACTATTAACTTATAAATCTCACAAGCAAAAGCACCAAAAACTTTCAGAATTAGATTTGCTGATTATTTTCATAAAGTTCAACGCCATAATAACCATAATTGGATTTTGTGTGAAGCGTTAATTAAATTGACATGAACATCTGTGTGGAAAGTCTTGTGAGAACAAAATTTTTTGAGCTGAAAATTATTCGATAAAATTTAATCCTTAACTTCTTTCACTTTCCTCCGTACTCGTCTGCATGCTTCTGTGCCTTAATAAATCTTCAAAGACAGTAAAAGCTTTTTGTCTACATTCCGCAATAAGAAGCACATAAGACGATGAGAAAATCCCTGAGAACTGAATGTAATAAGACATAATCCAACTATGTTCATGTTAGATATTATTACACAATATAACATTCCATATATGTTTTGCGAGGAGGGGAAAGGAATGACTGGATATATATAACAGGAAAATGAGAACATTTTGTGATTTATTGGATAACGAAATTTAAACATTCATTAATTTCTCTTTCCATTTCCTTTATGTCATGTTGCGATTCTTCTTCTTTGTTTTTTGTTCCATTTTCTTTTTTCCTTGCTATTTGCAACTCGTTCTTGTAACTGCTTCATTGAACGAACATTCTGTTGAGGAACTGGGGCTGTTCAATTTGTCTGTTTAATAAGTTTCTTGATGATGTTTCTTAATAACATAAAGCATTGGGCATTGGGCAAATTTTTCAGTGGACAAAAATATTTGTGGGAAAAAAATCAGTGTTTGTATCATTAATGGGAAAATGTCAATGGGCGAACAAGCTACTCGGTAAATAATCAATGGGCACAATCGATGGACAAAAATACCACTGGGCAAAATTACCACTGGGGAAAAAATCGATGGGGAAATGAATAATGGGAAAATGTCAATGGGCAATCGGACCAAACCCGGCTATAGCCATGATGAGGAAACTTAAGATGGGGGGATGGAGGGGGTGGGGGTAATCCCAAGTACTTCCCTATCTGCTCCCTTAAATCAAACCCTTCAAAACTTCGTCATCAAAATTCCATAGACACATTTCTATGATAAATGCACACGTGTGTATGAATAAACATGAAATAACAGAAAAATGAGGCAAGAGACGAATCCCCACAATATAATAAGACATTTAAGCTTTTTTTTCCGTGTTCATGATTTCGGTTTTTGTGTATATGTAGGTTGATTCTTATGGGATTTTGTTTTCTTTTTCCCTCCTTTTATTATTTCCTCAAGTATTTCATTTTCATTCAAAGAATGCCTTATTTGCCTCACTCGACATAAGTCGTTTTAACGATGGAAAGGAGGCAAAAAAAAAACTCACTCATCTATGTGGGATTGTGTGAAAAGGAAGGAAAAAAAATTCTTTATAAATTAAATTTTCGTTAATTTCCACTTGAATTTATACCGAAATGAAAATTAGGAAAAGGAAGTGAATGAGAAAAAAGAAATATCTTCAAACAATCTCAAACCATCACCATAATTGTGTTTTGGCAACAGAAGTGCTTTCATGCCAGCACTTTCTGTCATGCTTTTTTTGCTCCTTCTTCAACTTTTGAAGGCGCTAAAAATGAAGAAAAGCAAGCAATTGGGAGGAAAAGTTTAAATAGTTGCGGTTGATGCTACCAAGATGATAGAAAAATAGTTTGGAAAAGAGAAGTGAAAAGTTTTGAACAAGAAAAAAAAAATTGAGGGATGGAAGATTTGATTTATGGGAAACTTGGGAATAATTTTTATTCAACTTTGGCATCACGAACTAAGAAGGTTTTGTGGATATCGACTTGATTTTTATGCGGTAATTGAAATTATTTTTGATTTAATGGTGAACAGAGTTGCTTTCTATCTATTTGTCTTTGATCTGTGACTATTTCTCTTTAAGACCGATTCAGGGGCGTAGCCAAAAAATTTTTAAAGGGGGGCCCATTTTCGAAAATTAAAAAACCTTTATTTTGTATCCTTAAATCTATATTCATTCTTCATAAGTTTAAATATTTAATTCATTATTCATACATTAAATTTAATTTTTCGTGCTGATTTTGACATTTCTTTCATCACTTCCTCTACATTAACTGGTTCTTCTCTATAAATATTTAATAAAACAATTATCAGATTTTCATAGGAGGGGCCAGGCCCCCTATGCCCCCCTCCTGGCTACGCCCCTGGACCGATTTCTTTGTGAAGTATGAGGAACCCTTGCTCTCCTGAGCTAGAAAGCAAGGTAAAAGCTAAGACTCCGGGCTCTGCAATACTTTATTATTGTATGATCTTGCTGACAGTCAAGCCATCTAAGTGAACAATACTGCTGACTTGTGATCCAAAGATGCTGAATTTAAGGAAGTATCCTTGCTTCTCTGATTTTATCAAAACCCTCAAAATACCTTTTTAGAAACTGATCTTGACAAGTGTGTCCATAAAAAATTCAATTCACAAATTCGAAAAAACCAAACCACAACAGTTTTATGTTACTTCCAACAAAAGTTTCCCAATTTTTATCTAAGTTAAAACTTCATCCTTTTTAAAAACATCACAAAGAATTTTTTCGGATCCTTCAGAAATGTCTCAAGTTCCGCAAATAATGTCTTTAAACTTTAAAAAGCTTCACACTCTTTTTTTTCATCTACACTCAGATCTCAATTTAAAATTTTTTTTCTACAAACCCATTATAATACTATGGCAATCTTAAGTTGCAGCAAGCAGTTTGTTTTGAAAAATTTATGTATTTTTCTCTCTCATTTCAACTTGTTAAAGCTTGTGACAACCAAAACACGAGCATAACATAGGAACAACAATATCTTTTATGTTGGGAAATAGAGAGGAAGTGGAGAAAAAGGGAAAATAAGAACAGCTTTAGGTTAGGACTTTTTAAAGAGACGGTTTTAAAATATTTAAAACTCTGACTCGTGGATATTATGCTTAGTTGAAGGTGTTTTGGATTACACGCGGGAGACTGTTAAATATTGAATCGATTAACCTTAATGAACATGATTGTGCATCCAAAAAATTCCAGATAATCACTGACTTTGGATTAAATTTTGTAGTTTTTTCATGGATCTCTCACTTGCCATTTTCAAAGTTAAATATCTTTTGATCTATCAACACATTTAAAGGAACTCAAAAGTCAAAACACTCAAAAACGCGGAGCAAACAATCCAATAAAAAGTTTGAGCATTTTTAGGCAATAAAATCAACCACAAAATTGGGAGTACACAACCAAAGCCATTTCAACCAAAATAAGCAAGCAAAAGCAGGATAAAAGCGTAGCGTAAACGAAAGAAGATATCACAAGATAAAAGGAACGTAAATACATAAAATATGCTTCTTTGCCGCTCAAATGATTCCAATAAAAATAAAAAAAGCTGGTACAAAAATACGACAAAATAAGCTGAAAATTTAATGCCTATATCTCCTTTCTTCTTAGCTATCGGGTGAATATGAAATAGAGACTGAGTACAAAAATAAGCTAAAGCTACTAAAGAAAGCATTTCATTCTTTTATAAAGCACACGAATGTGATTATTGTGATGAAAAATGTTTTCCATTTTTTTTGTTTGCAACGCTTTCGTCCTTGAGGTAGTTTTACAAGAATTTCAAGCAGCTTATGATGGATTTTATGATGAATTTCCACTGGCGTTTGAGATTCTCTTTGTGAATGAGTAAGATTGTAATTTGGAGTTGGTGGGTCATTCACTTTTTAATTTTAAGAATGCGGTGAAGCAGGTCAGAGACAAAGATGGCAATCGGCAGAATGAAAGAACTCTGTGCCATGCCTTCATGCTTTTTCACTATAGATTCAACGATACGTAACGATTTAAAATTCAAGATCATCTAAAAAAACTGTACATCAAGCTCATACCTTCTTACTTCCTTAACATCTCGCTCAAGGCCACTCTTGTCACCATAAAACTGCACGGATAACTGAACAACAAGGCATAAAACGAGAGATTTCCTTATTTTCTCAGTAAAAAGTATAAGAGCGTATGCTGTTCATCCTTATGCTTTAGTATCAAGACAATATATCATATGATTTATTTGCATTTACTTTTATTTATATCCACAATTTAATTTACTTCCATGTACGTTTATGTTTTATGAGTTTATGCTTGCAATTTCTAATGTTACCTAAGACATATATTTTTAATATATTCGATGGCTTGAAAAGACGTAAAAGGGATCATCGTTAAGGACATAAATGATGAGAAAATGAGAAAAAGACAATGAAATTCAATTTCTCATCGTCGTTGTCGTCTTCATAATAATAATAATGATAAAGATAATAAACAATATATATGAGGCAGAAGAGAGAGATTTTCTGTGGCAGCTTAGCGTTAATGATGATTCTCATCATATATTTACACATGTGTAAGCGCGTCTGTGTGCGATGCTCAAACATTTTCTTCTCTTTCTTCTACCATTACCACGACGACTGTGGGTTTTCCAGGGAGGATTTTCATTAAAAATTAAACTCATTAATTTGCTCTTACTTACATATTTGTTTGTGATGTGCTTACTTTGCGTACACAACAAAAAAAAGTAAACTTTATGCCAAGCAGAAAAGCCCTTTTCAATTTTCCATGATAATATTTCATGATGAAATCATTATAAGCTGTATGGTAAGCCATAAATTCCTTTTTCCTTTACATGCTTAATGATTTTATCCATTAAAATTTTCCCAAGAAAAAAAGAGAACAACCTGAGTTTTTGTGTGATGGTTGGCTTCTTGAGATGTTATTGAGTTATATGGAAAAAGGAAGACTTGGTCTTTTTGGGCTGTTAGCTAGATGCTTGTGTATAATGTATGAATAACGTTTTTGAGGGTTTAGATGCAGCATAGACGTGGTTGTTAAAATGAGAGAGTTTTTGTTTAACGACTTGGGTAAGATCTCTGGGAACGTCTTGTTAGAATCAGTCCAATTGCCACTGTTTTAACAATAATGCAAAATAGGTCAAGGCTAGGTTACTCACATTGATTTACTCATAAGCTGCATCAATGATCAGTAGATCCTGTATAGATTATGTATTGAATGCTGCCAAGCTTCATAGCAACCCACGATAGCTCAATTGTAAGACGATTGTAATGCGACCAAAAACTGTTGTAAGGTGGGTTCGAATCTCACTTGAAATAGTTTGTTGAGAAGTTTCGATATTCCTACTAAACATTCAATTATTTTAAGTATCAATATCAAGTCTGAACATATCTAATAATGCCTTAAACACGTTAGAACATTCAAACAAGCTCTTGATGTCACCAGAAAATCTCAAATTACCTTTCCGAACACAAAATGTTCATCAATAATTGACCAAATCATTCACTTTTGACTATACAAACAATTTAATCTTCCCCCAAGAAATGTAAATTTTGCTTGTTTATGCTCAGCAATATTATTAACATCCATTTTATGTTCTACATAATACAAAGATCAATTTCAATAATTTCCATTTGATGTTCAAATGAATTTGTTTATCTAGTAATTTTCAATTGATGTGCTTTGTGACCTACGGATGCTGATGGAAAGTCGTAATTTAATATCCTTCAAGGAATTTTCATTGAATAAGCTTAAGAAGCTATTGAAATGCTTTTTAGTTTTCATGGAAAATTTAAAGACAAGCAATTTCAAAGAGCGATTTTTATGCTCGAAGGAACTGAATAAATATTTTTCTAAAGAAAACTCAGCGTGGATTTTGAGTCATTGGTTATTTTTTGTACTGCTAAGCTAGCATCTTAGACAAATTAGAGATAAGAAGAAGACTTTCTGAGAAGTCAATATTGAAAATCTAATAAGGAACTGCTCTATAAAACCATTTAGCTTAAATAGAGCGACTCTAGTGATTGAATTTAATTTTATTAATAAAATTTCTGATGTTGAAGATTCCAAGAATTGTTTTTCTTCTATTTTTATTGGGGTTCATGGAGTGTGGGGTGGAACTTGTAAATGGATATTGAATGAATTATTTCTTCTGTGGAAGTTTGTTCATTTCACGAATCAAACATTTGATGTGAAATAGCTTGTTAAGTTTTCAGAAGTTTGAATTCACAAAATTCTTGAAAGAAAACCAATAAATCATTTATAAAAAGTTGTTTTCGTCAAACTGAGGAATCAGGGGTGCAGCCAAAATCTTCAACGTACTGAGAACTGTTCAATTATTATTTATTAAGTGACATTACCTGCTTTATTGACAAAATACAAGTCAACCCGATCGAAACAGATTGAAATTCATTGAAATGTTTTGCAGTCTTGCTTAATTAAATGTGGGAAGCTATTCATCAACAAATTCCAATTTCTGACGCAAAAGAATAGCTCTTAGTGATATCAAATGCTTCCTACACCCTGTACACCTCCTCATGTCTCGAAAGTTTTCAAAAACAAAAGATTTTTTGTTTGTCTTTAGCATTTAAAGTAATTTTCAGCATTCCAAACTTTTATATATTCTTCAAACTTAAAATCTAGTGCTAGGTAAGGAAAATAAATCAAAATCCCACTCTTGATCTGTAAGTTTCACACCTTCTGATAGATGACAATCAAAAACATTATTGATAACACCTTCTTCTGTAAAAGAAGCTTAAAAGAATCAAAAAAAGTTTTTCAAAAAAAATCGACAAGAAAGGTAAAGGAAGCAGCCTGACACGTGTTCGAAAAAATTCCCTAGCGACGTTATAAATCTTGATAATGCCAAAAGATTCTTTCAATCGCTAATGTATCACTTAGATCAACTCCCCCCACAAGAATGTTCAATCTTTGTTCTGTGGAATTTTTGCACCTCCTTAAACTCTACAAAAAAAAAAATTCCAACAATTTTCTTCGTTTTTTTTCAACATTTCTTTTTATTTTCTAAATTTTTCATCTAAATTTTCATTTCCATCTGTTTTCCTCTTAAAATATTTTTTTTTCTTCTTTTAGTCTAAAACAAGATTTCGCCTTATTTATTTTCTATATTTTTTCTCATCCGTACATATTATCAGTAGAAAAAGTCTTGTGATGATTCTTCTAGTATAATAAAATAAAATAAAAAATCTCACTTTAATCCTCCCCATCCGTTTCTATCAAATTTTACATCTTTCGCATTTTATTTTTCGATTTTTGAAATTTTTTAAATTTGCATTAAAATAAATAAAATGAATCTGATAGAATCTATGAGAAAATTTGTGAGAAAGGAACAAGAATTACAAAAATCTGTGTCAGCATGCGAAATAAAAATGTGAATTTAAATGTCAAAGAAGCAGCAAAAAAGAAGATTTGCTTCTTTACAGCTTCACTTTGCTCTTCTTTCTAATGTAATGAAATTTATGCTTTCAAGTTTTAAAGCTGAATTGCTTTGCAGTTCTTTGAAAATTTTGTATGAACAATGATGGATGGCAATGAAGAACATAATTTTGTCTGTGAATTAAGTGTGTCATGAGAACTGAGGGGGATTGGTTCTTGGGAGCGCGGTTTTCTTGATTTTATAAAATTTTAACAATTTGTTGCAGTAGCATGACGAAGATTTAAGGCGCTTTAATTAAGTGTTTTACTGTCTTCGATATACTACCAAGCAGCTAGCATCAAGTGCTAGAGGAAATTGTTGTCAAGGGTTGGATTTAGAGCTACCCAGCACACCTTACTTAGTCACATTTCAATTTTAATTATGCTTAAAAGTTGCATAATCAATGATTTTAGATTTTAGGTTAGCTTGTCTCTGGGAGTGCTTGAAACCGTTCACAATTTAGAACATCTTACTCTTGTGACTTAATTGATGTGATAAGACAGCTTTTAGCTAACATAATGATCACGCACTATTCGCATTTCATTATATTGTATCGATTAGGAATCGAACAGGAAGTCTTACAGGTTGTGACTTTGAATGATAGGTGCCAATGAGAGCTAAACATACGCGGCCTGTTTCACTAAAGTGGATTATCCTCGATTTCTGATTATCCACTTCAGTTTTTTGTAAATATCTTAAACTTAATAGGAGGTGTGGTATTTCTTATATTGGATTATAATAGAGTGAACTATGCCTGAAATTTCTGTGTAGTTTAAACTTTTACTTTTTGTTAAGAAGTATTAATTATTCAATTTTCTAGCCAAATCTAGGAGATTAACTTCGATTTTTGCTTTAATTCTCAAACTAATGAAGATATAAAAATTCTAAGTTTATGTTAATTTAAGTAGCAAAATACTCTAACTAGATCACACATTAGATCTCTTAATAACTTTAAGCGTCTGGAGATATATCCAAAAAACTGAAGTGGATATTCCGAAATCGAGGATAATCCACTTTAGTGAAACAGGCCGACGGGGATATTCTTCGAACCGTTTCACTGTGCGGTTTTGGACATGGCTTAACATCAGGTGTGCAATCAACACTATTCAAGAATCATAATAGATATTTTGCCTTATCAGAATCGAAAATAGGTAAGCGTGGGGTCTTAAAAACAAAACCTTCGAGAAAACCGCGCTCAAATGAACTTAAACATTAATTTTAAATGCGACACGATAGAAATTATTTCTCAATCTTCTTTCTTTTGTTTTAAACAATATTATTTTTCGTATATTTTTTTGGGGGGTTCTGTACAATTCTTTACAAATACACGAGATCATTGTCATCCCGTGGAATTCTCTTATCATTATATACAATTATTAAATTATTTATTGAATTCTAGAAACAATATGTCCGATTTCCACTCACATCACCACTAATATTCGATGTTGTCGTTACTGTTGCCATTGATGCTGGAACTGTCGATGATGTTGTTGATGTCATTTGATTTTCTCCACTACCATTTACATTTGCTAACGTCGTTGTTGTTATTGTCAATGGTGTCGTTATACTTAATGGCCTCATTCCACTTACGCTTATTGATTGTGGAAATGGAACTGGTTGGGTGGATGAGGCGGGTGACAAGAGTGTTGGTGTCGGTGTTTGTCATCCATAATAATATTGCACGTTACCAGCATTACGATTGAGAAATCGTGGCATATTTTGTTGCTGTTCCATGTCATGTGATGACTGTCTTCTAAGTGTCGGATGACCGAGTATTGTACCACCGACATACGATGTCGGCTGCTGGGCTTGTATGAGACTTAATCCACCCATGCTAACAACAGGATGTTGACGGGGAAGTGTACCACTTAAATTAAGACTTGGCATATTTACTGTTGCAAACGGAAAGAAAAGGAAGGAAAAAAAATTAATATTTAATTTAATTTGTTCGCATAAATTTCTCACGTTTTTTTGTTTACTGTTATTTCAATCGTGCCTTATTTTTGCCACAACAATTTGCATTAGAATAATTTTATTCATTTATTTCAAGCTTATTGTGTATGTCGATTGTGAGCTCCAAGGCACAGTTGAATTAACGAATTACGAGAATTTTTTTTAAATGTTATTCCATAGAATAATGAGGAACCTTGCGGTGAGGCTTATGTTACGCTCTGTGTTTCAATTAATTTTATGACTTCTTCTTTTAATTGCTTTTCTTTTTGAAGCCTTGACGTCTTTCGAAATGAAAACATCCTCTCGGAAATAATTTTGTAAGCACCTTGACGATAAAGGTTCATTAACTTCTTGAGCATAATCATCACATTTTATTTTGACGTTAATTTTAGCACTTCGATAATGAAATTTCTCAAGATTGATGCTGCATGTGAATCAGTCACATTGCTTTACATGCTTTTGAAGGAATAGGAAATTAGTTTTAGACTTCTTGCATCCGAGATCAATTCGAGAGTCAAAACAGTTCAGCGAGTACGAGCTCATCAAACTTATAAGAGTGTCCAGTTCCTGCATTTGTGGCAGTGATTATAGCCGCATAGTTCAAGAACTATCTTACTTGAGTCGTAAATCAGCGAACATTTTAACTTTTTTGACAATCTGTAGCTTCAAATGACATCTTTTAAAAAGGAACCAAGACTTTAGCCCCGGCTAGTGAATTGAGTGCAAAAAGCAAGTCATGTCACCAACTTCAAAAACATCAAAGCCTTTATTCCTTAAATCAGCAAATATTAAATACACTTCAAAGTATAAGAAATCCTCACATGAAGTTTTAATTAAAAGTCAGTTACAATATTTATAGGACTTACGCCTCGAGGCGCCTCTATATGAAGGCAGATTAATTCCATTATGAGATTGATTTTAATTAACTCACACCGAAGCAGAAATTTCATTAAGCAAGCATATCACAAAATGATGGATTTTTTTTTCTCATAAGGACTGCACTCATAGAAAAAAAGTAACCATAATATTTGTTATATGTTTGTTAAACTAGTTTAACAAATTATTGATTAAGTTTACATGGGTAAAAAAAATTTCAACCAAACTATTTGTTAAAAATTTTACAATTGAGTTTGTTAAATCAACAAATTTATTTGTTAATAATTGATTTAATTAAATTTTAATTTTTGTATTCAAAACTCTTGTTTGATTAATTTCAAACGATTCCCATTAATTTATTGCGTTATTTTTAATGAGAAAACTGCTTTAAATTGAATTTTGTTGATTTTGTTTAACAAATTAATTTGTTAATTTTAACAAAACATTTGTTACAATGTTTTTATTTGTAATTTGTTTTGGAAAATAATGATTTACAAACCAAATCGTAATTTAAAAATTAAATTTGTTCATTTTTTTAAGTCCTACATTTCTATTTTATTATTCATAAATTAATTTTAAAATTTGGATATATTTTTTAAAGAATTATTTATATTGGTTCTGAATCAAATTTTATAAGTAAAAGTTTACAAGCAGCGGACTAGCGGATCATCAACAGGAATTCGGAAGTTAAGCAACCACGGAAACATTTTAAAATAAGATGGGTGACCAAATTAACAATTTTCTGGTTAATATTAACCGAAAATTTGTTATTTTTTTCTGTAAAAAAAAATTTTAACAAAAAGTTTGTTAAATTAACAATTTTTATAGTTAACAATTCAACCTTACAAATAATTTGGTTAAATTTAACAAATAAGTTCGTAAACACTATTTTAACGAATTGTTTGTTAACATTTTCCATACAAGTTACAAACATTTTGTTACTTTTTTTCTATGAGTGTGTGTATTCATTTCATTGTTTCACCATTGACTGACTTTTATGAGAGATTGAGGATGGAAAATTGTGCATTTTGGTTAAGTTAACACAAAATGCTTTGTAATGTAGAAGATGTGTGATTATGAACATTTAAATTGTAATTTGGATTAAGAAATCTTGAGTTCGAGTCTCATTAGAATAATTTTTAAAATTAAAAGGCATCTTTAGACTCTGTTGAAGCTTTATGGTTTTTGGAAGGTTTCTTGGAACCTAGTAAATAAAGTTCTATTTGTCATTTCTCAGATCCCTTGAAAACAGATGCTTTCAATGACATAAAACACCACAGACCATCAACAACTCAAAATGCGTCATCCACATCAATTTCCTTCGTGAAATTTTCATCATATTCATATTAAATCTCGGGTTTGCTTTCATGTTTACTTTGTGGCATATATTAGTATGCATAATATTGTGAAGAGCTGAATACATCCCATCCACATATAGAATAACATTTATTTATTTATTTTGTGCGTGTAACATTTTCATTAAATAAGACGAAGATGGTCTCATTGTCTATGAGAATATCAAATATTTGTCAAGTGGACATTGTGGATTGATTGGGTTGTGGGTTGTTGAGAGCTTTTGATGATGGTTGCTTTAGCTCGTCATTTGTGCAAGCTTTGAAAATTCCAGAACTATAAATTTTTGAACAATCATCCACAATCAAAACTTTTAGTAATAATCTTACTATCCAAGAATCTATAGACACTGCTAAAAGCTCACAAAAATTCAATTACCAACCCAATAGCCACAAATCCATTCAAAATAAACAAAAGTAAACTCACCAAAGCCTGTAGTCATTGTTGTACAATGTGATGATGGTGGTGGTAACATCAAGGCAGGATTTATCGATCCACTAAGTAGCGAAGGTGTACCAGTGGTGCCAGATGAACTACTGATGGACGATTGGGGCATAAGGAGTGTTGATGATGTATGTGAGATATTTGATGGCCCCAAATTTCCATAAGGCGATGGAGACGGTGTGTAAGTATTGAAATTCTGTGGAAGAAAATGTTATGAAAAATCAGAAATTTGATGATGATGGATCATAAGATATTAACTGATGTGTTTGCATTGGTCAGGAGTTGAAGAAGAAGGAAAAAGGGAAAAGTTATCGAACATGAGATGAACGCATTAATAAACAAAATATTATCAAATTTCATTATCATGGGTTTATTTTGTTGATGTTTATTCTTCATTGAGTAAACAGCAAGACTCTTTTGAGATTCTGATCCTTATCATCATGTAAACTCATCTTATCATCTTAATGCTTTTCTTTGTTGCTCTTTGAATTAAGTTCATGCTTTTGTCATGACTTTGATGTGATGTAAACTTATTGATTGATCTGCACTGATGATTCTTTTGAAAATTTAGAGTCAGATTCACTTTATTGAGTTGCATTTGGATGAAGATGATATTGAATTGAAGTTTAAATTGAACCTTTGTAAAATTAGATTGTTTATTTGTGGTGATCTTGTTTGATAGAATAGATTATGGATGTAGTTTCTAGCCTATCGATTATACTTATTAAGATTTAATTTAGATACTTGGTGTCAAACTTCATTCACTAACCCTAATCCATCAACTAAAAGCTTTTGGTCTAATAAATATTAAAGTGCTTACAGGATCAACTTAAGTTTTCATTCAACAAACTCTTTACATGTTAAATATTTCATCTCCTTTATGTGTCATTCCTGTATAAAGTACACATAAGTTGAACAATAAATCTGCATAAATTGAGCAAACAATAACAGGAAAGAGCGTCGGTAACAAACAATAGCAACAACATGAAATTTCCCTTTTTCTAAAATCCATATCCAATACGAACACAAACACAAAGATAGAATAGAATAGAAAAAAAAATAGATATTGACTTACATCGTTTCTCGTAATGCTACTGCTGCCTGTTGACATTGGTAATGGTGTTGTAAGATCTATATCAGCATCTATTTCAGAGATATCGTCTGCTGAAAATCCATTTGTTATTGTTGTTTCACCTGTATTTGATGTTTTAAATTGTGCTGGAGTTTTACCTTGCTCGCTACTCTCATCCTTCGATGGCTTACGTTTAATGAAAATCCATCGTGCGATGACAATGAGTAAACATAGTAACACGCCAGATGTTACAGAAATGATCAATAAAAGATAGAGACGTTCCTGATTTTCTGTAATTTTGGAGAGAATAAAAGAAAAGATTGGAAATTGAATTCTTTTTGTTCGTACATTTTTCAATTCCTTTTCAATTTTGAGGAAAAGAATATATATTTATAGGAAGAATGAGAACAATAAAGTTTTTTTTTTGTGTAAGACGAAACTTTTATTGGACAGCAATTTTAATCTTAATTGAAAAACTTTCTATTCGATTTTTCGCCTCAGGTGATTAGCTTTTAAATCTTCTTACTTTGCCTTTTCATAGTTTTTGTTAAGCGTGTGGATACGTCTGTGTACTTTTAAGCTTTTATTTTATTTTTGTCAATTTGCAGTGATGAAAATGAAATGAAGTTGAAATGGAAATTGGAAGATGTATGAAGGTTTATGTAATATATGATAAGGTTTGGTGTAATAGATTGGAAAGAGCAACTAAAGGAATGATTAAGGAGGTTGAGTATGGCTGTATCATGTCAATCCATGTCTGGTGAAGAAACCAATAAGTTCTCTGAATCTTAATTCCTAATCTTAAATAGCTGCAAGCATTCAGATCATTTCAACAACAACACATCTTTAAATTGAATAGCAACAAGCAGCTTTAATCTTCCTATTACCTTAAATCTGAAGGATTTGATCCACTTTAGGATAAATAATTATTTTTGTGGTTTCTTCATAGCTATAACTCAGCCCATATCGAAAAGTTCATTGCTCTTTGCCTGTCTAAAGTTTTGTATGAACAAAGTTTACGGTTTAGGATTTTAAATATTAGTTTATGGTAAGAACTTTACATCTAATAAAATATTAAAAGGTTTTTTAAATCCTTATCGAGTTTGGGGTTGGAATTATTTGATGAAGCTCAAGTATGAGATTATATCTTCAAATCAAAACTATGCAGATTAACCTCTTTGCATGAAGAAGAGTTCCAAAACATAAAAGATTGTTTATGACATGACAAATGATTCAACTTAATTAAATTAAGAAGTCAAAGTAAATAATAATAAAATGTAAATGATGAAACTCACGTGATAAGAAAGCAAATGTATGCATCCACTCATCAACAAAATGAACAACAACAATCTTCTCATTATTATTATCATTAATATTGTTATTTTCTTCCTCAACATTACCGCACTCATCAATCAATAAATTATCGTTGTTGACCTTCGTCATATTACGACTGTTCTTATTGCCCGTCTTTATTTGCTGATTAATTACATTATTTAAGCATTTTGATCGACCCATGCTTTTGGTCTTGCTAGCAACATTACTATTATTTCGCTTATTAGGCGTGGCAATTTTCTTATTGCGATTGCCTGCATAATGTCGAAAACGGTCTAAAATTAAAGAAAAAAATATGGAAATGAAAACAAAAAAAAATCATGGATGGTGTGGTAAAAAAATTATAAAAATAATGCTGTTAAATGAGATAGGGTTAACTTCCTTTTTCCATTCGTATGCAATTTTCTACTCAATTAGGTTAATATCTACAAAATGATAAATGATGAACAGCTGTTGTGGAGGAGTGAAATTAGTTGGAAAATGTTAAAAATTAAATTTAAATGTTAGTGAATGTGCAACTTAAAGTGTGTTAAAAATCAGTTCAAAAATGATAAGTAGTGAAACATTGGAACTCAAAGACGAGGCTTCAAGCAAAATCAATCAATTTGTTTAGAGTCGACCTTGGCTTGGTTTCTGGGGATACCCTGGGAACTCTAATCTAGAATCAAAAAATCTTTGTACAGGAAGTCTTTCAATTTGATCTGTCTGAAGCATAACACCTATTTGAAACTATGAACCAGAGCTCGAAGTCGACTCGATATTTTCATTGATTTTGTTTGTGCGGAGTCAACTCTGACTCGACATGACTTCAAACAAAGTTTCATCGAATTCGAACTCTGCTTTGAATAATATAGAGGTGTCCCAAATATAGGCTGACCATCTGATTCGTTTTTCAGAGGACAGTCTTCTATTTTTGTTCTAATTCATCCAGAAAACAAATTAAATTGGTAGAAATGTAGGATGTCCTCTTTTTTACTTTCAGTTCTCTACCTCTAGAAATACAGACAATGAGTATAAGGCTCCTTTCGCAACACCAGAAAGACAATTCAAAATTTTTGGACACATGACTGTGATCAACTGTTTAAAAGGCTGGAATGGATCCAGATAAATTTTTAGTAGGTCCAGTCCATTTTGATATAGCTACTCAACTTTGAATTCTTGTATTGGTAAAGTGCTTTAGATGTAGCTATACTAGTCTTTTTAATACTGTCAACTAGATCTATCTGTGTATGCTTTATGCTCCTATAAATAAGCTTATCAAGTTTCAGAAAAAAAGCTCACAATATGAAGTATAAAAATCATAAACTCAGTAAAGTTCATCCGAATTCATTAAGATCTTATATTATTTTTCCATTATTCCATATGAGACGACATGAAAAGCTTCATTTCCTGGAACTAGCTTCACATAATAATAATAATAATCGAGAAAAAAGCTCAAACAATAAACAGGAAATTTTCTCCGAACTTTCTCATCTTTTATGACCTCAATCAACTATAGCCTATTGTTGAATTAATATGTGCAGATCTCAGTTGTTTATTTACGTTCCAATTTCGAACATCCTCACGTATTTTCTATCATAAGCTCGTAGATGTACAATAATATTCATATACACACATCATTTTCGTATAAATGGAAAGTTTCATCACGTATTTTGTATAATATTATGTTATATATGTGAATGTGTGTGTGCGTTAAGCACATTTTGCTCAATGTTTATCATGGGATTTTAAAAAATAAGCACAGAAATATCCACAAACAGTCAAACTCAATTTTCTTGTCCTTTTCTACGTTCTAACTCGTTTTAATCACATTTTTATTTTTATATTATTTACCCACCCGAAAATGGAATCAGAAATTTTATCCATTGTTATCCTTAATATAGAAAGCAGACATCAAGAAAGCAACAACATCACTAGAAACTCTCATTTAAACATGAAGACAATTTTTTTTATGTTTCTTTCCACAAGCTTAGCTGTGTCATAGCTACTTTCTCGACACATGTACATGTGTGTATATGAGAGCCCGTGGAACGTGATTTCTTCAAATATTTATGCTACGAGACATCTTTTTCAATGATTTTTGCTACTCTTGTTGATGCTAGCGAAAAAAAATTTTTATTTCATTTCAAACTGACAATGATGTTGTGTTGGTGCCAACTCGCAATAACCAGCGAGAAATTTTATAATATTCATGGTGAAGAGGAAGTTATGCAGGGTTGGAAATTTCGATGGTTTTGTGAAGAATTTGGGTTTTAGTTTAAAGCAGTGATGCCCAACTTATGTGCCGCGGCACACTAGTGTATCTCGAAAAATTCATAAAATTCCACGAACCGTTTGTGATTTTGTTCATGGACTATTACCAGAGTTTGACGTGGTGCAAAAAAGGTTGGACACTACTGGTTTAGAGAATAGGAATTAAAATAATGTGTTTTTGGTTAGAATTGTCTTGGAACATCTAGACGACATTTGAAACATTCATTGTAGGAATAAATACGATTTAATTTCCACTTTCTAGTTCACAATTATAATGTCGTGAGAATTGTGGGAATCATTGTCATATCGACTTGTCTTGGTATAGGACTAGTCCTGGTTTAAACCATACTAGTCCATAGTTTACTAGTTTAATGTTTTCTAGTACCAGTATTTCAAGTTTACTATATACTGATACTAGTAGTTTAGTTTGTACTCGTAAATCTATGCAGAATCAGAAATAAGCATCATCCAAGTACCAATATTGAAATCACTAGTTACCTGTATCCAAATCCAAAACATAATAGAATCTTCTCTGGTTTAAAGTAACTTCAAAAGGTTTCTTTATAATATAAAATTTAATTTTCCTTTGTTTCATCAAAAACTGACATAAACTTTTCTCCTAGCAACTCTGCAACATCCGAAGAAAAAAAGAAGAAGCCAAGCTAAGAAACTTTGACACGTTTCTTCTTTTATTTTATTTTATTTTATAATTTTAAAATTCAATTTCCCTGGTTATTACATTTTTTTTGCAATTTTATTTTTATGAGAGTGAAGAAGTTGCTTTGATAGAAAAAGACGATGGAAAGAAGCATCACACAAGGATGGAAAAAGCAAAACTATTTTTTTTCTTATCAAATTGAAAATATCCTGTTTATAGACACGAACATCAACTTTATCTCTCATGCCGTTCTTTTTGGTTCTATTTCCATGTAATGCTGAGGTTAATTCATTTGAAAGTATTTCCTTTTGAATACCTAATCTCCAATCTCTTTTCATTTTGCTACTAATTTGTTATAGTGGTTGCTGTGGGAAGCAAAAAGCTCACATTGATGCTTCATGTTAGAGGAAATTTGTATGCCTTTATTTATGCTGATTAAGGTTTTACTCCTTAGAAAATGTTTTGAGCTATTTATAGTTTTTCTGGTATTAAAGATTTTTCGTGGTTTGGTAAATGCTTTATGATGTTTATAATGAAGCATATTCGGAAGTAAACAACTTGAGTTTGAATAAGTTTCGATGAAATTTGAGTTAAATTTAAATTAAATCAAAGTAAGCTGAGCGAATTTTTCACGAGAATTGGTGAAATTATTACGAGTGAAATGATTCAATTTGAGATGGTTAAGGAATTAAACTTCAGAATTTTGCTAGGCTAGACCAACTTAGACAACTGGTTCCAATTCATTAAATGTAATTATAGCTATTATTTTTTAAAAACTTTAAGCAATTAATTTTCATCATTTTAATCTGAATTGTGGAGAAGTTTAAGATCCTTAAAGTTCATCCTTGACTTACTGCCTGTTGCTTAAAACCACTTTAAACAAAAGCTTCTTAATAATCATAGGTATGAATTAAATTTATTAAGTAAGATGAGAAATCAAGCCTTGAAAATAATTTTCATAAATAGGATTTCGAGAAATTTGATATCACATAAGTCTGAGATTATGCTTCGATATTTATAGACATAATGTATTATCATAACAATACACTTTAGTCATTCAACAAGATGTTGTTAATAAATATTTTATCCTAGGTTACTGTAGACGTCAGAGATATCCAAGTAATGCTGTAATTCAAAAATTGAGACATAAAATCTCTAAAAAATTGTTAAAGAACATCCAAATTGCAGAACATTTCAAGCATAAAAAGAAGAAATAATTCTAGGAAGAAACCGAATCGCTGTAAATTTATAATAAATGTAAAACCAATGCAATATGAACGGAACGAGCTTTTTTGTGTTATCATGAACGAGTGCTTCCACGTGAGTGATTCTTATTGATGCGGAAAACAGCAATTACAACAGAAAAACGTGAGTAAAAAGGATTTTTTTTAAAAAAAAAAACCAAGCGAAGATGAAGGTAGGAAAAATTGTGTGGATTGAAATAATGGTTTCTGAGATATTAAAGATCCATCTCTACCTCAACATTGCTTAACATCAGAAGTATTTTTTTTAGTAATTTTATCACGCTTGTAGCAAGTATTAATGCATGAGATAATCGCTTGAAATATTTCACATATTTTTTCACTTTGTATTATTTTTTATTGCAAAAATCATTCGGTAGTTTGGAATGTCATGTGAAATAACTTATATGCTTTGTAGTAATGGAAAGGTTTAAATCGAATTTATTGACAATTTTTTTTACATAGAATGGAAATGGAGAGCTATTTTTGAGGGAAGGAACGCTTTTAGAAGTTGGATTTTATGAGTGTCAAGTTAGCAGCATACAAGTTAGACTAGCTTGTTGATAAGTCTGATGCTAATTCTAAAGTATTGGGAGGTTCAGAGATGAATAATAACTCATTTTAAAACAGTTCGAACTCAAGCAGACTCAAGCGAGTCAGAATAGGTAGTGGCAGCCTTAAAAAGGGTTAAAATTAAGCCTTTGAGCCACTTGAGTGAGTCTAGAAGTAATTTATTTCAACTAAATGACCTAGTTTGAGATATGTTCTTAAGGTAGGCAGAAAAGATGTGAAAAAGTTATGGTTTTTGAAAAATCGGTAGCTAATGGTAGTTCCAGCCAAATGGAGTTCAGGAGGGTCTTGGCGAAG
Source organism: Chironomus riparius (assembly GCA_917627325.4). Classification (NCBI taxonomy): domain Eukaryota; kingdom Metazoa; phylum Arthropoda; class Insecta; order Diptera; family Chironomidae; genus Chironomus; species Chironomus riparius. Next base: position 51,808,481 of record OU895878.1, read on the forward strand.
CTCGAGCTTAGATACAAGGATGGCTGATATTCAGAACAATCCTTTGTTACGTCTCTGTTTTTAAGAAACCTTCATCTACTATTTAAAAAATCTTAAAACACTAGCTTTGACCGAAACCAAGAAAAACACCATTCCAAACCCCATGAATCTGTCATTCCTTTTCAGACTGCTACCTGCGACTATAACACTTTAAATTCTGTCTACCAATGCACATAAAATATTCATGGATATTTATAAATTTTTCAAAACTGACACGATGACATTCTGAGACTATAATTCATACATTTATGATGTACTGTATAAAATTTACTACGACGTTTCACATTCATTCTTTACATTTTCTCGTATTTTTCATCCATTTTCCGATTTATGATATGTGAGAGAATTTCATAGCATACGTTAAGTACTATAAATTTTTCATGTACAAGCTACATACATAGCCTCATGCAACATTGCTATATCTTACTTGAGTTTCCATTTATTTTCTGAATTTTAGAAGATTTTTTTTAATACTAATAATAAAAGTGTTCTGGCATAGAGTAAAGATGTTGGCTTACTTCATGTTCAAAGTTGTCATTCGAAAAGTTTCTTACAGATAAAAGCACATACAGTTTTATGAAATGATAGAGTCATGATTATTTATTAAGTTTTTTTATGGCAAAGACTCATGTCAAAGTTTTAAGATCATGTTGAAAATTAAAGTTGTTCAGATGCTGAATGAAATTTTAGTGTAAAATAAAGTTTTTGAGTGCATTTCTCCGAGTGACGCATGTCATTCAACATAAGGCAGGTGTAGTGACATCTTAGAGATGAATGTAATTTTTTTTAAGAATTTCAAATGGTTGTGTAAATCTTGTTTGGTGCCATACGTAGGGTCGACTGATGTTATTCGCGTGGTTTGTAGCACATTCGAGACCAATTGATGCTACATCGAACTTATAGTCAGCTAGATGTTCAATTTTACTGATTAGAAGTCAAATCAATACTAGTTAACAGTTCCGAGCTATAATTTTAGTAATGAAACTAAAAGTGCTTCATTAAAGCGTGCCTTAAAATTTACTACAGGTGCTTCTGGCATCAGTTTAGAGCAGTGTTGTCAAAACTTTTTGGGCCACGGCACACTTTAGGGATAAGTCATGACCGAAATCGCAGACAGCATGTGGCTCTTGTCATTTTCAAAAATCTAGTGTGCCGCAGCACACAGTTTAGACAACACTGGTTTAGAGAGTAGCAAGACATTAAAAAATCAATTTAAATGTTTACTTCTAAAGCAAGTTAAAGATACAAAAAGATGTACCATTAGGTTAAATCCTTGATAGATATTGATGCAAAGAAACCAACCCAAAACGACTGAGTCACTCGGGATCATTGCCATAAGATAAAATTCACTCAACAACTTATCATATAGACGAAAGTTCCATAGACAAAAAAATATGAAAATCAATTAAAAATTCACATGAAAAAGTCCTGTCCATGACATAAAATTAAATAGCAATAGCAGCAATTAGAAACTAATTTAAGTACATCCTTCAATTTAATGTACATGTAAATCATTAGGTGCAGTAACTTTGGTTAACATTTTGTTCTAATAGCCTGTCTAGTCTTTCAACGATGTTTTATAGCAAGACAAAGTTTTTTTTTATAAATCAATAACTATACTTTATGATGAGATTCATGAAAGTTTTTTGATTTTTTTTCAATTTTTTGATGCAAATTTGTGCTGCATTAGTCAATTATAATTAATTTTTTATGCAAAATTAGCCTTCGAGGCAAATTTTGATTAGTTGAAAAACTTTGTTCATCTAAATTAGGAAGATGCCAGTTATATTAAGATTTGGTCATTATATTCTACTTTTATGACTGTAAAATTAAATCTTGACGAGAATTTTCTTTCATTAAAGCCTCACAAAATTTAAAACAATCTATTCTCGGTAATTAAAAAATTATTTAAATTTAAAACAATGAAAACCTGAAAAAAACCAGTTCGTAAACTTTCGTATGTACTCTGAATGAATGCTAAAGGTATATATACTTTTCAGGCACTATAGCTAGTGTAAATGTTTGATTTTGAAATTATAAGTTTTTTATGTGCAGTTTTACTTGCACTTCTTCTTCATAAAGATCTATTAAATTATTTTATCTGCTTTTAAACTATCTCTGTTATTATAATGCAGTCATTATTCACTTTATGGCTTAAAGATAAGAGCTTGAGAGCTAGAAACTTTAGTTAAAGAGCTATCAAAAATTCGTTGGAAGCTTGAAATGGAGCTGAGGACTCGGTTGGAGTGACTAGGCATCTAATAAAGTCTTTTTGATTATTTTCATCGGGTTTACATCTTTGGCTGATTGCTGAGGAGTTTTGATAGTGACTTAATAAAGCTATTAGGTGCTCAGGGTCAAATCATCAGTTATGATGTCAACTCCACATCATTAGACTAGAACCAGTTCTTAAGCTTTGTACTTAATATATATCCTAGAAATAACTCTCTAGCCTAGACTAGCCCTCTTACTGAGACATTGCGATCTAGTCTAGAACTAGCCCTCTAACCCAGGGTTGGCTATATTGACTAGAACTAGCCCTCCAGCCTAAAACCAGCACAAATATTGAATTGACTTTAAATTATTTCTTTAATTTTTCTCTCTCAATTTCGCCCCGGTAAGAGCTTACAAATAAACTAAGGTTTCAATACAGACACCTGTGCACAGGTGAGAACCGTACAAATGCTTGACAATTTATAAGGTTTTTGTTACAAAACCATAAAAATTCTAATAAAACCTTATAAATTTTCAAGGAATTGTATGGTTCTCAACTGTGCACAGGTGCCTGTATCGCAACCCTGAAATCAACAAATAGTTGTAATTAATAATTTCACATCCACATGTTAGTAAGAAGATATAAAATACATCCAAAGAGGTCATCTATTGTTATTTTAGTATATGTTAAAAATAATTATGTTCTGTTTGTACAAGTTAAATAAATATTTCATAAATTACAATACATTTTACATTATGTTAGTATGTTAATAGGTGGAATTGTATAACACAACATTAGGTTAGGGAAGAAGGAAATAGCAAAAGCAGCAAAAAAGGGTTGCAAATGAGATTGTTTGTACTCTTATTAATTAGCAAAAATTTATAATTAACTTTTTTTTCTCATCTTTTCATTCTCGTAATGTGTTTCTATGTTTGCGAAACTTCTATTCCCTTTGGATTATTTTTTTTGTGTGTGTGAAGCTGGCGGGAACAGGTTCTCAGATCAAGTTGAAACTTTGTCAGAATTACGTCCATATTACGTCCATTTACGTCCCGTAATTAAATATTTTCGTCCTACTTCCTATGACTGGATATACCACTTTCAATATTTGAGTATCTTTCCCGCCAACTTCACTTTTTCAGCGGGAACCAATTACGAAATTAATTTTAATTATACATATTATATATCAAAACTGATCTCCTAATTACGTCCAATTTCGTCCCGTAAAAATTTTTGGAATCGGATATAACCAGCAAGAGTTATGGACTGTCAAAGTTTTGAACAGTACTACTTGTGGACCAATATTTTTTCCTATTAAATACTTATCATGTAGTATATCAAAACACGTCTCATTTTTGTCAAGAGCTTAAATCTGATGGAACTATTTAAGTTCAATCTGTCATTTTGGACTTTTTGCAGTTCCAGTTCCATCTCGTACCTGAACATCATCAAAGTTTCAAAAATTTACTAGGACCATATTGTATGTCAAAATATATTTTTTCTCAGTATTCCTAATCGGAAGGAATTTTTTAGATTATTTCGTCTTTTTAAATTTTTGGCAGTTCCTGTGCATTCTAGCCTCGTACCTGAGCATGTCCAAAAATTCGAAAAAAAATTAAGGACATGTTATGCATCAAATCATAAGGATTTTTTCACATTAATTCAAATTCTGAGGAAATTTTTTAATCCTGATGGTAGATTTGGATTTATTACAGTTTCAGTACATTTTTGGCATGCCTGCACATCTTGATATATGTGTGCATCTTTTTGATTTAAAATTTTTAAGAGGGCTAGCCAGTGGCTATTACGAATTAATTATAGATTTGAAATAATTCATTGGTAAAGAATTTGATGCGTTGACATCCAAAATTATTTGATTGGCAATTATTATTGAAAATTAAAATTTTTTTTCTCGTTAAAAAATAATTATATTAATGACCTAAATACCTGAATACTCTAAAAGTTTTTAAAAATTTTGAGATTCGATAACCTTATCTTTATATTGAAAAACAAAAAAATGTTTATTTTTTAATTTTTAATTTTTTTCGAATTTTTGGACTCAGGTACATGCTCAGGTACGAGGCTAGAATGCACAGGAACTGCCAAAAATTTAAAATGGCGAAATAATCTAAAAAATTCCTTCCGATAAGGAATACTGAGAAAAAATAAATATATTTTGACATACAATATGGTCCTAGTAAATTTTTGAAATTTTGATGATGTTCAGGTACGAGATGGAACTGGAACTGCAAAAAGTCCAAAATGACAGATTGAACTTAAATAGTTCCATCAGATTTAAGCTCTTGACAAAAATGAGACGTGTTTTGATATACTACATGATAAGTATTTAATAGGAAAAAATATTGGTCCACAAGTAGTACTGTTCAAAACTTTGACAGTCCATAACTCTTGCTGGTTATATCCGATTCCAAAAATTTTTACGGGACGAAATTGGACGTAATTAGGAGATCAGTTTTGATATATAATATGTATAATTAAAATTAATTTCGTAATTGGTTCCCGCTGAAAAAGTGAAGTTGGCGGGAAAGATACTCAAATATTGAAAGTGGTATATCCAGTCATAGGAAGTAGGACGAAAATATTTAATTACGGGACGTAAATGGACGTAATATGGACGTAATTCTGACAAAGTTTCAACTTGATCTGAGAACCTGTTCCCGCCAGCTTCACACACACTTTTTTTTATATTTTTTGTTACTTTTATGGTTGCTTCCGTTTGGAGATTTTGTGAGAATTTTAGGGGTTAAAATTTGTAGGTTTTAAGAAGAAGGGGAAACTTATAATTAAGGTAATATACACTTCTAGACTAGAACTTCTTTTATTGGTTTGAAATTATACAATCCAGAGATTCCATAGACACCTCACAATGAATTCAAATTCTCTCAAAATATCTACAACTACAAATAACCCCACTTTAAAATTGCTGTACAAAAAGCTTCAAAAATCAGAATAAACCAAAAATTATTTACACAAATTTACATCCACAGACTCAAATCTGTACTTCCTTCTCATTCAAAACTTTTTCTACTATACAAAAATTCAAAGGACTCACCCTCAATCGGAGAATCATCTCGTGCATGTTGAGGCGGACTTATACTAGACGACACAGTTGGAGTAAAAACTGGGTCATTATCAGGTCGTTGTTGTGGTTTCTTTGATAAATCACTTTGTAGTTTTGGGGCAGGACCGGGTGATATATCAGACTCTTTATAAAATTGATCTTCATCGTAAAGCTCTTCTTCTTGATCCACTTCATTGTCATCATATGGAAGTGGCTCGTCGGGTTCAGGCGTTGATTCGAATCGATCGATCAAAAGCCTTCTTGGCACTGAAAACAAAAACAAAAAAACATAGAATAAGTAAATTTTTGTAGATCTGCAGATGTTTGTAGATGACAGATGATGAGATGCAATAACTCATATTTTATTAAACATACACACGATTCACATGTTAACCCATATTTGCTGTTGTTCTTCATCTTAATTTATCTCTGCACCATCATATCGCAATAAGGAAGAAGAAATGAGAGAACTTCCGTAAACAGTAAAATGTATACATTTCAAGATTCATTCAAGAAACTGTAGAAATAAGAAACATTTATGTGTGCCAAACAAGTCTAGAGGAAAGTAATTTTAGCATTAAAGCATCGAGGTGTATTAAATTGTTTTGAAAGATGATATGAGGAACTGCTGAGTTGATAATATTGAGCACATATTAAAATATTTGGAAGATCTGATGTGGAAATTTTTAGGTTAAGAGTAAATATATTAATGCTAGTTCGAACAGGCATGGATCTAATGGAATAGATTCTACATCGAATGGTAGAGCAAAGTCAGTAGCGAAGCCTTGGATGTGATGATGACAATTATTCTAGTGACTAGATATTAGGTATTATTTCTAAGGACGGCGGTGCTGAAGACGACGTCCGTAACCGCATTAGACTGGCCAATGCAGCTTTTGGTTCATTACGACATGTCTGGACCTCCCTCCGACTTTCGAGACGACTGAAGCTGAAGATCTTCAACTCGAACGTCAAGCCTGTACTTCTTTACGCATGCGAGACTTGGAAAGTTACAAAAGCTCTTACACAACGCATCCAAGTTTTCGTCAACAAATGTCTGAGAGCAATATGTGGCATCTACTATCCTCAAACAATAAGGAACACAGAGCAGAGTATGCAATGACTAAACAACAAATTATTGCAGACGAAGTTGGGAAAAGGAAATGGAACTGGATTGGCCATACATCAAGGAAAGACCATACAGACATCGCGAGACAAGCGATTTTCTGGAATGTCCAAGGAAATAGGACTAGGGGCCGACGGAGAATTACTTGGCGTACAACTGTTGAACGGGAGGCGAAACAACAGAACAAGAAGCTGCAGGAAATAGCAGCTTTGGCCCAGAATCGAGTGCGATTCAAATGCTTTGTGGACGCCCTACGCTTCATATTGGAGCAATAGGAACCTATCATCATCATCATCAGATATTAGGTGATCTAGATCAATTCTGGATTTTAAACACTTAGAAACTCAAGCTGGATCTGGGTCTGGTTTCTTGGTTTGGGACGCTAGGACAGAAATTAATATCGATGGACTACAATTGGAATCCCTTTAAACATTTGCACAAGAATTGGTAATCTCAAGAATTAGTAAATAAATGAACTTCCGAGTTTGATGATTTTTGAGGTTAGTAAGTCTACGACCTTGAATATAGCTTTGACTTCGACCTTAAGTCATTATGTTCTGTCTTAGATGCCTTATTTCCAAAAAACACACTCAACTACATCGTAAATATGACAATCCTACAAAACAAGACAAAACCTTACTCTTTAGATCCCCAAAATTCCTCAACCAAATTGAAAATAGCAAATATCGAAAATAAGTTTACTGAAATACAAGAAGAACTGCTTGCACTATAAAATAGACAACAAAAATGATAAAAACCCGTAAATGGAACAAAAAAACATTTTTCTTCTTTAAAATAGCAAAATCAGCAAGCTAGAAAATGATGGAAAGCACTTTCAAATTCGCAGATTGTAAATATCATTCAATCAATTTGCAAGGATGGAGGAAAAGCAAAGGAGACGTAAAAAGCTAATATTGAAGGTAAAATAAGGAAGGAAAAATTTTATTATAAAAAAAAAGCACGAGAAATAAGCAGGAAGTCAAAGTAAAAGAAATTGAATAGTTTCGCATAAAAAGGAAGCACCACCTCGTTTTTTTTAAAATGAACAAAAATGAAGAAAAATTACTTGAAACTTTTTTTAAAAAGGAAAAGGAAAGAAAAAATTAAGGTCAGCATCAGAAGTGCTTTTCATCTTAATTGAGACTCATAAATCAATCAAGTGAAAGTGGAAGAACCCTTAAAGGGGTGGCAAAAAAAAATCTTTCACTTTCTAAAGTCCAAAGCTTAATGCTGTGCTTAAATGTTGAAATTAAGATGCTGTGCCGTTAAAAATGCAGAAGATATACTCAATTTCTGATTATTTGTAAAATGGATTTCTGAGAATCAATTTTTTTCTGGGAATTGAGGCAATTGTTTAAACAAGTATCGATTCTATAGACACAGGAATTTCGTCTACAACAGATTATCGAATTTTTTATTTCTGAAAAATTAATGAAATTTCTGGGAAATTGTTGAAGCTGGTAGTCTCGTCTAAATGTTGAAATTTAAAGTTTCTTTGATTTTTTCAAGAAACATCTCCTGTAGAAAGCAAATGCTGCGCATTATACAACAATTCACACATAAAATCACTCTCCAGCGAATGTTCACACGCATAATGCGCATCATAACCAATTCCCATCACATAACACGCACACACATTCAACATAAATTCACATCTCCTAAAATGTATGCAATAAAAACACAAATTCCACTTACAGCATGTATAAATAACTTTTAAATACATCCTAGAATCCGGTTGACATGGTTTACCAAATGTTTTCTGATCTGCGGTAATATTGCACTGTAAAAGATTGGCAAAGCAAAAATTGGGATTGAAATCAATTAAAAAGTTATAATTAGGAATAAAAAATTTGATGCCAATATTTTTGATTATTACCCTTCGTCTTCCATGACAATATTGCATCACTGCCTCCGTTGCGTAGCTTGCCAAACAGTCTGTAATGAGAAAAAATAATAATAAGAAATTGAATTTTTGTAAGCAAAAAACAAATGTTTGGATCATAAAAAGTTTTTTTTTCTTCCTTCCTTTTTGCAAAAAAAATCCTCTCGACAACAGTTTTTAACCAGCACGTTTCAATGTCAGTTAAATATAAACCAAAAGAAGGCAAAAAAAGGAGAGAAAAAAAGCTCAAATTCTTGTCTTCCGAAAAATCGACAAAGAAGAAGAAGATAGGAAGGAATAATATTTGCAAACAAAAGAGATTGAGTTGAAGTTCGAGGAAGGCAAATAATGAGAGCGTCTTTTGAGGATTTGTGTGCTTAAAATAAATGATAGGCAAAGTATTTGTTACTAAATTCTGAGACTTTGTCTGATCTTTAATATTGTTTGTTCTGATAATGCTTGATTCGGGAAACAAAGTATTTACTTGCTGGTATGCAATCTCTACAACTGATTTGTGGAAGGAGGATTTGATTTTTAAGGAGTGGATTTCTTCGAAGGTTCAGCAAGACAAAATTGAATGGATTTTCCTGATAAATTCTTCATTTGAAGTTCCTCCAAGAAGAACTAGCCCAAATAGCACAAGTCGATTAATAGAATAGAAATTCAGTGCCAAGCCGACCTGACTCTGGCATGGGATTGGTTTGGTTTTAAATCCAGCACCATGCTATAGTCAGACCGGCTTGGTCTCAAATTTCTGATCGTTTAACAGACTTGTGCCATTCGGGTAGACAGACAAAGCTACTTGTGGAGATTACTGGACTTTCCAGCACTTAGTAGGAATGGCATTAGACACAAATTTATTAGAACCTTAGTCAAATTTGCAGCTCAATCATAATTTACTCTTAATCTTACTTCAAAAGTACAAAATCAAGTCTATCATATTCCCTGCTTCATTCTGATTCTCAGAATTCACTAATCCTAAAACATCACAATCTGATAAGCTTACTATTATCATTCGGACATGTCATTGACTTTATTCTACCTAGATTTTATGAATACAAGTAAAAAGCGATTCACCCTGACAAACCAGATAGCTAATCTCATTGAACAAAAAGAACAAGCACAAGAGGAACAGAAAGCCGAGAAAAAATTGTTTGCATTTTGAAGCTTGTTGGTCGATGTTGCTGCTGCTTTTGCCATAGATGGGTAGGAAATGAAATATAATTTGAAATTTTCAACTTTTTCTCCCTTTTCATAAATTTTTTTTGTTCATTCTCTTCTTGATGTTCCTAAATGTTTGCTGTTTCCATTTTTTTCTGGTCTTCTTTCTCACATTTTGGACTAAAATGTTGTTTTTGACATCATCATGTTCTACATCATCGTGAATATTGTTTTTTTTTTCGGCTATTATGAAGAGGAAAACAACAGGAAAAATGATGACAATTCTATGTCCAAAAAGTTTTCATTCTCTTCCTCATCATCATCATCATCATAATGCTTATGTTTGAATAGGAGAAATATAAAGAAGAATGGACATTTTACATAAACAGATTTGTTTAAATCAGAGATTTAAGGAACAATTTTTTTTTGATGTATGCAAATATTTCCTAAAACATTTTTTTTTGTTGTGTTTTCGGAAGCAGACAGATTTTTAAGATAGTTAAGGATGGAGATGATAAGATAATTTTATGATAAATTATTTAAAATCTAAACAAGTTTCTTCTGGGGTTGAAGGCATTACAAAAACTTTTGTTGTTCTTGTGTCTTAAAAGAGAAGGTGAAATGTCAAAAATTTGTGTAAAGTTTATTATGAAAATTAATTTAACATATTTTGTCAAATAAGTTATTTTGAGGCAGGGTTGGTAATCTCGTTGGTATAGAACAGAATTTGTAATTGAGTAGGATTATCAGGTCAAGTCTAGCTTCAAATCTCAATCTCTGGTATCAATCTGATCAATCTTTGTTTTAATTTCTTTAACTCTTCGTTTTCAAATGTAAGTCTTTAATGAACGACTTATAAAAGAATTTTAAGCCTTTTATCCAAAAAGAAATGCACAAAACTTTTAGTTAAGAATAATACAATGAAGAATATCTCATTCTCTTTCAACTGAGCTATCGGAGGTTAGTCGACTACTCCTATAAACAAGTTTAAATTCTGTCTGTATATCTTGCACTAACATGATTAACCATTGCTCCCAAAGATCATAATCTTTAAAAACGAAAAAATTATAATCTTTTATAATCTTTCATACAAAGATTATTGAAGATAATAATCTTTGTATGGGATTGTTTGAAGATTATAATCTGCGAGAGCCTTGATTTAATCTGTATATTTCAACATCTTTAAAATGATCATTTTGTTCTTTATAAAAAGTTTCTTTATATAAAAAAACTATAATTCGACTTCCTACTCTGTAATCTTATGTACCATAAACCCAGATTTACTTATTCTCATTATGAAATATTTGTAATCATATTTAAATTGTCAAAACCAAATCTGTCATTGAAACTTTAGAAAAAAAAAGTTTGAATTTCCTTTAAAAAAAGAATCCTCCTTGAAAATGATTTTGGCATAAATTGAAGCTTTCTTGTTTTTGTAAGGACTAAAATAATTTTTTGAGCTTCTATTTGATTTTGAGAATTGAGGAAGCAGTACAAAATTCTTTGAAAATATTTAGGCCAATCTTCATCTTCATTAGAGTCTGTATTGTTTGAGGAATGAAGGAAAATACCTTATAAATTCCTTTTTTTATTAGAAGACTATATTTGCAAACGATAATAAAATTGTTGATAACTTTAATAGCTCTTTAACACAAGTCATTAAAGATATATTTTGATAAATCAATTGAATAAAGTCGATTTTCTTTAAATCAGTCAGTTTTAAACCATTTTACGTTTGGACCAACACTTAACAATGAATCAAACTTAATATAAAACCATAATATTAAATATTTGTCTGATTTAAACTTTAGCTGAACTTAGTTAAGCTCTTTAAACAATCTAGCTTCAGAAATTATGAACAGAACTTCCTCAAAATCTCTAAAGTTAAATCTTTAGTATATAATCCAATCAAATTAGTAATTGACTAGCTTCTAATTTTAGCAAAAAACTATACTTAGAATTAAATCTTACAACATCATGTAATTATAACTTCCAACTCAATTCCTTTGCTATTTAAACATTTCTCTTTAATATTTTAAATCCTTTTACATGTGTGCTTACATGTAAAATTCTCCTGCTATGTTTAAACATCCACTGAATAGGACTTATTTCTTTACAAAGCATTTATTAAGCCTTTACCTTTTCATTTTCATTCAAAATATTCATGAATGCTCATTTCCATTTTTTCTCTCCTTTCGCTCAGATAAATTTTTTTCCTTTTTCTTTCTCTCTCGTTTTTTTTTTGCAACCCAATAAACATGCATCAATTTAATCGGATTGTAAATGTTACAGCATGAATCATATGTACGATTAAGTGAGTGAACGAATGGAGAGATTTTTGTGGATATATAAGTTTGTGCTGAACCTTTTTTTTATCATGCTGAATAAAACATTATATATGAAATTGAATGTTGATGAGCTGTTAATACGATTGAGGGGAGCTTCAAATGAGTTTGGAATGAAAACATGTTAATTAAGATGTAAATTTTGCATAAAAGCTGATCGGATGTTAAGTTTTCGGATTTTTCTATAAGATTTCACTGGAATTTGTTAAGGGGTCGTTCACTTATGACGTCCGAAATTTCTATTGTTCTTTTCTTGCTAACCCCCTCCCACCTGGACGTCATTAGTGGACGGCCCTTAATGATATGACATTATTATGAGACAATACATGATTAATGTTGTCTAGATACTTAAGAATCTTCAATTTTCCGTACAAATTGTATTCTAGTTGCAAATTAAAGTAGAAATAATGAAGCATATTCCTATAAAATCCTGAATTACTATGCTATTTGTAGAGTCTAAACACATTTTAAATATACTTTAATATAATAAAAAGTTTTATTGTACTTTTGCACACTTAAATATCTATTTAAAAAATGGCCGTTATTTATCCGGTTAATGTTGCTTCATCCCCTCGATCTTAACGCAGCTTCAGACCCCTACACTATTGAGCAGGTTAAACCTCAGATTGCCTCAGATATGAAAAATGAGCCAATAGTGCGTTGAAAAACCAGTGAGAATGCCCAAATGTTGAAAATTATTTTTTTTTCGGTAAGTTCCTTTGGGGCTGTTCACTTATTACGTAACGCGAAAAAATGACTTCTTAGACCCCCCCCCCCCCCCCCCCCTCGTAACAAAATTTGTATGAAAAAAAAAATTTCCTTGTTTGAACCGTAACAAAATCTTAGACCCCCCCTCCCCCTAAAAGCGTTACGTAATAAGTGAATGGCCCCTTTCAAGATTAATTTTTACATCAACGAACTGATGAAAAACTCATTGATAATCAACAAATTATTTTAAAATTGGTTATTTTTGGACATAACAACTGTGCATTGTGTATTGGCACTCAAAAAAGCCAAGTTTTCATGAAAAACCATACAGTAAATGATCAAATGATAGCTTTTGATTCAGCAAATGTACTTGATTCACAGTTCAGTATCAGTTTTTTCGTAAATTCATTTCAATGGACTCAATGGCATGGTAAATTGCAATTAAAGCTTCAAAGAGCTGTTCAATTTTTAAAAATTTTACCTCAAAAAACTCAAATTTCAAGCTTCTTAATAACAATAAATATAAATACTTACTTTCTTCTTTTACACCTGGTTGCTGTGGACATTGTAGACTCTCATATTCAGTTCGTCCAAAGCTGGCCGCATTTACAGCAATTCGTGAATACGGATTACATTCAAACGACATTATGTCATTTTCACACGCTACTTTACTACGAAATTCGCCTGAAATGATAGAACAAAAAAAAAAAGAAATTTCAGTTCAGTAAGTTCATACTTTATATAGTTACTAGAATAGAATATAAAATATATCCTCAAGCAATCATAAAAGTGGAAAAAAGAAAATCTCCCATTTCAAGACACTTAAATTGTAATAAAAATAAAAATTCCTCACAATTTGTGAATGGGTGTTGAATGGATGTCGAAGAATGAGAATTAAATGACTCAATGAAAAAAAAATATTTTGTTCATTCCTTAACTGACTGATATTGATAGCATGAATAGATGTTGTAAGTCTGCTGTGGAATTTTTAATTTTTTGCTAAATCATCAGCTCCACTTGTATTGAATTGTAAATGTACGGTACGACAAGAAAATTCGAAAATGGAAATAAGCAGGGAATAAGAAACAAGCGATGAGATTGATTTCAAATGAAAGTGAAAATACTTTTTTATCGAATGAATAAGTTGGTGATGAATTACAATGAAATATCGTTTACAGCGTTTAAGTCGTATGCTCGTTGAATATTTGAAGGAATTTTATGGGAAAATTAGCACACAAATTAATAAATTTTGAAGGTCAAAGATGTTGAGATGAATTGGCAGTGATGAAGCAAGAGGAAGGTATCTGCTAATCAAGGCTAATTGAATCTTTCATATGTCACTAGAATTTCATCGTTAAAAAATCCTAATTTCAGGAAATGGAAGACATAAAAGTTAAGGAGAAGTGCGTTCATTGCGCAAAGAACGTCATTTGCCAAATACTTCATTCAAGCTTTTTAACTGCAGTTCCAAGAAGTAACAAATCAACATTATCAAACAAAGAACATAGCAAAGAAATCAGAAATGAGTATGAATGGATGAGTAGGGAAATATTAAAGCTAATGAATGATCAAAGTAGGATGAGATAATAAGACAGTTGTTTGTTTTCCTTCCAAGAAAAAAGGACTTCAAAACAAAAAGCGGATATCATTTAAATGAGAACCGGCTTTATGAATGCTCAACATTTAAATCAAGAAGAATGTAATTTCCATATTTTTGGAGATTATTGTCGATTGGGTCAAGATTTTCTAAGTTTTCTTATTCAGTAATAGATTGACATCGGATACTACTGTGGAAGTGCTGTCAAGCATTGAAGCATTGATCTTGACAATTGGTGAAGCTTTAAAATTCTTGCTTTAAGCTTCCCGGAAATCGCACGTTGTAAAAATGGCCGAAAATATGAAATCCAGAATGGTGCCTCGTTCATGCCATCCTAGTGCCACATTTTCAGTAATTTTTATGTCTTGTGTCTTTCGGGACTTGTTCATAAATATATTTTCAGATAAGATTGGTCTGTAGACTTTCATTTCATATCTCTTGTCTTGTCCATCAACCCCGGAGCGCTACCAGACCAAATCTAGATAAAACTTTGAATTCTTGTTTGAATATGCGATTCCATGTAATAGCCAACAATAAATCATGTGGTGCAAGGGAACAGTAAAAAGAGTGTAACTTATAAATGGGATTTAGTCACATATTCGTCTAACCCCCGATAGCTCAGTGGTAGGAGCATGTGACCGGAAATCGTAACCCGTGGGTTTGAGTCCCGCTCGAGATCTATTATTAGGAGTTATACTTTTTTCTGTGGTTTTGTCGTCTATAAGTTTGCTTCTTCCTTGTGGATGTTTCAATAATTCTCATGAAACTTCAATTCAGGTTTATCGTCTGAAACATCAAAATCCCAGTCTGTCAAACAACTCTTGGGTCTAGGTTTAAACACACATTTCCAAAATTTAAGACTCAAAAGTAGGGTGACCATCTAATTTTTATGAAAATACAGGACATTTGATAAATTTCCCAAAAAATACAGGACACAAAGGAAAATTTGAAAATTAACGGAAATTTTCGTGAAAAAAATACAGGACCTGGAACAAAATTTTCAAATTTATACAGGACAGGGTTTTGAAATACAGGACTGTCCGTTGTAAAACTACGCAGATGGTCACCCTACTCAAAAGTTCCAAAACCTAAATCCAACCATACAAAATCATTATATTAACATCTCTATTATTCATACACATTCCATGTCATCACTTAATATTGCGTGTAGAAAATACAAAATCAAGCATGATTTTCACTTGTGTATATAAACAAAAAGAAGCCGAACACAAAAAAATTCCAAAAGAAAACATTTCACCATGATGAATCTGAATAGAGAAATTTCCAGGCCTGTTCTGAAAAATATGTATATATGTATATAAAGGAGGCTTATAGAGTGTTTACGGGAAGGTGTTGAAACATTCATTGAATAAATTTGAGGACGATTAAATTGTAAAGCTCCTTTTCTCTCTTAAATAATCCAATAATCGATCCCTTTTCAACACATCTACATCTATCGTAAGGCCTTAATATAGAGAATGTAAAAAAAGGGAAGTTTTTGAAATTTATTAAACTGGAATGTTGAATCGGCAAAAGCGGTAACATCATCAATATAGTTCAGCATATAGAGGCATAAAAGATTTATTGGAAGAAAATTGCTCAACATTTAATCGAACCAATTCATATGGAATGGAATGAACACACTTTTGTGCATTTACACAAAGTCGCATACAACTACACACAATGCTGCTGATGTTTGAAGGATAAAAAGGGACACGAAAACCTTTTTTTTTTTCTACATCCTTCAATAAGCCTTTCATTGATTCTATCCGCAACATTCGGCATTTATCTTCAATCGGACCTTCACACTTTAATGCCCTGCTTTACACAGCGTCCTTAAGTTCATTTCTATTCCTCAATTGCTTTTCACGTCCTTCGCTTAAAGAAGATTGAGAAAGAAAATCAGGCATAATGTAGGAATTGCTATTGATTTATTTTTATGGAATAAAAAACAGAATTTTTTTTCGTTTATTTTTCTATTCAGATGAATATGAACATATGTAGGATGTTTGTATATACTCAATTGATATCAGATTAAAGTATTTTTTCAATACTTTTTCCCTCAAACGTATCATAAATGATGGCAAATATGCGGAATAGTTGTCATAAATGGAATATTGTGTACATGATATAGGATTATTCTCTTGAGGATGGATTTTTTTGTTGTGAATAATGGATTATTGGGAATCATGGATTTTTGTATTGAATAAAGTTTGTTGAATATTGAAGAATTTTGCTTTGTGACTAGTTGCATTAAGTATCGTAAATGGTTTATTCAATTGATATTGTTAGAGTAATTTTTGAGTTTGGGTGAATGTCTACTAAAGTGTGTGCTAGGCAGGAGACAAGGTATGAACAATAAAGATACATCTGAAGGTTTTATCCTTCTTGTTTTGAGAAAATAGATAAGGAATAGCAGCTTTTAATGTGGGCTGGTTTAACTTTCATTAAGCAGGTGGTTTGAAAACTTAGCTACACTTTTGAGATGGTCAGGGTCAAGGCACTACATATTAACTACAGCTATAAACTTGTTGCATCCCTAAACAAGAGCATTTATCTTCTTTTGGTCGTTAAAGGTCACTAGTTTCCTAGTTAAGGAAAAAAAAAGGATTTATTTTGGACTTAAAAACCTCTCGTGCAGTTTATAATTCCAGCTGTATTTATACTTGGACTTATGAACTTCACGTGATGCTTTTCAGTCCAGGGACAAATTGTATCTGGACTTTTAAACCTTTAGTGACTGTGATTTTCTGTTCTTATATTCTCTGTAGCTAAATAGTCTCTGGACTTATAATCCAGCATCAATTTTGACCATGATCCTGCTTAAGACTGCCTCTTTTATGCATTCCTTCTCAAGTTAGCACTGTGAAGTTTGACCCTATAGCCTTTTTGGCTACCCTCCAGCCAATGTGAGTTGAACACAACTCAAACTCCACTCAATCCTCGTCTAATAATTACAAAACTTTCATCAATAATTCCAATTTAGTCCTTTCCTACAATATTTCCATCCACTTCAGCAACTAACGTGAAGATGATGGCTACTTTTCCAAATGAATTGAATAAAATATTCCCAATAAATAAGGAAATTGAGCATTACAAACGGCTTAGCAATAAGTAAGTTCCAGTTATAAAAATATTATTGCATAACATTCACATATATCGAAAAGTATTAAGAAGAAAAATAGAGATAGAGCCCTGAAATTGGATTATATTAACATAAAGTTTCTATCTCATCTATATATGTGAAATTGAGTGAATGAAAATGGGAAATAAAGCCGGAATGAGAGCCTAAGAAAAAGGAAACGAGTTTATGCTTTTGTGGACAAATAAAATCAAATTGGATTTTATTACACAGCAAAACTTCCATTTTCTATTCCTTAAATATTTTTTTTATTGAAGCTTTTTAATTTTTGTGCCTGACGTTCTTGAAGATGTCGTACACAATTTAGGTCAGAAACAACAGACACATTCATACTCATAAATTTACGCACATAAAGAAGACGATTTAGTAATAAGAAAAGACAACAATAAAAGGAAGAAAGGGATGAAGGAAAAACACAAAACAAATAAACAGAAGATAAGATATGAATAATAAGAGGCTGAAAGCTTCACATCCACATATTGAGTGATCATGATTGAGTAAAAAGCTCACGTAGATGTGAATCACGTAAAATTACCATTTCAAGGGGTCACCAAATTTTGAACCAGTTTTTTTTTCTTCTTTTTTTAAGGAGCATCTTGTGTTTGCCTTCTTATGGAAGCTATTACTGTTATTATTATATCATACATAAAACATACAGACATGAACTATAAATTACAGTCATTTCACATCCTTTTAGTAATCCCAATTTGATGAAAATGGGAGGGAATTGATTGACAATTAAAATTTTAAGTATTTTTCGGGCTTCTATTGTGCTGCATGGGGATACATTTTAGATGAACTGGATGAACTGAAAGTTTTTTTTTCTTATTTATTATGCATTTTGACGAAATATGTTCATAACATCGGGCTATGGAATTTATGGCGAGCTTTTGTTTCTATTTTAATGCTTTTTTGGGACACTCAAGTGACTCTGCTGTCTGTAGTTTATTCCCATAGTTGAGTTTCATGAATAAAACATGATGTAACATGTCATGAAGAATTTTGATTTGCTTGAGAATATTTGGATTTTTTGAAAAATAAAGAATTGAAAGGAATTTATATTTTAGGCTCTTGATTGAAGGAACTTATGTATAAAAGCTTTAATGTGAAGGCACCTGATCCTCAAAACTTTAGTATTAAGGTACTAGATTTTAAAAACAGGAGTGTGAAAGTACCTGAACCTGAGAGCTTTGATCTGAAGACAGTTGAACCCAAAAGATTTAATGTGAAGACACCTGATTCAAAAACTGTAGTGTGAAGGTACCAGATTTTAAAAACAGTAGTATGAATGAACTTGAACCCCAAAGCTTTGATGTAAAGACACCTGAACCCGAAAGCTTTGTTGTGAATGCACCTGAATTTAAAAAACCTAGTGTAGAAACATCGGAATATAATTGTTTAAGAGTGAATGCACTTGAACCGGAAAGCTTTGTTGTGAAAGCACCTGAACCTGAGAGCTTTGATCTGAAGACAGTTGAACCCAAAAGATTTAATGTGAAGACACCTGATTCAAAAACTGTAGTGTGAATACAGCTGAATTTTAAAAAAGCTAATGTAAAGACATTTGAATATCAAAACTCTAGTGTAACAGCACCTGAATATTAAAACTGTAGAATACAGGAACTAAAACATCAAAATTCTAATGTATAAATACCTGAATAGCAAAACTATAGTTTAAAAGCTCCTAAACCCTGAAAATTGTAAGTGTGAAGGAATGTCAATGGTAAAATTAAATGTGAAGGCACCCAAATCTAAAAACTTTAGTACATCCAAATTGCTTTGAATTAAAAAATTCATAATTTGAAGAACCCAATTAACCGTAAAATATTGATCTATTGATCTATTTAATAATAAACAATAATTTCCTTAGTCTAAAATTACAAATTGACTTCAATAAACAATAAGACTCAACTTTCTCAACAGAGCACTTCCTCAATACTCGCAATTTCCTTTCCGATATGCTTAATTAAATAACAGTTCATTAAACATAAATTAGAAATACTATTAAAAGTTTTGCACTTAGTTGATTCCATTAGTGATGTTTTCCTTTACGTGAAGCTTAAATTTTGCCTTTTTTACGTGTGGAAATGGCGGATATATGTTTGTATGAAATTTTCTCTTATGATGAATTCATTCAGGAGATGAAAAAGTTTCTTCTTGTTCTAGTTTTATTTACCTTTTCGCTACAGTTTTAAATCAATACCGCATGTAGCTTGCAGTTTCATTAATTAAACTTTTTCAATGATGTAAATGTTTTGTTCATATGGAAAAAAGTTTTGCTGTGACTTTTATTGGTTTGTGACATTTACCGCATGTACGTTGAGAATAGTTGAAGACATGTAGTGGGAATGGAGACAAAAAGTTTTATATTGTAGCTTTAAGAGTTTGATTTTTCTTGATTTTTGCATTCAGAACTACAATCTTCGATTAAATTTGAATCATTTGATTCATATCAACCTTAAAAGTTCGTCAACCTCAAACTCTTGAATCTTTGTATTGAACAGTCCATGAACAAGACTAAGGTCGTTAAACCAACTTAGTTCTTGCTTAGCTCAATCGATTTAAATAAGTAATTGTGATTGTTCAAGTTCTAATCATCAACAAGCAAAGAACAAGGTCAGAACAGTCGTTTGTTAATAAAACTTGGAGTTTAACTACCAAACTTTAAGTTTAACTACATAAACTTCAAGCTTACTACTCTAATAGAATCACAATTCAATGGATTTCGCCGATAAGGAAAATTGAAAATAAGTAATAAGGAAAATTATCAAAAGATAAGCTTAATGAGAAGTAAATCTGCAGTTAAGCATTTCCATTTACCGTTTTATCGAGAATTACAAAGTCATGAAATTGCACTTTTGTTCAAGTTCCTTTAAAAAAATGCTTACATAACAAACAAACAAGCTCTTTTGCAGCTTAAAAAATTCTTTGTATACAAAATCTGATTGTGCAATAATTGAGTGAGTTGAGAAAACTTTTTCATCTCCAATTCTCTCGAATCTGATTGGATAAATATTTTTTTTTTCATCAAATAAAATTTCTCGATTTCTTTTACAATGTAAAGCTTGGATTGCAAATGAAGATTTTGCATCTGACAATAAAGGAGATATCTTAATCCATTCATAATAATGAATATGTATGTCTTATATGCGCTCGAGAATGCAAAAGATTTTCAATTGTCTCAGACGATATAGAAGCAAAACTGACTGGTGATGAAGTTTAAGAGTTTGTGGATCAAAAGCGCATCTACTGAGTTTTGTGAGAAAATTCTTGGTTCTTGGCTTGTACTCAAGAGAGTGGAACTGATAAAAGTTGATTGAAAATGATCAAAATGTGATAGATTTGGTCTATACTATTTGTAAATCTGAGATTTGAACTGACGAGATGGTATTAGTGTCTTCAGAAAGTCAGTAAGGATCCTCAAGGCAGACATTTTGATGATGATGAAACCTTGAATCAGAGAATAGCTGCTTAAGGATATGACTCAGGTAGTCCCGAAAACGCCTTAAAGAACTCGAGGTAATCATAAACTTTGTAAAATATGAGATGACTTTGAGTTCTTCGCTTGGATCTTCATTGCATCAGCGATTTTTCTAGACCTCAAGAGTCGAAGCTGCTACAATAATCCAAAGACATACCTCCAATATCACTTACCCTCCCTTGTACAAAAACATGCTTAAAAAAAGGTTCAATGAAATACTCACTCGGTCGACATTTGTATGCGACTTCTATGAACTTTCTCATTCCCGGACACGGATCTCCGCCAAATGTTTTCGGTGACGATAAAAATCTACATCGTCTCTTTTTCTGGCACGCCTCAACGACTATTTGGAGTAATGAGTACTGAAAAGAGAGCAAAAAAGGAAGAATAGAAATTAATTTAAAATGTTTTTTTTGTGACTCGGCGGATTTTTTTTTTTGCAGGGTAATTTGGAAAGATTTTTGTCACAGTTTTGTGGGATGTGCTTTTGTGTTTGGCAATTAGTGGATGTTTTTAAAGCCATTCTCATCATTATGTTAAGATTATTGATGTTTGGTCGATGGCACATATTTGAAGTCTTTCTGTCTGTGTTTTATTGTCCTGCAAAGTTGTTTGGCACTGAACTTGCAATGGAATTTAATGGCTGTGGATTTTGTTTGGACATTATAAAGACGTTTTTGAGTAAATGGCTTGATATTTATTGGGATGATGTGAGTTTTAGGGATTTTGGATGTTATGGAGGAGCTAAGGTTGTTATTATTAGCTATTTGGTTCCATATGCTTGAGATTTATTAATATTTAAAGTTGACAATCAATTAGTTCATGGCTTAATAATTTTAAAAGTAAATTTTCTGCATAATTATCCAAAATTAACCCTAGAAATTTATCTTGACCAAACAATCCCTCCAGCATCGCTCAATTCAACTCAATTAACTAGGTCACATTAAAATCTCTCCAAAAAAGTTGACTTAAAAATTTCAAAAGTTAATGAGTTCAATTAGGCATCCAACCCTTGCTCTGCAAACTAGAGCGCACAAAGAAATATGCTTTGTCATTGTCATTTCACTAATGTATCGAGTAAATGCGATATTTTCGACACACTTACTGAAAAATATCATTTTTTTTTTCATAAAAAAAAAAGTTTTTGTTCTTCGCTGCAAAAAAAAATCAACCCTCGAGAGAAAAAAAGAATTAAAAAGGGTCATAAAGCTTTACATTCAGTCAACCATAAATTTCATTTAAAAGTATCTCGTTACACAATTCAATTCCATTACGATCCCTTTCTCTATTGTTTCCCATTCTCATAACTTTTTTTTTGTCATGCTTGTTTTTGTTTATTTTTTTTTATGCTGACTTTTAATGCTTGTACGGCCATGATTGATACAAAATAATATTTTTAAAAGAAATTTATCATGTTACATGTGTAATAAATTGAATCAAATATTTTTGTTCATGCTTTCAGCGATTTTTATGTCATCATGCATTCATAAATTGAGAGTGGATAATGTTTATCTGTTTTTAGTCAATGATTTGGGCAAACAGATCCTTTTTACATATTCCAGTGGGATATAACATGTCAAAAATATTGAATTGACTTTTTTGGATTATAGAATTAACAATGCAGTGTTGGATATGATTGTTAGGCATACTATTGAGCATAATTTTTAAGAAGGGAACCTTCATAGGTCTACTGAATGCCTAATAGCTATCTTGCATCTAGCTATAAACTAGAATTCAAACTACACATTAAGATAGATTCATGCAGCTGGTTCTACTTAAGTTTAAACAGCAAAAACCAACCTCTAGCGACGCTAAACGTTCTAAACCACAGATATACTCTTAGAAGCAAACCAGAATCCATTCCCACATACCAATTCCTCTAAAAAATCATTTAAAAATCTCGAATTCTTAAACTGCACCAGGGGCGTAGCCAGGGGGGGGGGGGGCATAGCGGGCCCGGCTCCCTCCCTACGAAAATCTGATAATTGTTTTATTAAGTATTTTTAGAGAAGAACCAGTTAATGTAGAGGAAGCGATGAAAAAAATGTCAAAATCAGCACGAAAAATTAAGTTTAATGTATGAACAATGAATTAAATATTTAAACTTATGAAGAATGAATATAGATTTAAGGATACAAAATAACGGTTTTTTTTATTTTCAAAAATGGGCCCCCCCTTAAAAATTTTCTGGCTACGCCCCTGAACTGCACTTATCTCCAATCCCCTCAAAAGTAATTCAAATATCATTTACATATCATTAGCGTCATCATATCCAAAAGCAATTAAAAACTAATTTCACAGCTATTTGCAATTCAATTGCTAAACATCATGTTGATAGATAATGGAGTGTGTAATTGAAACTTTCAAAACCTACTAATTAGCTTTAATATTCACTCTATTTGCTTATGAATTCCGATGATTGATGTCAGATGAAGATTGTAATTATGATGCAGCATAATAATTGTTATTCATTGGAAATGGCAAGAAATCAATGTAATTAAGAATGCTTTAACATAATGATGCTGAGTCATCAATATCAAAAGCATCTTATGGAGGCTATTGAAGTGACATCATGTGAATTGAATTTAATGTCATAGGGATGAATGTGAAATTGAAAAGATGAGTGGAACTTATGGAAATGATGTCCTTCAATAAATACATTATTATTTATTTGATATAAGAATCGAACCCACATCTGGCCTATCTCTTGCCCACCAAAGCATGTCCCATGCATGAGACTCAATAGTATTGAGTCAATAACTCATTTGAAATTTTGTAACAGTCCTGCGTAGGAGTAGATTAAGTATTAATTCATCAGTTCCAATAATTCTCTTATCAACACATTCCATTAAACAATTCAGTTCAACATTAAGCCTTAAATTGAATTTTACACATACGAATTCGATAAACAACAATGCGCCTTGCTGGTGCTTCATTACTCTAAATTGTTGATGACATAATGCCATTGTGTTCATCACAAGAGCATACACATTATGTATTCATGATACTATAACATCATTAATGCATGACATTTATTATTATTACTTTATTTCTTTTGTTTTCTTTTCCCTGTAAATGACACAATTATGCCGCAAACATTATTCACTTTCCCGCGCTTGATAGACGGGTAAAAAGTTGTCTGTTATGATTTTTATGGACGTGCCCAATGCGTTAAAATGTAAGTATTCATTTTGGCGACAAAAAGTTATATTTATGGCATGCAAATGAAGCCTGAGCAAAACAATAACAACAAAGTTTATTTATTTTTTCCATCCTGAAGAAAAAAAATCAGGTCACAATTTACTGTATCCGCATTTCTGCCTTTTTTTCTACCGGTTAATGTTCACATAATGTCAATTACAAAATTAAACTTTTCTATCCGCCCTTCGCTCAATAAAATTTGAGATTCAGTATAGCGCAAATAGCTTTTAATTGTAAATGACATGCGAAAAATCAAGAAGAACTGTTAGTTGGTGGAATTGAAGCGACTCAATGGCTGTAAAATTTGTCAATGTAAATTAAATTAACATTTAAATGGCACTTTATTCAGGAAATGAATTGTCTGCATGAACATTAACAAGCATATTTGCTGTACACGCTAGTTAGTCTTTTTTTAATAAATAAATCTTGTCTGGCTTGATGGGCTTGATTATTTGATGGACGGTGGGTATTTTTGCTTGTATATACATGTGATATTGAGTATGGACATAGTCAAGGTGTGGGTTTGGGTATGGTCTGAATATGGCCTGGTAATAGGAATGTGCATGGTCTGGTAAAAGGTTTGGCTGTGGTCTGGTATTAAGGTATAGATATGGTCTGGCAAAAGAAAAGGAATGTTGTAGTTATATTTATGGGTACGGGCATGATATATTTTTAATGACTGCTTTCCAGCAACATTGTAACCATCCAAAGTCCAACCAATTCCTCCCATCATCATAATACATTAACTTAATGGCTTTTTGCGTACTAATAACATTTTACAGTCCTCATTTCACATTCTGTTGAATATTTATGAATCCGTTATTCCATCCTCGATAGCTGCAAAAACTTTTACAACATAACTTGATCAATTTATTCCCATCAAATGCTTCCCGTCAACCTAATTTCATTTTTATAGCTTTTCAATTGACTTGAAATTGTCTTCAAGTGCACAGCGGAAATTCCACTCATCCGTTGCAATCTTTGAGGAGTTAAAAAAATCGAGAATCTTTTTTTTCATTAAAAATTTGCTTCTTATGAAAAATTATGACTTTGTTTATTCATCCAACCTTAAGCAAGCAGCTAAATAACTGAACTTACTAAAGTACTGTATAATATATAAATGAGAATGAAGACGAGAAAATGTTTTAATAGGGACTGGATGGGCGAGTGGGAAAAGGATGAAAATTGTGTAAATAAAGATGGGACAGCATAGCACAGAACTGAGTGGTATTTTTTTATAGCAAAAATTTAATTAGTTTCGTTCCCTTTAGTTTCCTTCCGGGTTTGTTGAGAAAAAAATTTTTTACTTGTGCTGAAAGTTGAAGGAGACGAAAGGAAGAATAAAGTCAATGACTTAATGTTGTTTGTTTAAGCGCATTTCTTGACAGTAATTAAATGGAGTACAGAATTTTAAATTTTTATTCAGAAGTTTACAGTTTTTTATCCATTTGGTTATGACCCAAAGACCTACACACCCTCCTACACTTCCGTTAGCAATTGGAATCACAAATATTGATATTCATTCTTTAAAGACCCAATCATTCCAAGCTCTTAAGTTCAACCCTCCCAAACCATAACATCCATCACTTGGAAGTTGTAAATCAAATGTATAATAAAGCACTCATGACAAAGTAAACAAACCAAGCGCAATTATGAAAGCACTAAAAGAAGCATGAGACGAAAAATTGTATACAAAATATAAATTTGAAGTGGCTCTACGAGTTAATGCACAAGCAACTCTCTCTCTCCCTCATTTCATGAAATTTATGTAACTTGACAATTTTCTGTTGTCATTGTCCTTCGAGAGTTCTTTTCTTCCTGCCTTGTTGTCTTTGTGCTTTCATTTCTTGTTTTGCCTAGATAAAAATTAATGAAGATTGTTGATTGCGCGTAAATGAGAATTTTTTTGATACTTTCTTGTTGTGTACTTAATGGGGATGTTTTGGATGTTGTGTGATGCTTAGAAGATATAGGGTTTTGGGGAGAGCTGTGGGCTGACCTCCTTATTAATGTCGTGAATATTTTTGTAAACCTTGTCTTAGAAAGACGATTCTTGAGAAGATTGAGTGATATGACAATAATAGGAATTGAACTCACATCTTAACCTGTTGACTAGCGATTCGGGCACAGCAGCTTTTCTCTAAAACTGACAGATTTGACTCTATATGAATCGATACTCTAGATTTTACTCTAAACCGAGGTCACAGTGTGACTGGAAGAAAGGGACTTAAGATAAAAAATTTCAGCATTACATAACATCCAAACGAACCCCCAAGCAGCATTTCTTCTTGTGCAATTTTAAGTAATAATTTCTTCGAAGGCGCCAACAGAAGAATACATTTAAATTTTTATGAGTCAAAAATATCATTTTTTTTATTCCTTGAATAAATTTTTTCCGTCTTCTTCACTTTATTTATTCATGCTCTATGAAAAATGATGAGCATTCCTTCACTCAGTTCTCGTAACAACAAAACAGACGAGATTACATGCAATCGATTTGTTGCTGCATTGTATTCTATTTATATTCATACTTGCCCTTTTTCGAATTCTCATTCATAAAAGTTTTCATTCATGATTGTCAGAAGGATGAATGGACAGATTGATTTTTTTTGTATATTAAATAGTTCATGGCTAATGATGCAAAGGATGAACAATAAATTTTTCTTGATGAGCACTCCTAGATTGCGTCAGTATTCAGCATATTTATAGCAAGCGATCGATCATTCTTTTCGTGATGAACTGTGTTGTTAGCCAGATGCTCGAGGGAAATTTTTCGGTGTGGGATTAATGATTGCATTTTTCTAGGTAAGACTAAGAAGCTGAGAAGTTTAGATGTCTTCTTTACAGAATTGCTAATAATAATAATTGAATTAATATTTTGTGTAAATTTACTTTAAGCATAAACATTAGAAATGTGGGAGTTCTTCTGACTGACATGATGAAATATTGTAATCATAAGGCAGTCAAGCGGTTAGTTTGCTTAGAATCTGGTGATGTCTATTTCCATGCGTACTATTTTGGTCTGTTTAAGAATTTGGGATTAATAATGTCTTGTAAAATGCTGCGTGCCATGAAATTGAATGTTTGAAGAATTCTGGTGGGAATCGAACCTTAAATAATGTAATTTTTTGAACAAACATAACTTTAGGACCATACTGTTGTTCTGCATAGTTAGACTTTATGTTGCTCAATATTAAAAGCATAAATTAAATTCATGTAAGTTGTGACTTCTCAAACTAGAATAAATCACAGAAAATCCAAGAATATCAAGTAAATTGAGCCATTCGCAACTTGTTACTTCCTGCTTCTTCTTTAGAGAAAACAATCAAATGAATGATGCAAGATGCTCACATGTTTTACAAGGATATACTTGATGATATTTTCCCTCCCTCCAATAATGTGTAGGCGATTGACTGCTAATGTTCATTGATAAATTTTTCGGATTCAAAGAAAATTTCTTCTTTAGAAACTTGAGATTTTCATTCATGCTATAATCCATAAAAATAACTTCAAGACATTGTCCCTTCTCAAGTTATGACTTTCATCAACTTTTAGATAAATTTTTTCCCATCATACCCTCATTCCGAGCCATAAAATGAGCCATAGAAGTAGAAAGAAAACAAACAACCATTCATCTAAGAAGAACATCGACAATAACATGAAAGTAGGCAAATAAATCGAAGATGAAACGTGTCTATCGCTTTCCTAAAGCATTTTCCTTTTTTTTTTGTTTCTCCGCCTCCGCACATGGGAAAGGAACAGTAATAAATACATAGCCTTAAGGATGTCACATCATCATAATGAGAATATTCAACAAAGCGACCGAACATGACCATAAAGTCGGAAGGGAATTTTCATGATGAAATCGAGAGAAAATCCATTTATTATCATAATCGATTGATGAACGAATGAATGAATCAGTAAATGGTAAAAGTAAGAAGGAAGTCTCATTTGATACATTGTATTTAGTTACTCCAACATCCATGTCTATTTATATTCAAACATTTTAAGGATTTCAATCTTCTTCTTTTGCCTTCTCGTCTCATAAATATTTTTCTTATCCATTCATCTATCCATTTATTCATTTATTGTCATAAGGTCAATGAGTTTTGTTGTTATTGTGATTGTCAGATTTTCTATAGAGTCCGTTATATCATAAGAAGAGCTACGAGCTTTTCCTTCATGCCATAGATAATATTATGCTTACATTAAAGAGACTGAGAGATGACTGTTATGATGGAAATAGAATCAAGAAGAATGAAGAGAAGATTTTCAATTATGATTATGATATTGAAATTTTCCTTTCATACATTGACTTCTATTGCCATTAATAACAACTGTTGGTTTGTCGAACGTAATCTCTGGTATACCAAAAGATGAAGTTGAAGCTTTGGGTGTAAGATGTATGATTTTGTGAGAAAATTGTGTAATTATTTTTGACTTTTGTCTCGGCTAGTGACTTTTTAAGTAATTTTGTAAGTACACTTATTACCTCTTTGTTTAGAACTTGAGTTCGAACTCTCGTCGTATTGTCAATCATTGATTATCAAGAGTTATATGAAATATCTGTCAAATTAAATTTAATTAAAGAACAACGTTAAAGAATTGAGATTTTAGAAGGAATCGAACAAATGTCTTCATACTAAAACATGGTCCGTCATCAAACGGGTCTAGATGCTAGGTTAGAGTATATCCTGATGACCTGAAGTCTAAGCTAGTGCTGTGTTTCTCAAACTATGATCCACTAAGCTTTGCTGATCCACAAAAAAATTCTAGATGTGTCAATAGTGGTTGTTAGCTTTGTGAGAATATGAACGGTTGATTTACTGCTGCGTGGCCTAAAAAATTTGAGAAATACTGGCCTCGTGTATAAACATAGCTCAAAATTAATTCGAATTATGTTAAGCCAACTTCAAGCTTTAGTAAAGTATGATAGTGCCTTTTGCCTCTACTCCAAGAATATATACCAACGATAATAAATGTTTGACTACCTTAGATACCCCAGAACCAGTATTCCTACAATCTCATACAACAAGCACTACAAAAATCACTTCTGTGTTACCGCCAGTTCATTAAAAATTAAAACTTCCACAAACAAGACTTTTTAATTACTACACAGAAGCGCTCCTGCAGTTCCCGATAACTCGTCACACTCACTTTCTCCTATAAAACTTGCAAAAACGTAAGTAAGTGTGTTTATAAATTGAATGACAACAGAAGCAAGAAGCATGATAGAGAGAAGGAGATGATGACTATGATGAGAAATATAATGGTATGGCATTATTGTTTTCACAGAAAATTACACTCTGACATCCTTTTAAATGAGAAGAGAGACACAAACATGACAACATGACACAACAACATGAACGAGAATGGAGCAACAATATCTATTCATTGGATAGGGAAAATAATTCCTTCTCGCACTATCTTTACTTATTATTGTATTCATCAGTCGCTGTGAGTTGAGAGATTGCGGATTTTACAAGGAATAGTTGTTCAAGATTTGAATGCGAATTAGTGAGAATTTTCCATCATGTTGTTTTCCCCTTGTTTGAATCTGAATGTTTGTGATGACAGGTCACAGCCTTTACATCATTTTAATGAAAATTTTCTTGATTATTGACAGAAAACTGCATTATTGTTGCACAATCTTTGATTCAAAGCTTGTTAGACTTCCCAGGAACTTAAAACTTGCATCACAGCCAATTATAAATCCATACATAACAGAAAAACTAGTTTAAAAAAATCCAATTATAATTGAAAGCATTTTAATCACTTTTATAGCAAACGAGGTTGATGAATTTAAAATCCTTTATAAAAATCAAGCTGTGGATTATCAAAGAAGTCTTTTCAGATTGAACAAGCATAGATAAACAGAGTCTGCTGCTTTGATGCTTGAATAACAACTTCTAAAGCTCTCTCGTATGGTTAGCAAAAATTCATTATGAATTAGAAAATTAATTTCTCGTGTCAATTCCGTCTCAAAAGATACCTTCCTCTGATATTGGGACAAATTAATATTTATACCTCACTAGCTAGTCATAAAACCCATGAAATATAATGAATAAGATAAACATAAACATGAAACTCTCTCGATCTAAAAGTGCTCTATTTATTTTTCAAATAAAATTTTATCAAATAGAAGAGGATGGAAAAAAATTAATTAATGAAAATTGTTCAAAGCTCTTTTGAAAAAATATAGCTTTTTTTTGAAAAAATAAACTTTTTCTTTGAGTTTCATATTTTTTCTGCTTTATAATTTGCTATTTTTTTAAATCCTTTATAGCTCTTTCAGCAGTTTTTATTCCAGTTTCAACAGTTTTGAAACTTTGTTGTCTAACTGTTATTCAAAGGCTGAATATTGGATAAAGTTAATATTTTTGTAGGAATGTGTCAGACTGTCACTTCTTTCGAATTCTTGAGCTGTGAAGTGATGTTCATCTAAGAATCTTAGATTTAAAGGGTATGAAACTAAACGTTTGGGATTCAAGGGGTGTGGAATTATGAATCTGAGTTTCAAGGAGTGTGGAACTAAGAATCTGAGATTCAAGGGGTGTGAAACTAAGAATCTGAGATTCAAGATGTGTAGAACTTAGTGTTTGAGTTTCAAGGGGTGTGGAAATAAGAATCTGAGAGTTAAGGGGAGTAGAACTAAGCGTTTAAGTTTCAATGGGTGTGGAACTAAGCGTTTGAGTTTCAAGGGGTGTGGAATTAAGAATCTGAGATAAGGACTGTGAAACCAAAAATCTAAAATTTAAAGGGTGTGCATCTAAGTGTCTGAAATTTATGGGGTGTGAAACTTATATTGCTGAATTGCACATCTCCATGAGGCCTTTAAATGCGCTTCAAAAGCAATATAAATTCACGACTCTCTCATGTCCATGCATGAAAGCAGATGAAGCACACGATAAAAAGTCAAACTTTGCTGAAAGGTTTAGGAATAAAAAAACATCCAAATTGAAAATTGAAAATAGCAGCAACAGCTTTTAAAACTGTCTATACCACACATTACAGACTTATGTAGATTGAACTTTTTATTTCATCCGTCTATCTAGTCCATTTTATGTTCAGCCTTTTAAAAAGGAGCAAAAAATAAGCTTAGAAATGCAAAAAAGTAAACTTTAATCCCATTTCCTTCTAAGTTGTTGAATTTCCCCAAAGCCATGGCTTTTTATGTTCATTTTAAATTCTTCCTTTTTGAATAAAGGAAACGAGTTGTCTGAACTTTGTCTTTTACTCCTTTCCCACAAGATTTTTAATGTGATTGTGGCCGGAAAAAAATTGTTTTCTCAAAGGATTTTTGTTTTCACTCGATAAGACATCACAATAGCTAATGCAGTATAGGTGTACCCGTATTTTATTTGAAAAAGCCCTTCCTTCTTCTTCTATGTCTCATCTCCATGAGGTAAGCACAGAAAAAAAGGTTTATTTTTCTACTTTTGTGCAGAAAAATAAGGCAATTACGAGATAAAATTAAAAGATATTTTTATAAGAGAGAGAAAAAACATAAATATAAATAGCATGGAATTATAAGGTCAATTTACTTTAAGAGCCTTTAAAAAGATTTTCATCCTGTTTTGTATTTCTGTTGGAAACTAAAGGTTCTTGAAAGGCAAATCATAACATGGTGCCACAGTTATGCAGAGTTTATGTAATAAACACAATCTTGTTATTTTTAATTTGAGAATTTTTTGAAGAGTTGAACCACAAATATTTCAATCTATGCTGCTACTTCTATATTTTAAGATATTCTAAAAGAAATATTCCTTGGAAACATGAGTTTCTGTCTGCGCCCCTGATCAGAATTAATTAGATAAAATTTCTCGAATTTAATCTAACACAAGCTTGATTTTCGGGCAGTAATTTACATTTTCTATGCTAACAATTCTCAGAACTTGGGATTAGAAATTGTTTGCTTTATGAACAATTCAAAACAACTTTGTTGATGTTGATCGTTAGCAAAATATTAGTAGGAGGAGATTAATTGCTTATTAAATTATTAAAATTTTTCTCATTAAATTTTGTGCAATTTCTTCATTGATTAATAGATTGTTTTCTCCGACAATGAGGATTCAAAGTCATTCATTACTGTTGACTTTGCCTGTGTACCTTTATAGTTGTCATGACAACCTAAATGCACATTCTAGAATCACTTGGATATTTCCTAATTCTTAAAGCATGCAATTTCATCCTACAAGAAATTTTCAAAATTAACTTTTTAATCTTCAAACACATTTCCTGCATCTGCAATGCTGCCGCTGTGGCTTCAAGTGAAAATTATCATAATCCTTTACTGCAATTCATCATGAAAACAATTTCAACTTCGAAAAATTTTCCCTCCTTTTTCTTTTTAATAATTTGAAAATATGGCAACAAGAAGAAGAAGGAAAAAAGTGCAGAAAGGAAACTGAAAATGATGATGAAATCAAAAATAATTTCATGTGCAGATGGTGCATGCAGATATTTTTCATGAAAATCAAGAAGGAAAAGAAAATGTTCATTTCTAACTTTTTTACTTTCTCACATTTTTATATTATTTCTGCTCCGTTTGCATTTTGTTCTTGCTCAATGCTGCTTTCGAGATGGTTCTTATTCTATCTTTAGTTTTGATCCATTGTGGGGATTTTGGGAGGGTTATATTGGGTTGAATTATTGAATTTAGAAAATGATCACAAGGGTTCGGAATTAATTGATGTCTTTGCTTCATGAGTGATCTCTAATTTGAAGCTCCCTGCCCCAGACATATCTTCAGCAGAAGTACTCCCGATCGGCACATATTGAAATTCATTTAAATGTTTGTTTGTTTGTTTGGGGTTGATAGTGTAATTAGATTATAGCAGGACCCAATTGATAATGGCAGCATCCAACTCTTGGCATCCAATTGGAACCTAGACGTCCTGACTCTCATACATAGAGATTATTCTAGATTTGATTGAATTTTGACTGAATATTTGTCCTTGAAGGAAACTCAACATTTAATTGACAACAAGTTCACATCCGAAGCTTCTGATAAGGTTGAGGAAGTGTAGGATGAGCCAAAATTCATCGGTTAAGGTAGAAAAAATTACAAATTTCCACAAAATCATAGCTCTTACTTCTAACAATTCAATTCTAAGGGGAGCACTTACTTTTTTCCAACCGATAGCTTAT
Organism: Chironomus riparius; assembly: GCA_917627325.4. Lineage (NCBI taxonomy): Eukaryota > Metazoa > Arthropoda > Insecta > Diptera > Chironomidae > Chironomus > Chironomus riparius. Next base: position 51,841,610 of record OU895878.1, read on the forward strand.
GTTCAGCACGGAATACTAAAATGTAGTTTTTAATTACAAAGATAAAAGTCTTCCACCTGAAATCCATTTAGTGCTGCACAAATTCCAATTCATAAAGCAACAAACATTCGAAAATTCTGCGAGATTTCAAAGTTGAATGAAACTTGAAACTGCTTGCTGTTACCCAGAAAAGCTCCGAATTGTTTACGAAAAATTAAAGCAGCTTTAACATGAAATACCCAAAACCCAAATCCGAATACAGAAAGAGACAATTTATATTTCGATATTTACATTGTCATAAATTCATGACCTCAATCTTCCTTCAGAATCCATTTCCCCAGTTATTATTCTTCTTGTTCACTTTTTGCTATCTCCCATTCTCTATTCATTCGTTTCTTGTGTGTCGTCGACTACAACCCACATGTGATATTATGTTATATTATTATGTTAGTACTTAGGTATACATGTATCACACGTAATCGATAATGCGAATATATGAGCGTCATTTTTCTTTTACTTTTTATGTCTCATATGAAAAAAAAGGAGTCTTTATGTGTCAGGCGAAGGTTAACGGAAGTAGATAGATTAGATCGTAGTGTCGAGCTTTTTTTTTCTTTCTTTCAGAGAATTGAATTTCGGGTTGAAAAGATTTTTTTTTAGATTTATGAGTATTAAATAAATAACTGTGACATGGCTTAATAACTCAATGGTTGTCGTAAGGTTCTCGTTCTCTTGTGTCACATTTTTCAGAAACTGAGGATTGAAGTGTTTGTATTTCATTCGTTAGGATTAAGAACTGTAGACTTAGTTTTGAATCATTTTATTGTGTGAACTTAGAGCAGTGTTGTCTAAAATTAGTTGAGCTACGGCACACTGAAGGGGTTGGCAAGACCAAAGTCGCACACAGCATGTTGCTCGTGTCATTTCCAGAAATTTTCTATGGCACATAGTTTTGACAACATTGATTTAGAGGAATTATACTCAAAAATTTAGTCAATATTCTTCTCAATTGTGTTTAATCAGTCAAGTTGTGTGCAAAAATTTACAGTCGACTGATTTGTTAATTATCAAAAGTTTCACTGTAAACTTAACCACAAGCTTTAGATTTTCTTGCAAATTTCGAGTAATCAGTAACAACAGTTTGAATTTATTTTGCGGATCAATATTAATTACTCTTCTTGTTATAAATTTCTACAGAATTACAACTAAGCATAATTCCAAAATTGTATGCAACAATAATCAATTGTAAACCTATTGTCAAAATTACATTTGAATGCAGTTCTTAGAATCACATAATAGATGTTAAATCTCATTTACAGCAACAACATTGAATACATTTCAAATTCCTAAATCAGCAAGCTCACATGAATGTAAATTTTTTTTACACACACAAAAAAGAAGAATCTACGCAAATTGAATAACCAAAGATTGATTTAATTTAATAGCTTGTGAGAAAAGAAAAAGTTAAAGCTTCTTTTTAGGAAAGTTTTAAAAGTCAATCAATCGATCCGTTCGATTCGTTTATACATTTGTTAACATTCTTAATGAGTATTACCATAAACTGGATTTGGAAAAGCAAAAATGAGCAAGTTTGGGGATGGTTAGAAAATTACGTCGATTTAATGTTACAAAACTGATTAAAAATTGTTTAAAACAGTCAAAATGATTTTGTGCAGGTTTTTTGATTCATATTTGACACCTCTCATTGCTATGGCACCTCCATTTCCTGATGAAATGTTAGACATCACAAGTGGATAATCTCAAAAATAAGAAAAGAAGTAAAAAGAGAAATTTAAGGAATGAACGTGACTTTTTCTCTCGCATAGATGTTCAATCAAATATTCCAATTTAATAATCCTGTTAATTTTATTACAACAATCGATTGAGCAAGAAGAAGGAAAACGATTGTGGATGAAGCGAGACTGCATGAGATGAATAATAAAATTATTCGAAAACTTTTCAATTTTCATTTCTCGCAACTTTTTTTTCCGTCTTGTTTTAATCAATTGATTTACGAGCTTTATATAAGTTGGTTGTTGGAATAATTGACATTTAAAATTTTAATGATTGCATCGACTAGCTTGCATTTTGTAATGGCAATAAAGTGCTGAGATTGACTTTTTGTTGCTGGAAGGTTTTGTAATCTAGTTTTAGTGATTATTTCATCAAAATTCAGCATGATTGATTGCAATGAATATTTTTAACCTCGTTAGGTCAGTTCTGCTGTTTGATTTGGTTTCAATGAATCATTTTGTATTGCAATTATAATAAATTGTAGAATCAATTTTGTATTTTATGAGGTTTCATTTTTAGGAGCAAATTGCCGCAATAAATAGATTTTAATGAGGTCAAAGTTTGATAGCAAATTGCAGCAGCAAAATTTAATTTTTTAATAATTTTGTTATTTTGATATTTTTGTTACATCACTTAATCATCCTAAGAAGCACAAGTCGGATAATCGACGTCTCAAGTCACTTCTATTCATCCCTAGGTCGTCCTTGATTTTATCTCAATTATCCGACTTGTGCTTCTCGATCATGCTTTACATTTTCCACAAGTTGAAGCCCATTGTTCTCAAAATTGATTGCAAAATTTAATTAATTACAACCTCAAGCTTCTAGTCTACATAACAGAACTTCAAAATTTATTTATTATAAAAAAAAAATAATAATTTTCAATCAAAATTTCACCAAAAAAAATTTTTTAATTACCGAAATTCTTCTTTGATGCCGCATGTAATATCCAATTTATGAGGGTGCAAAATTAATTGAATGTAATGTTTAGCATTATTTATTGATACAATAACAATAAATAGAGACTGTTTACTAATCAGGCACGAGAATGAATCGTTTGTCAATTTTATGGATAGCATCCAGTATTAATTACATTGAGGAAGGTAAACATTGAGGCTATGGAAAAAAGGGTATGGATATAAATTTTAAATAGGAATTTAATTTCCCTTCCATTAAGTTATCATTTCGGTATTCATTGTTAACAATCAATTTAGATTCAATTTAGTTGATACGTAAGTGAATCGATATTTTACGATTGGAGCTTTTTGACATGCTAATGAGATGGAAAGAGGAGAGGAAATTAATATTTATGGATTGTGGAAAAGGAAAAAATGATTTAGAATGTTTGTCTGAGGATTGAGTTGTCTGTGAGTAAGAAGAGATTTAGGTTTGCGTTGCTTTAAAAGAGTTTCATATTAATCGAGTTTATTCATTTTATAGAACCTTTCAGAGAGCCCTGTACTGTCTTTGAGGATAAATTACATCTGTTTGGTGACAGTAAAATTTGATTTTGTAAAAATTTGGCTTCAGAGCTATCGATTGCGCTTGGTTCTATCATGACTTCCATTCAGAATTGTCACATAATTTAAGGGGTCGTTCACCTATGACTTCCGAAATTAACGGTCATTTTCCAAAAAATAACAATTGATTTCCAGGAATTTTTATTGTATTTTTCTTGCTTTCCCCCCTGGACGTCATAAATGAACGGCCCCTAAATGAAACAACTGAAACTCTTTTATTTCTGGATGATCCAGCTTTCATCCAAACATGTATGTTGCCTAACCTTCGATATCATTTTCATCTCAAAAGTTCGACCATTTTAAACAGAAACAGCCAACGAGAAATAAACAGATAAAAGTAGGAAAGTCCATTTAAACAAGCAAAACAAAAAATTTGAATAATTATCAAATGACGCAGAAATCTTTCATGTCCATTTCACATCAATTAGATACAAATTTAATTAAGCTTAGTTTTCATTTCATTAATTTAATTTAACGAATGAGGCATATTTGTTTATACCGTATGTAAATATTTGTCAGTCTCTCGACTTTATTATGCCGAAGTTTATTAAACAAAAACAAGATGAGTGGAATGTCAAGCAGAAGCAAGCAAAACATTCTTTTTTTTTTGACGCAGTGTGGGCAGAAACATTTTGATTCAGAATATTTACGTGGGCTGTTGGTCAGATTATGATTGTTAAGAAGTTTCTAAAGATATGAAGCTTTTGCAGATTAGTTTTTTGAGTTGTCATAGCTATAAATAATTACATCCAATCCTATTAATTATTTTTGTCTCTATTTTCATTTTAATGAGATTTTCTCAGATTTTAAATTTTCTTTAATCCTTTAAGAACAATTTAAATACAGGATGATGAGTATGTCTTCATATATGATAAAAGTTTCTATAAACCTATTCGGAAATAAATCCTTTTTTCATGAAATTAATTCACCACTTTCTATTTTGAAGTCTTTTGAATCCTCCTCTGAGTAGCATTAAATTTGCATTTATTTACATTCTTTTGATAGTCCATTTTAGGTCCACAATTTTCTACCTTTTAGCTCATTTCAATAAGATTTTGTAGATGAAAAAGAAGATGGAATTTTCATTTAAATGTCGATGAACTTTTGAACAGGAAAAGAGCTTTTGTGATTGCGTGTAGGTTGATTATATGCTGGCAATAGGTTTGGTATAGCTTTGGATTGTTTTAACTTTACATGCAGTAACTAATATCATCATATACCAATAATAATACTAAACTCTAAGGGGTCGTTCACTTATGACGTCCATGGGAGGGGTTCAACAAGAAAAGAACAATAGAAATTCATGGAAATCCATTGTTCTTTTTTGAAAAATGACCGTTAATTTCAAACGTCATAATTGAACGACCCTCAAGCAAAATCATTTAAAACGCAAGATTGAATATTATCAACTGTATAGTTTAAATCATTCACTTCAATATCCCATCATACTATTATCTCATTAGTGGTCGACTAATACAAACCACACATAATTTATTTATAATCTAAATTAATAATCATTAATATCATTTAAAGTTCATGTATTCACCGTCATTGTTTGTTTATTTTGTAAACACATTATTGGTCGTAATTTATTATCTCATTAATTATGCAAATTAATCATATTAAATACACATTCTCGGTAAGAGTAGTCTATTTTTAATCAGCTTGACAAATTAAAAATACATTATTGAAATGACGGATTTCAGTTTTTAATTTCTCATGATTCAGGCTTGTCAATCTCCTCCCTCTGGACAGCAGATAGCAATTGTTGTATATTTTGATGCTTTAAAAGCTTTAAATTGTGAATATTTAATGGAAATCAGAAAAGTTGTTAAAGTAGGGAATTGATCCCGCATCATTGTCATATTCAGTCATGTGTTCTTACCACTGAGCTATTGAGGATTGCTAAGAGGTTTGGCAGAATGCTCATTTGAACTGTGACTAAGGAAGAGCACCCCCAGCAGTCAAAGAACCACCGACTCTTAATCTTGGCAACAATGCTGATTTACTTGTTAACCTCGAACATTCAATGAGATTTACTTCCTATTCCATAACAATAATTCAATTGACAGCTGATTGATCATCATACTTTCTAACGAAGTAACAGGAACTCACAATGAATTTACGTGAGCAGCATCTCAAACCACAAAAGTTATTGAAATCTTATGAACTTAACCTTGAAATGTTCTCATCCATTTACAATACAAGTCAATAAAAGAAATTGAAATTCAGTCACAACACTTGATATTGACATTCAGTCAAAGCATACAAAGATTTCTCAGAACTGACGGGAAAAATTGAAAGCAAAAATTTCCCATCGCAATATATCTTTGCTGTGCTGTTCATTTCTTGCCTTTCCTTTTTGTGTGCTGATTTAATAAAGCATCAAACATTTAACATAACATGAACAAAGAATGGTAAAAAGGCTGAATTTATTTTTGGGAGATATTTGAAAAAGTTATTTTGAGGGATCAGCGAGAATTTTCACATAATGAATAATTCACACATAAAATGTTCCATTTCTTATTCTTTCGGCATCTTTCCACAATTTTTGAAAGACACAGTGATGGCTGAGGAATTTTAAGTGGCAAAATTCTCATGTTCCATTTTGGGTTCATGGTCAATTTTTTTTTGTGGCATGCCTGAAATGTCTGAAATACAAAAAAAAAAGCGTAAAATGGGTCCTTTTGGTTTGAAGAAGGTATGTCGAGCTTTAAAGACATTTGAGTGTTGTGCATGCAACAAATAAGAGAGGAATTCTTGCTGTGAGGCAGAGTTGGAGCTGAATTAGTGAAGATGCTGTTACCATCCTTAAAAATTCTTAAAAATGTCAACATCACAGCTATGAGCAGCTAGGGACCAAATACACTGATTAATGACTTTAACTGAGGACGAAAATTGTCAAAATTAGCCAATTATCAACTCTGTCATCAGACTCTGACTTAATGCTTAAAGAAATAGATGGACACAATAAAAAGGAATTGACTTTCATGAGCGATCAAAGGAGAAGCAAAAAAAGAGATTGGAAATGAATTTCACTTATGCAGTTGAGAAGAAGAAGCTTTGATAGCTGTGAGGATGAATTCAAATAGAAAGAATGTTGATGAATTTGTGTGCTTCTTCTTTTAAGAACAAGAAGTGAAAGAAAAAAATTGTTTGAAGTTTCCTAGGAAATCTTGAATGCTTTTTATAGATTTAGGTCAGGAGGAGTCAACCTTTGCCACATTCCAATCTGAAGATTTCCAACTGCGCATTCTGTTTAACAAAGGTTGACAATCACTGAATTCTAGATCATGAAATTCAATAATTTTTTTGAGGAACAAAAGGTAAAGATGTCAATTTCATCATCTGGAATTGTTTGAAGTGCTTTCTTTTGTTTTTGATGCTCCTTTTTCCTGAAGATTCTGTTTTTAGGATGTCAATGATAAAAAACAGAAGAATCGACACAGAAAATTGACAAAACATTTTTTATTTTATTAGAAAAAAGAATCTTCAATAAATATGTTAGAATTCAAGCTTCTTGGGAAGTTTTTGGTTTAAAAATTGCGCTTTTAAGCTATTTTGATCAACGCTCCCTGGCAGATTTTAATCTTTAGTAATCTTCATTCATAAATTATAATCTCCATTTTTAAAAGATTATAATCTCCGGGAACCTTGATTTCAATTATATAAACATCTAAAAACATTTCGAACTTAAAACAAACTTAATTAAGATAATGTAATGTTAAGTTGATTATTCAGAGCCTCATTTTTCTGTCATATTACCAGTAATTACAAAATTTGTTGATGAAAAGCTATGCTCGATGCATAATTTATGCAGTTCAACAGCAAAAATCCAAAAAAAAGTTGACTTTTCTTCTATTTTGCACAAAAAAACACACCAAGTTTTAATCAATTCAAAACAAAACACTAAGTCCGTAAAAACAATTCTTTTTGGCATCAACTTTTCCATAATAATCTTTTCAAATGAATTCAAAATAAGTAGAACATCACAAAGAGTCATAAATAAAACATTTTGAGAGGAGCGAGAGAAGAAAAGGCAACGGAAGATTATGAAAACATGATTAAAAACTTTCTTTTCCTCTTACTTCCTTACTTGCTTCTTTTGGTGGTTTATGAGGAAAGTCAAAAAGATTTTTTTTTCAGACATGGCAACATTCGATCTCATCATTAACACCATTTTCATCGGTCTTTTATTTTTAGACCAATTTGTTTTCTGTGGAAACAACTTTTGATGTTTTTGATGGATTTTTTTTTCGTGAAGGTAGAAAATTATGCTCATTAATATGCCAAAAAGTTGAGATATTTTTGAAGCAGAAATGATTGGCTTTGAAATAATGTGATTTTGGAATTTGCAACAATGTCTATAATTCAATGTTGTTGATTTTGAATTCAAGCTAAAGTTACAGTCAGGTTCAAATTGATGAAGGAGGAATTATGTTTGGAGGTGACATAATTTATTGATTCCCAATGCTAGCAAACAGAAATTTTTGAGTTCTTATTATTCGAACTTCGGAATTTTGGAGGTTCTTATTTTTCGAAAATCGAATCTTCGAAGTTCTTATTTTAAAAAAAATTCGTTGTGAATTATTATCTTTTGAGTAATTTTAATGAACATTCCTACTAGTTTTTATTATTAAGATAATCACTGTGATAAAATTGCATTCCTTAAATGTTTATGCTTTAAAAAACAGCTAGTTTAAAAAAAATATAAAGTAACGGACTTTCTTATTTTGAAATTTTAAAAAAATACCGCGCGAAAATTTTGAATTTTTTTTGTTTGTATCAGACTCTGTTCTCTTTGCTAACATTGTGGTTATAGGTGGCTTATAGGACAATCGGAGTGCCCTAGCTTAGTCACAATCAGATTTTAATTAAACCCTTCACTTAAGGACATCGAGTTTTTAAAACAATAATAAGATACCTAAGAAATGCCTAAAAACCAACTGCTCGCATGCAATTTTCAATTTTCATCTATCTTAAATCGTGAAATGCAGTCACAAACACAACTTTAAGGTCATAACAAGATGTTGAGGATTTCAAAGTTACAACCATTGTTGTGTCCCCAACTTATAGTTGATTTGATGACTTTGGTAGCTGCTTAGTAACCCCAAGCCAATTTTTTCACAGTAAAATCAGATAAACTTTTGAATAAATGTCAATAATGAAAGTTTTTGACCCATAAGTTCACAATTTAAACTAAATATATAAGCTTCTGTAATTTTGAATTTTATATCGATTCAATATCAAACTTTTCACCAAGAAAGATCAACGGACGTGACTGATAATGTTATTGAAAAGCTCCAATTGTTATTCTACTAAAACAAAGACAGAATGTCGAAACTTTATTTAAGTAAATAGAAAGAAATATTTCGAAAATGGCAAAAAAATTTATTTTCTTCAATCAAACGAAATTCTTGAGAATTTACAGACGGAGAATGTCTTGGAAAAATAATCTCATTTACTTTGAAATAAAATTTTTGAGAACTTCATCTTCTTTGAAGATCTTTTTGTGGGAAACAATTCGAACCAAATAAATTTAATACCTCGTTATAATGAATTTTCTTGTTTAGAATATGATTAAGTGATGCAATCCTTTACTCGCATGTGGGAGATTGAATTATATAGACTTAAGCAGAGGTCGAAGTCGACTCAAGATTTTCATCGATTTTGTATGGCAGAGTTGACTCCATACAAAATTTCATCGACTTCGAGCTCTGAACTTAGGGCACATTCATGAAAAGAGTCAATTAAAAATAAGGAATAGATAGGAGGGAGAAGGAGGTTCATAGATAGCTTCCTAAGCTTCTTGATGATGCGCTTAAAATGAGGAATTGGTCAATGAAAATCAACAATCGATAAAGGCGGCTTAAGGAGCTCTGTTTAAGTGAAGTCGTGACAATCATCAATTAACTGGTAAGTCAGTAGATTCATATTATGATTTTTAGATAACCAACACTTATGAATTACTCCAAAAAGGATACATGCTCATAAACAGTCATTCATAAATGATATCTACTAAAAATGAGATTCTCAACCTCCCTCCCTGTTCTTAAAGATGGACATCATTCATAAATCAAAAGTAATTTCAAATTTCTCGATTGATTATGGGACAGCAACCTTCAACATTGCATGTAGGCGGCAATTGAGACTAAAATATCTTCTTTGAACAGTTTAAATCTTCCTCAATAAATAAATTCTTCGACATCACATCCACCAAGTTAAGCATTTCAGACAATCTTTTAGTAACTTAAGCTTTTGTTGTTACATCCTCGAAACATTTTTCATACATTGTATTCACCTTAACTGTAACAGCTTCCTGCTCATTTATTCACATGATAAATTTTTCTCCGAAATTTATTTTCATTTATGGATGTAACTTCTCGTTAGTGCTGCATCTTTGAATGAAGGAAATATATGGCATGTAACAACCCCACAGCCAACACTGCTATTGTCATTGACGTATAACTCAATGCTTGTTCTTGTTTATCTATTAAACATAAACTTTCATTCAAACTTGCGTTTGTCGTACATGAAGAGGAACAATAACTTAAAGCGAATAACATTGTCAGTTTGTTGTATTCGTCGTGCATGTTTAAGAATTTTCTCATTAAAAACTTTTGCTTATTTCTTTTCAGCTTTTCTTCCTTCCTTTTTTTTCGCAAAAAAATGGGAATAATTTCCATGAACATTTTTATCCCCTGCAACAACGTTCGTTTGTGTGTAAAAGTTTATTCCTCAGCAACAACAGCAGCAATATAGACAATGACGAAAATGAGAAGTAAATTTAGTGATGAAGAAATTGAAAAATTTTCTTAATGTAAAAATGATATTAAAATGAAAAAACTTTCGATGTTGTTTTTGACTAAGTTTGTAGAGTTGGGATTTTTGGAGTTGCGTTGGGGCCGTTCACTTATTACGTTACGCAAAAAAACGATTTTCTTCCCCTTCTTACAATATGTTACAACTCACAACCCCCCCCCCCCCCCTGAACGTTCATAATTTATTTTATCATTAAAAAGGTGAAAAATTTGAAAAAAAATTTTTGGTATGAATTTTTTTTTTCGTGAACTTTCTTTTAAAGACAGACGACAGTTAAAACGTTACATACTTCTTGACCCCCCCCCCCCCCCCTATGTTACATTTGTTACAATTTTTCAAACCCTCCATAAAATGCGAACGTAATAAGTGAACGGCCCAATTTGGTTAATCAATTGACAAGGACAAAATAAGAAGCGACTAGAATTTTCTTGGATTAACTTAGATTGACTTAGTTTAACAAGAATTGATTAGGATTGATTTGCAGTAAAAAAAAAATTTTCGAAGATCGAACCGTTCATAGACGAAAAATACAAGTGCGGTAGCTGACTTGATGCAACCAGAGCTCTTTACCAGTTCGAATTCTCAAAGAGCTAGAAACCTTCATGGGAGGGATTCGGAAATCCGAAGTCTGACTCCAAAGCTGACCAAATGTCAAGTGCATACCTTCTCGTGGTATGCCTTGATATCGCTAAATGCACCGCTGGTGACCGAGCCCTGTGCCGTAATAAGTACTTGAAAGGATAGATTAAAAGCCTATCCAAACAAACAACCTCGCCTGGAGGTTTGCAGCCCCACAATCAAGCTAGGAATGGTAAGATTTACAACCTACCATATCCGAAATCAACTGGTACAAAGAAAGCAATATAAGAAACTTTCATGCCGATGTAGAATATTGTGCAGTTTTAGATACCGGAGAAGGGAAGGGATGAGCAAATTAAAAGTGATCTAAGTTCACAACTCTGACTAGTCAGAAGCAGTAAAAAGATGAGACAGAGAACAACATCATTGATAATTTGTAAAGTCGCAACATTTTGCCATAAAATGTGATGATTACACTGATGATGAAGTATTTGATATTTTATGAGAGGTTATGAATAAGAAATTTTGTTGTAGGATCTTCCTTTTCTAAGAATGAAGAATTAGGTGATGCTGTAAAAAATGTTTATGCGTAAATTTAAAGTTTAGCAAGAGGGGAGGATTTAGATAATGGAAGATAAAGTTGTAAATAAATAAATAATATAGGCAAATGAGATTAGGTCAGGATAAATTACTTATAAATACTTAAGTGGCTTGGTTTCGGAAATTTGGGATGGAAAAAAGAAAAGTTTAACTATAAAATGTAAAATGAATTTACTGTCATACTTCAAAAAAATTAAGAGTGTCTTGACAGCGCCACGATTGATGTTTGATGTTTGTGAAAAATATCACTTTCCACAGGAAGTGACTCATTTTAATCGATAAGAATCAGGAATAAAATTTGTTTGGAACCGTTTGGAACATTTGAAAATTCACCTCCCACACCCCTCCTACTGCTCCCAAATATTCAAATCATCAATTAATTTAATAGCATGTTATTAAGCAAACAGTTACTTTAGTTACAAACATTAACATCCAGCAATTTATTGATGCGCAAATGAAGTAATCAAATATAGCCAAACTTTTTTCGAAGAAGCAACACCAAAAAAAAACTTAAAATCTCACAGAACGAAGCTACTTCCATGGTTATGACCAAGTAAACTTGAACTACATCCACCAAAAATTTATTTTCATTATAAAAATGAAAAATATCAAACGATAAAAAAAACTTTTTTTAGTAATCTGGAAGTCAAAGTTCAAGAAGTTCTCGTTAAACTGAAAACTTTTTTCATCGTCAGATTTGGCGAACGAGAAACAAAAAAAGAAGTTTATGGAAGTAGAAAAAGTAAGCAAATAAGCTTTAGTGTAACGTGCTGATAAATGAACTCGTCGCTACTATTAACTGCTGTTGTAATTTATAGCATTCACGTGCTGTTAACACTGACGTATAACTCGATGTGCTGCGGAACCGCATACCTTCCCATTTTTATCATGCTAACAACGTTTTAAATGGATTTTTATCCGTATCTAGACTATGATAATATTGAGTAATTATGCTGGAGATAAGAGAGAATGTTATGCACAAAAATTTATGGCATGAGTGGGTTTTTAACATAATCTAGCGTGTGTGAAATTGTGGCTGATAACGCTTTCTTGAAGTCGTTGAGGGTAACTCTACATTATGTAAGCATTGGAGGCAGGATCATAGCTAAGATTAGGAGAGTTTTAGGTTAAATCGTTCTCTGGACACAAATTCCTACCAAATCTTTAGTTTGTAAAAATCTGAACCCACTTCCCATCCATCCTTCAAAAATTTCTGACTTTACTTTTAATTAGGAAGTGACGAAAAATCCACAAACTTTTCACCTTCTTGATTTTAAAAAGTTGAATTATTATGATTTTTAATGAGATTTTACAGCTTTCTAGGACTGTGCCTTAGTGTGGCCTATTTAATGCTATTTAACCTACATACCATACATCCATACATACATCGCTGGCTTTACATGCCTAATACTTTTCATTAAAATCTAAACCATAAAACCTTAGAAAAATTAAAAATAAAATCAGCTCCGCCTATGACAAATGAACATCCACACACATCCTTCAACATAATTAGCAGCAACTCATTTGAACACAAAAATTTGAGAAAAGGCTTCTTATTTTCTCGTGGTAGCTACTCATTTTGCACAAGGATCTAAGGTTTCGCATGTACGCACATCCACAAATTCCAAGTAAAAGAATAAGAAAAATTCTTAAGAAGTAAGAAATATGAGCATAGAAGTGAGCTTCTTGTGCTTTTCGCCTTCAATTAACCTCAACAATGACTAATGACGCCCATTACATGTGAAGCTTACGCGGGGAGTCAAAGAAGAACAGAACGTAGAATAAATTGTTTTTTAGTCTTTCCGCTTTAGCAGCCAGCACCAATGTAGTGAAGCAATAGCACAATAATAATGAGATGAAAAATTTCACATGTACGGTTTTTTGTTGCTGCTACTCGTTTCCTACATCATGTGCGGTAAGTGTGTGAGCTGGATATGAATTGTGATGTGTGGTAAGGCGAGAGAGCGAGCAAGCACATAAAAAGTATTAATTTATAGAGCAATCTCAAAACTTCCTTCCAACCAACAATGCCGCTATTAGCTATTCTACATTTCAGAACATTAACTCAATTGCGAGGTTCATTTCGGAAAAAAAAGTGTAATGGGAGTAAGTCTGACTTTGTGGAATGGGAAGTAATGCGCATTTTTGTTATGATTTTAATTAGCAACCGCAGTTCTCGTATTTCATGCCTTAATAAATTTTTTGTTTGAACCATCAGAGCTGAAAAAAAGCAGCTTGTGTTAATATTTTGTCGGAACATTCAGCAACACTTTTGTACACGTGCCAGATTTTGTTTTTCTCACGAAGAAATTTCTAATCTCCAATTTATCTGATTGTTTAGTCATCCATTCATTAGTCTGGTTGATTGACTATTTGCTTATTCATTCACACGTTCATTCATCCACATATTCATTCATTCAACTTATTTCGGAATGGACCTATTGTCTTAGATTTGAATGGAAATTAATTTGGATACTCTGTTATGTGAGGTTGTGCTTGGGAAAATGGACTTAGAATACTCAATTTTGGAGACTTTAAAAGATATAAGATTCATCAAATGAGTCGCGGGAAGAGTTGAATTTTCCCAAATATCCGATGGCTTATCACATGCCCAGCAAAAGTACCACATCAACAAAATGCTCTCTATAATCCACTTCCATCTCCCCTAAATCTCGAACTTCCATTGCCTCATTTATTTGCCTCTCACAAATCTTCAATTATTAAACGTGCTCACTTCATGGATGACAGTAATAGCTTCATCGTACGAGGCAGAACTTAAAAATTAAGCAAACATACAGCATGAAGAGATAGGACGGAATAATGAATGACTCTCATAATTGAATGGGATGTTGGTATTGACGTTATAATAAGAACAAAGACAGAATGGTAGGAAAATTGCATGCAATTTAATTTTACTCAATCTCAGGCCGTGACACTGCGACGCCTTTTTACAACCAAACAATACAAAAGAGAAAGATAAAAAGTTAAATGGATGAGGGAATGACTAACAAGTGACAAAGTGACATTAATAAAATAAATATAAACAGACAAAGGAGAATAGAGAAGAAAATAAAGGCAGTGAGAAAAAAATGTGTCGGAAACAAAAAAAGTGACCAGAAGAAAATTGAAAGGGATGACGAGACATAATCAGTTGGATAAATACATGAAAAAAGCAGTTATATTTGTTGTGTCACTGAAATATATGATAAACACTACAATACTATGGGACGGTCTATGACTTACTATAGAGTAAAAAATACACACAAAAAGAGTAACAAATAAAAATGATAAAAAAGAATGTAAACGTCAACACGCCCTCATGTATAGAGGGGATAAAAAGTGAGGCGAATGATGTGGGAATCGTCAAAAATGGAAAGAACGCATTTTTTGGTGTAACTTTTGGATGTTGAATGAAATTAAGATTATCAGCAGGAATGAAGGAACTACAGGTTGATAAAGTGATTGAAACTAAGAATGAGGGAATGGTCTTAGTGGTCTGGGACCAAGACAAAAAGATGCTCAACTGTAAAAAGGTTTTCACACACATTTGCTCAACTCTAGCACTAGTCTCAGATGTTGCAGTTCACCGAATATCATGGGGAGTTCTAGGCAGCCTTAGAAACTAGCTCCTGTTGATAAACATTCTTAAGAGTCTAACCTTTGTATATTGAAGTTCACATTCAATTACTTAACATTCTTTCAACAAGCAGGACCAGCAGACAGATTGACACTTTATCTGATAATCCTTTTCAAAAACATATCTTGTAGGAACATCTGCAGAAGGACACATCCAGCAGAGAGAGAAAAAAAGTCACTAAAAGTGTGTCAATGTTTTTTATTTGTGGGCTGAAACAGCACTAAATCAAGTTAAGTTTATATAGTGACAAATATAGCAATGGCAAAAGGTAATACAAGAAATAGAGAAGAAGAAGATAATGTGTGGATGTAGATTGTAAATTCTATGCAATTAGGATTAAACTTGGACGAGAAATCTTCAATTGCCAAAAGCCATTTAAAAATCCTGTTATTGTCACATAGCGAAGAAAGTCAAGACTTTAGTATCAATTAAATGTGCGCAAATTTTATCAGCATGGCTACAATATACTTGGAAATTAATTAGGTTGTGATAATCAACATCATTAGTGCTTATAACGACTATTTCAATGAGGTTTTTTTGTAACTGAATTGGCATTGTGATTTAATTAGATCTATTTCGTAGGTGTTGCTTGACTTTAGAAGGTAAAAATAAATTTATTTATATAAAAATATGAACTTTAGGTATACAAGTAGGTAGGCAATGACTAATTTAAATTTATGAGAAAGTTGTAAGTTTCTTTTAATGCGAAATTTTGATATTTTCCTGGGCAGAAATTTCATATTTCTGTTTTTATTAACAAGAAATCTGCAGGATGTTCTAAAATGGTTTCTATAGAACAGAATGGAGTTGGGGAGTGTATCACAAGGCTATATTCTGAATTGTTTTATGTTGCAAAATATCAGAGAAATAAGGCTGCAGTAAAATTTTCCTAGAATTTCTTTTAACTTTCTACAAAGAAATTTACAAAAGTTTTCATAATTTCAAAATGTTGCCTAGTCAAAAGCTATGTAGCTTTGATTCACGTTGATAATACAACATGTTGCTAGTCCTTTGATTGTTGAATTTCTAATACATCAAAAAGGTTTTACAAGAAGAGGATAGTCAAGGGGATAACAACATAATGAGATTTTTTTGATACTTTACCATTTTGATCAATTTCCCATAAAAGTTTTCATTGAAGAAACTTAGCCTTTCCCTAATGACGATCAGATGGGAGAGTGGAGAGGGAGGGGGGGGGGGGGGTGGTCAGCAAAGAAAAAACAAGAGAAATTCCTGTAAATCCTTAGTACTTTTTATAAAAAAATGACCGTTAATTTCGAATTTCATGAGTGAACGGCCCATTATGTAAATTTTAAATTAAATGTTTCCCCTTCATGTTGTTTTCCCCTTGCAAATAATTCACTTCACTTCTCAAAAAAAAAAGCTTTACAAAGAAAGTAAATTACAATGCTTATTGAGATGTGTGTTTGGGTATCTCCAGTACCAGAAAATCCAGTTCATGATAAAGAAATTCTTTACATGAATGCACAACTCTCATCCTACACTCGCATCCAATTAATTTTGATATCATTTATTTTTTTGTCATCAACATACTTGCATGTGCTCTTCCATACCTTTTCACTTGTTTGTATTTGCTTCAAGGCACAAACATGAAAAAGGCACACGGGGTTAAAAAAAATCTCTTCTAATGTAATTTCACATTTTATGCCACTTTTTTTTCTTTGTTTTTCTTTTTGTTTAAAAATAACAAATGGAATATTTCATTTCGTTCACATATTTTTGCATAATATTTTTCTTTCTCGAGCATCTCCTGCCTCATCTTTTGTATTTGTCTTTTCTCTTTTCCTGTCTTTAAATAAAATTTATATGTGTACCGCTTGACAATATCTCAGAATTTGTAGATATGACGATATGGGCGTGTGGTGTCATGACATGTTGGAATTTGAGAGTGTCTAGCCATGTGTAGGTGGATCTGTCAATGTTTGAGTATGATTTCTATGGTTTAGTGGTTTAGGAACAGATTTAAAATCTTTTATCTTCAAATTTTGGCAACATGAGTTCAATTCCCATCATAATAAGACCACTCGATCTATCCAAAGTATATTGTTGATATGACACAAAGCTAACAACATCCCACAGCATGATGATCCTCAGAACACTTTGGATTACCACTTAAGAAACAAGAATCTCATTCCTTACGATACATTTAATACCAACTTCTTGTCAAGTTTCATTAGCAAAGCTCCTAATTAAATGCGGACAACACAGCCATCTATTCTTGGAAGAAAAAATAATCTTCGATGTCAAAAGCGTCTGAGAAAATAAATTAAGACGCTGTTAAGGCTTTGCCCATCTTCAAGGACATAACGTGGATGAACGCGAATTTTCCACAAATACGGGAAAAAAATTCTTTGTTTTTGTTTGAAAATTGTAAAACGTTGAATGCGAAAAAGGAGGTGGGGAAGAAGACACAGAAGAAAAATGACGATGAATGATTGAGAGAAGAGACGTAGAAGGTAGGCTGCTTGCTACGGATGACGGGAAATGAGTAATATATGTTGAGTATTTTTATGAGAGACTTTAAGTGGAATTTTGGGAGATCTTGTGGGTTGTAGTGATTTTAAGCGCATATCTGCTCAATAATTGGCTTGTTTTGTAGAGTTATGGATGTAAAAAATTGTGGTTAGGGTAATTTTGGATTATAATGTGTATAATTTATAAAATATCGAATGATTAAGTAGAGTTTTGAAACACCAAATTGAGATGGAGTAGTCAAGAGCAATGCCAATGAGTTGCAGGGTCCAAGGAAGTTCAATTTCCACTTCTCCTAACAACTTTTCAGACTTGATTCTCATTAAAACTCATTAAATCTTAAAATATGGGTTAAAAGTTTATCTTTGAATGGGATAGGGTGATCTGAGAAGCTTTTGAGCCTAACCAGCCTTAAAATTGCATCATCCTGCTCCAAACTTCTCATCAACTCACAATCAAGCAGTTCCATAGATATCCTCTTAAACACCATAAATCTCTAAAACAAATATCGATCTTGGATTGAAAATTGGTAAACAAATTTAAAGCAGCAAAACCGAAACGATGATTCAAGTGCGGTCGACCGAAAAATTTATTCTCTTAAAGTGTGTCGCAAAAGTGGAACAAGATACCCCTGAAGGTAATGAAATGTGATGAACTTTTTTTTTGTATACCATCTCTCATCATCATCAGCATCATCTTTATTCTTGTCAAGCTTGATGTTCTTGAGTATATATTTTCTTTTTTGTTAAAAGTAAGCAATGTGTGTGTGATTTCTCATTTCTCTTTCTGCCTGCTTTTTTTATTCTTGAACTTTTTATTTTGTTTTTCCATCGCTTCGGGGCCGTTCACTTATGACGTCCGACATTTAGGGAGGGAGGGGGTCTAGGATTTTGTGATATATTGTTTTTTCTATGTTTCTATAGAATTTTTGTGTCAGGGGGGGGGGGGGGTGGGTCTAAAAATCAGGTTTTTTGATGGACGTCATACGTGAACGTCCCCTTCCCGCTCTGCTGTATATTTTCTTTTTATAACAAGAATTTACTGCATAAACCCTGAGAAATGGAAATAAATTAAGTGAACCATAATACATGTGTTTCAATTTTTCTTTACTGTGTCGTATGCCTTCCTCCTTCCTTATGTCTGACAATATCAATGGTGAAGTGGTGATATAATCAACAATATTTTCTTCTATAGGCAGTTTTGCGTTTATGCCTGCTTTCATAATACTTTTATTAATACATTTTGTAGATATAGAATATAAATGTTTCTAAGACATCATCTAGATGGTTATGTCTACATGTGTGCGTTTAAAAATTATTTCCACAAAAATTCACTTCACTTCTACATGATACATACTGCTATTCATATTATTTTTCATTGCTTCTAACAGTTTTACTTCTACTACATCCTTGGTCTTGTTCTCATAGAGATTTTTCGAGCAGTTTTGTGAATTAAGCTCATTTGGAGCGTTTTGGGTGTTGTGGATGACCTTGAACAACTAGTGAGTAGCTAAGCTGAATTTCGAATTTTTATCGTTAAGTTTAACGAAAATTTTCAATTTGAAAAATAACGACTATAAAATATTCAAAATAGACTAGACAAGGTCATAAACATTTAAAAATGACGGTTAATAATTTCAATTTTTAATTATTAGACTTAATAAGTTTTGTCTATTTCTTATCATCAAATTAGCTCTACAAAGTCTCCAAATAAGCGCTCAAATCCCAACAGTATCATACATCCTCCATTCTCTCATCACAATCCTCAGCATTGTCATTTTCAATCTTATTTTCGTCTACTACTTGCTGATGCTACTGATGCTTCCATTTCTACTGCCACTGATGCTATGATGTTGAATTAATTTTATCTGTTGTTTAAGAGCCTTTAAGATTGTGTGCGTAAGTGGATGAATGAAGGAAATATGAGCACACAAAAAAGTTCCAAAAAAATAAGGGAATGAGAAATTTTATAAATTGACGAAAGCAAGAACAAAAAGTGATGGGAGAGGAGAACATCAAGCAAAATGTAATAGAATTATGGGACAATCTTAAAGCTCATTTTGCCATGATTTTAAAGCTTCCGCAATATATTTTGTTGAAGCGACTTTGCTGTTGGCAGTGATCGATAAATCAGAGAAAAATTTAAAGCACTCAATATTGAATGTAGGGAAGGTTTTAAATGATTTGTATAGATCATTGGCGCGGAAAGATTTAATGTTTTCCTAACATTATAGATTCAATATTCAGAAGCACATGCTGCAAAATTCTATTCACATTTATGAATCAAAATGTGACTGAAAATTCGTGGAAATGTTTGAATGACTTGAAGCATTACAGAGCTTACGTCACATATGAGGTTTGACTGAATAAATATTGAAGAATTTCGTGATTTTTTGACTTAACTTTTTTTTTTAACATTTCCTTCTTGATTCTTCGTTTTCAGAAAGCAAACAAAACTTCAGAAAACAAGAAGTATGTCAAGACAACATCCAGCCATCCATCCATACTTTCTAAGAAAAATAATTTGCTAATAATCCCAAGGGCAATTTACAAAAGCTTGAACACTTGCCAAAATATTTACTTTCTAGGAAGAAAGATGAAATATTGATTAATTAAAAACAATTTATTAACCCCGAACGACCCAAGGTTACCATCAATCATTATTTTTGTCTTGATGCCTGAGTAGCTTGAGATGTTTTGATGGAAGTTATAACTTTGTAGATTTAAGAGCTTTTGGGGCTGTTCATTTATAATGTAACGCCAAAAGATTGGATGCTATGACTTCCTGGCTACGATTTTGAATGTGACAACCCTCAAATTTTATTAAAGAAATTATTTTCATTGTAAATTGTTAAAAAATCTTAGTCAACCCTTGAAAAACCATCACTTAAAAAGTGAACGGCCTATTATGTTTCATTTGAAAGGATTTATTTTAATGCTTAAATTAAGTCTTTTGGGCAAGTGCGTAGCCAGGAGAGATATTTGGATGAAAAATCCCTCTACGTTACAAAAGTTTCTTCATTTTACTAGGGATCTTAAGAAAATACCCCCCCCCCCCCCCCAAATTTTCCACATATTTTTTTTGTCCCCCCCCTCTTCAAATTCCTGGCTTGGCCCTGCTTTTGGGTATTCAATTGCTATAAAAGGTAGATGAATCCGTATTGATGATAAAACTTGGATAAAACTAATTTAAAGCTCTTATTTTGCAAAGCAATTAAGCTAATCCAATTATTCAAGCATCAAAGCTTTTAAAGAGAAGAGTCTCTCATTGTGTTTATACATTTTTGAGATCTTTTGTAATCGACTTAAAAAGTTTACTGATCAGTTGAGGTTCAAATCTCCCATTTAATACTCAAAACTTTAGCAGCAACTACAAATTACAAATCATTCGTCTCAATCAAATAAATTCACAATTTTTCCACATACATTACAGTACATCCCATCCATTATTCATTAAATCATCCTCATATCTTAAGAATATCGATCAAAATGAAAAAAAGAGCCAATGAATTGCAATGACACTTGACTTTGACATGCTGACAGTAATTATATTGTCAAATTAATTCATCCATTCCATGATCTTTTGCCTTCATTGTGTATTCATGTATGAAATATTCATGAAATATTATAAGTGCCACTCAACATTGCCAAAAAAAAAGCAAAAATCAGTTAGAAAGGCCACTTGGGAGATGATATGATCTTTAATATGGATGAGCTCTTCGGGGGTTCTCAAATAACTCATGTCTTATCGTGCTGTGCAATGAGGTAGGCGGTAAGAAAGAAGAATTTTCAATTAAAGTTACGGAAGTTGAGTCTTTAATGCGGATAATTGAAAATTTAAATTAATTATATGCTGCGTGTATCTTTTGCAGTACTTTACAGCTTTAATTCATGTAAATTTCTCTTTTTGCTATCTTAATTACTTTTTTATTTTTATTTATATATAATTTTTTGGTTTTTTTTTGAATACTTTTTCAACCATAACTTTATTTCTTAACATACTAATTAGCTCATGTTGTAATCCAAAAAAAATTTTCTACTTGCATTTGATTTAAAACCGAATAGGTTAATATCAAACAATTTTCAATTTGTTCCGCCATGATCACACTAAATTTAATAAAAGGATTATATTATTACAGCTTTAAGGTTGAGAAAACAATAAGAAAATTTTTTTTTCCATACAGCCAGAAAAGTTTCATTTTTCTTACAAATTAGGAGCATACGAGCATATGAGGAATGACTGTAGAATAAAATTATTCAAAAAAACATTCAATTATTCCGCTTATTATGCTGAAAATCCCACTTTAATATGATTTATAAAATTCTTCTCTAGCTAAGCACATCCTTCTCTCGCAGGCAAGGCACAAGCAAAAAAAGGAAGGCATGGAGCAATGGTAATAATGCGTAACGATATACAGCACAATAAAATGATATTCAACGAGGGTGGAAAATTGGATAAATACATAAATACAAAATATATATCGTCTATTGTTTATTGTATTACTACTTATAAGCTGTTACTGCCTTCTTTGCTGTCTTTCTAAGTGATTTAGTCAAGTCGAGTGGAAGAATTCAATTTCTGATCTACTTAGCAATTAAAATTTGTCTCTGTCTTTTTATTGTTTTCTAGAGTGGAAATTTGTTTTGGATTTGTTGACGGTTGGAAGCAGTTGGAAGCTTTAGGTCCTGCTGTGGGGTATAATACTGGAGATTGAAGCTTTAATTGAATGGTTTGAATTGCAGTTTTAGAGAAAATTTAATGAAGAGAGATTCGTAAAGATGAAGCTTTTCTGAGTGTTATGCATAAGAATTGGATGGCACATCTTAGAGTGGAGCTGGCACGAGGCAATGGGAGAGCTATTATTCTAATAAGGACAATCCATTTTAAATTTATTTTACTTTATATGAGCTAATGACAAAGCAATGCTGATGAATTCTGGAATCAAGTAGGTTTGGGGACGTTTCAGTTTTTTTTGAAGAAAACTTGGCTGGGATTCGAACCCATGATCGATGTATTAACAGACACAAAGAGCTAGACTGACGTATTTTTGACCAAACTCAGTATCACACTTTTCCAATATATTTAAAGCTTCTTAAAAAAAGCTTAAATCACCATCAAGCCAACTCCACAAAAGTCTGATTGTTTTCTAATTTAAATAATATCATTTCCCCTCTTGACGACTTTGACTTTTGGTATTGTTTTTAAATAGGCTTAAATATTTACGATACAATGGATTTTCACCCTCATCTCTTCCCTTCGAGCCACACAAAACCATTCACTCGACATTGTGAAGAATAGAAATTTCCTCCTTTTTATGAGAATATACTGAAAGATTAAAAAGGGATTTCCCCCATTACTTAATGTGTATTCATCTTTTGGGAATATAAAACAAAATATAATTTTCAATATAGCATAAAAACATTAAATAAATTCAGAGCCAAAATTGATAATGTCAAGATGACAATCATAGAACTCAAAAGAATCATAAAATTTTATCGCTCAAAAATCTCTTTTTGGCATTGTTCCCTATTTTTGCGTATAGACTGTTTTCTCTGTTTTGACATAGAGGGGACTTTATTTTCCCATAACAGGATATGCTGTGCCTGCAATAAATGAAAAAAATAATGATAATGATATCAGAAGAAGCTTCAAGCTGTAAGCAGCTTTGGGCATTTTGGACAGTTTTGAATCGAATGGTAATGGATTATAGGCTTTTGTTTTTATGAGAAATTTCATTTTCGAATTAAGTAAGTCTTGAAGTAAGTCAGTAAGTTTAATGGAAATCGTATTAAGGTCAATTAAACTTGAAAAAATTAATTGGAATTAAATTGAGTTGGTCTTCATGCATGCTGCTGTCCATAATATTTATTTTATGGTCAGGTTTTACAATAAAATGGAATTTGTGTCTTATTTGTCGAATATAATATCAATAATTTGCATCTGACGTGAACATTAAAATGATCTACATCAGTGAGACATATGTGATCAATAAAGTTCTCTTCAATTACAATTTAATCTAAAATCCATCTAAAGATAACAAAGTCATTCTCAAAAACTTAATAAAAGATCAAAAATATTCGCATTCAAACTTTACCCAAACCTAATCAGCGACTTTTATTGCAAGTACTAAAAATTTGGAAATTCAACTCAATAACATTGTAAGTTAATTGTCATTTCCTCAGCATTTTTGTCACTAAAATCAAATAAAAGTTCCAAATGTCAAGAAAAATTTTACAGCTTCAATTTCCGCGAACAAATAAAATTTTTTTTATCGTCAATTGTCCTTGAAGCCACTGAAATTCTCATTTTTATTGTAATCTTAAAAAAAATCATTCTTGTCGGTTCCAATCAATCATACAATAAAAGAATCTTAACCAGAAGCAATATTTTCTCAATTTTTTTTAACAATATAAATGCGGCATAGTGTTCATAAAATAGAAATAAAAACAAGCCTGCACAACATGATGCTGATGTTGATTAAAGTGAAATGAGGAAAAACAATTTATGACCTTAAAAAAAGGCTTGAAGAATTGTCGACAGCAATAAAAAAATGAGATAAACTTCCTCCTTTTTTGTGTGCACTCATTTATACAAATTGCTATGTCTTTTTTACTATTCTACATTTTACTGATGATTAATCATCACTTTTTATGTCTATTAATTGTTTGTTTCTTTATAGCTACCGCTGTTATCTATATCTAGTTACAACTACAAATTGTCTTTATGAATTTTGGCAGGGGTTACACTTAAAGAGGTTGGAGCTTATATTTTAGCAAGAAAAAGAGAGAATAAGGTGTTGACAGCTTAGAACCCCAACCTTAAGTTGGTCAGATTCGAGAATATGGATCTGGTCAACTGACTATTTGGTATTTTTATTTTGAGTATGGTCGAAAGTGGCATCAGTGGCATAAATGGTAGAGCGTTGGCCTTCCATGCCAAAGGTCCTGGGTTCAATCCCAAGCTATGTCTAATTTTCCAAGCTCTTTTTCCATTTCGTTCTAGTTACGAAGCTCAGTTCGTGTGTTGAGTGTGGTATTGATGTCTTTGGCACAGAATGTGACCCCACAAGCCCACTGAGCTATGATTGCATCTTCTTGACTTCCAACAATAAATTCTCAACTAGTCAAATCCTCTCCTAAATCAGATTCATAACCTATAAATTTATTAAATTATTATCAGATTTTTTTTGTGCAAAATGAAGTCTATAATACAAAGAGTAAATGCTTGCCAAAAAATTATGGAATCGGAAAAAATGTTCGCGTTGTCACAGTTGGTTAGTTCCAATGAATATGCTTGCAATTGAATGTATTTTGACATCGCTGTGCTTTTAAACTATCTAGCAGATACTTTTTGTTCATTTATTGGATTAAAAAGTTAAGTTAATTCTGTGGATGTTGAAATTAAACTTTTTTGAATGGATGGTAGCACCAATGGTTTTGAGCTTTATATTAGAAATATGATGTGACGATGATTTGAAAGTCTGGATATAGAATGTTCATGTTTTAAACTTTTTATTATAAGTTGCGGTATGTTTTTCTAAGTTACAAGCATGAACGTTAATTCAGGACCGTTCTAATTGGTTATGTCCATAGAAGCTTCACATCTGATATTGAAATATAACATTGGCATTCAGAAAAAAGAGAATTGTTCTGAATATTGTTATTAAAAGTTTATTATTAATGAATAGAGCATGTATATTATTTTACTTTAGGCATCTTATGAAAGACATCAGGAAAGAGTTCATCATTAAAGCACAATTAAAGAGCAAACACATTAATTTTTATTAAAACTATAAATGCTCATTTGTCTCCCATCAAATTAACAACTAAATGAATGATAAATTTTAAAAGGAATGCCGCATTTCATATTCATTAATCTAGGAACACTTCATTACTGCTGATTAAAATTTATCTCTACGTTAAAAGTCCAAGTTATCTTAAGCACAGAAGCTCTTTAATAAAAGCTCATAAGACAAAAGCAAGCATGAAATATGAGACTAGATGACCATAATTTATATTCATCTCAAAGTAGATTCTCAACCCAGTAATGTCAGTTATAGTAAATAACAATGATAATCAAAGAATGTCACATGGCAGCATCAATAGAAAATTTGTCAATTCAATGATCAAAGTCAGCACTTTTCTGTTCATTTATTCTTATATCCAGTTGTCTTCTCATCATTATTCAAACTGTTCACATCTATTATTGCATGTGAAAATGACAAAAAAATCTGAGATTGACTTGCTAAATGAAAAAAATTGCGATAGCTGAGTGGATTGCACATCTGGCATGAGTATAATTGAACCCAATATGTATGAATGAGGGAAGCAGTAAGCATGTTTTACATGAAAATTTAGTGGGTGGTGTGCTGAAATGGTTTCAATCTGTTATACAACAATAAACAATTATTGCTGCATCAAGCAGCAAAACGGAAGCAATGTACTTCATTTTATTGTAACCAGCATGAAATTGTGGCATTTTTAGTTCGTCAATATTTCATGTCATAAATTTTCAAATATTTTTCTTCCTGGGAAACGAGACGAGTGTTGTATGGGATAGTTGGAAGAGCCATTTAGCCACAGAGTACGGCAATAGTTCAATTTATTTTTAAGCCATTGTATTAACCACATCCACATGTATGGACACAAATATTTTTATATCTGATATATAAAAAATGAGAAAGTTTGTGAAATTTAATATGTTGAGATTTTTTTGTGGTTTTAACATTTGAAGTTCATTGGCAGGAAGTTCTAGGTGCGTAGCCAGTGGAAAAATTAAGGGACAATGATTTTTTGCCATACATTTCTGGCCATGCTCTGTTCTGTAATCGTCTGAACCAGAAGTGGGGAGGAGGATTAGGTTAGTTAAAAATTTGATTCATAAGCTTTCCACAACCTTAAAGCTCTCATAGCTACCCTTAAAAATCAAGAATCACAACAGACTCAGCTGTCATTCGAAAGCCTCATTTTTCAGCATTCCCAAAAATCATACTTCCTTGATTGGTTTGTTCACCAGGAAATAAATCTGAATATGTATAAAAATTGATGACAGGCCGTCACATGAATAGACAAATGATCGACATTCAAGTTCTGACACATATATTTTTTGGATAAAAATGTGTCATATAAAGTAAAAATTGTTCCTTGGGGACTTTGTGGCTATTGCCAAAAAAAATATATTTTTTATCACCAACATCAAACTTGTCCCATGCGTAATGTGGCACATTGTAATAAAGTTTTTTTTTCTATGCTCAATAGTTGAGCTTTATTTTCCATCCCCTAGTCTCTTTTTTATTGTTTTGAGATCAATTTTAGTGACAATTTTTATAAAAAAGGAGTGAGACAATGATGATAACAATAGCAATGAATTTTGATTTTTGGGCATGGCCTGGAATTTTTTTTTTGAGGGTACGAAGATATATGGGAAAACATTATATGAGACGATTACCCATCATGCCGGTCATACATTTATGTCAAATAAATATAAAAAATGATATGATAATAATAAAAGAAACAGCAACAATAGCTTGGTTAAAGTATCAAGCATGATGAACATAAATATGGGGCTAGAGAAATTGATAAATGAAATATTTTTTATGTCTGATTTATTTGATGACTTTTTTTGATGCATTTCGGATGGGGTTGGTTGGTTAGGGTTCGCATAATTTATGTCGAACAGCATGAACAGCGTCTGAACTTCCGAATCTCTTTTAAATTCTCCCTCAATCTTTAGACATTTAACCTTCCTTTCACGAAAACGCCTTTTTTATAGTAAAAAATTAAATCAACTCATAAACCAGCATAAATCCCTGTTTAACATCCCCACATCCACATATAAATGTTATCGCATCACACATATCCCATAAAAACATAAATAAATGTCGCATAATTTCCACATTGTTGTTAATCAATTTAATGAAAATTTATGGTTTTCAATTTGCTCATTTGTCATCAGATGTTTTTTCCTCGTCACTTCCTCTTCACATCCTTGCGCTTTAAAATTATATTTCTCATACATGAAAATAGAACATTTTGCATAGCAATAGGAACAACATATTGATGCAAATTGTGTTGTAATTTTTTTTACAGCACTTGAAATTGTTTACGTGGCTGTTTGCGCATTGTTCATTCTTTGGAGTGTGATGAAAACACTTCATTAATGTTTATTCTGCTTAGGGGTTCTAAAATCGAGAATATTTCTTTTCTAGGATCTCATTTCCATTTCTATTCGCGATTCTCGAAACCTCACAGGAACGGAAATTCTAATTCGGTCTAACGAAGACATCCTAATTCTGTCTTAAGGTTTTCTATATTATTTCAAGTTGGAAGTTATTTTTGGTTCGAGTGTGTCTTGTGTCTTAGAGATCTGAGTTGTGTTGGATGGGAATATGGTAAAAATGGATATATGTAATAAGTGTGTAATAATAGGAAGGAACTGATCAGCTTGTCAGTTTTGGTCATGTTGATTAAAACTTAGGCCTGGAAACACTAGAATACTTGGGATGCTTCATACAAATTGCAAGATACTTTGGGATACCCGGAATTTTTGGAATACCTTCATATAAAAGTGAAATATTTTGGGATGTATCCCAGAGTTTCCAGGCCTGGATTAGAACTTTGTTCGTAATTTTTGAAAACTATTCCACAACTTTATAAAGTTTTTGATCCTAAATTCAGAGTGCTAAGCATCCTTGCCACATCCTTGACTAGATACGCGCCTGAATCAGAAGATTAAAAGTGTAGACAACAACAATAATAATAGCAATTAAATTCACAGAATTCATCATCAATTCTTGAACTTACTCAATTTCCTCCTAGGCAGGATAATAACAATTTAATAGCAATAATATAAGAGAATGTGAAATGAGTAACTGAATACATATGACATGTTGTTCATTTTGTAATGATAATGTCTGCAAATCATCTCACAAAGTTGTTTGTTGATGATTTTGTTTGAATAAATTAATTTAATTATGTTGAAATTGAAGTCGAATTTTAATGTAATGAAAAGTCTTTGTAAATGCTTTAATATTATGTAGTAATCTCATTTGTTTGGCTTGTGCCTGATTAAATTTTATGATTTCCATTACTAATCTCATTAAGTTTATTGTTTGAGAGTGTTGCTTTACTTGTGCCAATAGTGTAGATAGTTAAATTTAAAAAATATGTGCAATGTCCTGAATCCGGTCATAACTCGATTGGACATTATTAATTCTCAGAAATCAAGTATGAGAAATATTATATTATCCACCTGATAGAGACTACGTCAGCATTTCCATCTCGAAAATAAATATTCAATCTTTCTTTCCAAGAATCACTCAAATTAAATCCACGTCGAGTAATAAATTAATACCCATTTTCCCACAACTTACCTGCAATGCCTGAGGCCACATGCATTTCTCTGCTGCTTTTATTTCAATCTCCGTTCCTGATGTAATAACATTCGCATCACTTTGTGTATTTTCTGTGGTATCAGGGCACAATCCAGCTCCATTGATGCCATATTTACCATACTGTACGAATTCTATGGAAATTGTTGTACCGCGTGGGCAACTTAATTGCAAATATTCATGATCACAGCCTGCGCGCTGATATGTTCGTAATGTTCCGGACAATAATGCTAAAATGAGAGAAAAGAGGAATTTTTAGTTTTAACAATGTTTAGTGGCTTTTGTTGATTTATGGTAGTTTTGGATTTTTGGGAACAGATTAACGGATGTACTTTTTGGAAGTTGGCTGGATATTTTGGTGAATTCAAAATAGTAGAGTCAAGGAAATGATTAAATGATTTTGGAACAAAAAACTTTTATTTCAATTTCCGATCAGATATCCTTCCAGTGCCAGTTGCCTCAACACAAAACTTTTCGAGGAACGTAAACATAATAACATCAATCATTCAAAAATATTTTAAGTTCCTTTCTTGTCCTTTTTTATTCTTTATTCTCATTGTACGTGCGAGTGAGTCTGACCCTCGTCAAAAAAAAAAAAGACTACGTAAGGAGCCAATGGGTGCCGATGGTTCTTATTCTTCGAAAATGGTCCTTATTCTTCGAAATCGAAAATTCGAATTTGAATTTTTTTCAAAAAATGAAATTCCGTTAAAAATATTTCATCAAAAAATTATATTTGTTTACATCAGTAAAATTTTGATTAATTTTCATTAATTATGGGTAAAACCTGCAAAATTGCAAGCTGCAACAAAAATAAAACAATTACAAATCTTTTTAAAGTACCTAAGCACTCATTTAACAAAGATAAATGGTTGTTATTTTTAAAATCAAACAACATAAGTGTCGACGGAAGTGAAATTTCTGCTATAAGTGATTGTAACACATTCAAGACAAAATTTTCAGATATTGTTCTTAGTCAGGTTGAAATTCCATTTGAGCATTGTTCAAAGACTATTGAAAATTTAATATTATTTTTTGTAACTTTTCGATCAAAACTTTAGCTTCATTGTCGATGGTTACATTCAAAAAACAAATTTGCGTCGAAGAATTGATTTTTGTTCATAAATAAATTTAACGGTCTTTAAAATTTCAAAATTTTTTATAAAAAATTATTTTTCGAATTTTTTCGAAACAGGTTTGAATTTTAGAAAAAATAACGGTCTACATTGTTGTAGGCACCCATTGGGTAAGGAGATGAAGAAAGGAAGGAAAAAGGAAGTTTTTAAGTAAAAGAAAGAAAGAGGTAAAGTATGATGTCAAAAATTATATTTTATTCGATCCTAAATCATATTCAAACAAGAAATGATTCTCGAGATGGATGTAAAGCATAAAAGTTTTCTTACTGGGGAAACGAATCTCGGATGTGGATTAGGAGATGATGTATAACGAAAGCTAGAGTCGGCAACCTATATGTTGTGGCACAGGAAAGGTTGTACATCACTGCATTACAGAAATCCACTCATGTCTGTCAATTAATTCGAGATCTCATACTTGTTAAAAGATTGACATTATTTTTTAACTCTGCCTTAACATATTGAACACAATTTCAATAAAAATACAGAATTTGGCGTTTGGTACCTCCCAAAAGCTACATCTTTGAAATTGATTAATCCACAACACCTTAAAACCCAGCACAATCACTAATACATTTTTCTCACAGTAGATTTTCAATCTTTGATGGAAAAGTAATCGACAGATTGTCATTTCGTTAAGTAAATTTCAATGAAATGTTGTCGTTGACACTATCGCTAGCTTACTTCCATTGTTAACAATTCCATTGTGTTCGATAGAAAATAAATATTTTTCAATCCATAAAATGATTGATAAGAGTTTTGTATGCTGTTGCTTGCTTCTTATTTTTCATTTTATTGTGCTTAAACGTGTCTGTGAATCAGTTGAATTGACGTGTAAAGTGAATAAGTGTGGAACCGATGCATGGCTTCTTTTTAATGTTCTTTTAATCATTTAGAGCAGTGTTGTCCAAACTGTGTGCCACGGCTCACTGATGTGCGGTAGAAATTTTTTGGAAATGACGTTAGCCGCATGCTGTGTCAGACTTTGGTAATGGCTTACCCCTAAGGTGTGCCGTGGCTCAACAAAGATTGGACAACACTGTTTTAGTGGTTGTTTTTGGTGCTTTTGGAAGTTTTGAATTGATTAATTGAGCTCAAATAAATGTTTTAAAATACCCGATAAAACCATGACGGCTGGGAAGGGTTCTAGAGTTTTGACATGAGAGGAAACACCTGACAAGATGTTGCACCCTGTTGCACCCATTCTTATTCACTAAGATACTACTTAGTTATACTTTGCACCATTTAGTTTTGATCATTAAGCAAAGTCCATGACCACTGCACCTATTTGGATATTTATGGCTTCATTCTTTGATATGACGCAATATTAAAATTTATATAATCATTAAACAAGTTATTAAAATATTTAACAACGAGCAATTTCTAGGTATTCCTTTTGACATCATTCAAAAATCAATTTTGTTGTGATTGCATATTTGCTTGACTTTATTGAGTCTCTTTTTGATGAAAGCTAATAAATATTGCCTTGGAAACTTTTAATAAAAATGGTGTTTCATGTCGAATTTTTTTAAAAAAAACAAAACAAAAAATCTCATTAATGATTTTTTTTTTCAGATCAAATGAATATTTTTTAACAAGGTTCATTAAATTTAAAAGTTATTGAGAAATGAAATATCAAAAAATTGTTTGATTCCATTTTTATTATTAATATTTTTTAATGAATATTTAAAAATAAAAATGTAATTTACATAATTTGGTTCGATAAGTGCCTTTTGAATTTTCAATAACAGATCTCTTCAAATTATTCAAAGAATTAATTATTGTAAAAAATCTGCCAATTTTCAAGTGAAATTTCTCATTCAACAAGGTTGATCTTCTTAATTTTATTTTCCTTGAAATAATTCCAAAAATAATTTCATAATCTTCTCAGAAAATATTAATGGAATAGAATTTTCATCCCCTTGTTGATATGCAATAATATTATTCCAGCACCTTAAGCATGTAGGTAGTATGGAACTAATTAGAAGGATTTTATGAAAATATTGTTCGAGTCTTTGCTAAGCTTTCGAAAGAATCACATGAGAATTGAAATTAGATAACAATGTCTGAAGTGCATTCTAGAATGTCCAATAAGCTTAGACTAAAGCTTTACATATCACTGATCAAATAAAAGCTTCAGATTTAAGAAAAGCAAAATCGCTTAGAAAATAATATCATGTTAATGCAGATGTAACGATGACAATGCTTTAAAGGATTCTCTTCATCTTTAATAGCGAACAATATAAATCTCATAAATTCAATCTAATGCTGAAAGCGAGAGAAAAAGAAGAGCTTTGATGAAAAATGTGACAGATTAAAGGATGGAATGTGTTATGGAATTTGTTGATTGAGACTGATTTTGCAGGAATTTTCTGATTGATTGTTATGAACATTGTGACCTTGAAGTGGACATTGGTTGGATATGGATCGAATTACATTTGTATTGTGCTGCTGTATGTCCAATATTATCAGAATTGTAATATTTAATTCAAGGCCTTATTAAAGCGCTATCAAAGAGTACAAGCTTTATATTGGAGATTCTGCCAGTTTAAGGCAGTAGACTTCTATGTCTAAGTGGTTAGATGACAAGATGAATAACATGTGATCTGTACCAATGCGAAAAGGGTTCGATTCCCACCCAAAAAAAAAAAAAAAATTCTTTAAATCATTGAACGGATTTCAATCAAAATGACAAGAATCGGCATGAAGCTAAAGACATTGCATTTATTGAATTGACATTTTCTAAAATACTCACATCTCAAATATCAGACGCACCCTAACTTGTCAAAATTTCAATGAAAATTGCTACATTTTCTTGGAACCAAGCTAATTCTCGTATTCCATTCAAAATTCATATAACGTCATGTATCCAACAAAATTCCTTTCATGCATTCATCAACACACCATAAATACCTAGCTAATATAACGTGCTGTGTGCTTGCATTCCACGAGACTGTTATGCCACCCACATCATATACATTACTTCCTTCATCAATAACACATCATCAAAACCATTTTAGTGCATTCTATTATTTCTGATGTTTGCTGCTACCTCCCTCAACTTGACGATGTATAATGTTATTAGTTTGAGGTATAAAGTAGTTTCCATTCATTCTCGTGCATTCAAAATCTTCAAAGTCATCGTTCCTTCATGCAATAATATGAAAAGTTTCCCTTTTTTTTTACTTGAATATTGAAAAGTTTTTCTATGTGAGATCATAAATTGCGCAGAATGAATGAATAGAGCATATATGACATGAAAATATGTGTGTAAGTAAGAAGTAAAATAATAAGGAATATTGAGGTTGTCAAAAAAGTTGAGAAAGATCTAAATTGAAAATGAACTAGCATGTTTCATTCAGATTTGTTGAAAAATTGTTTTCATAAGAATTTTGATTTCATTGAAAAGGGTAGGCATGCGAGGAAATATCTTGATGAAAAGGAACTAGTTTTTTTGATAGATTTCTTACAAAGGGATTTTTTATAGATTTTTTGTTGCGTCACAGGGATTTTTTTTATAGGCTCTGGTGAATATATTATTTATGTTTGTTGGATAGTTCGGCTTTGACTAACGCTCAATGCATTAAGGCAGTGTTGTCCAAATCTTTTTCAGCCACGGCACATCTAAAGAGTAAGTCATGACCGAAGTCGAATACAGTATGTGGCTCGAGCCATTTTCAAAAAAAAAACTAGTGCACACTTGTGTGCCGCGGCACAAAGTTTGGACAACTCTGCATTCAGGAGAAAACAGCACAATGAGAAATTTACCAATTTACCAATTTACTGCCAAACTTTTGATCTTATCTTGCAGTAAGAGTTTTACACCAAAAACTTTTTACATCATGCTGTTTTCCCCTTGGTTTGTATGTATGTAATTCTATTCATGAACTTTGTCGTCAATTGACAGATGTTAGCCCGTTATAGAGTCAGATATAGGAGATATCGAATAAAGACTTGAATCATAATTTGTATGGTCGAACTTAGTAATATTTTGTAGTGCATCTAAGAGCCTTAAAACTGACACATAATTGAATACCAAATTTTATAATGCATCATGTTAACAGAAATTCATTCATAAAAGTTAAATCTTCTTATAGATTGTAAAATAAAGCAAAATATCAAAGAGAATTTTGAGCTTTAAATTTTTAATTAATTCTTCAAACTTTCCCAACACTTTGTAATCAATTTTCACTCCTAATCATTTAGTCAACAAAAGTCCCAAGAGGAAGGGAAAACAATAAAATTCCGTCCATAAAAAGCTGAAGAAAGGAAATTAAATTTTCATTAAAATGCAAGTGAGAAGCATAAAGCGGGGAGGTCATAAAGTGCCACATAATAGCTGTACTAAAAATAAAAACCCACATAATTACGTAGATCTTCTCATATAACTCCAATAAATTGTTATGAAAAACAAGAAGAAGTGAAAAATCATAAAGCAAAATGATCACAAACTTTTCCTTTATCATCGCTTAAAAAAAATAACGCGAACAAAGAGTCGAGAGAAATAATAAAATGGAAAATAAACAAATAAATTTTAAACTTTATGGCAGAAAAAATGTGTTTAATGTGTATGAGAATAAGCGTGAGTTGATGCTGTAAAGCAGTGGTGCACAACCTTTTTTCACATGCGACACACACTTAGGTTTAACAAGTTTTATTGACTCACTTAAACAACTATTATTCGTCTAAAGTATCGCAGCACAAAGGTTGTCAAAAACTGCTTTAAAGGAACAAAATTGTGTCATTTTTTCCGTAACGTGTTTTATAGGAAAAATTTTATTTTATTGTCTTTTGTTTGAGTTATTTTTAGCCTACATTGTTTCACTGATGCGATGTTGAGAGGAATTTAGAGTGAGTAATGGCATCAGCTTTTTGCTGACATTGTCAGTGAGAATTTCGGATTTGAGTTATCAAAGAATTTTCTGCTTTTGATGGAAAAGTGGAACTTAATTTTAGGACAGAATTCAGACTATGATTTCAATTTCTGCAAAATGAATATCCACTCAATAAATGACATTCCCAACTCATAAACTTCATTTAATCTAATGTTCATCACTTAATTTCCGATGAAATCAAATCTCTGCCCCCCCTCCCAGTTCCCTCTCATCTCACATTTCTTTGCATACAGGTTCATACTTCTACAGCTAATAGCATTGTTTATGTGCTTCTCAATTACGATCATTAAAATTCCTCTACTTCCCCCTGTATTTTTCTTTTCTGTTTGGAACCATAATGTGAATTCGTGTGAAGCACCGCTAAATAAGAAATTTCCCAGCCAAAAAGATTTATTTTTATTATTGTTGAACTCAATTTTTTTCCTGCTTTGGCAGGGTTGGGAAATTTGAGAGTTTTTTGTTTGTTTTGTAATGGGTATGAAGATTTATAGGATTGCTTGTGCTGTTGGAGAGATTCAAGATGTGTTAGGGATAAACAGGAGTAAAACTAGAGATCTTCTAGAATCTAGACCAGTGTTGTCCAAAGTTTTTAAGCCAATGCATACTTTAGCGGTAAGCTAAGACCAAAGTCGCACAGAGAATGCGGCTTGCGTCATTAGCAAACATTTTCTACAGCAACACTGATCTAGACAGAGACAAACTAATGAAATCTTTTCGAAATTTCGAATTTTAAAGAACATCTTTTATCTTTGATGTCCATGTTGGTGTGAACATAAAGTGAATAGTCATCTAACGTTAAATCATGTTGGTACAACGGAAACAGAAAAGAGTGTAACTTATAAATGAGATTAGGTCAAATCAGCGACTAGCCCTCCGATAGCTCAGTGATAGGAGTCTGTGATCCAAAAATCTTAGGATGTGGGTTCGAGTCCAGCTCGGAATCAGTTGCTTGTAGTTATTTTTCAGTTGTCATCTAGATGTTTTGTGACTTTCCTTCTAGATATCTGATGCCTATCATGGATCTTGTTTAATAACTAGACATTATCTTCAAATGTTTCCTCTAGGATAATTCCATACCGAATGCAAAAGCATGTAATTTGAGCACCGAATGAATAATTAAAATCAACCAAAAATCCCAACTCTGTCTACAGGTGAGAAAGGAAGAAATCAAGGTACGAAACAGAGATTTCTTTTAACGACAATTAAGGAGATGTTAAAAATGTAAATGTTATGTTGTAAAATAAAAATTATTCAGTCAGTGATTGTAATCTCCATTTAATGTGACATATGATATTCGTTATGTTCCAAAAAAAAAAATGTTTAAAAAATTTACTTCCTTAATGAGCATGAAGAAGTTAAAAAAAATGTAAAATTTTGGTACTTTACATGTGAATGAGGCACAGTGAAAATTTATGATATTAAAATTTACTTTTCACTTTTTAATGACGTCAATTTTTCTAAACTTTTCTGGGTGGAAGTCAGCAAGCATGAGGAGATGGAGAAAGAGTGAATAAAAAGCCTATAAAAAGAGCGAGGTTTTCATGCCATTTTGCCATCTTTACAGTTAATTAAAGAAAGAAAAAAACTTTGCAAATTAACAAAGCATTCGGCTCCGTCTGATAACAATTACTGACACGCTTCACAAAAATATGTGAATATTTTCCCGATTTTTATCTCTCATTTTTTAAAAACATTCTGTACTCCTCCTCACAGATTTCTTTCTTTTTTTGCTTGCCTTTTGTGTATCTGCTTTTTTGTTCCTCTCCTTTTTCATTTCAATTCCCCTTCTTCATCGCCTTGCACAGCAAAGCAATTTGTCGCGCTCGAAATGTGTTTCAATTTCACACACATCATACCTCATTATCTTCACTTTTTTCTTTGGTATTCTTTTTTTTTGTCGTTGGTTGGTTGACGGAGTAAGCCACATGAAGAAGACACTTTCATTTTTCATACAAACACTGGATATACACATTGTGCAGCTCATCATACTTAATAAATATTTTTAGACTTTAAAAAGACGTGTGCTCTTCTTGTCAGACTCGACTCTTCATTATATATCGCTTTTCTTTCTATTACTTCTATTCATAAGATTGTTTTGTTGAATTAACTGCCATAAAATGACAACGAGGAGAAAAATATCGTTTCGTAATGAGATTTGAGGAAATTTTAGGTGGAAAATGTTTTTGAACTTCCACACGTTTTGAGCTGTTTGTGATGGTTTAGAGCTATTTTGTCCAAACTTTTTGAACCACGGGACACTTTAGGGTTAAGCCATGACTGGAGTTTTAATCAGCATGCGGCTCATGTGAACAACTTTGGTTTAGAGTTAAGCCTGAGCACCAGTCAATGTGCTATGGTTTGACAAGTATTTTGGCATTATGGAGTAAAGGATTAGTCTACAATTTCTTAGTATTTCAGCATAAAGCTATTACCTCTAGCCTTTTGCTCCCAGCCCATGTCTAATTTTCGAAGCTCTTTTTCCATTTCACCGTTCTAGTCACGAAGCTCGGTTCGTGTGCTGGGTGTAGTTTTGAGGTCTTTGGCACAGTATATGCCTCCTTTGCTAGGTATACAAGGATATACTAGCATTTGGATGACTTCATTACGGCATCTTGCGCACACGAATTGTGACTAGGTACATTGCAGAGCTTGCAAGTGGTTCGGATCCCACTATAAACTGTAGGTCTTAAGGGTGTGGTACAATAGATTCTATTCTAATTTGAATCGCAGTGCCTCCAGCTGAAAGGCTGGGTCCTTCACACATTATTATTTGCCTTATGTCTACTCATTATGTTAGTAAACACTAGGGTCACTAATTCGAGATTATATTTAAGTATATAGCTAGAAATAGATATTGATGTATACCAAGTAGTGGCGCGGTTCATAGGATAGACCGGAATTCCGACCGAACTTTTTTATTTCGGCCGAAATTTCAGGGTCTTTTTAATAGAAGCCCGTTCCATAGATGAATTATGAAAGAAGGTGACAAATCCTATACAGGGGAGTCCCGAAAACTTTTGCTACGCCACAGTGGAGTTGAAAATAGATGTCGTACTGACCTTTAATATGGAGAGAAACTTACAACGTTAACATCAATTATGAATGATCCCTCCCAACCTATCTGTAATGCAGAACATAGTTTTTGATTTCAATACAACCTTATAAACCATTTGACACTGTCTGCCTGTGATTGAATAATTTTGAATGCTACAATACTTAAATCTATAAGTTGTTTAACTCATGAGCAGAATTTTTCAAATCGAAGCTTCACAAACTCTTATAATACTAAATTCTCAACCCAGTAAGCCATTTAAGCAAGTATCAGAAGTCGGATAGCTCTAAATTATTAACATAACAGCCAATATAATCTCCCAACTTTTCCCTTCTTAAAACCAAAAAATCTATCGACAAAGTTTTGCATTGTAATGAAGCCTCGCAGATTCCATCAAGAAAATTAAATCCATTCATTAAGTTACAAAGTCATCCAGACTTAAATGAATCAATTTCAGTTGCGAACGCCTTTCCAATGCTTTTGCAGTTTTAAAGTTTCTCGAAAAAGTTTTTGACAACCCAAAAAAAGTCTTCTTCTTAATTGAAAAGTAAATGAACTCGTAGAATATGCATGGAAGTCTTACAAAATTAAACATGACACAAGCAAACAAAGGGAATTAAGAAGAAGCAACGAAATGAGTAAGAAAATGAGAGGAGGAAGAACTTTTGGCAGCAGAAAAAAGACAATTAATTAGATGAAGATGGAAATGATGAAATAAAAAGGCAAAGAAAGCGATTGTCACACAGATGATGGCTGTTAATGTTCAGCATGTGAATGTGTAAATAAACAACAATGAAGAAGAAATAAACATTTTTAAGTGAGTGAGGGACGATAAAAGAAATGTATAAATTTATTTTTAAACAACAAAAAAACATGCTGTTGCTACATTCCTACTAATTTGTTTCTGCTTCTTTGTCTGCCTTCTTATTTATTGACTCATGGAAGCCAAAAAAATGAAAATCAGAATGAACATTTTCTTTTGTTTAACAACATAATTACGCGAAATGGGAAACAATAACAATATAAAAGAATCAAATAATTTGACTCTCGGTTTTAATGTATATAGAGGACGTAGAAATGAGGGGTACGGAAAGGACAAGCGGAATTTTAAAGTATCTTTTTATTAGCAGCTTTAATTGCCTTTAAAAATGGCCTGTTAGCGTTTTTCATGCTCTATATCTGAGGAAACATCCAAAATGTCTTTGTTATGTTGAAATTTAAAGCTGATTGTTAAGATACTGGGGGTCCTCGATTTGAGTAGGTGTTTTGTTCCAAAAAAAAAATCCTATTCAAATCGAATCTACTCAAATTGAATTATTTACTTTTTGCATGAAAAATGTCCGTTCCAAATTTTTTTTTTAAATTTCCTATTCATTAATTTTCGTTGCTCAAATCGAATCTTTTCAAATCGGGGACCCCCAGTATAAAGTTAAAGAGATTTATAAATACTTGTGTAACAGTAAATGTTGAGGCGGCCACGTGAAGAAACAAATAACTCATGTGTAGAAGCAGTATAACAGTCTTTCTGAAGTACTTAGACTGCATATTACTGTGAATTGTAAATTGAGGCACAATAACCAACGGTAGAGTTGGTTATAGACAACAACTGAGGAAATCTAATAATAACAAGGACAGAATAAGAGATGAATAAACTCAAGTTGAGCAACGTGATGAAAAAGGCATGATCGCAGTCATATAAAGGAGGAAGGTTTAGTGTCATAATCACCTTTCTTAACAATTGATTAGAATTTTTGTTGACAAAACCAGAACTTGCTAGCTATGAGACTTCAACTTTCCAACTTTCAACCATTTTTAACCATCTCTGTAGCAGTTAGCATCGTCAAAGAAGTAAGTTTGTAATAAAAACAGACAGACGATGCATGAACTTTATGGCACCTTCATTAATAAAAGTCTTCAAAAAAGTAAATACTTTGATTCAGGCGCGTAACCAGGGGGGGGGGGGGGATTTGGGGGGCAAATCTCTCGACGTTAACAGAAATTTCTTCATTTTGCTAGGAGTTTTATGAAAAAATCATAAAAATCCCCCTTCCCTCTGAATTTTCCATATAAATTTTTTTTGCCCCCCCCCCTCTTCAAATTCATGGCTACATCCCTGCTTTGATTGTTCTTTAAATTGCTTCAAATAACCATTTCGAGTCCAACTTAAAATTTCTTTTTATATTCACTTTTTGAAATTTTTACAGCACGAATCCCAACGACGTGAAGTAAAAAAACTTCTAATGACGATAAGAAGACAGACAATTTTCATTATCATTAACACAATACAAAGGGGAGATATTTTCATCATTTTACTTCTTTGTGAATACTTTAAATGCAATAGAAACTTCTCATATTGCTGATTAGATATTTAAGGACTTGCTCATCAAAATTGCTCATCACACTAAGTAAAGCAGCAGCTAGAAATAGACAAGCAGTATCTAATGGTCTCGTTTTCAGAGGCACTTAATTTTATTACACAAAATGAGAGCTTAAGGCTTCAAAGGAACCAACTTTCTTGCTGTTTGCTTCTTCTTTTCCATCTTTTTATATTCTTACGTATGTATGTGAAAAAAAGGAATTTGCAAAGCAGAAATTTTAAGCTGTAATCTTACAAATGACAGACAAGAGGAAGTGAAATTATATGAAGTTGGAAGGGCGAAGATTTTTTTCTTTTCATTTGTTGTCAAGGATTGGGTATTTTTGAAGGATATGACGGGAATGTAATTGAAAAATGAGGAATCTCAGAGATTAGTCAGAATTTTTTGATAGAAGTTAACAGTTTGAGTAATACTTTGGGATTATAATGCAGCCAGATTGGATTAGCTGGAAGATTGTTTGGATGCTAGAAAGGTTTAGAGCCCATTATGAGCTTCCAAATTGCTATGCTGCTGTAAGGTTGATTTAACAAAAAAATGTGCAAAATGATTGAATCTATTCAATCATGACGTCCATAAGTAAATAGATTTAAAGATATGGACATCTCTCTCTATCAACTGATGGTTTCTATCTATCTTGTAGTTGATCAAGCTCATCGCATTATTGAACAATGTGGAACAAAGCTGAAACCTTTACAAATCACTTAAAATGTCACAAAACACTCAACTCCAATCCATTTCTTTCTATGCTGGACATTAAAAGTAACCATCCCCCATCCTCATGCAAATAAATCAATTCAAATCCACTTACAACAGCTATGCATTTCAATGCAGTATTTTGCACTAACTGTAAGTGCTTAAAAAGCCTTGAAACTTCTCACAGCATCATCACAACTAGTCCAACCCTTGAATATATTTTCATGGCACTCATTATAACTATTGAATAAATGATGCTGCATAAGTTGGTACTCGAAACGAGAGGAAAGAATGCTGAGAGAAAAAAGAAGCAAAATTGAAATAAAAAGTTTTTCTCGTGTTCCAAAAAAAAAAGTTTAATGTTTCTCAGTTTCTTTTTCTTTTACTTACTAGTATTGTTTATTGCTATTTAAATGATATTAAACAAATACAATGGTAACATTCCTCTAGTTACAAGCAAATGTCTTCTTTGGGTAGAATGTTTTTAAGAAAATGGAAAAATTTCATGTAAAATGGGAAATAAAAGAAAATTTCAGCTATTTTCTTTCAAGTATCTTTAAGGGAATGCTGACAAAAATTTAATAAAATAACGAATACCTAAAAAGTTTTTTATACTAAGCTAAGGAAATTGCTATCATTTTCTTCTTCCTTTATGTTATTCATACTCTGTTGGCATTCTTAAATCTCACTTTCCCAGGCAAAGGAGCTCATGATATGCACATCTCGTCCACATATGAATGATTGTTGAGTTGATATGATTCAAACAAATTTATTTTATATTTTTTATGTGGATACGACAGACTCTTTCAACTGTGCATGAATATTTTTTTTGCCAAATGCAAGAATTGAAGTTTTTTTTTTGCATCCCATAGTGGACAAACAAGAGAAACTGTGTGGGATTTATATCAATTTTAATAAGATGAAAGAATGGTATCAGAATGTTGTCTGCATGATTTTGGCAGAACTGATTTTAAATTTATTGTAGCTTTTATGTTTGGATGTCAATGCCTTTCGTAAACACAAATTTAGGGAAGGGTTATAGAGCTAGAAAGTTTTTGCTTTAACCTCTAAAACCTTTTTGGTTTTGTCAATGGTTTTTTGACTGTATGTATCTTAAACTGTGAACTGGTGCAGTTATTCTCTGACTTCACATCGCTTAACAACATGAGTTCCAAAAGGAATCTAGAAAGGGGTTCCTCAGTTTACACTTATACAATCCTGGTGTATAACATAGCATATACAGTCTAAGGGGAGAGTAGTTTCAACAATAGGTATATAGTATCTAGCAAGAGCTTACTAGTGATTCGGATTCCACTATAAGCTGTAGATTTATAAAGGTATGGTTCAATAGATTTTGTTCTAATTTGAATCGCAGTGTCTCAAGCTCAAAAGGATGGGCCCTTCATATGATTTTGTCTAGCAACAAGCGTATCCATAAGGATCTAATACAATCTGTCTTAGAATTGATAATCAATCTAATAAACTTTGTGGTAGGTACAAATAAATTTTGACGATAACTAGGTTAAGTTGCCTAGATACTGGACCCTGCAATGAAGCTTAGATCTTAGCAGCAGGCTCGTAGCCAGCGGAAGGATTTCGGGGACAAATCCCCGAACGTAAACAGAAATTTTTTTATTTTGCTAGGGTTTTTATGAAAAAATCAGAAAAATCCCCCCCCCCCCCCCCCGGTAATTTTTTCCATACTAAATAATTATGGTCCCCCCTCCCTTTTCAAATTCCTAGCTACGCCCCTGCTCAGCAGTTTATTACAGTATGTTGCCTCATTATCTCAGATTTGTAAGTCACAACGCATGTAAACTCACTTGCTTGGCTACAAAAAGTGTATCGTCAAAAAATCTTCATAATCAACTGAATCCCATGCTTCCCAATTAAAAATGCGCCACACCAACCACAAACCAACATAAAATTTGCAAAAATTCTCTTTTCTCATTCCCTGGGCAGCACAAAAGTAAGCATGAAATATTTGAATTATGAAAAAGAAACAAAAAGGGAGTAGAATTATTATTAAAATTACATGCCTCTCATGTTGTGGACACTGAGAATTAAACCATTCAAAAATTGTTTTAATTAATGCAAGAGTGAATTTGCTTTCTCATGCACAGCACAAGCAAATCTTGCTACATCCAAATCCTGTATGAAATAAATTTTTTAATTCTTTTTCCACCGGAGCTGTTTCTGTTTTATTTATTTACGCTTTTCAGGAGAGCAACAGCAGCAAAAAATGTATAAACATAAAAATTCTGTGGATATATTTCATAATCTGCTGGATTTTTTCCAGCATTCCTCGTCATCATTATTTAATTTATTTATTCAGAGTTAAATTTATAATATTATTTTTCCACCCATAAGACATGCCGGGAATGAAGTGAGTGATGAGCATTAAAATAAGGTGTAAACAAAAGCAGTGAACTTTTCAACTGAATAATTAAAAACATTTATTTTTATGCATCCGTAAAATACTGTATCAAAAGGGCTTCATTCATCTGCTGGACGTTTTTAATTCGTAATTATTTCGCTGTAAAATTTTAATTACTGATTATTTCATGATGACACAAAGGATTTTT
This sequence comes from Chironomus riparius, assembly GCA_917627325.4. Classification (NCBI taxonomy): domain Eukaryota; kingdom Metazoa; phylum Arthropoda; class Insecta; order Diptera; family Chironomidae; genus Chironomus; species Chironomus riparius. The sequence goes on from OU895878.1 coordinate 51,885,158, forward strand.
CATTCGATTTCAGGACAATTTATCTTTTATTTGTTGATTACAAAGCTTTGTTCAGTGCTAATTAATTTGATTTGTATGATTTGAATAGCTAGCTGCCTAATTAAATGTAATTATAAATGAATAATTAGAAGTTTGAGTAGTTTTGATGACGTTATCTGATGTGATCGTGGAACTGATAGAAAGGTGTGGAACTGATTAGCCAAATTTTGAGCAGCTTTGAACCTTCGATAAATATCGTAAAAACGTTTTCCAACGGAGCACTTTTGAGCGGGACAGCCCTGCTTTTTTGTACAAAGTCCTGTCTGAAACCAATAATGTTCCGGTTTTTAACGCATTTTTGAAACTTGTTTCGAAAATGTAGCTTAATAATACGCTTTGTTCGTTTGCTCGGCTGCTTGCAAAAACTTTTGATCTAGACATCGTAGAGAGTTCTGGAATTTTGCGTTAGCTGTGTTCAATCGAGTTATTCCGGCGATGAGTAGTTAAAAATCTCAAAACCATCGGGAAATACTATAATTAACAATTTTTTTGATTTCAAAACAATGGAGCCAACTTCAAGTGGGATAATTTTAAATATATTTTGACCGTTAGAAAGTTTGAAGTCCCTCGATATATAACACGAGGACTTTCGCCAATTTTTCTTGAAAAATGCTTGAAAATTAGTCTTTTGGTTTTTGACCAAAAATCGGCAAAAAAATGATGAACAGCCAAATCAGAATTCTGCAGACTTTTTGGTCCTTTCCCAAATTCCCTCTTCTGGTCCTCGATGTAATTAAAAATGATTGACAACTTAGTTTTAAGTAAATAACCCCAAAATCCACTAAAATAACACAAACTCATAAAACTTCACAAAAAGTCCATCCCAAAGCATCACCACATTACTCTAATCATTGATATGGATCTAAATTAGAGCATGACACCACACTGCATTTCCACATATTTAATTTCCCTAGAAATTTCATCACAAATTAGTTCAACAAAACAATAATAATGAGCACATGTAGCAATAATAATAATAATCATTATGAGTCTAGAAATTCATTGAATTAAATACAATTCTGAATTAGAGGGAGGGAGGGGGGTTTGGTTCATAAATGACGTCTTCGAAGTTTGGAATTCAGCTCTTCCTCCTCTTCCTATCAGCTTTTATTCACTCTCCCTAATTCAATTTTTCTACCAAAAAAGGTAAATAATGGGAATGGCCCAGCTTTTTGAGCTGTAGGCACTGTGATTAAAATTAGAACAGAATCTATTGTATTACACCTTTCTTCATCATTTGATAGGACGTCATTAATGAACGAACCCCACAAGATAATTATACGGAATGTTTTCGTTTTGCATCTCAATCAATTCCATTCATGTAATTGAAGGGAGAGAATAAATGCCAATTTATATGAGATCCGAAACAAAAATGTCTAATGAACAGAAATCATTAAAGATAATTAACAGTAATAGGAACAGAAATTTATTGGTTCTGTTCTGCTGGAAATTGTAGCACTCTTCTTGTGTGATTTAATGAGAAGAACTGATGATGATTAAATTTTTATGCTTACATTAAATCGCTAATTAAATATTATCATCTCCAAGCTATTAAGACACTCACAACCAAAAGAGCAATGATGAAGACTAAGTTTTTCGTAATTGAAAATGTTCCGCATGTGCTGTCTATTCAAAAGATTGTTTCGTATCTAAGATCTCATGGTAATTTAAACTTCATATTCTTCATTCACAAGCGTTTAGTGGAGGATGTCAATAACTGTAGCAATTGGATTATTGGATGCAGAAACAGCAACGAATTTTCACAATTTTTCTGGAACTTCAAGGAAATTTCTATAGACGGAAATATTTTGTCTATTAATCCAGCAAAGAAGGATTTGGAAGTTAGACATGCAGTACTAAATGACTCATTGATCGACCTTCCGTCTAGTCTTTTCAAGATGAAGTCTTCATTACAATATAATAAGTTCTTCCCTTCAGAGAGAATGATGGAGATTTTGATAGAGTGCGATACAAATGGACTCTTAAACTTGGTGGATGGGATTTTATTGAATTACAAGCATGCGATAAAAATGTTGGATGACGAAATTTTTGTCTCTACATACAACCAAAATGGAATTAGTACACTACAATCAATGCTCAAAAGCACGGGAAACAGGAATATTAATTTAAAGGATGGTGGATTTTTTCTTATGGAAAAATCAATATGGTGTAAACAGACAGCAATAGCACGAGCAGATGATAATTATCTTTTCCAAATCAGTCCAAATGTTACACTATGGGCCAGAAATGGAAAATTTTTCCAAAAATTATTTCTACAGCTTATATGATAGTCCTTATTCTGCCCTACATTTACGTTCTTAAAACTTTGCCCAAGTCGACAGCGTGTCCGAGATATGGCACTTCAAAGTTGGTCAGACGACCATTTTCACGTTACATTGAAAATGCTCTCACCAGTCACTGGATGGATGAATCTCCTTCAATTTTTTTTTGGTAATAGCTTTAAATAGTTCCTTCATTTTAAGGTATAAACAATTGCAAAAAACTTTGGAAAATTTTGTGAAAAACTTGATTTTTCTCAAAAACCACGTGTTCGTCATACTTCCGTTTGTGTAGGTCTTCACAAGCACAACCAAAGTTACTAATTTCTTTTTTATATTAAAGATTACATCAAAAGCTATAACTTTTGCATACATGTCGTATAATTTTAACAAAGTTTTGGTAGTGAAAAAAATTTTTTTTATAAAAAAAACACCAATTTTTTGACAAAAATCGCTGTAGTGCTCCAGGGATACCCATGGTAGTGGAATTTTATTTCACATTTAGAAAGCTCTCTGAATATGCTATCAATTAATGCAGTAAAATGAACAAGTGTTCTCTTGGCAAAGAGCACTTTTTTGACTCTGAAAGTCGTATGTCGAGCAAGGTCAAAAAAGAAAAATAATCATAAAAATTTCAGTTTTAAGTAAAATTTAATTTTTTTAAGTTAGATTGATAGATCTTTTTAAAACGCGTCTTTTGAGTATAAATATGTCATAGTTTTGTCAAGTTTCATGATCAGTTTTTTAAAAAAATAGTTTTTTTCAAAAAAAAACTTGAAAAATAAAGTATTTGACTTTAGAATTTCATAAAATGCATTCTTTTTAACATTTTTTTCACTATTTTGTCTAGTTTTGCTCCTCGTTTTTTCCTAAACATAAATCAATAAGAACTTAACATAATTGAAGCCATTTGGAGGTTAAATTGAGTTAAAAATCGTTTAAAATTTTTGTATTTCTTAAATAGTTCTTTACACAAGTATCTAAGATATAAAGTGTTGCATAGTTTTGAAAAGGTATTAAAATTTCCAATATGTTAACATGAAAATTTTAGGAAAATTTTCAAGTAATATAGTCAATTTGGGTAAAAAACGCATTTTATATATGCTAGTTTTTAATGTTTTTCGTTTTTCTCAGCAAAGACTTTATGAAAAACTCTCAAAGTTTGCACACTTATTTGTTATATAAATGTTAATGACTCGTATAAGTTTTGGAATTTTCTATTGAGTTTTTCATGAGTTCTCCAAATCTGAAATTTTCAATATTAAAAATCCTTTTTTCTCAATAATTCCGATTTTTTATTTATAAATAAATATCTTATTTTGTTTCATTTTTCAATATCTTTTCATTGATATGTAACAATCTACGAAAAAAATAAGACTAGCGAGAAATCAATAAAAAAAGTGTCAAAAATTTATGAAAATTCTACGCTATTTTAATTTTTTATCCTTTTCTGGTTAATTTTATTAAGTTTTGTAAGAGTATTATACCTTTTTGCAAATTTATAGCTTAAGACTTTCATCTGCTTTCATCCACTAAAATTCGTATGAGTCAACGATAAGCACAACTGAAGTTAAATAAGCTTCACGTTGGCGACAAAAGACAGTTCCATATGAAGAAAACCAGATATTAATTTTAATGCTATTTGAGCTATAATATTAAACTTTTTCATTTAGTTTTGTTATAAATGTTTCATGTATTTAATAGCAGCCTGAAGATTTAATTTAAAGCTTTTAAATAATTTGATTTTAAAAAATTCAAAATTTTTGGTTGCGCCAACGTGAAGCTTATTTAACTTCAGTTGTGCTTATCGTTGACTCATACGAATTTTAATGGATGAAAGCAGATGAAAGTCTTAAGCTATAAATTTGCAAAAAGGTATAACACTCTTACAAAACTTAATAAAATTAACCAGAAAATGCTAAAAAATTAAAATAGCGTAGAATTTTCATAAATTTTTGACACTTTTTTTATTGATTTCTCGCTAGTCTTATTTTTTTCGTAGATTGTTACATATCAATGAAAAGATATTGAAAAATGAAACAAAATAAGATATTTATTTATAAATAAAAAATCGGAATTATTGAGAAAAAAGGATTTTTAATATTGAAAATTTCAGATTTGGAGAACTCATGAAAAACTCAATAGAAAATTCCAAAACTTATACGAGTCATTAACATTTATATAACAAATAAGTGTGCAAACTTTGAGAGTTTTTCATAAAGTCTTTGCTGAGAAAAACGAAAAACATTAAAAACTAGCATATATAAAATGCGTTTTTTACCCAAATTGACTATATTACTTGAAAATTTTCCTAAAATTTTCATGTTAACATATTGGAAATTTTAATACCTTTTCAAAACTATGCAACACTTTATATCTTAGATACTTGTGTAAAGAACTATTTAAGAAATACAAAAATTTTAAACGATTTTTAACTCAATTTAACCTCCAAATGGCTTCAATTATGTTAAGTTCTTATTGATTTATGTTTAGGAAAAAACGAGGAGCAAAACTAGACAAAATAGTGAAAAAAATGTTAAAAAGAATGCATTTTATGAAATTCTAAAGTCAAATACTTTATTTTTCAAGTTTTTTTTTGAAAAAAACTATTTTTTTAAAAAACTGATCATGAAACTTGACAAAACTATGACATATTTATACTCAAAAGACGCGTTTTAAAAAGATCTATCAATCTAACTTAAAAAAATTAAATTTTACTTAAAACTGAAATTTTTATGATTATTTTTCTTTTTTGACCTTGCTCGACATACGACTTTCAGAGTCAAAAAAGTGCTCTTTGCCAAGAGAACACTTGTTCATTTTACTGCATTAATTGATAGCATATTCAGAGAGCTTTCTAAATGTGAAATAAAATTCCACTACCATGGGTATCCCTGGAGCACTACAGCGATTTTTGTCAAAAAATTGGTGTTTTTTTTATAAAAAAAATTTTTTTCACTACCAAAACTTTGTTAAAATTATACGACATGTATGCAAAAGTTATAGCTTTTGATGTAATCTTTAATATAAAAAAGAAATTAGTAACTTTGGTTGTGCTTGTGAAGACCTACACAAACGGAAGTATGACGAACACGTGGTTTTTGAGAAAAATCAAGTTTTTCACAAAATTTTCCAAAGTTTTTTGCAATTGTTTATACCTTAAAATGAAGGAACTATTTAAAGCTATTACCAAAAAAAAATTGAAGGAGATTCATCCATCCAGTGACTGGTGAGAGCATTTTCAATGTAACGTGAAAATGGTCGTCTGACCAACTTTGAAGTGCCATATCTCGGACACGCTGTCGACTTGGGCAAAGTTTTAAGAACGTAAATGTAGGGCAGAATAAGGACTATCATATAAGCTGTAGAAATAATTTTTGGAAAAATTTTCCATTTCTGGCCCATAGTGCAATGGCCTAGATTTTAATAGCATTAGGAATTCATTGCTATAAATTTTATTGGTATTCTGCTTTATTCTGTTAATCTGTCAAAGTATTTTTTTTTTCTCTCTCTCTCTATTAAAATTTTGATATTCTGTATTATTCTATTTTGTTATTACAATCCAATAAAATGCGTTTATTACGCTTTTAAATGAAAAAAAAATTGGCAAGTGTTTAAGCACGTGTAGGACTGTGTGGGGGTGTAACAAAGCAGAAGATAATTAAAACGTTTAACCGGAAATATTGTGGATGCTTTTAGAATGAGAATAATTATTAATAGCTGTTTTTTGCTTTTCTGGAGATATTGTGAGAATTTAATATATCGATCACATAAATATGATAAAGTTGGTTAATGTTTGTGCCAAACACGTGCTTTACATTGATGGCGTGTTTTGGGAAGCTAGTCAGAATTTTTGGGGTTGAAGGAACATGAAGGATAGGTTTTAAGCTATATTTTCTTTAAAAATCTCAAAAATGACACCAAAAATCCAACCAAAGCTTACCTAATAACAAATCGTAGACCAAACCACTAAGTTTGAATCTAATCAAGAAAATAAACTCAAGACTAGACAAAAATTCCAATAAAACTGTTCATTAGCTCTAAATTACCGATTAGACAACTGTCTTCTTGATCTGATAATTTTCATAATCTTGAATAAAATTTTATTAGCTATATAAAAGCCTATGGAGAGCCTATGCTTGTAATTATCAACCATTAATCTCATTAGACAAGCATAAAATCTGCCGAAATTTCAATTTTTGATGAATATTAGCACATGCTTAAAAATCTCAATTTTTAAACCCTCGCGGCAACATTTCATCCACGAATACAAAAAATATAATCTCATCGTTAATGAATATTTAAATTAGTCTAACGAGAATCAGTTTCTACCTCTTCATTTAAATATCGGCATACACTTTATTTGAGAGATTGGTCGGTTCCTAATTTTCATTTTCATTTTTAATGGAGATTTTTTTTCCATCATCAAAAATCTTTTATTGCTTTCTATACTATAATTTGTGGTGAAACCTAAAACCTTCATTAGTGAAAGAGTCTTCAATTAAATCTCATAATAATTTCCTCTTATCGCTTCTTTTAATTCTGCTTTAGGCACATCAAAAGCTTCATTTATTTTTTTGGCATAAAAAAACTTTTTTTTTCCTCTTTCATATCCTTTTTTGAGAATCTTAATGATTATTGTGGTTCCTTTGGGATGTGAAGAATTAGCAGGTAAATAAAAGGTTTGGATGGAGCGATGAGAATGGAAATTTTTTTGAATCAGGATGGAAAATTCTGAAGAAATTGGGTTATTTATTTGAAATTCTGTGTGTGGTTTTGCTTTGTGTTGAAATCTTTATAATTTTAGCATTTTTGATTTGAATTTTGAAAGTTCAAAAATGTGGTTTAAAGAACTTAAATTCAAGAATCAGCTCTAAGGTTCAAAACCAAGTTCAAATCAAATTAGTTTCAATTCAAACTAGGTTCAAATAAAACTAAGTTCAAATCAAATTAGATTCAATTCAAAAAAGGTTCAAATCAGACTATTTTCAAGTAAGACTAAGTTCAAATCAAACTAAGTTCAAATCAAATTAGATTCAAATTAGATTCAATGCAAACTAGGTTCAAATCAGACTAAGTTCAAATCAAACTGAGTTCAAATCAAATTAGATTCAATTCAAACTAGGTTCAAATCAGACTAAGTTCAAATCAAACTAGATTCAAATCAAGCTAGCTTCAAATTTCAATCTGAATTCTTGAATATCTTGCAGAACATCAAGTCACATCCACATCACCACAACCTCTGATCATTTATCTAAATTTGTCTCCAAAAAACTTTTTCCTTTTATCCTAATTCATCCAAAACTAGGACACAATCATTTAAAACTTCCTTTTAAAAAGACTTTTTAACAAAAATGTTCTCAAGGAGGTTGTCTAATGATCTTTCGCATCCTATACATTTCTGAATATTTATTGTCATAAGATGACATTCTAAATTATAAAGAGTTTGTCTTTAGTTTTCATCGAAGAATTATTATAGAAAAAGAACTGAGCCAAGACTGTGAAAATTGAAAGGCGACAATTAAGCAAGACAAAGTTTTTAAGTGTTTTCATTTCTAAGTCATAAAATTTTAAGGAGATGATGGAATTAAATATTCAACTTGGTTGCACACATTGCACTCTGTTTGTGGCAGCAATGAGAGTTTTTGGAATTAAAGTTTCAGTTGCAAAAATTGTTTGGGGAATTTTGCTGAATTTTTAATTTAAAAAAATCATGTCAAATGAGATTTTTGAACTGAGTTGGTTCCTTTTAATATCCGAAATCATCAAAAATTATTGAATTTAGGTTAAATACCAGTTCGATAATTAATTACCATTTTTTGATGAAAAAATTCAAAAATTTCAATCATTAAATTTGACAGGAAAAATAACAATCAATTATTATAATTGGAAGTGGCGAGAGAAATTAATTTCAAACACTTTGCCATTATTATGATTGTGCAACTGTGTAATAAACTAACAGTTAGTGAATGAATGGGTGGAGAATAAAGCATAAAAATACACGAAATGGAACAATGTATTTTTATGCAGTTTTCACGGTATTTTGTGGTAGTTGTTGGATGTGGGAGATCATTTTGTTCTGTGGCTTGTTTTGAGAATTCTGGGTTGGAAATTGCGGGCTGTTGTTTTGTATCGTTTATAGTTCTTAAGACACTAGCTTCTGCTGTGTAGGTTCTGTAATATCATAGCTATGTTTACAAGTAAGTGCAAAACAGCTCTGTTTAGTATGGAAACCTAACACGTCCCAATCAGTGACTTTTTAAAGCTTTGATGGTTCATTTATGTCTAGATTTTACAGTCCCGGTAAGTGGTCAATGCTGAGTCCTGACTCTACACATATTTTTAGTTTCAGCATCAAAAACCTTCCATACCTAGATTATCTCCTTCCTCCTTCACTATGGTCAAACCATATCATTCAAATTTAATGTCCATAATGAAACTTCACCGCAAATTACATTCGTTATTCAAATCTGTAGCTCACTAAAACCGATCAGTTTATCAATGCATAAATTGCAACCAAAATAAAAAAAGAGGCATGACAAACCTCAACTCAGCATGACTTGTTTACTTGCCTACGTACTTTCCATGTTTTATATTTTGTTATTTTTTCAAGAGAGCAAATAAAAATTACAGCTGCAGGCTTACAATCAACAAATTTGAGGTTAAAGCATGAATATGGGAATAAATTCCTGCACAAAAGCAAAAAAACTTCCACAGACTTTACCAAATGTGTAAAAAAATTTCAATTTGAAATGCACAAAAAAAAACATAATAAAATAAAAAAAAAATTGTGTAAATAAAAAAAGGCAGTAGTAGGAACAGTGAAAAGGAGTGAGGAAATGAAAATTAATGACTTTTCGCGTATGCACCCGCAATAAATCACAAAATAACAGCGGAAATTTTTCGGGTGTGTTTGTGTGTTTTTGCTAAATTTTGCATGTTTTTTTTTCACATCCATATATGAACTGTGCTGCATGTGAAAATTAAAATTCTTATTCCACGAGTCTCTCAACACAAATGCATTTTCATGAGAATTGACACAAAATTTTCGGTACGAGAAAAACCACTTTATTATGTTTCATTCTTACCAGTTATTGCTTTACTTTCAGCTGTCTGTTTTGAACATTTTTCACAACAAATTTACTTCTCTGCTCTGCTACTGTATAATGCCTTTTTCCGGAATATGTACTAAGTGTTTTCATTTTCATGATTTCCATCCACACAGTCTCATATGCGCGAGATATTATAAATAGCATAAATTCAACTCTTCACATCGTCAAAATTGTTTATGCAGAAAAAATAAATATGAAAGATCATTAGAGCTTAATGCATCTATTTATCATCATCATGTCTCGTTATCTGTGTGAATTTGTGATATTAGAAAAAAAATACTTTGAAGTTGGAGTCGTTTGCGTGTTTTGTTTGGGATTTATAAGGACATATTATCATATCTATAGCTGTGTGAGGGAGTATCTAGAGCAAGTTAACTACTCAACCTTCTAGACAGCACCTTAAGTCATTTTTGAAGCTACAATAGACATGGTTACATTTTATTTAAATATGCTAGCGTACTTAGTCCAAAGATAATCGATTTGTAGGAAGTGTACCCTCGTTATCCAACAAAAAGATGCCCTGGACCTGATTGACAGTTTTCATTAAAGCAATTTTGGGTTGAATAAGAGCCAATGGAAATGTTTGCAGTCTAAAGCTTTCGTTTTAAAAAAAATCTTCAATGTTATAGCGACAAATGGCGTGGTACTAAGCTGAAAAATTCAATGCTTAATCGTTACTTACTATACGAACAATCCCCAAGCATGCATAATTTTAAAAAGAATTTTTTTTTGAGTGTTTTGAAGTTTATCTTGAACATTATAAGAAGTGTGTTTTATAATTAAGGTAAATTTATCATTTATTAGAGAGTTATGATAAATCATTAGTATGTGGAAAGAAACCTTTAAGGGTGATAAATTTTTTGATGCATGTGTTTCCTTAACATGACAATTTAAGGGATGCGAGGGTGCGGAATTGCTAATACAATTAAGGAGGGGGGTGAGGGTAAGTCTGAAATTAAATCTTTGATAAACGAAACATTGAATATTGTTTTAGTTTTGTGTAAACATAATAAGTTCATTTTTATTTTAATATTTGAACTCTTGCCATACCTAATGCATTCAAATTCCAAAAAATCATGTCATTTAAATTCATCAAATCTTCATCTTTCACGTTCATAAATTTGTGTTTTAGCTTGAATTCACATTACGATAAGCAACTTTCTAGATTTGATTTAAATTTTGAGTATATTGACAAGCATTAGCTAAATATTACCATATATTAATCAAAGAATATATACAGAAGCTGTACGAACTTAAAAACAAATATTCACAGCCTGACTGCTTAACTTGAAATTAGAAAACGACAAAAAATTTGCTATGAGGATTAACAGGCTCTCAAAATGAGAGAATTCAGCATAAATTTATCTGCTATATAATCAATTCGATTAATCGTTTTTGCGTATAATTAATTCCATCATTGTATTCAGAATTAATTCAGTAGGATTTTGTTATTCAATTTCTATGTGTCACCATGAATTAAGAAAGTAATCTTTAAAGCTTTCCGATAAGTGACAGCTTTAAGCAACAATTTATATTAGCAAATGAACAGTTCATGACAGCCTTAAATATCAATTTACATTGTTATAATTGACTGTAGGCATGAAACATAATCCTTGTCACTTTCTCAGTAATTTTTACAATAATCAATAATCAATCGCAAGTGTCAATTCCACTTAATGCCATTAAATTGATGTCACAAGTGCCGCAACCTCCGGAATATTTTTTAATGCAATTGTTTGGTCAAATTACCACAAACATTATGGTCATTATAATTTTTCAAAATTATGCTCAGCAATTTTTCATAACGAACACACAGAAGCGTAGTCAGGGATATGAAGAAGTGTGTGTTGACGTAGAGTGACAGCAGCTTTGTGCCTGATTCTCATCATAAATTCGGTTTACTGTACATTGCTTGTATGCACTAGTAAAGTCTGTACATTATTTTCCAAAATATGACCTGAAAACTTTTCATTATCACGTAATAAATTTATTGGGTTCTATTTATTCCTATTTTTGAATAATTTTCTACTTGATGAGTAGTGTGTCGCAGGCTTCCTAAGAATAATTAGCAACAGTTTGATTTAAGTATGTCCATTTTAATCAATAAAATTTATATCAAAACACCCCCTACATCATCATAGCAATTTAAACAATTAAAAACCTCTCAGAATGTACCTCTCGATACCTTAAAATATACGTAGACTATGCCTCTACATTTCCTTACTTAACTTTCAAATGAAGCAAAATATTCTACATCATGTTCTAAACTTATCTGCACTACCGCAAGTTTGTATCAAACATGAAATCATTCAACATGAAATAATTTATAGCGTATAATTAATTCTCATGTACTTCCGTATGTTTTTAAAGAAAGATTCTTCTTTAACTCACAATCCTCGGTCTGGAGTGGAAATTCTTATCATTAATATTCAAGTTAATCAATTTCTTCCATAAAATGGTAAATGGAGGTCTATAAATCCATCGAAAGATCGTTTCCTTAACATTCATTAACATTCTCATTCATTTTGTACATTATCATGAATAAAGAATAGCGATGTACGTACACACATATAGCATAGAATGAAGTGAAAATATCTTTAAATGCTATTCGATACCGAAGCGGAAGCTTTTCATCTTTTTCGAACACAAAAAACCTTTTTTTTTCTTTTTCTTTTACTCTACCACATCTCTTCTTCTTGCCTTTCTGATCATGATTCTGAAATTCAATGTATATCACCATAAATAATGTGCTCTTCCTATATATATATTCTTTATGCTCTTCATCACATCTTTAAGTTTCATTTTCGTGAGGGAGGAATTGAAGACATGGATGTAGTCAGGAGGGGAGTAAAGACCCTCTTGATTGAAATTTAAAAAAAAAAATTTGGTACTTTTCCAAAAAAACATTGAAAATAATGTTCGAACCTCGAAAAACTCTCAGTTCCACCCCTGCCACAATGACTTCATTCTTCTTCCCAAGTTCAATAAAAAGTACAAAAAATATGTTCTTTAAGTATTCAGATAAGAAACTGATAAATTTAATTAAATGACTGTATGTAACACATACTTGAAGATATAGGAGATGATATGGGAGGAAGGAAGGATATTACATTTCATGTGGATATAGAGAGGAAATAAAGTAGAGTATGGGACAGATAATAAGAAAGTTTTTGGATCCTTTTACTTGTTTCCCACATTATAGTCTTCGACATTAAATATTAAAGACAAGAATTGAATTATCTTTGTGTAGGATGATGAATTTTGGGTTAGAGATGCAAGATTCGAGAGATTTCTTTTAGCAGAAGGCTTTTGGAATTTTAAGTGGAAAATTAGGAAGGAGCTTAAATGCTTTTGGAAATGATTTTTGCTGAATGCTGATGTCTTGTTGTGGAGGTTCGTTTTCATAAAGCTTTCCTGACTTACATACTGTGAACTGTTATCCAAGTCGCCGATTAGAGGATGTTGCTAAGGAGGCTGCCCTTCGGTCCATCACCAGAGCTATCTACCTTCTGTCACGAAGAACCTGAAGTCTCAAAAATTAACCAATCTTTTGGTGAGATTGAACCCGAGCGCTGAATCTAAATCCCAACTTACGTGACTCACACCTGCTTAACTGACCACTTGCCAACAATATAACATCCAAAAAGAAGTCATTAATTTCCAATTAAAGATTCGTCATCTATTGAAAGGTTAGATACTTTTAGAATTACGATTTCATTTTGTGTTTTCGTCCCAACATTTGGAATTCTTCGAAGGCTCAATTTATGCAGTAAACAATTCACTTCCAATATCAACAACAGATTCTCATATTTTGACACATCAAGTCATACTAATTATTTCAACTTTGTTCATCCTTTTTTCTCAGAAAGAAATAACTTTGACACTTCTGTTAACAATATTTTTGTGAGACTAGGTGAAGGATATGAGACGTATGACAGCGAGGATATAATCATAGCTTTGAAACTTTTCTCATAGGCTTGAAAATTTTATGTATTTCCAATAAAATTATTTTTATGACTTTCTTATTCCACCTGATCCCGTTCGAGTTTTATGTGCTTTATTAAAGATTTGTTCCCAGAAAATATGGTTGAATCAATCAATAAGGTAATAGGATATGTTAGGAATGATTTAATTGATAGTTATGAATCACTTCTGTTCGACCTAGAATGGATTTAATTTCATAGACAATAGATTGATTGATTGATTGATTGATTGAGTTTTATTAGCCCTCTCGGGCAGATAAACTTAAAGACTAGTGACAAAATAAACTGGCATATAATAATAATTAAGAAACTTGTTATAATAGCGGTTAAAAAAATAACAAAAGATAATATTCAATAAGTTTTACACCTTAAAGTGTTTATAATGGTGAGTTGAGAAGTGTACGCACACGTACAATTGGTAAGTAACTGCAAGTTCCAATTTTAAAGTTTAATTAATTGATTGTGAAAACATTTTTTAAAAAAAAAAAAAAAAAAAAACAAAAATATTAATAACGTCTAATAAAATTTTTAAATTTCGCATCTCTTTTTAGCATCTCAAGGATTTCGCTGATTAAACATATTGTTTACATCCAGTTGACTGCCCCTCAGGAATATTAATTTATTCTCTAATAAAAAAGTTTTCAGTTTCCTTTTAAATAAATTAAATCCTCTAATTTCTCTTATTTTCAGAGGTAGCTGATTGAAGATTTTGGGACCAAGACAGATGAGATCATTGGCTAGCAGCACTTTTCGGAATCTCGGATATTTTAACTGCCCTTTTCGACGTCCTTCCAAAATCACTTCAATATCTTCATGATTAGTTACGATGTACTTTTTAGTCAGTAAGAGTAAGTTAAAAAATGCAATTCCTCTTACTGGCAAGACATTAACAGCTATTTCATCAAACAATTTTTCAGTTGAAAATCTTCGCTCCAGTCCATATGCTGTCTTGAGAGCTTTATTTTGAATTGTCTGCAGTCTGTTGATGTCTCCAGCATTCATTCTACAAATCAGGTAACCATTACAATACATGTGAGAGCCTATGAAGGCATTATAAAATTGCATAAGTGAAAAAGTTGGCAAGTGCCTCTTAATGACATTCATAGCGTTCATCGACTGAGAAATTGTTTTTGCTAGGTGATTAACATGCTCAGTCATTCTTAATTTACTATCCACAACTACTCCCAAATACTTAATTGTCTCAACTTTTTCAATTCCATGAATTTGCATTAAATCATCTAATTCTTTGCAGTCTGTGAATCCAAATTTCATGTACTTTGACTTATTTCCATTTAATTTGAGTCCGTTGCGTTGATAATATTCTCTAACTTTATCCATATCTTTACTTATAGTACCTGGAATATCCTCCAAATTGTCACAAGTAAGCACCATTACGATATCATCTGCGAATTTCAGTATCAACGAGTCAGTATCAACAAATTTCAGGTCATACAGCATCAGTACAAACAACAGTGGGCCAAGACAGCTACCTTGAGGAATCCCAAAAAGAATTACCATGATTTCACTCAATTCATCCATGATCTTTACGTATTGCTGCCTGTTGGTAAGATAACTTTTTATTAAATTAAGTGCTATTCCTCGAATCCCCATTTTTTCAAGCTTAAACAACAGTAACTCGTGGTTGACACTATCAAATGCTTTTGAAATATCGAAAAATACAGCCACCACATATTTGTTTCTATCTAATGCTTTAGAGACTGTGCTGTAAAGCTTACAAAGTGCATCATGCGTGCCAAAGTGCTTGCGATATCCAAATTGAAGCTCATCGAATTGCTTATATTTAATGATGAAATTCTCAATTTGATCGTAAATAACTCTTTCAACGACTTTATTAATTGCTGGAAGGAGTGAGATTCCTCTGTAATTCTCTATATTAGTTTTACTTTCTTTTTTATGAATAGGTTTAATGGCTGCAATTTTAAGGACATCCGGATAGATTCCACTATGAAGCATTTCATTTACCAAAACAGTCAGAACTGGAGCCAAAATGTCGATATTATCTTTCCATACCTTGATAGGAATTCCGTCACTTCCGATTGCTTTCTTTAATGATAAATCGTTCATCATCATGGCTATTTCATCTTTAGTGACTGGATTTATCACAATGCTGTTAATAAGCCGTTCTCCCAAGTAATTCAAAGAAAGTGGATTCGGTGAGTTACATTCAAATTCTGTAAACTTTTGTTGAAAAGCATTTGCGATTTCTTTATTGTCATATATCACACTATTATTTTGTTGAATCACCAAATCATCATCTTTCTTTGAGCGACCAGTAATTTCATTAATTATGTTCCATGAGAACGATCGGTTATTTGAAATTATATTCGAGTAATACATATTTGCCTTCATATTAGCATGCTGACTCAACAAATCCTCCAGATTTGACATTTTAAGTTCCAGTAGACTCACTGCTAGGTTTTCATTCTTTCTCTTACGAATTTTGTCGTGCAAGTTGTTAATGCTATTTGATATTCGGATGTATTTTCTGTCGACAAATGGTGGAACTTCATTTTCATATCTATGTTTAATTTTGTAGGTCTTGCGAGCATTATCTGTCGACATCTTAACCAATTCTATTAATTTTGAGAAGGCAGAATCAACATTTGAGCATCGGCTGATGGAATTCATTAAATTAAGATTAGCAAGTTCATCACTTATGATCGCATGGTCTAATTTTGACAACGTTGTGTGGATCCAGTTCGATTGGTGAGTAATTTTTCTAATCAGGACTATGAAATTGTGATCAGAAAGTTTGTAGTTTTTGGATGTATAAATCAAAGCACTTGTATTATCTCTAATCATCACGTGATCAAGTAATGAGCCAGAAGCAGGTCTAGTTACTGCGTTATTTGCAACCATATAACCATTCATCATCATTAGATCTCCATATTCCTTACAAGCATTTACGTTTAGTAGATTAATATTCATGTCTCCTACTATCAACATATTGCTATGCTCATTAAACAGATTATCCATAAATTCATAGAAAGCGTTCAAATTTCCTGAAGGTGGTCGATAGATAGCAAGGATCTTTTGTCTTAAATTCTCTGACAGTATTTCGACAAGAATTGTTTCCACATCCTTATTACAAATTCTAGTTAGAACATTAGTAGCAAAATATTTACGAACGTATATAATTATTCCTCCTCCTTGAGATGTATCACGTAAAATTGAAAAGCTGTTGTAATTTTTTAATTCATATAATTTAAATTTATCAAGAGGATCAATCCACGTCTCCGCTAGAACAAGACAATCAATTATCTTATTCCTATCACTCACCAGTTCAGTTAATTGCATTTTAAATTTAGTAAATTTGTTAAGCGACTTTATGGAATAGGAAAGTTGATGAAAGATGGATTAAGTTGCTGCTAAGGGAAGATATTGATTGCTTCTTAATTGGAGAATTGTACCAGGTAAGCAGCAAGGTAAAAATCTATTTGCATTGTGATTGAATTATTTGTTAAAGTGAAATTCAATGAGGCTGTAAAGTTGTTTAGTAAGAAGTGAAAGCCTAGCAAGATTCTATCGAATTCTTCGGCTATACATCTAGTTAAAGAACATCAAATCATTTTTAACCAGCCCTGAAATATTATTTAGATAAACTTCATCTATGCACAGCTTCTTTAGTCACATGAATGCTCATTCTATTCCTACTAGCTGTAAATCATGATCAGCTTCACAATTTAAAATCACCACAAGTTATTGCGAAACTGCTGCATTTCACCGAACAATTTTGCATAATTTACAATAATTTAACAGAAATGTCTCATACAATGTTCCGAAGTTTACTGTTGCAGGTCAGTAGCGTCTACCTTAAAAGTAACCAAAATGCTTCTTCAAATAAAAAAATGTTTGAATTGTCAATTGCCAAAGATAAATGCCCAGGTGCAAATTTTTCTTAATTAAAATTCAACCGTAATTCTTTTAACTTCCACATGACATACCAGCAAGAGCAGACGATGCTCTGGCCGTTCGTATGATTTGCATAAAGCTTTTTTTTTATAGTTTGTGCATGAAAGGAGGAAATTGCGATTTTTTGAATAAAAAAAAAAGTTTTAATTAATGCATACAAATAGCTATTTCTTATGCAAGGACATAATTCAATATTAATTGTTTTAGATTCTTTTTCGCAAAGCAACTCGTGTGTATTAAAGAGTCGTTCATGTGTATCTATGCCTTTGGTGAATTAGGATGAAGCAATGTGAGATTTCATTGAATTTTTAAACAAAACTTCGTGACAATTTTGAAAGTGGCTTTTTTTGGCTTTACTAAAAAGGTAAATAGCCCAAAGTTAAGTAGCGGATGGAATAGATCTGAGATTTTGGGACACTCTTAACAAAAAATAATTTATAATTTTGACATTGGTTCCAATTTTTTATAGACATCAATTGAGAATGATCCATACTTATTTATATGCATGCTTAAAGATGAACTTTTTGTTGACAAACAATGTGGGTAGTATTAAATTTTTTCTAATTAGCTATGGAATAATTATGATTACAGAATGATGATTTTATAACAAGCAACGGGGTAGCAGTAAAATTTAATGCTTGCATGACATACCAAGTATTGACATCCTTTTATAAGACGCTCATATCCACAGGCATAATTGCCCTACATTTTCTATCCCGCTGGTTTTGGTTGATCTTGTCAAATTTTGGTTGACATTATTTTTTTGTGTTGGTTTGCAGGATTCATGTAAGTGACAAGCTTCGTTTCTCAAAAAAACTTAATTACAATCAATTACTTTGACTAAGAAAATAGTAGCTGATGGTCAGGATCAAATTAATCTGCATGGGAAAAGACGTTCAGGAGCTACAGAAGCTACTTGGAGTAGCTTATAGTTTGGAATAGGATACAATGCCAGCTTAATGTGCAGACAGAGAAACTGACAAACTAGATGACAGAGCTAGATGGAAACCCTTTTGTTGTAACCTTAACTCCACTTAGGAATATGCTTACAGTATGTAAGTTGTAGATCTCCCTATACCTGCTATATGTGTATACTAATGTAAAACAAGTTGGGTTCGATGGGAATTGAACCTACGACCTCAAAAGAGGCGATCTCTGATCACTCGATTAAAGATCCTTGCCACCGAGGTACTTATCTGACTTCGGCTATCCGTCACACAAATATAACCAGTTTCAAAGCGAGCTTTATGCTCAGGCATTTCTACTCCAAATATGGGTCAGTTTAAAGATGTGAAAAAACTTTAGCTGTGACTTAGGTATGACTTGGAAACTAGAATTATCAAGATTCATTAATTTTAACAACACAGTTAATTTTCTCGACACTGTTAACATTCAAACTTATTTTTATCACAAACCACATTCTGATAAATTTCTCTTAACTTTCCTACCAACTTTTCCTCTTATAACATCCACATTAAACTCAACTTTTTCCATTCACATTCTTCTGACATTCCATACACATAAAAGCTATAGACAGAGATAGTCAAAGAGAAAAATATTTGCTGGATAGTTTTATTCCACAAGAGCTGGCACATGAAGAAAAATGCAAAAATTATGCGAAAATTAAAATTCTGTTGAAAATTGGTGTTCTATTCTAGTGTCTCTTTTTTCATTCCTTTCTAATAGAAAATTCAAAATGCCGGAAAATTTATCATTGTTAAGGCAAAGTTTCCTCATACACAGCATTTTTTATTCCTCAATATAAATTTTTTTCACATTATCATATCCAAAAAAAAAACCTGTGTGTGTGTGTGTGTGTGTATTTGTATGTCTGGTTGTGAATTAAAAGAGGAATTTTGAATGCTAGAAACATTGAATTGTGAGATGCTAGCAGATGTGAATATTTTTATTTCTCCTTTCTCTGTTATGTCTTAAATTTATATATTTTTTATATATAAAGCAATATCAATATTTTTTCTCTCTCCTTTTCTCGCCTAAAATATTCCTTTCATGTCATTTCGTTCTTTGTCATATCATTTTTCATGGCAGGCTTGCTTGCTTTTTCTGTAGGAGTTTCAAAATTTAGATTGAATTTGAATATTATTTTTGCTTTTTTTTATTTTCTCGTTTGATTAAGTTTTTTTGAGAAAAAATAATAAACTCGAATGGCACAAGTCGGTTAATCTATTAGAAATTCGGCAACAAAAAGAGGTGACTCTTGCATGGTGCTGGATTTAAATCGAAGCCAGAGTCATGCTAGCTTGGCATCTGATTTCTATTCGATTAACTGACTTGTGCTATTGGGAAAATTTTTGATGAAATTCTTTGTAGATTTAGATTAGAAAACCAGTTTATATTGATAAATGAAGATTGACCTTTAATGAGCTAATTTACATTCTTTAGGATGGGCTGGTTGCCGTTTGAGGGTCAACATAACTCTAAGCTTCTTTGTCGTTGAAATCTACCCTAGCTATAAATAAATGCAATCTAAACCACAAAATGCAGAACAACGATTTTTGATTCTAGGGAATGTTGAACCTTATAAAAATAGAAACCGGCTCTTGGCAATAAATCTAAAAATGTTCCAAGGAGGTTTTGTGTAGCAACAGATTATCAAGCCAGATTTGGACGAATTTGCTAATTCAATGTGACTACATTGGTTCAAGTCCCACATCCAGTCTTCTAGTCATTCCATAGACTATCGTTGATATAGCAAGGATTCGTACAATGTACTCGACACTACAGTTATGCACACACATGAAATTAAGCCACACAAAATTTATAACTCAATTTATACTTTCTGCTATAAAGTTACAAAAAATAATTAAATGACTAAAAGTTAAATGCTTCCGGTATCGCACACATAATTTGTATCCATATTCTTTTCACAGGTGAACATTCCAACTTTGACATAAATCTGAGAACTGATATGCATATTCATATTGCTACCTTTATTGTATAATTTTTTTCCTCTGCTGTAAAATTAAAACATGCATAACGTGGGATGGCTATAAACTTCCAAAGTATTTGAAATTAATAAAATCTGAATTTTAAATTTAAAATATCCCAAAAAAGAAAATAAATTTTCAATTTCCCTTCGGAGCTATTTTAAAACTTTATTTCTTGATAATTGAAATAGAAAGAAAAGTTCATTTGGAATGGACTGAAATAGAAGAATAAGCAATAGATAAAAAAATTCCACAAAGTTCAATAAATCTCATTCAGCGTCCTTGGAGCAAACCTTATCATTGACAAAAAGGTGATAAAAAAAGCAGGAAATAAATTTGTGAAGAAATAAAGTAAAAAGGAAGTGGAAAATAGTCGAAGATAGATAGTTTTGCCAAGTAATGACTTGGCACAAGCTCAATAAAGCAAACTTTTTGTTCCCTTTTACACAAGCATTTACACTAATAGCGTTGTGCAGTCAGCAAAAAAACCACCACTGTTTGTCTCTTCTTATTTTGGTCCGCTCTAAATTTTTATTATCACCCACATGCTTCTTCTTCTTCATCTGCTTTCATGTCCGATAGAAAGTGCTTTACCAATAATTAATTCAGGTTTGTCCCTTCGATTTCAATTCATGTCTCGATTCTCATGTGCTGGTATCGGACCGACCATTGCATATTTATTGGGTTTTTAAGAAATATTTATTTTCATATACATAGACACATACTCTCAACTTCCATTTAGATACAATAAATTTAACAACAACAGTTCAAGTCGTGAGAAAAATGGAAAGCATGGAGAATCGAATATGAAAGTAGTTTCAGGCTGATTAAAGCCATAAAGCTAGAATAGAGAAGAAAAATTCTCATAAATATAGAAGAAAAAGTTTTTTTGTTCCATGAATGTTACATCATCGCAGCATTTTTCTAACACAAGGTCTGTGCATCTTGTTTATTCTCAACGAGAGAAGAAATTAAGTCGAACAGAATCATAAAGTTCTGCGGATATTGAAAGTATAAAGTTAAATGAGTTTATGTACCTCGAGAATATTACATTAAAATGAAACATACACGTACGTTCGAAAGTGGAGCATTGGCTGCATAATGAAGTCTCAGGTTGATTAGAAAATATTTTTTTTTTTCTTTAGCGGTTTCCACGTTGCTAAGTATTTGAGAAATTCTTTAATGTTGGATGTTGCTCTAAGCTGTCTTTTTGACTGGTCCTTACTTAATCAAAATCTAATCGACTATCAACCACAAAATTCTATACGCCGAGACACTAAAACAAAACTCCACCGGCCAGGCGTGGAGCCCAAAGGGGGGCAGGGGGTTGTTTGAAGGTAATCCTTCATTTTGCTAGAGTTTTGATGAAAAATTCGCAAAATTCCGTATAAATTTTTATTGTGCAAATTCCAGGCTACTCCCTTGCTACTGGCTTAGTTTTTAACTTAGAGTTATTATGTTTTGAAACTTAAATTCAACTTAGTGTCTAGACGAGATATTAAAACGTCAAATAATCATAATAAAGCCTTACTAAGGACACAATGATTAGTTCACTCTAGCTAACAAGCTAATGCAATTCTAGTTGAAGAGCATATCGCTCTATATATTTTTAGCTAAGAATTAAGGAGGTTTACAAGTATGCATCATGTCTTAAAATAATGAAAATCATCAAAACACTTCCATTCAAGTGTTTTTTTTCATCAAGTTCATCACCTAGCAGCATCTCGAATAAACAAAGTCAAGTCAAAATAAATTTTTTGTTGTTCAAAGTTCTCATGAAACTTATAAAGGATTTATTGAAATTGAATTTCTATAGAAACCCAACATAATGGATTAGAGAATAAGACATAATAAAAATATTCAGAGAAACCTCTAGCGTCAACCTACAGTAGTATCCCACATGCCGTCTCAAATTTCATTTCAAATGAATTTGTTTTCGGCAACAGTGAGTAAGAAGAGCTATTATGATGAGTAATAAGGAGTGAAAAGGTTCAAAATAACAACTTTTTTCTTCTCGTATGTTGTTTAGCACAAAATCAACATTAACTTTTTTTTTCCATAAATTAAATGAGAGATGTAAGCATTATGTATGCCGCATTTAACACAGCACACATGCATGCTTACCAAAAATTTTCGTGGAAGCTCTTTGAAATCTCAATCATCAAATTGTTCGAAAAAAAATGAAATTATTTGTTTACATGAGTCAGCAGTGCTCATTCATTTGTATAATTGCTATCATTGATTCTCAGTTTGAATAATAAATTAAATTGAGATCAATTCCTCAAAATAATCTCTTAATAGACTGAATTTTGCTTTTTTGAGTGATTTTAATTTTTTTTCGACAAGATTAACTTTTATTTTGATTATGAAGAAGAAGTATAATAAATTTAATAATAACTCGTGCTTGGAAAGTAAACATACAAATAGCTGGAAGCTTGTTTAATGTATCGCAGATGCTTCGAAAGGATTAAAAGTTTTCTTGAAAAATAGTAAATATTTTTTTTTGATCATTTTGCTGCTTTCATGAGCTTAATAGGTTTATTTAACTATGTGGAATCGTAGGTGATGGTTTATTTTGACGATTTAACAGAGAGCAGGGTGAGGCATTGCAGGTTATGGACGTTTTTGTAAATATAATTCATATTGAAAAGAGAGCTTCGGTGTCTGATAGGATTCGAACTTTTGAAGGTTGGTAAGTTGCTAAAAACTCAGCCACACCATCATTTTTAAAACTGACAGATTTGCTTACATATTGCTTTATTCTATGGTTCAATATAAGATCCAGTCAAATTAACTCCTCAAAAATTCTTAATTACCTGACTCAGCTCTAGATAGACCTTTGAGTTATTAGAAATTGTCATCATATTATCATAATGACTCCATCATGCCTACAAAATTGAGCAGTCCCTGACGTCCACAAAATAAAATATAACCACTTCATACCTCTCCTGTCTACATCACATCGACTTTCCCTCAAAAACCTTTCATTCACAAAAAAAATCAAATTACCTAAATGACAGCAAAATCATTTTCTAAATTGCAAAATCCTTTCCAAGCACCTACAGCAGTCACATATGACCACCAAAAGTACAACAGAATCACTAAACAATCTTTTCTGTTTCTCACGAGATATCAACCAAACAAACAGACAATAGCCATATATGTCATTTCAGTTCATGATGATGAAAGTATGTATCCTTTGGCGATACTTTTTTACCAGCGCACGTCATGTCATGACAGAAGAAGTATTGTATATCAGATATGAAGTGTACGAGGGAGAAACAAAACAAGTCTTTGTTTTTTTTTCCCTGTTACCTTAAATAACAACGTTGAGTAGCTTGAGCAATCTCTACATCGTCACCGATGTTGTGTTAACATGTCTGAAGTTGAATAAAAAGTTTCATTATATATTGTCATTGTCATCATGTATTGCACATTTTGCATATTCCATTCTTTTATATTCCAGATGGGGGGACAGACGAGCCAAAAGAAGAAATGATAATGAATGATGTGGACATGGGAAAATTTTTGTTTGATGTGTAAAAAAAAAATACAATTTGCTATTGAACATGGCATTTGAGATGGATGGATAAAAATCTCATTTTCTTCATGTGATTGGCAATAGCCAGTAGGAGTTGGTTGGATATTTGTTTGAGGTATGTTTGGGTCATTGATGGTCATGCAGAGGGGTGAATTAATAGATTTGGGTACATGATACTTGTTCATAGATGAGACCATACCTCGACATCTTAATAGATCCACTACAAAAATTTGCAGCAAGTGACAATTCAACTTTAAACAGTTCTCATCCTCTAAGCGAAATTCCTCAACAAATTCACAAAAAAGAGCATCAAAGTGACGACATTGTCCTCCTGAGAATTCCACACTATTTACTTTAGTTGTAGCAACAATCTCACCGTCTCTCGTTGCTCGTGCATTGTCTATTCGTATCCATTCTCTTAATTTTTAATGTTGTCATGTAAATTGTAATCACATTCTTTTTTTTCCCTTCTGCTTTTGTAGTTTGCTGCAAACCACTAACAATCCAATGAGGATGATGGTGATGATGATAATGTTGTAACTATTCACGCTTACAGACAATGTTGAAAGTAGTCGTTACAAGGTACAGAGTATCTTGTATTTGAGTTTTGAACATCGTTTTTGAGCACTTCCATACATGACATGAGATTGTAATGTGTTGATAAGTGTGAATGAACTATGAATAATTTCATTTCATCAATTTGATATCCTTTTTTATCGCAGATGCTTGCTTATGATGAAGAAATAAATTTTCATATTCATTCACTAAATTGCTGTTTGGATGGGATTGATAATGATGATGACGATCTCGTGGGTAATCAAAAAATAAAAATATTTGATTGATAAAGATTTGTGTGTAGCTTTAAATTGATTTAAGTTGATTTTTGTGATCGATAATCCTTTGGAATGGTTTTGTTTGGATTTTTGTCACGTTTGGTTTGGTTATGGAACTAAGTTTATAACAAAATGTGGTAATCTGCAATGTAAATCGTGATGTGGTTGATGAATGTTAAAGTTTTAAAACACAAATGCTGCTTAACAGATTAAATGAAGTCATTTTAAAGCTTGTTCCATGCTAAAATTGTCCTGAATTCAAAAATTCCAAAAAAAATCATGAACAATTTGCAACCAAGGATATATCCCCAAAAATACCAAACAGTAAAAATTTGAAAGGAAACAAATTGCAGTAAAAAAATCTTTTCCATTTTCATCTTTATGAATTTGCTCTCATTTCAAGCTGAAATTTGTATCTATTGCTCTCTGCTAGATATTTACAATGTCTGTACATACACAGAATGAGTAGGAAAAGAAGCAGAGAAAAATGAATGAGATAAATTTGGTTTTTCACCGAACAGAAAAAAAAGAAAAGATTTTTTATGTTGTTGAATTTTATGCTGCTATTCTTGCCAGAAGACATACAAAGTGCAGAAGAATAAGAAGAAAGTAAATCAGAAAGGAGGAGTAGCAGATGAGTTTAAAGAGATGTTTCATGTAACTATTGCTACTGCAGCATGTTGTTGCCTGATTTCAGACTACAACTTCTATTCTCAGATTTATATTTACAGTTTACTGCAGAGTTGTATGTTTGAACTAAGTGTGGAGTTGTCGGAAGTGAAGCTTGGAATAGAAATGATAGTTTATCAAATGATTATTTTATAGAACTGAATCTTTCTATAATTGGTTGTATGTAGGTTCAAATATTTACTATTAATCTTAAGAATCAGCATGTACAAAACATCAAACATATCCCACATCCAACCCTGCAGACACATATCGTAGAAATAAAGTAAATACCTCTTATTTTTCTGTTACTTTTCATCTTTCTCTCCATTTTTATCTAACTAGGTAAAGACATACATGTTTATAACGAGAGCATTGAGTGAATGAAATAAATTTACAAAAAAATAGTGCAGTAGTTACTTTAAACACTCTTTATATCGTTACATTTCTTTTATAAAATCTGTCATGATTTTTCATTACTCTGAATTTATTGAAAATTTGATTGAGTTTTGCTGGATTCGAAGTTTTTATTGTCTTAATACTCTGATTTGAATTATAAATTGCTCTATTGTCCCTAGCTTTTATACTATTCAACCAAAACTATTTACCATTTTATCTTATTTATAAGAAATAACCTACCCTAGCCTAGGCCTTTAACTAATCTAGTCTAGGTTTTAACCTAACCTAGTCTAGATCTTAACATAACCTAGTCTAGATCTCAACCTAACCTAGTCTAAGTCTTAATCAAACTTAGTCTAGATCTCAACCTAACCTTGTCTCTGTTTCAATATAACCTAGTCTAGATCTCAACCTTACTTGGTCTAGATCTTAACCTAACCTAGTCTAAGTCTTAACCAAACTTAGTCTAGATCTCAGCCTAATCTAGTCTAGATCTTAACCTAATCTAGTCTAGGTCTGAACATAACCTAGTCTAGGTTTCAATCTAGTCTTATAACATTCAACTTATTCTTTAATCATTTATAAGCATTAAGCACACTTTCCAATGACATATGCAACTTTATCCGAACTTCTTTAATCTTTCAAATTTTATCTACAAATCCATCCCAGAACTGATTGATTATTCAACAAACAAGATCTCCTATTAAACTGTCATACCATCATCCCCAATAATTACTAATCCATGCACAAGACTTAGTGATGCTAAGCTCTCATTTGACATTCACGAAAGAAACTTCTCACCGATAACTTTCAAATCCATCCATTAAAATTCTACTCGTGTTTCGTTTTGTGAAAAATAAAACTCTTCTCAGTTCCTTTCATTCAGCTCGCTCATTGTAATGTTTATAGCTTGTTATTAAAATGAAAAACTTTTCTTTTTTGCTAGGAGACTCTTTTTCTTCTATTTTCTTTTAAAATGTGTTCAACACGAAATCTTGAGAACATGAAGCGAGAAACGCAGGGTTGGGGATTAAATTGACTGGACGAGGAATGTTAAGACGAAAGTTCTTAAAGATTTTCATGTTTAATTGTAGAGCTTGTAAAATATTTCTCTTTTTTTTGGGGGTTGTTACATTGTTTGAAATGATTTAATGTAGTTGTGGAGGAAGAAAGAAATCTGTTAAAGAGAAATTCAGATTTTTGTCTTTAGAGACTCGTTTACATGGATTGAATAAAAACTTTTGAACATTTTTTAAAGCTTTTAATAAAGGTCTTGTGAGGATTTTTTGTAGTTAAATTTAGAATGTCTAAAACAGGGGTTCTCAAAATACAGCATATGATCGCACATCCAGGTCGGAGGTTGTCAAGGGGAAAACAATATGATGGCAAACAGTTAAGACACTAATTGACTAGTCCTTATAAAGTTGGTGAAATCATGGGAGAAATATTTCAATCAAATTTATTTTTCATCATGTAGTTTTCGGCTTTAAAGATGTATGAGGCAACTTAACATGAATCTTACAGGATAAATAGTTTCTATAGCTTAAAGGAGTGATGTCCAACCTTTTTTTGTGGCTAAGCCATGACCAAAACCTCAAACAGCAAATGCTTCATAAGATATAAAAACAATTCATGATACACCAATGTTTCACGGCACACGGGTTGATCATCACTGGCTTATAATAACTTTTTAAATTTCTATTAATTCAAGCTGTTCATAGAGCTACTCTGAGCTATACTGCTTTTGCTATACCTACTCTGATAGTTAATAACTGTGACTATAAAGTTCACATAAAACCCCACAACATGCACCCAACCCTGACAAACATAAGAAAAATATTCTATTCCAAAAGAAAATGGTAGACGAGAAAATTTGTTGCTAAGATGCAAAGAACATAAGGGAGGAAAGAAAGGATTAGAAAGAAACAGCTCTATCTTCCATTCGTACACAAAGTACAGCATTTTTAGTAGTTCATAAATGAAACAAGATTTATTTCTGGCTGTAGTCGAAAATGGCACAGAAATGCTGTATTTCTTGTCTTCATCTTCCTTAGGATTTTAAATCGGAATGGGGAAAGAAGACATGGTAAAGGATAAATAGGAAGGGATATCAAATGGGCTTTTCGAGTAAGTAAATTAAGATTCATAAATATGAGAAACGAAAAGAACAAAATGAATGGATGTTAAGAAGATTAAGGTGATTCAATAGAAATGTTCCTTTATTATCAGCATAATGATGCTTGAACTGCAATCTTTCGACCTTTTTCTGACTTTTCTTTTTTATCTAGATTTGTTGCCAAAGTAATTTAATGATTTCCATACATAACTCTTGAGTGGACATTTAATCTGATAATGTCATTAAAAAAATATCAGAAGTGAAGATTCAAATAATTTTTTCAAGCTTTTTGTTCTTCATTCTTTGTTTAAAAGCTATTTAAACTACTTTAAAATTCTCTCTAGTCACTCCATTATTTTCTCTTATGTATTCTCAATGGCAATCTCCGCGTCATTGTGCTAGTGTTGTGTATATAATTTTTGTAATTACAATAAACAACTTTATCTTAATTTGTTTTATGAAAACTTTCTTTTTCTGCTAGCTGTAGTCGGAGATTTTTTTCGTCTCAAGTGAGTTAAAATGGAATAAGCTTGGTAGCTGGTTTCTAGAAATGAGGCAAGAATGAAGAGTTGGGTTTGTGTTTAATTGTGGCTGAATGTCAGGTTGAAGCTGGGATTTTACAAGGTTCCTTGAATTTATTTTATTGAGTTTTAGCTAGGTTGAGCTGAAATGACCAGTATGGAACAATTTAGAACAGTGTTGTCTAAACGGTGTGCTGAAGCACACTGGTGTGCCTTAAAAAATTTTTTGTAAATGACGCGAGCCACATGCTGTGTGCAACTTTGGAAATGGCTTACCCCTTAGGTGTGCCATGGCACAAAAAAGTTTGGACAACACTGATTTAGACGGTCATTAAAGAGGAATGGATAAGGACAAACCGAAAAATCCCCATTTAGAAAGGGGAGCAAAGCTACATCTTCCCTTATCCCTAACATAATTCTAATTTACACCTATCCTCATCTCTAACCTACATCATAGGTCTAGACTCAAGCAAGTATAGATCTAGAAACCCACCCCTGGCTACCCCTTGACACCCCTGGAGATCAGTATGAATAGAAGCCGTATAATATTTCCGTACCTAGCTACTCTGTTCAACCACCAATTTATTAACATTTTAAATTCAAAAAATTATTTAAAAATCTCATTTAAATTTGCTATTAAATATGAAGTTCTCATCGTTTAATAATAAACAAAACAAAATCCCTCCGACTGTCGCAAAACACCACATGACACCAAAAGCCATCATTATTTTCAAAACTTTAATACACAAACCACTTAAAAAAATACAAACATGAGCCAAGCGCTAAAAATTTTCAACTTGTTCGGCTTTAAATCATAAAATAGCAGAAGAATAAATGTTTCACACATAAAACTCAAAACATATTTTGTATGAAAAACTTTTTTTTTCGAAAAATACAAAAAAAAATTCTCTCTGGTGATAATTTATATACATGAGCATATTCATTTAAATCCTCATCCTCTCTCACTCGGAAAAAAAGTGGAATTAAATGGATATTAAAAACTTTTATGAACATCTAGTCTCACTTTAGTGTCCTTAACCTCAGTGGTGTTATGACATAATTTATGATAAGCCATGGCTTATTCGAGCACGACTTTAAATTGAAGATCAAATTTGTGAGCATATACAGGCATAAATTTTATGAGAACGCCATAATAATGAATATTTACCTCTTTATTCAAGCACAAAAAAAGGAGGCCGTGTATAGGAAATGCTTGTAAAGCGATTGTCGCATCAATATTCAACTTTCATATCAGCTCACATACGCATTTTATTGTATGCTATCATTGTCACTTTATGAACTCTCTCACTGTGCCATGTTTTCAATAAACTCGCATTGTGTGTCTGCATATTTTTTTTTTGTTTGGAGCTGTTTTGAATGATGATGATATCGGAGCAATTCAATAAAATAAATAATAAAATATTTAAATATCGTTTTTCAATATTTTTCATCCTCAATTTCCCTTTGGGGGTTGTGCGTGAGTGATGTTCATCTGGCCTGGTATGGGATGGGATAAGCGTTGAATTCTTGACTTTTCCCGAATGGCATAAATCGGTTAATCGATCAAAAATTCGGCACTAAGCTAATGTGACTCTGGCATGATGCTAAATTTAAATCAAAGAGATTCATGCCGGCTGGACACCGGATTTTTATTTGAATAACCGACTTGTGCCATTCGCGTTTTCAATCAAGCCAGTTTGTCTTATGAAAGTCATGAAACCAAAAAGAGCTTATAAGACAATGAATTTCAATTCTATGATTGACATCATTTACACCCCTCCCCCCCTCTAGCTCCTCTGCTGTTTGCTTAACAATGGTAGAAAATATTTCATTTTGTATCAATATTCTCATCATAATTGACAACAACTTTTTTTGAGCTCAATTTATCAGCAATTTTGATACAAATTGATGAGATGGATGGAGTAGTAAAGTCAAGAGAAACCAATGTTTATGAAACAGATTGAAGTGCTTGAGGGTAATTCATGTTATTCTGTTCAATTTTACGCATATTTCGATTCTAGGAAGGAAATTTTTTGTGTGTAGGATATGAGGTGATGTAACAAAGAACGAGAACTTTTCAGGTGAATATTAAAAGTTTATTTGACTTTATTTTTGGTGGATTTTGTTTTGTGAAAAATGTAAAAACAAAAGAATTTTAAAAAAATTCTGAAAAGAGCTGAAGTTACAGTGTTGTATCATGAATCGTAATCACAGTACCTCCAGCTCATTGCATTGTGTAGGAACAATGCAAACTCTTTCAAATAATTAAGTTTAAAATTATTGCTAGACTTAAGAGTCAAGAGTTTATTTTAACGGTGAATTTTGTAGCATAGACATTGCAATGGGGTGTTGGAGGAGTGAGATTGTCCTTAATTTTGAAACAGTTGATTCTCTGCCTGATTATAAGAATATAATTTTATAACCAATATGTTCAAAAACTTCCTCGAAAATCACTTATAATGTCGAAACGTTCCGCTTGCAGCTCGTGAATTTATAAATATAAAATTTCATAAAATAACAGAAAGAGCTTCCAAAATAAAGCCATAATTTTGACACATGTAGAACGCTCTTTGAAATTCTTGAAAGCTAGCATTGAAAATTGACATAAAAGTGTACGAGAAATGTTTCTCTGCACATTCGTGCTATCAATTTAACCTCCATTTAAATGCTTCAAGCTGTTACATAGTTTTTTATTCCATTTTCCACCTCAAAGACATGCCAGCTATAAACAAAAGAAGAACCTCAATTTTTCATCCACTCTATTTCTCTGTGAAAAATGAAAATCAACAAACAAACAATGAAAAAACAAAAAGATTTATAATATACAGCAGCAGCAGCAGGTCAAGGACCATTTGAAAATGAAAATTCGTGAATGTCGACTATAAAACACACTGGTCAGAAATGACTTTTTATCCATTTACACCACTTTGCAGTCTATCCCCGTTCTCGTACATATGAAATTTGTGTCAATGTGCCCATTCACATTACACATGCTGCTGACTGGCTTTATTCCAAAAACTTTATTAGGCCAAACTTGATTCTGTTCGGACGATTGAAAAAATGCAACTAATGGACATAACTTTTATGAGCCATCGACATTACATGCTACAATAGATAGGAGTTGCATGATGCATTTGCTTTCATCGAGGGACTCGTCATTTTTAATTTGATGTCAAGCAATAGAGTACTTGTGACGATGAAATGCATATTTAAATTGACAGTTAAGGCAACTGCTTCAAGTAATGGAATCTGCTGATGCTGTTGAGTCGGTGGACAATGTGAGATTTTGACTGGAACGCTGTTGGTTCTTGAAATTTACAATTGTTGGATATGAATATCGAGCGATATGTAGGTGAATCTGTCAGTGCTTTCAAAAACATCTTGTGGCTGTGTTGTTGAGAAATTTTGGTTTGAGTGTGGGTTCTAATCTCACTAGATGCCATCCAATCAGTCACAGACACCAAATTGGTCATGAAACTCGCAGTAAATTTTACAACTTCCTTAAAAATCTAAATTTCAGCTTTAAGCCCATCCACATATTGACCAATGTGTCTTGCTTCAAAGTTCGCCAAAATAACACAATTCTCCCACGAGTCACAGAGTGTGTTTGTGTCAAATGAAATGTTCAACGTGCCCAAATTAAAATGCCATCACCAATGTTCATTGCAACATAATATATTGAATGAAAATGTGTGGGAGAACGAGGGAAAAATGGCAAAAAAGATAGAGTAAGCAGATAGTGACAATAAAGAAATTCTGCCCTTAGAGTCGATATATGTGTGTGGGGTAGAAAAAAAAGATGTAGATATAGAGCTTAAACTACTTTATGAAAATGTTCATGCATATCATGATAATATTTGCTTACCTAATGGATCTATCCGGGTAAAATCATCAGCAGCCAATGTCGGTATGACGATGAACAGTAAAACGAGCGATGATATTCGAAAATGTGGAGATTTGTGCTGAAGATGATGTTGCAAATGCAGCAGTCGTATGCAATTATAATCCATATTTTATTATTCGAAGTTTTCACACTCACACACAAATAAAATTTATTTTATTTTGTTTTAAATATTTTTTTATATGCTACAGCAATAAATGTGCAAAAAATTATGTGCAGCAGTTGATATTCGACTGAATGTTTCAAATTAAAAATGGAAGATAAAAAAAGTATTTTTTTTTAACTACGAAGAGGAAAAGTAAATACTTTGAAGTCTATTGTCCACTACTATAGAATGACTGATCATTATTTATTTATTCAAAAATGGACATCCATGAATCTGAACGTCACTTTAATTAAAATATGTGCATTTTAACTTTCGGAATATTTACTATGGACTTCCACTTTTTAAATCGTGATTTACATTCTGAAAGAAAAATAAATTTTTTTATAAAACTTAATTAAATTCTATAATTTAAATGGAAATTTTCAATTCCACTAAATGAAGGTTTTTTCTGTTGCTTGTCGATTTGAATCCTACATAATTACGAACTTTTTAATGATAAAGTAACTTTATTGTGATAGAATTTAATGAGATGCTATCATTTGCAAGCACATGATGATGTTTTATGGTGATGAAGGACATTATCAGCGGTTGTAACTCAAAGATGGGAAGGAGACATTTTGTAGTAGGGGAGGGGGGTGTATAAAATCTACAAAATCCCCTGTCAATCCAGAAAATTCTCTCTCAGACAGATAAAGGATCATTTTCTAGTATTTCTGTGCAAAAACACAGGTTTTACAAAATTAAAAATTTATTAATCAATAAATTAAATTAGCAACGACAAGAGGAACTACAAGAAATATCATATTGCCAATCAAGGAAGCATTCATAATGTTAATTAATAAGGATTATATTTCAAATAATACAACAAAGAGCCAATGCAATGAAAATATCAAGAACTAGAACACCTTAATGTAATTACCGAAGCTCGAAGTCGATGAAATTTTGTATGAAGTCGACTTGTAGCTCTTGTAATTACTTAATGCAGTCCTGTCCAACCTTTTTGGTACCACGGCACACATTGATGGTAAGCCATGTCCAAAACCGCAAACGGCATTCAGTTTGTGGAATTTTCTGAATAGTTTTCTCTCATAGGTTGGACAGTACTGAATTAATGTAATTTGAAGCTTCACAATTCTTCGTAGTTTTCAATTTAAATTATTTTAATCACATTAATGCTTTTTTCATCCTAAAATCAAATCAAAAGTGGTCCAACAACCCCAAATCCTTAAAATCTCAAGAAGACTCAAAAAAAGAACAAAAAGTGACAACACGAGGACGAGGTGATGTAATATAAGAAGAAAAGTTTAAAGGCTTTTAATCTCCTACGGCCACACAGCAGCTCACACAACAACAATAACAAAAAAAGGCCAGCATTGACTCTGCAATGAAGTGTGTAAAAGCTTCAAATAACTTAATTACAGCTTTTCATAGCCTAAACAAAGAATGGAGGACACAAAAAAAACTTTTTTCTGCTTTTTAGCCTCGAGCTGTAATAAAAAGTAGGAGAAACGAGCAAAAGGTAGGCAATGACAATAGAGTAAAGCATATCTTATTTCTGGTTTCGGTTTTCTCTCTTACTTACTAGTCCAATATATATTGTGATAATGGTGAAGATGAGAAGAAATTTTTTTTTTGTCGGGGTGGAAACTTTTTCCTTTTTCACAAAACAATGACTGTACGTATCGAGAAGGAGGGAGAGAATTTATTGTAAAGACAACAATGACAAAGTTCTGTATGTGACTTTCTAAAATAAATAGAATAAAAAGTGTTACGCTTGCCCTTTGTCACGTCTTTTTGTTCTGTATTTCAGCGTCAGTTTAAAAGAAAAGTTTTTGTTGCTTGCTATTTCAACTGGGACGTAGCTCTTGCGTCAATTAAAGATATTATTTCTCCTAGCTTCATCCCTGCTTCTTTTTTCTACGTTTTGAAAAACAATTCCTTTTGCCTTCAACAGAAACATCCTCCCATTAAGTTGATTTCATTTCCTGTATTGTATAAACTTAAAAGTAAAACTCACAGCACGATATGTCAATGATTGGGGGATCAATGTGTAGTTAATATAGAAAATTGAAAGAATCGTTTGACAATTTGATTGAGGAAAGAAAATTAGTTTTGAGAAAATTAAGAAAAATGTATTTATGGGATGATTGGATTGGGTATTTTCGGTTTGATGAACCTCTGGTAAATGGACAAAAATTAAGGTATGTGGTACAAGCAGAGCTCTTGTACCTCAGTTCATACTTTTAATAAAATGCTCCAGAACATCCAATTTCACCATTCGTCAATTTCATCAAACAACTCTAAAACTCATTTCAGCCTTTTCATCCACAAAAATACAAATAGTCAAACTCATTTCCAATTCCATTAATTTTACACCATTAAAATTCGACTCTACTTCTTTCATTGCCATCTAAATTATTAGCATATCATTTTTCATTCAACAATCAACAGCTTATTACAATTCAATTACCATTGAAATATTCAAATAATCAACTCTCCTGTATTTCAATTTACTTTTTGTTTCCCACGCTATCAAAACATTATTTCCATTTGCATTTAATAGCATTTTCAAATTCATCAACAGTCAAAAATCGTTTATTTCGGGGTACATTTAGATAGAGTCGAATGTGTTATAGATGAATAACAGAATTTATAGCGAGGCTAAGTGGAGAGAAAAGTTTTTTAGAGGCGTCATCAAAATCAATGGATGCAAAAAACTAGTTGGATAGAAAACTGGTGTTATGGGGATATGGCGCATAGATAGAAGGGGGTTTTGTGCCTCCAGGAGAGAGTCAGGACTTCAATTCTTATTTTGTAGCTTCAGATCCCTCTCCATATTTGCTTATATGAAATAAAAATGCTAATTTGAATCTCATGAATCCTAAAAAAATGCTAAAAAGTTCAAAAGTCCATTCCACAAAAGCTAAATCCTTCGCCAAATCACTCTTTGTTAAATAATCAATTGCCACAAGTTACACAATTCTGACAAATTCTCTATATTTGACAAATGCCTATACACAATTTGGTAAATATTCAAACAAACTGCTCATCATGCTCGTCAGTCAATCAGTCAATCAGAAAAATTATACTCATACTTCTAACATAAAAGTCATTTTAGTCATCATGTATGATCATTAAATATTCTCTCCCCCTCTCGCATATCATATGCTGTAAACTTTTTTTTTCGTCTACTGTTTTTCATTGCCCTATAGTGTTTTCAATTGCAGCTTATGTTTTGTGCTGTGCACTTCATATGTGAATTTTTATTTTTTATTCCTTCTCTCGCGTCAGCTTCTGTGTGACTATATATTTTTAAATGCCTTTGAAAGTGAAGTGTCTGAGTGCTGTTTTATGTTATTTTTCATTTTGTGCAAAGTGCGAATGAGAAGAGTCAAGTGCAATTAAAATAAACAGCAGCAACAGTAGTTATCGCTAAACTGTCATAGATACAATATATTTTTTTTCGTCTTTTCCTCTTGTGACTTTCTCTTGCTCGTATTTATTATGAAGTGTTAATTGAATGTTTAATGATCTACAGTCACTTAAAAAGCTGGTCTCTTTTGAGACATTAAAGAAAAATGTTCTACTGTGACAGTCAGTCCCAAGAGATTTTCTTTCTTCTTCGCTTTTCTTTTATTATGATGTTAAATCTTTTCCCCTTTCATCACATTTGGGGATTGGTCATAAATGATGTCATTTTGAAATTAATATTAAAATTGTCAGACTCAATAGTCGATACATTGGGCTATGATGACTTGGAGGGAGTTGTTGAGTAATTCGCTTCTAAATTATGTTGAAACCGATTGCTGTCATGGGTTCGAATCTTGCTAAAAGTATAGCTCCTTGGAACTTTTATGCAAGCTCCATGCAAAGATCACATCTAATGAGTTAATTGGAGCCAATAATAAATTCAGTCTTAGTATAAAGACAAGTGATTGATCAAACCTTACTTTATAAAAAATGGATATTGCCAGAAGTAGATAGGAGGTCTGTACGATCTATTCGAGACTGTAAACTGAATGGGATAGAGATTCAACTAATGTCATATTAATATCAGTTCTGCACACTAGTATAGAGCTATAGAGCTATAACAGTGTTGTCCAAACTGTGTGCCGTGGCACACTGGTGTACCGTAGGATAACGTTAGGTGTGCCGTTTAAAAATATCTAAAGTAAAAGTGTGTGCAGTGGCTGAAAAAGGTTTGGACAGCACTGAGCTATAGTATAGAGCTATAGATCACAACGATCCTTTATATAATCCCTAGATCCACCTTTGAAATTACAAAACGTCATAAGTAAACAGTCCCAAGAGAAATAATGACTTTATGTATCGGAAAAGACTCAAGTGAGAAAGTTGCTTTGTTGCACTGCACATTTTCAATTTTCATCTCTTTATTGATGTACAATGACTTTAATTAGCTTCATCATCATCATCATTTTCGTGATGATTACTTTTTATGTGAAAGAAATGTTCACATGTTAGCTGTGAAGTCTTATTTTTTGATGCTGTAATAATAATAATGGATTTTAATTATCTTCAATTCATTGTCTCATTGCTATGTGTGTGTCACATGTTGGGAATATAGGAAAATGAACGTGAGGACTTGTTCTTATGCTTTAAAAATTTGTTTGAGTTTTCTTGAAATTTTTAAGTGGATTTGAATTGCAAATAACATGAAAGCAGTAAATATTTTCATTAAGTTGCCTAAAATTGCTTTTTCAAAACATTCCTGGAAGAACTTCCGAAAACATTCCGCTTTGTTTATATTTTAAGAATTTATGATGCAAATTTCAAATTCTAGGAATGAATTCTATTAAAATTTGACTATATCCATAAAAATGAACATAGGCTGTTTACGAAGTTGTTGCCTAGTTGCTATAAACATTCAAAAACACACAAATTGTAGCTTTTCAACTAACTTAACTTCTTATTTATCAAACTTTTACGTCTTAAAAGCCTGAAAACTTATCACAAAAAATGTCACTGAATTATGAAATAATTAAAAGTTTTTGATGACAACTTTCTTTGAAATTCTCGAAATTAATTAAACTAAGGTTGACATAATAATTTCATAAACATAAATCAATCAAAACAAAATACTTTTAGTTGCTAATTAGCATCGTTATGACGACTTATTCCAGCAGTTTTCTTTTAAAACTCAAGCAATAAAGAAGGTCCATTAAATTCCTCATCTTACAAAGTCTATAATTTCAAGAAGCTAAAGCAATTACTTCAATACATTAACGAATAATCATCATCGCCAAGTCATGATTAATGAGCAATTAGAACAAAGATTATCATAAAGTTTTTTTTTTATTCCTTAATGATTGCTTTCGATATAAAAATAATTTTCTCTTAATTATTTCTTTCACAACTTTTCCATTCACTTTTATTATATTTACATCATTAGATCCTTTAACGTAGCTATTCAGGCTAGATTTTTATTTGAACCACATATTCGACATCAACATCAATGAATCACAATCATTATCCATTTAGTAGTCAATGAACTAATTTAATGTCTTTTACACGTTTTCTTTTTTGCTTACTTTTGCATGCTGTTCTGCTTTTCATTAGTGCTTAATAATATCAAAGTAAAAAAATCCACAAAAGAGTACGAATATAAAATTAATTAATGGCATGGGACGGAGAGGAAATGAGCATAGACAATGAATTGATATTGAAGTTGTTGAATGACTGTATAAACGTCTAGACAGACAGACATATATCCACAACAAAAAAAAAAGTAATGCAGATGAGCGCTGGAAGAAATATAAAATGTGAGTGCTCATAAAAATGGACGAGAAAGTAAGTAGGATGGAATTAAAGCGCGGTCATTAGCATTCTGAATGCAATAAAGCAACCTTTATTAGCATTGTAGCGGATGTAAGCTTATAGCCAATTTTAATCACTATCATAATGAGTTTTTGGATATTATTGCTTCTGTGAAATTGGCACGAGAGTGTAATTAGGATTATTCGAAGGTTGAATATGAAGGCTTGGCAGATATTGGGGATTATGGAATTTTTTTTGAGTGTTATTGAATTTGTTGGTTCCGAAAGAAATTTAATTGGGAACAACAAAAATGGTGGTTTGTAATTAAAGTTTAACTGACAGGACAAATGGGGAAGGGGAGGAGGTAGGTTAGTCAGGTACCGTGGATCAGAGTTGTAATACAGGTCACCTGATAAATATTTTTTTTGCCTAATCAATTTTTTTTTTCAAATCTGCCGACAGATATAACAGATTGGGTACAGATCTGTAGATGTTACAGGCAAAAAAAATATTTCCTGTCACAGGCACTACCTGTTAACAGGTAAGTGATAGGTGATTTCCTGTGACAGATCGCAACTCTTTCGTGGGACACATGGGAAGAGTAGAAACCCATACATGAACACTGAACTCCGAGTAGCTTCCAAATGGAAGTCAAATGAAGCAGTCAAATGGGAAATGTCAGTTTGAATTCAGCTACGAACGTCTTATGTAATGAGAAACCAATTCCCTTGGTGTCAAAACTCTTGATCCTGAGAGTCATACGGACTTTATAGCATTATTTAATAGTGTAATATATGAAGCTAGTTAAGGGCATTTATACAACGTAAAATTCCTAGCTGCGTTCCTAAGTCGTGAGTCGCTCCTCACGTGAAAAACGAATTTTTATGAAAAAAATTATTATTTTTGAACCGTAACAAAATCTTAGACCCCCTTCCCCATAAAAGCATTACGTAATAGGTAAAAGGCTCTGGAAGGATTAATTGATTTACAAAGTTCATCAAAAACCTCAAAAATTTTAATTTTATTTAAAAAAGCTTCATAATTCCATCATTTACTCAAAAGCCAATTTGAAATTAATTCCAGCGTTTCAAAAAGTAAATAGAAATTTAATTTTAATTTAAATCCTGAGACAAAAAGACTTTAAGCCCTTAAGCTTTATATAAAATATTTTTTATTAATTAAAAAAATAACATCACATATCATGAATAATTAATTGAAACTTTATATCACATTGCAAAAATGTGACAGAAATACAATAAAAAATTTATTTCCATTAATTCGAATTATGACAATGGGAAAAAATTGCATAAATTATAATCAGAGTGAATGAGGAAAAAAGACGATTTAATAATAATAAAAAAAAATTATGCAATCTGAAAATGGATTCCAAATAATTGAATGTTTGATTCCGGGTATCATACACACGGAAAAAAATAATGTGTCGGTCGAATGTGATAAAGTGATTGAAATGCACTCATATTTTATTTAATTCACAGTAACCACTCGAATATGCAAATGACAGTGGAACATTTATCAATGTTTTGTCAGCGACATAGGCTTATGCAGAGTAACATAATTATATAAAGTTTGATGATATTCAATTTGAAAGCTTATTATGCTTCAGAATCATACAAACTGCTTTTTTGTGTTTGAAAAATGACATACGAAGGTGAGGGTGATTAAGGCTATAGTCTTGGACATATCGGTTTAAAATGTGAATAGAACAGGGGCCGGTTTCTAGGGCTAACCAGAGCACATTACCTTTTTGTCAGATAAATTTTATTTATACCTTATTTTGTAGTAAATCAAATTTCATTTCCACACTAGAGTGCTTCTGGGAAGCTCTAGACACAGACCCCAGGCCCCAGAGCCCTATTTCTGGGTCTACCCGGGGCAAATTGGGACATAAATTAATTTCGATGTACTAGCATATGGAAAATAAACTTAATTTAAGATTTTTGGTGGGTTTCCCCGGGTAGCCGCAGAAACTGGGCCCTGATGACCGTTTTCACTTTCAATTGTCTGTGACTAAATTATCAAATCCTCTTAAGACTTTGTGAATTGACAAACTAGGAATGTTAAAGATTTATTAAAAGTTCAAATGTAAGATTAAGTCCACAACACAAGTCCATCTGAGCATTTTAAAAACTCGTGATTCACAGGCTTATTCTGCTGTCTTATAGAATATCTTGACTCTACTAGATCTAAATCGACCCCACAAGTTATAAAAACCTGATCTAGAATAAAAAGTCAGCTTTTAATCGTTAAAATGGCAACAAGTACTTAAAATGTATCTGCTACAAAATAGCATAGAATGGCGCGTAGCCAGGAGGGTCTTGTCCACTTCTTAAACGTTTTAGACCGAGCTCTCACTGCGGTTCAAAACGTTTAAGAAGGTGACACGACCCTGCAGGCTACGCGCCTGATAGAATATAAATTATTGGATCCAACAATATTCAAGCAACATCATTAAATTGACATTTGGATTGCAAAACAATTGATTCACCACAAAAACCCAATTAATTCGAAATTTTCATACTAAATAATATTTCAATAGCTCCTCAATTCAACCAGCACTCAGTCAATGAACAAATATTTCCGATCATAAATACTTCACTTGAAACTACTCGAAGGAAAAAAAAATATCGAAGCGAAATTGCCATTTTTAACAGTCAAGTGCTTTAATGCTTGAATGGATTCATCAGTTCTGATTCAATAGCAATAATCCATGTACAAATGAACTTAAAAAGTGTACATCAGCAGCGATGAAGAAAATAAAGAAAAAAATCCATTAAACAACATCAGAAATGATTGTCAAGTGGAAAATCCGCTTCACGTATCAAATCACTTGAAAAATCAGTTTCCCATCATACATGCATCGTGACATTGCTTCCATACTACTTATTTTATTGATCTTTTAACAATTGATTCTATTTATGCCTATCAGTCTCGTTTGTTTGCTTACATATCACTTTACAATGTGAATATCAGGTTTATGGGAAGTAGCAGTAACGAGAAATTGCCATTGACGTTTAACACGTGTTTCCTCAATCCTGAAATTACTGTTTTGTCTCTTCATACTCAACATCATGCGACATTTGATTGCTCACGTTTTTTTTTCATCTGCCTTCCTTTCATTTATTTATTATGTACATTGAAAAATTTTCACGCCATAACAATTTGAGCGAGGAACAGCTACAAAAAAATAAGAGTCATGATTTGGGGGTCATTTGGAAGTGATGTCCAGTTTTTTGGGGAGTGGAACTTAAAGTCGACTTGGATTTTGTAAGACGAGTAAAGTCGAGCCTAGTGACAAAATGGGATGTGGGGTCATTTACGTCATTTCTAATGGACCCCTTTTATACATCTCCTCTCGATTTCTTATTTTTGCTTTTCTGGTGTACAACATAAACAGCTACTGGCAAACGTCATGTTTGGAAAAACGAAAAGACAGCAAGCAAATAGGCGGAAACTTGAATAAGAAACCAATTTCTTCTCTTCATTGCTGTGCTGCTTTGGGAAGAACTATGAATTTTCTTTTCTGAAGAAAAAAGAAGAAAAATTTTCATTTGACAATAACATGCAATTTATTTATGTATTTATTTGTCAAATATTGAATTTCATAGCTGAACTAAACAGCATATCGGATTTTTTTTTTATTTATTTTGTCATTTATCGAATGCGTCTAGCGGCAAAATTTATTGGATTTTGTTTTTGTTCGTGGTGCAATAAAAAGAAAATGTTGAAAGATTTTTTAAAAAAATATAAATTCGTAGGCATTTTTAGATATTTTGAGATCTAGAGATTTTTGGATTTATTAATGGGGAGGAGTCTAGTAAAGGATATAGTGAGAAATTTTTGATTTGTATCGATTACAAGATAATTAATCTAGTCACAGTAAATTTAATTAATAACTCAGAATGTAGTCTATCAATTGTCCGTTCAAGTGCGAAGAGCCTTAGGTAACTTCAGGTAGAAGCCAGCCTCTTATTACGCATCTTTGTATAGGTCAAGTAAGCTTTAACCAGAGTTGCGACGATAGGTACCTGTTACAGGCGCAGGTGACAGGTCCTTTCAGAGGATCACCTGTCACAGGTTGCCATCGTTTAACAGGTCACCTGTTAACAGGCCACCTGTTGACAGATTTGCAAATCTGTGACAGATCTGTCAACATGTGGCCTATTAACAGGTGACCTGTCAAACAGGTGGCGATCTGTGACAGGTGGGCTGTTTTCGTTGACCTGTGACAGATTGCAACTCTGCCTTAAACAACAAAAAAGCTTCAAAATTGGCTCGAATGAATTTCATTTTTTTTTTTCATTTTGACCGTTCTAATATTGAAAATATTGATAAGATTATAATTTAAGACCCAAAATGAGCAGAACAGAATTTCAAATGTCAAATTAAATAAAACTTATAATTATATTAAAATTTGTTGGATGTCCAACACATTCCAATATTTTTAAAATTTGATTATTAAATCACATTTTATGACAAAAATTACCTAAAGCTCATTACGAGGGCTCATTTGATTTTAAAATACATTAATTAGCATCAAATATAAATTTCTGAGAAAAATCGCAAATCCAATTACGATGTACACTTGAATTCTGCTGCCCACGGGCATAAATTGTTTTAAGTATTTAAATTGAATAATTACACAAATAAATTGCGAATTGCAGACAAAATAGCTTCAAGCTACAATTATTCCTAAATTGAATTTACACTTTGAATTAGAAAACTATTGCAAAATTTGTGAAAAAATTAATTAATTTCCTTAATAAAACATAAACTAATTGTACAAGAAGAAAGATAATAGGATGTCGAAAATA
Source organism: Chironomus riparius (assembly GCA_917627325.4). Lineage (NCBI taxonomy): Eukaryota > Metazoa > Arthropoda > Insecta > Diptera > Chironomidae > Chironomus > Chironomus riparius. The sequence goes on from OU895878.1 coordinate 51,928,142, forward strand.
GCATGAAACAATTTGCAAATAAATAGACTTTGACTATAAATTTTCCATCCTACCAACAACTCTCCGGCTGCTCGAAAAACTTATCTCGCAAATATTTATCACCATATTTCCCATTCTCATTATTCATCTCATTTTAATTTAATTTTTTTTTTCTTCATCTCCGCCTCCTTCATCATTGTCTGTATTTTATCACAATTGTAGGATATTTTTGTTGGCTATAGAACCAAAAATTTTATACATGTACAGCAGAATATGAAAAATTTATGGAAAAAAAAATACACAAAATTTAATAAATTCTTGGTTTTTCGAATGAATTTAGAGCTCATTAGGGAGCACGAGCAGATTCAGATGAGATGAAGGAAGAAGCAAAAAGAGTGGAATAATTTCAAGTGGTAAACAAATGTCAGTCTACAGAGGAATGAATGAAAAACAGAGAGAGAAAAAAAGTTTGTATCATATTGGATAAGAAGAGATATAGCTTAGCATTTTTTTTTATTTTCATCCTCATATACTTAATTTCATTTAAACGACAGAGCAAAAACAATAACAGGACATTCAAATGAGTATGTGGTGTCGTGGTTTAATTGATTTAGAGGCGCATAATGATTATGGTCATGATTGTTGATGATTTTCTCGTTTTAATATTGTTTCTCCAAGTTGTAGGCAGAACTGTAAGCTTTGTACTTATGGTGTATCTTGATCTATTATTGATTTAAGTCCGAAATGTGCAGATTTCAGTTAAATCTTATTTATTTACCATTGAATTGAGTTTGGCTGCGTTAAGTTTAACTTTAGTCAGCAAAATTTATCTAATTCATTTTATTTTAATTGCACTTTATTGCATTTATTGACAACATACTGTCCGGTAATGATACCATCCCAAATTTGAGCCAAGCGCCTTACGTATTCGACCAGCAAGGCACTGTTTTTTTTTTGACTGACAATTGCGTTGATACTTGGTTGTACTGCTCCCTTTGAACCAAATTCAATTTCTTAAAAAGCAAGAGTCATTTAAGAATGACTCAAAATGATTTCCCGATCGGCGCACATTGAAATTTATTGAAGTGCTTGCCTACGATGGCCGGGTTGATAGTATAATTAGAACAAACATTTCAACAAATTAGGCAAACATTTCAATGTATGCCAATCGGGTTTGCATCGTATTAAGACTCCAGTTGTTCCATTTAATATAAGATTTCCAATGAAAAGGCCAGTAAGAATGATATTTAATGCTTTTAAAAACTCATTAACCTTCAAATAAACTTGATAAATTTGCAACAGATCGTAAAATATGTCTCGCAAATAATCAACAAATTTTAATATCCAAACATCTTCACACCCAAAAAATGACATCACAACAAACAAAAAAGACTTCTCAAAAATAAATCACATCTGGCAAATTCAGATGCGGATATGAAGAGTTCATGACATCCGCCACATGAATTTTCCTCACTATTTTCAAATCCTATAGACATAACGTGTTGCTACAAGTTAGAAAGACCGACACAATACAATCAGTGCTACCTCATATTTTAAAATAATGTATTCCATTTTCCACCAGCAAAACATGCGAGATAAAGAAGGCGAAGAAGCTGTCACATCATTCCACTCATCCACACAACGCTATTGTCTTTCATTTCTTTCACTCTCGCCTAAATCAAATTTCAATTGCGCTTTTTCCGAAAATAACAGAAAAAATTGTACGTGACAGAATAAAAATTGTATCGTGTTGCTTTAAGCTTTCATTGTGTATGTCCCACAGATACTGTCAATGACGATGATGATGATTTTGCATTTATTATATCGACACTCCAGCAGCGATATTCGTTTGCTTAAAAAATTCTCATTGTTTAGAAAATCACGAAAATGTTGATAGAATTTCAAAAAGGAAATCTGAATTTGCTTATTTCTTCTTACCTCAAATTTTTCTTATTGCTTCTGATCAGCATTACCAACATGTTGTTGAACAAGAAAGCATCTCGAGCACAAATAATTTCAATTGTTTTGCGTATTTTTAAGGTTAAGCAAATTCTATATTTATACAATTTATCGGAGCTCGGAGACCCCCAGAACGATTTTCTTTTCATATCCATGATGATTGTTGCATTTTTTTCAATAAAATTGAAATTTGAATATTTGCTATCCTCTCAATATCAATTTGAAGTGAGTTTCTTCTTTACGAGCAACGCCTAAACGCAAAAAAAATTGATAAGCAACATTTGCAGAGAATTAGGCATGGAAATTTCCTATTGAATAATTTTCCTAGAATGCCTTAAAGTGGAAATATCATTTTTTGCAATTGTATGGACGCTGTTGTGGGATCAAGGCAACAAAACCTTTTTAAAGATTATTCACTGACATTTAGAGTTTTTTTGGGTTGCTTCGTATCAACCTCGACCTAATTCTTATTAGACTCAAGTTATGTGTAGGAAAAGCTGTCAGTTCCAAGTTAATAGTTGAGTTGTCAAGTGGTTGAAAGTCTGCAGGAGACTAGCTTTGTTATTTAAGTTCGAATCCTATCAAATATTGACACACGAATCATTTTGTCGATTAATGCCAGAATTATAAGGATTTGAACTTTAAATGTTGATCAACAAATAAATGAAGACAAAGATTGAAACATGTGTAGACGAGAGAATTATTCAAGCATATCTGTTACTAACAAGTCCACTGTTATTTATTTTTTAAGAATAGATACAGCATACACAAACAAAATACGAAAACAATTCAAGGAATTTCCACAATTGCGTTTTTAAATCATGAATTTCTCTTGTATTGATTTGATCCTTTTATTCAAACTTTACATACCTAAAGAAAATTTATAATTCATCTCATTTTAAACAACATGTGTGCTTTGTGCCATAAAGAATGCGCTTTTTTATTGCTATTGTAAAGTACCTCATGCTAACTTCCCTTTTTATTATCTTCAAATTCCTTCCCTTAACTCCCATTGTTTAGAATAACATTTTTTCACATACATTAGCTCCTTTCCCTCCAGCCTCAATGTCAATTCATTCGCATTTTGAATTTCATTTATTCATTTCATTTTCCCTTTTGTTTTACAATTCTTATTCCTACGTACTGTTCATCCTACAAACAATTGAAATACAAAAGACAAGCGGAAGCTTTAAAAAGGCACAAGAAAATTTTTCATTCATTTTATGCAAATGCTTCTCGTATTTCGTTAAAAGATTTACGAGATGCTTGAAATTTTACGTTTATTATTCTATTGTTTGCCTACAAGTTAAGCTTGTCATTGCAACTGTCTTGTTGTAATCATTGCTGTGAGAAATTTTAAGGTGAGAAATTAACAGAACACCATCTGATTTAGGTGAAGAGGAAGAAATCTGATTTTCTTTTTGATTCCTTTTTTTTGTGCTTCGGAGAATAATCTTTGGAAAATTGGAAAAGTTTGAATTAAGCTCAAGGAGGTAAGGCGCTTTTCTTATTGAGATTTGGGCTAGGATGGCAAAAATAAAGAGGGTGTAGCGGCTCAAGTTAGTAGTCTGCAGTACTTACTAGCTCTTTGTAGTCCTCAGTAGTCACTAGTCGCTATTAGTCACCAATCTCTAGTAATCACTAGAGTCGCTAGTAATCATTAATCGCTCCTAGAAGCAAGTAGCTAGTCACTATTTGCTCAAGCAATTAAGTTTCATTCAAAAATTGGCATGACCTTGCATTAATATTTGTACGCATTTCGTAAACTGTAAATTGACTAAAGTTCTATAAAACAACACTCAATATCACATCCATAAGATCATCATTTGGACACTCTTCAATGAAAACTTTTTGTCACAGCTTTCTACTTGCTTTCTCCATGCACAGTTCTTGGTTTAAAGGCAAAGACATTATGTCAAAGTTCCCAAGATCAACATTAAATACAAAGCTTATCAAATGATGTATCTCAAGGTCTTAAAGTCAAGTATAAAGCAAGAGACTGACAGAATGCATTAAGCTAAATTGTGGATTCTTGAAAATTTTTGTAAAAAGTTTTTTTCTCTTATTTTTTACTTAACAGAATAACTCGAGCGTAACGGCAATTTAATCCGACAGGTAATTCATGAAAATAAGAAGGAAACGAGAAGAAAAAATCAAGACTCGAAAGATGGAAACAATAATTTTTCGCCTCATCTACACAATTATCAGCGTGAAATATCTAAATTGGAATTATTGAAGAGAAGCAGAAGTTTTGGAGGCGATATCTACTAATTATAGGGGAGGATATTTTTATGGTAAACAATACATTTGCGTGTGCTATATATATTCACTTACAGGGGAGACATTGCTTGATGGGGAAATTTGATTTATGTTTTCAAGGGGTAAACAACATGATGGGAAGATGTTTTCATTGAAATTCACAATTTTGATAGGAAAATTTCATCAAAACTTTTCCCAACATGTTGTTTCCCCCTTGTGTATTTTAATATATTTTAGATTTTTATCATTGAAATCATGCCAAATTTTTCTCAATCAAAGTTTTAATTCAAGCTGTTCTCCCCTTGTTCACATCTCCCCACTTACTCACGTTCTATAAAATTTCTGAGTCTCAATGGCGCTTATTGTTTACAACATAAATCGAGCAATTAAGGCTCCTTACTCACGAGGATCTTCTCATTCACTTCATTTTCCTTTTCTTCTCATTTAATTGCTCAAGGCAACATGATTTATGAAAAATCCTCACACTTTCAGATTTTTTTTTCTATTTTCATTCTCCATCACTTCCATTTATTTTCATATTAAGGCACAAATACTTCATGATAATCATTGTGTGTGAAAAAGATGGAAAATGAAAAGATATTTCAAAAACATTTATTCGATGAGAAGTTTAACATGTTGTCTTCTTATTAACACTTTGTTGCTGCTTTGATGATTTCGATATTCATCTTGGAGGCTTTCGAAGCACAGATACTTTGCAAATAGAAGCTTTTGAACTTATAAATGTCTTGAAAATGAATTTTAATGGAAAATTTTTAATTTGAATTGTTGGGTGCTGTTTGGGAGAAAGGACCCCGTTGGACCTACATTGAAGCTATTATAGAATTTTCAGAGGTTAGGTCCATAAGCTCATACGTAGAAGACACAAATTAAATTTCCAATTTTAAGAAATTTGATTCTTATTAAATCGAATAATTTCAATTTAAATCAACAGTCATTTCAATGGAACATAGCACCTCCAATTTTCAGACAAATTTTTCTCATTCCAATAGATTGAAAATCAATTCTTGATGAAAATAAGCTTTTTGCATCCGTTTCCATTTATTGAAATTGTACAGCATAGAGATGAATCGAAATCACGTTGAAAGAATCTTCTATTTCAACAGAGGATGCATAGCTATGCTCTTCGTTCATCCATCAATCTTAAATTGTGTTAAAAATCGATTTTTGAGCTTTAAAGCTCGTTTTGGATACTTGACTCTTTTTTGTTGCAGTAACTTCTTAAAGAATTTAAAGAATGTCTTAAAAATGCTCGATATGGAAGCTTTAGACTCGATTTAGAAACAAAAAGTCTCCACGCTCGAATATGAAAATTTCTCAAACGTTTCAAAATTTTTTTTCATTAATTCTTCTCAGAAAAATTTAAAGCTTCTCAATTTCCATTTTAACACATTTTTTTATCTCTCTTTCCTTCCGCTCTTTTTGCTTTCTTTCTTCTTTATTATTCGTTTACCTTCCTCACAGAAAAAAATTATTTTCTCAACTTAAAAGCAACAAAAAAGAAAATTTAGTCAAGAGGGTCGTTCATAAATGATGTCTTTTAAGGCCAAATTCAATAATTGTAGGTTTGCATCAAAACCAAGATGCGGGACAGTAAGCATATCAGGTGACCCGTATCGCAACTCTGCATCAAAATTAGAGCACCTACAAAAGGATTTAAGATAATTTTTATAACTATGGAGACAGAAGCTTTAGTGTTCTGATAAGTCTGATAAGCGAGAAGAAGGGTAAGGAGGGGGGGGGGGGTTCTTTAGAAATGTGACACTTAAACACATTTTGTATGAAAATTCAAAACAGAAGTTTGTGGATATGCCCTTAAAAAACCAACAATTTCCTAGATATCATTTAAGAACGCACCCCAAAAGGAAAATGTGAAATATGAAGAAAATTTCCGCAAAAAAAATTTAACGACGAAGAAGAAAAAATATTTTTCAATTCATCGTGTAAGGAAAAAAAGACAAAAGGAAAAAAAAGTTTTTTTTATTCGTTTCGCTGCTTCAGTGATGAGGAGAACACACACAAAAAAATTCATTGTTTGCAAAAGACAGCGAAGTGGTGTGGAGGAACTTTTTTCAACATTAATTTTATATCCCATGCAGCTAGAATGAGCGAGGGAGACTCTTAATTATTTTTGATAAATTGGACATTAAATGTCTCTGGTGGCCGTAAATCTCCTCTAAAGTGTATCATCATCATAAGGGATTCAAGCTCATGCCCATGTCTCTCACGGTTATCTTATCGCATTTTCTATTCTATTCATTTAAACGATTTTTGTGTAATGGTGACGATGAGAGGAGGATGTGCCGGTCAAATACTTGAAAATAATTTTTTAAGGCTCATAAAAAATGATTTAAAGGCGGACACTATCATCAAAAGTGAGATTTTTCATTCATTTCCGTGAGGTCATTTTACTATGCTGTTCATTCATAATTCCAGCCAGCATTTAAAAGTATCTTTTTGTGTGTATTTGATAGGAAGGAGCACGAAAAAGTTTATCATTCAAGCATTGCAAAAGTTGCTTTTGGATCATCTCACGTTTACTTTACTCGTTTCTCATATTTCATATTTTTCTTGCTACTTTTTATCCTCAAACATTCCATACATCATACAGACTCAAGCGGGGGCGAATGGAACGGATGAAAAAAAAGATTAACCAATGCGATGTGAGGTAATACGTGAAGGTGAAAATGTAACAAACCAGAAAAAGAGCCAGAAAATTAACAGTTTTTCTCCTTATTTTCATTCGCACATACTCATTTTTATGCACCTGTTAATTTGCATCGTTGACGTGATAATTTTGCATAACTTTGGATGTGAGGAAGAAAAAATATATTTTTTTCAATGGTTGAAGAGCATAATCATGTTGATGTTCATGCTGAATGATTTATTTTATTTAAATTTTCATGAAATCGTTTAAAAAAGATGTGCTAGTTCCATACGCAATTACAGGTTTGAAGTTTATAATATGTATTAAAGCTACTGTTAGTCTTATCTAGATTGCTTTACTAGGTTTGAAATCTATTTATTGAATTATTAGCCAATTTTGTAAAGATACATTAATTTACTTAACAATCATAATTTAGGGAAGAAGAGGAGTTGTCGCAATCAGTGCTACTCAAACTATTTCTCACGATCCACTTGCGACAAGACATGAAAGTAGGTCTGAAAATTCATTTTTCAGTATGCATCATATATCGATGATCCCAAGACCCTTTAGGACAGTGATGGACAACCTTTTTTGTACCACGGCACACCTTGATTGTGCCCCAAGATTGTACATAAAATACGGTTCGTGGAATTTTTCGAATTTTTCCGCTGCACAAAGGTTGGTCAACACTGCTCTAGGCTATTAATTTGAATGCCCTAGTTTTGCTAAGCTAGTAGATTTAAAAATATTTTTAAATTTGTTGAACTTTTTAAGAAAAGCAAAAATTAAAAAAATCTGGAGAAGGTTTCTTTAGCTACTTGTTGGAGCCTACCTAAACCACAATTATCACATTACATTGAATTTCAATTAGAGTGCCTTAGGTAACCATAGAAACAAATCCTTGGATATAAACGAAATATCAAATTTACTAAATCATTTATTCCACATTGCAAAATTTTGAAAATAACAAAATTTTCCGATAAGCTTCCCCAGAAATCTTATTTGAGTAAAATATCCAATTAATTTTAATGGATGATATAAAAATTTATACATTTAAATTCCACATAAGATACGCTCATTAATTTATCGATCGCAAAAATGTTCACATTAAAATTCATAGATTGGTTTTCTCATAACATGAAAATATTTGTGCTTTATATTCTAATCTTAATAGCTTTTATGAAATCAACTAATTTATTTTTTGGAATTTTTATTCTCCAACCTAGTTTTTAAATATAAAAGTTATTGCATTTAATATGCAATTTTTCATGCACTGCTATTTTAATTCAATGAAAAAAAAATAGTTTGAGTGATATGAGATTAAATTAAACTAGATGTATAGTCAGTCTTTATACTTTTTTTCTTCATCTCTGTTATAAATTTATGTGAAGCATTTTCAACATACTCCTCTTGAAAGTACTTGAAATAAACGCGGAAGCATATGAGGAGTTGTTCATAAATGATGTCTTGTCTCTGAGGTGTCTTTGTCTCGAAGGGGGTGGTTCCTGCAGTGGATTAATTAGTATAAATTATCCATAGTCAATTGTTTCGCATATAAAGAGCTAAAAAGTCCAATAATTGGCAACAGATCAGTGTATCCTTCTATTTTTGGACACTAAGTTTGAACTTTACGCTAAGTGAGGTCCGAACATACCTCGTATTTAATAGGAAATTAGATTGTCATTCAAGATGCCCCACTGTACCTGGAAACTTATAATACCCTATATTTACAAAACGAGGTCTAAATCAAAAAGACAGTAATTTACATGGACGTAATTTCCACACGACCCCCCCTCAAAAAAATGAGAGGATTTAAAAAAATTGTTATCTCATTTTTCATTTTCGTTAAAATGCATGTATTTATGCATGTTTGTGTGTGCACAGGAGAGAAAATTATCATCATAAAAAAAGGCTTTAAAAAAGTTTATGTAAAAATTTATATTCTCGTTATTCCTCAGCGATGGAAATGAGTTATGGCATGTCGTGTGCTTTATCAAAAAATAAGATAAGATTACTTGCGATGACATTAGAAATTTTCTTTGAAACTTATTTTTACTTCTATGTTGTTACTAACTCGTTCGCCATTCGAAAAATGTGGACGATGATATGCAGTATACATAAATGTTGGGAAAGGACTTGTGCATGTATTAACCTCGTGTATGTAGATTTTTATTTTATGTGACTTTCACATACAATTTTATTTCCCTTATATTCTCAACTAATGTATATAGGGAAGATATGTATGATGATAAAAACTTACCAGATCTAAATGTATGCCAAGCACATAGCATGGCAAAAAGTTTTTTCTGTGCCTAAAACTTTCCAGTTTCTTACTATTATATTGTCATGTAAAATGATACAAATTTTCCCTAGCATTTGTTGGAATTGCGCTATAAATATATTATACTACAGTGATCTATTTAGGAAGCTTTCCTAACAAGATTAAAAATTAAAAAGTTCTCTCACAAGTTTTGAGGATGAAGCAACGATTTTCATTTGTCGGAAGCTTAAATAACTTGAAATTTATAGCCTCTCTTATTAAATGATATCAAGTCTTCTTATTGCATATACTCAACAGTCTGAAATAGCACCAACAATAAGAATTTTCATATGTTCTATTTCTATTGCGGTTCCTTTTTACGTACCAATGATAATAATTCCAGAAATAGCATGTAAGAATGAGATCAAGTTATGAGAGCTTGACTAGCTAAGCTAGGTTACATTCTGTAGCGCATTTGTAATAATTAATTGAGTCTAGGGTTAGACTATGAATAGGGTTGACTATGTTTGTTACTAGGGTTGATTATGACTAAGGTTGAATGACTATGACTAGGGTTGACTGTGAATATGACTAAGTTTGAATGACTATGCCTAGGGTTGACTGTGACTAGCGTTGACTTTTACTATGACTAGCGTTGAATGTGACTAGCATTGACTCTAAATAAGGTTGAATGTTACTAGCATTGACTATTACTAGGGTTCTCCGAGTAACCTTATTCATTGTCCCCTGATCCACATTTTAGTCAACTGAAACTTTCCAACATTATTAAAGCAAGTTCTTCGCAGTCATGAAGCTTCCACTATGCTCGTAGATCGATATCTACAAAAGTCCATAGTAATGAACCCAAAAAAAAAAATTACAATATCAGAACATGAAAAAGTAAAGGCCAAGAAATGAGAAGAATTCTTAAAACACAACCATTCATATTCATATGCTCATCACATCCTAGAATATTGCTATAAATATTGCCAAATGGAAACTACTGACACATTTTCCAAGGAGAAACCAAAAAGTTTTCTCATTCGAGCAGCACAAAAAAAAGAAAATAAGAAAAAAGAGGGAAAAAATTGTGTTTTATTTACCGTAGATAATGTGAATAGTTTATGCATAAATGGCACTTGAAATTGCCCAATTTCTAATTCCTCCTATCCTCCAAATGAAAAATAAACTTTTTTTTATCTGGAAATGTTAAAGCTCTGGGCATCATATCAGATATCTCGAATTAAAAGTGACAATTTTACGAACTTTAGAGCCTAAATATAAATATATGTTAATGCCTTTATTCTCTACTTATCCAAATATCCTCAAAATGATAAAGTGCTTAATGTAAATTTGAGTTAAAAAATAAGAAGTTCTAGGAAAAACTTTCTCCTTAATGTGAGAAATGTGAGAGAGATAAAAGATGGCATGAAAAAAACAACTGGGTAAACGAGTTAGAGACAGCAGGAGATTGAAGGTTTGAATATAATACAATTTTTTTGGAAGCGAAAAAAGGAGAGACGAACCCATTTTATCATGACAATCACAAAAGATAATAAAGCATGCATAACAGGGATTGATTCTATTGAGTGCGTAGATAAGGTTTGAATGATGTTTGATTATTCTTTGATTTTTGAGGTTCATAAATTGGATGAAATGGGGTCATGAACCAGTTGCACGTGTAAAGTACCCTGATTCGTATCCCTCAAGCATACTCTAAATAAAGCGAGTATTTTGCACTGGTTAGTATCTCGAGCTAAAGTTTGTAGTGAGCCCCAAACTATTTCTTAGTGACATTACGTTCTGTGACCCATAAAGAATGGCTGTGTGGGCTTGACGTCTTGTTTAAATGGTATATAAAAGCTTTTCATGAAAATTTTCCAATGTCGAATCTCGGTCGCTATATCAAAATTGCCATATTTAAGTCCATACGTTCATAACCTACTTAACAATTAAGCAACGGAAGCACATAAGAAGTAAAATGCTTCCCAACAAATATTTAAAGCCTATAGAAAAAGTCACATCAAGACAAAAATGAAGATGGCTTCTGACACAAATTCCAATTCAAGTCAAGTGGATTTCCTCGAAAATAAAGCTCATTTATTTGGAATAAAGCATGTTTACTCATTTCCCAGAAGATTCACATTGACACGTGTTACATGAGCAATACTGAGAAAAAATTCATCATTCTCAACAGCGAATTTCACCCCTCCATACGCCAACGCAAACAAAATAGCAATAGCGCAACATAGAATACAATGACGAGGATGAAAAAAAGGAAAACTTTACATTGAACAGGAACAACGCACCTAAATCATTTTCATATGTTGGGCATGATGTCTCTTAACAACACGCTTTTACACTCAATGAACTTAATTAAGGACCCTTTCCTTAATTTATACCGTCTCCTGCTTTTACTCGTTCCACGTATCGTCATCATCATGTACATCATTCATGATCATTATTTAAGGAAAAGAGTAGGAAGGAACAGAAAAAATAATAATATTGTAAGAAGAACTAAAAGAATGAGAGAAATGAAAAAACTAATTAGTCACCTGGGAGCAGTGTGCAAAATTACAAGGATTTACTTTGCCTCTCTTTCATCGTCTCTCTTTTTTTTCACCTCCTAGTCGTACCTGCCCGCTTATTTGACTCATCGTCGTCGTAATTCACCGGTAATTTGCTTCATACATCAACATTTTTGCTCATTCATTGCCTCGACTAAAGCAAAGCAAAAGCTCACCTAGTCGCCACATCACCGCCCTTAAATACGTTAAACATACATGTGGGATGAGTTTGAGCTTGCAGAATGAGCATTAATGGAGATGTTGAGCGGGAAGACTATAAAAGTATATCGCAAGTTACGGGCAGGTAAAACACGAGTAACAGCAGATTTGAGAGCTCAAAAAGTACAGAATACGCAGTACCTATACCTGACAAAGTCAAATGATGCGAAGATAAATTTATTACGTGTATGTATGAATTTAACTTCTTCTTCATGCTTCCATCACTTGATGTTTTGTATGCAAATTTCATGAATATGTATCGTAAAAGATATTTTTATACCTAACGAGGAAGAAGAATTACATACTTTAACAAAGTCGTAGATACAAAAAAAATTATTTAAGGAACTTTATAAAACGAGAAAAGTATGAAGAGTCATCTTGAGTTTGTATGACTGCTAGACTCTGATTATGCAGAAATATTCTTTGTTTTCATTCGTAATAGTCTTGTTGGATTTATTCAGACTACCTTGAAAAAACTTTACAATCTTGAATCTTTGAAAATAGAAAAGATTATGCAGTAAATAATGAAGTAATAAGATGAATGGAATTGCTAATGTAGCGACTAAGGAACGTGGAATTTTTATCAGGGGTAAAGCCAAAAATCTTTCCACGACGGGGTTTGAGTTCTGGATTAATTTCAAAAATTTTGATTTTCTGATTTTTGATTTTGATCCTAATTTTAATCTTGACAGAGGTTTGAACCTACTTAGATACCTGCATTATTACGCTTGGACTACGCTAATGAATCTGGAATTTTGATTCATATGTAGACAAATCTTCCATTGTAATAATAAGGCTTCTGTACTCAAAATGGTTGAACAACATACCGGAAAGCTGAAATCTTTCTTTTTTAGGACATGAGTTCGGATCCTACCAAAACCTAATCTCCATACATTTCCTACAGTTTTGTCGATATAACGCAATACTCAAGACATTAAACTTTACAAGTTTATAAGCACATTGAATACAATAATATACTTCGGATAGTGACCATGGCAATAAGTATGAAAATAGCTATGAAGCTCCTTCAGATTTACATGAAATCTCAATTTATATTATAAAACTCAAGTATCTGTAAAATGCTGCGCTCAACAAATTCATCTCTAATTACCATCCTACTCACTTCCTTCTTTAAAGTCATACAGCTACGTCTATCACATCTGTTCAGCATAAAGAGTGAAAGAGGAAAGACGTAAAAATTTTCATAAATTTATCTTAAAAGTATCGTCAACGACACAACGAGAGTAGAGTAGGAATATCAGCACACAGCAATTGGCGATATCAAATTTCAGTCTTCACGCGTTGTCTATGCTCTATGAGAGACATCGCAATGAAAGTATTGTGTAATGGCCTCGATGTGAGACACATTTAAGATTTATGGTCCTATCCGCTGAGAGAGATAACGAAGGAAAAGGAAGAGAAATAAGAAACAATGCGACACACTTTTCACTTTGTTTTGTCCCTTTATCTAGATGATCTTCTTATTCCTTTACTGATAAATTTTTTTCCCAGATATAAATCTACGACATTGTACGGATCAATACATTCAATAGAAGATTAATGAAGACTTAAAAAAATATTTTGTAAAAAAATAAAGGATAATTATTATTTTTTTTTGTTCAGCTTAAAAAAAGGGATCCAGTTATTGCTTATCTTTCATTATTGTCTCGTTTCTCACATTAATCTCGTGAAAATCCCTCCGCTCCGCATTGTGTCATTTCTTTTTGTTTTTCATGTCATCAAATTAATGTCCAAAAATTATTATTATTGCGGATATAATGAAATTGTTAATCCAATAGAAATTTTGTTTTTATTCGTTGATGGCATTCATGATGGGGATTAAGTTGTGTTATGGATGTTGATCGTGGTTTAGTTGAAGGTTTGAGCCTTATCCTGGAAATTATAAAAAAAGCCTTGCTTTCTGCATTCAACTTTGAGCAGAGGCCGCAATTTATAGCTACACCCACGACCAGCACCTTTGAAAAAGTTTCTTTAACACCTCCAAATGGCTCAAAATATGTTTTCACTCCAATTACCAGAACTGAATCACCAAAATCTAAGATTCTCATTCAATGATTCTCAGACCAACCTACAACCGATGTCAAGCACAAAGTTCACACGAAATGAAATAAGAATCATACGACCTTTTTGATAATTGCTCAAAAAAGAAGAAGGCCAAGTCAAATGAAAAGCATTTTGAGGAATAAAATCGAATCAGATTTCAAAGTGTTTGTGCTACTCACACTTTATGAATCGCAAAATAAGATTTCATTCAATATTTTTTTGGAACAAATTATTCGTGTTTTTCTGCACGTGCTACCTTTTACTGAATGCCCACACGAAATCGATTCCATGGCATCAAAAACAGTCACAGATATTTTTGGAATGTAGAAACTTATTCAACCTTACATCAAGCTATCCCGACATATTTAGCGTAAATTTTTTTCCTCTTCAATAAAAATGAACCCCCAAAAAAATTAATTTTCATTCCTTCAAGCTTTCCTCACTTCATTCAATAAATTATTTCCTGCCTCTTTTATGAATCCATCCATTCATTCAATATTCTCGCTGTCTGTTGATGTTGTTTTTGTTGTTATTATGCTTTAATATCCCTTTTTTTATTCACCAATACATTTTCACTCATTGGCATATCTTCCGGTATAAATATTTCAACCGCAATCATTATCATCATCATGACATAGCATTAAAGTATACACAAAAAAGTTGGAAAAAAAAGGAAAGTGTGAGAAATTTTTTTCTACCCGCGGTGTCTTTATTTTTGTGGATCTCATCGCTATTTCTACTACTCAATACGAGGCAAAATATTCTTAAAAAGAGAAATTACGGGTAAAATATTGTCAGGAGAGATAGACGAAATTGGAGTGAAACATAAGCCTTGAGAAGAATGAGGCCTTCTGTGGAATGAGATAATAGATGATGTTGGGAATTGAACTTTTGGATGATTTGATTTTGCAATTTCAAAAATTCATGAATCATGTGGGAATAATTTGGAATGTGATACGCTGATAATGTAGATGTTTTGGATTGTTTTAAATTTTAATGCTGTGTTTGTCTTTAAAATTGAATGTTACAATAAGAACTTTTTGTTAGATTTTGAGGTCATTAACTTATGTTGTTCGAGTTATTGTAATGTCGTGAGCAGTGTGCGAATTCTTGTCGTATCGAATGATTGAGAGATCGGTTTCTAGTGGGAATCGAACCCACGTCTTCACAAAATAGGGTTACAAATATCCGGTCTGAAGCCTTATCACTTGAAAAGACCTTAATCTTGCACTGGCAGATTCGCGTTTAAATAGTTGGATACCCCAAGTTTCACTTTTAATCAGTCGCCGCACAAAACAAGGGTGCCAGAGTAGTGGAGATTTGAACCAATGATTGAGTTGTTGGTATTAAAATCTCAAGTATCAAAGTAAGTTTTAACTCCGTCACCTAGATAATCCTCATTTGCAATTTAAATATTTTACTTTAGACTTTGTCGTCTCCACAGCTGCATATAGCACAAAAATTCCACATCCATACTCTCAAAGATTCTCTTCCGTATGAGAAGAAAATTCTTCATATTTCTCTCTCTGACACATTCACTTAGTCAATCCATAGCCACAATAAATTTATTATCGTTCATTGTGCTGAACATTAAGGTTTTATTGAAAGTTCTCGTCATGTATGTAAGGAATACATTGAACACGCAGGTAACACGCATAACCCAAAGAATCATGATCGGAATTTTTTATGTCATTCACAGACACATGTGCTATGTATGTTGAAATAAATTTTAACTTAATCAATATGTGGTCGAATGATATAATAAAGAATAATACGTATGTAGCTGTATCAATCAAATGACTGCGTCAATAGGGACAAATATTCAAAGGGATGATAAAGCGAAGAAGATGAAAACAACCACAAAAAATGTACATAGGAAAAAGGTATAGTTGATGTAGATCGAGCTTTTTATAGAATTAATATTTGCATAATGGTATTTCGAACAGAAGAAATGAAATTCATGACAGGAATAATAATTTTTGCAGTCTCCGAAAAATTTGCTCTTGTTTTTGTTTTTGGCTTGACTCTGTACTTATGGCTCACAGCATGAGCATTAGATGTAATTGCTGTATATCTATGGAGCAATTATGTTCATATGTTATGTGAATAAATCAAGAAACTTTTCTATGCATCAGTTGAATGCTCGTAACTAGCAATTATTTGTGAATATGAATTGATTGCTTAACAGTTTATTGATCTTTGCCAGTGATGGTCAACCCATGTGTCACGGCACACTAGCATGACGCAAAAAATTAGAAATCCCACAAACTGGATGTCGTGTGTGGTTTCAGTCATGGCTTACGATCAAGGTGTGCCGTGGGAAAAGAAAGGTTTGCCACCACTGATCTATTCTGAAATGTTATTAAGATAATGGTATATGTGTAGGAAAAAGGTTTCAAAGTTTTTGAAAGATTCTATGGATACCAAAAATTATGCAGTAGTCAAATATTATTATTATGGGTATTCGAACTACTAAGTGAAAAGTTTTTGTTTTCTTAAGAAGTTTGAATTCATAAAAATTCATGAATTAAAAAGCAAATTCTGGAAAAATATATTTTTTTTTTCTATTTTAAGGCAGATTTATATACTCTATATTTTGAACATTTAGGGATTGAAAGATGTCTGGAGTTGATTGACTTAACATGGATTTTAAAACATAAATTATGATAAGTATTAGGGAAGAAATGAGGGATAAATTTCAATATTTGATGGATGTCATTTGTTGTAAATTACCTAAGAGACTACCTTAATCAAAATAAAACCACAGGATAAAGTGATAGAAAAATTAACATTTTTAAATTGTGGTGTTAGATTTGAATGAAACCAAAAAATGCCAGAAAAGTAGAGAAAAAAAATCATGACAATTTACAACTTAGATCCTACAAAATGAGAAGTAAATTGTTATATAAATTATTCCTTTGTACTGTAAAATGATTGAATCCGACTTCCTTTAGATAACAATTCAATTGAATTGTTTAAACCATTCCTGTTGCTAAAATATAAAGCTTTCCTTACATAAATGAAAATGATTTTAATCCTAAAAAGTTTGAATTATTCATAAAAAGACTATAAACTTGATGGATTTTCCTTTGCAAACATTCTGAGATAATAATATAATCACTTTTTCGTCCTTGAATCTTGCGTTAGGTTGCGTCTAGACGGTCTATAACATGTGAATAGAAAGTATTCAAAAGACTGGATTGAGTTAAGTTGTATGTAATCGTTAATGAAAGCTTTCATTAAGGTATTCTTCGCAGATGATTGCTAATTGACATTAAGTCATTTTTCCTTTGAACAGCTTTGTAACTCAATGAAGCTGTGTTATGCACAACAAAGAAACTGTTAAGTCAAAGTGCTCACGACTTGAGACAGCATTGTTCTTTCTATAGCACTCATAAGAGCTCCGTAACCCACACTTTGTTCCTCACCATTTAAATTGAGTGTAAAAAACTTTTTTCTCCAACCAAAAATTGGGAATTTTACGGATCGTGACACAAAAAACTTTTTCAACTAAAAATCGCCCTGAGTGAGAATTTAAAAAGGTCGACAGTTTTATGAAATTAAGCTGTAGACTCAAAATATTATATCCATTATTTATGCAATGCTTAGTTTCAGGGATGGAGTTTTTAGAGCTACTTCTGGCACTCTTTCACATAATTGAAAAACAATGCACTTAATTTTGAGATGCAATCCAAATTTTATTGGTCTAGAGCAGAGTTCGAAGTCGACTCAAGATTTTTATCGATTTCCATACAAAATTTCATCGACTTCGAGCTTTGATCTAGAGTAAGGTACACTGAATAGCTCAAAAACCGACCCCTAAGAAAAGGGATTTGACAAATTTACTCTGAATAGACAGAATTGTCAGAGATTTGACTGAACCCCCAATCCTAAGTATACCCCTGACCCCCACCAATTTCACATTCAATTCCTATTTAAAATTACACAGCTTCAATACTTTTTGATTTTACCATCGACAGCAACAGAAATGTAAACCTTCATTTATGTAAAATTATTCTGGATACGAACGAGATATTCACTTACATTTTAATACCAGATTTTGTGTTAACATCAATTCTATAAATTCACGTGTTTTTCACCACAAATTTTATTTATTTATTTATATTTTTTTTGTAATCCCCTTTGGACAATATTTTAACACTGAAATAAATCTTCACCAACACACAACACTAGACATATACACACACATGAGAGTGGTACGGAGTCAATAAAGTTTGATTAGATTGATAAACTCAAGCTCTTTTCAGCACAAAAAAAAACTTTTTCTTTCATCTCTTTGCTCCGTTTCCTTTTCCTTATTTTCTTTTTTGCTTGCTCTCACTCGGTTATGTTTGAGATATATCTCATAACATCCACATGGAATTAACACATTGAACAACAATAGATAGAGAATTGCACATTGTAAATTTTTTCGACTTCACTTGATTTTATTTCCCATGGAAATATTTTCACACCCGATTAACATTTTTATAAATTATCATTTGAATGTCCTCTCAAAAATTTTAAATTCACTAAGCTGCCATTAAAAACACAAAGTAGATAAAATAATAATAATGAGCTTGTAAGGCAGCTAGCTTCTCGCTTTCTTTTATATATTTCGTAAGAGTGAAAGCAAACATAATAATAAATAATAATAATAATAATAATAATAATAATAATAATTTCAACTCTATATTTTATTTCACTTGTTTTTATTTTTTTACGTTGATCCGCAAAAGTATAATAAATGAACACAGATGAGAGTGACAAAATTTTTTTTTTATTTTTCACGGACGCGCCGGTATCGTTGTGCTACGTCGAGAATGCTCTTATTGAAACTAAATTTGCGTTTAGAAAAAATGAAAGAAAATTTTCTGAGAGAAAAACATTGAAAGGCAGCAGACGGATGGTTTTTAAAAAAAGAAGAAGAATGAAGAAAAAAAAAATCACGAAGTTGAGACACGAATGGATTTCCCCTCATTTTATCACGTTGCACTTGGAATGTGATCTTGGAAGGGGTCATTAAGTACAGAATATTCTGTATGGGAGTTGATGACTTTTGGCTCCACTTCTGGAATACTTCTCCTCAATATTCTGTGTGCATAACCTCACTAATACAAGCATATGATGCAAATAGGAGAAAAACAGCATGTGCGGCTTGTCCAAGACACAATATCCTTGCGAACTGATAACAGAATTTGCTTGTGTTTCGCAACGTCGCGTGATTTAAAAATTTTATCACGTAACTGACGCAACATATCAAATGACAAATCAACATGTTGCACGGACATTTCAACACATCAACACACAATACATCACGTTGTTGCTGCTGCTTGGTCTATGAAAATTAGCCGTCATCAACACAAAAAAAATTTGATTAAAATTTTAATGCAATTAAAATGCATTTTAGATTGTCGACTGATGTTTTTTGCTCGAATATATTTTCATATATTTCATTGTGATAATATTTGTTGAACATTTTATGGCTGAAAGGACAGATGAAATGTTTTTATTTTTTGAGGTCAAGCGACTTTGTTTAAAATTAGTTTCAATATTCTGATTGGTATTTTGCGATAAAATAAATTTCATTTTGAATTTTTAATTAGTTCACAGGATGTGAAAATGTTGACAATTATTTTAATTTTGGAAATTATTTTTGTATGATTTAAGTTGGATATGTTAAATGAGTCGACGATATTTCCCGATTTTTATATTTTTAAATTTTTGTCATGGGTCAGTGGACTTCAAACTATGTTGATTACTATACTTGGGTTTGAAATGCCCAGCTCTCACAAATGAGCCCCCATATTCTGCACATAGCTACATAGTGCTTTACAACTTTCTGCACATAGCTACATAGTGCTTTACAACTTAGTTCCCTACACGACGATGAAATTTCTTATAAGTAATTCACAAATCATTAAAATTAATTCAAAAATCAGGACCCAAAAATAACTTTTTCTGATCGAACCCCTGCAATAAATATTGAAAAACCTGTACAAAACCAACTTAACACCCACTAAAAGTGCATTTGATATGATTTTGTGATTATTATAATTTTCCACTGAAATATAAAGTTGAAAATAAACAGCACAATTTTATTATAAATCCATTTTTAATGATAACCAACGGAAATGAATGTAAACAAAAGTGCATTCTGGAGAAATTTATTTTTAGAATGTGAACTGAATATTGAGGATTAACTGAAAGGCTTTAAATTGTTTTATATTCTATTGCAGTGATGTCCAACTCATGTGCTGCGGCACAAACAATTCAGAAAATTCCGCGAAACGTATAACGTACAATTCGTTCAGTCATAGCTTAACATCAAGATGTGCCGTGGTACAAAAAAGGTTTGACAACACTGTTCTATTGCAACACGGTTAACAACAAGTTTTCCTTGAAGATATTTTTTTTTAATTTTGGCATAAATATTGTAAAAATATTCATTGGAAATTTTTTTTATCAACGGAACCACCTACGAATTCATTAAGACACCCAAAATAATTTGTGGTAAATTTTATGGATTCATAATTTTTCATCTTTTGGTTTAATTTAAATTTTTATGATGCCTTAAATTTGAATATATTTTCATGGATTTTAGTGCTTCTTGTTTTCATCTTGAAGTGTGAGAAATGTGTTTCAAATTTTTTTTTATTGTTCTCATTCTCATACTCTTGGCCTTAAAGTACTTGACTTTAGATTAAGAAGAGCAAATTTATTTTGTCTCATCACATGGCCTATCCTCGATATTCATATAATTGGAAATTTGTTTCATGATGATTTTCTTGTTATTTATGAGTTTGTGTGGTGATGAAAGAGACAGAGAATGATGAGAGGAAGTAGTGGAAGTTTGTGAATATTTAAGCGCATTTTTTGGGGATAGCATATGATTGCAGAAGTTAACGTGAGTCATATTAGCTGCAGTTTGCAGTATCATAGTAAGTTTAAGAATAGCCCGATCAGCACACATCAATGTGTGTCGCTCGGGTAGGACTAACCCTATCTCAAATTCCACAAATTCTGACTGAAAAGGACTTGGAGATTTTTGGTTTATTTTTTAAAGAATTGCAGCAAACTTCTGTCCAGCCACTGATCTAAATACTCCTTGATCAGGATTTCTGGATCTGGTTTGACTTGAATATGACATTATTGATCTAAGTAAGGAAAATGAACCTAATGAATCAAATTAAGTAAAAGCATAATGATTTGTGCTTATTTTATTGAAGCTTGCGTCATTGCAGCATTACGCACACATCAGATTAAGAGAAACCATGGGATACCAAAGAAAGTATTTACATGCTGAAAAAATAATACAGTCTTTAACCATAATTTTCAAAAATACAGAATATAAAAACAACGAAATTGCTGAGCTATTTGTAAATTGTAATCCTCAACAACAATCAAAATACTTCCTTCCAAAATCTAAAAAGACATCAAAGGAAGATACAAGCAAGTACGTACCATGATATCCTAAAAATACACATAATCCACAAGATGATCTTTATTAAAATTAAGAAGAAGTCCCTACTTTGACATCCTATTATCTTAAGCACATATCTCATGATTCCAAAAATAAAAAGACATAAATTCATCAAACCCTCACTTACACAGCCATCACAAAAAAAAAGCTAAAAAGGAGACTAGCATAAGTGGTTTTCAATTGTTCCAATTTGTCATGCCATTTCAAGACGAAAATAAAAATGAAGTCAGCCTTTAAAATGAAATAAATTCATCGTGAAAATTGAATGTTTGTCTCCATCCTCCCACCCAATTCGACATCCAGTTCCTCATTTCCGAATAAAAAATGCGACCATAAATCAAATTATTGCCTCTTTTATTCCTCTTATTCTCTTATCGATGTTTTGTATAATAAACTTTAAATATTGCCAAGGGAACTGTTCCTTTGAACTTCAGTGGCCTTCTTCTTGTAGATCTACAGCATAATGGGATTGTTTCTCATTTATTCGCATTACATGGTTTGATGCTCACCATCAGTTCGAATTGACGAACAAAAGTATGAAAATCTTTTTTCTTTTTTGTGAATAAATTAAATTTTTTTGTTTTTTGCTTGAAGCATGAAATTGTCAACAGCGACGGTAGCAGTTACAGCATATTGTTGATGTCCAACATTGTAAAATGGAAAAAAGGGACACTTTCTGCAACTGATACTTTTTCGGTTAATATTCCTTTGTTGTTCGTTCTGGATAGACTTCTTTTGAGGTATTTTTTGAGATGTGGATTGGGTTGTTCAGGAAGTCAGTTTGTCTTGTTGGTTTTTTTGGGGTTAGGTATCATTGTGGCTGAGGTTTTGCTTTGACCATGGCTGAGGTTTTGCTATGGCCATGGCAGAGGTCTTTATAAGAATGTAGTGAATATCAAGCTTAACTCATGATAAAAATTTGGTTTCAATCACGACTAATTGGTAGCACTTACAGGGACGGTCTTCAAAACAGAGACGTAGTCCACTTAAATGCGGCAGAGCCGTCATAAGCGAATGACCCTCAAACTCATTACAACTTTTTCCAGAGATCGAAGTTGATTTTTTCGGCTTAACTCAATTTTTGATTTTTTTGATAGAAAAAAGCCATTTGACACCCATTTCAAGTATTTAAATTGGACTTTACATGCTTTACTATGTTTTGTGTAATATTTTGTCAGCATGTAGCTATAGTGAGCTCAGAATTTCAATTTAGCCGATTTTAAGCCGATCGGCTTAAATTTCGGCTTAACATTCTTTAACTTAAAATTCTGAGCTTCCTATAGCTACATGCTGACAAAATATTACACAGAATCATAGTAAAGCATGTAAAGTTCAATTTAAATACTTGAAATGGGTGTCAAATGGCTTTTTTCTATCAAAAAAATCAAAAATTGAGTTAAGCCGAAAAAATCGGCTTCGATCTCTGACTTTTTCCATTCATTATTTAAAAAAATTATATCCAAGACAATTGAAATGTTCTCAAATTTCATGATGTTGACGATAATGATCACTTCAGTAAGTTATGAGAAGGCCAATAAGTCTTTCATGTTTTGCTCAATGGGACAACGGAACAAAAAACTTATTCATTGTAATTTGAAGCAAAAAGAGAGAAGAGAGCAAATTAGTAAACTAGTTTTTTGTAGTAAGTGCTTAAGGATAATAATGAAGCCGAATGTTTTTGTCATAAAATTTCGTAATTGGTTTCCTTAATTTGCAAAACTGGTTGAAATTGTGGTTTTTTGTCATGGCAATAAAAGCGTAATTTAAAGCTAAGGATTGAAATTGACTTTTAAATTTAAATTTAACCTCAAAAATTTAATTAATTGAAATATAATATCAAGGCATACGATTCCAAATTATAAGGAATAAAATTCATAAACATTTCATTCCTGCCAGTAGCTATTAGCTCAAGAGATATCAATTACACAAAAATATGAAATTAATTTCTGAAATTTCAAAACAAAATTAAAACCATCTTCCCATGACTGCTGTAAGGATTCCCCATAAGTCATGAAAAATTCACGTGTCTTCACAAAAAGATTTTTTTTTCTGAGAATCTAATTAATAATTCAGACTCGTCGTGGCATTGATTTCGTTGAAAGGAAATGTTGTCAAAACCAACGCAAAAAATGTTAAAATTTCTTTTTGATCCTCGTCGTAAAAATTCTTTACATCAGCATCGTCAACAGCATTAACATTACTAATAACATTGTGAATTCTTTTTGAAGTTCCACGAAACAAATTTTTGAGAACTTGCCTTTTTGTTTGCGGCTTAAAACTTAACGTCCAAAAAAATATTTTGTTCATTTTTATCAAATTTTTGTGTTGAAGCAAATCTTCAAATTACGGTTTTTGTTATTTCAACATTTCTTTGACTTCTTTTGAATTGCCGATACTTAAATTTGGTCTTTCTTCCAGTGGACTTCATTTCATAAAAATTATTGATCATTTCTGTGGTATCAGTGGCGTAATGAGGGGTTGAAACCAGAAAAAAGTAATTTCAGACTCAGATTTGATCTGAGCAAAGTTTCAATTGAGGTTAAGCTACGGTAGGACTGCCTAGATACAGGCCATTCACGAAATTCCAAAATTAACTTCGAATAGCAAAACCTCATCCTACATCGCTTCGCAAAATTCACATATTTATGTCAATGAATGGCACAAAAGAGAAAAGAAGAGAATTTCTTCTAATTGCTTTAACAAGAAGTCACACATGTTTTTAATCATCGTTGCAGCACATGTTGGAAATGCGAAAAACATGTGATAGTAGATTTGGATGGAAGGCAAAGAAGAATAAAAGAAATAATAGAAAAGCAAGAGTAATGGCATAAATGGACAGGACTCATAAGTCATTATTGCTAGTATTATTGGCAATAATTTGGGAGAAGTTATCTAAAAATTCTAGAAATTCGACCTCGGTGGAGATTTTGTTAAAGATTTAAATATTCATGAAATGCTGAGGTTCTTCCTTTGTGATCTTTAGCTATTAGAGCAAACCTCCACAGTTTGTAACTAGGGGGAATCGTGGCATCTGGCTTCAATGTCGAGGCCAAGTCATTCAGTCATTTTCCTAGCCTAAAATTTAAATTTTTCTAATTTGTCTGTTCCATCAAATCTTCAGGACAGCCTTACTTACAGAATATTTCACTTTTAGTTCCTCAAAAAGTTTTTATAGCCAAAATATCAGAAAACCAAACATAACATCCACACAATGTACATCTTAAGACAGCTAATCAAAAACATGGAAACTCTCAATGACACAGAAACAGAAGATCTAACATTCCAGACTCTTCCGCATAAATAAGAAATTAAATCAATCCATCAAAAATCTTTTCTCCTTCCATTTGAGTTTTTTTTTTTTGATAAAACTGTAATTAAATCTTAGCCTTAAAACTCTTCAAGTATTTTAATGAAAATAATCTTCATTCACTTCCTCATTCTCATTTCTTCATTTTTCCATCTCTTAATTCAATTCATTTCATTTGATGAGATAAAAATGAGATTTTAAACTTAAAACAGAAACTCTTTTAACTTATTTTTTGGTGAAAGTTCTGTTTGTGTGCGTGTATACGGTCGTCGACAAGATTCCAGTTAATTTTCATTGCCATGACTTGTCTGCTTTATTTTGAGATTGTTGTTTTTATGTAGATGCAACATTAACATCATAAAGATACACTTAAGGGGGACGAGATAGAGGATTTTTTGGGTTTTGTGAATGCAGCGCATTTGGATTAGCTTTTCTAATCGGATGACAAGTTACTGCTATGTAACTGCCTTTTGAAAATGAACAATACTTTTAAATAAAGTTAACACATCTCCATAGCGAGTCTTGCAGCTGTAAATGTCAAGCTTGCATCTTTAGTCCAAAATAAATGTCTAATGGAAATGAGACGGTCAATGACGATGCTGTCAGCAGCAAAGTCAAGAGCAAATGAAGATTGACAAGCCTCAATCCTCCATCCTTCCCCCTTTCGACTGTCTCAAAAAATTCAAGATCAATAAACCAATTAAAACAAAGACCAAGCCTTTACTAATCTAAATCCAAAACAGCAAGCCAAGCAGTCACCGATCAAACCAGACAATTTGAAGCACGATCAAGATTTCCCCATGTCAAAGAATGTTAAAAAGGCATAGGAAATAAAATGCCATAAAGTCAGATGTTTTTCTTAAAAAGAACATAAAAATTCTTGCTGCTTATTTACAGAAAGAAAATTGCCTTGCAGCAATCAAGGGCATCGCGTGGAATAAGAAGAAGATAATTACTTTTTGCGGCTTCTGCTACTCGTTTAGCAGATGATTTCATCTAAATAATTTTTTTTTCTGTTCCTTATTTGCGTTGAAAATTAACAGAATTAAGAGCCAGTCTTCAGTTGTTGAATGATTGTAATTGTGTGCCAAGCTCGGAACGAGCCATGCAGAAAGGCGAAATCTTCCACAAGAAATCAGTTGAGGAGTCATAAAAAATATTTTATTGCCTCGAAAAACATCCAAAGCATTGATTTAATTTTATTACATACCATTCGCTTTAAGTATCATTCAGCACTTAAAAGCAATAGCAATAGCAACAATGAGCACATGAAGGAAAGTGTAAATACCGATTGTGAGCAGTATTGGAATTGATTTTCAATTGAAATGTTTGTATTTATTGAATTTTCTAGACTTGACTTATTTTCCCCATTTATATTGCCAGATAATTGACTATTGTTGTTGTTATTCTCACTTGACCCGTATTACACACTATGATAACTTCATGTTTAAACATTATGTATATAGAATAAGTGGCAAACTTTAAGTGCCAATAATTGTACACTGACATTCTTGTTGGCTTTATCTATTATTACTCAATATAACATTAGAAATGCACAAAATCGGCTTTTCGAACATAAATTTTTATTGAGATGGTTGGAAAGCAATAAAAGATGTACATTTTTATGGCAAAAATTTTATTTCTTTCCGATAGACACCCCGAGAGCAGCTCAGACTCCTTCAAGGACTTCTTAAGTTGTTGAAATATTCATAAAATGCCGATTGTACCTAAATGCCATTAGAACTAATTTCTGTTTCTATCCCTTGATTCCGTTTTTATCGCATCAATAAAAAAATTTTTTTAGTCTTCTACTTCTTCTGCTTTTTTTTGATGGGTTCAAAATGCAACACAAATTTGTTGGGCTTTTTTTTTGTGTGCCATTCTTGAGAGATTTGTTCGCAAATATCTGTGATGAGATTTTTTATGGCATTTTTGCGTGTCGCATTGATTTTCATTCTCATTTTATGGGCTGGCATGAGTAATGGGATTTTATGGGATGTTGCGTGGATACCTTGACTGATCCACTTCGCTGTAGAATTTAGTTGTTGTTGTTGTTATGAGAGGTTATAGCTCCTAACCCTCGTCAGATCGTGAACTTTATTGAGATGAACCACAAAAAAGCTTCATTCACATCAGTTGGTCAATGAACTTTTTACAAGAAAAATCCAAATCCAAATGAGTTTTTGAATGTTCAACATCCGAGATTGAAACTTTCTCTTCCAAAAAAATATATACATATATTAAATTTAATAACAATCAAGCAAAGTAATCAAAATAAGAACCAATGTGGCCTTCACATACAGAATAAATTCCTTCATCTAAAATAAATACGGACAAAAATTGTAAAACAACCTGAAGAAACTTCCTTAATGGTCAAATAATGCACAGACAAGTGAAAGAAAATCCCTTCGCCCTTCCTTTCCACAAGTATTTAAATTTCAATCCAATAAATGATGGGAAGAAAGAAGCCCTTTTTTCCAACCGATGAAACGAATCCTTTTCATATTTTTTTTGTTCTCCCTTTAAAAATAAAATCAAATCCTTCCTACTTCATTTGGTAACATTCGTTTGCTGGCATTTTATCGAATAGATTTCCTTTGGTCGAATACACGAGACGAGAACTGATGTTTATAGATGTATAAAGATATTTTGGAACAATTTTAGGCATATAAAAGGCATGCTGAGGCTTCTTCACTTTAGTCGTATTAAATATACATGATATTCAGAAATTGGATAATGGACTCAAACCCATTCTTTATTCCTTCTTCACTGTTTATTTCAACAGATTTTTGCTTGAATAGTGCTACATTTACGGGCTTTAGATCTATTTAGTGAGCTGTGGTTGTTTGTATTGAAGAAAAAGGAAATTTTTGCATGAGCAAATCACAGTAATTTTTTTGTGTTTGAGAATGAATCCGAAATTTGAATGGTGTAGTTGCTTTTCAGTAGCTTTTTGAAGGATAAATTAAATTTGCTAAATATAGATGCTCTTTGAGTTGTTTTTGAAAGGAATTTCTAAGTATTCTTCATCATTAATTTGTAAATTGCATTTGAAACCTTGGTTTTCTAAATAGTAACTGTATTTCAAGCAAGCGTGCGGAGCTGCAAAATTTGATCAATTTTGATCATTGCTTGATCAATTTTTTGTCATTTTTATCAGTTCCGCACCCTTGATTTTAAGTTGTTAAGCCAAAACTGACTTGAACTATGTCGAAACTATGTGCATCAGCTTTCATGATAGAACTATGTCACAACTGTTATTAATAAGTCTGAATCTTAATTAACCTGGATGAAAACTTACCATTTTGTCTAGTTTATATCCGAACGTTCCGAAGAACATGTCTTTATTAGACGGTTGATGTTGTTATTAATTTGAGATTGACGTCTAATGTCCAATCAGGTTTTCCACTTTCACACCAATTTCTTAACAGACACTGATTTAATGCGTCTCATCTCAAATTGGAATCAACCTGACCAATATAATCTCATCATTCAACTTGAAATCATTCAGATTTTCGATGTAAATCTTTTCCTTCCTTCAAATATTTGAATATACGATTTGGGTTTGGGAAGTATTTTACTTCCATCATTTATGCCCCACAAATCTATGGATTCCTTTACATTTCAAGAATTCCTTTATTTTATTTTTGAGCTCTTCTATCTCCGAACTAAGTTAACTCAACTAAATGAATATGAATAGCCAGTGAGATACAAAACGAATAGTTGAATTCACTCGTATTGAATAATGTTTTAAAATTGAAATTTCTTCTAGTGGAAAATCGATTGATTGTAAAAAGGAAAAGTTCATCGATTAAATTGAGTAGTTTTGATGATTGAGGAAGAGCTTTGTTTTAATTTTAAACTGAACAAAATGGATTGATGAATGAAAACTTTTTGATTTGTTAATTGAAACAATTTTTGTAATTGAATGAAAATTTTCAATTTATTGATCTTTTGAATAGATTAACTTTGACCAAAGCGTATCTTAATTAAAAGATTCTTCCCACATTCATCACATAGCTGTTCTTTAACAGATGATGATTTCTTCTTTCGCCTGATCCGTTGCAATTAATCACAGGAATAAAAGCTTTGAGAATTTTAACATTCATTCTGTTTTTGAGCCTTTATTCAAACTCATAAAATTACCTGATTGCAATTTCCCATTCCATAAACAAGAAGAAAGTATCATCAACTCAATTAAAATGTTCAAAGTGCAATGGGTGCAAGACAATTAAAATGTAAACATTTCCATCACATTCTGTGTTTGCTAAAAGTGTCTGAACAAATGTCTGGTTTCTTCATCTTCTTACATTATTTTGGTAGCAAAAAAAAAAAAGTCATCTACAAATAAATGTCACACACATGTGATGTGATGGTATGTTTGCTTCGGAGAGTGGTAATCTGAAACCATTAAATTGAGGGTTTGAAATGTGAGAATCATTTTCTTTTTTAAAACGATTCTTGAAGAGTTTGTTGATGGGAAAAATGGCATGAAAATATTGTTGGCGTAGACGTTAAAATTGAATATAATTTATATGAGAATTTACGTTGATTTCAAAGAATTGAGTTGTTTATCAAACACAGACTAAATTCTTCGAAAACCCATTCAATAAATACAGAAAGTCTAAGAAGTTTCGCTGTTTACACAACATTACAAGTCATAGACTACATTTTCACTGCCATAAAATTAAAAACAAATTCTAGAAGCATTCCAACCAACATTTGTAAACAACTGAGCATCAACGTGATATTTTCAAGCGCGTTTAAAAACGGAAAAATAAATAAACAAAATGATTAGTCAAAAGAGAAAATAGATTGACATTTTAACGGAAAGTTCACATGAAATTCAATATTGTTTATGCTCCAGGGAAATTATTCAGTCTTGATGATGAATTGTGAATATTTTTACATTTGCAGAATTTGTTCTTATTTATAAATAAAAGAGTTGTGGCTCATTGGAAATTTAAATAAAATGTTTATGTGTTGTATCTTAAATGTCAATCAATTAGATGTAAATCTACAAACGCAGGTTATTGGATCTCTGTTATCGAGTTGCTACGGAACAAACCTGCAATCTGAAACTCTAATTTTCTATGATTTCTCAGGTTTGATTCCTATCAGTTAATATATCTTTTAAATCCTTCCACAGATTGTTGTCGACTTGAGACATACGAATCAATTCACTTTTTCAGTATAGATCAAATTTAAGGTGGTTGAATTGGATTTCGAGATTACATGCATTTCAATCTTCAGATTAAAAACTGTAGTCAAATGACTATAAATATGCTTAATTAGCTGAATAGAATCTTAACAAAGCTCATGTCATAGCCTTGCTATTAGTAAGGGTTATATGGAACTTGATCTGATGAAACTTAATAAAGATTGTAATATATAACAGTGTAGGGGTCTGAAGCTGCGTTAAGATCGAGGGGATGAAGCTTCATTGAGCGGATAAATAACGGTCACTTTTTGAATAGATATTGAAGTAGATAAGAGTCGAATAAAACGATTGATTATATTAAAGTATATTTAAACTGTGTTTAGACTCTACAAACAGCAACAGACCTTTCATATCTCATTTAACAGACATTTTAACATCATCATTATCAATTACAATCCTTGTTCTTTATCAATCTTAACCGATATAAAAATATGGAAGCATTTATCTGTCATTTTACACTTCCTGTGGGCGGAAAATCCATCATAATAATGAAGTGAACAACATAAATATGCTGTATAGCAATAATGAACATTAAAAATGCATTATATGCTGAATTTATCATTTAAATTAAATTTAAAAAGAAAGAAGCTGAATTGAAATTGGTGGAACAAATCTGTGGATTAAGCGCATTTATATTTTTGATTTTGGAACGATTTTGATGGGATTAATTGAGAATGTATTAAGATCAGCTTAAGTTTGAAGCTTATCGGAATTCTGACCTTAGAAGACGCGAAGAAGAGTCAAATTTGTGTCAAGTCAATGCCTCGAAATCGACAAAATTAATTTTAAATCCATTGTTAAACAGACAAATGAACATAAAATCCAGTCTTAAACTCACGCAACAGCGAGAAAAGCCGAAAATAAAACAACACGAATTGTGGTTTTGCAAAATGAAATTTATTTTCAGATTATTAATTTAATTCCATCAAAAAACAGTTTTTTACCATCACCATCATTTATTTCAAGCATTCACTCGATGTATTCTCGAATTCACATAATTTTTCCATTATTTCTCATTTTCGATGTACATCTCTACCCTCACATCATGATAAATCACTGGCGACAAACCTTTTTCACATGCCGATAATTATGATGATGGCCCTTTTTTCCCTCTAGTTAGCTCTCATGTCTTTTGAACAATATGAGACGTGAGTGAAATATGAGAATTTTTTTTGTCTTTTTTACATTTTCCATAATAAGCACACACATTATAGGTTACATATGTCTTTAGGAATGTTATTGTAGCGAAAATTCTTGTGTCTTTAAAATTTAAGACGAGACTGAAGGGAATTCAGACAATTTCGATGGTTTTCTTTGAGGAGTGATGGAAGATTTTTGACTGTATGAGAAATAATCAACAGTTTTGTGGTTCAGAGATGATGTGGTTTAGTATTATGAGTTTGGTACTATAGAGTCGTTAATGAGATGTTCATAATGATGCATCAAATATATTAGATCAGTTTCTTCAGTCGAAAGGAATTATAATTGAGCTCCGTAATAAACTGACTTGTGTGACAGCTGATATCATTAAACATATTAAAGTAAACAGGCTCCGATTGGCTGGACATGTAATGAGAAGACTTGTGGAAGCTCCATTAATAAGGTCTTTAAGTCTGACTTTGTGGATGGAAAAAGAGCACGTGAAGACCATGATGAGACGCTGTTGATAGGGACAGTATTGCATTTGGTATAGGAAATTGGCAAACGGTAGCCAGCGTCTTGTTGGCTAGCAATTTCTTGTTAAAAATCTTTAAATTTAATATGGGTTCAAATTTATTTTCTGCTCGAAAAATTAATCCATAACAAGATCATGCCTATCTAACCTTTATTTGTTTACAGTAACGTCGGAAGATACTTTTCTTTATTTAAATATGCATGCATTAGAGATAAAAATTTATTCAACGATATTGTGAGCACTTTCACCGACATAAAACTGAATCTTTCTTTAAAAATTGATTAACATGAGATTTAGCATGCACACTTACCTCTGGTGTTAGGGATCGTCCAAAAATTTACATAAATTCCTCAAAGAAGAAGTTTTTATGACTTGAACCTTCCATGAAAAGAAAAAAAATTCTGTGTCCTTTTCATGAATATTTGAGAATCACATGAAAGATAAAAACTAGGCAAGTGTGCTTTCGAAACCTTTTTAAATTTACCTTATCAATTAAATTTAGTAAATTTTCATCTTCTTGTGGATAAGAAAAACTGAAGCAAAAAAAATTTGCTTATCTTTTGACCATGAAAAAAAGTTGAAACATTCTTTATTTTTGTTCAAGTGGCGATCCACTTGCGATGGATGAGGATGTCGGATGGTGGAAAAAGGCCAAGACTGAAAAGTGAAAAAGGAAAGGCATCGAGAGGGAAAAAATTAAGTGCTTGCAGCATTCAAATGGAATTAAGAGAACCCAAGATGCAGAGGTGACGCTAGGTTGAGAGGGGGTTCAAGATAGATATGCATCGAGACAAATCAAGACAGCATAAGAGTTTGGGACAAGTTCGAAACCAACCCAGCTCCAGACAGATCCCATTGCACAACCAGAAGTCGGAACATTGTCAATGCTTTCTTTTGAAATTATTAACAAGATATTAAAATTTCAGACCCCCAAAAAAAAATCCTAGCTCCACCCCTGGCCAAGCAAGGAAGAGATAAAAGGGGCAACAGAGATAAACTTAATGGATTTCGAAAAAAAGTAAGTGAGTAATTTAAATCTTCTAACATCTGGTTTTATAATTCACTACCTACTTCCACAAAGCAATGTCTTGTATCTTTAATGAGAAATCTTTTTACACGCGCGCAACAAATTACCGAGAACAAGATGCGGTTGATGTAAGAATGCAGCTGAGTTTAAAATGATCTGAATTCCTTCAAATGCGAGTCATAATGATCTCAACAAGTTCATTTTCATTCATAATGTAAATATTTAGATAGACATTAAATTAATGAATGTTTTAACGGGATGTTTCCATTGAGTTGTTAATCTTGTTTGATACTTGGAATGAAAAATTTGTTTTGTAATTAAAAAATTGTTTGGTTTGAGGGGGAATTTTGTGGTATTTATGGATTGCTAGTTAAATGATAGTTTTTTTGATATTGTGCATTAAATTTTAATATTTTATGTCATTAAATAAAGTTTTCTTAATTCGAAACAACTGATTTTTACTCTTTTGAGTTGCTAAAGATTGTTACAAAACATTCAAACCTACTCAAAAGGCTTAAAAATGTTTTCAATTTCCTCTCCAACAAAAGTTTGTTTTAAGCTGGTGCTTTAAAACATAAGAGGATCTCTAAAACTCCTGACTAATTGTTATCAAGCTCAAATCTAATTACTTTTTCTTGGAATTTTTACCTTTCCTTCAACAACTGACTTTCCACTTCAATTTAATTTGTGAGTTCACGTTTTTCATAATGATTGTTTAAAACCGTTCTTAAAAACTTAACTTAAACTTAGTTGCGACTTAATTGATTATTTCAATAACCTTCAAGATTTCATCTTACTTACAAACTCTTGAATTTCTTACAATCTTTAAATTTTTGGAGTGTTTATCAATTGCTTTGCTAAAGTTTGGGTTGAAAACAAACTTCCAGCAATTACTTAATCACTTCACAATCAGAAGACTTAAAATTCTCATATAAATATCAATTCAATATCAAATTTCCTCTCATGTCACCAAGTTCTCATCAAAATTAACATAATATGATTACAACATCCTTTCGTAACCATAAAGAAACATATCTTAAGCAGCTTCCAAAAATATACTTCATTTCCTCAATGTTGCAGCATAAGCAAGTAAACCATCAACGAGACTCATCTCCGTTATAATGATTTATGACACTGTCGTTGGGTATTTGATGATGATCTTTAATATATTTTTTTCTGCGTGCGTCTCATACGTTTCATTAATTCATAAACATTTCACTTTCTATCCACGAACATGAAATGTCTTTTGGATTAAATAAATGACATTCGATGG
Source organism: Chironomus riparius (assembly GCA_917627325.4). Classification (NCBI taxonomy): domain Eukaryota; kingdom Metazoa; phylum Arthropoda; class Insecta; order Diptera; family Chironomidae; genus Chironomus; species Chironomus riparius. The sequence goes on from OU895878.1 coordinate 51,962,100, forward strand.
TCTTATAGCAATATGTCATTTTTTTTCCTCCCCTCTCACTCTCTATCCTATGATGTCTTTCATTCTATCGGAGTGTTGTTGAAACTGATTCATATGTTTTGTTGTAATTTCGTGCAGAAAATCCTCAATATCGGATGAAATGTTCTCGGTAGTGATATTAAAGAAAAAGTAGGAAAAGTAAAGTATAGCATGGATTGTGTTTTGGAATGGATTGATTTCGTGAGAATTTGTCGAGGAATTCTCACTCGATAGATTATGGAGAAGTTAAATCAAAACTTAGTAAGATCAGAACTTAGTAAGATTAGAACTTAGTAAGATCAGAACTTAGTAAGATCAAAACTTAGTAAGATTAGAACTTAGTAAGATTAGAACTTAGTAAGATCAGAACTTAATAAGATCAGAACTTAGTAAGATCAGAACTTAGTAAGATCAGAACTTAGTAAGATCAGAACTTAGTAAGATCAGAACTTAGTAAGATCAGAACTTAATAAGATCAGAACTTAGTAAGATTAGAACTTAGTAAGATCAGATCTTAGTAATATGAAAACTTAGTAAGATCAGAACTTAGTAATATGAAAACTTAGTAAGATCAAAATTTAGCAAGATCAGAACTTAGTAAGATCAAAACTTAGTAAGATTAGAACTTAGTAAGATCAGAACTTAGTAAGATCAGAACTTAGTAAGATCAGAACTTAGTAAGATCAGAACTTAGTAAGATCAAAACTTAGTAAGATTAGAACTTAGTAAGATTAGAACTTAGTAAGATCAGAACTTAATAAGATCAGAACTTAGTAGGATTAGAACTTAGTAAGATCAGAACTTAGTAAGATCAGAACTTAGTAAGATCAGAACTTAGAAAAATCAGAATTTAATTGGATTAGAATTTAGATGGATTAGATTAGATTAGTTGTATGAGAACTTCTTGTAAAATGTAAATCATTTTTTTTATTCTAACTTAGATTAAGTTTTCTGATTAAGATTACAGTTAAAACAACTTAACATTTTAAAAATTCGCACCTGGATTCAGATCAAAATATTAAAAACTTCATGAATCAATTCTATAAGGATTTCACAACAAAAAAAACCCCCTTAAAACGTAACAAATATAAAAGTGGGTAAAAATCTCGGAGAAAAGAAAATCTCTGTAAAAACCTTGAGTATTACATAAGTCACAATATATGACTAACTCAGAAGTGAAATAAAGTAGAAGTGTAAGATGAGAAACGATATTGGAAAATATCTGTCATTTGAGTGTGAAGTAAAAGAATACACACAGTATATAATCGACACGTTTGACACACAGAAGAACTTGAAATCGTGGGGAAGAACAGCCGCAAAAAAAGAATGTGAATAAGAACTTCATCATCCATCAGACTTGACGAGTGAGATTGGATTTTTTTACACTTCTCAATGACAAGACAAGCAGAAGCAATAATAATAGTGGTTGGAACGTCTATCAGTCTTACAACATTCCATTTAAAGTGTTAAAAAAAGAAACTTGTAAATGCCCCATCAAGCAGCTCTCAGCGTGGAAAATATTGTAATGATAATACCCGGAATTATCTTCTGTCAATGATTCTCTTCTTTTTCGTTGTCCTATTTTTGTCTTTCATTGTGATGGAAATCCACGAAGTAATAAACAAAAATAAAAGACATGAAATAAGAAGAAAAAAATATTAATAAGAATTAATTCCACTTTTCATTGTTTCAGGGGATCATTTTGTAATGTTTGGAGGTTGTGGAGTTTGGGTGGTCACTTTGACGATTGCGTTGACTGAATAGAGTAGAATCTGGGTTATGAAGCTACAAGAAAGCTTATCTGAGAGTGTAATAGTGAAGAATCTGTAGTCTAAAGGTTTTGCGATCGAACTTCTTTTGTGTGGGCGTGCGTTCGATTCCTACTAGATTTCGATTTTATTCTAGCTAGATATTGCAATGGTCCAATACTAGACATATTATAGACTATAGACAGACTTTTATAGGGATGGGGTTTCGTGAGAGTCTTAAGTGGCTTATTCTTGGCAATGCACAGCCTTTACATGACTACCCTTTAGTGATTCTGTCCACGCTAATGCTCTTATCACTCTCATGCTCAACTGGCGTCCTCGTGTGTATCAATTGACTTAAAATCGCGTTTTGAGTAAGCAGCTTAATTGCATTTTTTGCTGTCTGAGTTTGTAGAAAAAAATTAAAAATGCGTCACAAAAACATTTTTTAATTTCAACCGACTTTCAATGTTTCTTTACATTTCCTTCAAGAAATTTTCGCTTGTTCAACATTTGTTCATCTTCATTCCTTTTGTTGTCTCCTCGTGTACGGCTTTAAGATTTATTTTTGGTCATGTTGCGACTTATTGTAGAACATAAAACGTACAACAAAATCATTTAATTGTATTTTAAGAATAACACGCAGCTGAATGTCATAGAGTCTAATTTTTTTCATGGTCTGAATGCACGGCGTGTCTTATTTTTGTATTTTCATGAATATCAACAGTAATTTGACAGGAATAATAGAAAGAAAAATCTTTCGTTTCGGTGATTTTCTTTTTAAATTAGGTAAAAATTTCACTTTTTAGACATTTCAACGATATTTCTAGGAAAAATGAAGAAATAAAATAGCGGATTTCACGTGCAGAAAATTCATTTCTTCTTCAATGAATTTGGAATTTTTCAAAGAACAAGCTTCATAATTTCAAATTTTTATTGAATTCCAAACATTTAATGAACACTGAATTTTGGAACGCAAATTTGAATCTTTTTTTAAGAAAAATCATTTGAAATGTGATTAGATCCGCGTGTCGATGGATTTGAGAATTTTTGTGTCTAACCCGAGTTGCATATGACTTAGAATAGTTTCTTAATAGTGACAACAGATCGGTATGAGGCTCCTGTGGATTCAAATTCTATCGCTAACCTTAGTATGGATTGATGTCACTATTTGCCGACTTTTATATGCTGTGTACCATTCGGGTAGTTAAAAAATGATGGTTTCACAAGAATCTTGACTTTGAAATGAGAAAGTATATCTTACCAATGAAAATTATTATTTCCACTGAAATGTTGACAAAATGTTTTTTGAAATACATTTTTAAAGTGTCACGTTGTCTTCAAAATTGTGTGTTGTTGAGCTTTTTTAATGTATTCTAGGTATTTCTAATTAACACAGTATAAATGTAGGTAGACAAGATGATGTCAGAGGCTAACATTGAAGAATTCAGTATTGATTTATCAAAAACCAGGATGAAGACCGAGAAGGAGGGGGTTGCAAAAAAAATTTAGAATTTAAATGTTAAAGACCCTTAAAACTGCCTTATAAAAAGATCTCAGTAAATAAAAATCTGCAATCGGATAAACATTAAACATATAAAATAAAACTGCATAGAAACAACAACCATAAAAGTTCATATTCCTGATAAACAGTCATACAAACTTCTCGACCATAAAAACCATATCAATATTCTCAATATTCACATCCCCTGAATAAATTTTTTCCTCTGACACATCGAAAACATTTTTGTCAACACACAATAAATGAGCATCAAAGGGATATTTCCTGCTTTCCATCCTTACAATTTTTTTATGTCCCATCTCTCATTCAATTTAATCATTTTATCATCAAATCAAAACGAGCAGTAAAAGAAGAAAAAACAAGTAAGCAGGATATATTTCATTTTGTGTATCGCACATCACCAGGATGAGGCCAGAATTCCATATCGATATGGTCAGCAATAAATTTTCAATAAAAAAGGAGCAAGAAAAAAAAGTAATCGATTTGATGACCCGCAACTGTTTTGTTGTTCCATTAAATCATATCAGAAAAATAAAAATTTTCTATACATGAATGGATGAAATGGATAAAATGGATTGTCCAGTAATACATGGACGGAGAGTAAACGTTGTCTACTGGCGTGTGTGTTGAGAGTGATTTTTATTGCTACTCAATACAACAAGCAATTGGAATGAGAAGAACAAAATATTTTATGAACTTTTTTTTTGCTACTCGAACAGAAGTGACATTACACAGCATGCTAGTCCTTACAGCAGGGGCGTAGCCAGATGGGGCCAAAGGGGGCCCGGGCCCCCCTTACGAAAATCAGATAATTGTTTTATTAAGTATTTATAGAGAAGAACTAGTTAATGTAGAGGAAGTGATGAAAGAAATGTCAAAATCAGCACGAAAAATTAAATTGAATGTTTGAATAATGAATTAAATATTTAAACTTATGAAGAATGAATAAAGATTTAAGGATACAAAATAACGGTTTTTTAATTTTCGAAAATGGGCCCTCCCCCTTAAAAATTTTCTGGCTACGCCCCTGCCTTACAGTCACTTCAATATGTCCATCATTCTGATTTGAAATTTATTATATACTTTTTTCTCATCTCTGTTTGTTTTGGTATCTTTGATTCCGACCTAGAGGCGAAAAATTGTTTGGATTTGTCGAATGCATGACATTCAAGCACAACTCATATACTTTTGTTCAAATTTCTTTTTTTTTTCGTCCACCAACAATTTGAAACATTACAAGTTCAACAAAACATGCCATTCTCCTTTTTTCATCAGACAACGATGACCACATACCATCGACAAGAGCATAAAAGTCATAAAAAAGTTTTATATTTTTTGTTGTGTTAGAAAAGCCAATTTTTGAGAATGTGTGATTCCCATCGTCTGTCTTAAGGGCTTGTCCATTTTTAAAGTATTTTGGTTTGATAAATTTCATTTGACATCTTTTCTTTTAAGATCTTTTTGAGTACTTGTTAGAAGTGGGGGACATTCTCTGGTTTTTAAATTGAACAAAATAATGTGAAATGTCAAGTCGGAAGGTCGATTTTTCAATGAAAATCGCTTTTAGGCTTTGGAGTCGTTCATAAATGATGTCTGTATAAAAAGAAGGATTTTTGAACTATTAAATCTTAAAATACTCAAATCAGTATCATAAATTGGCACACAACATACATCCACATGCCCTGCTTGCTCTTACACGAACTGAACATTAATTTCGAGGTATTCTTTTGTTAAAACGCTTCACATCGAGTTCGGACTTTAGAAATTCCATGAAAACATTTGCATGTCACCAAGTGACAGAGTTATTTGTAACCGCCAGTAGGTTTTTGAATGGTTTGTGGGGAAATATTTAATATTCCCCATTTTAGTGCGTATAGTTTACGTCCCTTGATTTCGATTTGTTCACGACGGCAAAAGGACGTTAAAATGTAAGAAAATTGTGTATTTTTGGTGTATTTAATTAATAAATGTTTTCTCCATTAGAGAAAGTTTAATTAGGCTACCGCCTACGACCACTAGCAAGATTTGGTGTTTGATTATTCATCGCTTTTCAGCATCAGCCTAAACTTTTCTTTGCATCACATTGCCGTCCAAGAACATTTGCAACAAAACTAAAATATTGCAATTCTTCATAAAATACCAAAAATATTAAGCACAGCTTCACAACAGTAATAATACAAAAGGGACTGTAAAAAGCTCAACGAGCCTTATGCAAGAGCTTTTGGTTATGTTTGCTATCGAATTAAATTGAAAAACGTTTAATTGAAAATAGCATTTTCTGTCAGTTTTTATTGAGTTCAAAAAGGATTTTAAACTGAAAAGTCTGTATCAATTTTCAAACGTAGTGTAAATCATGATTGTAAGGTTATATATGAACTTTTGTACTGAGAATTAAAATCAAAATATTTTGATAAATCAGTGCATTTTCAGCATGAACACAAATGTGTGTTGTCGAGTGATTGTAAGCCTATTTACGCAATATGAATTGTCTTTTTGGTAATATTTTGAATAATTTATTGAACTATCATTTAAACTTACTTTCGTCGAGTCTTGTACTATAGATTGTGTTGTTGTTGTAGTCACAAAAGTTTGATACCATAATAATATGACATTAAGTCACTTCAAGGATTTTTCATTTTTGACAGCTCTAGTCAAAGGGAGTAAAGCAGGGACAAGGCGTAGGATGGAGTGTTGAACAATGATCCTTAATTCCATTAGTGAAGTTCATTCTAAACAGATATTTAAAATCCCCAAGAATTGTTCCTTTTGCAAGTGCTATCTAAAAAGTATTAATCTTTAAGAACTATTTAACTCCTAAAGAATCGAGGTCAATCATAAAAAAAGGTTAAACGCTTAAGGGTCATATGTTGAAAAAGTCTCAATAAATTTCTTTAAAATGAAAAACACTAGAAAATGGAAACTCTATCCATTTCCACTAAAGCAACAAAAAAAGTGAAAAAGCATTTTTATTAAAATTTCTTCTTTATTCTTTTTAAAGAAACTTCATTTCTGGATCTTTCCGCTCACATAAGCAAGTTCTCTTCCTTTTCTCAACTTTTTCATAATAAAGAAGTTTATTTCAAGGAAGTAAAATAGTAAAAGAGTAAAGTTAAAATGGATCACGAATGTATTAATGGCATCAACATCCATTAAGGAAAATTGAAAGTTGTTAAATCAAAAGTGTAGAAAATTTTTATAGTTCTTGCTTTGACTGTTCTAGAATGTAGCATGTGCTTCACTTATGGATTAGCATGAGATGAGGAAGACATAAAAATTCGTTTTAGATCTTAAAGAAAATCCATTTGAGAATATACCAAGAAAAAATACACGAGAATGTGAATTAAGTGGAATAAAAGACTTATTTTTGGGGATATGAAGGTGCTGTCTAGCAAAGAAAGCAAGGTAAGAAACTAATGAGTAATTTTTTGACAATATTTTGAATAGTTTAGTGACTGAATAAGCATTTTTTTCGAACCGCACTCATTGCAATTCATTGAAATGTTTGTCACACGGCGACCGAGTTAATATACATGTAGTATAATTAGAATCAAGCGGCAGTCAATTGGAAGTGATTGCCCCTGGAAAACACTTGGCAATGTGTGCTGATTGAGTTTGGCTTAAGATTTGAATTTATTGTAAACAAAGGATTAGGCAGGGTAGTCAAGACATACCTTCATTAATATTGACCAAAACATTCCTCTTAGTCTTAAAATCTTACTTCCACTTGGTCACTGCACACAATAATGACGTCACTCAATCCAAAAACGCTTGTGTTCTTATTACCCCAAACTAGCAGAAGGTTTCCAAGGATAGAGCAGCCTGTAAACAATCTCTGAACGCAACAATGGCTTCAAGTGTGCCTCAGCCAAGGTAGTCAGTAAGTAAGTAATCCAAAAACTTTTCAAATGCTGACACGTCACTTTAAAAACTTAAAATCCATCTCAATTTTAAAATACCCGTTGCACTCAATTAAACTCAAAACAGATCTTGACAATGCTATCTGACACAATAAGATAGCACTTTTATCTCTTTACCCACAAAAAACTTAAGAAATTCCATTTCAACTCTGAGTCAAACTAAGAGACTTTTACTCCCCATAAGTCATTAATCAATCTATAAAATAAATGCGGTTATAAGTCACACACGCATATCGTATATATGAAGTGAGTTAATGCAGTTAATTATATGAAACAAACAATCCTCTTTATGGTTAAATAACAAAAATAACTGTGTAGATTAAAGGGAAATACTTAAGAAGATTTTGGGAAATAATGTGACACGTCGGAATGCAATTTACGTCTTAACTTGCTTACGAAGAAGATTTTCAAAAAGTAGATTTATTGAATAAATTTTAAGAATCTCCTACTTACATTGAAAATTAATGTCGCATTCATTTCTTTTGTTTCTTATTCCACGCTCCTTCTCTTTATGTCGATAAGCACATGCCGTGGATATATATTAACAATACGCACACCAAAAAAATGTTAAATGTGCTGTAAAACATCCCATAAATTTTTTAATGACACTCTTTCCACAGTGCTTACAATATTTTTCTGAAAAAAAAAATAAGTATGAAGGAAGCAGTGAGCGAAAAAGTGTCATTAGCAGTAGCGGCAATGGCAGTAATTTTACGACGAGAAAGGTGAAGAGATTTTTTACAAAAAAATGACGTATTGTTTTATTTATATCACTTCCAATGAACAAAAACAACGAGCAGAAAAGCAAAATTAATTATTTTTCGTGAGAAAGTTTACATAATGTAAACCATCGGAACGATGACAAGCTTCACGGTGATTATGGTTTATACAACATGAATAAATGGATATTTTGTGATGTATTGTTTCGGTACATGTACAGGATTTGTTTGTGAAATAGGAGATTAAATGTGGAAGGCATGAAAGCAAATGACTGTGCATATTAAAGGTCATTTACTTATGATATATCATATTACTGGATGTTTGGCACTTAAAGCATTTCAAGTATTGAATTCTTTAGATAACATTCAACTCTTAGAAGGATGTAGGATGGGAAGGTATTGTTTGGAAAGCTTTTGTAAGGTATTGTTTGCGGACAGAGAAGTTGTCCAAACTAGGTGACAGAGCCAACAACAGAGTCAGATGGAAAGCCTTTTGCTGTAACCTAAGCTTCACATAGGAACATGGTTACAGTAAGTAAATATTGTTTGTAGTTTTGTTTTTCATAAGCCATGAAACTATGACTAAGATCTTGACACAAACAACCCTTTTCATTTTTTTGAAACCTACCAGAACCTCTAAGCCAGTGTTGGTCAAACTTTTTAAGCCATGGCACACCTTAAGGGTAACAAGTGCACCTTGGCACACAATTTGGACAACACTGCTCTAAGCTGTGTTAGCTGATTCGAATTTTAATGGAAGCGCCCTATAAACAGAGTCCTGGAAGCTCATATTCTTAATTATTACACATTAAACCAATTTTAGTCAAATTAATTTGTTTTTCAAACTTTCTTAAATCACAAAACCTGAACCAATATTAAATTTCCCTTCCTACTTCCGACTATATAGGTTAAAGTTCAAGTCGTCTAAAAATATCTCAATTTACATGATGAAATTTCTTTTTAATCTAAAATTCTTACAAATTAATTCAAAGAATTGAGATTTATAATTAAAAGTAAATACTTGCACGTGAACGATTAATGCCTTAAAATTATATTTTTATCCAAACAGAAAATTTGTCATTAAAAACGAAAATTGAGCAAAATATCCAAAGGCTGCAAAAGGGATTTGTCACAAAAAGTCACGTAACATTTTCAATTCAATTCTGTTTCTTGGAAGTTAAATTTATTATTGATGATACGACAATGAAATAAATCATTAAGAACTTCATGAAAAATTCATGATCGAATTTCATTAATATGGCTGTGCATCGCATATTCATCAATATCTGGTTCGTTTTGTTGCATTAAGTACTAATCCTTAAACGTTACTATATTTTGGCTGCATAAGTTTAGCTCTTGTCGATGCTGAACAGCAGCATTGATAATCTACAAGCCATTCCTAAATATAATTACAAGCAGATAACGACATATTCTACGGATTTAACTTTATAAAAGCCTAAAATACTAAGAATACAAGAATCAAAATACTTCCTGCATTACAATAAAATTTATGGAAGTAAAGCTCAAATAAAACGAAAATTAAATTGACATTTATCAATTTTTCTTTCTCTCTTATTTCGCTTTATTTCCATTATTCAACGCATAACAATATAAAATGCGATTAAAATTTATTCAACTTATGAATATTTGATGAGGCTCTCGTTGCCTGTGAAATTCTCTTTCCGATATAATGACTTCATATATGTATGAATTGTAAACATTATATGGCTTTTTGCATAATATTTTCCAAAAGCGATGTTCACTTTTATTGAAAATTCAATTTAATTATATTATTATCATATTATATGATCTTATACAATAGACGCACATATGAAAGTCTCATTTTCACATTCTCATGTGATATTCACAGATATTGATATGCTTGAATGTGATTGATATCGCATGGAAAACAATATTGTATGCAAATAAGGAAACACTCTGGGCTATTGATAAGTCTTTCAAGTGAAAGATGAATTAAAAGCTTAAAATTTTCTAATGAAATCAAAACATTGATAAAATGGATTAAATTGATCAAAAATGCTTTCTAAACTGTAAAGATGATGAAAATTATCTTTGTTCACTGTTATTGAACTAATTAATAAGCTTTCCTCAGCTTTACTTAATAGATTTAAACAGATTTAAATTATATTTATTGTTTGACGATTGAAAACAAGCTAATTTTAGTTCTATGAAAGGATTAAAACTTCAAAGAGGGAAGACTATTGATTGAATTTACCAGAGATCGAAGCCGATTTTTTCGGCTTAACTCAATTTTTGATTTTTTTGATAGAAAAAAGCCATTTGACACCCATTTCAAGTAATTAAATTGAACTTTACATGCTTTACTACGATTCTGTGTAATATTTTGTCAGCATGTAGCTATAGTGAGCTCAGAATTTCAATTTAGCCGATTTTAAGCCGAAATTTAAGCCGATCGGCTTAGCATCGACTAAATTGAAATTCTGAGCTCACTATAGCTACATGCTGACAAAATATTACACAGAATCATAGTAAAGCAAGTAAAGTTCAGTTTAAATACTTGAAATGGGCGACAAATGGCTTTTTTCTATCAAAAAAATCAAAAATTGAGTTAAGCCGAAAAAATCGGCTTCGATCTCTGGAATTTACACATAAAATTTAAATATTAAATAATCGTTGATTAATTCTGTCAAAACAATTTTCACTTTCACAGCTATAATTAGTGTCTATTCACCTGATATACATTGATTTATATCATCAATGATTAATTCCCATAGCAAATTATCACTATAATAATATGACAGCAATTAAAAGTAATCCTGTATAATTTTCCTTCTGAAATATTTCTAGACATGATTTTACGCCTATACTTTAGGCAATTCAAGCTACTTGAACACCCACATTGATTATAAATAGCAAAAATTATTTCAATGGGAATAAAATAAGGTTGTGTAGTTTGAAGTGAAATTTTAGAAGCGTTGCTAAGTTTCATCAAATTAAGAAGATGGGTCGTTCATAAATGACGTCCATTCAATATAATATTAAGCTCTTTTATTTTAAACTTCTTAAATATTTTTCTGTTGTTAAAGGTATCACAAAATCTCAGACCCTCGTTCCCTAAATGATGGACTTAATAAATAGGCTATTATGACCCTCCTTATAAGTTAGACATCATTATCAATGATCCCTACAAATACTAAGTATCTATTTCAAAACTTTTTCCATCTCTCCACATGTGCATTGAACTGTCTTTGTTTATAAATGAATAAGGATAGAAATAGGATGGAAGGAAGAAGAAGAGCCATTGAAAGATACCTTCAACTTTTTCAATAAAAAGATAAAAAGGAAATTTTTTATTGTTCTCCATTCGAAATTGCCGTTTTTTGATTTCATCGTCATTGATTTTTGTCTGCTCACTCCCATGTGCGCCTCTTCTTTAACAAATGGTTTATTTGCGTGATTGAATTATGATCATCAAGAGAGATGTCAGAAAGGCATACGAAACGGAAGTGAGGATGAAGAAGAAGAAAAAAAAATCATTGATGAGGAAAATTTTTCTTACTTTTTGCGGCACAGAAAAACTTTCTAACTGCGTCTTATCATTTTCCATTCGATTTCCCATTTCCCAAATCTGCCACTCAACTTTGTCTCATTTGTATTGTGATTGGACCTTCATCGAATCCATTTAATGCTTCTAAATTGGTGATGATAATAAAGTTTAATTACACATCTTGCGAGGCTCAAATTCATTAGAAGCAAAAAAGAAACCTCATCGCATGTTATATGATTAGCAACGCTAAATTAATTGACGTCAAGCATGCAAAAATAAATACATTTGTCGTGTTGACACCGCAAAAAACATGAAATTAAAATTAGATATTCACATAAACTCAAATTTCACGCGGAAGAATGTGACAGCACACGTTGAATAATTTTGTGTGCAAAAATTCTAAATTAATTAATTAAATTCATGTCTCATGCCTTTACTCGCTTATGCATCTTGCCTTCTTAATTATGTGTCATTGCTACTTAATTAGTGTGAAAAATTTCATCATTAGATTGAGAGATGTGCATGGTGGAAGAACAAAACAACTTAAATATTGGATGCCTATATGATGTGGATCTTAGTGATTAGATATGATTACTTCTAAAGAAATAAATGCTTTGAGTTCGGATGTATATTAACAAAATATCTGATTAGATCAAGTTCATCTTTTGAGAAGGCAACCTTCATTGTTTTGTAAACATTTCATAGAAACGAATCAAATGTTTTTAACCGCTGTTGATATTAAGAACAATTCTAATAATTGTTTACATCAGATTTACCAAAAATCAAGTTGTTCAGACTTCAGTTAGATTTGGAATTAATTCTGTTATTTGTATGATTATATAATTTCGGTTAAATGCTCCAAAGTTTTAGCTAAAGCTTTATTTTCAACTAAAACTCTCAAAGGTTGCCACTGATGCAGCCAATCGACAAGCTATATAAATTGTCAAATTATTTAACAAAACTTCATAGTCATCCTAAACTCCCAGCTCATTGAACTGAACTCTAATATGTTTAACTCGCGTACATTCTTAATAAAAGCAGTAAAGCAGTTGGTGGATGTAATGGAAGGTTAATGAGTGTGACATATTGAAGAAATTACACCGCTCACTCATTCTATCTCAGAATACATAATAAGGAAAAGTGTTGTAATGTAATATTTATATCCGTACACAAAGCAAAGAATGAGGCTAAGGATGGTAAGAGTAGGAAGACTTTTCATTACATAAACAGCATCAGCAAACAACATGCTTAGGTGAAAAACAAAATCTTTTATGAATTCTCTTCTCGTGTTTATGATGATAATTGAAATGGAAGAGAAACATAGCAACTGAAACATACCTGTGATCATATATCATATTAATGTCTTTTGATATGTGTTTTGTAAAAGTTAAAATGTAAGAGAAGGGTAGAGCAATTTTGCTTAAAAAACAGTCTTGGCTTTTTTTTTTATTTTACATCACATCATGTTTGTTGTCTATTTAAAAATATATTTTTTTTATGGATGCTGAATTCAATGCGATGTGAAATGATATGCTCAAGTGTATGAGCGAATTTGCTTGGCATTTAAAAATTATTCTTTGTGTTTTATTCAGTTTGATTGTTTTTTTTTTTTATATATAGAGCTTAATGTTTTGATGTCATCAGGCGCGTAACCCGGGGGGGATTTGGGGAACAAATCCCCAGGCGTTAACAGAAATTTCTTCATTTTGCTTGGAGTTTTATGAAAAAATCATAAAATCCCCCCCCCCTTCCCTTTGAATTTTCCATATAATTTTTTTGTCCCCCCCCCCCCCTCTACAAATTCCCGGCTACGCCCCTGGATGCCATTAATGTTGTTTATTATTGATTCTTGGGATTAAAAGCTTTAAAATCTTCATAAAAACCTAGGGGCCGTTCACTTATTACGTTCGCATTTTAGGGGGGGGTTTAAAAATTGTAACAAAATGTAACATGGGGGGAGGGGAGGGGGTGAAAAAGCCTTTTTTTTCGTAACGTAAATAGAGTTTCTTTGGTTCTATTCTTTCTCTTACTGAATCGTCTGTTATCTTAAAAACCATTCAACTTCTTTGTTACTTCAGTCTCTATGGAAATTGTCCATATTTCTTAGTGTCCGTTCATTTATAACGTCCAGGGAGAACAGCAAGAAAAAATAGAAATTCCTTAGCCATTTTTTTTAAATATGACCGTTAATTTCGGACGTCATAAGTGAACGACCTCTTATGTTTCACAACTAATAATCAGGAGTTCAGGTTTGAGTTTGAAAATCATTATGCATCGATTCACATACTCACTCACACTATGACTATCTTCACAATATTTAAAGAACGAATAATATGAACTATAAATTAATTATTAAGCTAATCAGAATGACACGACATTAGCTATAAGCAAATGAATCACATATCCTCATGATATAAAGTAATTTAATATTAAGAGTGCTAATCATATAAAACAATAGCTCGAGGAATAAATAATTAGGAATTATATGATGCATACATGGAAATTCGTAACTAAATACTCACCTATTGTGTCATGTCCCATCAAAATTAGAACCACAATAATTGGAACACAAAACATTGTCACTAATAGAATTGATTTCTATTTATTATATTTCATTGTTACATAGTTTTCTGAGACCTGCCTGAATATGTGTCTTGTCAATAGATTCCAATTGTTTTCTAATGAATTTGTAAATTACATTATTATTATGTTATTCATGTCAACAATTTCAAATTTGAACCACTTTATAAGGAATTTAATTTTAAAACTGAAAGGCTGAATTGAGTCTGATATTCCAGCAATTCTAATAACATCAACAACAAAAACTATCGAAAATTAAATTAGAATTTTTCAGACACTATCTCATCGACCGATTCTCAATATGTTAACACATCCAGATCCACACTATTGGCATGAAAGCTTCAAATTATTATTAAAATCAACATCACACAATTTGAAACTCGTTGGTTTGGCTTTCTAATATTACATTTATTTCAGGGCTTCATGTTAACATCATGATGTCCTCTCGTTTACTGAATAACCGTAAAATGAAACATAAATAAATAGTTTGAGGGAAAATATTACAATTTTGGATGTGTGCATGTGTTTATGGTTAAATTTGTGAATGTATAATCATTGTCCTTTCTAAATTGAAATTTTTTGATATAAATTCTCAAGCATAACTAGGCATGCCATCATCATCATCATCATCGTCATTTTAATTTAATTTCACCACATCACACTCCCAAAAATTAAATTCTATCTAAAGTCAGAAGAAGGTCACTAAATTAATGATTTTTTGTTTGTTTTGTAAGTTTCGTGTTGAAAAACACAAACATTTTTATGTACCATGAAAAATGTTTCATTTAATTCTTCATTCGTAGTGTGAGGATAATTTTTATTTCACAAGCTTTAGCTTCTAGATAGAAAAGTTTAAGTTTGTGTCTTGTCTGTTGTCTGACTAAACATTTCAAGGTATTCTGTAATTTGATATTTTTTTCGATTTCAAGTTCAGACTCTTAATGAGATTGCTAATTATTTTGTTAATGAAATCTAAAATGTACAAATTGCACAGACCCTTGAGGATTAATTTGGTATTTGTTTTATTCATTAATTTTAATTTGCCGTAGCTCCCCGCTAGTCAGATTACTTCTGTGAAATTCGAAACATTTTTGACGAAAACCTATGTGGTGTTGAGGTAGAGTAGAATTTGAAACATCGAGTCATATGTACATGAATCTGTGAATGAGATAATGAAGCTTTTGTCACTAAGTGGTGAAGTGGTAACCGACTTTTATGAGATTGTGAGTTCGAATCCCAAAAGAGGATGATTTCTTAATCATTAAAAAGATTGTTGCTTTCGACTATACAGCCTAGAATGTTTTTGTAGCTGAGTATAGTTTGAGAATCAGTGATTTAAAGAGTTACAGGAGATAGATCAATTTTTCTGTGATATAATCTACTGCCCGAGTTGCACAAGTCGGATAGTCGAGATGAAATCTTACTTTAGGACGACTTAAGCCCCTAAAGACTAAAATCGCCATATTTCTTCTCGATTATCCGGCTTGTGCTACTTGGGCTGTTAAGAACTATGGGTCCGCGATTTGAGTAGATTCAATTTGAATAGATTCCATTTGAGTAACAAGAATTGATGAATAGAAAATTTAAAATATTTTTTTATTACAGACATTCTCCATACAAAAAGTAAATCATTCAATTTGAGTAGATTCGATTTGAATACGATTTTTTTTTGAACAAAACACCTACTTAAATCGAAGACCCCCAGTACATCTCCAAATTGTTTTCAAATGCCACTAGTAAATCGTTTCAATCAAAACTCTTGCTCTCAATTCTCTTTCTTCCAAACAACTTTCAAGCTCACCTATACAATTCACCTATCTCATAAAAAAAGCTTCTTTATTGCTCGCACACAAAGAAAATCATGTAACTTCCTCATGCATTTCATAGTTGTTATGTGGTTGACTAGAAATTATTTAAAGTATGCTTGCCAGCATACATGTTAAATATTTTCTTGCATTAAAAAAGAAGAGAAAAAAATATTATAATGTATGGACTAGTTATGTCTGCTGAATTGTTCATAAAACCACATTCAACTATAAAACTCAACAAAATTAAATTTATTTCTGAAATGATGAAAAATTTATTTTTATGAAGCAACAAATGCATCAATTTTTCATTACTATTTGCCACAATAAAAGTTGGGTTTTTTGATTAATTTTATGTTTTCCGATTGGTCCACAAATAGAATTGAAAATTCGCTAGTTGAATATTTAATTGCCATTTTGAGGCCTAATAAATTGAATTTTTTAATTACACTTTTGTGGTGCATCATAAATCTGAAGTTTTTTTAATGTTTTGAGGTGCTGAAAGTTATGTTAAACAAATTGAAAAGTTTGGTCGGTATGAGGATGAGTTGTTTTGGATACATGATAAAGTTGCACATTTATTGGTGAAAATTTACAGGTTTAGTTTATGATATGAAGGCTCTAGTAAAAATAGTTTATAATGATTCTTGGGATTGTTAAGAAATTACGTAATGTCTCGAGTCAGTTGCTTGATATAGACTAAGTTATATTTTAGATCCTTGATGAGCACTTGTCATAGTGTATTGCTTCAAGCTACATCCCTGACTTTAAAGCTTGGGTGAAGTTAAGTCCTTGCTAGACCATAGGCTCCTGTTCAGCAGTGTTAGTTCAAACTCTGAGATAAACTGAACAATCAGCTGGTTCTTACAGACAAACTGAACGTAATGTACTTCCAATTTTATGTTTTTTTAAATTATATTGTTCACAAACAGCTTTTTGCATCGTTTAAGTTTTGAGTTCTCCAAATACTTGAAGAACATAACAGCTTTGTCTGGTCCAAAGTTAAAATCCATTCACAACGTTACATGATATCTGAATAATCCATAATATTCAATAAGCTGTTAAAAGCTCTCATTTATAATGTAAGTTTTCATTCGATTTGAAATTACACAAATTTTTACTAAATAAGCTCCTACAAGCTTCAAAGCACTTACAATGTAAATTAGAAACCCCTCAAAAAATTCAAATGCAGACGAAATTCAACAAATAATTTTTTTCAATTATTTTATGAATATTCAAATGATTTATAGCTTAACATTCATTCATTACCATTGCTTCCTACCCACAATTCACATCGCACTTGTTCTCATTTGCAATTTTCTAGCTACCAAAAATAAAAGGAATGAAAAAAAATATTTCACTTATTTTTCATGTTCAGCTAAATCTCATTACAAATTCAAGAGATATCCAAGTTGTAAATCTTTATTCAACTTCCATTACACCTTTCATTTTACTCCTACTACACCTCCATAATGATGATCATATTTTCGCTTCTGTTGCTTCAAACTTATTTGCCTGAATTGCAGCATTTATCACTTTTTCATAACGTCGTTGCCGTTGTGGCAAGCGAGGAAAAATAGTGAAAGATTTTTCTTTATGAAATTTATCTCAAGGGACGGAAAACTTTTCTTATAGACTAGAGTACTTCAATCTAAAAGTTTCATTGCATTGCTCAGTTTCTTGTGGGAATTCCCATCATAAATTTATATTGTTGGAAATTTATCTTAAAAATTAGCTGAATTTGTGGGATGAAAAAAGTTTTAGATCCCTTCATTATTCACACCCGAAAAAAATCACTGTGCAATGCCCTTTGTGTATTTATTAAAAGAGTGCACGATTCAGATTGTGCATACATTGCATATAATATATTTATGATGACATAACATTTATCTTGATATATGAATTTATTTTCACACTCCCATTCCTATCTTTATATCCTCTGTTTCTTGCTTGTTTGCAGTTTCACATGTCTGCACTTTTCTTTTACTTGTGCTCTGAGATTTCAAGCAATTTCAATGTGATTTGAGAAGAATTTGCATGTTTTTATCGTGTGAATAAATTTTGTATTCAAAATTTGTCTTGTCGTGGTCATAAAGTAGCTCAATAGACTTTGATCGTCATCGTTGTTCAAATGTGAAGAATCCTGGACACTGTTCCAGGAAAAAGGTTCTGAGGGACCCAAATGAAGTCCTAGGATAACAAAGAAATCCCTTCGAGACTAAAGTTTGCATGCCCTCCTTCCCCCATTTCATTTTAAAACTTGAGAAGCATAATAATCTGTTCACCTGAATAGCACAAGTCGTTTAATCGATTTCAGTGTGACTCTGGCATGTTGCTGGATTAAAATCGAAACCAGCATCATCCCAGCTTGGTGCCGGATTTAATTCAATTGACCAGTTTGTGCTATTCGGAAGAGCTGCAAACTGAAACTTGGTTCTAGACGTTGCCAACTGCCAGCTACTTAAGAAAAATCAATCTATAAAGATTTCTAGGTCCAAACAAGATGTTCTGTCTAAAACTTTACAGAAGCCCAAACTCAACCTCATCGTAGTCAGGAGCTATGCTAGTCATAAAATTGGATATCCTTAAAAAACCTTAAAGTTGATGTTTTTACCATCCAAAAGAACCCCTGTTTTCCAGCCCAGTGTAATGTCTCACCTAGCAACCACAACTATAGCCATGTTATTAACTGTTAATATCAAGCACTTTCGTGCATCTAAACTTTAATTAATTCCGCAGACAGGCTATAAAGTGTCAAATCGAAAGGTCAATAACAAAAATTTTCTACTCAACAGCATTAAAAATACATTTTTGTCACATGTGAACAATAAAACGGATATCTTACTTCCTTTTGCTGCTTCCTTACTTCTTAACCTCCAATCTAATTTTGTTTTACCTTGATGCTATCTATACATCCTTTATATGCTCTTTCTTCAAAGAAGATAGTAAGAAAAATTCCAAAGAAACTTTTTATTCCTTCCTTATAATCATATCAACTTTGTGTATCTGTATGAAAAGGGTAAAAAATATTGAAAAGGAATAGCAGGATGCTGATGTCGATAACTAGCTTATGAGAAAAATAGATAAATTGGTATCGGAGGGAATCGAATCGAAGGTGGGATGATAAATTACAAATCTGAATTTACTTTTTCGATGTTCAATGTGTAGACATACAGGAAATATTGTAAATCGCTTACATCCTTTGCAGACCTCCTTTGTGTAAAACTTTAATAATTTTAGCAAGTCATGTGTGAGATGTTAATAGTAAATTTTTATATTTTAGGGATTGATTATTGAAATAAATTATATTGGGAGTATTTTGAAGGTTCCTTGGGGATTTTGGTAACATTTGGTGGATTAAAAGTTTTAGTTGCTTCAAGGGGGAAACAACATTGTGGGAAAAAGTTGTGATGGGAATTTTTTTCTGATATTTCATTGAAATTTCAGAGGATAATGCTGAGAAATCGAGAAGAATTTCAAATCAAATTTTTTCCATCATGTTGTTTACCCCTTGGGTTTAAAGCAATGTTCTGTGAATATTTCGATAAATTTAGAATAAAACATTGATCAGCACTTTTTAGTCATTGATTCTACAGCATGTACTATGATGAGGGGTCTGGTGTGATCGGGATGTTCCCCTCTTAATTTTTTTGCTCTCTTGAATTTTGTTCTTAGGTTCGAGAATAAAGTATGAGATCCAGCTTAGTTTATCTGGGTTCACCTTCATTTAGCAGACGCCGATAAATAATCTGCATTTCAATTTGAACAATCCCCCCCCCCTCCCCTCCTCTTCCTTTAAACAAAAATAAAACTATTTAAATAACACCAAAAATAACGTTTAAAATCACTAAAAAAATCCTTTGCCATAAATATTCCCCAAAAAGTACACAAAAGCATGGGTAAATAAAAAGTTATAATATTCCAAAAAACTTTTTAATTATACCTAATGGTTCGTTATCTCAAACGACATTTATTTATGCGAACACATTACATGCATGTAAAAGATTTTACTATTTATAGCATGAATCGTCTATAAAAACACAACAAATTGTAACTCTAGTGTTTAAAAATATACAATGAATAACTTTTCCTTCCGCCACAATATTGTGGCTTCAAATAAACTATTCAGATTTTAATTTTCAACTAGTAACTAGAAACAACAATGTTTAAAGCTGGAAAGAGAAAAAAAACGACAATTTTTCATTGGTGTAACTTAAAAGGAAAAAAATGTTCTCATCCAGCTACAACCCAAAATTAAAAACAATGAAAATTTTTTGTTCTCGGAAAAATTAATTGGAAAAGTTTTCAATTAAAAGAAGAAGTTAAATTTTCATAAATTTGCAAATTTCTCGCATCAAACTTTTCATCAATCACCCAGCCTTGAAGTGTCCACGTGTATAAAATTTAAATTATTTATTTAAAAACTCAACAAGTTTATTTTTTGTCTGATGGAAAAAAATTCTTCAAAAAGGAAACCGGAAAAATGAAAATTTATGTTAATCAATTGAAAATAAGCTTTAAGTATGCAAGTGAATTTGAAAGTTTATTGAGAATTAAAGATTTTCTCAGAGAGATTTTAAAGCTTCTCAGAGTAAGATTCCAGGAAGAGAGGAGCTTTCCAAGCTCAAAAATAAGGAAAAACTCAATTTAATAAAAATATGAGAATCTTCTCGAAAAAAATTGAGAATTCATAATATATATTGTATGTTATTTTTCATAAATTTGTGAAATTCTAGGAAAAATAATTCAATAATAAAAACTGGTTGTACGCATTGTAGATTTCTTATTTTTAATAGAATTTTTACGGTAAATTTAATAAATTGAATACTCAATATTTCTTGGAAAACTCTAGGCTTTGAACTGATGAAAAACTTTAGGAAAAGCATTCTGCAGACATTATGGTGATGTAGAGAGATATAGGAAAAAAAATATAATCGTCAGCTGCTCAGATCTTAGACATAACTTCGTTTTAAATTCGTTGCAAACTTAATGACAGCTTAACACATTAATAAGGTTCACCAGCCTTCTCTGTTAAGCTTTGAATTACAGTGTTTAAGAGAGGAACAACTCCTTTTATGACATTTTAGCCTGCAGCTAACATAGGAAGGTTGTAGGCTTCTTAAAACCCGAACATTTCGGGCATTTGAAGAATTTTCAATATCAAGTCTTGAAACCTATGGTAGCGTTGCTGGCATTCCAACAATTAGTAATTACCAAAGCACAAACCTGTTATGCAATCTAGCCACTTTAGCTCTCATATCAGAGCTCGAAGTCAATGAAATTTTTTATGAACTTTGCCCTACAAAATCGATGAAAATCTCCAATCGACTTCAAGCTCTGTCTCATATAAGTTTCAGATAGCTTACCTTTTATATCTAACCAAATTGAACTTAATCTAGTGTAACAGCTAATGTCTGCTAAGCAGTTGCAACAAATTTATTTAAGATTTCCTTAAAACTCTTCATTTGATTGATTTTTCATTTGAATTCATACAATTATTATTATTATTATTATTATTATTATTATTATTGTTTCTCCTCTTAAGATGAAAATTGAAGAATCAAATATGCTCGATGAAGCATGAAGAATTGAAACACAAAGAATGCAATAAAAGATATTGTTTGAGGATTAAAAAGGTAGACATCAATTTTCTATCATCAAAAAGGTAGCCTTAAATTAAACGACGATAAAATGACATTGAACAAGACAAAGAAATTTTAGATGATAAAGTCAAAGACAGAATCAATATTGAAATGTCGTTTTAATTTACTTGAGAATAATAAGTTTCAAAGAATTGTTTAAATTCAGAATTTTGTAAATTTACTCGAGGAAAATGGAGTTTGAATATTTTGCACGAGTTTAAACGTTTTGAAAACAATTGAATTTAATTTTTTTGTTGAAAATGGAACTGATGTGAATGCTAATTTATGAATAATTTTAAAATTAGGCAATATTAAGGATTTGTGACTTCAAAAGTCATTGAAACTTTATTATATAAATTTCTAGTGAGAAAGACAATGTTTGTTGTTTGACGACACGGTTCCGGAAGCTTTTCTAGCGCAATAGCTGATTCTACACATTATTGTACAGTAAGTATGGAGCTGTATGGTGCGGCAAGCAGCTACAAAATTGTTTAAAAGTAAAGACTTTTCTATTTACATTTTTATGATTAAAAAAACTAGATTCATTTATCAGCACATTTCCATCCATTGTCAGTTTTTATCATCATGTTCAATTCAAATCTTTACATTTCTACAGATTTTCACGTCTGTAATCCTCTTATATCATACTTTGGATTCTCTGTCACAAGGCGATAATCGTAATATCGATTCCGATTGTCATGATAATGTGAAGGTTTATGCCAGTTTATGGTAAAAATGTTCAACGAGGAAATAAAAATTCTACTTCTTATAAATTCAGTTTGATATCAATAATAATTTGAATTTAAATTATTCATTTTCTTCTTTTGCATTTCATTTGGTTCTTTTTTTCAATTCTTCCACTTGGCGATGAGATTGTTCATTTAGATCTGGACGATTTAATATAAATACATTCTTATTTTCATTGTTCAAAAGAGAAAGGAATTCCATTGCTTTTAAGGATTTTTGAGCTGGAGTTTGGTCAACGAATGCTGTTAAGTCAGGAATTGTCTCTTTGTTCAATATGATAATTTCTTTGCAGGAGTGGTCATAATTGATACATCATAGAGTATGGATTTATTAAGTTTATGCTCAAGTCTATAGAGTTATGCAAGCTAATGTTGGACATTTGAAAGATTCAAACCTCAAATTCTAAAATGACTTACTTTCTGCCATTGTAAACTTCCACCTTTTCCTTTTCTGAACTCTTCACAATTCACAAAAATTAAGAACATCCTATCACTCATATTAGCCTCATAACATCGAACATACATAGCCATTCCAACCTAATTTAAAGGAGCCAAAATTTATTTCACCACAAAAAGTTAATGAATATTTCGTCTAATCTGTTCCCAACCGCTTTTCCACAAATTCCATTTCTTCTTTTTCAGGTCATTCTTCAGCTCTTTACCTTTCATCAGAATATAACGAAAATGATGAAAGATGAAGAAGGAAAGGTCACAATTGTATGAAAAAAAGAATTTACACCTTTAGCAATGAATATTTTTTATTTAACGTACCGAACGTTTACATATCAATTCGGAATTAAATTAGAATAAATATTTGGTGGTGAAAATAAGAGGATTAAAGTTGAATTGACGATAAGAATTAAGACGTTAAGTGTGGGTGCTTAATTGGGTTTTATTTTTAAAGTAATAATTTTTTTCAAATTTTGGAATATTTATTGTAAGTTTTTTAATTTATATTCATGCTCATTCTCCTGTTGGGCTTAATGGAGTTGCCCGAAATTTGATTGCAATCCCTTTTCATCCAAATCAGTTGCTAAGCATGCCCTAGAAAATGCACAACCATTGGAATAAAGATAAAATTAATTCTAATGGTAACATTTAGGGTTGGCATTAAGGACAACCCAGAGGCCTAGTCTGAGTTTTTGATTCTTGGATAAATACCTCCGGATAGCCCTAGAACTAGTCGTCAGGCTTACAACGAGCAATTGGACCTAGATTAGTGCACGATCACTAAAAATTGATAGCTTTAGCTTCAAACTAAACCTTCTATTTCAGTTGAAGACATCCATTTTCTTAAAAAAGGCGCAACAATCTCTTCTTAAACAGAAAAATTCCATCTTATGCCTTCTTAAAAGACAAAAAAAAAGTTGAAAAGTTTATGAATATAGGATAGAACATAATCGCAATCATCAACATTTTTTTCATCCAATTTCTCCTCCTTCAATTTCTTTTCTTCATTAAACTGTTTATGCAGATCATGATGATTCTTATAAAGAGAAAAAAAATGCACAGAGTTCAATCGCTGCAGTTCAATTTTCCTTCCTCAACTTTCATTAAATGAGTCTTTTTTTGCTCGTTCATGTAGAATGTTATTGAATTTTTCCGTCTTCTTACTCATTCCATTCTTCGTTATTTTATTTTTATTGGAATTTAAAAGAAGAGAAAGTTTCAGATGCATGAAGTGATGCTGTAAGGTAGTTGCGATTGTGACTTCATTTAGTTAATTTTATTATCTTTTAAGATCATCGTATCATCCTTTATAACATGTCGTGTTATTCAATATTTTTCACTTAATATGCAAATAATGGAAAATTGAAAAGAAAAGAATGCAAGCATGAGTTAACACTTTGAAGTGTTTGGAATGTCGGAAGGTCTTAAGTAATTTGTTCTCAACACGTGAGGATGTTATGAACATATAGCGCCCAGGAATAGATCCTATCATTATTTTTTTGATTGAAATGGACAATTGTCTTTCATCTAGTCTTGAGCCTAGGTTGACAGTATGATTTTGAGGAACCCAAGCTCACTAAGGCATTAAGCTATTTAATTAAAAATTCATTTAAGAACAAAGACTCCTAATTATCCTGCTGTTCACTCGGCGTGCCTTTAATGTGTCAATTCAACACTACCCCAAACTATCTTACCCAATTCCGATCATTAAAATGACTTTTAGAATCTACAATGTTAATAACGATAGCACTAAAAGAATATAAACTTAACACAAACGTCTTCTTTATGCTTATCCATTATGAAAAAAAGTTTAAATGGCACGTGATGGACATAAAACTCAAGTTGACAAAGCTTCAAGCTTTCATGAAAATAATCCCTTCAAACCATTTCAATCCGCAACCTACCAACAACTCTCAAAGTTCTGTATAAAGATTACGCCAGCACAATCAAAGGAAAATGCGCCATTAGCGATACAATCACGACTTGTTTAATACTTCTTTTTTAAAATTGAATTGCCTGACTATGAAAAATACCTGTGTAAAGACAAATATTGATGTTTTCAATGAATTTGTTAGAATCATTCTTTCAGAAGTGCTGACAAACAATTAAGTGCTGAAAATTAAATTTAATTCTTTTTTTGTTTGTGAATTTTTTGAGTCAATGTTGAAGTCGAAAAGTTAAATTCAAATTATTTTGTTTTCTTTTCGAGATGTTTTTAAATGTCAACGATTATGAGCGAAAAAAGAATTGAAGAAGATTTCAAGAATTGCTTTTGAAGATAAATTTAGAAATGCTTGAAATTTCTGTGAAAATTTCATTTGTAAAATTGAAAATATGATAAATTTGGATGCAAACTTAATTAAAATTATTATATTGGGGTAAAGAAGAATTGTCTTAATTAAGCACAACGAAGCATGTCAAATGCTGTATTGAATGTTGTTTGAACATTTGAAATTATATTTATTTTCAGTCAAGGCTTGTTTTCAAGGAAGAACGATTTTAATATTCAATATTCTGAACCAGACTGCATAAAGGAACCGGCAATCAACTACGCTCCTTTTCGACAGCAGAGAACTTGAATATACTCACGAATCCGCATAGGTAAAATAATTTGCGTTTAATCTACGTACCGTACTCGTCCAGTAGCTTAAGCTTATCGAGAATGTAAATCTAAAAATCCAAAATGAATGAAATTTAAAGAGAATCGTGGAAAGAAATAAATTATCTTTTTCCGTGGTCTAATTCTCTCAAACTCCCGTAGCCCTTTCAAAAACAATGAGCATGAATTGTTTCCAATTCATGACATTTTCCGCCTATTTAAGTTCATTGTGTAGATGAAAGTTTTACGACAATGTCGGCCTACGGTGAAATCAACTGCTCGGTTCAAAGTCAAACGTGATTTGATTATAAAAATAGATTGAAAATACAGCACAACAAAAGAAGAGATTTGGAAGATTCATGAGCAGCGATGTTTATTTTTTGGATTATTAGTCTCAAATACTTTGAAATGTTGAGTCAATATTATTAATTCAACCACATAACAAGTTCTTACTTCCTTAAATTCATTTTAAAAAAGCACATATTGTCAGAATCCACAACATGCCATAGAATCACTTCAAGCTTCCACCAAATAATTCACCGCAAGTTTGCAATTTAACTCTGAAATGCGTTCTAGGAAGTTCCACAAAATAAACTCAACTGCAGCACGAAAACAAGCAAACCAGGAGAAAAATCAGCTTTTTAATAACCTTTAAAACTTAATCCACATGCCATGTTATTTCCAGAAATCCACTGGTTGATGCCATTATTATTATAGCCATCATCATTTGCAGCCGCGCAAAGTGTAGTTTATAGCGAGATGCACACAATGATGGAACTTTATGATTCTGCCATTTTCCACAAGGATTTCTTTATTCATAACATAGTCATATGCTGAAGTTATGTCTCTCAAATTGCTCATCGCAGTCATCTGCTCTTGATGTTTGTTGTCTATGTTCCACATTCTCATACAACTAAATTCTCTCTTTTAAATTCCCATTCAACGATATTTTTTTTTTATTCATCTTGAACAAGCTCACGTTTTTCGCGGTTTTTAGTTATGAAGTAGCAACATTAACAGAAACAGAAGGGAAGAAGAGGGGCAAAAACACACAAATATTGAAAAAAAAAGTTTTTTTTCCTCACCCGAGCAAAAATTTACTCAATTATTTATTCCAAACATGAGTTTACAAACTTTACTCAAAGCTTAAATACAGCAATTTTAATTGATGATGTGATGAAAATATTTTAAGTGGTGTCGTAATGCAAGATCCTATTTGGTTTTCAGTGGGACTTTATACCACGTCTGATTATTGAGCATAAAAATTCTAAAAGCTATGGCTCAAGCGCTCTTCTTGGAAGTTGACAAAAAAAACTATTTATAGCTTATTGACTGTTGATTCATGTTGATTGACAGCATTTGAATGAAATGCGTCATTAAGATGACAAACATGTTATGCGGGTAAGAAAGTGGTATAACACGTGGGTTTTGAGATGTTGAGGCAATCTTGTAAGCTAACCACATTACTTTAGAAATATGCCAGTGTATTTTTCAGAAGATGGCTTGCCTTTATGAAATTTTATATAAGAATTGAGATTTTTTGAAATCATTCAATTGTTTTAAGGGGCCTAACAGACAAGTGAGTATACTCATGGTATATTCTGAAGATACTCTTGAGTATGTTACGGTACCATGAGTATACTCGCTTGTCTGTTATGGGGGGAACAAGATAAGACGTCATTGGAAGGGCTAGTTTCCAGGCTATCGAGGGCACTAATTCCAAAAATTCTCTGAGTTTAGTGTAGGATACTCTGGTTAGCTTTTGAAACAGAAATCTGGTATATCCTGATTTAGCAGGGGTACAGACATAATTTTTTTAAAAGGGTGTGGCAAGAAAACTGTTGAAACGTTTAAATTTTTAGGTGTTGCTGGATAAGCCAAGGTTTGATATTGTTTTGTTCCAACTTCCAGCTACGATAATTTTATGTTCGTAGTCTTAAGTCTTTCTCTTCTTATTCCTTTACGTTAGTATTATCTTAACAGTTCTAACAATTCATATGCTTACAACATTTGCATCTTATGATCCTGATATATTGAAAAAGTTTCAAACTCCACCCAGCCCCAACCCAATCCCTCCAACACAAATCCAAATTTTAAGTAACACAGACAGTCGAACAAATAACCACATAAATACACAATTTCCTCTTCAAACAGAGAATATCGAAATGAAAGTGCTCAGAGAATGAAGCTGTAAACTTTTATAAGCATTTACCATTACAGCTGCGAGGAACAGCGGGCGGAGAAACATTCTTCCATTACAAAATCTCTTCAATAAAATTAAATTAATACTTGAAATATAGAAAAGTTTTTATTCCATTAGATTTGAATCTCTATGTGATTTCTCCTCGGATGCAGTGATTACCTGCTTATAGCATCACGTAGGGATTGTTTAGAATACGTTAAAAATTTAATTCCTGGTGCTTTTTCATCCAATAGATTTTTTCAAAAAAGTTTAGTAATTAAAAGTACTTTAAAAGTTTGTTTTGAGGATTAATTTTAATACATTGGATGTGCTGACTGCCATGTTGGATATTTACGTCCTTATTTTCATATTTGCTGATTACTGTTGTCGGCTATTTAAGTTGTCGCTATAATGTCCAGACACACAGTCAACTGAATATTAATCTTCGATAAAAAATGTGCATTAAAAATTATCGGTCAATAAAATGTCAGCTTCTTTGGCACTAAATGTCAATTTAAGGACGAATGGATTTTCGTGAACTTGACATTGAAATTTATTTGAGAATTGCGGTAGAAGTTGACTCAAAATTTTTAATAAGAACAATTCTCGGAAGAAACTGAGTCTTGTTGTGACTTGACTTTTTTGAGCCTCACAAGAATCATAAATTTAGATCATTTTCAATTTCAAATATCTCAGAATGCACCTAAATGGAACAAACATAATTAGACAGAGCTACACAAAACTTTTTTGTATGTCCTTCAACTTTATTGACAGTTCTTCTTCTTAAACTTTGGAGAACATTATTTTTTTTTGTGTATTAAGATTCGTACTGTTAACCTTATTAACTGCCAATTAATAAAGTTTATCAGAGCAATTTTGTATATATTTTCCTTCAAAGTATTGCTAATAAGGAATTGTTGGTTGTGAGTAGATTTCTGACGAAGTTGAAGATTACAAATGTCTAAGTTCGAAAACAAAATACACCTCTTGAAAAATTTTTGGATATGCTTCTGACTCTGAGCTGACTCTACTTCGTTACTTCGCTGGTCGGACAGATCAATTGTAACCCATGGCCTCCCTTAGTCATCCCCTAAAAGTAGCTCTATCGCTGGCTATCGTCAACCAATCTGAGGTGACTCAATACGACTAAAACAGAGTCTGAAAAAAATTTCAATCAACTTGATTCGATCTTTTAAAATCTGAGCATACTCAAATAAACTTTCATTTGAGCTAGGAAAGATGCTTTGATGGCAACAAGACAAAAAATTGCTTCGAACCTCTCTTAACAAGCTAAGTGCATGCTTAACGGTTTTGTTCTCAGCCTGTGATCATGATAAATTTCTGTTAAAACTCTTTACTAAAGATAATTGTTGCTAATGGTAGCTAGGAAAAGCAAGTGTTTGCTAGTGATTTATAATTGTAGCTAGTGATAGCTTTTATCCGTCAAATGATAAAAACATGTAAGCTTTACTTGATTAGCCTTGAAAACTTCAACTTGAAATCTTAAACTTCCTAATTCTTACTTCATCAATCCATTTGCATCCTCTTAATCATCTGTACTTCAAAATTTTTTTATCTCCAGTACTTCGTCTTCTTAGATTTACTTCCATTTCTTCTTCATTTCTCTTGTATCATAAGAAACTATAAAACTTTCCCTACATGCAAACATCTTAATATAAAATCTAGCAAGACTAGGAAAAGAAGAAGCAAAAAAATCTGGGAGAAAGATTTCATGCCATTTCATCGCCTCGTAAAAACTTAAAAATTTTTTTTTGTGCTTGCGTTGCTGCTTCTTTAAGTGACAATTTTGCTTTCTTCTTATCAGTTTAGCAAAGAACCAAAAAACTTTTTCCATTGCTTTTGCTCGCTCTTCTACTTGCCGTTCCCTCGTTTGCTAATAACATGAGAGATTGTGACTATGAGTCATTCATGGTAATCATGAACATAAGTTTATAAGCAAAATTAACATTCACAAGACGATTCATTAAATTAAGGATTCAAAATTGCTCTTTTGCAGCTTCAAAAAATTTCTATCTATAAAAAAATTGTAGATTTTTTTTCCATGGCATAAAAATCAGTGGCTGGATTGAAGCAAGAAAAACATTCAAATAAACTTTGTATGTTTGTGTGCATGAAAAGTTTTCCCGAGTTACAGTTTCTTAGGAAGCAAAAAAAATGTCGTCTGTTGGGAGATAATAAAATTAATAAAACATATTTTACGTCTTTTGATGAAATGACGACGGTAACGAAGCTTTTTACTGCACATCATTCCCATCTCACTTTCGGCACTTACCGTTCACATCACATCACAATAAAGTGCCGTAAAGTTTTTTCTTTCCTTGTACCTTATTGCACTTCTTGATTTTTTCTCGTATGTGCGTAGAATGCTGCTTCCGTTGATCGGCCTTCTTTGAAAATATCAAAACTTTTTCTATTCTTCATTTTATTCATGTTAAATGGAATGTTGTGTACATACAATTTATTGATGACGTCAATAAAGTTGTCTGAACACTTTAAATTAATTTCTGAAAATTGTTGACAGCATGAAATTTTCTAAGAGTTTTTGGAAATAAAAATAAATTATTGTTTGGGGTTCGTTCACAAATGACGTCCAGCAAAAGCCATAGAATCTAACTGCCATTATTCTTGTCAGGTTCCTCCTCATTTGAAAACTAATTGTCTACAAAATCATCTAAAAATCAGAAAAAACTCACCACTGAAAACCAAGCTGATAATGAGCTCACATCAATATCCATTGTGATTTCTTAGATCTTGCCACACGCTAGACTCTTTTGTAGTTCTAAAAATAGACAGCTTTTTTGTAAAATATACTCTCGGGAATCTCATAACTTTCTCATACAGTGACATCAACACCAAAAGTGTCTGTTTTTAAAAATATAAAATTTTCTTGGAATGTCTTCTTAAAGGAGACTATCTTTCTTCAAGAAAATCATTTCCAAGATTACTTTTTCTTTGATTCCTTTCAAAACTGAAAATTTCAATACTCAGAAGACTTTTGCGTACAACTTTTGTAAGGTTTGAAACTTTATAAACTTAAGTGACCCAAATACGCTTCTGCATATAAAGTTCATGAGCAGACATCCTTCTTAGTATTATTCAGACCTTTTTGAAAAGGAAAATGTTGGAACTAAGTTTAACTGATTAATTAGTAATGAACACATCTTTCAATACATGGAATATTTTAGATTGAAAGGAATATTCTGACTTTAATATTCTAAATAGGAAACATTAAAGGAGTTCTTGGAAATTATTATCGGAAGAGGAATCATCTTATTTGATGGTTATGCCCTTATATAGGCTGACCATCTGTTTTGTCAAGTTTTAGTCAAAGAAAACCAGGACAGACCAAATTTTCAAGCATTTTTCGGAACATCAAATATTTTAAGCAAGTTTTGTTTAAAAAATCGGGATAGTCCTGCTCAAAAGCGCGCAGTTGGATAGCCTTCGTTTATACGACTCATGCTCCCTAATGCTACCTCTATCAAAAGCTTCCTTCCAATTTCATTAGCTTAAAATTTGTACAAAATCATTTTTCTGACGCGAAACCAAAGAGAGAGAATTAAGGTGGTCTTAAAAATTCTATATTATTTCTAGACGATTGTCTAAGACTAGGGTTACCAGATATTTTTCAGAAAAATAGAGGGCAACCTTATGTGAACTAGTTTAAACCATTTTTGAACAAATAAGAACAAAACAAAACTTTTTAATGTTTAAAAATTGAAAAAAAAAATGAGGAATGTTCTCTGTAAACCCAAGGAGATGGTAAGCCTACCGAAGACTTGACAATTATTTAATAAACAATAGCTGGAAATTAATTCAATCCAAATAGAACCGGGATAGAAAAGTTTAATTATTCAGAAAATATTCCAGCTCGGTCGTGTTGTTTAAAACTTATTTGAATTTATTTGACAGCCACACGCTGTTTTGTTGTTCATGTCGATCAAAGAATATGACCTATTTTTTCCAAAAAAATTGAAAACATAGCATTAAACCTATAAAAATAGAATTTTGACTTGTTTTTCACAAAACCATCCTCAAGCCACAAAAAAAAGTTCATAATCCATCCTTCATTTATCAAAGCATCGATAAAATTCTCTAACAAGAATATCCTCGTTATCCTGTAGACCAAACTCTACATAGAACTTGAGATATAAAAAGCACAAACTTTTTTCAAAAAAAAAAAAATTTTAATAAAAAATGTTTTACAGGAAAATTTTACATTTTTTTGTGCTTGTTAAATTTTTTTTTGTTACTTTCTCTTATGTCATTTCACATGAGTAGGAAGAGCAGTGATAAAGAAAATCCTTCCGGCAAATCACAATATTTTCTCATCCTAACCGAGTGAATACATGAATGAATGTAAAGCCTTCCTTCAATGTACCTTTTTCAACGCATTCACACTAAGAATGTCGAGGATGTAAGTATATGGATGCCATAAGATTTGGCTTTGAACATGACTGAGAGAAAAAAAAGAAGAGATTTTCTTAAAAAGGGTTTTAGTTGTTTTTAAAGCCTCCAATTTTTGTGGTAAAAAGCACTTCCAGCTTGTGTAAGTGTTACTTTAATGGAACGACATTAAAATTTTTATGATTCACGAGACATAAAATGATGTGATGTGTCGAGTATTTACGGTATGAAATGATTAATTAATTCACATAAGGAATAAGGTGGCAAAATATGTTGTAAGCTATTCATCCTTAAAATTAATTAACTTTCACCTTCAAACCAGCTTCCGCATTTAAAGTTTTATGCCACTTATGTGTGCGTAAATGTATTAAAATTGAAATTAGTTCCTAGGCGTCAACTAGATTTATGGATTAATCGTATAAATTTAGCATAGTTTTAGTTTATGTAAGTGGCTTTTTTTACTATCTTGTGATATTTTATGTCTGAGTGTCTTCATTTCAGCACTACTTCAAGTTCTCATATAGCAGATTAAAGAACAATGGTGAGTTTATAAAATATGGCATTTGTTGACCAAACAGATGGACTTTAAGCTGTTGTTTGAAAGATTATAATTGTTTTTCAGGCATATTGACTTTAGAATTAAGTTGAAAATAGTAGGTAGCTACCAAAGTAACTAGAAATGTTCCAAATTTTTCTGATGTGTGTGTGTGTGTGTGTGGTGGGGATCATATCCTAGTGCAGTAATGGATAAACACTGTGTCACGAAAAATATCCACGTACCATATGCTGTGTTTACTTTAAGTCCAGGCTTAGCAACAAGGTGTGCCGTGGCATAAGCTGTTGTCCACCACTGGCCTAGAATATACTAGAGTAACCTAAGGAACCGGCCCTGGAAAAGAACCTAAAATTGTAAGAAACCTTGTATCCACTTCTCTTGTTACGCCTCTACTTATCAAATCAAGAACCACAAAAAAATGCGCTCAAACTTTATTTTTCCGCCATAACTTCCCAACATTTTCCCATTCATTTAACAATTCACAGCTTCAGGGTAGAAGAATGAGAACGTAATATAATGAATTGGTGAAATGACAGTAAATTACTTTTATATTATATCTACAAAATGAGACTTCATTAAACGCCACAAACACTATAATTTTAATTTAATTAATTTTTCCTTTTCCATTGTTCCACGAGATAACGGAATGAAGGAGATGAAAAAAAAAATTCTACAGTCATCACTTTGCCTCCGCCATTGCTGGTGCTGCTACTAATGCCACAAATCTAAAATTTTCTATCTCATAGCTTAGATGAGATTTTAATTGAGAAATCATGACTTGAATTATTATTCACCCCAACCTCCTAACAATAATGCTGGTGATATTGTCATCATTACTCGCTGTCTGTTCACTTCTCATGATTTTTCACTTTTCAATAAAAATAGAATTTTTTTTTGAATAGAAATCCATAACAATAAAATGTTTATTCTGTGCTTATGAATAGGCATTCTCAAGGTATCTAATGTAAATGCTTGACGCAGAAGCATCTGAACTCGAAATAACTATAAGTTTTTGATATACTCAAGAGAGCTTCAGAACTAAAATTTTGACATTGAGGAAGCTAATGCTGAGTGTAAGAATTATGATATTTAGGAAATCATCTCATCTGCAACTTATTTAAATTGTTTTGATGACTCCTCAAAAAATTATTAAAAAATATGATTTGACAAAATAATCCAGACTAGATTCATAAATGACTAACTCATGACATGATAAAATAAAATCCTTTATTTGGCATTGTGTAGGCTTAAGGCTTGTTTTTCATGAAAATGAATTTTTTGGCAGTTTGCTATATTGAAAGATATCATCTAGAGATGAGACTAGCTTCATATTGACTTTCGATGGACAGCCTTCTTACTGGTTTCAACAGCTGATATGTCAATTTTGACGATAAACTATATCCCATCCCTCCTGAACCCTCAACTTTGAAGTATCCCGAATGGTGCAAATTGTTTAATGGAAATAAAATCTGACACCAAACCAGTGTGAATCTGGCATGATGCTGGGCTTAAATTGAATCCAGCACCATGTCAGAGTTACGCCAGTTTGGTACTGAATTTCTATCCCGACTTGTGCTATTCGGGTATGTTCTACCCCAAATATTCTTCTAGACACAGTAATAAAATTCTAAACTGCAGACATCCCACACCATCCTACCTAGTCGAAAATTCAAGAACGAATTTAACCTTGGCTCTCAAATGTGAAAATTTGTCGGTAAATATTAGATGCTCAAATATTTAAAATTCATACATTCACATAAATTTAGTCGGCATGAATATAAAGATGAAAAAAAAAAAAATTCTGATGATATAATCATAAATGGAATTGCTCTAAGGAACAAAGAGAAAGAGATAGAACATAGTCATAAAGAATAAGAGCTTCTACATTGAATTTTTTAAGAATGTAAGGAAAAAAGTATAATATCATCCATAAGTCATTGTCATTATCAATTATGTGTATAAACATCCACATTTTCCAAGCTATAACTCGACTCTTATTTCCATTCTCAAAACAATAATGCAAACGGTGTATTCATGTAAATGATTTTTTGTGTGTGAATGTGGCATTAAAAAATAAAAGCAAGCACAAAAAGGAATTTTATTCTACTTTTATATTATTGTCTCACAGTCATCATAGTCATCAACATCATTGTCATTTAAAATGAGTCAATGCACACTATGCTGTTTTTTACCTCAAGCGAAACACACAAAAAAATACGCGAATGTTATGAGTTATCAACATTTTTTACATCCTCATTTATTTTATTCTTTTCATTCCCATGACTCCCCCGTGCATTGGATGGTTGTAAAGAAAAATTTATTCACCCTAGATATCGTCAATTCTTTCCCCGTTTGTACTCATATAATTTTGATACATGTGTTTTGTGAAGGAATGGAGATGCAAGAGGAATGAGAGGTTTCAAGGATGGAATGAAGTTTGAAATGTAACAATGGCTTTTTGTTTTGACGCATAGATTTGGATTGATTTTCAATTAGTAATTAAAGTTCCGAGAATTTAAGATTAAGGCATCAAAATCTGATAATTAAATGCTACAGTACGGGACAGGACAGTACTTGGGCTATTCAATGTACCCTGGTCTAATCATAATTTAACAGATTTCAACTAAAATGGCTAAA
Source organism: Chironomus riparius (assembly GCA_917627325.4). Lineage (NCBI taxonomy): Eukaryota > Metazoa > Arthropoda > Insecta > Diptera > Chironomidae > Chironomus > Chironomus riparius. The sequence goes on from OU895878.1 coordinate 51,997,178, forward strand.
ACATTATGAATCTAGCTAAGGGGCCGTTCACTTATGACGTCCGGCATTTAGGGGGGGAGGGGGGTCTAGGATTTTGTGACAGTTCAAACAATGGAAATTTTTTTCTATAGAATTTTTGTGACAGAGGGGGGGGGGGGGGGGAGGGGGGTCTAAAACTCAGGTTTGTTGATGGACGTCATAAGTGAACGACCCCTAAGTGTCTTTCCGTGTCACACAATACCACAACCCTAGATAACTTTTTGGACCTCAACACATGATTTTTTAAATAGGCAACACAACAGCACGAAACAAAGCACAGTACAGTTTGAGAAGTCCGTACCAAGGGCGTACAGATCAACCAAAAATATTGTTCCAGCACTGAATTTTCAGGTAATATTCAATTCATCTTCCCTTTCTTCTTAACACAAAAATCTCCAGCCACCCCAAAACTACTCAAATTGATGAATATTCCATCACCAATGTCTGTTTTTGATTGCTCCGACATCCTTCAATCAATTTATGAACAGACACTCAGACACAATCAACCATTAAACCAGGACAGAAAAAAAAAGAATTGTGAACATTCGTCCTTGAGAACTTGAACTATGTAAAAAAAGTTTTTACGTGAAAAAGCAGAAAAGGCAGACGTTAGTGAAAGAATTTGACTCGTTCAACAAAAAAGTGAAAGCGGAAAAAAAGTAAAATAAAGGAAATAAAAATGAGTAAAAAAAGGGAGAAAATTTTACGCAGTAAATTTCTTTCTATAAACAACGATAAAGTTTCTGTGCGATAAAATAGAATGGAATCATCTACTCATCATCATAAGTAAGCAGCGATGGAATAAGTGCTGTTAAATTGTAATGAAGAAATAGATACTTACACATGCAGAGCTGAAGCTTGAATTGGATGAAGATATGAGGCGGCGTGAGGAACATTTTCTTCAAAAACTTCATGGAACTTCCCATTAAGGAGGTGTGAGTCGAACCGTTTGACCGAATTTAACTCCTTAAATACAACTTTCCTAACATCCATCCCGAAAAGAGACGATAATTGGATGAATAAGGTCTTATGAGTTAATCACAGATTAAATTCTATTCTCACTCAACTAGCTAGCTTTTGTGCTGCATCCATGTTCAAATAATCGTCTTTATTGTTATAATTTTCATGTTTTAATATTACATAATATATTTTATTATAGCAGCAGGACTTTCAACGATAAAATTATGTAGGTCATGTGAATCCCAAAACCAGAATAAAAAGAATCAAACAAATTGCCGGCAAGAAAAAGTGTCGACAAGTTCTTATGAGTCAGCAGAAAGAAACTGTGATAAAGAAAATTCGTAATTTGTGGTAGCTGCAGCAAAAAATAAAAGCATGAAGAACAAGAATCCTAAATTGTGTAGAGATAAAAAAAGTTTTCGGTAAGTTTACTCTGTGACTTATCTTGGCTTCTTCCTAATAGTTATGAATTGGAATGAATGAAAATTGGTTGGAATTATTTTTGATTTAATGAGAATTAGATTTAAACTGTGTAGCAAAGGGAGTAGCTAGGAGTTGTGATAGAATGTAGTTTTATGTAGCTGGTGGCGCTTGGTTTGGAATTGTTCAATTATGAAGTCCAATATTAACGGTCATTTTTCAAAAACGAACAAAAGATTTCTAGGAATTTTTATTGTTCTTTTATTGCTGACCCCCCCCCCCCCCCCCCTCTAGACGTCATAAGTGAATTGGCCCCTATTAAATAGAATTAGAATATCAAATTTTTAATCTCCACGAATTAAATAAAATACCAAAATTTCAACAGACTTAATAAAAATCCAATAGCATCCATAAAACTCAAATCAGTCTCAACCTCAGATATCACCTTCAATTTTGTTTATTATTCTTGTTGTCCCCAGCATAAAAGTCTCTCCAAATGGCCTCCAGCAGCTTATTGCAATAAAGCAGCTTATAAATGACACTAAAATTCAATAAATATCCTTCCGAATCCCATCGAATCCTCCAGCATCACAGTATGTGCTTTCAATTTTTAAATGTAATTTCGATTGAAAAATATCTCCGACCACCAATGTGTGTATGTGGGAATGATTAAAGTAAAGAAAAGCACCAAAATGACAAACATTAAACCCTTAAGCAGAATTACAATATCGCATCAATTCACCTTTTTACCTTTATAAAACTTTTTTTTAGCTACTTTTTTTTCTCTATCATGTAGATACACATACATGCCATATTTATCCATTTAGTTATGAGTTTATAGAAATTTAAACGAGAATTGGGAATAGAATGAAAAAAATTCTCATATAAATTGAAGCAAGCGTTTGGGGAGGTTAGCAACAATGCTCGTGGTAAAAAATATATTCATTTATGTTGTAAACTTTATTAAATGTTTACTGCTGTTGCTGCTTGTGATGTTTATGGACCCGTTTTCTTTATAATGCATCAATATTCGAGATCTGGGAGGGTTTTTGAAGATAGATTTTATTGAAATAAGGATGCTGTTGTATGGAAGGCTTTGTTATTTGGATGCTGAATTGATTTGAGGATTGAATTTTTCGATTTGACAAGATTTAGCTTCGCTCGAGTCAATAGTTGATCTACTAGCTTTGAAAATGGAAAGATAGCATCTTAGCTATTTATGAATATTTATCAATATTAGATCTTTTTATTGTTTCTTTAGGCATAGCTGGAGAGTAGCCAATAAAGCCCCATCCAAAAATTAAGGATTTAATTATTCCACCTTCATTTAAATTATCACACCTACATCAACATGCTATCACTGCTAAATTAAAATTAGATTTTAAACAGACCCAATTAAAAACAAATTTGAGTCAAAGCCTGAACATCATCACATCAACTGTACCCTTTGACATCCTTTAGCTGTCATTTTTCTTTGAAATACCTGCAATTTATAATAAAAAATATTTCACCAATCCTTTTCCTACGAAAATCAAGCTTGCATGATATTTTTTAACGAAATAAATTCAACCCATACAGAATGCACATAACATGGGGTTGTTAAGGATAAAAAGGAATAAAATTTTATTGAATTGACTGTAGTTTGAAAAGCATTCCATATACCATCATTTTAATTCTGAAATTTTTTTAAAAGAGTAAAAAATCTCTTTTCAGAGTCATGAGATACACGAATGTATGATATTGCAAAAAAAAAAAGTTTATGAATTCATGTATAACATGGCTGCTGAAAGGTGTTTCATACTTGATAGCAGAAAGATTCTGAGAGCTTTAATTTATGGAGAGATTTTTCTCATGAAACTTGTAAATGTAAAATTATGCATGTTTGGCTAGAAAAATTCGGGAAATTCAAAAATTATAGTTTGAAAAAGTAATTCAATAGTATTTTCCAGAGATCGAAGCCGATTTTTTCGGCTTAACTCAATTTTTGATTTTTTTGATAGAAAAAAGCCATTTGACACCCATTTCAAGTATTTAAATTGAACTTTACATGCTTTACTATGATTCTGTGTAATATTTTGTCAGCATGTAGCTATAGGAAGCTCAGAATTTCAAGTTAAAGAATGTTAAGCCGAAATTTAAGCCGATCGGCTTAAAATCGGCTAAATTGAAATTCTGAGCTTCCTATAGCTACATGCTGACAAAATATTACACAGAATCATAGTAAAGCATGTAAAGTTCAATTTAAATACTTGAAATGGGTGTCAAATGGCTTTTTTCTATCAAAAAAATCAAAAATTGAGTTAAGCCGAAAAAATCGGCTTCGATCTCTGGTATTTTCATGTGATGTTATTTAATATGTGATTTTAAGTTCACTGACCTTTGCAGTAAAATTGCACAAATATAATAAATTTAATTCATTATTAGATTTTCAACACATGCTGGTTTCAATGCTCTTTCATTCATTAAATTCATTTTTTGTGTTTTTAAAATAATGTAGCTTTCAGGGGCGCAACTAAAGCTCGATTTCAAATTATCCAAGTATCAATGAACATCACGAATTGTAGGACATAAAATTTCAATTGACTTTCGGGGTCCAACCCCCCCCCATCCCACTTTTTTCAGAAGATTAAACTGGATATTATTGATTTTTTTTTAATCCGACCAAAAAAACGACAGATAAATGCAATAAAAGCCCACAAAAAATTCTGGCTACGCCCTTGCTCTTGGTGACCCTAGAAACTGGCACAATTTCATGATTGTTGAGGTCAAACCTAAACAATTTCATTCTTTTGAAAGCTTCATTTCGCTAGAATTTTTTGAAAAAATACATTATTCCGTCTTTCTAAAATCAAATTTAACCCTTCACACCTTAATAATGTCTGGCTACGCTACTGACAGCATTTATTTTACAGAATTAACAAAGTTAAAACTATGAATACGATAATAATTTACTTACTGTGTATTGAACCAGCCTTTATTTATTTTCTGTATTGTGTACAAAGCTTTTAAAAAGTTTTGCGTACGAGTTTTGACTTTGCATAGCATAAAAATGCGGCCTTTTGTTGTGCAAATAATTGTCAATACTAAAGCAGGCTTAACAGAGAACGGAGCTGTTTTTAAACTTTTATTTCACATTTGCTTCTTGAATTTCTTCCTAACTTTGATGGTTATAATTAGGCATAATTTTTAATATTGTTCAATGATCAATAATTTGAAAGCATTTCAAAAACTTTTATGCCAATTTCCATTTTATTTGCATGACACCACAGTAAAGAAGATGGTGGAAGGACATTTAAGTGTAAAAAGTTTTCCATTTTCTCAGTTCCTCCATTGCTTATCTTCCATCCTCGTTATAAGTTTCTTAAAGCAGTTACGACGAAAAAGCGTCATTTTCCTTATTTGCAACACAATCTGTGTCCTGAGCTACTTTACTTCTTGTCATGGAAACAAATTACGATGCTTCCAATATGGAGTTGACTAAACTTTCAGAAAACTTTTTTTGGGGCTTTTCTTCATACACTGTGACAAGGGATGGTGATATTTCGTCTGATTGAATCTTTACCAGATTTTTCCAATGATTGATTGGCTGCTTATCCTCACCCAAATCTATGCTAAACTTTTTTTAATGTCATCAATTTTCATCAATAATTTTTTTTTTCTTCCCCGAATCAATACTTTTCTTCTTGTGCTGTTCCATGTCTATCTTTTATTATTTCCCTTCCATAAAAAAATTGCCATGCTTTATCTTTTGTAGATGAAGATAAAGAACAAAAAAAAGGAGCTGAAATTTTATGTAAAATGGAATGCGGCTCGCTTTATGCAAATTTCTGAAGTGAAAATTATGTTTCAGAAAACTCTTGTTGTTTCCAAGCAGAAGCTTTCATCCCTTAAAAAAAACTTTCACATCCACTGAGCGATAAGAAAGGCAGCAAAAGGAGGAAAAGTTTGCTTCTTGAATTTATAATTATGTGAGAAAAAAAAATGAGAGAAAACTTTTTTGATATTATTAAAAAAAATTTTGTCTGTAAAGTGCGAGACGATATTTAAGAAAAAGTTTACCTTTATTGAAAGACTTTGATATTTTATGGAAGATTATTGAAAATCGATGGAACGGATGAAGGTTGAGCAAAGTTTTATACTTGATCAAAATATCTAAATAGATGAGATTTTTCGCAGAAGGTGTGGTAAAGAATCTGAATCAAGATTCCTCAATTGTACTTAAGTCGATTAGCGTTACACAAAGTTTTGAAGATTTTTGCAACATAAAATAAATTCAACAACAATTTAGATTTAAGATGCAGGATTTCTTGTTGCTTAAATTTAATAAGTTTGAGATCTGAAATCATTTCCTTGAGTCCAAAGCTTTATATTGTTTAAATGTTCTCTATCAAATGAAAAAGAATAAAATCAAGTCAATTCCATTAAAATTGAGAGATATTTGATCATTTTGATTAGTTTCACACCCTTGATTTTTAAATATTTCGTTGATATTCCCAAATATTCCAAATAACATTTAAATTAAAATGGTATTGATATCCAGATTTCATCAGACATTTGAAGCAGGTTTTACTTTGTTGATCAGTAAATTTATTTCAAAAGAAACAATTAAATTACATTTAAAAAATATTTGAAATAATTTCCATTGCCATTATGTGATGAATAAATATGGAATTAATTTCCAATTCAACAAATCAATTCAATTTCACTCAAAACAAAATCATAATAGTTTTTAATCTACAAATTGAGCTTTATAATAAAGTGAGCAAATAAAAAATTTACTGAGAATTTATATAGAGTCGTTCATTTATGACGTTCAAAATTAACGGTCATTTTTCAAAAAAGAACAATAGATTTTTAGGAATTTCTGTTGTTCTTTTCATGCTGACCCACCTCTCCCTCCCCTAATTGAAGCCCGTATGATGAAAAGCAGTAAAAATTAAATTTATGGTTAATCGGAAGCGTTGCCATGAAAATAATCAATTGAAAAAAAAAAACAAAAACTAGAATGAATAATTGGTAAATTGTGTGATTTGTGAAAATTTATTCTTAATTGTTGAGTTCAATAGTTGCAAACTTTAAAAAGGTTAATATTATTTTCAAATTTTTTGAACTGCACACAGATTAAGAACCACTGCTAAAGAATCTCATCTGCAAGCATCAGATAATTTCTGACAAATCTAAAATGCTTTTTCATCGGATTTTATAATTCGTTCATCAATTAATTAAATATCTTAGAAATATAAAGGATCAAGAATATGAAGAAACTTTAATTCCATCTGATTTAAGTTTTATTGATTTAACGATGGAGAAACTTTTTAGTTTAACACCGAAAAGAGCATAGGATTTTATATCATTATCAAATATCTTCGGTCTTGTTTGCTCATGAAAAACTTTCATTTTATGATATTATCCTTGCCTCAACAGTAAATTCTATGCTTTAAAATCTTCTTTTTCACTCTTAATAGAAAAGCCAAATAAAAGTACAGAATGGCTTGAAAATTTTTGCTTATTTTAATTTCTCATCTCATTAAGGACGTGACTATGAATGAGAGAATTGAGGAAGTGTTGTGGGGATTCGATGAAGTCATGCTTGATAAAATTCCTAAACTGATAAAACCATAAAGATAAAGTCCGAGACAAACTTTTCATAAATTCACATGCAAGGCAAGAATGTCTTTTGTTGCAGCATGAAATTATTCCAAAAGCATCTTCACAATTTGTTATTGAGAAATTTTCATTATGTGAAATTGGGAACAGAAAGTTTTAGAAAATTCTTCATTAAGAGATTATTGATAAATTGTTTGAAACTTCAAGATGAAAAGTCTGTCCATGGAATTATGGATTTTTATGTGTTGTTCATCAGTGACGTCCATGAAAAATCTAATTTCAGGCCTAAGGATGTGGAAATCATCAAAATGATTGAAAATTATCAAAACGTGACTAATCAAATCCAGACTTTTGGATCCAGAGCATCTTACTCTTTAAAAGTTGCATATCATGTATGAACAGACCCCAAAAATCATTTTTCCCTTTTTGAAGACCTACTTAACACCAGTAATGGGGTTCAAGATTTTAATTACCATTCATAATCCTTCGGTTTCCCAATACCAAGCTTAAGATCTCAACAAATATATTCAATTCAATCTGATTGATGCTTTGGCAATTAGTGCCAATTTATTCAAATTTCGGATTCAGCAAAAGATTTGATCAAAAGACCAGAAAAATCTATAAACTTTACATAAATAGAAGAAAAAAATAAATAAGTTGTAAACCATTCTCAAAACCTTAACCTCAATTTCTGTGGATTACTGAAAGAAAGCACAAATTCAAATACCTGCAATCGACCACGAATTGATGATGCCACGATTACCATACTCCAATGGTTTCAACGTTGCAGCAAGATTTATCTTTAAATAAATAATCTTATTTTGCTTGCTTGTAAATCATCCAGAATTAACACACAACAAAATAATGTGCATAGCGCCAGTCGATGCAGCATATCAGTAAGAATAAAGATTACTTGATGGTCAGTTAAATTCACATCTATATAACTACCTCAATAACACTCATCCTTCCTTATTGATATTCTCTTATCTAAAATTTATTTCCTTTATATGTACGAAAAATTGGGCAGGCAGCAAGTAAAACAACAAGCTAGCGGATAAAGAAACAAAACTACTATCGACCCCTCAGCAAAAAATAGAACCAATTGAGATATATGGATAGGAAATTAATGGTGTGTAAAGTTAGAATTGTTTTATGGATGTAAAGTTTTATTAAAACATGTACAAGCACATGAGATGACTGTTGTATTGATAGACACAACGAATAACTGAATATTTTTCCCAGGAGAATGGTTGAGCAAGTCTATGATTGTGAATTCGTTATTAGTGATGATCGACATCGAGACTTTCATGACTCAATGATTTTGATTGTTGTGTTGTGATTTAATGAGCTGAAACGAGGACTTTGCATGTGGAATACTCCTGACATGACAGATCTGTGATGATGATGTACGATGGTCTTGTGTGATTATACGTGTGTGAGGAGCGTTAATGTAATTTATTGCTAATAGCGCGTGCACATTTGAATTTATTTGTGCTGAATTTGGTACAAATGTTATGCTTGATTTGTTTGCTATTTCTATACACACAGGTAAGGATTTAAGATAGCTAAATGGATATCTAGGCTGCTGTCAAAGGCGGGAATTGTTGATTTGCACAAATAGGTTATTATGCTGGCCTCATTATACTGGTAGGCAAATAAGGCGAGTGTCTAATCAAGTAGATTGAGTTCTGTTGGGCATTAAAAATATTTGATTCACAGACAATATTCATCAGAGATTGTAAGCATTTGTAAGAAAGATAATCTAGATCAGTTGTGTCCAATCTTTTTTGTGCAACGGCACACCTTGGTGATAAGGCATGAGAAAACCGCACATGGCATACGGTTCGTCGGGTTTTCTGAAGTTTTTTCTTGGCACATGGGTTGGCCATCACTGATCTAGATGCTGATGTGTATTGAGCTGTTCCAGCAAAAATCAAGACTAAATGGTAGAAAGGTAAATAGAGAACTTTAATAATCTAGGGGAAAATTTCAATTAAAATTTAATGCTTTTGAAAAAGTTCAACATGAAGGTATAGTCAGTGTTGTTATTTGAGGATTTTTGTAAGGCTATTAATAAATTTTAATGAAAGGCTCTGAAAGTACACTAAAACAGCTCTCAACACAACAGCTCTCACAAAAAAAAACCTTTACCTATTCAGATCAATAGTGATTCAGAGGTGCGCTAGGGCGTTTCGCAACTAATAGGAGTTTAACGAGTGAGGATGCGCCAAACCCTACACTCAAACTTAGACCTACAATTTATGGTGGGATCCGAACCACTCCTTTGATGACATTACTGCCTGTAGCCTAAAAGTGAAAAATTTCTCATGCTCAGTCTCGAACCCATGATCGCTATGTAGGTATTGCAATAATTAGGTACCGAAGTGCTAAACCATTCCGCCACCGAGCCACTGCAGCTCACTTAAAGGTTGAAAATTATTTAAAAGGGGTCCTTGATTTGAGTAGATTCAAACTATCAAACTATCAAACTATAATTATAGTATGCACGACTCTTGAATGTAGTGACTAGATTCACGTTGATCCAATTAAACACCACTGGACTTTTACACATCACACAACATGCGACGTAAAAATCTCCCCCATTGCTTATTGGAAAATGTGATTAAAAGTTCGAACAAAAAAAAAACTTTCCCGAAGCTTTTTCTTCATGCTCAGCATCACCAGTAATAATTAATCTTTGATAAATAATCTCGAGCGTAGAAAATTTATTTCCTTCCATTGCTTGCCTGCAAAAAATTCGAACAAAAATTTATTTTTCTTAATTGAGAACATTGAAAAGCTTGTATACGTATAGAGATGCATTATGAGAAATTTAAAAGTAATCTATTGAATGCATTGAACATGGAGTGTATTTTCTAGTGCAAACTTCATTAATTGAATTTATCGTTGTAGCTTTAAGAATTGAGAAGAAATTTTCATGCTCAAATAACTTTGAAGATATTCTTTGTGACAAAAGCAATGGACTAACTTAAAAATCTCTATTATATCCCATTTGGGGAGGATATGACAAATAAGAAGAAGAAAATAAGAAGAATGCAAACAGTTCATGAAGATGAGAGATGCAGAAAGAAGATGAGAAAATAAATTGAGTTGAAAACTAAAAAATTAATTGCTTTGTTCATTTCTAAAATTAAGAATCTAGCTGTGATTTCATCTCTGTACCTTAATTTTCTACTAAAGCATTTCAATGGAATTCAAGGAGGAAGAAAATGGATTATTTAATAGAATTTTACTCCATAATTATTAATTAGACAGCAACATGAATGATTGCGGGAAAAATTTCTCTCACAGCCAAGGAATTTTCAATTTCTTTACTTTTTATTTAGCTTAAATTAAATCAAATTTGATGAAAATTTCATTATCCTTTAGAACATTGAATATTATTAAGCTTCTTTTCATGCTCATCATTCATTTGAATAAAGAAATTTTAATGAAAATTCATCCGTGTTTTTCTTTTCTGTTCTTTAATTGGAATTTTTCTTCTTGTTGCTTGAGAAACTAATGCAATAATTTATTTTTTTTCATCGATTGAATGCTCTTTAAGCTTAATATTCTAAGACGCCGTTCACTTATTACGTTACGCAAAAAAACGACTTTTTTCACCTTCCCCCCCTTGTTACAATATGTTAAAACTCACATACCCCCCCTCTGAACGTTCATAATTTATTTTATTTTGATAAAAAGGTTGAAAATTTTTAAAACTTTAAAATTTAAATTTGACACCACCCCCCCCCCTCCTATGTTACATATTGTTACAATTTTTCAACCCCCCCCCCCCCCTCCCCCCTAAAATGCGAACGTAATAAGTGAACCCTAAACTGGCAAGAGGTTTCTAAGGATAGAGCTGTCTTCAGACGATCTCTAAGCGCGGCAATGGGCCCACGTGCTCAACAGCCAAAGAAGAAAGTAAGTAAGCTGGGTGGTTAGGCACAAGGGTACAAAACTGATCAAAATGATCAAAAATGATCAAATAAGATCAAAAAAATGATAAAAAATAATCAAAATCTAATTATGTAGTTTCGCACCCTTAGCTAGGCATAAGGTTTGATTTAGTGCACTTATTAGCTATGTTTCATGAGTTTAAGACTGTTCAAGTGAATATAAAGATTCATAAAGCAGTCATTTGAGATAATTGAGATCAAAACTAATTGAATTGATTCTGAATATTCAATCGTAAAGTCAGTTTGGATTCCATCTTATTCCTTAAATCATTGTTACATTTCTTGTATTTGTCATATTCCTACAAGAAAATTCAAGTTGAGTCAAACTTAAACAATTCCTCAGCAATCCTCAAAGTTATCATTTTCAATAAAATATTAACTCTTAAAGTTTATAATCTTCAATTAAAAGTCTATAAAAATTCAAATTCAAGCCATTTTGCATATATTTAAAACAGATTGAATCACTTTCGTCTTCAACTTAATTCGTAAACTTCTCCTCTCCACAAATGACTGCCCCTGAAGAAACAATTGACATATTTCATACTTCATTTAACTCTGTCACTTTTATAAATTTAAATTTATTTTCATTGTATAAAATTGTGCATGGCAAATGAGGACATACAATAGGGGAGAGTCTAAATAGAAAATTAAATGAATGAGAAATGAAAATTATTAAAATTGCAAAGTAGAAGAAAACTTTCTTCATTTCTAGTTTCATCTTGTTTTGTTTTGCTTGAAAAATGCATGCAAAAGTTTTTTTTTGTTCTTAAGAAATATTATAAAGTTAAACTTTGTTCATGAATTGAAATGGAGTAAAGTCTAAAGTTGTTGTGTAGATTAAATAAATGAACGAGTGTAAAAAGAGAAGAAAAAAGGTCTAAAATGCTATAATAGAAAATGCTTGTTAACTTACTATTTAAACTGAATCGAGGGATGTAATAACAGTAACACAGAAGAAGGAGAGAAAAAAGTGTAAAAAAGGCAAAAACTTTTTTTTTTTTCATTATGTTCCATTTAAAAAATTAGTAAAAGTTGAATGAATAAAATAAAGGGCATGCTGAGGCCATTACAGGTTTTATGCTTGTTGCAGAAGTAGTTGTTCTTATTAAAGTTTAATAAGTTTCACTTGGATCACCTGTATTTTGAGATTTTTCAGGATTCTTAATGTAATTGAGCGGAATTATTGACGGAATGCTGATTGATTAATTTGAAATGCCCGTTCATATTTGTTTTCCTTCAGTTCAGGATTCTGACTAGTTCCTCAATTCATCGAGATTCTTGGATGATTAATTAAAGCTTGAAGTTGTACATTTAACAGACTAAGTTTTTAAATTCGAAAAGATACAAATATGAAATGGTTTGATTCCAATTGACGATCTTCAAGTTGCCATACCATATTTGAGCTAAGCGCCTTACCTATTTAACCAGCAAGACACTTAACTGCTTATATAATTGAGTGATGGGGAGTATTTAAAGCAGAGCTCGAAGGTGAGGGGAGTTGACTCGAACCCTATCGACTTTGAGCTCTGGTTTAAAGTGACCATCTTATACATTACTTAATGCCTGAACAATCCCAAATAAAAAACTAAAATAAGCTTACCAAAAAGTCCATACAAAGTTATGCTCTCTAAATTGTTTGTGCTTTGTCAGACATGTTTTGAATATTTACGCCAAATTAATTATTTTTTTCCTCACAAAAAGTTCCAAAAGCTTTACTTTTTATTCTGTTTAATTTACCTTTCAAAACACTTTTTCCTTTGTTTATTTTTATCAGCATAAGGTCCATATTACGATGTTTATTCATGTGTGAGATTACACTGGAATAAAAAAAAATGTAAGGAAGAAGTTCAACTTCCTGTTTCAAAAACTCGATCGTAAAGAAATCATACATTTTTTATTACATCTCATGACAATCCTTCCGATTCCTTAAACGAGATATTTATGCATACATTATGCATGAAATGTTTTCGTAAAAATCTTCTTTAAAATGCTCGTACGTGAACGAATAAATCGAGAGGAAATAAATGGGAAAAAAATCATTGTGAAGATGGAAAAATATTTGTGACAAACTGAAACAACATTAAGTAGTTGCAATAATTCAACAATGCAAAAAATCCATTTTATTTTGTTTATTTTATTCGCTACATTGCATTGTGTGCTTTATCGACCTCCCGGAAATATTGCAAAACACAAAAAAAAAGTTTTGCCACTACTTCTCTATTCAGTGCGATGACTTAAATAAATACAATAATCGATTGCTTTAGAATTGCAAATAACATCGCTTGAGGATAGATAAAATATTTCAAAAACAATTTTTAGTAAACATTTTGGTTGTTGTACTCAATTTAACCAGGTTAAATCACTTTAGTGCATTGGTATTGTCTGACTTGATTTTTGTGGAATTGAAAATTTTCATAGATTTTTGAAGAGTTTTGCTTTTAGTTTGAACAAATGTAATAAAATTGATGTTATTGAGGATTTTTGAATAACTTAATTGAATTTAATTTGCTTTTTAATAGTAGCATCTAGGAGATAGTAAGCATGTTGATGAAAATGGATGTAAATATTGACTTTTAAGCGATGATGTTGTAAATTTCAATAATTTTCAATTTAGATTTGTACTTTTTTTACTCTCAATATCAATTTTAATTGTTTTTGATTTTATAGTTCATGCTTTTGACTAGCTTTTCATTTGAAACAATAATTAACGACCTGTTTCACTAAAGTGGATTATCCTCGATTTCGGATTATCCACTTCAGTTTTTGGAAATATCTACAGACGCTTAAGGTTATTAAGAGATCTAATGTGTGATCTTATTAGAGTACTTTGCTTCTTAAATTAACATATACTTAGAATTTTTATATCTTCATTAGTTTGAGAATTATAGCAAAAATCGAAGTTAATCTACTAGATTTGGCTAGAAAATTAAATAATTAATACTTCTTAACGAAAAGTAAAAGTTTAAAGTATATTGAAATTTCAGGCATACTTCATTCTATTATAATCCAAAATTAGAAATACCACACCTCCCATAAAGTTTAAGATATTTCCAAAAAACTGAAGTGGATAATCCGAAATCGAGGATAATCCACTTTAGTGAAACAGGCCGTATGACTTTCAAAAAAAGCCAAAACAGAATAATCAAAATCGTCTTATTCTTTTGAGGAAAAATGCAAAGCATGCATAAGAATTAAACCTCTTCACTCATTCCTCAATCTAATTTCACGTCAGAATTGAACAAAAAAGAAATGAAATCAAAATAAATATTGTTCGATTATTTGTTATCATCATCATCTTTCATTCATTCACTCAAACTAATGTTTTCATGATTGGATCAACTATTCTCTTGACTTTATCCCTCAAGAAAAAACTAACATAGAAATAAAAGTTTCAGATAGTGGAAAAAGTTTGCGATAAGAGGGAACGGATGAAATGCAATATTGTTGTGAAGGGTTTGAAGCTTTTTTTAAGGTTCTAAGCTACAAAAATAATTTTAGAAATTTTGAAAAAATTCAAAAAATCCAGAAAAATTAAAAAATTCCAAAAATATTCTAAATTTCGAAAACAAAAATCAAAAACTTTCAAAAAACATCAAAAATTATAGAAACACCTAAAATTAAAGAAAATGAAAAATTTTAAAAAATTTTAAAAACTTTCAAAAACCATGAAAAACTATTAAGAAATTCAAAAATTCAAAAAATGACGAATTTTAAAATTCTAAAACAATGTCAGAAATTTCGAAAAATTCAAAAAATTTAAAATAAAATTTCTTAAAACCGCAAACTTTCCCAGCCAAAATATTTCGACATCTTTTCATATAAAACTAGCTGCAATAAATCCAAATCAGTATAAACAGCACATTCTCTTCTCCTGTCATATTACTACGTTTTTCTTAACTTGCTTTCTTGTTTGTTTGTTTGTTTGCAAAAAATTTCAAATCTTGCGATCAATTTTTCGACCACTTCTACTGCTCCAATCGAGCTCAAATTTTTAATGCACATGTATTCCCGGTGACAATACAATATTTTAACACTTTGGAAACACAAAAATGCTTAATTATAGTACAATTTATGCAAAACTTTTTTATATGGGAAAAAATCCAATGTCAATGATATAAAATTTTGATTTGTATTAAATATTATACTTGTGATGCTCTAAAGTCATTTATATGATTCATTATAGTTTAATTAATATTACTAATTATTAATTATACCATAAATTTGAGCAGCTAAAGATATTCTGGTGAGACAAAAAAATTGACATGTAATTTTTTCATGAATATTCGTAAGTGAAAATTTGAATTTTTAAAAAAACCGTTAAGCACAAGTCCGTTACGAATTAATGCAAAATAACTATTAATATGCGATGTGCATTTAGCACACATAGTTTGAGCATAAATTTATGCTGTTTTAAATGTATTGCATTATTTATAACACTTCACCATCTTAATTAAATTGACTTTTCTTTTTATTAACGGTTTGACGTATTTTTGCATAACATATAAATGATATTCATTGAATTTAAATTTGAAAATCCGTTATAAATACGTTACATATGTGATTTGCATCTTTATGTTAAGAATCCACACGTTATGAAGTAGAAATGGTACAGATAAACACAAAATCTTTACGAGTGATTTTTAAAGTACTTTACTAATGAATGCTTTAAAAAAATTAAATTTTATAAAACGAATGAAAAATTTTGAAAGTCGTTACTAATTTCCCATTGAAAACTGGTAATTTATAAACAGTTGAACGCAACGAAGTGAAGTTCAACACACCTGTAACCTATAAACCTACTGTGATCTATAAACAGTTGAACGTAACGAAGTGCAACGAAGTGAAGTTCAACACACCTGTAACCTATAAACCTACTCTAATCTATAAACAGTTGAACGTAACGAAGCGCAACGAAGTGGAGTTCAACACACCTGTAACCTATGAACCTACTGTAATCTATAAACAGTTGAACGTAACGAAGTGCAACGAAGTGAAGTTCAACACACCTGTAACCTATAAACCTACTGTAATCTATAAACAGTTGAACGTAGCGAAGTGCAAAGAAGTGAAGTTCAACACACCTGTAACCTATAAACCTCCTGTGATCTATAAACAGTTGAACGTAACGAAGTGCAACGAAGTGAAGTTCAACACACCTGTAACCTATAAACCTACTGTAATCTATAAACAATTGAACGTAACGAAGTGCAACGAAGTGAAGTTCAACACACCTGTAACCTATAAACCTACTGTAATCTATAAACAATTGAACGTAACGAAGTGCAACACACCTGTAACCTATAAACCTACTGTAATCTATAAACAGTTGAACGTAACGAAGTGCAGCGAAGTGAAGTTCAACACACCTGTAACCTATAAACCTAATGTAATCTATAAACAGTTGAACGTAACGAAGTGCAACGAAGTGAAGTTCAACACACCTGTAACCTATAAACCTACTCTAATCTATAAACAGTTGAACGTAACGAAGTGCAACGAAGTGGAGTTCAACACACCTGTAACCTATGAACCTACTGTAATCTATAAACAGTTGAACGTAACGAAGTGCAACGAAGTGAAATTCAACACACCTGTAACCTATAAACCTACTGTAATCTATAAACAGTTGAACGTAACGAAGTGCAACGAAGTGAAGTTACACACCTGTAACCTATAAACCTACTGTAATCTATAAACAGTTGAACGTAACGAAGTGCAGCGAAGTGAAGTTCAACACACCTGTAACCTATAAACCTAATGTAATCTATAAACAGTTGAACGTAACGAAGTGCAACGAAGTGAAGTTCAACACACCTGTAACCTATAAACCTCCTGTGATCTATAAACAGTTGAACGTAACGAAGTGCAACGAAGTGAAGTTCAACACACCTGTAACCTATAAACCTACTCTAATCTATAAACAGTTGAACGTAACGAAGCGCAACGAAGTGGAGTTCAACACACCTGTAACCTATGAACCTACTGTAATCTATAAACAGTTGAACGTAACGAAGTGCAACGAAGTGAAGTTCAACACACCTGTAACCTATAAACCTACTGTAATCTATAAACAGTTGAACGTAGCGAAGTGCAAAGAAGTGAAGTTCAACACACCTGTAACCTATAAACCTCCTGTGATCTATAAACAGTTGAACGTAACGAAGTGCAACGAAGTGAAGTTCAACACACCTGTAACCTATAAACCTACTGTAATCTATAAACAGTTGAACGTAACGAAGTGCAACGAAGTGAAGTTCAACACACCTGTAACCTATAAACCTACTGTAATCTATAAACAGTTGAACGTAACTAAGTGCAGCGAAGTGAAGTTCAACACACCTGTAACCTATAAACCTAATGTAATCTATAAACAGTTGAACGTAACGAAGTGCAACGAAGTGAAGTTCAACACACCTGTAACCTATAAACCTACTCTAATCTATAAACAGTTGAACGTAACGAAGCGCAACGAAGTGGAGTTCAACGCACCTGTAACCTATGAACCTACTGTAATCTATAAACAGTTGAACGTAACGAAGTGCAACGAAGTGAAGTTCAACACACCTGTAACCTATGAACCCCCTATAATCTTTATTTCTCAATTTCATTAGAATAAGACTAAAAAGTTGAAAATAAAATACTTTATAAAAAAAACTTTTTAAAAAAACTACGTTTTTCGCGTAGACTAAAAAGTAGAAAATAACTTTTATTCTTGGTTGTAAAGAATTTGGTTTTTAAATTTTCAGATTATATTTAATAAATTTTTATATCCTAGTCAATATTGTTCACAAAGTTTCGAATAAGTGCATTTTGATCTTATCGTATAACTCAACAACTTAAAAACGTGGGCGCATTATAAGAGGAGAAATAAGTTTATGTGAAATCAATACTTTATGATAAACTTAAATTAATGCGCCCACATTTTTAAGTTGTTGAGTTATACGATAAGATCAAAATGCACTTATTCGAAACTTTGTGAACAATATTGACTAGGATATAAAAATTTATTAAATATAATCTGAAAATTTAAAAACCAAATTCTTTACAACCAAGAATAAAAGTTATTTTCTACTTTTTAGTCTACGCGAAAAACGTAGTTTTTTTAAAAAGTTTTTTTTATAAAGTATTTTTTATTTATTTTCTTCGTCCCCTTTCTTTTTTCTTTATTGCTACTGATGTGATGCTGCAGCAGCCTTTTGTTTGTACATCGAGGAAAGAAAACATTAAAAGTCATTTTCCTTCTTCTTCAATTGATTTCCTCCTTCATCCGACTTCTTTTTTTGTGCTTTTCAATATTTCCAATCAAAAAGTTTTAGTTTTTTTTTCTCCTTCCTTATTTTGTTTCTTTCTTTTCTTGTTGAGTATTGATGTTCTTTTTTGGATGCTGATGTTGTTCAGAAGTGCTTAATTTTATGGCATGCAGCATACACGATTGTAAGAGTTTTCAAACGTTCTATTTATTTTTCGTGCTTTTAGTTGAGCTGAATTTTTATGTCAGCTTTTTGGAAGCATTATTTATGGATTTACAGTTTTTTAAATATCTCAAAGTTGTGCTGTGTTTGAGTTTGTATGACATGAATTCTTTCTATTTTTTTGAGGCACGTGGAGGGATGTAGAAGCAGCAAGGAGGTTAATTTGTATTAGTTCAATAAACCAACTGGCTATGGCTTTTTTAAATAACATCAATCGCTCAATAATGATTCATATAAGGCTATGCATTCATTTTTAATATTATGAGCATCAAATTAAGTTTGCATATGAGAAAAGTATGAGTTAATTGCATATGAACATAAATATTCAAAAGGATTTTTTTTACAGAAATGGATGTTTTCCCAGTGTTCACAAAAATTAATTATTGAATCTCGCTCTAACCAGCTTCTGATGATACTCAATAATATTTTTTAAATTTCATGGGCATATAAATATCTGATGAGGATGCTTCACTTAAACTCTCCATTTTCATCTTGAAGTTTTATAAAAAACGAAAATTGTTCTAGGCAACAATATTTCAGCAAGGCTACAATCCTAAATAATATCGAATATCCCAGCAATAAAATGAATTCACACTGTTAGAAATTTTCACTATCAATTTTTTTCTCATTTTCTCTCTTAAAATCCTGGAAAAATTCTCTCAGAGAGGATTGTCTCTCACACTGTTGAGAATTTTTACATCAAAATGTATCCTCTCACGCTGTAAAAATGAGTCTCATCTACACTTTTAGAAATTTTTGGATCATAATTCGTCCTCTCTTTCCCGGCATGTCTAATAGACTCTCATCACACCGTTAAAAATTTCCAGAATCAAAAAATGCTTTTATTAAAGCCTTAATACAATAATAATAATGAGAATTATACATGAAAATTTTCTTTTAAATTGAATACGAATGACAATAAAGAGGAACAAGAAAAAGAAGGAAACAAATATGAGAAAAATAAGAAAAATTCAATGAATAAATAATTAACATTTTATAATCTTTCAAGGCTCGATTCAAGCTGAACTCACAAATTTTTATGCAAATCAATTTTTTACTTCCTTTTTTGAGTTTCAATCAGGGTTTGTGTAAATGTGACGTCTGTGAAATTTTTGGGGTTTCGTACCTTTTAACCACAGTTGTAGCTTTAAGATTCAGTTGAAATTCAGATCAAACCCCTTTCTACCCCCTTTAGTCAAAAAGTTCAAATGACCTAGCCTCTTTTCTGTTCCAAACAAAACTAACCTATATGTTGAACCCCATAAGTGAACAGTCCTTAATTGAAGTGGCATCGCACACAAAAAAAGTGGAAAGAAGAAATACCTTTGATGGTGGACATTAAGGGAAACATAAATTAACAAAATTTATCATGTCCTTAACCTAAAAGAAGAGAAGAAGGAAAATTTTCAATTCCGCACCACTCTTAATAAATTTTCTCCTTCCTACCGCGCACTTAATTTCTGTCTGTTAGTGTTTAAATTAAATTGAAAATTGAATCTCAATTGTTTGCTGAAATTTGAACGATTTTTTTCTTTTTTGTTCTCGTTTTTCTGTAAATACTTTATAAAATTTAATTTATTTCCGTTCTCAAGTTTTTATAGATTATCAAGTGTTGATTTAAATGAACATAAAAACAATCAATTAATAGACTGTTGGTAAATTTGTAAATTTTATTGTTGAAGAAGTTTATTTTTAAAAAAAAATCTTAAGAAATAAGGGGTCGTTCACTTATGACGTCCGAAATTAATGGTCAGTTTCAAAAAAGAACAATGGATTTCCAGGAATTTCTATTGTTCTTTTCTTGAGGACTTCTTGCAAAATATGTCACGCAAAAAATTATTTTTTCGAATCCCCCTCACCCCTTGTCACAAAATATGAAGGAAAAAAAATTTTGTTTGCATTTTAAAAAAATTTCACAATCCTTTTCCCTCTTAAAGCCAAGGTTGCGGAACTGATAAAATAATCAAAATGACCAAAAAAATATTCAAAATGATTAAAATGATTTAAAATGAACAAAATGTAATTTATCAATTTGTATAAAGCATGACGTAATTTGCGATCGACCCCTAATGAAGATGAAGATAAAATTTAAATAAATCGAAATTAAATAAAGTCGATTGTAAGTTGATTGACAACAAGAGATTGCCCCATCTCTCTTTTTTGAGGGGAGTAGCCACGAGAGGGGTCTTAAGTGTAATACATCAATTTTCAATCATAAGATCTAGGTGCTTTTGAAGCCTTGGAAGAGCCATTAGTCAAATATTTAAATTATTTCATTGAACTAGTTTCAACAAAATTCATTAAATCAATATCAATAACTTCAAAATGAAAAACTGTAAAATTTTGCATAGCTTCAAAGTCTTGCCAACCAATTTTAATATATTCGCAAATATAAACTCACTCTTTTCTACACATTTATTATTTATTGACAATAAATAACTTAAATCGTTTATTTGAAATAAGAAAATTTTCTTTTAAAAAACTCAAAACTATTTTCTTTGGATGGTCTTCAAAAAATTTCCTGGCATCCTTTACAAAACTTAGATTATTTTTTTAGTCATACTTCATAATATTGTGTACTTTTGAACTTTTTTAAGTTTTAAAGTTTTAATGGACATCCTAGCTAGAAAAAAGAATTATTTTCCTCAAATATATTTTTTAAAAAATTATTCTGAGTCACAATCGGATTTTGGTTCCAAGAAAAGAAGCTTAGATGACCCATTTTGTAGAATTTCATGAATTTCTGACTTTGCATATAGTTGAAAATGGAATATTACATAGCAAAGTTATCATCATATCCCAGCAAAAATCAATTTCCGCATTAAAGGACATAAATGTCATTGGCACTCTCAAATTTTTAACAATAAAACGAACTTTTTGACCATTCCAATAAAGTTTTAAAGTGCATTCCCTGAGAGGAAATAAAAGTTTATTGATTTTCTTTCAAGCACAAGACAACAATTGTAAATTGTCTCTTCAAAAGAATCAAGAATGTTAAATCGAAAAGAGGAAAAGAATAACTAAAATGACCTACGATAAAAAAATATGACCAGACTTTAGACAAAAGCTATCAGCACAGAAAATGATGATTTAGAAAATAGTATAAAAAATCAAGTTTCCAAATGCGCGCTATAAAGTAAGCAAGTGTAATATGTTCATATATGTGAGTTATTGGATTACATCTCGATGGATTTAGTGAGAAGCTCTGTAAGAGTTTTATTGTTTCCGTAGCTTAAATGTTATTGAATGGAGGATGATGCTGAAAAGTTGAAATTTGAAGCGTGGGCTTGAACTATTGAATGAAATAAAAGGTTTACTCGTGCATGAAAAGTTACGTAATAAAATTCGTGGAATTTTAACAAACAGCAAACTTTCGGGGAAATATTTTATAGTTGATGGAGCTCTTAAAAATTAGTTTTGAGAATATGTGGGTGTTTATTTTGTAAAATTTGAATATTTAAGGTTGATTGTTCAAGTTGTAAGAATCGATTCTTACTTGACTTGATAATTAAGGTCACAAATTTTAAATCCAGCTTAATTTAATAATAATAATAATAATAATATAATTTATTACCAGAGGTATTTTAAAAATGACCTGACAAGAGTTACATTGAATTTATATAAAAGCATGATACACCGTCTTCCAAGATTCCTAAATTTCCTAAACGGTAGCTGTATTGGGCACTTTAGTATCAACGCCGTATCAGACAAAAGCACCCTCGAGAAGGTGAAACTTATGTACTGAGTACCTGCGCATACAAGTGGTTCCGTTTGGACACAAATTCCACAACACAGTTGCCCTCATTGTACATGCATCCACCTTTCGGCCTAGTGAACATTGAGGGTTTCACGATTCTATCGATTCGCTGGCATATGATGCATACACAATGTCTTACTTAAGAGCACCTTCAAGTCAGGCGTAAGGAAACTCCTTTTACCTCCAAAGCGACTAATTGTGGTCTCCATATGCAGCGGCCAACATTGTTACATGGGTTCGCCGTTTAGGCCTGATGTACTAATGAAGGCTTACCGAAATTAATGTAGTGGATAATTGATTGTGACATATTCAATTGCCAAATTTTTCAAGGAGAGCGTTGTATCAATGCTTTTTGACTTTTTGAACTGAATGAAATCATTGTAGAGTTTTAAGCCATTGTAAAATAAGCAGTTTTGCGACGTCGACTTGAAATAGTTCTTCAGCTTGTACTCATCGTTACGTCTTGTCGGATACTTATGATATTCTGCCGTCTTAGTCATGTGTTGTTGCAAATATGCGGGTGAGATTCCAATAGCTATCCTGTGAATAAAAAGGATTGTATTAAGGTATACTGTCTGCTTAACTGACAGCCATTTCAGCTTATCGAGCATTATTACACGCGGTGTTTGATATTCTGCCTTTAAAATCAGACGCGCATATCGATTCATAACTTTTTGAATTTCATTCAGTTGGGAATCATTTAATAGAAACAAAATAGTTGCACAATAATTTAAATGAGGCATTACTAAGGACGATACATAGAGTTTCTTACTCTCGAAATTGAGCTTCTGCTCAGTCCTTTTAAGTACATAGAACTTCGAGTTCAGCTTCTTTATAACACTCTGTGCGTTATTTGCAAAAGACAGATTCGAATCAATTATGACTCCTAAATATTTAAATTCAGTTACAATGTCAATTTCTTGCTCATTTATGTAAACCAGCCTAGGCATGACTAGTGATTTATTGCTTGTTATCAGCATGACTTTCGATTTTTCGATATTCAGAGTAAGCTTCGAATAACAGAGCCATTTATAAATTCTCGAAAGGTCATGATTTAATAACTCAATTGTAGCATTAAGCTCAGCAGGCTTGCACGATATATATATCAGTGTATCATCCGCGAATAGCTTAATCTTTGAATTTTGAATAACGTTGACTATATCATTGACAAATATATTAAAAAGTAAGCAACTGAGAACTGATCCTTGCGAAATGCCAATAAATACTTGTATTAAACCAGAGATAACATTGCCAAAGCGAGTCTGCTGATAACGACCATATAAATATGAACTAAACCATGAAATGACTTTTTCGTCACATCCATAAAGAGATAGTTTATCAAGCAAGAGTGCTTTAAGTTTCAATTTAAATTTTTCAATTCCACTATTTCAAGTTTATTCTATCAACTGCTTAAGTGTTTGGTTTCTTCGTCTATCTTATGCCAAACTTGATGACTAGAGGAAATCATAAAATCATATTCATGTTAAGCACCACTAAAACAAATTTTTTTATTTAAATTGCAACCGAGTCCTTATTGAAACGTGCCGTTATAGTTCCATCATTAAAATACCTTCTCTCAGTCCAATGCAAAGTTGCTCTTATTTGCTTAGTTGCTGCTTGATGCACATGTATAACAAGAGCCTTTAAAGAAAATCTCGAACAAAATTCAAATATATAATCAAAATCAAAGAAGCTTTAAGGCAAAGTTAAGGATTTTATTAGGTTTCTAAAGTTACATAATTGAATTTTCTAAGACTTGATCTTTTGAATAGACATCTAAAAGATATTTTTTTTGCATGAAACTCAACAACAATCAGCACAACAAGAATCCTTAAAATAACATTTTCCTTAGAAACAATCATAATCGGTATTTCAGTCCAATTGTCGATACAGACATGATGAAACGTTTTAAGCATAAAGAAATGTTACAATTGCCGACTGACTCCTCCCGTTTGTATACATCATTCAAAGTCCAATTGGGCGAATATAAAATGTAAATTACAGATAAAAAATGGAGAATATCAAGAGGAAATAATTGAGGCACAATTTTCATCATAACAATACCCGATGATCCTTCCGCGTCTCATTTTGTACATTTTTTTCTGTGCCTTTTCATATCCATTGTTGAGAAGAAAAAAAAATCAAATGTAATACTCTCGTCCTGTCTCATTTTTTACGATAAATACTTTTTTTATGTATAAAAATGTTTTTCAGCTATTGTCATTCACATTTTGTGTCAACAATCATGACGATGATGATGACAACGACCAAGCTAATACTTTTATGTACACAAGAAAACTCATTGTTGTAAAAATATTTTCATTTTCTTGTTTACGGAGTAGCAACAAAAAAAAATGTATATTGGAAAATTGTGAATGAAAACTGGAGTCATGTATGTTTAAAAGTCAAAAGGAATTAATTGGTTGAATATAAACAATCCTGAATGCTTGTTAATGATGAATCTAATTGTAGTTGAATATTCTATTTCGGTTAACAATTTGTGGATAACAATCATATAACATTACGGATGGACTTCAAAGAAAATAAAGATGAAATGGTTCAATGATGTCTAGCATGTCTAGTCATTGTCATCAATTGACTACTAAATGAAAACTAAATGTCAGTTGATATTCAAAGATAGTAAAATGTCATTGCTAAAGGAGGGGCACTCAAAATCTGACTAGACATTCTCTTGGATCAAACCAGGGTCGTTAGGGTTGATTGCCTAGCACTCTAACCACTACACCACTGCTACTTCACAATTTACATTATTTATAATGAAATATTGATAATTTAATTAAAACAATGGAAACACTTTTCTAAGAAATGCTTTATAAGAACCAAAAATTGTAGCTGCTTTAAGAACCTCCTTTTAATATAATTTAAAGCATTTGTGTGTCACGTACACGTGTATCGATTTTCTTTTTGAGTTTCTTTGAAATCTTTTTGATGAAATATTTTCATTCATTTTAAAGACATTTTTGAGTAAGCATGAGTTTGTCATTGATGTCACGCAAGTGGAAATATATAGCAAATAAGTTTGCATTTATTTTCTCCGATGATGTTTTCAAAATAAAATTTTGAAGGTTATTAGATTTACTTTAAGTCGATTACATCCTTGGATACCTTTTGGTTTTAATGTCTGAGACATTTGAAGTTTTAAGACCATACACACAGTTCATAAAAAAGAACATTTTTTGACCTTCTAGTCTTCTTAAACACAAATATTGAATTTTGATGAAAATTTCATTTATTTTTAAAAAATTGAACAAAAAGAGCAACTTCCTTTGTGCAATTAGGTATCAACAAAGAAGATGAAACAGCCATAAAAAAAATTCCATACAAAGGAAAAAGCCAATAAAAAGAGACAAGTCATTCATGATGATGATCTCGAATAAATTACTTTGAATTGTAAATAGAAATAAATAAAGTGAGAGCACATGAGCTGTATTAATAACAATGATAATGATAATCAAGTTTTTTTTTGTGTGTATATCCAACCGTGGTTTTTAATACAAAGGAACAAAAGTAGGTCAAAGTTATAAGAATATGATAAAAGATGAAGTCAAACTGACACAAATCCCCAATATTATTCGACATCTCGTAATAGGGATCATGATTATCATTACCCCAAGTTCCTCATTCTTCTCCCTATTTTTGGCAAATGATGAAGTAGAAAAAATGATGATAATAATTTATATTTCTTAGATTTTTTCATTGTGGCTTGTTTGTTTTGAATCATACGGAAGTTTTTGATTGAAAAATTTCCTTTATTGTTATGTTCTCGGTAGTGGCTAATGATACATGGATGTATGAATCAAAGGAAACAATCTAGGTCAAAATTCTTGATGAATTCCTCATCTTTGAGTTGGTAAATAAGAAGAATAGACTAGTTTATTAAAATATGATGTATAATGGGAACTAATAAGTGTCTCAAAGGTTAAGAAATGTCCTTATGTGAATTTAAATGAGTTTGAACTTCTTGCTATTCATGATTGCTTTTAAATAGAGCTTATGTATTATTTGGACTACTGGAGGAAGTTATCGCAGTAAGTAACCTAATTATTGCATAGTGATCATAGGTTCGAGAGCTAGCATCTGAAATTTTCGCATGCATAAAACTGTTGAAATTCATAATTATAGAAAAGAAGCTCTCAGACTTCCATGGTAGGCTACAAACCAAAATGTTATCCAAACTGATTAAAATCAAGTTAAAATAGTGACATCATATTTAAACAAACCCCCAAAAAAAAACATCGAGAAAAATTTAAGTCATTATAATTTTTATTATCATATTTTTCAATCTCATAATAATAATTATTCCTAGTTGTGGCCACGTTGCATATTTTAAAAAAAAGAGCCGTCAGAATAAATTGATGCAGGAGAGATTGATGAGAAATTCTCGAACAAAATATTTGGGTTAATTTAATGCCAATTTTAATCAATTTTTTCCACTTCGTTGCGTGTTTTTTTTTTTCGATATTTGAGTGATGAAAATGAATTGAAATATAAGAATCACTTAGCTGCAAAGTGATGGATGAGAAATGAAAAAAGCTTTTTAAGAGCTTTTAATATTAAAAACAGATTTTTGAATTATTGTTAAAAAATTTTTTAAATAAAATACACGTGGCTTGATGCTGATGATTAAAATATTTCATTTAGATTTTAGGAATTATTCGATTCTTAAACACCGAACGACACAGGAACTTAGAAAGGATTTGTTTTAGAGTTAGAAAAAATGTGTCAAATATTTTCACTTTTTTGAAAATTGAAGATATTCTAAAAAGACGTGGGAAGAGGATTCAACCTATCAACTGCCGGAGGTCATAATTTCATTGTAAAATTTTATGTTAATAACAAAAAATGTTTTCAATTTTACCAAAGGAGCAAAATTTACAACAAACAACAAGATTTACATGATTAAAGCTTGTAGTTCCGCAAAACTCTATTCATATTTTTAAAATCCACAAAAAATTTTTAAAAACATTTCCTCAAAATTATTGACAATATCAAAAAATGGATCCCCAAAGCCATTTACATCATTTTTGATTAACAACGAAATCAAAGCTATGTTATTCTAAAAGCTAATGCAAGATTA
This sequence comes from Chironomus riparius, assembly GCA_917627325.4. Lineage (NCBI taxonomy): Eukaryota > Metazoa > Arthropoda > Insecta > Diptera > Chironomidae > Chironomus > Chironomus riparius. Next base: position 52,024,472 of record OU895878.1, read on the forward strand.
CTAAATGCTTCAAGTCAATATCTCCATGTTTCATTTAATCATTTCCACATCAATCTTGCCTTCAAACTTCCGAGAAATGAAGCCTACCAAAAAATTATCAATACGGCATCTTTGCTCGTGACACAGGCAATGAAGGCTCTAAATGCAACAAAGATACTACATTACACAGATGAAAATAGCAAATCCTTCCATGAATCAAATACAGATTAAGGAATAACAAGAAAAGAAGGAGAGGATTTCCTTAGATGAAAGTAAGAAGACGAGCGGGTAGCTTTGTCAGCTTAAATTATTCACTGATAAATTTATATTATGCTGCTTGTGTTTTATCATCATGCCACAAAATAATGCAAGAAGAGGAAAGGTCGGTTCTGACTATTTACTTTTTTGTCATCTTTAGTTTTTTGCCATTTCACGCATGAACATCTTGTTGTTATTTCAACATGTTTATAAATAAGTTCAATGATCTTGGGTAACAAAATTTATTCAAACTTTTAAGAGAAGCGAACAAAATTTGGTTTTTCTTGCAAAAGTAAAGACGTCCTTTGTGGATGAATAGGCTCAAAACTTGCCAACTAAAGCAAAATGATTTTTACAATTGTATCTCATTTTTTCATCATTCCTAAAGATTAAGTTTCAATTAAACTTTATGACTTATTAAAACTTCTTATTTTATAGCAATTAATTCTCAACAATTACTTTAGTATTCTCAAATGTACAGTTCATAAGATTTCTCCCAAGAGCCAAGCTGTTGTCAGGTAAAACTGGATAAAATCTTGTCTGAATGACGCAACACTTTTTCATAGGAATTGTTTTAGCATCTCATAATTGAATGACTTCTCATTTTTCTTTCTGATGTAAAATGTATGGAAGAGTGCCTGGTCTGCCAAACTTTTTGATGTCGATGGGAACATAGAATTAGGTTTAAATTGACTGTTCGTAGTGTCGGACAACCCCAAAATGTCATAATATTAAAGACATCACGTTGAATATAAGTTCAGAATTTTTAAAAAAAGGACTTCAAGTGTGCTCTGCACCACAGTTTCAGCAGATAATGCTCAATGAATTCAAATCATAGCAATAATGCCTCATAATGGTAACAGATACAACAATGATTGTCTGGGATGTGAGAAAACAGGAACGGGAAAATAATAAATTTATAAATGATTAAATTTCCTGCTGATCTTAAGATTCAGATGAACTAGCTAGACGACAATTGTAGGTTATTGAATACTAAGTCGGCTTTACAGATTTATGGTAATGTCATAAACACTGAACTACAATTAAACAACTTTTTTTCACATTCAGAACATCCGCAGATAATAAATTTTCGACTCCAACTCAAAAACACAAAAAAAAAAATCAATTAAATTTCGATACCATAAATTCGACATTATTCTTTCTTTATAGAGCAAAAAAAAACTCTTGCACACACATGCCAATAAAAAACCGCAACAACATAAAGAGAGAAACAAAATGGAAAAGAAGGCAAACTTTCTCTACACACGTTCACTTACTCGCCACAACATAAATATATTTGTGGGAAATATACACGTAATATATAAAATTGTATTTTTTTTAGAATCAAGGGATGGACAGGGGTCATAATTGAGGTGAGTTTACTCATGCATTTTTAATGAATTTGATAAGCCTTCTGGGAAGTACAGTAGATTGTTGAAATTAAAGATAACGTAATATGACAAATATTTTATACGAATTATAAATTACGAATCAAAAATTTATTTATTAATCTTGATGGATGTCAATTGTATGCTTCTAGGAAGAGTTTATAATGTTTTGGTGTTTGGGTCTACACAAGGGTTGCATCATACAATTTGAAACACGTGTATTTTTAAATTGTTAAGTCACTGTTCTCCATTAAAAATTCATAAATCTTTGGAAAAACATAAGCTTTTGAGACTACATTGAATAGTGTCGAACTTACTGCCAAATGAAGATTGAGGAGTTGTTGGAGACACTTTTCAACTTCTGCTATGCCATAGGAATTAAAATCAATCTTTATAACATACAAAAAGCCACAATAGATTTCACAAAGTTTCCATCCCTGCCAGCGCCCAAAAAATACATCAGACATGAAAATAAATTTTTAAGCAGCAAAAAATTTTGCACATTTAATTTCGAATAAAGATATTTTTTCATTAATGAATTTTTTATAAAAATTTATTTTCCCTATAATACACAAAATGGACCTCTCACTTCCACAACATTGTATTCTTTTTGTTTTGCGATTGGCAACTGAAGGTGGTTTCAACTTTTATTGCATTACTGGCCGAGGAAGAAGAAAAAAAGTCAAACGATAAGCAAAAGTCTCGGATGTATGCAAATTTGCTGTTTTCATGCACAAACTGTTAAGCTGATACGGCAGCATTTTTTTTTCTATTTATATAAATTTCAAACGTTGAAATGCTAGGAAAAAGCATTTATGAAAATTAAAAAGGAAAAAAAACTTCTATCGCATGCAAAATTAAGAGTTTCACATAACAATGATTATAAATTGAGGGAAGTTGAGAAATTTTGGGACTGGTTTTAATTCCTTAGATATTCTAAGGATTGAATCGATTTTTAATCAATTCAATTGTAGTAACGTTAGCAAGGGTGAAGTAAGACTCCAAACCACTAAGGCTGCGAACCTGAATTGTGAAATACAGCTATAGCATATAGATTTGTTCTTAATGCTTACCCTGATTCATTTTACTTTCAATTTTAAGTTAAGAAACACTTAGGAGACCTAGAAGTAATCCTCAAAAGAAGTTTCGTGACATTGTAAATTTAAAAGCAAAAGTTTTTCGATTTTATATCAAAAAGGGACTTAATTTCTATTAACGGTAGTGGTTTTCTAGCCAAGAATAACACATAGCTACTCATCAATCTGATCAAGTCACGAACTTATCCCAAAAGCAGAACAACAGCATGAAATTAATCGATCCAAACTAAGTTCTTATTAAGTCATTTATTAATCCATAGAACAAAAGCTCTTGAACTTTAGAAGTTTTTATGTCATGAAGTTTTTTTTTGTTCAGTGCCAATTTTAACTAGAGCAGCATGACGAAGGATATGAAGTTCATTATATATGCTCTTCTATTGTTCTTTAATACATTAAGTATTTTCATTAACTGATATGGAGAGGACATTTGCCTTTGAAAAGAGAAGATGAAACGACCCGAAAAGCATAGAATTTTAGAATTTATGTCATTAAATTAGTAAAAGATATTTAATAGAAGAATATCTGACTTCTTAGTATTTTGAATTCCTAAGCTTAGTCCGGTTGTGACAATGAAAATAATATCAAATTCACATCTCGGGATGATGAAAATAAAAAGAGCGTAAATTCAAATATTTATAGGACAATCATAAACTCTGATATGTGAGCTATAAAAATTAAAATACGAAACTTATGCTTACGCACAAGTGAATTTTATTTTTGTCTTCTTTTTATTATTTTTCACTCATTTTTTAAATACGTTTAACTGGATAGATATCTGAGCTATTATATTTATTATTTATTCTCCTGAACTTTATGTGATGAGAATGTGAGTCTGGATTAAATTTATTTATTTTTTGAATATTTATATTTCAATTTTTAATTAACTTTAAAATGCTTCCTCAATGATTTATTCACTCTTATCAATATTTTATTGATGCTTCCTTTTTTGTCTCGTGTTTAATGTGATTGATGATTATTATGGAACTCGGATTTGAAGCTGGGAGATGAAAAATTGAATTCTTCCAATTTTGATGTTTTTTTCTTTTAAAAAATATCTAGAATCAGGTGTGGGCTGGTTCACATATTACGTTCCGCAAAAAATCTAATTCTTAGACCCCATCCAAAGCTATAAAGAAAAAAAAAATTGCATTGTTTGAATTGTTGCAAAATCCTAAACCGACTTTCACTTCAAAAGCGAACGTAATATATGAACGGCCCCTTAGTAGCTGGTGAGAATTTTAAGACCCCACCCCCTTGTAACAAATTTTCTTCTTCAAAAACCCTAATTTGTAATGAAATATCACTAAGTATCACACCCAATCTTGATGGCTTCTTTGAACATCCTTAGTCATGAATTTATGAATCTTAAAATATACTATGGGTCCTCGATTTGAGTAGATTCGATTTGAATAGATTTGATTTGAGTAACGAGAATTAAGAATAGAAAATTTAAAATATTTTTTTGTATCCGACATTTTTCATACAAAAAGTAAATAATTCGATTTTAGTTAATTCGATTTGAATAAGATTTTTTTTTTGGAACAAAGCACCTACTCAAATCGAGGACCCCCCAGTAAATAAACTCAACTACGCAACATAATTCAATTGACAACACCTCTCATAGAAACAATAAAAAATCCGAAGATGAGGTCAATTCATGCTTCAATACTACGTCTGATGAAAAGATCATTATCCTTCCATATTGAGCTACTAATGAGTTAAACGAAAATAAATAAACTAAGCAGACATTTGCACTTAAACCTTCGTGCATATACAGAATTTTGCTATTGTACCGCTCACAATAGTCATTCAATATTAATGTTAATGCTTTTGAGAGCATTTTAGCGTGTGGATCTCAACGTATGCATTATTGATATAGAAGGGGATGTCGAATCGAATGGATCGACAATAGATAGCAAAAGCAGCATAAAGCAAGCTTAAGAAGAAAAAAATTGTGAAAAATCAGTGAAGCGAAATGTGCAAATTTTAATGTCTTTAAATGTTTGATGATTCATAGAGTTTCCAAAGCCATTAAATTTCCTCAGATGAACAAAAAAAAGAGAAAATTTTCATCAGCACTCGCCGCATCTCAGGTCAACAATGGCTTAATCTGATTTTGTGTGGGAGTTGGTGAGCTTCATGGAAATAAATATAAAATATCGAGGCAGCAAAAAAATCAATCAAAACTCTCCTCTGCATTTTTTGGCATCAAATTAAGCTCAGTCGGAAGAAAAATATTTTTCCTTTAAAGGAAATCCACTCAATTGCTCTTCTGAGTTCTTCCGACATCCAAGAAAAAAAAGATAATAATAAAATTTTCATCATCACATAGAAAGTTGATCTCATAAATCGCTCTGAAATGGTGTCAAGTGATTCATTTAGAATGATGACTTTTGTCAACTTTTTCGGATCTTTTCGTCCTTGCCTTATTTTTATGTAATGAATTTTTGATTCAAAGTCTTGAGACATTGTGAATGGACGGAAAAAGCAACAGAAGGAAAATAAATTTTTGAGTAGATACTTTTTAAAGCAATAAAGCTTTTGAAATGATTTGAAGCTTTAAAGTTTCCGGAAAAAATATTTCTTAAAGAATTTTTCAGGTTGCTGGCAATGAATTTGGAGTTGGATAAAAAAGCGAAAAGCATTTCTGCACAGTTTCGAGGCATAAATTATCTAAAATCCCTTAAGAGAGTGCTGGATTTGAAGATTATGTTCGTGAACTTCAAATTTAAGGCTTTAAAATTATTAAAGCTTGTTCAAATTCTTTAAGGATTGTAATTTCCATCAAAAAATTATATTTTAAGTCAATCCCCAATTTTTCTCACAGAAATGATACAAATTCATAGTCTAACCTCCTCTTCTTCTTACGAGTCTTACAAGATCACTTACTTGTCTGTCGACTGTCAGATAATGCTATGCATACAAACTATCATCAGTAATGACTACTAAGCATATACGTAACTAATCTAGCCTAATTTTCAAAGCAAGCAGATTATTTCTAATCATCTTGTAAATAGCAGTGTTGCTAATTGTTTCTAGGGAATAATCCTTAATTAATTTGTAAGCTAATTATCAAAACAATACCTGCAAGCTGATTATCCGATGATTACAAGAAATAATTCCTTGCCCTTAAAAAAATTCATACCTGCGTCTTCGAATCAATATTTGAAGCTCATAAAAATGCCTCAAAAATATTAAAATTCAGTCCAAATTGAGCACATCTAAATCACGGATTATATTACATTATGTAAATTATCCACTCAAAAAAAGAAAGATCACGTATAGCAAAATAAGGTCGAATATCCACTCACGATGTGATGCCTTCTTATTTTTTAAAGTGCGAAAATAAATCCACGTCACGAAGAAATCAAACAAACGTACTTTGACTTGATAACAATAAAATTCAATCGTCAAAAAAAAAAGTCTTATGCTTTCATCTGTTGACTCAAGTTATCGTCGCTTCCAATATAATAAAATTGTGAATGAAATTCGATCAAGGTGTTGAGAGACGGCGCTTCTTATTTATTGATGAAATTGAAAGCAAACAAACGAATTGAAATATTAAGATAAATTCATTGCTACACAAATAAAGGAAGCTTAAATTTGCATCGATGATGCTTTAATGAATTTTGATTATTTTTATCCTTTCTATTTTGAAATGAAATGATTTGAGATAGATTTAACTGATTAGCAAAAAGGAGAGAAAACTAAGCTTCAGTAAAGGAAGCAAGTTAAAATTCCCTTTTTGGGCCAAAATTTCTAAACAATTCTATAATTTCTTTAGTTTATTCTCATTCCTAATAAGAAGACATCAAAATATCATCTTTATTACTTCTGTTGAAGTCTAACTCAATTGCATCATTGTATTTTAAATAATATAAATCCTTCTTAAACATTTAAAGCTTCTGAATGCATTGAAATTTACATAATTTTAATTTAATCTTCTTATTTTACAACATTTACGTTTCGGACATTATTCTACATGCAAACAAAATTTGATCCTTAGTTTCAAAAAGCAACGGATTTACGTAACAATTATGAACGAGTTTTTAATAACTCAATGTAACAAAAAGTTTAAACTGTTTTTAAAAAATTCTGAAACATTGTTGCGATATCTGCTGGTGTTGAAACAGATTCATAAACCACAAAATATCATGGAATTCATTAAAATAGTTTTGAACAAATTTTCAATAGTTTTAATAAAGTTTAAAGTAGAATTTAATTATATTCCAAGTATTAATTATTGAAAAATTCAATAAATAATAAGTCTAGCTACAGGAGTAAGAAAAAAAAAACACAACCTGCAAGCTCGATTTATTTTGTGGTAAACTTTTTTAATTTGAATTAAAATAATTAAAATAATATGAGAAGAATTAAGATCCATAGCTGCTGTATGTGAATTATAATGTATAATAAATCTGGTTTTATTGAAATCGAACCAGTAAACCTCAATAAAGATGATCTCTTCCCAAAGAGTAGAAAAATAAGTGATCTTTGCCTGAAAACTACTTGTAATCATTTGAAAATGGCTTCCTGAATTTGAATAATGTTTAAACATCATTGATCTTTAACACATCCTCATATCTCATCATTGAACTAACTCTGCAGTAATATCATATTTGCACACACTATATCTTAAATTGAATCATAAATGAAGCTATAAACATGCATCCATCCAATGCAGATACATCATACGTCTATCAAATAAATTAGATTGTAAAGTAAATGTCAGAAAAGTGTTGAAAATAGCTTAGTAAAATTTCTATAATGCAAATTCCATCATCTGCATCAACAACAGAAGCATTTTCAACCTAATGATGGAACTAATGAATTTTAATGAGGTGACATATTATATGTAAATATTATGTAAAAGGTTAAGGTATTAAAATACAATTAAGATTGCATTTTAATGAAAATGTAAACGTGCACATAATCCTATAAAGATTAAACAATAAGGTGCGCGCAGTTCGTTTAGACGCACTTAATTTTTTTCAAATTTTCCTTTAATAAACACTATTAAGACAAAAACTATTTTATGTGTTTATAGCTATGACCAATTAGGTTATAAATATAATAAAAGTATCTGACTAAATGCTTTGCTTAAGTAATTAAAATAATTTTTTCAAAAATTACAACAACAAAGTGCGCAGTTCGTTTAGACGCACTTTGAAAAATCTAAAATTTTGTCTTATTTACGTTTCGTAGAAAACTTAATCGTTTCTAATATTAATCTATCAACAAAAACGAGTAATTACTGAGGGTTTTAGAATTTTCCATCAAGTTTTTCCAGAGATTTTCCTTCATTAAAGTTTTCATGTTGCAAAAATTTTGATAAATTATTTATCCAATAATTTTGCGTTAAATTATTATTCTTTTAACTGATTTCCATAGATAATTGTCCATAATATTAGAAAATTAACAGATATTTAAGCTTTCTTATAAGTATAAGGCGAAAATATGTGAAAAATATAATTATGGTGAAAAATTTCCACCACTCTCATAGATTAATCAACAAATTTTGACAAAACTGTAGATACCATAATAAATTTGAATAGACCAGCTTATTTATCGTATTAAACTTAGTTAAAAACAGAAAACTGCACAGCTCTATGGCTAATGGAACTTGAAAATTTTACTGAAAAATTAAGTTGTGGTGAAAAAATTCACCATAGAAAAATAAAATTTTAAAAAACGTTGTTTTAGGCAATTGTTTCATTTAAATTAGGTTGTAAAAGTGTTTCTGTCTCAAAATTAATCAATTTAAAACATGAATTAAAACCTTAGACAACGTTTTTTAAAATTTTATTTTTCTATGGTGAATTTTTTCACCACAACTTAATTTTTCAGTAAAATTTTCAAGTTCCATTAGCCATAGAGCTGTGCAGTTTTCTGTTTTTAACTAAGTTTAATACGATAAATAAGCTGGTCTATTCAAATTTATTATGGTATCTACAGTTTTGTCAAAATTTGTTGATTAATCTATGAGAGTGGTGGAAATTTTTCACCATAATTATATTTTTCACATATTTTCGCCTTATACTTATAAGAAAGCTTAAATATCTGTTAATTTTCTAATATTATGGACAATTATCTATGGAAATCAGTTAAAAGAATAATAATTTAACGCAAAATTATTGGATAAATAATTTATCAAAATTTTTGCAACATGAAAACTTTAATGAAGGAAAATCTCTGGAAAAACTTGATGGAAAATTCTAAAACCCTCAGTAATTACTCGTTTTTGTTGATAGATTAATATTAGAAACGATTAAGTTTTCTACGAAACGTAAATAAGACAAAATTTTAGATTTTTCAAAGTGCGTCTAAACGAACTGCGCACTTTGTTGTTGTAATTTTTGAAAAAATTATTTTAATTACTTAAGCAAAGCATTTAGTCAGATACTTTTATTATATTTATAACCTAATTGGTCATAGCTATAAACACATAAAATAGTTTTTGTCTTAATAGTGTTTATTAAAGGAAAATTTGAAAAAAATTAAGTGCGTCTAAACGAACTGCGCGCACCTTAGTTTATTATGTAAATTTGATTAGAATTTATGCAGTATATGTTGTAACTCAATAAAGAGAACAAATTAAATTTTACGGAAATGATAATTTTTATTTAAACAAACGAGAAGGAAATTTTCATTTGAATATAATTTTCAAAGCAACATGCCATGCATTTTTGAACACACACTTTTCAGTTGTAGATTTGATTTATTTTTGGATTTTAAATTTTTCTTATTTTTTAAGTTCTTTGACAAGCTTCTGATTTTTCAAGCACACTTTTGGTACTTTGTAGGATTCTAAAGTCCAAATTTGGAAATTTTAAGGATTAAATAATGAGAATTCATCAATATCCAGCACAAAATGTCAATTCCGTTCATAAGAATCGCAATTTCCACAAATTAAATGTAGTCAAACTGAAAGCAATCATCAAATCTTAACTAAATACACATGACATCAATTCCCATCAACAAAAGCAGAACTGCCGAAGAAAATTAAGCATTTAATAAGGATTAAATGCTTTTTCGTTTGTGTTTAATTAAAGACAAAAACTATAAAGCCAAAATCAATCAATTTCAACAGCCATAAAAGTGTTTATTCAAGATATGAAGAGTGGAAAATTGTCAGAAAATTATACAGCAGTGAAATGAAGAGCCTTGGACTATTATATATCTCATACTTAATAGGATTTTCTCTTATTTATTGCATGATGATGATGTGATGATTATGACGAGATCCATAGGGAACAAATGAAGCAAAAGTATTGATGTGAAAAGCACTCGTCAACTGATAAATGTGTGTACACATGTACATCCCAATAGGGGAGCGAACAGCAATAGTTCTAATAGTATGGGATGAAGTAAAAGAGAAAGAAAAATTGTTATTGATTAGATTTCATAATTTCTTTCCAACGTCCATCATACTATTTATATATTACTAGCCAATATGTTACTAGTTCAAGCCATAAGGCAGTTGAGAGGAAGACTGATATGGAGGAAATTTATTAAGGATATGTGAAGAATTTTTAAAGTTAAAAAGGTAAAGCATAAAGTTTCCAGCCTTTTTGCACTGAGATTCAAATTAGAACAGATTCTATTGTACCACACATTTTAGACATACAGTTTATAGTGGAATCCAAACCACTTGCAAGCTCTGCACATTGCAAAGACACGAGTTCGTCTAAAGACCTGATGAGCAATGTACCTTGTCATTGCTTGATCCTTTTATGCCTAGCAAAAGAGGCATATTCTATGCCGAAGACCTCAAAACTACACCCAATACAGGAACCGAGCTTCTTGACTAGACCGTTGAAATCAAGGCGTGTAAACTATCCCAAATATCATATTTATTTCACATATCCCAAAAATATTCTAAAAATTCCTGAGCATGTATGCACGATAATAAAGATATCCCAACGTATCCTTAGTGTATTGGACGTGTAATTTCAGGATATGATAGGATATCTCAATTCTAATGCATACAGGCTCATGGATTATTTTGAATATTTTTGGGATATATGGGATAATTGGGATAGTTTTCACGCCTTGGTTGAAATGGAAAAAGAGCTTCTAAAACTTTACTTGGCCTGGGATTGAACCCAGGCACGTAAGACCAACTCCCCCATACTAGGAAAATATTTATAAAAAATATTATTCTACTCGAAATTGTTCAAGAATTCTAATTTCTTGCTTAATAAATTTCATTTATGGAAAATAAATTAGTTAAGCAGCTCTCCATGCATTCTCTTTCCATATTCATCATTGTTCTTTCAACACATTGCAACATTTTCACATTACGACTTATTCCACGTCAATTAATCATAATTTCATTTAATTTGCTCATAGAAACATGAAATATATTAGAATGATGTAGATGAAAAGTGTTTGGCATGATTTTTTTGGCATTGAGAGTTGCTTAAATAGAACCAGTTGAATAAAATTATGATAAAATTTTTTTTTGTAGTGTTGCAATAAAAAAGAAGTTTGTCATTTTAGTGCAATTTTATGACCTTATAAATATTTGTAAAAAACAAAAAATTGTGCTCAAAAATTGAAACTATAGTAAAAAGTTTACCAATTTTTTGATATTCAAAAGTTTCCACAGTGCCATCTGACGGAAAAGTTTCTGGACTGGTAGTAGAAAATTTTCTATAAAACCATAGCCCGACCCTCATGTACTAACACAATTCAAGCCTCAACATAATTCGATGTTGTCTTCGATAATAGAAAATCGTTAAATATTGTAATTATTATCAATTTTCGTTGTCTAAAAACTATCAAAAAAGATGGACTATGGTAAGATGAAGGTGGTTGAGCTAAGGGCTGAGCTACAGGCACGAGGATTGGACACAAAAGGTAATTTTTTTTCCAAATTGTTTGGCTTCGGGCTTTTTTTTTCACATCCAACATTGAAAAAAAAAAACTTTCTTCTCCAATTTTCCATCAAAAACAGGCGTAAAGGCAGCATTAATAGATCGATTAAAAGAAGCATTGGATCTTGAGGAACAACAAACAGGTTTGTTGTGTTTTGATAAAGTTTTATTATCATTGTGTGGAAGTGAATGAGATGAAAAGTTCGCGAAAAATTACAACAAATACGAGAGAGTTTGGAGGCCACTCGACATACTTCAGCACATGAAATTGATGAAAAGTGAAAAGTGAAAAGTGACTTAAAAGGTCAATTAATCAGCTTCGATTCAATTTAAAATATTATTAATTTAAATCATTTATGAAATTTCATTAATTACACTTAAAAGTATTGAAAGAGTCACGATTTTTACAAAAATGCCGGGTAAAAAAATTCTTAGTTGTGCTGAAGCATAATATATAGTCTCATGAACTTTTCTTTGTGTTGGTAATCGCGCTATTTTGATTTTATTCTCAAGTACATTTCCACTCATATTCAGTAACAAAAAGTTTCACATTGTAATACATGAATATTAATAATAATAATTTTTATGACATTCACGATTTATCTCTAGAAGGAGGAGCACCAAAAGTATCAACACCGGCGGCACCTGAGACACCAAGAGCATTACGTAGAAATTCCCGTTCACGAACAAGATCACCAGAACCAGTAGTTGTAAAACCAGTCATCCAGGATCCACAATTACAAGCAGTTTCAGAAGAGCCTGAGGAAGCACCACAGCAAAAAGCAGAACCAGCTGAAATATCGAAACCTGCCGAAAGTGAGCAAAAAGATACTGAAATGTATGAGAAAATAATCGATGAGATGGATGCTGATGACAATAATCAGCAACAGGAAGAAATTGATGAAGATGCACTTCTTGAAGAAACAGAAAGCAGTGAACAAAAAGATAAACAAGAACAGCCAGAACAGCCAGAGCAAGAAGACCAAAATATGGAAACAGCTGATGGTGAAGAAAAAGAAAAGGAACAACAAACGACTACAGATGAAGAGAATCGTGGCGTCAAAAGACGCTCAAATTCACCAGCAAAGGGTGAGTCGCCGAAAAAGAAGCAACGACTTCCACCACCAAATATTGATGACTTTGTGAACGATGAGGATGAGCCGGAGCTTGATGAAAATTCATTACAATTATCATGGTGTAAGTAACATTGACATGAATATCCACAAATAGATTTATGATAGACAATTTTTTTAAAGAACTTTTTCAAGTCATTGAAGCTTGATAAGGCAGAAAAAAATCCCTCGATTCATATTTATAATCATCTTTACTTATTCTCATTTTAGTTGATTCTGATTTAAATCTCAAAATTGATCGTGACACATTCACGTCTGCAATATCACTGTGGGATACAGGCTTAGCTCTCGTGTGGGCTGGAGCTCGTGCAAATTATGGCGCAATTAATAACGGAAAATACTTCTATGAAGTTCAAATCCAGGCACATAACAACAAAATCAGTTATCCGAATGAAAAAAATCTCCATGAAATACGTTGTGGATGGTCAACGTCGAGGTCAAGTCTCCAGCTAGGAGAGAGTGAATTTTCATATGGACTTGATTCGTCTGGCAAAAAATGCTGTAACTCAGAATTTACTGAATATGGAATTAAAGCAAACGTACACGATATTATTGGTGTTCATTTAAACTTGACTGATGACAAGTCCACAATTCAATTTACAATTAACGGAAAGGATCAGGGAATTGCATTTGAATTTGAAAAGAGTTCATTAAACAATGAAGCTTTATTTCCACACATTTCGACAAAGAATATCGAGTACAAAGTCAACTTTGGTCAACATGAAGAATCGTTGTGGAGTTTGCGTCGCGATGGACACAAAGAAAGTGAATTGAAGAGACGTCGTAAAGAGTTGGAAAACAAAAAGAAGGAATTGGAAAAGAAACGAGAAGATAAGGCAGAAAAATTGAGGAAGCAAAAAGAGGCAGAAGCTGAAAAGGCTGAAAAGGCTACAACATCAGCAGAGCAGGCAAAAGAAGAAAACAAAGAGGAATCGACAGAAGAAAAACCATCCACAGAAGGTGCAGAAAAAGCATCAACAGAAGGTACAGAAAAACCAGCTGAAGAAGCTGAAAAGCCAGCCGAAGAAACTGAAAAACCAGCTGAAACAGAACAGACAGCTATTGCCGAAGAAGTTCCAGAAGAACCTGAACCAGTTTTACCTGATGATATCACAGAAGCTGAAATTGATGCTGACACACCACATAATAGCTGTTTAGATGGTTACACTTATATTGGAAGCTTGCCAATTACTGATCTTTCGAAAGGTCCACGTAGACCAGAAGTAAGAACAGATTGTGAAGTCATCATGATGATTGGATTACCAGGAGCAGGAAAGAGCCATTGGGCTCTTGAACGAGCCAAAGAATTCCCAGAAAAACGCTATACACTGCTAGGCACAAAGTACTTGTTGGAACGAATGAAGATTCTTGGTAAGCCACGTAAACCAAACAGTGGACCAGGACGTTGGGAAAAATTAATTGAATTGTGCAATCGTGGACTTCTGACACTTAACGAAATTGCTTGCAAACGTCGCCGTAACTATATTCTTGATCAACCACATGTCTACATTAGTGATCAACGTCGTAAGATGCGTGTCTATGGAGACTTTAAGAGAATTGCAGCAATTATTGTTCCAGCTGAGGAAGAATACAAGCGCAGAGCTAAACAACGATTAGAGACAGAAGGAAAAGATATTCCAGAAGCAGCAATCAATGAAATGAGAGCAAACATTACATTACCAGAGTTGGAATACATGTGGTTTAATGAAATTCTCTATACTGATCTCGAAAAGGAGCCAGCTGTTGAAGAAGTCAAGAAAGAAAATGAACGTGGAAAGAAGGCTTTAAATCAACGTAATCGTCAGAATAATTTCAATAGACGTGGTGGTAGTGGTGACTTTAATAATCGAAATAATCGACAATGGGGTGGACAAGGAGGACAGAATCGAAATGACTTCCGTAGAAATGATCGCTGGGGCCCACCGAATCAGAGACAAATGCCAGGTGCAGGATATCGTCGAGACTTTGATTTTAATGGTGGACGAGGAAGGAATAATTGGTCTGGTCCAGATAATTGGATGAATCGTCAACGAGGTGGATATGGAGGTAAACTAGCTATTTATAAATCTTAAAAAGTTTATATATTTAATATTCAAATTATTTTACAGGTGCACCACCACCCCGTCCAGGTCAAAAACGTCAACAAGATAACAGACAGCAAAATCAACGCAATGATCGTAGTAACTTCCGTCAAGGACAGAACCAAGGACAAGGCGGTAGCAATAACAGCAACCGCAATAATCAGAATCGTAGACAAGATGGAAATAAAAAGTTTGGAGGTGGAAATAAGAATGATTGGGCCCAAGGAGGTGGTTGGGGAGGAAATTGGGGAAATTATGGAGGACAAGGTAAGAATCTCATGAGATTTTTATGTGACCAAAAACTGACCGAAGATTATTTTTTGTAATTTTCTAGCATGGGGTGGCAATCAATGGAACCAAAACCAGTATGGCGGAAGCAATTCAAGCGCAGACAATTCCAACGATCAAAGTCAATCGTGGATGACATATTACCAGGTATGATTATTGCTCTCATCTGTGTTGTCTAATGTCATAAGGCTTAGGGACTAGAACATTCATATTTAAAGCTATAACTCAGTTAAGCTAAGCTTCATGACCCACTTTACTAACATTTAATATTAAGTATTTGTAATTATCATGAAACATTAACATGGCTCCATTCTAATATTTCCTTCAATCTTAAAGTAATTCAATTTCATTCCCAGCAGCAGTCACCACAACAGATAAGTCAAAACTGGTATAGCGATACAAATTATGGCGGTGCATTTTCGTCAAACTCCAATTATGACAGTAATCAATCTAAGCAATAATGATTGAAGAGATGACTGTAGTCCTATAAAGAAAGTTTTGTACATTTTAAGATAATTAACATAGACATCCACAATAGGAAGCGCGCATAACTGCAACATAAAATTTCAACCTTCATTTACTTTTCCAAATTTTCTTTTTTTTTTTTGTTCACTCTTAGGAAATAAATTTAATTATTGCATTACTAATACAAATAGATTTTACAAAACATGATGTAAGAAGGTTGACGAGGAATGAACTTATCCATTAATACACACTAAGTTTAAGTTTAGTACAAATTTAAATCTAAAAACGCTAATAGCTCTTGTGTAAAAGACGATGAAAGAAACAAAAAAAAATTAACGAGTGAAAAAAAATGCAAATTTTGAACCTTAAAAAAACCCACGTAGTTAAGGATTAATAAATTATGAAGAATATTTACTTACGAATAGTAATTTACACGATGAGGATACTTTGATATATATTGATTGATTATAGTGAGGCATTTCGTGGTAAACGCATTAATTCTAACTTACCCTTTTCTTATTGTTTTTTATTATTATTATTTTTTTGGGGAAAACTTTAATTGGATAATTGCTTAGAATTAATAAAATACAGAATAAATGCAACTGTTAGGCATATAATAATTATGTTTGATCTATTTAAAGATTTTATCATTATTTCCTTAGTCTAGATAGGGGAAAGTTGAGAATTTTAGACATTATAAGAATGCTATATAGTTTAGTGGATGTCAAGAAGTTCGATCTTTTGACTATGAGTACCGCAACTCCATCCTTAATGTTTTGTTTTCAAAATTCTCAACTTTACTCCCCATACCCTAGTTTGTCACACTTCTCTGTCGTTTCGTTAAGTGGTCCTTCACTTATGACGTCCGAAATTAACGGTCATTTATCAATAATGAACAATGAATTTCCAGGAATTTCTATTGTTCTTTTCTTGCTGACCCCCCCCCCCCCCTTGGACGTCATAAGTAAACAGCCCCTAAATGAATTTTCAATTTTTTATCATTATTGGTCTCCTTAATATTGTTTTTTTTTGTGCTTTTCCCTCCTTATTGGCTTTTTTGTCTCATCATTTTGAACTTAATGGAAGGAATAAAAAACAAATTTGATTGATTATTTAATGATACTTTAGCACTAATACTTGTAGTACATAATTATGTATTCTAATCTTTAAAGTTTTGATTATCATTACTGTAATTATAAGACAAACAAGAAGAAATAAATGCAAAAATCATTTTGTGCATCAACTTGATAATTGGATCTTCTAATCTTCATTGTTTTAAATTTTAAATTTTCAGGATTTGATTATTCTTTTTGAATTAGTCAAAGTAAACTCTGAGTTGAAATTGAATTTTAAAATCTAATTTCAGATTTCAGTCATTTAAACAAGCGTGTAGAAGGTTAATGAACCGATAGTAAAAACTTAACATGACGTAATCGTATTCAGCGTCTAAACAAGTATCATCTTATACAAGTCTGAAATTTAACGTTTCAAGCAAGCTTTCTACACAATAGTTTTGTGAGTATAAACTTGAACACAAACTTTTTTCAAAGCAATACTTTAAACACAAGTTATTGATAAAAATATTTTTCCTTTGGCTTATTTTCCATCTGTACAATATCGTTGTAGAAACTTTCGCTGCATCCTTAAAACTTAAAAACCAATTTTGAATTGAAACAAAGTTGTTCCATTTTCAATTGTAAACTAGTAATGAAGCCGATCACGCTTCATGGGAATATTCCTATAGAACTCTACGTATTGTTCAGAAAATCTTGAAAAATCTTCTCTCAATAAAATGTAAGACTTAAGCTTAACATTTGCTGCATTATCAACAAAGTAAACAATGCCTTAAAAACACGTTTTACAAATTGTTTTATGTAGATCCGATATCAATATAGCTTACAGTCTAAGATAGTTTTGCAACTTCCGCTTCGCACCAGTTGCTGCTCTGTAGTCAGTCTCTTATAAAGATCAGACTTCCGTTTCGCACAGCATAAGTTTGTAGTCTTGACTATTACTATCGAAATTCTCTATCAAACAGCTGTACTTCGCACAGCATAAAGTTGTCCTGGATCCAGTAAAAATTGAGAAAAAAATCTAAGTGGGCTTTGACAATTTCAATTTCTGTTTTAGTGGATAGTTTATGTTTTCAATGATAAATTAAATTGTGTGCCATTGAAATCTGAGATGTTTTACTCATAAGTCTGTTCAACTGTTTAAAGATTACAGTACGTTTATAAATTACAGGTATGTTGAACTCCACTTCGTTTTACTCCGTTTCGTTCAACTGTTTATAGATTTCAGTAGGTTTATAGGTTACAGATCGTACTAGATTTTTAAATGTATCGACCAAAAATCCACAATTAACCATGTCTAGAACTCAGAACCAAGAGTCTGTAAAATTTTAATTATGTCTGGAACTTGGAACCAAAATCAAGTAAAGTTTTAATCATGTCTGAAACTTAAATCCAAGATCCAGTAAAGTGTTGAGCCTGTCTGAAACTTGGAACCGTGATCCAGTAAAGTTTGAGAAAAAGTTCTAAGTGGGCTTTGACAATTTCAATTTGAATTTTTTTTATAATTAAGAAATAAGAAAAAGGTCCAAGTAGGCTTTGACAATTACAATTTCAATTTTATATAATTAAGAAATAAGAAAAAGTTCTTAGTGAACTTTGAAAATTTGTTGAAAGTGAAAAATAATTGTGAAAAATTAATTGAATAATTCAATTATATTATGTATCATTTAATAGACATTGTGAAAGTATAAATTGAAATTGTGCTATCGTTGAAACCAAGATCCAGTAAGTATAAGTCCTGTTTGGAACAAAAACAAAAAAAAAATCGAGCAGGAAAAAATTTAAGAATTAAACCAAAAAGAAAAATAATTCCATTATATAAAGTTGTAAAATTGAAAATTTTGAGTGAATATGAAAAAGCAAAAATTTTACCATCGCGCCACCGAGTCTTAATAGCTAAGTTGCTTACAGAAATAATTCAAAAGAGTCTCTTCCTATTAAACATCTTGCAAAGTTTACTCAAAGTTAAAGTAAGTGGACACAGAATTAGAAATTTTTATATTTTCCAAATTTCTTCCTTATTTTTATATTAAACCTATTAAAATTATATATTTTTGGAAAGCTTATCAAATTTCCAATATGATGATTAGAAAAATTTTGGAAAATTTGCAAGTAATATAGTCACTTTATGTAAAAAACGCATTTTATATATGCAAGTTATTAATGTTTTTTATTTTTCTCAGCAACGACTCTATGAAAAGCTTTCAAATTTTGCACACTCATTCCTTATTTAAATGTTAATAACTCGTATAAGTTTCAGAATTTTCCATTGAGTTTTTCATGAGTTTCCTAGCCTGAATCTTTCACTATTTAAATTCATTTTTCTCGATAACTGCGGATTGCTATTAGTTGTTGTTCATCTTAGTTTCTTTCATTTTTCAATAGCTTTCCATGGATATATAACAATCTAGGAAAAAGTATGAGACAAGAGAGAAATCAATAAAAAAGTGTAAAAAATTTCAAAATTCTCCGCCATCTTGAATTTATTTTGCTTTTTCTGGTTAAACTAGTCAAATTTCATAAAAGTGTCATACATTTTTGGAAAGGTCTAGCTTAGTACTTTCATTCACTAGAAACCGCGTAAGTCTACGATTCGCACAAGTAAAATTATAGGAGGTTGAAGTTGGTAAGATAAAAAAATTTCAAATTTTCAAAAAAAATTTTCAAAAATATTAATTTACTGCTTTTTGTTATTATTAGATGCATAAAAATGGTAAATTTTGTTGTTTTATAACATATTCTAATCAAAAAACATTATCTTATAGCTTAAATATCAAAGAAAAAAAAAAATATTTTCTTCATATTGAACTGTCTATTCTTACCAACTTTAAGCTCCTATAATTTTACTTGTGCTAATCGTAGACTCATGCGGTTTCTGATGAATGAAATTACTAAGCTAGACCTTTCCAAAAATGTATAACACTTTTATGAAATTTGATTAGTTTAACCAGAAAAAGCAAAATAAATTCAAGATGGCGGAGAATTTTGAAATTTTTCATACATTTTTCACACTTTTTTATTGATTTCTCTTTTGTCTCATACTTTTTCCTAGATTGTTATATATCAATGGAAAACTATTGAAAAATGAAAGAAAATAAAATAAACAACATCTAATAACAATGAGCAGTTATCGAGAAAAATGAATTTTAATAGTGAAAAGTTCAGGCTAAGAAAACTCGTGAAAAACTCAATGGTTAAAACTCAAGTTATTAACATTTATATAAGCAATGAGTGTGCAAAATTTGAAAGCTTTTCATAGAGTCGTTGCTGAGAAAAATAAAAAACATTAAAAACTTGCATATATAAAATGCGTTTTTTACATAAAGTAACTATATTACTTGCAAATTTTCCAAAACTTTTCTAATCATAATATTGGAAATTCGATAAGCTTTCCAAAAATATATAATTTTAATAGGTTTAATGAAAAAATAAGGAAGAAATTTGGAAAATATAAAAATTTCTAATTGTGTGTCCACTCAAAAAATGATTTTCAAAAAAAATCCGAAAATACCAAAAAGGATAATCGCTCCTGGGTGGGATCGAACCACCAACCTTTCGGTTAACAGCCGAACGCGCTAACCAATTGCGCCACAGAAGCGAAATTGTGTTGATATTCGGAATTGAAAATTTATCATATTTGAAGTTTTGGTCCTTATCAGTTTAAGTTAAGCTACTTTTTGGTTAAATTATAGCGGATTAAATTATCATTTTTCGTTTTTATTTGGTTTCTACTGATTATCAATTTTTGTAAGGAATTGATATGGTTTGTCTGGAACTTTACAAATCTTTTGAACTATTTAAAAAAAGGTTCATCAGGATCAGGGATTAAAAATCCTTTTAAATGTTCAATTATTCAAGTTTGAAGCGATTTTTAATTTACTGAATTTACTGATTATTATGATAGATTTGATAGCTAGGAAACTTCCTTGAACAACCAATTGTCTGGCAAAATTAAAGAAAGCAATCAAGGACATTTTGAAAAATTTAAAGATATTTGGTGGATAGAATAAAATCAAGTCAATTTTAATTTTGAGCAAAATATAAAATTTATAAAAAATATCCTTTTCTGAACTTATAATCAATCTTTTGTGATAAAAAATATTTCTGTTCCATTTAATTGTACAAGACTATTGAGCAATTTCAGTAAGCTCAAGTAAAAATTGTACAAAAACTTTGAATTAAAAAGTTGAACAATGTTTGAAAATGAAATCACCATTAAAAATGTTTTGGGAAAACTGAAGTAAGCCATAGACAGAATAAATTAAATGTACAGCTTAATGTAAAAATTATATGATTCCAACCAACAAAAAATCATAAACTTTATCTTGGAATAGAATTAATTCACTATGAAAAATTTATGTTCTAGTCTTATCCAAATTTTTCGATCCAAAGTCGCACACAACATGCTTTGCGTTTGAAAAACTGTTTCTCCTGGGTAACCATAGACATAAAGGAGGCAAAGCTAGTAACATAGAATTCCGAGCTTATGACATGTGTAGATTGGTCAATAATACTGCATAATTACATGATTCTTGTGTATCGTACGCAAAAGAATTTTATACATGCTTTGTGATAAAGAAAATAAATATTTAAAAGACTCGAATGCATTTGTAGAAGCTTAGTTTACTTTTCAACATGTTTGATATTCCCAATAGCTACAGTTTAACCAGACAATTTGGCGACATCTTAGAAAAGTTATACAGTTGAATAGAAGCCTCAAAGCTATTATATAATTAATAGCTTAATTATTATAATTAAGTGACATGGCTGAAATTACCTGTAGAAAAATAACAAAAAGTATTTTCAATTTTTTACTGTATTTTATTCATGTTTTATGCTTATTTCATTACATCAATGAATTTAATTTTTTTGCTGTCAGTTCTTGTATTGTTTTGTTTTAATTTTCTCCATAACAATTAAAAAGCATGCTTACAATAATTTTAACCTTATTGTAAACATGATCTATAGCTGTTCGGACTTGTAATTTGATTATTTATTGATAACTATTTTCCAACTTATCGACGGTGTTTGGTTAAAAAGGTTTTCTTTTAGATTACACTACTAATTTGAATAAGAACTTTTTTTTTGTAATTTCTATTCGCATACATAATAATTTAATTATCATTTTTTAAGGGCTATAATCATATAAATTATAATTAAAGTTTTATTCAATATAGTGGGACTAAAAAGTATAATTAATTGATATCAGAAATTATTTAATGGATGAGACTCTATTCAAAGAGCTCTGTCCTCTAGGAAATTATCATAGACGATGTGAATATTTTGTGTGCATTTAAAATTATAATTATTTAAATATTTTTGAGCATACATCTGCTAATTTCTTCATTATTACAGAGAGAAGTAGTTTTGCACACTTATGAAAAGAATTGGAACCGCCATAATTCTTGAAAAATCCTATTGTCCATATTTCTAAAAAGTCAAATCTTCAACTTTTTTGTACAAATTAATATTCACTATAAATAAATTTTCTAAAGTCACTTCCTAATTTTTCATTATTTAGAATAATTGTAAGCAATCATTAACTTAAGCTTTATCCTCAATTTAATTGCAAAGTCAGTAAAAATTTAAATTTCTTACAAATTGAAAAAAAAATGATTTTTGAAACTCACACAAAACTAGTTAAATTAAAGTAGTAAAAATGAATAAAGATTTAATCTTAAGAATTATCACATTTAGTAAAAAATTTAATGATAGTTCTGGAGGAGGTCTATGACATATTATTGGTAGGCTTGATAAGAACGTGTTTGAAGGTTTTTTAATCCAATTCTTCATGATTAGAAAATCTCGAAATTTTAATAATAATGTTTTTAAATCAAAAAATCATTTTGAAGCCTAAAATCCCAAAATTCACTAATTCAACTTCAAAAACTCTCTTATAACATCAATCAACATGCCAAAGACCCCCTTAAACTTCTTTACTAATCGAAACCGCTTCACTAGTTCCTTAGAAATTAAGATTGAAAACATTATTTTTTTTCTTATTGTGGCTTAAGCTTGACAAGCGTTAACAGCTTAATTTATTTTTTTCCATTTCTTTTTTTTCCATAGAATTACAAACAAACTTATTTTTTTGAGATTTTCCGTACAAATATTTTTTTTTGACTTTCTCAAGACGGAAATTTTCTATTAAAAAAAATTTCTCAAACATTTTGAATGATAATTTCTTAGAAAATCCAATTAACATTAAGGAGTAGCTCTTGATATTATTATCAAAATTATGAAAATCGATGTATCGGACCTGATTGACACATTTCATAAAAGATCTAGTAGACAAGCTTCATCGTGTGTCCGAAAAATGTCAGCAGTGAAAAATTGCACTGTCAACACCCAAATCACAATGTGTCAGTCAGGATTATGATCTTCTAAGCATTCAGTTTTTTTACCTTACCAAATATTCATCGAAAGAACAACAATAATTTTTTTTAAGTTCCACAGATCGATCTCCTTCATCATTTTCACAATGTGTTAATGTAAAAAATATTTTTCATTTTATCTACTTTTGGTGGTAGCAATTTAACTCAGCACTAAAAACGTCATCGACCACATTTTTTTTTTGTATGACTATGCGTTCATTTAACATCTAATACTTTCATTAACTTAATCCTCATTGCAACTTTTTTTTGAAATTTTTTTTTGTAGTTTTATAATTTTATATTAAATATTATTAAATTATAATCCAGTTTACTCGATATCGTGGAACTTGAGGATAGCACGACCGGGAATTTCTGAGTGGACAAGTTTACGAATGACTTCAGCGGCTTGTTCTGCTGGAAAAACTGTATGTGGTGGTGGTGTAATCTAAAAATACAGAATGAAATGAAAAATTAATATTAATATTAATTATTTTTGGCATCGGAATCGACTAAGTACATCAAAGGGTATCTGAAGGACAAATACAGAAACAGAAATCGAAAGAGAGCAAAAAATTCTTTCACGTTAATTTTAATTTCCGTCTATTTTTAGTCATTCTATTTCCTCTAAATTTTCGATGCTTACCTCATTGTTAGCAACAAGTCTGACAACTTCATGAAGTTGCTCAATTGTACCCAAAGGCACTGGTTCGATATGTTGTTTCCTTTCTTCTGCCTTACGTGAGAATTTAGGTAAAAGTTTCTCGGCTGTCTCCTCGCTAATCAGCACAACACCACCATCATTCAAGCATTGTAATGATCGGTGTAAACTGCGTGATGTTGTGCCAAAGTCAATGACAATATCTACTAATCCATTGCATGAATCGAGTGTACGCTCAATTAATTGCTTCTCGTATAAATCTTCACTCCATTGAACAAAATTGATACTGCAATGAAAAAATAATATTACGTGATTAGATAGCTACTCGATTGGAAGCGATAACAAATATGGAAAGGCGCATTTGAGTAAATATTTTGAATCGAATTCGGATATGTCGTACGTTATTTATTTTTTTAAAATACAAAACAAGTGAGTCAAACTAAACAAGTTGAACTAGAAAGGAAATTAAGGTTAGGTCGACGAAAAAATGCGCACAAAAAAATTCTTGACTTACTTTTCAAACTCATGCTTGGCCATTTCCAAGCCCTCATCACGTAAACTTGCAACAGTAATCTCTACTTTATCTTTAGAATCCTTAGTATAAAAGTGTTGTGCAGCAATTCTTAATGTCCACAAGGCCAAACCACCAGTTCCAACAATTAATAATTTAACAGGCTTATTAGCATCTTTACTTTTCTTATGGAGATTATCAATGATTTTGTGTGCTGAGAGAATTGAACTCATTGCTAGTAGGGCACCAGTTGGCAACATAGCAGCAACTGACAATTCAAGATTGTCAGGAATTGGAATCAAATATCTCAAGTCTGGTACGACAAAAATCTCTGAATAGCCAGCTGGAACGCCATCATATGGATATAAACAGACACGTTGACCAACAGTGAAACCACACGTGGATTTTAATTCAGATCCAAGGGATTCTATAACACCAGCTACTTCAAAGCCTGGAAACAGTGCTGCATCTCTATATCCACAATTTTGAGGTGACGTTTGACTAAGTGAATTCTCTCGTCCATATGAGCCAGCCGATTGCATTTGTGCTAATGCTGCTGCTGTAAAGCTTATATCTGACATCTCACGACAAAGTTGCTCTTGATTTAGACTTCCTATACTTGAATTAGATGTCTCGCGAGCTCTTCGATAACACGCACCAGCATAAACAACAAGAATACGTGCACCTTTGGGTGGGCAGTTTCCGACTGGAACAATTGCATTATAGACACAATCACCTTTTAAAAGATTTGGTGATTCAATTGACACTTGACGGCATAGGCGGTTGATTTCGCCTTTCTCCATTGAGCTGGAACGGCTATAAATATATATAAAAAAAAATATAGATTAAATTAGCATAAATTAGTCTTTGTGCATTAGTAAATATGGATACGTGTATTTTCATGGAATATTTATAGATTGACGTAAAAACAAAAAAAAAAGTTTATGGATGATAATTTATTTTTTTGTGTGAATGTATTGGCACGTGTAGATTTTTTTTTATACTTTCGACTATGCGGCTGTAGCTTTGAATTCAGCGCACTCAGTAATTCGTCAGGATAAGTATCCATTTTGAGTCGTTCAACGGAAGTCACAAATAAGAATGAATTTGAGCAATTTAGAGAAAATTTCATTTAATTTAAAAACAGTATCTTCGGCAAGGTCGAGTACGAAGAGTATTTCCTTTGATTAAGGTTCGTTAAACGAATTTAGCGCTCAATTAGCTATCGTTTGCCAAAAAAAAATCTCTGACATGATGACACGAAACAAAGAACATCGAACTAGAACCTGCTGATTCGTACATTATCTCACATGCGATGCATGTGCTTGATTAAATAATTGATAAATATTTAATTTAATTCGTCATTTAACGCCTTTGTAACTCAGATTTTAATCAAATCAGCATTTTTACAGTCTTTCGTCATTTTATTGATCATCTGATTCTTCTTATCAATTTAATAATAGATTTTACTTGTTTTTTATAGCTGAGATTAAATTGTTTTGTAAGCTTTTCATGTTATTATTTTGATTTACCGGTTGTTTGCGGAGATAATTAGCACTTAGTTCATAACAAGCTTTCTCTTTTGAAATTGAAACTTTTTGCTTCGATATTTGAGAGATTTGATGGGGAAAATTTCGTGAAACTGAAGTGTTTTGCTGACCTTTAGACATTAAAAGTCCAATTTGCTAATTTGAGGTTTTCTTATGAATTATTCTCAAATTTCTCAAATCAAGAGTATTTTAAAGATTTAATTGGATTTTATAGAAGTATAAATATTGAAGAATTGAACCAGCTAATCATAATTGCTAGAATATCAAACTCTCATCAATGTAAATATTGGATTTAAATAAGAAATTATTGGCAATTTAAAATTCGTGATCTAAAATCATCAACAATTGAATTTTAATTTTAAAATTGTGTTGTTTGTCAGTCAAAAATTGCTGACAGTGTAGCAAATAAATTTACAAGTTGCACACTTTTTTGTAGTTTGCCAGAAACATTTGACTGCAAAATTTCAGCTTATCGGTCTCAAATCTATCGTTTTAAAATAGAAACATTTCAAAATTTTTGAATGTCTTCTAGTTGTAAACCTTACTAAAGAATTAAGTTGTCGAATCGAACCAAATCGACTTTAAACTTTGCAATTAAGTTTTAATTTATAAAGTTCAAAATCAACTAGACATTAAAGTTGTTCATATTTAAAATTTACAGCTAGTTGAGAAATTTTCCTTTCTTTCTTTGTTAACTTAATTTTGTCTTTGTTTTTTTCATTCATAAGTCTTTTAATTGAACATACGTGTAAGATATTTCTGATAAATTGTGTTTACGTGATCTAAAATCATCGTGAATAGAAAATTAGCACAGATCAATACTTAATTAATGTTTCTTAATGAAATATAAACAATTCTTCATTAAAAACTTAAAAAAATTTCAAGAATTTCTCAAATATTTATATAACATATCCAATCTTAATCATTAAATGACGTCAAATCAATTAACGCAACCCAAAAAATAATCCATAATATTGAAAACAGACAAATTAACACCAATTCTTTACAATCATAAGTCACACATTTCTATAAAAAAAATATTTAAACTAGAGACATTTCCACCAACTAGATAACATTTGAAACTTAATGTCAATTCATCATATTATTCTAAAAAGTCAACTTTACGTGTAAACCTTCAAAACAATTTTTTGAGTCAAAAGAAACAGCTTGAAAAGCCACACTCATTACCGATAAGATAACAACAAAACGTGCAATTTAAAAACAAGAGGCAAAAACTTATAAAATTTTAAAGTGTGCAATAAAAGAAAAAAATCAGTTGCACTTGACGGCAAATTGTAATTGTCGCTAATGGTATAATATTAAGTCATTAAGAATTTGATAAGAGCTGTAATTAATTTTTTTTTATGATTTAATGAATTAATCAACACAAATTCGGATTAAGGTCTTATCAATTTGACAAAATAAAAATAAAGAAAAAGGCATTACTAGGTCAATGGAACAATGTGTCTTTTAAATAAATAAATTGTAAACAATCCCAGTTGCTCTCGTGCATGAGGAGGAAAAAATAAATAAATAATTTAATCATTTTGTATGCAATTTGCGTCACTATTAAACTTCATCATTTCTATCGGATAGAACAATTGAGTGACAAAGAAAGAACATTTTTTAATAGATGGACTACAAAGTCTCTCCAAGGTGACTTTCTGACTCGGAAAATATTCATTTTTTTGCTTTTTTTTTTGTTGTAACACAAAATAAACTAAAGAAAAGTTCTATTAATAAATAAACGAAAACAGAAGATTAAAAAACTAGTTCAGCGGCTACATTCAGCTCTGGCTTTATTTACGATCATTTTTTCAATGAAACATTTTTTTCTTCTCTTTTTATATATTTGCGAATGATGTTCCTGCTTCGACTGATCATCCTTAAACTAAAATATTCGGTTAATAAATTTATCAAGACAAGCCCATTAAAAATCATTCGATTGAGGCCACAAGATTTTTAAAAAAATCACGTCAACCAAATTTTATTCATCTAATTCTTCGGAGACTTCATAAACAAAAACAAACCAGGAATGAAAAATTCTCGACATTAAAAATAGAATAAAAAGTGTCGAGTTTTTAAAAACAAAAACGTTTAATTCGAGAACCTTCCAATGTCCCTCAGACATATCCATAAATATTTATCATACTTTATTTTTGCTTAACTGGTTATTATGCAAAGCTTTTAATTGTAAACATCAACAACTAGTCATAAGAAAAATTGAACAAATAAAGAAATCTAGAATTTCCATTTCCTTTATTCGCTTGAATTTCAGAATTTTATTTCAATTTACAATAATTTTATGAGTAAGCTATATAAGGTTAAGCTAGGATTGTAGTCTGGGAATTTTAATCGGGGAGGAGGGTCGCTCAACTTTGGTTTTTCATGGACAGAACTTAGTTTTTTTTTGGAATTGTGGAAGAATTTCCTATTGGAATTTATAGTTTTCAAATTCTTTGACTAAACTGGAATACTTTTAGCTAGATTTTGAGTTTAAGTCGGGTTTGCTTTAGACTTGAAACCCTTTAGCTACGCTCTTACTTGCACATCTCTACTAGCTGATCTGCTTTATGAAAAAACAGTGTTCAAAATAGTTCAAAACCTTAGCTTTTAGTTGATAAAGTTTAAAAAGTACTGAAGACCTTCCTCTTAATCCTAACTAGAGTCATTTGTTCGATCAAATTCAAGAATTTTAAGAATTTTAAACGATTTTTGCAATCTTTCTAGGATTGAACCTCATTTAATTTTTAAACAGGTTATTCTACCTTATTGAAACCCTTCCCTGACTACACCCCCTAACTCCAGCTACTCGACATACAATAAATAAATTATAAACGACTTCAAATTACAAGTCTACTAGCACTGACATAAGAGACATAGAAGTTTTCACTTTTCAATGTCAATGAATTTCACACAGCACATTATAAGGATGAAAGAACTTTTTCCATGTTACCGTGACGAGACAGAGATGGAAAATTTTCTTTTTCTCTCCCTCTCACTTTCTCCACATTGAGTCACACCATACATTGTTAACAGTATTAGTGCATATAAATGTTATAGAGAGCCGTATCACGCAGTCAGCGAATGATTCAAATACATCATGTACACGAATGTTTCAATAAACTTTAATATTATACATTGCAAGGCAGGTAGACCGTATTGTGAAAAGAGAAAATTATTTTTAATGAACTTTGGACTAGCTTGGTTGGATATCTTGATGAATTTTCACGTTTTCCATGAGGTCGATGGGAATTAAGTATTTACGCAATAGGAAAAAAATTAAATATTAGAACGATTCCATACCCATACATAAGGAATTCATTCTGTCGTTCTGTCAGCTCAGTTTTCATCTGCATTTTAAGCTGATTTAATGAATCTGCAATCGTCATGATTGATTTCTTTCTTTGTTATAACTATTAACACTGAAGTTTTCTTTCTTTTTTTTTATTCCTTTTTGGATATTTCACAATTTTTTGTAGTTTTTTCAACAACTTCTTATTTTTTTCAATATAGTTTTTTTTTATTTGATTTAGAAAAACTCAACACTTGAACAAATTTCACAAATAATTTTCAACAAATTTTATTTTTTTTTATCTTTTTCACTTTTGAAATTTATATAATTTTATTTTTTTCAGAAATTATTAATTTTAATAATTCTGTGTTGCTAGTTTCTTTCAGTTTTTAGGTTCTTAACGCTTTCGCTTAACGATTCAGTATGAGAATATTTTTTCCTTATTTTTGTTTTTTATATTTCGTATAACGATGAATGTTTTACGTGTGTACGACAGCTTTAAAATTCAATGTTTCATTGCACAATGCCTTGATTGTGTTAGTGAATGTTTTTTCAAGTCGTTGCCTATGACGCATTTCTTATTTTATTGAATATTATGAAAATTAAATGAAATTTTACTCAAAATGACTAAAGAACTTTTATCAATTCTGAATTTAGAATTCAGAATTTCAATTATTTTAATTTCGACAATTTTAAGGCAATTTTCGTCAGCATTTTAATTCAATAAAGTTTGTGAGACAAAAAAATATTTTATCATAACAAATTTAAAAGCGTATTGAGCAGAAAAAACAAATGAAAAATAAGAAGAAGAAGTAAGAAAACATTTAAACACGCTATGTTCGGATGATAGTTGAGAGGAAAAAAATGTATAAAATTCATACAGATGATATCCAAATATTTTCACTCTCAATTAATGTT
This sequence comes from Chironomus riparius, assembly GCA_917627325.4. NCBI lineage: Eukaryota > Metazoa > Arthropoda > Insecta > Diptera > Chironomidae > Chironomus > Chironomus riparius. The sequence continues at coordinate 52,054,419 of OU895878.1, forward strand.
CGGCCTTAATTTTTCCGCATCACTTGCCCCCATTTTTGATATAGGCATGAAAATATGAGAAATTTTGATTGACAAAAAAGTATTTTTATGGTCTAATTGGATGTCATTAAATTGATAAAGATGCTACTAATGGATTGTACATACAATATGCCTTGATTTTTACTAAATGTGATGGATATTTGATATGTTATTATCATATTTGATTTGAGTCAAGACAGACGAACTTCAGGGGTGTGTCTAAGAGCTTTTGAGAGACATCTTGATCAATTCTTGATGAAACTTTAAAGGGTCCTCTCTAAAAAATGCTTTCATTTAGAGAAACTTAACTCATTACCCCTCAAAATTCCAAACTACATCCCTGTCCCTTGTCATTTCTTCCGACAAAATAACCAAGCCTAATGAGGCTCATTTTACTTTCTTAAAGACATCCAATCACACGTTTATTACAATTTCGCAATCATTATCTGTAATACACAGGTTGTGTGCATGCATTCGTGTATTTACAAGACATAATTGCTTGCTCAGTGAAAGAAATTCAGCAGTTGATTGCGGTTCATTTCCCAAACGAATTTAAAGTTCCACATTAATGAAATGAGTTTCAACTACTTTTGTGATACGTGCAGAACTCACAAAGTAAATATTTTCATTTTATTCTTCTTATTATCAAGTTTAAATATGTGGAGACTTGAATGTATATGCATAGAATATTATCACACATGATGATTATTTATATTCAAGTGAATATAAGAAAATTTTACTTCACGTCACCACAAGACCTAGAATAAGTTACTTTGTGGTGTCTAATGTAAGCATAATTATGTCAAAATTCAGATAAAAAGTTATTTAAAGACATAAATCACATCTGTAAGAAGATTCGCTTCATTGATTAAAGATGTTGCTAAGGCTTATAATTCAATCAGCGTATAAGATCAATAGATTTGATTTTCTGATAAAATTCAGATGAAAGGAAATTCTCTGATTTTACATGACTAAGGTACCTAAAAGGGGTTTCTCACAAAGCTATGACAAATAAGTAAGTATGACATTTACTTTTGAGTTTTTGCCAATTTGTCTTGCACAAACACGTGAATAATGTATTTCAAAAGATGTCGTCCATTTGAGTTAATATTTAGGAAGTTGTGAGTCTGAAACAGAGTCGAATTTGTGGTATTTAGGTTTAAAGGTGAGAATCTGCCAATTAGAGGGTAAAGCTTCGGTTGTCTAGTCGGTAGGGATCTGAGAAGTCTTTGGCAAAGATGTGAGTTCGATTCTCACTAGAAACTTACATATAATGTTGTTAGACGTTACAAAAGGATGGAAATCTGCTTTACAAATATAAATGGAGCAGAATGTATCAAACTACCAAAGAGAAGTAGAGAAGTTATGGTACTTATTTCTAGAAACCCTTGCATAATGAAGCGGTTTCCTGTGCAAAACATATCCTTGATAGCTTTTCAAAACAAAGATCTCTTAATGCATCAAATCATTAATTATGAAGCCATTCCACACCCAATCCAGTTTAAAGCTAGTTGAGAGTTCATTAATTAAATGCCCTCAAGAGAGTTCGTTAACATCAAAACTTCATCCCTAACAAGTCACATTCTCATACGCATGTATAATTAATCAGAACTTCTAATTAACAAAAGTATCAATTAATACATCAATTACTGTATAATCCATAACAATAATTGTCATTGTCTCGACTACAAAAAAAAATGTAATCCCACGTGTTGAACTCTTGATTTTGATTATCATAGAAAGTCTGAAGTCATTTTTTTCGAACGTTGTTTGGATTTCTTAATCTATTACTGATAAAATTCAGATATTGTGAAATTGAAGGCTAATAAACTTTTGATAACGTTGTGCAACCAAGTCATGATTGTCATTGCGTGCCATAAAGCATGAGCATAATTTGCAAGCTTGTAAAAATGTCAACATGACATCGATCCTGATTAGTAATTGCGCACAATAAAGGTTCAATTTCCTCTCGGGTATGTCAATTGTCTGAAGGAAGACGCACCCGTGGCGTATATGAGCTCATTTCCTTTTAGAAACATCTTGTACATGATGTGCATTGATTGACAGTTGCAGACGATCGGTTATAAATGTAGATATTCCATGCGAGATACTAAGATGGAAAGGGTTTAGACATTTGCGTAATCTAGTGAGTTTTGAGGATCTTATGGATTAAGGGTTACTAGGTTAGAGCTAGAAGGCATGATAGGAGTCAAAACAAACAGAAAAGAGGTCCATAAACATATTATGCGACAGCCCCTCAGCCACACATTGCCAAACATCCATCAAATCGTTTTATCATCATAATACATCGTTATCACGTAAAGTCAGCCATGAAACAAGATCCAAATCTCACGTATGTGACTTTTCAATTTAAATAAATTACAATCTGTGAGAATTTAGTGTCAAAATTAGTCGAAAATGAGAAAAAGTAAACAGCAATTGTGGCGAGAATATCGAGTTGTTTGGATGTGAGTCAAGATGTTTTTCATTCGATTAGGTCAACGACAACGCAATTTATTTCTTCATTTTTCAAGCAACAAAGTCCCCCATAAGATGAATAATGGATATTACTTTGTGCCAAATTCTGGGTACTTATTGAAATTGAAAGTGCTCTCATTTCTGTGCCTTTTTTTATTCCTTTCCTGACATTTTCAAATATCAAAAAAGATTTATTTATTTCTGCTCGCCGACACAACAAGCGATTCATCCTCTTCGTTCCAATTCGTCGTGCAAGAAAAAAAAATAAGAAAATTTGAGATCAACGCAATGAGAAAAAGTTTTTCTCCCCATTGACATCATCACGTTCATGTATCGTGATAGTCTGAATGTCTACATAGCATTACAGCGTGATTTTTGCAAGAGCTGAATAGGAATTGTGTTGAAAATAATTATTTCAATTATTTTTCGTGCATTTTGTACCGGCATCAACAGAATTTATTTTATTGAAATATTTCATCATCAGCGAATTGTTATTATGGGAATAGAACTTGAGCACGTGGAATTTAGAATATTTTAAAATGTTCTCAGGGGTCGGTCATGAATCAAGGTACAATTTTAAGTGATGAAGGAGGTTTGAAGCTATATAACACAAACTGCTCAATTTTATCAGCTCTCTGCCTCAAAGGCTTTACTTTAGAAACCCATTTCTTAACATACATCATTCCTAAACATCCCCACAACAACCTCCTCATTTATTTCAATTTCAAGCACTTGTTCCAATCACGCGATCGATGCACATTATGGCTGCTTCAAAAACAATTTGTGTTGTCTAAAATTTCCATCCAGACAGCTCATCAAATTCAACAATGGCATCAAGTTCCATCGAAATTTAGTCTAGAGTACGAATTATTTTTTGTGAAATCTAAAACCTTCCATTATTCACTCGAATGTATTGTTTATGATTCTCGTGAAAAATGCTCAATCTGAATTTTCCAGAATAAATGGCAATTTCCAATCATTTTGAGGCACATGAGTCATTAGAATTTTTTCTAGAAAAATTATTCTTAGCACTTAGATTAATTAATCGTACTTTTAAATATACAGCTGTGAGCAGCACGCACGAAAAAGTACTCCGTTTTTCGAAACGACTGAAAGATAACTAGTAGCAACAACCGCTATCTTATTATTTTACCGAATTGTGAAACTTTTTCGCTCTTTTGAAAGATTTGAGTTTATGTGGACGTAATGACTACTTACTATAGCTTGTGTGGTAGCTAATAACAGTAATTATCCTTTGACTAGCTAGTAACATATGCTGTATTGAGTAATATCAAGTTCAGGATTGATTATTTTATTAATTCAAGGCATAAGTTCAAGTTGGATAGAATCAATGTACTCAAAAATAGAAATTTCAGCTGTGGAATATTTGGAAAGAGTGATTGCTTGTGTCATAGTTTCTCTGCTTTATGTCAGCTAGCGAGAAACTTTGCAATATTTCTTAATGTACCGCAAAAAGCATGTTGTCATACAGTGCAACACGAGCCAAGAAAGTTTTATCGTCCCTGAAATATTTTCTTCTGAATAACTTTATGGTACACATGCACTTGATATCTAGATTTGAACTTTTTGGGTATAAGAATTTTTTCAACAATCTTTATTATAGAAGCTGGAAAGGGCTTCATCTGAAATAGGATCTTGTCCCACCTGTGTCACAAAACTTTCTTTTGGATGAATAAAATTGACAGCAAGAGACTCTTTTTATCCCCAAAAAGTTGGACATCCTTGAAAACTTAAGTGCTGAAATAAGTTTAGGTTATTTTGCCAACACACTTAAGAATGCAGAAGGTCTGAAAGGTTATATTTGTGTCCCTCGTGATTAGAGACTGGTTTCTTATTTGAAACTAAGTCGGCTATTTTGGATTATCCTTAAAAACTGAACCCTACATTCTTATTGAAGTTTTGACTACAACCAGAACTTGGTTGTCCTTATTATGGGTTACAATTTCTCATTGAAATTTGACCGCTTTACATTTGGCCACAACTAATTTCGCCGTATATATCCTTAAAAATGGGCCACTATGCTTAGTATTTTTATGTCCAGTCTTAGTATTTTTGTATCAGAAAAAAACTAGTGGCTAACCACAAATCTCATCAAAGTCGCTCCACTCGTGCTTTAGCAATAAAAAATCCACTAAACTTTATTCCTAGACGTTCTCCATGCATACATGCATTAAAGTTTTTAACCTTGTCTAGGTCATATTGCAAGAGAGACACAAAAAATGTTATGCAATGCTTAATTTTGCTGTAGAATAAAGTTATGACTGAAAAGTGATATCATTAGAATGGCGCACATCCTTACGATGAATGAAAATTGATTAAGGATTATTTTCCATTCTTTTTAAATGCGGATAAGAAGAAGCCAGGTCTAGAACTAAATTTAGATATCCAGAAGCAAGAATCAAACTTGGATATGCTTGTTCTGTTTGTGATAATAATCAGCACTTAATGTTAGTTTACTAAAAATAACCTTAACTTAATGATGTGCTATTCCGTATGAATTTTTTGTGGACTCTAGTCCAATTATTGAACTACATTAGAGCACAAATGCCTACCTTTTGAATTCATCAATCACTCAAATGACAAAACAAAGCTAACTATTCCATACATTTGCATTATTGTAAGTCATCAAGCTTTTTGAACTTCGTACTTTTCCGCACAACCTGATTAAAGGTCAACAAATTATCCCACACCTACGTCTTTCCATCCATTTCGTCTCAAATTTGCGAAATTCTCAAATAACCATGCGATGAGCATGTGAACAAGAGAGAAGAGAAAATCAATTCCAATTAGCATTATTTGATTTATATTTATAGCATGTGCTATTATAGGAAAAGTACTGCTCACTTTTTAAGTGTTAATTATAACTGCAGTATAAGTGAATTTCGACTTGTTGGAATTATACATAAATGATGTTAAACTTTTAAGTTTAAGTTCAATTAATCAATCAAGTTGGTAGGCAGATTCGATGTATGAAATTGTACTACAAAGCTGGAAGTAGGTTTGGAAAATTCAGTTTCATGATATACGTCATTTACGAACGACCCCTTAACTCAATATTTAAGTCTAACTTTAAATTATGATCGGCAGCACGCGATCGAGAAATGCCGGCTGTATCTACTTATAGCTGTGGCTATGACGAGTGGCAACATTACGTCAGAAGAAGTCATTCATCTACAAATGGAATTAAAAGTATGGGAAATCGATATTGGGCACTAAAATAAAACTAAATGTTGTTTCTTCATTTTCATCAACACGCCTTAATGTTTTATGCAGTCATGAGGAGGTAAAGCTTTAAAACAATCAGTAAAAACATTCTACGGTGCTTTTGGCCTTTTTGGTATCTTTGTATGCTTGCCTCACACAAAATCACGTGAAACAATCGTGGAATTCTCTGTGCCAATGCCAAACTGCTGCTGATACTTTTTTAAATGTTTTTTTTTCTTTCCTTCCTCCATCAAAAATCTAGAAATAATTCGTAAATATTACTTGAGTGCGTTTTGTTTTACACATGTACGTAGCTAATGTCATTGTACTCAGCAACTACATTTGACAGCTCATTCTCTCGCGAATTAGAGTATGATGATTGTCATCTTTTTGGCACATCATTTTGCATTTTTGTGGTGTTGGTAGCTTTATTCTGCAAATATTTTATTGCATTTAAAGCTGCTTTTTGTATGAGAATCAGACACAACAAAAGACAAAGAAAACATTGATTCAGACAAAAGAAACTGTAGATTGAGTCGTAGCTTTGTGAAGATTCCAACAAATTCTAGAATGGAACCCGTTATATTGCAGTGGATAGCAACCAAATTTGCAATAAATGAACAGAAAAGAGACAGTAATTTTGAAGGTCTACAGTTTAAAGATCTTTAAAAGATTGCAATTTGTGTGGTAGTCGTTCATTTGTAAGCTGTCATTTCTTTAAATATACAAAAGTTGGGTTGGCTAGGAATGCTTATATTGCTATTGGCTCTGTACATTTATTAAAGTATTCCATCTCATCTTTTGGGGGTGACGTTCGAAATTAACGGTCATTTTTAAAAAAAGAACAATGGATTTCCAGGAATTTCTATTGTTCTTTTCTGGCTGACCCCCCCCCCCCCCCCCCCTCCCCTGGACGTCATAAGTGAACGGCCCCTTGTCTAGCTCTCAATACTTATCTCCATAGAATTTCATAAATTCAACTCAAAAACCACCTATTCAGCCACCTTAAAAAATATTTTCCTACATCTGGTGTAAAATACTGCCAAAAATGAATAAGAATAACTAGACAAAAATTAATCATAGAACGAATGCCTTTAAAGATGCCGTTGGATACAACGTTTTCTACCGTTGTGAATAATAAGATAACAAGAGTAATTTCGAACATAAAATCTATATTAAGAATCAAGTAAGAAGATCTGTTCATGGAGCTACGTCACATTCAATACGATTTCAGACACGAGTCTTCAAAATTATTAATTCAAAGAATCTCATACAAAGAAGGCTTCTTATCAGCATTTATTAATTTTATCCAGTCATTGATTCAAACGTGTTTGGAGTCATCGACTTCTGTTTTGAAGTTTCAAGGTCTTTAAAAAATATTAAAATAGTCTCAAAAGTTGAGTGACATAGGTTTCGGTTAGAATGATTGACAAGGAGCTTCTTATATACTTTAGAGGCATATCATCCGTAATTGCTTAATGTCAAGGAATAAATTGTTAAATAATATGAAAAATGATCTAGAATCCATGCTTAAAGTGATTATGTCACCAGGATGAGCATGAAGTCAATCCATTACTAATAAGAACGGTATTTTGGTAAATATTTATCCCGAATTTGAATGTCCACAAAGCCATTCCTGGCAAAATAAAACTCATGACAAGCATATCACTTGTTTACATCCTCTATCTATAAAAAAAAACATATTTACCACAAGAAATTATCAAAAACATTTCTACACATTCAGTTTCATTCAAACATTCGTCACCAACTCAATACACAAAAAAACAACAGAATCGCTCGACTTTAAACTTTATAATATCCACAACAAGCGTGGCAATTTTTGTTGTTTATTTTAAACGTAAAAAATAAAATGAATTCAAGGTTAATGCCGGCATATACTCAAGTTCTCGCTTTCTCACATCCATACTAAGTATGTTTATCGGCCAGCTGGATTGTCTTGTATTTCTGTATTTGATAGCATAAACAAGCTCAATGTCACAAGAGTCACAAGTGAGACCAAAATGTGAAAGAGTTTTTATTCATTCTTGGATGGAATATTCATAAAAGATTGCAGCTCGTCAATGTTGACTTTTTGTGGATATTAAAAGACATAGCTTTGAAGTCACAAGCAATTCTGAATGTCTTTGATGGTTATGTCAAGATGCTTTCAACTCTTAATGTACATAAATATTTATCTTGCATCTTTGAAGCTTAATAATGGAAAGATCTCAAAAATAATTGATCAAGTCAAAACATATTATTTATAGACTAGCGATAATAAAAAGTCAATATAGATTTATTATAGTAGCACATGTACATACTTTTGCGTGCATACTTCTTGTTTAAGGTCATTCGATCCCATTAAATTGTGAATAAAAAAGCTATTGATGATTTTGTATATTTTATTGGGCTATTAAATATGCATATTATGCAGGCTTAATGGACACAGGCTTGTTGAGTAATTGAATATTTTGATCATAAAATAAATTGGATTTTTAGGAAAAACTTTGAGGGACATTAAGGTTCTTAGCAAAATATTGGTCGAAAGCTATGGCAGTTCCAAAGTCTTGGTAGAATTCGACAACTTTTGCACTATAATCCCAAAAACCAAGGCTTTTCGAGGTCAACAATTTTAAATCTGGACATATTTAACCCTCCGAAGCTCAAATTGCCCAAAACCTAGAAGAGATCAAAAATCATTGCCACCCATCAATTTCACAACCTGCAACCATAATTTTCATTGTGGATCTTTCTATTGAGAATCTTCATTGTTAACCCAAATCAAAGCAATTCCAAGTTGTGAAATCTGTCAAATGCACAACTCGGTTGTAATGTGAAACCTCATACAAATCACATGATAAATGATACACCAGATTCATAAAGTGATGTGAAATGATTTTCGAATCATTAATTTCATTTCAAATTGCTTCTGCTTTCAAAGCTGAACGCTCAAATATCATCAGATATTTTTGGATTGATGTATCTTAGATACAGAAAAGTGTTGGATTGTGAAGGTTTTCTTGTGAACTTTGAGGTTAGCTTTAAAGCTATGGGTAGCAAGCGATAGAACCAGCTTTAAGTGAAGAGTAAAGAAGGGCATCGATCAGAATAGATCTGGACAGCTAGTGAACAAAGCACCTAAACCACATCTCTCATTTATAGTATTGTTCAATGACTACAAACTGCTAATTAAGGATCGACTTAACACCACTCGCCCCGTAAATTTTTTTTCGACCTGTCTAGACTTTAGTCAACCTTCATGTCACCAAATATTCCCATTTTCATACAACTTTCCACTCATAATTTTCTCTATACTTATTGTCATACAAATATTTACAACTAAGTCATAACAACTGTACAAAGCAATTCTACTCCATGATTTCCTAATAATTAGTCATTCAATTGAGGAAGTCATAAAGCTTTCGACAAAATTTTCCATAGCACTTGTCTGACAATGCCGAGAATTAATTCAATTTTTTAATACAATAAAAAAAACCACTCACTTGCACATTAATCAAGCTGCAATTTATTTCTGAAAAAAATTAGCAAGCGCCAAAGTAGAATCGAGAATGTTGTTTTTTTGTAAATAGTCAATAACAAATGTCAATATTTTGATTCTGCTGACTGCTTAAAATAACAATTGGAAAATGCGTCACAATTTGCTGAGTTTTTAATCTTCGAGTGCCAAAAGAAGCTTTAACATTTAGTCTTAGTAACACTTTTCGTATACCGAGTAATCCAGCAAAGCTTTTTTTTTCATTTTTACGCGAGTTATTAAATAATCGATAACAGTCACTAATGATATTTTTGTTCCACTTATAACTAAAGCGATGATAAATTGCGATAACGACAAATGATAAGCAAATAGCTCTTTGAGCACCCTTTACACGATTATTAATTTTTTGATAGCATGTAATGAATTTTTATCGTCAACATCATTGGACTTTGTGGTGTTGTGGCAGAATAGGATCTGAGAGATTAAGCTATATTTAAGTAAATGTCAGTGCGAGAGTAACCCAAGCCTCTATAGCCAAGTGATTATACAAATTATAAGAACATATGTTCGATTCCCATCCAGAGACCGAACTAACAATCATTACGGCAGTAGTTAAAAGATTAAGTTCTTAAAATACAGAGTTTATAGTCTCAGGTTCTTTTTTATAAGAAGAAGTGTCAGATTCAGGTGCTTTTTACTGTTCACATCCATTATCCTAGCTTTGAATGTATTTAGTGATTCAACTAGTCAAATATGGGGGATATATCCTAGGTCAGTGTTTCTCAAACTTTTCAATCCAATACTTTCAAAACTCTGAAGTTCTTTTTTTATTTCTGTATTTTAATATCGATTTTACAAATGTAGACTTGATATATTTTTAGAGTTTTTGCAGTAGCAATACTGAAACTCAATACTACTAGTGCTCTACGGATCAAAGTTCAAGCAAGGGTGTGGAACTGAAGAATTACATTTTCATCATTTTTGATCATTTTTAATCAATTTTAATCATTTTTGATCATTTTTTGATCATTTTTGATCAATTCATCAGTACCACACCCTTAAGTTCAAGAAACACTATTATAGGACATGCAATTAGTCAAAGTCTTGATATGCCAAGTTCCGGAATGTCAATCAATCCAGCGGAGTTCTAATTATTCTTTATTTAAAATGAGACTTCATTTGTGAATGTTCCAACTCATCTGCCGTGTCCTAAAACGATAGTAGCTACAGAATCAAGTCATTATCTATCAATCAAACATATTTTGTTGTCATAAAATATTCTAAATCATTGATCGAAAAGATTAATATTCAGCAACACTAGCCTTTAAGTTAAAGGTTTGAAAGTTAAATGGAATTGACTATCCTTCTTCTTGTGAAGGCAGGCATAAGGAAAAAGCAATTAATTTCATCAAAAGGTAGTCATTATTGACTTAGATAAACTTTTATTTCTATGTCAAGTTTAATAACAAATTTCATTTGCCAAACTAAAAAGAATGTCAAATATTTTCGCATGAGCTGAAACTTTTAATCACTTCTTTCTTTAGTGCTGTAGAAAAAGATTTGGTTGCCGACCAGAATGAAATATTGACTAAAGGTAAATCTAGTAAAATGAAGCAAATAAGGTGGAATTTTGACAATAATGTAGCATACAGAATGAGAAAGATAATGAATGTCATTAATCCTGTTTAAAAGAAAGTACTTTTTGGTATTTTAAAGCTTAATTGTTATCAATCTACGCTTATGAACCGAGTTCGACCAGCTATCAAAATTCTGTTAAAACCAATTAAACTAGATTCGATACACCTTACAATCCATCGTTAAAAAATAAGGACACAAGTATCTTTATAGACCAATCATTCATTCTCCCCACACTTCATCTCGAATCATCTGAAATTGCTCATTCAACCTTCATTTAGATTAGCATGCACTTCTCAAGTGCCCCATTCAGTAATAACCATTATGAGAATGAAAATTATATAGTGATTTAAGGTATTGAATGTTTTTTGTACGATGCAATAATTGCTGAGAATATTATGACAGAGATCGAATGTTTATTACATTCATTAATGTCAGGTGTGATATACAGCTTGATGGGAGTGTATTTTGGTGGTTATGTCTCATTTGGATCCTACTTTAAAAGGTATTAACTGGAGCTTGGGTAAAATTTCTTACTCGGTGATTTCTGGACAGGCTAATCCAGTGGTTCTCAAACTTTGTGTCGCGGCATGTATAGCAATTTTGTTAATTAAGGCTCAATTTGAACGCAAACTTTTGGATAATGATACAGGCTCTGAGCTTTTAATGAGGTTAAAACTTAAATTTCATAAAGCCCCTAGATACGCATCTGCTGCCACCAGATGAATCCATGGTCATTCTCACTTAAGCTAAACATTTTTTGAAAATTATTTATAAATTGAAAATTAAAATGAAAAATTATTTTTTCTCATTTTACTCGAAAAGTTTTGCTCGTGTGCGACTCAATTTTTCTTTCTAAATCTTACGATGAACTTTTTTTTCGTGTTTACATATTTTTAAGTAAAAATTTTTTGCTTCGAGGTGACAAAGCAGAAAAATATTCGTCAAGTATTTCATAAACAAATGCCATTGAACTGATAATTATTATGTATGTACCGGCAAAGCACTGTGATTTATTTTTATAAAAAAAAATTCTCAAATCGAGCTCGAATCGAGCTTACTTGCTGTTTTGTTGAGTTTTCGTTATCTTGCTCATGTGGGACAGAACTACAAAATAATACGTAAGCAATCATGACCGATCAAAAACAAACCAATTTAAAAGTTTTGATAGCTGAAAATTGTGTTTTTAAGTGTACCTTGGGGGTAAAAGCTACTTTTGATAAAACACTTTAATAATCAGTCAAGGTGCACACACAAAGTCTCTGAAATGTTGATTATTTATCGCACTAATCTAATGATAAGAGAGCACAGCAATAAAAGTCTTAAATAGAGTCAGTAATTTATTAGTTATGTCACTCATGCTCTCGAGATCTAGTTAATGATGAATAAGAGCTAACTTAAAGGCGCTATTTAAAGAATACAAAAGCATGCGGTCGACAGTCCTCTACAGAATATTGAACTCTTGATGGATGATTTTCGAATGGATGATGTGACGTAAGTGGGTGTGAATTTTAAAAAAAGAGATCTGATGACAAGTTTGGGAACAGGTTAGTGTCTTGATAAGAACATCAGGAAAAGTTCAAGGTGTAGCAGCTAATTTAAGTTGGTATTCTGCTAAGCTCTTAGCAGCCCCCAATAGCTCAGAGGTAAGAGTATTCGATCGTCAGTCGTAAAGCACGGGTTCGATTCCCGCTCGGGACAAGTTATTATTGAGAAGTTTTCTACAAAAATTTCAATATCAAGTTTCTTAAGTAATGAAGCCAGCTCCTCCTTTCTTTTAAGCTATAAAAATTCATTCTCATTCAAACTCATTCTGGTAGATGATTAAATACTACTACACACCCTCCACATACTGCAAGACTCAACAGAATCTTTCACTATCCTAAATCCTCAATAACCCAAAAATATCAGATACACATTCAATTGATTGATCTCTTCTTTAACCTTTTTAATTCATAATATTATTCAATTTACGATTCAAAAAATATTCATACTTCAATAAATCTACGCTTCATTAGCGACACTCGTTTTATTTAATTCGCATAATTTATTCTCGTCACATCAATCAGATTATATCAAGTACCAATTTAAAAAGAAAACTTTCCACTTGTTGTGATGCTTAGAACATTTTTTTTAAAAAAATTCAATAATTTTGACGTCATTTTGTCATAAACGGCTTTCATAATATCATTCAAGGAGGATGACTAGATAATTTTCAGGAAGATTCAGGACAAATTAAGCCATTTTAAGCTTAATAGTTCTTTAAAGAATGGAAAAATCTTCTGAAGACCCAAGCCGATAGCCATCCTTCCTCCAATTTTATTTTTTATGCGAAAAACAACAACAAAAGCATTACGGCACAGCGAAAATATAAAAAAGCATGTAAAGGAACAAAGAAAAAGAAAAGAAAACACAAAATCCTCCGCTCCGTTTGCCCCTGCTGAATGGAGACAGAAATAGCAACACAAGATAAAAAAAATCATATTTCACGTAATCATTTATATTAAATACCTAAATGAGGGAAATAAAGGTTATAAAATGAGTCACAACATCAAGCTACATATTATGTATTGCACGCAAAATGGCAATAACTTTCCAAATTTGTTAAATTTTGAATTTTTTCACTCAAAAAAACTTTTCATGCCAATAATTTCATAATTTATTACATAATTGCCATTTTTTGTACTTACTAGCCACATGTACAGAATTCATCAAGACTGTCGAAACTCATTTTACTCACAGATTATTACACTTCACTTCGGAGAAATTTTACTTTAAAAATCAATAAGAAATCCTTAATGGCTTCCTATTCACTTCAACAAAATTAGAATTACTTTAATTTGCTGCCGACTGTATCTGCTTCTCTTAAAATGTGCTGTTCCTCAATGTTATAAATAAATTTTTTTTCCACTGCTTTTCAAAACTTTCTAACACAGGCAAGAATTTTCCATAAAGTTTTAAAAGCTTAAGCTGACAAAGAAAGGAATCATGAACCTTACTAGAATCAGAATCACGCGTTGAATGAATGATCAGGAGACATTTGAAAGTCATTTTTAGTGTGATGGTGAATGTTTTCCAGCTCCTTGTTGCAGGACATTCGAATTATTTGACTGTATTTATCCACAGAGACAGTCGCATGACGCGCATGCGCAGAATTGCTACAAACTTTTTTTTTAAATTCTCTCTCACTAAATTCTCGCGTGATATCCTTTTCGTAGAAAGCATTAAAGAGCTTCAGATGTTCATGCACCCAATGCATGATCATAAGAATCTATTAAGTCCTTTGTATCATGCACAACAAATTTTTAATTTGACACCCGTTCGATTTACATTTTAAGGGTGATTTTATTGATCGAATATGTTCGACCTTGTCCTTAGCATAGGAGGAGAATTTCTATAGATTGTAAAACACAGCAGCTTGTGCCTATAATTTCGCAATAAATTACGTTGTGTAATAGTTCCTTTTCATTGTGATGGAGCATGAGATGTAGTCCACAAACGAATCTGCAAGTCCTTTTACTTTCTTTTGCTTTCAAGTTGTAAACTTGTATTTAAATATTATGTACAGCACAGCTGCTTTTAGAAACGCTTAGAATAATTGAGTCAAGTGACTTGAAAGTGAATGTTCATTTTTAAAAGATTCAAGCTTGTAAAGAATAACTTGCATACAACAGTTGTATACAATCTTATTGACAAGTCAAGCAATTTAAGAACAAGAAGCAACAAATTATTATTCTAGAGAGATTTCACTTTAGTCAAGCATGATTGTGGTTTGTTCAAAATATTTTGATCTTTATAGAAGCCACAGATATGACTGATTCTAAATGAAATTATAAATAACATATTTTTACAAGATTAAAGTAATTATCGTTGTAAGCTTGTGTGAGCATCTCATTTTTAAATTTTGCATAAATAAAGGTTCTTATTTCAAATTGTTTCTCGTTAATTATGTGAATATTTAAGATCAAAAATGGAAATTTGATTTGCTCTTAGGGCTGTTAACTTGTTACGTAACGAAAAAAACAGATTATTCCCCTAAAAGTGCTACGAAGTAACAATTTCTCGACAAAACATGAATGCTGTTCTAGTGTCAGTTCCTGAATGTGACTCAGTGTAATCAAGTAGGAAATTGCAATTGCTTTTTGCACAATTACTTGTTAGTCTTGAGCGTTGAACTGGTTTCGTGAATCACTCATTCGTAAATCTTTATTATTACTGAATCTTTCAACTTACGTCAAATGTGTATTCATGGAATTTTCACATGTCATGAAAATGTGAAACCTACAAAATTATTCCTTTGTATGATTATAATTCGCACATGTGTTCATTTATACAAAAAGGGTAACAAAAGTGTCTATCATGTCTTTTTATGAGAACTTAAAAAATTTATTTCACTGCGTTTTATTTCAAGAGATCAAGTTATGTTCATGATGAATGATTAATACTAATGTAATTATATTATTTTTATGGTCATTCAAAATGCTTGTTTATCTTTTAAGCGATGTTAAGATATGTGAATGTGTTCTTAATGTATCCCGTAAGAATGAAGTTTTAAAATTGGATAATTGAACAATTATGTATGTTGGTCAAGTTCTGAGAATTTTCAAACCGAGTAAATTAGTAAGAACGCAAAAACTCACAATGTGCTAAATCTTTTTTAACTTTCAATTCTGCCAATCTATGGTTGTACTTAATTATTTGCAAAGTAAGCGTTTATAAGCAAATCGAAGGTTCGAATCTTAAATTATACATAAAAGTTGTTTGATAATATAATTTTTAAATCATTTTTTGGCACATCTTGAAACTTGTTTCGAAAAGGTAGCTTAATAATGCACTTTGTTCGTTCGGTCGGGGCGCATCAAAAAATTTTGAGCCTGACATTGTAGAGAGCTTGGGTTTTTTTATTAGCTTCGTTGCTATCGATTTAGCGGTCCATCAAATGGTTAAAATTCTGAACAATATATTTATACTGTAATTAATGATTTTTTTAAAATTTTGATAGTGTCTACCCTCTCCTTCCGTCCCTAGCTCCTTTCCTGACTTGATAATAAACAATTGAATGATTCTATTTATTTCTTTGAAACAACGTCACAGCAGAAAACCGGTGTTATGTGATTTTTCTGTCTATGACACAGACCGTAGCTTTTTGCAAAAAAAGATAAGATTTTAAATCGTCCACATCCACATATCTTGACATTTTACAATTTACTAATTCTAATCATACAAAAAATATCTCATGGGGTTTAAAAACTTAAAAATAATCTTAAAGTAAAATTATCGAGTTGAGTGCAGTAAATGGCAATAGTTTCAGTGACTTAATCCTGGAAAAAAGATCATCAATAATCAGGAAATGATAAATAATGCAACAAACCATTAACTTACCGGTAAACTATTCAAAAACTTGTCAATAAGTGTCTGTTTTTCGCGAGATTCAGCTGTTTGTCGTTCATTGTTGACCTTTAAATATTGCATCTGTGTCGCGTGTCTCTTCTTTGATGCTATAATTGCCTTCAATTCCTCCAACTTATTCAAAAGTCTTTCGTTCTTTGGCTCAATTTTTAATGCCGCTTCAAAGAACTTTTGGGCTTCGGGCTCGTGATGAAGCATCATCAATGCTCGTCCTTTAGCGTACAATGCTTTAACATTGCCTGCAATAGATGTCAATTTTTCCAATTCACGCATTGCCAAGCATGTCCTTTGAGGGTTCTCAATTTTATTGTAACAGACGCAAATGTTCATATACATTTTAATCAAACATTCTTTAGCTTCGTTTTCTTGCTCCTCATTTGCCAAATGAGTATTCTCTAGAATATTTATCCATTTACGGTAGAAAGAAATAGCAGCAGTATAGTCACTTTTGTTAAAATGAGTTTTAGCCAATGAATATGCTTTTGCAGCTTGTTGCATTGTCTCTTCGAATTTTGTTATTTTCATTTTTACTTCATTGCCTTCGCTGTCATAAAGTTTTGATATTTTAATACGAGCTATGAAGTCAGCTTTTTCAGGAATACGAGGTTTGACACCCAAAGCTCCGTACATTAATTCATGTGATATCCAAAATAGCGATTGTTCCTTATATTTCATAGTTGTAATACAATCTTGAATACCGGCTAGCGTGAACATATCCTTCTTTATGTCAATCACACCAAGATTGTTCTTATAACGGCTCGAGTCAAGTGGATCTTCCAAATTTTGCAGATAAAATGCATATTCATAGACAACTCTAAACATTGCTGTATCAACGATTGGGCCATAGCCCGGATTTTCTACCTTCTTGTAAATCTGTGCATTCACTTTCTTCATCTTTTCGTTTTTATACTGTACGAAAGAACCGTTAAGACATGGATGTTCCAAAAATTTCATTTTTACGTAGTCGTCGATTGTAACATTCTGTTCTTTCTCCATGTCATAATACAACTGCGTTTCATCGTCTAAATCTTGTAGTGAAAACATCAATTCCTCATTGTTTATTGATCTTTAAATGAAATTTTTACTATAAGTTGTTGTTGTTGCTACAAAAAGTCACATAAAAATGTCAACTTACAAGATTTCTATGTCCGAACTGTTTTTCACTTGATTTGCTATCACATTACATAGATCATTTATCAGAAATGAGCTCTCGTTGTCAGATACTTGACTTTGGGATGATTCACCTTTGAAAAGCACATGTTAATTAAATTTTATTTGTTTACAATCATTAATGTTCATTATTACCTCTTAAACTGTGATTCATTATGATCGTTGTTCCTTTATCTCAATTATTAATGTTTATATTTCTCTGAATTCGTTTTTTAAACACGAGAATTAATTAAATTAACAAGAGAATTATTTTTTTTTTTTGAGAATTTCTGTTTCTGAGTCACTAAATTCTTAGAAAATTCAAATTGCAATCAACCGTTAAATCAATCAAAATAAAAATTATTTTTTGCACGCTTAAAACACGACTGTCCCCCAATATTACTGCCTTATACTAATAAAATAGCAATAAATATTCTGTAGCAATCAATTACGAAATTATCAAACGTTTTATGCATTGCTAAGCATAACGTTCGTTTGAAATTTGAATTTTTAAAAGATAAAAGAAATTTCCTACCCTTGAGAAGTGCAGCCGTAAAGTTCAGCGTGAAAAAAGTCAGAATCTTTAATTCTGCTTAAATTTCTTGCAAAAATGGGTTTCGGAGACTATCCAGCAGAATATAATCCAAAGGTTCATGGTGTTTATGATCCAGCACGCTTCTATGGCAAACGTAAGTATCTGATTAATCGATTAAAATTGATTTTTTGAAATTTTGCTATTATGCAATACACATTTTCTGTATTTTCATTATTGATGCTTAATTAACGTATCTGTTTTAGCTGACACTCCATTGAGCCAGGTCAAAGTTAGCGAATTAGGATCATGGTTCGGAAGACGTAATAAATCACCAAGTGCTGTTGCTGCTGCTTGCTCACGAGCATGGTGGAGATGGCAACACAAGTATATGCAGCCAAAACGCAGTACAATGGCTCCATATTTCCAACTTGTTGTTGGATCTATGATTTTCTTCTATGCCATTAATTACGGAAAGATGAGTAAGTGACAATTTTCATTGAAACATCCAGCAGACACTTTCAATGTTTATTTTTTTTTTCCTTCCTGTATCTTATAGAGGCTCACAGAAACTACAAATACCATTAAACAAGACTTTCCAAATTCTTCAACGTTTGCAAAGCATACAGCTCTTGATGATACTTTAAAAATCAATGAAATTTCAACAAAAATCCATTAAATACCGCTTACATTTCGAAAAATTTAAAAGTTATGTCTTGGTGATTCAAGAGAAGTAAGTTCACTTAATATAGAACGAATAAAAATCGATTAAAAATTGGATCTAGACAATTGTGTTTTTAATATTTACAAGTCCTTTTTGCTTCATGGATGAAGTTTTACTCAGTTTTACTAAGCATGTAAAGTTGTAGGTACAAACTATAGTTCATGAATTTCAGGTGAAAAATTCTTAATTTCGTTCTATTCTCAAAATAATGACTGAACGGCTTTCAAAAATTCAAAAGTAAACAGCTTTCAAAAACTTTAATTTACAGATTATGTTCAAATTTTTGAAAAACGTTATATTTTAAATTTCAAAAAAACCGTTGAATAATTATAAAAATTTAGATTTGAATTGTAGAAAATTAACGGTTTTTAATCAACTGTCATCAAGATCATCTGTCTTAAAATCAATAAAAATGATATCAAATGAATATAAAATTACAGCATATTAAGGTAAACTAAACTAAAACAAATAATAATAAGAACGCAAAACAGATTTGATTGATTACAATTCTTTTTTGTCGTCCAGTAAAGTGATATATGTGGTGTCAAAGGAGGAGGATAATTACATCGGAAATTATACAATTGAACAAATATTAATACTATCAATTCTCTACCCAAATATTATAAAGGATTCGTAATAATGATTCATGAATAATTAATAAATGTCATATACACAAAATTTAGAAAGGGTCAAATGCGTAGATTAGGTCGAAAGTGATAAATGGAAAAACGTGACCGACGGTAAAGCACCAAGATAATCATCAGTGTTAACGATGGTATTAGATTTTCTATGATGAGCTTACGCGATATTTTTGGAGTAGGTATAAGATTGAAAATCAATAAGATCAAACAATCAAAACATCCCTAACCTATCAGCACAATAAAATCACGCACTTACACATTGCAATCATCAAATTTAAAGCCTTTCCGTTGAATGCATCAAGTAATTTTCATTAAAAATAATTATGGGAATTTTCAGGTGTTTAAACCTTTTTTCCTTCCTTCCTTTACATTAAAAACTAAAACAATAAAAAAACGCAAGAGTTGAGTAATGTAAAATCACTTTAATTGAAAAGAATGAGTAAAACATTGCCGAGTTTAATGATCAGATTCAGTATTGATAAAATAATGAAAAGAGCAGGTGTGGACTAATTGATTTATGCTTAAAAATCGATAATTTCTACTGTTGTTTGTGAATTAGAAGAGCAAAGTTATTAAAAATTTACATATTAATGGAAAATTGTTTATCAAAACTTAATTTTATAGCATATCAATATTTAAATGCTGTAGAATGCAGTTTAGAATCGTCAAATGCTTCATTCATTCTAAGATGTTTAATCTTTAAGATTTGATACTTACACAAAATTTAAAATTGTCCAAAATTCTTCGTTTTCAAGGGCATTAACGTCATCCACACTAAAATATACGATTCATTATCATTCACACACATCTCCCCGATTCAAGATGCAATATCGCTAGCGGTTCGACAAGTCAATTAAAAAAGTTTTTTATTTTTTCGTAAAAGAATGAAAGAGAATTTTGCGAATCTTGTTGTCCTTGACCACAGAAGACGCGCGAGTCAAACTCTTCGGTTATGATAATAAAAAGTCATGAACATTTGCATACATTAGATAATCCAATAAACTGGTAAACATTTTTCGCTTCCCTCTTGAGTACGATCGCAGCTTTCGACGGTTAAAGATGTCTCTTAAATTTGTAATAATAGCTTTGTTATATTTTACTAAAGTATCAATAGCTGCACCTATTGACTCTGTAGAAAATGAACAGATTGAAACAATTGATGCAGATGAAAATACGCAATTATTAGATTACTATCAAAGTCGTGGGGAGGAAGCATTTGAATTTAAGTGAGTTTTCCTTAATTTTTAGATGATTTAATTTTTTTGAAACTCATGAAATTGTTCTTTATCAAGGTATGAGCTTAGTGATGGACAAATGAGGGAGGAAAAAATTCATTACGATGATTTGGACACTGGAATTGCCGTAAAAGGTATGAAAAGTGAAAGTTTGTGTATCTAGTCGGGTAAACCTTAATGGTTTTGTTAAGTTGGAAAAGAAGAATTTTTGTAGTGCGATCTAGAATGTACTTAAAAAGCTTGGTTTGATCGAGTATCTGCACTATTCGGATATAATTTAATTAAACTATTGAAGACATTAATCATCAGTTATTGAATCTAAAATAACCAGAACAATTTAAATCTCTTAATTTGACCAGGATCCTACAAAATAGAACTCGAAGGTGGTGAAATGCAAACAATCTATTACATTTCCGATGCTAGAGGACACAGAATATCAGTCAATGTTCCATTCAATGAAAATGAGCTCAAAATAAGACCAGCACCAACAAGAAAGCCACAGAATCATGCAGAAAACAAAAGAAGATTCCAATTAGCAGTAGATGAAAGCAAATCATATGAAGAGAATAGAATTGAAGAAAATCAAAGACAAGCAAGAATACAAGCAAGTCGTAAAATTGACATTCCTAAGGTTGAAGTTAAATCAAAGGCAGAAGATGTCGCCAAACCAGTAGCGGAAGTAGTTGAAGAGGTCAAAACAGATAATTTAAAAGTCGAGGACGAGATTAAAACTGAAAACGACACACCAGCTAGTGATGATATACAGACAGAAGATGATGAAAAACCAGAAGAACAAGTAGACGAGTCGGAAAAACCAGAACATGATGATCATCCAAAAGAAAGCGCGAAGGACGATGACTACGATGAGAAATAATCATCAAAAGTTCTAACAGCTATTTTTAGAATTAATCTCTGATTCATCTTTAATACGTTTATGAAGCCAAAACAAAACAGGTTCTTTAATTTAACAAAACATTCTTGTGACACTGAATATTGATGATCAAATAAATTTACTGGCTTATTCTGCACATTTCTGCATATTTACCTAACTTATTTTATTTTTATTTCCCTGTTCTAGATGTTAATTGATACTTGTTGATATTTTGGAAAGTGTAGTCATTGATAATACCAATCATATTTTTCGGTTTCTTAAATGGTTTTTAATTATTTGAAGGATGTTAACATGATCATTAAGCTTAAGCATGTAATTGGTCTTGAAAACAATTAATTAATTTTGAAAGATGATCAGATTAATTAATTAGGAATTTAAAGCACGCTATTGATCGACGATGACTAAGAAGAAGACGTAAACAAAATTATACAAGATATTCAAATCGATTGTGAAATATTTACTACGATCCAAAAAAACCATATAGCTCAACATTATATATTCTAATTTATTCATATCAGAATATCTTAAAGGAATTAATGCTAGTCCCTCTTTCATTAGTGCCATGTGTCATCATTTAATCACCTTTAATAATTTACATTATTTCAGCTATACATTAAATCAATTTAATCGAGGAGAAATTCCGCAGCTATTTAAATCTAGTCGTAATGACAGTGCTCGTGGTTGTATGTAACAATTAAAGTTATTAATTATTGATGATCGCATGTATGAAAGGATTTTTTAAGCTTGATTTTCTGTGTTGTGTTGACACATTGTCGGTTATTCAGTAATGTTGATCTAAAAGGTTGTAATGTGGGGAAGATCTAATCGAATGTCATTTTGACTCATCTCCTTGAATACTATTTCTAAATATGACGACCAATAATGCACTTCCACAGATGTGATAAAACGTAAAATGTTATTTTAAAATGCGCCTCATTCAGCATTGAAGTAAGATAAACTTTCTATCATTTTAATACTTGTTGGCAGGCAACAATTACAAACGAGGTTGAGGGTTAAAGGGTTGCTCAGGCGTTAAGCAATTGATCTTTTTCCCTCTCCTATTAACCCTTAATTTTGAGGTTAAATATTGAATTTTTTAAACATGGAAAAATCTATAAAATCTAAGGTAGCTTCCTTTATTCGCTGTTTGTTAATGTTAATCCATACATTGTCTCATCACTATCATTAACAATACACATAAAGTCTCAATCACATACTCGTGTTATACTGTGTTTATTAAAAAACGACACAAACATTTGAAAACACAACAGCCATAAAGAATTCTATAATGTATAAGCAACCTGTAAAAAAATAACATATTACCACTGCATGATGATGATGCCACATGGTAAAATTCTCATCATAATCAGCAAGTGAGTTCACTGCGGCTCACTGTAAGAATTATGTGAGTTGTGAAGAAATGTTACTACTTTTTACATATATGGAACTATATTAATGCTAATGTCGTGCATCAAACAGCAATTTTTCCTCAAAATATTATGAATAAAAAATGTAAAATATGATTATGATTGCGTTACTTGTGAGCATAAAGCCATAAAGGCTAATTTCGATTTTTTTAACATTCTTTTTTTAACTTTATACATTTCGTTCCTAACGAACATATGAACCAAAGATATATTTGATGTGTCATAAAATATTGTTGATGTAAATGAAATGGCTTTGGCTTTTAATTTGTTATAGAAAAACTTTTCCCATCAATAAATGATTGCCTTACTTTATTTTATTGAGTTATGATGCTTATGTTCAGAATTGATTTTGTTTAAAAATAAACATAAAAGACATGGTATTGCTATAATTTTGGAATCTTCTAAGGTTTTACAATAGTTGAGAACAGATCAGACTTGGTATTGCTATAATTTTGGAATCTTCTAAGGTTTTACAATAGTTGAGAACAGATCAGACTTAAATTAAGATTGTTTAAGGATTAGCTTTTTATCAATGTTGCCGAACAGATCAACAAACTTTTGATCAGTTTCCTATCATTTCTTGTGTTCTAAATCAGATCAGTATACATAATATTAAATATCCTAATCGTTTATAAAGTTATCTAAACCAATTCTAGAGATGTAGATGAAGATCATGAAATTGGTTGGACGCTATACATTGATAAACAAGGAATGCAATCTCAAAAACAAACAGAAATACTGATTTTGATATCTTTCAGTATCTTCAGAATCCTTGCAATCGTCAGAAAAAAGGTAAAAGGTGATTTACGTTTGGAACGTTTATTTAAGTTGGACTAATCCTTAATATTGTCAATCTAAGTTCAGATTTAACAAAAAAACTTTTGTTTTGAAAATTCATTCAGTCTTAATTAATCATTTTAAAAGAGAATTCAAAATATTTGTGACTTACGTGACATTAGAACAAGGTGTGTTTACTTCAAAGAATGATGGATTCAAAGATTTAAAACTTCAAGAAATCTCATTTTATGTCAAATTAAATTGGTTAAACTTAAAAGTAAAAAAACCAAAGCTTACTCATTGAAAACTTCAAACGAAAGAATTCAATTTGACTGATTAAAGCTCCTTGACTTACAAACTTATCTTACATTTCATACAAGTTCAGGATAAATGATTAACAAATTTTTCTTCAAAAATAGAACTTGGTTAACATTAAATATATCATAAATCTACATAATAAGACAAGCTATTACTTACACGTGCCTTTTCAAATAAAATATTCATAAGCATCTTATCAAATAAGTTCATTGCCTAGAAATCATTATGACAAGATCATTAAGTTTTAAGTTTTACAAAAGTCTCTTAAAATTCTCTTTAAAAAACTTAAAAGTGATAAATTTTTCAAAAAAGCCTTAAAAGCTCCACAATTACATCATAAGTGGAAAAAATTTCCAAACAAGAATTACAGATAATGAGGTGGAGTTACGTATGAAACAATTTTCCACAAACTAAAGTCATCCATGTTGTTGGGGATCTGAAAATATTCCCCATATTACAAGCGATTACAAAATGTAGGAACAGAAAGAAAAGTTGTAGCGAGAAAAACTTTCGTAATTGGTTCTTCGTGTATGCGTGACATGCTATCATTATCAGCCATAGAGCTACACCATATGTGTTTTGTGTGTAGAACATCAAACGTGTGCCTCCATCCATTCATCAAAACAATTTTTATACTATTGTACATGTACATTGTAATATCCAACAATTTATATAATAATTATTAATGTCCTTATGCATGTGTGTCAGGATTTCATTACGAAAATCAAACGCTATCATTGGCTTAAACAATTTTCTCTTTCGTACACATACACACAATTGTCATGCTCAGCAAACGCGCGGCAAAATAAAGGAAAAAAAATAAAACTTTTCCATTTGAATTTTGATATAGTTTTTTTTTTCGGAAAAACTAAGTGCTTACAGCAACTTTAAATAACTTAAACTTTTGATCGACTTTTGTCAGTCGATTGTTGATCGTCAAAGTGGAAGGGTGGTTAAAAACAAGAAAATTTGTTAAAGGAAAGTGAAATAATGATTTTTAGTGATAAAATAAGTCATTCAACATTGAATCATAGTGATAGTGAAAATGCAAAAAGGATTAGCGAAAATGGAACTGCTGGACACCAAATTGATCCGTTTTCATTCTCTGCACTTCATTTTATTAGAAATCGGTTAATGCCAACAGGTGAAGAGAATTTTTAAAAATTTAAAGTTTTTTTTGAAAATTGTGAACTTATTAATTTAACATTTAATTGAAAAAAGTTGAAAAATAAGTGTCGAGTTAAAAACTATAAGGAATGAAAAAATAAACATTTTGAAACATTTATTTTCATCCATTTTCATAATTTAAGAAATCTTGAAATTTAAAAAAAAAACAATTTTTTAAAATTTCAACCAAATGAAAATCATTGTGAAGGTAAAAAATTATCTTAATTTGAAAATAATTTTAAACAATTAACAAAATTTGAAAATAAAGATTTACCAACACAATCTTCTGAGTTTTCTAATTCGTTAATTTAGAATTTACGCAACTTAAAATCAAAAAAATTTTACGATATTCTTCAATGTTTGAAAAATCGGGAAAAATCCTTTAGAGAACTTCAATTTGTAGCAAGTTAATCTTTTAAAGGTTTTCGTTTAATTTTTTATAAAAAGATCACAAAGATAAATATTGATAAGTATTGGGCCATGTCACAAAAAAATTGTACGTGAGTGACGCTTTGTTATTCTTGATTATCTCCTTATCCTTAAAAGTGATAAATTTAAGAGTTACTTTTTTGAAAAGAGAATTAAAATCCCCATCTATTGTTGTACAATTCACTTCATAAATGTTTACAGTTACTCGAAGAAATCACTTTAACTAAGCGTCACTCACGTACAATTTTTGGGAATTTTGCTATATCTTCATTATTGTTTATTGATATATCTCCAAATGTATTTTTTTAGAACCGAAATTCAATTCTGTTCTTTTTGAGTTTATAAAAAATTTAAAATTGCTGCATTAACATACCCAAATGGACAAAATTAAGTTAAAAAAGTTTTAACGGTTTTTACTATTTTGAATTTTTTCGGTTGTAATTTATTTGTTTATAAATAAAATCGAAAATGAAATTTGAAAAGTCACGAATATATCACTCAATAATGATGTGAAAGGTCTTAAAATAGTCGAAACAGCTAATGCATAATCTACTTTTCCTATTCAAATCATAATATTTGAGATTAATGATTGAATAATTAAGAATTTTGAGAATTTAATTTTTGATGTTTTGTATGATAGTGTTAGTGAAAAATTCAAATTATTTTTTTCCGTTAAGCAAAAATCCTTTAAAAAAACGTCGAGACCCTATTGTATTATAAATCAATGAATATGAATCAAATCCAAATCGAATAAATTGTTTATGCTTGTTTAATGCAAAGATTGTAATGCCATTTCAAGAAAAACATAGCTCTTATGAGTAAACTTGAAATGGTTTTTTCTTTCAATGGAAAGAGATTAAACCAAATAAAATAATAAAAATAATAAATTCTGTTCAGTCCTAAGATAATCAAATTCTTACCTTAAACTTTTCTTCAACATTTATACTGAATTTTCAATAAACTTTAAAATAATATTTTTCAACCACATTTAAACTTTAAATTAACATTTACTTTGACAACCTGCTATGATTGAATTTGATAATGCTTACTCAACCAATAAATGCTTTTGTCATAAACACTTAAAAGCTAATGAATTATCTATTAATCGAGTAAGGTTAGTCTATTTATCGTGTTTAAAAGACACGATTCTAAGGCTACAATTATTAGTTTTAAGAAAATTTCAATAACAAAATAGAAATCAAAAGCTTTGAACAAATAGTAAAATTATATAATTAATTCATTTAAATTTTTATCAAGACATTTCACAATGCTACAACTTACCTTCACCTGGATCCTTTCCAACTCAGCCTTTACCGCCACTCGAATCAATTTTACCATTAGCAAAAATTTCAATGCAATCAAAATCAAGTCAAGAAACTGAATATTCACGAAATAGTTCATTAATCTCTTCAAAACCATCAAGTGAAAGTGAACCTTCTTTAAATTCACCAGTTTTATTAAACAGTCCATCATCATTATTCTGCAATTCATTCTTAAGAAGACCCAGAGGTGAGAAAAGACCAATTCCTGATGAACAGAAAGATGAAAAGTATTACGAGAGAAGGAAAAGGAATAATGAAGCTGCAAAAAAGTCGCGAGATGCGCGGAAAATGAGAGAAGATCGGGTAGGAAAAATTTATAGTTCCTTTTTAAATTTAACTCTTATTTCGATTTAATATTTCAACCAGATTGCACTTCGTGCAGCCATCTTAGAACAAGAAAACAGCATTTTAAGGGCACAAACATTGGCACTTCGAGAAGAAGTTTGTACATTAAGGCAAATACTATGCAATCGTGCGATTGTATCATCAAACTTATCATCAGTTATCTCTTCTAGTTCTTAAGACAAGTTTTTGCAAATAGTTTTTAGAGTTCTAGTGTAAAAGTGTAAAAATTTGTTAAAGTTTTGAAAGATTTTAAGATTTTTTGTGATTATAAAATATTTAAGTAGCATTTATATTAAATTTAAATCAACGGAAATCAACCAAAGACACACATTTAATATTTAAGGATTGTAGCAAAATTATAGTTTGCTGAAAATAAATATTTTACCTTACTTCAACTAAATTGAGATGCTAATAAATAAACAAAAATCGTTTATTCCAAATTATAATTTTTGGTGATATTTTTAATCTATTAGGTTCGTCAAAGGAGGTGACGTGATGTTGCTTTGTTACCTTGCGTTCAAAATTAACAGCTTTTTAATGAAAATCTAGCAAAAATTGAGGGTTACAAAAAACAGCAAATACCAAAGATTTATCATTTTTAAACTTTTCACAACTTTATTTCAATTTTTTAAAACACAAACTTTGTTATTTCAATAAATAAATTTTAACTCTTGTTGTACGATCAATTGACTAGTTTGAAAAAATATAAGCTTTTTAAAGAATAATTGTAGATTACTTAATTTTTAAGATAATGAATTTTTGTAATATCAGCTTCTTTGAATTCATCCTTTGAAGCTGACAAGCTCAGTTGTGCAGATGCTAGTTTAATTTAAAAACAAAATTAAGAAATTCAATAATTGTTAAAATTGTTTAATTAATTCCTTAGCGTAAGCAAATAATTTCAATTTGAGATCTTTAAATTTATAACTAGAAAAGTTGAATTGGCCTAGAAATTAAATAAAATTAAAACTTTAACTTGTTGACTAAAACTTCCTTTTTAGCTGTCAAAAGAACCTGTAAATGAATTTCAATGCATATTTAAAAATCAAATCTACTAAGTTCCATAAAACGCTTACCATATATTCATTTCCATCACTTCCTTGAATGGATTTAACATCAATTATCCCTCGACTATCTAAATGTTGAATCTCGACATTCTTCCAGCAGTCAAAAATCTTCAAATCCTTATTAATCAGCACAAACATTAACCTTCCAGTCCTATTGAATTCAATTAGCCTCACAGTTCCCATAGAGACATCAAACGAGTTGAATAAATTTTTATCAAACGTAATTTTTAAATTATTTTTGTAATTTCCTTCATTCTCCTCAAAATGAGAAGACAAAGGCGATTCATTGAGCAATAATGCTTTTAAATTGTCTGATTCTAAGTCATTCAAAGCTTGCGTTTCCTCATAAAGTTTCTTCTCACGTTCGACAATGTTTTGGAATGCACACGATTTGGCTAAAACATTCTCATCATTGCTGAATGCTGCATTCGATCGTTTCAGTTGTTTACGTTTGTTGGAACTGCTCAAACTGAAATCGTCACTAGTTTTAATAAATTTGACGTTTCCGTTCGTCTGTCCGATTGCCAAAATATTCTTATCAATTGGATGAGTTTTAATAGTTGAAGGTGAGATAAAGTTTGAGTCATTTGTGATAATTTTCCTTGCTTTATCACCCAAACAAAGTCTAGACATGGCAACAATGAAATTTGTGTCAGACGAAATAAATAATTCATTATAATTCAAATCAAAACTCGTTGCCGTAAACATTTCATTACGGTACATAAAGTTCTTGCTCCTTTGTAGTCGATCAGTGTCAATTTCTTGTAGTTCCTTCAACACTTTGTCACTAAATAAGTCATTTTCAAAATAATATCGGGTCTTTTCAAATGCAGACTTCTTACGAGCATTTTTCTCATTTTCATTGCTATCAGTTCTTAGAAATTGATTAATGTCGATCGACAAGTTTTTACTTAACTTGACATTGCATCCTTTGTAAGTAAAATCCATTTCTAGTTTTCTTATATCATCATCGAAATTGTCTAGCTGTAATAAAGTCCATATACTGAGAAATCCATTTTCGTGGAGTGAACAAAATTGTGAAGATTGTGACTGTGTAAACATAGACATTGAATTCTTATATGGCCGGTATGGTAAGCTTTTGAGTGCCGTAACATTATCAAGTGCAAAATCATTGTGTATTTGATTTAATGATATTATTTCACTAGGCTGGATAAGGCTAAATGTTGTCAAGTCATCAGAACTTTCTTTTATGCTCCATAAACAAATTGTTCCGTCACTACATCCACCGATAATGTAATCACGTTGATGCGGATGAATTTCTAAACATTTTATGTCACTCCACGAATTGAAAATCTTCATAGGACGTGATGTGTGTAGAATGTTCCAAAGGCACATTAAATTTTGATTCGTATTTGTCACTTTATGGACTGTTATCAAAAAGTTATTAAGGCACACATTTGTCCACACTTTTGTAATGCTTGTGTTGCTTAAAAGTTCAATGTCATTGATTTTAATTTCAAAATATCCCGAACAAATTGGAATCTTTGAGGATGCAAACTCGCGAGACTTGTTTGACTTTCCTTCTAAAATATTGAAAATTGAGATTGAAGTATTTTGAACGAAATTCCGAAGGTCAGAAGCGGCATAACCTGACTGCTGATTAAGCACAAATAAATTATTTTCATCTGAGAAGTTATTGATAGCCTCAATGCTTATATCAATGTGCTCAATACTATCAGTTTGATCCTTCTCAATATAGTCGAAAGTTTCATCTCCAACTCCTAATTTCTCCTCATTGTACTGCTTAGAATTGATATTCTCAAGTCCAATTCTTGTAAATTTGCATGGATATTGAGTCCATGAATTGATCTTACTTATTACTTCCGTTTGACACTCCTCATTTACGCAAAGAGATTCACATTGAGTACTAGCTTGTATCATTCCTCTCTGGCCATAAATTGACATAAACACTTCATAAGGAATTGGCTTTTGCTCGAAAACATCGAAACTGATACTGTCGAAAGTAATTTTCTTCATCAGTTCCTCTCCTCTTTTATAAAAGGCAATGACCTTTGGACTCACAAGTCGCTTATTCAAAGCTTGCAAATCGTCATAAGAAATTCCACTGTCATGTGAATTCACAGTATCTTCTATGCTGTCATACTGATTTAACGATGGCGTTACTGACTTCTTTACTGACATATCAAAACTTCCTGAATCAACACGATCAGTGACTATTTTCTCAACATCTGCAATCTCATCATCATCCTCATTGCTAGTGTCGTTGTCTTCTGTAGATTCTTCTACTTCTGTATTATCAGATGGTTCTGCCTCAAAGTCACTTTCGTATGACTCAAAATCACTTTCATAATTGTCTTCATCCTCCTCAGGTTTTGCTACTTGTTCCACTTCTTTTTCTATTGACGGCTCTTTAATTTCTGTTTTCTGTCTTTTCAGCTTTATGTCCTGAGACTTTTGTCTTTGGAGGACTTTATCATTTTTAATGAATGACTTTTGCTTCTCGAGTGGCTTCTTGACAACTTCACTAGACTCCTGTTTTTTCAAAACCTTCTTTGCATTCTTTTTCTCTTCCTCAAAATTTATCTCATACGCAACTGGATTTTTACGCTCAATCTTCGGTTTCTCATCATCGACTGATTTTGAACTCATTAAATTTCGTTGAAATAAAATCGATTCTTCGGGAGCTATCGTCCGAGTACGCGACCTTGAATGTTTTAAATGTTTTTGTGATAATGCATCGTCACTGTTTTCATTTTCATTTCTTATGTTTATAAGAGACGTTGACCTTTCTTTGCCAGCTGATGTTGGTGGCGATGAAACTGTAACATTATGGATTGTATTCATAACATTCTTTTTGTTTACGGGTGGCTTTACTGCATTTGTGACTGATAATGCACCTTTGGATTTCGTCACGTGTTTAGTGACAAGACTTTTATTTGTTAATCCGGCTGCATGATTATCAGACTTTTTCGTTATTGATTTCTTGTCTGTATTTTTATCAGTAGTTACATTAGACTTTTTAGCAGTAACACTTTGCTTTTGTTTCTCATTATTTAGTACACTTGAAGTAGCTTTTGTGGAAACAGGTTTTGTCGATTGCTACAAAAAGATCACAAAAGTAAGTAAATTTAGCTATCTTATTGACATGCAGCAATTTCTATAAAATCATAAAAGTTCATTTTGCAGTGAATAAGATATGAGATATAATACAGAAAGAAGTGAAAAAAAAAGTTTTTTAAAATAGAAAAAAAAATAATGAAAATATTTCAAGTTCATACTTAGTTGGAATAGTGCGAAGACACAACGACCAGTGGAAAATTAATAATTCACAAAAAATGTTCTCTGTGCTGTGAAAAAAATTATAAATTACTTTTTCGTGCATTTAATGTTGATCAATTGTGTGTTTACATAGTGCATAGTGTGCAACGAAGTCTCGAGTACTTACTTTCGAGGTTCGTAACATTGTGAAATCTGAAAAGCCAGCTTTAATGAATTGATAATAAATTCCAATTGCAAAAGAAAGTTTTACATTTGAGAAATAATAAACAAGGGGTGAAACGCAATTGCAACTGAACGGGGTAGTAAAATATTTTGAATTTAAATTTACCGTTATTATTATTTCATTTTGATTTATTGCTTATAAAAATTTGAATATGATGAACATTAGAAACGCGAGTGTATAATTAAACTTAAATAATGAACTAGCATGAGAGCAATACTTTAAATCATCTGACTGTAACTTACTATAAAATTTCTCTAAATTCTTATCAAACTTTACGTAATTCTTAATCTCTTTTGGAGTTCTAAATCCATCAGTCGCGTCCTTAAATAATACATTTTCCTTTTTGTCAAATGGTCCAAACATCGTGAATGGAATGTTTCCTGATCGGAATTTATGCTTACCGAAGTTGTAGTCCATTGATTTTAATGTATTAATAATCTCATTTTTCCTTAACTCATCCTTTGTTTTACTTGTTAAGAGTGTACCTTTTGATGTCCAACTTAAGTAGCAAATGTCTAAGCTTTTATGATAGATTTCAGTTCTTTTGAAATTGGCGCCACAGATTACTCGGTATTTTTGGTTTGGACCTGAAAGTATATGAAGATAAGATTATTGAGGTTTGTTTAATAAGGCATTGATAAGGTTGTTAATGTAGGTCAGGGATACCCAAAGATTATTTTTAAGACTATAGATTTTTAAGAACCAGCCTTTAGGAGCCGTTTACTTATGACGTCCGGGGGGGGGGGGGGGGGGGGGGTCAGACAGAAAAGAACAATAGAAATTCCTGGAAATCCATTGTTTGTTTTTGAAAAATGACCGTTAATTTCTGACGTCATAATTGAACGGCCCCTCAATTTCTTCTTAATGATCAAGAACCTTGTCCCTAAATTGTTTTAATTTAATCGACTTCTTACCTGTAAGATTCCTAACCAATTCCAAGTTTACAAATGCAACATCACCCATTTGATCAAGACACTTCAAAGCTCCTTCATCTCCTGAATATTCCTTCTTACAATTTCTTGAGCCAAAGCATGATTCTGATGCAAAGAAGTCTATGACACCATTTGAGCAATTGTTGTTGATGTATTGGAATTCTTGAAGATTTTCCATAACTGAATAGAATGCTGCACCTTCATAAGATGGTAAGCATGCTCGTTTCCATTTAAGATCTGTTGATAAAAAGTTAAAAATTGGTTAGATTTTGGTGATTTTAAGTCCAGTTGTACACATATTCACTGTTGTACTAGTGTCCAGTTGTACACTAAACGTATCTGCCGCTTACCTTCAAAATTTTTAATAGGAGAGTTTTCCTTCACAACAGCAACTGTCACATAATTATTTCCGAAATTGAATGAAAACTCCGACAGCAAAGGAATCAAATTGAATTTCCTCTCACTGTCAGCTCTTTCATCTTGATCGACCATGACAACATCAGCGATATTTTTATTAACATCATCTAGGCATCTGTAAAGGCTTTCACCGCGAATGCATTGTAAATTTGGTTCTATTCCATAAACTGTCGAAACTTCTTGCAGCCAACTACACTTTACAAACTCAATTATGGAAGTTGTGCAGTATACGATGTGCCTTGGTGGATAACATGCAGGAAAACTGTGTGCACTTTGATATCCTGTACTTTTGTCGAGGTAGTCGTCGATTGGAATTGGAACATCCAAGCTTGTGACATTTATGTAATAAGATTCAAGCAGTAAAAGCATTGATTGCTGCCATTGTAACGTTGTGTCTATTTTTC
The DNA here is from genome assembly GCA_917627325.4 of Chironomus riparius. Lineage (NCBI taxonomy): Eukaryota > Metazoa > Arthropoda > Insecta > Diptera > Chironomidae > Chironomus > Chironomus riparius. The sequence continues at coordinate 52,087,942 of OU895878.1, forward strand.
TGAAAATTTCCTGAACTTGTTCTGCATGACTTCTCTTAGCTGCTATTACTGGCCATGGTTTTGATATCCAAGTACATGGATTCTCACTTGTCAGAGGCTGTAAATGTCCATCGGGACATAAGAAGCTATAGTTGTTTGGATCTGCTTCTGCATTTTTGCCATTGAAGAAACTCTTGACGTCATCTAATCGCACGTATGCTGCTTGTCCTGATCCTCCAATTAAACATTCTAATGCTCCTCGTCTTCCCCAATGCTTATCGCCAATGCCGCATTTTGATTTATCGTAGCATAAGGAACAAAGTGATGGATATTTTGATTCTAAAAAAATTAAAGCATTAGTTTATAAAATCAAGAAATAATAAGATATTGTAACTTACTCAAAATGCTATCTTGAAGTGCATCATTAACCCATGGACCAGCTTTACAGCTTGGTCCAAAAAAGTTGGCACTAGCTTTAATCCTTGACTCAGCAAGTGTCAAATCCTCTTCACATTCTCTAGCAACCATTGTTGATTCAAGGTAGTCAGAAATGATGTCATTCCAATTATCATTGATACCTTTGCCAGGATGACACAAACGTGCACTTCTCAAATCTGCTGCTGAATTGATATTCGCTTCATTATCGACCACCACGACTACATCGTACTCAAATTCTTCAGCATGAAACCGAAGCTCATTTGTTACTAAAATTTGGAATGTTGCCCATCGTGCACTGACTAGATCCTCGGACGAAAAGACACCAAAATGTGCATAACCTTTGCTTATTCTTCGAGCACAATCAAGACGGTCAATTCCAACAATACATTCAATATTTGTTTGATTCTCAATAATTGGACAATGCTGCTCTGTTCTGCGAAATGAACCGCGACTCTCAACAATACACATTCTTACTGAAATGAGAGAAATAAAATCGATGAGTAATCTAAGCTTGGTTGGGAATTCCAAAGTACGTATAATTTTCTTCGGTTTTGAAGCTTTTGAGAATATCAAGGTTTGCGGATTAATTACTTTTACACACTTCTTAGAATGAGTCAAAAAGCAAAAGAGTATTAATGGCAGAGACAATTGATTCCAATGTTAAAGACACAAAAAATATTAATTTCTTAAGCTCTATTTGCAATATAAATCTAATGGATTATGGTCTACATTCCATGAAATTCACAGAAACTATTGAAATTAATTTTATTGACTTCTTCTTTGCTAATAAAAATTTATTGGCATCTCTGTTGCTTACAATTATGGAGTTAACTTGAAATTCAACACTTTAAGCTTATTTTATAATCTTCGGAACAAATTCAAGTTGTATCTGTGCTTTTTAAAACTATTTGCTATGGGCTATTCAAAGATGATTGACTTATGTTGTTCAGAATAAGAATCTTAACAAGGGTTTGCTCATAAATAATGTCAACATTTGAATAATTAGAACTTCCACTGTTACATAATTTGAATGCGACTTAATCATTTAATCCCCGTACATTTTTGATGATGGGCAATAAAGTAAATAATCCCATGTACAAAAGGTTTAAACACAAGAAATTCCCAATTTATTAAATTAATATGCTTTGGGGCTGTTCACTTATTACGTAACGCGAAAAAATGACTTCTTAGACCCCCCCCCCCCCTCTCGTAACAAAATTTGTATGAAAAAAAAATTTCCTTGTTTGAACCGTAACAAAATCTTAGATCCCCCCCCCCTCCCCTAAAAGCGTTACGTAATAAGTGAATGGCCCCTTTCCATAATCCAAAACTTCATCATGCACTGCAACGTTTTGCATGTTTCTGCTTTGTTCTGTTCGTCTGGAATTCCCGGTATTGCATTTCAAGAACATTCAATTGTTTGGTAAAAAATGACACCATATTCATATGGAAATTGAGTTTACTGGGAATCACACTTTATTCTTTTTGACAAACTTGCATCAAAAATTATTGGAAACTTAAGATTTATTGAGATTTTCATCAAATGATCATTTCTTTGTAATTGCAAGTTGTGGACGTCTAATTATTCAATGAATATCTTTTCGTGTTAAAGAAGATAATTTGAATGAATTAAAGCGTTATTTCATTTTGAAAAGAAAATGACTTATTAACTATTGACGGCTAGCTATTAAAAGAGATGGGCGTTTAAAAATGTGGAGCACGGGTTTTAAAAATATACTGTCCATAAATGACGTCTACCAAAAATTTCAATTTTAAACACTCTCATTTACTTGTAATTTACTGTATATAGATTAAGATAACATAAAACCTAGTCAACGTCTTAAAATCTTGTTTTTTAATTAACGTCATTTTCGATTAACCCCCATTAATAGTAATATTCCACTCATCAGCAAAAATACACAAAGAAATATAATCATAAAAGGTAAAAGCTTAATTGAGAGTAATATCCATCGCATGTGATATTAATAACATATCAGAATGATCTCAGCAAGCTTACTTTACCGGTCTTTCTAGTTGTTCACCTTCAAAGGATTCTTTCAGTCACCAACCTTTAAAGGACGGGACGAAATTGAGTGATGCTTGATTTAATTGGTAAAACTTATAATTAAATGTTCATAAAGTCATTGGAACACAACATTTTGGAATATGATCTTCCATAAAATTAATTACATCCACAAACAACTTGATAAACTTTAAAAAAATACATCATAAAAAAGTTTCACTTACATTTTTCATTTTTAAGATCACCAGCTGCAGTGTCTTTTGAATACGAATCTTTTGCTAAAATGTCATATGTACAAAAATTAATGAAAACAAGAAGATTAAGTAATCCACTTGACTTCATATTTGTTGTCGGTGTCTTAACAGCTTTCGTAAATTGCTTATTAACTTGTCTAGATCACTAATTGTTTTCTGCTTTAATACTTTCGTTTGTTTATAAAAAAAATGTTTCTTATCAATTCAGCACAGTCAATACTTATCAGCTGTATGAATAATAATACTTAATTAAATCACAATGTATATAATTATTGCTTAAATCTTTCGAGTACGTCCGATACGTTTAATATTCGAATATTGAATGCTGACCCTTGGTTCTCTCAGCTAAAGCATTAAAGTTTCGATAGCTGAGAATGTAAATATTGAAGAAACTTCTCTCTCGCGAAACTTATATTTTTTTCGCAGACACAGATGACGTAAAGCGTGAATCCCAAAACAAAAATATTGAGAATCATTTGATTTTGAAAAAAAACTGGATTGACGAGTCTACGTAATATAGAAGAGAAAATGTAAATTTTTGAGAACTAAGGCAAATGCCAAATCTGGAATCTAGTTCAATTAGCAAATAATTAATTACCTACGTGTGTGTGTGTTTTGGAAGTCACGTGTTTCTAATGTTTAAAATTTATTTTTAGAACCTGAAAATGAAGCTAGAAATTGACAAAGATCTCTTACCGATTAAGGCGCATTATTTCTTCTTCATGGGAAGTAAGTTATGCACATCCTATCTCAATATTCTACTTAATGTCCTTTAAAATAATTCATCCTAGGTCTTGGACCCATTTTACCACAAATGGTCATGTTTGGGAGGCAACTGGGTGTGTCTCCAACAGTTATGGGATTTTTTCTGTCCATGCTTCCGTTCCTTTACTTCTTTGCCAAGCCTTTAGTTGGTATGCTAGCTGACTATTTCTCTGTAAGTTGTTAATTAAAATAAGTGTGACTTTACTTGATCAATTATTGCATTTTTAACCCAAACAGAAAGCTAGAAAATTAATTTTCTTATCACTTGTTGCAATCATGACTTTGTCATATGCTGGTTATATATTTCTACCACAACAAACTAGTCAAAATAGTTTTAATGTGACTGACATTTTAGGTTGTGATGAGCTTGTAAGTATTTTTTTGATTTAAGGTTTTAAGTAGATTCTTGAATAGCACAAGTTGGTTAATCGATCAGAAATCTGGCACCAAGCCGTTGTGACTCTGGAATGGTTCTGAATTTAAATTGATGCCATCAGAATCATGCCTGCTTGGTGCTCGATTTTTATTCAATTATCCGACTTGTGCTATTCGGGGTTTTATTTCAGTGGTTTTTAAACCGAAAGCTAGTTCACTAGTATTAGGGAATATCCAATTTTATATCAATCAATGATGAGCCTTTACTTTAAAGCAACATCATGATGTCAATATAATGATTTCAATTTATTGTTGCTTGTATAAGATTAGGCTTAAATCAGCTCAGACTTTTCAAATTCTCTTGCTTTCCTATGTTTTATAGGGATTTTCCATAGTTTTGTTTGCTTAAGTTACAACATTGGAAACAAACAGTCGTCGTTTGCTAATGACTTTCAAGTAGATTTGATTCTCGTGCTTTTGATCAACTTTGTAAATCGAAGATGTTAAAATGCTTTAAAATTTAAATTTAATTAAAATATTCATAAACAATTAGAACTGATTATAAAATGTTAATGTCTCAATTATGTGAATCATTTAGAAATCAATTCGATTCAATATTGATTGCAACTTAATTATCACTAGACGACTATTAACACCTGTGATATTAACATTTTTAAATGATAAAGTGAATTAATTAGATATTGACATGAATTATTCAATGATATTAATGACTAGCTCTATAAATTCTATTAAATGGAAACTCTTATTGAAAAGTATACAAGCTGAACCCAGAACTCTTGCCCTGAAAAGTTTTATAATCAAAAATTGGAATTTTTCTTTAAAATCTTGACTGTTCCATTCAATAAGGTCTCAAAACAACTATCATTCAACATTCATAAAAATTTACAGCTTTAAGAACAAGACAGAAAAATCCCGGATTACTAATTTAAAAGAAACTCTTTTAAACCTTGTTCATGGCTTAATAACATCTGCCAATAAATGAGTTTATCCCGGGCTCTTTTAAGTTACGTAATCTTAACTAAATTAGCACATTCTTAAAATGCTTTTTATGGAACATCCAAAAGCCATTTGATAAACAAATACGAGTTTAATGTGAATAGCATCTTCAATGCCAACTGAGATCATTTTCAAAATTAATCAATTATTTCTTATTCCAGAATTCTCAAAATATCGATGTGTGCCTTAATTACCACAATGTGGTATGCCAACTTCCTGAAAATAATTCATATAATAAATCTGACAGCATTAATTTAAAAATAACACGGCTGCATGGAGAGAAGCTTCTATGCCATAAAGATACTGGATATTTAGCTATAAATTCACAAATTGACTGCATCACAACACAAGATATTGAGGCACCGTCTTGTTTTTATAAAACTTGGACATTTTGGACTTTTATTACGCTCACATATTTAGGAACAATTGGATTTAATGTTGGCAATAGGTAATTATTAGAGATTATTTCGGTACTTAATAAGATTAAAACTTCTGTTCAATGTAATACAGCATTAGCGATGCCATATGCTTTGATGTGCTTGGCGAGAGTCGACATATGAAGTACGGTAAGCAAAGAATTTATGGAAGCATTGGATTTGCAATCACATCACTAATTGCTGGTTATGCAATGGATCTCAATGGAAATGACTTTACAGCAGCTATACTTCTTGTTTTGGCATTTGGATTGCTTGACATGTTCAGCATTGTTAAACTTAAAATGCCAAAACTTCACTCATCTGAATCTATTTTTAAGGACGTAACTAGATTATTAAGGCACAGAAAAATAGCAATATTCATAGCCTTTGCCACAATTGCAGGCATTTTTGACTCCTTTATATTTTACTATATGTTTTGGCATCTTGAAGACGTAGCTGAAAAGGTTGGATTAAAGCAGCATGTTAAATTAATTGAGGGAATGACAATCGCTGTTGAGTGCCTTTTTGGGGAAGTCCTATTTTTCCTCGTATCCGGAAAAATCATCAAGAAGCTTGGATATGTCCATTGCCTTTCATTCTGCTTCTTTTGTTATGCATTGCGATTATTTTTCATATCATTGATTTCAAGTCCATGGCATCTCGTGATAATTGAAATTCTCATGCAAGGCTGCACATATGCTTTGAGCTACACGTGCATTGTTGGTATGTTTGCTGTTCTGAAGGTGGGGTTTGTTTATATATGATGTCTAATATTTAAGGGGAGTTTAAGCAATGCTTTTATTGATTAACCAACTCTGATGTCTACTTGAAAAGGAGGTTAGAGCTACAATAAACCAAAAGACATCATATATGAACACCCCCCATAATGTATTCATAACAAAAAGATTTTAATAATTTATTTCCAATTTTTCAGCATATGCTGCCGTAATAGCACCTCCTGGAACAAGTGCAACTGTCCAAGGCATTGTTGCAGGAATGGATGATGGATTAGGTTTTGCAATCGGATCATTTTTCGGTGGATTTCTTTTTCAAACTGTCGGTGGAAAAAAGAGCTTTCAGATTTATGCATGTCTCGCATTTGTCACATGCATTGCTCACATTTTATTAAGACCTACATCAACACATGAGATACGAACGACTGTAAAAGAGAGCAACAATGAAATGAAAGAGAGGCCGATAGAAAAAGAGATTGAGGAGGAGAAGCTGAACATTCAGAGCACGTGATAACGTTTAATTTTTTAAAATGGCATTAGAGATTCTCTTTAAAATACTTTGTAAAAAAGGTTGTGATCGAAGCAGGCTTTATTTAAATTAATCATTCATCACTTTTTTTGTATAAAATCAAAATGTTCAGTAAGAACAATCAACATCACATTTCAATTCAGCCATACTGTAATATAAAGCAAAAGATTTTTGACAATTGTGTAAATAAAATTTTCTTTGACCAAGTTCCGAAACCCGAAAAAAGTCAACAAATGGCAACAATTGAAATATTTAAGAAAAATCAAGACACAAAGCTGACACGTGGATATGGGACAATTGGATTCGAGAATCTGGTGAGACTTTGTGGGATTCTTTTTGTGAATCAAACGTGCTTTTGCTGTTGTTGACTTTTGTTGCTTCTTTTGATGTTTTACTCCTCGTTGCATAAAATGTGGTTTTGTAAGGTTCCAGGAAAGCTGAATATCTAAGGAACACATTTTATGTAAGTTTAGGGATGTTAAGGTTTGAGGGATAAGAGCAGGATATAGACTTAGATAAATTGACACATTAATCAAAATCGCTTCAGGTCATCTGGCAGACGGAATTCCTAGAAATTTTTCTGCGATTTCCTTAAAAAACATCCTTAGACTTCCTATCATTATGGCCCAAACTTCCTTATTTTTCAGAAGTAATTCCTAGTAAATCTAGGAACTCCTAGTTTTTTTAGAAATTCCTAAGAGATATATTTTTTTTGTAATAATTGCGATTCGCAAAAATATTTTTTGAAAATTCCTAAGAAAATTAGGAAGTTGTAGAAATTCCTAGAAACTTCCTAGTAATACTAGGAAATACTAGAAAATCCTAGTCATTCCTAGAACCCTCGTTAGAATAATTATAAAATGTTTATGTTTACTATGATTTCCTAGGATATTACAGAAAGTTCTTGAGGGGATTTCCCCAAAATCCTAGGATATTACTAGGATTACTTATATTTTCTAGGATTTATCAGGATTTCTTAGGATTACCTAGAATATTTCAGGCTGTACTAAAGAAATCCCAAAAATTTTGAGAAATACTAGAAAATTCAACCCAAAAAAGCCGATGGCTGAACGATTTTTTATATCATTTTTAAAAATATCTTCTATACAAAAGCGAGTATGTTATTTGTTTTTGTCAGAATATAATTGACTATATCGCAAAAAGTTTCTATCCAAACAAATTAAGATTTAATGGAATTCTGTACTATTTAGTACTAATTTACAGCTTCATAACACAGGTGTAAGTATTTGGGTCTATATGACATGCAGCTGTAAATTGAGATATGTATTGTTTAGGAAATCGCTAATCTGTACTTAAAACAGATATGTGTTGGGTCATAATGATAGGAAGTCTAAGGAATTTTTTTAAGGAAATTGCAGAAAACTTTCTAGGAATTCCTAAGAAAACTTCCTAGGAATTCCGTCTGCCAGATGATCTTCACCCATCAAAATCTTGTAGCCTGCCACACCTCACTGAATTCGTATTCTTCAAAAAAGGCAATTTAAAGCTACAGATTATCATTGATTTAACATATGATGATGTATTTGACATTCCAAAACTTTAATTACATACAAGACATCATCAGCATTACTTCCTATTATTAATTCTTGACAAGAACTTCTTAATTACTCAAAATCACATTTACAGATCAAAGATCTCGACAGCAATAATGCAGAAGCTGTCGAGTTTGCTTTAGAAAAGTTGGAGAATGAAATGAAGAATAAATTATTTGCATATCGTGGAATGGAAGCTGGCATTCTCAGAAAATTGTGCCAATTAATCCATAAATCTTGTCCAAATTCAAAAACTTTTTCATTGGCTTTAAATATCCTAAATCTTATAGCTAAAAACTTTTTTGGGTCACAATTAATAGCAGCAAATGATGAATTAATGGAAAAAGTTTTGGATATCGTGAATGCACGAGTTGGCTCAGAAGACACGTGCATGGAAATTCTACAAACACTCAGTGAAAATCCATCTGGTAAAGACAAAAGAATTTCAAGCTTTTTATTCTGTAAATTGAACATTTGATATTTCCGCAGCCTTAAAAATCCTTTTACAATCAAATAATTTCACCGTTGAGCTTCAAAACATCATTGTCAGCACATCAAATGAGAAATTCTTTTCCGTTCTGTCAAATTTTATCGCATCGAAGCCAGAAATGTTTGCAAAACTGGATATTCTCAATTCATTGATCAACAACACATCAAAGTCGAAAGCCCTTAAATGTTTAGCATTGATACTTGATTGTGATGACTGTAAGCATCATGCAATTGAAATGAAAATTGAAAACATATTGTTAAGGATTCTGATTGAAACTAGTGACGATAAAACCAAAACATATGCCATTATGGCATTTAGGAATTATTTGACATACAGAAATATTTATGACGATGAATTTCCATGGAAACGATTGTTGATGATTTTGATGGGAAATGCCTACACAAAAATTAATGAATTATTACAAGAGTCGTGCATCCAAACAATTCGAATAATGAGTGATGCTGCAATCGTGAAAAAACGACTGCGCAAAATTCACATGACAAAAATTAGGAACATTCCACCTTTAACAGAAAATTCGAGAAGCATGAAGGCAGATCTTTTGGAATGGCTGAAATATAAAAATTACAAAAATAACAGCAGTTCTGAAAAATATTTGAAATTGTTGATTTGAAGCTTTTGGGGACTCTGTGGATTGATTTTGAAGATGTCATGTGAAGGATGTAATAAATTCTGTTCATTGTGCTGGAAAGAAGTTTATAGACTTGATGTCTTAAATATTTGATTAGATCTAGGACATCTTTGACTTATTCAGAAATGAGATGAGAGGGAAGGCATATCATAATACCCGACGTACCCCTCACAGATGCTTAAAGGTTTTGTTTCAGGTTGGACTCTACTTGACTTTATTAATCCCTAATATACCTTTGATTAGGACTTATATATTAGTTATAATCATCATTATGAAAATCGCTGATAAAGTCATTGGATGAGCCAAAATTCTGTCGTTGACTATTTTGTTGTTGTCCAAAGAAATTTTGGAACTGATCTTGTTGAGCATTTCCATGCCAATTCTGGAATTGATCTTGTTGAGCGTTTCCTTGCCAATTTTGGAACTGATCTGCTTGTGAATTTCCATTCCAATTCTGGAACTGATCTGCTTGGGAATTTCCTTGCCAATTTTGAAATTGATCATTTTGGAAATTGTTACCGAATTCTTGTAATTGCTGATCATTGCGATCTTCATCTGGCATCAATCCGAACGGTACCTGCCAGCTTATTGGATTGTTTTGGAAGCTTTGTGCAGCTAAAATATCATTGAAATTTGGAGCTGTGTGCTGATTTTGCACAAATGGATTCAGAAAATCATTTTGGGTGTATGGATTCTGCTGAAACAGCTGTTGATTTTGTTGCCATTGCATGAGATCATTTTGAGAGTGTCCATTAAGCTTTTCAAGTTGTTTTTGATGCAAAAAATCAATTTGTGCATTAAGCTCATCAAGGTCAGTAAAGTGAGTCATTTGTGGAACATCATGAACAGGAAAGGTTTTAACAATAGGAACTGAAAAAATTCTCACAACACGTTCATGAGGAATAACAGTGTTTACTTTATAATTATGGATGATACTTCCCAACTGATCTCTTTGTGCATTCATTTGATCGAATTGAAGCTTTTGCATTAAATCATTCTGAGTGTAAGGAGTCTTATTGATGACAATAAATCTTTTATTTTGATCATTTTGACTTGTTTGTATTGGCTGATTTTGAGCAAAAACAGTGTCTAATTGGAAACTTGTTTGTGGGTCATTATGAATTCTTAACAATCTAGTCAACAAGTTTAGTGCTTGAAGACTTTTAAAATCCACGGGGTTATTCTGAAAATATCAATTGGATTTTAGTAGATTTTTGAAAATTACTTGGAATATTTACTTGGTTGAAGTTAGCTCTCTTATTGGATGAAACATCTGTAAATTGATTAATGTTAATTATTGAATATTGATAACTGTAAAGGTTTAAACTTGAAGTTGTTGTAAACCTAATCGCGTAGCAAGGGAATCTTGACTAGACCAAGTATCTTAAACCTATGCTAAATGACTCTGCAAACCGAACAAGGAGGAACCAAAAATTTTATACATACGAGTTAAAACTGCCGGTCTCAAACTTGCAGAATCGACATAAAGTGGACCATCAATAGCAAATAACTGTCTTGAGGAGCCATCAAAACTCCATGACATATTAATGCATAATGCAAAAACTAGTAATACATAAAGTAACTTCATTCTGCTTCCTATTTGAATTTACTGATTGTACTGAAAAGCAATAAATGAAAAATAATGAATTTATAGTGACATTTATTAATTTGATTGAAATGCATGAATTAGTAACAACTTGATTATAAATCAATTAATCAAACGATTAGTGTTGCTGGTTATAATAAAGTATAATTTATAAGTTTGAATACTTATTGAACTCCTATGTATAAGAAGTTATCTTGTTAGGTTTTTGATTTATCGAGGATTGTTGGTTGAAGAAGTACTGAAAGCTTAATGACATTTTATGAAAGACTTTAAATAATTAATTGCTTGGTGAAAACTGCTAGCATCTAAAATCCTACAACTTACTCAAACCAAGCTTAAACCTTTTGCATATAGTAAAATAATCCCGAGACAGTTGAAGTTATTTCCAAAATAATTATTTATTGGCATATAAATTCAATTTATTCACAATTCAACAATGCATTGGAGTGGCTGAATAAATCCCTTCCCCAAAATTGCTACGAAATTAAAAAATTATTTTTCCAAATCCTCATCTCGAAATGCTTGCCCCGCTGATGTATAAACTTGCTGAATATTTCCCTGCAGATTCATATTGCCATATCCATATTGAGTTATTCCCTGCTGCATGTTAGCATTGCCATAATTAATAAAGCTGGATTTTCTCATTTCGCTTTGATCATTTTCATGGTTTTGATTATTTAACAAAGTGTGTTGGAAATGATCAAATATAGGTTTTGATGACATGAATTGCTGTGGATCTATTGGAAAATGACTAAGTGGATTGATGAAATGTTCTCGATGTTGAGGATACATGACATCAGATAGAGCTGAAATATATAGATTGATTATGCTAGATATGACAAAAAAGCTTCATTTGCTGTCCAAATATTTGAAGAAATTTCGCAAATGTAGCTTTTTGACAATTATTGATTTACCGAGCTCCAACCACATGAGAAGTGAAAAAACAAAAAGTTTTAAACCAACCATTTCAATGCACGATGATGACTGAAAAACAAATTAAACAAAAGTGGAAATTTTCTGTGCTGCAAATTTCATGGCTGACATAATGGGAGTCGTACGCTTGCGATGACTTTAATTTTTAACACTGACGATTAGATTTAATTGAAGACTTTCTATGGACAAAATTCGCAAAATATCCCCATCAGTACTTCAAGACTCAAAGTAATTTGCAGATGTTTGGAGTTGCTTTGAGGTTTAAATGCATTAAAACTTATAAATTTAATAACATCAACAGCTATGAATGCTAACGTTTGTTGACAAAAAAGCGACTTGATGCTCTGAAATTTGTTCATAAATATTCAAATAATTCAAATTCATAACAGAATAAGGCAACATGCTGAACATCCTTCGAGGAAAATTACTCAAAAGAAACACACAAAAAAGTTTTCTTCGTTTAAATTTGTATCATTATTCAGTTTTATTCCGAATTTCTTTGTTTTCTTGAAAGTTTGTTTCTTATTCTTCGAATTCCGAGTTAAATAACATTCCAAAAATTTTATATGTAGTTTATGATACAACATTATAATTCATGAAATATTAATTAATATTGTATAATTTTATACAACAAGCGTAACAATAGTTTTGGGGATAATTACCTTATGACGTCCGTCAATGGAAAGGCGGAGAGGCAAGAAGGAAATGTTAATCTTAGACCTCTTAAGAGAGATCATAATCTAGGTTAGACAAGAGAAACAAATACAAAAATACCTGGGACCAACCCTAGTCACAGTCAAATATTCTTAACCCAAGAATGAGAAACATCAATTTTAGAATCTAGGGTAGGGTGCTTCAAGCAATACTGACCACTGCCAACAGCCAATCCCATCTCTTTATGAAACCCACCTAAACTACCCCCTAATAGTGATAGTCTGGATTCACATTACCCCATTTTTCAACAGACGTCATTAGCAAATGATCCCCTTATGATATTCAAATTTAATTCTTAATCTCATTTATTAAACTTGAATTAATATTTAAATTGCACTCTTCTTATTCTCATCTGATTAAGTGTGTTAAAAATAAAGTCATTCTTTTAATAAAAAGCGTTCCTTATTGAATTATATCCAATAAACTTATTATCGTGTTCAAATTTATATTTTTTTTGTTAAATTTTTTTCGAAAACCTTTATTTTCCAGTCAATCAACTTAAATATTAATAAATATGCTTCTCCAAGTAAGACTCGTGCACTCGAATTGATTTTGTATGTTTGATGAATTTTTAGACGGACTCTAGAGGATTTTGCAGGACGTGCAGGATAAAATTATTTGACGTCAATATAATATTGTGTTCTTTCGGTTAACTTTTAATTATGTTTGGGAAAACGATATATATAGTCACGATTTTTAAGACTGATGTGATCTATCTTTAAAGGATACTGAACTTTAGGTATGTTCTTCTTTGTAGCCATGTGCGAGTTGAAAGCTATTTGTTGGTTTGATAATTTCAATGCTAATTTATTAATAAACTTAATTATCATGGAATTAAATTAATAACAACGATGTTTATTCTTCAGTGATCAAAAACAGATTAAATATTTCTATGAAGGAGGGGCAAACAACTATTCAAGGGGAAATAAACTATTCAAAGGAACTTTGTTAACAAAAAAACGTAGTAATAACCGTTAATATATTCTCAACACTATTAATATCAACTAGTATTATTATTTTTGCTATTTTTCATATTAAAATGAAAGTTTCATAGTCTCTATCCAATTTTTAACCTCATATATTCTAATAAAGAACCGATTATATGAGAAGAATATTCTAAAATCCTGCAGTGCACAAGCCTTACAACTTGAATATAGTAACCATTTGTTTTTTTGTTCAAAAATATACAATCTATGACTACTCTTTATTTGTATATAGTGTAAATTACATTCTAATGAATTAACAATCTTCTTGAATAAACTCAATACAATGAGATATTTAAGGAAGAATTGAAGTACATAAAAAAAATTCATAAATAAGCAAAATAAAAATTAACAAATTAAAATTCTTCATAAAACATTATTAAAAAAGGGTTTTTTTCACATCATAAATTTGCGTATTTTTTGATTTTTTTGAGTTTCTTCTTTGGTGTTTAATATAATTAAGGACATGAATTAAATTATCCATTCTTACAACAATTTACAACAGCAATCGTGCAAATTCTGAAAAGATAGAAAAAATATATAAATCAATTAAATGAATTGAAGGCTAATAAAGATAACAATTGCATAATGATAGTGACATACTGTCAATAACTAACCTTCATAATTAATTCTACCATCCTTATCAAGATCTGCAAGTGCAAGCATGTCATTTAATTGTGAATCGGTAACAGTTTCGCCAATCATTTGCATTGCACGCTGCAGCTCATCACGTGTTATGTATCCATTACTGTCTCTATCAAAAACTCTGTGGAATTATAAAGATTTAACAATTATTTTCTTTATTGATGTTGTGTAGAAGATGTTTGAGGGATCATTTGGACATAGCGTAATATTAAAATTGTGAATTTTAGACTTTGTTATGCTTATTTTAACTTAAATGCATAATCTGTAAGCCATACCCGGGTGGACACAGCCAGTTAAAGTCCATTATTGGACAATCATTTAACAGTCTTTTAACTTGCCGAAATTTAAATAACATAGAGAACTACACGTTTACTAGACTTTAACTGGACATTCATGCTAATCAATCAAGTGCTCGAAACTCAAAAATAATTTTCAATTCTCAATTTTTTTTCACGCGCAAGTGTTCGAGACTCAATTTTTACTAGAGATTTTTCATAAGTGTGAGTGTACTTTAATGTAACTGGACAATAACTAGACATAAGTGCAATTCCTATGTCGAGTTAAAAGGAAAGCGCAAAATATGTCATTAGTCGTCCCTAAGTCTAGTTGCGAAGGCACGTCAATGGAAACTTACTCGCCATGAGCAGACAAGTCAATGGCAAGCTTTTAACTAGTACTTTGTCCACTCGGGATATAGTTAAGATCGTGTCATACAACTCCAAAAGACTGGTTTCTAAAGCTACCCAGTTTAACAAACCCTAGTATCAAAAGCTAGCTAAGTTACAAATATAATTTGTCTTTGCATAGTAAAGTGATGGCCCGAACACCCCTTAAAAACCTGTATTAAGCTGGCGCTTATTATCCAGAATGGCACCAAGCTGGTGTGACTCTGGAACGGTGCTAGATTTAAGTCGAATCCAGCAGCATGCAAAAGTCATGTCGGATTGCTATTCGATTAACCGACTTGTGCTATTCGCGCATGTAATGATTATGTTTCTAAGTACAATTATTATTATTTTTCTATAAAAACATTTTCTATTCGTAATCTATTTTCGGGATAAAAAAATATTATGAATAGTCTCTTGCATGAATTTTCTGTCACAAAAATATAATTTATGTAAGAATCTTGTAATAATTTTAAGAATCTTTAAATAGCTATTATTGCATTTCTATGAATAATAAAATGTTGTTATCGTAATGACACGTTAAATTAATTAAGATTGCACAAGTAGCCATAAATATGTCAGGAATGTGATTACCAATTTTAATGCAATTAGTGGAATTTTAGCAGTCAGATAAGTAACTTATTTGTGCAATCAGTGAAATTTCAACAGTCAGATAAGTTAATTTTCTTATTAATTCAATTTGAACATTGTTAAGACGTAAATAATTGGGCTTTATAATGTCGTGGATGTCTGGTAAGGCAGACAATTTTTGGTTTAAAGTCGAAATATTTTTTAAACAGGCAAAGATTGATGTTCTTAAAAGTTTCTGTTGAGTAAATGTTAACGGTTACTTCATATTCAAATTATGTATATGACTACAATTAGTTGATGTCTCCTTGTACAATTGATAGCCCTTTCATAGAAATATTTTAGTATGTTTTTAATCACCGAAGAATAAACATCGTTGTTATTAATCTAAATTCATGAGCCATGATTAATTTAGTCCCTATATCTTCTTAGCTACCTTCAGAATGTATGACATGCAAGATCTCGTCATCCTATTAATCATCATTAGAAACCTATTTTTAAAAGTTTTTAAATATCACTAGATCTAAGTTCTATAGCTGTTATCATGAAATAAACTTTCCTTCAAACGCCACCTGTTTTTAACAAAAATTCCCAAATAATATTTATTCGATTCTTAAAATATTACGATTCCAATTTCCCCTCTCTAGATAACAACTTCTTATCAGAGTATTAAAATATTTGAGTTAATTATTAGCGGTGTTTTTTTCAAAGGTTGTAAAGTTTCATACCTAAAAGCAGCCACTAGGTCTTGCGTGAGATCATCATCTTCGGCTACTGCTCCTGGACTCTCTCTCAGTGCTTGTATTCGACTAATCCATTGAAGAAATTCTGTTTCATCTATTAATCCATTACCTGCAAAAGAGAGTAATTAAAAATTTTTGTTTACTTAAATTTCGCAGACTTTTGATGTGAAAAGCTCAAAGGTTTTCAACAAGATTCAACTCAACAAATATGCAAAGACTTTTGAACAACATTCCTTTTCATGAATATGTGTGTATGCTATAGCTGTTCATACCCGCATCCAATAAAAATCAAAAGCAAAGCCTTTGAAGTTTCTCGAATACAGCATAATAAGAAGTGAAATGAAATATACAAAGAGAGCTTTAACCTCGCAAATTTTATCCATTAAGCATTAATATGAGTCACTGTGCATGCTTACTGGGGGTCCTCGATTTGAGTAGTTGTTTTGTTCCAAAAAATTTACTACTCAAATCGAATCTATTCAAATCGAGGCAAAGAATCCATACAAAATCACATGTTTTGTTCCAGAGTCCAAAAAATGTATCAAAACAATGAAAATTTTGATAATTTTTTGCACATTTTACCTATTTTCTTAATTTTACCTATGTGTTTTAGATAACTTAATTTATTTCAACGCATATTCATATTGTTTTTAAACAGAAATTCACAAAAAATATGTTTTTGAAGCAAAACAAAAATATGAGAACCTTGCAAATGTTATTTAACCGAACAATTTGTAGGGTTTTTGAATTTGAACTTTTTAAAACCGTTAATTTTATATCGATTTTTTAAATTTTTACTTTAATTTTGTAACTTTAGTATTGATTTTTCGATCAATATGATAAGTTCACACTTATGGCAGAAAAATTTATGTTTAAAAATATTTTCTGAAATGTTTTTATCAAAAATATTTGTTTTGTAAACAATTCAAATCGAAGAAAACAGGAAGAAATCCACTCAAATCGAATATTTTGGTGGGTAAAAAATTTTCTGTTCAAATCGAATCTACTCAAATAGAATCTACTCAAATCGAGGACCCCCAGTATATATAAAGAAACTTTTACTGCCATAAACATTATCACTTTACATAGGTTATTAATGACTTTTATGTCATCCATCAATCGAACGAACCCCCTCAAGGTAAATATTTGGTCTATTATCGTTTGCGGTTTCCAGTGAATAATCAATGGAATTAACGACTGGGGTGATAAGTAAACATAAAGATAGGAATTATAGCAGTTTGGAGCAAATACTTTCTGTGAATTTTATTAATCGATTTTTCTTTACTTCTTATCGACTTTAAAGTTTGTAACATTCAATAACAAAGTACTTGAAAATTTATTATTTATCTCCTTTCCGTAATTTTATTGACTTCTTTCCTATTTTCCTAATCGCTCTCGATTTCCTTTAAAAGATTATCAAGCTACAAAATAAGAGTTGAAGAGGATTTACTTTGTTGAGTGTTGATATTCAGTATGGGGAGTATTGATATGCTTTATCTATACTGAATCACGTGTTTAATTCTTCAATGTTAAGCTGGTTTAGGTTTTCTATTGATAATTAAAGTCTGTGATGTATCTAAGACGTAAATTCTAAGGATGCACGATTAAATCCTTAGTAAGGCAGCTTTACTGTGTCATGAAAAACACTGTTTTGACAATGAAACAAGTCAATAGAACACGTGTACCAGAATTTGACAGACTCATACTCAAAAACTTTCTCAAATTACCCTTAACAAGGTTTGAAAACCTCTGCATTATAATAATGATACGCAAATAATCCACAGCTCACAGATTAAAGGAAACTTTATCAAGAGTCAAACTTGAAGTCATAAATTTCTTTTAAAATCATTTATCAAAGCTAAAGTCTTTACAATTAAAAGAATAAATAAAACCTCTTGCACTATTATTGCCTGCTCAAAGTGACTTTTTTATTTACACGCTTTTTAGCGTATTTTCCTAAGGAACAATACGCTTTTATCTTCACTTTGGCTGGCTGGCTGGCTGGCTGGCTGGTACCGTGAGATCTCAGCAATGAAAGCATATAGAGCCTTCGGATTTTTTGCATTCAATCCTTGCCATATTGTAGGCAAACCGAATCCGCTTTATGTTTCATAACTTCTTACCAAAACTTAATTAAATTAACTTTTATGTTTTTTGCAACGACTTAGCCGACTTTTGCATAACATACGAGTTTGATAAAACAATTTCAAATTTCAAAATAGCCGTTAAAATTTTGAACGTTGCTTCATGTAACGTAACTGGATTTTAGTTTTTGAGTTTCTGGATCTTCGTTTTTGGGATTGGATATGACTTTAGAGTTACTGTATCTTTGTTATTGGTGTTGGATATGACATTAGAGTTACTGGATCTTTGTTTTTGGTGTTGGATATGACATTAGAGTTACTGGATCTTTGTTTTTGGTGTTGGATATGACTAAAGAGCTACTGGATCTTTGTTTTTGGTGTTGGATATGACATTAGAGTAACTGGATCTTTGTTAATGGTGTTGGATATGAGTTTTAAGTTACTGGATCTTAGTTTTTGGGATTGGAAATGAGTTTTGAGTTACTGGATCTTAGTTTTTGGGATTGGATATGACTCTAGAGTTACTGTATCTTTGTTATTGGTGTTGGATATGACATTAGAGTTACTGGATCTTTGTTTTTGGTGTTAGACATGACATTGAAGTTACGGGATCTTTGTTGATGGTGTTGGATATGAGTTTTGAGTTACTGGATCTTAGTTATAGGTGTTGGATATGACATTAGAGTTACTGGATCTTTGTTGATGGTGTTGAATATGAGTTTAGAGTTACTGGATCTTAGTTTTTGGGATTGGAAATGAGTTTTGAGTTACTGGATCTTAGTTTTTGGGATTGGATATGACTCTAGAGTTACTGTATCTTTGTTATTGGTGTTGGATATGACATTAGAGTTACTGGATCTTTGTTTTTGGTGTTAGACATGACATTGAAGTTATGGGATCTTTGTTGATGGTGTTGGATATGAGTTTTGAGTTACTGGATCCTAGTTTTTGGTGTTGGATATGACATTAGAGTTACTAGTTCTTTATTTTTAATGATGGATGTGAATGTAAAGCTACTGGATCTTTGTTTTAGGGGTTGACTATGACTGTAGAGCTACTGAATTTATGTTTTTGATACGGGACATGTTTTAAATGCTACCAGATCTTTAAAATAAAAATCTGGAACGAACTATTAAAGATCTGGTACGAAAAATTAAGGCCCTCAAACGATTTTGAGTTACAACTAAGTTTACTGATCAGTAAGAGGAAAATACGCTGAAGTCGCCCAGATCCAAAGTACTGGCGATCTTTTTAC
The DNA here is from genome assembly GCA_917627325.4 of Chironomus riparius. Classification (NCBI taxonomy): domain Eukaryota; kingdom Metazoa; phylum Arthropoda; class Insecta; order Diptera; family Chironomidae; genus Chironomus; species Chironomus riparius. The sequence goes on from OU895878.1 coordinate 52,107,380, forward strand.
TAGTTTTATTATTATTACACGCTTTTTATTGAGTTGCTCTGTTGGTTTCTTTGTATGTCACGTTCAAATCTTGCAATCGATTTTTCGACCACTTCTATTGCTCCAATCGAGCTCAAATTTTGTATACACACGTATTCCCGGTGACAATACAATATTTTAACACTTTAGAACCACACAAATGCTTAATTATAGTACAATTTTAATAAAACTTTTTTATATGGGAAAAAAATCCAATGTCAATGATATAAAATTTTGATTTGTTTAAAATATTATACTTGAAATGCTCAAAAGTCATTTATATGATTCACTATAGTTTAATTAATATTACTAATTATTAATAATACTAATAATTGGAGAAGCTAAAGATTTTCTGGGAGGATGAAAAAATTGACAAGTAATTTTTTCATGAATATTCGTAAGTGAAAATTTGAATTTTCAAAAAAACCGTTAATCACAAGTCCGTTACGAATTAATGCAGAATTACTATCAATATGTGATGTGCATTTAGCACACATAATTTGAGCATAAACGTATGCTGTTTTAAATGTATTACAATATTTATAGCACTTCACCAATTTAATTAAATTGACTTCTATTTATTATCGGCTTAACGTAATTTTGGATAACATATGAATGACATTCATTGAATTTAAATTTGAAAAATCCGTTATAAATACGGTACATATAGATGTGATTTGCATCTTTATGTTAAGAATCCACACGTTATGTAATAGGAATGGTACGGATAAACACAAAATCTTTACGATTGATTTTTAATGTTCTTTACTCATGAATGTTTTAAAAAACACAGAAAACGCACATAATTGAAGTTCAGGACATTTTTTGGAAGAGTTTTATGTGTTTCCAGGTATGACTTAAATTATAAAAACGAATGAAAAATCCTGACAGTCGTTACTAATTACCCATTAAAAAATGGGAATATATTAAAAGTTGAACGAAACGAAGTGGAGTTGAATTTGAATTGTTGTGGTCGATATTCGATTAAAAGATTGAGACTAAAAAGTAGCAAATAAAAAAACGTTAAAAAAACTTTTTAAAAAACACGCTTTTATCAAAAAGACTAAAAATCAAAAAGTTCAAAATAAAATAAGGTCACACTTTTAGCGAATCAGGATTTTAAAAATTTTCTTGTGACAACTAGAAATGTAACATAAATTTTTTTCAAAATATTGTGATTAAGTCCAAGAACACAATGACTCGAAAAGCGTGGGGCTTTGAGATTTGACGCTTCTCTTACTTAAGAACTTAGTTGAACTAAGAAATGCATCCTTAAATTACGCCCCACGCTTATAGAGTCATTGTGTTCTTGGACTTAATCACAATATTTTGAAAAAAATTTATGTTACATTTCTAGTTGTCACAAGAAAATTTTTAAAATCCTGATTCGCTAAAAGTGTGACCTTATTTTATTTTGAACTTTTTGATTTTTAGTCTTTTTGATAAAAGCGTGTTTTTTAAAAAGTTTTTTTAACGTTTTTTTTCCGTTTTAACATCAGCATTGGTCTTTGAAGTTCTCGCTTTTCTTTTAATGCAAAAAAATTTAATGACATTTTGCTATTTGAAAGGAAATTTAACGCCAAACAATTTTCTCAATGAAAGGTTTCACTCAAAGGAGTTTTGGGGTTGTACTTCTGTTAGGGAGCACTGAGACATGAATTTTCAATTATATGTCATTAATTAGGTTCTTCGTTTTTCTTCCTGCGCCATACTGGCTAGGATGCGTTCATTTATGATGTCCAAAATTAACGGTTATTTTTCAAAAAAGAACAATGAATTTCCAGGAATTTCTATTGTTCTTTTCTTGTTGACCCCCTCACCCCTAGATGGGGATTTTCTCGGGAAATAACAAAGCTCCGCGAAACATAGTTTGAGAAACAATGATTTAGGTTTATATAAAATTAACCCTTGGCTCTTGACCTGATTCCTTAAATTGTAGACAAAAACTGAACGAATCCTGAACGTTAAGCTCAAATTGCATTTTTCAAAATGATGAAAAATAGGAAATACGAAAGGTGAGAATTTATTTCATTCGTTTCAAATTTTCTCATTCTTTCATGTAAATTTATGATCTATGCTTTTCCCTTGTAACTGCACTACAAATATCAAGCTATAAAATATTATTTCTATGTTGCATAAAAGCGTCAAAAGGAATGGAAATGAAAAAATTCTTTTATTTGTGATGAGGTCAAGGTGGCTGAAAAACGGAAACTCACAGATGCTTCGCAGCGTTGTCATGACAACAAAAAAACAAATTCTGAATGTGTTCCTTTTAATATCAATAAACTGTCATTGACAAACTTTTTTTTTATTGCAAACCACTAAAAGGAAATTGAATGTAATATAAGAACGGAATTGATTTACAGTTCACCTTTATGTATGCACAATATGTTGAGATGTATTGACAACAAATAAAGGAATTCATGTTATATATTGAACACAATAAGTTGTGAGTTCAGTGTTTGGTATTGTTGTTATGGTTTTTTTCTTGAGATTAAGTTTAATATTGAGGAATCGAGTTCATAGCTATACTTGAAAATATATAGTCTAGAGCAGTGGTGCCCAACCTTTTTTGTGCCACGACATACCTTGATGGAAAGCCATGACCCAAACAGCATACAGTTCATGGAATTTTTTGCTGCACACTAGTGTACCACGGCACATGGGTTGACCATCACTGTACTAGAGATCATTAAATTTTGATGGCATCGACTTTGACTTTGACTGGTCCTCATAGCTTCTCAGAAGGTGCAAAAATTAAGTCAAATCCTTTGTAACCAAACACCGAAATTTAAAAAGACAAATTTTGTGCCAATTTAATAATTACCAACTTTGAAAGCAATCTTCTCTAATAATTAGAGTAGTTTTAAGTGCTTAAATTATGTTTTGATTGGTATTCAAATGAGATTAAATGTTTTCGATTTAAAAGCATTTAAATTATTCAAAATAATATTCTATTACATCCATAGCAACCCTTAAATTATTGAAATTAATGCCCAAACCATCTTAATTCACAACTCAACCATAAAAAGCTCATTGCACTTTATATCCTTATAATAATTTAATTTTTTTACAACCCTAAAGGCAAGGTCAGAAAGAGAAATATCGTTTAAAGTTGATCAGAATTGTACATACTGTGCACATCGAGATAAGAGCATTTTTACGACTCATTACATTGTATGAGGACTCTTTCTTTTTATATTTAATATTTGTGATATCAATTGCACTTATTTCATTTTTTTAAAGCTCCTCATACATTTATGATATAATGAACGATTGAATTTCATTCCACACATAGACGATGATGATGAAAAAAATAGGAATTGGAAACGTGATAGATTCATATCTAAAATGACTTTTTTTTTGCAATCATCTCATGAGGTTTTCAGTTACAGATATAGCATGTAGCACGTTTGTGAAAATTCTTTTCCAGACTTACCAGTTTTGCTTGCTTCCTTCATGAGTCCATCAATCAACTCATCGCTCACGTGAATTCCTAAATTATTTAACATAAACTGTAATTCTGTTGGTGTCACCATTCCATCTTGATCTCGGTCTAATAAGTCAAAAGCTGTACGTAAATCTGAAATGAAATGATTAAGGACTGGAATTAGTAATCACGTTTCTTAACAATTGAGTCTATTGATTGCAACTGTGTTGATGAAAACTTCAAATTCAAATGCAGTAATAAATTATAACGAACAAGTGATTTCTAAAGAAATATTCCAAAGACAAAGAGCTTTATGTCTGTAACTGAATGTGAAATTATATCGATTTGTATGTCAATGAGCTTTATTGATGAAACTTTACTGTTTATAAATTGTTATTTTATTGGCTACAGTTACTGCCACGTTGGAAGTAAATAATAGTCTGACAGATGCATATTTATTTTTAAAAGTTTGTCTAAGGAATGTGAGGGTTGTAGATTCGTCAAAAACACACAATTTGCTCGATATTTTATAAATTTAGCTTTGGTTAAACAACAGGTAGCATTAAACAGATGCGGAACTTTTGTATTTAGAGGAAATATGTTGTTAGTAAGTTTAAAGAGAATTGTGATTTCATGATAATATTTTAATAATCATTTAAATTGATTTAATTTCAATTCATTCAAATTCAATTTAATTTCAAATTTACCACCATAATCTTCTTACATTTACTTCCACAGAACCGTTTTCAAACATTCATAATCTCTCATGAACTGAAATTGCAATTATAAAGTTCCAAAAATTGAATATTTTTTTTTTATTATTCTGATGAATTTCAAGAGATATTGAGCTTCAAACAATTAAACTTGGGGACGATATGCTTCTGTCAGAATTTAATGAATTGTGAAAAAATATGAGAATTTCCAGCTCAATAGGTTTATTGGTGTTGTCATTAATCTTGAATATTCTACAATCAGTGTTATTTTTATCGAAATAACGAAATATTTTCAATTATTTTGTTATGAATTAAGCTAATTCTTAGTGAAAATCAGTGTTGCATTCTGGCCATTTGTCTGGATCAGATAAATTCTGAGACAGAAATTTCTTCATAAAGATCGATTCTACATGAAGATAGAAAATCTAATCTACACAAACATTATTTCTACATAAAGATTCGATGTAGATGTCTACAATTCTACATTCTTCTCTAATGTAGACCTGGAAAAAATGTTTGTGTAGATTAGATTTTCTATCTTCATGAAGAATCGATCTTTATGAAGAAAGTTTCTTAGCTAGACAAAAACTATTGAAGAATCTACATTCTTCATCTAGTGTAGACATCTACATTTGCAACACTGGTGAAAATAGATTAACCTTGAAAGAATTAAGGTGATTTTACTAGAACTTTCTTTTTTTAAGGTATTTTGAGGAAACTATGACTAATAATACACGTAAGATCAACCTACATCATAAAAAATAGTAATTCTTCAGAAAAAACATTGTTGATCATCAATATCCAAAACTATCTTACACATTATGAAATTGTAATACTCTGTAATCATGAGTAGGTCAAGATTGTTTCTTATAACAATGTATACTCTTCGGAATCTTCATAATATTTCTCTTATCCTATTAAGTTGCTCATTCAAGTAATTTACCACTTTTTTAATCTCGTTCAATAAGTTCTTTTTAATCACTAAAGGTCTTCTTTGTTTGAAAAGAATGTAAACTAGTTTAGTGGATTAATTCAGCTTTCAAAGATAATCTCAATTATTGAGAAAAGTCAAAAGAACATGCAGCATATGATATGAGATTTCAAAAGGATGAAGACGACACAAAGTCGGGAAAATGCAGCACGATTGAGGATTAAAAAAGAAGGTTGAATTGATTTCATGTATCAAGCAATAAATAATCCTCAACTGCATATCAAATTATAACATTCGCAACAATTCAAGGTCTTGACCTTTAAAAGTATAGACTTCACATCGATTGCATCATGTTACGCCTTTAACCTTTTTAATAGAACTGATCCTTTTCATCAAAAACTCATTTAATCGAATAAAGCCAATTAAATTTAAAGATTATGTTGGAGATGAATACTTTATGTCTACATTGTTAAACTCTTGCTGAATAATCCTTTGGGGATGATTCATAAATGATGTTAAGTTTAAAGTTGATAGATTCCGCTTATAAATAATCCTTTTCAACAGCATATCTCCTCTTTAAAGTTTAGATATCATTTACCAATGACCCTTTTCAATCAATATTTCAAGTGAACCATACTAAAGGTTACGTGAGCGTTTCATGAATGAATGTTTCTTCTCCCTATTACGTTTCTTCTGTTTTGTTTTTTGTGCATGTTTTCATAACATTGGAAGAAAAAAGTTTCATTGACTAGAAATACTTGTAGACTTCTATGAAAAGGATTGTTAAAAAATGGTGTCCTTAGTTTCAGTTGGAATTATAAATTGAACCAGCAATAAGGATGTTTAATTTACATATAATGATCATGTGGGTTCAGAACTTACTCAATAAGCTCGTTATTAAATTTCTTGAAACTCAAAAACTCTCTTCTTCTTCCCTCATCCATCAGCTTTTCATCGACTCCCTGAATCTTTAATAGTCGATGAAATATCAATGGCATTTAAGTGTCAAGGCATCATTCAAGTATTTAATAAAATTTCAATATTGAAACATCATTGACAACAAAATGATGATATTCGAATTTAAAATTTATGGCTGCAGAAAATACCTTCGGGTGTCAAAATGTATGTTTATCTTTGAAATCATACAAACATTGAGCACATCCTTCAATATTCTAATTTATTCGTTATATTTAATATTTCCGTTTCAATGAATTTTGAAACCATTGGAATAAGTGATATGATATCAATGACCTACTTTTCTCTATTTTGAAATATTTTTTATACTCATTGTTGAAGCTGTTCTGGTTAGGCACAATGAATTATTATAGACACAGAAAGGAAATTTGAAAATGTTTAAGGTTTCAATTGAAATGGAAAATTGACGAAAATCCTCGATTGTTTTATCTTATGAGCATGAAAAGCTTTTGTGCTTCCTTTGCTTCATTTCAGTTGGACTGTCTGATAAGTGCTTTATTGAAGACAACAATCATAAATCTAGAAGCTTCTTTAAAAAAGATTTTTGTCTGCGAGAAATCCTAATAATTCAGTTACTTCCAATAATTACATTATTATGAATATGTATAGCATCCGCCAATATTCTAAATTCAATCCACAAGAGCGAGCTTCCTTTCCTTATTATATGTCATAGCTGTTAGACTGTTTAATCGCATTAATATATTGCACACAAGAAAGGAATTTTCAAATTGTCATAGCAGATTTAATTATGTAAGCTTTCCGCATGAAGGGAGGTTTTGCTGTTTTTCGTTTATTTCCATTTTGTTTATTCCTTCCAGCACAGTTCGAAATCGATGAAAATTTTGCAGTTTGAAAATCTCGAGTCGACTTCGAGCTCTGCTTTCCAGCACTGATTATGAGATATTGAATTACAGTCGTGCGATTGAAATGTGAACATTTCATTATTACCTTATTATGCAATCAATTCAATCTCAGATTTCAATCGAATGTGAAAATTGGATTAAGTTGAGGTAGTTAAGTATGGAAGAAAGCCTTTTGCCTGCAAATGACATGCTATTAAGTGCAAATTGATAAGTATATTGCTATAAAAGTTATTAAGGTAAGGACCAGTCTAAATTAAAGTTGCAGTTTGAATCAAACGCCATAACTTGGCTACGTGTCTTCCATGCTTGACGGGATGTCATCTTTATTCAAAGGAATTTCTATATCAAGTATTAATTCAAAAAGTAACATAATCAAATGTGATTCGGGAATTTACCTCAATTTTCTTTATCCGATTTATTTGATGACTGCCGTGACCAGCACGCCATCATAATTAGAGTCTCTGGTTAATGTAAAATTTAAGCCACAGCGAATGCCTGTTGTTTCGATAATTGAACTAATATTCCGTATTAGAATAGATTTCCCAATTATCGAACACTGCAAGCTATCAATAAGAAGTAAAATTATGCAATTATTTCGGTTTAGAACACATTTGAAGAATATTGTGCAGAGAAAGTTTTCCCTATTAAATTTGTGACTTGAATTTCCAAGAGAAATACGAGGAAATATGATAATAAGGATAACGACGTATTCAATAGATCTTCATGAATGAACTTTTCCAACTTTTTTTTCCTACTCAAGGTCTCCGGTCACCATTGATTTTCATCTTAGTCAGAGATTTCAAATTGAATTCATTCATTCCGCTACTCTATGTTGACTTATGCGTACTTTAATAAAAATGGGAAAATGCCATGAGTGGGAAGCGAAAAATTGAATGGTTTTGTAATCTTTCCGACTTAACCGAAGTAGCTTTTTGTAATATGAACAGCCACGAATATGCTTTCAAAGGAATTTAATTACCATTTTATTGAAGGACCTTTTTTATGTTCAACCCTTCGCTCTTCTTCACTTTTCATCAAAATTCGTTTGTTTATCTGAATTGTAACACTTGTTCTACCTTTATAAAAATATTAATTGCCTAAAGCGTAAATGTCATTAGCACAATCTGTGACCACAATTAGTACATGGGTATATTAGTGGCAATTTAGAAAGGTGCAACTTAATTGATAAGAGTTGAAACGTTTGTATCTGCAGATTTGGCATTTTATTGTGTCTGTGGTAAGGATTTTTGATGGTTTGTCTGGTCGATTGGCAAGATTATTATGATTTCTGATTGTTGGAGTATGGAAATAAGGAATGTGCTTATGGTTCATATGTTTGATAATCTGCTATAGCTACTATTTCCTAGATAGTGTGAGAATAAGATCACAAAGAAGCTGAATCAAGTTCTAATAATGTTTGAATTTTTCCAAAACCTTAGCAAATCAGCAATTGTCCAATTTTAAGCGATAAGAATGACTTTCACATCATACTAGCTCCTACAACCAGGCGCGTAGCCAGAAGAGTCGTGCCCCACCCCCCCTTAAACATTTTGAACCACAGCGAGAGCACGGCCTAAAACGCTTAAGAGGAGGACAAGACCCTCCTGGCTACACGCCTGCCTACAACTAATAAATTTACAATTTATTAAGCAGCCTATCATGAAGAAAATCCTCTGAATTACAAGATGAACTGTTACGAGTTCAAACCAGAGGTCGAAGCGAACTTGGTTCACCAAGTTCGCTTCGCTAAAAATTCAACTTGCCAAAGTTGAACTGTAGCGAGAAAAAAATTTTTCTTTTCGCCTTAGCGAACTATAGCGAACTCAATTTTATTTTTTTCGCTTTAGCGAACTATTAGCGAACTTAATTTTTCAAAGTTCGCTATAGCGAACTATTGGCGAACTATAATTTTTTGCAATTTTGTATGAAATTACATACTTCACAAACGCAATCAGACATCTCTTAATATGAAGCCAAAAAAATTTTTCTAGTTCGCCAATAGTTCGCTATAGCGAACTTTGAAAAATTAAGTTCGCTAACAGTTCGCTAAAGCGAAAAAAATAAAATTGAGTTCGCTATAGTTCGCCAAGGCGAAAAGAAAAAAAAATTTTCTCGCTACAGGTCGACTTTAGCAAGTTGAATTTTTAGCGAAGCGAACTCGCTAAAAACTCGCTTCGCTATGCTCGCTTCGACCTCTGGTTCAAACTCAAAGCCACATGCTTTCTTTAAACAATTTTCTAAGTCATTAAGTTTCAATAATGTTGTCAAATCTTTTTGAACAGCCTAGTACTAGCTTGCTTTGAGTAATTATTTGATACTTGACAAAACATGTGTCTTTCAATAAAAATTAAGTATTTTTTCGGAAATCACGAGTACAATCAAGTTAATTACTGTTGATAAGATAATTTCCACATGTGTGCTGTGCATTCGAATTCCAAGTTTCAATACATATTGAGTCATTTATGAGGTTATTAACAAGTGACTGAATCTTAACGGGAATAATAAATTGCTAATTATATCAAAAAATCATGAAATTTACATCTAAATAGAATTAAAAAGTGAGTGTTACAATTATTTTGTTGTTCAAGGAAGTGCTTTTGAGAGAGAAAAAACAGTCAACAGAAAGTCTTCAAGGTGACTGCATAATCAAGATTTCATTAAACGTAAATGCTTTCACGTTGAGCTCATGACATAATTTTGAATAAAAAATTGAATTTGAAGGCAAAAGAGTTATTGCAAAACATTTCTAGGAAGTGATGTAGACTTTTGCGAGATCTTTCTATCTATTTTGGGGATTGTTCACAAATGAGATTATTGAAATATATTAATATTCAATTTCTCAAAACTCAGTAAAATCACACCCTTTTAAAGTTTCCTATACTCCTACTAATGATCAATCTCAATAAGCATGAGAAAATGTCAAAGATTTAAAGCATTAAAATAATTTTAAGGTTACTAATTTTTTTATCAGTTTGATACGATTTTCTAGCATTATTCTAGCTTAGTTCAGCTTATGATTTGATACTCAGTTCAATGTTTTGCACTCTTAGTGCTCTCATGAAAAGTTTTAAAGACATTTGTGCAACTTTATAATTTTATTAACAGACTTAAAGCATGTTTTATCCAAGCCGAGTCAAACAAATGTTAACAACTCCAACTCATCTTCTAGTAATTCAAAACAAAACAAAAAACATCTTTCTTGACAGACAATGCCCCACTGACAACTCAGCAGTCCCTTATATTCATCACAAAACTTTTCAAGACAATGCATCAGTTACAAAAAAAGTCTTGTGTCTCATTGCAAATGATTCAAAGTCCCAATCGGTTAACCCATGAGTCACATTTAAACATTCATCAAAAAAACTTTTATGGCCGACAAGTATTATTGATGTTGATAAAAAAAAGAGCTTCAAAACTCGCTATCAGACTTCTGTATCCGCGAATCAATATTTTTTCGCATTGCTACAGTTAAAATTTGCCCATAAAATATAGTTTATTTCAATACAAAAAAATTGATCAATTTATATTCATACGTTCTAGTCTGTTCATTTATCAACAAACTTTTGATTTCATTTTGCCTCGCATGCAAAGCTTTTAGTTATTTGTTCATACATAAAAGAACAATGCAAAATAGAATTTTTTATGGAGAGAGAGAAAATAGTTTTTGCGGAAATCAAAATTGAATTACAATATAAAACATATTCAACGCGATGTAGAAGAAGTTTTTTATAGTTTTTTGTATCTAAGGGCGTAGGCACAAGGACAGAATAAGTCTGACTGATGGCTTCTACTGAAATTTCTTGAGAACAATCGAGGGCTTACTTGGAGATCCACGTGAAAGTGGATCAACAAAGGCATTCAAAATAATGGTTTGGTTCTAAAAACAACCCTCAATTTTTGAAGAATAAATTAGGCTGCACCTTTATCCAGCACACAACACAACCGCTTATAGATAAAGAACAATCTTATAGAATCTTAAAGACAACAATCAATTAGTTATCGATTCAGCTACACCTCTGAATCTATCATATTAAAAGACGAAACTTGTATTGAATAAAACTCACTTCCGTTGTGCTCACCTCGAATTTCCGAAATATTCACAATATTTTCACTCATTTTTTCACTCATTTTTCAAATTCAAAAAATGTTATTTTCATCCAAATTTAAATTCTTTACTCTTTATGTGCTTGCACAGTTATTAATTAAGGAAAGTTGCGTTTCAGAATTCTATCAAAAAAACAATTCTTATCACATATTTATTCCAGCGCTTAAGATAACAGGAAATTACATATCTTGCCAAATTTCTTCTTATCAACACTTTTTTTTTAATGAAGAATGGTTAATAAGTGCTTTCCGATAACACGACCACAAACAATTATTATTTCCACTTTTTCCGAAACACTTCAAAATCTTCAGTACTCAACAAATATCAATGCTTGTCTAGGACAAATTCTATATTTCCAACTTAAACCGGCAACGAGAAAATTTGAACTGAATTGGAAATTGTTGCACGGAAAGCGTGATTCATGAGAAAATGAAAATAACAGAAAAAATCGTGAGAGAATTAAGTTTGTTTGAGAGAACTTCTCAAAATTGAGCGAATTTTCTCTGAGAAAAATTTCATTTATTGTGAAAACAACGTGAATTTTTATTTGATTCTTTCAAATAAAAAATTTATTACATAAAATTTGAAGAGATTTTGTCAATAAAACTGATATTGAGCTTTTATCATGACCGTGGATCGTTGAATGTAAATGATTGAATTTTATAGAAATTGTCAGTTTAAATAAGAAGAAGAAAATACAGATGAACGAAAACCGACAACTAGCACAAACAATATTCAATTTACATAATGCATTGTTGTCTCTCGGAACAGTTTACTCATCAATTTTGTATACAGTGGAATGACATAAAAGTGCATTGTCTAGTTGAGATATAAATAATGATTGATTTTGAAATTTATTCATGAGAATGACTGGTTAATAAAGATAAGATTTAAAGAGGGTTTTGTAAACATTTAATGAACACGCAACAGTGACAAGGTCAAGCACAAGCATAAGAAGGATATTGGACACTAAGACAGTTAGTATCTGATTCTCTAGAGCATCTGTTTGCCTTTTTCATTCATGTATATTTTTTGTAATTTAACAACAAATCAGTGAAAGTGATTCTCATCAATTAGAGTTCTGACGTATAGACACTGATTTTTTTTTCTAACATGTTCCGCATAAATAAATATTTTACTTCTCATTCCAAACCTTAATAGAACTATTTATCTCTTCATTTATGGAAATTTTAATTGTTTTATTTACCACTTTAAATGTGTTTTTAATCATATCCAATATTTCATTTAACATTGCGACCAGTGTTGCAACTGTAGATGTCTACACTAGATGAAGAATGTAGATTCTTCAATAGTTTTTGTCTAGCTAAGAAACTTTCTTCATAAAGATCGATTCTTCATGAAGATAGAAAATCTAATCTACACAAACATTTTTTCCAGGTCTACATTAGAGAAGAATGTAGAATTGTAGACATCTACATCGAATCTTTATGTAGAAATAATGTTTGTGTAGATTAGATTTTCTATCTTCATGTAGAATCGATCTTTATGAAGAAATTTCTGTCTCAGAATTTATCTGATCCAGACAAATGGCCAGAATGCAACACTGATTGCGACATAAGCAAATCTTGATCTTTTCTAACGATTAATGGATAGAAAATAAATGTTGTGGTCAAGCTGCGGTGTTATAATTAGCAAAATTGTATGAAGTAATTTAAAATTGTTTGTGCTGATTATCATTATACTTGGGAAATTTCAGGGAACAATGAAGTTTATATTTGCAGTTTATTGTAGCTTTGAGATTTACTGATTCATAATGTGCATTAGTGGTCGGTTTTTAAGCTCTATTTGAATAGATTTGAGTATGATTAGGTTAGAATATCTCGTTTTGTCCTAAGAACTGCCCAGAAAAACGTAGCTACTAATCCATCCCCAACTCTATCTCACAACAAAATGATCTTAATGACTAGAATTCCAAATAATCAAATTTCATTCAGCCAGACTCAATAAATTCTCAAAAAATCGAACAAACCTCCAAAAACAATTTCAAGTTCACAATCCCTCAATCATCTTCAAAATGCCGCAATCATTTCTCAAAACATACAAAACACTGTCAAAATTGACACAATGTATCCTATAAAAGCAATAGACATCAAAATAATTATTAACTTTCATATTAATTAGCGACGATTAGTCTAAAGACTCATCGATTCTCGTGCCAAAAAGTGAGTTTTTCGTCCTTTCATCATCAATTGAAGAAGCTATAAATTTAAAAAAAAAATAAAAATAACTCTTGAACATCTAAATTTAGATAAACACGGAATTCGTAACTCAAGCGTTAAAGATTTATTTAATTTCTCATCTCAATGTCGTCAATATTTTGTAAAAATGTGCGTTTTAAATTTCGTTACAGATGTAACCCTGATCTGACTGTAATGAAATTTGTTTATTTCTTTGATGGGAGAAAAGGTTGACATGATGTTCTTGATATGTCACAGCTGTAATCACAACTTAGTGTGATGCCACACAAAGGAAATCATTTTTTGAACTTTGTAACTTAATGGATTTTAATTAATTTTGATAATCACATGTAAGTGATTGATAGCTGTGTAGACGATGTAAAGTTTTTTGAGGTTCTCTAAGTTTTGATGGATTTTTAATTTTGTTTAAGGAAACTAGATTGTTTCAGCATTAAGAATCTTTGGAACTAATTTCAGATGAGAACAATGGATGATCATTTATGTGGATGTCTAGTGCATCTGCCTTTAAAGTTGATAAATTCATTTTTAAGAAATACAGCTTGAAATTTCATGATTAATGCTTAGGAAATCTTAGATCAACCATCGCCCATCGCTTAATATCCCAAAACATTGAAACACGCCCCCAAAAAAAAGCAAGCATGTATGCACAGGCAACTTGATCATAACTTATGTACTTTATAAGAACTTAGCAAACAAATTCCTGAGAGAAAAACAGCGACTGCAAAACAGCACGCACTAAATCACATGCAAAGTATAAGTTCCATAATTAATTGTACAATCAACCCGATTTGTTCTTTAAGACACACTCGAAAAAAATATTGACACAGAGATGCTGTTGTCTTGGAATTACTTGCAAGAAAACAGTCATTATGCAAGCTTTAATTTCAGAGGTTTGAGGTTACACACAAGTTGATTATGGGAATCATAATTGAAATTTAAAAATAGATCTAATTAATTCACCAAGAAAATCCATTGGGAGGACTTAGTTTGCAGTTGGGAATTAAGAGATAAAACTTAGCAGAAGAGTCAACTCCAGAGTCATAAATCACCATTAAAAAAATAGTAATCACCAAATAACCAACTCTGTCCCGACAAAAAATGCAGCATGCGTCGCCCTCAACTATTCCGGTTTAGATCAAAATATTCAAATATGTATAGCCTCATGACCTCGACACCGTAAGATGTTTTTGTTTCATCCATATTTCTCAAAAACCTATAGTTTGACTATGTCACATTGTATTTCAAACTGACTGCTCGACTGGAACTCAATTTTCACGCAGAGCTGCTTACTTAATGATAATCTTATAATTATATTTTTTAAAATGCTCACAAACAGGTACGATAAAAGCAATTTATATAAACTCTGTAGTAAAATAAAATTTCCTTCTCTTCATTTTTAATTATTCACAAGACTATTTATTTTCCTCAATATGCTGCATAGCAAGGAATGAAAGAGAATTATTCATGCGATTAAAAACTTTTGAGATGAGTTCTATTTGATTAAGGAACTATTTGTTTTGATTCTGACATGGAAACTTGTTTGTGTCACGTTCATAGATAAATTCAGCAACTTTTTCTGTTGTCAGATGTCTTCTTACATGCCAAAACATTCTACTGATTCAACACATTTTAAATGCTTGATATCAAAAACTAAAAAAAATCAAGCTACACGAGATGCTTAAGCTGTATGTAAACAACAATAAATCGAGAGTTGAATCGAAAATTCATTTTATGGTTCGATAAAACCTCAACGATGAGGCACGTGAGATGCTTAAAATAGCAATAAAATTTAAAATAATTAGTTTTGGGATAATGATTTAATCACGAAAGAATGCTTAGAACATTTAAAATGCGATAATTTGGCAAGTTAAAAATTTTAGATGATTTTGAAGAGAATTAAATATTTCAAGGGTGTTTGAGTGCTGAAGTTGGTATAACTTTTGATGTTGAAACCGCTGCAAGTCAAACTGTTTACTTATTACGTAACGCTTAAAAATGAATGCTTGCACCTACTCTCATATTCAACAATAATTTTCTATGAATCTGGTTTAGTGCGATCTTTGAGTTCTGAGTTATTCGATGATGTGATTCAAGCTTATGGATATGGTTCCATACTGAGTCTCTTCTACAGCACAATCAATGCAGAGTTTGTGATTTTAAATCTAGTTTTCCACTCAGCTGTTTCGTTTCTTTCACGATCAGCACACATTGAAATGATTGCCACCCTGTGGTCGGGTTGATAGTATAATTACAACGAGAACTTGAAGTCGATAGTGTTCAAGTCGACTCGAGTTGACTTCATTTTCGTCAAGTTCATTTTCGGAGTTTTTTTTTATGAAGAAGTCTGCTTAAAGCTCTGATTAAAACCGAGAGGTACAAGCTTGGAAGCCATGAATTGGAATGGCAATAAATTTCAATGTATGCTGATCGGGTTTAGACCATAACCATTAAGATGTATGCTTCACATTTTCATATCTAGCTGAGATAATGAAACTGGTTATAAAACCACGTTTTTCTCTGCTTAGGTTCATTACTTTTTTATTGTTTATCAAAACTCGATAAACTGGAACAAGATCCATCAATATTCAAAAATAATACAGCATACCAGTCTTATCTTAGGCGAAGCTAGTTCGATACTAGTCTAATAAATTTGACATGAAATAAATTAAACATTAAATCTACTTACAGAATTCACCTTCAACAATAATTTCTCGCCTCCTAGACATAAGAGATCCTCTCCTTGTACTAGTCATTTTGATTTATTTTTTGATTAAGAAACTTTTTACGTCACAGTCAATAAAAAATGCGTACAGAATCAAATAATAAAAATTTTATATTCAAGGTTGTTTAATTGTGTGTTATCAAGTATGTAAGAAACTAATCACTGATTGCTATTCCTTTTTATGAAAGGTACTTAGATGAATTTGATTAATAAGGTTTTTCCAGTTTCTAATATATTTTCAATGTTTACTGTTTTTCAAATTTTATTTTTTTTTTATCACGACTTATTAAGGCACTTGAACATTATCTTAGGTCATGATTTATCGATTTGCTACACTTCAAAAACGTTTAATTCGATTAATGAAATTCAGCATGCGTGAATATCCAACGATCTCAACTAGAACACTCGATGTTCTCTGTCTGAAATCGCAATTAAAACTAAATAATTTAATATCAAAAAAAGAAGAAAAAAAAACTTTTGAAGATGAAACGAAACAAAAAAAGAGGAAGAAATATTCCCAATGACCATTTGTCTCTCGTGTTTGATTCACTCACTGACAATTGACTTTGTTTTAATATTTTTTTACGATCCGAGATTTGAATTTTTTCTCCTCGCTCACACTTAGCAATCAGAAACTATAACTCAAACTAATTTATCACCATTTCAAACTTAAATGAATTAATATGATTGTTATCATAAGGGGCCGTTCACTTATGACGTCCAAGGGGGGGGGGGGGGGGGGTCAGCAAGAAAAGAACAATAGAAATTCCTGGAAATCCATTGTTCTTTTATGAAAAATGACCGTTAAATTCGGACGTCATAAGTGAACGACCCCTAAGCATTTCCATCATTTCATTACAGTTATATGTGACTTCTTTTGTACTTGTACTTAGTGTGCCTTACTTTATACATTGTTGACTCTTCGCTTTGTTGTTCCTTTTTTTGTGCAAATATTTTTTCTTTAATTTACTATGACATGCAAGTGTAGACGTCAGTTTTAAAGCACACATTTTTAATTATCATTAATGATAAGGCGAAGACGTTAGTAAGAATTTCTTGATAAGATGCCTTTGTGATAATAAATTATCGTTGTTGATGTCTATGACAAAGTCAAATGATATTATCAGATATTGCAAAAATGTACATGAAGTAATGGAAAGTAGTTCAAGGGTCTGTTCAAAAATGACGTCCAACTAAACCAGTGTTGTACAAACTGTGTGCCTCGGCACACTGGTGTGTCATGCAAAAATAATAAAAAGTCCCAAAAATGTGTAGTTTTTCAGAAATTTATCTAATACTGGGGGTCCTCGATTTGAGTAGTTGTTTTGTTCCAAAAAATTTCTACTCAAATCGAATCTATTCAAATCGAGGCAAAGAATCAATACAAAATTACATGTTTTGTTCCAGAGTCCAAAAAATATATCAAAACAATGAAAATTTTGATCATTTTTTGCACATTTTACCTCGTTGCTTAACTTTTCCTATGTGTTTTAGATAACTTAATTTATTTCAAGGCACATTCATATTGTTTTTAAACAGAAATTCACAAAAAATATGTTTTTGAAACAAAACAAAAATATGAGAACCTTGCAAATGTTAATTCACTGAACAATTTGTAAGGTTTTTGAATTTGAACTTTTAATTTTATAGCGATTTTTTAAATTTTTACTTTAATTTTGTAACTTTAGTATTGATTTTTCTATCAATATGATAAGTTCACGCTTATTGCAGTAAAATTTATGTTTTAAAAATATTTTCTGAAATGTTTTTATCAAAAATGTTTGTTTTGTAAACAGTTCAAATCGAAGAAAACAGGAAGAAATCTACTCAAATCGAATATTTTGGTGGGTAAAAATTTTGAAAAAGAAGAAGAAGAAGAAGAAAAATTTTTCTGTTCAAATCGAATCTACTCAAATAGAATCTACTCAAATCGAGGACCCCCAGTATCCAAAGTCAAAGTGTACCGTGGCTGAAAAAGTTTCGACATCACTGTTCTGAACTATAATTTAAATAATTTTATCACATCACAAACCTCCTCTCCACTTCTGCTTTATTCTTTAATTTTGTAAAGTCACACCATCTAACCCTCTTGATGTGAGACATCATTCATAAACGACCATTTTTCAGACATAAATTCTCATTCCATGTCTAATGACTTTTAATTCGTCACAGTAATTGAGGCATGAAATCTGGAAATTTTATTTATGCACAATTGAACGAGTTTCAGTCGAAAAATTAATCAAAATTTTAATAGCTGACAAATTAAAGAATCGATAAGTGAGTGCAATGTGTCATGTTTCGAGCTGCATTGAGATTTATTATAAAATAAATAAATTTAATAAAAAATGATTATTTAAATGTTTAATGATTTCTCAAAAATCTAGGGTGTGCTTCCACTCTTTCATAGTTGTAGTAGGGGACCAACTTTTGAAAAAAAATTACTGAATTTGCTCGGGTTTTTTGAGAATAAAATTCCATATTCTACAGCAAGGTTGAGTATTATATTCCAGTAAGCTTTAATGAACAACCAGCACTGAAAATGCGGCACAACCAGCATTAAATTTGTAAAATTCCAATTAATCAAAAAAAAATATTTTTGAAAATTGTCCTAAAGCTTGAAGATTGAGTAAAAGTTTATTTGAAAGTTCAATAGCATTAAAACATTTATTCTTAAAAATCAAAAGTCCTACAAAGCAAGGACTTTAAAGTTCCGCAAAATCTTCAAACGTCAATCCAAAACTTTTAATATCTTTATTTCTAAAGTTTTATTGCAATTTAATTTTTGTAAATTTGGCACTTATTCAAGAGCGCAGGTATTGATTAATGAATAAAGGTCGCTTTGTGGCAGTTATCTAAATTAATCCCTTGATTGTTATTTTCAATGATAATATACTACAAATAATTTTTAAACGTGAGGTCTGAATCATTATTGCTATAAATATAAAACAGAAATCTAAAGCTGTAGAACTTAGAAATGTTCGCAAATGTGACGGTGGAACTGATAAGATCTTATCACATATCTGCAAATTTTAAATTGACGTAGGTTAAAAAATTTGAATTTTTATCATTTAATCAGAAGAATTTTGTTTGTCTGACTTTATGCTGAATTTTAAAAGACAGTAGCGAAGCTATATTTTTTAGAGACTACTGGCAATCCAGTGCATCTCATAACATTTTCATATTAAAAATGGTTCATTGCCTTCTTCTATACAAAGTACTTTATTCAATCACGTATGCACATTCAAACTGACTTCAAGAGGTTTCGTGTCTACAAATTTCTAAGCTTTTATAGAAAATCCAGATGCTTTGAAAATGTAATCTACAATGTTGCTTTTACTCTTGGTACAAAAATATTTAATCATAAAAGAAATTTTATTCTGTAAATCAAATCAAATATCCTTTCTTAATTGTATTTTATATCACGTGTGCTGGATTCATTTCACAGGAACCAATAATAATTTTCTGAACATTAAATCACTCTATCCAAATGACTTCCCATTCAAATTTATCGCCGGTAAACTTCTTAATTTTTATAGAAAAAAGAAATAATTTATTCGGTTCAAAGACTTCCCCAAGCTGTACGCATGAAAATTATTTTTGTTGATATTGCTCATTCATGTTTATAACTTGCAATTAATGATTGTGTTGATTGACTGCTTTCGGTCGGTACAAAATGATATTCTTTGACTAATGGTTTTATTTATTATTTAAAGGCATGCAAGCAGCGTCGACAAAAGCTTTAGAAGTGTGTAAAGTTGCGAAGGAAACAACTAATTATTATGAGTTAAATTTTGTTTAATAAGTTCTAAAATGGCTATTGTTTATTAGTAAAAGTTTTAATGATGTTAAGAAGGCCTCACGTGTAAGAGCATGAACAACGTTCAAGAAAGAGAATCGAAAGGAAGTTGAAGATAGGAGCTTGCAAACCAGTATTTATGTGTTTGTATTGATAAGTACGAAATTATGACTTTGCTATCTCCTCCCATCTGCTGCATACTTGAATTTCATTTTTTTTTAAAATCTAGATTGCAAAACATCTTCTTCCCGTAATAATTACAATTAAAGACATTATTTTCTATATTTAACGTCGACATTTTCAGTCTTAAGAAAATTAGCCATTCTTCCTTTCAACTGTGACAAATGTTAATGACCATTGAAAATCTTACCAAGCAAAGAGACTCAAAAAATCAAGATTTGAACAAGTCATTTAATTTCTGAAAGAAATCGCATTAATTTTGGTATTCTTAGCATGAAAAAAAATCAAATTAAGTCCGCGAGATGGATTTAAGGTAGCATGTAATTGAAAAATTAAATCACTTGCTATGTTCGCTATTCAAACATAAACTTATAAATCCTATAAATCTCTATTAAATCCATAAATCAAGTTTTATAATATGTAGGAAAGCTTGCAACGTAATGCGAAAATAATAAGAAAATCCTTTTTTGATTAGCACTGTTATAAGATGAAAGCTGTTCTAAGGTGTTGAATGAATTGTTTGGCAATGATGTTTAAGATATGTGGAGTGGTAAGAGACAGAGAATTAACACTGAAATCTTACTATTATCCTGTCTTAACACTTCCTCTGATACTAATTCAACAAACATCATTTATGAACAATCCTTAAAGGGCCATTCACTTATTGCGTAACGCTTTTAGGGGGAGGGGGGGTCTAAGATTTTGTTACGGTTCAAACAAAGAAATTTTTTTTTCATACAAATTTTGTTACGAGGGGGGGGGGGGGGGGGGGGGAAGGGGTCTAAGAAGTCATTTTTTCGCGTTACGTAATAAGTGAACAGCCCCTAACGGAAGCATGCAAATATTCCATCATTCATAAATCATTGTAAATACTTGAATTGAAGAAACTTTCGTATTTGCTTTAATTTCCATGAGATTTCATTTAAAATTGAAATTTTCATACCCTAATTTTTTTCTACAGTGAAGTTTAATGTAATACGACGTTCAGACAACCCGATTTGCATTGTAAATGAGCATACGATGGTAATGCAATGCAACGTTCCTGAGCTCTTATCTTAAAGCTTTTCGATCAATAAAGTTCAGAGTTTTAAATAAAAGGGATTAAATATTTGGTTGCTACATTATTTATTTGATTATATGCATAAAGTGTTCTGGTCATGATTATTGTTGTTCCTAGATATTGGTAAGATTAATCTTTATAATAAATAGAATATATTGCATACTTGGCTATACAAATGGGATCATTTGCTTATTTATGAGAATAATGACCTAGTTTCAAATAGAAATTCTTGTAGAAGTGCAGTTCGTTCCTCAAATTCTTTAAATATCTTATATCTTCTATATTTTCTCTTATTGACCAACGAGATCTCATTCTATTCATTTCGATATACTTTAAATCATGACAAACTCATACTAGGAACGCTATTCGTCATACAAACTTCTGCTTTAATATCAATTTTCAGCCTCAACTCCTTCCAATTCTCACAAATTCCACCACACAGCCTTGCTCTTTAACCCTGAACGTAAATCATTATTGAACTTTTTATACTTCCATCAAAGGAAAAAGGAACTTTTACAATTATTGATTACTTAACCGGCTGCTAAAAGCTGAATGAAAAGTTTCAAGCCACTTTGAAAGCTCTGTACATTATGCAGCAGCAAGTTGTAATCAAATAATTAAATTTGACTTGCAGTTTAAATTAAGTTTTTTCATATTGCTGATTGAAATTCGCGATAAAGTATTAAAAAAAAAGTTTTTAAGGAAAAGAAATGGAAATGGAAAGAAGGAAGGTGTAAAGTTTAATATGCACATAAATCTAAAGTTAAGATTGCTAGCTTAATAAACATCAATTTTTGCGATTTCATTATCAACACCGTTAAGACAGAAACTTTAAAATTATCCATTCCAGACTTTTATGATTAAGGATTAAAATTTATTAAGTTGTCAATTGAAACTCAAAATCTTAATATTTAAAAATGTCAAATTGCTTCAAGATAACTTCTTTACCACCAATCTAGGAAAAGAAGTTGTCAACATAAAAACTTTTCTTCTTCCTTTTAACGCTCTTTACAATTTTCTTTAGGTTTAGTGACCGAGAAAATTAAAGTTCGTGTTTTTCTTCATTATTGATTCTGTTATGTTTTGCTCGTGGCTGCTTTTTTTCTTTAAAATAAGCAAAGTAGTGGTTGAAATGGCATTAAAAACTATTCATGACTATTATGGATTATCAAGAACGTGAATTGTAAAATTATATTGATTAAGGCTCGAAAAAGGAGACATGCAAAAATGGCATAATTATTTCAAGTTCTTGAAAATATTCAAAATAAAATAAAAATGGTTATTAAGTCACGAAATTGAGGAAAAGCTGAATAGAAACTAAACCGAAAAGCACAAGTCGTTTGGTCGAATAGAAAACTGGAACCAAGCTCGAGTGACTCAGGCATTGAACAGGATTCGATTTGAGTCCAGCCATGCCAGAGTCACAACGTCTTGGTGCCGAATTTCTATTCGATTAACCGATTTGTGCTGTTCGGGAAAAGAGTCGTTTTAAATTGAAACATTGCTGGCTTCTGAATCCAATCATTTTAAAATTTGCACGAAGCTTAAAACTTCTCAATTTCCCAAAAGGTTGAAAGTTGCAAGTGAGTAACCCTTAATGATTAATGATGCTTGGTTTTAGCAAAACTTAACTTAACGTAGGTGGAAAATTTAATGAGAATATTTATTACTACAAAACAAGTATCTCATTTCCATGATGAAAATTAAAAAGGTCAATATCATCGTCGTAGAAACTTTCTCAGCTATCATCAAAACTTTGATATTTCTCATTTTAAACATTGCTTCAGCAAATATTAACCAAACAAACATTAATGTTCCTATTCGATCCTACATACATATGGAAACAGTTTTTCAATTTCATTACTACGAGTTGCAGCAAGTCTAGGCGATACTTATAAATAGTACGGAGGCGAGGAAAAAGTTTAAAAACAATACTTCTACTATGAGTTGATAATGGCAAATACTGTGAAAATTATTTTTGCGATACAATTAAAGGGAATCGCCTTATGATTAAGCAAATAATTATTGCCTCATCATATCCATAAATTATTAAAATAAATAAATCACATGTCAAAGGGACAATATCTTGACGAATTATTGTCTGATTTTAAAACAAGTGAATAATTCATTTCATACAAATACACATCTACGGAATCTATCTTATCGTAACAAGCTACAATCAGTTTTTGAGACCGATATACTTAAGTGTTAGGAATTTATATTATGACAGTTTAATTTTGGCGTGCATTCCGTGTAGAAGAAAATAAAAATAATTTGCGAACAATGGTGAAAATTGATGCGAATTCTAATCACCGTAAGTGCAAATGTGATACTTTGTGATGATTGCAAGATCAGACATGTTCGATTGGAATTAAAGATACGATATTGAGGTTATTGTACCTCATTCATCTGTATGTTTATTGTGTTGTAAATCTTATCAAGGCTTTTGTTTTCGGATTATTTTGGAACATTCCAAGTCTGTGTCATGTTAAGATTGTGTACTTGAGAGTTACTGATAAAGTATTTTAAGTAGTACCGAAATTTTAAAGAGAGTCATAATGGTTGTGAACTTTGCTAAAGTTATCTTGGTAGGATCGACATCCTTGCCCTTTACTAAAATGCACCTCACTCATATTACTGCATCGATAATTTGCTATAGTAAATTGTTTGAAAGACATTGGATACGATAGTCAGATAACATTAGTCTATAACTGTTGTGCTTTTGCCAATTTTTTCAAATATTCATCCAAAAATGCGCTTTATGTTCTTTCCAACCTACTTTTAAATTTATTACTTGATCTTCATCCCCAGAAACTCAAAATTCCCAACAATTACTCTCCACACTTTTCCTCGCCATCGGAGCTTTAACACTAGTCATCAGTTTAATTCTTGGGATTAAATGGAAGCGCTTTCGATACCGAATGACCTTCCAAAACACCCCGGGTGAGAATTTAATAACCATCCGAAGACATTCGACCACAACGACAATTAGAGAGAATTGCTGCGAGGGTAGATACCGTCATTCAACAACGGAAGAACTGATAGCAAGTGGCAATGATATTCAACCGACATTAAGAAATACATCAACATACAATGTCAAAAAAGAAAGTTGTAAGTATCTACTTGAGAAAAGAAATCTTATCAAGTTACAAGCTTTATCGAAGTAGTAAAAAAAACTTTATGATTGGTACCATAAAAGTGTGTCAACTGCCTTATTATCGAGTATTTTTTACTGATAATTATTTTTTTATGTTTTTAGCTGACCGAGAAAGCATATTCCGTTGGCCATTTAAGAATAAAATGAAGGTATCCAGTAGCAATTTAGCAATTGATGAAAATAGAGTGCTGGATTCTAATGATGAAGCAGTACACAGAAGAGAAAGAGACTCAATGCTGGCTGAGAAGAATGAAAGATTAAGGAGAAGCATCTATGAGAGATTGAATTCTACAAGCAGCATGCCTGACTTGGTTAATGATTCACAACCAGGAACTTATGAAAGAAAGTTTGAGGAACCAATTCTGGTCTTTCAGAAAGGTGTGGAATCAGAATTGGACGAAGCTGCTCATTATCAAATCGTTGATGAGATCCATGACACAAAATTAGTTGAAACTGTTCCAGTAAGAGTTAAGGAACGTCCAGTAAAGGAAATTAGTGCTCAAACTTTTGAAATGTGTGCTCCAAAGAAAACAATTGACTCGGTGGCTGAAAGTGACGAAAAAATTGAAATTATTAAGGATTCAAATCCTCCAAAGCCTCCTGTACGTCGAAGATCAAAGGCAAGTGATCTAACGCCACCAAAAGAAAAGAAGGATGTTCAAGGAAACCAAATTATTCCTCCAGCTGTCAAACCTAGAAAGAAGATTTCGAACCTAACTGTAACAATTGATCAACCTACAAGACAAAATGAAGAAATTTCCCAAAATGAAGCTGCATTACCTAAGAAAAATGATGAAATCATTCTTATGGACACTGACACTGTCGATTCTAAGCAAAATGAAGTTACCACTTTAGAAGCAATCATATCCCCACCTATAGAATATAAAGATACCTCCTTAAAATCAATCACAGTTACTTCTGAACAAACTGAAGTTTCATCGATAAACATTAGCACCAAAACTTTGATTTATGAACCAGATTCATCTTTAGAACCTACTCCAAAAGTTTCTAAACATGAGCCAGATTCTAACATTTATGAAGATGCAGTTGATTCAAATACAGACTTTTCAGTCAACACTTTAGACTCAATACAACCTCAAAACCAAGATTCTTCTTTATCCGAAGAACCAAATTCAACTGCAATTGAATATCCAGCTGCGATGAAAGATTTTATCTCAAGTATTGATACCCAAGCCCAAGAAGAAGAATCTGCTATAAAATCAGCAATAACAACACCAAAGTCAATTCTTAAATCCCAGCAAGATACATCACAACAGCCAAAAAATAGTACAGTACAATTTATAAATGTCCCAGACAGTTCCTCAGATGAGGATGATGATCTTTACGAGGACAGTAATGATGTATGGAGTAAAATTGAAATCCACAGGAATCAGCTAATGATGAACCATGAATTTAACAGAGTTTATATTTCCAGCTCGACAGGCGAAAGTCCTCCTCCATTGCCAAAAACTCCACCACCTACTGCTGACATTCAGGAAAGGAGTTTTGAGTTTGCTTAGATAGATTTTTGAATTAGATTAGAATTTTCGAGCTTAAATTTATTAATGCCTAGTTAAGTATTAATAATTATAGAACTAAGGACGTGTTCTTAGAGGATAATAGGGTTGGTGTAGTATTAAATCATAAGAAACCCAGATTTTGATGATCCAAAAACGCTTAAATTCTTAAATGACATTAAATAGCATAGGCAGAGTTCCCAGCTGCAACAATTTATCTTAAAAATTATGAAATCTAATTGTATGTTGCAAGTTCCACTTGCTTTAATTAAATAACGACAATTTTATTAAAAATAAACTGAAAACTCACCTTTCAACTCATCTTCTGTGTAATTTGTAGGTTCTTCTTGATTCTTCAAGCTCTTCATAATTTTTAAAGGAAATGAAAATTTATTGACCGAGAAGGAAACAGAAAATAATGTCAGTTACTCAATAAATAAAGCAATAAGCAATTAATTACCTTTCTTCTGCCCATTATCGTTTGTCCTAAGACCTGCAAAGACAGCCAAAAAAGATGAAAGGGGAATTAATTGATGGGAATATAATAAAAGTTTTTCAAATGTCCCAGATGTTCCACATTAATTGTGGAATTAATGTCCATGACAGGTGTTCAATTTTTCATTCAAAATTTATATCGATTAAATAAGAAAAATGTTGCTAATAAAGAATTTTCTTAAAATGGATATAAAAAGATAAAGATTCGCTGCAGTCACAAGCCGGTCAAGCTGAACATTTTTAAGGATTTTCAACTCAAAAATCTTTTACAATTTGCGAAAGGAAATATAAATTTTAATTCATTGAATGAGAAACATTTTTAATATGAAAAGTGTCGCTTAATTAAAATCAAATGCAGTCAAGCTTAAAACTTGAATTTGCATACTTGATGAATTAAGACATCTTGTAGCACATCTCGAACTTCCATGACAGTGAAAAAATAATTAGATTAAAAATTGAAACAAATTTTCATTTTCCTGCTTCCTTAATAATGTTTTTAGGGGTTGTTTGGGGGTTACGTAACCCCTTATATTGGAATTATGATGAACGGATAGATCAAGCACTTCATTGTCAAGTCCAAGAATTAAATAACAAGCTACCAATTAAGCAAGCTTTATCTAAAATCAAAATTTCAACCCATAGCTCCCTGCAAGGTTCCATAGCAGTTACAAAATATCAACACGACCCACTGTCTCTTTCATGTTATTCCACTCCTTTCACCAAGTCTAATCTTTTATGAGCTGTGGATGTAGCGGTAAATATTAATGTTTACACTTAGTTTGTTTTCATTGGCAAAGAGACATGCATCTTACTGCTGTATACTTTGAGCGAATCACATGCTTCATGCTGTGCTTAAGTGTAAACAAACAACCACAGGAATTAATTTTTCATTCTCAAAATTGTTGATAAGTCTTCAAGGTTATGGAAATTTTTTTATTTGGATTAAAATTAAACAAAAATATTTCATGCTGCACGCGCTTTTGTTTGTATACAATAATTTTTACTTTGATAATTTTGATAGCTTATTTCATTCATTTTTAAAAGTTTTGTGGGAGCAGTTGAGGCAGTTCAGGAAAAACGTTTTTTGAAAATTGTGTATTTTGTTTCGAAATATGAAAAATCATGTTGTTATTGGATAGATTTACAAACCCCTAAATTTTGAGAAAGAGCTTACAAGATCCTAGATGGGGCTCAATCATTAATCTTTCTTAAATCGCAAAGCAAACAAACCTCGAAGTCAACTAAACCGCTTATAATAAAGTCAATACACTCAACCTGCTTTAACTTAATTATTAGTCTCAAATTTCAGACTTCAGACATTTTAATTTCTCTAACAAGATGCTTCCGAAATCGATATTATTTTTCTCTTGTTAACGATTCCAATTAAATAGTATGTTGTAAGGCTTCAAATATTTAATTAACAAACTTTAATGATGGATTATCCAATTAATAAAAATCAAGATGTTCTTTTGTAGATAATTGACCGATATTAATTCATCATGCATTTTTTTCGAATAAGGTCATGCTTAGACAAGCCCGAACGACGCAATACTATGGATGAATCTGTTATAAGGAGTTCATAGGTTTCCAAAATGTATTCTAAGTGAATTAAGCTTAATGATGTCTATTATCCAGAGAGAATTTCACTGCTGGGACAGCAACACAAGTTTGTTAAACCGCCCTTGGTTGGAATCTGCAAGGGAAAAAACGCCCTAGAGCTCCAAAAACTACTTGGGAACAGAGTCAGATGGAAAGCCTTTTGTTGTAACCTAAGATCCACATAGGAACATGGTTACAGTAAGTAAGTCTATTTAAAGCAATCAATTAATTTCCATTCACAATAAGTGACACAGAACATTGCACCTTAACAAATAATATTCATTGACTGTACATCTATAAGCTTCATATTTCATTCACATCATTCAGTTCTCCTTTATAACGAGGACACGAATAAAATTGTCCTTTAATAAATGATGACGAGTGATTCCCTCAATACTTTCCACTTGATCCTTTTTGGTCTACGTGTACACTTATCATGTGCTTCTGCTTATTATAAAATTGATGACTCTTATTTTCATATTTATACTTATTCTGGTTTGATGATAAAATAGAGAATATTTTTTTTAGCATTCATGAATAACGTTATGGACAGAGTTGGTGGATGGAAAAACATCTGACTCTTGATGAGAATATTTTTTTGGCGCCAAAATGCTAACTTAATAAGAACTACAATACATTTTGTTAAGTCACGACATTTAAGAATGTAAATCTACTTCCTTATTCTTATAATAATGCTAGTATAAACACAAAACTCATAAAATACCCAAAATTCTCAAAAAGAATGCTGACTCTATTCCAAAAACCTAATTTATAATAAACTTTCCACATTGTTGGTTCTTGAATGACTCATATTATATATTTCCCATGAACGAGACAACAGAAATTTGTTAAGAAAATGTTCATTGTCAAGATCTTTACAAATTTCCATATTTGATTGATGCTTGACTTCCTTCAAATCTCAATGAACAAACCTGGTCGAGAGGAATAACTTTTTGCGTAGAAATATGAAAATAATTATATATCACATATATCCTCGACTCTGAAAACAACATTATTTGTCTGTTTATTTTTAAACAATTTTTTTTTCGCCCGCAAAGGAGAAGAAGAAGCAATGAAATGTGTTAATGATGAATATTTATTCATATTCTGGTCTAAATTTATAACTCTTCGCAATTGCAATCTTCTTCGCCTTTTTCACTCATCTCCTCGAGTCGTTCGCTTTGCAAAGTATTACTATTAAATTAATATTATTATTGATTGATGTACATCGCACACTATACGTCACATGAATAAGCGATTCTCTCTATTTTTTTCTCGTTCAACTCACACGCGCAGCACTTTTGTGTTTGTGAGGATTTTCACTTTCATCAGCTGTCTATCCTCTCTCTTCAATATGTTCCTACATTGTAGCTTCTTCATCATTTTTAAAATTCATATTTTCATGTGTGTCATGAAAACATGCGAGCATGTCAATGGCTTATTACTGATAGGTACATGAATTATTAAATAAACATGATTTATTATGGTCCATCAATTATTGCATCTTGCATCTCTGACAAGGTGAATACTCATCAATATAAACAATATTATCTGAATCAAGAAATAGGTTGATGATGATTGAGCTTTTATTGCTTATAAAAATATCTGTCAGGTGAATTTTTAATTGAAAAGCACATGGTCTGTGATATTTTCGACATCCTAATTTTGTTTTGTCATTTGCTGTGAATTTAAATGAATTTTATCAAACTGATTTGATTGATTAATTTTGGGAGATTTTGTACAATGGCGTTAGTAAGGATTTAATTGACCTTGGTACACCTTAAATATGTTTTGGCGCCATTTTTGTGATTTTTCAAACGAGGCTCAAAGTCACTGATTCTGTTAATTAATTAAGAAATTTTGATTCTAGCTTTGATACTTAAATCTAGTCCTGCTGAACAAATTACTGACTAAGTGCCTGAGCCAAATTCTTAAATAGTCTAGCTTCCATTAGTGACCAATTTTCTAATTTAATCAAGTTTATCATATTCTAATGAACAACATTAAGCTTGTTGCTTAATAGTTTTATTTCCTTTAACACCCAATTTACCACAACAATTAGTTCCACGCTATCCCTTCACAGAATAACTCTTTCAATAGCAATGTAAGCGAATGATTCAAATCATTTAACGAATAGTAAGTTTTTATGAGCATCGAACATCCTTTTTCGCTCTTCTTTAATTAATTCTGAACATTTTAATGTCATCGAGAGAAATAAAGATGTAAATTATGGCATGAAAGGAATTTTTTTTTTGTTTTCTAGCTCGAACTCTTTAAATTTGAGTTTTTTTATTTTTATTGTCTTTAGAAAATCTTTTAATTTTATATTTATTGTGACATGAGTTTAACTGTTGTTAAGTTGAAATCTTTTAAAACATGAAGTTTATTAAATTAGAAAATTTCTTTGTTATTGTTGGCAGTCGTCAAGATTTAAAAAGTAAATATCTTTTGAGTTTGATAGGAATTTTCAGTCGGGTTGTTGAACTAAGCTTAAAAGAATCTTAATTTGTAGATCATGGTTGAGATCATGCACAGAAATGCAAGTCATGAGGCTTAATATTTGATAAAGTGTAGGCCAGATGTAGGCTCTACCTTGTAGGCAATATTTAACACACACATTTAATAACAACTCTGGATTTAAGTCATTTGAATTTTGTTTTCAGTCATAAAACTTTCCTAATCTCGTCACGTTCAAATTAATTCTCAGAAAAAGATTTCTTAATTGTTATTCTAATGCTTGGCTTAATTTGAGCGCAATAAAATATTCATTTGGGATGTTCTGATGGGATTTGAGGTGTTTTTGTTGGTACCCAGTAATAACGCCGACACGGAATAACTGCACCTATTAAAAAAAACACGGTACCGGAATAATATCGAAAATATTTTTTGCTCAGGTCGGTAATAACTTCACCTGTATAATGTAGGTGAAGTTATTCCGGCGTCGCGACGGAATAATTTCACCTACTTAATATAAGTGAAGTTATTACCGCTTCATACCGGAATAACTTCACCTACATAATATAGGTGAAGTTATTCCGTCGCGGCGGCGGAATGATGCCGAAAAATATTGTATGTCGACTTTATTCCGTCACTGTGCAGGAATAACTTCACCTATATTTATATATATTAATGTGATAAATTTCTGAATTATCACGCTTTCCAGAAACTATAGAAAAATCCATTTTTAATTAAATTTCACACAATATAAAAGATCAACAAAAAAAATTAACTGAACGAACTAAGTCAAATTTGTTGTCAATTGTGTTCAAACAATAAACTTAAGCCATTGAACATCAAGAATGACACGAAATAATCTTAATGTGCTGCATACCATGTTTGTTTTTTTTTGCGAAAAAAGGGAGCATTAAAGTAGTTAAAATTTTGGTGATGTAAATTTTGGTGATTATCATTCAACGGAAACTTTAAAAATGAAGTGTTTCAAAAATGCAATTTAACTAAGCTAAAACTTTATGAAAATCAGAAAGACATATTCATTTACTTCTATATTTTTACAAACAACGTTTCAATATAAGAAATTGTTGTTAATTAAAGTAAGGAGACATAAATTTTCATCAGAAGGAATCTGTTGCATAGGATAGACAGAATAATTCTGCAGAATTCTGCTCAACAGTTGCGCAACAATTCAATGTTGCGTGACATGGATGTAACAAAACCAGAATAATTCTGAAGAACTTATTTTTATTCTGCAGAATTTTTCTGCTAAATTTTTTTCAGAATTTCACAAAACAAATCAGAAACATTTTTTTCCAAATTCTCCATAATTAAAATTTCTGATAAACAACTTTATGAGAATGTGATTAAAAACACAATTACAAATTAATATGGAAATTAAAATAGGAGTACAACATTTTTCAGAGTTCTGAACACAATTCAATTCAATTTCAATTTATTCATGTTAAATTGTGCAACAGTGTGCAACCTTTAAGCGCTACACTTTTATTTTTAACATTAATTGTTGTATAATAAGAAAATCATAGTAAACATGATATGAAATCCAGTTAATAAACATATCTCAAAGATATAACATTAATAATTCTTAAATCTTTATTATGTACGCTAGCTCAGTGTTTAGCGCATAATCTTCACTAAGCAGTTGTGTGTCTAGTACCCAATTAAAAACTGTTATAGATCTTTACAGCTCTCGTATCTTCCTCATTCTGTCTACATAATTCTTGACTCATTTCCACATCTCACATTGCCTAATTCTTAGTTTTACGTCTTAAACTGCTGCACCTAAGAAGCCGAAGTATCTAAACTTCTGAAAATCACTAGGCTGGTGATGGGATTTGAATCCGAGAGTGCAAATTCGACTCGAAATTTTGTGACCTGTACCTTGCCAATTGAGCAATAAAAATCTAGTAACTTTACTTTTAAAAATAATCGTGTCGAATTCGATCTCGAAAATTGAATATTCAAAAATTTCATCAAATTTTCTACGCTTTTGTATATAATCTTCAATTGAAGTTTTAATAATGAATAATTTTTTGGAACTATTCAAGGCTTTAAACCAGAGGAGCGAAAGGAAAATATTGGCAAAGTCAAAAACAATTCCTTATCAATTCTGTTTCAAACTTAGTGAAACACTGAAAAATGTTGTACTCCTATTTTAATTTCCATATTAATTTGTAATTGTGGAAAAACAAAGTCTTTAATCACATTCTCATAAAGTTATTCATCAGAACTTTTAATTATGCAGAATTTGGAAAAAATGCTTCTGATTTGTTTTGTGAAATTCTGAAAAAAAAAATTCAACAGAATAATTCTGCAAAATAAAAATAAGTTCTTCAGAATTAATCTTCAGAATTATTATGTTGTTCTCAGAATTATTCTGCAGAATTTATCAGAATAATTCTGCAGAATTGTTGCGAAACTGTTGAGCAGAATTCTGCAGAATTATTCTGTCTATCCTATGCAACACACCCTTATCTATCATTTGATATGCATGTGATGAAACAAAAAGTTTGTTGAATGAAATTTCGATTTTTTGCTGAAATTTTTTAAAAAGTCATCCAAAGAATTGCCCATTGCCCTTTTGCTTTGCTTTTGTTCAGAAAGCAAGCAATAGCATCCAAATTTTATCGTTTTACATAAGTATATTAAGTCTCTGGAACGTTTAAATTGCTGAAAATTGAGAAAAATTATTTCAAAAACGAGATTGCCCATTTGTAAATTTCAAATTGTATTACGAATTCACTGCCACATCTATATAAATATAGGTGAAGTTATTCCTGCACAGTGACGGAATAAAGTCGACATACAATATTTTTCGGCATCATTCCGCCGCCGCGACGGAATAACTTCACCTATATTATGTAGGTGAAGTTATTCCGGTATGAAGCGGTAATAACTTCACTTATATTAAGTAGGTGAAATTATTCCGTCGCGACGCCGGAATAACTTCACCTACATTATACAGGTGAAGTTATTACCGACCTGAGCAAAAAATATTTTCGATATTATTCCGGTTTGATGTTGTGGAGTTATTCCGTGTCGGCGTTATTACTGGGTATCGTTTTTGTTACGAAGAAAGTATTTGCTAATAGCTTGGGAACTAAGACATAAAAATTATTTTATTTTTCAAATTTTAAAAAAACCTTGACCAGCTTTTGGATCCTAGTAATTAGTTGTTGAGGCATATTTTGAAGCTGTGTGAAACTTCAAAACACAGCTTAGAAAGATTCAGTTTTGATTGACGTCGTTGACCTTCATCAGAAGAAATCAACCTAGATATCATCACATTCTTACAATTAAATCTCCAACCACATCTGGCTTTTAAGATTTTCCATTAAATTTCTAGCATTAACAACCCAAATTCCAAGTCATTCCGAATGCAAACAAAGTTACTACAAAGCTGCACATTTCTCAAATAAAAATAATGCAACTTTTATTGCAAAATTATATTCCACTGCACTTGATAACCCATAAAAACTTTAGTTGTTCAATTTATAAGGATGAATGCATGAATTCAGTGCATGATAGTAATTTACGAGCTTTATGTTACAGCAGTGAACGGAACCAGCACAAGGTACTCAATTTGGTATGATTTAGTAGCACTTATACGAAATTTCATCACCATGTCTTCTTGATTGACTCCGCAAATCATTTAATCTCACTTATGACTTCCATCAATTCTTCTTGCTCTTAAAGTTCCACATAGAATGTTTGTTTTTGCTTCCATTAAGGCATACTTTATGGATTAATAAATTTTAATTACTAAACCATTATGAATGGAATGGGAATCTGTAAACAAACACTGACATATGCGAAATCCACACATTTTAATTACATGATAAAGCACCAGAAGAAAATTTGTCACATGTCGTCTTCCTCCTCAACAATCTTTTTACTCGACTTCTCATGAGAAATAAAAATAAATGATTTTTTTACTCCACAACCAACCTTGAAATTTTCTTGCTCATCATCTTCTTTCCACCCATTATTCTTAATTATGAAAAAAAAAAGATTAAGCTATAGTTTGTGCATGGACATGCTGTGCAAAAAATTATTTTTTAAAGACGAGACAGTTTTTCGTATTTTTTTAAATACTCGGATGTCAACTGATATTTCTACAGGCTATTTATTACTCATGTTTTCGAGATTTATGATTTTTCTGATGCTTTCTTGTTTTGTGGTCTAGGAATGGGAACTATGGCTGCATGGTATATGGATTCGAGCTTTATTTTAGCTAGGGTTGGAATATAAGTTGATTAAGTTTCTCGATAACACGATTGAGATAATTCTTGGGGTTACTCGATTTCAGATCGTTCCAGTTCGATTCTCAATTAATTCAAATTGTTGCTTTATTTTTTTTTTCAGGATATCCTCAGATTTAAAGGACTTAAAGGACTTAGTTAAACGCTACTCATAGAACTTTTGAGAATTCTCCAAATGTCCTGAAAATATCAGAATTTTTTAATTCCTGAATGTTCTGTGTAGTATAGCCCTAAACCTTTAGACTTTTGAATTATGACTCATTATAACTGCCAAATCTCTAATCCTACAAAACAAAGAAAACTTAAGCAGCTAAAATAACCACAAAAAGCTTTGACCTTTGGTCAAAACAAATTTCCAATAAGATATAAAAAAAGAATCAAGATGAACCCCATCCTCATCCTCATTCCAATCCAAATGAAATAAAAAATCTCCACAGAAATTTATATTCAAACATCTTGTTATTCACCCGAAATTCCATTCTTTTTCCTCCTCCATAATTCACACAGATAACTGCACATCATCATGTGTATTCCATACCAAAACAAACACAGTCATAAAAGTTTCCATCTCTAGATTATTTGCCTTGGTCCTTGTTGTCGTACAAAATATTTTTCATTTTAATATATTTTACAATGCTAATGATGGAATTTATCACAAGATCTTGAATGACGATGTGCTTCATACAAAATAAGAGTCCGAAGTGCATAGGCGTCGTTTATAAGTTATGGCTCTTGATGATTGAGAGTAATTAACACTCAATTGGGTGGTCAAGTTGATTTTATAATGACACAAAGGAAAGATGTGAGGTGTGACATCACTAGCGAACGACCCACCACGTGTGACCTTATCTTACAAGATATAAATAAGAATCCTTTACCTTTAAGTGATTGACAATTGACGAATAATAATGATGATCTGTTTGAGAGCTCATTTTCCTTGCGGTTCTCTTCTTAACGTAAACAAAACTTTCTCTCTCACGCACACCAGGCACTTAAACAATTTCCTGCCTTATAAATATTTTCAATTAAAATCATTAACACTCAATTTTCATAAATATTTCAATTGACTTGTCCGATATGAAAAATATTTTTTAACGATGAAAATCAAATCTGTTTCCGCGTGATGAAGGTAAAAAGGCACGAAAATAAAATGATTTTTTTTTTCTTGCCGCAACTTAACTTTACACACTTTTGACTTATCAAAATGATAAAAATTTACTAAATGATTTCGCAACGCGCTACAGTCAGCAAGAGAAAGAAAAAAGAAAATTTATGTATCTTTTCTTCCGAATTTTCCACGGTCGCCATACGACTGTGAGAAAAGAAAAGGAAGAAAATAGAAGAAATGTGAATGGGGGGAAGAGATCGCCGTCTTTTTCGTTTGAGAGACTTGTATTTATTTTTAAAGGCATGAAAGAACGATTTTTTTTTCTTATGAGAAACTGATGTGCTGAATGTGAAATGAGAAACAGAGATAGAGAGTGAGATATTGGTATGTACGCATTTTATACATAACAGAATCTGAGAACTAGACTTGGTAGACATTCATGGAATGAATAGGCTTCAAGAGTGCGCATTTTGAAGAATCATTATGTTCTGAAGAAATTAACGAATAAAAAATATTTAAAAAAATAACGATCAAAAAATATTTGAAAAGTAATTCATCAAAATATAGATAGACAGACAGTCAATCTGAATACAAAATCATCTATTCCTGATAAAAATACTTAAAAATCACTCTTTTTCCTATTTTTCTTTCAGTCAGTCAGAGTTGATGAGTCAGCTGAAGTTATTGATATTTAGAGAGATTCTCTCTTCTATCCGATTTGTGTAGTAGCAACTGAGCAACTTACTATCAAATTATTTCTGTTAATTTGTTTGTTTGCCTCAGTTTGTGCTTCTTATTTGATGAAAATTGTTTGACATTTCATCGAAGGCAGTCGCAGATCATTTAATATCTTTGTGTCACATTCATTTCTCTTTTATTAGCTTTCAGATATTTATAATGTACATTGGCAAAGATTTTTCTATATAATCAATGCTATAAATCGTCTCCCACAGACCGAGCACGTTTAATCGTATCAATTAATTTGAATATTTTTAAGCAATTGATTTTTATTATAATCGTTGTACAAATAATGTTGAAATAATATTAAAATACAGCCAAAAACTTAACACCACTCGCCCACTACTAATGTGGATTTTAAATAGGCATCGGCTTCATCATCAAATCATATTTATAGACGTATTTATAATGTGACAAACTATTAATAATAAAAAAAATGTTTTTCTAGAATTTCGTCGTGTCTGCTTGAAATTGGGCATGTTTTTTGGCACTTTTACTAATTGTTGACTTGTTTTGGGTTTGAAGCTTTTTAAGCTGGTCTATGGTTTGACTAGTCTGGTCCTGAGTTTATTTACTTCCCAAGGCGAAAATAACATGATGAGAAATTTAAATCTAAATTTCCATCTCGAAAATAAATCAAAAATAAAACCCATCATGTTGTTTTCCCCTGGCTTAAAACTTCAATCTCAATAAAATCTGACTCAGAAGTTCTTAAAGTTATAAAACATTTAAACATCTGTACCCAAAAATGTTTTAGTCACAAACATTTACTATGCCTTTATACTAAGAATCACGTAAATATCGATCAGCAATAATCCAAGATGAATTCACAAACTTTTTTCTTTTGAACTTTTTCAATAATACTATACAATTCCCACCAGCAAACTAATAACGAAACTTATACAAAACTCATTCAATCTCTTCAAATGATTTATCCAAATGATGGGCTAATTAAAGCAAAAAAATTTTTACATCATTTTCTCATTAATCGTGTTTCTCAGGTTTCATTCAAATGATTTTTTTACGGGAAAATTTCTCTTCCATCCGGATTCTTTGTTTATTTATATTGAACTTTAATATTTATATCAACTAAGTGAGTAGGAAGAAAATTAAATCAAAATTCTTTTATTACCGCATTTGTTTCATGATTTTATTGGATTGTGGGAAATTTTATTCGCATTTTATTCTTGCAGATTTTTATTTATAAGCTTACACAAGTCGTGAAGCATATCTCGATAGTTCAATTAAGGTTAAGTAATCTCGTCAGTTATTCTAAGTGTCTTTAGAATCTAATTCTCGAAATATGTTAAAGAATGGATCTTAACATAGACTTCAGAGGAGTAACCTTGAAAGTTGAGCTAACCCTGACCACTAATATTATTCATGCAAGGAATGCAAAGCATTAATACCTACAGTATTCCCGAACATACAACGATGGCGATCACTCGGAGTGATGATCATAGTGATGGTAATCACTCTGGAACTCACTGACTGCCATCACTATGATGACCATAGTGATGGTAATCACTTCAGAACTCATTGTCTGCCATCACTGTGAGTACCACATTGACTATCATAACTATGGTCATCATTACTGTACTCACTAAAACTTAAACTTTTTGAATGACAGAATTTTTTTGTAATTACAATCAAGATGGCAATCACGCCTACCATCATTGAAGACCATCATTTGATGCCCTTACTCATAAAATGTGATGGCAATCATGAAGACAGTCAAAACTACACTCAGTGAATCCCATCATTTGATGACCAAAAAAATTATTTTCCACAAAATATGATTAACATTACTATCATCACATGAAAGTGAATGTCATATTTTACATGAATGTCAGAATTAAAAACAAATAAAACAAAGAATTTTTGTGAAATAAACTAGGTGTATATTGGATTGTAATCACTGATGGTAGTCGGTGATGATAATCATGATTGCATTCACTGAGTACATATGATAAAATATTAGTTAAATTAATTAATAATTTCATGAAAAAGAACATAAACATCAAAGAAATATGCAAGTATATGTCAAATTGCCGAAAACAAAGTATCTATTTTTTAACCAGGCAATGGCTTAGAGGACAAGTGAGAGGATTCTGCAATGAAGAGTGATCTAGAAGGTGTGAGTTCGAATCTCAGCAAAAACGGTAATTTTTCAAGTATAAAATTTTAATCTTATCTCAATACTAATAATAAATGAAATAATAATTCTACAAAATTTCATCTTACAAAAAATCCTCTAAGCCAAAAAGTTAAAAATTAATTAAGTTATAATATAAAAAATAATTTTTCCTTTTATTTTTTGAGTAGTCAGTGATTGCCATCATGATTACCATCATGTGATGGTAATCACAAAGGTAAAGTAGCGTACTCAACATGCTTTAATTGCTGGTCATCATGTGATGGCAGTCATAATGATCATCAGTGATGGCTTAACTTGGATGCAAGCTTTCATGCAAGTAAGGTCATCACTGATGACCATCATGATTACCATTAAAGGGTAAAGTTGCGTACTCACTTAATGCCATCAATGTATGTTCAATATTGCTCATCAAATATTCGAAAATCAGAAACTGTATCAATGTGCTGGCACAAAGTCTTTTCCTAGAGTGATGAGTAGTGTAGCTAATATTAGAGATTGATAAATGAGTGTTAAGTAGAATTGCTTGTGTCAATAATACGAAAAAGACGTTCAAGATGGATTGATAGCGAAAGTGAAGCACTTTCACAAAATTATAGGCTTGTTTTAAGTTGTCTGGCATATGAAAATGAAATTTATTCCAATTATCAATGAAATGAATTCTATTTTTTGGTAAGCTTTAAGAAAATCTAGTTTACTTTCGTCCTTTCTTCAGGATATATAATTGACAAACAGATATCAAAAATATCAACATTTGTGGTTTTTGCAAAATAAACAAAAAATGATTGCAATATTTTCATAGCTTTCAAGATTCATGCCTTAAAGGTATTCGTGACTTTTTTAAAAGATAATGAAATCAAGTGAATCATTGTTTTGATCAATCCTTTTTCGTCTGAATTTAAAAAAACGATTTTTTAAGGTTTCTATTGTTTCTAAATTGATTGATAGATTTTTTGAAGAACTAGATTAAGGATAAGTTTAAGTATATTTGAATAATAATCATTTACGTCATTTAAACTGGAGGAAGAATGAATTTAAATCAGAATGAGAAAAAATATCTAGTCATCCTAGTTTTACCAAATTTATCTCATCCATTATTCACAAAAAAAAACCTGCTCAACCCCAGTCAAAATCAATCCTTTTGCATTCATCTCAAAAAAATTATGTGACATATTTAAAATGTTGTCGCTTAAGAGACTCAAAATGTAGTAATAAGCTGAGTCCAAACCAAAAATAAATACGAAATGACAGTCAGCAAAAGTTTTCATTGATGTGCTTATTTCAATGATCTTGACTCTTTCACGATCTATCTTATATTTTGAGCAATTTAAAGAAAATGAGGAATTTTACTAGGCAGAGGAGAAGTTAGATTTATGATTTAAAAGATTTGAGTCTAATTTTAAATTTGCGAGTTTGTTTTCTAATCAAAAATGTTTCTAAATCAACAAGTTCATTGTACTGAATATTTTTTTTTACAATCTATCAACTCAAAGTTATCTAAAAGCTTGTTGAAATCTTTAATAAGGCTGAATTCTACTCACCAATATTCCCAAAATGTTTAAAATATTGAATTTCTCTTTAAGAATGATTTTACAACTTTTTGCGCCAAAAAAAGATTACTTTGATTGTATCACAAAATTATGATTTTATTGGAGCAACGATTAATTAGCAACTCTGATTATCAAGCAAGATTGTCACCAAACTGAACAATTTACTGAATCTGTATCTCTTAAACACATTCATGATTAATTAAAATATTTCTCTTTATAAATACCAGAACTGTCTCATCGCATGATACGCTTCAAATGAATGAATTTTTAAGAGCATTATTTAAGTAAACATTCATTTTTTGTAGATCTTGCTCCAAAATGAATGAGCAATAAACTGTGCGAAAGACATGAATCATCATTAAGACTAAGAAGTTTGCCCATTCGCACTTATGATGCTTCTCGAGGCAAATGTTGTGACACATTTCTCATTTTACTCTGGTTTTTATTATAATTTAAAATGTAAAACTTTCATCCACCACCTTTGCAGGCAGTACGACAAATTCCAGAGTCCCAAGACACATTCTTTCCGAAAAAATAAATAAATTTGTATCGAAATAAGAAATTAAGAAGTTTTTGACATGTAAAAAATTTTTTCGCATTAGCGACAATTAGTAAGGAGCGATTAATCATAAAAATGTTGTTGTGGCTGAACAAACGGTTCAAACATTCAACCGTTTTAAGGAATTATTGGAATAAGTTTCGTATGAGATTAAAGCTCCCTGGTTATGCTATACTCCTGGACAATACCAATTGAGATAAACAAAACTTTTGAATTGTAAAATAAACCAACAATAATCGTTTGATGTACTCACTTTTATCTCCGTTTCCATATCCTGATCCAGTTTGATTGACTGA
Organism: Chironomus riparius; assembly: GCA_917627325.4. NCBI lineage: Eukaryota > Metazoa > Arthropoda > Insecta > Diptera > Chironomidae > Chironomus > Chironomus riparius. The sequence continues at coordinate 52,148,300 of OU895878.1, forward strand.
TGAAGTTAAGTTTTTAATATCGAGAAGAAAGAGATATAATGAGAACAAAAGATATCGAATGAGTAAGACAATAAGAAGTATTAATTAACATTGAATTGATGATAATAAGAAGAGATGAAACATGTTTTTAAGAAATGACTTAGAGAAGCTCTAGAAGTCATAATTAAATATTGTCATATGAGAAATAAGAAGTGGTCAATTAGAGACAAGTTTTTGATGAGATTTGTTGATTGCTAACTGGATGTAATATTTTCCAATAAAGTATAAATTAATTGTCATTTTAATTAAGACATCAAATGTGATTGATAGCTAGAAGTTAAATTATTTTGATGCTGAATTGTTGATTGTCACTGGATGGTTTTGCATTTTAATGAAATTCATTGTGTAAATGCTGTTTAAAGTCGTTAGAAATGAAATATTCTGTAAATCTTGTTTTTTTTTCAAAATCTACAAAAAAATTAAGTTTTAACAAAACTTCTTTTTATCAAAAATATATTCACAAAAATTGAAAATTTTGTGTGAATATGATTAATAAAATTGATGAGAATCAAGATTTAAAGAATGACATTACAGTCATCATATTTGAAACACGAAACTTCATGTTGTCATTCACAAATTTAAGTTTCATTCCAATAACTTTGAAAATTTCAAAATTTCTTCTTAAACACTAGAAAATTTGAATCTCAATTTGTTTTGTCTTTCCTCTAGATATCCCCAATTAACACCATAATATAATTTAGCACTATAAAATCAATTCAATCCTATTTTTAACTTGCTCTAATTGTAGAATTGTTTTAATTATGATAAAATTTTGCAAATCTTTAACAATTGTTTGTTTAGAAATGTTTTTAACAAACATCATCTTATTGTATGATAAAATTAGCACATCGTGCAGCATTTTAAAATGCACAAAAAGACTTCAGTTTCAGTTTTTAGCAAATATCTGTCAATATTGACACTTAAATCAGAAATGTTTCATCAAAGATGCCGGTAGTTTAGTACTTTATGATCTCATTTTGAATCTGTATGATCTCAGTGTATCCTATTTATAGTTTTGTTTGATTAGAGAGATTTAGAATGAAGAAAAACATTAAATTCTGTTTGATACTAGCAATTATTCAGAAACTGAGGGTTTAAAGACGAAAACTCGTGTTGACTAGCATTTTTTGAGCATAGTAGCTTCAGTACAGTCAAAGACTAGCTTATCCAAACACAATAGGTTCACCTCTTCATCTTTCAAGAATCAATTTTACAAAAATAATCAAAATCACTTGGGAAATTTTCTTCAGAATATTTGTAAACTTTCGTGGAACTACTCAAGTACCAAGAAGAAAGAAAATTAATTCCCCAATTCCTACTAAATCAGTCATACTTTCATTTTTTCAATATAAACAAACAAGATCAATATGAACTAGATTCCACATGTTTTTTTGCTACATAGTAAATCAAAAAAGTGAGCTATAAAATTATTAAAACATGTCTGGATGATGATCATGTGTCATTTAGTCAGCAGAGATGAATTATTGAGAGAATTTGTTTAATGATAGAAATATCTCGAAGATTCATAGCATCTACAGATGAAAAGATGAAGAGAATTGAGACATGAAGGTAGAGCATTAATCTCTTGGGAAATTTCCGCTGTTTTATGTCAGATAAATATCAATAAAAAAAAGTTGATTGATCAGCGATTAGAACAGTATGGGAATTTTCATTATCATGATGTTATCAGCCATGAAGCATTAAATACCTTTTTAATAACTTTATATTCTCTTTAATCACAACACGTTCTCAAAATTCAACCGACGGCTATTTTTTTTTTTCTCAATATCCAAGGAATAATCCACTTCCACTACAGCCGCACAAAATTAATTTTAAAAGATCCAGTCGAAAAAATTATACAAAATGATGCTTTCTATCCACAACTAAGTCACAACAGTTTGAATTCACGAATAAAACTGAAATGCTTTTTTATTGTGTAATTTTTCGCCTAAAGGCAATTTTCCGCGCGCGACTGACGATTTTTTTTTTGTGGGAAAAAGATGAGATTGAATCGTTTTTAAAAATAAAAGGGAAAGAAGAAAAGGAAAATATTGGTAAGGTGTGTGTGGTCAGCTTGTGATTGACTTGAGCGCAATTTAATCGTATAGGATAAGATTGATCTGATCTATTCCTAAGGTGGGATCTAGCTTAACCTACTCCTTTCTCTAAACCTACTAATATCTCTTCAACATAACCTCAAATGCATACACATAGCTTTCCAACCCTCTGTGCTCTATAGCCAGTTGATCAGATTGAACTTTGATGTTTACTCTAAACTATATTTCTAAAATACCATATTAAGGTCTACTTTAGGAATCAGTGCACTTACTAGGTGCGGGGTATTAAACTAAACTACCGCTTCTAATCACAAAAGTGAAGAGCATAACAAGGAGTTCATGACTTAGCATCGAATCCCACCTTGACTATGCTCCGAATCCCACCTTACCTATTCTCCAAACAGTCAGACAAATCTCATCTTTCCAACTCTAGAAAAATTGCGCCAAAAATTAATTTTCTTTAGATATTAATAAATTTCTCAATTTTTTCCTGTTGAGAAGAGAAGAAAAAAGTAACAAAAAGCACTATAAGGTCAGATGATGAGACAATGATCGCGTCGAGTTCTCTCTCGTGTTGAGATATGAAGGAATTAATAATTAAAAGAGTGATATATCAAGACAATAGGGCATCCCTGACTTTCATAGGGATCTATTGTTTATAAATACAAACATGACTTGAGCAAATAAATCAATTAATATTAATTGGATCTTGCAAATTACTACTTTCGTGTGGCAAACTAGACAGATCATTCTCATTTCTCCCATGACAGCATTAAAAATTTAATTTATTGATTTGCGGTGTCTTTTTATAGCGAACGATTTTACGATTCATCATTAATTTTAGTTCTTTCTTTCAGATGTCTTGTAGGAGGAATGGATATTAGGCTGTTGATAGGGTAAATACGGTCATCAGTTTACAAAAGACTTGACAGGATCTTCTTATTATCAGCACGTTTTTTGAGGTTTTATGGTAAGGCTATTTCCGATAACTTCCGTTTCTACTTAATTTGAATGTTGTGGTCGTGGATGTCCATTGCATTTTAAGTTTTAATAAAACATTTCTATTTTCTCCATGAACGAGCATTTGATAATGAAAATTAATTTCCTATTGTTATCGTTTTGGAGGAAATTGCAGATTTTGTGAATCAGAACAAACAATTTGTTACTCTAATAGTCTGATTGCAACAGAGGTGCAGCCAGAATTTGAGGTTATAGATCAAAAAATTCAAGTTGATCCAAAAAGCGTTATGGCTTGCATGCTCAATAGAAGTTAATTAAATTATTAGAGTTAAATCTTCAGACATCATGAAAATGAAAAGCTTTACATATTCAAACAGCTTAAAACCTTCAAAAGAAGTAGTTCCGACCTTCTTTATTGTAAAGTACAACTTAACTTCAAAGAAATGGGAATTACCTTGTTTTGATGTGAAGCCATTGTGTGGATAAATTAATAAATAATTGTTCATGTACTTAAGTCTATTAAGTCATTAATTTACTTTACATTGTAACTGATATGGTAGAATTACTTCAGATCCTTGAGTTAAATTGGAGTTTTCTGAAACAAAAAACCGAGGATGGTTATGTCTAGTAAATATGCTGGTATCGTAGAGGATCTGCTTTTAAAGTTTTATTTCATTCAATTTATCTAGCTGCTGACAACTACAGACAAAAATTGATTTACCCACTTTCAAGACACTTTCTCATGAGTCAATTGTCATTAAGATCAAGAACTTTGTTCTTTCCCAAAAATTGATAAATCAATACCACAATGATTCAGATTCGGAAAAAATGTTCAAAAATTCAAAAATAATATATTAATTAAACTACATCTTTTAAATGCCAGATTAAAGATCTTAACTTAAGGCATATTCAGTGAAAATATCTCGTTTCAATTTGATGTCTAACTCCAGAAATCTTTAATTTATTTTCAACAAAAATTTGTTTACATTTTGTATATGAAAAAAAAAACTTCGATTTTCTCTACTTTTAGTTGTTATTTCCTTATCTTGCTAGCTGTTGTTAGCTAAATTAAGCTTAGATCTGCATATTAAAACTACCAAATCAAAAGAAAACTGCTGATTAAGTCTTAAAAATGCAATTGAAATCTGAGTATTTTTACAAAAATTAAACTTTTCGTAAGTTAAAAAGTCTTCCAAAGACCTCTCTGAAATCTATATAAATCGATTGATTAAGCTTTAATACATCTTGTAATTAGTGGGGACATGCCGTTTTTGAGATATTTGCGATCAAAGTCTAAATAAATTTTCATACAAAATTTGATCATGCACAATATTTTTTGATAAACTTTTACAATCTTTTGTTAAAAAATCATGTTTATCCTTCATATAAAGGACTGATTTTTTGAACAATGAATGAAAACATTATGTAGAAGATGCTAAAAGAATCAAATCAAGAGAAATTAACCAAAAAATTTCAATTTTCTAACGTGTCGGAAAAATATTGTGCACAAGGAATTTTAGAACATTTTTTTCGAATATGAATCATTGTGAATACTTAAGGGCACATTTATACAAGTAATAATAATAATGTGTTAAAGCCCAGCCTTTTAGCTGGAGACACTGCGATTCAATTACACCTTTACATGACCGATAGAACATTTTGTGTATAAAGACATAAAATCCCATCAGGCTGATATTTGATTAATAACAACAAAATCCTGAAATGACCTTAAATTTTAAAATAGCAAAAGCATTGATTCAATTCCAATTCTGAAAATATTTATGGTACTTAAGCCGTTCAATACTTTTCAATTCGTTGTCTTGACACACTTAAAGCTAATTATTACTTTTAAATTTCGCAAAAACATCTCATTGCCAAAGCTCTTTAAATTGATATGTCTTATCTCAAAATATATTATGAAACGGAACTTAGCAAGCACCAATCTTGATCACACGCGTGATATGAAAGAAAATATGTGGAATCTTCTAACAAGTCGAAAAGAAATGTTTTGCTATAAACAAAATCTTCATTTAATTTTTTATTATAAAATATAATTTATTGCATCTTAACGTTCTTAGTGCTTTTCAGTATAATTAAAAAAATAATTTTTTATAGTATTTATCACAAGACGTTTATAATCCTAGACTTAGGGGTCGTTTATAAATGACGTTCATCAAAATCTGTAGAATTTTCAGACCTTTTCCTCTCTTGAGGACATATCAAAAAATTTCAAAAGTTGAACATCATTTATGAACGATCCCCTTAATTTATTATTATCATTATAACTAGATATCTATTATCATCGAAGACATATTCAAGCGAGTATACTTAAATTCACTGATAATGAAAGCTTTAAATATGAACGGAATGAGCAGAGTTAATCCAATATACAGGAAATATGGAATGGGTGGCATCTGAAAAAATGGCGCGAATAATAATCCTCTCCTGTTTGCATCTCGAATGTGATGTGTAGAAAAAGCTATGCTTAACACAGTCAGTATCATTATCACATAATCATTTTGTGAACTTAAGTGGCAGGTTACTAATAGTATGATAAATATTAAAGGTATCAGAGAGTTGTGTAGAAAGGGTCTTGACTGAAGATTCGTGGCTTCCTAAAATGACAGAAAAAATTGAAATTTTAGATAGCATTAACATTAGTAATCAGTAGATTAAGTAAGGGCTTAAATATGGAAGAAACATATGTTGTTGACAATTCTGAATCAATTAACAATTTGTTCTGATTTGTTCTGTTTGATTTATGGCTTTGTTTGCAAACTGAATATGAATTGTATCTTAGGATGCACTTTGTAGGAATTAAATATAAATCTTGATGGGTTAAGCTTTAAGAAGTAAACTTCTAGATAATAAAAAAGCAGAGAAAGGCACAACTTTAGGAACTTCAATTTCAGGTCGCATTCATCTAACATTGCGACTTCCTAGTTCTAGTTCAAACTTATTGATTTAGTTCTTAAAAGGTAATCATTAATTGATGAATGAAATAATTCACTAAATCCTCAGATCCAGCTATGAATTGAAAATAAATCTTCAGGTTCAAAGTTTAAAGTAAATCAATAAGATATTCCACAACAAAATCATATGATCAAGTAAACATTGATAACAAAACAAACAAATTATTTAAATATTAATAAAGTTTATGTACAAAAAGCAATAAAAGTAAACATTTGCTTACCGATAATCGAAACGATTTAGCAGCAATAAAGTGATCAAGATCTATAGCAGACGAGATGAACATACAAATAAGTGCCATATACATCTTATCCCAATTATCGACGAATGCAATTGCACACGCAAATAATCCAACTAATCCGTGAGTCACATTATCAAAAATAGCACGAACAATTTGCTTCTCATTAATTGCGTGTAATTTTTTATCACCGACAAAACATGTCGCAACAATTACAGCACTCAATGTCACATTTATGACCCAATTTTTGTGTATAATCATATGGGAAATAATTTAATACTGTCAATCAATAAGTTGAGTTTGTAAATTTCACTTTTTTTCCCGTAATGTTGAGAGAAAAGAACATTCACAGCTGACTGCAAACATGCGAATATTAAGTCACATCGAAAACTTTTCAAATATTCACGAGTCGAGCTATGCGACACGGAATTTGTAGACGGTTGTAAGTGTGTTCAGTAAAAAAATGTTTAAATGTTCACTAGTTTAACGTCTATGTATCAGAATTTACGATAACTTTTTAATGATTGTTCCTGATTGTTCATTGTTTATAAATTTCTTCATGATTCACACTTCTTTTAAGGTTTTTCTTATCTACACTTTTTTTATGAATCCAGAAATTGAAAACAAAAAAATTTTTTGCTGCGACATGTGTTGTATGTAGTCTGCGATTGACAGGCGTCATTATTGAGAAAATGAAGTTTAATTTTGATTTAAAAAAATTTGAAATGCATGAAGGAATTTCACTAATTTTGATCATGCTTAGGCATCATGTTCTGATGAGTCTTCTAATTGTGACGTCATCTTCCGTTCTTAATAGTGCATCACTGGATAGAATAAAAATTAAATTTGTCACATGAATATTAATCACTCCCGAGCGACACACTACTGTAAATTATTTTTTAATCATTGGAGAGACGTCTTCTAGACAAGGGTGTGGTACTGATGAAATGATCAAAAAATTATCAAAAATGATCAAAATAAATCAAAATGTAATTTTTCAGTTCCACACCCTTGCTTGTAGACCTTGTGCCTTGACATCTACTTCATAAGACACATTTCTCTAAGAAGATAAAAAATCCAGCTTATCACCGAATGCAGGCTACACTGGATTTTTTAACTTTAGTGTCACTTAGTACTTACATGATTGATTTTTCATATGTACTTCGACTGCTGTAATGGAAATAGATGTAAACAGCAAAGCCGGCAAAGAATATGAATAGGCATATTCCAATAAGGAACACAGCCACTTCGCATGAAGATTTTTGAACAACGTAAGGCATTATTATCTAACTGTACTTCTAAAAAAGCTATTCACGACACACTCATTAAATCTAGTCAATAAACTCTTTTTCTCCTTTATTTCCTGGTCTCCTCTGCAATGCAACTAATTTCTTTTCTTGTTTTATTTTTTAATGCTTGCCAAGAATTTTTTGCACTCTCACAAAACTTCTTTTTTACGCTTGCATTCGTGCCAAGTGTTTATTATGAACTGAAACTCCAACAGAAAAAAAAAGTTTTTATTGTTAGGGAGAGGAGAAAAAATATATATAAATGCACACGATCACATGTTCGTAGTAATTTGGAATATTTTTTAAATATTCTCCTTAATGTTTTTCACGACATAATATCTTTGAAGCTTCTCCGTCCGTAGAAATTTTTATTGATAAGTGATTTAAATTTACACCTTGTGCCTCTCACTTTTCATTTAATTCTGCAGGTAGATAATGCTTTACGAAAAGGCTGGCTCGCAATTTATTGATAAGACATCGAAGTGATATCAGTATCGTTGCTTGCGACCTATTTAGAACACCTTTGTTTTGTTATAATTATGAAGGAAAAAAAAAATAGGTAAATAAACTAGTACTGATCGATTTGTGATACATGCGTTCGATAAGATTCAATCAGGAAATAAAAAAAAGTGATTACTTGTTTGGCATATTTTTCTTATGGGAAATAGGTCGATAAATTTTGATTTTGATGGCATTTTGCTGATAGATAGATTTGCAATTGTTATAGGCAAAATCATTTCAATACAGAAAGATGACAGGGCATGGACCACAATCAATCCATTGATTACTTATAATGTTGATTTTTGTTGATGACTTTCCACTGATTTGTGAAGAAATTTTGTTGATGACTTTCCCCTGATTTGTAAAAAGATTTTGTTGATGACTTTCCACTGATTTGTAAAGTTTTGAAATTTTAGCAAGCAACACTAAAATTAATCAAACCCATTTATTGAAAAAATTTGAACCACGCCTCTTGTAAGACATTTAAACTCAACTAAAATTGAACATTGAAACTTCCCAATTTTATTTTTTATTCGGATCTTCGATTACCTGAACAGAATATTTAACAAACTTTTCCTTTCGTTAGCAACATTCGGTATCCATATGTTGAAACAGGTTCTAGCCATTTCGGGATGTAATACAATTCTTAAAGCTTATTTAAATCATGACAAACGTTTTGACGTGTTCTGACAAGATGACTAAAGGCAAGATTATTAATTTAAGTCGATGACAAAAGATTAATTGAAAGTATTAAGCCATAATTTTAAATTTAATGGCAACGATTAATGTAAAATGTTATTCACCTCAAGGGTCATTCACAGAATTTAGTGTCATAACTCTCGATCTTCTACCTCTTACCGAAATCTAGACATTATTTATGAATCTAAGCATAACGAAATATTCAATATTAAAAACTACGTCTTATGTTGACCCAAATAATCAACAAGATGACTCGAATTGCTCAGCAATTTTCGACCAATGTAAACATATATTTATAATTGATTCCACACTTTGTGATATTTTTGGAATTGATAAAAAGGAGTAGCTTGTAGCCGTTCATCAATTAATTTCAATTTATTCACTCTTTATTGTATTTAAATTTTCTCTTTTAATAGTTGAACATGCTTTTGTTTTGTTTTTGCGCTCTCTAGGGGGTATTTGAGTTTGAAGCAATTTTCTACAGCCACTTAATTTAATTAGGAAAAAAAATTCACCAACAATTGATAATTTTATATTTAATCGATATTTTTTATTGCGCCTTATCGATTAGCTAATGCACAATGATTCAGATTCGGAAAAAATGTTCAAAAATTCCTTGTGCACAATACTTTTCCGACACATTAGAAAATTGAAAGTTTTTGTTAATTTCTCTTGATTTGAATCTTTTAGCATCTTCTAGATAATGTTTTCGTTCATTGCTCAAAAAATCAGCATCAAACGGCATGTCCCCAGTTGTATGGGAGATAGAATTAAGCTTAATTAATTGATTTGTATAGGTTTCAGAGAGGTCTTTGGAAGACTTTTTAACTTATGAATAGTTTAAGTTTTGTAAAAATACTCAGATTTCAATTCCATTTTTAAGGCTTAATAAGCAGATTTCTATTGAGTTGGTTGTTTTAATGTGTAAAGCTAAGCTTAAATTAGCTAGCAACTGCTTCCAAGACATCCAAATAACAACTTAAAGTAGAAAAAATCATATTTCTTTTTTCATACTCAAATTGTAAACAAATTTTGGGTGAGATTAAATTAATGATTTCTGGAGTTAGACATCAAATTGGGACGAGATATTTTCATAGGACATGCCTCAAGTTAAGATCTTTAATCTGGCATTTAAAAGATGAAGTTTAATTAATATGTTATTTTTGAATTTTTGAACATTTTTTCCGATTCTGAATCATTGTGTAATGGATTTTGATTACAAGAACATTTGACAAGTTATATTGAATACTAATGAGCTATACTTACTTTCTGCGATATGGACTTGGTGAAAGCCACGCTCAAACTGTTAAGAGATGCAAAGGCGAATTTAAAAAATTCTTAGGGATGCGAAAATTCAAATTTTAAAAGCCGTTAAAATTGAAATTTTAAATTAAAAATCTGTTTAAAACTTAAATTCTATTATTCAGTTAAGTTATTCATTAAAGCCAAGCGTCCCCTGATTCTCAATCGAACATCACAAGCTTTACAAAAGGCGACAGAGAAGTTGTTCCTATATATCTTAAATATCAGTAAAATATTAACACGGCTAATTCTCATGCACACATAACATGTCATTATCTTTTACTTGATTTATAATTCCAGCTTTAGATTCATGATCTATCTATATATTCTAGCAAAACACGAGGGAATTCACAATTTTGTTACACCATTACACATGATTTCCATACCTTTATTACAAATAGTCTGAGTTGCAATAAAATAAAAAGTTGTAAAGGAAAACAAATAAGGCGCGGATGGATGTATTGCGCGGAATGTCATAAAAATAAAATTGACAAAAAAACAACAGCGATAAAGAGGGCCATAAAGGTTCTATAAAAATAATCGCAATTATATGGAAATTGTTCAAATTCATTCGCGTTCAATTTTATAAGCAATTTCAAGTGCTGCTGTTATACTTCTCATGTCTTTTTCGATTGTTTTTGCCCAATTTTCAACATCGCCCAACTCCTTTAGTGCACTGCTGAAATTCTCGATTAATGTCAGCCACTGTTGTGTTTGCTTGCTAAAGTTATTTGCTGCTACATGAAGATTCTTTGCCTCTGAATCAAGTCGTTTTTGATTGAGGTATGCTGTTGCTACTCCGACGTTTAAGTGCTCGACCTTTTGTGGAATGAATGAGATAGAAAGGGAATTGTAAAGCATTAATTACTGGATGTTGACATTTTTCATGCACAAAGTTGATGATTTTTTAAGTTTCGAAAATAGTCGTGGGAAATTATTAATGATTAAGTCTGTTGAGCACGTTAAGAAGTGATGTCTAGAGAAGCAAAAAAATAATAAGTTTCAACGATCATTTGAAATTCAAAATTTAACGGTTACTTAAAATTCAAATTTATTTCAGAGCGAATTCAAAATTTTCGCGAAGTTTTAAACTTGAATCTTTTAAAACCGTTAAAAACCAAAAATTAACATTTTGCAGCACGTTACAAGTAAATGACTCCGAAGTCATTCACAAAACATTTTTATGATCTCGACTCTACAGAAACTAACACAATTGAATTCAAATCATTGCCAAGGTCGGAATAAATATAAAAATATATGACACTCGTTAATGAAAAAATAAATACACAAAGTCTTTGGCTACATACGAAGCATACGAGTGCCTATTAAAATAACGAATTTTAAAATTTCGAAACTTCATTTTTACGAACTCACATTTTTACGACCATATCATTTTTACGAAAAATTATTTTTTCGACTTTTTTATAAATTTTAAATTCTGAAATGTCGTTAATTTCATCACGTGTTCTCTTTAATAATAAATCTGCAGAAAACAAGATTAATAGAACAAATGTTTTTAAATGTACAGAATTAAAACGTATTTTTTATTTCAATATCACATTTTATGGACTACATGTGTATGTTTAAAGGAGTAACAAACACAATTAAGCTCTTAAATCATTTTTGACTCCTGCAATAGCCTTTAATGTTTCAACTCGTGGCACGGATTTTCGACGGTTCAGGATTGATTTAATGAAATGCTCTGTCTTTTCAAAACCTGGCATTCTATGCTTTTGTGGCTTTCCAGCCAAATATTTGTCAATATCCAAGACACAAATTCTTTCCTTTAAACATACACATCAAATGTGATATTGAAAAAAAAAAATACGTTTTTATTCCATACATTTAAAAACATTTGTTCTATTAATCTTATTTTTGCAGATTTATTATTGAAGAGAACACGTGATGAAATTAACGACATTTCAGAATTTGAATTTTATAAAAAAAGTCGAAAAAATAATTTTTCGTAAAAATGATATGGTCGTAAAAATGAAGTGTTCGTAAAAATGAAGTTTCGAAATTTTAAAATTCGTTATTTTAATAGGCACTCGAAGCATACAACAAGAAAAACAATCGAGATAAATTGATTCTAATTTAATAATAAATTAGCTACAGAATGAATGCTTTTTCATTTAACAGAAATAACGTCTATTTCAGGCAGTAGTGAAAGAGGTATGAAGTAATAGCTTTTGATTGATAGGAAGTGATGCATCTTGCATTGATCATAGATAGGAATAGTTTAAAATATGCAATTAGATGCAATAATTGACAGATTTATAGAAATAAATGACTTTTTATTGATTTGATCACTTGACAGCGTACTGAAACAGCTTCAAATTAAATATCAATTGGATATTTGTTTCTTTTGGATAAAGTTTAGCTTAATGATCACTAAAATGTGACTCACTAAACTTTTTATGACTTGAAACTTGATTGCCTTACTTGAAAATTATTAATAGATGTGCTTTACGTTCTTCAAATTGGTTTTGAGAGTTTTTTTATTACTTAATACAGGGAGTGTTGGTGTTTTAGTCTTTTATTGAAGTTGTTAAGCCGTATTGGACGTGTCATAGATGTGACTGTTCTAATTATGCTGAATTTAAATTCAATTGAGTCAAAAGTTGAAGGATCATAGAAAAAGAGCTATCCTTATTCGAACTAATGCCAATACAACATGAACAGTCTTCCAATTAAAGGATTGATATTCTATTCTTCTTGAGAATACAACTTAGGAATTTTTTTCGCCACTCAAGGCTTTTCCAGCACAAATAATACATTATCAGCATTCTGAGTAATTCCCAATAAATGCCTCTTAAAGTCACTGAACTGAATTTTCCTAATCATTACATGACTAATATGTAAATATACAAATCCACTGGATGTTTTCATGAAATCACATTTTAAGCTATTCATTCTACAAATCATGACGGCGATTGATCAAAATATGATAGAATATCTGTTATAGAACACTTTCAGTATGTAATTAAAGATAATTTTTTGTGATACAAAAAAAAAATTGTTCAATTTTCACGACTTATTATAAAGTATCTGACATGGAACTAATTTGCATGCAGCACAAGCTTACTTTAAATGCTCGTGCCATATTTAAAGTGTCAGAAACAAAGGTTTTTAAAAATTTTATCAATTTTTTAATTACCAAACTAGCTGTAAGTTCATTACTAGCTTCTATTGTCTCTTTTTTAAGCTTATCTTGTGTCTCATTCCTTCCTTTCATTTGCTCTTGATGATGCTTAATCATAGACGACAACATTTTGCAAAAATTAATACTTTTTATGTGATTTTAAAGAATGAATCTTCAATATTTTGAATGTTGATAAACAAATCAAATCCAAACGTAAGTCAGGAACTTTTCAAATTAATTTGCGGAATTGACTGTAACGGTTTTCAAAATTATTTAAATTTTACCGAGACAGTATAATATTTTTGAGGCAGGTCCGTGCGAAAATAATCAAGGCAAATCCAGAGTCAGTATTGTTCCAATTTTTTTATTTTGCAAAAAAAATTAAAATTTTGAAATAATGAGAATTTAACTCATTTAATTAAGAAATTCGGGACATTGTATAAGCTGTGAGTGCATATAATTGTGGATCAAATATAGTGGAATCAACTTATCACGAGAAAAGATAAGATAATCAAGTGAAAACAGCGATTAACAAAAACAAAACATTGAAAAATTTTCATAACAAGTCGCAGATTTAATTAAATTACATTTCACAATGCCGAATATATTGGAGAGTTTCCAAATGTGTATGTGGTTCGATGTTAATGTTATATCCAGAAGGAATCTTCTGTCAGCTGTTGTATCATCAATTTTGGTATGTCTTATATTTATTTTGATGATTCATTGACTGCGATTCTTTATGTCTGTGCCTTTATATCCCTTTGTTTTGGTTCCATAGTTTTTTCTTGCATGGTGGATTGTGATAGGAATTGCATCAACCAGTAAAGATGGAACAGCACCAGATTTTTCGTACTATATTTGTGGTATTTTAGGGACAATATCCTTCATTATGGTCAATAGTAAGTCACAAGCTTGTATCATATCAGTATACATAAATCTAAATTCGTATGTTTAATTTAGCCGTATCGAACGACATGCTCAATGGAACGGGCTATGAAGGAGGAATTTGTGGAAGTAATGGAATAAAAATTTGGCTGTTCACAGGCTTCGTCCTTGGATTTGCCTCAGTTATCGCTAGTGTCTGGTTGTTGATCTCAGAATTTACCGACAAGTCTCATATCCAAGGAATCGGTATTGTGCTCCAAAACTTCTTCATTCTCTTTGCATCACTAATCTATAAATTCGGTCGAAATGATGAGACTTCATTTGGTGGCTTTTAAGTCACAAAAATGCATAAACCAAAGTTTTGATAATGAATATTTATATTCCATCAGACTAATCTCTTAAATGATGAATAAAGTATAAGAATAAGAAGAAGAAAGTGAAATTTGCGACGAATGGAATGAAGCTTGTAACTGAATCGATATACACATTTTTATAATTTAATATTAGAACAAGATTAATATTAATAAAGTCACGCATTCATAGTGCTTAAATTAATCATTTATACAATTTTTCCTTAAACTATGCATAAGCTCTAAGTTACTGTGGATAACAATTTAATGTCAATATTGAGAAAAACTTGCGAGAAATCATTTTTTAAAATTCGATAGAAAGGAATAAAAAGATGAATTTTTGAAACAAATTCAAGCTTTGTTATTTTTTGGAAATATTCAGGAACTCTAGCTTATATTGATTAGAACACTGTTGGGTACGGCTGATAAGTCAAAATTGATAACGACTATAAGAGATTCAAAAAATTGGCCAGCTGAAAAGCAACAATACTAATATCAATGCAAAACTAAAGTTTTGATTAGGAACCCATTACGGACATATTCACACCGTACAGTGAAAAGTCTTGTGGATAGATCAAGCTTTGCTCAGCATGTCTTTAAAGGTTTAAATATAGATGGATACACCAAATATTCTTTGAACATCCATTTGACATTTTCAGCTCCCTTGCTCCATTTCCTCGCAAAGTTCTTAAAACTGATTCTTCAATCTGAACCAAAGCAATACAGTCGCTCGCAATTACGGTGTGAATATAAAGAAAAATGTCAAAATATTTAAACGAAAAAAAAAGTGAATATTAAATAAACCACAAAAAATACTTTAAATGCTTTATTTTTGTATGTCAATTTGTTGGTAACACATCTATTGTCAAATCAATTGTGAATTCACTGCATAAATATATTTATTTTGAAATTTGCACTTGCGATTTTCTTTTTGCTTAAAAGTGAAGAAAAAACATGTCTTTGAGGAATATTAAAAAATTGCAAACACCGGATTTGCTGAATCAGATTACAGATGATTCAGAAGAGAGTGAACAGCTGGCAACGCCGAGAAAAGCTTCTAATAATTTCGAATTGGTAAGTTATTTTGCAAAATATATTGAAAACCTTAAAATGGCACTGAAATCTTAACATTTGCATACCTATACGTAAAGTAAACTGCGTCATCAACCATCGATTATTTCTCCATGAGATTTGAAGAGTTGTCATGACTATTAAGCATAAATAAAATTATTTAATGACATTTCAGCTATCACTCAGCGAACGAGAAGATGATAACGAAACAACGGAAATGGAAAACTTATCAATAAGTCATCAAAAAGATGCATGTAAGAAAAAGCGTAAGAACAAGAAAAAGAAACGAACTGGACATAAACAAAAGATGAGCAGCGAAGATCAAGAAAATGATGAACATGAGGATGAAATCACTAGAACTGTACGAATGGTCGATAAGATGTTTGGAACATCCACTCATTCTCATCATGTACAGCCACAGCAGAACACAGCAACACAACAGGAAATTGATGAACAAAGGAATAGTGTCCTGTATATTCAATACAAGAATTTAAATCCACAAGTTGAAATGAAGCGAATGTTTGGTAAAATTGTCAATCAAGAACAACAGAAGAAACGTCGTGCAGGAGGCGGAACCTTCAGATCTCTTAAATCAGTTTATATGTCAAATCCAAAAGAAAGTTGGCCTCAAATTAACAGAACTGGATTATTTATGAACATTGTACCAGCCCCTGATATTTCTCCAACGAAAAACGAGAAAAATGTCATTTTCTTCTCGTTTGAGCACTGTAAGTTCTATATGCTTATGCTCTATCTCGTCCATAAAATTAATTGATTTTTGTTTAAATAATGATTTATAGCTCAGAGTTATCAGACTATTCAGCGCAAGTTTTTGGAAAGCGTTGAGAGCATTGATAGTGATAATATTGTGAAAATAATCAACATGCAGCCATATCATATCGACGTAAGATTAAAATCTCTATTTAATTAAATTTATTTTATCACATTTTTAAAAACCTATAATTCCCATCATACAGGCTTTAATTCAGTTATCAGAATTGTGTAAAATGTCTGAAGATAATTCGATGGCAGCAGAGCTTATTGAACATGCTTTATATGCTTACGAGTCGGCTTTTCATTCTATGTTTAATCTTACTAATGGAAATAGTCGATTGGATTATAGAAGACAAGAAAATCGTGGTTTTTTCATTGTTTTATTCAAACATGCTCAGTTTTTGGCGAGTAGAGCTTGTTCGAGAACAGCTTTGGAACTAACAAAGTTGATTCTATCACTTGATCCAATTAATGATCCCTTAGCTGTAATTCTGTTAATTGATTTCTATTCAATTCGATCAAAGCAATATGATTTTATTATTAATCTTTATCAAGATTGGCAAAGTAGCCGTAATTTGGCACTTCTTCCTAACATGGCATATTCTTATGCCTTAGCTTTATATCATTCTAATAAAATGGACGACTCTGACGAAGCCATTCAATATGCATTAAGTATGTTTCCTGGAATTTTGAAACTTTTACTTGATGAATTGGGAATTCAAGCTGATTCTCGTGTAACGTCACATAAATATTTTGGACATGCTGCTGTTACAAGCTGTCCACTTGCGCTTCAACAGCTTATGTCTCTGTATATTCAGCGATGCAAGATTTTATGGACAGGTGATCCCGAAATTCTAATGTGGTTGGAAAGAAATGTACACGTTGTACTCGACCGTGTTGATAAAAAGGATGAAAAGTTTGCAGAATATGCTACAAAGAGAAGTACACGATATCCACATCCACCAAGAAATATTTTAAGACACGTCATTCTATCTGATTTCAAAGAAAAAGTTCCTATTGCTGATTTTTTGAAAAAAGAAACAGACCCAATTGTTCATTTTGATCCACTTCCACCAATCGACTCGATTAATATTTATGAACGACCTAAGCCTGTAAGCCACAACAATCTCGCGCGTCAACAAGCTAATGGATTCCAATTGTTCTTTCAATCCTTACTGCCGAGCTTTAATCTTCCTTCACAACCACAAAATGCAGCACAGAATGAAGAAAATGCAATAGAATTGAATGAAGCTGCGGGAGGAGGTCATCAACATGAAGTACCAAATCCAATACCCGACCTGCGAATCTCTCTTAATTCAATTGTTGATGCTATGAGAGACTTTTTGAGTGATATTCGGGTAATGGAAAGAAATCCAAATGAAGAGGCTGATTTGGAAAGTTCAAGTGACAATGATGGAAATGATTACCTTACTTAATTATCTTCTTTTTCTTCTGTCAATGTGATCTCGTTGATATTTTTTTATGTATCTTCAATTTAGAGATATTTTGCAGATCAATGTTGATTGTGGCACTGGATATTTTCAAAATTATTCATTTATTGTATTTTAGTCGAAACTGTTTAATATAAATCCATATAAAACGAAAAGTCTATTTTAATTTTTTACATATCACACTAAAGATTTTTCAAGAACGAATGCATTTTAAATAGATTAATGCTGACAAATTTCAACAAGGACTATAAGCTATCTTACATCATTTTCTCCTTTAATAATATTGTTGAAATATCATTCAATAGTAAGCTATGTTGAAGTCTGAGATATATCCGTCTATATAAGAGATTACGTGAAGTAGCATCTGATGCTTGATTTGTCATGGTCACAAAATGTAAGCTATCGTTTACCAAGTGTGGAAGTTCAAAATATTTTCCTACCAAGAAGCGAATTCATTAACAAAACATTTTTGTTTCAACTTTAGACTTAATAACATCTTTTTTGAGAATTTCGTTGCTTAAATCAATCAAAATAAGACTTCTTTTCCTAAACAGCATAATTATGAAGGAAACTCAAAAATAAACAGATTAACACAAACTTGTCAAAATATCAACATCCAGAATAGAGATTTGATTAATAAATCTGATCTCTTAGATCAGATCATCTTAACTATCAATCTTAAGCCTAATGTCTCTTATTATATCATAAATCCAAACACAATAGCTTAATACAAAATCAAGGCATCTATTGAAACTATTTTTGACTCATATAATGAAGAGATTTAAAGTCAATTTATTGATATTCTGATAAGATACGAGAAAAAAAAATTAAGTTAACTAGTTTCTGCACTGTGTTATTGAGCTGTATAATTTATTCATATTTTAAGCGCATTTTGGCAAATCGAAGCTTGAAATTATGCTATTATCTGCCAGCTTTAATTTCCATTTATCGACAGATTGATTTCTAATGTAGTGCCAAAAAAATCAAAGATTCATCGCAGTTCCTATAAATTTTATCAAATCACCTGACCAAACCAGTAAGTTCATCTTTCTTTGAGCTTGGCAAAAAAATTAATTTTAAAGCTAGTCATGAACGTGTTGAAGAAAAAAAAACTTGAGAAGAGATCACAAATTTAAAGCAATTTCATCGATGGAATCTAGTTTATCTGCTTACAAATATTTCCGCAAATTCGCATCAGCATTGATATTTTGTGCTTTAATTTATGACTCTACCCCTCACTGTTCACATCTTAATTTTCCCCGACCTTCAAATTTTAAAGTGTAATCAATAAATTTATTAAAATTATGAACCAATAAATGTCAAAGAATATGCGACAATGTCTACCAACTACGCAAAGATCTCATGCTGTTTATTTTTTAAGTGTGCGCTTACAACAAATATGAACATCAAGTTGAATCTACTCCAAATAAATGATCAAACCTATTAAAATTCTGTTCATATTTGATGTATAATAAAAGCTATTTAAATATATCCAAAATGTGATCTTCATTTTTATGACATTATAATTTTTCATTTTTAAATGAACAATTTTTGCAACATCGATGATTTCGCATAGACCTTTAAAGATCGAAACGACCGAAAAATATTATATTAATCCAATTTTAATTTTTTTGTAGACATAATTTCCTTTTTTTCTCAATTGATTAAACAAGATCGACCGAGAGACATCCAAAATGTAAATGTTGCGTTATTGTTTGTTTAAAAATTTGAATTTTATAATAGTAAGTAGCACTATGACAATTTATATTTTTATCAAAATGAGTCCATTGAGATATTATATCCATAAATTAATACAAATATTTTGCATAAAGATTCAACCGATGGACAAGTGGAAGAAGATGAACTGAATTCAGAAAACAAAACAGCATCTTTAAAATATTTTAAGTTTGAATTCGAAATGATAAAAGTTCGTTGAACGTAGCTATAGCCCATTTTCCCTTTTGAGTGATGAACTTTTAAGTCATTTTGGGACTTTACATATCTATAATAATAAGCTATGATCTCTGCTGGGATATTTCCTAGCAATATAAGAAAAGTTTAACAAATATCCGAATTCAGAAGAATTTGGATGCATTCGTTTACAAATTAGCAGACTATCCCTAATGATTACTGATTCAAGTAACTTCAACAATTCCTTTAAATCTTATTACTCAAAAAGCTGTAAAATTGGACTTATTGTAAAATACTATGAGTAATGAACTCCAAAAATGATTTTATGTCTTTTAAATAGTTCTGCCAAAGCAAAAATGGACAGCTATGACAAGCCTTAGGTAGTAAAACGTACGCATTCATGACGGTATTGCTTGATTCAGTAAATAATGCATAAAACTACAGTCTTAAATTACTTAAACCTCCAATTTCTTCCTAGCATTGTCAAAACAAAACTCATCAATTTATGTTCAATCGTCAATCTCAAATTATTTCAAGAATCAATAAACTGATCATTAAATAAACAAAAGCGCCATATATACCCGAGCAAGTCAGTGTAACGGATGACTTACAAACTAGTTTGTTCCTTTGATGTCTTATAAAATATTGTAAAATTTATTTTTATTTTATTAGGGTAAACCATGTTGAAATTTGTGTGTTTTTGCACATGAAGATTTGATTTACATGTAACTTTTTAATGGCTGATTATGAAAATCTGATTATAAGCTTAAAAGATCACAATTTGTGGGAGTTTTCATTTTACATTATGTTATGAAAGATGTGCTGCTTATGGGAAGAGAATTTTGATATTTTTGTTCAAATTCAATCAATTTGTGTGGAAAATTTGTAAATTTGTTTGAATAAATGTTGAAATTTGTGCACTTTTTTGATAGCAAACTTTGACATAATTTCAATTCTCAAATGTAAACAAACATTTTGTTTACAATTTTTTGGAACTTAAATCGCGATTTGTGGCAAGGAAAATATCTGAATCAAATTAAAACCAAATAAGAACTACTCAGTTGACTGTTTTTAATTGATTTCTTAAGATGCATGCAAGATACAAGATTCAACTTAATTAATTTTGACTAAGCTATTAAACAGTAAAATATTCATAAAGCACGAACGTCCTGCAAGTTTTTAAATTTCATACAGATAGATAGTAAAGTGCATAGATTAAAAGTTAAAATAAAACAATACCTTAAAAATTTGGTAAAATTATGTTTTTTAAAAATGATCTTAAATTGTGTAGCGGTATAGCTTGTAAAGTTCGCTTGGATTTGGGGGAATTGTGGGAATGTAAGTGGTAAGGCTGAAATGATTCCGTTAATTTGATTAGAATGAAAACTTACTTCCCCAAATGGATCTAAAATTTGGGTTACTGGAATTGCAATTGGTCTAAAGTCACCAACGCTCGGATCAAATTTCTGTATTACGGTGATTGTTTGTGTTAAAACAGGGTTGTATCCACTTGGTCTACCGTAATTTAATTCACTGAAAGTTATGAAACGACCGTGTAACCAAGAATTGTCTTGATAACCACTCATACACGTGTTAAATTGAATAAATATGATGTTTTTATAATATAAACCACTTGTTTAGGTTCATTTATGCTTCAAATGTGTCCAGTTATGCACCAGAACTATGAACTTTACTTTTATTTTGTAAACTTTTTGCAAATTTACTAAAATGTGTTCTAAATTTAATAAAGATTATATTTTGGCCTCAATTATGCATCAAAAACACCAAAAATCAAGAAATTTGCAATTATTTTGCTTTGTGCAAGCTTCAGAATTGCTAATAAATGTATATATATATAAGCTTTAAATGCTTTATTGTTGCCTTACTTTAATTAATTTCAAATATTGCAAAAAATGCGTTTTGTTGATCTGTATTGGTATTGGTGACTCTCTCTCCTCTCATCTCTATCGCTATAATTGAAATAAAAAGAGGACATACATATGAATGCTTTGACGAGATTAATAATTTTTTTGAAGGTTTCGAAGCTTTCATAATATTTTCTACAGTTTTGAACTAGACGCATTTTTTTAACTTTTGGTTTTTAACTTTGAGGAGTTCCAATCATGTTATTTCTCATTTGTACTTCTAAAAACATGAATTTCATACATAAATAATATTTATTGTTGACAAAATGTATAATGACCCATTTTTGCTACGATGAAAAACGCACAAAGTTTAACATTTGTCAAAATATTTTACACAAATTTCAACATTTAAAAATTTGTGATTTTAAAATCAATTATACTAATTATGCTTTTATGCTAATTAGAAGCACTTGTTATGTCCAAAAAATTTAAAAGATAAAAATTTAAATTTTGTATGGGGTTTTGATTTTTTCAAATTTAGAGCTGCCTAAGGTTTCAAGACCATCTTAAATGAGGTAGAAACATTTGGACATCTATTTTACATAGAACAGCATACAAATGTTCAGTATAAATGGCTTATTAATGATGATTTGCATTTAATTTGAGCGCACAAATTTCAACATGGTTTACCCTATACTAAAATTCTCAACATGAGAACAGTTATTTCTCATTTCTTTTTCGATGATATTGAAATTTAATTTTTGGCAACAAACAAAGATATCAAACAGGTTTACGGAGAACATCCTCGAAACAGGTCAATTCAAAGTTCTTGATCACTTTTCTTTCTGCATATACACGCGAAAGTATATTCAAAATATTTTCGTATAAATTGGATGTTTTGGAGCGATTATAGTCTATTGACATGCACGACTGTGAAATAAAGTAATATTATTGAAGTCAGCATTCTTATTGCCTTAATTTCATTAATATTGCCTTGTTAAAGCAAGTAATCTTATGTAAATAATTAATTCAATGAAATTATTTTTGAATAATTTTGCGGATATAAATCTACGAAATATAAACATAATCATAAAAATTTTAACCATGTAGCTTCTCAAAACATTAGAATATAATCACTTGAGGTGATGAGTAGATCTGACGTCATTTTTCGTATTTTTCTCACGTGAATTCGCCCTTAATAGATTGTCGTTGTCTATTTATTTACATATTCCGGTAATTTATTTACTAAGTGTAATTTATTTATGCCATGAAAAGTAAAAATCAACACAAATCTTTATATTGTTGGTTGAGCAGCTATACTCATTTCAAAACAGTGCGTGAACAAATTAAGTGATATTGCTTGCATCACTAGAAGGTCCGGTCCGAGACAATATTCAATTAAAAATTTTGTCAACAGGTTATTGTGTCTGATTTATCAAATAAAACCAATTATTGGTCAAAAATCCCACATATTTACTCAAATTACCAAATTTCTTAATACAATTTACAGCCCAATACCATAATCCCGAGCTTAACATGGTTGCTGGAATGAAAATTCTGTGGATTAGATGAAACTCACCTGTTTTGATGCTTTCTCTTTGAAAGTTTGATTAAAAATGATCTGATTTAAAATTTTAAGAAAAATTGTTTACTGAGATGCAAAAATTCAAATATCAATCGAACGTTGAAATATCATAAATCTGTTGAAAATTACAATTAATTCAATATTGAGAGTTGATTGACACTCGAATGAAAGCACAGAACTTTAATACCGAATCTATCCTAATGAAGGTAGTGAAATTATGATAAAATTCTTAATTATTTAAATTTTCATTTAAATCACCCTCATCATCAAGGCATTAGTGATTGAATCGTGACAATGTCATTATAACTTAGTCTTCCTAAGACATTAGCATCATCTTCACGACCCAAAACTCAACGAAGCAAATATCAATAAAATAACATTGTCTGATGCTACTCGGGATAGATCGCCAGAAAGTATGGTCGCAAAGATATCATCAAACTCTGCACCTCTGATTCTCTTTCTTGCCTTTTTGGCGATTTTTTTTTTATATATTTTTTTGGTCGACTCAAAGGCATTATTTATGTACAAAATTATTGTACCGTTGAATCTGGGAAGAGAACGAAATAAAAGTTGATGTTGACATTGCTAATTTCTTCAGTATTTTTTGGTCAATCGAATGGAGCACTGCAGAACAGAAAGGAATAAAGATTGTAGACCTTCTACACAATAAAATAATTTATTAATGGGGTACAATTTTTCTAGTGAATTAAGTGAACCAAGTGCATTATTAACAATATCTCATAAACTATTGTGATAACTCGAAGGAAGCTAAGAACTCATATATATTAATTATAGACAATACTAACAACATAAATGTGGGTTGCGTTAAGCTATAAGTGACAAAATAAATATTTGTTTTATGTAAATTATTTTATTATAGATGAAAAATCATTGGATAATTTATTTGTTCATCATCTGTCATGTGTGTGGATTAATTTATGGAAATTTAGAGCTGACGCAGTCTTATGCGAGTCAACTTAATCATCCAGGTACATAAAAGAATACGAATTGGATAATGTGAAGAGTGTTAACATAATGATAGTGCTATGCTCACTCAATGGGCTGTATATCTTAAGATTTAAGTGCTTAATTGCTTAGAGAAAATGTTTGTTTAACGAACTGTGAAATTATGTGTGAAAAACGGACGGAACTTCAGCTTTATTGACATAAAAAATGTAAAGCTTAAATATTAGATCTACGAATCTAATTCCTGCCACATTTATCCAAATTTATGATAATGATAAGTGAAATTTACACATTTTTCATCAGAAAATTAATTTATCCTTCAAATCTTACGGCCTGTTTCACTAAAGTGGATTATCCTCGATTTCGGATTATCCACTTCAGTTTTTTGTTAATATCAGACTACCGTCATTTCATATAACATCCGTTAAATTTATATTCAAAAAAATTCAAATTTTTTATGGCCGTTATAATATTCAAAAATTTTTGACGGTTAAACCAGATTTTACCATGCACTTACTCATTTTGCTCAAATTTTATTCTTAATAAAGTTGAGAATCGATAAAAAAAATAAAAAGTTAATAATTTATGAAGAACTTTGGGATTTGTGCAGAATTGGTATTAATTAAAATAATTTATTGTTTACATAATGTAACTGTTTTTTTAAATTTGAATTTTCGGCTCTAATATCGAAGAAATCGAAATAAATTTCGAAGAAGTCCGAAACGAAATGGCGGTAGTCTGGTTAATATCTTAAACTTTATGGGAGGTGTGGTATTTCTTATTTTGGATTATAATAGAGTGAAGTATGCCTGAAATTTCTGTATACTTTAAACTTTTACTATTCGTTAAGAAGTATTAATTATTCAATTTTCTTGCCAAATCTAGTAGATCAACTTTGATCTTTGCTATAATTCTCAAACTAGTGAAGATATAAAAATTCTAAGTTTATGTTAATTTAAGTAGCAAAATACTCTAACTAGATCACACATTAGATCTCTTAATAACCTTAAGCGTCTGGAGAGATTTCCAAAATACTGAAGTGGATAATCCGAAATCGAGGATAATCTACTTTAGTGAAACAGGCCGTTAAAGTTTTGATCGAGTAAACAAATCCAATTCCGAATTCGTGAATGGCATCAATCGCATTTGAATTGTCTACATCAACTAAAGGTTACCCTGATATTTTAGCTTAACAATATTGACTATACAGAGTTATCAAAGAGCTATTTTGAAATATTTTTGCAAAAATTATCATCGAAATTAATCCATGTGATCCAGAAAAATCTTGAGATTGAAATGTTCGGAGATTGAAATTAAGCATCAGAATTAGTTTATTTGATTTCATTCTATGAGGATGTTTACTAAAGATTTTCAATGTATGTAGAAGCATAAAGTATAATGTAGGAGCGGATAGGAGGTATCTTTAATCAATGTAAATCAGAAGAATCTAGAGAAAAAACAACAATGGTCTATTTCTGTAGCTTTATGCATCTTTTCACTTTCAGACCTTAAACTACAATTAGCTAATTTCTGATTGCTCAATCTCCTTTTCTATCACTCGAGTCTGTACGTTATAAGTGAACGACCCAAAAAAATCATATCTCTAAAAAAACCTCAAAGAAACTCGATACATCTTCGAGTGCATCACCAAAATAAAATATCTTCAACTCTTTCAAACCCGAATTCTTAAAATCTCAAGGAAATGCCTTTGTCGATTCTTTTCAAATTGATATTCCTGCGGTTCACAATCATTTTCGGCAACAAAAAACAGAGAAAAACATGTTTGCGGGTCAATAGCTTTCTCTCTGAAAAAAAAAGTCATCCAACTTGTTATTTTTTTTTGCTTACAAAATATCCGATCGAATTTTTATGACATCAAGCAACGGTTGTTGCCCATCTTCGGGAATTTATTATTATTTAACTTTCAATATGACCTTGACATTGTGAGGATGATTCAATGGAAAAATGCGTTTTATGACATCAATCGATGATGTCATTCCTAATTTAATTATTTACTAGATATCCATCATGATTACGCCAACGATTCTCATATAAATTATTATATTTTTTTCTTCTCGCAAGACAAGCACGGGTATCAATCTGTCGTGCCAGGCACAGAGAAGCATAAATATGGATATCAGCTGAAAGCAAGTGGGAAACACTTCCATCATACATCGACCGAAAAGGTATGTCACACGATGATTTATATTGAATAACTTCTAAATTCCCATTTATGTGATCAAGATCTTTTTGTTCCGTCCGAGAATCAGACTCTATGTCTATAAATTTTGTTTGTTAATGCTGCTTAAGAAACAATAGTAAGTGTGAAAAATCACATAAAAACTCCATCAAGTGTGAATGCTTTATCTTAACGTCTCATTTATGTATGCACGTGTTAAAAACATTATCTTTTAAATTGAACCAGATTAATGATGGAAGATAAGCTGCGATTTGAAATGTTAATTTTGGATTATTAAATATAGATTTAAAACTTATTCATGAACTTGTCATAACAAAAAAGTAGGAACAAGAGACATGTGTATTGATCTAATCGTATTGTTTACGATGCATTGTGTCTTGAATATATTTAAATACATTATGTTCCTTTATACTTTACTATAGGATGGCGTTAGACTTGGATGTTATGGATATGAAGTTGAAGGAAAACAATATGTGACACAGTATGTAGCCGATGCAAGAGGCTATAGACTTGTTACTTCAGAAGATCAAATAACTGTTTATCCGAAATTCGGAGCTCCAGAAGGGTGAGTGCCAACTGACTTCCTCTACTTACCAACAACTAATTGTTATCAAATCAAATCCAGAAAAGCACAATTCGGTTTCCGTCCTTTTGATGACGACGATGACGCACCAAGAAACGTTCGCTACTTTTTCCCTAAAGGCTGTAAAGGTATTGACGTTCAAATCGACAACTCATCGAGACTCCGCTCGCTTAAAATCTTTGACAAGTCTGCAAAACTTCCAGTAACTTTTAAACCTGTGAAACCTGATACATATTTTTATAACACTCCACCTCCAAACTATCCAGGTCCCTCAAATATCTATGCGCCGAATATGATTCACGTTCCAACAGCACGACCCCCTCTAATGATTGCACATCGTCCACAAACACCTCAAAGCACTTACTTAGCCCCTGAGAAACCCACAAACACTTATTTGCCTCCTGATAGTAGCTCTGTAGCACCAGAAAAGCCTGATATTACTTACTTACCTCCGGAACAGCCTGATAATACTTATTTACCACCTGCTGAACCAGAAAATTCTTACTTACCTCCAGAGGAACCTGAAAATACTTACTTACCTCCAGAGGAACCTGAAAATACTTATTTGCCACCCGAAAAACCCACAAATACATACTTAACCCCAGATAAGCCTAATAATACATACTTACCCCCACAAAATCCAACAAATACTTACTTACCTCCAGTAGATTCAACCTCAGAAGAAATCCCTAGTGTAGATTTAGTAACTGACGAACCTGATAATATTCCTATAGACCCAGTTCCAGAGGAAACTGATAATATTCCTGTAGATCCAGTTCCAGAGGAAACTGATAATATTCCTGTAGATCCAGTTCCAGAGGAAACTGATAATATTCCTGTACATCCACTTCCTGAGATACCAGATAACACTTACTTACCCCCAGAAGAACCTGATAACACATACTTACCTCCTAATGAACCTGATAACACTTACATTCCACCTCCTACTTCTAATAACACTTATATCCAGCCAATTGACGAAACTGACCTTTTACCGCCATTATGTTCGACTGAATCGTGCTGTAAAGACTCAATAGGAAAAGTTGTGATTCCAATAAAGTTAAAGGGTCAAAACTCCAATAATTGTTGCAATTATGCAAAGCTAATTTTACCGATTAAATTTTTCGATGACGTAGATTTTAAGAAGTTTAAGCAATCTTTACCGCAGGAGCTCGACACTAACAAGATAATTCGACAGATTCTCGAAAATTTACTGTAAGATTATTTTAAATAAGAAGAAAAATAAAGTCATAAAAAATTTATCATTTTTTTCGTGTGTTTAAATGCTTTACAAAAAGGAGCGACAAGAAACTGTTAAATGTTAGTCATTTAATTTTTTAAGACATTTATGAATGTTGTGACTGCCTGTTATATTCCTCATTAGCCTACAAACATTTGTTCGATTGAGCAAAAAAAAAAATAAACATTTTATTGCTGGTTCAATATTAAAAAACATTCCTACGTGCTGTTACAGCTTCAGACAATATATTGAAGTCTTCAAAGGATATCAAATTGGAACATTAGGGCGATTGCAACAGAATTGAAATTTTGCATCAAATATGTGGCATGTATCGTGTTTCAACGTGGAACTTTTTTTTTACTCCAAATGATTTTTTTGTTATTTGAATATTTCTATTTTTAAAATGTTATAGAGTGAGTCGCGACTGTTTTGAATTCATTTAGATGTGGATTTTAAGTTGGACTCACTTTGTCTTTCATTTCTTAGAAATTTTTGTCTTTTTTGGAGTTATTCACTTTTATCTAAGTTGAGGTGGAGAAAATGGAGCCAAAATAATTCATTAGAATTACCATCAATATCCGATAATTTTTTTTCTTTTTTCATTTAAAAGCGTAATAAACGCATTTTATTGGATTGTAATAACAAAATAGAATAATACAGAATATCAAAATTTTAATAGAGAGAGAGAGAAAAAAAAATACTTTGACAGATTAACAGAATAAAGCAGAATACCAATAAAATTTATACCAATGAATTCCTAATGCTATTAAAATCTAGGCCATTGGTGATGATATTATTCTGGATAACATTTGGACTGATTTGGAAAAGATAATTATCATCTGCTCGTGCTATTGCTGTCTGTCTACACCATATTGATTTTTCCATAAGAAAAAATCCACCATCCTTTAAATTAATATTCCTGTTTCCCGTGCTTTTGAGCATTGATTGTAGTGTACTAATTCCATTTTGGTTGTATGTAGAGACAAAAATTTCGTCATCCAACATTTTTATCGCATGCTTGTAATTCAATAAAATCCCATCCACCAAGTTTAAGAGTCCATTTGTATCGCACTCTATCAAAATCTCCATCATTCTCTCTGAAGGGAAGAACTTATTATATTGTAATGAAGACTTCATCTTGAAAAGACTAGACGGAAGGTCGATCAATGAGTCATTTAGTACTGCATGTCTAACTTCCAAATCCTTCTTTGCTGGATTAATAGACAAAATATTTCCGTCTATAGAAATTTCCTTGAAGTTCCAGAGGAATTTAATAATAATCAAACATATCCTGTCCATAATATAAAATCTCATGCTGATCTCCCCAAAGTTAATGAACCTCAAAACATTCCATTGACTAGTCAAAAATTCAAACATACTGTAAATGAAACTAGTGACACATAAAATGATGTTTATGCAAGGTTTATTTTTACTGTTTTTGAATTCTTAATGAGCCTTCCTTTTCTCTCTTGACTATATACGATTTTAAAAAATTAGTATTCAGGCAGGCTTTTAGCTTTCAAGAACCTTTCATACTTTCAAAAATCTTACTATTACTTACTATGAAATGGTTCATTCATGAAGGTATTACTAGATCATTAGCTTTTAATTCACGATTGTAAAGTTTAGTCGTAAATTTAAGTTTTTAAAGGCATATGCTTGTAGCTTTACTTAAGTGCCAGTACTTGCAGTAATTTAAAGGTACACTTCTTAGAATTGACATTTCTTTTGAAGTTTTCATGTTTTTGATTCGATTGATTTATGTAAATGCCTGCTTAAGCTCATGACTTGGTTTTTAAAGTTTTTAATCCTTTAATAGTTTAGTTAAGGTTTTGTAAGGCTCGTCGTTATTAAGTTTGTCGAAATTTTTCAATTTATTAAATCAAAGATTTCGAACCAGTTGTAAAATTAAAAAAGAAATAAAATCTTAAAATCTATCAGGTTATCTGATCAGTTTCGTTCAAGCATTTAGCTCCAATTTCTTAAAAATGCGCTCCGATCAGCGCATCAAACAAAATTATTTACATATTTTACACTAAACAGCTAAAATTAACATATAAATCGTAAACACATTCAAAATGTTTCATGTTAAAATTTCTGCGATTTAATTTCATTTTATTGCCAAATTTCTGTTTCTCGTCCGCTCGTGTAATGTTGTGAAATGCCACCGATGAATGATGATGGAAAAATTAATTTATTTTAATAATTTTAATTGTGAAATTTCATCTCTCTTAATAATACATTAATAATTAATTTAGATCATAATCTTAATGGTAATTTGTGTTAATTTAATTGTAGGAGATTGTCGATTGACATTCCAAATGGATTCGGCAAATAAAACGTTGATATCAAAATATAGATTGAAATCGTCTAAGGAAATGAATGAATAATTAAGCAATTCTGCATGTCAATTTTTACGATTCATTCTGAATATTAATTTAGTATCAAAAAATGGAATCAACTCATGATGATCTGCCTTTATATAAATGATATACTTTATATTATACACCTATGCGTCTAAACATTTTGAAAAAGAAAACTTTTTTTTTTCTTCATAATTTTAAATAAATAAATTGATTTAGTCAAAAAGAATAAATTCGATCTATTTATAGTCATTTATTCGATTTTAATATTCTCTCGAATGTGATTCACATGCTTGAGCCAGAAGAAAAGAATTCTTGATCACACGACTTGTCTGCTTTAGAATGTTGAAAAGTTTTGACTTTAATTCAGGGTTGGTAAATTATAATTTAAAAGGATTCTTTTTGCGCCACTTTAACATTTTGAATTCATTTACAATTAAGGTTACTGAAGGGTTTGTTAACAGTTATTAAAGTTTTGATTGATGTTTCAATTCTCTAAGATTTGAATCAACAATAATAAAGAAATATTCTGTAAGTATGAATCCATTTAAAAGTTCTGAATCACGACTAATTATGTTAATTATTAATTGCTCAATAAACTCATAAAAAACAATTTGATGAGATCAAGACATTAATAAACTTGACTTAATTCAAACTAGAAGCTAGAACATAATAGAAAATAATTTACAGAGGCTATTAGCTAAGCCAAATCATGAACTAGGTTTTTCTCAAACAAAATAGTGCACTAAGATTTGGTTTCAAGTTTTCAATATTGATTATATTGGTTCTTATTATAATTATTGCTTTTTTATATGTTCTCTTTATTCAAAAAGGTTAATCTTAGTGAAATAAGTACTAGTAAATAGGAAATATCTAATTTAGAGCTACGTTAAGATTCATATCAAAATTAGATTGGAATTGTCAACTCGATTGTATCAAAATTTCAAGTCTCATCATTTTTAACAGAAAAACACTCCTGAAGAAGTAGAATGAAAGATTTTCAAACAAGAATTTGGATCAATTGCTTTGAAAATCCTGTTTATAGTGCCAGGTAATAACTTAATATTTATGTTTCCTTTATGCAAATCTTAATGTAAATTAGCTTTTCAGACTTGATGAAAAATTTTTGTAGCCATAGAAATTCACACATTATAATCAGTAATGATTTTTGTCAAAAATTTATGTGATAGATATGAAAATGAGCTTTAAACTTTTTTTTAGTCTGGCAAAATAAAAACTTTTCCTGTCAACTATTCTCATAGGCAATGAAATGCTATTGTTGTGTATTTGCAATAAATTCCATAATTTAAAGTTATGCAAAGCTTACCAAACATTTAAGTCCGGAATCTCACGTAGACATTAGCAATATACTTAAAGAAATTAAAGTAGATCAACAGTCGAATGGATAGCATTTAGCGCTCAGCAGACGAACAATACAGACCAATAAAAAACGAATTATTCAAAATTAGAATATTATTGCAGAATTTGAGTGCCATAAAAATAGCACATATTGATTCTACCTTTTTCGAGACTGGCTAATAAAAAACAGAACCAATATTTTTGAACATTTTATTAGCTGATGTTCTCTTTTCAATTCTTTTTATTATCGGCTAGTTCATTAAAAATTCATTTATTTATTGTCGACTGCATTCTCACTGTTGCTGATGAAGATTCTATTAAGCATAATTTTTTATTGACTGCGCAAACAATGTGTCGACCAGCCAATTAAACACTTAATGGAATGATTTAGGATTGCAATTAAATCTTCAGAAGAATAGAAAGTTGTATTTCAAAAGACTTTTAATTAAAATTTGGCACAGTAAATTAAATATTGAAGCATTTATAGATTTTGATATTTATGAAGCTAAAGATTGTTTATACTTCCGTTTGGATATTGTTCTGGATTAGTTGTATTTGAATTTTATAAGACTGTTCTGGTTTAAAACTTTGGTTTCATTGAAAATTGTTCGAAATGTTCGTTTGCAAGATTAGAATTCAATTTAAACAATTCAGCATTAAGATATCAGAAATTAGACAGGAAAAGATCAAACTGAACGAAAATTGACGAGTTTCAGATCTAATCAATCTGATCAATATTTTCAATGATTCAAAATGTGGATGGTGATCTTTTTAAACATCCTGACAACCTAGTTTTAAATAACTTGACCAAAACCAAAATCAATCCAATAAAATTCAATCACTGACTCATCCATTTTTGAAAAAATGACTTTTTCTAGCCAAAGATTATGACTTTAAGAACCTGATAAAATGTTAATAAATATCCATTAGACTACAATATACATTTTTGCAAAATCTGCTCACTTAAAAGGAGCAAAATGAACATTATCGCAGCAATTTTTCGACGACCAATAATGGTAAATCTGAATTTTTATGAATATTCCGAAAATGAACTTATCGGCTCCTTTCATCATATTAATATCAACTTAACTTTAAGCTTGGGGTGATTCACAAGTGACGTTAAATAAAGAAGCTTTATCTTTTGATATCCTGCAATACAGATCAAGACAGCAACATCATTTAATAACGACTTCCTAGCTTTTAACAACTTTTCAGCAGTAGGCTTTAAACCTTTTTCCTCTCTCCATGAAGCCTAATTATGCATGAACATAAAAATGTATTTATACGAGACAGTAAACTAAGATAAAGTTAACAATTTTTATCTCGTTCTCAATCCTGCAAGGACAGTCATTCAAAAATATCTATTGATAAACAAATCATTCCAACTGTGACTATATGAATGATTTTTTATGACATTCCTTTATCATTTTTAAAAACATTTTTATTTTCTATGAAGCCAACAGCATATCATAAACTTACAGTTTAATTTAATTTAAGTCTGGTCTGGTGTATTAGTCTAATGAGTCAATTTGGAGTAGGTGCGGTTCTTTATTTTTTTCAGCGGAAAAGAAGAAAAATTATATTAAGCTATGAATTACTATACGATTATTGTGTGCCACCATAAAGCTACAGCTTTTTCTCATGTTTGTTCCGATTTATTTTGACACTTTATAGCCACATCTTCATTAAAAAATTGGTAAGGAATTTCTTGTGGGTTGATGGATAAAGTGCATTTGTGTGTTGAACTTTAAGTTGTTTTTTTAGACTATAAATCAAGTTAGATTCTTGGAGATGGAATGGATACTGCATTTTAATCTTAGGCAGATTTATAGATTTTAATGACTTTTGGTTCCAAATTTGAATTTTCGTAAGAAATCTATTCAAGGGGAACACAACTTGATGGGAAAATGTTTTGACAGAAAATCATCTAGATTTTTTCATCAAAATTGTTTTCCATCAAGCTGTTTTCTCCTTGATTTTATTAGATTTTTATTTTTTGGACCCAGTTAAACATACAAACTCTATCCACAGCATCTTAATTTAATCAATTTGATCTGTCAATTGCAATAAATTTCTTTCTCAATGGCAAATTAATAAAATGACAAAAAAAAAATCATGAATGTGAACCAGTTTAAATGATCATCATCAACAAGAAGCCAGTCAAACTGAGCACGCACGACTATTTTTCTTCCATCATAGATTCCTACTCTAAAAATAAAGCATAATGAAACGTGATTGGAATGGAAGGAGACATATAAATTATTTCAATTATAATGCAAATATCGCTGTCCAATTAGATTTTCATTCCCAAACATCGTAAATTTATCGCCTAATCTTTTATGTAAAAAGATCACGGATGTCTGAAAATTTTCTACTGTGTATAATTTAGAGCTGTCAGGGATGATCATCAAGAACAATAGTGTAATAGCTTATCATTCTGTTCTAATATATATATTGGGTGGAATATTTATGACTAAATCTTGCAAATACTCCTGCTGTTTTACATAATGTAGTAAAGAATGTCTAGATTTGTAGTCACAATTACTAAGCGTCTTGAATGTAGGTTCATTTAACACGGCTCTATTAGAGGTCTATTAGGGCTTATAAATCTGTAGCTTCTGGAAAACAAGTCTCCTGTTGTGTTTGTGTATAAAGCCATTGTAAACCCTATCAGCCAGTGCAAGAAAATGGTTTCTGTTCCTGAATGGTTAGCCAATCTCTCAAAAATCTCTTTTATGTATGCATAATTTCTATTTCAACTAAATACTCGTCTATCAATCATTACACATGCCTCATTCCGTCAATGATGAGTCTTAGCAAACATCAACAAGATGAATGTTTATATACCTTACATGCCATGAACTTGAACTTTTTTTCTCTCACACATTCATTCCGCCTACTCCACGCTGAGATTTATTTGGGCGATAAAAAATGGTATGAGTGAAAGGAGATCAAATATTATCACCCAAAATAACGTTGAGAAAAGAAGTAAAGAGATAATCGTGTAAATGTGTGTTGTCATCGGCTGATGAAGGTCGATAAAATAGAAGCTCCAAATGTGTATCGCGAAAAAAAAAATATAAAAATTTTCTGCTCAGAAAAATTTGAATATTTCTTGTTTGTAGTCTTTTTTATATAAGCTCAAAGCGTTATCTAAATATTCGAGCTCTTTTGTCCAAAAAAAGAGTTTATAAAGAAGATGTTGACTTTACTAATTTTTCAGTTCATCGAGAGACGTCTTAAGTGAAACAGATCATTGAAAGCGAAAGTAGACTTGAAGTCATATGCGGTTTTAATAAAAGATTATTTTTGTGCTTCTGTTTCGACAATTTCCGTTAATTTTGTGATATATCCATAATTCATCTATAATAAGTTTTATCAGTT
The DNA here is from genome assembly GCA_917627325.4 of Chironomus riparius. Lineage (NCBI taxonomy): Eukaryota > Metazoa > Arthropoda > Insecta > Diptera > Chironomidae > Chironomus > Chironomus riparius. Next base: position 52,183,484 of record OU895878.1, read on the forward strand.
ACTGTTAAATATGAGCGTGGTGCGTACGAAAAATTATCAAAAATTATATTCAAGAGATTTAAATGCTCGAAAGGAAACGAAAACAATTATTTGTGATGTGCTTGAGAATTTCATTGCATGAAGGATGTGGTCAAAAAAGGACATTGGACAGTTAAAAAATAAATTGTGAAATAAAAAAATATTGTGAAGTGAAAAATTACCATTGAATGATCAATAATTTAACGCTCACGTGCTCAGAATAAATGGCAAAGAAAAATTTAGAAAATACCAAAAAGAATCAGAAATCTTTAATATTTGCTCAACGCAAACTTAATCTTCTCTTACTTTTTAAGGCTTTGCAAATTTGAGAATTGTTTATCATCTGTTATTAAATCCGTATTTGAGGAATTTGAGGAATTAGAAGTAGTTTTTTTGAGGCAGTTGGATTAGGTAGATTTTGAAAATGATTTTAAGCAAGGTGAAAAAACTGGAACATTCAGAATTCTAATTTTAAATACCAATAAAATGCAGAATCATCCTGCATATGTTTTTTTAAGCTGCAATATTAAAGAATTCGAAGGATTAGATAACATGTTTTAAGAATTTAAATTAACTAGCTGCGTTTTAAACTTAATGAAGCTTTGTCTAATGATTATCTAGACCAATTCTACTAAGATTTTGAATTTTAAATGTCAAAACTCTAAAACTTTGAAAATTGCTTTTTGCCATTGCAATCATAAAGATTGAGTAAAGATTAGCTGATTTTAAGAAGATTGTTAATTACTTTTGGTTAATTTTCAAAACAAATTAATCAATTCTCAAATTACTTATCTCTTCCGGAATGTTAACAGTAATCTATCGTAAATGTTTGCATAAACTTGGTAGATTTTAAACTAGCAAATCGATTTTGAATTATTTCAAATAATTTAAGTTGATTTATCAATTGAATCTGATCAAACATCAGCATAACTAATGTTTATCCCAGTTGATGTAAACTAATCTTTAAGTAAAGTATACATTAAATAAAGGGCTAATAGGTATATTCATTATAAACATGATTCTAAAGTAAATAGGGAAATTTAAACAATTGTAAAGATATTGTTTAAAATCAATTTGATTATATAATTTTATATAATTTTACAATTGAGATACAAAATATAAATTCTTATGACTAGCTATATTACATTACATTTTATTAATTTCACAATAAGATTCGTAAAAATGCTCCTTTATTCTAGTTTTAAATATATTTAATGAGAATTTATTCTTAACCCATGGAGGTAGAATTTAATAAATTAAATGCTCTAATGAAAAGATTGACGTTACAGAGTGTCGACACTGGAAGATACTCATGATACTCATGATATTTTTACCAATTAATCTTTACTGTTTGATGTTTTGTGCATTAATCATCAAAATCTAATTCATTGTGATTAGCAATGTTAATTTGTTAAAACAGAAGAATGAAGTGGATTCTAAATCAGTTTTTGATAAAAAAAACCATCCAACGATTTAGTGCAATTTCTAACATGAGTTTAAAGATTTATACATTTCAGCACGTGTAAATAAATTTTTAAATCAAAAATTCATTAAAAAATTAAATAAAATGATCAAGGCGCCAAAAGTCATCATTTCACTTATTTTAATCGACCAAAAAATTTGTCTTCTTCGTCATGCGATGAAATTTATTTTTAATGCCATTGAAACAGATTAAATATTTGAATAAAAAAATATTTCTTTTAATCTTTCTTCTTGCCAAATGAGCATATATGAAACTTACTTGTGTGTGCTTCTCTTACAGATAAAATCATTCATTATACTAAGTCTCGTCACGATATTGCAAAATATTGATGCACAAACCAATAAAGAAGACGCAGTTCAAATCATCGATCATCCACGTGAGTAACTCAAATTTGATTGAGTCCTTATTCAATGCTAATTAAATACGATTGCTAATGGCTAACGGGTAATGAATTAGGTATTTGCTTTATATATATGATATTAAATTTGATTAAGATTTATCCTTGATGGTGAGTAACAAAAAACTAAGTTGATATAATTTTTTTGGAAGGTTAATCATAATAATAAGTATAAAGATCAGCTTTTAGAGCTGAAAGCATTTGTAATTTAATTGAATTGACACAATTCGAACTGAGTTCATCTACTTCTTGATGCAACTGATTGCCCATTTCATTAACTTTAGTCGGTCATATCAAAATATCAGACATAACAAATCTTTTGAGAGCATTCGAACTTTTAGTCTTAAAAGACTTTCGAATTTATTATGAAATTTCATCAAAACCAGTCCTTCACGCATAAATCACCGCTTAACATTCAAATTTCTCACTCAAAACTAAATGCATAATGCAAAATTTCGGTGCATGACACATTCAGTAAGAGTTTGAAATATTGAGCATCTAAAGTGGGTCACCTTTGCAAAAATGTCGAAATAATTTGAATAAAATCTAAAGCGACAAAAAATATGGTTTCATTTTCATTTTCTGTCATTTATTTTGCATATTTTGTGATCACTCGCATTGCGGCACAGAAACAGATGTGAAGGAATTGCGGCGAGGATTTTAATTTTTTAATCAGAATTCAAGAAAATCATTGATAATTTAAATGAAACGATTTTGTTACTGAATTATTTAAAGTTTGGGTTTTTTGAAGACTATGGATCTGCCTTTGTTGGATGTCTTGCAGTTTTTAATCTCAAATTTTTGAACCTTGCACCTGCTTACAAAAACAAATGAAATTTACCGATTTTTCGTTGAAAAAGTAAAATATATCCTCCAATATCCTCAATTTCTGTCCTAGTTCATCAAGAAAACATAAATTTTATAAATAATTACCGACGCTTTTTCGCAGACCCATTAAAACTTCTTCATTTTTTATTTCATTCCATTTTTACAAGTCAATAAAAACCAGGATATTGATTAGATCTTGTTTTCTTGAACAGGGTTGAAATAATGTTGATGTTATTCATCAAAACTTTATTATTAATTAATATTTTGTTTTAGTGATTAAATGAACATGTTTGTTGCTGTTTTATGTTTGGATTTTATGCTTTTGATGTGATTATTGATGTTTTCTAGCAGAATTAGAAAGATTTGTTATTGTTTGACTTCTAAACCTTATTCCAAAAATTCAATGATCAAAATTCTAATCATTGAGCAATTTTAGATGTATGCTTAAAATAAACATTTTTAATTTGTTGTGTCAAACATTCAACTTTGTAGCAATTGATCAAAATCTTTAAAATTCAAAATTGGCATTTTTTTTGCATCTGGGAAAACAACTATGTTATAATAAATATTATTTAAACCTCAAATGAACGTAATGACACACATAAATCCCACCCCTGTCCAAAAATTTATATCAAGTCTTAAACCAATAATATCAAAATCTACAGCATTCAAATAATTCTCCTCACGTGACTTTAATTTGACAGTGATATAGTTGTCATAAACTTTTATTGCTGTTGAAAAACTAATTTCCGAAATCTCCTTATCGAAATGATTTAATAACTTAATAAGATCGCTTCTAGACTACAGAAAATTCTATAATTTATTTGCTTTTAAGATTTTAATGTCATCTTCACATTCTAAAGTTTGTTTGATCTTGCCTTACGTAATTGTGTTACTTGTGAAATAAATGGTGTAGACAGTTGAGTGCCAAAATGTGTGTTTGACAAGCAAACAAAGCAAAGTAAATTTACAAGAAATTATTCATTCATAAATGAATCAGGAGATGATTGCAATGGAAATTTTCTTTAAAACTTTTCTAGTAAGTTCTTCAAATTTACTGTAGATTAAGAGATAATTCATGTTTGGTGTTATTTGGATATAGCTTAATACCAAAAATGACTATTTCTTCTAAGAACCAGCGTCATTTTTGTCAAATCATGAAAAAAGTCTTCCATACAATTTCTTATCCGGGATGACTCAAAACAAAAACCTTCCAAGCGCCTCTACATCACTAATTTATTCGTTTGTTTTCAAAAAACTGGATCAAGCATTTATTGGTCTATTGAGTTATACAAGCCCAAACCAGGATGTTCTAAAATATTTGGGAATAATCGAGGTATTTAACATTTAAATTTTAATAAAAGAAGAGTCATCACTCCCTGAGTTATCCAGACATATTAATTTTATGCACCTACACTGCTGTATTTTTTTTTTTTTATTAAAAATAGAACGATAAAATCCCATCTTACAGATTGAATTAATTCCGTTAAGGATCATCAATTAATTCAAAAACGGGTTATTTATATAATCGAAAATCACTTCCAATTTTGCAGAAGGTTCTAAAATTATTTTTATGGAAATCGTCCAAAAATACCCTCACTATTTATGGAATCAATACCAAAAATAATTTTTTATTCCAATTTTAACATTTTTTTATGATTCAGAAGTAAAAGACAAAGAAAAAAATTTCATGTTCCTAATTTGGTGATTTTTGAGTCTTCATGAATGAAAAAAAAATTAATTTCGGTGGGTCGACATTTCAGTGGAAATTTAGATAAGCTTATTTAATAATCTTTAAAATATGTAGATCTTAAGTCTCAAAAACTGTCGAGCTATTAAAAGAATCAAATTATTTTGTATTTAATGTCAGCTCCTTTGCTTTTTTGGGAGATGACATGAGTTGAAACAGAGTTGAGATGGCTAGTGTAAGGAGTAGTTCAATTGAGGCTGCAGAACGTCATCTTAATCGCTGTCGAACAATTTAAAATTCTCTTTATGGCAAAAGTGTCACTAATCATTAGTCTCACGAGCAAATCACTGTTTTTTATACCCAACAAGATCTCGATCAATACTTGGAGTAAGAATCAATATTTGCCGCAATCCACCAATCACCAACTCTGAGTCCATAAACAGTAACTCGATGAAAACTTCATCGACAATCATCATGATTCATTTTTATTTTGACAGCTTGCGTTGGCTTTGTGATGATTGCTAAAATCACAATTTTCCAATCACTTGCCTCATATTGATTAATAAACAAATTAATGAAGGAAGTCATTTTGTTCTCTCAAAATAAATTGCTTCCACTAAAGCTCAATATAGATAAGGAAATTAACTGTTAAAATAATGTGAACAGATATGATTTTTTATTTTGACAGCACTTTTATTATCACCATTAATTTGGACTGTCCAAAACTAATTTGGAACTGAAAATGATCTCATTTTATTATCTAATTTATATTAAGCAATTTAACAAGTTGCTGATTTTAGTGATCGCCTAATTTATTTTTCCCACGTTATTTACATTCTCTATTATGACATTCAAGTCCTTCAAATTCGATTAAATAGCCAAATATTTTGATCGATTGACATTTTGTTATCTTTTAGAAATTTGATGTTGACAAACAAGAGTGATAATTAGTGGCTAGAGATAGTGGCTTTGAGTTGGACAAATTTATCGTCATTGATCAGTTTGGAGACGAAGAGATGTGAATTTATTGGCTTTCAAAATTGATGACTATCCCTTGATTTTTAATTTGTGGATTTATTGGTGCTATTTGTCTTACAAAATGTTCAATCTTAGTCAAATCTAAAATCCAGAGAATATACTTTATAATGATTGAGAGGCAAGGATTTTGTAAGAATCGAACCCACATCCTTATAGATAAGAGTAGGTTTAAGATTTTTGGAAGCTCCTTTCTCAATAGAAGATTCGTCTAAACATTGCTTTTTGATCCAGATCCTACTGTGTACCGACATTAGGTAAGGACAACTCAGATCAAATGAACGGCCAGAATTCAATTTTGTGTTTTGATAGCACATAAGTGCTTTTGACTTGACCAAAATTCTCAAAATAAGAATAAAAGTCGATTCTATTCTCATGCTAAGTAGAAATTCCAAAGCAAGCTAGTTAAGGTAACTTGTAAATAGCTCCACATGCTGCTTCCCATGTTTATTTAACAATCTACATCATAGAACTTTTTAAGAGTCAATAAAATATTTCTACATTCTTAAGCCTCAGAATCTTGTCTCTATTGGAGTATTTATAGCTGTCCATATAATAAATATATCAGATCCGCGACAGTCAAAATATCATGAATTTTTATTGAACATCTTATCAGAAGTTTGCAAAAAGACATTAAATTAGAATTATATGCAGTTCTTTAAATCAACATCCAGGTGCCTCATTTAGATAAAGCTCCACTTAATTAAGTTGTATATTTTGTAGCTCTAGTTCTATTTTTGACATAAATGATTTCATAACATTCAAAAATAAAATTTGCATTGAAATTATGCAATATCAAAATCTACGGTATTTAAACCATTTTTAATGTCAGACATAGAGTACACGAATTACGCGATATGAGTGACTTATTTGCTACTAGTGGGATTGTTTGTAACTCTATTGTAAATAATTGAATATCCAAAAGTTCAACAGAAATCATTGACGCTTCAAAAAATGGGAAGAAACTTGAATTTATTTGCCTAATCATTGCCACACTTGAGCAACGTGCATGCCATAAATAACTTCATAGATCAACAAGTGTTTGTCTATTTTACAACTGAGGTGGCTATTGTGATATTCATGCAATAGAAATTCGGACGTAAATATGCATCAATGATGAGAAAATAGACGTGCTTAAGTTGAAAGATGGCAATCCAATGGGTGCCTACAACAATGTAGACCGTTATTTTTTTTAAAATTCAAACCTGTTTCGAAAAAATTCGAAAAATAATTTTTTATAAAAAATTTTGAAATTTTAAAGACCGTTAAATTTATTTATGAACAAAAATCAATTCTTCGACGCAAATTTGTTTTTTGAATGTAACAATCGACAATGAAGCTCAAGTTTTGATCGAAAAGTTACAAAAAATAATATTAAATTTTCAATAGTCTTTGAACAATGCTCAAATGGAATTTCAACCTGACTAAGAACAATATCTGAAAATTTTGTCTTGAATGTGTTACAATCACTTACAGCAGAAATCTCACTTCTGTCGACACTTATGTTGTTTGATTTTAAAAATAACAACCATTTATCATTGTTTAATGAGTGCTTAGGTACTTTAAAAAGATTTGTAACTGTTTTATTTTTGTTGCAGCTTGCAATTTTGCAGGTTTTACCCATAATTAATGAAAATTAATCAAAATTTTACTGATGTAAACAAATATAATTTTTTGATGAAATATTTTTAACGGAATTTCACTTTTTGAAAAAAATTCAAATTCGAATTTTCGATTTCGAAGAATAAGGACCATTTTCGAAGAATAAGAACCATCGGCACCCATTGGATGGCAATCAGGAATTTACTGCTATACAGCTTCTAAATGACAAATTTTTAAACTTTTTTATGATACTTGGCTGGAGGTCCTCGGTTTGAATAATTGTTCTAGTTTAGAAAAAAAAATCTTTTTAAAGCTTTTCATTCTTATTATTGCGAAAAGAATAGGTATAAATCAGATTAACCTGCTCAATTCAAACTAAGGACCCCCAATTTCATTTCTTACACTTTATCAATATCTATAAAATACAAAAAGATGGAATAGAATATCTTAAGAGCCTTAATATCCATTAAATAAACTTAAAAGCATAATAAAACATAAAGATCAAATTTCAAATAATGAGCTATTGCTTCTTCACTGCCTATCAAGTTCGATTTGACATAAAACATTTTCAAAATTGGCGTTAAAACTATAAATAAAGTGATGTAGTCATACTCATTTCCGAAACCACCCACACGCTTGGCTAGCAAAAATAAAAACTTGATCACCTTTAAAATTTTTGGTTTAAAAAAATATCCGATTTGATTTTTTGCACGACATTTAATCTAAATTCCCTGATCTTTTTTTTTTTTTTTTGATATTACGTTGATTGTACATGATTATCGTTTTATTGTGACTGTTCTTCACAATGGCACGTCGTTATTTTCAACATTTAAGCTGCTACCAATGTTAATTTCATTGTATGAAGTGAAAGATTCACACCATTTTAATACGGGACTTATATCTTGTATCTATGTGGCATATAAGCGTGCATTTCATTAATGACATTTGAATATTTAAATTTTATGGCAGTTGCAAAACACGAGAATATTTATTGATGTTTTGCAAAATACATTTCAAATTTCTTGCTTCCGTTAATTTTCACATGATACAATAGCAATAATCATAGCTTGAATATCAAGTTTGGACTTTATGATAGGTTGTTTCTTTTATCAAATGCCGATATATGATGATACTTGATACTTGGTGCCTGATGCCACTATTTAGTTTTGAATATATTGATTTGTATGCTTAAATATTAAATCATATCATGTTGTAGCGGGAATTTGTTGCTTAATATGTATATGATGGGATGGTCTATACCACAAGACTACCAATTATAGATATCCAATTAATTTTTAAAAATGTTTAAATGCTTGAAGATTATTTGTCTTTTTTTAAATTTATGTTAAACAATTATAGACTCATTGTGATGAAGCTATGATGGACTAATTGGATTATGATTCATTCTTACAAGAATAGAATTTAGTCTGAAAGCTCTGTTTTTGTGGAGAATTGTAACGGAATATTGTGATTTTAATTGTTGCTACAGATCACGGGCGTAGCCAGGGGGGGCCATAGGGGGCCCGGGCCCCCCCTACGAAAATCTGATAATTGTTTTATTAAGTATTTATAGAGAACAACCAGTTAATGTAGAGGAAGTAATGAAAGAAATGTCAAAATCAGCACGAAAAATTAAATTTAATGTATGAATAATGAATTAAATATTTAAACTTATGAAGAATGAATATAGATTTAAGGATACAAAATAACGGTTTTTTAATTTTCGAAAATGGGCCCCCCCCTGAAAAATTTTCTGGCTACGCCCCTGCTACAGATGATTAAGTTTCCCTTTGAAAGTTGACAGCCCTCAGTGCTTAGTCTGATTCAACAGTCAAGAAATCAATGTGTTTATTATCTATTCATAACAAATCTCAACAGCTCTGATTTATTACTATGAACTCAACAGTGATTATCATCATGCAAATGATTTTCATAATTGACCATAAGACTGGTTTTTATGATTCGCAATTAAAAGTAATACGAGATCTTAATATCAGGCCGTTCACTTAAGACGTTCAGGGGGGCAGCAAGAATAGAACAAAAGAAATTCCCGGAAATCCATTATTCTTTTTGATAAAATGACCGTTAATTTCGGACGTCATAAGTGAACGACCCCTATCCAAATCGATATTTTCCAGGATATATTAATGTCCGACAAGTTTGTTAAGATCGAGAAATCGACTATTCATAAAATTGCAATGTGAATCAGGTTGATCATTGTTGATTTCCACAAGCCAAACCATTTTAAACTCCTCGTGTGCCTTGAAAGTTTAAAATTTCATTTTTGGGTGTAACTTAAAACTACAAAATCCATCTTAATCCACAGCGAAACTAAATTTGGACAAAAGTTTACCAAACTCCAAGTTGGCTGTAAGATGCAAGTCATTTAAATAAATAATGGTTAAGGCATAATCAAATAAAACTTTTGTGAAATTCAATCTTTTTTTCAGCTTCAAATTTGAGATTTAATTTAAATATTTTAACCAAACTCTGACTGTAAAGTTCAATAAGCAGCATCAGCAGTAATTAATCATCCCAAGTTTTTAATCCTCACTTCTTTAAAAATCACAAAGTAGCAAAAATAAAAAAATAAACCTAACTGTTAATATAGCACGGTAAGAATGGTGTGGACAGCACTGATGTCAAGATATTGCAACATTCCAACTAATCTCGCATTTTGTGATAGTTCCTAAATTAGTTTCGTTAGAAACATAGATAAATATTTTATTATAGCTGCTATATATTATTTTATGACCATTCAGACTAACATTAAACCGAATTAATATGCAAATTGAATTTTGTGTGTGTTTTTAAAGATATAAAAGGCATTCATGCATTGGATGTACATAAATATTTTATATTAATAAGCTATGAATATTTATTATAGAGAAAAATGAATACATTCTTCAATCCCATGGTACGGACAAGCATAAATATGGATATGAATTGAAGGAGAATAAGCACTTCCATCATACAACTACTGAGTTGGACGGAGTGAGGTGCGAAAAATATTAATATTTTTATAGCTTTAATTTTTATGGCCGGATTATAATAATTAAAATTCATTCATTGATTCATTCAGACTTGGATGCTATGGACATGTTTTAGAGGGAAAGAAATATTCAACACAATACGTTGCTGATATTAAAGGATATCGACCGGTCTATACATACAATGTCATAAATGTATATCCAAAAAGTGGTGGAGTAAGGTGAGTAGTCATAAACATAAGTTCTGGTTTTAAGCTAAAGCTAATGATTATTATTTTATAGAGAGGCAACATTCATCGGAAATTTCAATGAAGACAAGGAAAAGAGTGAAAATATTCGATACTTCTTCCCTGAAGGCTGTCGTGGTGATGATCATAATATCATTATTCCAGCAGAAAAGAATCCAATGCCTCCACCAGTAATTAGAAAAGTTACAACTCCAGAACCACCAAAACCCACTCCAACAAAACCACCAGTTACTTCCAAACCAACAACACAACCACCTCAATCACCAACTCCTCCTAGACGAACTATTGAACAATCAGTACCGGTAATTAATGTTGTTAGAATTGACCCTGAGCCAACCACACAAAAACCAACCCCACCACCTGAAAAATATCTCCCACCCCCAAATACTTACTTGCCTCCAATAGTTACCCCTGCCCCTGCACTTAAAGGAAATTACATAACAAAAGAACTTCCCCCCATAACCCAGCCAAAAGTGATTCCTACAACTCCCAAACCTGCACCAAAAGCTGATCCAAAACAAGCACCAAAAGTTGAACCAAAACCTGCTCCAAAACCAGCAATAAAAGCTGAACCTAAGCCTACACTCAAGCCAGCACCTAAAGTTGAAGTTATAGCTACACCAAAGCCAACACCAAAGGCACCTGAACCTAAACCAACGCCTGCAGTTTTTAAGAAGCCAATTGTTGTAGCACCAATTCCAGAGGAACCAAAAAGTAATTGTGAAATTTATGGTTGTGAGTCACAGTCAATAACAATTAAAAATCCTCCTGTTGCAGATACATGCGAGGCCAAATCATGCTGTAGTGAAGATGATGCTATTCCAAAACTTGTAATTCCAATCAATTTGGGAGCTGCAAAGTCTGGATCATGCCCAAGATTTGCAAAATTAATCGTACCTGCTGACTCTGTTGGTATGGAATCACTAAAGACTTTACTTAGCAATCCATCAGAGCTAGCAAAGACGATAATTAAATCACTCTCTTAAGACTCTCTATTCTCTGTGACTGTCTCTCTACTTTTGTTATCTCACTCTCTGTCTGTTCCTCTGACTTTCTACCTCATTCTCTGTCATTCACTCTGTGACTGTTAATAAGTTTATTTTTATAAGATTTTATTTTTCTGTATAATTTTAAAATTTTTGTACATTTTAATTGGATATACATGTGTATATCATTAACGCATGACAGCTTAATTTTTAAATGCAATGAATTTTTATTTTTTTAAAAATAACGAATTTCATAAAATAAAATTATTTTTAAAATGTTTTGGTAAGGATTCTTCTTATAAAGAATTAATGAATCAAAATTGTGTCGATTTGTGTCTAACATCCAAAAAAATAAAGAATTACTTCTTTTAAACGAAATGGAAATTTGCATTTTTTATATATTTAGAAGGGTATCAGCTAGTGATGTCTGAAGTTTGTTATTTCAGAATTTCAGTGTCAAGTCTACCTTTTCTAAACTTCTTCTCCCGCTCCTTCAATTAATGTTCTACCTTACTCTAAAGCATTCAACATCATTAGGACCATAACACAAAATAATAAGTTTATAGAAATTCCCTAATCCTCCTTAATTAGCAAACATCACAAGTAAACGACCCAACAAACCTAATTTGACGGTATTCAATATTAAAGAAGCTTAAAGAAAGGTCATCAGACTTGAATAACATGAGATAAGCTCTTCCCGACTGAAATATGAGTTCGAAAACGTTTTTATTTCTTTGTGCATTTTTTTTTTACAGCTGAAAAACATGTGTTTATATGGGTTATAGATTTCAGGTATAATAAACTGGCTGTGTAACGGGTTTTTGTGTTTTGATCAGCTTTAATTTAAATTTTGTTGTTACTAATGGAGAAATTGGACTTAGAATAAAGTGATTTATGATGTTAAAAGCTTAAGTTTTGGACTTTAAGAATTAATTTGTTGAAAATGAGTACAAAATGGAAGAGGGTTGATTCAAGACGTGGAACAGGGCAGTAGTTTTAACTTAAAGATCTCATTGTTTAACTCCTGATTCTTGATCAATAATATTTGGAATAGATTCGATTATAATTTGACGAATGACAAGAACATTGTTTCCAATCCTTACCAATCGTACCGAGCCGTGCTTACTTTACCAAAAGCTTAATGGTCTGAGCACTTGACCGGCAATCGAGAGGTGTGAGGTTCGATTTCCGCTTAGGATGAACCGTTGAGTGAATTTCTTTTTTCAACATTTTTTGATACGTGTTTACTAGTTCTCCGAGATTGAATTAAGATAGCAAACCTCAACTTATCTACAAGAATCAAGTCAAATAAAACTGATCATCGTCATCTATCATCAATCCTCATAAGCTCTAAATTGATGACACATAATCATCATATAAACATTGAGAGTTCCCCGAAATAAACATCTCAAAAAAAATATTTAAATCAATTAGGTTAATTTTATGCAAAGCTCCTATTAAGTATGTGATCTAATTTTAAACGCATGACAAATTGAATGATAAATGGGTCTAAATATTATGAATAGACATGTTAATGTCGAATCGATTGAATGTTAACAAGCTCCTAAGTATGTTTGTATAATAAAAAGATATCACACAATAAAAAATAGAGAAAAATTGGAATTTAATCAGGTGTCGAACGAATCATGATAAATTAATTAAAACATTTTTACGAAATGTCACTGAACCTGCTCATTAAAAACATAAAATTAAAGAAGATAAAAAAGAAACTTAACGAAAATTCAAATCTATCCCCTTTAATGTCTGCAGCCAGTAAGTCTTTCGTTGTGATGCTACCTAATCATTTATATTAATTTGCATTATAATGACACATGGGCTTTATCGAAGAATCTTATACAATAAATTAGTGTTACTATTAAAAAATAAGCGTTCAAAATAAATCATTCAAGTCTCATTTGCATTAATGGAGTGTTAAAATTTACTCACGTAGGTTTTTTTCTGCTGTTAAATCCAAGAGAGAGTTAGAGCTGAGCATCTAGACTGAGGAATATTGTAGATGAGATAATAAACGAAATTATTTTTATTTTGATTGAGCATATGGCGCTACCTTAAAAGCCATATATGTCCTTGAACCTGTAGAAGATGAATTTGAGAATCAATAAATATGGACAAGAGATTTATGTGGGATTTATAATGAATTATGTCTCTCATAAGTGTTCCTAAAAGTCTAATTACTACTTAATTTCCGTATTTTATGTTGTTTGTTCACCTTATAAGTAAATTGAACATTTTTTTTTTGTTTTTTATAATGTCACGCACGTTCTTCAATGTATTATAACTAATAAATCCTCATGATACTTTCTCACAACAACTCAAACGTTTTTGGTCGAAAACGTCAATTTACAGATCTATTAAGGTTATTTGTCTTTCAGCCTGTGTGGTAAACTTACTGACCTATCGCAATTTTCTTTTCAAATAATCTTTTTTTTTGTGCTTTGCTGTCTTTAAACAAAATTCAGAGTGAATTCTCTTGTAGCTTCAACTGCTCTCATGTCAGGCTCTTTATCAGAGTTGTTGGACGAGTTACTGGTTTTGAAAAATATTTGATTGATTTCCGGTCGTTTCAATGGAAAGTTTTTGGATGTATGCAGCTGATTCTACTTCAATGAAGTTTGATGTTATGAATAAATTGTAAAATTTGTAGCTTCATGATTCATTGCATTTTATTTACTCTTCAAATTTGAGTGACTATTTTGTACTTGAGAATGGTTATTCGTTTCTGCGAATAAAAGAGTATTTTTATCTCAAACTCTTGAAATCATCATAAGTTGACCATGAGATTAGTACGTAATCTATATTGTAGTGGTTAATTTGTTATCTTTAAGTCGCTCACTTTTTCAACAAGTGTTAAATGTTGAAATATTTTTATGAATCTACAGAAAATCTCATTAAATTCCTTCCTTTTGATTGTTTTGAAGTTAACGAATTGATGATGAATGTCTTTGTATTGTTCTAAGTGCGAACAAGTAGTAAATTTAATAAAATACATTGTTTGAAGGATATTTTACACATGAATAGTTGAAAACGAAAGGGGAGTGAAACTACACAGCATTTTTTTTAAATTTAGCAAATAAAATTTGAATCTTAGAATTCCGTTGAGTCAACTATATAGCATTAAAATAATATTTCCCTTACAAACCAGAATCTACATCTGCCAACCCTGCCTCCTCTTTTTCAATAATATTAAATCTAAGATTTTTTCTCATCTTTTTGTCTAACGTTTTGGTGATTTTCTGTTGTCTTTTTTTTCAATCGTCGTTTTGTGTTTAAGCAAAAGAGAAGTCACAAGTATAAAGATCAGACGTTTACGATAACACCTTTTCAGTCTTGCGAAATCTTCGGCACGTTTCTGGTGTTAAGTGTTAGAATTTTTTTTTTCTCCCCTACATCTTCATTTCAATAAGCACAAGTATTAATTAATTTCAATTGTCCACATATAATACCGTATATATTCTTGAAAAAAAAAAGCTATTCGCGGTCATAAAGGAGAGACTTTTAGAAAGGAATAATGATGTTAAAACAACTGGTAAGGTGGAAAAAAAAAATAGTGAAGATAAAAAAAAATATTGGAAGCGGAATTGATGAAAAATTACATATTATGTTTCACGAGTGACCCAAACCATCTACATATATTATAATATCCGAAAACATTAATTTATTAGTGGCTGTTATTTTGTTGTGAATGATCTCTAAACTTTATAATGTGAAAAAAATTAAAAGTTATGAAAATCTTAGCCGAAATGTCAAGAAGAAGAGCCTCGAATTGGCAAGGAGCAAATATTTAAAAAAAAATAAAATTTGAAGCCTCTTTGAAAAGATTAAGATACAAAACTCTATTAATTATCAGCCTTTCAAATCGCACATGCTGTATCGATAAAATAATTAGGATGACCATCGACTTTCTATTGAGACATTAGGTCTGGTCTTGATTTTGGTAAACTAGTGGTTGTTGTTTTTGTATTTTTCTATGGATGAGGGGGGTTTGGTATGGAAAACGAGGAGTTTGACGCATCAAAATTATATCTGAGTAATTAGCAAACAGTTAAACAAGCTTATAACATTCTAGAAAGATCGTAATGTGTTTCAGACGAAGCTTTATAATTCGAATCCTATAATAACATGTAATTAGGTACGACATTCTCCAAAAATAGGATTTTCCAGAGGTCGAAGCCGACATGAGTTCGCTCCGGTTCGCTAAAAAACCGATTCAAATTTGAATAGATTTTTTTCTGCTGCCATTTGTGAAGTATAACATTCTATACAAATTTACCGGTTATCGAATCGGTTTTTTAGCGAACCGGAGCGAACTCATGTCGGCTTCGACCTCTGGGATTTTCCCGCCAAAAACTGTGCATTTAGTCACCCTTAATAATATAATCAAAACAATGGTAATAAACACCATTGATTTATAGGTTAAAGTGTTAATTGATAATTTTTACAGTGAATAGAATCAAAAACAAGACTATATAGAATTAATAATCATGAAAAATTCATAAAGTTGCTCGGTAAAGAGCTTCCAAAAATCATAAATAATAATAAATACGTGATTAATCAATTGTTGGCAATCAATGCATCTTTGTGTCGTGTTTTGACGTAGATTATACATCAGCTACGATAAACTGGTTAAAAATCGCGATGTGCCAGCTTAGTTTATTCCGTTCTTAGCTCAAAAAATTTCATGTGTTTGTAAAATAACTTATCTCTAATCAGAACATAATGATAAATTTTTATATTTATTTTCGTATTAATTATAAAGGCGATTTTCTAATCGTGATCTCGCATAGACGAGACGTGAAGCTCAGATGTTAAACGGTTATTCATCTGCTTTTTATCGATATTCAATAATGAATTTTAAATTTTTAGTACGGGATAGTCCACAAATTGGTTAAAAAACATTCACTGACCAGAAAACGTGTTCTGATATAATCTCACGATTTGCAATAAATTTTATTCCCAGGCTTTAAAGTTGTATGCCCTTTGGCAATTTGCTTTATCTTCAAATTTTCTGAACACCTGTAAATGATAAAATTCTATCGGAGATTCATGAATTTCTATAATTAATTATTCAACGCTTTTGCACGAGGAAGAAGAAATGAATGAAGATTTTTTTTAAGTATGTAGAAATTTTCAAGGTGTGAAAATATTATTTGATTTTTTTTTTATTATGAATTGTTAACTTAAGTTTAGATGGGATGATAAATTAGGTTCTATATCTCGAGAGCCAATGTGTAGCACTCTATTAATTCGATTATAATCTAAGTTGAATATAGCTTTTTTCAATCCTGTTATTTTATTTTGGTGTTAAGAATTGAACAATGCTTTGAATTAAAGTCCATTAAGATCAAACCTTCAACAAGCATAAATCAACAGAGACTTTAAACCTCAAACCTGTTAACACTAAGTTATTTCTGCCTTTTATCAAAACATCTAAGTTTCATCTGTAATTACAATTCAAAAAATTCAATTCAAAACAAAACAATCATTGATTTCCTTTCAAAAAAGATTCCCATCCCTTGAATTCCAACTCAGTAGAAGCTTTCATGAGTTTCATTCAAATTTTTAAATCTGTTTAAATTGTAAAACAAGTCTTTATCTGACAAAATATAATTCTCAAATTCCATTCGCTTACCTTAAAAGAATTTCGGTTCCTTTATGAAAAAAATTGTTTTATCTTTTGAACCGCGAATTGAAGAGAATGAGAAAATTGTGACATCTTAATAAGGAGTCCGTTAAGAATTATGACATTATGCTAAGTAATATTAATGAAAACACCACAATTGGACAATACACGAGTGATATATAATCTAAATTTGTAATCAACAAAGAACAAAGAAATCAATGATTGTTTTGTTCTGAAAGCTTTAAAAATTTCCTCAATTATGGAATCGCCCATACATTATCAACAGATGATCTTCCTTTATCGAATTTTGGTCATCTATTTGTTTTCGCAATTAACAATAAAAGAGATAACAATAAATTTACTGTTTGTGCATAGAAAATCGAGTTTTAAGAATATTAATTTATTTGGCAAATTCTTCCATTCATTAATGATATTAAATTATTACATTAATTTGTTTCAAGCGCTAAGAATCTTCTTCCGAAAGGTATTGTTAAAGGAACATAACGAAAAAAAATTATTTATGATATACATTCATTGGATGTCGACGGTGTGAAATAAATTATGATACATTTTTATAAAGTGACGTTGATCTTCGTCTAATTTTGGCACGTCGCATTTAAAAACAGCTGGCATAAAGAATTATTTAAATTTATTGAAATAACATTAAGGGAAGATGCGCTGTTATGACTTGCTAATCATCATAAAATTTACTCGTTTCTTTTATCAATCTTGATCCTCGAATTTTATTTTTTAACACATATTCACAAAGAAGATTAGACACACTTGTCTGTCTGGCTGGTAGCCGCTAGCTTAATTTTTATATTTGAATCTTTTTCAATGCAGTTTTTTGTTTAAAATACGGTTCTTTTTTGATTGGTCACTTAATCGGCTGCAACAAGCCAAAACACTTTTTGAAGTGGGTTGCGTTACGTAAAATTACGTACGTAAAATTGAATAAGATTTATTATTATTGATGAAAGAAGTTGAATTTTCCCACAGCGAAAATGCGCTACAGTCAATCACAAGACAGTCCACATCCATACTAGCTATTAATTGTAAGCATCGCTGAAAAGAAAGAACAACCTGTTTCTTCTTGTTTTATCTTTTGTTTACCGAGTTATAAAATTAATGTTGATGGAATTGATGATGATAACTAGCATGTCAACAGTCTATAATTCTATAATTGTGTTAAGTGTATAATCTCGTGTGTCGTACCGAATTTTGATTTTGCCTGCTTCCAATATTATTATTGTATTATTTATGTACAATAAAATATCAAATTAATTATCAACAGTCAATTTGTATTTATGAATGAGATTTTAAATAAATTAAAAGAATATTCTATTTCATTAAAGGTAATGTCGATTTGTCTTGCGCTAATATTTGCTGTTGTGCCTCATCGGGCTGTCAAAACCGACCTTAAGTTTTATCTCTCAAATTCAAAAGGTAAATTGAATATATATGCACAACTATTTAGGTATAACGGTCTAAATGACATATAATTGTGTTCACAAGATCTACATCCTTATGAGTCCAGTGGCTATAAATATTTTTAACGATTATTCCAAACTTAAAGTCCTCAACTAATCTGCATTTATGATCCTTTATGACAAATGTTCAGTTTTTAGTGCTTCGATTTATGATGATTAATTTATGACTAAGTTTATTCTCTGTTCGCTTTGATATTGTAGGAGTTTAACAATTTAATTATCGTATTTGAGCATTTAATTTGGAACTGCTTCAACAATAGCACGACCAGAAGTGTCAAAAATTACCATTTTCATCCACAGACACCTTGAACTTTAATATTGATTGAAATCGATCGAAAATTCTCTCAAATTTTTACGCGCATTTTTTTTTATTTCCATCAAATGTGACACGACAGTCATTTTGGTCTCACATCTAAATATACATTTATAGCGATCATAACTCGAAATCTGAAGCCTGAAAAACTATACAAAGCTATCAAAAATTAAAAATTTCGTATAAAATAATTTTTTTTTCTTCTCGCAATAAAATTGCTTCATTAATGTAGAATCAGCTAGATTCACCTTTTCACGTCTCAATAGCATATTTGGTGATTGACCGCTATTTTACTACCAGATAGCCGCAGGGGTATAAGATGGATAGAGTACTTATAGTGCTTAAAAAAGACATCAAATATTTGGCATTCTGTAAATATGTTTTAATATGCTTAGAATGTCCATTTATGCATATAATCCAAAGCTAATCCCTCCGAGTCAACCCTACGGAATCAAATATTGTACTTAATCGCTATGCAAGGTCAATCCGGAACTGAATTCAGAGAAACTACTCCAAAAAGCCTTTCATTCCATTAGCAATTCCATAAAATCTCTTAAAACCAATAGAAAATCCATTCATAGCCATAATAATGACCAAGTTCAAGGTCAAAAAATGCGCTTAAGCATCTATTCGACCAGTCATTTTAAATAGTCATCATTTTTATTGACACGTGATTCTCAAGTTTCTTATATGCATCGACACATGTGGATTCGATTGCGGCTTCGTTTAGAGAGTTTTTACTGCACACTGTCAGTCAAAATGACCTATAAACAAATAATTTTATATCCATTTTTATTTATGCAATATTTTTTTATAGGGTTAGACTATCAGTTCGCTGGAAAACAGGACGCACACAGATTTGGAGTGGAGTTAAAGGAGAACAAGCAGTTCCATCATACGATAACAGGTTTCGTTTTATTTAATTCTTTTGTTTTATATTTATTTGGGAAGTTTGGAAAAAAATGAGGGAGTTTCTAGCTAGAAGATTAGTGTTAACTTTGAATCCATCTCGCTTTTGCAATCTTTGATTCTTGATCTAAATACTAGATTCAAGTTGATTAAATTTAGAGCTAATATTTAATAGCTAGTGAATGGAAGAGTACTTACTGAAAAGTCTTGTCAGGTTCAATGTTGACTGAGAACTGCCCATTTCTGCTCTTAAAATTTACCAAGGGGTCTAAACTACGAATTCGCCTCATGCAGGTCTGAAACTATGAATTCGCCTTAATTTAAATTCAAATTTAATCATCGGCTACAAATTTGTCACGACAGTAATATTAATCAGCAATTGAGAATAATGCCTGTAAAATGTAAGGTTGACGCTAACTCGCTCATTATTTCCGAACCTACCCAACATTTTAAATTATTATCTATAATGTTCACACATTCAATTTACGGATTTTTGGTAATTTCCATTCTTTTTTCTCCTTGTGCTTCACTCAATTTCATTTGTTCTTCTTCTTTTCTTATGACAATAGCCGAAGACGGTGTTCGATTAGGTAAAAATCTTTTATTGATATTTTATCTCTGTGTCATTCACTAAACTTATGCCTGTATATTATATGCGTTCACTATTAGGCTGTTATGGATTTGAATTGGAAGGCAAGAAATACAGCACAAATTATATAGCAGACGGAAAAGGATATAGATTAGCATCGACAGATACGGACTTGATAACTGTATATAGTAAAGGTAGTTCAGAAGCCAGGTGTGTAGATTTAAGATTATTTACAATGTCATGCGAGATAATCATTCAATTATAGTATTATTAAGTAATCTCTTGTCATTCTGTGTAACATGTTAATTATGGCTCTTAACAGAATCGCGTCATTCGTTGAATCATTTAATGAAGAGGAATTAAAGGCTGCAAACATTCGCTACTTGTTTCCAGATGGCTGTCAAGCGCCGACAATTCTTTATGATCCCAATAATCCATCAACAAAATATGAGAATAGACAGAAGTTGTTTGAGTCGCTCATTGAAAAAGCTCAAAAGGCCAGAAATGAAGAAAAAGATAAAATTGACAGAAGTGTCGCGTCAAGAGCTCTTAAAACACAAGATGTTGATGATCGTAACAAAAATGGAAATAAAACTAGCAATAATAGCACCAATAGCACCAACAATAACGGCAACGGCTATGGCAACAACAACAAGCATAATACTATTAATAATCTTAACAATCTTAACAGCAGAAACAATAATAATGGTTATAACTATGAAGCTAATAAAAATCCCAGAGGCTCAGATTTCGAATGCTGCAATAATGAACGTATCCAAATCATTTTACCCAAAAACGATTCTTGTTCGCAGAACACTGCAAAACTCATCATTCCACTTAATTCCGAGAAGCTCTCAAGTATTCCTATCACTGAATTCATAAATCTTCATTCATCACCATCGATTTCATTTATATTGAAAGAATTGCAGTACCTCGTTCAGAAATATAATCTGTGAAATAATGATTTTGTATAAATATTTTAAGAATAAATTGATTTTGTGAATCATCAGTTAAATTTGAATAATCACGTGTTCGTTTTTTCAACCGACTTTTTTTTGAATTTTTGTCTTTACAGGGGATCCTTGATTTGAATAGAACGGAAGGTTTAAGGGGAAAAAACTATGATTTTGCGGTTATTCAAATTGAGGACCACCTTAGTCTATTTACTTTTTCGATTTTATCACAATTTGTCGAATGAATAATTATTTAAAGTATGGATGCATTCTTAAAAAGTGGTAAATTATCGTCATCGAAAGCTGGAACTAGCACAGGAAGTCAAAAAGGAGTAAAGGATAAGAAACAGAAGGAAAAACCAATTCCATGGGTTGAGAAGGTAAATTAATTTTGGCGGGAAATCTATTATAATAATTTAATCAACTTTTCTGTGATTTATAGTACCGTCCGAAAAAAGTGGATGATGTAGTCGAGCAACAAGAAGTGTGTAATGTTCTCCGTGACTGTCTTAATAGCTCTGACTTGCCAAATTTGTTGCTTTATGGTCAACCGGGTAATATTCACTTCCTCTTTAAATCATAAAACTATAATTAACATAAAATACACCATGCTTAGGTACTGGAAAGACATCAACAATTTTAGCCGCAGCACATCAGTTGTTCGGTGAATTCTTTAAAGAACGAGTATTAGAACTGAATGCGTCTGATGATCGAGGTATAGCTGTAATTAGAACAAAAGTAAAGAACTTTGCACAGCTTAAAGCATCATCAATTAGACCAGACGGTAAGCCATGCCCACCATTTAAGATAATAATTCTTGATGAGGCTGATGCGATGACTCATGCAGCACAAGCAGCATTACGTCGTACAATGGAAAAAGAGACTAGAACTACAAGATTCTGTCTGATCTGCAACTATGTATCTCGAATTATTGAACCAATTACATCACGTTGCACAAAGTTTCGATTTATTTCACTTACTGAAGAAAAAGTCATGGAAAGATTGAAGCTCATTTGTGGACAAGAGAATGTAAAGATTGATGATGATGCACTGATGAGTATTGTGGATATATCTGGCGGTGACATGAGAAAAGCTATAACAACACTTCAGTCATCTTATAGAATAAAATGTGGATCTGATGTTCAAGGTACAGACAATCCAATAACAAAAGTGGATATACTGGAAATGTCAGGCATGGTTCCTGAAAAATTTCTAACAGACTTCATTCAAATTTGCCGTAAAAATGACTTTCAAAAGCTCGAAAATTTCGTTGAGAATTTCATGTTTGAAGCATACAGCGCATCTCAGTTCTTTGACCAACTTAGTGAACTGATTGTTATGGATGATTCAATTACAAATGAACAAAAGAGCATAATGCTTGATAAAATGGGCGAAGTAGCATTTCGATTGCTGTCTGGTGGCAGTGAATATCTACAATTAATGAATTTTGGATCTACAGCATTAATGGCATTTGAGAAGAAGTGAAGTGAAGTTTTTATGTCAAGTTTTAATTTTATTAATTAAGGTTTTATATGAGAAAAAAAAATAAAAATACATCTTAAGATAAATCATCAAAATCTTCATCCTCTCGCTTCCTCTTAATTGAGACTTCTTCAATAATATCCATCTTAATATCATCTTCTATTGGAATTTGTGGCTTATTGATGCTGATTGTTGGCTTAGCAACTTTAAATGTGGGTTTTGGAATTGAAACACTTGATGTCTTGTTCAATGTTTGTCCCAATGTTGGTTTCTTAATTACATTCGTGACTAATTGACTTCCAGTCACGAGCTTTGTCTTGATTGTGCTGCCTTCAATAGCTGATTTAACGAGCTTCTTTGTTGGCGCTTGCGATGATGCAGCACGCAGTTTATAATTTGCAGCTAATAGACAATGACGATCTGGTGGAAGTCGTAAGCCTGAATGAGGCTTTATTGGAAGCAAAGGCTGTGAATTTTTTTGTTTTGCAACTTCAAACAGCACTTCTCGAGGCGGTGGTCCTGTAAATGATTTGTCCAACAGCATTGTTGATGCTAATTTGACATCTTCCAAGTCGATTCCTTTCTTTTTTGAGTGGTTTGCGTAGACTCTAGAAGAATTAGAAGTAGAATATTAAGTTTCAATATCTAAAAGTGAGAGTAACTGGATCTTACTTTGCATCTTCCAAGATCGTTGTTACATAACGGTAAGTAAATTCTAATAGCTGGTTGATCACTCTAGGCTCAAAATCTTCGATTCCCAAATCTCTGAAATTTTAAAAACAAACAAATTAATCAAAATTTTATAAATAAGTTAAGAATCGATGAAATACATACCGTAAGATGGATATTATGACTTGAGCGTCTTTAGGTAGTTGTTTGGATTGATTTGCAGCCTTTTTCTCTTTACTAAGCTCCTCCATAACTGCAGTAAAATTAAAATACCTTTTAGAGAAAATTATTTTTCAGAGATAAACAAAAAAATGTCTTAGTTGAATGCCCCTTGTTGGGGTTATCAAGATTTTGAATATTTTGAAATTAAACTGTTTTTTTCTTTAAATTGACTTTATTGCTTCATATTTAATGTTAATCAATAATATAACTTAAAATTCTACTTAATTGAGCTGTAAATAGCATTAAAGCTGCATAAATTAAGCTTCAAAAAGAAATGTTTCTTAAAAACCAACGTTCTTTAAAAATTCAAATTCCAACAATGGGTAAGCAACTTTGTGTAAATAAATTTGTTTTCTTAAAATTTAATACGATCAATTTAATTGAAATTTTAAAAGAATAAGCTGAATTTAAGTAATATTTTCAATAATGGTGAGTCAAGGAACATCAATAAATCATAAAGACATCAAAATCCCATTGAGAACACATCAAATAAGTGAAAAATCAACAAATTTTCTAAAATTTTCTTTGTTATTCAATAAATTTTCAGTTTAACTTCGGTTTTCCTGAAATGCGATGGCCAGAAATGAGAAATTTTTCACAGAATTATCGATGCTTCTCTGTGTCTATGTTGCCAGGAAATGAGCGCGCTGATGTAGAGAATGGAGGAAAAAGTAATTAATAATTTTTTGCACTGTCATTATAACCAACTTTATACATAAATTAATATACATTCTAGTCATTATGCCACCGTCAGCACTAGATCAATTAACAAGACTTAATATAGAATATCCAATGTTATTTAAGATAACAAATCGTCATGGCAAGAGAGAAACACATGCAGGAGTTCTAGAGTTTATAGCTGATGAAGGTAGAATTTATATTCCGTACTGGATGATGAAAAACTTGGTTTTAGAAGAGGGCGACTTGGTAACAGTCGAAAATTTATCCCTGCCTGTAGCATCTTATTCAAAATTTAAGCCACAAAGTGTCGATTTTTTGGACATAACAAATCCAAAAGCTGTACTGGAAAATTGCTTAAGAAACTTTGCATGTCTCACGATAGGAGACGTTATTGCTATATCCTATAATAGTAAGATTTATGAGCTACTCGTATTAGAGACTAAACCCGGCAAAGCTGTGACAATTATTGAATGCGACATGAATGTAAGTAACGTTGTAAACGGTTTCTTCAAATTCAAATATTTTATGTCGTTAATTTTCAAATATTTTTCGACAGTTTAATTTTCATACTTAATGTATTAATTAATTCTTGCAGGTGGAATTTGATGCACCAGAAGGATATAAAGAGCCAGAGCGAATACCTAAACAGCAAGATGAGATGGATGTCGATAATAATCATCATCAGACGACTCACATTGATAATAATGAATTTTATGCCTTCAAAGGTGAAGGAAGTAGACTCGATGGCAAGAAGATTAAAGAGCCAATAAAGAGCGAACCACCGTCACATATTTTAGAGAAATATACTCGCGGTATTCCCGACTATGATCACAATATCTTCGAGCTAAAATTTGATAGAAGCTCCAAACCTAAAACAGCTGTAAAGAGTGAGAAAGACGATTTCAAGACTTTTCAAGGGCTTGGCAATAGTCTGCGAAATAAGAAGCAATAGCTTCAGACTTGAGGAAGTTACACACACTGGATCTTTAATTTCCTTTTATCTCTTTTCTGCTTTATTTATATTTTAAAAACTTTCCAAATGAAAAATTTTGTTTCTTTTTAAATAAGAAATTAATAATTTGATTAAAAATGAAATGATACAAAAAAGATACAGTATAATTAAATTTCGTGTCCGTAGAATCAGGATAAATGATATTGCAGAATTGGCAGCATTTATAGATTAATTTTTGGGTGATTTAGAATCTCTTCAAGAACTCTTCAGCACAAATACGCGCACGACTATTAACAGACAGCTTTAATTCACTAATTTCTTTATCAACTTCCTCCATGAAATGGATGACAAAGTCAACAAGTTTGTGCTTATACATTTGTTCGGTATGAAAATTGGTGATAAGGAATGATATATCATAGCCCTCAATAGGCTTTCGTCTTAATATTACAAAGTTTTCAGCTCTCATCATCATAAAGCGCGTAAATTTGTGACATAAAATCTTCTCAATCTCGTCTGCCTGCTTTATGGAAATACTAATACGGACTGAATTAACACTTGTCTCAATTAATACTCGTTCCTTCTCATTGCGGGATATAATGACTGGATTTAAAACTAATTCCTTGGATGATTTCACCTCAATCTCGGGTTTGTTGTGCCTTTCTATTACCTATTTTTGTGGATTTCAAATGTTATTAGTCACCAAAATATTTTGCAAAGTCTAAAAGTCGTACCTGAGAAGAGAAATTGTCTAAGCACATTGCAGCTGTGAGCGTGTGTCGAACCGCTGTTAAATAAGGCTTCAATGTTGCAGCCATAATGGATTTAAATTTAGGAATTTACAGTAAAATAATTATTTTTAAATCTTGTATTATTTTTTAACAAAACGCCCTTACTCTTGCAGTTTTAGGGTTTCCAATGGTCGAGAATGTTGACGGGAATCAACGATCATTTTTTTTGAATTTTTGGTTGGAAGACTGGAAAGTCATTGGAAATTATTTAAATCTAGAAAATTCGTTAAATTTTTCAATTTTCTCTTATTAAGTTTTGATCCTTTTTTGACAAAATTTGAAGGTTTTTAAAAGGTTCAAGCATGTTTTAGATGTTTCTATATAGAATTTTATAATTTTGAATGATAAACTTTGATTTTTGTGGATTTTGTTCGAAATTACTGGATCTATGTAATCCAGGTCGTTAAAATCTCAAACTTACGACAACATTGGAAGCACTAGCATCATATAGTGCATATAGAGCATCAACTGAGCGATGTTTCCTGGAAAAGCTACAGAATTTTGCCGATCAAAAATTAATTCTCAAAATAACATCTGATAATTCAACAAGCTAAGTTTAAAAGCCGTTAAGTCATCAATTACATCTTATCATCAACCTGATAGCCTTAATAGTGCTTCCAAAAGTATTTCAAATTCTATGTTTTTTACATTACTGACATCGGATTATTTTTAAGGGGTGTGAAATCTTCTTAACAAGTAAATAAATCAAAATAAATTTAAGTATTCCCCAATTATACCTTAATTAAGCATCAATTCACGATGACAGAGTTTGAGTTTCCTTGGGAATACAATTTCCCACCGTTCTTTACGTAAGTCAATCAAACATCATCTCTAAAAGTACCTTAATTAACTCAATCCTTATAGTCTCCAAAAACATACAGAGACGAGAAAGCAGCAGATCTCTAGATGGAAGGAACTAATCCTCACATATGCTAAACAGAATAATCAAGCAGTAATTAACATAAATGACGAGTCAGAACTTTTTAGTAACAGTAAAATCAATCGAACATTAGATAGAGAAATAAGGGAAGTGATCCTGACAGAACTATGCAAATCCAAGAACGCTGAAATCGTTGGATCAAAGAATTCAGGAACTTATGAGATCTATTGGTTAACAGTCGACGAATGGTCTAATGTCATTTATTCATGGGCTGTAAATTCAGGAATGACAAATTCAGTGTTAACATTTTTTGAGCTTCTCAACGGTGATGATACACGTGATCAGCAGTTTCACCAATTAAATGAACAAGTATTTATGAAAGCTTTAAAGCAACTCGAGGGTAAAGGTAAATGTGAGGTAATGGAAATTGATGGAAATTATGGAGTTAAGTTCTTTTAACGAAATGTATGTTGAACATAAAAAAGGTAATAAAGATAATGAGAAAAAAATACGAAAAGAAAAGTTTTAATCTACTTGAATTTCATATCACGCACTCACAATAGACTAAGATGCTCAAAAAGGTCATATGCTGATGGTTTTCGGTACTTCTGGGCTATACTTTTGAAAATCATGAAAACTAAGTTTGTTGTTTTAACGACAGTTTCAAATTCAAAAATTACCGGCTCTTGAAATTTTGAATCTTTGCTTCTTTTGAATTCGCTTTTGCATCCTTTTGAGATTCAAATTTTAAAATGCCGTTAATTTTCAAAACTTAAATTTCTGTTATGAATAGCTTTTATGATTAAAATCGTAGCATAGTAGAATTTCCGAAATAAATTTTAAAAAGTCGAGTGTAATCATCTCATATAAGTACTGACGATGCAACTGAAAATAAATAACAGCACTTAAAGATTAAAAACGAATATATTAAATTTTTCATGAATTACCCAATTTATTCTATCGATTTTAATCATACATTTTTCCCTTTTTTTTGGTAATTTTTTTATTTTTTATTTTAGATAACTAATGAAAATCTTTTATAGCTTATAGTTCTAAAAGGAAATGTTAAATGTTAATACTTTTTTTTATTCATTTCTTTTTTTATTAATTTTTATAATTCATTTCATTTGCTAAAACATGTTTTTAAATGATTTGTATTTTTTAAACTTTTATTTTTTTTTCAACTATATTCATCATTTTTTAAATCAAACTCTAGAATTTTATTCATCAGGTTCAACGATTTGTTCTTCAGTTTTTATAAATTTTTCAAGTTTCACTTTTTAATTTATGTTAAAAAATATTTCATTTTGATTTTAAGTTGTCATAAAAATATTTTTAAATAGAATTTTTAAGAGATACTTAGTTCCGGGCTGCAGATGAAGGTTGTGGCTGACATTTGAATGGTTTAAAGCTAGCTGTGGCAGAACTTAGTTCGCTTAGCTTTTCAACCCCAGGCAGAATAATGACAACCATTCCCACAATATACAGCCCAGGTCAGGTTGGGGTCTCATATCAACAATAACAAATGACAAATTAATTCCCATTAAACATCAAATGGCAATAATTAAGGAGTAGCTGGAAGCAAAAATCGATGATGCCATAAATATCCACAAGAAGCACTCATTTCTTGACGGTAAAATAATCGATAATTTAATTCAGACTCGTCGAGACATCTCGAACCTTTAATGGTTAATTCGATTTGAAAATAATCTAAATTGGCTATAACACTAAAAGCTGGGATATCAGCACATGGCAAAAAAAAAGGCAAATTTGATATTTTTCTACTCCCGTGGATGTTATTCAATAATAAAGGGACAATTTGGGCTCATCGGTTAAGTATCATGAAGCCTTATCATGATAATGGTCTTAACAACATCTTGCATTTTGGTTTGTCGACAAACAGAAGACTTTAAATATGGAAGCTTTGCTCTGCTTATGCAAAAAAAAAATCTCGTCAAAACATCGACATAAAAAAATTTAATATCACATAATGCGTGTTTTTGTGTAGTAAGAATGATACAATCTGATGCCACCTTGATTATTGCCATGATCTACTTACATACAAATAAAATAAAAACATAAAATTTGAGTATTGGTGTCATTGTGAAGGATTGTGGATTCAGCGCAATTTTCTGGGGAGTTCAAAGTTGTAGACTGATTTAAACTTGAGTTTCCTGGACTGTGAACTTCGCTGATAAGTAAGCTCTGCCTATAAATGTAAATTAACCTGAGGGGCCGTTCACTTATTACGTTACGCAACCCCCCCCCCCCCCCCCCCTTGTTACAACATGTTACAACTCGCAACCCCCCCCCCCCCCTGAACGTTCATAATTCAAATTTTTTTCGTGAACTTTTTTTTAAAAGACAGACGACAGTTAGAACGTTACATTCTTCTTGACACCCCCCCCCCCCCCCCCCCCCTTATGTTACATTTTGTTACAATTTTTCAAACCCCCCCTCCCCCCTAAAATGCGAACGTAATAAGTGAACGGCCCCTGAACAATTGCAGTTTTTGTTTATTGAAGCGTTCTGAATCTACTGACCCCAAATTTACTAGGTTTCTTATGAATTTTGATTAAGTAGAGTCTAAGAAAAGGTTTAGGCATTGTCCTTATGTTGCTCGATTGAAGAAATTTGATGACAATCTATGTTTGGACTTGTTCAGAGCCTTTTTTGATTAAAGACTTTTATTAAGAGCTTCAAAGTGCTTCAAAGCTTCAATTTCCGATTTTTCTAACGATTCTATCAACCTTCTCTCAACAACCTTAACATACCTCAACTCTTCAATACACAGCATCAAATTCTTCTCATTCAATTAAAACTTTATTATAAATTTTATATTAAATTCGTTTTTGAGCAAATCACGTATTTTTAGAAGAAGATATGATTACTAGTCGACTAATGCTGCTTTATCGTTGATAGTTGAGGTATCTTAAGGCTTACTAAAAGAGCAAATGATCATATTTTCCATAAAACTGTTTGTTTATAAATCGAAAATTCTTAAGTTTCATGCGATTTGCCTTTCAAACCAACTTTAAGTTTGTCAAATTATCAATCTCATTGTTCAAAATGATTTAACAATTGTTAATTGCAAGATCCAGAAAGACAAAAATAGCAAAATTCATTGTTTACAACATCCATACCCAAAATTGCGACAACCTAACCTCAAATCTCCCCAAAATAAGCTATAAAATATTTTACATATCTCATTTTGCAGACAACAAAATTTCAATAAAATAAAATAAAGAGATATAAATCGCATGATATTCAAATGACGAGAAAAATGGAACAAATAAGGCAAACAAAATTATGGAGAGGGATGCCTTAATGCTCGGCTTCTGTAAAATGTTTTATGAATTGTGATAACTTCTCATCATAATTATTCCTTTTTTATGTACAGCAAAATAATCTCCGTCCACATACACAATGGCAGCAGAGCATTAATTCATTTTTGATCTCATCATCGTGCGGATGCCGCAAAAAAATGAAAAATTTGTCCTTTATCCCCGGAAGAAAAAAAGAAAAATCACAAAAAAATGATATGATTAATGTTATTAATAGACCCGACCTCTAAGTACCATTTAACAGAGCATAAAAATGTTTTTTTTTTCTCATTGTCTAAAAAATATATATTTGAATTCTGTGTAAGTCTACATGTGTATATTTCGTTCCTAATAATGAATCAATAGAACATCTCTTGATAAATAAACTTTTTTCTAAACAGAGCATAACTTTTGAATAGATAACAAAAAGTAGATCTAGGGGATGTGAAGCGTGCTTTATTTTTCGGATGGTGATTTCGAATCATTCGAAAACCGAATTCGAAATTTTTCGAATATGTCAAACTTTAAAAGTTATGTTCAAATTTTAAGAAAGTAAAGTTCGAATCTTAATAAAGTCAAGTTCGAATTTTGATAAAGTCAAGTTCGAATTTTAATAAAGTCAAGTTCGAATTTTAATAAAGTCAAGTTCGAATTTTAATAAAGTCAAGTTCAAATCTTAAGAAAGTCAAGTTCGAATTTTAATAAAGTCAAGTTCGAATCTCAAGAAAGTCAAGTTCGAAATTTTTCAAAAATGAATTTTAGATCTTCTGGAAGTAACATTCACATTTTTGAAAAAGAAAATTTGAATTCTATTTTTGAAAATCAGTTTCGAATTTTTCTAAACTTATTTTCCAATTTTTATTCATATTTTCGAATCTTTTTATATTTTCGAATAACGAATTGGAATTTTTCACAATTTTAACCGTTTTCTCAGATTCAAACTTTTACCGCTCTTTTTTTCTCAACTTCAAAATATCCGTTTAAAGCTACTCCACACTCCCCAGATACATTTATATAGGAAAAAAGAACTTCGTACTATGTTTTCGCAAATAGATTCTTTTCCATTTCCTATCCTCATCATCATGTTATTTACTTTTTTAATATATAATTCAATGAAAACTTTTTATTATAATTTTTTTTTGACTTTCTATTACATTTTTATCATTTTTTTATTCATTTCATTTCATTTTTGTATATAATAGTTTGGCAACTCTTGGAATTTGATTGAAAAATAGGTAATTATGTTGGAGAAAACTGCGCGTAATTGTTTTATATTTTTTTTTTCTTCTCAATTTTCATTTCATTATCTTTCTGTTGTGTTTCTTAATTGAATGTTCATATTATCATTAATAAGTAATCATAACAAATTCTTCCATCTGCTTTTCTAATTATTCTCATTATAATGTTGATAATAAGTCGAGAAAGGATATAACTTGGATGGGTGGGTGGGGTAGGTTTATTTATGAGTAAATACAATCAAAATCATAAGTCCCATAAAAATTGTAATTCAAAAAAGTCCTTTGTTAATTATGAAATTAAAAAATTGTTCCTTAATTTATTCTATGGAGTTTTTTTGTGAATCTAAATTTGATTCTTCTTGTTGTTCTCTTATGATAACTTTTATAGAGACTAAATGGGGATTTTTCGTGCTATTGAAATGTTAACATACTATTTTTTTGTTATTACTTCTTGTTTTTCATCATTTTCTAATCGTTTTCTAGGTGCAATGTGACATTTTTATAGTTTAAAGCATTTTCCTCATTAGAAAGAATATTTTTTCGTGTTCTTATCTTCTTGGATGTTGAATTTTTAATATTTTCTTGGTCTTTAAAGATTGTTTTTGAATTTTCTCTAAGTTTTACATACGTCAATTTAATGGCTCACGTAAAACTACGTACGTTAATTTATTGGCTTACGTAAAACTGCGTACGTAAATTTGTTGGTTTACGTAAAACTAGTTTAGTGGCTTACTTAAAACTACGCACGTTAATTTATTGACTTACGTAAAACTTCGTACGTAAATTTATTGACTTACGTTAAACAGACTTATGTCAACCTTCAAAATTTACTAAAACAACCCTCAAAGTTACTTCAAAAACTAGAAAATACACTCCATTCTCCAAAACATTGCCACTATCCCACTCCAAATTACGTTTTATTCTAAGTCCTCTAAACGATTTGCGTGATAATTGTAATTTAATTAATCATTAATTTAACGCGACATAAAAAACATTTATAGCGTTTCGTTTTTGTTCTGGCTTTCGCTGTGGTTTTTTTTTAAGGTAACATACAAATGTAAAAATTATTTACATAAATTATAGCAATTATAATATTATACTTAGTGCAAACTTAATTAATTAACCCATAAATTCCTTCCTTGCTAAGTGAACAGTAAGGAAATGAACTTAATTGTCTTTAAAATTATTTAACTGTTAAATCGTACAAGATTTTTTTGTTTTTTGTATTTTTTAATATTTTTTCTCTTTTTTTTTTTATTCATCAATTATTGATTAACTAAAGATGAAAATTCCCATAGCTTATTCATGCCTATTCAGTGCTATCATCTTCATTATTTTTTTACCTATACATTTAAAATAAAACTTTTAAAATATCAATTTGCTATACATATCGCTGCAATACTCATCGTACGACTAGTACAAGTACCTACGTAAAATTTTATTTTATCGCTTTGGGATTTTCCGAGTTTAGAGAATTAATAATTATTAATTAACTTTTTTCCGAAGGCCCTAATTGTACAAATAGTGATTACTCAATTATCGGTTAGGTAAAGTCTCAGCCATTTGATTATTCATCTCATCCTTTTTTTATATTATTTGTTTTTGCTATGTCGAGTGTGCAAGAGCTTTTCAAATTATTCTTGTCTACTCTCAAAACACTTATTTTCGTTCATTCCAATTCATTTCCTTCGACATTTTACTTATTCTTTAAATTACATACCATTTTATATCCTGGGCGATAGCGTTGTTAGCTTTCTGCTAGGTTTCTTCTAAATCTTGACTGTCTTTGATATAGGTAGATATATCCAGACAAAACAAGGTTAGGAGTCACTGATATCTTTGAAACCAAGACTTCCGTGACTAGATTTTGTCTAAGTGTGACGAAATCTTCGTTGATAGCATTAATCTAAACCTTGATAAGACATCTCAACTATCAACACTACCTAGTAACACTACTACAGCTTAAAGTTCATTTATTGGCTTACTTAATGCATGAAATTCTAGCTTAAAATTCGTTAAAAGCTTCTCCATAACTAGCTTTAACTGTAGAGTACCACCCAGGCACAACAATTTCCCTCACATCATGAATGAATTATAAAAAAACATAAATTAGTTCAATTTCTCGTATTGCTTTCATGATGAGCCATTTGTAAATTTTTCACCTGGCAAAAACTGTGAATCATTCATCTCCTAAATTATTAAACTACATTTAAAAATTGGGTGTGGTGACGATATACGTGTCTTATACCTCTTTAGTTCTTCTTAGTGGCTTTTCCATAAATGTAGAATGAAAATCAAAGGTCAGAAAGGTAATTTTTGTATCAGAAACGCACACTCGTTACTTCTTCTTTATACATCGGTTGGATTAAAATGTTAAGTGCTTCCGTTCGTCGTCTTACGATGCTTTTTATGTTTGTATATATACACTCATATCTAATAAAGGAGTGAGAAGGAGAAAATCATTTGAACGTAGACGTTGTTAGTGAATTTTATGTATGTATATATAATTCAATAACATTCTATGGATGTACAATTTTAATCTCATTGCTTCTCATCTCACTTAAAGCTCCTACGTTATTTGCGTTCTCATTTTATATTCTGAATAATTATCATCTCTGCTGCTGCTGCTTCTGTATTTTGAAGAATGTCAATCTGTCTATTAAAATTGGAATTTTCCATAATTTGAGTATTAATTCGATCACACAATTCAGTACTTTTATAAAGGATTTGCCATTCTTCAAATTTCTTCTTCTTTGTCGCCTGTTTTCAGTCATTGACCTCTGATTTTTCAATCTCATTTCTTATTCGATTTGATTCACAATTGAAAAAAATTCACAAATCTCGTTTGAAAGTCTTTACTTACTTTCCTGCTTACAGTTTTCTTTAATACGAATGCTATGGAATGACTTTTGTTTGACTTTTGGATTGATTATCTGAGGATTTCTGGTTGATTTAATTAAAATTTGTGTTTGTTGATTGTTTTTATGAATTTTTTTTTTCAACAAACGCAATCAACATTAAGTTGCTAAACGCACTCTAATAGTTTTTAAATATTTTTCAACCGTTATGTTGATTGAGTGAAAAATCTTATCAGAGAACCTCCCGAAAATCCAACAAATCTCTTTCCAAGGACTTCTCATGTTAAGATTAATTATTTTCGTAAAAAAAATCATTCTTCTCATTGTGTACACGTTATCAAAATACACGAAAAGCCTTAAAGCAAGAAATATGAGGGCAATGAAATGTGTCCTTACACACGAAAAATGTTTTATTTTTATTTTTCTTCTCTCTTTTAAAGGAGAATTACGTATATTATTTTTATTGTTTGTATAAAAAAGGGGCGCTGGATCTGATTGAATGCATAATTTCTCATTCAACACGCTTGTGCTGAATTTCGTTTCTTATTCATCTTCCGGGGCTGTTCCAAAAAATATTCTCTTGCATATTATTTATTTATCTTTTTACGGATGATTCCAAAGGAATTTTTGAGTACGAAAAGATGGAAAAGGAAATGGAAATGTAGATTTCGAGGAAGCAGGTAGGCAGTGAAATTATTATCTTCCTAAACATTTCATATAGTTGACAACGAGTTGTTTGGGGGTTATTTAAAAATGATGTTTATTCTTGAGAGGGAGTTCAAAGGCTTTGTCCCATGTATTCATAACTCCTTCTAAAATGGAGTTCTGAACATTTAATTTTTCTTTGATGTCATTTGTGTTTAAACCCTTCCTGTCGATGTTGCTCCTGACAATATTTTGGGTTGTCTGTTTGCCATTCTATTATTACAATATATGATGTCATGTCCCATATTATGACATTTACTCGGTTCTCACGAATCACATTATAGCATCTATTTTAAGAAAACTTTTAGATTTTCCGGAAAAAGTTTTTAATTCAAAAGAGCCATGTGACATGTCTGGGATATGGATAGTTTCACTACCAAGAAGCAAATCTAATTTTCGAGAATCAATAAATGCCATGAGTTAATGACAAGCTTAACTATTCGAATATGGCTATCTGGAAATTCTCGGAATTATTTATTTGGACAGCTTATGTGGTAATGCTTCCACACAATCCATAAGCTTTAATCCTCGAAGTTTCCGTTCTCGAATAATTTTTTTTTTCTTCACCCGAACGTCTACAACAGAGTATGACATTTTATGACAGTAATTCCAACAACAAGCTTCCACTCAGATTATGATTTTCGAAGCTCTTCGACTGTCGTTATATACTCATCACTGAGCAATTTTCAATTATCAAAGCAAATATTTTGCCGTCACTCGTTCCACATCCATTTCGGGGTTTTATGATGAAAAATTTTCATTTTCTGATTGTTGTTTACAGGGATGTTGAGCTTCTGATTAGTTTAAGATAGGTTTTTTGAATGCTTTAACGGTTTTGTAATTTTTGAATTTTTCAACCGTTTTGTAAAATTTGAATTTTTTTAACGGCTTTGTAACTTTTGAATATTTTGATGATTTTGCACATGTCAATTGCAAAATTTTGACTTTTTCAACGGCAATATTTGTAATATTTGAAAATTCAAATGGATTTGTAGCCATCTTTATAACCCCAAATTTGTCTTAATCACAGGTACTTAACAGAATTCAGCCCTGTTGTCACAATTAAAATCATTTCATTGTGCTCAAGAGATTAAGCATTCAGTGTATTGTGAAAATGAAAAATGAGGAAGTCTCTCATTCCTGTTCACCATTCTGGTGTGCCTTTAATTAATCATGAACAAGCCCACTAATTTTAAAAATAATTACTGAAAGGAATCTTCCGAAAGAATGTTAAGAATGGCTTAAAATCTGTTTGAAGCTCTTCATCTTTTTCCACGATTATCGCCTGTTTCTTATGCTCAACTTGTTTCCTTTCCTTCTTTAATGCTATGGATAAAGATCACAACGTCTTTTCTCTTAATTAGTGTTGCGATTCTCAATCCACCCTGTGTGTCTCCATTTCCCATCATTTTATTCTTCTTTCCTTTTGTTTGCTTTAATAGCCATTTTATAAAAGCTGAACAGAAAAAAAGAGGAAAAAGCACAAGCGACAAGCAATTCAACAACGACGACTAAGGTAAATTTCTTTTTATTCTTGTTAAAATGAAAATTTCTCTTGTCGCTTCCGTTTTCAATTTTTTTTTTCTGTTCTGTGCTTTAGCTTTTACAATAAGAAAGTTTCTTATTCAAACTCGAATGAGAGCGTAAAGCGATTGTTGGTAGAGATGTCGATGCCAAATGTGCAAGTGATTTAGTATTTTCTTGATTCTGTCTGAAGCTTTGAGAAGGATTCTTGTAGATATCTTAAAGATTTTCGTGGTGATAAATCGTGGAAGCTTGTCTAGGAGTCACTGCTTTACTTTTGGGAACTGAGAATTATTCTAAACGTTTTAACGGGTTTTAAAATTTTGATATTTTACATTCTTGTAAGTTTTAAAAATTTAACGGTTTTGTAAATTTTGAACATTTAACGATTTTATCGACGGTAAAAATTTAATGATTTTGTAGATTTTGAAAATTTAACGGTTTTGTAGATTTTGAAAATATGAACCGTTTTCACAATGATTCAGAATCGAAAAAAATGTTCAAAAATTCAAAAATTTCATGTTAATTAAACTTTGTCTTTTAAATGCCAGATTAAAGATCTTTCCTTTGTGCATATCCTTTAAAAATATCTCGTTCCTATTTGCTGTCTAACTCCAGAAATCATTAATTTAATCTCACCCAAAATTTGTTTACAATTTGAGTATGAAAATAGAAATATGATTTTTTCTACTTTAAGTTGTTATTTGGATGTCTTGGAAGCAGTTGCTAGCTAATTTAAGCTTAGCTCTACATATTAAAACAACGAACTCAATAGAAAGTTGCTTATTAAGCCTTAAAAATGGAATTGAAATCTGAGTATTTTTACAAAACTTAAACTATTCATAAGTTAAAAAGTCTTCCAAAGACCTCTCTGAAACCTATACAAATCAATTAATTAACCTTAAATCTATCTCCCATATTACTGAGGACATGCCGTTTGATGCCGTTTTCGAGATATTTGCGATCAAAGTTTACATAAAATTTCATACAAAGTTTGATCATGCACAATATTTTTTGATAAACTTTTACAAACTTTTGATAAAAAAACATGTTTATCCTTTATATTATGGACTGATTTTTTAAGCAATGAACGAAAATATTATGTAGAAGATGCTAAAAGAATCAAATCAAAAGAAATCAACAAAAACTTTCAATTTTCTAATGTGTCAGAAAAATATTGTGCACAAGGAATTTTTGAACATTTTTTCCGAATCTGAATCATTGTGGTTTTGTGGTTTTAGCTTTACATTTCTAAACCGTCTGAAAAAATTTAAATTTTACAAAAGTTTTGTAGCTTTTTGCAAATTCTTACTCTAAAATCGTGAACTAATGTTCATAACTTAGCAGATTCTTAATGAATCTACAACGCTCAAATCTATTAAGCTTTGTTAAAGCTTATTCACTCAAAACAGCCTCGAAAAGCATCTCAAGACATAAAAAAGATAGCAACAATCAGGCTAGAAAGGTTGACACCCCTATCGACTACAGAATCTTTAGATTTCTTCTGCTCTTGTTTTTAATTAACAATATTTATCACATAGATTCGTTCCTACATCGTAGCTTTTTTTTATCTGTTTCTTATACATAATGAATTTTTTGTAAATGATAGAATGGGTTTGGAAAATTGCCTATCTTTGCCTCACTCTACTTCCCTCCTTTTTTTTGCTCCTTTCGTTCTCAGTCGACGACCTAATTTCTTGCTCATTCTCTATAAAAGAAATCCCATAAAGGGAATTTTCTTGTGATTTCACTTAAAGTTCACAGAGTAACGAGTAAAAAGGTAAGCCCGTAATTCCATAGTGCTGTTTAGTAACTTTTATGTTATTCATATCTTCTCCCAAATTTAATTTAACCATCAGCACCCCTTTTCGTTTCTCAATAAAAGTTTCATCCATATTTACAGAGAAAGGGAAATAAGAGTTAAGTTTTGCTTCAAAAAAAAAATTAAAACTTCCTCTCCTTCATCTTGCTTGCTTTTCATTCCAATAAAACTTCATTTTATTTTAAAAAATGTTTTTGCTTATTTTTTGTTTGTCGCGCAAAATTTTTCATATTTCCAGTAAATGTTTATTTATTTATTTTTTTGTGTGTATCTACTTACATTACTGCCTTAAAAAAATACACCTACGCAAAAATAAAAAACGAAAAAATAAGAAAAATTATAAAACATTCACACACGTATGGAAATTTAGTTCGGGGGGTATGAGAAAGACACCACAAGAATTTTTAATTTTTTTCCTTCCACTTTTTTTTTATTTCGCTACCTTGCTGAATATCTCTCTCATCTCACAATTTATACTTTTTTTTTTCTTTTATGAAAAATTGAAGGCAATTTTTTTTGCATTTTTTCGTCTTCCTTTTGGGGCTGTCCGCAAATGACGTCTAGTTCTTATGGTATAAAGTGGTCTGAAGCTGTGTGATACTTCAAATGACAGAGGGGTTGGTTGATTTGTCTCTTGGAACGATTTATTAGGGATATCCTGGGATGTTCCACTGTCATACCAGAAGGAGGTTCACCCTGATGTATTCACTACCCCTGTCATACAAGAGCTTACTACAGTATTGACTTTATTCTAGAATAGCATCAAATACCAGAATAAACCACAACCTAGTATGACCTAGAATGAGATGTTCTCTAGTATAATCTTAGTATAACCAGGGTATACTCAAGAAATCTTTCCCTAAGAAAACCGAATTAAAAATATAGACGTCATTTGTGAACAACCTCACTCATGCTTTTGAAGAATTCAAAATAAAAAATCGAAAACTTTTTTTACTCATTAATTAGTATTGCTTTTAGATATATACCTTTTTGGTTTTGTGAATGCAGTGAACTTTATATTTTGATACCGAAACTCGGTACCTTTGTGTCTTCATTCAAACGAATTTGTTTTAGAAAAGATGTATTTATTTGTGTGTGTAAGGAAAGTACATATTTGTATAAATTGATGATACTTCTTTATAGATTTTCCGTATACTTTAGCAATTCCTACATCTCATATCCAGGCGGTCGCGTAGAGTTTGTTTATAAATTTGTTCAACAAATATGTATGCACAAATCTTTTACCGCACAGGATCTGCCTGATATTATCGATTTCTCTATCCTCTTACCCGAGAAACTTTAATCATTTCTCATTCCATTTTTATCAAGTATTTTCATTCCTTTATTTTTTTGTAATTTATCAGAGAGCTTTTTTTTGCGGTACCACAAAGTGTTGATGATGTTCATCTTCATCTTGCCTCTACTTAAAGTTTATTTTGGCATGTTTATCTTTTTCTGATCCATTAAAAAATTGTTTTTTTTTTGTATGTCCGTATGTTAAGCAGAAGAGCCCTTCATTACAATTCTTACTAATTGTTTGGTATTGTTTTACATAGAAAATTTAATAGACTAAATGAATTATTGGTCAGTGTGTATGGATTCTCATGCATACTATTTGTTTTGTTAATTATTCATTTTGTAGTTTTACTGGCTTTAAGGCTGCTTGATTTAATTGGGATTTGCTGGTTAAGAATGATATAGTTTCGATAATATTGGTTTTTGATGAATCTATGCTAAGCTTTCAACGTTTAAGTTGAACTTTCAGCGTTGTTTGCTTTCTTAGACACAGTTCAGCATGAAAATTTTCAAATATTTGATCTTTTAAGCTTCAAACTTGACTGCCGATGACTTTTGCCACCTTTTTGAACATTTATGAGCTCAAACTTTTTATTTTCGAGTCTTATTTTTCATGTTATTGCAATTTTATTTCTAAATATGGAAAAAAATCAAAATGGTTGACATCACACGTGGTTTTTATCGTAATTTTTTTTTATAAATTTAATGTTTTTGGACAATTTTTCTCGATTGGATTGCCCATCGAATTGAAAATTCGAGAAGTTTTACGAGAAAATTCTTCAGAAAAAACTTCCAAATCACATTTTAATCCAACAAATTCA
Source organism: Chironomus riparius (assembly GCA_917627325.4). NCBI lineage: Eukaryota > Metazoa > Arthropoda > Insecta > Diptera > Chironomidae > Chironomus > Chironomus riparius. Next base: position 52,223,917 of record OU895878.1, read on the forward strand.
ATCTTCATAAAGCAATCTTAATACCAGCATTGGCAGTCCTTCGTTTAATTATTCATTTGTGTCTCATTTCATTAAAGCTTCATTCCCTCGAGACTTTAAGTCAATCTTGAAAAAGTTTCACATTAAGAGCTTTCTAAATTACGTCTAATTTCCTTAAAGAGTTCTTGAAACTTTTAGGTTGAGCTTTTTTTTCACTTGTGCCATTTCAAATTAACGTCTTCTATGTAATAATGGGCTTGGATCATCTCATCGAGAGAGTAAAGTTTTTCTTCTGCTGAAAAATACCAAAAAATTGTTAATATGTGTTGATAGATTTGGGCATAAAAAAGTTTTTTCCTTGCTCAACATTCCGCTTCAATCTACATCGTCGTCGTTACTCACATTAAACTAATTTATTATTTATTAATTCATTTCCTATCTTTCCTACTCACTCTCGATACATACACTTAAAATATATTAAGCGCAAAATGTTGTTCTCTCTTGTGTGTTACGTCTGTCATTTTTCCATGAATTATTAATAAAAATTTTCATTATTTTTCACTATTAAAATGTGTGGCATGTTATTCTCGTTAATTATTTAAATTCAATATGTGTAATTTTTTTTCCTTTATGATTTTTTTTTGTTTTCATTAAAAATTATTTGTTTTTTCTTTAATTAATTTATGGGTTTTTTTTTTCGTTTCTTAAATATTAAATTGAAAAGAACACATTTTCATTTCTTCATTTTTTTGTTTTATTATTGAATTTTTTTTCTATCGTTTTAGAAATTAAAAAAGAGAATTTTTTTCATATTTTTTTTTTCATCCGTCCATCCGAGTTGGATTTCTCGATGGTGCTTCTCAATTATCACTTAAATTAAATGACAGTCTCTAATTAAATTTTATATTTTTCGAAGTCATCAAGCAACTGTTATTTGATTTTTGTGCTTTTTTATGCATGCTCTGGAGGATAGTGACTTTGTTCCTTAACACAATTATCAAAGTTCACTTAATACTTTATGAATTTGATGAAGGCTTGCTTGTTCTATATTCAATTATGACTGTCAAGAAAGCTATGAAAGGAAATAAAAGAATTGATTCAATAAACCCAATCAGCACACATTTGAAGGAAGCTATTATCTTAGCAGAATGCTAAGAATTAAGAAATCACAATTTTCCCGCCAAAATTTGTTCAAATTCATAAGATTTCAAATCTACAGCTCCCGGAGAACTTGTAATTCACCCAATATCTACTACCTCACATGACTATCTTGACATCATCAGACATTCGACCTGGTAAATTAAATTCTTATATCATTCAGATAGACTTTCAATATCCATAAGAAATGGATTAAAGAATGATCAAGAATTTAATTAAACAAGCTTGAAAATCTCATCAAATTTTCATCATCTTGCAACGATTCATGAACTTTTTTTTTTTAATTTAATAAGCCCTCCAGTAAATAGGATTAGAAGCAGCATCGAGAAAATTCACCCCAATTGAAGCTTTTTCCCTCCATTTTTTTTTTGATTTATTAAATATTAAGTTTATGACTTTTTTTTTGAAAATTCCTAAATCCTTCATTTTTCACCTTGGTAATACTGAGTTCATCTAATTAACTACCATGTATGTGTTGTGTTATAATTTCATCATAAATTTTCATTCATTTATCCTAAATGGGATTTTTTTTCATCATTAATTAATTAAGTTTCTTTAAATATCATCATCAGTTAAATAACTTCAAAATTTAATTATTTAAATAACTTAAGAGTAAATGGTTATGACTTCACGACCACCACCTCGCACCATCAAAACACGTTCTAAGCCTTCAGTTAATACTTCTAAAAATTCCATGTCTGTTGTAATATCATCATTGTTGTTGAATAGGAATTGGCATTAAGGGAGAAAAAAAAACAAAAATAAAATTTAAATTTTAAATTCCTTCTCATCCTCGAGAAAAACATTATTAAAATGCAAGGGGGACAACAACATGATGAGGAAAAGTTTTGATGAAAAATTTCCACTTGAAAACTTTCATTATTTTTCACAAATTTCCCGCCAAAATTTTAGATCCTGTTATCAAAAATTTAAATCATCACGTTGTTTCCCCCTTATTAAAATGTAAATTCAATTACATTCTACATTATTAAGTTATCTCACTTACAATTGCATTCTCGTTCCAGCGATGTGTCTTTCGGTGGACCAGGCAGGTTGAGAATTACTAATTGAGCGTCATGGGATTTGTTAACAATCACTTCATTAAGTTTCACAGCTGTATGCATACGTCGCACATTGCCCTCATCTCTAAACAATTTTGGATCGTATGGACTATGAGATTTGTTTGGTTTAAGTTTGTGGTTTGGATGGAAATGGAAAAATGAATACAGAAAATTTTTATTATACATTTGAGGATTATTTGTATGAATATGGTAGAACATGTGAACAAAAATTAGACAATTCCGCTATGTGTGATGCAAATTTTGACATTTTAGATCCGGGATGAAGCTTAGGATTTTTGAGGTTATCTGAAGAACGTGATTTTGGGTTGTTTTGAGTTTTTAATAATAAATTGCAGGTTAAATCTTTGTTAAATTGAAATGAACTTACGTAGAAACAGCAGAAAGGATTAAAACTTATTCAAAACTCACGCAAATTCTAGAAAAAGTTAAGTTTTTGTGCTAATGTAAACAATGAGTGACTTTTAATTGAAAATTCTAATTTTAGAGCATCCAGAAGTAGAGTTAACATCTGATAAGATGAAGATGACAATGTTGTATCACTAATAAGTATGCTTAAAGCTCCTTACCATTGTATATTATATGTTTATTCTTAGAAGTTCAAAGACAGATCTTGAGGGGGACTAATAACCATTAAGGGGAAAGCAACTAATCGTTGCTACTTATATAATTTGAAAATAAAATGACTTTTGGCATATTCTCAACAACATCATCAAACTGTTCGAAACATTTTCAATTTCACACTTGAATTACTTTAAAACTTCCATTTCCATGGAAAGGTACAATGTAAACTTCTTTGGCTGTTTATTCTGAGGATTTTCTTCTTACAATAAATATCAATTCCAAACAATCTGTTGCGTAAAATTTCCAAGCAACGCCACGTCAAGCAATGTTTTTTTGTAAATTTGCCTCATTTAAAAGGTCAAGAATTGTCACAATTTTCACACTCGAGAGAAAATAAATTCGCAGAAAAGCAGTGTTGCTGACTGAATAGCTTTGAAACAGATTTGAGAAAATTTTTATTTACTTGGAACTTGAAAAAACGGAAAGATTAGAGCTAATTTGACAGTGATTTCGTGTCAAATGAATTTAGCAAAGGACAGCAACAACACTGCTACAATCGTCAAAGTATACTCACGGCTTTTTCTTTTTGTCATCAGTATTTGGAGCTGATGATGATTTACTATCTGAATTCTTATCGTCGTCATCATCATCGTCATCACTAAGTGGAAGTTTTTCTGGACTAGCAGAATCTTTGATTGACACGTCTTCTGAACTTTTGGCTTTGTCATCATCATCATTATCCATCTCTTTTGTATCTTTGTCCTTCTCGAATTCCATCTGTAAATTATTTCAATTTAATTTTTTAAAGATAAAAGCACGCGGAATATTCTCACCTCAGTTGACTCATCTAGCACTTTATCACTTATATCTGTCTTTGATGATGTATCAACAAATCTCACTTTACTAATTGTGGTTCGTGTTCCTTCATGTCCCGGATGATGATGGTCGACGATTGCTTGTACCTGTTAAATATTCATTATCTAATGAGTTTCAGTTTCGTTCGTTAACTTTAAAATGTTTTATTTTTGCATGTAAGATGAGCATGTCGTAATGTATCTCAATTTAATTTATATATTCATGAGTTTTATGCATGATTGTGGTTATGGTGACGATGAGTAAAACTTTTGTGGATAAAGTTTCTTGTTTTCTCAAGTTTTTGGATGATGAATGGATTGAGTTTTTTGTGCGCATTTTTGATAGAAAGTTGGGTATGGTGTGTTCAGAGGAGACCAGACTCTATGGAAGCCTTACAACTCTGGTTCAGATTGACTTGGGTGGTTTATTGAAACTTTACATGGTTTCTTCAGAAGATGTAAGGCTAGGCTAAGTGTCTCTTAAAGCAACTTTCTCACTAGTTATTGCATATATGCACGAAATTTACTTCAATTCAGTCTAACTTTAGTAATTTCCTCGCTATTTTATCACTATATGATTTCAAATTGACCAATAAACTACCAAACTACTTCCCCTATAGTAGCTTATTCCAAGATAAGAATCTCATAACTCTCAGGACATAGTAATAAACTTGATGGTCACCTTAGCTAAATTGAAAAACTTTCCCCAACTCAAGGTCATTTGTAACAATTTTCAGATCATTAGTACATCCATAGCTACCAAAGAATTTATGACCAGCTATTAACAGTAATGCTCATTTGTAATCTCCACTAGAGTTGCAAATCCTTCAAGTATATAAATTATTCAGTATTCAATACAAATCAGTATCCCCATCAGCTTCAGCATTTCAATGGAAACAGAAAGAAGGACGTTGATGATAAAAAATTTACATGAGCTAAAATTCGCAAGCAAAGCATGAAATTTCTATGCATAATGGAAGAAGCATTAAATGCATATATGCAAGAAGTTTTCTTAGTCATGTCTGCTGAGCTTGCTTTGGGCGAAATTGATTTTCTTCAAGGATGGAATATATTGTGAAGAGTCTTTAGATTTTTCAAGGATAGTCAAGGAGATCCAGCTTGAATCTTCATTTGCATGCTGAGTAGAACTGATAGCTAGGTTTGTGTGACTGTAGATCTGGGTCAGATCCAAATCTTCAATACTATCCTACATTTTAGTCAAGGATCAGACTTCATGTATATGGAGTATTGATGAAAGTCAGTTTTGAGGAGTCGCACTCAGTGATAACAAGGCTCCATTTGGAAGCTAAAATGGATTCGGAATCCTTCGATAACTCTGTGTCACTCTGGAGAGATAACACATTAGAAAACTAGACTATCCTCCCAAACTGTGCAGTACTGATCGTAATCAAACATGACAACCTCAATACCTACCATACCTCAAGTACCTAACAAAAATGCGCCACAAAATGTCAATCCACAAAGTCAAAATGAATCACAATTAAAAAAGTAAATAAAAGAAGTATGAATTTCAACAGCAATGACTTTAATGAATAGCAGGAACAGAGACAGGTATGTATAGAGAATAGTTTTGAATGCAAAGAGATGATAATAATGATTAAGAATGCATCAAAAAAAAGAAGAATAATAAAATCTACATCTACATGATGATATGATAAATTGAAAAAACCCTTTACATGACAAGTAAAATAAATGAGAAAGATAAACTTAAATGCTACACACATTTATGTGATAACTAACGATAAGAACAAGCAGCAATGGAGGAAAAAAACTTTTCCATATCCACACATCGCTTATTTTTTCCACATATAGAACTAGCAAAGATATAAAAAGTTATATTGATCGTAGATGAAAATCATAAGTACATTTAAGTTTGATTCCTTCACATTATTACGTGATATAGTATTTGTACAGCTTGTAATTCCATTTCAACTACGTGACAAAAGTTTATCCGCTTGTTATTTTTTCAGACTTAAATCAAATAGCACACAAAATGGAACGAGCACCCTCCGTCTGCATACAGTTATTAAAACTTTCCCCGCAAATGCATTCCTTCTTTATCAATTCTACTTAAAGAGCATTTTCTCGTGTACAGCTTTCAATGGAAGTCATAAAAGGGTTGTTTAAGAATTCCTCATCTGTCGCAACTGAGCTGAGTGACATAGAAATGAAAAAGGATTTTATTTTTCGTGCCACGATGATAATGCAAAGGTGTCAGGTGGCATCTCTTCTTTTTCATGTCTTTCCTTATAGACTTAAAACACCGTCGAAAACGTACAAAAGTTCAGAAAATTAGCATGAAATAATTGAAGGTTTTTAAATGGATTATTAAAGTTGGAACGGCTTTATTGAAAGCTTTAAAGACTGGTGTTGTGAAAGAAGGAGAATAAGATTCTCGAAGAAATGAAATAAATTTCTTTTAAGCTGTACTTTATCATGAAAAATAACTCATAAATACTCACTCAATAATCAGAGCAGTTGTTGGATATCTTGAATGAAGATTGATGATTTGAAACTGGTTTTTTTCAGTTTGAATTCAAAACAGAGCGAATTCATAGTCGTTGCCCTGCATAACTCTGCTTCATTTAAAGTTTAAGCCCCTTGATTATTTATAAAAGCATGAGATATTCTAGAGATTAATTAAATTGTTGATTTTGCATGAAAAAAGAGTTTGTAGTGAGTGTTTTTAGATCAATCATTGAGTTTATATAACATTTAGTCTTTCGAATTTTAAATTTTCAGCAGTGATGCTAACTTATCGATAATTTCAAGAAAATGTAATAATTTTTCTTTTCTGATTATTATTTGAACGTAGACAAGCAATGTGGAAGTATTGCAAGAACTCTACCGTTGCTCAACTTATTAATTCTGTACATAAATTACGAAATAATTTTACTCGACTTTCAAAGAACTCATCAGAGCATTGCTAACAAGTTTGAGCTTATTAATCTACAAATAATTAAGTAGAATACATAATGAACTTCTCGATAGCATTTTCATTAATTAATGTTATGCTTTTAATGAAATTAATTTTCAATCGAGAAGAGAAATACGTAATGCAATGTAGTGACAACTTTTATGCTATTAACATAAATTTACGGATGTGTAGACGCTGTATCGTTTCTACGAATAAAGAATTCCTTAATCCTACAAAGAAAAATGTTTCTTTTTAGTTTCTTTATAAAACGAAATACGGATTGATGCTGAATTACTTTGATCACTTAAGCGTATAACCACTCTCAATTTATACAATACCAACAGTAAAAGTGGTGAAAAAATGAAATCCTTACGATAAAAAAGGATAGGAATTTTGTGTGTGTGTGTGTGTGTGAGGTGATGAGAAGGAAATTTATTTAAGAAGACTAGTAAAAATCGCCCGTCAGAATGAATAAATAAAACCTTTCTCATTGATAAACCATAGATTGGCATGTTATTTCAAGAACCACACAAAACTTTATATTCATAAAAATCCTATTTTTATATAATGAAATTTGTGGTAAATAGAAATTGTTTGGCTTTGGGTTGAAATTTATATTGGATGTTTACGTCAAATGCATTTGTTGCGTATATCCAACAATATAATCATTACGTCATCACCGCAACAAACAATAATAATTGTTACGTGAATTTTCGTATGTTTACAAACTTCTGTGTGTACCCATGATTCATGAATATATTCTAAACATAGGCAGATGAGGATATTCAACTAATTATGCGGTTTCGATATTAATTTTCATGACTTGATTTGACTGTAAATGTTTGGCGATTGTGGGAGCTTTTGAACTGTAAATTTATCTGCAACTGATTTGTTTGAGTTAGGGCTTTCTAAGATATTTATAGGATGTAGCTTGAAAGAAAGGCTATTGGCTTGGCAGATGATTTTTCTGAGGATGAGAAACAATATCAAATACCAAACCAGATTTGAGCAATTTCTGGTAATTCCTGCATCTTACAGAATCTTCTATGCACTTAAGATACTATAAATAGTTTAAACAAATTATTGAACTTAACCTTCAATTCTAAACCTTAACATAAAATAAAGTCTGCCTTCATTATAAACAATTTTAAAGCACGCTTAAAATCGATAAAGTTCACAACATTTTTAAGCACTGCGCTTTTCTCTCAGATTTATCATTAAATTTACCAGTTGAATCTTTTATTCTCAAGAATCAACAATAAAATTCGTATTTAAAACAGCCATGTAAAACTTCGTGTTATTCTCTACAATCTACTTAATATTTTAACATGCTGCATAAGGCCGAAAGAAGCTTAACATCAAGATTTACTTAGATGACAGGCAGTTTATATTTATTAAGTATAGAAGCACGCTGCGTTTCATCTTATGGCCATGCTGCACGAAAGAAATGAATTGTAGAGAAATTCGTAACCAATCAATTTCATCCGAAGGAGAGGAGTGACTAAAGTACATAAGTATGTAAAGCATAATGTAATGATTCTCACTTAGATCTCATGAAATATTTTATACTTGAGCATGAAAGTAAATTGTGAAATATTTAATGGCTGTGCATGAAGACATGAAAGAACGAGATTGTATGTCTATCTGGTAAACAGCTTTAGATTTGATATCAGTGTTATGTTGCCGTAATTTATTGTGTTGTCTTTCACCACTAATGGCAAGTAAATGTACAATCTATCAGCCATGTAGCATGAAAGCTATTGATGTTCACAAAATTAAATTCATTGGATTTTACCACACAAAATAAAGTTTCTGCTTAATGCTGACAAATTTTCTTACTCGTTTTACTTTCAGCTCTTTTATCAAGAATGTCACGCAAACACTCCTTTCGCTGAAAGTGAGAAGCGCTGATGAATAGTGCAATAAAATTTAAAGTGTCTAGGCAAAGAAATGAAATGGAATGCTTGAGAGAACGATATGAACTTAATCTCTCATATGCTTTTGTTCCTGACAGTTCAAAATAAATATTTCATTTACACTTTCTTCCTCTGCTTTTTGCTTCATAGAAAGTGGGCAATTTTTCAAATGAAATACTTGAATTTTTTGAAAGCTCTTTTTTGTCAGTAAAAGCTTCTATGAATTGAGCTTTAGCATCCCATAGTTTTTGTTTTGAGTTGGGATTTTTGGGTAGAAATTTTTCAGATGGTGTTTGAATCTGTATAAGATGTTTCTAGCAAAAATTAAATGTTTCTTAATAATTCTTTCATTTTAAGGACATTTGTTACAGAACTTGACATCGTTTTAGTTGTCTATAATCTTAATTTATTATTTAACAGTTAAAGCGAACCTCAATTGTTAACATAAAGGAATCCAAGAACTGTAAATCTTCAAAATAATGAGCAAACCCACCCGCAAGACAAAACTCATTAAAATTTATTCAAATCAACTGCAGATTTGCCTTTCCATTATCATCACCCGTAGTGTAACAGTTCTTATTTGTTGACGTTAACTACAAAGACAAACAGCAAAAAAGAGAGGAGATAAAAAAAAATAAATAAAATAGCAAATGGAGTGATGAACGGAATCGAAATAGAATGAATGTTGGTATTTAATGATTCATTCTCTCGTAATAGAAAGTGTAGAATGAAGCATTTATAATGAGAACAAATGATTCTCAATCTGTTATGTAACAAACACGCACATTTAAGCATCTATAAGTGCGAGAAGCAAACTTGAACGAGTAAATAACTGGAGCTAGTCAGCTTTATTTGTATTAACTTTTTTTTCCTCCATCGCATCCAACATACGAGCAGTATAACAATAAAGGCCATAAATTAAATGGGAATAACAACTGCAATTCACTTCGGTATAAACGCGATTATTAAGCTGTCGCTTTGATAGTAAAAGCTCACAAGAGATTGCGAAGAATAAAATAAATTTTTTTTTCCAACGCTTTATGTCGCATGTGGAACGTATATACACAACAAAATATAAAGTATAAATGAAAATGTAGAGGAGTGACATCGAGGCAAAATAAAAAGAGGCATATATGACAGCAAACAGGACACAAAATGATGATCATGATGATGATTTATTGATGAAGTGACATTTTTATTTATCAGGAATTTTTTTTTCTTTCAATTCTTAATGGAATGTATGAATGAAAAATGAAGACATATGATGATGTGTATCTGTATTTGTGTGTATATGAAGTCAATGATGAAAATTTTCAGTGTATAAATAAAGCCATCAATTATAAAACTTATAACTTTAAAGAATAAATTTCAAAGAAAAACTCGACAAACTGGAAAAATATAAAATAACTTAAAGTAACCTAATTGGAAGGCAAACAAACAAAAAAGGGAACAGCAAAAATATTAAAAGTTGCACTTAATTAACCGATGATGACGTGACATGCTTCGAGGGGTTTTTAAAAAAGTAGCAGCATCGTTGATGGATTATTTGGTTTGGGTTTTAGTGTTGGAGCAAGCAAAATGGGAAGAAGCTTTTTTGCATTTTCTCATTGAGCATGAACAATGAGGTTGAAATTTACATAATAAAAAATAAAATTCAGCATATTTTATTCATACTGAGTATGAGCATTTCACCAAATAGCTAATTACTTTTTAGCTCGTGGAATGTGCATATGGTTCTCATGTTATTTTGCATTTATTGCTGCTTCAATGTTCATACATATGTTTATCTGAAATGTTTATGAATTTGTCTGTATTGAAGTTATTGGGATCGTACTTATTAATAATATAGTTGATGCTAGGACTTAAAAAGCACCTAGTCGACTGAAAGCTTCGACGTGAGCTTCTTTCCAGTTCACATTATTCAAAAAAGCTACCAGCTACTCTTTCCCAGTCTTCAACCTAAAACAGCTGCTCCAGCATAGTTATCAGCTTTCATAGCTCTTGAACACTGATTTACGCAAGCAACTTTTCCTCATTAATTGACTATTGACATAGTAAATTCCTCAACAGACCCATAACTTGACGTATTACATCCACTAGTTACTATCATACAGTCATAGCAAATTAATTGACTAATTAAGATGCACATAGCATTGCATCTGTATGATTATACAGCACAAAATATATTGCAGTGCTCTAAACGAGATGTCGAGAGTGAGTCAAACAGAGGACGGGGTGTTGAACGAGCGCTAAAATTGGGTCAAAACTTTTGTCAACAATTTTTTTTTGTAGCTAAAAATGTTTTTATAGCAAACTATAAAAAAAATTTCTATATCCTTTACTTCTTGTCGTTATTGCACTTGTACCTTCAATTCATTTCATTTTATGATGATGTTTTTCTTTGATGTTCAGCATTGCTGATTGTGGTACAATTGAAAAATCAACAAACAACAAAAAAAAAGTTGTTGGCGGAAAAAACCTTTCCCTTATATCCATTGTTCTCGTTTGCATCAATGCTATTCCATTCTATTCGTGTATGACAAAAGAAACAACTTCATCTTCACAATAATATTTCAATATTGCATCAAATATGCAAATGATTCAGAATAACATCAATACAGACAATTTCGCAATATTCATGATGGAAACAGGAGGTTGTTTGGATATGATGGAACAAGTTCTGGAAGAACTGAAGAATAGTTTTATGCATAACTTAGTCTGACTTGAATGACGGCAGAAATATGAGCTTGCAAAACTATTATAGCACCGTCAGGGAACACTCGTATCTCAACGATGCTTTGCTGTAATATAACAAGACTTTCTGCTCAGGATATGTCAAAATAGGATCCATCTCAGCATCACACAACATCCAAACAACCCCATTAAGACAGAAACAATATCTACATGAGACTTAATATGCATGAAAATTTTCTCATTACATTCAATAAAAAAATTTTTTATCGAAGTTTTATTCTTTTTGCTTCCCCCATCTTTGATTTAATTTCTGCTGTTCTGAACTTAAAGCTCCTTTGTGTGCGGCAAATTATTTGCGGTTCGATAGTTCCTTTACCAAATTTGTGGGAGCATGAATTTTTATGTGTATGCTACAAAATATCTCAATAGCATTTAATTTTCATGAGCAAAAAAAAAGTAGGGTGAGAAGCATGAGTAGAAAAAAAAGTTTGAAAAGCTACTGCTTCAGCTGCTTTATCGTAAACACAAAAAAAAAACTTTTTTAAACATTATCATAGCATTTAAAGAGCAACAGCAGGAGCATTAGTGAAGTAGAGTAGTGGGGTTCTTGTGTAAATAAAATGAGCATTGGGAATGAGGTAAAAAAAACAATTTAATTATTTTCGAGTATAAAATGAGAAGAGGTAAAAGGAACATGAGAAATTAATTTCATTGCAAACATATTTGGATCAGAAAGGCGGATGAAAGCACTTTTATTCTTTGGAAAATAAGGGTTTTAAATCATAGCATGTACACAGGCTTAACTTTTTATCGGGTAAGGCATAGCAGGAGAAGAAAATGTATTTTTAAATTGATTGGAATGAAGCATTACACTTGAAAAAACATAAGAAATGGGAAAAATAAATCTCGTGATGGAAAAAACGAAACTCAAAAACTTTCGTAAGGAAATAAAACCGTTCAATCTACTAATTAGAGGTTCCAAAGCCATTTTTGAAGCCTGAGATTTGCCACTCAATGCTTAACTTTCTTGATGGAATTAAAGTATTTCGCCCATCAATTTAAACTAATTGGTTTGAGCTAACAAAAGCTTTTGTGAGCTTTACAAAATTTTAAGGAGGGGTTATTGGCTTATGATATTGATTTGTTTGGATTTTGAGAAATTATTGAGCTGTTTACTTTACTTCTTTGTATTTGTTTTGTAAAGTTTATTAGCTATTTGTTCAGATATTGAATTGAAGTTTCAAGAGACTTCTTAAAAGTTTCTGAATTGATTTGGAGCTCGTCTATGGGAAATATCGAACAAAAAAAAACGTTACATTATCGAAAATTTCGATTTTTCCCGCGTTTTTTATGTAAGTTTGTTTACAAAATATTTTTTGAAATTGAATTTTGCAAATTTCGTCCTAATTAGATCGTATTATTGAAAGATTTAAGTTTTTTAGGCTTTGCTCACGCTTAATTAACGGTTTATCACCGATTAAATAACAATTAATCGTGTAATTAAGCAGAAATTTAAATCCAAAATCTTCAGGTGGAAATGTAAACAAATCTTTTTTCGAAAATTTAAAAACAGAATATTCTGTATAGCCATAAATAAATACAAAACGCTTCAAATTCATTCATTTTGGAACCTCTAAGTTAGTTCAAATCAAAATTAATTAATCAAACCCAAAAAAATCACAAAAGATAAAAAGAACCAAAGAAAGTTGTGTTGATTGACTTATTGTTGTTTGGATGATAAAATTTTTGTAAAAAAAATTTGGAAAATTTTCACATTTATCAATAAATTCTTTACCAAAGGCATCTTATCCTCTCCGGAATCATCTTTGTAATCACAAGGGTTTGGCACCTTTTTCAGTTAAGTTTACAAAATAATATTGTCAAATGTCAAAAATAAATGAGAAGAATTTCAAATTTCCGTACGAAAAAAAAGTTATTTTATTTTATTTGGGGTATGTCAACATACACACGAAGGCATTGATCGAAGGGAGAAAGAGAGATAAAAGACAATAAAAAAAGAGGCGAAAAAGAGAAAGAAAATGTTTTTCTTTAATTTCTATATTTAGTCACAAACATAAAAGAAGATGAAAATTGGGCCATAATGTCCTGTTATTTTCATGTCGAATATTCAAATTTTATTTTTCCATTTTATCACGTTCTTCCTTCCTCTCGTCGCATAATGAGTTGGTTACCAAAATAATATTGTATATTTGCGGCTTATCGGCTTATTAAAAAAGAAAAGACAAAAAATTTCCACACAATTTTCCAATTCCAACTTTTGGTATGTACTTAAAATAAGAAGAAAAGACAAAATTTATATTCTTTGACATTCCACGACCGTTTTAATCGTGATGGAGAATCAGCAGAGCATCAAAGAATCTTCTTTACCGAGACAAAAGCTGAACAAGGGCATGAAGACAGTTCATAATAATCAAAGTAATTTAAAATATTTAATTCAATATTTTTTATCCTTGGATGTGGGGGAGGTTATCAGGCACAGAAGACATTATGTCAGAAGCAAATGAGCTTTAAGCGATTCACATAAAGATACTTTCATTATCACAATAAAAAAGGTGAACCTCTTAATTTACACAAAACGAGATGAAACTTAACCTCAAAGACGTTTTCATGCCCAAAAGATATTTTCTCATTATGCAGACTATCCCTTGAGAGAGAGAGAGAGAGAGAGAGAGAGAGGAAGGACGATAGGATGCAGGACGAAGTCGAAGAAAATTAATTTTCAATAGACAACAAAATTAAACCATTTATAGAATAAAAGTCATGAAATTTATGCTCAAAACACTCACCACTCCCATAGACTCCTTCTTGTTGAGACGAAGTTCACGAAGCATCTGGTTGCGCTGTTCCATCATTAATGTTCTTTCATAAGTGTATGCTGATATGTCATTATCCATCTGTTGAAGTTATAAAAAAAATACAGTAAACATTATTTCATGTTGGGCGGTTAAAGTGGAATGAACATCAACGGAATGAATGTGGAATACAAATAAAAAGGAGAAAGACAATGATGAAAAATTGAAGGGAAGCTGTTAACTTTTTAAGGGATTGTAATTGGAGCGCAGTTGTTGACAAATGTAATCATTTGAGGAAATATGGGGAAGGAAAATGTTGTGGAAATGTCAACGGGTTTTAAGAATTTGATGACTTGTGTGATTGTAGTCATTCAAGTGGCTAATTCTTAGGTTCTATATTGTCAAACTTGCAGCATATCAATTGAACCTACACATCAGACACAATAAGAACAGTTTAAGTTTCAATCTGTATGCATCCCAAGATATATCAAATGATTCAATCTGAGATATAGGTTTGGTTGAGTTTAACCACTTATATCGGTTCCCAACCAACTCTCTACCTCAGAGCAATCTCTTGACACTTCTTTAAATCAGAATAAAAAAAAAAATCCTTCCAATTCCACAAGATTCCAATATTACATCCCAGAGTCTTATGGCAACAGACACTCTTGACAAACCAACATTGCCATCCCCAAAAAGTCCATTGTGCGTGAAAAAAACATAAAGTCGACACATGTGTTACATCAGATTAAACCTTACCATTTCTACAACCTCCACTTCTGCTTCAATTCTCAAATGGTACAAGAAAATCTTTAAATCCTTCTTAATTTGAATCGAATTATCTTCCATTTGTGCAATCGTAAAGATCCTCATTTTGCAGTTCTTCCATGTACGGTGTTGCTTGAGCAAGAATGGCAATAACATGAGTAATCCACCATCATGAACAACCCACCAAACATCAATATTGCCGCCAATTTTCGATGCTGTATCGGGGAAGAAGTTGATACCTTTTGGCACTAATAAAGCCATACGTGCAGAGCTAATTGTTCGTACGGTTTGGAGGAATGCTTGCCATGATCGTTTATCCTCATCCTGTCTCCAGCCATATGGCCAACCAAGAATCACTGTATTTGGTTTCATGCCACCCAAGCCAGTTGTTTGAACACTTCAACCGTGAAAAAAGGGACACAAAAACAAGAACAAAAAAAAAGAGAGTAATGAATCCTTTTGAATGTCATTTCAACATCATATCGTGAAGATTAATGACTGTTTATGAGACATAAACATAAGAAAATTAAGGTATAGGGGTATAAAGCGAGTGAGACTTACATATTCGATAATCCATCAGCAACATTTTTCGTAACACAAACGTTAACAAATCCTTTGACACGTTCATCACTCATGTATTTACGGAGATTTTGTTTGGCAGTAAGTGCAGCGTGATGTCGTTTGACATAATCCCCGGGAATGACCGACATACATACAGTCAAACCCTTGCCAGCTTTCAATTGTGACACAAATGCGAATATTTTACGGTATTTTGGCATTAATTCGTCGTTGAGCTTGACGAGAACAAGCAATTGTGGTCGCCAGTTCTTGGTGTGCGGTTGACCTAGAAAATAAATCACACAAAAATTTTCCATTTACTTTTGTGCTTCATTTTTTTTTTTTTCTTTGAAGGTTATTTGATGATTCTCGATTTATCGATAAGAATGTTTTATAGCTTAATTTATTCATGCACTATTTGCTAGCTAATCTTACCTTCCTCCAAGCGTAGTAATGAGTAACGAGCAGCAGAGAGTGCCAAACCTCGAATTCCATCACCCCACTCCTTTTCAGCTCTATGTGAAATAGTAAAAAAATAGATGGTAATAAAGGTTTACGATAATTATTATTATTCTAAATATTTAATAATGGTAGTGGAAATGCTAATGAAACCCATTTTGGGCACCAGAATTATCATAACTTTTTTGTTTCCATTGTTTCAGTATTTTTGTAGAAAGAGGTCCTCGATTTGCAAAGGTTCAATTTGAACTGAGTTCTTTTGAACCATGTACAAGGTCAATTTCTATTTCTATTCTATTTGTGGTGTTGGAACCGAGTAACATCTTGGGTAACAAGACATATGAAGGCGAATCTGCCAGTACAAAGTTAATCTTTTGAAATCGAGTTGTTAGGCAACAGTTGAGATGTCTGAAGACATTGGTTCAATTCCTAACCAGATTCTGATCTCTAAATCATTACAAAATGTATTCCCAATATGACTAAGATTCGTACAATGCGACAATGAGTCTCAACGATTTCTGAACCTTCAAGATTAATCAAATTTGATCAGGTTTCCATATCATACCTCCAGTTACTCTAGTTCTTTATATTCTTTATGTCAAAAGTTCCTTGAATTTAACTAGATTTGATTCAAACTGTGAAGCTATTCAAATCGTCGACAAAAAGCGTTCCAAAAGAATTCATCAACAAAATAAAAACTCAAAGTTGATGAAACAGAAGGAATGATAATAAATGGTTCCATCACTTACCCGCAATATTCGATGTACTTGTACATAACGACAGCCATTCCCATTGCAATGGCAGCAAATAAGACCGATGTCATGAGCATAATACAGAGGCATAACGTTAATCCGATGAATGAAAGAATCCTGAAAGAAGAAAGAAATAATTTTTTTATAAAGGAATCGACGAGTTTGTGGTGCACAAAAAAAATTATCGTAGAATGAATAGGGTTGCTATTCAAATCTTTACAGACCTTGCATCAAAAATAAAACTTTTTTTTTGCTTTCTTATCTTCTTTCCCATTAACCTTTTGTTTCGAAGAGTTTAAAGAATGCCTTCCATTTTACGATCTTTAATGTTTTTGTTCGTCATTATCATCAGTTTTGATTTTCATAAATTAAATTATTATTTACTTAACCCTCAGTATACAAATGAGTTTTAATGGCAAATATTAAGCTTGTTTATTGGAATTAAATTGTTGGTGAAATTTTAAGCTGTTGTGAAAGGATAATAACAGAAAAACATGGGATATTGATGACCCATGGAGATCCAACTGATCTCTTAATTAAGATATTATGAACGGATTTCATTTTGGTGCGATTTGTGCCATATTGTGAAGGTTGAAATGTCAAATCCAGTCAAATCGATAATTAAGTGAGTAGTTTATGTCATTTAGAAGCAGGTTTAGAAGTTTTTTGATGATGAGGTAGAATTGTTCGGCTACAAAAGCAACGAATCTTATTTTTGACTGTCAAATTTGATTGAAAACAGAGTTCAACGTGTCACTTGTTTAAGAGGACTCTTTATGGTCTAGGTTAGGGTTTTAATAAGTTTGTAGTTTTATCATATTAACTGGAAACTCAGCTTATACAGTGTAGTCTTAAAACAGTGTAGTGAGCTTATAAACAGTTTAATACAACTTTCTTGACTAGGTTATACTGATTTTCCAGTACTGCATGATTATTCTCGGTCATTGGAACAAGATAATAGTTTTTCCGTTAGTTCTCGAGTCCGACATTGTTGGTTTGTAATTAATAACAAGATGCAATTAGTGTTCGATAATTAGAAACAGACTTAATTTGCATGAAAAGGGTTAACAACTATACAAGGGGAAGTAAACTAATTATAATTGAATACAAAATTTGAATATGAAATGACCGTTAATACATTCTCAACAGCAATCCATTCTCTGCTTCATATTTCACTTATAAAGCTCAGTATTCATTAACAATGCAATAAAGTGCAGTTAAAATGAAAAAAAAAAAGATTATTAAATTAGTACCTTTTTAAACATAACCTTCCTTAGTTCCAACAAAATTCATAAACTACCTCCACAATACCCAAAAATACATGACAATTTACAATTCCAAAGCGTTCTTTTAATAACAACAACGCATGATACAAAAAACCTTTTAAAAAGAACATTTTTTTCCAATAAACCATTTCCCCGAATTTCTGTGATTAATGATAAGCATCAGAGGAATTTATGGAAACTAATTTCAAATATGACTAAAAGGTTCAGCTCACGAAACAGTTTTCTTTTCCCATAATATATGAAAAGAATAAAAAAGTTCCAATCAAAATCCATAAAAGGGACAATCAAAGGATTTTCTCTTTCTTATTCCGCACGCAATTTCTATTCGTATGAAGGCGGCGAAGGGAAAAAATTAATATAAAGTACAAATAAACATTAAATCCGCCTTTGTCCCTTCGTCAATAGGAAAAAAAGTGTATTTATAGGAAGGATATTTTTTTTTTCAAAAAAAAAAGTATATAGACATGTGTATTGTAAATATAGAGTCACATTATGTATATATGAGTGCTTCCAATACCTCCTAAAATGGCAAAAAAAAAACGGAGGGAAAAATCCACTTGTTGCGACTCTTAAAAAAAACTTGCTGAAGTGTTGTAAGTACAAAAATTTTTGTGCTTTTTTTTTAACTTCTTATTCCATAAATGTTTATGTACACACATGTAGTATATGTGTTGTATCATGACTGTAAAAGGGCAAGGGTGTAAGCAACAATATGTGTGTGCGCTGCTTCGTTAAATAAATATTTCGAACAAAATGAATGAGTGAGAAATTAAGTATTAAGTAAGTAAGAAGAACAGGAGTTGTTTTGATGATGATGATTATGAGGGCTGTTCGTAAATGACGTCGAGTGTTTTGTTGCTGGTTTTCTTTTGATTTTAGGGCTTTGGTACTAAATGTATGCAATATTACATGAGGGTTAACAGCCCTTTACGTAGCTTCTACCCTTGCGTTGCATTAATGTTTGGTAACACGGGATAAAGGAAGGAAATACAACCAAGACTTGAGTCTTAATGCTTCTTAAGTTGCGAAAATTCCCAAAACTACTAAAGAAGGGACCAAATCCTATCTTCAACAGAATAACAATAGATGTGAGCTGATTCCCCTCATGTACATGCCACACATCATTTATGAACGACCCCTCCCAAATGAAGTAATGTGAAAAAATGTCACACAAATGTTCACCAACGATGTTGTTTGTTTATTACTTCTACACATTATTTTTGTGTTCTCACCACCCCGTTGTGGGAAAGAAATCATGTGTATATATGCTGTGTGCTTTCATTTGGAATATTGTCGAGTCATAAAGGAAATCAAAAAAAAAAGATTTTTTTTTGATGTAATAAAGAAAATTCAGAAAAAAAGCTTTTGTCAGAAATTGTTTAGCTTATTTTTACAGGTCAAATGTAAGCTTTTTGTGATCCTTTTGGGATGCTTTATAGTAAATGGAATAAGATGGAATATCATTTGAATAAGGTGTTATTTTGTCTGATTACATCAAAAGTTTTATGCTATGTTTTCGGATCAGGTTGTCAAGATCGTCATTCAAAAATTTTGAAGGTAATGGACTTTTGAAGGTGAGGCTTAATTTTAAGGTTAAGAGTTTTATTGAGATTTTGATGGCACGTAAGAAATGTTATTCAAAAATATATAAGTATGCTACATTGACTGAATTTCATACATTTTGAAGGAAGGAAGCTTTATTGAAAGAGTGAATTCACTGAAAATCGAAGTCGTACCAAATTTCGTTCCCTAAATTTTGAATTTCGAAAATCCGTTGAATTTAATCAAAATCATCGTATGATACTGACTCACTTTAATCTTGTGATAGTTGTAAAAATCAATACCCAAATTCGAAAAAAGCTGCTAGTGCCAATCAGTAAATGAATATTCTCATCCAGCCTTCGCAATCAAATCTCAAATTATCCCAAATTAAATCCACAATTTCCCATTTCCGATTGACATTAAAAGTCACTCTCCCTAATAAATGCGTGTAAATTGTCCAGTTTAACTGGCATTTACTCCCTCCTAGTCTCTTAAGTTATTCCTCCTATTTTTATATAGTTGTTTAGTATAGGCGTGAAATTTTTTTTAATGAATAAACATTTCTTGTTATAAATTATGTACATATGTTTGCATAAAGTTATTCTTCTTCCTTTTCTTTCGCGATTCATTCTTTTTATTCCACTCTGCCATTCTTTCCGCTACATTTCGAATGGAAAATGAACCTTGAGATTAAGAATGAAATGTTGACACAGGAGAAAGACGAAAGAAAGGAGCACATAATTCAACAAAGAAATCATTTCTTATTTTTTGTTAGGTAATATCAAGATTAAATATCTAGGATAGAATAAATATCACCAAAAATACAATGATTCGTGAGTCAACGACGCAGGGATGTAATTTGAAAATTTTGGAACAGAATACGTACGTAATTTTACGTAACGTTAGCTTAACGTAACCCACTTCGAAAAGTTTTTTGGCTAGTTCTAGCAGAAGGAGTGTCCAATCAAAAAGATTTCTTGGCTTTTGCATTTCTGACATGGCACACGCTTTTTAAGCTGGAAATCACATCCCAAAAGCTTAAACAAAAGAACTAGTTGCGGAATGAACAAACAGACAAATAAAGAAATCCTCAAGAAAGTTAAGAACTCACTCCATCAACAGCCTTACTAGTCTTGCTACAACCCTGACTAGACAGACACAAAAAGGAATAAAGCATATTAAATAAATTCTCATCAGAGCCAAGAAGATGGCTGGTACGAAGCAATTATTTTCAATTTATTATTAAGCAATTGTGAAGTATATAGCACACAAATTGCCAGTACAAAAATATGAAGGATAGTTTTTCTAGCCTTAATTACATTGTCATCCTAGACTCTCTGGCAGAACGAGACAGATGCATGAAAACTGTTTAAGGATCTACGATAAAGTGAGTGTGACATGAGTCAGCACAAGTAATTCATAATCTTTCTAGTCTCTATGCACTGTAAATAGCCTTCCCATGTTCTTCATGATATCATAAATAAGTATCAAATATGAGATGCAAAAGGAAATTGCCTTTAGGAAGAAGCTCCATTAGGCCTTAGGTCATAATTCTGAAATTTTTATCTATCTCATCTTCATGTCTCGTTTTTGTTTACTTTTATTTTTGAAATTTATACTTTAACATAGACTTATTCAGCCCCAAAATGAACACACAAAAGCCTTTTGTGGAAAATTAATAATTAATTGAATTGTAAAATACTCCACAAAAGGAATTAAGTCTGTTTCTATAAAGATGCAAATTCTTCTCGTCTTTATTCATCCTGTATTTGAACTTTTCTGTATTTATGAATGTTCATAATGAAAATTAATTTTTTTTCAAGTTTTTTCATTATTTTAAATATGCTTTAATGTGATGAGAAATTTCGGATGGGGGTTATTGTGAGTTGTATTGTCTTTTTTGAGGCTCTGAAGCGCTTTTTGTATTTTTTTGGAAAAGCTGTGATTAAGAACTTCTTTTTCTATCTGGTTACTAGTGATAGAGTCAGTTTTAAGTACATTAATTAAGCTAGGGCTTTTGACTAAGGCTTTGGTCTGAAGATAAAGCTTAAGACTGTTGCTTAGATGTATCATGTTGGTCTCAATGTTTAAAGCCATGTACATCTCCTAATAGCACCCTAATGTCAAAGCCAAAATTATTCCTAGTATGTGCATTAGACTATAAACAGGATCATAGCTATGATTTAAGTCAAACCCAAGAGTAAACCTAGTCAAATAAATTACAATATTAATTCAAATATAAATATTGAAGCATCTAAATTCCAAAATAATTCCTAATCGTATTGAATTCTCTCCTAATTAAAAGTTTCCATAATCAATGCCAGTATTCAATTAAAAATCACAATTTAATCCAAATTACCAAATTAACAGACAGAACAAAGTCAATGCGTAACATATCCATTCTTCGAAAAAACGAACAGAGGATATGAAAAATGGAAACTTTTAATTCCTTTTTCATGTAAATGATTCTTCTTTCCTTCATTCAGCAATAACACATGAATGAGAGAGCTTTTCCATATATGTTCATGCATGAATGTGAAAAGGTTTTACATAAATTATGAGAAGCCATAGATAGAGAATGTTTTTGTGTGCATATATCACATTTTAGGGTTTCATAAAATTATTATAGATGAAGTTTGTGGAAGCTTAGTCCTCTTGATTGAGCTTTTTAACGTTAAATAGCTTTTAATTCAAATTTTTTGTTTACCAACATTTGACTTTGGAATTTTCTGTGAAAATTTTCATCAAATTAAGGTTTATTGTTGAGAATTTATTAACGGTTTCTGTATATTTAAATTATGTATACAACTACAATTAGTCGACTTCCCTTGTATAGTTCTTAGCCCCTTCATAAAATTAGGGTTTGGGGAAGGGGTCACTTATTACGTTACGCAAAAAACCAACTTTTTTCACTCAAAAACAGATCTGTTTTCTGTTTTTCATTTTTACATATAATTTACAGAAAAAAAAATTCTTAATTTTTGAAGAACTTAACATATTTTTCTAGAATTCCAAATTGAAATGTATTTACTATTTTAATATTTTTTGGATGTTAAATAGGTTTGAAATCATTATCAAATTTATGATTAATCATTATTAATTTTGCAATCGAAATTTTAAATTTGTTGAACCTTTTGTAGCATTTACTACAGTTCAAAAATATAATCAACAATTTTACAAGATATTTTTTATCCAAAATTTTTTTGAATATTTCAAATGAAATATTAGAGTTTATGGAACTTTTACAATACAACAATACAATGTTACTTAAAAGTATAATTTTTTTGGATTTTTTTTTTTTGCATTTGTATATTTCATTATATTTTTTTAGAGTTTACTTAACAAAAAAATTAAGAAATAATAGTGCTTAGCTCTAAAATGTATGCTTAACTGCTTATAACTACCAAAAAGTTTCATTATCTTAGAGAAACACTCAGTTTATTTTGAATTTTAGAAAAACAAGAAAACAGCTGTTTTTAAAAATCAAAAACCGAAAACAGTCTGTTTTTCAAAAACAGCTGTTTTCCACAAACCCTAATCATAATTTGATTTTAGTCACTGAAGAATAAACATCGTTGTTATTAATAAATCCATGATAATTAAGTTTATTAATAAATATGCATTTAGTTTATCAAACCAACATTTATGCTTGTTATAGTATTGATATATTAGTGGTAAATGATTTTTAGATTGATATTTTAAAGATCCAGTGTTAAAAACATGAAATTTCCAATTTTTGACTTTATCTCATCTCATTTGTCCAAGTATTATCGGTTCTAAATTTAAATCCTGCACTTAGTTTATCCATAACAAATTAATCAAGATACCCAGCCGAAAATAAGGCGATTTGAAATCCTCTAAAAGGCTTTTCCATTTCATTTATTTAACGAAACAAAATATCGTTTCCAACTTCATTGTTGTTAAATTGTGAAATATGTACACGAGAAAAAGTTGAAACAGCGGAGTAAAATGAGGAAGAAGCAGAAGGCCTAAAATTTTTATTTTGACAAATGATCAAGTAAGTGATGCGTATTATACTTGTTGTATCCAGTCAAAGTTTAAATCGTACAAAATTTTTCAACTGACCAAAAAAAAAATAATAATAAAAATGTTGGATATACTCACCAATGATAGAATTTAAAGCGTGGACGCCAGTTTGGTGTTCGTAAAAGCGTTTGTACGGCACATGCCAAATTAACGAATCCGTAGCACATAAGGAAGAACATGGATAACAATGGTGCCAATAAATCAACGTTTCCTATTAATTTTTTTGTTGTGTACAGCAAGTGGTATGAGGTATCCATCGATGCAAAAAATGAGTATGAGATTTTTATCCACATATGGATGTGATTGTACATAAAAATATTATTTTTTTTGGAAGGAAGAAAGATAAACATAAAAATAATAATTGACCTCATGAGAATATCAGCACACACAGAATGGCTATTAAAACCAAAAAAAAATAAAAATTATGGCTGATTTGATAATAACTCACCAAGTAAAATACCACATTGACAAATACATATGGTTAAAATAAGGGCACGAGTCGGCTCGCCACGACTTGATGATACAGCAAATGGTTGAATAAATGGAATAATTCCGTCCTTGGCAATTGCCTTTTTGTGTGTCCAATGCATAAATAATTTTTTTATTGTTTTGTTAATGGAATATAAAAGAAAAAAACACAAACAAAAATGCCGTTTTAATGCTCATTTCTAGGCGTTAACAAATAAATCACATAAATGCTCAACTCACCTGTAATAGACGTGGAGCACCTGTTAAACTTTGAAGACCAGCGCCAAGTGTTGATAGGAAGGATCCGATTAGAATAACCCACTCATTAGGCCATGCGATATTTGCCACAACTAGCTTGCCACCAATTGATTGACCAAACTTTAACATAAAAGTTGGGAGGATGGGAAAACGAACAGGAATAAAGAGAAAAGAAATAAACGTTGTCGAGTGTTATCAAGTGATCTAAACATAAACTTGATGGGTAAATTGTTTCTTACTTTGTCACGCAATAGCAAGTTATCTACAGTTCCGGCGAAGAACATTACACATGATAAATAGACTGTGCTTGTTGTAAGAATAGCTCCGATTGTACCGATTGGAATGCTCTTTTGGGCATCAGCTAAATCTCCAGAACGATTTGAACCAGCCATAATACCCGTTACGGATGGGAAGAAGATGCCAATTAAAATCGTAAATGTTGTTGTGATGTCAGCAACGACTTGGTTATATGTTTTACCTCCCATGGGCTCATAATCTTCAGGATTTTTTTGTCCACCATATCCAATGTATTGACCATACTGCGAATTGGACACAGAAAATTTAATTTCATTATTGAAAAACATTACGTGCTTACTTACATCTAAAAATGATGGCATTAAGTTGTCAAAGAAGACACCACTCGACAATCCTTTAATTCCTTGTACGATTGAAATATTGTTGCCTGTAAAAAAATATTAAATTTTATTATTTTATGAGCTTACAATTCTCGGTATATCCAGTCAATGGGATTATATTTATGGCATTCATTCATTTTAATCCAAAGCTCGTCATGTGAATAAGCTTTTATATTAGAACTTTAATAGACATGAATGGACGAAGCTAGGGGGTCGAAAGGGGCCCTTAAGAATTGAATTTGTAAGTTAAATTGAATATATTCGACCCTCCTGCTCAAATCTGCCCAAACCCCTGTGAATACATGTAGTTTTAATAATTCCATGTAATTCCAATTTCTCAAGGTAAAAGACTTCTGAATGAATTTATAAAATTTATGAACATTTCTCGGAATGCTACTAAATATAACAAAAATACATTCATATGCTTCATAATATTATGAATAAAAAATTTTTATGAACGAGCAAGCATCATATGAATGTGAAGTATTGTAATAAAACGAGGAATGTTTGTATTCATGGTATCATTCTGAAGTTACAGTCCCGATGGATTTTTTGAACAGTCGAATCAGACATTTTACATGGAACATGAAGCTTGTTTGATGGATATTAATATTTTAGTCTGATTTGTATCAATTACAAATTTTTGGATTTATTTATTAAACTTAAAAGTTCCAGAGGAACCACGAATTATGAGGTATGAGCTCAAAAATCAAGCTTCAGTTGCAACATTCTCTGTTATTAATTCTCAGGATTATTGCAAGACTAAGAGCATACCTAGATATATTCTCAAGGTCTAAATCTTCAAGACAGCAAGAAAATCATCTTGCTATCAACAAACCATACCCAAAAAAAAACTTCATCCCATTCATACCTTGGAAATACGAATCACAATTCCAATTATCCTCCTTTAAGCGATAAGCATCTGGATTTCTCAGGAAGTCACGATCTTTTGTATTATTCTGCAATACGCAAAACTCCTTCCATAAAATTCCGTCAATTTCCTTTGTACAATTATCGATTTGGATGTCTTTGAGCAATCGTCTTCCTAGAACGCACATGCTATAAAAGCAACAAAAGTAAAAGGCGTGGAAAAAAATGGAAGAAATATCAATAAAAAAAAATGTGAAAGTACACTTTAAAGTGACATTATATCTCTATTAAAAATTTATATTAATTTCATGTCTATAAGCAGTGCTGTTTGTACGTAGAAAAACATATCATAAAATGCAGGGTTGATGATTTTGGAATACAACTGTGTTCAGGCATGATTTATTATTATTATTATTATTATTATTATGATTTATGATTTATCATAAAAGGAACATTATGTCGTACTTGACTGTGTCCCAACATAGATATTCTTGTGTCTGCAATCAAACAAAATCTCTAGTTGATCCCAAAACACAGCCACTAATTCAACAACCCTGAATACCATAAAAGCTTCATCTGTACGAATAAGCAATAAAAATAGAAACAGCACTGCTGTATAAACAGCAATAAAAGGATGAAAAGAAAAAGACATTTGTGACGCTTACTTTAAACGATCATTTCCATGAATGTTAGTAAATATTCCGGTGTAAACAGCAACAATGGAAAATATGACGCAAAGAAGTGCCACTGTTGCAAATTTATTGACAAAATTCACACCAAGATACACGATGCAGCCTTTTTACATTAAAAAAATGTTGTACCATTCATTTCAGTTATTTCCATTCAGGAAGTTGTAGAAGAAAAAAAAATGTTGAAAAATTTATCGTCAACATAGCAACAGTCAGTCGTTGTAGTTGTCCACAGGACATACACAGCCATAAAAGTCAAAGTGCAATAATGAGGAAATAAATAAAAAGAAGGAAGAAAAAAAAAATATTATTATTATTATTATTTTATGGCTCGTAAGGAAGATAGAGGAACAGGACAGAAACATTCTTTCACATCAGTTCCTCCATGAATGTAAAATAAAATGAAAACTGTTATTATGCTTATCATAATACCCACCCATCAGTAGCAGAAGACCCGTTCCATAGACTCGGAAATTGTTGTACATTATTTCCGGATCTTTTGTAAAATCGCCGAAAATGGATAGCCATGGAGCCATGTAAGTCTGCAAAAAAAAAAGTTTATGGTTTATAATAATTTTATTTTTTCGTGTGGCCATACACAGAGAGATAATAAAAGGGCAGTTGAGATATAATCATACGAAATAGAAACGAACAGACTGAATAAGTCATAAGTGTAATGAATAAGTGGATTTTATAATACATACCAGGACAATTTCAACAGCACCGACAATATACATAGCTGCGGCAAGGGTTGTTCCTGTGTAAAATAACATTCCCACAGCGCCACCAAATTCAGGACCGAGAGATCTGTTGATGATTATATTTATCATGTAAATTTTAATTTATTTATGTGGTCAGGACAAAATGGAGCCAAAGAGATGGCAATGAAAATTTCGAGATTGTGGATGAAGGGGTGTATCCAAGAGCTTTTGAAGGGTGTTTAACTTAAATTAGCTTTAAAGCAAGGATATCTGACCATTCAGACTTTACATCTGAGTCATCTCGGTTATTCGCATTTGAGATGATAAAATCTAGTTCTAGAACTAGATCAAGTCCCAATATTGATTCTAAGGCCATTTGGGTACCTAAATAAAGCACTATGTAAGCTTTAAACGCCTCAAACCTCCTTACTTCAATAGACACACCCCTAATTGCCACATTAAAATACATCCAACGACTTTGACATTAAAAATCAAGTCATTGAAACAGAAAATAATAATATTATTGTCGTCAATTTGTCGACATTCTAGTCACCTTGATATCATGAAATAACTTCCACCCGCCGGCACTACTCCATTTGTAGCAATTGCTGACATCGAAATAGCCGTAAGCATCGTCTGAAAATGAATGAAAAATAAAAATATTAGAAAATGATCCAATTTGAGCTCATACTCAATATCATCAACATCAATGATATGAAAAGTACGAGAAAGGGGGAAGGAAACGTGAGTTCATGTGCTTGGAAATATCGCAAATAAAAAAAAGTCGAAGCTTAACATTAGACTGCATTTTTTGAATCGATTTGAGGTGGCAATATGTTAAAAAGTTGCAGTCACACATTCTGCCATCCGCAAACATCATTTGTCACATTACATTTTCGTTATGCTTATGACAAATTTATTCATTCAAATGGAAAGCTTTTAAAGCTCAATATTGATAGCTTTAAGGATTTATTGATTGAATTTTATGAATCGTCGTTCCACGAAATGGTTATTTTTTTGATGGTTATTTTAGTAGCATTAAGAGACCTTTTTTTGCAGTGCTTTGTCCGTTTTTATCACACTTTCGGAGGATAATGGACCCTTTTGTCCACATGCTAGATTATTTATCATTCAATCCTACCTATCATATTATGCGAATACTCGAGCAGAAAACTGACTATTTTACCAATTATTGAGGAAATCGATGGCTTATTTACTTGAGAAATGGATTGTTCTTAGTCAGAGTTGGATTATCAGGAAAATGAGATGATAAAAGACTCGAGGACTTAAGATGATAGAGCTTGAAGTCGACAGGAACTTTGCAAGAAGTCTTTCCTTTGTGATTTCAGACAGATTTTCAGCTCTGACAAGCTGATGTCGATTGGTCAAGCATCAAAGTCAACAATATCTAAACGACTTCCAATTCTGCTTCTTATGAACCTTTTTATGGTTTAACATTATATTTCCCAGAACCTCAAATATCCAATATTGTATTATTTATGATCAAATTTCCAATTTTCTTATGAATAGAATCTCTATGACAACTTCTATTCATGCACATTTCTTTATTGTAGCTCTTTTAATACCACACCGACTTCACACAATACCTTCACCAGAAGTGACTGACATTTTGCATACATTTGGTTGACATTTGATTTTATTATTTTCATTTGAGCTTCTAATTCTAAAATTTCAATGCGATCTTGTCACTCTTAACCTTTCCTCATCATATCGGATGAAAAGTCATGAGATAACTGAATCCTTCAAAGTTTCCTCCTCAACTCTTCTCAGAAGGGGTTATGGGAAATCATTTTGACATTAAAACCTTGACAATCAGCTCATATTCCAAAATATATACATTTAATCTTGAATATACAATGTTCATGTCTAACTTGAATATCATGACATTTTGTACTTGATCCATCAATATTCGTCATAAATCCACTGAAGTATGAATAGAGATGACACTTTATTTGCACGAACAAAAAAATCTGTATCGTCAATTATTAATAATTAATGAATGATTAAGTCACACGTAACAATGAGATATTAAAAATAGAACTGAAGGTTTGGGTGATTAGGTTTTGTGGAAATTAGATATTGGCTAATTGTTATTGAGATTTGGAAATATATTGCTGAATTGAGCTGGATTGAACCAATTTGAGCTGGATTGAACCAATTTGAGCTGAATTGAATTAGATGTGAAAAAATCTGTGCTGAATTTGAGCTGAATTAAGTTAGATTTCAACTGAATTTGTGCGGGATTCAGCTAAATTAAGCTGATTTTTAACTGAATGTTTACTGAATTTGTGCTGAATTGAACTTAAATAAGCTGAATTGAACTGAAATATGCTAAATTTGAGCTGACTTGAGATGAATTTTATCTGAATTAAGATAATTTATGTTGAATAAAGCTGAGAAGTGCTGAAAAACTTTTAATTTGAGGAATTTTCTGAATATTGCAGAAAATCAGTAAATGACGCAGAAGAATCACCAACTTTGTTGCACATTTCATGTCAAGCATGAGAAACAACGTAATGATAAGAAATGATATGAAGATATCAAATGTGAAGACATGTTTAGGAGGTATCTGTGTTGTTATATCATAATGGATTAAGAAAATAAATCGTATCATTTATCCTAATGGCATACACATCCGTAAAAAGATCACAATCAATAAAATCATTCAATACGACGACGACGACATTATATTTAGACATTCTTTCTTCTTATTCATTTCATTTTCCATTCATTCAATGTCGAATGCCATAGCTTTTATTTTCATTCAATGTTTGAATGTCACTAATGGCTAGGGATTAAACATTGGCTTCAAAAAAACTAAACTCATGAAAAATGAAGTGTGTCTATCTCCCGCTGTGTAAGAGAAGCATAAGAGAATAGAGAGAAATAAATCACAGCATTAAATGTAAGCAGGTAAATTAAATACCTCGATCCCTATCAGTTAATAATTAACTCGAACTTGCTAAGATTTATGTCTACATGGAGATAATAATTGATTGTAGTCGGAGGGGGACTTCTGGGTTGGAAAAATTCCACAAAAAATTCCAATTAACAGTTAATGTAGGCAGACTCGGAACATTTTTCATTAGAATTAATCTAGACTTTGAGGAATTTATCGTTCAACATGAATATCCATCGAATAATAACTACAAGAATTTCTATTGTTTGACAATATCGATCAACGACTATTGAAATAACTTGAAAATCATAGCTAGTCAATCAGTTTCATTGTTGTACTATATAATTGCGTATTTTTAAGCACAAGTTCAATGGGGATACAATAAACACAAGTTAAATAATAAAGACCAATTTAAAGATTTATACTTACCACACAACAGCATGTCAAGACTATGCAGAAACCACAAATGGCGCCAGCAGTTCCTACGACCCATGTTAAACGAATGAACAATATCACACCGAAAATATTCTGAATGCATGGCAAGAACACGCCAATAAGTGTGCCTGATGTGTAAAGATAAAAAAAAAGTTTGGTTTGAGAAGAAAATATTTATTTTCGATAAAACAGGAAATGGAAATGGAAATGGAAGGAAGAATGGAGATGGAAAGATGTTATGAAAAATATTGTTGGAATGTTCGATTGATTCTGAAATATATGCGCATTTTCAGTAAATTTTCAAATTTTTAACGATCTTTTGATATTCAAAGTTATAACAGTTTTTTTAAAATTTAATGTTATAGAGGTCTTCGTTTTGACAGGTTGCAAGTTAATTTAAATTTAAATCTTTAATTTTTGAGCTTAGAAATGACTAAAAGCTCACAGATCAGTTGATTTGTCAATAACTCAATAGCATCAAGCTAAAGCTTTGAATCAGAACTCTTTAATATGGCTAGTTGCTTCTATCTGAAAAATTGCTTATTTAACCATACTCGAAGACAGTCGGTTAACTTGGAAATAGACTAATCTGAGTTGTTTGTTCAAAATCACATTGAAAATTATATTCAAACTGTACGAAATGGAGAAAAAGGCAAATTTTTGTGGAAATCTCATCAATATATATTGAGAATCGATTTAAAATTCAAATTTTTCTGCTCTCATTCTTATTTTGCATGGATGGTAAAAGCTTTACACTCACATTCATCAGCTTGTTTATGATTTCATTCAAAAACTTTGTGTTTTCTCTCGCTTCTTTTATTGACAATTTATGTTGGAAACTCTTGCGAGACTAAACTCATCTGTAACTGATGTTTCTCAATAATACATGAAAAATACTTTTTTATTTCTTATGTGCTTGATGTTAAGTTGGCAGTGAAGTTTTTACCGAGAAATTTTGCATGTAATGCAGACGGAATTATTGATTGAATGAGAATATTCAGCATACTTTATTGAATATGATAAAGTTTTGAGTGCATTTGTTGAGTAAAAATTGATGTGAGGCAGTTCTGATAAATTGTAACTGATGGTATTGCTTTGTGTAATATGATGAGTTTTTTTACATATAAACTTCCAGCGCCGAATTCCCGAGAGTACTAAACAATTGAATTGGACATGCTTGCGAAAATTCAAAATGTCATTTTAGTCTAAAAGGTTCACAAAAATTCATAAACTTTGTGTATGTTTACCTTTTAAATCACATTGGGAGGCAAACTTTATGAAAATTCAATTTAAAAATTCTCCGAATCAATCTCCAGTTTTGTACACAGCAAAATTTCAAAAACAATTTTCCATCAACATTCAAAGGATAAAGGCACTTTAAAATGCAATTACTTACCCATTCGGGCTGAAGGTGGGGCAGCTTTTGCATCACCTTCTGCAGGTGCGCTTGGTATTGTATTAGAATAATTGGCTAAAGATCCGATCATAGACGTGATTTGCGGGCGTTCATGTATCTCTTCCTATATGTGTGCATTTAAATTTTAAAATAAATTATTGAACGTATATAAATTTTTTGGTAGGTGTGATATATGGCAACAGATAAGCCAAATTTATTGTATATCCGAACGAATATAAAAATTCTAATGGAAATTTCAGCTTCAAGCTTTTAAATTAATATTACATAATGAATAATTCATTGAATGCATAAATATTCTAAGCCGACACTCTTTAAGCGATAGCAAAAATTTTCATAGATTTTTCGTAGATATTAAGGATGCGATACTCACCGAATAGAGATACAAATTGGTGTTGACCTTTTCATTATTGGCGACAAATGGCTGATCGTCTCCCGGCTCAGCTAGAATGATAAGAAAAAAATTGATTGATTAATGGTTATGAATAGCATGATTTCGTGCATAAAATAATCATAAATTTATTATATTTGGTCAATGGTTAGGGTGAAAGTGAATCCTTAACGGTTCAAGAAAATTTAAATGTATTTTGTTACTAACACTAATGTAAATATGTTTTAAATGTAGACATTTGAGATTTTTCTTTGATTTTTACTTAATTCTAGCTAATTTTAGGTACAAGAGTTGATTTTATGATTCTTGCCGCTTTAAATATTACAGATCAATCTTCAAGACAGGTTTAAAGCTGTTAATTATTGAAAAAAATTACAAATTTTTCTTAAATGTGGTAAATTTTGTTTGTGTTTGTTTCCAAAATTCAAAATTTTAATTCTAACGGTCGAAATATCTTTCAAAACTCAAAAATAAAATCAAATCATAGTCCTTAGATGAAAATATGATAGTTATATAAATTGAAATATTTAATTTATATTTTTCAGACTACCGCCATTTCGTTTCGGACTTCTTCGAAATTAATTTCGATTTCTTCGATATTAGAGCCGAAAATTAAAATTTCAAAAAAAAACAGTTACATTATGTAAACAATAAATTATTTTAATTAATACCAATTCAGCACAAATCCCAAAGTTCTTCATAAATTATTATTTTTATATTTTTTTTTATCCATTCTCAACTTTATTAAGAATAAAATTTGAGCAAAATGAGTAAGTGCATGGTAAAATCTGGTTTAACCGTCAAAAATTTTTGAATTTTATAACGGCCATAAAAAATTTGAATTTTTTTGAATATAAATTTAACGGATGTTATATGAAATGACGGTAGTCTGATATTTTTATTAAGAATTTCCCTCATCTGTCATCATATCATTCCGACAGAATCAATGAAAGCCAAAAATTCCTTTTTATACGCAATGGAAATAGAATGGCAATCATTGTTGGGGGTAGGAAAAGGAAGATAATTGAAAAATTTCATATCAATCGGAAATGTTATTTGACATTGCGTCGCTGATGATTGAGATATCATTTTTCGGTGAATGTGATCGATTTTTTCTTTACATGCTGTGACAAATTTGATGACATAAAAGAGTTTACTGCTGACGTTTACTCTCACATGGTCGGTTCCTTGAGTAAATACCCCCAAAAAAGTAAGTCAACAATGTGACATTACATAAATTATGATGGCTCTATCACATGAGAATATCAAGGATTGAGTTTCAAGTAACAGAAATGCAAACAATTTTATAAATTCTCACGAGTCCCCTCAAGAATATCCCTCACTCTATGCATTAATATATAACGAGCTAGGTGACTTACTTATTTAATGAATGTGGAATTAATTTGTGTAAATTATATTCAAATTATCTAAGCTTAAACAATATAGAAGAGCTTCAACTAATTACATCTTTTTTGGCTCTCCATTTAAGGGATTTTGTTGATGATTTATGAGTTTTTTTTTTTGGTAACAACGTTCAATGTTACACGTAAATTAAACATTGTTGGCATGCTTTAGGTTGCATTAATTGATTTATTACTAAAGTTCCTTTGTGTGCTGTTCATAAACATGAATGAAAATATATGATTGGAATCTGAGAATGTCTAAGATTTCATGTAATAACAATGATTGCAATTTCATACTTGATCAAGCATTAATTGTAAGTTTTGAGATGTAAATATTTGAGTATGGAACGTGCTAGATTAAATCTTGATTATTTCGGTATTGTGGTTGTGAATTATTGGATATAGATTGAACTAGATTTTTCTATTGCTGCTATAGCTAGAAGCCTGGTTCTAAGAATTGTCGTGTTTTAGAGCATAGACACTGAAAATGAAGCACACAGCCTCACATATAGCCCAGTATCACTCAATAAGCTCACTTTCACACAATCGCTCACTATATCCACAGCCCCAAACCATTATCAGTGTTGTGCGACAATCACATTCACAAACATGTGATTCACTGGAACATCCTCGCATTTAGATCAATTATTCAACATCCTTTCTTTTAAAAGACAATATCAAAGTGGCGACTGTTTCTTGCTTTTAAATTTTTAACAGCAATCAGTAGAATTAGGTACGCACAAAGCTTTTAGCCTTTACCAAACAGTTATTGAATCTTATTAATGCCAAGGGTGACCTTCTTTTTTATTTTTATCGGAAGTTCAAGGAATTGTTTTGCTGTGTCGCGGAAAAATCACGAATAATTTACCTTCATTGAAAGAAACTTGACTTCCTGCTTGACTTTTTATTGATATGGATTAGAATTAGCGTTTGTTTGGAAATCCTTTGGGTAAGAATCCTTAGAATAGAATAGATTGTAGTGTAAGGTTTTGGCTAAAACAAAAACGGTACTGCGATCGAAGATCTGTTGAATCATCCAAAGTCTTCTAGGAATTCTTAATGCTTGCCTTTTAAATATTCAGATTCTTTCTGAATTCGCACTTATCGACAAAGATCTAGTCCTGTGTATATAAGATCTGTTTGAGTCTAGTCTTGTCTTCAAACTATCTTAAACTTTGGTTAACTTCAATATTTAAACTTAACTTGAATTCAAAAGTCGACAATTTATTCAAAAACTTAATAAAGTAGAAAAGATCTCTTAAATAAAACACTCAAATGCCTACTTATCCCATAAAATAATTGAAAATTAAATTCATCGCATTTTTCACATTTTTTGTCATCAAAAACACTCCAATTTGCTTTACTACTAAGTTGTTCATTCACTCCGTACTCATATACTTGAATGAAAACTTCTACAACAAAAAAATAAAGTTCTCATGATCGTTATTATATTTAAAACAAATTTGTTCTACGTCTTATCATCGCTACAAAACAAAAAAAAAGATATAACTTTCTCCGTGTGTAAGCTTATCTTCTTTACACTCTTACTTTAAACATTCGTGTACATATGAATGGGGTAGAATGAGTAAAGAGATAAGTGAGAATGGAATGGAATATATTAATTGTCTGAAATGTAAATATGAAAAATAGAAAGAATATGCACATCAGGTGTGCTGTGAAATCAAGCATTAAGCTTTTTATTATTACTGTGTCTTATTTTTATGATAAAATATTCATTCATTGATATTCTTATGGCTCAATTTAGACTCTTCTTTCTGTCTTTTAAATCATTTCTACCTGCTCACTTTGATTTTCAGTGTTGTTGATCTAAATGTGTAAGCTAGTGTGGAATTTTTGATTCTTAGATGTTATTAACCTATTTTGGGAGCAAACTTATATTGACTAGATTACAACTTAAATACTCAGGGGCTGTTCACTTATTACGTAACGCGAAAAAATGACTTTTTAGACCCCCCCCCCCCCCTCGTAACAAAATTTGTATGAAAAAAAAATTTCCTTGTTTGAACCGTAACAAAATCTTAGACCCCCCTCCCCCCCTAAAAGCGTTACGTAATAAGTGAATGGCCCCTCAGTTTACTGGGTTATTAAACTTAAACAAGTTCCGTTTATGTTTGGAATCATTTAAGTGCCTTGCTGGTCGAATAGGTAAGGCGCTTGGCTCAAAATTTGGTATGGTAACTCGAAGGTCGTCGGTTCGAATCCAGCCATTTTCCAAATTTGTTCTTTTTCAGAAGTGTAGATACTTCGACTGCTTAATGTACGAGTCAAGCCATAATTGGGCATTTTGGGCAACGTTGGATTAAGGAACGGATCAGGAACTTGAAGTGTAGTGGGAGAAATAGAAACGAGAGCTACAAGATTACCTTATAATGGATATTGTCAGAACGGACCTGAAATGTATCACGTGACGCCCACAGAATATTGAAACGAGAGCCTTAGTTTATTTGAAACCTAGATTTTGAAGATTAGAAGCTTGATTCTACGTCACCCATAGTGATATGAAATGTATCACTAATCAATGTAAAAAGTAAAAACATGTTTAAATGCTAATTCTTCCGGACGGTAACGTCGACAAATAAATAATAATAAATTTCAGATCAGTTAAGCTCTGACCAGATCAATCTCAAACTTCAAAACCACACTGTCTCTCGATGATTCATTGTCATAGAAAATATACTGAACAGAATGTCAATCGAGGTTATTTTTAAAGCACAAATTTCATTCATAAAAAGTATCATGTATCATTAATCTCCATAGAGAAAGACATCATTTTTATGGAAATGACGATAAAGAAGAAGACTGAATTTCCTTAACCGCCCCGAAGGATGTACAATCTGTTCTTGAAGAAATAAATTACTCACATAGCATAATAATGTCATGTAGAATTTTAATAAGCTCGATGAAATTAATCAGCAACAAAATTATTTTTTTAGCTATTTCCCCCAATTCATTTTTTCTATGCTAAAAGCTTTTATTTTTAAGGAAGAAGAAAGCTTACTTTCAACATTATTCATTCAATGAAGGCTGCACGCATTTAGAATTTGAAATTTTTGGTTCAATAAAAGGCCAATAAAACACGTTTTGAGAATATTTGAAGGAAATAATAAGAAAAGATGAGACTTTGATGAAATTGGAGTCAATTAACGATTTTTGAGCTCGCTTTGTATGTTTTTTTGGGGTTGAAAGGGTTTAAATGGGATTAATTTGGCGATTTTCAGAGCAATTTGGAACAATTTATGACTTTTCTTGATTATTATGCTCAATGAAGTACGGTTTTTGTTAATTCAGCTTTATTCAGCATATATTTTGCTTAATTCTGCTCAATTAAGCACAAATACAACCCAATCCTATTTTAATTCAGCACAAATTCAGCTCAATTTTATATAATAACAAATTAGAACAATTCAGCATAAATTCAGCACATTCAGTTCAAATTCATTTAAAAACAGCACAAATTCAGATCAATTCAGCACAAATTCAGCTTAATTCAGCACAAATTCGGTTCGACTCAGCTCAAATTCAATCAAAAATAGCACAAATTCAGATCAAATCAGCTCAATTCAGCTCATAATAAACAATTTCGTCAAGATTTCATTTAACCACGAATCATTCCATCCCAAAAATCTTCATATGAGCCATAAAAAAGCCACAACTCCAACTTTATACATTTTAATTTCATAACATCTAATTTAAAATTCCACATAATGTTACAGCACGTTTTAATCTGCTTATATTTCCATCGTAATTGACTTATTAACTTAAATCATTTCAAAAGTATTTAAAACAAAGAGAAATATTACATAAAGTATGGCACTGGTTTATCGATAGAAACTAAAAGTAGCATGAAAACAGAAAGTAAAGAATGTGTGGCACAGCAGGAAAACAAATATCGATCAAGGAGAAAATGGAAAAATTCATTGTTAGCATTTTTCAAGAGCGGATGAAGCTCAAAAAAAAAGGAGGAAAGCTATCCGAAAACAATGTCACGAGTCATCAAGAGGAAGTCATTAAGACAAAGTATAAGAACGAGAAGAGCTGAAGACATGTGCTTTTAATCTCTTTACAAGTATAAAGTTTCAATATGTGAAAAAGTCTTGTTCGTACACATGAAACAATTATCTTGTAAGATTGCATAGCATCGCAGATGTGCACATGATACATGCACACTTAATGACTTTTTCACAACGTCTCGACTTTTCATTTAGATTCATGTTGCTCAAGTGTAGAACATAAATGTGATATGTTAATTAGCCGAGGCAATTAATTTATTTAAATATAACATTATTTAAGTTTACGGAAACTCGAGCGACTGAACAAGCTTTTTCTTCACACTGCCATAATTAAGTCAACAATGATCATAAAATAATTTGTAAAGTCATTCTCATATCCGACACACTGGTTTTGACTTTAATTTTATAATCATGTATTGTCTCAATTTAAGACAAGGCGACTAGTGACATTCTGTAATAAGCACACCTATTATGGAAACTACAACAGACATGTCGTGATTGTTATCGTAAAGTATTCGCCTTTTTATACTTTCTACCAACTGAAATGGCGTGAAAATGTAAAATCATGATAAGATTGCAGACAATACAAAGTAAATTTGACTTAATCACTGTGGTTGTCGTTCTGTCAGCATTATTATGTTATTTTTTATTGTCGGTAAGGGGCTGTTCTACATAACGCGAAAAAATGACTTTTTAGACCCCCCCACCCCCCTCGTAACAAAATTTGTATGAAAAAAAAATTTCCTTGTTTGAACCGTTACAAAATCTTAGACCCCCCCCCCTAAAAGCGTTACGTAATAAGTGAATGGCCCCTAAGGGAAATGGGCCTGATTAAGGGAAAATTTATGGAAAAGATTTGATAAAATTTTTAACGAGTTTTTGAAATTTAAATTTTTAACAGTCTTTTTGAATTTGAATTTTTAACGGTTTTCTGGAATTTGAATTTTCAACTGTTTTTAATCATTTAAATTAAATTTTCAACCGTTTTTGAAATAAAAATGTAATTTTTGAAAAAATCAGTGACTTCACAAATCTCAAAACTATTTCAACCACCACAATTTCACTAATGTGATTGACTTCCAATTTTAAAGCTTTCTCCTCAATTAACTTTTCCCTTAACGACCGTCCGTTATTCTCTTATTGCATTTTGATTGCCTGTGATATTGCCAATAGTTACAAATTCTGATACGAAAATTTTTACGATCATTTAAATGGCATATAAAGTAGTTTGTCAAGCAAAATTTCTTACTTAAATGATTCATATGATAATGTTTAAGAGGAAATTGATGACATAAATTATGTAAAAGCAGTATCAACTGTTTTATTTTTACGATGTGCTTTTTTTATGATTAATCATCAAGAAGAGAATTGGTAGTGAAAAAGAAATGAGCACTTCCTTCTTCATAATTGTTGATGTAATGACAAAAGTATATATCGCAAGAGAAGTTAACATAGACTTGGTTGTGACTTGCAGGAGCGCAATTTTAGAGGGAAGAAAGATCGAGAATAACAGTCAAAATTTTTTTAAAAAATAACTGTAAAATGATTTTTGAAAAATAACTGTCAAAAGTTTTTTTTTTAAAAAAAACGATCAAAAAATATTTGAAAATAATTGTCAAAATTAAAGCCAAAAATCCAGACTTTCCCTCAAGAAATAAAATCCTGCAAAATGCCATAGCACGGCACTTAATTCAAAGACGTTGAGTAAGTGTAAAAGAGATTGAATATGAAAGTCTAGTGAGGAAAACTCGTATTAGGTGTGACAATTTGAATGCGTCATGAAACGATAATTTGTTATGAGCTCTCAAGCTTTTGTGGAAATTCCTCGCATGACATAAAAATTTCCTCTCGAAAACTCTGTCATTCTCTCTTTTCTTTACATTTCTGTGTTTATGCTTTTTCTCCCCAACATTCTTCTTCTTATTCTTATTTTGTGAATACAAAAAAAAGAGCATAATATAAATAAATGTTGTTTCTGAAGTATCATTCGAGAATTTTATGTCATATTATAGAAATATTTACGTATATCATTTATGCATACATAAATGTTACAAAGAAAATCGATTTTAGCATGAATATTCCATTTGCCATTCTTTTCATAAGAAGGCTCCTCCATAAATGACGTTCATTGAAAAAAAATTATCATATTTTGAGACCCCCCCCCCCCTTTAATCCCCAGAAATTATTCACATCATTAATAAACGAACCCCAAACATATTTATATTTCTTTCATTTCAGTTGCGTATTCGCACATCTCTCAAATGATTACTTCAAGCATCTACTCATATCATGTTTATATTTCACTCGTTTACATTCAATTTTCATTTCAAGGATTCTTCTTTTCATCCTTCAAGCTTAAATAAATGCTTTTAAAATTCTATGAAATTTTGATGGATTTCGTAAATAAAATAATTGCTGAATTGCTATGTACTTAGATGAGACGAAAGGAATTGAATGATTTGGGTGATAAAAAATTGATGGAATTCTTTGGGGCCGTTCACTTATTACGTACGCATTTTAGAGGGGAGGGGGGTTTGAAAAATTGTAACAAAATGTAACATAGAAGGGGGGGGGGGGGGGTCAAGAAGTATGTAACGTTCTAACTGTCGTCTGTCTTTTAAAAAAAAAGTTCACGAAAAAAAATTGTTTACAAATTGACACCAAAAACATTTTTTTAAATTTTCCACCTTTTTAATGATAAAATAAATTATGAACGTTCAGGGGGGGGGGTTGTGAGTTGTAACATATTGTGACAAGGGGGGAGGGGGGGGGGGTGAAAAAAGTAGTTTTTTGCGTAACGTAATAAGTGAACGGCCCCTTTTGTGTAATGGATTTGGCGATTAAAGAGACGTTAAAGATTGAGAATAACTTTGGAGTTGATGTGGATTGCTTTTTTTCTAAGATTTCCAAGTTCAAGTCACATCGAATCTGACTTAAGTGCACATAAACATCAGCTAGAGATCAAATGCTAGCTACAAAAAGTTCCCCCTCATTTACACATCCTTACAATCCAGCAACCCACACATCACTTCCAACTATGCATATTACAACCTGAAGCTCAATTATAGAGATAAACAGAGTAAATACAACAAATCATTTCAAAATATTTGCGGTTCTTGTTAAGTGAGATATCAACAAACCAACTTTCCATTTATGCATCACCCGAAGCTATGTTTCAGTGCCTATAATTATATCAGTTACGACTTGTTATTTTTAAGTAAACTTTATCACACCTTTTTGTATACGTAATTGTATATTTAATGACACTCGATTATTGCTATGTTTTTTAAAGAATTTATCAGCATGAAGTTGTCTAATTTTATTACAACAAGCCACTCAACTGAGCTATAAATGTAAATTCTTGGGAAGTGAGAAGCCATAAAAATAGAAGGAAATTTTAATTCAGTTATTATAAAATAATCGATATTTGTGGACAGTTGGGAGTTGTATAGGCACTTCCTCAACCACAATTTAAGATCCTGGAACACGACCGCACAGCATAATTGAGATGTCTAAAAATAGCAGAAAAGTCTATGAAAAAAAACAAAGCAAAATTCCTTTACAAAGCACAAATAAATTGACTGCGAGCAGGATGAGAACCAAGACGGAGAATGAGAAGATTGGAAAAAATAAATTTTTATGTCCCGAGCATTAATGCTTTCAGCAATATAAATAAATAATAAAAAAAGTGAGGAAAATGAAAGTTTTTACTTCCATTGTCGGGCGGATTTGCCTTGCAATAAATTCCTTATTTTATAGACTGAATGAATTTATCCATTGTTATTTTTATTCAAGTCATTCAACAGAGAGAAAAATGTCGGCAAGAATTTACTTTAAGTGATTGAATTTTGCTTGTTTTTAATGTGTTTTTAGCCCTAGATGAAAGGCAAACTTGACTTTAAAGAGGTTATGTTGACAGTAATTTGATTGATTTTTGGAGCTGGGGATGGTCTCTAGCGCTAGTCAGGGCAAATTATCCTCGGGTAGCCCTGGAAACCAGCTTAGAAGTACGACAAGTATACGCAGAGACTTAAAGTTCGCTCAAACCTAAGAAATAGAACTAATCAAGGGTGCGAAACTGATAAATTACATTCTGATCATTTTATCAGTTCCACACCCTTGGAACTAATAAATCGAAGAAATTACAGCTGCCGACATAATCTTTGAGCACAAAAATCAACAAAAAATTTCAAAATAAACAGCAATGTGCTGAAAGAACAAAATTAACATTAATATCAAGGTGAATTATTCATCCATACAGAATTTCATTACTTATTGAAAAGCCTTCAAGTCAAATAAATTCTTTAGCCACAAAAAATATATTAATTCACTGATTTTTCCTTCTCATTCCATTCATTTTTCGATTTTTATCCCTGACCTCAATTTTTTTTTTTTTATTATTTTTCTATCATTTTTTTTTGTGTGTGAGGCTTCCTTCCTACCAATCATGAAAGAATAAATACATTGTGAGAATAAAGAATGCAGCATAAGGATAAATAATGGCTTTTTTTAATAAGTATAAAGTCGTCAAAAGCACTTAAAAGTTTTTCCTTCCTTCTTCAAGATTTGCTATAACGGCTTCTCTTTTCCTCCTCTTTCTGCTCTTTTTCCTATTTCTACTTGCTGTGTGCCTTACTTTGAAACAATATGCTTTTGTGCTCATCACTTTGACTACAATAAGCAACTGTATCGTTGGTGATGATAATCTTTTAGTGATGGAACTGAATTTAATTTTGTGAAGTGTATTGCTGTGCTTATGAACTATTTACAGAGATACTTTATTTGGATATATTCATTTGATTATGGACATACTGATTTAATATTCTTGTAATTAATAGGTTTGAGGAACTGGATATTCTTGAAATGACATCAATGACTTTTGTGAAGGTTATTAAGGATGTGAACTTTGAAAATTGAATTTGTCTGAGCAAATTTGAGCATTTCTATCATTTAGTCTTTGTAGGAACTCAAATATCTAAAGTTTCTCTTGACTTATTGGAATTGAGAACATCTATTCAGAATAAAATGTAAACGAACAATAGTATTCAAAAATTAAGCGATTTTGACATTAAAGTCATGAATTTTAACCAGCTTAAATGCTTTTTGCCGACTTTTTTAATCATTACGAATGCTTTAATCAAATTCATGGAGTAAATTGAGCTTGTAATTTGAAAATTAAATTTTCAAGTGGAGAATTCAAAATGGCGCGAGATTAGTTTACAAATTGCGCCAAGTTTTCAAAATAGCATAATGATTAATTCTTCTAAAATCTGCAATTAGCAGAAACAATAGAATTTTTATGTGTCCTAAGTTGCAACAAACCTAGACATTCCAACCTACAAAGCGCTCTAAATCTCACCCAAAACATCATATTCACAGCCGTTCTCAATCAGTTGTTTTTTATTTTTTCTTTCAATACGATAATCC
Source organism: Chironomus riparius (assembly GCA_917627325.4). Lineage (NCBI taxonomy): Eukaryota > Metazoa > Arthropoda > Insecta > Diptera > Chironomidae > Chironomus > Chironomus riparius. The sequence goes on from OU895878.1 coordinate 52,266,966, forward strand.
ACTTCCACTTCGTTATATCCCCAAAGCAAGAAAAGCAAGAAAATCACAAACAGCAGCATTTATTTTAATAAATAATCCACATTGCTTCATTGCTGTTTGAACAAAATCACATCAAGCAAAATGAGCAATTTTCATTTTCTGTTTCGTGATATACAAAAAAAAAGTAAATCGCATGTATAAGGCAATAATAATTATGATGATATTAATGAATTGAGGCAAATATCCGGAAAACTTCAATTTTTGGGTATTTCGAGGAAGCAATTTGTGCCTTAACTTAATTATTTCTGTCTGACAAGGAAATATTTTCTTTGATTTCTTAATTTCGGATTTCCCAAAATAATTTCTGACAGCACCACAATAAAGCATAAGGCACCCTTAAAAAAACATTTAAAACAGCAATTTTTGAAAATGTTTCAATTTTCTCCCATTACTGAAGTTAATGAGTTCCCAACAAACATTAATCAGCACATTAAGGGTGCTGATCGTAATCGAAGTGTTTTTAATTTATTCATTAAACGAAAATTAAATGGGAAAAGGGTTTGGCTTGACAAGCAATAAATATGCAATTTTAAAATTATAATGAAAATATTGGGTTCAAGGCTGACTGACTCTCGAAGTAGCTCCAAGCATTATGTTCTCTAATTATAGAGCAGGCAAAAGTGGTTATCGTAGTAAATTGAAACTTGACTTTTACGATTTGATTATCCGAGATCAATTTTCAATAATGAGATATTAAATTTTATGGTCGTTTTTATTAAATGTCAATTTTATGAAAATGTACAGCTACATTCATTGCTCGATGTTTTATTATATTGATACCATGTTCGATATGTTCTGATATGTGTACGAGATAAAATTTTGATTTTGCTTCTTGTTTTATGGACAAATTGGTTGAGTATTAAAGGTGGATTTAAAGTTTATAATAGCTTTGTTTGAATGAATGTGAATTTTTGCAGCATAAAGGTGTTATTGATCTTGTTTACAAGTTTTGAATGGTTGATTTGGACTGATTTAACAGTTAAAAGTCAATCTTAGAGCTTGCAATTGATTATTTAAAGTAAAAAGTGATGAATACACAATGATTCAGAATCGAAAAAAATGTTTAAAAATTCAAAAATTTCATGTTAATTAAACTTTGTTTTTTAAATGCCAGATTAAGGATCTTAACTTAAGGCATATTCAGTAAAAATATCTCGTTCCTAGTTGCTGTCTAACTCCAGAAATCATTAATTTAATCTCACCCAAAATTTGTTTACAATTTGAGTATGAAAAAAAAACATGATTTTTCCTAGTTTTTAAGTTGTTATTCGGATGTCTTGGAAGCAGTTGCTAGCTAATTTAAGCTTAGCTTTACATATTAAAACAACCAACTCAATAGAAAACTGCTTATTAAGTCTTAAAAATCCAGTTGAAATCTGAGTATTATTACAAAACTTAAACTTTTCATAAGTTAAAAAGTCTTCCAAAGACCTCACTGAAACCTATATAAATCGATCGACTAAGCTTAAATATATCTCCCATATTGCTGTGGACATGCCGTTTGATGCCGTTTTTGAGATATTTGCGATCAAACTTTACATAAATTTTCATGTTTATCCTTTATATTAAGGACTGATTTTTTGAGCAATGAACGAAAACATTATGTAGAAGATGCTAAAAGAATCAAATCAAGAGAAATTAACAAAAACTTTCAATCAATTTTCTAATGTGTCGGAAAAATATTGTGCACAAGGAATTTTTGAACATTTTTTCCGAATCTGAATCATTCTGGAATAGGTTGAAAATTGTCAAAACAAATTTTTGTTTACAAAATTCTCAAAAGTTGACAACCTCTTTCAACTTCAAAGGGTTTGAAACTAAGAATAATTCAAAATTTGCTTTAAATTCAGCAAAAAACCAATAACTCTAAACTTAATCAAAATAGAAAGTAATAATTGCTGTTATAGCACAGATTTGACATTTCATCAGTCCTTATATCCAAAATAAGATAAATTATACATTAGCAGACACATTAATCACATCCTAAAGAATGTTTGAAGTCTGCTAAATATAAGAATCCTTTATTGACCTTGATCTACATCCTTAGAACTACCATTCTAAACATTTTTGATAGCAGTAAATTCTTTTTGAAAACATTTTGAAGGTTAGATAACAAATTCTGAATAAAGAATAACAAATTGTGCCATTTTCAGCGCTCCAAATATTTTTTAATGTTTTATTTTTCATTATCAACAGCAATGACTCATCATTCTGCTTTATCTTGGTATTATTTTTATGGTTGGGTTATTTTTCCATCAAAACAAGATATAGACAATCAATTACGTACTTATAATATTGACTTGCTTTGTCACCTTTTTCTGGTGAACAATTTGGAAGTTGGTGTCAAAACAATTTGTTGATCTATCAGAATTTTGATATTTTTGAGATTTTGTTTTCTCTTAAAAATAGATTTTTAGATAAATTTTATTTTAAGAACAAAGATTGATAATGTTTTTTAAGGATTTTTATATGCGGATAGTTGAATCATCTCAAATAGATAATATTTTGTTTAATTTGGTTTATTCATAAAAAATCAGAGATAAATAATTTCTTCATAGAGTGACAGAGCGAAATTCTGAAGTAGAATCTTGGGAGAGTGTTTCAAGAATAAAAACAAACGTCTGTCTGAGGATGAGGGATAGGGTAAAGAGAGGATTTTGACGTTTTTCTAGAATTTAAAAGAATACCATTTTAACGGTTTTTTAAATTGAAAGTCAAAGTTCAAATATTTTTTGACAGTTAAATATTTCAAAACTTATTTTCAACAGACCAGTGACAGTCCAGAACCTAATCATTTCTCTGACCAAAAAATCGATATTTCATAAATTAAATTACTTTTTAACAAACCACAGACTCAGAATTTTCCAAATTGATTGTGTCATAACTTAATAGAAATCCCTAAACAGCAACAGAAACTAGAAAATTAAATTATTGAAGCCCATTCATTTTCATTAAAAGTCAAAATTTAATTTCCCATTCAGCACTTCCTAAGAACTGAAACCTCTCAAGACTTTGATGGAAGTCAAGTAAAATATTTGCTAAATGTCAAATAATAATAATAACAAGAATTGATTAAATTTGAATTCGGAAATGTTCTCATTTTAATAAATTTTTCCAATTCATAATCGAGAAAAACTTATTTTTAACCGATATCACGCTATGGGTATTTATAAATCACGAAATGAATTAAGAAGCAATGAAGAAAAGGCCAAAATACACAGAATTTTAACACGTGAGTACTGAAACTGATTTATCAACTTTCTAGGGCATAATTTTTCGACGATGAATTGTCTGCCCGTCTTGTAAATTGTTCATTTTAAAGTTTCAAATATTTTTTGACAGTTATTTTTGGTCCATTTTTTTTTTCAAATCATTTTTAAACGTTATTTTTTAAATCTTTTTTGACCGTTATATTTTAAACATTACATAATGAAGATTCCACTTTCGTCAGTCACGACTCACTTCATCAATACTAGCTGTTCTTAATAAATTTTCATGAATCACGTCAGTGCGAGTTAGTTTCGTTAATTTACCGTCAGTTGTTTTGACAGAACTGAGAGATTTCAACATACCCTTCAATTTTTGAGGCAGCTTTCCCATATTTTTTTTTGTCTGATTTCGCGTGCTTATCGACAATGAGACGATAAATGTATGGAAAAGATAAAGTTTCTTCTTTCCAGATTTTCTGTCTGTTTTATTTTTTTGTTATTATTTTTTTGTTATTATTTTTTTCACTTATGAATTATTTTTTATTCTGTCCTCGATTAATGTCACTAGCTGAATGGTGAGTCAATAAATAATGTATTTTTTAAATGCCACGAGATCTCTTTTGCTTCGAAGTGAAAAAGATTAGTAAGTTTGTGTTATATAATTAATTTAATTAGAAGAAATTAGTCTTGCTGAGTTTTTGGATAAGATTGAATCTCTTAATTTTCATTTCATGACTTTTTGTTTAGCACTGATTTCATTTTTATTTTTGAAAAGTGCTTTAGCATGTCTAATGAAGTGGAAATTCATCATTAAAATTGTTAATCTACATTTTTGACTTAAATTGATGCTAAGTTGTCCTAAAATAAACAAATTGGAGTTTTCAAAAAAAAAACAACGGGGATAACAGCTTTTTAAAAAAAATTTTGAGAACTTTGTAAAATTTTATTTTATTTTGAAAATTCAAGGAGGTAACAATATGATGGGAAATTTTGAATATTTTTTTTCATCAAGTTATTTTTTCGTTCACAAAATCATGCTTTTCAATACAACTCACAAAAGATCATTCAAAAAAATTTCACAAAGCTGTTATCCCCCTGATTAAATTTTTTGATAATCCTAAAAAGAAATTAACACGATGTGAACAATTATGATCTGAAATCAATCAAAATTTCCAATCAAAACATTTTCCCACCATGTTGTGTACCCCCTAGATATTCCAAAACTTTTTTACCGATGAAAAATCATTTCACTCCAAGTTGACAGGAGGGAGAATTGACATTATCATGCCAGTTAAATATGTGGCTAAAATCAGAAAAGATGGTATGATTCGCATATCTGAAGATTTAATTTTGGAAAATACTAGATTTGGATATATGGCTTTAGGTTGTCTAGAAAATTCAGTAAATCAATGTTGCACAACTGCAAATGGTGAAGTTGATAAATATTTAAAACAAGAAGGTCTGGATCTATTGATAATAAAAAATAGACTCCTTTATTCATGCTATGCTATCTTCTTTTATACTAATTGCTTCAAGGCCTTACAAAGGAATGTGCACACCAAATTGCACACGGCACTGCAATTATTATGCCCTTGAATGAAAGTATATTCAACTTTAGCATAACGTCATTCTAAAGTTATACATTACAATAAATTATGAAATACCTAATGATCATCAAATTCATTAACGACATGAAATAATTCAAATCTAAAGCATAATTTGGATATACTAAAGTGACATCTAGTGAAATTTATAGAAAGTATAAAAGTATATCATAGATAAATAAATATGTTAATATCGTATATTAACACATGTCTAACGCACACAGTCACATGTTTGTTACACTATCGGAATGAATAATTCTATAATCTGTCTCACTCGAACGCGAACAGCTGCATGCATAATTCATACTCCTTGTCACTACACTCAGTCCAAAAATTGTTTACATTCTATTCCAATTAATTTTTCTTTGCAGCGTTCTTATTATTTGTTGTGTAAATAAGTAAATAACAGTCTACACACGAGACGGAGTATAATCAATTGAAGAAGAAAGTATGAAAAATCAATTATTTTTTGCTTCTATTATTTCTCGACACTTTTTTGTTCTCGATAATTGACGTATAAATTCAGGAAAATAAAAATTTATGACATTTCGCGCCGCGCACGCAGTTAAAAAGCGACTGAGCTGTATAATTACGATTTTTTTTTTTCTCTCACATTCTCTGTTTTGATTGTATTACAAGACTGTATGAGATAGAAAAACACACATTTCCCGAGCGACACATTATAAATGCGATAATTATATGATTAATTAACAATCGATTCAATTTAAATTCGATTTGACTGAAAAAAATTTCAATTACTGAGCGATATTGTAGAAGCTAATTAAGTACTCTAGGCTGTGTGTTTTAATTAAAATTATCAATGCATTGACAAGGTTTTGAAATTAGCTGCAGTAATTTTAAATCAGTTTTACATAAATATGAGAAATTCTTTTGAAATGTATTTATTTTAATTTTATGGATTCAATATAGCTCAATGTTGCTTACTTCAGCACTAATTGAGCTCAATTAAGGATTAATTTAGCTCAATTCAGCATCAATTCAGCTCAATTCAGTATAATTTTAGCTCAATTCAGCACCCATTCAGCTCAATTCAGCACCCATTCAGCTCAATTCATTAAATGTTAAGCTTAATATTGGCATTAATTCAGCTCAATTCAGCATTATTTCAGCTCAATTCAGCATTATTTTAGCTCAATTCAGGACAAATCTAGCTAATTTGAGCTCAAATTCAGCTCAATTCAGCACATGTTTAGCTCAATTCAGCATAAAATCAACTAATTTCAAAAAATTTCAATTCTTAAAACATTAAAAACAATTTCACAACATTCCAACATCTGCTTATTCCAAAATCATATGAATCATATTTATTAAATTCATTTTAAAATGTATTAAGTTCTACATCGGAACATCGTTTTTGATAAGCGATAATTTTTCTTCTACACTTCAATAACACGTCGATCCAACATGTTTATTAACATTAAATACAATTACACGTTCTATTGCAATATGAAGCTTATCGATGAAGTCATTCACTTGTCTTTAGCACACATTTACAAAAGTGATATAAAAGTGCATGATCGGAAAAGAACCATCCCCCTCGTGCTTCTCCGTGTGAAAATAAAGAAGATAATACGAATTCGAGAATGAGTCACAATTTTCGATATTTCATATGCATTGGTTTTGTATTGTCGTATCGTTAGAAAAGTATTCGGAGCTCCAGTTATCTCTTTATTTTTCGTTGCAGTCACTACAATGATAAAAGTTATTGTAGTTGGAGAGCAGCTTACATTCAAATGATAGTGAAAAAAAATGTGCTTCACTTCAGGGTTTCATGAAATCGTTCATTGGCTTTTTGCTGCTATCATTTTACATATTTTTGTAGCTCATTTTCTACAACTTTTTATGAAATTCTTTTTTTCTCTCATTGAATAGCTTGTTAGCTCTATTGAAAAAAGTTTGTTTTTGGGTAAGTCGAGGAGATTTGATGCAGCATATCTGCAACATCTATCGAAATAAAATTAGATGATTGGATGTGAATTTTTTTTTTTTGAGAATTGATTGGATGGAACTTGATTAAAGTTTTTGTTTCTACTGAGCGATGATATTCAGTTTAAGTGATAACATTCATTGGATACAAGTTAATCAATTAATTAAAATTATATTTTTGATGCCTAGTGAATTTACAGGACATACTTGTTTCCATAATTTGATTGATTTTCCTCGAAATTTTCAATGCATTTGTTTATTGTGTTGGCTGATTTAAAACCGTAAACTCGAGTAAAATGTAAATAAATTTACAAATTCTTTCCCGCAATTTTCAATTTCTCACTAAACTTTTGAATTTTCAATTTTAAAAGCTGATTTCAAGACTTTTACCAAACAAACTATCCAGATTAACTGAAAAAAGTGGCAAAAAACAATAACTGTATTCAAATTTGTGTTTTCAGAGCTGTGAGTTTAATTTAAAATTAAGCACCAAACCTTAGTCACAAGGCAAAATACTTAAAAAGAAATCAAAGCAAATTAAAAAAGTTTAATGTTAAGGGAAATCTTCTTACAACTTTCAAGAACTCATTACATTTTTAATCAAACCACTTGATGGCACTCCTGCTTCACTTAAAATTTGCATCTAGCAAGAGAATTCCAACTTCAACGTAATAATTTGTGAGCTAATTGCAGAAGTTAAGCACATTTTACTCAAATTAAACCAATTTGCAAAGTAGAAGAGAAAATAATAGCATCAATCTATATGAACTGCAGCATACCCGTATATTTGGCTAGTTCAAGGATCTTCAACTGCATTACGTAAGTTATTTTGATCCCAAATTGCTCGACAAACAGAAAAAGTTGTTATTTGAACAGAAAATGGATTTTATTCACGACAAAAAAAAAATGATAATAAAATGTTGGAACATGCACCGTTTTAGTAACCAAGCAGTTCATTTCACTCACAATATATTCAGCCAAATTCAATTCGTTTCAATATTTTTTATTTGTTATGAAAATGGAAGCTTGTTGTGAACATAAAAGTTATGAACACAAAAAAATATAAATTTTCAATTTTTAAATTGAATTACATTTTTCACGAGCGCGAGAGAAAATTTATACATTTTTTGGTGAATAATACACAAGATTTATAGGGAAATCTACAGCATTGAAGACTATTAATGCGCATTTTTCTGTTCAGTTAAAATAATCAATTTTTTGAAAAATTGAATAAAATTTTCATGGAGTTGTTGCATACCCCTTTGACTCCAGAGAACATTTTTGATAGTAGTTGCATGCCCCTCCGAGTTAGATGACCCTATTTAGTTTTTCTAAGTTTATTCTCAGTCAATCAACCTATATCTTTAGAATTAAACTTAAGTTTCCAAACTAAATTGAGTTTTGCGTAGTTGCACTCCCTTCAAATTTGAAAATGTGGTCAGTTCTGGCTTTAGACAGATTCTAAATGTTATCTTCAAGACTACTTATCGATAATTATTTAATCGATTCAACCTTCTATTAAAAAGTAGCTAGTAGAACCGTAATACAGACAGACAAACAACCAACACAACACAATAACCAAATAACCCTTAAAGAATACGCTAAAAAAGAAAAAAAGAATGAATGAATGAATGAATGATAAAAACAGTAGCAGAAGAGAATTTATAGCTTAAATATCTGTAGATGTACATATATGTGCTATTCAACCCATTCACAGAGAGATGCGCATTAAATTAAAAATCATGAACAATAAATTTGCAAAAAAAAAGTATTTTCATTCTCAATACTGAATTGATAAAATTTCTATGAAAATAATCAGTGAATCGAGCTTAATTTTTCAATCAAATTTAAATAAATTGAACATAATTTTCTGTATCTATTTGGAAACCTCATAAACCGCAGCACTGATGTGTAAAATTTTCAACGAGAAATCAGCTCGAAAAACTTGATGATTTATTGCATCACAAATTATTTACGATTCGAAAATGAATAAATTATGAATTACTCGCTTGCAATATGTCGCGTTGATAAAAATTGACAGTAATAACACAATAAATTGAGGGAATGTCATTTTGGGGATACATGCAAAAGTTAAAGTCATTTTATTTTTAAAGAAATTTCCAAACATGAAAATCATTTTGTGTGTCAATTCCCAAACATCCATACTCCTAACCAAATGATTAATGGAACCGTCGAAAACTTCCATTCAGCTACTAGTTCCATAGAAAGACAAACATTAACTTTAAAAGCACTTTCCGTTGGGATATGTGCAAAAACAAAATATTCCATTAAATTGCAAACATCCTCGATGACATTACATCTCTTCCAATTCTCTTGACTGCCTATTTGACATTCACACAAAAATGTATGTGCGTGTACGCAAAAAAAAAGCTGAAAAGAGCTTTCACTTCCATGCTGTGCGTTAAGAGACGAGTAAAGGAATCTCATTTTTTTATCTCCTTTTGTGGAAAGTTTGGATGTGAAAAAGGCACAGTTATTTTTTCAAGAGCAATGGAGTTGTTGAGAGGTAATGTATGGAATTTATTGTGGGGGTGGAATGGATTCAATGTAAAGTAGAGAAAATGGTAGGGGTATGAGATAGGGTTGGGTATGGAATAGGGTTGGGTATGGGATAGGGTTGGGTATGGGATAGGGTTGGGTAAGGTTAGTTATGGGAAAGGGTTGGGTATGGGATAGGGTTGGGTATGGGATAGGGTTGGGTATGGGATAGGGTTGGGTATGGGATAGGGTTGGGTATGGGATAGGGTTGGGTATGGGATAGGGTTGGGTATGGGATAGGGTTGGGTATGGGATAGGGTTGGGTATGGGATAGGGTTGGGTATGGGATAGGGTTGGGTATGGGATAGGGTTGGGTATGGGATAGGGTTGGGTATGGGATAGGGTTGGGTATGGGATAGGGTTGGGTATGGGATAGGGTTGGGTATGGGATAGGGTTGGGTATGGGATAGGGTTGGGTATGGGATAGGGTTGGGTATGGGATAGGGTTGGGTATGGGATAGGGTTGGGTATGGGATAGGGTTGGGTATGGTATAGGGTAGGGTTGGGTATGGAATGGGATAGGGTTCGGAATGGGAAAGGATTGGCTGTAAGATAGGTTTGGCTATGGGATAAGGTTGGGTATGAAATAGGGTTAGGGTTGGAAAGATTGTGGATAAGATAGGATTGAGTATGAGATAGGGTTGAGTATGGGATAGAGTTGAGTATGAAATTACTAGTAGTAAGTATTTCTTCTAAAAAGAATTGAAAACACATATAGCCAATAAAATTTTCTAAGAACGTCACTTTCACACTACTCTCATGATAAATGCCTTAAAACATCCTATATTCATCCACAAAAAATACGTAATAAAAATAATATTTTATATTTTTCTGATATAAATAATGATGACGATGTGCCATTCTTCTCGTATTTGTCTGATTTTTCATGATCATTTTTTTGCTCACTAACGGTATTGGGAAATCAATCAAATTTTATTTCATGCAATGTGGACTAAATCAATTCCTGCTGATAATCTTCTTTAAGCTTTCTAGGACTTTTCTCTAACCTCATCTAGAATTTTCTTTTGTTTTGCCTTATTTGTGCTAACCACAGCATTTTTTATTCATAACTTGTAGGATCTGTGTGAGAGCATTATTTAGAGAAATAAGCACGAATAAGAAGTATAAATTGATAAGGACGAATAACTTCATTCATTTTTCTTATTTTAAAGACATATAAACTTGTAGCAATTTATCTTAATGTTCGAGATGATGACGGTAAAATTGTTTTAGGAATTTTTGTATCTGAATATTTTGAGTTCTCAAAGAATTCTCAAGTTTTAGGTCATTTTGAACATACTAAGCTTGATTAAATATTTCAAATTTCAAAAAACCGTTTAGTTTTTTAATTGCCAAAAATTCGGTTGATTTTAAATTTAAAAAATAAGTTAAAAATCAACAAAGTTTAAATTTCAAGATCTTATTCTAATAACTTTGAACAATCGCACATCATTAAATTTCATGAATTCTATTTATGATTACACAAAATTCACAACAAATAAAACTTCAAAAAAATTTAAACAAATTGAAATTCAAAAACAAATAAAAATTTGAATTTATAATGCAAAATATTCATGAATTCCACAGATCCATGAGAGTAAAATTCAAAAATACAGAAAAGTGAAATGAAATTCAGAATTTTAATATTACTGAAATTTACATAGTGTAGTGTTGCTTCTCTGTCTAAATAAATCATGATACTTCTAGTGTAAATTATTAATGTAAAATTAACATTTCTCGCTTTTAAAATAAAATATTGAAAGTTTTAACCTTTATGACGCAAATGTACTTTTAAGACGATGAACAACAGACGAAGCAGTCAACTTAAACAAAGAAAATATAGCTACAGATTCATAAATTAAACACTCTCATTTCCCATCCATTAAATGAAACTTTTCTACAATTTACCAAGAACTAAAGGGGTTTTTGTGTTAAACATTGATCTGGAAACATGTCATGGGTGTTTTTTTATAAAAACTTTTAGTCATTTCTGTGATTTACTACAACCATAAAATTCCATCTAGCTCTTTATATGAGTTAAATGTAAATTTGAGGTAGCCTGCAGATGCTGTACCGTAAAATGTCGATTTAAAATTCCCATGAACTGTTTTTTAATGTGGTAAATCACAGACTAGATCTTTCAACCAAAAATTAATGACATTTTCACAGATGCTTAATACTTTAAGGTCTTTATTATGCAATTAACATCAATTATCGTTTTAACGGACTTTAAAAATTCAACTTTTCTTCGTTAAGTTTACTGGATGTAATTTTAGGCCCTTTGTATCAAAATATTACAATATTATTTTAAACTGTGTATTTAAGGGGCCGTTCACTTATGACGTCCAGGAGGGGGGGGGGGGGGGGGAAGCAAGAAAAAAATACAATTGAAATTCCTGGAAATCCATTGTTCTCTTTTGAAAAATGACCGTTATTTTCGGACGTCATAAGTGAACGATCCCTAATCAAATTTACTGATTATTAATAGCTAAAATTGGTTTAATTTAATCTTATGACAATGTGGTTTTACACGCACATGTGGCAAAAATAACAATAATTTTAAAATTTATGGTAATGAATGTGATTTAATTCAATATAGCCTCAGTTTTCATCTTACAAATTCCTAATTTTACTTCTTCATTGTCTTATCTCAAAGAAATAACGTCATGTCTTGGTGACGAGCTTAGAAAAATCAATAAAAATTTGATATTCCCTCTCGAAAAAGCTATAATTACTTTTCAATTAATGCGCGTTCATCTGAGAGTTTTTTAAGGGACAACAAGAAGTCACTAAAGTAAATTAAAGAACAAAAACAATAAATTTCACATTTTATTTGTTTTCTCACGATTACTTTGCATTCATTCTATGCTTCGATTGTCTTTGCTTCAATCGTCTTATTCAAATTCAGATTGCTTTTTCCAAAAAAAGTATTTCCATTTTTCTTCAATTAAAATAAGAAAAAAAATAATGTTTAATGGTTGAAATATTTTTGGCGGAGCTGAACAGAAGTAAATTGCGTAATGTATAATGGCAAGAAGAAAAAAAGTATTCGCAAAGTATCATTAATGACACAGCAATACATCTTGCTTATGGCAACCATCGCCTTGATCTCTACCGACAGCAATAAAAGAAGCAGCAGCACAAAAAAAAAAGTTTAATGGTTACAAGGCAACAATCGTTAATAGAGTGCAGAATTAAATGGTGCATAGAATGGATGGGGAAAAAAAAGTTTAAAAGGTGACGCAGAAAATGTTCACTTCCACTTTGACAACAATAGGGACAAACTATAAGCGGAGCTGAGGGATGTAGTTATGTACACACATTTAAATTTAAATGGAGTTATTCATTTTCCTTATCATCATGATGTAAAGCACTTTTGAGAGTAAATTTTGTCCTCGTTCCTTGTGTCTGCATACAAAAGAGAGGAATAGCTACTTGAGAATGCCTAATGCTTTTCAAGATGTCGTTTAAAGATCAACGACATTGCTGATAAAAAGAAGACTCGCTCATAATGTCTTTTTTTTGGGGACATCAAAAATGTTTTCGATTTTATTATTAGCTACAAAAGTCAGTAAAAAGTTAAACAATTATCCTTTGCAGAACTTTCATATCTATCTGTTACATCCTTTTATTACTACTCATATATATGTCGAAGACGAAAAGTCATTCAATATTTATGAACTCTCATTCTTTATTATATTGTATGCCCTCATTCGTCTTTAGTTTATGGGCAAACTCGAATGCTATGTCGCAAATAAAAGAATCAAATGTGTCAGGACTTAAGACCATTAACTTCCACACTTCAATGGATGGAAAATCTCATTTGTAATTTTCATAATTGCTCTTACTAAATCACTTAGAGTTGATAATCTTTAAGTGGGAATGGAATTTGCTGATGTGCATGGTTGTAAGTCACACTTTATGAGATGGTTTTGAATATTCTGAGAGATTATTGAGGTTAAATACAGCATTAGAAAAGGATCATCCATTAGTAAGTACACAGAACACCTTAACTCTAAATTTTGAATCCTAGAAGTACCGCAATAGCTTTTAAACCACGAAAAATAATCCCACCAAACCACAAAAAGCTTTAAATCAAAGATCTTGAATTTATAGTCAAGAAAATGTCACTTGAAGTCTTAATACTGAACAAATCTACTTAATAGGATGTTAAATGTTATTTTTATTCACTCTAGAGATTTTGCTATCTTGATTGTACACCCCATAATTGGATGAGAATGCTTTATTGCTCTGAATCTGCTTGACAGAGAGTCTTCTTAAAAATAAGAATAAAGAAAGATTGCAGAAGTTAGACTAGCAGAGATTCACTATGGATGTTATAGTTTGCAACGAAATTTTGGTTTGAATTAAAGGAATTTGACACTTAAGCTTTAGTGTCTGGTCCAGATTAAAGTTTATCTTTTCCGTTCAGTCACTCGTTGACGGGGTTTTTTTTTTGGTTTTCGGACTGAAATTACAGTGCCATATTCAGTTTACATCCAATAAACCATAACTCCCGATGCCGCTGTCATGATAACACCCCATACCTTCCCACGCTACTGTAAAGATTAGCTTTACAATAATTTAATCTTACCAACGAAGTAAAAATGTAGGTTCATACCAGATTGTAAAAAAAACTCTCAATTCTTCTTAATTTCTGTAAATTAATGCCTAGTACACACCTACATCAATTGACAATAAATTACATGAAAACTTTTTCCTCAAGAAATCAAGAAGAATGACACTTTATGCCTACATCCCAAACATGATTATAAAACTTTTTCCATAAGATCCCACCTTAATAAATTCGCATGGAAGTACATATAAAGAAAACAGACATAAATTGAGGATCTATTGAAGACAGTACAAGCTTTTATATTTAATTTTCAATTTGAGCGTCAAGCTAGTCCTCAGAATGTAGATATTTACTTTTGTCATATGAGCACCATATGTTGGGGTCGGTTAGTACTATTTGCGGTTGAAATTAATTTCTAATGACTTTCAAAGGCTCAATATTATATGAATGTGTTGGATATACTCTCAGAGAAAGACAGAAAGCAAGAGCAAGAGGAAGGAATGCGAATGTTAAAATAACAATGATGTTATGTCGACCCAATTTTTTTTTCTTCTTCCAAAAAATGTGTACACAAAACATTGAACGTGAGCCTCCTCACTTAGTTTTTCTTCTCTACATACAGCACCCATACCGAAATTTTTTTTCAGGGCTCCGAAATAACACAATGCTCAAACGAAAAAAAGGAAACGACCCAATTATTTGCAATGCTCTGGATTTTTTCCTCATTCCTTTTCGTCTCCTTTTGTTCCAATACTTTTATTCTGTGCATGTCAAGATTCCTATATCAATTTTTACAATATTTCTTCTTCCTACAAGTAGTGTGGAAAAGACAATTTATCAAAATCTCAGAGATTTAGAGATGAGGGGGTGTGTTATGGCCTTTTATGGACCATATTTAAGAGAGCTTATTTTCGGGCGACAACTTTATCGATCAATCCTTTGCAATTTACTTTACCACTTGACCGAATAAAGTTCCTTTTTTTTGATAATATTTTATCAATTTCAGTTGTACTGAGCCATTGAATGGGTCTTAATCTTGAAGCCACAGACAGTTTGTCGAATGGATTGAATAATAACGATTCCAATTATTCATTTCATCGATAGTGGATGGACGAGAAGTTCTTCTCTTTATTTTGTCTTTATTAATGAATAATATTCAAGTTGAGCCAAGCTGACTTGTAACCTTAAGAGTCTTCAAAGTTTTAGACTCATGAGGAAGTCATTGAAGTGAGCAGCAAGAACTAAATCAGAAATTCTTTTCAAAATCCGAACTATCGCAAACAAAAGCTCATTTTCATACTTTAAACTTAATTAATTCTGACTGTATCTTACTTACAGTTCTAAATTCAGCTTGCTTCAATCAACTTTCATTCCATCTTCTCTTAAGGACAGTCCTTACTAAAAAAAGAACCAACTTTATCGGAAGGAAAAACTTTTTCTTCTTGAGATTTTTGTAATATGAAAAAAATAAGACTTTACGGGTCAGTTCCTCCACTTCCCAAAACGAATAAAGGAACAAAAACTTTATGTTTTTTTCTCTCCTGTGCCATTTGTGTAATCCAATTTCGATTTAAATCTATGCTAACTTTCTTATTCTCATCGGCTATTGTGTAAACTTTTTATTCCTTCCTGAGATGTTCAAAGGAACGAGAAATATATTTTTTTTTTGTTGGTCTTGTGGATGTTTATGATTGAATGATGAAAAGGATCGTTCAGTCAATCAAAATGTTAAGTTTATCTTCCTTTCTAAAGGTTTGGATGTATGGAAAGGTCAATTTAAAAAAAGGTTAATCTATCCTTTGTCTCTGGAAATTATTGCATTAGATTTTGTGTTGGAAGTTTAATTTTTTGATGGTTTTCGATTTTTCTTCTTATTTCTGGTCATGTGGTTATCGAATCTGTTACATTGAGATCATTTTAGATACATTGTGGTGAGAGACTGGACGATTTAACAGGTTGTAGAGGTTTAGGAGGTGCCAGTTGACATAATCTATTGTAATTTTATTGATTTTAAGGATTTGTTGTGAATTTTTGTAAAAGTATTCAAGATTCGATGAAAATATTCGGATTAAGGCTTGCAACTAGTACAGATCATTCCACAGTTTATAAATGCACATCTATAAGATGTTATTCTAGTATTACATCATGATTCAGTCAAGTAATACTCAGTCAATCAATGATAAATGTCACAAACTAGCATTTCTAGTCACAAACTTTCTTCTTGTGCTATCAAAGAAGTAGCAATCTTATCCTCTAACATCAATCTATATCTCCAACGAAATCACATCTAAACTGTTTATATCTTCAATATTTTAACCAAATGTAAGCATTACTATGACTCGTTGTGGACAAGAAATTTGGAAAAGATGAGCGGAAAATGTTCGAAAGAAGCTTATGCAAATTTTATGGATCTACAGTGAATATCATTTGTGGTTGAGAAATTTTCAGCTTAAACCAAAGTAATTCCTGTCATTTACCACAGAAATATCTGCTGTTGTGAATGAGAATAGTAATTTAACTTGCAAATGCTTAAAGTAAATTACATCATCAAAACATATGTAGGGAATAACTGGGAAATGCTGAGTAAATTGTAGTTTTTGAATGTATTGTTGAGTGGTTGAATAATAGTTTTTGTGGTAATCTGGATTATTTTTGTCAGGGTTGAATCTTTATTTGAAGTTTTATTGAGAATGTTTTAACGGTTATTCAATATTTGAATTATCTGAGTAATAAATCTTAGATGTTTTCCCCTTTCAAAGTGGTTTTCTTCCTTTTGTTGTGAATTTTCAGTATTGTTTGTGGCATTAAAGAGAAAACATCTTTATTTTTGCTGCCAGGTATGACAAAGTTCCTTATTTACAATAAATTAAACATTGTGATTATCGTTTTAGTAGAAATACTAGAAATTACTTCAAAAACATCTATTTGAATAAACAAGAATACTTAAAATTCATTGAAACAAAAGATTAAAGCTAAGATAATGAAAATTAAAACGATACGAATCAAAACATCTAAAGTTTGTTACTTGTGAAGTAAAACAACAATAATCAGCAAAAAATCAAATGAAAAACAGATAAAGTACTTCTTCTTACATCAGCAAAAACGCCCAAAAAACTTCCCAACTCAAAATTCTTACTTCACTGAATTCATATTCAGATAAAATAAATTCAGAAGTAAAAACAAAAATTCAGCAAATTCCAACAGCTAATAGAATTAAAATGCTGGCACCAGCACTTAATAATCTCTCCCGAGTAGTTTTACTTGCAGTTGCTCAAATTGAATTTCCAATCGATCACATAAAATTCATTTCCAAAAAAAAAGTGTTCAGCACCACATCAAGCCAGTGATGCAGAAAAAAACGCAAAAAACAGTCAAAAATTTTTGCAATAAAAAATGTAGGTCATCGTGAGAAAAGTCTGCAGCTTTACTATTTAATTCGACCATAAATGCGAGAATAGAACAATAATTTTATTGTTCTTCTGCATAATCTGAGTTTGTAGCTGCCATAAAACAATCTCAGAAGCTATACCCTGAGCTATACAAACTTTTAATTTGAAAATTTCTTGAAAAATTTTTTTTTACCATAAAATCTCCATAAAATATCATTAAATTATTTGCATAATCTACGCAGTCATTCAAGAAAGCCCAAGACTTTATTCTTCTCGATTTTCTATATCATTATTGGCTTGTCTTGTCTGTGATTGAACACGAAACACAACAACAAAAGCGAAACGATGAAGAAGAAATAAATTTTTCATCCACAACAAGAACGAGATGAAAATCGCTAAAGCGAATCAAGAATTATGTAGGAAAAGGATAATTCGTCTGTATCTGAAAGCTCCTTCTAAATGATTTAACGCAAACAATAATCCACAAAATAGAAGAAAGGATATCGCCCTTTAAATACTAGATAAAGATTTTTCATTTCTGTTATGAGATTTCGTTATTTTTCCATCACTTTCGATATACCAGAAAGGGGTCGTTCGTGAGTGACGTCTAGGAACCAAAATTTGATTCTTGAGCCTCTTCTGACTTATAATACCGAGTATAGAGTGCTATTTAGCTTCAAAAAAGAGGGTTCGGGTGCATCATGAATTGCAGCATCCCTCTGTCATATCTAGCCGACCCAAACCGCTCCCATTTGAACATTTAAACATCACAAATGGACCACCTCCACACCAAATACCCCAAAAAAATATCAAAAGCCAAAAAATGCTCGCTCTCATTTATTTTTACTACTTCTAAGAGCTTTCGAGAAATGAAAAAGGAACGAAAAAAAAAGGCAAGAAAATAAAATCGGATAGGAAAAGTTTTTCTTCGAATTATTTCACATATATGTACAACATATCCATAGATATCTATCTCTTCATACTCTTTTTTTCCTATGCTTATCCCACGACAGAAGGAATTCTAAACTTTTATATTTTTTTTTCCTCTCTGTCGGTAGACGATGTTGTTGCTACAATTTTTTTATTTCGAGAATATAAATTTATAAGGTATGGATATGTAAGATTAGATTAAGATATCTCTAAGGGAAGTCATGAGGAAGTTATGATGAATGATAAAAATAGAAACTATTTACTTTTATTATTGGTGGACGCATCACCATCCGCTGTATTGACCATTTTCGGTTCCAATTTAGCCTCCACTTTGACACAAAATTTTTTTCAGACTCTTCCTGAATTAAAAACTTTAGATTTTTATTTAAAATCACCTCACGACAAAAATTTCCACTACAAAATTTTCCTATTTTTTGTTTTTCTTCTTCTCTTTTTTCTTCTATTTTCGTATTTTTTTCTTTATTTTCTTCTCTCAAATTTTCTATATATATATATATATGGATAAGGGTGCACAGACACTTTGACACACAGAGCACAAAACTTTTTTTTTCTTATTTTTGTGATTTTTTTCTTTCTTTTTTTCTCTTAAAATTTTCAATCGTCTGTGGGCTTATTTGCGCCTCAGAATATGGCAAACGCAAATTCACCCATTCACAAATGTTTTGCACGATAGCTTAGTCCACAATGTGACCCACGAAAGTTACACAAATGCCGTGGAACTTTAAGAAATTTATTGAAATTTTTTTTTAATATCACACACCCAATCTTCGCACGAATTATTGGAAAAAGTTCCTTTCAATGCAAGCCCGACACAGCAAATGTGTGTTGTGTTAGGGCTTTTCTACCATCCATCCAGTGAGTAAAAAAAAATTTCTACACTTCGATGTTCGGGAGATGAACGAGCACATGCGCCGTTTATAAAATAGAACAACAAAAAACCCGGGCACTACCACAATTTGATATTCTGTGATGCTTTTATATTATGTGTGTACAATACAGCAGCAGAGCGGACATGAGATGTAGGAATCCTTGAAGAACAGAATAATTTTTTTTTTCGTATGCTGTATGCTTTTTTTTCTCGATGTTGATTTTTTTTTTTGTTGGAAATTTATGTGAAAGTTGTGGAGCAAAAAAAAAAGAAAATTGAGAGAAATTGTGAGCACACAAGAGAGCTAAAGGCACGGGAAATATATATTTTTTATCAGAATTTATCAACGGTACTCTCTCAGACTTCCTTGCACAACATACAACTCGTGTTTCTTCATTTTCTTCTTTACGTAATAAAATTATTCTTTCCTCTGCCTTGCCTTGCTGTACAGCCCTAGCACATTACGATTTTCATTGTATTGTGCATTAAAAAAAATTGTCTCTCCTTCTTACGATTCCAACTTTTTTTCTCATTCCTGCAATTTTCAGATCGCTCTCAAAATATAAAATTGAGTGTTATTTTGTTATTGTATTTTTAACGCATTAATGCAAAATAAACGTGGCTATATTGCTCACCGTGACGGTCTGGTTTATTTTATTAGGCTGCCTGGAAAAATTTTTTTCATGGAACGAAAAACTTTGTCATGTTTTTGAACCACTTGAATGTTATAATTAGTCTAATGACGTTAAATGGTCGGCTATTCTAGGATATCCTGCATTGATTTAGCACCGACTCCCACCCCTCTCCCCCTTATAATCAAATGTCTCTGATAGTGAAGGCTTGAGTTCAAAAGTTGGGGTACCCACCTCCTCCCTCTCCCATTTAAGCGACCGTTCACTAAAGACGTCCAGGGGAGGGATATCAACAAGAAAAAACCAATAGAAACATCCATTGTTCTTTTTTAAAAATTGACCGTTAATTTCGGACGTCATAAGTGAACGACTCCTTACGATTCTGATTATTAACAAATTATAATTTCATATCCAGGATTAACATTGTTAAATTAATTAAAATCACATTTCAATTATTTACACAAAATATATCTGACATTACACGTGTATCGATTACAGTTTTCAAGAATTTTTAATTATAATTGCATGATGCTGATCCTTTGTTATAGTAATTAAAATTGAAACTCAAATGTTAATAGTTCATAATGTTGATGAACTATAAACTCTATTAAAAAGTTATTAAATTGACTCAATAACCCAAAAGAAAACAGTTCTGATTTTAAATGTTGGATTAAGGTCGGAAGCTACTTTTAGGACAAGACCCTAATTTCTTTCCCAAAATCTAAAAGTCAAAAACTGGTAAATCAATCTACAGATACATATTGAAAAGAATCGCATGAAACCGGCGCAGTAGATAACAAATTTTAACTAAGGGTTGGGGTGCAGCGGCATGAAATTCACCCAAAGTGTTTTCATTAATGTCAAATTTGAAGGTCAAATGATTTTTTCTAAGCTTAAAAATGCTGAATCTTGTATGTGATAGATATTATCCGTAGGGTAGGCACCCAACATACAAACCTACATAAGAAAATTTCTTAAAGAAATACCATAAAAGAAACAACAGTTAATGATGAGAACCATCCTATAAAGCACAAAATACATATTTTGATGAAAACGAAGACAAGATTAAGGCTATGATATGCCAAGAGACGATGTCAACGTTAAAGCAAAATAAGTTTAAACTTGTTTCGAATGTTTTTCGAACAAAATTTCGCAATTTCGAAAATCATATTTTTTATGAAAATTTTAACTTTTCGCAATTTTTGACTTAATTCACTTATTATTTAGGAATCGAATCCTTCTACTATGTTAATCAACACTCATTTAATCGTTTAATCGATGATAAATGCAGGAAACATTAGTTTAATATGATTTTTTTCAAAAATATTCAAAAAATTTTGTTGTTGTTTACATTGAAAATTAAAATGTCATTAATCCACTTGCATTAATTGTTTAGCAAATCAGTAATGATTCATTACAGTTGAGTGGATTCTTTTAGCATTTTGATGATGAAAAACAAATATGTAAACCATTAATTAAAGAGATTAGACATTAATAATTTAACGTGAAAAAAAAATTTGAACTCATGCTCGAAAATAAGGTACCAAAAAAAAATCAATATCGAAAATAAGGACTCGTTGGCGTACCATAGGATTAAGGATGAAAGTAATAATAAAAATAAGATTAATGTTCCAGCCGTGCACTGATTCAGAACTGTGGCAGCTTGATGAAAATGATGCTATAGCAGCACACATTTTTTGAGGTTATTCTAAAATTTAATGCAGTCTTCTTCTTGTAATTATAATAATCTTCAATAAAGTCCGATAAACATATCATAAGGAGCTTGCTTAGAGCTTATGACACTTTAAGATCCAGAAAATTAATGTCAAGTTAGTTCCTTCATTCATAAAATCCAATTAAAAAATTCTCTCAGTTTAATAAAATTAAACTTTCTTTCTTGACATGCTAGGAATGTGTATAGTCACATGATACATTTGTGATATGTGTAATGCCTACTTTCCTATTCTTTTCATCTCCTTCGGTTTTTTTTTCATCTGTATCAAGACAAGACAAAAACATCGAAAAGTCGTCGTCATCATCATTATCATTATCATCGTCATTACAATGTCATCAAAAGGAAAGGCGAAAAAGGAGATTCTTTTTTTCTCTTCTGCTCAGCATTCAGGTCATGCAGGATGTCATTAAATTTTGTCACATTCAGGCGACAATCTCAACTAACAAAATTGAATCAAAGACTTGACATTATTGAATTTATTAAAAATTTCTGATTGTTGTTTTTGAGTGATATGTCCTTACTGTCAGGTATTTTATTACATAAAATAATAAAAATAGAAGTGAAATGAGAGCGAAAATAATAATATTACTGCGAGAGAAGCTATTGGAAATTGGAGGCTTTATTCTATACACAAACATCTTCGTACGGTACTTTAAGTGTGTATTGAGAATGTAAAATGGCGATGAGTGGTGTGAGACACACGATGATATTGGAGCTTTCATTTCCATTCTTCTTCGTTTTCTCTCAGCAAAAGAAAACTTTCAAATGCTTTATTTTTTTCGAAATAGAATAGACAATAAATTCCAGTGTCTTATTTTCTCTCTATCTCTGTCTCTCTCGCGTGTATTCTATTCATAAGATATCATTCATACACATGTAATTAAATAAATTATATATATTTTTATCTTATTGTGTTTCATCATAAAATGCTTATGGAGATGTGTAGCATGATAGCAAGCCTGATTTTCATTACTATAGACACTTATTATTCTCCAATCTATTCATCTATAAATAGTCATTACTTTCTATATATGCTTACATGTTTATTATTGTCGTAAATTCATTCTGTCGAACAAAAATACGTTACAAAATATTTTGAACTAAGTTCAGAGTTTTAGTACAAGATTTAAACTTAGTAGATTAGAATTTAGAGCAAAATGAAAGGATTTATGAATTTTACTCTTTCTGTTTGTTTTAACTGCTCTAGATCATGCAACTGCTATCCAAGCAGTAGTTAAGCATACAAAATTAAACATCATGGCTAATTCAAAACTTAATTGAATTGAATTTTTCTGCAATTGTATTCAAAATTTTTGTAAACAAAGGTTAAATCATTAAGATCCAGTTCCATTTAACGCAAAAGAACATAATCAAGCATCTTTAGCATAAAAAATCCAACTGTAATAAGTAATGAGCAATAAAACTGTGGTAAATGATAAAGTTGTGGCAAAAGAGAGGTTAAGTAATCAATATATCTCCATCATTGTTCCGGGGCTCAATATCAATACATAATAAAAAGGTTAGTCAGAATTGATTGTATTAGCTGAATAAGCATTCTTCATAAATCATGTTCCACTAATAAAATAAATTCAATTTTCTCCCAAGCTTTTCAATGCAATTAATTATGATTTCATTTTCGCTCCATGACGTCGATGATACTGCTGATGTAGCTGATGATTTCATTATCATTAATTTCATTCGTGGTGATTTGTAACAATTGATGCGAGAATAGCTAACAACAGTTTTATTATGCGATGATTTCCTGGAATTTTTAATGATCATTTGTGATTCAGGTTTTGATTGAATTCATCGTCACTAGGGATGATTGAGTAGATTGAGTTCCATCAAGAAATTGATTTGATTTAAAAGAGTTAAGGTTGTAATTGCGGTAGTTTCTTTGCAGTAAATCTTTTGATCTTAGTAATATAAATTGATGATTTTTGTCTGAACATGTGATCAAGATTGAAGCTACTTGGTATCGGTTTTGAGGTTACGATCTTGTTTATTCAAAATGGAGTATTTCAGGTGATGTTAAGGTAACCATATGACATCAAGGGGTAGCTAGGTCATTTTAGATGCTGATCAAACAAAACATAACCAATAAACCTTAATTTTAAGCAACTTCCAAATTCAGTTCCTTTTGCTTCCTTCTCAAAAGAAGATGTAATACACCTTTATGAGCTTCATCCAAAATGATGTTCTCACACAATGCCACTGTCCATAAAAATCAATGACCGGTGAAGTAAAATCATGTGTTCATCATAAAACATAAAAAGTACTTCATTTTACTACCTTATGCCATGAAATAAGTCATGAAAATGTTCATACCAAATTGCGGCTGAAATTGGATGTAAATTATGACATTCTCAATTTTATGAAATATTTTTTGTGGAGTTATTAGGCTTATTACAATGTTCTTAGCAAGATTTGGGTATGTCAAGTATTTTTTGAAAGAAAAATGGCTTAATTAAAGGCTTAATCAAGAACCCTCAAAAACACGAAGCAAGAATTTCAAATCATCCACAGAAAATTTTACTTAATTGTTCTTGCAACAAGATTTTTGCATAAATCATTAATGAAATTCAAGATTAATTGAACAAGTATTGTAAAGATTAAAATGTAATAAAACAATATTATTATTATCAGACATTTCATGCATATTTCAGCGATAAATATGCGAGTCATAGTGATTTAAAGGCACAAAATTAAAAAAGAATAGAGTTCTTGCGTGTTATTAAAGAGGAATTTTATACAGTTTAGTGCCGAAAATTTATACAGCACCGAAATTCGAGGTCTTTTGTGTTTGGGAGGTGGTTCTTAAATGATGTAATATACGATGGGGAAGAATATTATAGGAAAAATAAGATAAACATTTTCCATCATGTTGTATTCCCCTCAGGACAATGCATATGAGCGAGGAGCTTTGTCCAACCTAGCTTCTAGTGGTCTAGGCAGGTACCATGATAAATATTCAAATTTCCTGTATGACATCATTTATAAATAAATCCCTCTATGAATTTCTATATGAATAGAAAATGAAATATTCCTTTCATCGAAGAAAATTCTCATTTTTTTTCTTCCATGGCCATTTTCATAAAAATTTATCATGATAAAAACAATCTTTCCTTTACTCCTGAGCTCGTTTCCTCATTTCTTATTCATTTTTACAATATTCTGATACTCCAGCACAGACAACATGAATTCACTTTGACCTTTTCCGCTTATTTCCCCAGAGATGCTCCTTTCCTGAGATATCGCATTCACTCCTTTAAACAATTCTCTTTCCACGTCTCAACACAATTGAATATGATACACATTGATGTCCATACAAACATAAGCAGTTGAAATAAAGCTTTTGAGATGGATGTTAAAGTTGTGGCTATTGCTACATCTCCCACATCATCATTATGTTCTATTTCATTAAATAACATTCGAATTACGTGCCTAGAGAAACTGTTATTTGATATTATGTCACAACCAAACAATTTTCTTTCATCTGTGCCTTCACGATGCGTGCTGATGACACATAATAAGAGAAGAAGAGCTGAATAGGGGAGGAAATCAGCCATAGAATAACTTTTTAAAATATCTGTATTTTCATACTTGATTTATTTGGCTGATTGCGACAGTTTGTGGATGACGGTTTTGATTGAAATAGAAATTCTATTAAAAATATGAATTCTAATGCTTTGCTCCTGAATAGATCTTATTTTGTTGTTGATGAGAATTTGTTTTGTGAGGTTTTGAGGATTTGTAATTAAAGCTTTGTGTTAATAGAATTGAAAGACTGTTTGTTATGGATTTACTAATAGACGAAATCAATTTTGATATTTTTCTGCTCAAATTTAGCTCAGTTTAACCCAATTTCATTCAATTCAGCAGATTTCAAGTTCAATTTAGCACTGTTTAATTCAATTCAGCTCTTTTTAATCTTTTATTACTTAATTCAGCTCAATTCAGCGAAGCTTAGTTCAATTTTCAGCTCAGTTTAGACTACTTCAGCACAACTCAGTAAACACAATTTAATTCAGCACTGTTCAGCTCTGTTTAACCTATTGTTACTTAATTAAATGTAATTCAGCACAGTTCAGCTCAATTCAGCACATCTGTTATCAAAATACATCATCAAATAAAAGAAAACAAGAAGAATATTCTCGTATAAAGTTATGAAAACTAAACTAATTCCATTTAGCAAGAGACATATTCATGTCATATCAAGTCCACACATTCATGGACAGCTTAATGCGGGATAAATATTCTAAAACGTATTAAAGAACAAAAATGTTTTGACTGAAGGAACTTATTTTTATCACAAAAGCAAAATCTCTTCTATGAAACGATAAAATGAATTGCTTTGGTTCTTCAGGCACTCCTTTTTGTTGTGCTTGCATTATGAATACATAAATGCATATTATGTTATGTATATCATGTATGTATAAAGTGCCGGAATAAACTTTAATCTTCTTTTTATGATATGTTTTTTTGTTGTGTACAAATGGAACTAACACACATACATGTGATTACAATTTTCTTATTTTTTCATCATTATTATGCTTCCACTGAATAGCTTCAGGGAATTTCCATATTTTTTGATATGCTGAAAATGAGAGACAACAAAAATTTTCCATAAGTTTGTCATACAATATGCCTATTTGTGCTTGATTATTACCCCGAGTGACAACTAAATTTTCCATGTCATTTTCAGGACTTCACTGTTTGGTCAGCACACCTTTTGATCATTTTATACTACTCGGGTACCTCACCATATGCCAAAAGCTTATTATATTTGCACACATTGTGAAAAAAATTATTTTTTGTGCATTTCGACCTATTCAATTTCAAGTTTTAGTCATGCACTGAACATTGAACAAGGAACGACAAAGAAAAGAAAACCACAACAAACAACAATAAATTTGTTCCATTTTTCTCTTATACTGTTATCGTACTCTAGGCATCTTATGACTTCTTTTGTCACTATTTATGAATGATAATTTATTTTCTCTGCCTCAACTTTAAGACATAAAAAAAAGAGGAACTTCCCTCAGGCAGAATATTTTTAACTCATGACTCTTTAACAACTAAACAAGATATTCCTTTAATGTTCAGGCACAGCATAAAAGTCAAATTAAATCATTGCTTTTTTTTAGGAGCATGACATACGCATCCCTTCATTCTATTCATCCTTCCTGTTATTTTACGAACATCAAAATTTAAAATCTAAACATTCATGATATGCTGACTATGTCATGCACATCACGAGGCGTCAATGTATAGCAGAGAATAACATAAATGTCAAATTATTTGGCAGTGATTTTGAAGCTTTGGGCGCATTTTTGAGAATTAGAATTATGGGATATACGTTTGGAAATGTTTTTTGTGTATTAAAGAAGCATGATCAGGCGTAAAACCTATAAAATGGCGTAGTAAGGGTTTTTTGAGTCAAAGCAACGATCGATTCCAGTGAGGAAAGAACTAAGCAATCCAAAATGCCCTAGGGGCTGTTCACTTATTACGTAACGCGAAAAAATGACTTCTTAGACCCCCCCCCCCCTCGTAACAAAATTTGTATGAAAAAAAAATTTCCTTGTTTGAATAGTAACAAAGCTTAGACCCCCCCCCCTCCCCCTAAAAGCGTTACGTAATAAGTGAATGGCCCCCTAAACATCCACAGCATCCTCTAAAATTCTTGTCATTAACTTCGTTCAGTAAACAGTGTCCACACACGACATCTATTTATAGCTATATGCTGAATATGGATGCTATAACGACACTTAATTCCGGAACAGTAAGAAATTTCATGCATCCCTAATCAGGCCGGTACAAAAAGGGCAAAAGTTTGGTTGCGTACATAACGATGATGATCCCTCGAAAATAAAAAAAAAAATGATGTGCTGAATGGCAAATTATTATGGTGTGGAAAAATTTATTAATGCCGTAAAATTGTTATTTTTACACAATTCATCGTAATAGATAATAATAGAGTAATAAATTTTGTAATTATAGAAATGAATGGAAAATTCAGAGACGATATGTGCTGTTTTGAGTGTGAATGATATTTTTGGTAATTTAGATTATATGGCATTGAATGTCGGTGCTAATCATTTTGATATTATTTTTTGTGAAAAAATTATCAATATTTAAGGATAGTTGGTATAGAGCTAGGGACTTTTTCCTCAGTTACAACCCAGATATACCCTCTCTCTCCAACACTATCCTCAATACTTGATATAAGATCAACCATACCCGAGTATGGACCAAACTGTCAACAATTGTAACTCAACTATTGAATCCTACAATTCAATTCTGTATCAATTATAATCCATTCTTCATCACAATTACAGCATAAATAACTCTTTTCGTACAAAGTAACATAAAAAATATGTAACAGACGTCCACATTCATAAATTTGTTGTTATGACAACAATGAATTCAGTCACTTTGCATAAATAAAAATGCAATCAATCATACGAATTTAATGCCTTTGTCATAGATTTTACTTGATATTGATATGACACTAGTGCAGGCTATCTCGAATAACACAAGTCGGTTAATCGATCGAAAATCCGGCATAAAGCCAGTGTGACTTTGGCATGGTGCTGGATTTAAATCAAAGCCAGCACCATGCAAAAGTCACACTAGCTTGGTGCCGGATTTCTGATAGAATAAGCGACTTGTGCTATTCGGGTATGCCCAACGACTGCAAAAAAAAAACTTCAGCTATATTCGAAAAATTCAAACTGTTTCGAACTATTAAATTTTTTAAAAAATAAATGATCGTTAGGGAATTAATAAAAATATATTTATATATATATATATTTAGATATATATATATATATATAAATTCAACAAAAACTTTTAATAATTTATCAATTGTATCTTGACAATGTTCAAAATCTACTTCAATTTGTGCAATTACTGTATTGATGAATTTCTGGTTAAAGGAAGGATCAGAACATAAGGTAAAACAATTAAGCTGTCTATAAATAAATTCAAGAATACACAAGAAATATTTTTTTTCACAGCAATATTCAATATTACCTATTTTCGAAAATGAGTTCTTGTTTACAATCGTTGGGGGTATGCTTTAGAGAATTTAATTTGATTAATTGTCTTGCATGGAATTCAGTATTGTATGTAAAATCCTGGTAATTTTGGTTATATTTGGACTTTGGGTACACTTTTATGATGATTATATAGTGGATCTGTTATTTATCTTACAGAAAAATGTGGTATATTGTTAGCTTACCTAGACATAGCTAGTAACTAGTACGATAGATAATTTTCCGATATTTATAATCAAAACCTATAAACTTCTCAAACTCTAAACATCACAACATGAACTCTTAAGTTCATTTTCTATGAAATATTGATGCGAGCTTCAAAAGATTCCAAGTAAAGCTCAAATCAAGCACTAACAAGTAGCAACTATATTATAAAACACAAATAACAAGGATAACAAGGCTTCATTAACATTTCTATTTGCTTTGTTTCATGCTTTTGTCTAAATTGCAATATATTTACATGATATTGCTCCTGTTGCTAATTTCTCTTTGTTGTGGTCGTTGCGAATGAATAATTCCTACATATAGCTACTGATTGTAAATCAGTTCTCGGTATTATGATGGAAAATTGTCTAATTAGATAAATTGGATAGCAACAAATTTTATTTTTTATGAAAAGTGCATCGAAAGTATTTTCATGAATTCCTTCAAGCTTAAAAATACCCAAACTCAAAAAGGTATAGCAAGTTAATCTACCCAGATAAATTGAAAAAGTTTTTAAATCAAAAGAATTTTTTTTCAAATTTTTATGCTTAGTTGAATCGAAAATTTAAATGTAAATTCCTGCTGTTTATGTTTTACGACCCATTTTAAAGTATTCTTGATACGAAAACAGAGTTGTTGTTTTAGCTTGTGAAGTTGTTTATCAAGCAAACTAGTCTATTTGAATTCAGCTTTACTGTAAGCTTCCTTAAAACTATCATTTTAAATTTTTTGGTTTCTGGTGATTAAACAGCACTGAAATTTAAGAAATCGTTTCTAAAGAAATATAAAAATACAAGATTTCCATTTCACACATATCAAAGTGATTCGTCAAGCGAATTCATCCTAATAACAGCATGTAAGAAAAGCAAATAAGTCAAAGTAAAAGTCATGCTTCACATACTCCTTTGAATACGCATAAAGAAGCTCATTCACATCAACAGAAACACGAACAACGAAGTAAACAAAAAGAAAATGGAAATTTTTCTTTATTTTTTTTGCTCATTCAACTTCAGTTGTATGTCTTTAATTTCCTCATCTTAAATTTCCTTTGAATTGTCTCATACTCGACTATAAAACAGTTCTTAACAGAAGAACTCATGTCAAATGAGCATTAAATTTATTATTCATTTGAATGTGACATACATAGCAACACAAAATAAAAATAAAGGATGAATTGAAATTTGGGATGAAGATGATGAAGATAGGTAGATCATTATCTTTAATGGCTGTGTACGCCTGACAGATTAAAGTGTTACAACCCAAACAAAATGTCTGTTCGTTTAATAAAATAGATCAATATAAAGTTTCTGTTTTTGGTAGGAGGAAAAGCGAACGAGTAAATCGAATTTTTCTTTTTTCTGGGATCAAGGTTTTCACTTTTGTGACTTGTTAATGACATTTTGTAGATTGAAATAAGGAATTTTTTTTCATGTTCTTTTTTTATCGGAATATGCCACCCATCGAGTTAGCTTTTTGCTTGATTTAACACAGCTTTTTATAAAAGTAATAAAATTTTCTTCTTATTGCTTGTAGTTTGTCAGTTATAGCTGCCATAAAATTGTTATGGCATTATTTTCATGACTTCTCGTTTTCTTGTTATTTAAATTAGATTAAGTTGTAAATTACTAGTTGATTTAACGAACTTTTTGAATTTAAAATTTTTTCGTTAAGTTCTTCAATTTTAACAATTTTTTATGATTCAAATTTTATTGTTAAAATTTAACGAAACAATTTTCTGACAATTCAATCTGTTTTGAATCAAACCAAAGCAATTTTACTTTAAAAAAGCATAAAAATAAAACTGCAACACATCCAACAAAACAACACAAACAACTTCAGCACTTGAGCTTTTGCCCTAACATGCACTCGACTCAAAGTTCAAATCAGGAATCTCATTTATCATTTTTTCAATGATCTCAGTATGGATCTCAGTTCATATGTCGAATGTTTAACATCGACACAAAAATTTTGACATCAAAGCGTGACTACATTTCAAGTAGAAGTGCTCGTTCGCAGCATTTTACATACACGAATTGACACAAAATGTATAGCTTGGTGTATTAAATCTTTAGAGATGCTCGTTTACATTGCAACGTGCAGAGCTTTGCTAAACTCTCAGACCATACATTAAGAGCAATGTCCACATGACAACTTGATAGAATACATGAGAGTATATGAACAGCTTTTTGAGAGCATACTCAAATTTCCAGGAAGTGAAGCATAAAGCACTCAATACGAAGGTACTGATTGGATACACCCAATCAAAATATTGATCGATTTATAGCTAATATGCGCTCTAAGTCCTTTCACTTATCTAAAAGTTGACTTTAATGCTTTAAGTTTCATGAATAAAAAGAAATCAAATTACGAATTTTTTTAACCCTTGTTAGTCCTTTTCATTCCAATTCCCTTTTTTTTATTCACTCAATTCCTTTATGGATGTGTGTAAATAAAATATCTTTATGCCATAAAAAGCATCGATTTGATAAAATGTCAATCTGAATAAGCTTATGTATGTTCTACACTCACTGCCTCACTTTCACTGATCCTTTTTAAAGTCAAAGTATCATTTGTGGGTGTTGGCTGTTAGCTTTTCATAGATAGTTTGCAGAATTTTACAGCAATTCAAGTTAAAAAGGATTCTTTTGAAGCAAGAACTGAATTCTCTAATTCATGTTGTCTGGGAACAGATTTTTTTTGTTGACATTTGATTAGAATATTAAGTAATTCCAGTCCTAACGTAAAAATAAGTTGAATCATTAGCATCCAGGAGCGTATTAAGGATTTTTCACACCAAAGATAAAAGTTTAGATCCAGAACTTTATAATCATGAGTTTGCTAAACACGAGACCATGACCAAGGTCACATCCCATCCTCCAAACTACATGATTGTTACCATCAATCTTTCAACCTTTCGCTTCATTCTTTTCTCCGCTTTGAATCATTTATTCATACATCCACTACCATGACTTGTACAATTCTTTTTTCATATAACAAAACTAATTTGGTACGCACAACACGTTGTGAATGGATGGAAAAGCTTTCATTCTCTTTTGTCAGGAAATTCTTGGGAAAATAACAAGAAAAGTTTTTTTTTTGCAGATTTCATTTGAGTTGATGTTGACTATTGCCATATCATACTAAATGATATTTCATCCTTCCTTCGTAGCCAGTTAATGTACAACAATGTAAGATGTAACAACATCAACGTAGTCAACAATTCTCTATAGTTTGTTTTATTATACGAGAATAGCATTTGTAACACATTTACATTTCTTTTTGCTCTGTCTTCTGTGCTGTAGTACTGCCTTATGGCATTGTAAGATAGGAATTAAGGAGAATTAGGAGTGCGATGGAAGTGAAATTGTAGTTTGTTACAGAAGTTGGGCGCTTTTTTAATCATAATGTCAAAAGTTTTGGTTGTGGTCTTTATTAAAAAGGCAAATGTACGTGTACATGAAGTAGAATGTTGGAATCAAGTATATCAAGCATAATTAAAACTCAAATCCAGACAATAAACAATCAGTTCCCACAAATTCATTCCTCTAATCACATTGCATGGATATATTTGATTTCTATTCTTCAATCAAGTTCTCTCAATTGTCATTTTCGCCGAGTGCTATTTGAATTGCAACATTTAGATGTCGAGCTTCACACTCATCAATTCAAATATCCCAACCATTGAATTACCCAAAGTGTGCAACAATTGATTCTTTGTAGAAATGAACTAAAGAATTTTTGATTGACTTTTCTATTTCACATTTGCTGGTTAAACTTTTCTGCAAACTTTAATTGGATGTGATACAGAATAAAAATCATATGAATTCAGGTGACTGAATGACGAAGGGAAAATTGAGTTTGGAAACTTTTAATTAATTTTTATCTCCCTTTCTTTAAATTTTCAGGATTCTTCTTGGTTCTTTCAATCGTGAAACTGTTTACTTCAAAGACGTTCATTTTACAAAAGTACTGAGCATAAAAACTTTTTCAACAATCGGTTTCTAATTAAATGAACGGTTGAGGAAGTTTTCATCATAAAAATATTTTTTGTGTGGATTAAAAATTTAATTTTGTTTTGAAAAGTTTTGACTAGTTTTAGGATTATTTAAATTTTTTGGTTTATAATAAGTAAACAAAAGAAAATCTGAAACATTTTATTTTATCAAAGTTCAACAATTTAGAGCTAGGAATTATCACATTTGATGAATTTGATTGATTTCTGCCACATTTTTTCATCTGTTTTAAAGTTTCAATCAACTTCTTCATGTAAATTGAGCATAAAAATTCAAAAATTAAACTCGAAGTGAAAAATTAAAAATGGCGCGAAGTTAATTCATTGTTCAGAAGCTTTCTACAGATTTTTGAACTTTAAAGTTTTCAAATCCAGCTTTCAAGCTTTTATAAAAATCTTAGACACAACAAAGTAATTATGAAGATTGATTAAATTTATAAGTATTATGTAAACTGGAAATATCTTTAATCGGTTCATGAAAGGTAATTTTAAATAGTAATTATTATTATTATTTATTGGCAATTCTAAAAGTAAGATTTCACAAAAAATTAACGACTCTCGCGTGGGAAGCACATTAACTTCGACTTGTTCTACATGTTATTTTCTGTCAAGATTTATAGACAGATTAGATTTATGGAAATTTTCAAATTAGAATTCCAAGCCTAACATAATTATCAAAGGATTACTTCAACAGTTCCTGAATATTAAAATTTTAAAGCACTTTTATTTCACATTTAATTAAACAGCAACATTGTCATTTCCACAAAAGCACGAAAATATTCAAGCTAATGAAGCATGCATTGTGAATGTAAATAAATTGCAATTTATCCGTCGATGCAGGCAACTATGTCATGAATATTGCACTTAATTATCATTTAAAAATTCACCCGACTCCTCTGAAAATTCAATTAACTTCTCAGAGTGCTCATATTCATAGATTTTCAGATCTAAACCTTTTTTTTGCTTTTAATTCACCGCAAATGCATCAGCTCCGTTCATAAATTCAAATCGGATCGATATAAGTGAAGGCAAACTGACTTTTATAGATGTTAATTATTTCCTAAGGGAAATTGAGCATAAAATCAATAGCTAAAGTATATTTATAGCATCAATTTCCTAAGTAATAACAATAAGAATAGCAGTAGTGGAAGTAGTGAATGAACAAATACTTAAAACTTACTTGACTATAGTAAATAAATAAATGCAAAGCCAACGCTCACAACATTGTAGGATTTAATCAAATTAAGGTACAAAAATTGTATTTTGAGGTATGGGGAAGTTAAGTATGTTGCGTAATCAATATTTAGTTTCTAGGATGGAAATAAATGATTTTATGTTGAACATTATGTCAAAAATTGCTAATTCAGTGTTCGAAAGATAATCATAATGTTAAATTTAGTGTAAATAAGTCAATGTGCTTTTACAAAAGGGAAGACAACTTCAAAATTGGTCAACAACTTTAATTTTGTAATTTCTGGAAACAATTCAAATAAAAAATAAGCGTTAAAATATTCACATTCAGAATTTCATTCATTTCTGTCAAAACCATCTACGAAACTGAGCATTTCTAATCAATACGAACTGAATTAGACATTAAAATAAATGAATAACACCAAACACATTCAAATTTCCCACAAAAACTCAACCAAAGACAAGAAGAAGTTCGAGAAAGTTGTTGTTTATCAATTTTCCAAATTGATTTGCTTCTTCTCAGCCCACAAGCAAAACTTCTTATTGTTCTCAACATTATGTTCAAGGCTGAATGTGTGAAAATTGATCACACACAAACGCGGAGACACACATGTGTATGAGGGCATCTTTATTCTGCCTATTATTTTTACTTGAGCCGAAAATATGTGTGCGGAGAGAATTGATGAAAATCTAGGTCAAGGCTTGCAAGAGAAAAGAATACATACAGCATGTTTTTATCGATGTGGGGGAGCTTTTTATGATTCCAATACACACATTCTGCCTCTTTTGCGTTGTAATTTGCCATGTTATGCTGTTCATTTTTTTTCTTCTTTTCCCTTTTTTTATTATGAAAAATATATGTGAAGTGCAGTAGAAAGCATAAAGGCACACAAAATAAACAACCTTTAAAGGATATCAACTCCATGAAGCGAATCGATTTGCATTAAATGTAAGGCAATAGTCAGCCAGTCAGCAGTCGTTTGCTAGATAATTCAGTCGATTGGAATAAATGACTTTATGTGAACTAGCATCACTTCTCATTTAGTCAACTTGTCGAGACGCTGAATTGTTTGACATATTACAGAACTTCAATGACATGCACTTTAAATATTATTTTTTCCCTTGCTCGTCTTTCAAGTCACTCGCTTGCATGAAAATTTATTTTAAATAAACTTGATTTGCGTCAAACATAGCAGTGGTTTTTTAAACAAGCACGTCTTGCATTTTGAGCAACTTGTTTGGGATAAGAATCTACAAGAGCTTGTGGTAAAATTGAGAAATTCAATTTGATGTTCATGAAAATGGACTCATGTACATTGCATCCATCTTAATTTGAAACTTGAGCATTTGGGAATATTTTTGGAGAGCGACTATTTGGGATTTGAATTTAAAGATTTTATCAAATTTTCAGGGATAAAAACTTAAAATTTTTAACGGTTTTTTAAGATTTTAAATATTTTTTAACGGTTTTTAAAATTTCCAATAATTTATTCAGCGCGAAGTTAGCTTCAACTGACATTTTTAAATTTAATCCGTTAAAACAAATAAAGTATAAAATTTTAATCTCTCAAATCCATAAATTTAACAAAAACTGGACATAAACCACAAGATAAGAGTTATATCCATCAGCCTCCAAGATCCATTCCAAATGCAGATTTCAACATTGCTTCTGTGATTTATAATTGACGCCCATGCATGCATATTTTTTGTTTTTCTATGCAAACTTGCAGTTTTATGGCGATAATTCCATTTCAAAATGAGAGTCGAGTGCTCTCTTCCTTTTTTTTACGAGAGTATAAACTTGATAAACGTGACTTTATTTAATGAATGAACACTTTGCATATAAAGAGGACTTTAAATTATTTAAAATTCTCATTGAGCTGTTATTTTTCTATGTCACAGACATAAAATTCATCATGTGTCAGCTTGTGATGAAGAAGAAAGATTGCTTATTAATAATTTTTATAAGAGAAATATTTAGAAATTATGTAAACATCGCATGAAATTAATTTAATAGAATCGGTGCCAAAGGAAAAATATTTTCACATTTTATGCTCTCTGTACACCTGGCACATCTTCACAAATGAAAAGAACTTTTCAGTAAACAAATTTGCCGTCTTTAAACATCTTTTTGCTTGATAAATGACAAACCACATTATGAATTTTTTTTTGACATTTTCATGTAATTAATTACAATTTTAATTTGAAAATAAATTTACATGAAAAAAATTCAATTGAATGAAATGATATTTTGAGGGTGGGACTAGTGTCATTATTATTCTACGTGAATGGATTAGCTTTTAATTAGATTTGAAATGTTCTATGACACTATTAATCGTATGTAATCAAATATTTTTATTAAATAGCTGAATAATGAGCTCTACAGAAAATTTGATTAATTAATTTTTCAATATAAATCACATTTCCTTCGTTGCACCAAATAAATCACATAGCTACTAAGTTGTTCATTAAAGTAACGCTTAATATTTGACGCAATCATTTAGAATTTAAAGCTGTACTAATCTGCATCTTGATTCTTTTTAAAATGTCTATAAGTCTTGTTTTTAATGATCTTAAAAAAATTAATTTTGGGAATCATACTTTCATGCAGTTAAACTTTTAGAACGAAGGGACAATTGTGCTGTCGGAGTAAAGTGGAATCTTGAGAATTGAGCCATAAGTAGGTAAATCTGTCAGATCGAAAACAAGGACTTCATTAGTAATGTCTAGAGTAGTTGTTTCGAATCCTTTCAGATGCCTATTCCATATTGTTATAGAATAAACTACAATCTTACTTTTGAGCAAGCTCAGTTAAGATGCTCTCAAGAATTTTGTCTCTTACCGCAATCCCCCCTCACATTCACAATGCCCAGCAACGTCTCAGAGTCACAACATACAAACAGTCCCCATTAAGCTTCAACATCCCACAGCACACATATCATCTGCGACTTCTGAAGAACATTTATAATTTTAGCGTACGTCGCTAAGGATAATTTCAAGCCTCCATGCACACCGTGCATATCAACATTCATTCTCTCAAATATGTGAACACAAGCACACAACAAACATAATAAAAAATTCAACAACGTACATAAGAATGTGAGACTTGCTGTTTCGCGAAATTTTAAACCAAAAAAAAACCTCTTTAATGCATGCTGTAAATCACAGGAAGATAAATAAGATCTTTTCGATGTGAAGTTAAAAAATATATCTCAAATGTTGTGCATTTTTATGGAAATAAAAAAGAGTTTATCAACTTGCACTTCCTTC
The DNA here is from genome assembly GCA_917627325.4 of Chironomus riparius. Lineage (NCBI taxonomy): Eukaryota > Metazoa > Arthropoda > Insecta > Diptera > Chironomidae > Chironomus > Chironomus riparius. The sequence goes on from OU895878.1 coordinate 52,304,213, forward strand.
CTGAAGCATTTCTCAATTATGTTGCTTATTTTTATCAAACTCAGTTGCATAAAATTTTTTTATAGTTGAAAAACTGTAATTCCGATATGAAAACAACTTTTTAGTGCATGCCACATAAATATGCTACACAAGATTGTTAATGAAGTTTATATCACATTAAAAAAAATTGCAGTTTATAATTTATGATAAGAGTCTTTTCTGTAGGAGAACAGGATGTTATCGAATTAAAAATTATAAGCGCCTTACATTTGTTATATTTCTGTAACTGATTTTACAGCTTTATTTGTAGAAAAAGAGGTTTTGTGAAAAAGAATCAAAGCTTGAGTGTTTGGTTTGCTATTTTTCTCATAAATACCCGGCTAGCACATGTTCAATAAGGTTAAATGATTTCCACGCTGCAGCAGCAATCGAATTAGTAAGTTTTTTTATGGTTTGAAGGATATGCTTTGCTGGATTGGTTTATATAGTATAGTTTAGAATCGTGCAGGTTTAAATCTAAGCAAGATTTCGATAGATCCTTCTCAAGTCGCTTGCACTTTAAGTTTTAATAGCAAATTCACATCTTATTCTGATTCCAACTATTTATATCTACACCAAACACGTAGGAAGTTGAGGAAATCGATTTATAGACAACAATGTATGATGTGTGGGAATACCATAGCCAAGAATGAAAGCTGTCCATGTTCACCAATCTGTGAAAAAGTATACAGGACATGACTGAATAAGCAATTTGCAGTCAGTTGAAAAATTTTAAGTACCAAATGCATTTGTATTGCACCTTAGATCTACATCTGTTGAATTACATGGATAGTTGAGCTTTTATATTTCTACAGACACGATAAACAGCAATTCAAGTTAAACTTTAACAAACAATTTCAAAAGAATGGCATTAAAGCTTGAAATTGTGATCCTGACAAGTCCACAGCATCACATTCACCTGATAAAACTTTTTAACATGCAATTTAAAGGAAGCGTAATTAAATTCTTCAAAGTTCTCAAGATTACAAGACATCCAATAAATCCACAGATCAAATAAAAACAGATTACCTGCTAATTGCTTTCCTATCTATTTCATTAAATTAATGCTAAAGAAGGTTTGACACAAGACACAATTACTTCCGTAACGATGTTTCGAAAAACTTTCTACTTGTGGATTTTAAATACAAAAGGCAGTACCGTTCTCAAAGAATGTCAAAGTGACACGAACATAAATTGGAAATAACTTAAGAAAATGCATTGAAAATCGAATATCAGAAATTATTTTTTATAGTGAGACGCTTGAGTTTTGTGCTAGTTGGTGGCATGGCTACAACAGGGATGAGTTTGTGGTACCAGAAGACAGTCCGATTAAATCAGAAGACTTATAAGCAAAAGCAGAAGAGTCCAAAGTATGGAAGTTTCTTAAACCAAAAGAATTTGGTTCCGAACTTGAAGTCGAGACCGATTTAGTCAACTAGAGTAGAATCAAAAAGTTTAATGAATAAAGGTTAAACTCTATCTGATTTTATGCTCTAGCCAGACCCCTGAGATTCGCACTCATTCAAACACCCACACTTTGAACTAAACTTTTCCTAAAACTTCCACTATAGATCCATCCCTGCCCAACGCAACTCAGTGAATGAAAAACTTTTGAATTAAGCTCTTTTGAGATAAGAAGTAAGTCAATAAGTCAAACTAAAATGGATATAATTTAAAGAAAGTTTTCTTATTGCGATTTATTCTTGCCACAGCTCTTAAATTAGTTCATTGTAATATTAAATTGCAGTTTTGAAAACAGCTTTTGGCATGAAATCCATACATACAAATTACATCTTAAGCTTTTCATATTTTGGTACTTAAACTTACTCCTTTCATTCAAAACAATATTAAGAAATTTGAGAAGTAAAACTTTGACGTAAATTCAGATTTTTGAATGAACTTGATGTTGTGGATGGAAAATTTAATTTACCTTAATTGTTTCGATTCTTTTTGATGTTCGAAAGATCTCAAAAACAAACTTTTGTTTATGTTTTAGAAGACAAGTATCATCGGTGAGTTTATTTTGTAATTTAAAGCTTTATTAAACTTGAGAAATGATTAGAACAAAGAAGACTAGGGTTGGGTGAGGAAAGTGTTTATACTTTATATTATTAATTAGAAGTTGATCCTAAACCCCTTTAGCTACGCCATAGTAGAGGTCTAAGCCTACGCTAGTAGCGTTTGGGAAACCTGTTAACAGAAAACAGAAAAACAGCTGTTTTTCGATAAAAATCTGTTAACAGAAAACAGGTCTCAAAAACAGATCTGTTTTCTGTTTTTTATTTTTTAAATATAATTTACAGAAAAAGAAATTCTTAATTTTTTCGAGAACTTAATATAGCTTTCTAGAATTCTAAATTGAAATGTATTTACTATTTTAAATTTTTTTGGATGTTTAATAGGTTTAAAATCATTATCAAATTAATGATTAATCATTATTAATTTTGCAATCGAAATTTTAAATTTGTTGAACCTTTTGTAGCATTTACTACAGTTCAAAAATATATTGTTCGTCATTTGTTCTCAATTCCCAAAAAGACATAAAATTGAAACAAATTGAACTTTATTACTGCAATTCAAATAATTATGACAACTACAAACTCAAAGTTTCAAACAAATTTTCAAATTGGAACAAATTATCATCTGACCTAGCCAGAAGACATCAGCTCCATTTAATTACAGCAATCATAACTCAAAAACTTTATTAATTAAAGCTTATTAATTAAAATGAGAAATATTTTGTAAGTTTCTCTGTGAAAGCGCAGGCAATGATGTCGAACAAAGTTCATTGCATTAAAAGAATCTAAAAATATGTTTCCATGTCCTTCTCATGTTAAAAAAGGGGCGATGAATAAAATATTGCAAAAAATGCTGTACAAATTGATGGAACTAAATGATTCATAATTTACGTACGACCAAGGGAAAAAATAAATTAAGGAATTGAAATTTATTGTACGGGTCAGTAAGTTAAGACGTTGAGGAAGTTGGAATGTGGACAAAATAAAACTTGTCTCAAATAAAACGAAATTGTTATCTTTACAAGATGTACAACACGTATGCTATTCAACAATGAAGGACTTATTTACGTTGAATGAACAAAAGAATAGCAGATGAAGTCGAAAAAAATGAAGGAGAATGGAAATTTATGCACGTTAACTTGACATAATTTATCGCACCCACATGACTCTGATTCAAGGTTTGAATATCTAGGTATGTCTCTTATAAGGAAGTTAGAAGTGTGTTCTTAAGGATAGCGCTTTAAATGAAATTTAACGGTTGTCAAAATTTTGAAAAATTTAACGGTCTTAAGATTTTTAAATAATTTAACCGGTTTTTAAAGATTCAAAAATTCTAAAACCTTTAAATTTTTTAACAAATTTAAAAGCTTCGAAGCTTTTTTACCTTCAAAATAATTATTTTCAATGAATAAAATGAAATTTTCAATTGACTGGTTCCAACAGCTGGCACAAAAAATTTCATAGACGAGTCTGATTTCACAGGTCATTAAACAATTCATTGATAAAAAAAATCTTTCAATTTAAAAGTTATCGCAAAAATGTTTTGTAAGAGTCCTTCATTTGTCTACGGAAAATACGATAAGAATGTAAAAATATATAAAGATGTCGAGACGGGACAAGGGATGTAAAGAAGGAAGAAAATATGAGAAAGTTGGGAAATAAATATTCTTTTATATGTGAAAACTTGGGCACTTATCATGTGAAGTACAAAGCTGATGAAAAATGTGAAAATTTCCGTAAATAAAAAGTAAATTCTATTCAGTTACTTGATTGATCTTCTCACATAATTTTGACAGTTTGAAGAAAGCCTATATTGAATGAAAGGAGCCATCTTTAGCTCTCTGAAAAAGGATTTATCAATTTTAATCTTTCTTCATCCTTCGTTAGCTTTCCATTCTTCATTTAAAGTTCTTTCTTATCCTCACAAAATGAATGAGAGGTGCTTATAAACTTAACCAACAAAAACCTTCATGCTAAGGATTAAACTTTAATATTGTTAGCGAATATTGTAAAGCTATTGAATAGGATAATTCTTATTATTATTATTATTTTCAGCAATGGATATGTTTACACAAAAAAATGAAACATAAATTTAACGCTAAAAATAATGCCACAAGTGTTACCACCCTTATTTATACATTTTCTTTCATTCTCGTGGCTGTTGTTGATCGCAATATCCGAAAATATACAGAATGTCAACGCTACTAAATGAATGAGGGCGTCAAAAATTCAAAGAAGAAAGAATATTAAATAATAAAGCAGTAAATGAACTCGAATCAATTGTATGATGGTAAACGGCGTCTATAGCAATATAATCAATAAAGAAATCTGTTAATGAACATCGACACAAATGTATCAGACACATTACATACACTCAATTTCTTCCATCTCGTTTTACTTTTTCTCATTTTTTATTTCTTCTAAAATGATACTTTATTATATTTATTCTGTTTAGAGGAAAGTGTTCGTACGTAGAAATTGTAGAAAGCATGATGAATTATATTCTTCTTTGTGCTGACTGTTACGTGCTGATATATTCTCATTCTCTAACTAGATTTATATGTTCTTATGTCTCTAGTGAAAAGAGTGAGCTATAATTTTTAAACTCGTTAAAATTTTACAATTTGTAGCGCATTTTGCTTGTGTGAACTTAGTTCGTTATCTTGTTTATGATTATCAAGGTGTTTAGAGTTTATTAAAACCTTAATTGGATCTTGAATTTGAATTTATATGCTTAATATTGTAAGAATCGTAAAATCTTTTCAAAATGTAAACAATGAGGGGTCAAAACTACGCAAACTAATGTTAAAAGAATTGTTTTCATTTAAATGTTTATCTAGAACTTTTCTAAAATACTCTAGTTTAAAATGCCTTAAATTCATATTCTCAGTTTATTAATCAACCAAATTCCCTTTTAAAAATGTTAATTCCCAACAATTTACACCAATCAATCAAAATGAAATTCCAGTCATAAAAGTCAAAAGGCTGAATTTAACTCAACATTTATGTTAAATGTACTGTAAATTAAATTTTCTTTAAAACACTTTATTTAAAAAAATATATATAATTTCTGACGCTAATGAAAATTTATTGAATGTATTCTTGTACCAGATATAATAAAAAGTAAGCGAGAGAGTGAGTCTATAGAGAAAAAATGATGACGGAAAAAAGAATCAATGAACCTTATCCATTTACGATTAAAAGCTTTTTCAAAAGCTTTTTGCTTATCACGCATTTTTTGACTTCTACAGAATATTCTTATTCTGTCCTTGAAATGTCGCATACCGAATTCTATCGTTCTCATTTAATTTTTCATGATGGTACTCTCATGAAATGGTCTCTTCGTAACTGAGGCGTTGATATCATTTAATTAGAATGATTATATCCGGCGACATTTTTTTCCATAGCATTTTTTTTTAGGTTGCGATGAAAAATTTTTGCCTCTATTCTTTCCCGAGCGTAGTTTTCAGCAAAGAAAAAGTAATTGACAACATTCATCTTGACTGAAAGGATGGGCTTTAATTATCTGAGTTTTTTTTTTCGGTTATAAAAATTATTTTTTGAAGCTGAATGATAAGATCGAGTGATGATTATTTTTAAGGGTGTTACTTGTGATGGAAGTAAAGGTTAGATAATAAATTTCAAAGTCTGTTGTAGGACATAGGAAAGGCTTTTTTGATAAATATTTAAAATTGTCAATACCACATTATTCTATGGCACACATTATGAACTTAGTCTATCGTGTAGGGGATATGTGTAGTAACTTGTAAATCAGCTAGTAATGTAGAACTCTTAATAGCTATTTGAAGCTTGATTTTGTTATTTAAAAGATAAAGTTTGAATATTCTGTAGAATAGAAAGTCAACTTTTCTACAACTTGATCTGAGCGAGATTCGAACCTACACTCTAATGATTAACGGTCACATGCTTCTCCAATTAAGATATAAAGCTACTAAGGCGCTGCTACGAAACATGGCAAACTGTCAATTTTAACTTTTTAATTAAGAACCACTAGTTTCCCATGATTAAATATATGAGTAGTCATTTGCTGATGAATCAGCGCTTAATGTTTTTAAACTTATTCCATACTTCTACAACTTTTCATATTACAAAGCAGCTGCAGATTCGCCGTTTTTAATGTAATAATGATATATCATTCTCAAGACACATCAGTACCTGTTTAGAATTCACTATCTCATCACATCTACTCAGTAATGTCAGGTCAATGTCAGTCACAGAAGCAAAAGATGATGTTAGTATAAGCAATAAGATGATGTACGTATATATAAACGATTTTTGTTCCTTCCATCGTAAGATAATCTCAAAGATAGTTCAATTTTCAATCTACTGTATATTGTAACTTTAAGCATGCGAGTTTATGCTCTACATAAATTTTTATTAGATTTATTTTACCTTCTATCAGGAAATTTGCTATAGCTGTACATTGAGCACAGCAAAGTAACATCTATATAAACTTTTCCTTCTGCCATGCTTCATCTCATAATTTTTTTCCCTTCATTCTCGTTGTTTCACGCTCGAGAAATACCAAAATGCATATAATATGATGCAATTTATTTTCCGATATAGTTGATGAAATTTTTCTTTTTTAGTTCATTCTTTCATATAGAATTAAGGAAGAAGAAGAAAGTAGAAGAGAAAAAACTATTTTAAAATTCACATAGCGTTGCCTTGAAAAAAAAAACGGATCGCCATTGAAATATTTTTTTTCCACACGATGCGATGCATCATATAAACTCACAAAGTGAAGGAAAATTTTTTAAGGTTCAAGTTTTCAGGGGGATAATTTAGATGTTAGGTTACAGTAATCAAAAAACTTGCCAAATTGAAATCCTAAGCTGTGATTCTTGTCATCCCGTACTCTATCTTCTATCAGAGAATCGACCCTAGTAGCTACTGACTAGAATCTTCCAATAGTCTAACCAGTTCTGAGATTCATTCTCAAAAGGTTGCTTCCAATACTGTGAATCTCGATTTTCAATCAAACCTAAACCTTTCGTTCTCTTCTCTATTTCTATCCAACGCTGTTCAAGACATTTTGTAAATTTATTTAACATCAATCTTATGAAAAATGTCAATAACGTTATTTTGTGCCATTGAACATTTTTATTGCTGTGAACAAAATTTTCCTCAAACTAAATGAATAATTTTTCACTGCAATTTTTCTACGGTTCCCATTTTGTTTTCTTATAAAAGTAGTTGGCAACTTCCAGCTTCTTCTTGTTGAGATATTACAATTTAAATTGAATAAGTCATGTATTCTTTAAGTCGAGCAGTTATGCTTCGATTACATGAAAAATTTAACGGGATCAATTTTTCATCTACTTTTCAGGAAATTGAGTGTCATTTCGAAAAAAATGAACAAGTACGAAGGCAGCAGCATGGAATTGATAAGATTTCATTCAACGAGAACTAGAACTGGCTCTTGTTGAATCTTGTTGATTAGAATTTATACGAAATTCAAATGGATTTTTATATAAAATTGGATGAAATCTTGTGAACTTTAAGAATCTGGCTAGAGATAGATTTTCTTTTTCTATTTGTAAACATTGTTTCAAGCGAATTTGATTCAAAAATCTACAAAATGAGAAGTATCAAATCCTGATCCTCGAAATCGTGATCTCTTAGTACTAGAACAATTCGAGAAAGACATGTATGCAAAGCTTATTCCTATTTCTTCATATAAACAAACTTCAGAAAAACTTCAAAAGTTAATAAAACAATTTATTCTTTTAAAATCAAATCAACCTTACAACAAAAGCTATAAAACCTCATCAAACAGACAACCCCACTGTGACTCTCTTGCGGAAGCCACATAAAACTAAAGCAATAAAATACTAAAGTATTAACTTCAGCAACAAATAATTCAAAAGTTTTTCAAAACAATCATGAAATAAGTAATAAAAAGTTGTAAATCATAACAGAAGTTCATCGAACTGTATCATGTTATGGTTGTGCTGATTGATTTAAACCCAATTCCAAGTCAAATGATTTATTGACAGCAATACAAATGATAAATGATTTAAAGAGAAGAAAATGCGCTTCTACAACTGAAACTTTGTGTCGAATAGTAAAATTTTCTAATTTTCTTTTCCTCAACGTAGTTCTATTGCATAACACTTTTTTCTCCTATAAAAAAAGAAAATTCTTTTGCAGTAGTAAATTTTATTATTCGTGCATTTTATTTCCGAGAAATTCATTGCCAATGCAATCAGAGCTTCAATCTGCTTGAGGCTAGAAAAAGAGCATGTATAAGTGGGTAGATTTTTTTTTTTCAATCATCTGTTTATTTTGTGCATATATACATTCACAGTATAAATAAGCAATTAAGTCGATTGCGTCATAACTTCACGACACATATAAGCACAGATTTAATTTTAAATGAATTTTTTAGTGCATTTTTTCATAGATGATGGGCAGTAATTGCTTTATGTCTGTCTTTCTAGCTAAATGTTTGTCTGTCTGGCTGTCTATCTATCATCCATTATCAGGACATTATTGGCTTCATTAAGGACATCGGAATTCTAACATAGGGGACTTGGGATGGTACAACAGATCATCGATCGCAGTGCCGCTTTTGCTATTAGCAAAACCCTACATTACATTCTATTCTATTCTATCTATCATCTAATTTTATTTAAGCTATGATACGATTTTTTGGGTGAAAAGTATTCCTAGATCATTGACCAGAATGGCAATGAGAATTGACTGACTTTAAAAATATAAAAAGACCCCCCCCCCCTACCCCTTTAGATGTTAATATTCTATGAATGAAACATGCGCTTTAACTGACCACAAACAACAAAGTCTCAACAAATGTTTTTTTTATCTGTGTCATGTATTTCAAATTAATTGAATTGCTTCCACTTTTTTTATTGCTATCAAATTTACATGCTTTTTTTTGTGGATTTAAAAAATTCTACATGAACTTCACAGACACACAAAATGAACCTCTCGTTTCCATTATCAGCAATCATTATGGCATAAAATTGTTTTTTATCATGATTACCTCTCTTATCACCGGTATTAACTTTTATTGAATGACTGAATGTTGATAACACACAAAAAATAATTGTTGCAATATTAATCATTTGTTAAGCACTCGAAAAAAATATAATAATTGTTTGTATAGCTCGAGACTTAATATCGCATCGATGGCTGTCACCAAAAAAATTTATCCCTCCCGTAATTTAATCAAAAACTTATTAAATGCCATTAATATTTCATAATCTGAGCGAAATATAATATCGTCGTGTGCAGCTCGCGAGGGACGCAAAAATGAAAGTTTACTTTGCTTCTTTTTAATATTTTTTTTTGGAACATATTTTTCGCATTAAATTATAAATCATTTTCCCATAATACAATGATATTTATAGACGAAGAAGAAGCAGGAAGGAAATAATTAAAGACATTCGGTTATTGATCAATTAGGGCGCATTCTATCAACTTTTGTTATCTTTATATTTTTTTTGGTATAATTGGTGTGATGATTAAAGGATCTACTTGACTTACTGTTGCGAAGTGTTAATGCAATCGAAAGCTTTGCTTTGTATTGGGAAATAGATTGAATGATAAATTTTGCACGTGAATAGATGTGTACATCGTTGTACAATAACTGACGTCTTTTTTCAATTGACGTAATTAAGTATCAATCTTTTTCAAGTGGGAGAATCTATCAAGATTGTTAAAATTTGAAGTTTTTGTGAATTTCTTCAATTCAGTAATTTGATTTGGAATTGAAAAATTTTGAATTAGAGTTATATCTTCAAATAAGTCTTGTAGGTGACTAACGAGTAGGGGTTCCAGAATTCCCGTTCCCGTAAGATTTCGGGAATCGGGAACGGGAACGGGTATGATGTCCGAGAACGGGAATATTCCCGGGAATCAACAAAAAAAAAGTTAAAAGCTACACTTACACCATGTATTTTATTTAGGTTTTTAAATCAAATTTAAATTCTATTTGATTTGATTGTCAAATTGATTCTGTTGACAATAATTTCCGTTTGAAATTCAATTCTTTTTGGTTTTAGAACAATTCTTAAAGTACGATTTTAACTGGTCTAGCAATCTACTGCGATTTTTTGAGACAATATTATTGGAGATTGAAAAGTTACGTTCAGCTCTTGTAGATGTTGGTGGATTCCAGAAATATTAATTTCAAGCACGTTTTTTTATTTTGGAAAAATTACTTTAATCCAATGTCAATTAAGTTTATTATTTTATGGACATCATACATTTAAAAAATATTTTTAAATACTTTTTCTCTTCGTTTTTCATAAATATATGTTTTTGATTTAAAAAACATCAAATTTGAGTTTAATATTTCAACTCTTAAATTCCTTAACGTTTGTTTTCATTATTATAATTTTTAGCGCATTTTTGAAACTTGTTTCGAAAAGGTAGCTTAATAATGCACTTTTATCGGCTGAGATAAACTTATGGGCTGTCGGGAATATTCCCGAAATTCCCGTTTTAAAACCCCTATGATTGACCATCGTCAAGACAAAAAGACATCTTCAAAACAATAAGACATCGTCAAGACAATTCTTCTGTAGTTTGTCAGTTAAAAAAGTCTATATAAATCCAATTTGTATCAAATATTCATACTATGTGCTTACTTGTGTGTGAACGATGAGTAATTTTTCAAATGTGAAGAAAATAACACAACATATGAAATGTTTTATGATGGCTATAAGTGCTGCTCCTTAATGAACCTAAAATATATGGCAATTTTAAAAATGAATTAGTAAAATAAAAATAAATTTAATTCTTTATTAAAATTTGCTGTTTAAATTAAAGTTTCATGATATCAAATTCACTTTCTCTGATGGAAATTAGTCAGAAAAACTTTCAAAAAGGCTCACATAAAGCCTACGTTACGTAAAATGATTAAGTAAAATCACACAACATTAAGTTCTACGTTGCGTTTGCTCTTTCTCGATGTAAATTAAAGATGGAAGTCGATGGACAGGTAAGAGAGAAGCTGATGCAAGATAAAGGAGAGATTAAACTGAGAAAGCAAATTTTTTGATGGTTCTTCTTTCATAGTTAATCATATCAAGTTTAATTTCAACGAAGGAAATGAATCAATCGTGTTTTCATTCCATTACTGCTCACATTTCAGGCTTTGAATCAGAACAGTCCGAGATAGAGGCAAAAACGTTCTTTACCACACACCTGAGCATGAAAAAGAACCACAATTTAGGGTTAGGGTTAGACGCTTGTAATTAAGCTTCTATTGATTACAACCCAAATCATCAGAGGCTCATTTTTCACATTAAACTACACGATACGTCATTGGACCTGATGTAAGTCTAATGCTGTGTGTGAGAACAGGCATCTAGACAAAAAATTGCAAGTCTCTTTTACGAGCAAGCAATCAATGTCCTTGATGCCACTCTACATCAAGGATGAACCAATCAACAGCCACGATAGTAAGTCTCACAGGCAGAAACACATGACTCATAGGCTCGATTTACAAAAAAAAAACAAGAACAGAAAAACTTTTTAAAAAAAGGGTCAAAAGACTTTGCTCCCTCAAGTTTTACCCCTCCTCATCTTGCATCGACCCCCCTCTGACCTATTCAACGACTCCCACTTTTAATTTACATCAACAAAGGCTGACGAAATGTAAAACTCAATGAAATGCGTTTTTAAGTAATCATTTCACGTATTGCAAGCATTACGTACGCAATTGACGAAAGTCAAATGGCTGGTTTCAATAAAGAAAAGGAATTTGAAAATCTGAATGTGTTTCAGATGACGTAGATCAATTAAATTAAAGTCGCCCTTAAATGTCCTATTTATCAGTATACTTAGCTTTTTCTTCGTTGTCACTAGCCTCTTGCTTCTTTAATTGTGTCCTGGTTCCTTCAAGCTTCATCAATCTCACTTTCACTTCAATTTTACAGCTTCTTGAATTTAATTTTCTTAACTTTCAATGTTCACTCAGAAAAATTTTCATTTTTTTCTTCACTTTTAATTTTTTCATCACTTTTTGCAAATTTTCACTGTTGTTTCCATTTTATCACTTCACTATCACTTTTATCTTGAACTCCACTTCTTTTTAAGCATTAATAATGTCAAGTTCCAATTTAATTGCACCGATTTGCAACAATATTTGAAAACACGTCTTTAAAGAATTAAACTGAAGAAAATTGTGAAAAAATCGAAAGTCAAAGGTTGCTGAGAAATTTGATCTTTTTTGACTGATTGTGATTTCACATTTTCTGTCGTTAATTAAGGGTGTATTCAGCTCCTTTTCATGTCAATTTCAATCGTTTGTTTACATTTATTTACAATTGAGCATTTTTAACGGATATTTTGAATTTAATTATCTTGTTTCGGTAAAATTTTGAAAAAAAAACGGTATTTATTCATGTTCCTGTAAATAGCTTATGGGCGATTCCATGAAACGATTTATCTACAAATTTTTCTCCCAATTGATTTTTTACATCTTTAGACTATTCTACTGCAAATAAGTTTTTCGTAGGCCATTTAAAACATCATTTTCTACTTAATAGACTGAAATTTTCTTGCTTAAAGTGGTTAATTAAAGAATTATTTCAATTCTTTTGGCGTTACTTAGTAACACAATCGAAGAAAAAATAATTTGGAGACTCACTTAAAGCGATTTTTCTTTCCTTTTCGCAGATTGTTAATAATAAAGACTGTCACAACTCAAAGATTGATGATAAAGCTACCAAAATCTAGCATTATATTAACGCAAAAGTGCTTAATTAAGCTACAATTTTAATTTCTATGTGACTTTAAAAAATGTTACTAAGTAACGGAGAGATTTATTCCGTGAAAAAATACAGAATTCAAAATTTTCAAATTCTATTTTTTCAATGCATCTTTCATTAAAGTAATGTTTAACTAATTAGAATTACTCATTTTAGGATGAAACATAGTTTAAGATGAGTAAAACATTAAGAAAATAAGAGTACAAAGAAATATTTGAAAATTAATATTTCATACTTAATAGACTTGGTTCAAACTTAAATGTAAACAATGAAACTATTTCATGGAATTCACAATGATTCAGATTTGAAAAAATTGTGCAAAAATTATTAACAAGTAATTTAAACTATATGTTTTAAATGCAAAATTGAAGAACATGAGTTGTTTTATGTTCTGTAAAAATATCTCATTACAAAATGTTGTGTAACTCACAAAATTTCGATTCTAAGATGAATATAAATTTGTTTACAAAATGACAACAAATTTTTTTCTTAAATTTTTTCTCCTTTTAACTTCTAATTTTTCTTTCTAATGCTTATAATTAACTTAAATAAGCTTAATTCTTTATGTTTGAGTGTAGAACCCAAAGCAAAACCTTTTAATTAAGCGAATATTTACGCTTAATTTTTATGAAATTTTGCAAGACTTTAAACAGTCATAAGTTAAATTCGCGCCTCTCCGCTTCTACCAAACCTTTTTAAAACTGAAGATCATAGTCTAATTAACCTTCCATATTAATGTGGACATGCCCAAATATGCCCGAAGCGAGATATTTGCGATTGAAAATTAGATAATTTTTCATACAAATTTCAGTCGTGCGCCAATTTTTTTGATAATTATTTGTAGACTTTGTAAAAAAAACTTATTTATGCTCAATTTCATGACTTAATATTTTGAGGAATCAATAATTAAGTAAAACTAAAGGTATTAAAAGTCCTAAATTAGAGAATATCAACAAAGAATTTCAATACTTCAATGTGTCTGAAAAACATTATGCACAAGGAATTTTTGAACATTTTTTTCAAATCTGAATCATTGTGGAATTGCCCTTATTGAATTGGTATTTATTCATTCTGAAATGATTCAATGTCCTGAACAGGATTGTTCTATGGATGTGGAACTGATGGATATGATCGAAAATTATCAAAAATATATAGTATTAATTCAAAATTTTAAAAGCTTTTTATTTAGGTTTTTAAATCAAATTTAAATTCTATTTGATTTGATTGTAAAAATTGATTCTGTTGACAATAATTTCCGTTTGAAATTCAAGTCTTTTTGGTTTTAGAACAATTCTTAAAGTACGATTTTAACTGGTCTAGCAATCTACTGCGATTTTTTGAGACAATATTATTGGAGATTGAAAAGTTACGTTCAGCTCTTGTAGATGTTGGTGGATTCCAGAAATATTAATTTCAAGCACGTTTTTTTATTTTGGAAAAATTACTTTAATCCAATGTCAATTAAGTTTATTATTTTATGGACATCATACATTTAAAAAATATTTTTAAATACTTTTTCTCTTCGTTTTTCATAAATATATGTTTTTAATTTATAAAACATCAAATTTGAGTTTAATATTTTAACTCTTAAATTCCTTAACGTATGTTTTCATTATTATAATTATTTTCTTTAAATTGTAGTTTTTTTTCATGGAAAATACAAAATAAAAAAAAAAACCAATTTGAATTGTCGGTTTTTTTTGGTATGAAAACGGGAATTCCCGATTTTAGAACCCCTACTAACGAGTCATAATCCAACTACTTAAGTCTATTTTTGATTCTTAGATATTCTTAGATATTCTTAGCGTTAGAATTAGATTCTGAATTTTTTAAAATTTTAATTTAATTGAAAAACTTCAAACAGTAGTTTTCAAACTGTATACCGCAAATAACTAGTGTGACGTGAGAACTAAACATACTTTATTATAAAACTGTATAAAACTTAAAGAAATTTGTTTTTCTTAAGATTTTCTTCGAAATTAATTTTGAGACTTTTGAATTAATAGTCAATCATAAGCCAGCGGAACTGATCAAAATGATCAAACATGATCAAAAAGTTATTGATCAGTTCCGCATTGTTGATTGGAACTTTTTTAGTGCTCAAACTTTTTAGCCATATCTGATTTACTTTACAAATTCAAACATGAATTTTTTGAAACTTTGAAAATCTTTAAATCTTCAAAATGATGATGATTAGCTAGTCGCAAACCGAACAAGGAGGTAAAGCACTTTCTGAACGTTGAAAGTGAGAGATTATCAAGAATTGTATGATTCAATTTAAAAGAACAATTTCATATCAAATTATATCAGTGTTCTGTGACTCCAGCTTTAATATTAAAATTTTAAACAAAGTAGATATATTCATATTAAATTATGAGATTGAGATCAACCTTGCATGTTCGAGTAGTCACGCATCTTTAATTTAATTTAATTACCTCTGAGATTTGATGGTAAAATGCCAATAAAATATTATTAAACCTCCAATTAAATGGTGACAACGAAATGTTTTGACAATTTTTCTTTAAGTTCATTACTATCGCATCATACACACAACCTTGCTGGCATCTTTAATGTCCTATGCAAAATTCATGAATTATAAAAATTAAAAAAATCCCAAAACTTTTTATTTGTATTTCCAAAAAATAAGAACATACCCTTAAATGATAAATCTAGCCAGTTTTTGATTTATGAATCTACCTTTTCAGCCCAACACAAATTCTTTATTGTAGAAAAAAAATGTGAATAAAAAGTATGCACGTGGAACACAGAAAAAAAAGGGAAAAATATTCCGAGAAAAATGAAATGTTTTACAATTTGATTATAAAAATATCAACAGATTCTTATTTTTAATTTCATTTTACTTCTTTACTCGTCTATTTCATTCAATTTATATTGTTGACAGAGTTGGTGTCTCACAATGGATATCAAAAAAGCTTTTTACTTTGTTTTGTGGTTTTTGTAACTATTTAGATCAGAACATTCTAATCTGAAGCAGTGTCTATCAAACTTACTTAACTAATGTACGAGATCAAGCAATAATTGGGCATTTGGGCAACGTTGAATTAAGGAACTAGTCAGGAACTTGAAGTGTAGCGGCAGAAATAGGAACGAGAGCTACAAGATTACCCACGAATGGAATATTGTTGGAACGGACCTGAAAGTATCACGTCACGCCCACAGAAAATCGAAACGAGAGCCTTAGTTTATTTGAAACCTAGATTTGAAGATTAGAAGTTTGATCCTACATAATATTAATTCATATGTATACAAATACAAAAAGTGTAAAATGTGAATTATTACCGCACAGAAGGTCGTCAATAAATGCAATAAAGTGCAATTAAATGAAAAAAAAAACTTTGCAAAAAGACTCAGATTTCTAGGATCTTAAAAAATCTAGAGAATGATTAGAGCATAACAGTGGCTAGTTTTGATTGCTATCTATGTTTTTCTATCCTAAATTCCAAAATCAATAAACTTCACTTTTAGGAATGCATAAAATTTAACTTTATGTAGACGAAAACTATCGAATAATATAAAAGCAAATTTGTCAAAATGAGAGTCACGTGTTTCTAGTCGAGTAGAAGAGCAAGAGAACGTTAATCGTCAATCCTAGTTTTGTATGTTTGTGAGTTCGATTCCCAACTTTGACAAATAATAACTATAGAGTGAGTCTCTTTGAATCTTTATTATGCAATACTAAGGCAAAGACTAAGTTTAAAACCTAATCTTTGGTCAATCTTGTGTAGAGAACGTAAATTCAAATTTAAATTCAAACAAACATTTGAAAACTAAGCTATTACTATTTCCAAAAAGTAAGTCAACAAGTTACAACTCTGCATTTCAGCATGCAAATTTTCCCACGCTCTGTTTTCCACAAAAGCGGATTTTCTTTTCAAATTAAAATATCGATTTATGGTTTGTGTACATAAATACGTGTTGTATGAGTAAAAAGTGCAGTGAACCAATGTATTTACTTACTGTCATCTCGATTGCTTTCCATTGTATTATCAGCACTCTAATTGTTTCTCCTTATTTTCCGATTTTTTTTTATTCCTTCCACACAGCGCTAAACCAATTTAAATTAAAATTTACTGTCGGTATGCTCGATGTGATTTGATAGAACAACAGCAATTGCTAATTGATTAGATTTTAATGAATATAGAACTACTTTTTTTATTCACAGTCTTGATTAAGCAGCTTTTTATATTATAAATTTTATTCCTTCATTCACTGCTTAATTTCACTTCACACAATTTTTGTTTTTTTGCACATCACTTTTCACGATTAATTTTACACAATTTTCCTCAAAATCTATCCTCACTTTATTCCACAAATTTTGTGAAGATTAAAATTATTTTATATATGCACAGGTTGAGGATATTTTATGAATTTTCAACTGATGGAAATTCGATGAATTCACAACGTAAACTAAACTCGCGAGTTTCCTTTTAGCCGTTTGCCACTCACTGACAAGCAAAGGCATTGATTGTTGTTGCTTTTTTTCTTTTTTTTCTCTTTTTCGCTTTTTACGTACGGACTCATTCGATGGAAATTGAAAAAGAAATAGACTACTGTGATTCACTCATTCACTTTTTTTTCTCCTTTTTCTACCGTTACTCTACATAGGACACGATTTGGGAGAAACTTTATTACTTTCTTTTCTAGTGGTGGTAACTTTATTCGTTTTTTTCGTTTGTGTATTGCAAACAGCTGATAAGCACGCTCGGAAAATATGAGAATTATTTTATAAAAATCAAGTGAGCATGTTTGAATGTTTGAATATTTAACGTATTTTTCTTGGATTTTGAAAGTTTGTGAAACAAGTCGAATTCAGTTGGATTTTGAAATTTACAGGAACAGAGCAAATTCAGTTCAATTTGCTTCATTTATACGATTTCAAAATTTTAAAGAAATTTTCAAAATTTCAAGAAATCTTGAAATTCAAGCAATAATCACATACTTGTAAGTTGATATTTATTTATTCTTGACAATTCAATGATCCAGCAACCATACAACTGTCCAAAAATACCTCTTTATAAGGATTCTTCAATCAATCCCCAATTTGCTCATTGACATAGGTTGCTTCTGTTATTTTAAGAGTTTATCCAGAGGTGCACTCAAGAGATATAGGCACAATTCTATAAAGGGTTTTTAGCATGTGACATCCATCATTAAAGAGGAAAAGTTGTTAAAAAGTATGACTCTTGAATGCAAAAGAAGATTTTCAGAAAAGGGGGGGGGGGGGGGATAGAAAGTATGAAAATCCTATAAGTTCAAACAATCGAATTTTTAAAACAAAAAAAATTTCTCATACATAAAAAGTTCCATGCCTCAAACATTCCCGAATAATCTATTTTAATATACTTCAAACAATTCCACAAATTTCCATTCATCCGTGCGTGCAGTTCCCACAACTAGCTTTATTCCTACCATAAAACAATTTTTATTTCCACATTAAGCTATCTCAATACTTTGTATTTGGCTTTATGCTCTTTTTCCTTTTATTCTTGCTTTCCAATAACAATAATACTTATTGACTGCGATATTTACTGACTGGACTTAGTGCTGTTCGACAAACGACTAGTAGAGTAAAGTGAAAAAAATGTTGATCGTATAAATTTCGATTTTTTTTTCTTTTTCCGTACACATAGTTGAAGAATACAAAATAAAAATAATAAAATAATATTTGAAAATGTATGAGGGGAGAAGAAGTGGAATCAAAAAAAAAATAAAGAAGGCAAAAATATTAGAGGCTCGAATTAATTTTAATTGATTTGTTAGCATATGTCATCAGAATTTTTTTTCTGTTTTGTGTACATTATTTTCTCTGTCGTAAACGAGTATAAAGTCGGCTTGAACTCGATCATGAAATTGAATGAATTTGAGATTTATCTACTGAAAATTCTCTACTTGTTAATGCCGGTTAATTCTATAGATAATTTATGGGTATTTGCGGTATTTAGATGATTTTTTTTTGAATTAGACTCACGTGGCTAGCACGTGGTGCAATTTTCAAGGAAATTGACTAATACAAGCAAAAGTATTGCAATGAATTATTTTACATGACATAATGCAATTGTTGCTTGATAAATTATTGATTTTCAATTGTGATAGTAAGGCATTGCATGTAATTTTACTATTAAACCAGTATGGTGGGCAATTCGTAGAGGTTTTGAGGAATTTTCATTCATTAAATTCATAATGCTGATTTAACAAAAATGAAAATTCTGAATTCATCAAAATATGGCTAGAACGCAGCCATATTTTGCTGAATTCAGCTTTAATTTTTTTTATCAACATAGAACCTAAAAGGAACCTTTAATAGTCATCAAGTTTCTAGTATTTCCCATTCATCTCTAGAATCACCCTTAAAAGTATGATTTGTTACTGTTTGACATTAGAAATTAAAATTAACACAACACAATGCGAGCTATTATTCGTTTTTATATCTTTTACATAAACCGCCAATAAACAAAATATTAAAATAAATTGTATTTTTATCCTCATGCATATACGTTAATTAAAACTAATCTATATGATGTTTATTGTATCGTCGTACATAAAATGAAAAGTAAATTGAATTTATTGATGTTGATTTTTGATTGAACAAACAAGTTGTAATAAAGACATTATCGTTCTTATCAGTCTTTAATGAATATTAAGAAGCTTCAAAACACCAATTTTCTCTGGTTAAAACTGATTAGATTGTCAACCTTTAGACTTATTGCTTACCAACTAGCACTTTACTTTGTTGCAAAAAATATTGCGTCAGACGACACTTGTTTATTGGAAGGGATTATGTTGTAATTTCGTGTGTCGGTTCTGGCTTTATTAGTAATTTATCGTCGCATGTACTTCATTCGGTTCAAGTACCTTGTTTTCAATCAGTCAACAACTATTTTTGAGAGCTTGATAATGTCTAATCCAACTCATAAGAATGTGATAATCATCTATGAAAATGTTTTATTGTTGAAATTAGATTTCGACTTTTTTAACGGTTCATTGAAACTTGAATTTTTCTTGAAGCTTTCAAAAGCTTTTTAGTGACAATCAGGGTAGAAAAGCAGACATTGAGGCATGTACTTTCTAAGTTTAGATCCAGAGACTTAAAGGCTCAATTTGTGGATAAAAAGGAACTGAATTATCTGGAAGAACACGAGACGTTTATTTTTACTTAATTTATTTTCTGTTCAGATCCATAAACTCTGCTTAGAATTTGCCAAGAGCAAGCCGCTATAGACTTTTATTTCCATATAAACTTCCTATTTTGCTGACCAAACGAAATCTCTTAATTTAATTTGAAACCGTTAAAAGTTTGAATTTTTGGGGTATTCCCAAAAACGATTATTTCCAAGTAACAAGCTTATTGTTTTGGTTCGCAAATTATCGACAAATTAAAGCTTGACATTCTCCGTAATGCTCATATATTGATAATTTATAATCAGACACAATAAAATCCTTCAAAAACCATTCAAAGCAACATGAAAAGTCAAAATGGAAACTGCCATTTTTCACGGACATGCCTGAATCATTTCCTTGATTTCTGTTTGTAAACAAGTGACCGCATTTAAAATAATCTCAATTTTACATTATAATTAACGAAGATATTAAACAATGAGATGGGTTAAATACTGTATAGTTCTTCTAATAATACCATTTGGATCAGTTTTATGTGAAATATTGACCGGAAGTGCTTTAATTGGGCTGTCGGTACTAGGATATAAATATTCTGATAAAATTTATTTAAATACGTACTGTAAGAAATATGAATGCTGTCATCCGGAATTGATACCTCATAATCTACTAGCACTACAAGATAAACTGGATTCAAAGCTATTTGGACAGCACATAATCCAGGAAAAGTTATTTAAAGCGATTGCGTCACATTTTGAAACAATTGAAAAGTCTAAGAAACCACTAGTCATGACATTCCATGGATCACAAGGAACGGGAAAGAATTATGTAGCAACAATGATCGCCGAAGCTTTATTTGAAAAAGGCGTAGATAGCAAATATTTTCATCTATTTCATGGATCACAATTTGAAAATCAAGATAGAACGATGGAGCACAAAGAAGCAATAAGGAACGAAATATATGAAGGAGTGGGTAAATGTCCATATTCAGTCTTTGTGTTTGATGAAGTTGATAAAATGATACCTGGAGTGTTTGACAGCATTACTGCTTTACTGGACCATCACTCTTTAATTAAAGGAAAGGATTTTAAAAAGTCAATCTTTTTGTTCCTTACAAATCATGGAGGGGAAGAAATGACATTCGTTTTACACCAATTAACAGCCAAAAAAGGATTGTTCAGACACGAGACAAAACTTCATCATTTTGAGGAAATTATGAAACTTGGAGTTTATAATAAGGAAGGAGGACTAAAAGACAGTAATTTGATTAAGTCAGCAGTCATAGATTTTTATTTCCCATTCTTACCACTTGAAGAATCGCACATAGCTCAATGTATCATTGAAGAATTCAGGTTTTGTGGCAAGAATGAAGTTACTCAAGAAATGATTGATGAAATTATGAAGCAACTGGGCTTTAATACCATTACAAAGTACGCGCATGCAGGCTGTAAGCAGATTTATAACAAAGTTCAAACTGAATGCTATTTCTGAAAATAAAAGTCACCAATAATGTTGTTTATACTAATTTAAATCAAGTCTCTTTAAACTGTATCTTAATTCTTTCAGGAATTTATTTGATGTTAAAGCTTCACATTTTTGTTATTTCTGTGAATTATCAGTAATTTGCAATTAATTCATTTATTCCCCATCACGCATCATCTTCTCCTTTTGCTTTTGGAGCTTCTTTTTTGAGACTTTCTTTTTCTCTGGCTCTTCCTCTGCTGGTTTTGATGGTGCTACCTTCTCTTTCTCAGTAAGTGTCAATTCAACGTGACATGGTGATGACATGTATGGATTAATACGACCGTGAGCTCTGTATGTACGACGACGAAGACATGGAGCGCGATTGACCTACAAAATAATCGGCTTGTTATTAATCACTGGATCTTTTTTGTGTCACAAAGACATTTTAAGCATCTTAATAGCTGATTTTTTACCTGAATGTGGTCAATGACTAAATTGTCAGTATTTAAGCCTTTGTAGTCAGCATTAGCTTCGGCATTTTTCAACAATTGGATGAGGAAATCAGCTGATTTCTTTGGCCAACGACCTACACTTGTTCCCCATGCCTTAGCTTGAGCACAACGTCCAACACCACCATTAAATCTACGGTATGGAACACATTCCTTTTGGTCAACAACATTCTTCAAGAATCGTTGAGCTCTACGGAGTGGCATGCCTTTAATTGCCTGAGCCGTTTCGCGGGTGTTCTATAAATATAATTAAAGGATATATTCGATACATTAGAGTTTGCACAATATAAAAGTTTTAACTTATTTTACCTTGAAATGAACACGCAAATTATCTCCACGAGACTTGCATGACTTTGAGATGTTCTCAGGTTCTCTAGCGTACGCTCCCATTTTTCTAGAATTAAAGGAATCGATAAATATCACTTAATAACATTAAATTGTCGATATTTTTGTAGGTTAAATGGCAACAAAATATTAAACTATTAATTTTACAACGATTTAAACAAGTTTTTCGCGTAATTTCACTGTCAAACGATTAATAGACGTAATAATTATTGATTTAGTCACAGAAGTAGTTCCAATTTTGTTGCTATCATGGATAAATTAATAAAATTTTATTGAATACAAACCTTGCTTTTGAAAAACTGAGTGTAAAAAGAAAGATGAAGGGGAGTCACTGTGCGTAGTTGCTGAATAAATGTGTTGTCAAACCCTGACAATCTGCTGAGTAAACAGTAGTTTAAAGTCATTTAAAGCATAATAGGCATGATAATTAACTTAATAGAGCATAAATGAAGAGATTTTGAGACAAAAATTGATATAGAAAACCGTTGGTGAAAAATTCAAAAAATTCAATTTCAGCAAACATTGAGATCGTAGTTGAGTACCCTGACAGAGTACAACAAAAGAAAAAGTGTTTGACAGAAGTAAATTTGGCGTTTTAAAGAGTTTTCGCAATTAAATAAGTATTATATCGATCTAGATATTGCATTTAAATACGCTTAATTCATTAAAGTTTAAGTGAAAGTAATCGCTTATATCAATTAATTCCAAATAATTGCATAAATTGAGTAAGTTGAAAAATATTTTTATCATTTTTTTATAACCACAAATTCTCATATAAATTTAATTGCCGTTTGTGCTGATTTTATATCGGTAACGTCCTCCGTTCGATGCTTAATTGATTTAATATATAATTGAGAATAAATTTTGCCATCATTATAATTTCTAAAAATAACAATTTTTGAAGGCAAAAAAATCTGGAAAAAAAATCTTTTTTTTTGTTCTCAATCAACATTTCTCCACACAAAAAGCATCATCGCGCGCACCAAGTCAAGTCAAATCAATCAATCACAAAAAACGACTTTAATTAATTTGCAGATAATTACAGCACAACAAACATGAGTGATAGAAAGGCAGTGATTAAAAACGCTGATATGGGCGAAGAGATGCAACAAGATGCCGTAGATTGTGCGACACAGGCACTTGAAAAGTACAACATTGAAAAGGTAAGCTATAATATGCAATTTTCATTGATATACAAACCTAAATATACACATAGAGACACTTTATAGCTTAAGACAATCAATCGATTGATCTAACAGAGCCGAAAAGAAAGAAAATATAAAGCAGCAACGGTTTTGTGTAACATTACCGACTACTTTAGGGTAGAAAAAAATCAATAACAAACGATTACTGCTGCATGCATGATATTCACAAGTAAAAAGTATAGGAATTTTTCATTCTGTCAAAAAAAAAAGAAGTAGGAATGGAAAGAAAATTTTAGAACGACTTGATCTATCCATATATTCCTCGTTAAAGCTCCCCTCATGCATTCTGAGCTTTTTTTTTTCTCCTTGACTTGAAACTGTTCTGTTATTTTATTGTATGTGCTCTGTCTCTCATACTCGATGTTGCTTCATGAAGTGGCACATTATGATAACTTTTATCGCAATTAAGTCATATATTTGCCTTCCTGCTTTTATTCTTCATTATTATTGAATGAAGAGGACTGCATAAAGTGTCTTTTTATTATCCTTTATGAAACTTTGATGGCTTTTAATCGATTAATTCCTCTTAAAGGCTCTTGGAATTGGCAATTTAGAGCAGTATTACACGACACACTCCTAAGTTTGTATAAAGATTCAAAAAAGAAGTCTTTTATCAAATACTTTTATCTAGTTGAACAATTTAATGGATTTTTTAAAATTTGAATTCAAAACGGTTTATTAAAATTTAAATTTTGAGCTGCTTTTGTCTATTCAAATTGTTTTTGACAGTTTTTGGTCAACTTTTATTTATGGACAAACTTTAAAAGATGTGTCATAATAAAGTTCATGAACAACTGCTCAGAACCAAATTTATTAACATGTATCTTTTTCTTCTTTATTTCCCCACTTCAACAGGACATTGCCGCATATATTAAGAAAGAATTCGATAAAAAATATAATCCTACATGGCATTGCATCGTAGGAAGGAATTTCGGATCATATGTAACGCACGAGACTCGTCACTTTATTTACTTCTATTTGGGACAAGTGGCTATTTTGCTGTTCAAGAGCGGTTAATTTCCATCAACAACACAAAAAGAACAACAACAACTACAAATATCAATGATAGATGCAAGACACAACAGAATAACATTTCAATATTGTGTTGCACATACACACAAAAAGCACCTTATTTCCTCCTATATTTTCGATTATCTAAATTTTTTCCATTAATTACCAACCTTTTTTTGG
This sequence comes from Chironomus riparius, assembly GCA_917627325.4. Taxonomy (NCBI): domain Eukaryota; kingdom Metazoa; phylum Arthropoda; class Insecta; order Diptera; family Chironomidae; genus Chironomus; species Chironomus riparius. Next base: position 52,328,860 of record OU895878.1, read on the forward strand.
GCCCTGTCACATAAATTTGATTGTACACAATTTATTTCGATCTTTAAATATATATATTATATACACACACGTATGGACTCAACCAGATAAAGAGGATATGATGATTATATAGTAACGAAAATCTCCATTTGAATTAGTATTTTTTTTTTTGGTAACTTTCCTTTCTATTTACACTAATCCAACATGAAGAAAAGTCATGAATTCCTGATTGATTGAAACTCTCAAGACATTTGAATATTTAACGTGAAAAAAAAAAAAAAACAAAAACATAATAAATTAATTGTTTAATTAACTAATACTGAATTTTAAAACGAGAAGAAGAAAAAATGCCCAAGATTGAATAATTAAATTAAATGTTAATTGTAATGAATTACAAATAATACAGAAAAGATATAAAAAAAAAAAATCTATTGAATATAGACATCAAACAAACAAAACAAAGAATATCTACTTTGAAAAAAAAGAAAATCTTCAAGAAAACCAGAAAATTAGAAAAATTGTCGCTATTTAAGCGGTTTCGGCGCATTTTCCCAGCTTTCGTCAGTGGATTAATCCCATCTTAGTTCTAGATTTTAATTGAACAAGCTAGTCTTTGTACAAAAATGTCTGGAGTAGCTAAAATGATTCTTCTGATGATGATTAAGCAGGACTATTGTTGAGATGAAGTTTAGGCATTGTCATCGTCTTAAAAATCAATAAGCAGCTTAAAATAGCAAGCTATCGATTTATTGCAGCTAGATTTCAAATATGGAAGTGATTATATCATAAGACGAATAGAATTAATATTGTGGCATATAAATGTTTAATCTCCAATTTTAATCCGTGGATTAAAATTTTAATCTTAAGGATTTACTGATTTAAAAGCTGTACGGTGCAGTTCAAGGATTCTATTTCCTTCGTCATTTTATAAAGGGATTTGCCCCTTATTCGCATGAACAGACTTTATTTGGGTAGTTCTTGTGCCGATTTGCTTTGTGTCCAAAGTCTGAACCACATTTGCTTCTGAACAAGTTTATCTCCTGCTAGATTTGTCTCTTATACCTATTCTGTAAGCTATGCTGACTTAACAATCCAGAGCTCGAACTCTGCTAAGTCTAAAGCTTTTTTTAATCTATGGATTAAAAACAAATATTCCAAAAAATATACAAATTTTAAATCCAGCCAGCTGCGAAGTGAAGCGAATTAAGCACATTATTCACGGGAAAATGCACTCATACAACAATGAAAAGAAAAAGCTTAATGAAAATAAATTTTTGTAGCTCCACATTTAAAGAATTAAACAAGAAGAGAACATTGAATCCAACCTTCTTTTTTCGAAATTTTTTTATTGAAAATGATAAAAACTTGAGCATAATCCTTAAGACGATCAAGAGAAGATTTATAGGAATCACGTAGGTGTAAAATATTATAAAAGTATATATTTTTCGTTCCATACAGAAATAAAAATATAAAAAAAAATCAAGTAAGGAAGAAGAAGGCATGAAAAATAATAGAAAAAAAAAATCACTGGCAGAAAGTAAGGATTTTCAAGGTCACACACATAAAGCACAGGCGACATTTACTTTTTATGAATAAGAGCAGCAGTAAGCAGCATAAAGAAGACAACACACATACATACAAAGATATTTGTAAACTTTTTTTTCCTAGGCTTTTGGCGCCAAGTATTAGAGACTAATTAATTCTCCATCCATTATGAAAAAAAAATAATAAATTTCAATTAAAATAACATTGTACATGAGATGAAAGGAAAGTCAGGCAGTGCATAACATCCGGAAAAATTGTTTTTTGTCAGATTTTTTTTTGGTGCGAATCAAAAACTTGATTGCGGATAATTTATGAGCATAATTATCTTGATAGCTTGTCTTAATGCAAATTTGTTAACAAATTGAGGGTTGAAGCTCGAGCAAACTGATAAATGTGTCGGAATTAAGTGATAAGTACGGGACCAGTGCTGTTATTAAATCATTATTCTTCGTTCAGATTCTTTATTTTCTGTTTGGGATGAGAATGAACATGACAAATGTCTAAAAAGATCTTGATTAAGAGCTCTGAAATGTTTAGGCAAGGCTTTGATTTATGGGTGAAAAAATGGTGATGTTAAAGGAAGTTAAACGGAAATTTTGAATTTGAAATTTATCACAAAAAAATCCGTTAAAATTTGAATTTTTAACGAAACTTTAAAAACTTCGTTAAATATTCAAAAACAATTTGACAGTTGAAATTCAAATATTTTTTCAACGTTAAAATTCAAAAATATTTTAACCGTTTCAAAAATTCAAAAAAATAAACTTAATTCTAAAATAACAGCAATCACAACCCAAAAACTGGCAATTCCAACACAATAATCCAACAAGAAATAGATTTTCATGTTAATAGATTCAAATTTTATGGACCCAATCAAGATTCTCGACTGTGTGCGGCGACAAAATGAAAACATTTTCATGAACTTGACCGTGTATTAATCTAAAGCTACAGACTTGAATATCTAATTTCTAGGCCATTCTCAAGGACGACCTTGAACTCACAAAAGAAAAGCTGAATTTTTTTCTATTTTTAAAATCAAGTTTGAAAATTCATGCAGCACATAAATCTGACAAAAAAAAATATATATTTTCGGATATCCCAAAAGGACACGCAAGTGTCAAGGAGCGAGTTAAAGATTTGAAAGAGAGCTGAAGAATATTTTATTACACTTTATAGACTTTTTGCGCTTAGATTTTTCACTTTTTCAAAAAATGAATGAAAATTTAAATATATTTTTCCAGTTCTTTTCACTCTATCCTATTGCTTAATGATCGGAACAAACTCCTTTTTAGCATAAAAGTATTTCCTTTACGGGTTGCTTACAAATGGTGTCTAAGTGACTTTTGGCGCCAAAATTGTTAACATCGGCTTTGTAGCTATGTGGAAAGTCTGAAGACTAAAATTGACATCATTTGTAGACATCCTATTTTCTGATTAGATGGACGAGATAAATCCACAAAAATACAATGAATGTAGTGTAGATCAATGTTATTCGGACTTTTTCTGTACCTACACACACTCACTTGATTCCTTAATTGTTTTATGTGTTATAATTGACATGATTTTTTTGTTTGACAGCTCTGAATGTACGGAATGACTTCATTTTAAAACTTTTCAGAATGATTTCTTTTGTTTTTTCTTGGATAAATAAAGTATAGATAATGTAATTAAATAATAATTGACTTTTGTTCCATTATGTCATGTAATAAGTTGATATTTTAAATTTATAAATAAAGAAAAATGAATGAAAAATCTTAAATAATAAAAAAATCTGCCAGTCACACCTTTAATATTTGTACTTTAATTGGATTTTCTTCAATTCATTCATGCAAGTGCTTCCTTTTGAGCATAAAAAAATGTCTTAGGGGTCGTTCACTTATTACGTTCGCATTTTAGGGGGGAGGAGGGGTTTGAAAAATTGTAACAAAATGTAACATAGGGGGGGGGGGGGGTGTCAAGAAGTATGTAACGTTCTAACTGTCGTCAGTCTTTTAAAAAAAAGTTCACGAAAAAATTTTGTTTATAAATTCCAGAGTTTGAAAATAAAATGAAAATTGCTCTATTTTGAAAATAAATCAAAATGAAAATTATGAAAATTGCCAATTTTGATCAAAGCAATTTTGCAATTTTGTCAATTTCAGAAAATTGCAATTTTGGAAATTGTTTATTTTCCAAAATTGCAATTTCGGAAATTATCAATTTTTATTTTCGTGACGTCATAAATATTTGATGAATAATTTTGTATGAAAATTTTCTTCTTTTTAAATGAATTTTTTCTTCAGAAAAACAAAAGATACAGTTTATTTCCTGGATGTTGATATTCGTTTTTAACTTAATACTTGCTAATTCCTGCGTGTTTGATGCGTTGTTCCTTTAAGTTTATTTTAAATTAAAGGTACTCATAATGCTCATAATCATAATTTTTGAATGTCAAAACATTATTACATTAATATCTATGATATTTCACATGCATTGTGTAGTATCCAACTGGTTGGAACTGCAAAAAAATTTTTTAAAATGTTTAACACTTTTAATGAAGGTTTACACACTTTTAAGGCATGGAGTTAAACTAAGCACTTCCGTTACTTCTAGACTTAATTTTCAAAACTATTTATGTCACGATTATTCAAGAAAACTGGAAATTAAGCAATAAAATGCAAAAACATCAAAGTAAAACAGATCCTTTATTTAATAATAAATCATCTTGTTAATTGAGTATCAGCAATGCTGCATCACCATACAGACATGATTATCAAAAAAAAAAAAATCATTTCTGAAAATGTATGAAAAACATGTTCGATGTAAATTTTATTAGGGGAGAGTAACTGCTGAATTTTCCGAACTTTTTTGCTAACCTGATTTTTTGGAACCTCCCTGGTATAGTTAGCACCTAAAATCAGATCTGGAAGTAGAGGAAGTGCCTGGTTCCACCCCATGCCTGAAAGTGTCTAAAAAGTATAGAAAACAAATAAAATTTTTTTTGGCAGTTCCAGTCAGTTGGACATAACCAGTTCCATATGGGATATCTCATATAGCACAGTACTTATGATTCGTTATTAATTTTCATCATTTGCTGCTATGATTGCTGATAATGGTTTTGATTAAAAATCAAGGAAAGTTTCAAGCATAAAGTCATCAATTCATATGAAAATTTTCATACAAAATTCCCGAAGAAATTTTGTGACGTCACAAAATTGAAAATTGATAATTTCCAAAATTGCAATTTTCGAAAATAAACAATTTCCAAAATAACAATTTTCTGAAATTGACAAAATGGCAAAATTGCTTTGATCAAAATTGGCAATTTTCACAATTTTCATTTTGATTTATTTTCAAAATAGAGCAATTTTCATTTTATTTTCAAACTCTGATAAATTCACACCAAAAACATTTTTTTTAAATTTAAAGTAACAAATCAATAGAAAATTGGTTTACAAGACTTTGAAATACAATCATAATTTGTGGAAATTTTCAAAATTAAATCAATCAAAAGTTTAAAAGTAAATCTCTCTAAATATGTCATTCATATGATGACTAATATGATCCCATCATTGTGATATTTACATTCAAAGTTGATTGAATTTTCCAAAATTCGATCGGGCAATATTTTGCATGACATTTTTGAATTTTCTTCATAAAAAAAAACAAATTTTTGCTTTATATCTCAATCCAATAATTCATGAGAACATGAGAATACTAAAAGTATCAATCAAAACATGACGTTTTTAGCTCTACAGTATTTTGATGTTTAAGAAAAAAAATACAAAAGAAATTTAACCGTCTTTTTAGAATAAAAAATCAAAAAAATATAAATTATGAACGTTCGGGGGGGGGGGGGGGGGGTTCTGAGATGTAACATATTGTAACAAGGGGGGAGGGGGGGGGGGGTGAAAAAAAATATTTTTTTTGCGTAACGTAATAAGTGAACGGTCCCTTATTGAATGATGAGTTTATTTCATGTCCAGTCAAAAGTGGTTGATTTTTCTGATGTTGACGAGAAAAGGTTGGAAGGAACATGAAAGCTAATCTGTGTGTAATATCGTTGGATACTTGATTTTAAGTTTTTTTTTAAATTTTAACGGGGTTCAAAAATTTGAATTTCAACTGTTTTCAAAAAATTCAAAAATTGTAACGGATTTCAAATTTTTAAATCTTTCAACGACTTTTAGTGATTAATCTAAGCTTAAAAAATAATCCTGAGATTAAATTTTAACCGTACAAAATTGTCAACCCAACATTTCACAAAACATTCGCGACTTCCTCAATTTTCCTCTTAAAAAGGAAATGCTTCATTTCCTTGTTGCCATGATATTAAAGTACCTAGTCAGTAGCTCAATTTTAATGCGATTTTCTCGGAACCAAAAAAATATAATATTCTCACGTAGCATTAGCAAATGAATCATTGTGAAGTATGTACTGGGGGTCCTCGATTTGAGTAGATTCTATTTGAGTAGATTCGATTTGAACAGAAATTTTTTTACCTACCAAAATATTCGATTTGAGTAGATTTCTTCCTGTTTTCTTCGATTTGAATTGTTTACAAAACAAATATTTTTGATAAAAACATTTCAGAAAATATTTTTAAAACATAAATTTTACTGCAATAAGCGTGAACTTATCATATTGATCGAAAAATCAATACTAAAATTACAAAATTAAAGTAAAAATTTAAAAAATCGATATAAAATTAACGGTTTTAAAAAGTTCAAATTCAAAAACCCTACAAATTGTTCGGTGAAATAACATTTGCAAAGCTCTCATATTTTTGTTTTGTTTCAAAAACATATTTTTTGTGAATTTCTGTTTAAAAACAATATGAATATGCGTTGAAATAAATTAAGGTATCAAAAACACATAGGAAAAGCTAAGAAACGAGGTAAAATGTGCAAAAAATTATCAAAATTTTCTTTGTTTTGATACATTTTTTGGACTCTGGAACAAAACATGTGATTTTGTATGGATTCTTTGCCTCGATTTGAATAGATTCGATTTGAGTAGAAATTTTTTGGAACAAAACAACTACTCAAATCGAGGACCCCCAGTACTTCTGTGAAGGTGCTGCCTACGACTTTTTCAGAAAATTTCACATCAACAAATCTCTCATTCCATTGAAAATTTGGTTCCTCATCTTTCAAAAAATGCCTTGGAAACATCTACAGGTAAGATCAAAGTTTCAAGTTACTATGCTTACATCCACGGACAATAACGCTCAAATCTCATCACATTAAAGACATTAAATAAATCCACAATCTTGTTGTTCAGCATTAAGACACAAAACAGAAATGAAATGTCTTTGATCCCACACATTCAATCAGACTCAAACTAAATTGTAAGCATTTGTGGCATCAATAAAATTGGAATTTTCCAAAAACAATATACTTTATGCTAAAAGCACTGCTATATGTGAGAATTATGCTTTAAAACCTCGCTGGTATGTCAAGTGTGCTTTAACAGTAAACGCAAAAGAAGATTAAAATTAATTGAAACTCGAACAACCTCCTGGAAAACTTTATTGGCCTTTCCAGTGGATCTAGTATTTTCAGCTGACATGACTTGAGGATTAAGAGTTCGGAGAATTTTTTCATAAATATCATCATTCTTGACATTATATTGAAGTGGAGGAAGCTGTCTCCGCATGCATACTTTCAAAGGATGTCAATAAGGGGCCGTTCACTTATTACGTTCGCAATTTAGGGGGAAGGGGGGGTTTGAAAATTTGTAACAAAATGTAACATAAGGGGGGGTGTCAAGAAGTATGTAACGTTCCAACTGTCGTCTGTCTTTTAAAAAAAAGTTCACGAAAATTCACACCGAAAACATTTTTTTAAATTTTCCACCTTTTTAATGATAAAATAAATTATGAACGTTCAGGGGCGGGGGGGGGGGGGGGGGGTTGTGAGTTGTAACATATTGTAACAAGGGGGGAGGGGGGGTGAAAAAAGTCGTTTTTTTGCGTAACGTAATAAGTGAACGACCCCTAAGGATCTACAGTTCAATGTATTGAACTGTGTATATTTTGAATTTTAAACCTGTTAAAATTCAAATTTGTCAAAACTGCTAGAGTTTGAATAAATGAAAACCGTTAAAATTCGAATTTTTGAAAGCACTTAAAATTCAAATTTTTGAAAACCGTAAAATCATCGAACTTTCAAGTTATAAAATGTAATCATGAAAAATCAAACTTCATTATAAAATTTTAATAAATTCATTCATCCATTCTGAAAAGAATCAAATTTCCTCAACAAGAAACACCCCACAAAAACTGAATATCTTCAAGGAAATGTCCCTGAAAGGAAAAAATAAGCAAGTTTGTCTGAAAAAAATAAGAAATTCATTTTGCATGTTGCAAGGTGATTTCGAAAAAAGAAGAAACGGAAATGATTTCTAAATTGTAAGACATTAAATTAAATATCCTTTTTCAATATTCATACATTTTACATTCTCTTCTACTGCTTCTTATCATCTAAAAGCTTTTGTATGACATTAAATCAAATATTCCATTTTTGCTTACGATTTCTTGTTTTATTTGTATATGCTAATTGAAGAATAAATCATAATTTCTACACAATGAGAGGAATAAAAGTAAAATAAAGTAAATTGTAAAAAAAAGTTGTATCGATTATTACATCCATAAGTTTATTCGGTCATACCAGCATTCAAACTTTATATTTTTTATTATTATTATTTCATCTTATTATGTTATAGAAAGTCCCATTTTAAAGATTAAATTTCTTCATTATTATTTCTCATCATTTTCTTTTATATCGTTATCAAAAAGCTTATCAAACTAAAATTAAAATTGCATAAGACATTATGTGTATGTGGGGGGTGTGTGCTTTAAACAAAATTGTAGTTTTTTTTAAAGGAAAACTAATGTTAATTATTACAATTAAAAAGAAAAAAAAGATTATTTTGAAGTGAGACCTTTTTTTTAACAAAAAGCAGTTTCAATTCATTTGCAACTTCTTAATTTTCTCTTATTTATCGTCTCCATAGTTAAATAAGTGAAATTATATGCTTACAGATTTCAATTGACATACATTCATGTCAATTCTATACTATATTGTATGTTATTAAAAATTACATTGTTTTTTCATTTCTTGCAATTTAAAATGATTAATAATTCTGCATAGTTACTGATTTTTTTAGTCATCTGATCCATTATCTGTGGACTGTTGTACGACAAACGTTTCTGTAATGATATCTGCACCAAGTGATGCTGCCAGCTTCCGGTGATTTACTGTCTCTGTTGGAAAGATAAATTGATTTTAAATTAAATTAGATAGAATTAAATTTCCAACGACTTTTTCAGATTTGAATTCAAAATTTAACGAATCGTTGAATTTTTGAAAAATGTTACAATTTGAATCCTGAAAAACCGGTAAATTTGAATTTTTGAAAACTGTTTCCATTTGAATTTTTGAAAACCGATAAAATTTGAATTCCAAACAGTCGTTAAAAACTCACCAGTAATAGTGGGATTAGTGACAGTGATAGGCAGTTCCAATGATTTTGGTACATTAGCACGAGTAGGCGTGACTCCAATCGATGCAAGACTGTCTTCAATGTTGAGCATCCTCGTAACAGAATTTTCAGAAAAAGTTGATTTCGTTGGATTTATCGCAATTTCAGGCGCAATAGTTGTGGACATTATTGGCTTTGTTAAGGTTTCACTGACTTGTGTAGCAACACTCGCATGATGTACATCCATTGGAATTTCTGATTCAATAATTAATGGACCATCAGAACTATCGAGGAGCACAGAACCAGGAATAATTGATTCATTTGAATCTGTCACATCTTGTTGACTCGCTAAAGCTTCCAAAATAGCATTAATATTTAATTCCATCTGTTCACCGGATAATTCAATTGATGCAATTCCATTTTCGTCAGCCTGCTCATGAAGTGCCATAATCGTAAGATGATTTAATTCAATTTTTTGTCCGTTTGGAGTATTAATAATGATATTTGAGTTGGGCGATAATTGAGAAAGTGCTGTAAGACTTTCTTGTGTATTTTCTGTCGATGAGAGACCTAAATCCGATATGCCATCGTACGGCACGAGAGCATTTTGGCCATTTAATACGAGAATTTGATTGTCGACAGGCTCATAACGGTCCTCAATTTGACGACATAAATAGAAACAATTTGGCGGTCCACCAAAAGTTTCAGCTTGTAATGCAATTAATCCAGTACTTCCAGAGTTTGGATCGTCAATTGACATTTCTATTGCCTCGCTATCTACTTCCTCTATCTCCTCATCGTCATTTCCATTCTCAGTTGGTTTCTTTTTTAAATCTGACTGTGAATCTAAATCATCTGTGGAATTTGTTGTAATCGTAACTAATGATGACGATGTGCAGGATGTTGACAAATCCTCAACCTTTTGTGAATCTTCATCAATCTCTGATTTTGAGTCATTTACTTCCGATTTTGATGAAGTTTCTTCTATTTTTGAGTCATCTACTTCCATTTCTTCCTTTTTTGGGGATTCTAAAGCGTTAAGCTCAATAGGTTCGACAATTTTAATTTTTGTAGGCTCTACAGATTCCTCCTTAATGGACTTTTCAATTTCAGGCTCCAATTTAGTTGGCTCTTCAACTTTTTGGATATCTTGAACAATTTCGACATCCTGTTTTGGAATTTCTTGAGGACATTCGTCAATTTCTGTTTTCTTATCACTTTCAGCTTGTTTTGTACTTTCAAATTTCTCGTCGACCGTTACAGTCACGTCATTACAGACATCTGATTCACTTCCATTAGTATCATTAACTTTATTTGTCTCGTCTACTTCCTGTTGTGTCTCCTTATCGCTACTTTTATTATCATTAACTTTATTTTGTGTATCGTGTACTATTTCTGGTTCCTGTAATACCTTAATTTCGTCTACAGGTGGCTGAGGCTCAACTCTATTCTCATTAGATTCCATTTCTACATCGACGTCTAATTTTATGGATAAATTCTGAGATTTTTCGTCGACATTGTCTTCATGTTCAATTACTGGCTTTATTTCTTCATTTACAGGCTTTAATTCCTCATTTGTGGGCTTAGAATCGTTATTTATCGGCTGTAAATCCTCATTTATAAACTCAGAATCGTCATTCATAAGCTTTGAATCGTCTTCAGGAGCAGAATCTTCCTTTTCATCGATAACCATTGACTTTTCATCCTGTGAGGATTCACTTACCTCGCTACTCCTTGCCATACTGCATATCGATGAAGTAGAGAATGTACTATTTAGTGCTGATGACGATGTACTAGATGTTATTGATGTTAAACTGGACGTTGCTGAAAGATTATCATTCTTATTTTGAAATTCTTTGAATTTTTGGCGCCCTTTTGGTGTCAATTTAGTTCGATTATTTTCAATTGTCAATAATCCCTGCTTTTTCATCTCTTCCTTTTTTTCTTCTGGAATTTTCAGTGCATTTTTAAGTGTTTGAGGCGATAAAGTCACAGTCGAGGTTGTGGATGAAATTGACGGTTTTGGACTGCTTGAACTTGATGATATTGTATCAGTGCATGTATTTGTGGAAACGTGAGTAGATACGATTGGCAGCTTAGTCGCTTCCGATATTATGACTTGAGATGTAACGACGACAGAATTTGCACATGTCGTTTTAATTGAATCTCTTCGTGCTACAGACAATGTGCCTTTACTTGTTATACAAATTGTTTCACTCGAGCATGCCTTTAATGTCCTTGGCATATCCGATTTGTGCAGTTTTTTTGCGTCAGGTTGAAGCTTACTGATTGAATCATCGGGTTGAGAATCTTTTGAATGCTGTCGTTTTTGGCCACGATTTGAATTCTCTGAAATTGTTGTAGTTGTTGTCGTATCGCATTCACATTTAGAGACTTCTGTGTCATTGGAATCGGCAGCTTCTCTTAATGGACTTTGAATTGGCTTTATTTTCTCAATAGTTTCAATTTCAATTGTTTTTTGTGTGTCTGATGATTTTCGGTTCTTTTTAGTTCTTAACAATGTCGTTGTTGTTATGACTTGTTCCTGCTTTAGTGCTTCAACGACAGGCTTAACTTCCTGAATCGGAGTTAAATTTTCAGCCGTTAAAAGTCTTGAGGATTGCTTCTTTTTATGAGGCAAAATGAGTTCCTGTCGATCATTCTTGTTATTGATTAAGGTTGTTGGAGGTATTTGAACTTCGTTAATAATTGTCGTTCCTCCTAATCCAGCAATTGAGTCATTCTTTTCGTCCAATTTTGATTCATTCTCAGAGGAAATTTTCTCATCGCTTTTATTTTCAACAAGCACAGCTGTTGATGTTAATTGGAGCGGTATTTGTGGAATTGAAACAGTCTCGGGACTATTCTTGGCCCTAAATATCCTTTTATTTCTCTCCTTTGGCGGTAGATTTCTCTTATCAATATCATTCGAATGGAATGATGGCGACTGTACATTACTCAATTTAGGCACTTCTGTTTCATTTAATAGCTCGGCTGTGGCCATCAATATTTTATCATCACTATCTTCAGACATCTTTTTCTTTTCAGGTTCATTAGATGAGTCAGATGCTGCATGTTTACGCTTGCTTGCTTTTTGCTGAGATTTCTTATTTATCTCTGCTGATGTGGATATAACTTCTTCCTTTTTTGTTTTATCTTCCAACACCAATTTTGGTTGTTCCTCAACCGTCTTTTTGACTGAATTTGAAAGTTCAACTTTCTCGGGAATTTCTGGTTGAATATAAATCTCACTTACTCGTTGTTTCTTCGGTATATTTCTAATAGAACGCGATGGTTCTACGGGAACCTTTTCAGCTGACTTAATGGGACTTTCAACAGGCTTCTCAATCACTGCCGCTGGTGAATTCATTATTTCTATTAGATAAATAAAATGTTATTTTATTTTATTTTGTAAGTTTAACAGACTATTAGAATTCAAAAATTAATAGATTTTGAAAAATCCAAAAATTCTGATTCAATTTAAATTTTTGAAAGCCGTTAATTTTGACGATTGCTTACCATTATTTTCAGGCTTCTTTTCTTCAACTTTGACATCTTCTTCATCCAACCAATCAGCCAACAGTTCATTTTTAAGCTCACAAGTATTAACTTTTGGGTTTTGACTCTTTTCAACATCTACTGTGACCGCATTATCGTCTGTTTTCTTCAATAAACTAGCCTTGTCATCTTCCTTGTCTATAATTTTATCGGATTTATTTCTATCCTTTCTTGTTTGACGAGATTGTTTTAACTTTGGCGTTGATTTCGCTGTCGATGCCAGTGTTCGAGTCTTTTTTACGGAAGTGACTACTGTCGCTACTGTTGGAGTTAATGTTGTTGTCGGTTCCTTCATAGATTCCTTAATTTTACGAACATCTTCGGCAATGCCATCATCCAATTCCAGTTTTCTTGTAGAAATTTTTGGAATCATTGACTTTCTAATGTCCAACGACGACGATGGTGCTACATATTTCATAAAAATGAGAGTATTAGATGTTTAATCCATATTGAAGCATGTAATACTTACAGTTAACGCGAGAAAGTATAGTTTGTGAATGATTTTTAATGTGCATCATCAATAGATTCATTCGATCAGTGGCAAAATTGCACATAGTACATGTTAGTTTCTTATCGTTTGATTTCTGCACAGAGCTCGTCGTATTTTGGACTTTGACGCTTGAATTGTATGATCCAACAGCTTTTTTTGTTGTGACTGGAGATGGTGTCGATAGTGACATCGTTAATGGAGCTTGAACTGAAGATTTTCGTGCTGGATCTGAACTAGTTGGAGTCACGCTACTGGAAGATGTATTTCCTTTTGATTTTGTCGGCGTTTCTAGTGTACTCAATATATTGACATTTCCTTTTGTTAATTGCTCTGCCTTCAGAACATCTGCTGGAAAGTTTGTCATTATTTTGTTGTTTGAACGGTATTTATCTGGAAAGATTGACCTAATATTAGTTAAAGGAACTATAAGGCTCTAAGACTGTTGACGTACCCATTCCTTTTTTGATAAAATCCATCTTTTTGTCGGTATTGTATTGACAAATGTTGTTTGGACTGCGTACAAACTCACTAAAATGAATAAAAGAGCATTAGATATGACGCAATAAGAGCAAAATTGAACAACTTACAATGAATCTTCCTGAAAAAACTTAACAAATGCAATGACTGGTTTCCTTAAAGATGTCAAAATGTCTTCTGGAACTCTTGAATTATCCCAAACTTCACCAGGCCACCATACGCTTCGCCATTTGACCCAAACCACTTCACCATCTTTATATGACTCGGACATTGTGGTTGAATGACTGGATGTTTGAGAGGGTTCTGTAAAAAATCGAGAGAAATTTATTTATTATTGATATTAACATTCATGACAGTTGGAGTGTTACGTGTTAGGATGTTTTCACATAATAAGATTTAGAATTGATAAGCTATTAACGCTATAAAGCGAGACATAAAAAAAAACTTAAGACTAATGTATGCAAATGGAGGCAAACTTACAATTTCGTTATATTTAAATCTCTCTTGACTTCAACTCAGCTTGTGTGGATTACTTTTTACGATCAACAACCATAAACAGTAATTACTTTAACCAAACACTGTATGTTGGAGTGAATTTACAAAAAAAAAATCTTAATTCTTCTCACAAAAAATAGTGCTTCTTTTATACACTCCAAAAAAATGTAAATTCCTCAAATTCTCGCTTAGTTCTCGAAACTGTCTGCACAATAAAGCTTTTGCAATCTCTCTACGGCCCTTTAATTATGTTTTCACTCTATTGAATCTGTTTAAATACGCGTAAAACTTGAAATTATTAAAAAAGGTAATTTTTTTTTTCAAAAAAAATTGGGCATATGTAATTCCGCGCGAAAACTAGCACTCTTTGACTTTTCAATCAAATTCACATAAATAGCTGACTCTTTAAATCAATTAAATTCTCATTAATGTAATGTAAACATAGCAGCATCAGGTAGCAATAGTAGATTAATTAAGTTTCCAATAAGTAAAAATATTGTATCACTTCTTCGGATTGTTTGAAAATTCAAAATAAAATTGACTGTTGCAACAAATCGTAATGAACGGTTTTCAAAAATTCAAATTGTTGCAGTTCACAGTCAGTGTTTTCGTCAAAAAAGTTTTTGAATGGACTTTCAAAAAAAAAAGTTTATTTGCAAAGAAAAATAAGTTTCTGCACTTTAAAAGCAAATTAAATCGTGAAATATTAACGCGCTAGTTAATCAATTAGTCTAAATTGTTTGTTTATATCCTGTAAAGTAATCTCAATGTAAAAAGTTGACTCAAATGTGTGCATAATTGTGAGAAATATAGTGTTGAAGAAAATATGGCATGTCTTAATAATTTAAAATCAGAAATTAAAACTCTTGAAAAACTCTTCCCGAAAAATCATGAACGATTTGCTGTAATTAACGCCAGTGTAGACGAATTAACGTGTCGTTTCATAACAAAAAATGGCAAGAAATTTGATATTCATGCTAATATTACTGTAAGTATTCCATATTTGATTTTTTTCTTTCATTTCCTATATTCACTCTCTTTCTGTGCCTTAATACATTCGGAATTAACTTGATGTGAAAACAGGGCATTTTAAAAATCAGCATAAATAATTTGCGGGAGTCTTAAAAACATCCAGTACTCAAAACTCTTAGATTTTCATTAATTATCATTCAAAAGTTTTCATTTCCCCCATTATCGATCAGACGACGACCTAAGAGCTCCCCCAAAAATATATGAAAAGAAAGAAAAAAAAAGAGAAAAAAATCATCTGGTTACCGTGAAAAAGGAAAAGCTGTACGCAGCAATCGGAAAATGCAATAAATGCGTACGTGTGTGTGTGTGTGTGTGTATGGATTTTGTTTTGATAAAAAATCTCAAATAGATAGGATGATTACAAGGAAGCATTCTAATTAGCTACGAACCTAATATGTATGCAGCAAACACTTTCATTTCTTTTTGTGCTCTTATCTCTCACCCTGTAATTTTTTTTTTTGCCTGCTCGAGACATATCAACTGACTGTCATTATCATGTCTAGGTAGAAATTTAAGGATCTAAACTTAAAATGGGGGAAACTTTTTGTTCAAAAATTTCTCAGAATCGAAAGAAATTGATTCACAATAAATTTTACTTTTGCGTACTTTGCAATTTTGAACTCGATTCATATTGTTCTACATAAATAATACAAATACCACAAATAAGCATTAATAATAATTTAATTTTGCTCAGGAAACATACCCATCAACACCGCCAGTTTGGTTTGCGGACATTGAGGAACCGATTATTACGAATGCAATTCAATTACTTAGCAATACAAGTGGACTAGATAACCATGTTATAAATCAAGTGAGTAAAAGTCTTTATACCATTGTAAAATAATATTCACCATCCTTGAAATCGGTCATTGTCATTAAAAAAAGAAAATAAAGAAGAAGCATCGTCATAATCATCGTCATCACATATGGTATCAAGCTTCTTATTGTTCATTTTTTTCTGATTTTATTTGTTTATATTTCGCTTGCCTCGACTAATAATAAATGTCATTCTTCAGGCTAGGATATTGTTAGGAGAGCTCTGTACCATACACGCCTGCCCATTACCGAACGAAGTTCATCAGCTCAATACGTTCCATTCGATGCCAACGAGTTCCAATCATCATGTGAGTAATAATGGTAAAACGCCAGTAAAGCATCATCAAGATGAGATCGATACTGATCCCGAAGAATTAGAGGATGTTGTAGGCGAAAGTGAAGAATCTGATCCAGAAGAGGATTTACCGTTAGAATTAGACGAAGGTAGAGGCTCTAATAAAAAGGATGAGATGGAAGTTGAGCACTTAGCGACGTTAGAGAGATTAAGACAAACACAGAGACAAGACTACTTGCGGGTAAGTGCTTTATATATAAGGCCTCGACGATTTTTGTAGGATTTTTGCTATAATAAGAAATACTAATGTTAAGAAATAATTTGAATTTTTCAATAACTTTATCTTACAAAACATCAAAAAATTAAATTCTCAAAATTCTTAATTATTCAATCACCAATTCCAAATATTATGATTTAAATACGAAAAGTACATGACACATTAGTTTCTCTGACTATTTTAAGAGCTTTTTCATCATTATTGAGTGATATTTTCGTGACTTTTCAAATTTCATTCCCAATTTTGTTTGTAAACAAACAAATTACAACCGAAAATATTCAAAAAAATAAAACCGTTAAATTTTTTTTGACTTAATTATGTTCATTCAAGTATGTTTCTAGGACAATTTATAAAGTTTTTTGAAGCTAAACACAAGATTATAAAATTCAATATATCAATGAAAGCTGACAAAGTTATAGCAAAATTCCCAAAAATTATTCGTGAGTTGTAAGTCAAAAGATCCTACAAGAAAAAATGACTGAAATTTGTCACTATTGTGGTTTCGGAGATATTTAAGATTTAAAACTCACGAATAATTTATTTTTGTTGGGGCCCTATATTTTTTTTTTTTTTGGAATTTCTTATTAATCATGCTGACTTTGTGTGACTATAGGGAAGCGTATCGGGCAGCGTCCAAGCAACAGATCGTCTAATGAAAGAACTTCGTGATATTTATCGTTCCGATTCATTTAAGCGAAATATCTACTCAATAGAGCTAGTTAATGACTCAATTTATGAGTGGAACATTCGCTTAATGTCTGTTGATCCTGATAGTCCGCTACATAATGATTTGCTAATGCTTAAAGAGAAGGAGGGAAAAGATAGCATTCTACTAAATATCATATTTAAAGAGACGTATCCATTCGAGCCACCCTTCGTTCGTGTTGTTCATCCCATCATATCAGGTCTGTCTTATCACATTTCCCTACATTCATTTTTCTATAATTAAAATAATGATTGTTTAATTTCAACGTGACATTTATTTTTACTTTTTTCTCTCTCTCGATGTTATTTTTTCGTGACTTGCTGACAATAAATACAACAAGGTGGTTACGTGTTACTCGGTGGGGCAATTTGCATGGAATTATTGACAAAGCAGGGCTGGAGCTCAGCATATACAGTAGAAGCTCTTATTATGCAAATCTCAGCAACCTTAGTGAAAGGAAAAGCGCGTATACAATTCGGAGCTACAAAGGTACATAACACTTGACATATATCCTTTATATTTATAGATGATTTTTATTTTATACTCAATTTGTAAGCTATTGTTATACAATCAATTTTCATCAATTTCAGGGTCAATATAGTTTGGCACGCGCCCAACAAAGCTTTAAATCTCTGGTCCAGATTCATGAGAAAAATGGTAAGCTCCTTGTTATCGCTCGAGTAGTTTTACACTTGACTAATACTTGATTTTTCTTTTTTCTTATAGGATGGTTTACGCCACCAAAAGAAGATGGATAAAAAAATTGGACAAGAACTAATGAACACTCATTCCCATTTCAATCAAATACAATTTTTTTACATACAAGAAAAAAAAGCATAATTAAAAAAATGAGGAAACAATATAAAAAAGAATAAATATTAATTTTTAGTAAAAGTATTAAAATGATGCCGCATATGATGTATCATATAAGTTTCCATGAAAGTTTTGAAAGATATAATTATGTAAAATAAATTACATGTTCTTTCTCTTATTTTATTTTGTGAAAAATCACCATAAGTTTGTATTATGACAAGTTTGTAAGCAAATTATAATCCAAAAAAAGAAATTAAGATCTATATAAAAAAACATCATTGCATCCGCTGCTTATCAACTTTTAATGCAATTTATTTTCGTTTTTTATGGACAATCCATTTGAATTACATGAAGGAATTCTTAGCTTGATTGGAAAGTGATGGTTTTAAGACCTATTTGTTGGATTTCAGAATTAAGGGAAACTCCAGTTTCGAGAAATTAATCTGAAGATTAATATTTAATCCATGGATTAAAAATAAACTTGAAGGATATAAAAGTTAAATCTGGAATTTAATCAAAGGTTTTTTTTTCAGTCTCTAGCCTTTTCTTGAATTGTCCATGTTAAGGATCTTTCTCTTATGACGTCTATAATTCAGAGTGAGGTGTCTAGAGCTATAACTTAATTTTTCGTAAAATGAGTTCCCAAAACCATTACGTAATAAGTGAATGACCCGCAAAGCTACTCCAATCCCAATAAAAACGTTCTTGTAAGCAGAAAAGTTCAAAAATTTGCTAAGAATATCGGCTATTCGAGTGATTCCATCTCTCTATCTAGTTATCAAATTATTATTATTCATTTTATGTAAATTATAAAAGAAAAAATTCTAATAATCATGGACATCTAAAGTAATATGTGGGAAAATGGAAGAAGTAAAAAAAAATTAAGAATACAAATTTGAAAGTGAATGAATAGGAAAGGAATCGTTTTTGGAGCCAGACAAAAAAATGGCACAAAGAAAAAAATCATATTGGCTGTTGAATGGGATATAAAAAAAATTAAATAGCGTATTTTTGATAAATTTAGGAAACGAATTCCATTATACATACATTGAAAAATTTAAATATTAATAATAGAATTATGTAAATATGAGATGATATCCATTTTCCCCCTCGAATTAATAATAATGGATCAATAATGAAGTCGCCAAATATGATTACACTATAGCTATAGACATCTAAAATGTTTATCACAGATTCTTGGTGCTTTTGTTAACATTCTCCTGGAATTTGGAATTGTTTTTTGGCAATGAAGGAAGTATGGAAATGAATGTTACAAGGTCATAGATCTGTAAACAACAAATGGTTGAATGTTCGTTCTAAAATCTGTAATGTAACGACTGAAAAATATTTGTAAATTGTCAAAAAATATTTGAATTATAACGGTTGGTTTATTTTCAAAAATTGTCAAAAAAAAATTTGAAACATTTTTGATGAGTATTTTATATTTTCCCGAAAAGCAAAATAACGAATAACCGTTATTACGAATTACAAATTTACGAATGTACATTTTTACGAAAAATTTTATGGCAAAAACTTATAGGATATAATTTGAATCTCAAAAAACCGTTAATTAAATCAAACATTAAAAGACAATTAACATTAATTTCATCATTTAAATGCGATTAGATATGATATAATAATTATTATAAGATGAAGGATTAATAACCAAACTACCAAAAGATTTGCATTTATTTAAATATGTAATATTTTTTCTTATTTTATGGGTAATTCCATGCACAAAAATTTATAGCAAAATAAAATTTTTATAGAAAAAATATTTCACATTCAAATAAATACAAATCTTTTTTGCAGTTCTTTATATTCCTTTATATTTTTTTTTATATCCTTTATATTTTATTAATTATTAAATCATGCCAAATCGCATTTAAATGATGAAATTAGTTTTGATTGTCTTAATATTTGATTTTATCCAACGGTTTTTTGAGATTCAAATTTTATCCTATAAGTTTTTACTATAAAAGTTTTCGTAAAAATGTGCATTAAAGTAAAATTGAAAATTCGTAAAAATGGTTTTTCGTTATTTTGCTTTTCGGGAAAATACAAAACACTCTATATCCGAAATCAATTCCTCACTTTTATATCATCATTTCTCTTATTTTGTACATTTGTAATTTTTACTTTGATCTTCCTTTTGGCGATGAAAGAGAAAGAAGTTGTGTAATTGTAAATCATAATGTAAAGTAGCTTTCCTTATAAATTTATGAGCGATTTTTTGTTTTAGTTTTTAGGATTATGCAACAAAGAAGAAATTGTGAAAGCTAAGTTTTATTTACATATATGAATTTTGAGTTATTTTAATAGAAGATATTGCAATTTTTCACATTTTTATTTCTATACAAAGCGTTGCTGTAAGTTCACGGATGGATAAGTTTAAATTATCACATCTTTTGTTCAATATCAATTTTAAAGTCGAGCTGGATGGCTTCATGAAGTTGATTTAATGACAATGAGCATATAGAGTCACACTTTATAAAGACATCTAGCTCGAAATAACATTTTAATTGCAAAATTGAATAAGCTTAATAGATTTTTTTTTCCCTATGTTTGATTGAAAAAATATGAAATTGTGTATAAAAAATAATATTAAAAATCAATTGGATATACAATATTAAGGAAATCTTGCAAGAAATCTGTATAAAATAAAATAAATAAGAGACTTAAAAAGGAAAAATAAATTAAAAATGTCTTTTGTTTCTTAATCTACACTAAGTATGTACATTCATTCGTCCTGAGATCCTAAACACAAACTATTTTTGATCAATTTATTTGCTTAAAATTTATTATCTCTCAAAAAAATGAAAGTGATTTATAATTATTATATTATAATAATGAATTCACGCACAAAGATTATATACGGTGGCTGTGTCTTCTTCCTCATTCCTTAGAATATATAGAAAAAAATCGCCAATTTTAATGAAACTTTTTATTTTCTTATAATTTAAAGTCGTTTCATTCATCTAAGCAGAGCATATATGTTTAATCCTTGTTCCTTAATCAATCAGGGTTATAAAATAATATGCGAATAGATTCTTAAGTCTTCTAATTACGCATCCTTTAATGACGATTTCTTGTATCACGTTCTCTGTATCTATCCTCGCGATTCCTATCTTCATATGATCTCTTAAATGTCTCGGATGTTGACTCATTTGAAGGTTCCGGTGATTTGCGTGGACGACTTCTGCTATTGCTGTAAATAAAGGAACAATAATTACATTTAAAATCAATCAAAATTGGCCTTAAAAAGAATCTTAATGAATGAACTGAGAAAAATAAGATAAAGGAAGTTCCAAAAAATCCTTTACCTTTCTTCACCGCCTCTATAATGTGATTCGGCGTTGCCTCGATCTCTAGATCTTGAACGTTCGCGAGTTTCACGACTGCTATGGTAGTTTTCACTTCCATAATACCGACTTAATGAGTGCAAAAATAAAAGAAGACAGGGAATAATGACAATTTGAAAGCAAATAAGCAATTAGTGCTAAAAGCGCATTCTTATCATTTTTAAAAAATACAAAAAAATACTTGGATAGACTGCGCTTAAGAGGAAATAAAGAGTCACTAAGAGACAATGAAAATAGGTATGTCTAATCTACAAAATACAAATACAATAGATTGCATAACTTACTCATCCCCTCGACCTCCTCTTTCACGATGATCACGATGTTCTCGGCTACGTGAACGTCTATAAGATCTAGAATTAGATCTTTCTCGTCGTCGTCTCCTTTCACGAGATCTTGAACGATCTGATCTCTCTCGTCGATTGTAGCTTTTTGCCTCAATACCTTGTAGTGTATCTTGTAGTGATGTAATGAGAATCTTACATCTTTCATCGTTTGCAACTTTTGACTGTTTAATAAGTGAAATTGCAGTAGCTAATGTTTCCATAGCACTAGTATATTCGCCTGCTGCTGCATCCGATACAGCTCGAGCTATTGCTGAGCTACTTACTGTCCTATTTCGTCCCATAATCTCTTCAAATTCAGCTTCACTAATTGGTGGCTGTGCTGGACCAGTTGGAGGTGGCTGATTTTGTCCTTCAAATGGTGGCATTTTATTGCCTTGTTGTGGCCACATTCCTTGTGGTCTTGGACCTTGTTGAGGATTAAAGTGGGAAGGTGGACCTTGTTGAGAAACTTGCATAGGTCCAACACCTTGATTAAAGAATGCTGGATTAACGTGTGGAGCTGGAGGGCCTCCCATATTCATAGGAACTCTTGGATTACCCATATTATTCATATTTTGAGGACCTTGATTGAAATTTCCAGGATGCATTTGACGATTTGGTCCAAAAGGACGATTTCCTGACATTGGAGGTCTATTCATCATTGGTGGACCTTGTTGATTCATCATGCCTGGTGGTCCTTGATGATTCATCATGCCAGGCGGAGGTCGATTACCTATTGTTAAATTATTTTCAATCAATAAACTCATATAAATACGATTATGCAACAAACTGATTATTAGTGATTTAATGCATTGACAAAGGTTTACTTCTTTTTTTATCTCGAGATTTAATTTTAAATCCAGCGATTAAAATTTTATAATCAATTGATTAGTAAGTGATTGAACTTACCTTGCATTCCTGGATTTCCAGGTCTAGGATGTCCATTATTCCAATTATTCTGGAATCTTGGTGGCATATTGTTCATTTGAGGAGCATTTGGATGATTCATAGGCGGTGGAACATTAGGATTACCCATTCTCATCGGCATTGGATTATTTTGCATTGGCATTGGTCCACGCATCATTGGATTCATCATTCTTGGATGCATATTGTTACCTTGCGGTGGGATGTTTGGATTCATGCCCATAGGATTGCCTTGCATTGGTTTTTGACCATTCGGTGGAACTGGCGGTGTAGGACGTGTTTTTTGTTGACTTTCAAACTGATTTAATGCTTGTTTTGTCGGTAATGTTACGATTGGAGTCTGTCCATTCAATTCCTTCTTTGGAAGATTCTCCATGACTATTCTCATGCTACCTTCAGAACCAAGCGTAATTACACAAAACCCTTTTGATTGACCATTTGCTCGATTTTCAAAGAATTTGACTTCCTGAAAGTCACTGACGCCAGTTCCAACAACTGCATCTCCAATATCTTGATCTGTTGTCCACCAAGTGAGATTTCCTATATACAATTGAAATCTTCTTGCCATACTATGCATTCCTCCTTGATAATTCCCATTAGTTTCCGTTTCTGCATGATCTGATGATACATTATTATCACTATTGTTTAAATTATTAGATCCGGATGTTAAAACGTCATCATACAAATCATCTTCTTGTCCATAGTTATCCTGTAAATATCGAAAATGGACGTAAATAAAGTTTACAGTTATCAGTTTCAGGTTATGCTTATAATATCAAAATCTGCTTATTTAAGCATTATCTACTGTTTATCGTTAATTATTCATGATAAATGGTAGGAATAAATGCCGAATAACAGTTTGTAAGCATCTTTTGTCTTATAAAATGTCAGCAAAAACTAGCGAAAATTATAAACTTACATTATTAAAATCCTTTTGGTCTTCATTCTGAAAATCCTCGTATAGAAGATCGCTCTCCACGTTATCTCCCATTATGACTTTATGCTGCACTGTATATTACTATTTAGAAATTATAATAACTAATGATGCAGCTTTAGTTTGTAAATTTTAATTTTTCAAAGATTTGCAGAGTTGTTTACAATCCGTTCAAACTTTTCAGGTACGTTAATGTATTTTTTATTTTGGAGACTTTTGCTCAACCTTTGCATCTTAAACTTTTAATTTAATGGCTTTATATAATACCTGATAATTGCCAGGACTTGAGAATGTAGACTAAATGAGTTTCTTGGATTTTTAAAAAACCTGAAAGTCAAAAAAATTCAAAATTTTGAAAAACGTTATTAAAATTCAGTTTTGGAACAATTTTAAAGGATTAATTAATACATAAGTTCTTGTACAATTTTCAACTCTAAAATGAATATCCTATCAATCAAGTCAAGTTGCAATCAGCAACGAAATAGTAATTTATAAGATAATTTTTCTTGGATAACAAGACACATCATAAACGTTGGATAAAAAAAATAAAGTAAATATAATCGAAAAATTCAAAAAAATTGAATTAGCGAGTGAACATTAGTGCATTTAATTAATTATATTATACAGCTTCATTTAGTAATTGAAATTGCATCTCACCCATACAAATGTGTCCACATATTCAGTTAGAAATGTGCAGTTAAGTGAATTAAGGAAAATAATTCATTAGTAATAAGGTAATTTTGCGAAAATCTTTGCTTTTCAAGTCATGAATCATACATCCGCTCTCTATATTATCATGATCTCGAAGAAGGTGTAATATAACAGTAATTTCTACAGTCGAAAATATGAAAACAATTGCGTTAATTGTTTTGCACTAAATTATACATCTTATACTTTTTCATTTGCCATCCTCTCATGCTCATCTCTTTTATATAATTCATCTTGTATAGTTATGACTCTAATTACAAGCTCTACAATGAGATCCAGTCGCTCATTTAGCTTCAAATGTGCTACACATGAACGAGATAGGGAAATTTACTCAATCAATGACTTTCATGTTGTGACTAAAGAGAAGCCGTTCCTCAAAAAGTAAGTAGACAAGCACTCAAATTTACATCGAATTAGTTCCATTCACAATTGATTCACAGAATGATAGAAAGTATTGCAATAAAGATGATTCCACATCATCGTGATCGAAAATACTATACAGACACGTTCAAGTGCTGGCCACCTCCTTATTTTATCATGCTGGTTTCAACAATCGAAGTGATATTCTTCTTTTATCATCTCATTACTAATCAAACGAATTCAAGTGTTCCTATTGACTCAATTTTCATCTATCGACCTGATAAAAAGCATGAAGTTTGGAGGTTTTTACTTTACATGCTTCTTCATGCTGGCTGGTTCCATTTATCATTCAACTTAATTGTGCAAGTTTTAATTGGCATACCACTCGAAATGGTCCACGGATCTAGTAGAATAGCATGTATATATTTATCTGGTAAGTCATATCGATATTATATTGATTTTTATTGTCTCTTGTGGATTTATTATTAATTTTATGCCATTTTGAATGTAGGCGTTTTAGCTGGTTCTCTAGGAACTTCAATTTTTGATTCAAATGCTTATTTAGTGGGATCCAGTGGCGGAGTTTATGCCTTACTCGCTGCTCATCTTGCCAATATCATGTTGAATTATAGTAATATGGAGTACGGCATTTATAGATTACTAGCGATTCTTTTGTTTGGTAAGTTCATTAATAATGTCATTAAAAATTAGCATTTCTTGAAAAATTGTACGGAAATAAATGAACAATCCTATCTTTTCCCTATATCTAGCTTCTTGTGATGTTGGATTTGCAATATATTCACGATACGAAAGTGAACCATCGTTTTCGACGTCACTTCCATCAGTTTCATTTGTGGCTCATATCGCAGGTGGAATAGCTGGTCTCACAATTGGCCTTATTGTTTTGAAAAATTTCGAACAAAAACTTCACGAACAACTTTTATGGTGGATTGCATTAGGAATTTACTTAGCATGCATTATATTTGCAATAATCTTCAATATCGTCAATTCAAACACGAATAATTTCAATCTAAGTGATGAAAGTGATTCTCCAGTGATGATACTAAAAGAGCACCAAAACTTTTAACCATTGAAAACCTTTAAACGCGATGGCATTAACACGGTAATAACGAGACCAAAAAATAACGAAAGAAAAAAAAGTTGACTAAAAAATTTTACAGTTTAAGTTCTTTTTTTGTATGATAAGAGAAGATCCATTGATTTTAAGTTAGCCATACACTTATTGTGTACTTTACTGTGTGTATTCAAGTATGAATACATGTTCCTAATGCAGACTATTTTACTCTCATTTAGTTTAATTTATTCTGAAAACGACAAATGACGCATTATATGAATCATCAATAGTAATATAAGGATGTTCCGAGAAGTTTTGAGATTTGATTTTGTTTATATTCAAGGATTAAATTTTTAATCGTGTGATTTGACATTTTAACCTCGGATTAAACTTTTAATCGTGCGATTTATTTCGACATCTGTTTAAAGACGAGCTTCTCATTTACATAAAGGAACTATCTTTGCTGATTTCTGCTGATATGATGCTCGAGCTACACTGAAATAGTATTTTAAAATTAATCAATTTGCAGTCAGTATGAAACGCTTTCTAATACTCATTTTACACACGAATTAAATGAGACGTGAATCAAAGAATTCCGCTACTAATTTATCCTCATTTAGAATTACATCCAACAGAATCGTTCACTTTAGACGGGTTTTCATCCTCTCATGTTAGTTTAAATTATTTATTTAAATAGAATAAGGAACTTTCACTCTCTAAGCGACACGTCATCTCTTTAGATAATAATTAATTAAGTTATTTTATCTCGAAATAACATTTTATTAGCTTGTTAAATAGTCACGAATCAAATACTATTGATTTTTTAATTTTTATAGTTCAGACTGCTGAAACGACCTCAAAGCTTTGACTTCTGTTAATTTTTAATGTCTAATTAAGCATAACACACTACTTTTATAGAGTTATGAAATTTACACAGTTTTATTTTTTGATATAAGAAAACTACAACAATAATAAAAAGTATATCTTGTCATGAGAATTTTTGTGGATTCCTTAATATCACTTGATTGTTGAGCTTTTTCCAATTCTATAATTTTTATAAACGGAAATTGGAATTTTTAACTTAAAAACCCTTAATAATTGAGGGAAAATTTCGAACTGGATACGCTCACATCACTTAACTTACAGTTTTAATACTAATAATAATTCTTATCAGCCGTTCGTCCACTAAGATGCTGCATTGTCATATTATCTGGCACATAACTTCTATTGTCAACTCCAACATGAACCCTTGACACATTATTTGATGGATCAACAGCATTAACTGGTTCTATCGGCTTCTCTTCTTCCTTCTTGCCTTCCATAAAGTACATTGTAATGAAGAATAGAATTGAACTTAGTAAATAAAATCCAGCATAGAAGATTGAGATTGATGCTCTATATCCAATATGTTTGGCGAGTGGATCGACTAAAATTGGCAAATTTCCACCAATATTATTGATGACGAACATGAAAACTCCCACAATACTCGATCGTACTTCCAATGGAACAATCTCGACTATAACGGCAAAAACAATACCAAACCACATCTCAGCAAAGAAGTATGATGATGCAAGACTAATCATAGCCCAGAATGGATCAAAATAAACAGATCCAAAAGCTCCTGGTGTGCTGATCAATTGAGATAAAGCCAAGACCATAACTCTTGACCTTATTCCCATTTTCTTAACAATCTTATCGCTAACATATCCGCCGAAAACAACACCAATTGATCCAATTCCAATAGTTACAATAAAAAGCCACCATCCAAGGTCAACTTCTGGGAAATATGTATTATAGTACAGATCAGAATTGTAGGCAAAAGTCATCCCTCCACAATGACGAACGGAAGCAGCAATCATAAGCATGATTATGTCACAGCGTAGAAGTTCTTTCCATAATGAAACCTTTTTGTTCTGATTTGCTGCATTCCCACCAATTGCTTTACGTTCTGGTTCCTTTAGAGTCACTCCCATTAAAACTCCAATTAATATAGCAACAACTCCCGTCACATAGTAACAAAATCTCCATCCAAGGTCCCAAACATTCAATTTTGTTAAGTATCGTCCGACAGGAAAGGCGATTCCATAGCCACCTAATTTATTAGAATTAAATTTTAATATATTTTTTTTTGCATGTCTTTATGGATCTTACCATAAACACCCCAATTGAAAATAGCCATAACAAGTGCACGCTTATTTTCTGGGAATATATCACTCATTATTCCAGTTGCTAGTGGATTACATCCAGATTCTCCAGCAGCCATGACCATTCTCAACAGAATTAATTGCCAATAGTTTTGGACGGAACCTTGTAGAATAATTGCGACTCCAAAAAGTAACGTACACATGTACAGCATCATTGATCTATTGTATTTATCACCCAAAATACCAAAAACGACACCAACGATTGTAAAGACAAGAATAAAAACTGGACCTGCTAACAGCTGATATTCAATCCCTAAGGCGTTATAATAAATTTAATTAATTAATTCATTAGTGATTCCATTACTTATGATCTAAAGACTTTTTTTTCCATTTTATAAAATTCTAAAAACGGTTTAAAATTTATCCTATAAATTTACACGAGTCCCTATTAATATAACGAATTTTAAAATTACGAAGCTTCATTTTTCCGAAAAGTTCTTCATGCAATTTCATATTTTTCAAATTCTAAAAAAGCGTTGAGCGTACGGTTTTTTAAAAAGAAAATCATATGAAATTGCATGAAGAATTTTTCGGAAAAATGAAGTTTCGAATTTTTGAAATTCGTTATTTTAATAGGGACTCATATTTCATTTATCATAGGATAACAAGAAAATAATAACAGTTTTATTATACCTAAGCCGTTATAATCCCATTCACAGTATGATGATCCATTAATGTTGATTGCTGCACATGATAGTTGATCACTTGGATTAAGGAAAATGATATATTATTAGACTGTAAAGTGTATGATGCATTGTATGTAATTTATGCAACATATTTCTGTGTTTTAACACGTGTCGAATGACTTAGGACACAATTTTTTGTCATGCTTTAATTTTAAGATTGACAATAAACATTTTTGTGTTATACCTAGTTAAACTTTGAAATGTATGAATGACTATCCATAAACTATGAAATCTTGCAACATCCATGTAAGGTGAGCATGAATTGAAGTAAAAAGGTATGCAAACTTTAACGATTTTCTAAAATTCAAATCACTTAGTATTTAACGGCTTTTTTCAGATTTGAAAATTAGTTTAACGAAATAATTCCCTTCGTTCAAGTTTTAAATCCAAAAATACCATTTAAAATCAATGTAATTTCACGGCACTTTTAAAGCTTCCTTCACGCTCAGAAATATGCAACAAAAATCAAAATACTCACGAGATATCCTCACACTGCTCTGGCATATCATCTTTTCCCAAAGTTGTATCATTTAATTGACAAGCATGATCGCCATAACTAATCTATTTATTATCCAGTTTTTCAGCATTTCCTTGATTATTCTCAATTAATAATATATTTTTTAATTACCTCACGAGCTGTTGCTCTAGATGTAACACCTATCAGATAATGTCCTAGTTCACCGACAATATAGCAAACTGTTAAAATTCCTAATATGTATGCCTTTTTCAGGCCTTCAAACTTATCACCCAGACCAATCATCTTCGGACGACAAATAAAACTGAAATGAAAAAGGTATGATTGAGGTAAGCTGAAGAAAATAATATTTTTGGGTTTTTTTTCTTTTTATTTCAACAGGTTTGAAGACATGCATTACAATTGAATTTTGGAATTTAAAATTAAATCTCGAGATTTTAAAGTAAATCTGACGATTAAGGTTTAAATAAAAAGATTTAAAGTTAATTCTCAGATTTAAAACTAAGTCCATCAAACAATCGACGTTTACTCATAATAAATTTCACTAGTACTTCCATTAGTTCCGATGAAATGTGCGAGATAATTAGCAAAATGCGATGACAGATGTGTGTTTTTCCTTAATTAAATTAATTATCACCTCAGTAGCTGACAAACAAGCTTCATAAGAGCAATTTGCATAATTGAAGAGCCTTGCATGCAGTACAAAATTTTCAAGATCAAGCAGCTATTAAGCTTAATAATCTTTACTCATTCATAAAAAAAATGTTTAAAGTTCATTCAACCTGTTTTGGTTTCGGGGAAAATTGTAAACCGGTAGATTTGTAAGTAACCGATGAATATAGTCTGGAAAATCCCAAATTGCATCACGTGATTCATATGAAGAATGCTGTCCATTAAGCATTTATTTGAATTATTCCCTATTAAACCAATTCATTCTCTTTTATTATTCTCTTTCTCAATCCAGCACAAACAAATATGTCTTGTATGTATTAATCAACCTGTGAAGGTCATACTAAGGCAGGTCCAGTAAATTTGTTTTGCAAGCCAGAATATTTTTTATTGTTGGATACACGGATTTAACCCATATTAAGTCGCGCGCGAATTGAGATATCTCATGAATAATAGAATAATCTGAATGAATTAGGGATAGTTTAGTAGTGACTTCTAGGCAGGCAGGCTTCTGATTAACTTTGTTCAAAAAACTTTAAACAATGTTTTGTGAAAAGACATTTCAAAATTTTTTTGACAGTTGAATTTTAAAACTTTTAACGGTTATTCAATAAAAATTTAATAAATAATTCAGCAAAAAATAGACGTAATTTATAAATGACCCACAATTTCAACGCGAAAACTGACGTCTAGCATGATTTATTGATTTTGAAGGGTCGATTACAATCAGACATAAACAGACTTGACTGAGGTCTTAACTAGCGGAAATTCATTACAGTTATTACTTTTCAATTTATAAGATCCTAGTTGCAGTTAATGATTAAGCAAATATACCAGTTATTATTAATTTATTCTCAATGATAATTAGCGACTTATAAAATTGCACTGAATTGTTGAAAAAAAATAATAAAATTTAAAAAGTAGCAGCAATTGTGAACAGGTGTCGTAAAATATTTCTAAATGATTCAATTATTCTCATTCCTGATCTTTTTAACAGCAGTTCTCATTGATGTATCAAATATTCTTTATGTCCACAGAGTGCTATTTATGAGCCTCCCAAGCGTTTTTTATTTCCAATAATATAAAAAATTGAGAATTTTTTTTCAGTATAAAATTATTATCTCATTATTTGACATTTATTGTGAAAATGTGCACTGAATTAACATATTATGCTAATGTATTCTATAAAAAGTATAATCACGACTTTCCAGATGTATATTTAAAATTCTGTTAATCATATAATTGAATCGAGCGGCAATCATTTATCATTATCTATTACAATGCATAGGCTTATTGGATATTTGTGCATTTTTTAAAGGTATAAAAATAGTCACATTGTATATTAGGGAAGGTATCAGATCTAACAATAGAATTGTTTTGATTCTTAAAGCTTATTCAGGGAGAGTAATGTCTGAACAGTAAAGAAAAGTCAGCTGTGATCTAGGAGATCGAATTCAAGAGATTGTTTGCTCTTACCACATCTGACCTATACCAACAGTTTTCATCTTTCCTATTTGTTGAAGTATCATTTAACAAAAAGTCTGAAGTATATCCAGTCAATGTTCAATTAAACGACCAGAAAAACCTGATTACAAACAATATTTCCCTTCTATGAATCAGCTTCATGCTAATTCCCAAAATACAAATTGTCAGTCAAATGTGAATAATTCCAGTTCCGTATAATTGTGTTAAGCCTTACGCATTGCAGACATGCAGTAAATGTCTACAATTAATTAATAGGTCCAACAAGTAGTTTAAAATATTTTATAACCAGCATTTCGAGAACTTTTAAGCATGCTGACTCAATAAATACTTAAATTGCTATAGCCAGTAGTGATTATGACCTAACACACGCTTCATGCTATCTCTAGCATTTAAATCTTTTCATATTATTATTATTTATTGATGTTATTGGATTCTCAATGCTTTTTTTTGGCGTGCTGCAAGATAACTTCTCACAAAAAATACTCAATGCAATTAAAAATATTGTGACCCAATTGCTCGCGATTTGAATAAATTTCATGTACTTGCTCATGTTTGTGGCTTTGTCTTGTGTAAAATAAAATAATATAAAGTTGAAATCAAGAATTTGCTAAGGTCAAATTAATAAGCATGCAGGATTTGAGAAAGATATATATTATTTCCATATTTTCTAGCTATTTATACATTTCGCTGCTTGCTTAACTGTTCTGATTGTAGATAGATTTGTTGAAGGCCTTGGAGTGACTGTCACATTTTAAGCATTTCTTCATTAATACATAAAGTCAGAACATTTTTGTCGCTTATTGAAGGATTTGATTGATTTGTTTAATTGCAATTAAGGCAAGGTTGAAGCCATAGGAAGCTGAATTTTTATGTTTGAAAAAAAAACGGGCATTAAAAGTTTAAAAAAAATAACTGTGATTTGGAATTTAAAAAATAACAGCTGTCAAAAATTTGAAAATTTAACTGACAACTTTTCAGTAACACACATTTAAGTCTCAAATCTTGGTCTCAAATTGCCAATAATAATAATCCCACTTAATTACTGATGTTACACAATTAAAAGAATTTTTTCTAGTGTCATAACATGAAGGCTGATTGGCTACTCTCATTATTTTTAATTATTTTAATCTTCTTGAGCACTTAGATATGATTCTTAATAACTGTCAAAGAACTCTAAAGTCGTTAAAAGTGACAATAATTTTTTATCACTTTATCTTGAGTATATCCATGAACTTTTCCTTACATTTTTATTTTAATAAGCAGTTATTTTAGTCCGCAACTGAGTTTTTCACCTCACTTCGCGATTCTTAATTTTCTTCGTCCGACTAGAATGATCGTTGAGCTAATACTGAAGCCTTTTTTAATAAGAGAGAAAAAATATTTTTTTACAGCTGTTTAAGGTTCGTAAGTCGGATTTGTATGCGATGTGGAGATGAACAACAAAGTAAGAATTAAAATAAATTTATTAGTTTAGTGGATTCGTCAAATTCGATGGAAAAGATTAAGTATTAAAGTTTGAATTTGATTGTAAAGATTGTACAATACTTCACAATCCATATGGAAGAATTGTAAAGATTGTACAATCCTTACAATCTTTATATGAGGATTGTAATCCGTACAATCCTTATATGGAAAGGATTTTAGGGATTGTAATTTTTACAATCCTTTCCATATGAGGATTGTAAGTATGAAATAATTGTATAGAACATTTAAAAAATTTTTCATGGGTTAGTAGAGAAGAAATATTAATTTAATATTAAAAAATTTATTTGTTTGAATTTAAAGAACGAAATAAGCTTGATATATCAATTTTTTCCCTTATAACCAGGGTAGGGTGAGCATCAAATTTTTATGAAAATACAGGAGATTTGATAAATTTCCAAAAAAAATACACAAAGGAAAATTTGAAAATTAATAATCAATTTATAATAATAAATTGGTTTTAAAATACAGGACTGTCCGTTGTAAAACTACGCAGATGGTCACCCTAAACCAGGGTGATTAAAATCAAAAATCAAAATCAAAATCTCTTTGAAATGATTTTTAAAAAGAATTTTGATTTAAATCATTTTTTCAAAGGGATTTTTTTTGGGGTTTTGATTTAAATCTCTTGTATGAAAGATTTTATTGGGATTTTAAATTCCCTGCATGTAAGATTTTTGTTTTCAATTTCTCAAATTATTTTTCAAATCAACAGTTTTCAGTTGCAGTTCCTAATAAGTAAGAATGCAGTTGATTCTTTTTTGGCCTGAATCTTGCAACTGGATCTTTTAGATCCAAGCATTTCTTAAATAATGGTTACAGCAATGGTTTGACTTAAACGAAATCCAATTTGTGATTTTTAATCTTATGTGCCTTGCTGCTTGCATATAAATAACTGGATTTACTCTGCTTTAAATGCTTTAAAAAACTTAAATATCTTTTATTACAGTACATTAGTTTAATGAGTCATAAGCAAGAATAGGGACTTGAACTGCCTAGTTCCTTTACATCCACAAAAATTTTTTTGTTGCTTTTTCATCAAGGATTCACCTCTTGAAATCAAAATTTTTTTGCGTAAATGGCCGATTCCTTTCGTACATCATTTAAAAATCATTGCAAAAAGATTTAGATTTTTGATTTAAATCACTCACCCTGTTCACATGTGTAAAAATTATACTTTTTACAACTTTTTAATGAGTTGAAATGTATAAAAAATCATTCGAATTGATTCACAGTAAATTATTGCATTTTAAATATAATTGTTTTTAAAGAAATTTCTGACTTTCTTCATTTTTCGTATTTTATTTTATTTTTTAAAAATATGATAATGGAGTGTTAAAATTAGGTTTATTGTTTAATCCTTGGATAAAATCCTGGATTAATTTAAATCGCTGGATTTAAATTAATCAATTGTTTAATCTCACGATTAAAATAAGTCCTTCGCATCAAAACCTACTGACAAATGACGAAAATCATATAAAAATCCAATTTACCTAGTAAGAACTTTTCAATAAGTATTAGTTACTGTTGCAGTAAGTAAAGATGAAATCCAATATTTTATTCTCTTTATCGAGTCTTGAGCTCATTCCTTGTCTAGGAATATCTTATTCGCATTTATTTTTTTGGCTTATTAAAAAGACGTAGAGCATACATACAAATGCAGCAAAGGCTATGTGTCAAATTAATGGATGTTTATGGCATTTCTGAATGATAAAAATACTTTCGTTAAATGTCATTTGGAGTTGACTTCCAAAATAGAATGTTTGATTAATGACGTCACTTCAGACATCATTTAGGAACGATCCTTTAACATTCTTAATTATTACATGCCACAAATCGACCTAACCAACGTAGTTTAAGTTATTGCGGTAAATTAGACCAACAACAGCTACTGATTGATATCATGTCCAAATATAATACAATATTTTATTAACTTACTTCGAGTCTTGACAATATTCTTTACAAATTTGAGTTGCTTGAATCTTTTGACTCATGGAACTGCCCCATTGACCCATCTTCATGTTGTTTGCCTTTTTCGGTAACATTTTGCTTCTCTTTTTTGGCTGCATTTTGTGATTTTTTATTCTGAAGAGCTTTGCCGCGTACTTTTGATGCTAAACTTGCTGTTTGTAGGACAGTCTTAACATTGGAACTTCTCAAATATCGTTGCTGCCATGTCTCAGATTCTTCAGAATTTTTTGCGCTATCACTTCGCTTGTCACTATCGCTTGGTTTGTCGCTATCGAGCATTTCATCGTCTGAATTGTTTATTTCCACAACATCGTCATCATAATCTGATGT
This sequence comes from Chironomus riparius, assembly GCA_917627325.4. NCBI lineage: Eukaryota > Metazoa > Arthropoda > Insecta > Diptera > Chironomidae > Chironomus > Chironomus riparius. Next base: position 52,363,795 of record OU895878.1, read on the forward strand.
TTGTTGTGATGCCTGCTTTTCCTTGTCACTATCAACTGCTGACTCTTGCACATTTTTGTTACTTTCTTGATTTTGCTTTGGTATTTCTTCTTCTTTATCGGAATTAGCATTCATATCTATTTCTGTATCACTCATAATATTAATAACATCGTCGTCATCGTGTTCGGGTGATTCCACAACTTTTTCTTTTTCCTGTGACTCAATTTCTTCTGTTGTTATTGTTTGTTCCTCTTCGAATTGCTTTTCGGAATTGTTTTGATTCTCTAATTCTGTTGTTTCCATAACCTGTTGTGGCTGTTCAACTTCTAGTACATTTTCTGCTTCATTATTTTCGATAGGCTGAATTATTTCCACACTTTGTACAATTATTTTTGGACTTGGAGATTTCTTTTTAGCTGGCGGTTCTGGTGCTTGTTCTTCCTCATCGGAATCGGAAATAAAGTACGTTGAAATGTTTTGTTCCATAGCAACAACGTCTGGTGAACTAGATCGACTGTCATTTTCATCATCTTTTGGTGGTGTTTTGTGCTTAATTGGGGGTGGTGCAACTGTACTTAATGGATATCCTTCAAGTTCTGTTCCACGGAAATTTCTCTTCAACTTTACAGGCGATGACTTTTTCTTCTCTGGTTCTAGAGACGTTTTGGATGTGCTTGGAACATTTTCATGTGATTTTTCTCTCAAAATTACAATTCGTTTGTTCTGCTCTGGTGATTTTTTTGAATTAGACTTTTTGCTGTCTGTTTTAGTAGCGTCTGACTTGCTTCTCTTATCATTTTTGTCATTCACAGTTGATTTAGCTACTTCCGGAGTCTTTGATTTCTGTGTAGGTTTCTTATGATTTGAATTTGACGTTTCTGATCTCGTTGAATTTGATGTTGATGGTTCTGCACGTTTTGGAACTACTTTATTCTTACTATTAGACGACGAATTTGTAGTTGATTCCGGTTCAATCTCAACATCTTCGTCAGAATCGTCCAATTCGATTTTTGTGACTGGTTCTAAAGCTAATTGAGATCTAATCGCTCGTGCTCTTGCTTGTAGTTCCAATAATTCCAGCATAGTCATCTCCTTTTCGGCTATTATATTTGTGAGATTAAAATCATTAATTTAGTAACCATAGATAATAATATTAATGATATTAATTAAATTTTCGTACTTTTCTTTGAAGGGGCATTACTAGTTGATTTTTTTGCTGGTTCCGGTGACTTTTCTATAATTTTGGATGATAAAAAGAAAATTATTTCAAAATGTCATGTTATTGTGGAGATATTGATTGTAAAATGCAAGAAAAAAAAGCTGTTTCTTGTCAAAAGCTCATTGCGACAATAAACAAAGCATTTACCGTAGCAGATATAGTCCACATCTTAATGAGCGGAGTAAGAATTCTCAATTTAAACTTGACCTTCGGCACATACTTTAATCATGTCTGTACGAACCAAAAAATGGATCAAGCAATCGATAAATATCAAGAAAAGGCACAATTTAATATTCCAGTCACAAAAATGTGTACAATAAGAGGAAAATCAAATATTATTGGACGCATGAGGAATGACTGCATGTGGACATTAGAAACTGGTGACTTAATAACACTAACATCTGATGAGAGATATGAAACATGTTCTACAAATGAAGTCTGTTACATTTCAAACTTTGAGAATATTATTAAGCTTCTTAGCATTTGTGACTTGATTAAAATTGGAACTAAGGTTGAATTACATGTTGTAAAGATAGTGGGAAGCTTTGTAACATGCTGTGTATATAAATCTGGAATGTTGAAGTCATTCAAAAAGCTTTTCTGTCCACAAATCAACTTTAGTCAACATGTAGCCGTTAATCAAGAAATTCGAGACTGTAACTTTGCAATTAATCACAAATTCGACTTTATAATTGTTCCTAATGTCCAAAAAGCTGAATATTTTCATGCAATAAAGAAGATTACTAAGAGAACTGATGTCAAGCTGATTGGAAGGATTGAAGAAGCTGTAGATAATGCAATGATTGAGAGAATTTATGAGCACTTTTATGGACTGTATGTGGATTGTAAGGAAATTGACTTAAATTTCTTATCAGCACTAAGATCAAAATTAGGGAAGCCAATATTATCGAAATACCCAACTGATGGATCACGTTATGGAATTCAGATCTGTGAAGTTTGTGATTCTTTAGAACTTAGAGTGACTTGCATTCCAACATTAATTAAAGCTCAAATAAGATTAAAGAAAATTACAGCTGACATAGATAAATATGCTGAATATAACAAGAAATCAGGTGACAACAAAAAGTATGCCTACAACTACTCAAACTATGCATCTAATGAGGCTGTAAAGTTTCTTATTAAACCAGTAATTTGCATCACAAAACGAGGAGACACTTTAAAGAATATTAAGAACCGGTACATTATAGCACTCACGAAGGATGATAAAATAGCAAAAAGAATTCAATTACGGAAAAATGTTGTTCCTATGCTGTATATCGATTGCGATGAGAAAAGTTTTAAGGAACAAGTTACGGAAATGACGAGAATTGGAATGAAATACTTGTTGGACCATAATATCATAGTCAATGAGAAATCTGTTGCTGTGCAGTATGATGATGGAGAAATAAATTAAATATAGTACATACCGTGTTCCTCTATATCAGAATCAGATGAAATTTCAGACAATGAGATATGTTCGATGTCAGAATCGTCGGAATCAGTGTGATCTGGACAAATTGTGTTGTTAATTATAGATAACAATCTTTTTGTAGATATTCCAAGAATTTCGTCTAAGCATATCTGCTGGATTCGCTCAATTGACTTTTTCTGTAAGTTCACTGGAAGTCTTGATTTTATTTGTTTTTTCTTTAAACACGAAAACAGCTGTTTTGTCAGTTCCAGTCTATCCTTGACATAATGACTTAGTGGCTTTAAAGGTTCATCTGATTTTGGATTACCTTTATTCTTCTTGGAAGGCATAATTCAACACTTATTTAATTTTTATTAAGTTCACAGAATTTCACAGAATTTTTTTGATGTCAACAAAGTTTTTCGTTAAACTAAATATGAATATTTTTTGATCGTTATTTTAAAATTTTTGTACGTTGTTTGATTAGCTAAACGTAGACCTTTTTAGCTATTTCTACAGCTGTCTTAGATATAGAAACTGTATCCGGAGAGAAGTTCATTCAGGAATTAATTTTAAATTGATTATTATCATTATAGTCATTAACGCATTTTACAAGTTTGAATTTCCCTTGAAGAAATTTAAAAACAAGCGAGTTCAAATGAAAATAAAACAACTCCATTAATTGAGTCCTAATTCTGCCACTGACGCTTCAATCATCCAGCATAAAGTTATACATAGCAATTCACGTATTTACTATAAATATCAAGCACTGATTAGCATGCAAACTTGCTACCTGAATAACAAAATATTTCATATATCTGGACCTGAAACGTTTTAACTCGCTATAAGTCATCTCGATTTGTTTATCACATTTCGTCAGGAATCGTTTTAAATAAGAAAATTAATTTTTAGACACGAAAACTATAACTAATCAGCCTACAATATGGATGGGAACAATCAAGATGTAAGTATATTCATTAATAACATAAATGCGGCTTAAAAAATAGCCGAATAATTGCATTAAATTGCAATTTTACAATTTTGTTCTACTTTTCAATGAAATATTTACAGATGCATCGATTTCCTCCACCTCCTATGCTTCCACCTCCACCTGGAATTCCTCCAAGCTTATCTAGTGGTTTAGGATCAAATAGCTGGATGAATGATGATGATTATCCACGATTTGATCAACAACCACCACCAAAAATCGTTCAACAGACTCAAAATCCAATACCTAACACTCCAAATAGTCCAGTTGAAGATCCAGCAAAGAAAAAATTACCTCCACCACCATTAATGTCACTTAAAATTGACAAACCAGCAAATCAGGCAGAGAAAAATGAGTTGGTTTTGCCAAAAGCATTAGAAGATGTACTTGCATTAAGTTCGCAATTAAAAGAAACATCCAATCAACAACAACAATCTCTTGCTGCTCAAAATGTCGACTTTTTAAACGATTTTGATGCCGATGGAAGTGATGAAGATGACAACAACACACAAACAGTTGTTAAAGGAAATAAAAGCAAGGACAAAAATCGTAAAAAAAAGAAACGAAAGAAGGAAAATCGTCAAAAAAAATTAGAGGAAGCAAGGAAGAAAGAGGAACAGATTGAGAATCAAGAAAATCAAAACGAGACATCAGAATCACCTGAAAAGTCTAAATCTAAAAGCAGCACAAAGGAAAATGTTGAAATTGAGTATGTTCCAGAGAAAGTTACAGTTGCAGATTTAGCACCAATGTATCGTCAGTTTTATCGAGTTTTTGAAATCTTTAAACTTGAAAATAAACCGAAAGAAGCACCAATGCCTGTACAAACAGCTGAGGATATAAAGGCAAAGAAAGCAACTGAAAAAATTGGAAGTGATGAAGAAATGGACGATGATGATGAAGATGCCGACGACAAAATTGACGATAAAGATAGAATATCCAAAAGAAAGTTGAAAAAAATGACACGTTTAAGTGTCGCTGAATTAAAGCAAATTGTCCATCGTCCAGATGTTGTAGAAATGCATGATGTTACAGCCAGAGATCCAAAACTTCTCATTCAATTAAAAGCTCATCGTAATACAGTTCAAGTACCGAGACATTGGTGCTTTAAAAGAAAATATTTACAAGGAAAGAGAGGAATTGAAAAACCACCATTTGATTTGCCTGCATTTATTAAAAAAACAGGAATTATGGAAATGAGAGCATCATTACAAGAAAAAGATGAAGCCAAGTCAATGAAAGCTAAAATGCGTGAAAAAATAAGACCTAAAATGGGAAAGATTGATATTGATTATCAAAAATTACATGATGCATTCTTTAAATGGCAAGTAAAGCCTAGAATGACAATTCATGGTGATCTTTATTATGAAGGAAAGGAATTTGAGACAAGATTAAAAGAAAAGAAACCTGGCGATTTAAGTGAGGAATTAAGAACTGCTTTAGGTATGCCAATTGGTCCAGCATGTCATAAAATACCACCTCCATGGCTTATTGCACAACAACGTTATGGACCACCACCAAGTTATCCAAATTTAAAGATTCCTGGACTTAATGCACCAATTCCTGAAGGTTGTTGCTTTGGTTATCATGCAGGAGGCTGGGGAAAACCACCAGTTGATGAAAATGGCAAGCCTTTATATGGTGATGTATTTGGAACAAGTAATTTAGATAATGATAGTGGATTAGGCGAGGAAGAAATTGATCGTACATTATGGGGTGAACTAGAAGAAGAATCTGAAGAGGAATCTGAGGAATCAGATGACGAGGAAGGCGAAGAAGATTTAACAGTACCACAAATCGATGCCACTGGATTACAAACGCCTGGTCTTGAAACTCCATCGGGTTTAACAAGTGTCCAAGGCATGGAAACACCAGATTCAATTGAATTAAGAAAGAAAAAAATTGAAGCTGAAATGGAAGATAATGAAACGCCAGTTTTGTATCATGTTATTCCTGAAAAACGTAATGAAAAGATTGCAGGAAGTATGATGGCATCAACTCATGTTTATGATATTTCTGGAAGTGCTGCTATGGCACAAGCTGCAAATCGTCGAGCTGCTGGTCATGTTGAACGCGAAGGAATGGTTGAATTAGCATTAAATCCTGATGAATTGGAGATGGACAATGAAGCAATGGCACAAAGGTATGAGCAGCAAATGAGAGAACAACAAAGTCATTTACAGAAGGAAGATTTATCAGACATGTTGGCTGAGCATGTTGCACGACAAAAGTCTAAACGTAAGCGTCAACAGACCACAACAACTACGCAAAAACAAAAGGATGATTATAAGAAATTCAAGTTTTAATCTGTCTGTAATCATCATCTTTTTTTTAACAATAAAATATATCCTCAATAAATTGAATGTTCATACTTTGTACTGATTTCTTTCAGAAAGATTGATTTTTGACAATTATTATGATTTTTAAACAATTTATAAATGCTTTTTAATATAACGATGTTTAAGAAAAAAACTGTTTTTCTTCGTTTTAAGATTTTACTTGAACTTTTCTTCAATCATTTTGTACAAAATACAATTTTTATATTCACACCGTTTTCACGTGTGAATGTTTTGTTTTTGTTCAGATTGAAAAATCAGTTTTTTGGATTTTGTGAGTTAACGAAGCATTTTAGCTATAAATGTATAAAGAAGAAAAGTTTGTGCCTGAAATTTTACATCTGCAATGCAAAAAACAGATTTCAAATTGGTTGCGGCGTTCCTGAGAGAATCGAAAAATACGCTTTCTGAAAGCAAGCAAGCAAGTTATTCGGCAGAAAACAATGACAAAATTGATTTTGACTAGGGTCGCCCCTAGTCCAAAATTGAAAATGTATTTCCTACTTGGTTCTTTGCTCAAAAAAATTTTTGGATGTTTTATTTGTAATTGTTTTAAGCACTAGAATATTTATGCAAAGTTTCAATCCATTTGTATAAACCCTCGAAGAAAAAAGTGACAAAATTGGTTTTGACTAGGGTCGCCCCTAGTCCAAAATTGAAAATGTATTTCCTACTTGGTTCTTTGCTCAAAAAAATTTTTGGATGTTTTATTTGTATTTGTTTTAAGCACTAGAATATTTATGCAAAGTTTCAATCCATTTGGATAAACCTTCGAAGAAAAAAGTGAGAAAATTGATTTTGACTAGGGTCGCCCCTAGCCCAAAATTGAAAATGTATTTCCTACTTGGTTCTTTGCTCAAAAAAATTTTTGGATGTTTTATTTGTATTTGTTTTAAGCACTAGAATAATTTTGCAAAGTTTCAATCCATTTGGATAAACCCTCGAAGAAAAAAGTGAGAAAATTGATTTTGACTAGGGTCGCCCCTAGTCCAAAATTGAAAATGTATTTCCTACTTGGTTCTTTGCTCAAAAAAATTTTAGGATGTTTTATTTGTAATTGTTTTAAGCACTAGAATATTTATGCAAAGTTTCAATCCATTTGGATAAACCCTCGAAGAAAAAAGTGACAAAATTAATTTTGACTAGGGTCGCCCCTAGTCCAAAATTGAAAATGTATTTCCTACATGGTTCTTTGCTCAAAAAAATTTTTATGATGTTTTATTTGTAATTGTTTTAATCACTAGAATATTTTTGCAAAGTTTCAATCCATTTGTATAAACCCTCGAAGAAAAAAGTGACAAAATTGGTTTTGACTAGGGTCGCCCCTAGTCCAAAATTGAAAATGTATTTCCTACTTGGTTCTTTGCTCAAAAAAATTTTTGGATGTTTTATTTGTATTTGTTTTAAGCACTAGAATATTTATGCAAAGTTTCAATCCATTTCGATAAACCCTCGAAGAAAAAAGTGAGAAAATTGATTTTGACTAGGGCCGCCCCTAGTTCAAAATTGAAAATGTATTTCCTTCTTGTTTCTTTGCTCAAAAAAAATTTAGATGTTTTATTTGTAATTGTTTTAAGCACTAGAATATTTATGCAAAGTTTCAATCCATTTGGATAAACTTTCGAAGAAAAAATTGAGAAAATTGATTTTGACTAGGGTCGCCCATATTCCAAAATTGAAAATGTATTTCCTTCTTGTTTCTTTGCTCAAAAAAAATTTAGGATGTTTTATTTGTAATTGTTTTAAGCACTAGAATATTTATGCAAAGTTTCAATCCATTTGGATAAACTTTCGAAGAAAAAATTGAGAAAATTGATTTTGACTAGGGTCGCCCATATTCCAAAATTGAAAATGTATTTCCTTCTTGTTTCTTTGCTCAAAAAAAATTTATGATGTTTTATTTGTATTTGTTTTAAGCACTAGAACATTTATGCAAAGTTTCAATCCATTTGGATAAACTTTCGAAGAAAAAAGTGACAAAATTGATTTTGACTAGGGTCGCCCCTAGTCCAAAATTGAAAATGTATTTCCTACTTGGTTCTTTGCTCACAAAAATTTTAAGATGTTTTATTTGTATTTGTTTTAAGCACTTGAACATTTGTGCAAAGTTTCAATCCATTTGGATAAACCCTCGAAGAAAAAAGTGACAAAATTGATTTTGACTAGGGTCGCCCCTAGTCCAAAATTGAAAATGTATTTCCTACTTGGTTCTTAGCTCAAAAAAATTTTTATGATGTTTTATTTGTATTTGTTTTAAGCACTAGAACATTTATGCAAAGTTTCAATCCATTTGGATAAACCCTCGAAGAAAAAAGTGACAAAATTAAATTTGACTAGGGTCGCCCCTAGTCCAAAATTGAAAATGTATTTCCTACTTGGTTCTTAGCTCAAAAAAATTTTTATGATGTTTTATTTGAATTTGTTTTAAGCACTAGAACATTTATGCAAAGTTTCAATCCATTTGGATAAACTTTCGAAGAAAAAAGTGACAAAATTAATTTTGACTAGGGTCGCCCCTAGTCCAAAATTGAAAATGTATTTCCTACTTGGTTCTTAGCTCAAAAAAATTTTTATGATGTTTTATTTGTATTTGTTTTAAGCACTTGAACATTTGTGCAAAGTTTCAATCCATTTGGATAAACCCTCGAAGAAAAAAGTGACAAAATTGATTTTGACTAGGGTCGCCCATAGTCCAAAATTGAAAATGTATTTCCTACTTGGTTCTTAGCTCAAAAAAATTTTTGGATGTTTTATTTGTATTTTTTTTAAGCACTAGAATATTTATGCAAAGTTTCAATCCATTTGGATAAACCCTCGAAGAAAAAAGTGACAAAATTAAATTTGACTAGGGTCGCCCCTAGTCCAAAATTGAAAATGTATTTCCTACTTGGTTCTTAGCTCAAAAAAATTTTTATGATGTTTTATTTGTATTTGTTTTAAGCACTAGAACATTTATGCAAAGTTTCAATCCATTTGGATAAACTTTCGAAGAAAAAATTGAGAAAATTGATTTTGACTAGAGTCGCCCCTAGTCCAAAATTGAAAATTGATTTTCTATGGTGTCCTTTTGTCAAAAAAATTTTTTGGATGTTTTATTTGAATTGACATAATTCTGACATAAATCACATACCAATATTACTTTTTGTAATGCATAGCTTAAAAAAAATCGAAATCTAAAATTTCGACTACCCTACTGAATTTTGTTCATACTCTTCACTGTGGAAACCAAAAAACAAATTCTTTATCTTAAAACACTTGACAAAATAGCGACATAATTCAGGATTAATTACTTTTTAATAATATTCTAACATTTACGAGAAAATGTGGTTCAAATAAGTGTGAAGACTTTTGATGGTACGGTGTGAATATATCCGCATTGGGTTTCTACCCGATACACTAGTTGTTCATATTTTTCAAAATTTGTAATGTTTGAAGCAAACGGTTTTTAAAAATTTGAAAATTATACCAAGAAAAGAAAAATCGTGAAAATGAAGTTTTGAATTTTTGAAATTCGTTATTTTAATAGGATCTTTTTATGACTGTTATTTTTCAAATATTTTGTGACCGTTATATTTTTAAAATATATTTAATATTGGTTTTTATAATTTAAAAATATCATTAATTTATTTAGAAATCAACAGTACAAAATAATATTAATAATTATAAATTTGCTAACTTAGTGATGTGGAATGCATTCGAAAAAGTTGCGTTGTTAAAAATGTGTCAAGCTTTAATGCATCAAGTCTTTAAATAGTAAAAATGTTAATATTATTAACAACTAATTCGAGTTCACAGTCTCACAACCATAGAATATGTGCAATATTTGTTCGATTCGTTTCATTCTATTTGCATTGATCGACTTGGTAGGACTACTAAATCATCCTCATCGTCACTTAAATCATCATTGTCCGAAAAATTGTCTCGGTATTGTTTTATTGTTGGCTCTGAAATGTTAGGCATAATATTATTAGAATTTTATTTTTAAACGACCAAAAATTATGTCAAGTACCTCTCGATTTCATTGGATTAAACAGTTCTTCTTCCTCTTCACTGTCATCGCCATAAACATCGTCCGCAAATAGCTCATTTTTCTGCTTCTTTCTTGTTAACAATGAAAATTTATAATTGTTCATTATACGTCCTTTCGTTCCATCCCCACAACATCCACATTTGTAATTACATCCATTAATTGCACAGCACGTGACGCATACAACCGAAAATAGAATTGTAATACAAATAAAGAAGATGAAGAGTAGATTGGACAACCCCATGTCATCTTCATTTTCCTGTAGCTTAAATATGACATTTTTGGTGGTTCCAACTAGATTCATAGCAACAAGTTTCTCACTTTTCTTATATCCTTGAGCATTAACTGTCAATGTTGGATTGTCTTCATTAATATCACTCATATCGAATTCTCCTAATGCATTTGTGTATGCCTGCTTCCTCCAATTTCCTTTAATTCCGATTTCTGCAGCCACGATTGGAGTTCCTTTATCATTAACAACAAACCCAGAAACTTCATAATGTTTTTGAGACTTTCCAGATGTGTCTGATTCCAAGACAATTTCCTTTAAGTCTACAACATCCTCGCCATAATTGACACTAATTACTCGGGTCGTGAAATTATCGCACATAACTTCAAGTTGGGAACTGCCTTGCGGAATGACAACATGGAAGAATCCTAAATTCTTTGTTACTTTATATTCGCGTTCACTTCCTTTAACCTTAACTCGTGCATTTCTTAATGGATTTCCATACTTATCCTTAACATATCCTTTAACTCCAGTTCGTCCCATATTAATGAACTTTAAGATTCCTTGAATATGTTCACGCCATACATCAGCAATGTCACTTTCTGATGGCATTTTACAGCATGAGAGATTTATCGTGTATAAAGGTAGATTAAACATGTGATATAAGAGATTAGTAATCTTCCTCAAAGATTCATTTTCATTCAATCGCATCGAATTTGAGGAACAGATTTGATTCTGTGCACCTAAATGAGATTGCGTAAGAGCAGCGAATTCAGCATAGACAGGTTCTCGATCTTTCAAAACTTGAACATTGCTGTCATCGCCAGCAGTAAATGTTAAAGCTAGTGAGACTTCATCTTTTTCAAATAGTTTAAAGAATATGTTCTTGACAGTATCAGACTCAGCACTAAGCAGCTTGTCACCAAGCTCTTCATTCAAATGTGGATCACAGACATTCTTCTTCTCTAGAAACTGTTCATAAACATTATGAAACTTTGTATTGACAGTCACAAAATGAATGACTGTATTTTTCAAGAGTTCAATCATAAGCGGTTCCTTTGTTTTATATGCTTCAATAATATGACGAGCTAGATTGACTGCCATTTCTCTTCCAAGTGGCGATGTCTCAAAGAGACTTGATAGTACGAGAATGTGAATTTTTGTCTCTTCTGTCTCTCCTATGCTGTCCGTGATTTTAAGTGAATTATAGTATTGGATATTCTCTATATCTTGAACTTGTGCTATTAATGGGTTTTTACGCTGTAATTCTTGAAAAACTGTCTCGATTTCAAGATTCGTGTGATATTTTGTATGAAGAATATTCTCAAGTATCCTAAAGTCATATGCTGATGACCAATGTTGTGGATCATTTCTCATGAGATAGAAGCTATAAACTAAGGAGTGATTTCCACTTTCTGGAACTATTATTTCCGATGTTTGTGGTTCATAACCTTTAGCTGTGACTGTAATGTTGTATTTTCCAGGAAGTAAAAGTCTATAGTAATCTCCTTGGTCTCCAGTATAAGTCACATGCTGAATATTGTTAACAGAAATAGCTGCATGTTTGATCGAAGTTCCTATTGAGCTCTGTACGAAGCCCTTTATTCCTATATGTACTTGTTCTATATATTTGATCATTGCTTCCCTATTATCCATCCAGTATTTACTCAGTTCTTGTTCTTGTGGGAATTTGTAACATCCAACTTCAAGTGTTAATTCATAGGTGCCTCCTTTTAAGTATGACCAGTCTTGCATGCCTCCCGTAACTGTTGAGAATGATTATTTTGGTTAGAATTGGAATTGACTAGATTAGAAACTCGAGTGGTACATCAGACATGGTGTCTGGTTAATAACTGGATGTAGGTTCTATTAATGACTTGATTCTACATCTAGTTATCAACGATAAATAGCCCTAAAGTACTTCTTACCTGGATACCAATCAGCACCATTTGTAATTCCTTCAGGGAAACTTTCTCTAATAAATGAAGGACATGGATTGCCTTGATACATTGTTCGATGTGCCTACGCATGAAAACAAAAGTTATTTAATTCTGTCGAAGCCTTATAAAATATTCATAGACTTACAGTTGCATAAGTACTTGCGAGATATTTGAAAATGTCATTCTCCTCAGTTGGATTCATTTCAGTTTTCGGATCTGGATCAGATAAAAAGTCTTTTGCTGAATCGTCAAATGGATAATTAGCAACTAAGGCACCGCCATGTAAATTTGCAGACAATACGAAATGATTAGCAAGTGACCAATTCATGACTGCTAAAACTTCTGGTTCTTGAAACTTGTTGTATTCATTCGCACCATATTGATCGGGAAAGTTTCGATTTAAATCGACATTATGCGCATTACTTCTTCCTACCAATCCACCTTCATCGCCAACTTTTGAGATTTCATAGCCATCGGGGTTCATTGTTGGCATTATATGGATTCTCGTCTTATCAATCTAGTGAAATGAAAATTGATTCCAAAAATAAACATCCACACCTACACGTGAACACAAACATAAGCATCCTTACCAAATCCGTTATGCGCTTGTTCGGTCCATAATTTTCACATAAATATTTGATCAAGAGTAAAAGCAATTCCCTTCCGACAGCTTCATTTCCATGCATATTTGCGATGTATTTAAATTCAGGATTTAAAGGTACATGAACGCCTGGATTTGTCGAGATCTCAAACACCCACAAGTCACGATTCTCAACACTTTTTCCAATCGAGTAAAGTCTTGTAAGCTTTGGGTATGTCTCGTGCATCTCCTTTAGGAAATTCTCCATCTCCGTATGATTGTGATGCTTAAATTCTGTCTTAAAAATAAATCCATATTCATCAGCACCGACTCGAACTGTTTTTCTCTTAATTCGCAAATGATTGTCTGTAATTGATTTGATTGGGACACAAAATTAAATGCTGAACTGACTGATTTGATATTTTTTGAAGCTTAATATCAACTAGGCAATGAAAGATTCTTAGTTTAAAACAGCTGTTATCTTGTCACAGGTTGAATCACAGCTGTAAGCAAATGGTTCTGTGATTCTGTGGATCGTTCACTTATTGCGTTTGTAATTAGAAACTGGGGAAAGTGGAAGGGGGTAGGTTCAAAAAATCAAGAAGTTGGGTTACGAAATAAGTGAACTTCTCCAAACCTGAGACAGAATTCAATCTTATTGCTAGTTTATAGCCCTGCTACCAACACCATATTATAAAGTCTTTTGTTATGATTTAAATGAATTAGACTTAATGTGAGTAAAAACAAACACCACCCATAAATTTGTTAATGATTTATGAACGTGATTAGGTGATTAATGAATGGATTAATAATAAAACAAAGCTTAATTTTCATCCCATTCTTTTATTTGTTATCTTTTATAAATACAAGAATAAACTCGTACATAACTCTGAGACCAATAATTTCATACTTTTATATAATTTTTTTTTCAAGATACATTAATTAAAATAGGATAAAATTTTTGAACATTCTTTACATAATTTATTTACTGTCTGGAATGACAATTTGTCATATTTATTAATAAAATTTCACGCAAAATACCTAAAAGCTGTCATACTATAGGTGATTGAAACGTGTAAATTAATAGCTTTTAATTCCCAAAAAAAAGAGTAAAGTAAATTAGAAATTTTTAATAAATAGAGCAAAGCGTGCATTATAGGTCAACTTATATTGTCAGTTAAATAGTAATCTATAACAAAATCATGACTAGCCTTTCCAAATATACAGCCGCTACTTAGAAAATCAACATAATCAATTTCATGAGAAAGTTTTGAGAGCAAAATAATAAAAAATGTTTACACTTGAAAGCAATGGAAGTAGAAAAGAGAGGGAGAATCATGTTAAATATTCCAAGTGTATGCTAATTACTCTATGTGCAGAAATAAATAAGAATAAGAGGAATTTTTTATATTTCGATAGAATCAGTCGTCATCGCTAGCGGGATTTGAATGTAAAATTGGCTTTTGATTTGCATGACAAAGTTATTTTTTTGATAGAAATGCATGAAATTTTATTGGATCTTTCATTCAAATTAAAGCAGATAAGAGCAGATAAGGTATCAGTGTCGTTCGTGTTCATATGTTTTGCATGTTTGAGATCAAATCGGGTGACCTTGAATTTGTGGAGTTGTACTCAGAGATAGAAATTGATTTATATTGTTAAAGTATTATTTTTTAAAAATTTCAACGGAAAATTATTTGAATTTTATGAATTCAGCATAATTCAGCGCTTTATTGTTCACATTAAAGTTTTAATAATTTTTATTTATTTCCTTGATTTGGGGTAAACCATGTTGAAATTTGTGTGTTTTTGCACTTGAAGATTTCATTTGCCTATAACTTTTTAATGCCTTACTGTAAAAATTTACTGTTGGTCTTAAATTATCAAAAATTGTTGGAATTTTCATTTTTTTATACCTAGTGATGGTTATGCTGCTTATAGGAAGAGAAATTTGACATTTTTGGTCAAATGTTGAAATTTGTGCGGAAAATTTCAAAATTTGTCAAAATATTTCGAACAAATTTCAACATTTGAAAACAACTCATTTTAAAATCAATTTTTGAAGGACTTCCAATGACTTTTCGTACGCAGAAACTTTTTTAATCGAAAAAGCAATAAAGAAAATTTGTTTTCAACTCTGATGGGGTAAGATGAATCATTAGTTGAGTCTAAATAATTAATAAGATGAAAACTTTCATTTTGTATAGGATTTTGAATAATTGAAATTTAAAGCTATAAGAACCTTCAACACAATCCAAAATGAAGTAGAAACGTTTTAATAACTGCTTTACAAAGAACTGCATACAAATTTTTTCTACAAATGGTTTAGTTTAGATGATTTACATTTCATTTGATCGCACAAATTTCAACATTTCACAAATTTCAACATGGTTTACCGTAATAGTTTTTGAAACATTCTAATAAGTTTACAGTAAATAACTGTGTGTTATTTGAGTCACTAGAATCGATTTCGCACTTTAATAAGTTTGTAAATGTAATTTTTTGAACTTTCAATTATAATATGAAATTTTATGCAAGAAAATCCTGTCAAGTAAGTAAATCTGAGCTTTTTCATTTGATTGAGCGTAATTTTAATCACTAGAACGTGCGCATCAGCATATTAAATCAATTGTCAACTCCAGTTAATTTTTGCTCTTCACAGCAACAACTCTACGATCTTTAATACATTATTTTCCAAGCAATTGATTAAATCTCACAACTTTAGGGCGTATTAGCATGACATCTGTCGTGGATGAAAAGTTTGCTAATTATTTACCATTGACATCGTAGAGAGATCTCAGTAGGACAATAACTACAACCACGCGAAGAAGAAATGCCATTTTTCAAATATTTGTCAAGCTCTCCCACTAGACTGTAGTCTTATAGAAGATTATTAATAGAATATGTTCCTCTTTTGTGATAAAAAAATAAAAATGTAATGAGATAAATTGACAAGAAAACATGAAAACCAAAAGATAAGGGAATTTTTGATCATTTTTTTGTAATTTTAAGTTTTTTTTTTTGGTTTACACATTAATGCCTCTTTGATAAACATATAGGTACAGCTATTTTTTATATTAAAATATTTCTTCATCGTGCATAAGAAAGTATGTAACATTTCACGTAAAATTCAATTTGTGTAATACACTTCCATAATGGAAGTACATAGCTTTTCCATTTTGTCTTCAAATGTCATCTTGTAATTCTACGCAACTTCTCCATATTTTCTTATAATATTGTGCAATATATTCCTTTAAATAATATATTTTTTTGCTTATTTAATTTTTATATGTCATCCTGACTAAGAAATCCAGCAATTGTAATCATGCTTTTTCTCATCCATAAATAAGTTATTACCCACGTAACCAAAGTATTCCACACATTTTCCATTGACATAGATGGAATATTTATGTACTTTCCCCGAAACAGTACATTATGTATAATTTATGTATTACATACATGGAATATCCATGTTTAGTCCATGAGTAATACATTTATGTAGCACTTTAAAAATCTGGCCATTCAGACAATTAAGAACATTTTTGCTGTATTTTATTTTTTAAAATTGTTTGTTTACATTGTGAAAAATGTGTTTTGAAAAATTGTTGTGAAGTGAAAATATAATTAAACGAACAGTTTAGAAGCGGAAATAATTAAAAGGAGCAAGAAATGTTGTTTGGTGAGTAATTATAGGAAATATAGTAGAAAATCGATTAATAAGGTAAGAGAAAATAATAATTTTAAAGTATAAAATGTCTACGATATTTGAGCCTTTCCACGCGAAAATGAGACTCGGTATTTTTTTGGTTTTGGCTTAGTAAAACCATAAATAATGGTCCATACTATAATATGTTATATATTTTTGGAAAGCTCTCGAGTTAAGCTTTCAATGTGGGTGAAGAAAAATTAATTATATTATCAAGGGTTGGAAACTTTCAGGTTTGAAACTGTCGATCAACATACATTTTTGCGCGACACGCTGTGCTTTACTCTTTAAAGCAAACAGGATTATTTTAATTGAATTAGATTAAGTAAATAAGGTATTAATGCAAAAAGGAAAGTTTTTCAAATTATTTTGCTTGGTTTTATTTTTATGAGCTATCAAACCTTGGGAATTTTTCTGTTCTTTTTTTATAAAAATGCTTATGTCTTGTCCAAACATTCGAATTAATCGATGATTTAAACGCTGTTTATCTAATTTTTTTCATACTTTAAATTTAAGCTCAAAACTACTTCCAAGGGGTGGAAACTTTTGTAAAAAAAAGTTATCAACCCTTGAATTTTTTCTTTTTTTTCTTTTTAAACTATTAATTAAAATTGTTATTAAATATAATGAACCTAGAATAACATAGTTTTTATTAAAACTAATAGAAAAACATAAAAACTTAAAAAAAATTAATGCATAAATGATTTTTCATGGTTTTTCTTGGAATCTGTATCAAAATCGTCTTTTCATACTCTGATTCCGTTTCTGATTCATTAATAATTAATGACAATGAGATACTGAGATATAAAAAGACGATTTTGATACAGATTCCAAGAAAAACCATGAAAAATCATTTATGCATTAATTTTTTTTAAGTTTTTATGTTTTTCTATTAGTTTTAATAAAAACTATGTTATTCTAGGTTCATTATATTTAATAACAATTTTAATTAATAGTTTAAAAAGAAAAAAAAGAAAAAATTCAAGGGTTGATAACTTTTTTTTACAAAAGTTTCCACCCCTTGGAAGTAGTTTTGAGCTTAAATTTAAAGTATGAAAAAAATTAGATAAACAGCGTTTAAATCATCGATTAATTCGAATGTTTGGACAAGATATAAGCATTTTTATAAAAAAAGAACAGAAAAATTCCCAACGTTTGATAGCTCATAAAAATAAAACCAAGCAAAATAATTTGAAAAACTTTCCTTTTTGCATTAATACCTTATTTACTTAATCTAATTCAATTAAAATAATCCTGTTTGCTTTAAAGAGTAAAGCACAGCGTGTCGCGCAAAAATGTATGTTGAACGACAGTTTCAAACCTAAAAGTTTCCAACCCTTGATAATATAATTAATTTTTCTTCACCCACATTGAAAGCTTAACTCGAGAGCTTTCCAAAAATATATAACATATTATAGTATGGACCATTATTTATGGTTTTACTAAGCCAAAACCAAAAAAATACCGAGTCTCATTTTCGCGTGGAAAGGCTCATTTTAAACATCTATTATTTTAATCATTGTCTTTCTTGTTTCTCTTTTCTGTCTCTTTTCAGGTATAATTTAGTAAAAATTTACAATTTTTCAGGTAATTAATTATAATTTGAGTTAAGTGATAAGTTTTTTTCATGTGTAAATTGGCCTTTTTGATTGTGAGTATTAAATTATGTAATTTTTTAATAAATAAAGTGTTTAACATAAATAAGTTAAACTATAATTATAAATATGTGCATTAATTAATGAAAATCCAGCATTTTTTATTTCAGGCTTTTCAATCCATTTTTAATACACAAAATAATACAAATGTATTACATCAATGTACTATACATGGAACGTCCCTAAATTCTTCCATGTTTCATACATGGATGATCCGCATGTACTATATACATGTATTACATGTATTATCCATCTAAGGGATTTTGGTTACGTGAGAAGTGATCCATAAGTGATACATAAATGTACTACATATGTTATACTTCAATGTAATACAGAAGTAATACTCAATATCTTCCCAAATATCGTCCATCTTCATAGGACAATATCATTCCATGGATTATCCATGGATGATACGTATGGACTTTACATGGAAGATTTTCGTGTATTACATATATCGTCCATTTATGGGATTTTGGTTACGTGGGTAAGTATTAATTAAAGTATAACATTTTGTTCATAAAATATTCTATTATTTGTTTTTCATTAACATTATCTAGAGCATAGAAATTCCAATAACATGCATTAAATGTGCTCATAATCAAACTCTCAAAATAATCAAGACTGGTAAATTATCAAGAGAGCTTGATTGATGATTGCAACACTTAGAAGTCGCACATGCCGACTTTATTGTTGTCGCAGCTTTTTTTATTGCATTCAATATTATTTGATTTTGACATGCAATGATAATGAATGGCTTTTATTTTCAAAAATACCTACATTTTGTATTATTTATGGCAATATTTACATGATTTCATACGAGTATATGACGTCATACGGAAAATGGTTTGCTAATTGAAGCAAAGGCTTAAAAACTCAGCTCAATATTTGCTGAATTAGCTACAGCTGAATAACCTCACCAATTAGTGGCTGAACCAGCTGAAACTTAATTCAGCTAAGCTGAAGTTGCTGAATTAGCTCAATATTTTTTAAAGTTTGAAGTTTTCTCAATTAATTCATCAGTTTCAAGCTGAATAGTGCTGAATTGCATTGTCAGTATTTGCATGTGGTGTTAGTCAAGTATAACTCGTATAAAAGCATCCATAAACATTGCCTTAGTATTAATGCATAGCATGAGATAGAGATCTAATTACGCCATAAAAATTAGATTTTATTTTGTGAATTGAATTTATTTTTTTTTTTTTTTGGAATGTGTTCAGATTATTGTGACTTTTTACTATATAAAATAGAATTATTGTACCCATCAACCACCGACTTTTACTCCCGAAACAAAACCAAAAGCATTTAGTGGAGCAAAAATTTATTTAAAAATACCTTCAGATGGACTTAAAGTAAAGTCAACAATGGCTGTCGATTCTCCTTCCTTGATGACAACGTTTACATAATGTGATGGGACAAATCTATTAAAAGAGATAAGGCAAATATTATTATATGCTGTGTATGATGACTATGACGCGGATTCCGCCCACAATCTAATTTTCTCATTCAACCCGCTTATCAAGGTTTTATTATTATGAGACTCATTACATGCTTGTGCTGAATGATTACTCACCCGAATGCGATAGCTCGAATATTGTATGTACCCGGTGTTAATAATCTCCAGTATTCACCACGATCAGTTGTCCTAATTGGCTTTTCTTCCATGCCTTGTACATAGATATCTGCACCCTTAATTGGATATCCATTGATGTCTTTAACAACTCCTTTTGCGCCCATATGAACCAACTTTAAATATTCCAATAAACTTCTTTTGTTCTTCTGCCATTCTGTTGGTAGTTCTCTACGTGATGGAAACTTGCAGCATGACAATTCCAATGTGATTTCAAAGCAATTGCTGAATACGTAGTTAAAGTCTTGCATGCCACCACTCAAATCATACCAATATGCTCCATTAGTTATACCATTAGGGAATGTTTCATTACAGTCATTACCATCCTTCATTACTGGATGATTCTTAGCATAAGTTCGTGCTAAATATCTAAAGACGGAATCGTCAGGTGTTGGAGAATCTTCACAACAATCATGATGAGACCTGTTTATAGGAAATATAAAATGATTATTGTGTGTGAATCAAAATAGAAAAAAAGCTATGAATCAAGCCATAAAAAATACAGTTTTCAGAAGAAAAAAAATTATTACGTACATTGTGTTATCGTATGGGTATGAAGCAACGACTGCACCACCATGTAAATTTGCAGACAATACGAATGGATTGGATTTGATCCAGTCAATAAGAGCTAATGTTTCAGGCTGTCGTCGTGTATCATAAATTTTGCTAATCAATTGATTGTCCATACGATCTAAACGATCGGGGAAATCCCGATTTAAATCTATGCCATTTCCATTATATCGTCCATAATAGTTTTGCATCGACTCACAGGAGCCTTCACGACTCTTGGCAAAACCATCTGGATTCATGGATGGCATGAGATAAATGTCTGTTGTATCGACGAGATCTGTTACTTCGGGAATAACTCCATAATTTTTCACTAAGTATTCAGCCAAGTAAATAAGCAATTGCCTGCCAACTATATAAGTTTGAAAATAAAAGTTTCTTTAATCTGGAGCACTTAACACTGTTAGAAATTGATTTATACCTGTCTCATCACCGTGCATTCCACCAACATATTTAAACATTGGCACCAAAATGCTTCGGGGACGTTGAACATCTTTGTAGATTCTAGCGACAATAAGGTCGTTTCCATCCAATGATTTTCCAATTGTTCGTACGTCAAGAATTTTAGAGTAATTCTTTTGTAGCTTTAATAAATAGTCAGCAAGTTCATCATTTGAATGATAATGTGGAATTTCCAAAAAACTTTCATCCTCACTTTTTGGCGATTGAGAATGAATTGTAAATGCAAAGGAACTTAAACAATAATAACTTAATAAAATATATAAAACTTTCTCAAACATTATGCCTTAATCACAGTTACAGACTTTCTCTATCGGAATAAACTATTAATTTGTTAATTTTGCGAATGATTAGAACTAAAATGAACAATAAACTCTTTATGACATTTTTTCTGCGAGACGAAGAAAACTAGAACTGACATTTGACGTCATATATTCGAAAATCCATTGGCGTAGTATTAGCTAAAGTTTTTGATTTCTTTGTGCGTGATTGTTTGCTTCATATTCACACCGATATCTTGCTTTGGGTTCTTTGTGTTGTTGATCTTATTAGGAATCATTCGACTATAGTTGAGTGATCAAAGGCATTAAATGATGATCTATTGATCTGGTTTCTGAAGATTTACTAACCTAATTGTTTAACATGGAGTAGATTTGAGTTAAGAGTTGGCAAGAAGTTGAATCTTGAGTTTGAGCAATTCCTCGATTAATTTCAACTATCCTTCAAAGAAAGAGCTGTTGAACATATGTATAGTTGAGGATGATCGTGTTATAGATCCTAGACACTTTAAAGTGTGAATATAAACATCCATCCACAACCCTCAAACCTCCAATGTTTCCAATTCCGAATTTTCGACAACAACAATAGAAAGTTCAAAACAATCAGTCATATGAAAGCTGTTTTCAATGTTTTCCTACAAAAACAAATATATCTTATGCTGTTTATTTGCCAAAGTCAAAATATATCTGAATTCAAAAATGACATCAATGAAACTATCATCGACTGGAAACATATGTTATTCAATTTTTAATACAAATATTTATCAATTACCGGATGTTATTGCTTGAATAGTTTATAAGACTCATTTGATAACGTCATAAAGAAGAAATTTTCTTCGAAAATTAAAAAGAAGGCAGCAGAAAAATCATTCGTATAAAAATGTATGCCAAATAATTTTCTTCAAACAACGCGCAAACTCGAACCTGTGTTAATTCCTGTCGAAACAGAAATTTTTTTACACTTAATTCTTTCAGTCGATATTTCGGTACCGCTACAAAATATTTTATTAAATTTATAATTTTTTGCACATTTTTAAGTTTAGTGTGATTTTAACGAAAAGTAGCTGAGAAAAGGTTTAATACTTAATGGTGATTTAACGAACTGAGGTGAATGGAAGTGCTTTGGAATTCTCGAGAAATTGAATCCTTAAAAATTTTTTTATCTCCTCAAGTGTCTCAAAAAAGAGATTTGTGGGTCGAAAAATGATAATTTTCTTCACATCGATATCTAATGTGGTTGTACTCTAAAAATAACACATCAATTTGAAGACTATTTTAAAAATAATATTTACATAAAAATAGAGAAAAAGAATCCCACAAAGTATTCGTAATTTTATGAAGAAGAAAAAAATTAAAAAGTTGGACATTTTTTTATTATTCGCTATTAAATTTTGGCACTGCATAAGAATTAAAGAATAATAATATGACTTGACCCTTTTGTATGCTGGCTCTGTAGGAGGGAAAAAATAAAATTATTTTTAGTGAACAGAGGAAAATTCTGAGATCATTTATGCCGCTTTTAATTATGTGCCCGAAAATAAGTTTTTTTTTGTGTGTGAAAAATGACTGAAAACAAAAAATCAAGGTGCATGATTTCGTAAATTAGAAAATTCAATTAGTTTGGTGGATAAAGTTGCTGATCAGGTGCTCTAATTTATCCATAATATGAAAATTATACAGGAAATTCAATTAAAAAGAGGTTTTTGTAATCAATTCTCAATTGGATATTGATTAGAGACTTCAGTTTAATAGGCTTTAATTATCAGCTATTTTATTTGTAGTTAAAAGTTCATTAAAAACTCGTTTGAAACAAGGAAGTGACGAGCTTTTGTCAATTAAGTTTGAATCACTTCGAAATTTTCAGTCGAATTAATCTTATAAGATTGAAATAGCTTCTAAGAATGAGCTGAATTCAGCTAATTTCAATAAATTAAACTTTCAGCTAAGAAACAGAAATTCAGCACATTTTTTCAAATCAAGATGCTCAGCTGAACATAGAAAATTTAAATTTTATTTTGCTGAATTCATCCAACTCAGCTGAGATTTTGCTGCTTCTTGATCCACAATCGAGTTGAGACATTTATCAATTATCTCTTTAAATGGCTGCCAGCTTTCTATTCCTAATAACAATTTTGATTCAGTATAATTCTAGTTATTCAGCTACCTTTATTGTTGTGCTTTTTACAACACGATTTCAAATTGAATTCCTAATATTATTTTATTTATCAAGGTCAAATCTAACGAAATTCAGTAAACAGTTGTAAAACATTCAATTTCCTGTTTGAATTACCAAATCATTAAAGATCCAGTTAAGAAAACTTGGTTTTCTCGATTCTCAGAGACAAGAATCTAAAATCTTTAAAAATTTCATGAATTCCTAAATTTTCACAAGTATTCAAAACATTCCAAACTCAAAAACAGATGTCAAGCCAATTTTAAATCATTCATCGTAGACAAATTCCTCAGTAATTATCTCAAATCGTCAATCTTAAGAGAGAGAATGTAGCATGATGCACATAAATTTTTTAAATCATGATTAAAAGCTTCCTTCATCAACTAAAAATCCAAGTACAAGCTCAAAATGTAGTCAAAGTGTCAAACAATCTAATAGAAAAAAAGTTGAAGCTGTAAAAAAGTGCAATGCAATGTCATGCGAGAGAGAAATTATGAGAGTCATCTTTTGCCTGTTTACTGGCTTTGGAAAAAAAAGATCTTTAGTGGGTGCGATGGGAAATATTTATAGAATGAAAAGAAAATAGTTTTATGCCTTAAAATTCAAGTTCATCTACAAGAACCTTGACTATCGGCCAATGTGTGAATCCATTGATGATGAAACCATAAATGTATGTGTGGGAACCAAACATAATTGTTATGACGTCTATTCATAATGAAAGTGCAAGCTGTTTGTGAAACCACGTCATTTCTTACTTCCTTCAAAGATTTACATGATCTGAACTAATTTTAGTTTGTATACAAAATCATCATCTCCAATTAATGGATAAGATAAATTTCTTGTTAAATTATTGAAACCTGTTAACTTTTTGTCAGAGATTGGAACGGTTCAGCCTCTGTGAAATAATAAACATTACGTAAAATTTCTATTAAAAGCAACTCTGAATTTTCTTTTTTCACAGATTTATTTTCTTTTCTTTTATTTTATATTTTTTGCTTAAATGAAAATGAAAATGAGAAAATATTATTATTGTACATTCTTCTTATATAAAGGAAATCACGTTCTTCGGAGCGAAAGTTACAGCTAATAAAAAGTGACGATGTAATTGTTTTTGTGGATGTCAAAAGCGCTTTTTGCTAGAATTAACGTTACAAATATTTGACCAAACCTTAAAATTTCTTTTCGCCACAAACAATTTACTCTTGAACTCCTCAAAAGTAGATAAATCATGTGAAACAATAAATTTCACGTTTTATAATTGTACGTACGTATTTTTACGTAACGTTAGCTTTACGTAACCCACTTCAGAATGTATTTTAGCAATTTCAAGATTAGGAAGTGATTAATCGAAAAGATCTTTTGTCAAACTTACCGTTGATATGGCACACATATTTTAAGCGCAAATAATCTTTCGAATGAGTTAAAATTGCAGTTATAGTTAAGCTTAGAGCAGGCCCAGAAAAACAAAATATAATCCCTAGGATTTAGAACAATAATTAAAAATTTATCAATGACTTTATATCTGAGCTAATTAAAGAGCGTCTCTAATAAACATCAATGCAGCAGAATAAAAAATCAATTAAGCGCCATGAATACATAAACTTATGTATATAGGAACTTCCACTTGAGATAGAAGGAGAAAATGATCATAAAAAAATTCTTCAAGATACATATTGATTGATTCCAAGCACTTGACCACGATTTTTATATGTCTTTCATCATTCTCAATACATCTTCATTAATTCCATTCACAGCTCTTCGAGATATGTTGGTGCAAATAGACTCGTTAATTCGTGATTGAGTGAAAAGTGAAATAAGAAGAAGTTTTTTTTGAAGCTCGTGAAAAGATAAAACTGAAATTAATTGAGAGAGTTACTTAATAAATTATACAAAAATGAGATCAAATGTCCAGCAAAGACCGACAACGACGCAAGCAGAGGAAATGGGCCTCGGTCCTAAGAAGACATTATTAGTTATAGTTACAGTCGTAGGATGTATCGCTGTTCTCTTCCCAAAAATCTTCTATCCAATGATTACGGGTCCTGCTACTATAAAACAGGATCCCAATCGTCTACCGCCAAGTATGAATAATCCTTTAATATTTTATGACTTAATGCTGATTAATCAATTTTTGAGTAGATTTACAAAAGCAAGAGAGACCACCTCATTTTAAGGACGTTATACATCCTGGTTTACAGGAACGTGGAAGAGCTATTCATCCACTTCCGACTGTACCGATTATTGAACGACCAGGAAGACCCGGTGGACTTCCTTCAAATATCGAACGACGAGTAAGTTTGCTCGAATTATTTTAATGATTTTGTGATGTCATTAGCTCTCTTTCTCTCAATTCAGCCTGGATCGCCGATGGTCCCGGGTCAACCAGGTCCAAATTTACGAGCAGCATCTTTCCAAGCTCAGAACCAACAGCAACAAAAAGCCGCAAGCTCATCAATTATAATGCCATTATACACGTTCGGCATTGTAGCCTTCTTCGTATTCACTATTGCCAAAATTTTGCTCAAGAAAACCAAGCCAGAAGTAAAAGGAGCAATGCAGTCAGATCCAAACTTTGTAGAGAAAGTCTTCAAGCAAGCAGTACCACAAGAACCGAAGAAGAAATTGGGTGAGTTGATTAATCATTTTGAAAATAATTCTTTTTGGGGACATCCAAAAGATTATTTTCAATTCATTAAAAGGCAGTTTATAATACATCATCTCTTATATTGTCTCTATTGCTATCAATAATGATACATTTCTCGTGTTTGTTAAGGATGGAAAGATCACAACGCAAGTAAGATAATTCAGTCTTTACAAATATTTTTCCTTCCACGTGTCCACCTTCCGTGTTTTTTTATAGTTCATAAGCACTCAATAATTTTTCAATAATAATATGAGATATTGCAACGCACTTACGGAATGTGCCTATAGATTATTATTAGTTTACTTTTTTTGCGCTATGAATGAAAGCTTAATAGTTCTGATTTCTTCTAATTCAATCTTTCTGATTCTCATTTTTCTACTTCTAGTATATACAGCAATTCAGGGAATTATTGATGCTACCAATAACCAGTTGAGTGAGATCGAACGAGAGTGTGCTGAGAAAAATGTTGTAAGTAAACAAGACCCGAGCGGAACAAGAGATTTATTTGCGGGATATCGAACTTTTGGCTTTAGAACTTTAGTTTATATCTTTAGGGAGTCAACAAAGTTCTTGATG
This sequence comes from Chironomus riparius, assembly GCA_917627325.4. Taxonomy (NCBI): domain Eukaryota; kingdom Metazoa; phylum Arthropoda; class Insecta; order Diptera; family Chironomidae; genus Chironomus; species Chironomus riparius. The sequence continues at coordinate 52,390,189 of OU895878.1, forward strand.
TGCTGCTCGGGATAAAAGTTGAGTTGCTTACAGAATAATTTATTTGGAATCTCGTAATGTCTTTCAGGAGCACATAAGTAACAATAATAATGCTCATAAAACAGGTGAAGATGAGTGTGAACATGAAAATATTCATGAAAACACACAAGCTGATATAAAATTGGATGAGAATGAAAAGTCAACAGAAACGAATGAGAAGGAGGAAGAAGACATGAAGGTAACAAAGGATGAATCATCAAAAGATTTATTGAATGTGAATGGAGAAGATTCCGAGTCTAAAAATGAAAGCAATGATATTAAATCTGAACATAACATTGAGGTTGAAAAGAGGCTGAATCATCTTCGAGAAGCAATGCACATCAAGTCAGTGAGAAATATTGAGAATTCAGATCTTAAGTCAATATTCCTTGAAGGTGAATTGCCACACGATCCTAAGATTTTCGTGTCAGCGACTGAGACAGAGACAAAAACTGAGCGACTCTCACAATATCCTTCAGTGAAGGATGTTGCTGAGGATGAGACAGTCATATTAAGTGGTAAAATGACAATTTCATTAATTAGCTTAGCTAACGATGACGAGAAGAGTGGAATTGTCGAGGATCATACCACTACGAATAATGTTGCATAAGAATTAGCTCATCATAAACATAAACATTAATTTTAGGATCCCACAAAAGTCGGGGTTGTTCATGAGTGACGTTGATCAATTTGGGATTGTTTCCTTAAACCTTATTTGTCATCATGAATAGAATCGACTCCAAATACACAGTAGTGATGAATTAGGAGTACTTTTTAGATACAGAAATCAAGAGTACGTCACTGACTGTCCCATCTCCACTAAACCCTAGACCTCACAACTGAACAACCCTAATGAGATTTAACAATTAAATGAATGTCCTCATACGATTTTTTTCTGGATATTTCATATGCAATCAGACTATATTTAGCCAAGTTTTTCATACTCTTTTCCTTTATAAATATTATTATTATTATGATCACTATAATTATGGATGTAGACGACGATATTTGTATATTGTAAACATTTTTTTTTCTTGTTGAAATTCTTTATATCTGCCTCATGAGAGTTATTGATGCAGCCCAGTATTCAATAAAAATTATGAAAATATTTTGAAAAAATAAATCTTAGCGACTTTTTACTAGCTGTGCATGTTTAGTTTCAGAAAGCATCTTAAGTGCAGAGCTGCGAAACAGGCACCTGTGACAGGTGAGAACCCTACAATTCCTTGATAATTTATAAGGTTTTTCTAACAAAACCATACAAATTATCAAGGAATTGAAAGGTTCTCACCTGTCACAGGTGACCTGTTTCGCAACTCTGCTTAAGTGTTTCTGTTTGGGAAGAAGAAATCGAAATTACAGACGGCAACACGAAATGAACTTATAGATTTCCAGAAAGAATTAATTATGAAGATGGTTTTTGTATGTTCTTAGGGGCTGTTCACTTATTACGTAACGCGAAAAAATGACTTCTTAGACCCCCCCCCCTCGTAACAAAATTTGTATGAAAAAAAAATTTCCTTGTTTGAACCGTAACAAAATCTTAGACCCCCCCTCCCTCCCCCTAAAAGCGTTACGTAATAAGTGAATGGCCCCTTATCCAATTTTATGTCTTAGGATTCTATTTGATAATCTCACAAAAATGCAATCTTATCTTAAGACTCTACGTCTTTGGTATCAATATCCGACTCATTCCTGGATACACCAAATTTACATTCAACAAATTAAGCAAATTTATTATCCTTTTATCCAATTTCTTGTTATTAGAAAACTTTTGAGCATTATCCTCTTCATCCTACAAAAGCTTCATGCTTAAAACTTTTTTCAGAACTTTAATAAGCTGTTCAGAAGTGCGAAAATTAAATGAAATTCCAACAGAAGCGATTAATTTTAAGTTGTAAGCTTTAAAAGATAATTTTTTACTTGCTTTAAAAAGTTGTTCAAATTTTTTTAAAGTACTTCCAACGTTTCTGTGAACTTTGTTAATTGACGAAAGTTTCTCAATTTATTTCTGCCTCTTTTAAATCAAATTTTTATTGTGCTGTTAAAGGAAATTAAAAGGTTATTTCAACCTTACTTATTTGATAAGAAACTCAAATCTAATGTTCAACTTTGTAAATGAACAGCACGATTCATAAATGAAATGTTGTCAGAATTAGAGTGGAACTGCTAGTTTAATTATCTACAGAATTTTGAATCAAACTTTATTGAATCAATTGAATCATTCTAATCCTAGTATTTAGGTTATATCTATCCAGCTTCCTCAAGACCTCTAGGAAGTCCCAATAGGACATTAATAATTTCTGATTGTCTTCTTACATTCAATGGATCCATGTTTGATAGATCGTTATATCGGAAATATCGATCCGTATCGAACATACTTGTTGGTAGTAATAATGGACTCATTTCAAATCTATTGCTTGGATTAAATCTATTGATTGGTAGGAAAGCCGCATCACCTCTCGTCATAGATTCTGGAAAATCCATTTGATCGTGCTGGAAAAAGAAATGTAATCAAATTTTTGGATTTAAATTTTTAAAACTTACAGCAGTGTAGTAGTCATTAAAATCAAAGGCTGCACAGAAGTTCACAAAAGCAGCTGCAAAAATCAATTGGAAAATTTTCTTAAGCATTTTGAGTACTTAACAATCTGAAAACTTCGATTGAAATTGGATCCAATAATGAAATAAAATTTTAATCGACAATATCCATAATTTTGCAGTCACTGTAAATCAATTACATGGCACTCAAAAATAAAACAATAAATCACTGCATTTTCTTTCTATTTCCCCATTTTTTTTATTTTATTTTTTCGAGATCAAATGTGAAAAGTTTATAATAAGAAATTTATAATTTATATTTACAAAATCATTTAATATGGAACATGTGTTTTAGTTAAGCGTTTCCAGCACGTTAAGCAGTCACCTGATTGATAAAAGTTCACAACAAGATTATTTATTTCCCAATTTGATCCATGTTTTTGGGTAGTCCTAATAGCGAGTTAATAAGTTCCGAGTTCCGTTTTGAAGGCACTAACCACGTCTTGATATTTCTCTCATTTAATGATGGATAATAACGACTTGTTGGGAATGCTTTCTGTTGCCAATAATTTGAGGGTGCTACTAATGAGGCGATAGGAACATATCCGTTAAGTTCTTGGTCATACTGTTTTGAGAAAATATCCACATGATTATTTTTGAAGGCTTTTAACTTCATTAATTTACGATCACTTACTGCACTGTCATAGACGTCTTCATTAAGTGGCAATGCTACACAAAATTCCACAAATTGAATTACGAGAATGAGTTTTAAAATATCACTTGACTTTACCATTCTGTCTATTCTTTCTTTATATCCTTGGCAGAGTAGTTTAATGTAAAAGATACAGATTCTAAATGACAATTTCCGATATGAAAGGACTGGCTTATATACCTCGAACGGAATAGGTAATTTGGATCCATGTTGAGATATTAATGATGATGCTATTATGGATGTATGGATATTGTCTCAAACATTTGTCTATCTGCGTTGAGCATATTGACTGGATCTCAATAAAAACAATTAAGGTGAAGTTTTTTGTATCTGTAACATAACAGTTCAATATGTGTTTCACATGATGCAATATGAGTTTTATTAGCTATTGGTAATAGTTTTGCGGTTGTTGGATTGAATTTTATGCAGGAATTATGCACAAAATTTCAGTTTGTTGATATTTTGAAATTAGAGCTGTACAAGTGTTTGGGAAAATTGTCATTTGGATGGTTTTGAATAAAATTTTTATGGCTTTGATTTCAAATAAATTTTTTAACGGTTTTTTCAACCAAAACACACGTGACATGATAAAACAATATAACTAATGAAAACTTGTTGCTGGGCCCAGCTTTCTAGTATTTTACAACGCAAAAAATTCATCGAATAGACACGAATGTAAATATTTGTGCAAGTACACAAATTACTCCGTTTTATTAATGAAATTTCATCCAACATGTTTGATTTTGACAAGCATAGAAACAAGCATAGAGGGTAGATTGAAGCAAATTCTATCAATAACAGATAACCTTAATAATATTAACCGATGACATTATTTTCAGGCACCATGCTGTCACAGATCTGACATTTATTTATATTTCTTCCCTCAAAGGTGTATCTTGTTTAGTTCCACTTATGTCATCAGCAATGACTAATTGAAATTGAGCATATAAAAAGCACATATTATTTATTGAGTCTGTAATTGCTTGATGATCTGATTATTCCAATTCATCCTCGTTTCTGTCGTGCACGTTTTCCCTGTCCACATGCATTGCATATATGAATGACGACATGAATTACGCAGTTCTAGACAAACTACATAGTAAAGTAGTATAAATTGATTTCGTAGACGTGGTTGCATTTTTCATCGTATAGTTTGTCTTGTTTTGATCATCATTGTGTAATTTATTGAATGGAATCGATTACATCAATCTGGAAGGATGTAAAACAAAGAATAACTGAATAGAATAGCTGTGTGAAAAAATTCAACGGTCAAAAGATATTTGAAAATTAACTGCTGAAAGAAATTCAAATATTTTCAAAAAAATTTGAATTTCAAATTAACGGTAATAACGGCAAATTAGTTGATAAACACTGAAAAAATAAAAACAGCAATTTCATTACAGAACATAATTTATTTAATACAACTAATAATCAATATTTAACTACATAATAGAATCTATTCGATTTAAGATTATCCACAAATTTACATAGATTAAATAAATTTTTCCTCTGAATACTCTCTTCAAATAGTCCTTACTGTATTAAACACTATCACTTTCCAGCATACATACTTTTTTAAAGAACAAATAATAAAAATCTCATTTACGATTTTTGTTCCTTTTTGAAATATCTATTAGAAATCAATGTAGATGATGCTATAAATTTATGAATGTTAATTTTTTTTTAATTTTATCAGTCAAGATTGATATAATTTGCATGTGTATTTAAGAATTTTGCTTGTGTGGATTATTATAAAACATAAAAAATGTGTTTGCATAAAAATAAATAAACATAAACTTTTCATATATCTCTTTAATTCTGCCCGTTATCTGTTACTTGTTGATAGAAACTTTTGCTCAAATCTTATGCTGCATATTCTTTAATTGAATAATATCGTACTTGGATCTTCATTATCCATTTGCTTTACGTGCCTCAATACGTCCTTCTTTGTTATTACGCCTAGCAGTCGACTGTGGAAGAAATTTTAAGGAATTAATTAAATTTGGTTTAAAAATAAATCCTCGGATTATCATGACTGATTAAAATTAATCAAAAGGATTAGCCAGATGAAGATTTAAGTCAACAAAGGTTCCTGGAATGTTTTGACCAATTTAGACCCCAACATCATTGAAGAAAGCTTGAAGCCTCAATTTAAACTTGAAGCACAGTTAAAGCAACAAATTCAAATTGGCGCCTCAAAAAATCATTAATTGACCGTAAATCAATAAAAATAAACTTTAAAATTCATCTGGCATATCTTCTACTCAATAAAACCGAACGATGCTTATCACTTACCCATTATTATTATTATTAATTTTCTTTTTGTTTTAATTGGTCTTATTAAAAAATTTTTTTGACCGAAACTCAAATTTTCAAAGCTTAAATCATGTCATATCACTAATCATATCTCAGTATAAAATTTGATTTAAAACCGACGAGGTTAATATCAAAAAATCTTCATTTTTGTTCCGACATATTTCATGAATTCAAATAAAGGATTACTATTATTACTTACCCATTATGTGTGACTAAAATTTGACGTAAACCTAATTTTCTAAACATATCCACCACAGTTTCCATTGGCGTTTGATCGGTGACTGTTATGGGTGACAAGTCTAAAATCTGTAAAATAAAGCATAGTCATTAGAAATTCCACATTCGATGCTGTTTGCGGATGATTACCTTCTTTAATTTAAGAGGCGCTGGGCCGAGATTCTGGACTATGCTGGTATTAGTAAATATCACTAAGGATTGACCAGATATGCCATCGAAATTCCTCTTAGCATTTGCTGTAAATAAATAAAGGATAAAAAATGTCAAGTTTATTTACATCTGATGAAGCATGACTAGACTGCTCAATCTCACCTAATGCCAAATTTAAATCTTTTCTAAGAACAAATCCAACCAAATATTGATTTTCACGTGATACGACGACAGGATATCCATTGTGCTCTGTTTCTTTTAATAATACTTCAATATCATCAATAGTCAAAGAATCTTGTGTAATAACAGCAAGTCCCTCATTACGTCTATGATGTTATTCAAAGAGAGTGGAAGAGAAGAGAGAGAAAATAAATTAATTAATATTATGTATACATAATTAGAATTTTAAGTAGGTAAGTTTAGTGACTGAATGCGCATTTTACTTTTATAAAATAATAACAGTAAGAAAATAATTAAAATGTTAACAGTTATGTATGATTAGAGTTTAATGACTTACTTTGGTTGCATAACATCACCCGCTAACGTAGTATGCTGGAATTCGTCCTTGCTATCCAAAAACGGATAGCCATTCAAGGCTATATGAGCATCATAGATACCCTTAATTAGCATAAAAAGGATTTTAATTATAATACAGTACTACTCATGAATATTCAGCATTGGATATGGATATACCTGTCTACCAAGAGCATCTCCGACCCATTTCGACGCCATCGCAGCTGCCATTAAAGGAACAATATATCTCACACCACCAGTAAGTTCAAACATAATTACAACTAATGACACAGTCATTCGAGTAACACCACCTAAAACAGCTGCAGCACCAACCATTGCGTACAATCCAGGCTGAATACAATCATCACCTTGGGTACATTCACCGGAAAATATCCAATTCTTGGAATAATTATAAGCAAGCTGTTCCATGCCAATACCAACAATACGTCCCATAATTGCACCAAGACACAGCGATGGAATGAAGAGACCACAAGGAACTTTAATTCCAAACGTAAAAATTGTCATGATAAGTTTAACTATCATTGCTAATATTAAAAGCCATATTGCATGATATACTCCTGGACCAGCAGCTGCGATTTCAATTGCTTGATTCACATTTGTAAAATTTCTCTTATAATCACTTTAAAATACAGAACAACAGTCAAATGATAACAGAGAAATAGATTAAAATAAAACAAAGAGACAAAGAGTAAGCATAAAGATAATGACTCACCAAATTGGATCACCACTTGATATTCCACATTGACTGAATAGCAAGTATATAAGTTCGCTTGTGTTCATTCTTGTATATGGATTTGGGAATGCTATTACTGCTGTTATTAAAGTAACAATTATGACTTCAGCGACTGGATATTGACCCAATTTGCTGCATTTACGGAACTTGCACCAATAAATGTTTGCTTTTATAAAGAGCGTTCCAATACATCCTCCCATGACTCCAAGGAAAATGAATGGCAATAACTCGACAAAGATCCAAGGTTTGCTGTATTCAACAAAAAATAAGACGGAATGTTCATTTCCAAATGGATTTATGGAACGAAGGATGAAAGCAGCAATCAATGCACAAAAGAATGATCTCCAAAGTGTTTTGAGTGGAAAGTAATATGAGACTTCCTCTAAACTGAATAAAACACCACCAATTGGAGCTCCAAAAGCAACAGAAACGCCTGCCGCAGCTGCTGCTGATAAGATTTCACGCTTTTTTGCCTCATTTCGACCATATTTTGGGAATAGATATGATAAAATATTTCCAATACAGCTTGCAATATGAACCATTGGACCTTCCTTTCCTAAACTCAATCCAGCTGATACGGAAAGTATAATACCAACAGATTTAATTATTAATGTCCACTTTCCTAAATATCCACGAATAATGAATCCAGATAAGATTGTTTTAATTTCAGGAATACCACTGCCGCATGCATATGGTGCAAAGTTTTTAACTAAGAGAGCAGCTAATGATGAGAAGAGCAACGCCCAAAATATGTAGAAAAAGTACATGACTATATAAGCACCAAATCCATCTTTAGCGCTTACAATTATTTCTGACCATGTCACCCATTGTGAGCAATTACCAGCATCGAATGTCGTCTCATTTGATGACCAACAACATTGTTCTCGATTAAGCCAGAATGCTTGTGGACATATTCCATGTTTTAAATCAGTCATCCAACTTGCACCAATATCAATCACGCCTGCTACACATCCCGTCACTAAACCTACAAGCAATACACAAAGCCAGCCTGAAAGTGCATCATGAGCTCCCTACAACAACAATAAAAAAATAGTGTTAATAAATCAAAGAGTAAGAGATTAAAATGAAGGAAAAAGAGATTGTAAAGAGAAACTAAGTGCTCTATATTATTAATTTATGTCATAGAATGACGATCCAGATTGACCATACCTTAATTAATTCCCACAATGAATTTTGTCTTCTTTTTATTATGTACCGATGTCGCATACGATCTCTAGCTAGATCTTTTTGCCAATCTATGGTATGGAAGTCAGAATATCCCGAAAATCCGACAGTTTCTGTAAATTCTGTCGAATTAGATGTCGTCATTTGAAATTCATTATGATCATCCATTTTTAAGCCTTTATCTAGAGACTTTTCTATGAAATCTTGTCTTTAACAAACTTATTATACACTTATTCACAACATTTGTCTATTTAAACATGCTATAATGGACGAGAAATTGAAATAAATTAAATATTTCAATATTTCACTTTACACAGAAAATTTTTTTCTTATTTTTGAGTCTAAAATAACAAAGTGCTGAAGCACAGACACAAAAAATTGAATTTATTAATGAAATGTATGGCGATTTGTTGTGGAGTGATGTAGGTTGTCATAAGAAAGCTAATTTGTACTTGATTTGATGGATAGCGAAATGATTTGTGGTGAAAAATTTCAAAAGTCAACGGTTTTTCAGAATTTGTAAATCTTTTCTTCTCTTTTCAAAAAATTCAAATTGTCTGTTATCTTTTGAATAAGATTTTTACAAATGTTTAAAATTGAATTTTTGACTGAATTAATTCGTAGAATAAAAAGTAAAATATTAATTATGGAAGATTAATGTGATTAGTATCAGAATTAATTTTTTAAAGTTATTCCTACGTCTAAAATAGACAATTTTAAACAAATGATTCTCACATGTCGGCACAATCTTCACTGAGAGAGAAATTTAAACGCCTCCTGCATCTAAAGCACAGTATTTGGATATGCATACCCCCTGTTTCGAGAGAATAACACACAATCCGAGAGAGAGAAAAATGAGAAACAAGCAAGTGACGCAAAATCCTACAGTAAGAAAAAATCTTCAGTCTTTTTCCAAATTTGATGTGTTGTGGAAGTTCTTCTGTGAAATAATGGATATAAAAAATCGATAATGAACTGAAAAAAAAAATCTCAAAAAAGAAAAATCATTTCAAATTAAATATGCTTAAAAAGTCATCAAAAACTGTCTAAAGTCTGTTTGTTAAATATGTTTTAAGCCGTAGATAATTAAAGTCCGTCAGTTCTCGCGTGTTTTATTCAATTTAAGGTGGATAGGAAAATTTTTCATCCCCCATGGATTTTTTTTTGTGAAAAATTTCTTTTATATGTTGAAAATTCCTTGAGAGAACCACAAAAAGGAGAAGCTACAAAATAGTGATAAAGTGTTATTAAAAAGTTACAATTTAAAATAAAAGAATTTAAATTCCATTTCCGTAATTCAAATTGAAAAATGTTAATAATAATCGTAAATTCAGTGTGACTAAAATTCAATTAAATACAATTTTAAAGACTAGAATAGGGAGGATACACAAATTTTTATAGGAACTGATAAAAGCTAATATTAGACGATTTATCTCTCAAATAGTGGTCAATTTAGATATTTCATAGGAATCTAAAGGAATCGGCTCCATCTTTGTTATCACAAAACTTTTTTTCTTTCTTATTCTTGCTGTTCTTATATACACACAACAATAATAATCAGAAGAATAAGAAGATATCCCCCATCTGAAAATTATTTTAAGGAAAAAAGGTCATTCCTATAGAGACACATTCAGTAAGGATTTAAGAGTGTTAATTTGTTGTACTGACTGCTCATTGTTTACGACGACGATAAAACAGAATATATAGGAAGTGATAAGTGAATCCCTCAAATATAACAAGTAGATTTTTTAAATAGTCAATATTTTATCAAAGGATACAACACCACTGCATACATAGTAAAATAAAAATTTATTGCCAAAACATAATTAATCTTCTTATGTACCTTAAATCACACATAACAACCACCATCAAGATCTGCTCTGAAAAAACTGGATTTTAAATAATATCCGTTAAATTTAAAATTTGAATTCTTTTATGACGTGAATTTAGCTTCAATTGTGAACAATTTAAATGTTAAAAGACAGTTATAAGTTCAAATTGGAAATAAACTTTATATAAAGTTGTGAAGCACAAATAAAAATTCAAAATCAGCCTATTTGAATCTGCTAATTATGATGTGATTATTTTCTTTTTACATAATAGATAATCAATCATTGATTTTTTATTTTATAGAAAAATTAAAGATATATATTTTTTTGTGTGCTTCATTTTTCGTTAAAAATAAAGAAGAAAAGAGTTCGTACATTTGCTCTGGTAAAGGAAATAAGTGGATGTGAGAAGAAAAAGAGTGTAAAATTAATAAAAAGAAGCAAAAAACTGTGTTGTTATAAATATTGAAGAAGTAGAAAAAGTGCAAAATAATAAATTTATAATATAAAAATAACATAGTGAAATAAAAATTGTTCTCTGGGTCAATTTGAAGTGAGAAGCAGCTACAGAATAGTGAGAAAGAATAATAATAAAAATCCATTATTGGCAATCGAAAATCATCATCAAATAATTATTGAGCCAAAAATTGGATTACTCTTTATTTTTCATCCGCACATAACTTTTTTACCCAACGATTTCGGACTATTCGGAATCAGACGGCGATTACAACAAGTACTTTCATCAGGCCTGGTTATGAAATGAATGTAAGTACAATATTATCGATAAATTTAAACTTTAAGGAGTTTGCTGACTCGTCTGTTGTGGATGTTATAGGCACATAACTATTTTAAATAATTTAATGAATCTATAGCAGTGAATTTTCTTTGTAACGGAAATTTTAAATTTGAAAAAACGCTGAATTGAACAAAATTCAAAAAATGTGTAACCGTCAATCCCTGAAAAATCAAAATCTACCATAATTATCCTCAATTTCCTCACTCTAATAAAAAATAATTCATCATCAAGACAGTCGACAAAAGTAACCAATTTTCCCAACAAAACTGTGCTTTAAACAACCAAAAACGTTAAAATTATTATCTTCCTACATATGTGTACATGAATGCATTGGTCGCTCGCTCGTACTTCCCTTATGTCTTTTATTCTAACAGACATGCTTTATTTTTGCTTCTTTTTCTTCCTCGTCCACATCATATTTGGAATAGACAATTTGTTATCTCTACAATATTTCTTAAAGTGCTCAGTACACATCAGCTCTATTTTCTTTTTCCTTTCTACCCCAAAAAAACTTGAACAGACTGATTGTGCACAATAGTTAAAAAAAAAATACTTTTCAATTTGAAATGAAAAGCTTTAGAAAAGCTCTTTAATTTATTTTTGTATAGACTTGAGGAAATAATAGGGGTTCGTTGGTGTTTGATGTCTAATTTTTGGAAGTTGGTAACTGAATTGTCATGTGAATGAGACTAAAATATCTATTTTCTCAATAAACATCATTTATGGATGACTCCCCTAATTTTTTTTCACATAATGGTCTGTGATTTTGGGATGCAACGGCAGTTTTTATTTTCTCATTCCTCTCAAAATTTGTTATTGTCGTTCAATTGATGCATTCTGAGAAGATGATAACAAGACAAAAGTCGAGAGAATTAAACGCATTTTTCAAAGAATTTATCAGCAAATGTGCGCATTTCATAAAAACACTTTTGAGCAAATTTAGAATCGGTTAAAAAATATGGAAATGAAAATTCTTGGAAGTGAGTTTCTTGTGTAAAGCTTCGCATTACTTTAGGGCAATCTTTAATTTACATTTTACATGTTAAAATTGAAACTCGAGCGAGGAATTTTTTTTATAGATTCAGTAGCAAATTTTGTAAACAATCTCTGCTTGTGAAAGGAAATTTTGGAAGTTGAAAGAAATGGATTTACTTCTTGGTATGACTGCTGCACTTACTCTTATAATTCTCTTTAAAACGAGAATTTTTACAAGCTTTTAAGGCTCGTTTATATGGTATAAACTCAACTAATAGACACAAGTCATCGTCAGAAACAAATTGCTGTGAAATTTTATTGTAAAACTTTGTACATGCATGCTGTTTCTCGTATGGGCGGTATGAATGTTGAACAGGATTATTGTGTAATAACGTATTTTAGAAATTTGAATTATGTCAAAATTGTGGAGGTTTTTCATAAACATTTCTTAATTGACAAGGATTACTTAAGCTCATTACAAAATAAAATTTAATTACCTAAGGGGTCGTTCACTTATTTTTATTGTTCTTTTCTTGCTGACCCCCCCCTGAACGTCATAAGTGAACGGCCCCTAATTTAAAGCACTAATCAGTACGTCATTCAAATCAAAATTACTTTCCAATTCATAAGAAAGTCTGACAAACCTACAAAAATCTTGTTATTACTCCTAAACAGCAGTTGAATTAAAATTAAAATCAGAAAACAAATTTAATTGAGAATATCACAAAAACATCCAGTTCGACAAAAGTCCTGCCAAATACGATAACAATGTCTTCTCCTCTTTCAACGTCCTCAAATGGTATCCAACATATAGAAATTATTGAAATATTGTATATCACATCAATACCAAGCCTTGCCATATCGTACTCCTCTCACAGCAAAAGTTTCTTTTTTATTGAGCAGCACAGAAAAAGAATCAAACAAAAATACGCATCTCACATGAGGAAAGAAAGGAAAGAAAAAAAAACTTGTGAAAACTCACACAAATAGACAGATAACAAGCTTTTCTTCTCTCTTGTGCTGCTGTAGCACAAAGCTACGCGACGTAAGCAATAAGAAAAGCAGAGCAAAAAAAAAAGTTGTGGAAAAAAGGAGAAAATTGAAACATAGGCAACAACAATATACTCTGAGCTCACATGAAAATGTCGCTGATAATGTAAGAATGGAAGGAAAAAGGAGAGAGTGTGATTACCAAAGTGTATCATAAATACATAGTAGTGTACATAAAAGTAAGACTTTTGTTTGAATTTACATAAGGCACAAGCATGCACATACAAGCACAGAAATCCTACATAATGTATGGTGTGATATTATTATCCGTCCCTCGTTTAATTGCACCGCACACGACAATTATTGAGTCTTCTATTATATTGAATAATTAATGTCGCTTGTGTAAAAATACATACATATGAGTTCAGAGTAAATCTCAAGGATCTACTGCATCCATCTACTATATTACTGCCACCATTAAGTATTATACCGCCATATTTGAATGAATGAAAATTAGTTGGAAAGTCACTGACGTTGCCGTATGTAGCTAGCGAATTTAAGGGGATTTTCCTCCTTCACATTTTTGGTTCTCAGAACTTTGATGGCTTGGTATTAAACATTTGACTGTGCCTTACATTATATCACTTAAATCCATTTTTAAACTTTTTATATTTGGTCTTAGATTCTTATTTATAGAATAAACTGAGAAAAGCATGTTGACTTCAGAGTGAATTAACTTATTTTAGAGTAGGTTTGTAATCCATTAAGAAATATACTTCAGATTTGGACTTAGTGAAAGACTTAACTTTGGCATTAAAATTGTATTTTTGGTAGAAAATGTTCTAATTACTTTTGATTCCTGTTAAATGAGCATTTAAGATAGAACCTTGATGTCTCATCTAGACTCACAAGATGATCATTTATTTATATTGACGTCAAATGTGAACGATTCCATGAAACTTTACCTTTTGTTTTACAAAATTTGATTTTTACGTTTTCACCTTAAAACCGAGCTTCAAACAGCTTCAGTAAATTAAAACACTGACATCTCTGAATAGTCTACCATAAACAAATGTTCTTTTGAGATCCAGTCAGCCAGCAAAAATGAAAAACTCAACCACAATAAACTGAATGCAAATTTTCTGCAATATTTAAGAGCGTAGAAGTCAATTTTTCAACAAAGAATCGCATTCAAAAAGCGAAAGAGAGTCTCATCGACTTTTTCTATAGATCGTAGTGTCTGAATCAGCAGTTGTAAGCTTTACAATATGTATAATCGGGTTGAAGTATAGTTTGGGTTATACGATGCAAGAAAATAGTATTTTTTTTCTACATTCAAGTGTTTTTTCAAGTGATAAAAAGCATTAATGTGTATGAAAATCAGTACATTTAGTGGTAGTAAGGAATAATGCTTAAGAGTGTAAAGAACTGAAAAGTATATAAGGATATAATACGGCTGTGTCGTAAATAAACACAGTTCCTCTTTTATACCGATTATATCATATTTGTCGAGGTTTGTTTTTGTTCAAACTTTTTTCTTTTTCAATAGCCTCGTACAAGATGCAATAGAACCGATTAATTTTTTTCTCCTTTAATTCTTTGCCGGCAGAATGGAATGGAATGAATGAATACGTTGCATTTAATAAATGAATTTTTTTTGTACAATGTATAGGATCGTTTATAAGTGACGTTTATCTACAGATGTGATTATCAGAATCGGGCTCATCCACGTCCACAGTGTTATAAAGCACCAAATCTCCTATCGTTCTCTTCAAACTTAAACGTCATTTGTAAATAATTCCTAATGTAATCGTTGTGGAAAACTCCCCCAAAAAATTCATACACAAAAAATATATTTTCTGTTTGCATATTCTTCTTCGTTTGTTGCTGTTTCTGCCTCAACTCTCTTTCGCTTTATTTTCTAAATTATTTTTTATGACCAGAGCTTTTTGAGCCTTTTGTTTGTTCGTGTTTCTTTTGTTAATTGATTTTTTATTGCACATCATAGCGGACGCAATTCAGATAATGTAAATGCTTTAGCTAACAAAAAAAAAACAAAATTTGAATAGCGAAATTTATTTTTATTGAGATTGTCGTATGCTTTATATCCAAACACATACTCCTTCTTCTTCTTCTCGTCTCTTGGATGAAAAGAAAACTGGCGAAATTTAAGATTGATGATAGACAAAAATAAGGGAAGCTAGAGGGGACGATATAATAATATATGTGGTTGTAGCTATATGACAGATATTCAAGCGCTTTTTGGTCTGAATAAATTGTTTTTGATGACAATTTAAATGCATTGCAAATATTTTCATAATTGCTTCTTTCTCTTAATATTGATTTTTTTTTTCATCTCTTATTCTCGCATGAATGGGAATAAATGAATATTATATTCGAGAATCATTGAAAGTGATTGGTTTGAACGCAGTTTCCTTACTTAAGATTCTATCGTGATTTTAGTCAAAAACTTCATAATAGTTTTCAAAAATTCAAAATCGAGCCAAATAAGTTCAAAACGGTTTTTTTAAAAATCAAAATCTAGTCAAAAACTTCATAACGGTTTTTATAAATTTAAATTTTGAGTCAAAAAAGCTAGAATTTAAATTTAATTCAATCGTTATAAATCTTCCATCATAACAACATCATCAAGACAAGTGTCCAAACAACTCTCAATGTAGGTAAATAAAACTCATGTCAATAAATTGATGCAACTTTAAGTCTCACTTCAGTTAACCATGTCATTTCCCAGAACAGACTGCATAAATATTTTTTTTTGTAAATTTATGCTAAAAAAATTGAAAACGAGAAGAAGATGGAATAAAAATTGAAATTTTCCTTTTTGAGGGGAGCACTGCTGAATAAAAATCCTTCAGTCCAGCCACAAGAGTACAACATTGAATACGTTTAGCTTTTTCATATCCTTTTTATTATTATTTTGTTCTATTAATTCAGTTTTCTACCCTCCAAGTCCGCTCGTCCGTCTATTACAGACATTTGAACTTATCTGCAATAAATAAATAAATAAATAACGTAATGGTGAGTGGTTCTTGTGTGAATAGTTGCAGTGTGGCTCGAGAAAATGCAATTTTCTCTTCGAATAAATGCAAAAAACAAATAATTTTGTTGTAAATTGCCTGCTTCATCTTCATTCATTCCATTCATCCTGAAAAATGTACACGAAAAACAGTGGCAGAGATGCAGAAAAATTATGTTGCATGTCGAAACATCTTCTTTTCCATACATTCGATGTACATAAATAAAGAAAAATTAATGCCTGATTACTCTTATGGATTCTTTCATGTAATGTCTGCAAATTGCAGTCATGTAATCATTTAAAAAAGAAGCTGAGACATTGTTCGATTGATGATGTCGCTTTGATAGATTTTTCTTGCTCCTCTTCTTCTCGCTTCCATGCTCAATTTTATGCAGTTATTTGAAAAGTTTTTCTGTGCTTCAAATTTGCTCGACGAGATGATAAAAACTTGAAATAATAGATGGGATTAAAGTTTTATGTTATTTTTTTGATGCTTTACACATGTTTTGGATGAGGGATTATTTCCATAGATACATGTAGAATTGGATATTGTGATAAAAGTTGAAGAATATGAAATTATAAAGCTAGGATTGAATTAAAAATTCATCAAAAAACATTTCTATCTAGAATCCAAACAAAAGCTTAGAGTATTATATTTGTTTTGTACGACAGCAACATAGAATATACCTGCTAATGTACAGGATATACTCCTAGACAGGATACTGATCAGGCTGAAATTTCCAAAGATATTTAAAAGTAATTTTTTCACAAAATAGACATGAATGCACGATAATAAAACTCTAGATAGCTATAACTAAGTTGGTTGGACCGTTCACAATACTTCTTTAATATCAAAACACACTTTGAGCTATGAAGTTTTGAAACCCAAAATTGTTTTTTCTTTAAAAAATAACAATTCTTAAATAAGAAGACATTAATAATTAAACCTTGAGTAGTGCTTTAATTGGATAAAATCCTCAGTATTTAAACTCTTTATTGCATTTTTGACTGCTTACTTCTCAATAATAATCTTCCCAACACACAAAAAAACTTGTTGTTTCACTTTACATTGTATTCCTGCAAAAAAAAATAAGAAGACATCATGGAAACCAACTTCTTTATTTTAGTTCGCACAGACGAACCTTCTCTCTTTTATTTTAAAATGTTCCTTGAGGTAGATTGACTTTTTAAAAGCCATCATTTCTGCAACCATTGTTACTTTATGTTAGAAACCTTGGAAGTAAATTAGATTTAATTAAAACTGATGCGATTTTATTTTCATGAACGCCGGCAATCTTCTTTCTGTGCAAAAGAAATGAAAAAAAAAAGTTTTGTCTGTAGACTAAAAAGATGTCGTGAAATTAGTTCGTGACGATGACATGTCTCAGAATTCTTCTTCCATTTATGTACATCAATCAATATTTAGTAAAATGCGTTTCATAGAATTGAGGCATGTGCTTTAGGATGAGTCTTAAAATGATGTTTATGGTTGTTTCTTTGGCTTGCTTTTTCACATTAGTCACATGACTTTAGAACGTTTCTTTCCTAAATCAAAGACATCACAACTGAATATCCCCACAAAATTACCATCAAAGCTTCTTATAAAAATGAATTAAGGCAAATTGCATTCGAATGAACGAGAGGAAATGAGTAAGACGACGAGCTTGTAGACTGGACAGAAGCATAAAGAAGCAAAGAAAGGAAAGGAAGAAAAGTTCAATGGTACACACTTGCTACTTTTGCACTTTTCTTTTTCAAATTTCTGTTTCTTTTGCGCTGTGCCTCATCCAGAAGTCGATTTTCTGCTGCTGCTGTGTTTTTTCTCTTCTTTTTTCCATCTCCATCATCATCATCAAATTGCTAATTATCTTATTCTTCAGTGCTGTTCTCAGTTCTTTCTCGCTTTCTTCTCTATCTCTTCTTCATTCATTCATTGATTACATACAGAACAGAATCAGCAATAATAATAATAATAATAAAAAGTTGTTTTTTAAAGTCAGAACCACTTGATCGCGTTATAGCTGTTCTCTGGTTATTGATATCTTCGATTCAAGTTTTTCAGTCTGTCTTCTTGTTGTTACACATAATTTTTATGTGTATATTCATTTTTTTTAATAGCATTCTGATAAAAACCAGTTTTTCATCCATATCCGCCCTATAAAAAAAATATTAAACAATCATTTCGCTCGAGCATCACTGGCAGTTTACAGTTTACAGTCATTGAACAACAATGCAAATTGAAGAGAGTGTGGGAGAATTTCTAGACGTTGTTTTTATGTCGCTGATCTCTGTTTTATGCTACAAACTCTCTTTCTATGAATGCAGAGGGGCTTTCCAAATTTTTTTTCGTTGGTTTGGGAAAATTGGATATATATCCATAAAAATTTTATAATTCCTTTATTGAATGCTCATACTCATCTTTATCTCACCTTTCTATTTAATCATTCATGAAAATGCTCCATCATTGATATAAATAAGTTAAATATTCGCAATGATATTGAATGGATGTGAACTTATAATGATGTTTTTTGCTGGTCTTTTGTCTAGAATACTTTCGGAAGTTGGTGAAACTTTTAAATTGTGCTGATTTTATTTGGAAATTATTAAAAAAATTAACGAAAATTAAGAGTTGAATTGGATTTTCGTTAAATGTTTAAAATCTTTAACGGACTTTTTGAATAGGGGTTTCGTTAAATTTAAACTGATTTTGAGAATTTGATGTCTTTCGTTAAAATTTTAACAAATTTTTACATATTTGAAATATTTTTCGTTTTCATGGTTTTCATATTGAAAATTGTAATAAAATGTAAAATTTCAATATTTTAATCAATAATTCAGAAGCTTGTCTTTGCAAACTTAAAAATCACAACCAAAAATCCTCTTCACTGTGAAATATTCTTTTTAATTGACTCAAAATAAACACCAATTTCGCAGCATATATTTTTCTGTTGATTGCGTATCTACCATATGGCATAAATCCCTATCCAGAACTCTTAAATTCTTGATGTTTAAACCATATTTATCATATCAATGTGTGTGTTACAGAAGATCCAACAAAAAAAGTGAAAAACATACGCCCATCTCTTCGCAAAAATGCATTAAAAATTTATATTTTTATGAATAAATCATAACCTCAAAAAGATCGATAGTACACTTGCACAAAATTAGATATGGTACATGTACAAGGCATAAAAATTGAGTTAATTAATTTCAATCGACTTGTCCTAATACGTATCACCTTTTTGTAGCACAAGAAATATACACAATTTGGGACTTAATTTGTATTGAATCAATAGTCAAATTTTCAGTCAAGCGGAGGTTTTTGGGTCTCAATTTTTCTCCTTTTCTTCACCAATTCTCGCTTGATTCGTCATCGTTACACTTAAAACATTTTCTGATTTAAACAATGGTTAATGTAGTAAAAACAAGAAAAAATCAAGCATAACATGGAAAAAAATCTGAATCGAGTCAGGAAAGAAGTTCATTCGATACTCCAATTTCATTTTCTTCTATCCATTTATCTCCGTTCACAACAATATATCCAATTGTTGTACGTCACTGTATATATATATTGTATGGAATCGGATACTATGTTCTGGACCCATAGAGGAATTAAACCATATCTTTTAAAATTTAAAGTTGAATGGTTGTACATGAAGCCATATTAAAGCTACTGAATGAGAAATAAAAAAAAGTTTAAATAGCCTCCACCGGTGTATTGGAGTCTATCGTGCGTATAATGAGTCAATGATATTATTGATATTTCTTGATGATACCACTCAAGTGAAATTTCATTCATTAACTGAGAGCAATCCTCTTATGAAGATTTAAACAGGTTTTTATTTTAAAAGTTTGAAATTCTTAAATATTAAAGTTACATTTTAAATTTTTGAACTCTTAAGAACGATTAAAAGGGAAAATTTAATATCAATCGCTTTGCTCACTCCTGTATTGTAGTTTGTAATCAATAAACTTCATTAAATCATTGAATTCGAAGCAAATTTTGAAAACTAAAACTTCAAGTGAAGCTTTAATCAAATCAATTTTTTTGACTTGAAGTTAGCTTTAGAAATTAACTTTGACTTAAATATTTAATTCTACAGTTTTTGACTAGATTAATTCAAAATCATGTTAGTCATGAGCAAATGCTATTCAAACATGTCATAGGAAGACAAAAGTGCTGTTACTAATGACTGAATTGCTTTTGTAATCACCGGATTCATTGCGCAATCAAGACACACTTAAAGTTAGGAAATTTATGCAAAAAGACACAATTGACAGTCCTTGAAAGTCACTTTATTTAATGTCCAACATCTGCATTGTCATAGTGAACTTTATGTGTGACAGATGTGGTATAGAGATGCAATATACCGTTTCCTTAACATTTACAGCTAATGTTATTGTTTCAATGTATGCAATATATCCAAAAAAAGTGAATGAGTTGAAGGAACAAAACCTAAAAGTCAAGCCACAGACAGTCCAACCACGAACAGAACCTCAAGTTCTCTTCAACCCAGATCAATTATAATTCGTCATTCAATTCATTTTACATTTTTCGTTTGTAAGTTCTTTTTTTGGCCATTTAACAAAAGAAATCTTGGAAAAGCGAATGAATGGGAAGTTCAAGACAAGACAAGAAGAAAGAAATGAGAAAAAAAGCAAGAAATAGAGACCAGAAAAGACGGTCGTTGTGCGAGAACAATGAGAGAATAAGAAGAGTGTGGTAAAATGAATTAATTTTTTTTATGATGATTTTCAATTGAACATAAAATAATTAACGTTGTAAAAAAAAGAAGAGCAAGTGGAAGGAAGAAGAAAAAAAAAGTTACAACGAATGGGGAACGTACGTGTGCCTGCCATGAATTCAAAATTTTCAATATATGAGATGAGATTGAAGACTCATTATATGCTCACATATATCTATAAAAGAATTATTATTGGAAATGACTATCATGCACAATTTCACTTGATTTTTATTTACCATTTATAAATTAATTAATTGCTGAATGCCCCTCTTAATATTCTCAACAACAATACATTGATTTTCTCGTTCTTTCTTTCACTTCTCAATTCCTTTCCATTCACTGACTATATCGCATGAACATGAGCACTAACATATCAAGTGTTAGCATTAAAGAACAAAAGCAGAGTAGTAAAAAATAAAAAAGGGAAATGACGTGAATATTCTTGGAATATGTAATTTTAACCATTTAAACACTGTGAGCTTCGGGGCCACTTCTTTTTCCCTCTTTTTAATATCTTTACGATATTCTTCCGATTCATATCGTAATTTTATGCTCGCGAAATAAACCAAAGCACGAATAAAAATAATTATAACAGTTGAATGGAGAGAAGCTTGCTTGTAAGTTCCTTTGGAAAGGTTGATTAAACGCATTTTTTGCACTCATTTGGCTTTAAGTAGTTTTTGGAATTAAAATTTTGAAAACCGTTGAAATTTTTTTCAAATATTTTAAAATGGTTGAAATTTAAATTTCTGAAAACTGCTGAAATTCAAATTTTTGGAAACCGTTAAAATCCAAGCTTCATTTACTCTCATTAAATGCAACTAAAAATTTAACCAGTTCAAAATTAGAATAGCTTGTCATCCACTAATACAAATAATTACTCTCATCCACTTTCGAATTCATTCACAAAATAAAAGAGTCAAGTAGCATAAAAATTGCATGTTTCACATCTCGAAAAATGGGCTAAAATTTTTTAATGTGAGTTCCCACGTAAAACGAAAAGATGGTTGTTTGCCTTGCTCGTCGCTCATTTATGAATGAAACGAGTTTGGAAAGGCAAAAAAAAAATCTGTGAACTGCATCAACATGTGAGCAATTTTATTAACGAAAAAAAAACATGAAATTAGTAAAGAAAATGGAAATTAAAACAACAAGAAGAAGAAGAAGTGCATTAAGCAGTCGAAGCCATCAACACACACTACTCTTTCAGTTACTCGTCATTCCAACTTCCCTTCTGGTTCATATAACAGAAGATAACATGATGAATATACTTTTTATCACTCAAAGTTTCTTTTCTTTCAATTCTTGAGTCGTCACTGCATGTAATATATCATCTCATTAAAAATAATCAACTGCAAGTTGTTCTATTTGTGCCTTTTGTACTAACGCATTCGCTGTGAACTTAACTATTATGTGTGTGTGTGTATGCTTTTCATCATCTACTGTCATTATCAAATCTAATCAACATACGGTGAATGTTGAGAAAAGAACAAAAAATAACACAACAAAAAGAATGTGCTGATGAAAAACAGCATCATCAGTTGTACTGCTTAGTGTATGATATGGTGTACGGGAATAATGATGAAAGTCATTTTCACATCTTTAGGGAGAGAATATTCACTCTGTGGCTGATGATTTATAAGTGAATTGATTTATGTTCAAAGACTAATTCATTGCCGAAAATATATTTATTGAGCATAGAGGAAATAGGAGTGAAGTAAGGGGGTTCTGTCGATGACTCGACTTTATAATCAGAATTACCTATTGCGCTAATAAGAAAAAATAATATCTTAGTCATACAATAGTCTTAGCTTAGTCTAAAGTAAAGCTCCCCTCCTCCTGCAATATTAAAATAATTTTTTCTGACTGCACTTCTGTAGATAGACATGAAGACTGAGATATTAACAGTAATTAAGTAATTTCTATTTTCTACCTTTTCATTCTTGCCACATTCAAGTTCGATTTGATGGAAGTTTTCCATCAACAAAAATTAAATCAAATCTACAAACGGTATGAGAGATCTTTTTTGATGAAAATATCATCCAATATATCATGAACATATGCTCAGTGTATGTATTCAGTTCTTGAGAAATAGATTCTATCATGAATGTTCAATTTTTCTCTTTTGGAGTGTCTAGTTCCAAAATTTCAGGGTTGATTTATTTTTATCATTTTGTCCTTCCTAAAAATATTAAATTTTATTCACATTTGATTGGATTGATTGAGTCATAAATGTCGATATTGTTGTGAACATCGGCGTTGTTGTAAAATTCATTGCAAAATCTGTAAATGGTTTACTTCTTCACAAGAATGCTTGTTTGTGGTATTAATTTGAATTTTCAATAGGAGTAAAGGTTGAGTGTGTAAATTGTGAATTAATATGGTTTTGACTGGTTGTGGCGGTGTGCTGCTTTCATTTTAGAGGAACTTCTGTTCTGAAGGCAAGTTTTTTTGAAACTTCCAGTTAAAAATTGTCAAATTTCGTTAAAAACAAAATTTTTCGTTAAAATTTAAATCTCAAAAATGCGTTTAAATTTAAATCTCAAAATTCAGTTGAAAATTCACCAATTCATTCCAGATATTTCAAATCAAATGCCACGTTTTCAATCAATTTAAAAAAAATCCATCTCTTCTCTAAATTCTCCATCGTAAAATTGTTAAATACAATAAAGACATAAAAGAAATCTTAAAATGAGTAATGCGCTCTAATCACATACTTATAAAAGCTTTTAAATCTCTTCCTTTAAAATTCTTTGTATGGCGCAATAATATTATTATTTTTTTTTCTCGACAAATTCTCAATTTTTGTGTGGAAAGGAATGAAAGAACAGAAAAAATAAAAATAATAAAAAACATTAGATATGATCATGGAAAATATTATTATGTATAGAAAATAAGAGAATGAGAAGAGAACAGAAATTATATAAAATAAAAGAATGAATAAATGTCTTTAAAGAAGACGACGGAGACACAAAGTAAGCGATGATGAATAAGAACCAGAAATTTGGGGATTGTGGATCAATGATGGCAATTTGGATTTTTCTGGACCCTCCTTTACCCCACCCTAAATTTAAAAATTTCTTAAAGGGCGTCTTTTAGCATTAGCGAGTTGTATAGGCTCATTGGAATAGTGGTCTAGTGCGTTAAGTGCTTGACAATTGCAAAATCTGCTCGATTGTCCTTAGTTCGAGACCTAGACTACAACAACTTATTATTTTTCGAATCATTAGCTAGTGTAACTTACAAACTCATAGTGAAGGTTTTACGTTGAAATGTCGTCGAATGGTATAATTTTAAATCCTGATTAAATGATGGACGTAAGTTTTAAACGATCCCCAAAACAGATCTGGAAGAAAAATAAGAAGAATTAGATTATGAGAAAAAAATTATGTTTTTAATGAATTAATAAGAGACTACAAAATAATAATAATCCACACGCATACACATGTACTGTTGTAAATCCAGAATAAAGCGACAATCTTGTGAATTAATAATAAGTTTCAAACGAGAACAATGAGGAGAAGAGAGAGAGTGATTAAGCGCTTTAAATTTAATTAATTGGCTCAATTGATGACGCATCCAATACAGCAAGACCCTCGACACTGTCTTCAAGTTTCTGCTTTATGGTTCAGTGAATCGCAACGCCTTTCCAAGCAGTCCAATTTGCATACATACATCTGGACAGTCAGACGTGAGAAATTTTCTCACACGTACAAAGAATCTAGCATGAAGTCACAAAATGTTAATTTAAATTTTATTAAGAAATTTTTTTATTACAATTTTTGTTTGTTGTTGTACATGCACGTAATATACATTTGAGATGATGAGTAACTATACATAATATTATTAAATAAATTCACTTTGTGTGTGTGTGCGTGTGTCTGAGTTAGATGCGGAGGAGAGAAGACAAAAGAACCAAAATAATAAAATTGTGAAAAGGTCATTGAAAGTAGATGATTAAGACGCATATTCATCCTTCTACAGATTAGAATATTTCAGTGGAAGAACACGCCTGAGGAAATTAAATTAATGACTCATCCAGCAGAAGCTAGGAACAAGTTTCAAAAATTAGTTTCATTTTATGACTTTTTTATTGTCTTCGTTTGCTTTGTGTGTCAAATATTAGTCATAAATTATCCTCAATGGGGTTAGTTTCGAGAGTTTCAAATTTTCTTTTTCAACTGAATTTTAATGTTTGAATTTTTTTTCAATATTTGCAAAACAAATCAAATTTGAAAATGAAGTTTTGCTGAAATAAAAGTTTATTAATAGAAAACATTGTACTGGATACTATGTAAACATTGCATTTGTCATTTCCATCATGAATATGTAAATCCAGTTGCATAAATTAAGTCATTGAATTTTTATTGAATTTAACTTCCAGTAAAATTTGAATGCATTCAGTGAAAAATCTGTTAAAAATTCAAATATTTCCTAACGGGTTTTTAGGAAAACTTTAAAACTCGACTCATTACGCCAAAATAAACATAATTGACAGCATTTAATAAACGAAAATAATGTAAGAAATCCCCAAAAAAACATTAAAATAATATAAAGGAACGACAATGAAAGGCAAAATTTAACAGCGTAAAGAAAATGACAAAAGTGCTTAGCTCTATTCCTTTTATGATTTTTCCAACTATTAAACTTGCTTTTATGGTAAGAGCACATACATAAAGAAGGGAAAAGCTCATAATATAGAGTACGAGAAAGCGATAAGAAGCAAATGACACACGAGAAAAATCTTATTATACTCTCACACACTATTCTTTAACATCTTATTTCACTAGATTATGCCTTTTCAGTTCTGCTTCATCTCGTCATGCAGCAAACATCATGAGTTTCTTCTCTATTCATTCTTACCGGGTCGGTCGTGATGACGATGATACAGTTTCTCTTATTCTTTTTTTTTTCAATTTCAATTTCTTTTCTCTCTGTGTCTCTGATTCCGTCTCATACTGTCTTAGTGGGAGACTGTATATGATGTCCTAAATTTGATTATGAAAGCTGCAAGGTAGTGATTTATGAAGGGATTTAATAATTGGTGTGGAAGTTCAATTTTAAGAAAGATTCAAGTGTCTGGAACCTGAAAGTTCAGGTCTTAGTTCATATTTGATAGTTGTGCATGATATTCTACGTATGGCCAGCTGATAAACCTTAATTGAGGCTTCTGAGAATATTCTTAGTGGTTTAGAAAGAGTTTTGAGTGTCTAGGGTGGAAGTTCAGTATCTGGGGGCTATGCATGTACAATTTCTCTCCTTAAAAGATACTGATTTTAGCTCTTACGTTTACTCTTGATCTCGTAAGCAACTAATGTTGCTACTGATCATATTTTTTGTCAGATAGAGTCAAGTATGGTAGGAAACTAGGTCCAGATTTGTATGAGAGATTTGAAAAGAAGCTAGCGAAATTATGAATCCCAAACTTCCCAAATCACATCATTTAAGCAAAAGCCCCATACTTTCTGTCTTACTCAATAATAATATTAAAGAATAAAGAACGCAGAAAAAAATGTAGGATAAGTTTATGTATTTTTACGTATTATTTTTTTCGTCTTCTTTAGTCTTGTTTTAATATCTCAAGAAACTCAAAAAAGAGCTAAGTGAAAGAACGGGAGAAGAAAAAAAAGTCTTTGCAAGCGCCTGATGACATTTCATGCTAACTTATGTATCCATCTTTTCTGCTATATCTCTTTTTTCCCTCCGCTCTAAGTATGTACATGCCTGATAGTTCTTGACTCAATTTGTTGTTGTTTCGGATTCGTCTTTTCGTCCTCGATGTCGACGTTGTCGTCATCGCTGGCTTATATCTACACACTTTTATCACATTGCATATTATTAATAATTTTTGCTGAAGCGTAACGAACAACTTTCTTGAATGTTATTGAAGTTGAGTCGAGTTTTGCTTTTCTGGTTGGAATAAAGAAAGAAAAAAAAAATGAAACGGGAAGGCAAGAAATGAAATCTGTATGTACATGTGTATATAGACGTCGAGAGATAAAGGCGAAGACAAAAAAAAAATCCTAAGACGACAAAAGTCAAAAAAGCGATATAAGAAGAAAAGGAAGATACAGCAAAAGTCTTCATTCTTTTTATTCTTTTTTGTCAGAGTAACATGCAAAGTTAATGCCAAATTAAATATGAATGTGATTGTGTGTATGCCATGGTTGCTCATGTGTGCAAATTAATGGCACAAAAAGTTTTTTGTCAGTTTTATGGTG
Source organism: Chironomus riparius (assembly GCA_917627325.4). Lineage (NCBI taxonomy): Eukaryota > Metazoa > Arthropoda > Insecta > Diptera > Chironomidae > Chironomus > Chironomus riparius. The sequence goes on from OU895878.1 coordinate 52,417,208, forward strand.
GTGAGTTGCAGTGTGGGTGGAGGAAAAGGAACCGAAAAAGCTAGGAAGAAATCATATTTTCTTTTTTTTATAATGATTTTCTTATTATAGCATCTATGTATAATACATAACAACTTGAGAACATAACATAACAAGAAAATAAATAGTAAAGGACACTTTAAAGGGACATGCTTATTTATAGAGCAAATTTTTTTCTATCAGAATTGTGTCACTTTAATCTGTTGTACATTATGGATTGCTATTAAGATCATGTTTGTCCTACAATCGTTTATGTGGCTTTTAATTGAGTTACAATTGATTCAGACAACAAATTTGATTGTAAAGGCGTCTGAATATTTAATTTGAATTTTTGAAAGACGTTAAATTTTTGGAATGATTCCAAATTGATTGTGAGTGCGGCTGAAAGGGATTTTTTTGAAAATTTTGAAGACGGCTGAAAGTAAATTTTTGAAAACTGTGAAGACAGCTGAACATTAGTTTTTATACATTTGAATAGCAAAATTCAAATTTGAGAAATCCGTTTAATATTCAAGTTTCAAATCTTCAAAAACCGTTAGAAATAGCTTATTGCAAAATGCTTCTTCATATCCTATTCAAATAATCTTTGCAACTCAAAAATCCCCAACTATGCAATGTCATGAGTGCGTTTCATTAATATATACTACACAATGGCTTCTGGGACCAACTATAATCATCTATTCTTGTAGATAAAAGGAAGAAACACAAAGTGGATTTTAGAGCTATGCATGAACAATCCACTTAGAATGTACATCATCTTCCTCTTTTATCCCTCTCAGCAATGTTTTTCTTTCTATTCATGAGTTTAAATTGATGAACAAATTCTTGTTTTTTAAAGAAAAAAAATTATTATCACACACTTTATGAGATTTAAAATTATAAAATAAAGTACAAAAGACATAAGCGGAGTAAAAAAAATGGGAAATAATTCATTATTATTTTAAATGATAATAATATAAGTATGAAAACTTGCGCATCCCATTCATTAAATTACATACGGAGGAGTTGGAGATGGATAAAGTGAGGGGAAAAAGACTTAAAACAATAAACTTGCTAATGAATTTTGATAGAGGTTAAAGTAGGGTTTATTCATAAATTACATTTCACTTTGCTTTCTTTGCAATCTAGTCAAACTAATGGGTTTTGTAAAATTTGAATTTTTTAACCGGTATTGTAAAATTTGAACTTTTAACGAATTTTGTTAAATTTGAACTTTTAACGAATTTTGTAAAATTTGAATTTTTAACGGTTTTGTAAAATTTGAACTTTTAACGAATTTTGTAAAATTTGAACTTTTAACGAGTTTTGTATAATTTGAACTTTTAACGAATTTTGTAAATTTTGAACTTTTATCGAATTCTGCAAAATTTTAATTTTTAATTTTTTTTTTCAAGAACCTTTCCATCATTCAAGATTGAACCCCATCTAAAATCCATCTTTTGTTTCTAGTGTGTTACGGTGAGACATATTCCACTGTACATTATTTTGCTTTTGATGCGAGAAAACGGCAATTAACAAAATTATGAATTATGGAAGGTCTTGAACTGTGCAAGAACAATGAGAATAGAGACGAAAATTTTAAAAATAACATTGTTCTATGAACTTTTTGTTTCTGTGTCAGTCTTGTGACCCCTCCTTTTCCCTCTTTAAAAAATTATATCATGTAATTGTCTTTTCTATATTACTCGCATGGGAGCGACACTTCTCGTTGGATGCGTTGCCAGTAAAGTGAATGAACGAAATAATGAGTTTTTTTTTTGACAATTAAAGACACATTAGCAATTTAATTCAATTTAAATTGACATGGAAATAATAAAGAGTGAAAGAACAATTGCCTTTCTCGCTACTGTATGATGAGCATTATGATTATTATGATCCCTTCTTATACGCATTAATCAATTTTGTTAAAAAATCTATTTTATGGGTGAACTATGCGCTAAGCTATGGGAACTTTTTGATGTACATATGTGATTTTTACATGACATAAATTAATTTCAAACAAATGTCTTGACATTTTACGCCTCTGTTGCTTATCTTGTTGTCCATTGATGATCAACATCTCATGCGTTGGCTTTTTACTCTTCTTATTGTTTTTTACAACAAATTTATTCGCCATTTCATTCACTCTTACTTGCATCCTCCATTGGTCATTAATTTCTTCGTTTTATGGCAATTTCATTCATAAAAATAATATCTTCTTCTTATTTCTGCTTTATAGCTATAGCTGCTATAGTGTTTCGCATTATATTTTTGTGTTGTTTCATATATTACAACAGTATGATATCATGACTGAGACTCGGAAACGTGTAAAAGCCACTAATGGACGATGATTATAGCGATTTTCGGACAGTGATTGACAGACATTTTTAATTTGAATTTGAATTTTTATTAAATTTAACTTTAACAAGATGAAAATTGAACTCTTTAATGATTTAATTGAATTTGCATTTTAATTTGCTTTATTAAATTATTAAATTCTTGGCATTTTTGTGAAGATAGAATTTTAACGGCTTTGTAAGATTTAAATCTTCATTTTGGATTTCTTTCAACGGTTTTGAAAGATTTGAATATTTAACGGAAGTCAAAATGAAGGCACAAGCTACAGATTTTAATGCGAAACTGAGCGTGTTCACGTGAAGACTAGCGAAAAATTTGAATAGGAAACTTCAACTTTGTAACAATATTATTGATGAATGATGTTTATGACTTTCCGATGCCTATCTGCGCGCGTTTGGAAAGGTGTGGAGGAGTGAATAAAATAAAAAAATAGTGAAGCCTTCATGCGATTCTCTTTCATTCATTAAAATACAAGATTTGGTTTTCTTCATCTTTAAAAATAAAAAAAAATTATTATAATTCGATCTTTTTACGACCAATTTAGCAAAACATATCCTAACTCTGAGATATTTGTATCTTAGGCAATAATTCATAATATGTATCTAAAAACTAGTTTTTAATTTCATTCATTCCTTCATTCATTGATACAAGAAATGTATCGACGTCGTCACAAATGCTCGAAGCTGCTATTTACAAGTACCTCTATATACATATTCATATGTGCCGTGTATAGCCTGCTGCTTGTTGTCATTATAATAATTTCAACATCGATTCAAGACCACTGCTATCAACCCACACGCACAGTTCAGAGTTTTTTTAGAAGTAAAAATAAAAATAAAAGCCTTTTACAACTCCAATGTCTATTTTCATAATGAAAAAAATTGTTCATACACATGTATGTATGTGACTCCCATAGAGGCAAAGAACTTACTTTTATTATTGTTTCATTTTGGCGAAAACTAAGAAGAACGAAACTTGATTTTTGACTCGAAATGATACACGACATCGATGCAAGAGAAGAATGAAATGTTTAAATTTTTTATGGCCATAACTTTTTTGATCAATCAAACATGATGATGAAAATATATCAATAATATAAAATGAGAAGAGAAAGAAAGGAACATGATACAAGAATATCAAATTAGTTTGAAATTGGTCGGATGTGGCTGAATAAAGCGCATGAGATTAAAAATTCTGAAAAACAGTTAAAAAAATCTTTGAAGAATTCTGAAAAAATTACGTTAAACATTACGTAACGTAAACTTTACGTATTGCCACTTCGAAAAGTAATTTCGCTAATTCTAGATGTAGAAACTTCTGATCACAACTATATTTTGCATATCTCATAAAAAAGATGGCAACGTCATTTTGAGCACAAAACTACGTTGACAAACTCTAATCTAGAAGAATTTTACGACTATTAATAGACAGACAAGCAGTCTGTCATTCTATTTTACAAAAAATCGAGTTTAAAATCAGGTTTCAATGTACCTACATTTTGTCGTCGATAAAGTCCACTGAATGAGCAATAAAAAGATTGATTTCACTCCTTCCCAAAAGACATTGTTCTTCTTTTCTTTCTAAAAAGTCAACAGGAAATTTAATATCACATAACACCAAAAGGAAACTCATAGTGGGACAGAGAAAGAAAGGCTTTGTTCCCATTTTACTCACTCACTCATTATTAATGACGGGGACTTACGAATAGTTATGTTGTACGACAATAATTGACGGCAGTAACTGGGAAGGAAACAAGTTTTTTTTCTGTGCTTGCAAAAAAATCTTTTTTATTACTTTGAATTCAAGTTTTTTCGCTTTTGATACAGCAAAGTATATAAACAGAAAGGAATCAGAAAAGCAAGAATTGAAACGCGCGCGGTGGAAAAAAATATCCACTTGAAATTATGAATGAAATGAAGCAAACGAATGAGTGAAAAAAAAATAAAAGTAAATAAACATACACACAAGTAATGATGGCGAATAGGTTAAGACGGTGTCGATATTCACAGCAGAGGCTTATACAAATTGTGAACTCCACACTTGAGTTAACATTTTCCCATTCAGTTCATTCTGTTTTTTATTTCTTTCTCTTCCTTTTCACTTTTTTTCTCTCATTATAAAGAGATGGAAGGAATATACACATTATCTTGTAGACCGGCAATGTTTTTTATTTACCATGTGTATATTTTTTTGTAATAATTTTAATTATATTGAGGAACAAGTCATTTCTTCTTGCTCACTATGGGGTTGATCACATATTAAGTGTTACTCATTACAAATGAATTAGCTGAACTTGCTGAACAGTGCTGAGTTAACTGAACTTGCTAAGTTTGCTAAAAATTGCTGAATTTACTGAATAATGCCTTTCTGACAAAACCCAAAAATAAAAAAAACAAACTTCGTGATGGACATCATTTATCACCGTTCCAAATGTTTGTATTCATTTCCATAAGAAAATTAATATGGGAACTGCGAATGAAGTCCCTTAAAATTTCATTGTCTTCATCGTTCATTTCCAGGTCACTTTGCCAACGACACAAAACATCGATCGATGTAAGAAAATTGCTCCGAACTCGTTTTCAGCTTCAAGTCTTTCAAGTCATGCTAAAAGAGATGTTTTAAATATATAATTTGCATCAATTATACACAATTGTAATTTCAGACTTTGGTGTCTGTGTGAGTGCCTTTTTTTGGAGCTAATAATTTTAATATACTAGGAAGCAAAAGTCGAAGAATCAATTAAGGTTGATAACATAAATTGAATCAATTTTTGGTCCATGTATCTATTTATATCATTATCGCTGTATAGCTAATGCAAATGTAATCAAAAAGCTAATAAAATATTAGACAGCACATATGTCTCAACTTTTCAACTTTCAGTTAAGTGTCATTCAAGTCCGGGAAGTTGGTCAACAATCGAACTACTAATTTTATAGTCGTAGGGAGTCTCAAGGTGTATAAAGTTTCAATAACTTAGTCATTCAACTCTTCATTTTTGGATAAAATTAGTTGTGTGTGGGTTTTAAGTTCCTTGAAAGAGATTTCGTTTCTGTCGTACTCTTTATCTATATCTATCGTGTGTGCTGTGCTGTCTGACAGTTTCTTTTAATTTTTTCAACCTCTATTAGATTATCTCCTTTTATGTGCATCCAAAAAGTGTCTTCTAATTTTTTAGCATATTTTATTAAAGACCAATTTTATTGATTGGATTTTACTTTCCATCCGTTGATCTATAAATGGACATAACAACGTTGTAGAAATTTCATTTTGTTTGTTTTTTTTTTGTCTTTTTAACAAACTCGAGAGCATATTTTTTTTTCAATTCTAATAAAATATTTTGCTATTCTTCTATTGGGCATGCTATAAATGGAATTAAGCTGAAATATCTTGCATCATTACGTGTGTAATTAAGTGCGTAGCAAAATATTATAAGAAATTCATCAAAAGTCAATTGTAGGGCATTGAGAAGTGGTTATGAAAAATTTAAAAATTATGCTTGATTTTTTTTGTCCACTTGGAGTTTTTGCTTACAAAGTTTGGCTCAAATACTTAGAGTTGAGTAAATTAAATGATTGTAAAGCATTAAACAAGAGTGAGCAAAGATGTTACAAATATTTTTTACAATTTAATGGCTTTATATAGTCTAGAATTTGAAATCTTCGAAATTTCAAAAAATATACTGTTGTATGGCTTTTGTCAATATTTAAGCTATTGAAACGTTTCAAAATTCAAATCTCACGTGTTTAGCGCTTTATTTTAAGCAATGTCATGCAAACATGCGTTAAAAAAATCACAAAAAATTCGACAACCTTTTCTACTCACCGCCTCTCCATTATTCATCCACTGAATCACACAACATTTATTTAAGGATTATTGTTCTTCATTCCCAAAATTTAAAACAAATTGTTTGTTATTTCTAAGAAGCTTGCTGTCTGGAATATAACTTGCTTTACATTTTTCCATTCGAAAAGGCGTCAAAAAATTATTCTTCGTTTACTTTCATGATTAAGGCTTGATTTGAGAATAGAATTATACACTGCCTCGCTAATGTGCCATTAAATTTCAGCCTAATTAATCGTAACGCATCGTTGGTTGCGCACATTATTTACAATGTTGAAAACATAATTCAAGAAGCTCACACACAATGAGAATGACCATGACTGGAATAATAGTGGACGGGGTTTATTCATGGGGTCTTCATTTGTTTATAGCAATTGAACTAACGTCTACCACAAACACATCAGCAACTATACATACACAGTGAGAATTTTTCAAGAGAAAATAAACGGGATGATATAAAAAAAGCCACAAAAAGAATCAACAGCAATGAAGAAAGGAATAAAAAGAATGAAGAACGAACATCAGAGCCGAATTTTTTTATATTCTTTCATTGCATGTCTTTATGCTCGATTTATTACCCGTGCATGAAAACAAGAATTTGAAATTCAAAGTGCATTTGCACAACATTAAGATGTGAGACATATTTTTTTTCCTCGTTCCTTCTTTTCTCCATGTTCTCATGTGCTGTACATGCAAGACATACGTATTTTTTTTTCAAGGCTAGCGCAGAGCCAGCAGCCCAGCTCTGTGTATTTTTAATGTTCTCTCTTCTTTTGTGAAAAATTATGAAGGAATGAACGAAAATGCGATGAAATAGAATAGAAATTAAAAACACAAGAAGAGACGGGCGATAATGAAATGTATTTTTCCCAAAGCATTAGCATAATTATGTGCGCGTAGCCTGAGCAATACAAAAACCCGTACTTGAGGCAAAGAGAGAGAGAGACGATGATGATGAAAAATAAGGAACGGAGCAGGGCATAGGAAACAAAAATAAGAATTGATAGAGAGATTAAATCAAACAATTCAGAAATGCTTTTATGCTGGAGATTCGAGCGACTTGAGCGCATTTTAAGCATCATTCATTGAGAACATAGAATTTTTGAAATTAAAAATATTATTAACTGATTTTTCGAGATTTAAATGCTTAACGGTTTTTGAAAATTCAAATTTTTATAGAAACGACAAGTTTTGACAGACTCAAATTGTACAAGTTCGTTACAAATGTCAATGCATCCTCTAATTGTACCTTCTATTTTGTGCCTTATTCAGCCAGCATTCAATCTAGACAAATAAATCGTATATCAAATCTGCTTATTTCCCCCAAAAATGCACAAAAAACGTCGCTAGAGAATGAATTTATGATGAAAAAGACGAAGACGAAATATAATTAAACTCGAATCGAAAAAATTCACAAAAAAATTGAATAAATGGGTAATTTTTATTCTTCAAGTCTTGATACACATTCTGTTCATGCAAAAATATAAAGTTCTACAAAATTCTCACACATTTGAAATCAGATAATAATATTTCGCAGACTCGTTCAACTATGAATATATCGCGATGGTAATGAAAGTAAAATTTCATTTTCTCTGCTTTAATTCTTCATTTAAGGTATTCATAAATACTTTTTTTTGCTTCTATCAAAACATTTTTTGCGCATTACTTTATTCTTACATAATCAGGTAGATTATTCTTCTCATTAGGATTCCTTTGAATAAATTTTCATTGTTTTTGCTCTCTATGATATCAGATGAGATTAATGCGAACGCAATAGCTTGAAATTTCGTGTTAATAATAAAATTACATATCAACGGAAAAAATTCAAATGTTTCAAAACCATACAATTTTAAAAACATAACAACAGTTTTCATTTTTCAAAATGGCGATTTGAATGTTTTCAACAATTCAAATTGTAATTTCTTAGAAAAAGTGTGAGTTCGTTATTTTTGGAAGAAAAAAAATTATTATGAGATATTAGTACAATTACAATAGGTAAAGTATAATTAAAAGTTGCCTAAGGGCCTTAATTGTGCGATTGACATAAAGTTGAGACTAAAATACGGCATTTAAACTTATAATTTTGACATTTAAAGAAAAAAAGTTGCATCGAGCATTTAAATTAATTTTAATTTCATCGATTTTTCTCATCTGCCTGAATATCTAAACGTTTATATCCATAATTTAGATTGAATTTTATGTTTTACACAACATGGAATGCTATTAGTTTATTTTAAACTTTAACAATATGCTAACTGTATAAATTGAGATGCTCATTTTCTGTATTTGATGGGTCTTAATTAGTCCAACTAGAATGGATGAATATTATCGTATCTCAATAAATCTTCTCACAATTTAAATATGTATAATATTAATGTACATTTCAACCTGATCCATATAACATAAGCCCGTGTGTGTAGCTTTGATACATAAAAATACAGGAAAATCAATCAAGCTTGTGTATGGATGTACGACGCGGTTTATATTCATCCATGTAAAGTAAAACCGTGAGAGATGAGATGAATGGGAACTGCTACTGAAGCCTAATTTTACCAAAAAGCCAAAAAAGTGCCAATTTTCAATCAATTTTTGCTGCAAATTGGTTTATTTTACGGACAAGCCGTTTATTTTGATTGTTCTCGCGATAGAATCATATGTGGGGATGGGAAGTGCTGCCTTTTTGTTAGTTTTATCCTCAATACACAAGCTGTATACCATTCTTTTCCGATCCTTTTCATCCACAACAAATCAACTGCTATAGATAAACATGAAATCAATTAATTTTGTTCTAATTTCTGTTTCTTTAAATATTCACAGATAACTCGACTTCATGCAAAGATGAAAGCCAAACCGCATTGGTGGTATTTCTTAGTAATATTAGCAACAATAGGTAAGTGAATCTCGTTGACATTAAAGTTTCCATAAATACAAAGATAACGAAAATGTTAAAGCTGATGATGAATATGACTCATAATCGTTACGGAATGTCAAAAATTATAATGACTTGAGAGGATCAAAGACTTTTTGGTATATACTATATAACCACTTGCGTTATGAAAACAAAACAATCATATTTATTACAATTGAGTGATGAAAATGTCATCTGGATAGAATTTAAGACGCACATTTCATAAAAAAACACGAAGATCGTATATCTTTCTCGTTGATATCGATTGTCATTCCCATTTTTATTTTATTTTTATCTTTCTTGAACTTCTAGCATCATATGCAAGCGTCCGTATCTATTGTCTTTTGAGTTATGTGAGTCGATGTGTATAGTCTCTTCTTTATGACTTTTTGACGCTCTAAAATGCAGCAAATAAAATTTGTGAAAAGAACATAAAATAAGTGGGGAGCGTTTTGAATTTCATACAAGTTTTTAGGCTTGCTTTTGTCTGTAAAGTCTATAGTTCTTGACTTGTTGTTTGTATATAATACACACGCTACATTCATCAGTTGCACCTGATGCACAGGTGGAATGAAATGCTTTCAATTAACTTTAATAATTCCCTCCATTTGAAAGAACATGTGCTTCTCTCTTTCATCATCAATACGAATTTAAGAATTGTTGTAGTCTTGTACTCATCTTTTTTTGTAGTTCAGAAGTTATTATACATATGTCTACATGTATTATTCTTTTATTTTTTCGTGAATTTATTCTTTTTTACGAATTGTGTAGGTTTTCTTTTTCATGCACAAAAGTTTATATGGATGAACGATGAAGCACAAAAATACTAGTATAGAATAGATTATTTGAGAGAGATGAATGCGCATTTTATGCTAATGTATTATTTAACGAGGAAATTAAATTTAAAAAAATAACGGTAAAAAAATATTTGAAATATATTACAATGTAACCGATTCAGAAAATTCAAAGAACCGTTTCAAAATATAACGACAAAAACCTTGAAGAATCATGGACATTGTCATGACGTAAAGCTTTATAGTTTATCAGATGAACAGTCAGACAAATAAACAAAATGCTGACAAGCGTATTTAATTAAATGCTGTTAAATAGTAGTTATCCACATATAAATCTAATGTGAACCAAAAAAAGTTCTTATGAGAATTTTAGTTCTTCACTCACGTTCCTTCTCTCTCACCCACTGTTCCAAAAAAGTACGAAAACGGCACATATATAAATATGATGATTTTGCAGTTCACATTACGTTTTGTGCTGAAATCATTTAGTATATAAGATGGAAAACTATGAGTATATAAAGCAGCAGCACAACAGTCACACATATGCAAACATATATGGAGCATAAATTTTCATGAAAACTGCCAACGGAGAAAATTATTCAACAATTTTGAGTTTTTCTATTGTGAGCTTGTGTTTTTATTACGAGAAATATATTTTTTTGGGATTTTAAATTTCTTTTGTTCTGCAAAATTTTGCATTCGAATACGTATTTTGGAAGGCTTTAGCCCTCATATTAAAAAATCGTATATACTTAGCACCCCGAATGATCACGATGATGCCATCATTATCATCATCTGACGACACACACACACAGAATGGTATGGGAAAATTTTGATTATTCTTTATTTTCTATTATTCTGCCTGCCTGCCACTCTCCTATTCTGCAGTACAAATTTATTATGATGTGAATCTCCTCACTTTATTTTCATTTACTTTAATTTTTTTATATTTTATTCTGAGAGTCATCCAACTAGATATGTTTGAGGCACTAAAAAGTGAGAAGACAAAGAAAGGAAAGAAAGAGAGAAATGATAAAAGGTGTAAATTTGTTGCGCTCCTACCTGCCTGTCTAAGGCACTGGCTGTGCTTTGCTCGTATTAGGCACGTGTAAATGAAACAGGTTCTCAATAAATAAAACTCAGGATGACTCCTTAAATTTTTCAAACAAGCAGATTACACAATTGGTTCTTCTTGCTGCATGTATGTAAAGATCCAATTAAGTGACATGTGTACGAAATTATCATTGACGCTTGCACATTAAAAATTGCAAGTAATTGCAAATCGTGCCGAGAATGATGCCTCCAAAGAACATCCATTTGAATTTTATTTGGAAGGAACCAAAGTGCGAGTGCTGCTAAAATGAAATAAATATGCCAATTTAATTTTCACCTGTCGTGAATTAAGTGAGCAAGGCGGCTGCTTTTGAAAGTAAGGTACGAGAACATTTTTCACATTTTGAAGCTGCAAAAAAGGAACTTTAACTTGCAAAAATTAGAAAGACAAATAGAAAGTTCATTATTAAATTAGTTGTACAGTACAGCAAGCACTGTGGATATAACGAAAAGATATTTACCTTGCTCTAAGCATAGAAAAAATTAAAAATATCTGCACACCAGTAAAAAAAAGTTTAATTTCTATCCGTATTGCTGAAAAGAACAATTGAATATCCTATAGCTCCCATGGATATAAGTGATTTAAGAATGTTTTCCAATCCTACGTGATTTGCAGGGAATTAAAACTTAATATTAAAGATTTTCCATCTTGCGTCTTATATTATATTACATTAAGGTTAGAGGAAGTGATTTTTCTGAAATTGAACAGAAGTTTCGGTATATACATTTTCTTCCTTCCTTCCTTACAATGCTTGGACACTAAGAACATTTGGGTTTATTCTCATAAAATTTTGAAATGTCATTGAAACATCCTCGAAGGACCCAAATTATCTGCAGGAGTGACTAAGTATTGCATCAGTAAACGTTAAACAGAAATAAATATGGACTATGGTATTGGCTTATTTCAACTGGAAACGACAATTACACAACAGTAAACTTTATCGCATCACCTTTTATTCCAACGTTAAAGCACGGACGGAAAGAGATGGTGGAATCCTTTTGGGAAATGTCATCAGTGGAAATTTACTCAAGTTAAACCTTAAACAGCAGCGATAGAAACTCATTAACATTTAGAAACGAGTCAAGGATAAAGTAAATTTCTGCGTATATATACATATAAATAAAGCATCATATTATGTTATGGCATGCCATCATCAGAAAACTTTAGGTCTACATTCATAAGAATCCCCTTTTCTTTAAGGGTTCATTAATCGATGGCGTCTAAAATTAATTGAAGTCTGTGACTTTAAAATTGAGAATTTTGTAGCAAGTGGGAGGGATTCTTTGAAAGACGTCATAAAAGAATGATTCCTTTTCTTCGTTAGCCTCTGAAAATGTTATTTCATCTCGCTTACATTGAATGTGCGTCAAAGTAAAATTGTAGACACTGAAGAAGCCTTTATTTTTACATCACCGAGAAACTTTTCTTTTCACTGACTGAATGGAGGAAAAAAAAATAAAGAACTGGAAAATTTTTAAAGGAAAAAAGAATAAGGAAGAAGACAAAAAGTCCCATTTCACTCTCTCGTGCCTTCTTCATTCTTTTATATGCTATTGCTTTCTGCCTTATTTTTGTTGGGGGTGTTTATTCTTTACATTTATTTTATTTATCACGTCCTTATTAAAGCTAAATTAATTTTAATGCCATTAACGCACATAAATTTGTTCCTTTTTCCTTTCTCTTCTCACTTTCTTTGTCGTGGCAATCGTAGAGAGACAGAGAGAGACTTTCTTCTTCAATACATGTTTATATAAGTGTTGGTTCTTTAATTCGAATAATAAATCATTGGGGGGGAGAAGGAGAAATAAAAACGTTTGGGGACAATTGAGCAATGCTACATAGGAGAAATAAAAGAAAAAGGAAGAAAGATAATGAAATGAGAAGAGATGAACGTTTAAAAATGCAACAATGTAATCAAGGATCACATTTACAGCATTTGTGTGTCAGATAGATAGATGAATATAAGGAATGATGTGAGGACATTTATGTAGATAGTACTTGATGAAATATAAATAAATTTACATTTACCATTTCGGACACTAAAAGTTGGTACAAGAAAATAAGTTTGAACTGTATGTTATCGCATCATGAGTTCATAAAAACCAGCATACAAAAAAGGAAAGAAAAAAAAAGCCAGTCCGAATGACTGATGAGGGGTTAAATCGAGATATCCATCTCTCTTTTTGTACATTGGGGCATTTCTTAAAAAGGAAAGAAAAAAAAAGGCACCAAGACATAAAAAAATGAAGGACATTTCTCCAACTTGAGACAGAAGCATCAAACATTTGTGTCTATTAACTTAGAACAATATCAATTGCTTGCTGTGAAATAAGACACATTTACAAATTGCGATGAAATTCTAGATTTTTGCTATCTGGTCACAATTAATACCAACGGATACAGTTCCAGATGAAAAGCCAGAACGCGAGATGAACGAAAAATAATTAACTTTCGCGTCTGTCAACGGCCTTTTCTGACCTTTTCGAAAAGCCAGAGAAAATAAAAAATTTAATAATCTTTCTTTTATAGTTGACACATGTTTTGGATTGTTGCCGTTTTTTTTATTCCCTAAAATAATTTTTTTTTGTTTCAAGTAAAATGACAATGCCACGATTTTTTTTATACATACGTCCACATGAATATTTAAATTGAGAACAAATATCGTCTTTCTTAGTATTTCGGTTTCCATCGACCAATAATTTGCCTGTTCTTGCTTTTCTGCAGAGCTGCGTTGCTAATTTTTTGGCGATTCTTGGTAGTGATTAAAACTTTATTGTGTTCATGGTCGTTTATTAATGGTTGGCAATTTTTGAACTTGAGGTTAAGTTTTGATGATATGGGGGGGGGGGGGGCGCAATTTGTCAGAGTTTATATTTGAAGATTCATCCAAATTGCTGCTATACCTCACTTCCGAATAGATTACTTGAGTTTTTTATAACTTTTGACCCCCTTCTTTACGATCTTGCTTTTTAAAAAATAACCTACAAACTGAGAGAAATTGATGAGCAATGAAAGGGAGTTATGATCTATTTACATTTTTCACACGTACAATCGTACCTATTTTGAATACCATTGGTCTATTTAAATGCTACTGTGTTTGGTTGACAAGAAATAAAACAGAATTTGAAACTAAAAGTAGTGAGCGCAATTAATAAAGTCATAAAGGGGTCAGTCTCATGAAAGAGGAAACCATAAATCTTGAGAAGATTACCATCGAAAACAATAGATGAATGCTTTCTATTTGAATAGGTAGCTTTTTTTTTAAAAAAAAAGAGAGTAAAAAAATCATTAGAAATATAAATTGTTCTCGAATATAAGAAAAATTGTTAAGAATGTCGCTGTTGAGACATCATAATGTGTTTTTAAAATGAATTCTTTTGAAGACCATCCTCAAAAAATAACGTTGAAAAAATCATGATAATGATACAGAGTATGCGTACTCGAAAATATATATTTTTTATGTATTATTATTACTTTTTATAAAAAAGAAATAAGAAAAAAGAATGTGTATCGACAGAAGTGGAGCAAAAACATGTGTTAGAATAAAATTCTTGTTCCTTCATCGTTCCTTCGACATCCATCTCTCACATACAGTCTTTTTATTTCTTCACTGTATGCTGTTGTTATGTTATTTATGAGTTTTACGGCTTAGCGTGTCCCATGCTGAGAGTCGCTTTAAGATGAATGTTAAAGTTCACTCACACCAGCCACACATCTTATTCTTTCTCTTTTTTTAGTCATTCCAAATTTTTGTTTCTCGTCACTGAAAAATCAATTAAAATTAAAATGAACGCATTTTGTTGACATTTTAATTAGTGGCTTTAATAAGAAATTTCCCAAATTACAGCAACAATATGTAATATAAAATTAAGAAAGTCATAATAAAATAATGTACAGCATGTTCATCATCTTCCGCCCGCACATATTATTGCATATTCTTCTCAATAATTCAGTTAGCAAGTCACTGAGATAGTTGGTTTGCCCCTCTCATGTCGTGTTAAAAATGACACACGATGAACTCTCTTGACGGCATTTTCTTATTTCTTATTCCTCATAATGATTGAGGCACGATAAGAGATCATCAGCTTCATCATCACTTTTTTTCTGTAATTGTATTTAATTAATACTAATTTAAATTTTTTCTTTTCTTTTATTGCTTCGTGTGCAGCTTTGAAGAATGTATCAGCCAAACAAGTTTTTCGATCGCTTCCGAAAAATCTTCAAGTGCTCGAAGGGTCTGAGGCGCTTCTACAATGTGAAATTTCAAATTTAGTCGGAAACGTGCAATGGGTGAAGGATGGCTTCGCATTGGGTAAGTTAATATCCGATAGATATTGATCTGAGAATCTAATTATTATATTTTGTCTATGTCTTACAGGATTTGCAGAGAAAATCCCGGGTCATTCAAGATATTCAATGATCGGTGATCGTAATCGAGGCGTTTTTAATCTTCGCATTGTAAATGCTTCAATTGATGATGATGCTGTATATCAGTGTCAAGTTGGACCTGCGAAGAATTCTGATCCAATTCGAGCATTCGCAAATTTAACAGTCATTTGTGAGTATAACATGAAATTAAAGTGCTTTAAGGATTATTTACTTAGTAGCACATATGCTGCACATAATATATAAACAGTACAGTATAAATGTTTACATAAAATTGGTCACCTTAAACACATAACAAGAGGACAAAATTACATTGTGTGAATGATGACACTGATGGAAAACCTTCCTCTCAACTTTTTCGGATTGTTTGCAAATGATTTTTTCGGTTGAATTGTATTTGATATCCAATAGACAGTGAGAGAGTGTGGAGAAGTGGAAAATGAGAATCGAAATTAAAGAGATATAAATTATTACTTTAATTTTCTGTATTTTCATTCCACCCACCAACTTCTTCTTAATTTAAATAATAATAATAATATTGAGTATACAATGTCATCCCTCAAACTCCAATCCAAACAAATTGTATATATACTCACTTTTTAATGTTCTTCAAAGTTGACAATTGATATCTATTGTTATCAAGTTCTATGTCTATTTTATATTTATGTAATGGTGCGAGAAAGCAAATTTGATGGATGAGTAGAACGAGAGGAAGAGATTTTTTTTCTTCGGTATTTATAAAGATGATACAGAAAAACTTGAAAATAGACACCACCTTTATTCAATCTTCATTGTTATTATCCATAACAGTAGAAATATTTGTATGAAAGATGGCTTAAAAAGATATAGTTTATGGATGATGATGATGTGATTTGGACGCAGTTTAGTTTTTTGACGTAGTTTGAATCTATTGGTAGTTTCGCAGACACAGAATTGCCTTTCATCGCTAGAAACTGTCCATTCAATGCATAATGTAGCTCAAAAATGAACATCTGATTAACTTTAAAGATCAGGATCCTCTAATAAGCAAGACTAAACCAAATTGAGCATTCATTCTATTAGCAAAGTAGAGATACCGCAACTTAAGATTCTAAACCTTTGAAACGTTTGTTCTATGCAATTTTGCAGATAATATATTGCTTTGCTGCTTGAAGTTCTCGCGTTTTTTTGAAATTTATAGCTTCGTGTTCTACAAGTATTAATTCACTAGTTTTATCGCATTTTAAGGATTGCAGAGTAAATTATAGTTAAATAAACTTTAAGAAAAGTTAAAAATAATTTGAAGTGCTGTGGAAGTAAATTTTTGGTTGATTTAATTTGACTTTTTAATTGAAAATAACGATTCCAATTGATAATTCACTTTAAAATTATATCCAATCTCAATTACAGCTGTTGAATTCTACATTTTTCCCATCGAAATTTAAACATCGAGAGTTACTCGTGGAAATTCACAGCGTGTGGAATGATACTTGATTAAGGGTTGATTTCAATCAACCATAAATTTTATTACAAGTGCACTATCGATATGTATTTTTTTGGCTGATATTTCAAATTTATGAATATTGTTTTTGAAATAGAAATTTTTGATTGAGGGTTTTTTTTGGGGCTTGGCAAAAATTGAGTGTTTTGAGCATTTTAGAGATTTGCTTCTGACGGAAACTGAACTTATTTATCCAGAAATAATAAATCCGTTGCTTGATAAGTATTGAGATTTAAAATTTATTGTTTAACAATTTAAAATGATAGGTTCAATGCTCTAGCTTCTTTCCTCAATATTTTATAACCAGAAATGTAGAATTTTATCCATAAACTGATAATAAACACCCTGATGGTCATTATGTCAAGTCAATAATAAGAAGAAATTGATTTATTTTTGAAAAATAGCTATGAATAATGAAGAAGCTTTATTTTTTCCACTTAATTCTACTTCACTTTTTAACTTTCATCTCTCGTACCTAATAAATTGATATCAAATTCCATTTAGTAAAGCAAGAAGACTTTATGTTTCATCGTCAAAAAGGAAAATAGGACCTGCAAAGATAATTGAAAAAAGAAAGAAACAAAAAAAATTTCTAAACCGTTAAGAAAACATTGATGAAAAAGAATCTCGCGCACACATGAAAGAAAAATGATTAAAGTAAAGAAATTCGCATTCACCCTTCGCAATTTTCATAAAGTATGAGGTGTATTCAGGATTGGCAACATAGCTTTAGAATCTCACTGGATACATCCCTAGCTTCTTAAATAGAAAGTAAAAAAGTGAATATGAATATCTTATATGCAAGAATCGCTGATCCATACCCATATGAGCACATGATTTTATATTCCGTATAATATGCATACTGAATTTCCTTTTTCGCATGATTTTCTTAAAGGAAGAATCTTAAATTTGACAATTCATAAATAATGTCACCAAGTTTTAATTACAATCGTTTGAGATCCCGTAAAGAATTAATCATAATGAAACTTGACAGATTCATAGTGGTTTTGCAGAAAAGGAGTAACCTTAAAGAAATCAGACTTGTGACGTCATTCAATAATAATATTTTCATGCCCGCGATTTGGTTGTGATGTAAGCTTAGTGCTCAATATCACAATTCTGTATACATACACAACTTATTTTTATTTTCATGCTTTTCACTTCCAAAAAAAAAAATCATTTTCAGTGAAGTTTCATTTTTCCATACTTGTCATGCTCCTTGCGAGAGATATGCAGAGGGTGGAAAGGGCAGAAGAAAATATCTTTAAGGAGTTTACCTCCATCTCCATTTCCCATGCAAAAAGTTTTCCACCAGAAACAACACAAAAAGAAAATCTTTCGCTCTTTCTCTCATCATGAAATCGGATACATTTTTTCTCTCCTGCTCGATTGTATTATGTGCTGCCTGCTTTTACTGTTTAAGAAACAACATTAGCAACGGAGTATTTTCGCTTAAAATAAGAGGAAGAAAAAATCTTATGATTTTTTAGCATTTTTTTCTGATATTTGATTGGGAAAAAGGTGTTTTAGGTTTTATGCCTAAGTTTCCAGCTACTTAGTAGAGGTGGAGCGATTTTAATTACTACTTATTCAATATTATAATGTGGAACTGTATAAGGTACAAATAACTTAACTTTCTTTCAAAATTTATTTTGTTTATGAATCGTGATTCACCATTAAATTCTAAAAAATGCGCCTTTGTTCGATGCTAATGAAGACTTTATTACTTGAATCTTTGGTGTTGTTTGAGTTCATAGCTACAATAATAATACACATATACCACTATAAAATTGGTAACAATTATAAACATTTCGTATGTGCTGAAAGCAATTGGAAATTGAAGGAATACATTCAATCCTACACAGACTTCAAGAATCGAATGCATTAAACGACATTAACGCAATTTACTTAATTTATTCATTTTATGTAAATCTTTTACTGAACAAAGAATTTTTTTCCCCTTTTCATCATCTCCTTCGATATTGATTTCGACGATGTAATTTCCAGCATAATAATGCTCACTCTGTGTGTTTATAGATAATATGTAAATAATACTTGAACATTTTATAAAACTGTGATGGAAACATAATGAGAGAAATGGAGAGGTTTGAGGGAATCGAATGCTTATACTTATAGGAAAATCTCATTCCAGGATGTCAATAACAAAAATCTTTAATTTGTTTATGCTCGTGTCTATTTTTGCTTCGAGTTGTTCAGGAGAAATTCTGTAGGTTTCGAGCTTTTTAATGCTAAATTGAATGTTTTTGGATTTGCTGAGCTGAAAGGTCGTCAAATCAAAACTTGATATTTTTAAAATCCCACAAAACTTTTTAATCTGGAGCATCACATCCTACACATCATTTATAAAGGAATCCGACCATTCTTGTCATTAGGATAAACAATTTTAATGCAAGACATGAGCTTTAATTCTGTTACTAATATCAAAATTGATTTCCGAAAGCTTCGAGTTGGAAGAACCAACCGTACGTAGCAGATTATGGTGGAATATAAAGCTCAGACAATGTTAAATACTGGAAATGATTTTGGTTGTGTGGAAGAGCTTTTCATTTACAGATTAAAACATAGCAATTAAAGATTGAAGTAAACTTGCTGTGAATAACTTTCTGGGTTGTTTGGAGTCAAGTTTTTCTAGGGAATGTTTCAGAAAATAGGAATTAGTTATTAAATTGCTTTCCTGAATGCTTGGAGCTTTAAAATATTACAAAAGCATTTAAATGCTCAGAAAAATTCAACATTCCATCACATTTAATTATTTTGTAGCAAATCTACAACAATCCAAGATTAAAGATTACAACAAAACAAAAGCTTATCATTTCCAAAGTAATTTTTTCATCAAAAATATATATTTTGTTTCTGCATAAGATAAATTATTATCTGTTACCTGAACATGAGCGTCTGCGAGATTTAATGCTCTTTGGAGGATTTTTTTGTGCGATGATGTATGTGAAATGTCGGTGTAAAGTACAAAATTTTAAAACAGAAACTGGAAAAATTTTCACAACAAATTCGAGGAAAACATTTATTTTTTTGCTTTTGTTTATTGAGAAAATCTCTTAAATAAGATTTTCAGTGTGACTCAAAACATAATGTTGTTGTTCATTTCGTGTTGTGAATTGAGAATATTTTATGCATAAAGATCTCAAAAAAAAAAACACAGAGAACAGAAGCAGAGCTTCTCAAGAAAGAATATGGTGGATATGTATCATCTCATTAATATTGAAACGAAATTTCTCTTACATTAGATTTCATCATCGCATTGCACTTTTGAACTTTTATTTTTTTGAATTTTCAAAAATGCTAATGACTGCGTTTTGTCGGTCTGTCCAGCTTTTTGACAGTTTTTTTTGAACGCTTAATTTCAAAATATTTTTGACTGTTAATTTTTAAATTCAGAAGACTCATGCGCCTTAGTACTGCTTTTAAAGCAGACACCACTTTCAAGTTCAAGCTTCTGTTTTCTGCTTGCATGATTTCTTATAAAATTATTATGAGAAATAATAAAAATAAAGATGGAAAAGCACACTCATACAAATGTAATCAAAAAAGAATATTAATGGATAATAGCGAGCAAGCAAGCTAGCTACGAGGAAACTGTCAATTTGGGAAACATAAAGTGTAATAAAAGTGCTGTGAATCCCTTTTTTAAACCACAATCGCATTGATACACACAATTATAAACACATTTTAACATGAAAATTGTTATGCATACAAAGATATATACGTGAATAAGGAATAATGGTTGCTGGCTGGATGTAGAACAGAAAAAAATTATTATGAATGAGAATAAAACTTTAAATTAAATTGTCAATGGAGTCGTATGAAAGCGTTCGTATAATTAGTCCCTTCACGGCAAATAAATTTGATAATTACCATGATTATTATTATCAATGGATTCTCGCTTGTGTCTGTATCTGTTTATGTATGAAATGTGCTTATGTGCTACTAAAGCTCGACATCTATCTGTGAGATAACAACAATTAATACGTTATGTTTAATTATAGCACCTCCATCGTCCATCGAAATAGAAGCATCATCACATGGCGTGCCCATCATAAAACAAAATAATAAAGTAGATGTAAAAGAAAATCAAGACTTAATGCTGTCGTGTATAATTGCGGATAGCAAACCGGCAGCTGAAATAAAGTGGTACAGAGGGAATGTTGAGTTAAAATCAACAGACAATCGTCACGACGATGTCATAGAATTGGACAATAAACGATTTACAGTCTCATCGAATTTGACGATTAAAGCATCTGCCAACGATGATCTTGTTGATTATAAATGTCGCGCTAAGCATTTAGCGATATCACCAGATCATCCACTACAATCAATAGTACAAGTATCAGTATTAAAAGCTCCTGGCGAGCCTTTCATTGAAGGTTACAGCAAAGGTGAGAAGCTTAGGAATGGTCAGGAGATGGAATTAGTGTGTAGATCGTATAGTGGAAATCCTCCAGCACAATTAATATGGTACAAAAATAATCGTCAAGTTGTGAGCATTTATACGACATCGGGACGAGATTCAGCTAGCACTTATCGCTTCAAAGTACAACCAGGCGACAATAAGGCGCGTTTGCGATGTGAAGCAAGCAATACAATCTCAGATAGGCCACTGAAGAAAGAGATTGATTTAACAGTTCTCTGTGAGTATAACTGAGCATAACAACAAAATTGTGTCCTCAATCTTATATCTTCTTGCTAGCATAGTTTTTCAACAAACGGAGTTATTTCTTATTTGTCTGTCTGTCCTGACAAGCTCAAATTTTTATTCACCGTTATTTTTTCAAATGTTTTTTGACGGTTATTTTATATTCAAATATTTCTACTTCCAATAATGCTTTTTAGAGCTATGACAATGCAGTTTTTCCTTACCAGTTCTTTTTGTCATCTTCCTCGTCTTATTTTCTTCTCTTGTGAAGTTGATTTAGAATTATGGGAAGAAAAAAAAGCTTGTATGAAAATAGAATTTTCCTCATTTATCAATTAAGATAAAAAGAAAACTTAAGCGAAGCGAACTAAAGAAAAAACTGCTAGATCAACATCTTTAATTTTTCAATCACCCTTTCATGGCTGTTTTATCATTCAGCTGTGGAAAAAGTTTTGTTCGAAAACTTTAAAGAAAGCAAAAACTAGAAAACTTTTGAATCTCATTTGTCTCTTTTATTTCTCAATAGTTTCACCATCACAAGTCACAATATCTGGTCCAACAGAGGCTCGTCACGGCGATGTTGTAAATTTCCAATGTCTTACAGCGCCATCACATCCACCAGCTGAAATTCGATGGACAATTGATGGTCGACAAAGGAAATCAAATTCGTCAAAGACTGAGACAAGCAACGAAGGTGGATGGACTACCTCATCAAATATGTCGATAACGATTGAATCCAATAAACGTTCAATTTCATTATTATGTCAAGGAATCAATATGCAACTTGCAGATAATGTAATGACAACACATACACTTCATGTTCTATGTAAGTGCTCTCATTTATTGCAATGTAAACATACTTGATCTCATTATAATCTTCTTCACATTATATAGATCCGCCATCAACGCCAATAATTTCAGGTTATACAGAGGGATCTGTAATTCCAGCAGGTTCTACACAAAAGCTTCTATGTATGTCTTCCGGTGGAAATCCAACACCTACGTTAACGTGGTTTAAGAATGACAAAAAGGTACGACTTTAATCTTAATTAGCAAAATAATTAAATTTATATTCATTTCTTCCTTCTCATTTCCCACATACGCATACAGATTAATTCTCAGACGAAAAATATCAATTCGAACGCTGTGCAATCTGAATTGAATATTATTGCCAACATTACCGACAATCAAGCAATTTATCGATGTGAAGCTCAAAATAGTGCAACGGATGTGCCGCTATTCGATAAAAAGACACTTAGCGTTCATTGTAAGTAATAATTATTCTAACAATGCTTCTTTTCGGCTTTATCTTTGCTCTTATTTCCATCATTTCAATTGCCCAATAATGTAGATTTCGTCTCTACTTTTTTTCTGTTCATAATTTTGTTGTTTCGGAAGTTGAGCGAAAGAAAAAATATTTTTTTACTTTTTTAGAAACACTATGTGCAGATTAGTAATGTTTCTATCCACAATTTGTCTGTAATGTCCAAAAATATCCGTAAGCTTTTTACCTTTTTTCTTACCGTTATTTTTCAAATGTTTAATTACTGGTAATTTTCAAACAAATTTTTGGATATTAATAAGTGCGCTATTTGTCAAGCACAAGTTACGTTATTTATGCTCTGCTATATCTGGAGGAGTACGTAGGAAAACAAAAGAAGCGAAAGAGATTTTTAATATTTGATTAAATCTGCTTCCAGTACTCTAGTGCAACTGAAAATGGTAGCAGATGTTTGAGTTCTCGTTTTTTTTGCCTGGTTATTTGGTTCAATCGACAACTTTTTTTTTTGGAAATGAAAGAAAACTTTTTCATTCCCTTTTTTGTGTTAGTTTTCTATACTTTTTTGTTTTCGGTGATTGTTTCTTTCTTTTTCTATGCTGTGTGATGGCAGTCGACGTCATTATAATGATTTTTCACCGAATTTCTCATCGTCCTCATTCATTTCTATTATTTATAATTTTCCATTCTTCTTTACAGTTTTGCCAGAGACTCTCAAAATTCGTGTGGAACCAGCAGCGTTGACAAGTGGCACGGAAGCAACACTTTATTGTGACTCGAGCTCATCAAATCCACCAGTTCGATTAAAGTGAGTATTTAACGGACAATATTTGAATTCATAAAACAAGACTGTTTTCCTTAACAAGAAATGGAAACGATAAAGTTTGCTGGCATTTTCACGAAATGAATAAATTTCTAATTTTCTTCTTTCTTTCCATTTCACTCACCAACTCTCGTGACGTTATATCATAATCATCTTGCTCTTAAAGTTGGTACAAAGATGGCATTCCTTTAATGAGCGATGGAAGTGTATCACATCAGAATGGTTTGTGGGGCGGAAAAATTTCATCAACTCAAGTAAAGTTGAATATAACACAAGATATGAATGGTGTGAAAATTGCTTGTCAAGGAACAAACGAAGCTCTTATGCGGAGTATTAATGAAGCCATTGAATTACAAGTTTTGTGTAAGTACTTTATTAAGATAATAATGTGTTTATTATTATTAAGTCATTCTCTTATTTCCTTTTCATTTAACTAAACAGTTCCACCAAAATTTACTCCACTACCATCCACAACTGCTGTTGGAATTGAGGATGAATCTTTGATAATTAATCTTATGGCCAATGGAAATCCAACAAATATTCAATATACGTGGACAAAGGAAGGCTCTCCGCTTGAGGATCATGGTATGTTTTTCATCTACATATATAATCAGGCTGAATTGAAGGAAAGAACATGCATGCGACGCATTATTTTCCATCAATTTCGATTTGTCTTCTTTTTCTCTATTTTCTCATGTATGTCTTCTCATTAATATTCTATAGACAACCAACGAATCGTCATCGATGGGCCTACATTGAATTTCACTAAATTGGCACGTGATGACAGTGGATTGTATACGTGCGAGGCTTTAAATTCCCAAGGCTCTGCCGTGATCAACATTTCTGTTGTTGTTGAATGTAAGATGCTCATTTACTCTCATACATGTGTCCTGTGTGTATGTGCGTACATGCTACATCATATCTGTGGGACATATTCATTTAAATGAAGGAATATTCAGGACTATTGCTAATTCTATTTCCTATTCTTTCTATTCTCTTCCTTTTCTTCGTACATGTACATGATGATGATGGAAAAAAATACCCGACAAAACAGATGGTGCAACAATTGAATCCATTTCTGATAATGTTGTTGTGAATCCTGGCGATGAGGCGAAATTGGCATGTTCTGTAAAAGGTACATTACTTTAATTAATTAATTTTTGTTTCTAATAATCGTAATGACTGATGAAAAACATACGCCGCAGCTCGAATGAACAAAGTATTGAAACATAAATGTAATCTAATTGAATGAGCGAGCATATGTATATTAATAGATATTGGTCTTTGACAAAGTTTTTGGGATTTTCATGTCAAACGTTTTTTTTTTGAATTTTCAAAAGCCGATAAAAATTTAAATTTTTGAAAACCGTTTCAATTTAAATTTTAGAAAACCGTTTAAATTCAAATTTCTAAAAGACGTTAAAAATTCAGAGTCATTTATGAACAATCAATTAATGTCGACGCCCATGTAAATAAATTAATTGATTTCTATTTAATTCAATTTAGGAAATCCATTAAACGAGAATCACATTCGTTGGGAACGAGTGGATTATGAGATGAGTGCAAAGACGAAAGTAAGATATGAGAATGGAACAAGCTTTTTGCATATTTCGAATGCACAACGTGACGATATCGGACATTTCCGATGCATTGCTGATAATCGTGTGGCCAATCCTGTTAGCCGTGATGCTCTATTGATTGTAAAATGTATGTTGATGATGATATTGACATTTTTATCGTTTATAGCACCACTTTATCATAGAGAAGAAATTGAGAGGAGATTATCATGATCAATTTTATTCATAATTTAATTTTCTTCTTTGCTTCTGTGCCTCTTCTCTATGCTATGTGCTACTGAAAGCGACTTTTCTCATCATTTTTTATTATTGTTTATGTCTACATCTAGTTCTTCCTGAGATTGATAAATCACCAACGATGCTTCGTGCAGCCAGCGAAAAGAATGAGAAGGGACGTCTGGTTTGTAGAGTTCAAGCAGCACCAAAACCATCATTTACATGGTCACGTTCACAAAAGACATTAAATAATACACAAAATGGTGGAAAATATTTCATTGAAAGTCGACAAATTGATCCATTAACATACGAATCAGTTCTATTGGTCGATAAGGTAGAAACAAACGATTATGGATTGTATGAATGCAGAGCAGACAATGAACTTGGTTCGAGTCGTGAAAATATCCGCTTAGATGTCACATCCAAACCTGATCCACCACTTAGCTTAAATGTGTTAAACACAACGCACGATTCTGTTTCATTGGCTTGGACGCCTGGATTTGATGGTGGTTTAAAAACCACATATCAATTGCGTTATCGAGAAGCAAGCTCATCCGCTTATAGATATGTAGACAGTCTACCCAATGTTTACAGATTGGATATTGAAGGCCTCAAACCGAATATTGTATATTTGTTCTCAATCATGGCAATGAACAATTTGGGCAATAGTGGATGGTTGCCGGATACGACAAAAGCACAGACGAAAGGTATGGAACTTTAGTTTAATTTCTATGATTATTTTATGTCGCACTTTTGTGTTTGAGATTAATGAGACTCTGTAAAGTTATAGAATTGAATGTTCAGAGAGTCTGAAGCGCTAGAGTCACTGAATGACCTCAAAGCTTAATTTTCGATGCTCTTTTTATGGTCATGATTTAGAAAAGGTGCGATTGATGATGAAAAGTTGTGAAAATAATTTATTTTCTCTCAGCTCATTAAAATCGATGAAAAATGAAATATTTTACGCGAATTAAGCGGAGAAAATAAATATCATTAATTCTATTCATAACTTGTAATGGATCTACATTTCATCTACTTCCAATTCCTCTTTATTTTTATTGATTGAGCATCGGAGATTTGTTTTTTTTTTGTGTAAATTATTTACGGTCTCATTGGTCTACAAACACAAATTATTTTTGCACACAAAAAGTGATTTTTCTCGCCCTCAAACATGTAAAATTCATTAAAATTCATTATTGTGCCTTAATATCATTAAAACCACAAACATTGAAAAAAAAACGCAGTCGCACCGCAACTGTCATTGTCGGTATTGACGACTCAGCAAACAGAGACAGGAACTGGAAGTCCATTTATGAATACATCGAGAGGACTTTTGATGCTAATTGGTATTTCAGCTGGTACAGGATTAGTTCTTATCAATATACTACTGATTGCATGCTGTCTGCATAAGCGTCACAAGAAGAATCTAAAAGGAGGTAAAATTAACGATTTTATGCCCAATTAAATAAGAAGACACGTGGGCTGATTCATCGACGACGACAATATTATATTTCTGTATATATTTTACATATTTCTTTTTGGATGGTATGATAAAGGATTATAAGTGAAATCGATGTCTTGTGGTTTTAACCAGCATGAAAAATTTCAATTTCTTTTTACTAATATCGCGGTATTCTTTCCATTACACTTTTTGTGTTGTCAATAGACATTCCTGGTTTATGGTTTTATATGTTTTTATGATTTTTAATTATTTATTATTATTATCTACATTCTTTTTAAAGGCTACGAACCGATTCAAACACATTTAAAGGACGAAGATGCACTTCCAAAACTTCTTGTCGTTGGTATTGCATTGATCGGACTTGGACTGTTAATTGCTAATACAGCACTTGTTGCCTGGTTTATCATTCGAAAACGAATTAAAGGTAAAAATATAAAAACAGCAGTTAGTGTCCTCCGTCCTTTTTATCACTCGCCAGACAATTGTTCGTTATGTTTAATTTAATTTTCTCGTTTTTATTTTATTTCTCTCATGCTGGAGAGAATTGTTTGTTTTTTTTTTTGACTAAACGAAGCGCATTTTTCTTTGTTATTCATTTTGAAATATATATAACTGTTAAATTAAATTCAAAAAATATAAATGTCAAAAAATATTTGAACTGGGTAAAAACATTTGAATCTCAGAAAATAAAAATCACATTTTAAATAATTCTGCCAGCCAAACAATTAAGCAACAAAGACAATTATTCTTAAAAAATGTGCTAAAACTACTTCAGATCTTTCCCAAATGACCATTTTTGCAGTCAGTGATTTTAATTGTAATTAATTTTTGATGACAATATTCTCTGGACGTTTGAGCAAGCAGCATAGGATATCTGTAGATTTCTACCGAACAATATTGTTCACATAAGAGGATATAAAAACTGTTATTTTTGGAAGGGATGAAGAAAAAAAAAATCGACAAGAAGATTGTTGAGGGTTGGACTTTCTGGCATGGCGCCTTTGTTACCATCCAAAAAAACAAGCAAGAATATAATATTGTTGTAGATGTTCATGTCTACTAGAAGAAGAAAATACATGATGATGCCTTAATTGATTTTTGTGTTCCTTAAGACTTATATTCTCATTCTCTTTCCACTCGATAGAGCCCACGAACGCAGCAAACAGCAAATCAGCAGCCATTGAGATGTATGCACCAAGCAGCTACAACGATACCGTAACTGGTGAAACATTATCGTCCGTTTCGGATAAAAGTGATTCATATTCTAATGATGGCAGTCAGCCAGATTTGACGGTAAATAAATTTTCACATTGTTAAAAAAATTCATTTCTCCTCCCGTTCCTGTGTCTAGCATGTTCAACTGATGGAAAATTGCTTTAAATTATTATCGTTTTTCCCTTTGACTATTTTATTGCTATTCTATATCTGATTTAACTAGAATTTTCAACTTTTTAATTCATCCACTTGAACTTTATCCAATATTACATTTCCAAGAGTTGCAATTGGTTTGAAATATAAGCTTGAAAGTTCTTCCTGGAATGAGTTTATATTTTTCTCGACAGGATTATTCGTTATAATCCTTTGACTTATTACTTTTATGGATTTGATAATTTTCATGATTTGTCTGTCTAAAGAGCAGTGCTAGTCTGTCAATTTACTTTTTTTGACACACTAGTTTGTCGTCTAGGTGTTTGAAAAGGTTTGCGGATTACTTTCATTGACCATAGAATTAGGTTGGATTTAATTAAATCTTAGGATAAAATTTTAAATCCAACGATTAAACTTAAATCCAACGATCAAAGGAACATAAATCCTCATCAAACTTAATGGACCCACTGAACTATTTCATAATATTTATGAGTAAAAATGCAGAGAAAAAATTGATCAAAGGAATAGCTTTTTATACTGAATTTGAATGCCACATGAATTTCATTCAAGCTTCATACTTTATGTCCTCACAGAATGCATCATGAAGTGAAAAACTGACCATCGACCCATGCATATTATAATTTTTGAGCCAATATTTCTGTGGCTTTTATTCAATTCATTCAACATAGCATGGCTCTGTCTGTGTGTGCATTTATGTAGGGCATTGAGATAGTAAAAAATGCATTTTCCATGTTTTTTATTTCGTTCTTTTTCTCTTGCCTAGAATTGCTCAATTTCAAAATGATTTAATTGTTATTTCAACCAATTTTCATTCTTTCATTATTTTTATTTCCACTATGCGACAACTGTGTATGCTCAGGAGGAAGTGAATCGTAAACAAACAACATCGTCAACATACGTTGTAGAAGATTCGAATGACATCCCGCCACCACGTTATCAAAAAGACGGTCGTCTCTCGCCGTATTATCAATCAAATCCAAACCAAATGATGATCCATCCAAAGAATATGCCGAATGCATCACAAATGAGCTTCTTACCGTCATCGAATTTCGATGATCAATTAATAAATCATAAAACTTATCCGTCAAAGAATTATTCACCTGGACCGCCGTTGGATGGTTCATATTATAGCGCATGTGATCGTTATCTTTCCTATCCTCCTATGGTACGTATTAATGAATTTCTGTGGATATCTATGAGATCGTTTGCAAGCACGTTTGATATTTCTTAACTGTCATTTTTCAAATAACAACGGTATTTTTCAAAATTCAAAAATATATTGAACGTAACTTGTGAACGAACCCGTCTCCGATATTTAATAATAGAAAATTTAATTGAATTTTTTTTTTCTACATCCTCTCACAAAACTCACATACACACATCACTTCATTCGATATATATTTTTATTTGCAGGATTATTCAGTTGCATCAGCAACGCTGCCTCATAACATGTCAACAAATTTAGACATGAACCATCACACGAATTCGTCACGTAGTAATACACTGAATAGACGCAATAGTAATTTAATTGCAATGAATCATAATATAATTCCACCGCCGGATGTGACGCATACAACAAAAATGATGCCACTAATGGTTAGCAGTGGAACTGGTACGTTATATAGTAGTAAGCCAAACAATGTGCCAGTAGTAGGCATCCTTAAAGATCCAAAGCGACTCCATCAACAACAAAACCAATTAAACAATGTAAATAAAGATCTCACGATGCAATCGATACTCATGCCAATGCCATCTCTTGTTATGTCCGATGGCACTTTATCGAATGCACATCAGCTCAGCGCCGCTCAACTAATGAATAATTACGATGCAACGAACAACGCCAATGTGAATTTGAATTTATCAAATTTCAATCATCAAATGGGCTTCCCCGATGGCAGTGTGGATGGACATTTAGTGTAAAGTCCAGCATTTTTTTAAAAAAACATCATCAAAAAAAATCATCACAGACATTAATTACACACAAAATCTAGTTACAATAAGTTATCTTTTTTACAAAGAATTACTTTCTTTAATTATTATTGACAGAACATATACATAGATCGACACTACACATTATATTAAGTTCTAGAAACATTAGCTTTAAGTTTAATTAACAAAACAAAAAAAAAATCCGTACATGAAGAAATTACATAGACACAAAGTTGAAACAGACAGACACAAAAAGATGTCAACAAATACTCAAATTTTTTTACGTGCATCTCATTAATTATGATGGATATATAAGAAAGTATATATTAAGCGATTTAAGCGCGAATTTCCTTAATTAATTGTTTTTCTACAATTTATCATTGTTCAGTTTCTAATTTCTCAATATATACATTGTTTTTAGTTAAGGAAAAGGATACTAAAGATTTAAATATTAATGACAAAGTTCGCCGTCCTGAAGTGGATTGAAATCGAGCCGTACTTTATCAAGTTCTAGGCTAATTAACGAATTTCTCAAAACATTTTTTAAAAGTTAAGGAATTGTAAGGTTCTCACAAAATTATTCAAATCTAAATCATCAGTTAAGTTTTTAAAATTCAAAAAAATGGGATTTGAACCATACAAAAGTTTCTAGAAATGATTCAAAACCTTACAAATGTTTAAGGTCTAATCAGAACCATTCAAATGTTTTTAAAATGGTTCAAAAAGTTTCAATTAATCATAAAACCTTACAACAGTTTGAAATTATCAAAGTGCATAATTTGTACGGTTTTCAAGATTTTAAAATCGAAGTCAATTTGCTTCAACAGCTGAACTTTAAAAAAATGGTTAAAAGATTCTTTATAGTACTGTGAATAATTAAAATTTTAATTATTATAAATGTATAAAGAATCTTTGCACTGAGTTAGAAAATGATAATACCTTAAAGAAAGATTTAAAAAAAGTATATTGAAGGGAATTTTAAGAGAAATGTTTAATTAATTAACGAAAGAAGAAGAAAAATGCTATTAAATTTAACTATTAAAAGGTATTTACAAGAAAAAAAAGTGTAAAATTGAAGAAAAAAATGATAAATAAAGTCCCATTGATCTTAATTTTTTTAAAAAGTCGAGATTTAAAAAAATCCCATTGATAATAAAGTATAAGGAAGTAAAATAAATGAAAAATCTGAAGATGTTAAGAGAATTTTATTAAGATTTCACCCTTGATAAGCGATTATTATTAAAAAATTTCCTTGTATAAGCGTACAGAAGATTATGAGACATCCCAGTAATGTTGATGAGCTTTAGTCTCCTCCGCAAAGGCTCATTGGACACTCAAAAAAAAAACAAAGAACTGTAAATAGTATAATTAAACACATTCAAACTTTGTATTACAAAAAAAATCTTTTTCGCTGTAAATATTGAAAAACGAAAGAAAAAAAAAATATAAAAAACAGCAACAAACAATAATTAAAGAATAAAGATAAAAATGACTCAAAAAAAGGTCTTTTTCGACTTCCTTCTCTTGCAGGACCAAAATTCAAAATCCATTCTTCATACTTTTTAGGAAATCAATAAAACTGTCGATCGTAAATTGCTCCATACCTGAAATTGTGCGAAATGACACGAGAAACAATCGATGAGAAGCCAGTGAAAGCTTCAATTGTTGCCGCTGACTCTATCGAGTTGATTTATGACACCTTGATGACTCGTTTGGTTGTATATAATCGCTTAATGTAGGCGTACGTTATTCATATTCATTCACGGAAAAAAAAGAAGCAGAGACAATGTAGACTTTTTGAGATAAAGGTCATAAGTTATACATGGAAACGCAGTTTCTGTCAGATTTAAGTAAAATGGAATTTGAAAAATAACGATCAAAAAATATTAAAAAGGAACGGATTTTGAAAATTTGAAACTTTTTTTTGAAAAAATAACGGTTTTTGACACGTGTCAAGAATTATTATATTAAGATCCAGCGGAACGACAAAAAGCAGTCAGCAGCATCTTTTCCCAAAAGACCAACTAAAAAGGCATGAGCCGAACTTTTTGTTATTCAAATACCTTCCTTCTTACCTCTTAAAGATGCCAATAAAGAAGAATTAAAGACACTAATATAAACTGACCTATTATGGATTGGATGACATCGCCGGTGATACTTAGTCTATGTAAATCGCTTGTAAAATCATTCCATTAATTACTACACCGAGAACTTTCTGTTTCAGATGAGCTGTTGTCGTTTTTATTGTGTCCATATTTTCGTCAAATTAGCTCCATTAAATTTAGTTTTTTATTGCCGTCGTTCCTCATTATCTGTTGGAAAATTTTAATTGGATGCTCTCACTATGACACAATTAAGAGAAGTAAAAAAAAAAAGTTCAGCTGACTCAGCTGATTAGGCAATTTGAGTGGATTTGTTAGATATTTATCAACTTTGGTCGCTTCCTGTGGCGTTGGAGGCAATTTAATTGGGTGACAAATTTCCTTAACGATTTTATTAATGTACAACAAATCATCCTTAATCGAGGGAAAGTTTTTTGTTGTAGGCATAGAAGTAGAAATGGATTTAGAGTTGTAAGTTCATCAATTTGAGATATTTGTTGTTGATTCTCTTAATTAGAGCTTGACTTTACCATTTCTGTTCAAAGAAATCTATTGAATATGTAGCTATGAATGATAAGTCCGAAATCATGAATGACCTTTAAAATGAGTGTTTTGTATTTTCCCGAAAAGCAAAATAACGAAAAACAATTTTTACGAATTTTCAAATTTACGAATGTTCATTTTTACGAAAATTTTTATGGTAAAAACTTATAGGATATAATTTGAATCTCAAAAAACCGTTGGATAAAATCAAATATTGAGACAGTTAAAAGTAATTTAATCATTTAAATGCGATTAGATATGATAAAATAATTATTAAAAGATGAAGGATTAATAGAACTGAAAAAAAGATTTGCATTTATTTAAATGTGAAATATTTTTTCTATAAAATTTTTATTTTGCTATAAAATTTTCTCATGGAATTACCCATAAAACAAGAAAAAATATTACACATTTAAATAAGTGCAAATCTTTTTGTAGTTCTATTAATCCTTCATCTTATAATAATTATTATATCATATCTATTCGCATTTAAATGAAGAAATTGATGTAAATTGTCTTTTAATGTTTGATTTAACCAACGGTTTTTTGAGATTTAAATTATATCCTATAAGTTTTTACCATAAAAATTTTCGTAAAAATGAACATTCGTAAATTTGTAATTCGTAATAACGGTTATTCGTTATTTTGCTTTTCGGGAAAATACAAAACACTCCTTTAAAATGATTTGTATTCTTAGAGGGCAAGACCGCGAAAAAAGTGAACAAATATTGAAAGTTGATTCACTCAGAGTTTAGTTATTCAATCGTCACAATTCTTTCAGTGGCTTATAGCCAAATATAAAAACTGAATTTTTAACCCAATAATTTTAAAATGGCGACTTTATAAGTTAGTTTAATTTCTAAATCAAACATTCAAAGTGATTTTTATCCAAGAAGGAAGCTGTAAAAGGAGCTGATATGTTCATAAAAGTTGTTGAGAATCTTATTTTGTTTCATTTATCATACACACATTTTCAAATTAATACACAAAATTAGTTAAATTAACCAAAATTGATTTTACATATAAATTTAATGAAATTTTCATTATTGTCCCTCAAAAAGCATTAATTAATGATAAATTACAACTTTCCTGCAAGAATTTACTGCAATAAAGCCTTCTAATTTAGTTAATTTAACCAAAAGTTTATTTTACAACTCTTTAATCAAGTCAAAAATTTAAATTTTCAAAAACGGTTGAAAATTTTTGTTTAAAGTTTTTAAAGTTTTTGCTTTTTTCTTGTTCTATAACATTATATTGTGATATATTTTGCTAAAACTAAGCATATTTGATGTATAATTATCATTTTACATCATAAAATTAAAAGAATATCTATTCAATTGCCATTTAAAGGCAATTTTACAAAATGACCAAAAAAAGTTAATTATACTACTTTTTTCAAAAAATTTTGACTTCTATCATAAAGCCAAGGTCTAAAACTATATTTGTGTCAAGAAAAAAGTTAAGTAAGTTAAAAATTGATAGTAAAATATAGGAAAATAAGGTTAAAAATATTAATTAAATTAACTTATTAAGTCGCCATTTTATTTTTATTACTTTTTAATGATAACTGTAGTTTTAAACTAACTATTGCTGAAAAAACTATCGAAATCGGTGTAAAACTAAGCGAGATAGACTAGTTTTAGTAAAATTTCGAATACCCTTCCCAAAAATTCAGTGTCAGATTTTGCCTATTTTCAGGCTCTACAGCCTTAAGTATAGTACTTCCAATAAAAAGTTACATATTAAAAGATAGGCATCAAAAAGTTCTATAAAACAGTATGTTTAGTTTTACTGTAAG
Source organism: Chironomus riparius (assembly GCA_917627325.4). Classification (NCBI taxonomy): domain Eukaryota; kingdom Metazoa; phylum Arthropoda; class Insecta; order Diptera; family Chironomidae; genus Chironomus; species Chironomus riparius. The sequence goes on from OU895878.1 coordinate 52,451,872, forward strand.
TATTTTCGTTACAGAGATATAAACGAAATAATAGCAAAATCTGACACTTAATCGAAAAACGGTCTTGCCCTAGAACATCTGTGTGTAGGTGCTTTTGAAGGATTAGCAACAAAAAATTTGAATAAATATAGACTTCATTGGAATAGACTTCTAGTAGAATTCCTGCCCAAAGACCGCAAGAATAATTTGAATTCCTTAAAATTTTGTAAATCCGTTTCAGCAGAATTTGTTCTTAACTTAAGTCTTCTCTCACTTGAATCTACGAAAGCTATGAACTGGAATTTGAGAACACAACGCAATCTGTGAGTTATTGAACTTCCCATCACTCACTCAAGTAATACTTTAGGAAGAAAAAGCCGAGGGGATAACAACATGATTGAAAAGAAAATTTGAGGAGAATTTTCAGCGAAACTTTTAAGGGGCCGTTCACTTATTACGTTACGCAAAAAAAAAGACTTTTTTTCACCCCCCCCCTTGTTACAATATGTTACAAATCACAACCCCCCCCCCCCCCCCCTGAACGTTCATAATTTATTTTATTTTGATAATTTTTCATAAATTATTAAAAAGGTGGAAAATTTAAAAAAAATGTTTTTGGTGTGAATTTGCAAAAAAAAATTTTTGTGAACTTTTTTTTCTTGACACCCCCCCCCCCCCTATGTTACATTTTGCTACAATTTTACCTACAATTACCCCCCTGGACGTAATAAGTGAACGTTCCCTAAAAAGATTCGAAGAAAACATCACATTTTTATATTTTTCCATCATGATGATGTTGTCCCCTCACAAAAATCCAATAAATGCGCTCAACTTTCACAGAAAAATCAAGAAGATTTCGATTCTTTTTATTACCTCACGATACATATTGGATATTGCGAACGGTATTTATTGCGTACATATTGGCAACATCCAAAATAGGCGGGCAATGACAATAAACACATTTGGTTTTCATTTCATTAAAGATTTACACAACAAAAAAATAAGCATGAATGAAAAGGCATAAAAAAGTCATTATTCAAAATAGTTTTGGCGTAGGTGTCGAAAACTATCAACGGGTTTTTAGCTTCACTTAATTACCGAACGTGTTCGATCAAATGAATATTTTTATTTATTCCTATATCCCCAAGAGATTATTATTGTTATTTTTAATACTGTGTCTGCTTTAAAATGTAAAACTTTATGTTTTTCATTCAAAGATTTGTCATTCATGGAAATAGTATAGGAGTGGAGTAAGGAGATGGCAACTGGATTTAATATATCCTGACTACACTCCTGCCATAGACACAAACAGACATTCCAATAGAAATGACAATGAATAGTAAGAAAAATATTTGGATAGAGAAAGAGAAACACTTAACATAATTGAGATGCATTAGAGATGGAATTGATGAATGATGAGAATTTCCGACGACATATAAATTATTTGGGATTAAAATAGTCCTATGAGGAAGTGAGATGGAGAGAATTGAATTTATATGGGAATGAATGATGGAGTTATAGAGATGGAAACCATGTTATTTGCATATTTACACAACAATTTACATCCTTAAGCATCTCTTTTTATACAAGTTTATTTTCCAGTTGAAAAATGCCTCAAGTTGAAAGATTAAAACCACAAAGTACTATCTATTCTGTGCTGTATCTTCATTTCTATGGGATTAAAATATTCTTAAATTTATTTCTGCTGTTTAGAAAATTCCCTTTATTTCATTATTGCATACGTATATGTAGTCATCATTTGATACATAAACTAGATTGATCCTCCCATTAAACGTGAGTGATAAAAATTAATTTGCATTTTAACGACTTCTTAATTTTTGAACTTAATGAGGGGTGTGAAACTATCAAAATAGGATTGTTTTTTGAATTTGTAAAGTTCGTTGAAATTTTTTTGGAGCATTTAAAAGAAATTTTATTATTAAAGCTTAATTATAAGAGAATTTTGTGCTTACTGCTACTAGGAATATGTAATTATAAAGAATTAATTTGAAGTACTTAGCAGCATTTACCTAAATGTATAAATTAGAGAGAAAATTAAATGGAAATTTGAAGTAAACAAAAAAGTTGTGCTGAATTTAGCAAGAAATTAATAGAAAATTGCTTAATTCCTTGAAATTGAATTAGAGCAATTTCCTGAATTGTTTTGAGTTTGATGAGTTCAGCTGAATTTGTCTGAATCTGTTGGATTAAGTTCAATTTTTTTTTATTAAGCTGAAGTTGCTGAATTGAGCTGAATTTGTTTGATTGAACTGAATTGAGCTGAATTATTTTGCGAGCAAAATTTGCTGAATTGAATTGAATTTGTTAGATGTTGCGGATTGAGCTGAAATTGCTGAATTTTTTGGATTAAGTTCAATCTTTTTGATTAAGCTGAAGTTGCTGAATTGAGCTGAATTTGTTTGATTGAGCTGAATTGAGCTGAATTATTTTGCGAGCACTATTTGCTGAATTGAATTGAATTTGTTAGATGTTGCGGATTGAGCTGAAATTGCTGAATTTTTTGGATTAAGTTCAATCTTTTTGATTAAGCTGAAGTTGCTGAATTGAGCTGAATTTGTTTGATTGAGCTGAATTGAGCTGAATTATTTTGAGAGCAAAATTTGCTGAATTGAATTGAATTTGTTAGATGTTGCGGATTGAGCTCAAATCGCTGAATTTTTTGGATTAAGTTCAATTTTTTTGATTAAGCTGAAGTTGCTGAATTGAGCTGAATTATTTTGCGAGCAAAATTTGCTGAATTGAATTGAATTTGTTAGATGTTGCGGATTGTGCTGAATTTGCTGAATATTATGGTTAGCAACGCTGAATTGTTATTATTTGCAACTTTTCAAGGCATCAAAACCAAATAAAATTCCCAGAATCTCCACAAAAGCACTCAATTCTTCTCGGTAACACATTGTTTGTGCATCAATCCTGATATAGTCAGCATGATAAGACGACAGAACAATAAAGAATACTATATGACTAAAGAGATAGATGTGTATAGAATAAAGAAGTGAGACTATAAAAATTAATAAGATTAGATCATTTCCATCTCCCTGTAAGTTCTAAACATCAAAACAAGCTTTCAATATGATGCATTGCTGTATATTTAATAAGATTTATATTTGATCTAAATCACCAGCTATCATAATATCATGATTATTATTATTATTAAGGAACAAAACTTGAATAATTGTTTGTCGTGAAAATGTCACTTCCTGAAATTAGTCTACAGACTTTGCATGACATTGGTTATTAACATTAGCACTGTTTACAGGCCCAGAACGGTATCACAGCTAGACACTGTGGAAAAAAAACTTTCTAATTAAAAACGTATTAAGACAGAAAAGAAGTGAAATAAATAAAAAGCAATTAGCATCAGCTGAAAAATATAAAAGTCAAACAAAAAGCTTTAATACACTTGGGGAATATAAAGAACATAGAAAAAAGGGCAAAATGTGGATGTGTGGAATAAAAATTATTAATAATAATGGCTTGATAATATCTTTATAATTAATGCTAAACAATTAAAAGAAAAATAAAACAAATATGTGTGACACAACTAGAACAAAACGTTCTGGAAGTTCTACTAAATTGATATTTTGAGCGCATTTTTTATGCTGCATTACATAAAATTGAGATAAAAGACCTTTACAAAGTTTATGGGATGCATAAAAATACTTTCAATGGCTCTACCGAGCTAGGTTAGCTTTTTCAGTGCTTTTTGCAGGCAAACTGGATTTTATGGGAGTTATCAATTAGGCATAGCATCTGAACGACTTGTATCTTGTAGACTTATCTTAAAGACAACCTAAATTAGCAATCAATAGCAACAAATCAATAGAATTAAGAAATTCGATATTAAAGTTCAATTTAGTATGCCTTAGATCTATCAAATTGCAAAGTTCTTGTTGTTTAAACAATAAAATACAAATAGAATGTTTAAGATTAAGCTTAATTTGGTTGAAAATTTTGAGTAAAATAAAATTTTCGATTTTAAATGTTTGTAAACAAAGTAAGAACTGGAAGTTCGGAGTAGCTCAAAAAGATTTGATGTCAAAGTTTAAATAACAATTGACAAATGGGGCCGTTCACTTATTACGTTACGCAAAAAACGACTTTTTTGAACCCCCCTCCCCCCCTTGTTACAATATGTTACAACTCGAGTGTCTATTAAAATAACGAATTTTAAAATTTCGAAACTTCATTTTTACGAACACTTCATTTTTACGATCATATCATTTTTACGAAAAATTATTTTTTCGACTTTCTTTATAAATTTTAAATTCTGAAATGTCGTTAATTTCATCACGTGTTCTCTTCAATAATAAATCTGCAAAAAAAGATTAATAGAACAAATGTTTTTAAATGTATGGAATTAAAACGTATTTTTTTTTCAATATCACATTTTATGGACTCCATGTGCATGTTTAAAGGATCAATAAACACAATTAAGCTCTCAAATCATTTTTGACTACTGCAATAGCCTTTAATGTTTCAATGGAAAGAATTTGTGTCCATCGAAATGGATATCGACAAATATTTGGCTGGAAAGCCACAAAAGTATAGAATGCCAGGTTTTTAAAAGACAGAGAATTCCATTAAATCAATCCTGAACCGTCGACAATCCATGCCATGAGTTGAAAGATTAAAGGCTATTAATCTTAATAAAGGCCAGTAGTCAAAAATGATTTAAAAGCTTAATTGTAATTGTAACGAATAAAAAATACGTTTTAATTCCATACATTTAAAAACATTTGTTCTATTAATCTTTTTTTTGCAGATTTATTATTGAAGAGAACACGTGATGAAATTAACGACATTTTAGAATTTGAAATTTATAAAAAAGTCGAAAAAATAATTTTTCGTAAAAATGATATGGTCGTAAAAATGTGAGTTCGTAAAAATGAAGTTTCGAAATTTTAAAATTCGTTATTTTAATAGGCACTCGTTACAACTCACAACCCCCCCCCCCCCCCCTGAAAGTTCATAATTTAAAAGACAGACGACAGTTTGAACGTTACATACTTCTTGACCCCCCCCCCCCCTATGTTACATTTTGTTACAATTTCTCAAACTTCCCCCCTCCCCCGTAAAATGCGAACGTAATAAATGAACGGCCTCTTAAATGTTGTTCTAAATTCTTGTGAAAATGGAACTAGAATTAGCTTTTCCACCAAGAAAATGTCGTAACTAGCAACAAAGTTAAATGGAACATGGTTACAGTCTATTAAAGGAAGTATCAAGGAAAGTAAATACTCAATACACAACCAATCTATCCGAAAATTGATCTAAATTCCCTAAAACCGTCAAAAAAAACAACTTGCATCTCAAAATTCTCAGATCCACATCTTTATCATCCAAAATCACAAACATAAAAGCCTCCCTTTCATCCTATCTAAATCGATCTTGTGAAGTTCGGATTATGGTCTACATACCCGAATATAAAAAAAGGACATAAAAAGCACATATTCATGTTTATATTGCAGCCAAAGTCCACAAGTGAGAGACAAACCTCGAATAAATATTTCAATAAACTCGCTTAGAGGAATCTAGTCACAATCTACGGTATGTGCAGCCATAATGTAGACATCAAGGCACAATCTGAGAATAGTGGCATCAAAAAAAATATGAATATGATAATTAGTGTGCATGTATGCCACATATATAATGGACTTTATAGCTAAGAGAAGCGGATTGTTCAGTGTTAATTGATCTATCTTGATTCTCTTTCATATCCAATAACTGAATAATAATAAATAAATAAAATAAAATGTTTAGCTGCATATTTTTTTTTAAATCTCGATATCGATGCCTCCTCTCTGTCGCTTAATTGGCGTCATAACTCAGTCAATGTTTGCTTTTTTTAAAGCATACACACGGCTTTTGACTGCTCCTGACTTTCAATCATGACTGTGTGACCTTTAATGCAAATTGCCAATACATGAATGAACCTCTGCACGTAGCTCTCACTCTTGAGCAATTTACTACTTTCCCCTATCTGGCCACTATTTAAATTATAATTTATGAGTTGTTGATGCTGAAGGGTCGATAGCTTGATATTCTCATGGAAATGGGGGTTGTTTGTCAGTGATGTTGATGGAAAATTTGATTTTTAGAGCCACTTCAGTTGTAAATCTTCATGAAAGCAGCTTCATACAGATTCAGTTCTTCATGGAACTTTTCAAAAAGTTTGACATCATTTTTACATGATCCCTCAAAGTCCATTGTAAAAAAGAGTAGAACCTTATGGGTCATTCTCTAATGATGTCCATCATTTATAAGATTTTGTGACATTCTCTTTATAAAATTTTTTTGACAAGGGCCCCCCCCCCTCATAGGAGGGGTTCTAAAATCTATTTTTAAATCGACGTCATTAAAAACAATCCAGTAAGCCTCCTTGAGTTATTTTAGAATTGAGTCTGAAGCTTTGTAACCTGGTCTAGTCCTTGTAATGGGACTTAAAAAACCAACATTTAGATTGACGTCATTTACGAATGGAACCTTCAAAGGATTTTCCCAAAAAGGAACAGCTCGTGAATAATTTTTTTTATTATTATAAAAAATGATGAAGGAAAAAAATTATATGCGCTCATTTAGAGCGTAAATTGAATTGAATTATTACCCGAAAAAAAGAACGACTGCAGTATCGAGGATGCACATAAAAATTTCAATAAATTCAATTGAGTAGATTGTGCATATGGAAAAGTATCAAAGTCCCTGAGAGATAAAATCAGCAAAAAAGAGTTTTGAGTCACGCCTGAAAAGATTTTTTAATGTCAGCATGAATTCTTGGCTTGGTTAGATGTGCAAAGTTTTGCTGTTGAAAATAATTAGAATTAAATTAAGAATCGGAAAGCTTCAATTTGTATTTAGAGGTCGATTTTAAATTACGTCTATCCTTCAATCGAGCCATATGCAAGTGAATCTGCAAGAGTGAGAACAAAGTTTCTGTGACCGAGTTGATAACAACAGACTGGTAATCTGTAAAGACGTGGGTTCGATTCCCACTATAGATTGATCCCTCAATCTATTGCATAGAGTGTTTTTGATATGATATGGATTGACACAATGGTCACGACATTCCAGTAAGTGTCCAAAATGCCAGCATATCCAGCCTTAATAACTCCATAAAAAGTGGCACTGAAAAAGAAAATTATCGATGCAAGCGAGCAGCCTTGCATTAAGTGTAAAAAAAATATTAAAAATTAAGTAAATTAATTACACATAAAATCCATCAGAGATCCACAGCCATGCACACAGACTCACATTCATAATAAATTGCCAGTGGCTTCATATATCACAAGAGTTCATATATTAATAACAAGTCGGGGAATAAATGCAATTAATTAATTCATCTTCAATAAAATTATTTCTTTTTTTATTTTTTAATAGTTTCTGTTTTTTTTTTCATGTTCATAATATCAAATAAAATGGTCTCCCTTTAAGTATTTCCTCTGCTGCTTAAGTTGTTCTTAACACTTTCAATAAATTTATAATTAGAATAATTAAGTAAAAAATTGATTGATAAATGTAAAATAAGTATTTTTATGACTTGTTTGTAGGGATATAAAATAATTATATCTATCTTACGAATCAGACCAGAAATCAATTTGAGTAAAGTTATAATAATAAATGAATAATGTACAATGCAACATATTTCTCTCTTCTACAATTTTTTATCATCATCATAAAAATATTTATTTATTTTTCGTATCAAATTTTTTTTTAAAAAAATCTTTTTCAGCCCACAAAAATGTTGTTTGGTGATAATTTTCACAAAAACAGTCATCAAATGGCTTCACAGCTTTTATCATTAAAATGCCTAGTGACTAATCACAAATAAAAAGGTTAAAATGAATTTTTTGCTCGCGAATATTCGCAAATGATGTCAATCTTTCAAAAGTGCTGAATTCAGCTAGTGTAACGAAAATCTTTCAATAGTGCTGAATTTAGCTAAAATAACGAATATCTTTCAATAGTGGTGAATTCAGTTAATTTAACGGATATTTTTCAAAGCTTAAGGTAAATTAATGGAAATCTTTCAAAGTGCTGAATTCAGTTAAATTGATGGAAATCTGATTCAAAGTCGCTGAATTAAAATCTTTATGTGCTGAATTCAGCGAGATTTTGGTTTAACTGTCTGAATTTCCTAGCTATTACATACTCCAAAATCAAGACATCACAAATAAAACAACCCTCAAATTTCAATATACATTAAGTGTGTGAAAAAATTATCAAAATGGTCAACCAGAATCATGGGCGGTGAGAAAAAAAGTGTATAAAGTGCTAGTGAAAGCACTCGGGGAAGCTCACATAGGAGCTGAATGTGACATAAATGCATATAACATAAAATCAATGTCATTAATTTTTAACATAATAATTTAGATTCAAATTTTTGTCGTCCATCTCACTCTTCCTCCCTCTTGATAAAATTTTTTTCCAGCCAAAAAAGCATGTGGAAGAGGAAAATGGGAAAAAAATTCTTGCATGCAAGCCAGAAATCATTTTTGTGGGTAGAAAAAAAAAACTAAAAAGATGTGAAAAAATTGACATAAATACACAATTTTAATTGATTTAATCCTCTTTTGTCGAGCTTGGATTTCGGTACATACAATACACTTCTCTGACATCATGCTTCTGTTGCAAGATTCACAAATTGTTTATGATTGTGTGAAAATTAGTTTGCCTGTTTGCATTATACGGGTTCAATATAATAATAATAATAATAATTTTGTGTGTACATATATTTGTATGTTTTGTGGACATATCCATAGAGAAAATATTCTACCGATATTTTCATTAAATTGCCAATTAATTTGATTACTGTTTACTTGTTCTTACAAAACTTTGTCTGTATAATTATTACACAATTTTCAAATTGAATATTCATTGTTCGAATTAACAATTCATGAGTATCTGGTAGTTGTTTTTGTATGACAATATTTTTATGTAGCAAATTACTGGTTAATTTTGAGTAATTGTGCTGAATTCAGCATTCAGTAACTGTGCTGAATTTATGGATATTGACTTTATTCAGCACATTCATATTTGAAATTTACAGCAAATTTGCAAAAGGATTTGAATTCAGCCAATTCAGCAAAATTAATTGAATGAAGCCACTTCAGCAAAATTAATTGAATTCAGAAAATTCAGCAAAATTAATTGAATTCAACCAATTCAGCAAAATTTGCTCAATTAAGCACAATTGAACTGAATTCAGCAAAATTAACAAAATTCTGGAGATTCAATTTTAATGACCAGATTCAGCACATTAAGCTGAACTCAAACTTTAGCAAAATAAGCTGAATTCAGCAAATTCGGAAATCAAAATTTTCAAAATATAAATATTCGTTAAAAATGCATAACTCACGAGTTTCATTCCTTCGATAAATAAACTTGAAAAAAGTGACAACAATAAATTTGTAAATGTGCTCAAGTTTAATGAATTGAAACCCAATAAATCTTCTCTGTGGATTTGTCCAATAATATTGAAGATTTTATCCTCACACATAATATATTTTACGAAAAATTTCCGTTTTATGCTTTTTGATTGTTTTTTGCATTTTTAGTTCTCCTTTAAATTATTAATATATTTTTTCCTATATAACATAGTGTATATGTATGCATGCGAGTATATTTAATAACGATAGGAGTAGTATAATATATATTTTTAAAAAATTGTTGTTTCAATTTTTTTTGTATAAATTTTTCCTGCTCATAAATTGAATAGATTTCTTCTCTTTTGTTCTCTGAATGACACTTAAAAAATTATTAATATTCAATGTGTTCCTTTTTCCATTTATGAGAAATTCGTGTTTATGTGAAAAAGGGATTCGTTTCTGGACATTGCAGAAACATAAAAAAACAATATTCAACATAAGTAAGTTCACTGGACAATTTTATCTATGCAATTTTAATGTCATTTTTAATTTCTACGTATGTATAGTAAAAAATGCATCAAAAATGTAAAAATGTAGAATATTCAAATGCCATCAAAATTGCAAAAAAAAAAGTTTTACATTATTTATGTGTATAATTTTGCTAAACGATTCATCCTCATATACACAACATGAACTGCATATAAAGTTTGTCTCTTTTATCACGATTTACATTACTGAGGGATGTATTCAGGTGTTTAATGTGCTGTTTTCTTTTAAATTTGAATTATTAAGCAAAATTTAGCTGAATTCAGCGTTTTTAAAATTAAAAATTTCGTTAATTGCCTTCAATTAAGCAAATGAATTGAATTCAAAACGAATAATTCCGTTATTTTAATATGAAATGCTGAATTCAGCAAAAAAAAGCTGAACTGAGCAACAATGTTCTAGGTTCAGTAAAAAGTAACTGAATTCAGCATCAACAAGCTTAATTCAGCAAGTTTAAAGTAAAAAAATTGTTTAATTCAAAATATAAAAATTTTCCCCACCAACTCTAAAATATCTGAATACACCCCTGCTTCAGCTTAAATTTCTCATTCATGATTTTTATATTTTTTATCCCAGCCACAAAATCAATAACATATAACAAATAAAGGAAGAGAAATGTTCTTCATTGATATTAAGTGCTCATTTTTTGTTCCTTTAATATTTCGGTGATTAATCATTGTTCAGTTTTGAAATGTCATTAATATCTACATAAAACTTTTTTTTTTGGTCCCATTATTTAACTTTTTAATTTTCTTCCAAGAAAGAAGATTATTGAGTCCGTTCCAATCATTGTTGTTGCTGAATAAATCGCTTTTGCCTTTCCATTACTTCTTTTTGCCAAGCATCTCTCGCATTCTGTCAAATTTCTCCCACTCTTCCTCGAGTCTTAGTGCTTCAACACATCCCCAGAAATAATCACTGCTAAAGCAATCCTGCCTAGAGATATTTAAAATTAATGAAAAAAGAAGAAGAGAAAAAAAAGATAAAATTAGAAAAGCACATAAGCGCAATTAGGAATTAATTGAAATACGAAACTAAGTTAATTAGATGCCTGGGCTGCACAACGTAGTTACCAGGACAACACCAAGATGCTATGTTTACGACTTTGTGTCACAGCAACGTGGTGCTGCTCTCCTTGTTCGACACAGTTTTGAATGTTGTTTTATCAGCAGTCACTTAATGATCAGTACACTTTTTATTAAGTATGAAGCTGACACGAGAATCCTAAGCTTAGGAATAATCAAAACTGTGTAGACCAGGTCTGATATCATGTGCAGCTCGGAACAGTTTAATCAAATACAATTTTGAAAATTTTGAGGAAGCAAAACAGTGCCTGAGAAGTTGGTATGGTGAAAAGGAATCTTATAGTACTGATTACTTTCACATCAGGTGCATTTGCTCACTACAAGCTATTCTAATTAGTACGAATGAGTGTGTTAGTTGCTGTTGCAAATTTTTAATGTCTACAAACTATGTTTTTGTTAGTGTAATTAAATTTTCGTGTGTGTTCAAATCTACATGCTAAAAACTTTATCATTTCGTACCATTTTTCAGATAATTTACAACAGTTCATCCATTGTTCAATATCTCCACCATTTACTATTTTTGTTGATGACGACGACGGCGATGATGATTATTAAAATGATGATAATGATGATGATGATTTATGATTTTCAAAAAAAAAAACGTGTAAATAAGGCGAAAAATCTAACAATTATTATCACGATGAAACAATTATTTAATATAGCGAAGAAGAGAAGCATTGCATCATAAATTTATGTCTTGTCCTGCTTGAATATCCGCGAAAAATATTTGTTCATCCACACATGTGCTCATTGTTCCTTTTTTTTCTCATGCTACTAGCTTTCACTAAACGACCGACTGAATGATGACGACTAATTAACTAGATTATAGTTTTTCATTTCCATTCCTTGATGCTGATGATTTGTAGACGATGTGTATGCATGCATCAGTGTTGCTCAAACTTTACAGGCTGTGGTAAATCTCTGAAATTTCTTGTTCATCTTTCTTATAGTCACACGGAGTCACACTTAACAATATTAGTGCTCTGTGGAATAAAGTTTGAGAACTCCTGGTCTACAATGTAGCAAAAAAATGCTTGCCATTTTTCGGGGTCGGTGGTTGATTGCGATAGTATTCAATGTTGATTATGTTTAGTTCATTTCTCATGGCGAGGATGATTGGGGAAACCCCTCAAAAAACTTATGGATATGCTCCTCGTCGAGCATGAACAAAAACGTCCATTCATGCTGTGGAAATGAATATTTTTTTCTCTTTTTGCGTTTATAGTGAATAAATGTGCGTTGTTATATCCTGCACCATTGATGTTTGATCTAGTCATAGGATGTAAGGACATTCCTACCTCTATCACTTCATTTAATGTATTAAATTCACAGGAACTTTGTTTTTTATAGGTTTTTTTTCATCATACATACTCTCTCACTCTCCTTCTATGTAACATACATATCAGTAATTTGATTACTAATATCTTGATGTCCAGCATCATTTTCGTAGGCCATAATGCACTTCAATCCTCTTTTTTTTTCTCTATATATCTACTAGCTGCTGCATTGAGACTAGGTCACAAGTCGAGAGATTTCTCTCCATAATTTTTATTTTATTTTTATAATCTTAATCTGCTCTGTGAGGGCTCCTCCAGAAATGTATGTGTTTTGAATTTTTATGTATATACTATTTGATTTCTGTTATCCTTCTCTTTTTTTTTATTATCTCATCTAAGTGCCAATATGTCCATTATACTATATTCATTCATTCTTCTACTTCTTCATCTATATATAAATATATATGTTATGTATTTTTAAAATCTTTTGGATTGAATTTTGTATGCTTTTTTACTCCTCCATCCTCTTTATCTCTCACTCTTACTCTCTCTTACTGCCTTCCTCATTCATTTAGTTTCTTTCGAAGGTTGGTGGGGTTGAAAAGATTGTTTTTGAAAGTAATATGATGCTCAACATACTCTTATAGACTTCCTTCAATTATGCTCCATCATACGACATTCAAATGTCTTTAATTGCCTAAATGCGGATCCGCTCCATTCACCACCTTAATATAACTTTTTATAACATTTACTTCATCGTGCAATTGCAATGCTTCCAGACATCCTTTGAAAAATTCTGTTGTAAAACATTGCTTCCTGAATAATGGTGCAAACATAATAAAAGAAGAGAAAAGAAAAAAATGTGAATGAATAAAAAAAATTAAATAATAAATGGGAAATAAACATCAACATATATTAATTAATCAAATTATCTGGGCGATAAATCAAGAAGTAAATAAAGCGAAGGGAACAAAAAAATTAAAATGAAAATATTGCAACTTTTTATTTTATTTTTTTTTTTCTTTAAATTTATCGTGTGAAAATGGCATAAATTACATGAACGTGAAACGTGTCAGGGAACTTCCATCTAAGTGAGAGGCGCACTTTTGTTGGTTGAAATTTGATTTGTCATTTTAAAAGTTTTTGGGTTTACAGATTTAACAGCCTTAAAAAATTTGAAGTTTAACGGCTTTTGATGATTCTTGATTTAAAATTTTTTGTAATTCAAAAAAATATAGGCTTTTAAAAATTGGAATTTACATGATTTTCAAATTTTTTGAATAACCGTCAAAATTCAAATTCGTTAACCAGCTACAATATGCGTCAGAAGCCACAAAAACAATGTCTTCAATATGACACTTTGCATTCTGTTGCATTCCATAAAATTGCAATAAAATAGATATGACGAAGAGATGCAAGGGTCATAAAATAACAAAAAAATGGCTTCGATCAGAGGAACCGAAAATATTGTAAAGTATGCAAATAATAAGGGAACTTTTTGGCGCTGCTTTCATTGACTCTTTCTGTGTATAAACATCAAGCCATCAAGGAAATATTGACTCAAAATGAATAATGAAAAGGGTTGTTGCATATATATATATATATATATATATATATAGTATACCAACTAGGCATCAGCAAGAATGATATAAAAAAATATATGTAGGAAAAAGGAAGCTAAAAGAATGACTTTAAATGAATCCAAATAAAGTTTTATTTGATGAAAGAAAAAAAAGAAGCTTTTTCACTGTTGAATGGATGGAAACAAAGTAAAAAGAGGAAGAAAAGTCGTCTCATCGATAGAATGTCAATGAGAACACATTTCATTTCCATTCCTTATCAAAAAATATATTATATCGAATGGTGCTGTTATTGATGTTAACAAAATGAGAAGTATTTTGATTATTACGATGAAAGAAATAATCCAATTTGATTTTTTTTTCTTCCTTCAACCTTTAGAGCAAGTCTTTACTACACGTAATGGTAAGAAAGAAAAAAAAACTTCAATCCGTTCGAAGGTTAGCATAAAAATAACAAATTTCATGGGTCAACGATCCAACAATCGACCTTTTTCAAAAAGAGATGAATAAAAAAATTCAAGTTAAACTATTAAAGACATGGTTTTTTCGTAGTTGATAAAGGCGCATTTTGTTAGCTGCAGAATTGATTTTATACGATCCATCGATTCTTCAGACCTGATTTTTGACTTCCTGAGAGTCGTTCACAAATAAAACCCAAGACTCGCTCTCTTTTCTGTCACAAAATTTCCATGCAGAGCCAGAACCTTCATTTCTCTCTTTCATTAAAGCTCATTATAAAATAGCCAGACAAGCCCTGTGTGACGTAAAGACGAACAGACAGACACACATATCTGGAACATCAAAACCTTCTCCGTTCCAGATATTGCGTTAAAAAGTGAAAGATTTCAAGATAGCGTTCGACAAGAAATTAAAATAAAGTTGAAGCCTGATTGGGACACGCACAAAGGCAACGGCAAAGGTGCCTTGCTTGCCTGACTTATGTATGTTGAATGGGATTCCCCAAAATGCAAATTACAACTGATCCCATCAGAGTAGTAAGCGCAGAAGGTGAAAAACAAGAAGGTAAAGTGCCTCTCTTTATGCTTCCTTCTTAACTCGTTATTCCAATCGTAAATTCAATAAAATATGTATTATATCTCTCGATTGATTCACTCTCTTGATAAAGATTCAGGTAAGGCTGTCATTTAATTCGGGATAATAAATTTTAATAGGAAAATGATACTCACTTACAAAGCGCATGCAACTCAACTTCTCGAAACAGACTGTAGCAGTCCTCACATATTCGATCCAATCGAAAAAATATGGATTTGTTAAATACACCTAAAATAGAACAATAAATTCAGATTAAGGATGATAAATTATGAAGAAAAATTGCATAATCTTTATTAATACACAAGGATTTTGATAATATTACTATTACACAATGATAATTGTTGCTTGAACAAGGTTTAAGAGAGATTTAAGACTGCAAACTTTATCTATCCTCAAAGATTGCTGTGCTTTCTGTACACACGAGTAAATTATCGAGGATAATCCTGTATAGGGGTCGTTCACTTATTACGTTCGCATTTTAGGGGGGAGGGGGGTTTGAAAAATTGTAACAAAATGTAACAAAGGGGGGGGGGGGTTGTCAAGAAGTATGTAACGTTCAAACTGTCGTCTGTCTTTAAATTATGAACGTTCAGGGGGGGGGGGGTTGTGAGTTGTAACATATTGTAGCAATGGGGGGGGGGGGGGTGAAAAAAGTTTTTTTTGCGTAACGTAATAAGTTAACGGCCCCATAATAAACTTATTTTTATTCTCGGAACGATTTTAATTGTTCTTAGAAAATTTCGAGGGTGTTCAACTATGAAAAATTAATTCAGCGTTTTGCTGAATAATGAAATTCAAATTATAAAGGTTCGTTTTCCATTTAAATCTCAGAAAAACGTTGAATGTGGGCATTATGTAGAAATAATAATAGCAAGAACTTCATTTAATTATACGAAAATTATTTATGCATTTGAAATGTAAAGCTTTTGTGTATATTACATTAAATGATGTCGAAAGCAGAGGATTTATGAGCTTCCATTCTATGCTTGCTGTACCTACATATTATCAAAATGCTTGTGTATAGAATTCTTAATTTATATTGTTCTATTAATTTACCTTTGCAGTCGATGTCGAAAAAGGAACTTCGTTTCTGCACATCATGATGTTGATATGGTAACGAAATAATCAGTGGCACTAAAATCAGTAAAAGTGCCGATAAATATAGTATTTTGCAAAGAAACATCTGCAATGAACATGGAGAGAAACAAACATAAAAAATAGAGAAAGAGAAAGAGAGATAGAGTAAGTATGTGTGATGTGGGGAAAATTATTCATTATTAACGGGAAATTGTTTAATCCATAAATAGGATTTAATTAGTAGCAGGGAGGTAATTATTATACTAGCGAAAATGAAATCATCTATTCACAAATGCGGGGCTTTTATGTGACTATTGTCGTTAATAAGGCAAAGCTCATTTGGACTATCTAAGTAATTTAATTGACATGCACAAGCCAATCATCAAATGTAATGATTTTCTATTTAGTGAAACTCATTAAAATAATTTTTCATGCGAAAAATTTAAATTTATTAAAATCTAAGGTGGGGTTTGTCCGTAAATGATGTCAATTATCTTTGCAAAAATTCAGTTTTCTATAAGGAGAAGTAATGATGAAAATTCTTGAGCGGGGTTTAAAATCTTAAAAATTTCACGATTGACGTCACTGATGAATGACCCTCCAAGAATTAATTATACCTTTTTTGTGTATGCACACCAAATTTGGATGGGAGGAAGAAAGATGAATTCATCTTAATTGAATTAGCAACAAATTTCCAATTTTAGACACCCGTACCTCAAACTATTTCCATATACATATTATTTTGAGGCTCATGACTCACACCACAAATCCGAGAAATACCTACAATGTGCCTTTAAATAACTCAACAATTCATAAATTAGCAATCAATCAAAGCCGCTTGTTTTGCCGGGGCTTATTTCAGACATGTTTGTAGATCTTTTATGTATTAAAAAATTTAAATCAAGTCATGCATGATTCAACACTTTTCGTCGAACGTCATCATTATTAACATGTCTAAAAACTTTTTTTTTCATATTCACTAGAAAACTAATAAAATCATGTATAACTATAGACATACATGCAAAATAGTATATGTAGACATTTGATGAAAGATTATTTTTAACTTTTTTGACACATTATATCATGATGAAGTGGTAATTGAGACCTCCGATGCGATAATTCAATTAGTGGGTTCAATATTTTCATTAAATTATTTACAAACAAGCACGATTCCTTTATTTTCTTGGAATTGAACAATGAATTGCTTATTCAATGAACATTTATTGATGATAAGGAATAAATCAATATCAGTAAGTAAGTCATTCACCTAATTTGTTGTCGTTAAAAAGCTTGTAAACTTATTTAAATTTTTAACGAATTATTGAAATTTGAAATTTTAAATGCGCTGAATTTGCTGAATTGAAGCAGAATTTGAAAAGAATCCGTTAAATTATTTTGAATCTGCATTTTTTAACGGTTTTTGCACTTGAAACGTTCAACGGATTATTGAAATTTGAAATTTTTAATGAGCTGAATTTGCTGAATTCAAGCAAAATTTGAAAAGATTCCGTTAATTTTTTTTTGAATCTGCATTTTTAACGGTTTTTGCACTTATAACATTCAACGGATTATAGAATTTTGAATTTAAACGGACATATTTTCAAAATCGTTGAATTAGCTGAATTAAGGACAATAAAAAAAGAAACTAAGATACAGTAAACATCCTTGACACTCACAAAACGAATAGATCTCATCTCATATGTTTTATTATTCAAAGTGTTCTGCGAGTTATGCAGCAAATAAAATCAATTTCTACATTTTCACGAACTCTCTTCTATGAAATTAATTCAAGCGCGGCTTCATTTCTTTTTTTTTATACATTTCATTCAGGAGTAAATTGAGATTTTATTCTACTCTTCCTCGAATTCTGCCTCATTTATATCCTCATCATTCCCGCATATATATATATATCTTATATCAACTATATATGAACATTTTATTATTTTTCGTACATTTGTATATGTGTAAATAAATTATATTGCATAATCTGAGTTTATTTTTTGCACATATAAGATGAAAGATGAAATAAAGAAGAAGATATAAAAAAAAGAGAAAATATATATGATATTTTCTGCATCCAAGCAACGTCGTTGAGACGTATAAATGTGTTAAAGGTATATTCGCAAAGGAATCATCATCAATTAAACTTGATCAGATATAGTTGAATTAATTAACAAGTTTGCTCTTTCATTCGCCTCACATATCTCTTAAAAATAATCTGAATATATATATATGCACATATTTACATACACACAAGCATATCCAATGCATAAATCGTGGTGTATGAAATGTTATTGTGTCATGTTAAAGCTCAGGTGGCAGAAAAATCAAAATGAAAAGTCATGAAACAGGTCGAATGAGATTATGAATGTTAACTGTTTTTAATTAAAATATCAGAATTTATTTGACGTAATTATCATTTTTTTGTTTGTCATTCTCAAGACATGAATCACAATTGTCATAAAATGGGAATTTCACATACCTACGTCGAATAATTCTCACTAATCTATTCAATTATTACAGATGCATTTAATCTTGTCAATTAGTACAATTTAAATGATTTATAAAGTCTACAGAATTTTTCTAGACAATTGGAAGCTAGTGTGCATGCTATAGGAATCATAAATACGTATGAAAATAATTATTAGAAATTAGTCTATGTGACAAAAGCATTATAAACGCTAATTAACTATTGGCACTATTCACCAGTGACGTTCATAAGGAAGTTTTGGTTTAGATACCTCCTTTACAGTATAGGATTTATAAGAAGCAGCTCTATACCACCTCCCAAATTAAGATGAAAAGACGTTATTTGAGTACGAACCCCCCACATTACAAGCACTAAATGACTCTATGAAATTTAAGTAAATGATTTGTGAGTGAATAAGATATCCATTATGGAGAGAAACTGCTGCTGTTGATGGTGTTTTTAACAAATAAACATTGGATTGAGATTCAAAAGAGTTAAGCTTAATCGTTTAAATAGTTGTGCATGTACATGAAACGCATTTCATAGAATGTTTGAGGAGTTTTAAAGTTTTTACGGATATTTAATGATGATTGTGAATTTTCAAGTATTTTTAACAATGAAGTGCTGCTAATCTAGCTTAAAAAGGATTTTTTAGTGTTAAGCACTACCTTTAGATGTCGTTGATCATTCTTATGCATGATTCTAAAGTTTTATTAACAAATCGGAATCTTTAAATCTATTTGTGACTCTTATCAGAACTATATAAATGTTATGTGATACATAATCATTCTTGACGTACATATAAATATCTTAAAGACGTTCCCCAAACCCCTTTCATCAAAAACAGCAGTACATCCAACGCGTTTTATTGATCTGATGGCATTTGAGGTCTTTTTACAGCGAGTCCTTGGAGATTCACTTGAACTTTCATATGATACTGCTCAAAAAATATTTCGAATTGATATTAGGGAATCCGATAAGATGATGTGTAATGGATTTAGAAGCAGTATGTCCAAAACTTTGAATATTTTAACATATTTTAACATATGCTGGACATAGCACAGACAAGATCACGTCTGAAATCCATAAATATAAATTTTTGCAGCAATTATCACGTAAAGTAGCCTCGAAAGTCCCGGATAATTATGGCAATATTTTAAGAATGGTTGTCCATGACTACAACTCATCATGAACTTTGGAACCAAATACTTTTGACTTTCAAAAAGTCCTTCACGAGATGTGGGAGAGTGGAAAATTTCCAGTAATTACAATGCGAGTACTCATGCCAAAATGAATATGCATACAATGTATGACTTGTGCATATCATTTCCCGTACAGCAAAAAAAAAACATGATTGAGTGAAATTGGTAATTAAGTTTTTCATAAAAATAAATAGCTAAATTGATAAAAGATCATTCAATTAACTTTCTATAATAAATTTCTACAATATCAATCAATATCCATCGCGTGGACAAATGTCCATGCATGTTTATACTGTAAAATTGCGCTTAAAATTGTCATAATTAATTTGATTTCTTAATTAATGTGTCAACTTAAAAGATTGTGTGCGGTGCACATATAATTTGTAAAATAAATAAAGCTAAGATGCATTTTTCATCTAGCCAACTCATTAAGCTTGAGAGTTGAGACTTACAATTGTCCTCGAGAAGCTCATTCCAATAAGAAAATAACATGTTCTGTTAACAAATTACTCAAACGTTTTTCCCTCGTTTTCTTTCTTGGAAAAAAGTTTATGTCTTATACAAGCTGCTCTATAGCTTTATATGTATGTTGATAAATAAATTTCATGTACGATACGAGCTTCGCGATAGCTTTTGTGTGACATAGAAGACATAAATATAGAGCGGGAAGAAGAGGAACCCTTTGAAATTTTTATATTTTTTTGGTGGGGATGCAGTTTGATTTATTTTTATTAATCGAAGCTGTAATAGGCAACAGAAAAGAGAAAGAGTGAAGAAAATAAATAATTTTTTATGATTATTAATTTAGTAACTTATATCAAGAAGTGTGAAAGTAGCAAGCTGTGTTAATTAATTAATATGTTACTGCATTGAAGTATTTATTAAATGTATGAAAAAAATTAATTAATTAACATGCGCAACCGCAGCTGTTAAAAAAAAGGGAAATAAATTTGAAATCCAGTTGTCGTTTATGTCACATATGTGTTTAGATATAAAATTTTATAGACATCCATCAGGAGAGAGAAGGCAACTTTAGAGCACAAAACATAAGTGTGACTTTATGTTTGCGAAATTTCAACTTTTGATACTGTTTGATTATAATAGCAAATGGACTAGATTAATTATAGTTGAGTGTACTAGATTAAATATAGTCGAGTATACTAGATTCAATTAAGTTTACCAGATTATCAAAAATCTAGGATGTTTGACATGATTCTTGGTTCTATATATAATGCATGATGTACTAGATTTTAAAAAGTTGAGTGTACTAGATTTTGTATATTTTATTATACTACGTTCAATTTAGTCTAGTGGACTAGATTTTGTTTATTCGAATGTACTAGATTGTATCGATATGGAATACATTTAATCTAGTGCACCAGGTTTTACTGAATCTAGTACACTAGACTATACTGAATCTAGTACACTAGACTATACTGAATCTAGTATATTCGTCTAGATCATGTATGAACCATACTAGATTCCCGAAACTCTGGTATAGTTCCACACAGTCGAGTGTACTTCACATGAACACATCAATTTATCTTCCTTTAAAGCATGAGTGTCTCTAACGAAAAATATTGCAAATTTTCTATATCTGACCAATATTTTCTTGTGACATGCATATTTTCATCTCCCATACGATTCAGTTCTCAAAAATTATTCACAAAGATAGAAAATAGTTCCCAGTCTAATCTGTTTTTCATTCACATCATAAATTTTTGTGTTTCGATTCAATCGAGAAAGAATTGGCAGAATGTGTTTTGGTGAAAATTTTATAGTCCTACCATGTGAACTATATAGAAATCGAATGTATACATAACCCATATGATGAATCGACAAGAGAATGGATTTCATGGTTCATAAAACTATCGTTACTACACGCGGAATGCATAAAAATTTTGAAATTTGTTTTTAGCGAGTGAGTGACGACTGAAAATTCGTGGAACTGTTTCAAAGACAAAAATCTACAAACGCGTACGAGATTTGCGAATGGAATGAAAAGCAGAAAAAAATTGAAAACGTGAGCATTCGCAGGAAATCCCTGGATATATGAAATAAACGAAGCATATGTTAGTCAATCATACTCATCGCGAAATGATTTCTTTTTCTTTCTTTTTTTTAAAGCATTTTCTTTAATGTGGAAGACATTAAATTTCAAGTACGAATGTCCTCGATAAATTTATGGCGCAATTATTTACTCATTTTGCTCACAATTATTAGTATTATTATTATGGCTATCGTTAAGGGTAATTTAGTAGTATCGATGATCTCTAATCGAATAAGCATTAATATAAGCTCATTTATTAGTGTAATTTTGCACATCTTTCTGTTCTCAATTCATCCTATAAAATTTAATTGAATGAAATTTTTTAAAGGAAAGATGACGCTGCAAGAAATTACATACATATGAGTAGATCATACTATGAAGCATAGCTAGTGATTGATTCTGAATGACAAATTAAATAACTCATAGTTTAATTGGACGTCCAATTCTCTATCTAAATTATCCATATCATGTAAAGCTGACCCTCAAATCCAATACCATTATTTTCACAAAATTTCAAACTCAAATTTCAAAAGGAAACATTTCTCATTAAAACACAAACATTCCAAAAAACCATTTTTAATCTAATTTTCGTTGAAGAAAATTGTACTTAATATTAATTTGTTTTGCTGCTTAATGCCTACATTTCTGTATATTTACAAATGTGTTTGCCTTCTTTTTGAAGAATTTAAAACACTCAGAATGAGCAAAAATCATCATTTATTCCATGTACGAAAAATTAGGACGCATTAAAAGTAAGTAATGGCAATAAAATGATGACGTACACGATTATTACGAGCATTGGGAATAATCTGAGAGATATTCGAGTTCAAAAGTCTTGAGGGATAGCGATTATTAAACTTTAAGCGTATAGTTTCAAGGCAATTTGAAGAAATCTTTAGCTAAGTGATTTGATGTGGTTTCTATTTGAGATTATTATTATATTGGAAACATATGTCCAAATCTATGTATATAAGACATTAGCAAACTATTAAGGAAACTTGATTGATGCAGAATAACGAATTCTGAATCATTTTGGAAATTCCTACATAGGAATCGATTATTCAATACAATTTAATAGATTTATTACTTTTAATAATGACTAATCAATAGATTAAGAAGTAATTGTGACGTTTCCAATTTTCCTGTAATTTAAGGAAAGAAGTCGTGTTTAACAAAGCTTTTGATTATGATAATAATGTTGTATTACTATTAAGTATAATTAAAACTCCTTAAGATTCATAAACAAACCAGTTTATTCCAGTTTAGTTTACTCCAGGGTTTACTCTTTAGAATTCAAAAACAGCCTGAGTAAATATTTTAATCAAGGGAAAAATCAAATAATTTTAATTTTAAATACAATTTGAATATTAAATGACCGTTCACATATTCTCATCAGATACTTGATAATATAGAATGAAACCTATGACTTAATAACTTATCAACTCACTCAGCTTATCATAAATCTCACAGATAAGCCTTTATTCATCTACGCATCATAAAAACTTTGAATAACCCCAAAATAATCTCGTTTGCCATTTGTAGCAACAAAGTTTAATCAATCAGTAAACGTGACACATTGTATATACTCCCTCAAAATATCATATCAAGGACAAAACAAATCAGACGACGATCATCAAGCGACCATTCTAATTATTTTTTAAAAATAATCACCAATTAATTCAAATTTTTAATCTGTCATGTAGAGCATCTCGTTTCCCTATTCTTTTGAGACTGTCTCAAAAGCCGACCGATAATCAAGTCGGAACGATTATACACCCAGATTTGGTGACATTTAACCTACCTAAATGCAATCAGAGAGTAATTCTAGATTTGTCTACAATTGAAATGAATAAATCCAAAAATAGAAAATGAAAAGCTGTGAATTGAAGATGTGTATTACGTCCGCGAAATTCCCCAATGTCATGAAGATCTAGTGTTTGGATAATGGCGTGATTAAGAGTTTAAGTAGTCGAGTATACTTGAAACTTTTTTAAGGAACTTGACGCATTGGTTTAAGATTTTGCGACCAGGGATACGCTAAGTAGAATATTTTAAGTGTGGCACTCAATGGCATAGCAATTACATAAGATGCTCAGGAGTTCTACCCTTGCTGTCCAAAAAAAAAGGAACTTGAACTTTTTGAGCAAGATTAATAGGATATAAAAGTCTACAAGACATACTATGGTACCTTGGACCATCTCCTGAGAACCCCTGACTTTACACATCTGACAAAATTAGGATTCAAGTGCAAGCAATGACAAATAATGTGGGGAGATGTACTAAAAATATGAATAAGCCATAAGTGTGAAATTCGAGTCTATTTGAATCAAGAATGTCATGACGATTATTGCACACCAAGTAATTTGTGCGAAACGCGTCATATTGTGCAATTTATCATGAGGATTGCGTTAGATCTTTTTCATAAATTGTGTGTATAGATATGTATGATATATATATAAATATGTCTCTTTGCCTTCACTCGTTTGTTAACAGCAACAGCAGCACAATTTTTTTTTTAATTAACTTGCAAGAGAGCGAGAGCAAGAATAATATCAATAATAATAATGAAAGACTGATACGAAAAGAGCTGCGTGCATGAGCGAAAAAGTCAATGTAAAATACTGTAAAATACGTCAACAACTGATCTATATTTCACATAATCAGCCGACTATAAAGTAAGAAAAAATATAAAAAATATTTTTTTTTGTTTATTAAAAGTCGTGCCTTCAAAATGTGTGAGCGAACAAGAGCGATTTCGGGGGGAGAGGGAGTTAAACAGCAAGAAAGAAACTTCATATCACGTTGTCGGTTCGATTCACTCTCATATACAATGACAAATAGCAATTGAGGCATTAATCGTGCGAATAAATCAGACCGTACATATAATAAACTTGTTTTTCTTATGGGTGACATTAAGTCTGGGCGCAAAACTGAATTTTTTTTTTCTTATTATTTTGCCGTTCATTTTCTTCTTTTCTTTTAATCACGAAAACAGATATTTTATTCATGAATCGCTGTGTGCTCTGTGAGACTTGCTCTTTTTTTCTTCTTCTTCTTCTTGTTTTAAAAGTGTACATGAGTGTTTGTATATTAAATGTTATAAATATACATGCTATTATTTTTACAATAAAAATGTATCCTCTCAGCTTAATTGATATACTTACAAATTATTCAGACAACAAAATGAAAATAAAATGTGGTTAATGTCGTGTGTGAATATTTTGATGTATTATTTTCTGTTGTTATTTTTTTTTCCTCTCGTGTCTTCCTTCCTTTTTGACAATTAATTGTTGCCCGAAAAAAAAAAAAAACAAAGAGATGAGAATCTTCTGCTGTGCCTTTTTTATCTTCTTATAAGGTATCTCTTTTAACTCTTTTTGTCGCCGTTTTTAAAATGAATTTGAATTTTTCTCATGTGCAGAGATTGCATGAATAGATAGATTCAGGTCTTGGGTATGCCTCTCGTCTTATATGCGATGTGTGTGATGTGAGTAAGGTATATATCAGGTGATGAATGTGAAATGCTGCTCTCTCTCTATCTATCTATCTCTATGTTATTTTTGACTTTGATGTATGCAAACGTGATGGCACTGGACTTGTCTTGCTGACTCAATGGTGTTTCCGGGATTTCTCGCGGGCGCGATTTTTTTCTTCTTTCTATATATAAATTCTTTTATGCTCGTCACAACTTTGATAGATTTTCTTATTATAATCACGGTTCTCACACAATTGCCGCAATAATTTATATCATATAATTTCATTAGAATTATTCTTCTTTATATGAACATCATATGCCACACTATTTCTTTAAAGATCTTTTTTTCTTCTTAATATAAAAGATCTTTTTATATTTTATTTTATTTTTTTTAAATGAAGAATTTCTTCTTTTCCTCCTCAATATGGGCCTTTTTTGCGAACTCGTGAGACTCGAAATAACATAAACTTAATAAAAATGGCTTTTAAAAAACCAACAAGTTATAAAAATCAACTTTAAATGATAAATTGCCGACTTCTAATGTTGCACTTTGACAAAGCACCGATAAATAATTTAATTAAAGCACGCAAATAAATAAATTAGTTGAATTTGATTTGCACAGTATCTTTATCTGTTCTTGTGTTTTTTACGACTGCCACTTACAGATTGTTTCTGCTCTATGCTCGAAATTGTTTTTGACAATGCTTACGGCGTAATTTTTGAGGCTGGACTTGAATTTTTCACTGTCGTTATGACGTGACGCAGCATTGCAATACCTTATCCTAATTATTGATGACTATTTGATGACATATCAATGTTTTTTGTTGTTAAGGAATTAAATTTGAATATTTTACGCCTAATTTGGTGCAAAGTGTACAAAATAATCTTAACATTGATTTAATTTCAAGATTTTTAATTTCGCAAATCTATTAACGGTTTTTAAATATTCAAAATAAAATTTCAACTTCCTAAAATACGTTAGCGCTCGATTGCATAATCGAAGTGAAATTTCATTCATAAAAAAACTCGTAATTAGTGATAAGAAGTTCCTTCTTTGTTGTATGAACTTAAATGAATTCGATTGTCTAATTTTAGAATATTAATGAGACGGTATTACGTGATCCGTCTCAGTGCAAATGTTGGTAAAAGTTATTTAAATATTTGCATTTGTATGATAAGGCGGTTGATGGCGTTCTCTTTACCAAAAAAAGATTATGAAAATATTTACGAATATTTCAATAAACTGTAATCTAAATAAGCAGCACGCGCTAGACTAAATGCCGTCATGCTTTAAACGGATTCGATGATCTGTGATTTTCGTCGACAATTATCACATGAAATTCCTTTATTTATCATTTACATTGTTATCTCATACAATCATCATTCATATTATCTTATTAGCACGTGATTGCTGAGATAACTAGCTACTCGAGACTATTTTTAGAAGAGTGGAAATTTTACGTACGAGTAGTATTTCATCTTATGTACGCACATTGTATATGGCTTCATTCATTAATCTTTAATTAGATTGATTAAGCTTATGTAGCATGACTATTGCTTATTTGCTTTATTCCGGTTTAATCATCTTTTCTATGTGGTTAGCAGTTTTCTTATCTTTATAAGAAGGTGTGTCTGAGTTAATTTTTTAAATTAAGCTTATCTAAAGAACAGAATTCTCTAAAGATAGATTTTACAGCGTCTGACGCAATCCTTTCACTTTCCTTACTTAAAATTAAGTTTTAAATGGACTTAAGATCCTTATCTTGAGATAGCTTAAGACTTAAATGCTACATTGAAAATTCATTATAAGATCATTATCGCAAAGCTGCATTAAATTACATTTAACAATGTTTTATTGACGTCTTGTTTTTATTCTCTATTCATAACTTATAGGAATTGTAAATCGATGATTAAGTTGTGCAAAGAAACAATTAAAGTTCTTAGGAACGCATTGTTTTAACAAGTTCCAAATATTTTGATAATGAGTTGTTCCTCGGTAATTTTTTTTTTTAATAAAATGAGTCTTAATCACATGAAATTGACGAAAAACTTAAGTACATTTAGTTTTGGGCTAAGAAACATTTTTGAAAACTCTGAAAACATCCCGACAATTTAACAGGTGCATTGACGAATCTTAGTGACGTCTTACAATGTGTTAAGTAATGCAATTTTACTAAGAATTAAGATTGAAAATTCCCCTAAAACTATTTGATGTTTGTTGTCATCATTTTAAAAACAAAGCTTTGTATTTGGACATGGTTTGCAAAACACCAAAATCATTATGAATATTTTAAATGTTTTAACTTTAATCAACAAAGATCTTGATCTCTTCTTGTTAATACAAGCAATGCCAAGCTTAAATCTAGATTTTTGGTTTTTTCACTTAAACTTATAAGTTTGATAACGATTTTCAAGCATATTCAAAGATTTAATAATTTTTAAAAATTTAAAAATCTCTTAAATGAAAGCTTTAATGTTAATTAACAATGTTGCTAATCTTAGCTTCAAGATTAAAACCTCAAACACTTAAATGCCTTGAAAGTGCAAGCTTAATCCAAAATTCAATTAATTACACCATCCTTATCCACTTAGGTGAGAGGTCTGATACCATAAGATTTTTAAAAACCCCAAACTTAGTCAAATAAACCGTCTTATCACATTCCTGACTAATTCATCAGATATCAGATTTAATTCTTAATTTCAAATTTTCGTGTATGACAAATTTAATCTAATTTAATTAGCGATAAAAATAAAATCTTCTTGCACGTTTTCTAAATGCGCAGTTTTTAAATTAATCAAAAAAAATACTTACAGCTCAAAATCTAAGGAAATCCTTTGGTTAGATCACTTTTAAATATCACACTTTTCTCGTGTCTTAAATTTCTTTAATTTATCTTCTTTTTTCTGAATTATCAAGTCACATTTAATTAATTATTATTTGTTATCACTCATTTAAATCATTCTTGAATGGAATTCCTTTCAAGCTTGATGATCAAGAAAAAAAAAATATTTTTCTTTTTTCCGCACTTCTATCTCTTGAGATGTTACTTGTTCAATGTTTCTGTGAAAATTCAAGAAATCGGATAGAATTATCTCGCAATATATACTAGGAAGAAAAGATATTAAGTTGTTATCTACGCTATTATTACACGTTAACACATCTTCAGAAAAAAAAGCTGCAAAGCTTACTCATCGCACACAAGCAAAAAATAAGAAATAAAAAAAAGAAAGAGTGTCTGGAAAGTTAAAAGAAATGAAAAGCATATTATGCTGATATATGTCACGTATAATTTGATGCTGAAAGTGGTGATGAAAAGGATTCGTTTAAAAGTTCCGTAGAGATTCAGGACATTTTTTTTGAAGTTATGTTCAAATAATTTATTTGAGCTTTTGGAGGTTTTACTAAGTTTAGATTGTTGTTGAAAAGCTTATGTTTTCAGTCTGATAATATTTCTGTAAATCACTAAAAGCTGCAAGCTGCAAGGACGTGTAGGTTTTCAATTGAGGTTTGAAGATTTAAATTGTTAATTTGTCAAAAGAATGTGATAAACTTTGTTGAGCTTTACAACTGGTAGAATCAAGCTATCATTTCAGTTTAAGAAGACACAGCACCAAACCATTACACTTTATCCGAGCTCCTTTTGCTAGAACCTCTCAAAAATGAATAAAGATTAAACATCAAGCTATTAATAACTCTAAAACCCAAATGATTCACAACTTAACAACCAAGAATAAAACACCAAAAGCAGAACAAGCGCCACCTTAATTAATACCTGATTCACACATCTATAAGCGCTACAAAACTTACAAAAATTAATCCAACCAAGGAAAAAGTCATCAAAAATGCTCACGCTGTAAATTTTCCATCGTCATAAAATTAAATGTCATAATTCATATCATCAAGTAAATTGACATTACTTCTGAATGCTGTCGATGCAAAGGATTATCACAATTCCAACTGTGTGGAAATTTTCAACACGTTTTTTTATAGCTTCTCTCGAGATCCTTTAATTAACCACATGCTGTGCTCAGAACCTGAACTAATCAGAGGATTATAGTTAATAGACTATTGACGAGCAACATTGTAATTTACGCAAAAAAAGTGACGCAAAAGGGGTTGTGTGGCGTCTCGTTGAGAAATTTATAGCTCAATATTTTTCTTTGTGACTGCAAAGTGAACATAAATATAAATTGACATTCAGATGAGTTTAATACATATTTTTTTTTATTATTAAAGATTTCATTTCCAATTTAGTCTAAATTTATTCACATTCAAAGCTCTTTGATTCATTTATTATTTTATCCGACATAATAATACGTCGGGGACACAAGAAAATTTATAGACACCGTCATTTATGAGCAATTTTGCTTTTGAAGTGGATAGGATGATAGATTATTTGAATAGCTTGTTATAGCTGTTGTCAAAAAATCACATGTTGCATATTTCTTGCCAATGTTTGTTATTGGTGAACAGCAGAGATTTACGTCAACGTCTTGTTGTTGCATTGGTGATTCCTTTCCCAGTGAATTTTGGTACCTCAACTGCTCAAGTCGTAGCTGATTCTGTCGTTTCCATTTTGTCCTACGGTTCTGAAAGTTGATTTTATAAATGAGTGGAAAAAATATTAATTATTTTAGTAATTAGGGCAACAATGTGCTTAGTAAGAGAAATTTTAAATTATGAGTCAGTCATTTAAGGAATGAATGAATTGTAAATGAATAGTAAAAATAGATTCGAATGAACTAGGTAGACACAATAATGATTAATTTTTTAAAAGTTCATGTCAAAGATTCTAAAGAAGTCAAGTTGATTCCAAATCCAGAATGACAATCAGATACTTACTTGATACCACGTTTTAACTAATTAGTAATGAAAAAAAAAAATATCCATGTTATAAAATCACATTCAATCATCAAAAATCAAATCAAATTCACCTTGCGTCTCTGACAAATTTAAATGCGATGCAACTTCTCCACGATCAGCGACGGATAGATATTTTTGACATCGAAATTTTCTTTCTAAATATGCTAATTGAGAATGGGTGAAAGCAGTTCTTCGTCGTCGTGATCGTTTTAGTGTTCCTTTATTTGCTAATAATGTTAATTGTTGAGTCTGATGTTGATTTTCTTGTATGTTTGCGTAAATGTAATTGAAATTGTAGTTGTCTTCGATTCCGATATCAATCTCTTGTCCATCATTTGATAAATCTGTAGAAATTTCATAAAATTGAAGAATTGTTCAAGTTATCGGGACAGTTTCATCAATTTTCAGTTTTATTTATTAAATCAGTTAAAATTTGAATTTAAATTCTCGTTCCGAACAAAAAATTGACAGTTTTATGGTAAATTCAAATAAGAGAAAGTCACAACTTGATAGTCAAGAATGCATACCGGAATATTCAAACTAATCATCTTCACAATGATAATATATGATCATCCATTCAGGAATCCTACAAAATCTTCAAACATCAATCATACATGATCGACAGCAATTGAATGCTTCGTTAAAGGCTCGTTAAATAAATTATATAGAAAAACATTGAAACTTTTTCCACTTCTATTTCCATTTCTATGGGTTCTCATTAATTAAATTAAATGTTTAATTTATAAAATGTAATAAAATCTCAAAAAAATAGTAGATGGTACTCAAATAGAAAGGTAAGTTCCTTGTTTGTTAAATAAATTTTCATGTTAGTATATTTTGGTGATGTTTTACAGTAAATTAGTAAACAAGGATCAAAAAACTAGCCATATCAATTAACATGAACAAAAATTACAATGATCATCATAACAATGCTAATAATACAGAAGGAATCACACAAAGCGATGCAATATCCCCTAGATTTCGAAATGATCTGACAAACAATGAAGCTATTCTTAATTTTTGTTACTCATGTAAACTAGAATTTACGATAAGAAATGTACATGACTTAATGGAACATTACTCAAAACCACATGAGAGGTTTAGTTCGTACTGCCTTTATTGTAAAACTGGAAAAGTTCATCAGTACAAAAGCGATGTGAAAGGCATTCAATTCTATCATGATTGCTACCGATCGAGAATGAATTACGATAAATAATTCAAAGAATTAGCATTAACTCCAAATCTTCCATGAACTCATTATTTCGAATTGAATTGTCATAAACTATTTAAGGAATTTAATTCGCGTCATGTATGAGAATTAAGACTGACTAAATAGTGCAATTGATTGATTATTTTAATTGCAGTTACATATTAGAAATTTTTATTATGCGTGAGGCTACATGAAGGTCGCAAAAAATTACTTCTTATAAACATCAATTGATCCGAACTTCATGTACATATATAGCAAGTATTAATTTGTTTCTGTTTTTAATATATTAATGTTACCAAAGATATTATTCAATTGTCTATCAATAAACTTCAAAATCACAAAATAGAAACGTTGTGACATGAAAAAGACTCCAAAAATAAATTGAAATATTATTACAAAAAAAAGTAACTGTTTTCTTCCAAAAACTATGTTTAACAATGACTTTTCATTTAGGTGCTGCAGAACGGTGATTTTGGTGATTGTTTGATTAAAGATTTGGAGTTGTTCTCAGTTTACATAATCACACTGAAATCGAAATCAGCTTTTCAAATTTGAGTCTTTAATATAAATCTAAGTTTGTTCAAGTTTTGTTACAACTATTCTCAATCTCCATAACAATTGTCAAATCTATATAAGTTTAAGCACGAGAATATTAAAAATCGGGTTTGGTACCAGGTTGTTTTTAATTTCAGATCAAATTTGGACTCAACTAGCCCCAAGATAGCTATTCAGAATTGTTCTCTTCATACATCAGCAGAAAGAACGATTTAATAACTTCGATTCAATCTTGAACTCAATACTTTTAAAAAACGCATTTTCAATTCGTTATGAATTATTGTCTCCCTGCAGAGAAATCTTATGATAACTTAAACATGATTGGTATCACGTACCAGCGGTTATGTTATGGAATTTTCTATAATTTACCTAATATAGATGGAGCAATTAAAAAGTGAGCAATTTTATGAATTCCGTCGCTGAATGATTCTATGATCAAGTATAATAATGATGAATCTCTTTAAGAATTGATATTTACTGTTTTTCTTAGGTCTTTTAATGTTATACCTAATTGCAATTTACTTCTTTGCTAATGCATCAAAATATTTGAGGAATAATGTTTTGCCAAATTGTATATATTTCTAAAATTACTACATAAGACAATTAATTTGTGATATCTAGGCTAGTGCCACAATTATTGATTAATGATTTGTTTATAAATTCTTAAAATTGGTTTTTAAATTTAAATTTTCTCAAATGATTGTTTGTAGTTCTCATTCAAAACTTTTCAGCTGTAAAATTGATTATTTGAATCATTAATTGAGCTCTCAATTGCTATAGCTCAACTTAAATCAAAGAACTTTCCACTAATTTCCTAAACAATAGCAAGCATGTCTATCAATCAATGAAATTCAACTAGAATAGAAGAATAAAGGCATATCTCTGCATGACTTTACATAACGTTCTATTCCTCCAAGGCATAAAGATAACTGATGTTTTATTTAGCACAAATGAATGACTACAAAAACCGCATTCAACTTGCTTAAGTATCTGTACATTCTAATTAAATTTATTTTATGCAATATTCCTTTTTGAAATGAATTGAATGAGATGAAGAGAATCTTGCGTGTGTCTATTTCTATATCACTCTGATTTTTTTATTTTTCATAAAAGAACTCTCACTGTTTTTGCACGTGACGAAAAAGAGGTCTCATACAATCGCTACGTATATGGAAGAAAATAATGATCCATTGTTCTATTTTTATCAAGCAATCAAGATATAAAGGCAAGAAGGCACTTGAAAATCAAGTGAAAAAATTATTCAACGTATGTTTTTTTGTGTAAGAATAGGATGTGCATCAACTATTGGCTTTTGCACATCCACTCGACTCTTTAATAATCCACTCGATTTTGATTCGAGGGTTATTTTTATTCACATATGAAATTTTAATGATTTTTCAGATAGGTAGCTGAAGATTCACATATTTTGAGGAGGTTTCATTCACTAATGACGTCTAAAAATGGATCAAGGGTTTTAAGAGACATTGTTAAACTTAAGGGTGCTTATGGAGGCCATGATCACATATAAAATGACAAAACTTCTTAATTAAGAATCAGTCACCAAAACCATTGCTAAATCACTTAATCCACAGCTTTAAACTTTCTTCAACTTTCCTCCATTAAATATAGACGTCATAAGTTCACGGTTCCTTAAAAAATCGTCTTCAATTCATTTTATTGCTCACTCAAATCTTTATGTAAATTTTTTCGGAAGCAATCAGGAGCTGTAAAATTATTTCAACACGCTCGTGGCTAAATTTTATGCAAATTTCAAAAAGATTTTTAAATTATGTCAAATCATGATGTAAGAATGACTTATTTATGTCTTAAATTGTTTGTTGATGACTATTTTGTGACATGAATATAAATATTTATGGATGAAGCTGAGGGTGAGAATGTTTATGCCCTCAAGGAATATTAATTCAAATTCATATCGACACAACTTGCTTGATTGTAATTTAACATTACCACTATCACTTGTCTCATTATGATCAGCGTTTTTGGTTATTAAATCTCTCAATAAATCCCGAATTAAGAATGACTTTTGATTAGAAGCACTTTGATTTTGATCCATATTGATGTTATTGGATATGATACTTATTTAAATTATTTAACTTTTCCAACTTTCACAGCTATCCAAAATCACAATTTATCGCTCGTTTTGTGGTTTTAAGACTAAATGCTTGCAAAACGTTTTTTAATTTGTTTTAGTCCTTTTTTTTGCAGATATATCATATGCTAAGGATAATATTTTATATTTCCATAATAGCGAGTGAGCTGTGATTCGTTGAAAATATTATTGTGGGTGGATCTAAAAAGAAAATCATTCTGTGAAGGAATGAAGATGAGAGAAATATTTGGAAAATACTTTTTGATGAGATTTAAATGGAATTAGTGTGGTCTTTAATTGATTTGAGGTGCTTTTGATGAAATTTATTAAAAATTGCTTCAAATTTTCAACAAAAATCCGAATTAATCAAGTTTTTTAAATATCAATTGTCTTTTGAATTTATCTATAAAGTCGAGTAGCTTTCGTTAGCTATTTTGGAGTTATACTTATCAACTAAAGCTTTGAACATCTATCAGCAACAGTTCCTACAATCTCAGGAAGAAAATCTAGACTTTATTGAATGACATTAATGCAAAATAATGTCATTTAAGTCTATCAGTTCTGAAATATCTGAAAAAACTTAATGTCAAACAGCAGCTTTACCAAGCTAGTGAATTTCATATTCCTTAAAGAATTCCATCAACTTCCATTCCAACAAAACAACAACACCTATTCAGAATTATGATTGGTCAACAACGTTCTTGTATGATAAACTCACAAATACTGCAGAGCATCATATTTTTTTTTTATTTTCACGGTAATTGAGATTTTAAGAGATGTTTGTGTTTTTGTTGGAAGCAGATCTCATCTATTATCTGCTTAATTTTCATTTCATAAATGTTGAGTGTTCAGGCTTTGAATTTTAATGATTGTACATGATATCATTAATTTTCTGTAATTTAGTTTGAATTGAGAGTCTTTTCATGAGTGAATAAAGCATTCCTTGATTTTTAGAGTGCGTAATTTTTTTTCAGCAAATCTTTATTCATCGTTATTCCATATGCTTAAAGATAATTTTCAATTTATAATTTTATCATAAAGGAAAAAAAAACTTTCGTGATTTTAAGTTAAAATTGTGATTTTTTAAAAAAAAATCAATTGTGTGAATATCAATATTTTAATGTACGAGCTTTTTACATAATTTACGTCCATTTCTATTTGTTTGAGATTAGGATATATCCATTAATTTAGTTTTAAAAATTATCATTAATTACCTGTTTTTTTTTTAAAAAAAACTCATTTAAAAGTTCTTCTAGTAATCAATCTGTTAAAAAGCAAGCTTCAAGCTGATTTATAAGTTCTAAACTTGAATATTGCAAACTTTATAACTTTTTGATTACTAGGTTTCTAAGAGTCAACCTCACAGAAATTGTCATAATAATCTTAAATTATCATCTTATTCTATTGCATATATTGATATTCAGCAAACATCCTTAACATTAAGAAACTTAGAAAGCAAGTTTGAAAAAAGTTTTGAATATTTTTAATTATTTTTCCAGTTACTATGTCCACGTTGATTGGGCATTTGTTGTGCATTTGCCAGCATTTCCAGATACTGACGTTGCATGTCTAATGCTCTTTGCATATCTAGAGCCATGTTTGATGAGTTCTTACTACTCGGCTTGGATGAAGCTATTGGGATTAGAAGAGTCGATTAGAATTCAAGTTTGATAAGGAATTGAGTAGCAGTGGCTTAATCAGGCTAGGTTTTGGCCTTAACGATTAAGTCTCCAGGTCAAATCTAGAGATAAAGCTCTTATTGCTCTTGCTACACCAACATTTAAGAGTAAACTTACATTTTGCTTTAGTGCTCGGAGCTTGTTGCTGTTGAGCTGCTGCGGCAGCTTGTGCCATAGCCAATTGATAAGAATATAATAATGGACCAAACTGCATCTGTGCAGCCAAATTCTGAGCTTGATTATTTGAGGACATTCCTGAATTTAAAAAAACCAAATAATTAATTTAAATAAGATCTTTCAAAATTCATTAAGTCTTACCTCTGAAAAGCTGTTGCTGAAATGCTTGCATAGCAGCAGCAGCTTGTGACTGATTTCCAAAATTTCCCATATTAGACAAAGATCCCAAATTGCCAAAGTTGCCTAAACTAGCAAGACTACTAAGGGCATTAAGTTGAGCTGCAAAACTCATGCTTGACATTGGATCATTTGCTGCTGCCGCTGCAGCAGCAGCTGACGAATGACGTGATGAATTTCTCGATGAATTTTGAGATGATGGTGGTGGAGTTTGTGTATTATTAGTCGGAGGAGTTGGTGCAGGACGAGATGAACGTGATGGTGTTGTATCCATTCGTTCCATTCTTTCCATTCTCTCCATTCTGTCCATACGTGAATTCTGAACTGGTGCTGGCGAATTAGCAACTGGTGCTGTTTGAGGCGTTTGAATTTGTGGCTGAATCGTGACACTTGGTGATGGTTGTGGTGTGGCTGGAGAATGAATCGAATAGTCAGTTGCATTATTCGATGAGCTTTGTGATGCCATGCGCTGTTCTATTTCTTGTTCTTGTTGCAATGCTTTAACAAAAGCGGCCTTCAAACGATTTGTATGCTCAGCTTTTAGAGCCTTCTTAACATTTGTTGTGACACATGATTCACAAATTATACGAGGTGCTAAAAAAATTAAGACATTATATAATCTATACGAATCTAAAATTTAATTAGAGCATGAAGAAGACTTACTTTGATCAGCACCCGCACGTTTATCTTTTTCCATCTTCCAGACTGGAGTAAAATCGATCTTACATTGTGCACAACGGAATGGCTGCTGTGGTTGGGGTGTAACTTTCTTATCCTTTGTCAAATAATCGACAACATGCTCCAAACCCAATAAATAGACAAATTCTCCGTTTGCTGGATTTGGGATGAAGTGCATCTCTGGCGGTGGGGGCTGAAATTCAAGAAAAGTATAAGTTTAGGAATTCCTGAATATTGCTATAATTCTTACTTTTGGTGGTGGGATTTGAAGCAAAGTCTTTTCCAATTGCTTCCTTAAAGCAAGCTTAGCTGCTGCTTGCTTCTGTGCAGCCGTTTGATTATCTTCCATTGAATTTCTTGAAGATTGGTTCATAGATGTATTCTGGCTGATCGAAATCGATGCAGTCGGGGTGATGGAAACTGAATTGTTCAAATTCGAGTTTTGTTGCTAAAAAATAGACTCGATTAATATTTTATAAATAAGGTTTCAAGACTATATGCTTACATTTTTAGTCTTAAGATTCATAACCGGACCAGAAGTCGGTGTGATAGTAACTGATGGAGTAATTGACAAATTTGATGAAGACCGTCCTTCAAGAACAGTTTTTCCTTGAATGAAAGGAGTTCTTGATGAGGTTCCAGTTGTAAGAGTTGCTCCACCTGGCAACGATTGACCTCTTGGTAATGGAAAGCACTGAGCTTGGTCATTGTATGATGACTGCCTGTTTGTGGTCTTATAATCAGTTGGAACCATGTTCGTGGGGATTACAGTCAAGCTTCCCTTCGAAAGCATCGATAATGGATTATTATAATTTGATGTTAGGTTTTGAGCACCATGTGAAAGATTGGCTGGAGTCTTATTCTCTTTCATAACTTGTTGTGAATGCTTAATTTTCTTAAGCAGAATTAATTTGGTTTCCTCATTCCTCAATTCTTCTCTCAACTTTCGAAGTGTACGTTCTCGTTCCCATATTTCAGCTGCAGACAATTCCTTGAATTCAACTTCAGGCATTGGGGCATCGTCATCATCATCATCTTCCGAATCATAATCTCCATTTGACTTTTCAGCACCGTTATTAAAATTTATATCCGGTGATTCAATTTCAGCATAAGACCGTGGTTCAGTTCTTGGTCTTAAGACTCTTCTTGGGTATCTAGTTTCACTCTGACTTCCATTTTCATTATTATTACTTGATGGATTAATTGGAGTCGCTGACGCCGTGCTAATAGTTGCACTCGGTACAATATTATTAATATTATTGGTATTGTTATTGTTAGGGACAATCGTTGGGATTATTGTTAATCCCTCAGGAATCGAAAGATCCATTTTCTTCTCTTTTCCTACTTTCCCCCAAAAAAATCAAATCAATTCAGCTCTCTGTTTATTTTTTTCCGAAATCGGTGAATTTTCTTTTTTAAAATTTCCACTTAATCGGATAAAAAGTTCCTAAACTTTACTATCAATAGATTTATCATGTGCTATATTTACTATTTATGAAATTTTTATTTTAACTTTGTCGGTTGAAAGCAATAGTTTTTAAAAAATGGAATTTTGTAAAATTCCTGTTGTCAATTAACACTAATGTAGGTGATGTAAAATGGGGTGTCGCTTGATATTCTCCATAATTGAGATTCTCGGGAGTGGCGGGAATTTTGTTTTGATTTTTTTAATTGATTTAGGAGATTAATATTGGTTGAAAAGATGTTGAGTTGATGGATTTGATTAGAGATTCTGTCCTTTTGTACTTGATGTTGGGTGGTTCTAGAAACAATTTGAAATCTTTTATGAAATTTCCTGCCATTTGAGCTAAAACCTAAAACCACATCCTCAACAGGCAGTCGAACATCAAAGACTATCAAATTATAACTGAATTAATCCAAAATAAAGGTTTCCATCATTTGGGTATTTATATAAAATGGAGAATATAGACATAACCTAAAAAGCTGAATACCAACACATGCAAACAATAAAATTTTCTCTTCTCATTCTGATCTACAACAAGCACCAAAAATAGGAAATAATTCAAAAATTCGCTTATTCAAATAATTTTATTCAATTGTTCTAGTCAGGATTTTGTCCACAAAATATATTTAAGCTGAATATTAATAAAAGTTGAAATTCCATCATAGTGTTGGTTGCTGAATAGCTCAGGTGTCATCCGGTAGAAAAATACGAAATTAAACCTTATCAAAATTCTATTTTAAGTAAGCATTAAAGTTTGAAAATTATTTTGAAAAGTTTGTGGAATTTAAATTTAAAAGTCGAATTATCAAAGTGAAATAAATCAGCAAAATTATTTAAAGAGGTTTGTGTAATTCCTTTCTAATTAGTCATCGACATAGGATCTATAAAGTCGTACAGCAAAGTTTTTCATCAAATGCTTTCCAACATAAAAAAATTAATGATTTTTATCGGAAAAAATCAGTTTTCGATTTGTTGATTAATTTATTTTGATAGCTGACTGTCTTGTGTAGCGAAATTAATTTAATTAAATAAAGAAGTGGAACCAATTGTGACGGAAAATTAAAATTATAAAATCCTGATGGAAAATTGAGTGAAAAATCGAAGACGAAAAGAGAGAAAAATTTTTTTATAGTGTAGTGAAAAATTGTGAAAATTTGTAGACTGGCGAATATAGTCTTATCTAAAGTGTTTTACGCAATCAGAACAATCATAACAAGTGTTATTCAATTGATCAAATAATAATTTTAAAGTAAGTAAATGACAAAATTTCCAATTTTTTAAGTGCTCAAATATAAAA
The DNA here is from genome assembly GCA_917627325.4 of Chironomus riparius. Taxonomy (NCBI): domain Eukaryota; kingdom Metazoa; phylum Arthropoda; class Insecta; order Diptera; family Chironomidae; genus Chironomus; species Chironomus riparius. Next base: position 52,491,264 of record OU895878.1, read on the forward strand.
TGAGTTTCATAATGAGAGCACAGGTAGAGCGAAGGAAAATGGACATATCATGATATCAATTTTCCATTTTTTTCGTCTCTCTTTCATTGGGGAATTTTTATGTCAAAATAAATGAGATATTGATTTACTTATTTTGGCAATTTCACGTGACGACTTGCCCGTAATTTAATTTTACTATACGAATCTCATCAGAAATTAATCTTTTGACCTTAATGTTTGTGAGCTGCCCGAAAAAAAAAAATCGTCACTAGGTTCGCTCTTATCAAAAAAGAACTCACACTCCGGAACAAAACAACCTGCTTTAAAAAAAATCATTTCCATTATTTTTGCCTCCTCACTTTTTTTTGTATATTGTTAAATAAGGCACCACGGTTTTATGTTTAAACATTTTCATGCACTCGCGATAATGAGAAAATAAGGTATGAACGTATGCATACGTAAATGAAGCTGAAAAAAATGTAGATTAAGAGTTTTTTTTTGTAGCTTTAATAATTAATTATAGACCATTTAATTAGACGTGACATCCTTTCATTTAAAATATCGCGCGTGGTTTAAATGATGTCATTGTCGAGATCAGAAATTATAATCATCCGTTCCAATTTATGGCTTTGCTTTTTGAGGGTTAGTCGTAAATGATGTTCATTGATGTCTATTCTAGTTTATTTTGAGAATCAGCACACCCCCCCCCCCCAAATTTTTAAAATTATTCAAAATTCAGCTTGAATTTAAAACCAGCTCAGCAACTTTTTCGACTCCTCTAAACTCATCATACGTCATTATCTTCATTAAAATAAATTCTGTCAATCCGATGCTGCGAAAAAAAACCAAATGTGATAATGACTTTAATCTGCTCAACTTCTTACATCATTTTATTTATTTATTTAATTTTTGTGCATTAGAAATTTTATGTATTGTTTGGCTATTTATACTGTATTTAAATATATATCCATTACGTTGAACTCACATGCACATGATTGATATATAATATGAAAAAAAAGAGAGCGACAATAATTGGGAGTTTGCTCAATGTCAAACATACGCACCTTATATCTTTCTCTTTTCAATTAAACTCTCCGATTCAGACTCATAAATTTATAAAATAAAAAATAAAATGTATGAAATAAATATGAAAAAAATAAAATCATACACCTTCACATGTTCACGACTTTGCTGATAATCGGCTCATTGCGAATAGATGAAAATAAATTTTTCCTCCCTTTTTTTTTGTTGATAAAAAAATATATTTTTTGAGAGAATTTGAAGTAAGGTAATATCTTGAAGCGAAATACCTGCTTATATACATCATATAAAGTTCTTGTTTCATCACGTTGATTATATCAAAGGAATGAAACAAGTGATGTATGATGGAATGAGGTTAAAGTGTATGTACATAAAGTAGACGAACATATACTCATGTGTATTGCTCATTATTGAGGGATTAAAACGGAGATTAACCTTTACGTGCTTTTTTTTCCAACCAACATAATATTCTGAATATTCAAAAATTTTATCGTATCTACATGAAATTTCGCCAAATCATTAGGTAGCATTCATTCATTCATAATTTTTTATGTGTGTATATTATTATTATATCGGACCCTGGGCTATAAAAATATTTTTTTCCTTTCTTTTTTAAGAGAAATGAACGAAATAAAATAAAATAAAAAAAATAATAATGTGAATCTTCTTTTCGGGGGGTTATTCAGCAATGATGTGTATGGAATTATAGTTTTGATTTGAGGCAATGTTAAGATGAGGGAGTAACCAGATATATTTCTTGGAGAGGAGGGGGAGGGGGGGGGGGGGGGTAGGGGTTGGTAATCAGAAATGTGGCTGTGTAATCTTGAAAACTAATCTGTCTTGGGCATCACATTAGAGTCGCTAGGGTTGCTTAGGCTACAGACACTACATATATAAAGGACAGAAAACTTAAGCTTTTCCTGAGTCTGTATGTTGCTGTGAAATGTCTCCAAAGACTTAGAGGTGCCTTGTAAACGCCATGATGCATTTCTGACTCAAAAAATTATATTTTTCTCACTGTTCTACTAGAAAGTTGCCAATATTCTTCAACAAATTAGTTTCTAAGTTATAACCCAAATTAGACATGATTTACGGACAACGCCAATTTTTTTCGCTCCTCTGCATATGTTATCTCTTAAAAAATCATCTTTCACGTTACGTTCACAAAACATTTTTTTAAATATCAAAAAAAAAACACATTATTTTATGGATGCGATACAACTGTTCTTATGTCAAATGAAAATTAAAATCGAGAGAGAGAAAAGGAAGAAAGAAATTAAAAGTTGAGAATATAAATTCATTGCTCGTTGCGTTACAGCTCTTTATTGGTTTTTCGTTTTCTATTAAACACAACTACTTATCGTACATTTTCAAGTGGGCACGTAAGGTTTATTAATTTAACGAAGAGATACAATATAATGTCTATTAAGCGCTTTAAAGGTGCGAAACTTGTGTACACACAAGACTTCTTCTTCTTCTCTTCTTTGCATTTTAACTAATATTGAAATTTAATTGGCATATTCATTTTTATTAATTTGAATATGTAAGCATTTAAGACTTCGCAACTCGTTATCATCTTAATTTGAATACTTTATGTACATATACACCTATACAGATACTTCCTAAGCTCAATTCAATCTCAGAGTTGTTATCTTGACTTTATCTTGTTTACTTTCAAAGTGGTATGCGATATAGATATCTAATACATTTAGTTTCTTTAAACATGAATTTACATGCACGACTATATCATGTTAAGTCTAAAGTCTAGACTTTTTATCTCATTCAGGTGGCTAGTTTATTTTTCATTTATTTATCAGTTCACATAAACAAATACTGCAATTGCTTAACATTTCTTCGATAACATTCAGTCTTGCTGCGCAGTTGTCTGGATCTATTGATGTGTTTTTGCTTTATCAAGGCTTTTTTTGAGCTCCTAGAAATTTTTTTTTGCCTATCGCTGGAATGACTGAGTTCTTTTATGAATACTGAGTTTAGACATAGAGAGAGGATTTTAGAGCTGTAAGCTTATCTTATAATTGAACATTGGGAATACTTTAATAATTGGATTCGAACCTGCAACTTAGAAAGCATTATGATCCCTAGTAACCAAAATGGTTCAAATGAATTACAATGACCTTCCTTGGGAACATCAATGTAATACATATGGACGCAGGGGCGTAGCCAGAAAATTTTTAAGGGGGGGGGCCCATTTTCGAAAATTAAAAAACCGTTATTTTGTATCCTTAAATCTATATTCATTCTTCATAAGTTTAAATATTGAATTCATTATTCATTCATTAAATTTAATTTTTCGTGCTGATTTTGAAATTTCTTTCATCATTTCCTCTACATTAACTGGTTCTTCTCTATAAATACTTAATAAAACAATTATCAGATTTTCGTAGGGGGGGCCCGGGCCCCCTATGGCCCCCCCTGGCTACGCCCCTGTATGGACGGTTATGGATACTAGGGATTGCTTCTTGAGTGTTGCTCAATAACTGATTTATATGACTAATTTGATTGAACTATGGGATGTATAATTAGAGCTTTAACTCACATAAAGTTTTCCTACTAGGACAAGGAAACTTCAGTTGGGCTTTCTCATTTGGACTAGGTAAGAATCATCTAAGCATCCTCAACTAGACTTTGCATCTTCTTCATGAACTTGGTTTTTCTACACAAGTTTATTATAGTTCAATTGCCATCTACAGGAACTTTTATAGGAAATATAAACTTTTAAACAAGATATAGCATAATCCCCGAGCTGGAAGTCAGCCCACATAACATTGCGAACAACACCGATAAAATTCCTTTGAAAAAAGTCATGGAAATTTGAATTATTCTAAAAATACTTTCGGATACTTGATTACAATAAACAAACGGATCAAAAGTATCACTTGTATTTTCTGCTGTTGTTGTTGCCTTGACAGCAACACTGATCCAGTATAATTTTCATTACTTGAAAGCTTTTAGTATCATTTTATGCTCTCTGTAGACCTTTCAATCTTATTATTTCTGTCGTCGTTGTCGTTGTTTCTTTCATTTTTGCATTCTGTGAATGCGAACTTCTAATGACTCACAACTCAAAACCTTATGTAATAGAAGTAAAATTCAGTTGACCACAGCCTGTACACAATTGTATTTTAAAATATTTTTTTTATATCGATTTTTGTTCCCTCTTTGCTTCGAAAGAACCTAAAGGTGAAAGAAATAAATAGATGTGGGCAATTGTGTACGATGAATGGGGGGAAAATAAGCTTGCATAAAAATTAATAGTTTCAAAGCCGAAATGTGATTGCCTTTAGACAAAATTGCAACCTTTAAATGGAAGGCCGAAATAATACATTCAAACCTATAAATATGACGTTTGTTTTCGTACGTGTACTTACAATTTGATAGCTATATATGCACAGTATAATACTTAAACATTTTCTACACTCTTTTGCATACTTTTTGTTTAACGAAAAGCTGATGAACTTTCAATGAAAAATTTGAATTTACGTAAATACGAGAAACATTGAATGATAAATTGATGAATGAGAAGGTGTATGGAGTTGTTTGGATGTTATGGAACGCGTAGCTGGTAACTGTTTTAGTTTGGTTTACATTCATTTTTGGACATTTTCGTTTATACATGATAAAGTTTTAGCAATGATCTAAATGCAGTAATTTATAGCTGATTACTCAGAATCATCTCAAAGCTATGGTTCGAATCCTATTTAAAAAAAGGAGGTTTTTAAGTGGTAGACAAAGATGTGAGGCTTTTAAAGGGATTTAAAGTATTTCAATTACAAATTTTAAATTGATAGTGGATCAAACTGCAGCTATTTCCTTCCCTAATCCCATGGTTCGCTTTTCATAGATATTTAAAATGCAAACAAACCCCTTTGAAGACGTTTAGAATTTTTAATATTATTATTATTACGATTATTGAATCATTGTATTCATAGAGGCACAAAAAGGAATGTAAAGAATAAACGAACGACTGAATGAATATATATGTGTGTATATATAGAACTTAAATCTTATTTTTACAAGGCATACATTAAATAACAAGCGGAAAAGAAAACATGAAAACTTGAAGAAGGAAGAAAATCATCAAATGTGAATCGGAAAGTATAAAAATGTAGAGCAAATAAACAGAATTTAAAAGAAGATTATAAAGGTGTTTTTTTGTGTTGTGTTGAGCTGAGCGATATAGGCGCATTTTTACACCTGCTCAACATTTGCATGAATCAGTCAACGTCAATGCTGAAATGCCGGTCAAATGTAGACAATTTGAATTAGTCAAATGTATCAGGCATGCTGAAAAATTTACCTAACCGAAAAGATGAATTGGCTAAAAAAGTTGTTTTAACCAGAGATCGAAGCCGATTTTTTCGGCTAAACTCAAATTTTGATTTTTTTGATAGACATGCTTTACTATGATTTTGTGTAATATTTTGTCAGCATGTAGCTATAGTAAGCTCAGAATTTCAAGTTAAAGAATGTTAAGCCGAAATTTAAGCCGATCGGCTTAGCATCGACTAAATTGAAATTCTGAGCTTACTATAGCTACATGCTGACAAAATATTACACAGAATCATAGTAAAGCATGTAAAGTTCAATTTAAATACTTAAACTCGTAGTTAAATGGCTCTTTTCTATCAAAAAAATCAAAAATTGAGTTAAGCCGAAAAAATCGGCTTCGATCTCTGGTTTTAACAGAAAAAAAATTCATTATTTTAAATCGAAGAGTATCTCAACTGTGCAAGCAATTGGCCGACTTCAAATCGTTTTGTTTATGTATTCCGACAAAATCAGAGAATGAGAATAGATTAATCATTTTGTTGAACTTTTGAACGTAGTCAGAGAGCTTTCATTAACCTTAGTTGTTGATTGAATGCTTCAGAGGATGGCTTTAAATTTTATAATCAGCTTAGAGAATTAATGATCGTAAAAATAAACAACTTTTTGTAGCTCTATAAAATTTCATACTTTATGAGTCTAAAGTTTCTCATGGTCATTTTGACGATTGTAAGACATTTGATTCCAAATGTTTGCAAATGTAAAAAAAAATATTTAATGTGCCTTACATTTATCCTCTCTACTTTATGGCTGCTTTCAGCTTTCATGATTTGAAAAAAATGAAAACAATGTAAAACTTTGTAGGCGAAAAGTTCTTTACAGACAGAATTGGGATTATCTTTTCATGACGTCTATAATTTTTTGATGAGAGGTGTTGAATAAGTAAGGGTGTTTCTATGTACCGCATAGAAACATACAATATGAATCCAGAAGATGTTACAAAAATTAAATTTCATATAGACGTCACTTACAAAGCAATCCCCATTTAAAGACAAGACTTAAATGGATTGTACCCAAAAATAATAATTCTATTTCTTTGCTAATGGCAATTATATGGAGTAGTATAGAATTAAATAATTCAATCCAGTCTTGAAATGAGCAAGACAGAGATATATACATATGTGGATTGAATGAAATTGGAGAATATATCGAAATTGCATTGGCCTAAATGCTTGCCATAAAAAATTCAAAATACGTGTTCTTGTTTCTCGTGAAGCTCATCGATAATGATATTATAATGGAATCTCGAGAAAAAAACTCAAAAAAATAACACACAAAAAATTTACATAAATAAGAATGCTTTGTCATAAAAAAGTGAGCATCTCCGTATGAATATTTTCAAGTTTTTCTTTTTCTTTTCATCTTATCAGTTCCACTTTGGATAAAACTCAGAATTTATAGCCTATTTAAAAAAGAGAGAATAAAATAAATAGCAATGCTCATATCTGCTTCAAATATTCATTGCCAACTTCTTTCTTGCCTGCCTGCCTTTATCCCAGTCATGAAAAAACAATTTAAGATAGTTGAGGATGTAAAGGAACTTTAGTTTTATATGTTGTTTGTTTCTATAGGGCATATGTTACCTTTCACAATTTAAGCACGTAATTCTCATCAACAGTAAATACGAAAATGATGAAAAAAAAGCATAAATATATGTAACATGAACTGCCACTATCTCATTAGTATAACACTAAATGCATATAAAGCATTTCACATACCAACACTTTCATGCTCATTGACAAAATAATAATAATAATTCATTTCATTGAGTTTCTCACGAAACAAAAGAGATCTATTATGACATTATTCATGCTATCTTTGCACATTGTCATCATCAGCATACACACTCATGCGTACTTAAAAAAAATTATTTTCGGTATTTTTTTCTCATTCTTCTTTTTGTTTCTCATTCGAAAAAGGTTTTTAAACAAATATCCTTTACCAAACCACGTGTTTGAATGATAAATTATTATTAAGCACAGCTTCCCCAGCGAGAGAACAGAAGAGGAAAAAAATAAATCGATGAATCATATAGGAAAACAATGAATGGGGAAAAGATTGACATTTCTTGAATTTCTAGCTCTCTGCATTTACATAATGTTTTTCGGCATTTGGGAGGAAGTGAAAAAATCTTTTTTTAGCAGCAATGTTGCAATTTGAGGGTTGCTATAGACTCTATTTGTTGATGATTGGGCGATTTTGTGGGTATAAGTTGCTCGATAAAAATAAAGTCGTGTAGTTTAGCATCAGATCACTTTACAATCATGGTTCGAAACCCAAAAGGGCTTTTTGGAAGCGACCGTGTAGAAAAATTTTGCTTTTGAAGGCTGTAGCTGAAATAATGGCGAAGGATAAGTTTTAATATGGATTTGAGGCTAAACTCCTCACAAAGCACTGTCTGTTGATCAATACGGACATGATTGAATTCATATTGAAGCTCCAATGAGTGGAGCCTTGCTGGATTCATGAGTTATTTATGTCGCTTGGGCTTGTAACAGTGTAGAATCAATGTTTCAACACGAATGAAGTATCCATCAACAAATCTACCATAATGTAATATCCGAATAACCTCAAACTGTCGCAATCAAAACAAACCGACTTAGACACCCTATGCAGTTGCTGAAAAAAAAAACACATAAATGTCTGTAAATGTAAAATAATGAAAGAATTTTTTTTTGTATTTTGTGAGACGAAATTTATTTGCCGGAAGTTTTTCATTTACATTTATAAATTGAGCTGCATGTCCCGCATTACATCTCACTTTTTCACTTAAACATGGCTTAAACTTTTTTTTTATTTCTCCTCACATTTCCTTCCTTCTCTATGACAATTTATATCATCATGATCTCTCTTGCTCTCATCATGATTCGTGCTGTTCGTAATCAATCAATGAAAATGAAATTAGCTTGAAAATAAAACTATCTGTAATAAAGTAGGTAGGAAGAAGAAGATGAAGCATGTCGAAAAAAAAGGAAAATTATTTTTTATTACTTTGAAGTACTTTTTGATGTTGTGATTTGATTTATGCATCGACAGTCCCACATAAGTATGAAATGTCTTTTTGTAAACGAATAAGAGTAAATTCCTTATTTTACGATGGGTTAAAATAGCTGTTTATGTACTGCCCCAAAAAAAGTTTATGCATGGGAAATTTCTCATGCTGAATAAGTTGGCAATGCTTCAGTTCGAGTTGGTGCTTTTTTTGTATTGGATTGAGTAAACAATTTTGCGGTCTTGGCTTATTCCATTTGAAAGAGGTCTAATTTTCGAAATAAAAAATTGAGATTTATTTGATGTCGGAATGGATTGTTGTGCTTGTTACGTGGTCATGTTTTGAAGGGGGAAGTGGCATAGCTAAAAATCAAAGGAATTTCTATCGACAGGGGTCGGATTTATACCACAAATTGTTTCTTAAGCTTTAAAGGGGTATGAAATTATGAAAAACATTTACGCAAAGTAGCAAATAGGATGGACTGAGGTAGAGTTGAAAAAAAAATTTGCATTACGTAATATCCAAACGATTCCTATCTAACGGAAGCATTGTTTTATGCTCCGGTTAGCTCAATACAAAAAAAAATGAATAAGAAAAAATTGATTTAAAGAAAGGCAGAATAGGAAGTGACCTACCGAAGATATATTATCCGTTTTATGTTGGTGAAATGAACAGTTAAATGATTCATAAATCAAATCAATATGCCTTACTGTCGCATTGTATCTTGATAGACAGACAGAGCATAGCCAGCACATACGCTTTATGCTTCAAAAGGTGCCCTTAAAAAATTGCTTCAGTCATAAAAAGTTTTCTAAGCGAATAAAGTACGGAGAAATATTTACACTTTTAAAATTCTTTTTCTTTGGCTCGTCTTCGTCGATTTTTTCTTCTTTTTATTTTCACGAAAAAAAAAGAAAAACTTTTTCAATCTGTTGCAGAGAAAAACATGAGAGAAGTGCGTGGAATTGACCCTCAAAGGAGAAAAAGATACTTTTTTTTCCTCTTCCTTCCCAAAAGTATATATACACTTTTCTTTTATTATTCGTTCGAGAATAAATTTACTGGAAAAAAGGGAAAATTATGTTATATGTTGTTAAATGATAACGAAATAAATTTTTTTCTCTCATCTCATGCTTCCATGAATACATAAAATTTATATGAATATTCCATATCAACTGCATGCACTCATGATCTAGATCTAGCAGTGATGTTATGTGGATGTATTTAATGGGTTAGAGTTCAGTTGTAGGCAACCAATGTAATGCGACACGTTGGTGATTTGTTTAGATAACCTAGTTTAAGGATCTTTCATTCAATTCATACTAAATCTGGCAGAATCTAGTCCATTTGAATTGAATATGGCACAATCTGGTCCATTTAAATTAAACATGGCAGAATCTAGTCCATTTGAACTAAATGTGGTATAATCTAGTCCATTTGAACGAAACATGGCAGAATCTAGTCCATTTGAATTAATTATGGCACAATCTGGTCTATTTAAATTAAACATGGCAGAATCTAGTCCATTTGAACTAAATGTGGCAGAATCTTATCCATTTGAATGAAATATGACAGAATCTAGTGTAGTGTTGACAGTAATATTGCAAGCTAGCCTTTCCTTGAACAATTTCTGTGCAGCTGTCCAGGAATTAATGATAGTTGACGTATAACTACACTATTGTCAACCAAAAAACAATTTTAATAAAAATCTATAATCTAAGCTCCTTCAGACATCTAGGTTAGCAGCACTGCGCTCTAGCTCTCGATATTATACAATTTAAATCACCTTTTTTTATTGCTGCATAGTGCTCGAGACAGAAAGTCTGGGAGATAGAGTCACATTTATTTTATATTTTTAAATGAAAGCGACGATACTGATGTCAAATTTTATGCTCTTATTTCTTTACAGCATATCGCACAATAAAAACTAATAAAGGAGAGGAAGAATAAGAGGAACAATATAACATAAAATAATAATACTATTATTGTCTATAGGCGAAAATAAAGGAAGGAAGGAAGAAGTACAAGAGAAGATAAAATAAAATAAAAATTATATCAAAAGCATCATGTCAAAACAGAAAGTTAAAGTTCCCGATAGCCTTCGAGATGTGCTACTAGAATTCTCAATTGCTTATTTGCTTGAACAGCCCGGTGATGTAATTGACTTTGCCGTTGATTTCTTTACTAAACTTCAAACGAATCGAGCACAAACCGGCATTATTGGAATTAACAAACCCACAACACCAGACGAGAGCATCATTTCACAAGATGAGGGTGAGTTAACATACATTTTTATTATTTCGAGGCCCTTGGCATTTTTTACATCGTTTTATAAGTTGTTATGAAAATTTTATGCAAATTTCCTAGTATTTATCTTCTTATTCCTGTGCACACTTCTCATAACTTAGTTGCAAGGCGTGAGTACTCGTAATGCCCTGAAAATCCTTTAAAAAACAATTCTAAGTTTTCTTTCAATGGATTTTTATAGTTTTGAAGGATAAGTTTAGTTTCAAATGGGTAAGTTCAGTGTCAAGGGATACGATTAGTTTCAAGAGATGTGATTAGTTTTTAAATATTAATTTTGGTTGTATAAGTGAGTCTAAGTTTTAAGGAGAAGTTTAGTTTTTTAAGGATAAGTTCAGTTTCCAGAAAAAATTCAAATAATGATAAGCTTAGTTTTCTAGAAAGCGTTCTCTTGGTTATTGTTTATAGCTTTCGAGATGTTGTACGCTTTTCCTTAGGAAATCCTTTCCAAGAATATCAACGCCTTGCTAAATGCTAATTCTTCATTTCCTTAAGTGTGTGTGTACCTGTTTGTGTATACACGAATGTTCATCCCATTCCTTTTAAATTTCACTCCTATCACCCCAAAAACAATTTGCATTTTCCTTTTATTTCCTTTAATTTTCTCAATGTAAAATGATGATGGCATTATCATTTACTACTATCAACAGAGCCTCCTGTTAATCGCTTTGCGGGAGGACGACGAAAGTCTGTCTTCGCTGAACAGTATGATCCCGAGGAGGATAATGACGATGAAGATAACAACAAGGTCATATTTCCAAAGACAGACGAGCAGCGTACACGTTTAAGTGATTCTGTGAAAAATATTTTGCTCTTCCGAGCATTAGATCCAGAACAGGTAAATATGATGAAGACGAAGATGTTGAGATTTGATTAATTAATTAATTAATTAATTATTTTTCATTTGTAACACTTACTTACTTACTTGCTTGTTCTCTCTCGTTTTTCACATTGTAATATAAGACTAATTTAATTCCTCTATTATACATCTCGTACATTTCACTAATAGATGAATGAAATACTTGACGCGATGTTTGAAAAGAAAGTGAAACCTGACGATACGATTATTCGACAAGGCGACGACGGAGATAATTTTTACGTGATCGAATCGTAAGTTCTAATATTTCCACTTATTCGGTAGAGATTATTTAATCAGTTTATTCATAAGTTCATAAATCCATGCAATATATAGTCACTGATGTGTATAATAATCATAATGTATGAGAAAATAATTCCACATTCTTTAATCGATTTGTCTTCTGCTGAGCTATGTCCGAACAATACACTGGCTTGCCAAAATGCTTTCGGAATTGCCTTTTTAATATGAATGTGAACGGAATGCTCAAATAATTTTTAGTATTGTTATGGAGAATGAAAATGTGAATAAATGTGTGTTGGGGGTGATTCGCTGATGACGTCTATAGTTTTTGAGGAAGAGGGGGGTTTCTGGTTTAATAATAGTAAGAGTTGGTCTGATGCAATCTAGACTATGTAAATTAGATTTAAAAAAATCAGATAACCTGGAAGCATCAAGATCACCTTCTTAAGAATCTGAGGTTATGCTTCATTAAACCTTCTAAAAATGACTAGTTGAGTCAGAGGTAAAATACTATAAATTCTCTGAAAGACGTCATCAGCAAATGACTCCACTCTTATAAATCGATAATAATGATAATTAGGATTCATGCTGAACACAGAAGAATTTCTCATTATATTTTCTACCTTTCCATGTCTATTTTCAAATTAAAAATGAAAAACACAACTTTAGTGGCATCTACAATGCATTAGTTGGAGAGGATCAAAAACACGTACACACATATGAGAATCGTGGATCGTTTGGTGAATTAGCGTTGCTTTACAATATGCCACGTGCTGCGACTATTCGAGCTGTAACGGAAGGACAGCTTTGGGCTTTAGATCGCCAAACATTCCGACGAATTTTGTTGAAATCAGCATTCAGAAAAAGGAAAATGTATGAAACGCTGATTAATAGCGTGCCAATGCTAAAAACTTTACAGAATTACGAGCGCATGAATTTGGCTGACGCTTTAGTTCCAAAAGTTTACGGTCCAGGCGATCTAATTATTAAACAGGGTAAAATTATACGCAAATTAACATTCATAACAGCCACTTAAATATTAATGTTATGTTTATTACTTTTCCTTAATTTCACATTCATTTGTGGCCATTGATGAATCAACAGGTGATGCTGCCGATGGAATGTACTTCATTGAGGAAGGACAAGTCTCGATTAAAATACACCAAGTTACAGGCGAGACAGAAATTTCAAAGTTGGAAAAAGGACAATATTTCGGTGAATTGGCTTTAGTTACACACAGGCCACGTGCCGCATCAGCATATGCTCAAGATAATGTAAAAGTTGCATGTAAGTAATTTTAACTATAACTATTTTTACGACTCTACTTCTTTATTGATACAATTATTCACTTGATGAATAATAAAAACAATCATCAGAACTGATGATTATTATAATTATTGCTAAGGTTTTATTGGATATAAGTGTTTTTGAGGGGTTTGTTCATAAATGATGTTCATTTTCTATTTCGCTGACTCTTCTATAGAGAATAGGAATAAGTTTGAATGCACATTTAGTGACAGAGCCGAACAGAACATCATTTATGAACGACCCCCAATATCCAATTTTAATTTGAACACATTTATTTACTTACTTACTCTATTTTCTCGTCTTCTGTCTACCTCCCATCGTAATCGACTATAAAATATAACAACATCATGTAGTTATTGATGTCGACGCATTTGAGCGCTTACTTGGCCCATGCATGGATCTAATGAAGAGAAACATTGACGACTATGAGTCGCAGCTAATAAAAATATTTGGCAGCAAATCTAACATTGCCGATATTCGATAAACCAATTGAAAAAAATTATTACAACAAACTACGCGCGACACAAGCATCAAAAAAAAAATATACACAAAAAAAAAAGAAATAAAAACATTTAATAAAAAAAAAACTAATAAATAACAGCAACAAAAAAAAGTATATAAAAAGCAAATGAAGAGAAACATAAGTCTTTAAAAAAAGAAAGAATTATTACAATTATATTGAGTGTTCTCGCTGGGCATTGAACACACATGAAATTATATTATATATTGTATTTATTTATTTACATAGAGACACATTAAAAAAAAATTGAGAAAAAAGAAATTTAATAATTTAGTTATGGAAGTAATAACATTTTTCGCAATATATTTGAAAAACAAAAAGGTTTCTTGAAGATTAAAAACAATTGAGGATTTAGGGGTTTCAAACTTTTATTTCACTTTAACGACACTGAATTCTCGGATATTTTCAATGGTTAATGACATTGATATTGACTTTTTGAGATGCTTTACAAGTGGTGTACTTGACTTACTGTCATATGTGTGGCTATACTATATATAACTTCAAAATTGTATATAAAGTGGAATATTGTGGGATGATTAACACAATTCGAGTAAAATTGGAATTCTATCTCATGAGACCAATGAGTACTATTCAAATAAATAAGCTTTGAAGCTTAATGTCTTCTTATAAATAGAAATTTTTCTAGTATGAGATGAAGTCGCTACTTGATTCAAATGATATTGCCATAGTTGCCATAGGTTCGAGACCTAATAGGATAATTTGAATCAAATATATCAAAAATGTAGATCACAGCCTTCATTCGTAACTTCTCTAGACAAAAATGTCATCAAATTATTCCAAAAAACTGTAGGTTTTTCATAGACAAACAAACAGTCAAACAGTAATCCAGACAAATTAGGAATTGAATCTTTTTTTTTATCAAAGTCTAAACATACAAAAAATATTCCAGTACGATTCAAAATTATGCTAGCATCCGACACAAAAATCGATGGCCACCCTATGCATATATGACACAAGTCTCTGAAAAATGCTTTATCACACTGCTGCCATGTTAGTCTCTACGCAAGTCAGTGATCATTAATCATAATCTAGACAGTTCCTCTACCAGAAAATTAACAAAATGTGTGTCAATTTAATACATAAGTCATGAGAGGTTGAAAGCTTTATAAAAGCTCACATATTTTTATTTTTGAAAGCCTGTTGAAGCAGGCTTATGGAATAGTGTCTAGTAAATTACTTGGGAATTTGGTCGTCTTCAGAAGCCCTAATAGTAAAAAAAAATATATATTTAAAAGATTTCAAAGAAATGAACTTAATTTTAAAAATAACCATCGTTTTAAATGAAAAAATAAGAGAACATAAGCAGCAGAGAGATATTTAAGCTGATTTATTATTATTACGAACGCTCAAGAAAGGATTTAAAAACAAAAAAAATAATGAGTAAATAAAAGAATAAAAAGAAATAATAATAAAATGTTGAAAAAGATAAATTAAATAATATTTAGAAATTAAAGTAAGAAAATTAAAAACAAAACTCTTGCCACCACCCACATACACGCGCAGTTCTTCTCTGTATCCCTGCCACAGCACCGTCTGAAAAGGAATGAATATAAAAATTGATAATTATTATAAATGAAGCTGCAGAACTAATGAAGCAGAATAAGAAGAAGATTTTTTCATTTTCATAAACGGCACAAAAAAAAATAAAATAAAAATAAAAGAGTTTAGATACACACTATAGAGTTCTTATTCTTTTTTTGGTTTTATTTGACTTTTATCCCTTGATTTATAATATTTTTGACTGTTATTTCATTATTATTTTTGCCATTTTGCTGGACTGACTTCTTGAAAATGAATTTTTTTTTTGGTTCCTTTTTCCATCCAAGTTTTACATACTTTTATTATATTTGGGTTCGGAATTGGAGAAAAAAGGACTTGAAATTCAAATGGAAAATATTAAATGAAAATCTTCTCTTGAATGTATTCAAGATCATTGGTCATGCCTTATGCTTATGCTTACAATTTCCATAGAAATAACTTCAGAATGAAATGAATAGCAAAGGTCAATTTAAAATAAATTGAAGATTTTAAATAATTGACATGTTGTTAACATGCCGACATCAGTTGAAGTACTAAACTAGATTTAATTCTGGTTTATGTCAATAAAATAAATCACTTTCTTCGATTATGATCCGGGAATGTTGGCAATTTATTTTAATAAATTTGTTTTCTCGTCCATACTAATCTGATTTTTCTTGAAAAATTAAGAGAATTGTCTTCTGAAGATTTCAAAACAAACAAAACTTAATTAACATCAATTAAAGTAAATAATTGCTAGCATAGAATTAGAATAGCTGTGAACAATCGTTTTGAATGTTCAACAACATTTAATTGCTTGTGATTTGTAGTGTTTTAATTAAATTGTATCAAAATTAGATTTCAAATAAAAACTAAATCATATAAAGCTAAAGTTCCATTAAATAAGACCTTAAATCAACATATTCTCTAATCCGAACCTAACAAAATAAAGACTGCAAGCTTACACATTTTCAAGAAGATAATCCAGTCGATTGTCATACATTTTTATTATTTTGTAAGTTAACACTTTCGTACTTCTTATTAGAATAGACATCTCGAAATTGTGGAGTGTTTTACGTATGAAAAAGGATTTAACTGTCACGGGATTTAATCCCACATAGTAATTAGCCATACAGAATTTACGAAGTAGTTGAAAAATAGTAGGAAACGCATAATAAACTCATATTTTCATTAATTTACATTAATTTCTCATAGGGAGATCCACAAAATAACCATAAATAAAAATATTATTACCAATTATTATTAATACGACATTTGTTCTATTTAAAAGAAAAGAAAGCTTTTAGAGGCCGTAAAAGGAACAAATGGTTTTTAGTCAATGCCACAACTTTTCAATAAGGGTATAAGTTTTAATGTCGGTTAAAGTGTCCTGCATTTGAGTTTTTTATTTGAAAACTTTTTCGTATTATATGTAAATAGTTTTAGATTCTATATTATGAAATTATTATTCCACTTCCTTTCCTCTCCCCCCTTTGTTTTTTTTTTGTTCTCGTTTTAAGATGCCATAATTTATTAGAGACGTACAGAAAAGGTTCAGTTTTTTTATCATCATAGTTTATTTTTTTAAGTTAACTCTATAGAATGATGGAAAAGTTTCTCTAGAATATATATTTTATATATATTCTGTATACAAAAAATACACAAAATTTGTGGTCATTTAAACGTACGTTGTGATTGAAATCATATAGACGAAGAAGTAAAAGAACAAAAATATTTTTTAAATGAAAAATAAAGAATGAAGTAAAAAGAGATGAATATCCAATTAAATATTTCTAAAAGAATATTGATTAAAAATATTGAAATGTGTGGTTACGGTTGGGAATCATCAAAGTGAATTATGCTGATTTGTCTATAAATCAGGCTGTTGATTTGTTTGACTAATATTGGTCAAATTGAGCTCTTAAATTGTTTACAAAGCCACAAAAAGGATGATAAATCAGGTCTCTAGTTTGTAAAATTGAGGCTTGTAATTCAGTTATTAAAGATCATCTAAATCAAGGACTCAAGTTCGCTATCAAATTATGGAAGTTCAACTTGGTTACTTTTATTTCAACCTTGATTCACAAAAAAGGGTGAAAAATTGAAGACCTATCTTAATTATAATTTAGATTTGGCACTGGATGTCAAAAACCCTTACTTCAACTCTGTTTTACTGAAGTATTCATAAGCAGCATCAGAAATATCCAAAGTAACCTTCCAAATAGAATCTTTTTGTTCGTTCCAGACAGAAAATTGCCTATTATTAAGCGGTTAGTTTCCTTTTAAACCGAAAATTCATCAGTATGCATTACATTGATCCTTCCAAAGAATACCAATTCAAGGCATAAGTGATTTTGGTTATAAAGGTCGAATTTTTCAGCAAACATTATTTCACAGGTGTCTGTGAGATAGGATTATTGCCTTTCTACACTTAACATCTGCGAAAATTAATGTGATAATCGAAGCTTTAGCTTTAATGCTTCGAAGATCCGTAGATTATATAGAAGGAATTTTCTGAAAACTTTCTGTTGAGTAACTGCGAGGATAATTGATTTTTTTTTCTTCGTCAGTTATGAACATTCTTTCAAGGTTCGTGAATGGAATTGCTGTTTGGTCGCTAACAGAACTGAAAGAATCTAATGCAATTCACTTTGGCGAATCCGGTAAAATGTTTCTACCATAATGCAGTTAGCTTTTAAATGAATAATTAAAAGAAAAAAAAATTTTAAAGGATGAAATGTTTTTGGAAACTTCCAAATTGAAATCTTAAGTGAATTACAATGATTTGGGTAAGATGAGATCAAAATAAACAAGATACTATTACAGCAACCTGTTGATCATTTTTTATAGAAGAAACTGAATAATATGATTTGTGAGGATGGGTTTGTGATTTGAAAAAAGAAAAAGTATCCCGAGCAGCACAATATTTGCTATAAAAGGCAATTTGAGGGTGGCATCTACTTAGAAATTAGAAGTTGGGTCAAGGCATTGCTGATTGTGAAGCAGTGTCCAACAATGACTTCCATCTCCTTGTTGCAATATTACTACATTACTATACTGCTTTTGTACTTGATAGCTACTTAAATTATTAAATCAAATGTAGATTTCTGTGAATTATAGTAAAATCCAATTCATACTCTAATTCACAAGAATCTAAATCTCAGAATAATAACTTGATTGACTTTGATTAATAATCTGACTTGAGTTTTCAAACAAGAGTAAAATCAGTCGCCCGTTTAAAGCTTCATTCCACCCTTCTGTGCTGCTCGGGTAGATAATTACATGAAGTTCATGAAGATTAATGGGATTTGTTAAGATCTGACCCAGAACAATATAATTTGTTAAGCTTCATTCAAAAGCTTTCAATCAACATTTTAATCCTTTGATAATTTTAATAATAAAAGAGAAAAACAACAAAAAATAAGCAAAGCATCATTAAAACTGGATGCAAATCCTCCCCTTCTTCGAAAAGACTATCAAAAAAATAATAATAATAATGATAAAAATAATGACTATTTATAAATATTTATAGCATATAAAACAAGATATCAGCTAAAACATGATAAAAAAAAAGCGACGAGAAGATAATTATCAAGATTTTTAAAACAATGCTTTACGATGATGATACTGATAAGATTGTCATCGTCTTTTCAAGAGTGTCATCCTTCATTCATATAGCAAATAACATATTTAAAAAAAATATTTTAAAAGAAGCTACATCTCTATTTTAAAAAGGACCCTATTTTCCATATTTGCATACTTCCACCATCCCCTCACCTTCCGTTGTTCTCAAATATTAAAGAAAATATATCAGATTTGTAGAAATATTCTGTGTAATGAAATTTCATCTCTTTTTAAAAATCCACATTAGTAAATTATGGTGAAAAATAAGGAAATGTTTCTCACATCTTTTCGTACCGAGCTTATCAAACTAAGAACGATAAATCATCTTTCAAAAAATAAAAAAAATATTTATGTGAATAGTTTTAAATAAAAAATCATGAAAAGAAGAAAAACTTATGGAAAGTTTAATTAATAAAAAAAAAAATAAAAATTGTTTGTTGTATGTGAATGAAAAAAATAAAAAAAAATCAAATCAAATCCTGTAATAAGCAATTTGAAGGAAGTGAATAAAGTGTAAGACACTATTTAAAAAAAAAATTGAACAGAACTTCCAAGTAATAAATTCCAGTTTAAAAAAAAAGCTGGGAACAATTGAACTACCTACTGCTACGAACTTTCTTGACGCCTTTTGCCTTTCTTATCATGTATTGCCCTAAAACCATCGTCATCATGTATTGAATATTAGAGAATGAGAAAAAAAAGGGAAAAAGAAAATCATATCTTGCCTTTTCCATCATCGGGTTTGAGAAGTGAAAATGAAAATTGAATTTTACCCCAAAATATTGCCATCATCACATGATATGCTGAATATATATAGATATATATCACACAAATTGTTCACATATATTTAAAGCTCGAAGAGAAAAACCAATCATCAAGTAAATTACTTTATTATAAATGAAATGAGAAGTTACTTCTTTCAATAATAGAATCAGAGAATGCAAAGATATCAAAAAAATATATATCTGAAGACATACATGTTAATATTATGGTCAATATGTAGCTTCATGAGAATGTGTACAAATTAGTTCGTATCGGCATGTAAATCTACGAAAACGAATAAATTACATACATTAGGAATATTTGAAATAATTATTGAGTCATTCAAGTCAAAGAAATCAGATAACTTTTTCTTGTAAATAGTTCAATCGTAATGAAATTTTTATGATTTCCAATTTCCATAAATTGGAGTAATAGAAAACATTTGATGTGGTTCAATATTAGCATGAATAAGTTTTTTTCTTCTTCTTTTGAAGAAATTTGTGCAGTCAGTCTGGAAAGTTTCAATTTTTGAAAACGTTTGAATTGTTTTCAAACCCTTAAATTAGAAATTGTGTGGTTTTGATCTAAATTCAAAATTTTGTAAGGCTTTTATAGGTTTGAGTGCAAATAAAACATTTGGTTGGTTTTGAAACTTTTATATTGTTTCAAAAAATAACATTTGCAAGGTTTTGATGGAAAAAGTGTTAAAAAGAAAACATTCGTAAGGTTTTGACACTCTTTGAAAACCAAGTGTAGGGTTTTAAAACACAAATAAAACATTGAAGAAGTTTTAGAGCGCAATGAATGAAATTAAAAGGTTTTCTTTGTAATCTTTAAACATATGTCGACCATTATTCATGTAATAAAGGCAATCCTTCATTTTAATAGCTTTAATCCGATTTTCTGACCTAAAGCAGTTGTGCACATATCTCATAAAGCAAATTTTATTGATGCAATATGATAGAAAGTCAACAGATGCTAAAAATCTATTGAAAGCGTGAAAATAATACCAATAAGATGATGGTGACAATTTAGCTAGTGAAATTCTTTATACAAAAAAGTAAAAGAGTAAAATTCTCTATGAAATTTTTAAAAAATGTTGATTTATGATTTAGAAAATTGTGAAGGACTGAATTTATTATCATTGTAAAACAAAAATATGATAAGCCATTATTTGACATCACATTTCATTTCGACGTCCTTAAAAAAATGAACGAAGATGTATGAAAAAAAGTCGACACTGGCATGTTCACATAAACAACTTTTTTAGACTTTTATTTATTTTTATGAGGAAGAAATAGGAACATATATTTTCATTCTGTTTAATTTCGTTTTCAAAAAAATATTGAGAGAAAAAAATAATGAAGAATTAAATGAAGAGGAAAGAAAACTGTTTGATAAATCTATAAGGTACACATATGGGGGTATTTACTAGTGACGTCTATCACAAAGTTGAATTTTTGAATCCTCTGACTAATTTGTTATCAATAAAATTTGTTCAGAGTGTGAGAGGGTCTAGACGTCACAGCTGAATGATCCCAACAGAGGATTTTTGTTTTTGGGGAAAATGCCAAAGAGTGAGAGATGAGTTCTCGGCAATTAATAATTTAACTTTTCTTTAAACAAAAAAAAATGAAAATTCATGTGATTGCTTCTCATTTAATAGCAATGCCGATGTAGAGATCTTCTGAGTATATCACATGTAGTCTCATAATAATAAAAGAAAAAAAAAACAAAAAATATTTTCCCTGCTCACATTCCTTTTGCTCTTATTCCTCCCTTCATTTTCCGACATTTAATCAATTGATGGCATATTGTTGATGCCAACCTAGTCTTGTCTCGATAAAAAAAAACCGTTCCTTTCTTAAAAACAA
The DNA here is from genome assembly GCA_917627325.4 of Chironomus riparius. Lineage (NCBI taxonomy): Eukaryota > Metazoa > Arthropoda > Insecta > Diptera > Chironomidae > Chironomus > Chironomus riparius. The sequence continues at coordinate 52,512,653 of OU895878.1, forward strand.
AAATGATGTGTCTATATTAGCTGTTGTATTTAATTATTATTGTTGTGCAAAAAATAATTATAAAAAATGAATTAAGGACGCAAATTCAATTCAAGATATATAATTATTTTTAAATTTATTGAATGAATAATAAAAATTTAAAAAAAAAAACAAGTAAAGATGAATGTACTGCATTAAAAAATAATTAAACCCTTTTTTTGCCATAAATGCGGTGTATGATGAATTAAATTATTAAGTATGATGTAAAACCAATGATTCATCTCCCTGATATAATAATAAAGAAGAAAAAAAATAAAAAAATAAGAGGAATCTGGAAAAATATCAACTTTGTGTTTGCTTCTAAATGCTCATTTACTGTTCCAAATATGGACCATGTTAGCGTTGACATTGTTCAATATTTCAGTTCTGTATAGTTTATTGCTTGACTGCTTATTATCCAGCTGGGTTTACGAAATTTTGAGTTTACTTCATTTACTTCATCCAACAGCTGTTTGACTAGCTTTGTTGATGACTTTCCAATGATTTGTGACTAAAAACTCAATAAATTTCAAAAAGTATTACCCAATCTTTTGCTCAGTTGTTTGACTAACTTTGTTGATGACTTTCCACTGATTTGTGAATGTCTTTTGTGTTTCAAAACTCAGTAAATTACAAAAAAACCTTTTTTTATTTTATTTCAAACAAATATATTCAATTACATTCTAAATCATTCTCACGATGCAACTTTAATGACTATCAATAAACTGAAGCTCTGACAGCAGCATCACGACATTCGGAAGTGGCCTAGGTTGTGGTGAGAGTACCGTGATTGTTTGTCGATCAACATCAACATTTGTTCTGAAAAAATATTTACATTTATAATTTCAGCACATCATATACGATGATATTTTTGTTCATTCGGACGATTAAGTACTTACACACAAACATATCCCAAAATGTTCTTTTTCAGTACATCTTGCTCGGCTGTTTCGGCAAAACTTAATGCGAGTAAATGATGCACTAGAGACGGTCCTGTTTGAATTGGCCATAATTTCGTCATGTTGTCTGTCGCTTTCATACCGAGAGGCATGCATGAGTCAGGAAGTGCTGGCGCTCCTATTTTATACAATTTCATGTCTGACCTGTTGAATAATAAAGTAGAAATGTATTTAATTTTGTGTGATATTATTGTAAATTTACGCATGACTGATTGGTGAAGCATATCTTTTTGGTTGGGCTAACAATCAGTAACAGTCCTGTGGCAAGTGTTTTGAATTCTAAATTAGAAGATTTACTTAAATCTGGTTTTAAATCTAAAGATTTAAATAAACCGAAAAGATTTAAAAACAAAATATCGCATATTATAGGTAACCGAGAGCTTAAGGCATACAGAAGCATTTTCAATGACTTCTCACATTAGATTGTATAGTATATATATTTAACAGAATGCTCAAAGCATAGTCGCATTACCATTTGATATCAATCGAGTGAGGATAAAGTGGCGACCTCGACCCATAAAAATATTCCCGAATCCTCAGATCTCTGCTTTCAGCACGTATTTGCTGACTACGTTCAACAACTCCTCCACTTTTCGGCAAAAACACAACTTTACACGATGAATCGATATCTCTTAGTAATTCATTGTATAAACGTTCTTGGTCTAAGACGATGATTATTCCTACTTGAAATGCATTTGCAGCATCTTTGATGTTCTGATATCCTTGTCCTTTAATCCATCCACAAGTATTAATAATTATTCCTGATGCCATCGTTCTTTTATCTTCCTTTAATCTCTCAATTGTTATGTCAGCTAACGTTGAGATACAACTTTTATAAAATTCATTATTGGCATCTGGCGATTTATGTCCATAATGAACTACTAAAGGAGCTATTTGAGCAAATCCCTCCTCTATTGAAGCTGGTCGTTCAATTAATAATGACGATATGCTGCCAGGTACGCACAAATTTCCTTGACCTACATCCAAATCGGTAAATATTGGCCGATGACCAAGTCGAACAGCGTAATTAAGAAGAATTCGACATACAGTCGATTTTCCAACATCTGTTGGTCCAACAATCATAACAATTGGTCCTTGTGATTCTCTCTCCTCTGCCTTTGCTCTCATTTGTTCTATTGCTGAATGTGTATTAAGGTATTGGATCTATGAATTGTAATAAAAAGATCAGCATAAGTGAAAAATGCTGTATCAACAAATAAAATGAATTAATGACTCACCATTGGAGTTTCCCGAGCTATGTAACATACATCTGGCTCGCCGGTTAATAAAATAACACATCCTTGGTATGAAAACACTGCTACTTTTGCGCCTTGTAGAAATGTATATTTTTTAGCCTTCACAAGTTCCGTTCCATATAGTTCTGCGAATCCTGATTTAAGCTAATTGAACAGAATAAAAGATACACCGGTTAAATAATTTAAACCATGCAAACATGAATAATAAACTCACTTCAACGATGATTTGTGTCTTGCTTTCTATCTCAAATCGCAGTTCACAGTCCTTTTCAAGAATATACTCCTTCGTTTCTGCTGTATCTGTCATGACTAGATAGTTTAATTAAGTTTTAGTTTTAATATGTAAACACTTGTCAAGCATTTCAAAATATTCAGCACTATTTCTTATTTTGAACCCCCGTTTGCTGAATAGAATCAGGCAGGAAACGTCAGTGACGTCATCAATGTTTGATAAGGTTTTAAATAAATTACTGCTTGTATCACAGCAATTATTATTTATTGCTTAATTGTTGAGTAACAAGAGTCTTTAATTAGCGATTGTCAAGATGAGTCATTTAAGTCGAAAAAATCCACGCCCGTTAAAATTTGACGTCATTTGCAGACGGTTCCTAAAACGATTTTTTCTCTATCACAGAATAAATTTGGATCTCTGTGCTTAAAGTCAAGAATAAATGGGTATATTGTGATTAACCAGCATTATCTTCCAGCAAAACAGACAGCACATCGTGGATTATATCAAGTACAACCGTGTAAATTAAGAATAAATCATTAAATCATGGAAATTTTAACTAAATTATCAAATGCCTTTTGGAATGAAGATGTAAGTATACTGAAAAAGTTGATTGATTTATCACGAGAACACTTGAATCTGGTGAGAGAATGTTAATTGCATTACATATTCATTTGATGGAATTCCTTAGTAGGAGTTTTTAATAAATAATTTTTATATTTTAATCATTTATTAAGGTTTGGCTTCCTCCTAACGTTACATGGAAAGACATTGAGCCAGGCAGTAGTGAAGATATCGTTTATGCAGATTATAGACATCTTTTATGGCCTATTCCCATTTCATTTCTTATCATATTTCTGAGGATAGCAGTTGAAAAGTAAGATCCAGATTAGAACTTTTGGGGATTTTTACTGTGCATGAATCACAAAAACGGAAAATTATCGATTTTAACATGAGCTTCATTTTGCTTGCTTAATTAATGCGAAAAAATAGTTATCAGGAATGTTGATTGCGGAATTAGAGTCAATATTTAAAATTTGATTGTGTGATAATGACTTTCTACATGCTTAATATTTATGCTGATACCAAGACATTCATAATTATCGGTGCCAGACATTCATTAAATAAATTAGTACGATTTCAAGTATATTTATCATATATCTAAATGATTTTAATGGACAGTCGATATGTGATTATATTTATCTTTCAATCATCGGGGTTTACTATTGCGTGATAGTGCCTCTATATTGGATGTACTATTTTTTACTTTGAATCAAATTTATTTATGACGAAAAATGTATTTTTGTGAGAAATTTGAGTAATAGGGTAAACCATGTTGAAATTTGTGCAATGTTGAAATTTATGCGCTCAAATTAAATGCAAATCATCATTAATAAGCCATTTATCCTGAACATTTGTATGCAGTAAAATAGATGTCCAAATGTTTCTACCTCATTTAAGATGGTCTTGAAAACCTTAGGCAGCTCGAAATTTGAAAAAATCAAAACCCCATACACAATTTAAATTTTTATCTTTTAAATTTTTTGGACATAACAAGTGCTTCTAATTAGCATAAAAGTGATGAAATATTGAATTTGAATATTATTTAATCGTTTAAAAATGTTTCTGGTCATAAAACGCCATTGGAAGTACTTTAATAATTGATTTTAAAATCACAGGTATTTAAATGTTGAAATTTGTGTAAAATATTTAGACAAATGTTAAACTTTGTGCGTTTTTCATCGTAGCAAAAATGTGTCATTACACATTTTGTCAACAATTAATATTATTTTATGTATGAAATTCATGTTTTTAGAAGTACAAATGAGAAAAAACATGATTGGAACTCCTCAAAGTTAAAAACCAAATGTTAAAAAAATGCGTCTAGTTCAAAACTGTAGAAAATATTATGAAAAACTTCGAAACCTTCAAAAAAATTATTAATCTCACCAAAGCATTCATATGTATATCCTCTTCTTATTTCAATTCAAGATCATTTTTAAAAAAACATAATTTTACCAAATTTTTAAGGTATTGTTTAATTTTAACTTTTAATCTATACACTTCACTATCTTTCTATATGAAATGTAAAAACTTGCAGGACGTTCTTGCTTTATGAATATTTTACTGTTTAATAAGCTCAGTCAAAATTAATTAAGTTGAATCTTGTATCTTGCATGCATCTTAAGAAATAAATTAAAAACAGTCAGCTGAGTAGTTCTTATTTGGTTTTAATTTGATTCAGATATTTTCCTTGCCACAAATCGCGATTTAAGTTTCAAAAAATTGTAAACAAAATGTTTGCTTACATTTGAGAATTGAAATTATGTCAAAGTTTGCTATCAAAAAAGTGCACAAATTTCAACATTTTTTCGCACTAATTTTAAAATTTTCCGCACAAATTTCAACATTTGACCAAAAATGTCAAAATTCTCTTCCCATAAGCAGCACATCTTTCATAACATAATGTAAAATGAAAACTCCCACAAATTGTGATCTTTTAAGCTTATAATCAGATTTTCATAATCAGCCATTAAAAATTTACATGCAAATCAAATCTTCATGTGCAAAAACACACAAATTTCAACATGGTTTACCCTACAATAGGCACATAATTATAGCGCTAAGAAAACATGTGCACATGCTGTCAATATTGACTCATACATATGATCAATTATATCAACATTCCTCAATCAATTTTTATTTCGTTCCCTCCCTTTAGAATATGATTCATAAAGGAGCTAAGTTCATGACCTCTTATTTTGTTCTACTTTCAGTTATTGGATTATGCCAATTGGAAGATCCCTCGGAATTAAATCGACCAAGGCTAAAGCTCCTATACCAAATAAAACGCTAGAAATCACGTATTCTAAAATGTCGAAGCTTAATCACAAAACAGTAAGTTTATGCTCTTTTCTCTTTTATTTCCTTTCTACCATTTTCGTGTCACATTCCTATCAAAGTAATAAATGAAAGAAAAAAATTAAATGATCGTCGCGTTTCACGGCCAATGAAAATGTTCTTAGCGCTGTTTTTGCGCGCGCTGTATTTGAGAATATCATTTTTGTAGGCTTGAATGACATACAATTGTGCTGGATCATAAAATGGGCTTGTATTAAATTATGCAAATTCTTACTTCGTCTCAGTTTAGTCTGTTTTTATTTATAGAGTAATTTAGAATTCTAATTTTTTCATTAGCTACAGAAACCGTTAAATTTTCATATTCTACAAAACCGTTAAAATCTTCAAATTCTACAAAACCGATAAACTTTTCATATTCTACAAAACCGATAAAAATTTTCATATTCTACAAAACCGTTAAAATTTACAAACTACAAAAATCGTTGAATCTTGAAACTTTACAAAAAGAATCTTATCAGAATTTTTGTGGTCAGCACAAATGCGTTTCAACTTTATCTATCACTTTTTCCTCAATTTTATTATATCTGCATAAATTAATAAGTTTTATGATAACTCGTTTTTTGGTAAAATTTTGTGAATGTTTAGGAATCTCTTATATTTTAAAACTTTATCTATGTGGTTATTGACATTTTGGTGTTTTCATTGATAACTTCCACAGAAAAAAATTATTTTTAATGGAGATATGTACTATGCTCGTCATTAGCCTAACAAGCAAAAAATTTGACATTCACTTGACATATTACAATGCAAAACGATTTCTTTTGGTGGCAATAACTTTTGGCCTTTAATTGTTAATAACATTCTCTCATTTTTGTCTCTTTTAAGATAGTAAATTTGACTAAACAACTTGACCTGACAGAACGACAAATTGAGAGATGGTGGAGAAGGCGTAAAGCTCAAGATAAACCGACAACATTGAAAAAATTCTGTGAAAATGTTTGGCGCTGTATGTACTACACATATAGCTTTATTTTTGGTATAATTGTAATGTGGGACAAGTCATGGCTATGGGATATTAAGCAATGCTGGTATAGCTACCCTCATCAAGTAAGTTGTTAAACCGAGGACATGTTTAACATAATTAAGTGAAAGTTGTGTGACAGTTAAATGACAAATTCAATTACAAACTGTGTAACAGTTGATTATTAAAAATGTATAGCAGCAATGTCACACAACAGTTGCTTGACAAAATGATGGTAATGTTGCACAACTGTTGTGTAACATTAATGTCTTTGTTATAGCATTCATACGGTCGCGAATGTTACTATGTGTCTCTCGGGTATCAATTAATTACAACATAATTTTGACAAATTTATTTATATTATTTTCAGTCAATTCACAACGATGTCTGGTGGTACTACATGATCTCAATGGCCTTTTATTGGTCATTAACATTTTCACAATTTCTCGATAATAAGCGAAAAGATTTCTGGCAAATGTTTATACATCACGTGTTGACTTTAGTATTGATATCATTAAGTTGGATGTGTAATTTACATCGAGTCGGATCACTTGTGCTGATCGTTCATGATTTCGCTGATATTTTATTGGAGGCAGCAAAGTTCTTAAAGTATGCAAATCTCCAAAAAGCTTGCGATATTATCTTTGGATTGTTTACAATATCTTGGATTGTGACTCGTTTGGGATTATTTCCAAGAATTATTTATAGTTCAACAGTGGAAGCACCACAGATATTACCGATGTACCCAGTTTATTATATATTTAATTCACTACTTATAATGCTTCTTGTACTCCATTTTATATGGACTTATATGATTCTTCAAGTTGTCGTGCAGACAATAAAAGCAGGACAAATGGAAGGTGATGTTCGTTCTAGTTCCGATGAAGTATCAGATAGTTCTGAGAATCGGGATAAGCCAGTACTTCAGAATGGATCTACAACTCCATTAAAAGAAAATAATAAATCATCACCAAGCCGATTAATCAGTAATAACACTGAAGATTACTAACTCGACTAATCTTTCGTGCCGCTTGAAACTGACTTCTTTTTTCATTTTCACATTTCATTCCAATGTATTTTTGGACATATTTTTCTTCTAAACTTACGATCAAATAGCGAGTCAATAGTCAAACAATTTTTGTAGTTTATTTATTGTTAAATTAAACACTTTGTAAAATCATTTTATGCCAAGATACACATGTCACGTGGATGCCATAAGTTGACGTTTACAGCCTCGATATACCTAAATGTTGATACAGTGGCTTAATTATTAACAACTGGAACTGCTTAAGTATATATATTGTACATGTTTAGTAGATTGTGGTCGAAAACCGCATCTTTTCAAGGCCTCCACATGACATCCACAACAAACATGTGTTTCTCGGACATAATTTTTTCTTTGAATCTTTATTGAATTTTTAGATCTAAAAAAAGTCTCATATATGATGATATTTTTCTATTAGATAGAAAATAGAAGAGATAATGTCAGTTTTTATATATTTACAAGCATATTAAATGAATTTTCTATTGAAGCTGTTGCAAAATGAGAAAGCTTTAAAAAATCTTATCGAATCACACATTTTTCTTCTTAATAATTAAAATTAATTAATTAAGCTGCTTACGAAGTGAACCAAATTTTCAATTTTTATTAGATTAATGAACCTAAAGTGTATTTAGTTTAAAGAATTTACCCTTAGTAATATTTTTGTTTGCAAAACGTTGTTTTCTAAATGTTTTTTTTATAAAGATTATTTATATGATCTGCTTATACCACTAAAAATAATAATTATGCAATAATCTGTTTTAAATATCTATTATTCATAAAATTGTGTCATGGTTTTTTGATTACAAACAAAAATAATAATAATAAATTTTTACTAAGTTTGAAATTCTAATTCAAATGGCTTTTACTTTTCCCCCACTGTGTTGAATGTCTTGAGTTTTTGATGATTTTTCTGAGTTTGTAAAGTTTTTTCTGAAAAGTCCGTTAATTTTAAATTTGAATTTTATGGTTTTTTTCAATTCAGCTCAGTTCACATTACTAACACAAAGAAACATTTCACTGTAAAGTTAAAATGTCAAATTTTTCATTGAATATTGCAATTCTGACTCCAAAAACTATTCATTGATGATAGCCACAGCACATAATCACTGAATACTACTTTAAATTTTCAATATTCAATTGAATTACCTGAAAATTCACTAAAATTTTGAATTCACAAATATCTTTGTTTACATATTTTCAGCTGAATTGAGCTGAATTCACATTAGTGTTAGTAAATTTTCAAAAATTTAACGGTTTTTATCCCACGTGTGAGCATAAAGTTTATAAAATTAACAAACCATAAAGTTTCACAAACAAAAGCATAACGGTTGATAGACATTCAAGTAATGTTTGCAAAATTTCACTACCCGCCCCTTAGAAACAGCTGTAGAGAAGAAAAAAACAAAGACAGAAGAAAATAAATTATTAAACGCAATTTTTCGTAAATTCATAGATCGCATAACAATAATTAGGAAAATATGATAGTTGTGATAAGATAGTTCCGCATAAAATCAGTCAAGAGTGTGCAAAGTAGTTCAAAATTATCAATAATCACTTAAAATAGAATCAAAAAGGACAGAAATTAAGGAAAAATGAATTATCAAGCAACAATAGACCGAACAGAGAATCCATTTCAGCAACTTAATAATCAGGATGATAATTTTGAGGACGAAGAAGATAATACGCATAATATAAAATTCACAATACCACCGAATAGTAATGAAAAAGGTAATTCAAGACTCAAGGTCGAATTATTTTTGGATTTTTTGACGATTCTTTGTTCTCCTTTTCTACAGCTCAGTGGAATCACATCGTAGATTTAGACTCATTTTTCCGGAGAATCTATAAATATCATCAAAAAAATGGATTTAAAGTAATTGCTTTGGAAGAGATTCTTGGCTTATTCCAATTTGTTGTAGTCGTCGTTTTTATTATATTCACAACTTACTGTGTAAACTATCCAGTTCTCTTCAAGTGAGTGTAGTCCACACACATGTGCACTTTAATTTCAATAATTGTCTTCCTTATTTTAGAGAAGAGAAGCCGCCAGATCAGACGGAATTTCCAGTTAAATATACAATTAAGGATGTCATTTTTACATCCGAGCAGTGCCATGCACGATTCTCTCTTTGGACTTATGCGCTTATAGGAGTTTCTGTGATTTTTTGGGTTGTGCGAGCTATTACTGTCTTCTTTCATATCATACACAACTACGACATCCAATGCTTCATGAAGGTTGCGTTAAAAATTGAGGATTATGAGTTGGAGAACTATACATGGCATGAAATTCAGGTAGGAAGTTTGTTTATTGATCCTGAGCTGCATTGTATGGTAGTCAAGTCACTGTCAGGTTATTATTCTTAACGATGACGGTCAAAAAAGCTTTGCAACAGTCGAAAATGTTGTATAACATTCATGCAACCGTTGCGTGACATTTCTATCGAATGTCATAGTCATACGAAGTATATGTGACTGTTGCGCAACAGTTGTGTGACAGAAATGAAGCAACAAGAGACATGACATCACTCTGACACTGTGTCGCTCGGGACTTTTTTATGACACATATTAAAACCATTATTATGCATTTTCAGAGGAGGATACGTGATGCACAATCCGAAATTCAACTTTGTGTCCACAAAGACAACTTAACAGAACTCGATATTTATCATAGAATTTTAAGGTGAGTGTCCTCGCAAAATTTCTTTGTTGATTATTGTTACTCAATGACTCATCACATTCAACAGATTTCAAAACTATATGGTAGCAATGATTAACAAGAATGTACTACCGTCTAAGCTAAATATACCGATAATTGGCGAAGTAAATGTGCTAAGTAAATTGCTAATCTACAATATCGAATTGATACTTTTTCGTGGACCGTTTGCTTGCTTCGAGAATAATTGGCACTTGAAAGAGGATTTTAAGAGAGCTACAAAACGTGCTGAGCTCGCTTCGAAACTTTCAAAACATATTACTTGGTATGCTTTGGTAAACTTAATGCTGGCACCGCTTATATTTTTGTGGCAAGTTTTGTTCTTCTTCTTCAGTTACGCACCAGTAAGTATATTTGTTATTAACTATTTTTTATTGCTTTGAACTCAATTGATAATGATTTTTGATGTCGTAGTTTTTTTGCTTGAGGCAAGTTTGTTGTGAATTCTATTTTGTAAGGGCATAGTGCAGTTAAATAGCTTGACTCGTGCTGTAATGCTCAGAATTGGAAATTTTTAACTTTTTAACGGTTAACGTTAAAATTCAAATTTTACAAAACCGTTAAAATTCAAATTTTACAAAACCGTTAAAATTCAAATTTTACAAAACCGTCAAAATTCAAATTTTACAAAACTGTTAAAATTCAAATTTTACAAAAACGTTAAAATTCAAATTTTACAAACCTATTAAAATTAAAATTTTACAAAACTGTTAAAATTAAAATTTTACAAAACTGTTAAAATTCAAATTTTACAAAACCGTTAAAATTCAAATTTTACAAAACTGTTAAAATTTCCAATTTTTTTTCAAGTTGAAATTGAATCAAAAAGTTATTTCATTGAATAAATCGTAGACAAAACTGCGTCGCAGTCAAAAAACACCTCTATAATCTCCAACTCTTATCAAAATTTAATTGAATCTTTTCAGATTGTGAAGAAGGAACCAACGATATTAGGAATGAGGACATGGTCTCAATATGGAAAGCTTTATTTGCGTCATTTTAACGAACTCGATCATGAATTAGATGCGAGATTAAATCGCGCATACAGACCAGCTGTTAAATATGTCAATGCATTTTCATCGCCAATTCTCACCGTCTTAGCTAGGTAAGTGACCTTAAATTAATATAAGTTTTTTGATTACATCATTTAATGTCCATTTTTAGATTCTGTATTTTTACGTTTGGCGGATTAGGAATGTTTCTATTCATCTTGGCAATCGTCGACGAAGATGTTATACAAGTTGAGCACGTTCTGCTCATCATCACAGCCTTTATGGGCATTACAGTCGTTTCACATAGCTTAATTCCGGACGAGAATTTAATTTGGTGTCCTGAGCAACTTATGAAGAACATTTTATGCCATGCTCACTATTTAAAGCCAGAATGGCGCGGATTTGCACATACGTCGAAAGTTCTTAGAGAATTTGAAGACTTTTTTCAGCTTAAAGCATTTTATTTTGTAAATGAGATTTTTAGTCCATTTTTGACATTTTTCGTGCTTATGTTTAGCATTAGACCACGTTCGACAGAAATTATTGACTTTTTAAGGAACTTTACAGTCTCAGTTATTGGTGTCGGTGATGTCTGTTCATTTGCTCAAATGGAAATAAGAAAGCATGGAAATGCAGATTGGCAAATTGTTAACAGCAATGAAGATTTAAGTCCAACAGTCGAGACAAATCAATACAATCAAGGTGAAAATGGCAAGACTGAATTGTCTTTGGTCCACTTTGCATTAACAAATCCACACTGGAAAATGACAACAGAAGCCAAACAATTTTTACGAGGAGTTCGAAAGCATGCAATGCACGATTTAAATAAGACACGAAATCCTTTGGCACCGACTAATTTAGGAGCAACAGCTATGGGACAAAGTTTGATGTCTGTTGAAAGTTTGGGTGAAGAATATTCATCTGTTGTGCAATCAATTTTACAGATTCAAAATCTGTCGACATCGCAGCATATGATGGGTAAGAATTGTGGTAAATGACGATTAAATTTTATGAAAAACAACTGTCAAAATATATTTGAAAACTATGCAAAAATTCAAAATTTTAATAACCGTTATATTTTAAAAAATTTATATCCGTTATTTTTGAAAATTAAAATTCTTTGATTCACAAATCCAAATCTTAATCCTCAGGCATGTCAATGTATCAACAACCAACTTATACAGCAGGTCCATCAAATCAACCAATAACTCCACCAAATACAGCAATAATTCAGTCTTCGATGGCACCAACATTTGATTTCGAGAGAATGTTACGTGACAATTTAACGGATGGATCGACCATGACGCAAATGCGTAGTCAGTATCTCCCAAATATCAATGAAGATGAAGATTCTGATGATCAGCATCAAGAAGCAGCAGCTTCTCAACCTGTTCCACCGAATAGAAATGCAACTGGATTGCATATGAGCATTCGGGGAAGTTTAGCAAAGAAGGAAGGTCCAATAGAAATGTCTAAGCATGGTCTTCTTTACAGTTTATGTAATATTCCTCAAAATGAAACTCAAATGTTTTCGCCGGAACTTACGACGGCTGACATGTGTTTAAGTACTCTTTATTTGCATGAAGTACATCATAAGCAGCAACAACGTCGTGGTGCACGATTAGAAGAGAGTCAAAGATTCTTATGGCAAAAACCACGACAAAATCCACAAGATACATCATTACAAGTCAATAATGAGAGGATGCCTTTACTGTCATCGAGGAAATCCTAGCGAAAAGCTCCCCAAGAGTGGGTGTGAAACTAGATATCCATTTTTAAAATTCTGATAGAATATTTTCAATTTTACTAGATGTGTATGTACATACGAGAATGAACCATTTTAATTAACATATTATGATAATAATGTTGCTTAAAAACGAAGAAGAAAGTGTAATTATAAGCCGAAAAAACAATAAAAAAATAATTAACGACAAAATCCAAAAAATAACGTCTAAAAAAAATTTAAATTTTTTACGTCTCGACTATAATTTGGTGCTGATTTCACCCAAGTTGTTTGTTTACAAACAAAGTAAGTCAAATTTTCCCTAATTACAGAGATTTAGGCTCCTGGATCGTTAGAAAAATATATCTAGTCATTCAATTAAGCAATCTGCAGTCCCAAAGTTAATAATCTTGTGATATTTCATGAATATTCAAGAGAATTGGAAGTTATAAACAAAAAAATTAATTAGTGTCATTAAATCACAACTTTTCATCTCGTAATCGCGAATGAATGGTGCTTAATTAAAAATGAATCATACTTTCACAAGCTTTAAACCTCATTAGACTGAATAATAAAAGGTCCAGGAGAAAAAATATCAAAATTTGGAACTTACTTGTAATTTTTCGTACCTTCCAGATGAATAATGGAGACAATAACTTACGAAGAGGATCTCCACACAAACCCACTTTACATCAGACTGATTGACAAGTATTCTCTCCTCCAAGAAATCTCAATAAACAACTGGATTGTAGCACTTCCAAAAAGATCAAGTTACACAAGTAAGTACCTTAATAATCATGAATTTATGCTGGCACACATACTGGCACCGTCGGAGGAACTACCTAAAACACACTTTTGTAACTTAATTGGGGAGGAAGTGCTGATTAATGGAACTGACGTAAAGATTAAAAGTGATACAGCGGCTATTAATGTCCATATCCTGTTTGAAGAATATTTTTATACAAAAGATAGTCAACGTTACAAGATATTATGCATAGACAAGCCACTCAGTACAAAATTCGCAAATAATCTACCGTCATGCAATGACACAGTCGTCAAAAGTGTCCATCAAAGTCTAGATTTAATCCATAATTTATGTTCAAAGCAAGTCGAACGTAAAATTGATAATGCGATTAAAAGTTTCAATCTACGGATTCAAAAGTCGACTGATTACGACAGTCTCCAAGCAAACATCAAGCTACTGTACGAATATTGTGTCAATATAACGTGCACGAAGAAAATAAAGGAAGAGCAGTTCTTGTGCATGAATATGAAGTTTGCGGTCGAATATGTGCTACTTGATTCCATTTATGATAAGATTTTTGATGCCCTAATTATTAAGCATGCGGAGGAAAATGAGAAATTTAACAAAATTATTAAAAATCTATCAAATATATCACTTAAGGATCTCAACATATCTGAATCTGTAGCTTCTAAATTCTATGACAACTTTAATATTATTAGATTAGAAATGCTTAAAATTGATAACTGTAAGACGAGTCTAGACAAACTAAGTTGCATTAAAAATGTCATCGACACAATCTCTTCAATTATCGGGAATGTAACCACAGACATCCTCCTACCTATTATGGTCTACTTAGTTATTAAAGGAAATTATTATCACTGGATTCCCACATTATCATTTGTCCAAGAATTTAATTTATCTTCAGTTCTTAGTGCTGAAAATCAGTCAACTGGAAGTGCTTTGCTGTATATTTTAACGACATTAGAAGCTATCATTTACTTTATACAGACCAATGAGAATATCTGCTTAGAAAAGGACAACTTACTCAATCCAAAGGACATTAATGATGTTCATAGTCAAGAAGACTATTTGATCCACATCTTTACATGCATCAAAGATCATAATGATGTAAAATTCATGAATTTACTTAACATGTCATATTCAGCATTTAAAAATGAATTGTCAGTAAAATGCCCTTCTATTCCTGCTTCATGTCATCCACTTTGTAGGTGTGAAAGATGTGACAAGAAGGTAGAATCCTCAACTTTAGATATTAATCAGACATCACAAGATAAATTGACTATGCTGCATATAGCATCAGCATTTAATGCACCGAAAATTCTCACAATTTTAACAAATCAAGGTGCAGATGTTAATGCTAGAGATTCTCGAGGATATACAGCCTTGCACTATGCAGCACAAAAAGGACATCAAAAAGTTTTATTTCTCCTTCTGCACAACCAAAACAATTCAATTAATTTACGTACGAATGATCAGCAAACAGCTTTAATTTTGGCATCAATTTATGGACACGAGCAGTGTGTCAAAGCACTTTTATTTTTCGCAGAGCATACACATACAGCACTTGATGTTAATTCACAAGATAAAGATGGGATGACTGCGTTACATTACGGATCCCAATTTGGATATAATGGAATTGTTGAAAATCTACTCGAATATCAAGCTAAAGCGACGATAAAGAATCACATTGGGAAGATTCCTGTTGATTATGCTAGAAACTCAATAATTAAGAAGAAGTTGGAGGAAGCAGCCAAATATCAAGTTGAGGAATTGCCAATAACTGAAAATGAATTCATTTTTATACGCAAAGAAGATTTAGCGGATATTTTTCAAGAAGTCACTTAATTTGCATTTACCTACTGTACACACTTCCTCGTACTAATAACATTAAAATATTCATAACTATTGCGTAATACCTATATGCATTGTTTAAATATTTATGGGGGTTCAATTTGATTTTGGTCACATTGATATTTCAGTTAAGTGTTATTTAATATTTCTAGTATGGATATTGGAATTGGATGGATAATAGAAATGTTTTGGCTACAATGTTGGAGCATTGGGTTTTAATGTTATTAAAAAACAGATTCTGTGACTAATACAGGTCTCATACCGCACTAAGACAGCTTTATCTTATCATTATTACGAACTTCCAAGCATAATACATCATAAAGATCGTTAATTTCATGTGTTCCTGTCTTGATTTCTTGGAATAATCATCTCCTAAGAATATAAGATCTCAAATTGACTTTCACGGATGAAAAAATACACTTTAAACTCTATCTCCACTGAAATACGTCTTCTTACGAACTTGCAATGCTTGCCTTATTTTATCAGCTACAGACACACTCAGCAACGAATTTTATTATGTAATTTTTTTTATTAATCATCATCTCATAAAACGAAATTTGACCTTCCCGAATATTATATACTTTTTTGCCGGTACGTAGACGTAAACAATGCTTAAAAACAAAGCGTAATTTGTGCTAATTCTATCGCGAGAAGAATAAGAAGCCATAAAAGTTTACCATAAAAAAAATTATTAAATTTATTTCAAGAATAAAGACAAAAATTGGCGGCAAAAAAGTAGGAAATTGACACTTAATTAACTTGATAAAATGCTAATATGTAGCTGCTCATGTAGTTTTTGGTGCCTGTGCAGCATCAATTTGTTGAGCGACATTCTTTGCAGCTGAGAGTGTGTTCTCATAAAGTTTTGAGAGTGTATCAGCAAAGATCGATTGGATGTTTGTTCCTAAAACACAGGAAATATAAAAAATCTGCAGCAATAAATAAATTAAAGCAACAAACCTTCAGTCTGAAGACGAGTATTAAGACTATCAGCTTGATCAATGACATTCTGGAAGGTGGATCTGAGTTGAGTGACTTTTGTTTGATCATTGTTTGCTAAAAGCTTAGCTGCTGATTCTGAGAGCTGAGTTGCGACATTTTTGATGATGGCATCGACTCCTTGTTTATTTTCAGTTGCTTGCGTTGATAGTTGATCAGCAACTCCTATCGTGATTGAGTAAATATTTTGTATTATACTGGATTATTTGAAACAAATAGGGAGAGTGGATGTTTGGGAATTATTCTAGAATAATATTGAGTGTCATTTGAGTCATTAGTTATTGTTTTTGAGAATCTGAGGAATTCAGAACGGAATTGAGTGAAATATCTACTGGATGAGACTTAATATGATTAAAATTGCAAGAAAAAAGTCATTTAAAATTTTAAGCAGCTGCTGAGCAACAAAGTAGTATCATGAGAGTTTAATACAGCTGCCAATCCTTAATGGCTGTTAAAGCAGAGCATGCAAGTAGCTAAGGATGAACAGCATCCTTTAAAACTCATCAAATCCACAACTTACCCTTAATATTCTTAGCATATGACTCAGCACCAGTCTGGAATCTGCTCAGCAAGTCAACATTATTTGATGCACCAGATACTTCCAAAAGTTGCGTATTAATCTTCTTGACAGCTTCTTGTGCATTCTCTTGAATTTTTGCAATCGTCTGTTGAGTCTGTTCGGCAATGCTCTGCTCTGCTGGAGCTCCCAATACAATCTTAAATGAGGTAAATAATTTGCTATCAATTTGATATGCTTATTGCTTAATTATTTCACGTTTTTGTGAAATTTGGAAAGACTAGAAATGCCACTCATGCATGACAATGCTTTCACTATTCCATAAGCATAAAGTCTTGTAATATTCACCTCAACAAGGCACACAATCACGATAAAACACTTCATATTTTTTTCTGTCACTGTCGGTTAATCCACAACTTATTCTTCTGCTTACTCAATTCCAACTGCTTCAAAGCAGCAACGAATGATCGCTTTATATTTTAAAAAATAATAAATTCTTAAGTATTTGAGTGTATAGTCGCTGTAAAGATTCTTAATTATGCTGAGATCATTTATAATTATTCTCACTTCTATTTTGATCTCGTCTTTCTCTCAATTAATTTTTATATGCAGTCATCTGCTCCGGTGTATGTCGATCAGTAGGATGACGATGATGATTGTTGTAAACCTGTTTAAAGGGACTTGTAGAACTCGTTTAATCCCTTTTTTTTTCTACCTGATTTTCTATATAATTTAAAAGGCATCGATAATAACAAAGAATCATGTTCTGAATGCAGCTTAATTTATGTGAATAAATTTCTAGATCCAAAATTGGATCGTCTTTAATATTGATATTGAATACAAAGAAGTGATTTTTCTTTCATTGTAGTTAACATTTTTCTAGTAAGTAAAGCTTAATACAAGTTTTTGGGAGATTGGATTTTTTTTTGTGGAGAGGATGGTGTGATGTAGTGTGGACTATCGACATCCATAAATGTAAGATAATTAGGTTTGCATCTCCTTTACAACACCACACTTAGGTATGTTTTGGAATAGGAATTTAAGGATAGGAAGTTAATCATGTCTTTATAGCCCTTCATATCTATTCTATCAATAGAATCCACATGAACAACTATAAACATGACACTTTTTAAAGGATAGGAACTAGCATCTTTGTAGGATTTTTTCAAAATTCTTAAGTAAATCAGCAACTTATTGATGTCTGACATGAGACTCAAACTTGCTGGCTCTTGACTCTGATGGCTCTAGAAAGTCGAAATCAAAGTTCTTTCTCTGTCTGTATGAAGCCTTTCGCTTAATTGTCTTCTTAAATGTTGGATCGAAATGGATGTAGTCAACTGGATTGATATTGGTGTTAATTTTTGGTGTCACAAGTGGCTCTGCTCTGGCTAGATTAGCTTTTGTTGGCACTAATGGACGTCCCATTCTTAGTCGTGCGAATCTTTCACGGTTGTCAGGAACAATAGGTCCAACTTTAAGTGGTAAGGATTTGATGATTTCTACAGCATCTGGAGTTGCGTTTGGCTTTCTAGAGTTGTGGTTGTAGTGACTTGATTCTTTTCGTTCAACTTTGAGATTCTTTGGATTTGAGGATGAAATGAACATGCATTCTTCTTGTGTAGCACCTTTGGCATCTTTACAGTAATAGCAAGTCATCTCACCTTTCTTAACTTTCGAGCATTTTGACCAATCTTTTGTGTTAAAGTCAGTTAATGCTTCATTCAAGTTTTTGGTCTTGAATTGAGAATTTGGTAAAATCTCAAAGTCCTTCTTGCCAGCTTCATTTTTTGGCTCAACTTTGAGATGCGCGAATTTTTCATGTTCATCATAATCATCAACATCACTGTTATATCCAGCAAGCTTATATGCTCCATAATCACCAGCATCTTCCATTTCACTCTTGTATTGCTTTGCAGGACGTGGAACCTTTGATGATGGAGTGACGGGAGCTTCTTCTTGATCCTCACTTTCTTCTTCATGATCGGCTGGTTCCTCAACTTCTTCTGGTGATTTGTAATTGTGACTTTTCTTACTTGTGTATGCCATTTTCTTGTCTTCTGGTTCCGATGCGTAGTTGCATGACTGGAAATAAGAATTTTCGTTATATTTGATCTTTGAAATTAATATTCTGTCAGTTACATACCTCAGAAGTGTCTCCAGTCTCTGGATCTTTACATTCCGAGCAGATCATACCGTCTTTCTCAAAATGCTTGCAATTGCCTGGCTTTTCTTCAAGTTTGGCTACTTGAGCTTCCGACAATGCCTTGATTCTTTGATAGTCTTCATTATTGCTGTAGCTATAACTTCCATGATCTTCAGCATCACTTTTTGGGTCGTCAGATTCTTCCTCTTCATCGCCTCCTTCTTCTTCATAGCTATCATTGTCATTAGAGGCATTTTTGTATTCATCCTGGCCATCAATGTGTTTTGCACCAACGTCAGAAAAATGCTTGGCTAAGAACTTGCTATAATGGTCGTCGTACTTGTCAGGGCTTCTTTTGTAGCGTCCTTCTGTAAGATATTGATTGAGATTAGAATTGAGCTTGAGTGTGTCGTTTAGGTAGCTAGTAATTGATGAATCTAATAACTTACGACTTGCACCTTGTGCTAATGAATGTGACAGCAACAGAACATTCATCACGACAAACAGAACAGCTATTTGCATCTAAAAATCCACAAATATCACTTATTAATCACTCAAAATAGCCACAAAATGATTTATTTTACCTTCATGATTGAGTCTTTAATATTTATCGTCTATTGTGCTGTAAACTTTTGATTCTATTGGTTCAATTGAAACATAAGATTGATACTAAAATAATTTTGTCCACAACATAGCGATTTATATCAAAAACTTTTCAGTAAATCCATCGCTCGAATGACCACAAAATTTAGCATTAAAGCATTCACAAAAAAATTTCTTGTATGTTGTCTCAATCGATGGATTTGCAAAAGAAATGAATGAACACACCGATCGGGTACAAAACAATTATCAAACACTTTTCATTGCTGCATAATTCTCGTTTCATTATGTCTGGCTTAAAATTTGAAAGAAATTTCTTGGCCTGAACTTCACAGCTTTAAGTGTAACAAAGAGATAAGAAGACAATAGCTTTTTGCATGCTATACCTGCTAATACTACTGTAAAGTCGGACGTGACAATGCAATTGGGTGTTTTGCTAATAGGTTCATTGATCTCACTCACATGTTTTTGTTTTGCTTCCTTGAAATTGACTTGAAATTAAATTATGTCAAGGGAGATTGTGTCGAGTGATTTGAAAGTAAATGTTTGGTGACAATAATTTAATTTTATTTGTCAGCAATGAGAGTGAATTGATGATGGAAGTGAAATGATCACAGGGTTCTGGTGTTTTCCGTCAAAATAAAGCCAGGAGAAACGGTTGGAATATGCGATTCCATGTAATAGCCTGTCAACGATAAATCATGTGGTGCAAAGGAACAGTAAAAAGAGTGTAACTTAAATATGGGATTTAGCCTTATAGTCGTCTAACCCCCGATAGCTCAGTGGTAGGAGCATGCAACTGGAAATCGTAGGACGTGGGTTCGAGTCCGGTCGGAGTTATACTTTTTCTGTGGTTTTGTCATTGTGAAGTTTGCTTCTTTCTTCTAGATGTTTCAACAGGAACAAAATGAGAGCGAACTTAAAATTCAAGTACAAAAGATCACAAAGTTAAATCATAACGTATGAACAGTCATACTTCCAATATACCCTAAAATCGAATGACGAATCTCATTAAACTCAATTTCTTATTTTTTGACGTCAACGAACATAAGACTCAAACAGCATTAGCGTGACTGTACATTTTAACAGATGATAAGGAGAAAATAACTCACTCAATGGGAACTAGAGAATATCTTCAGACATACACGAGTAAACTCTTATCAATTTTCAAATTTCGACTTGCTTAATTATCTCTAAGATTACTGAAAGATTGAACTTGACAAAGCTACTATAAAAAAGGTCAGCAAATGAAATATTCAAGTAAAAATTAAGTCAGTTCTTTATTGAAAGAAATACAAATGGAATTAGGCAGTTGTGTCATCCTTTTTCATTGCATTCTGGAAGTTTGTCACGACTTTTGATCCGAGATCCTGTAAAGGAATAAAAATCATCAAAAACGGTCTTTTTAGAATTTTTGTAAACCTACCTTAAGCTTGTCACCAAAGTCACTCAAATTATCAACAGCCTTCTTGATGTTTTGTTCACTAAATGTCGATTCAATTCCGGTCTTGATTGAGTCAAGGATATTTGCTGTGGTAGCTTCGGTCTCTCTCTTTTCACGGGTAGCACACATTGCCAACTGTATGGAAGTGAATTTTTAATTTTATTTTCAATCTTTAAAGGATTTTAAAGCCTTTAACTTACTTGGACGAACAAGAATACTGCAATGAGGATCAATGTCAATTTAGCCATGTTGAATTAATTTGTGAGTGCCTTAAAAATGTGGACGAGAAAATCTTCAGCGATCTTAACAGTTCAAAATTCTGTTTAATAATGAAAAGAACTTCTTTTTTGACAATTATGGACGTGATTTGGTAGTGATTATTCTTAGTTCTCTTTCTCTTGGATTTTCTCAGTTTTTTTTTTTGGAGATGAGTACCTGACTTTTTATTATGCATGGATGTTTAAAATATTTTTATGGTTTCTATTATGATGCACGCCTAGAAAGGATAGATTTGGATAACAGAATCAGTTTTACCATTTTTTATTATTTAACTCTTTTATTGAATATTTTGGAACACAATAAAGAATCTTTACAAAAGAATAAATTATGCATCAGCTGGTGCCTCTGTGGTGGATACCTTGTCGAAGAACTTCTTCACATTCTCACCGAATTTGTTTCCAAGATCCTGTAATTGATTTTTAAGGTTAAGTTCAAGACAGTGTTGCAAATATAGATGTCTACACTAGATGAAGAATGTAGATTCTTCAATAGTTTTTGTCTAGCTAAGAAACTTTCTTCATAAAGATCGATTCTACATGAAGATAGAAAATCTAATCTACACAAAGATTATTTCTACATAAAGATTCTGTCTACATAAAGATTTGATGTAGATGTCTACAATTCTACATTTTTTCCAGGTCTATATCAGAGAAGAATGTAGAATTGTAGACATCTACATCGAATCTTTATGTAGACAGAATCTTTATGTAGAAATAATCTTTGTGTAGATTAGATTTTCTATCTTCATGTATAATCGATCTTTATGAAGAAATTTCTGTCTCAGAATTTATCTGATCCAGACAAAAGGCCAGAATGCAACACTAGTTCAAGATTAAATAAAGGTTTGGAACTGGTTAAAATAATCAAAAAATTCAATAAATCAGTTCCACACCCTTCAAAATAATTATTCAATAAGGTTTGATTCAAACTTTAAAGTAAGTGAAACATCAAAATTCGATTCTTATAAGATCTTAAGATAATAGTCCCATCAAACTCTTTGACTTATCTTACCGTAACAGAATTGGTGAAAGATCCAAAATCAGTCTTCAATTTGTCGATATTTTCAGGACTCAATCCATTTTCGATTCCTTTCTTGATGGTGTCGAGTAAACTAACGCCAGTTGTTGTTTCAGCATCAGTTTCAGTATCAGCTATTTCATCGCACAATGTCAGCTATAGAATATTTAATATTAAGGATTAGCATCAAATTTAGGCAACTTTGCATCTTATGACTTATATTTGTTTAGTCGAACTTTTTAAAGGTCGAACTGAACTTAATAAAGTTTAAAACCGAATCATAACGAAGATCTTAACTTTAAACCAGAATCAGTCTATCCATAATTTACCTGAACAATAACAAAAATCACAAGGAAGATTACAGCCAATTTTGCCATCTTAAACAGTTAATTTAATTGTATTCCTTTGAATTATTTGCTTTATACTTTTAAACAGCAACACGACTGAAAGTGAACTGAAAATTTAATTTTCATACTGTACATCTTATATTTCCACTCCTTCTTATCAATTATTTATTTCTAGTGATTTAATAACAATGCATTTATTGTTATTATTTACAATCGAACTTTATATGCAATTAAAAATTGAATCTAGCTAAATAGTGATTTAGCAAAAAATAAATCCAGCAACATCTAATGATTCTGAAGGCTGAAGCTAATGATAAGATGACAAAGTTCGTTCATCCTGAAAACATTATTCAGCATACTAATGGACAAAAATTTGTTTCAAGCAGATTAAATCTCGTAGTCTGTTTGTAGACAAAGTCTCTAATTTCAATCGAGTTCAAAGTACTTTGCTGTCAAAATTCCATGACTACAAACCCAGAATAGAAATAGTCAATCTACAGAGTCAAAATTATCTAGAATGTAAATAAACTACTTATTACTCCATCACTTAATTCAATTAAGTTTATTATGTTCCCTTTATTTGTCGATATGAATTTCTGTAAATTGAAATATACTCAATGAGTTCCTGGTTGCCTATATGCATATATATGACTAAAAGCTTCTTTGTTCACTTAAAAATATCATTTACTCTTTATTATTAATTTAAACAAATTTAAAGGTACACAAAATAAAAAACGTTTTTTGGTATGCTTAACTGATCTTCTTTGAAATATCCTTTATAGTTGACTTTGCGTCGTCGTACAAGTCAGAAGCAGCGTCCTTTGTGTCATCGGATTTGTCAGAGAACCAATCTCCAACAGACTGTAAAGATAAGAAGGCTTTTATTAAGGATTTGATAGGGTTTAAAAGAAGATTGCTAAATTACTGAGAATGTGTTTTTGACTCCTTTCACTGAGCTTTTCCAAACATCTTTCACGTCATCCATAAAGTCAGCTTGTGTGAACTGTGAAGGGATTGAAGGGAAAGTCAAATTTTGTTAATTGTTCTCTGGGTTTCTGAATTATTGTCTTGAACTCTACACTTTTTGTAAAAACTTGATTTTGTGGGTTTGGGGTCGTTCATAAATGATGTCTATTTTTTTAAAAAAAAAATAGAACTCTTGGACACGAAACAAAAATAATGCAGCCTTAGATCTTTTTTCTTCTCTGAATTTAAGACATCATTTATGAACAATCCCCAATTTTACTATTTATATTCCACTTTACAGCACAAAACTTTTAATTCACAGAAACACTACTTTACCTGAATAATGCACAATAATGCAACAAAGAGGAACAAAATTTTCATATTCATGTTTACTGATTTTTTTTTTATGCAACTCGATTAAGTTCTCAACCTATCGTGTTGGACGTTATACACTTACTAAAAAATGTCAACATGTGTACATGACAAACGTATGTGATTCTTTTAAATTAGTCTTAAATTAAATTATTTGTATATTCAAAAAAAAGTAAGAAAGAATGCCTGAAAATCAGAGTCGGCACATGATTCACACTTCATCACTTACTAGACGCCTCCGCTGGTGACATTCAATTAGCATCAATGTAAAAAAGAATCTCACTTTTCTTTATTTTTGTCATTTGCGGAAGCTTTTGGATATTCGATCGAGCATTATTATGACCTTAAATTGAGCAGCTTCTCTGTTTAAATTGGTACCGTCTGATAAGATGCGACTCAGCAAATTTTATGGCCTTTGGACGAGATTCTTTTAATTGAATAAATGTACATCAAGGCACTAGTGCGTTTTAGAATTACAGGGGATGTTTACGGATGATGACAATGCACATAAAAAATTTATGACGCAAAAAAATGCCTGACTACTTACTAAGTTCAATCATTACAATTGGAATGGCTGAATTATCTAAATTGGACGAAGTAGACAGTAATCTATAAATAAGGCATAATTTATCACATTATAATGCTGAGGAATTTCACAATATGCTTAAATTGTTGTGAGAGATATGACTAATAATATGAATAGAACATAGATCGGGTGATATTGTGGATTTATGCTCAGTTACTATTTCGATGATCTTCCGTCGGCTCTTGTATCTTTAATATAGCAATGATGGAGATTCACGAAGATTTTAGAGACTTGCATGTTCTTGGGGCTTTAGGATGATCTCCTTGTATTGTCTTAGTCAACTAGAATCTGAGATAATGGATCTTATTTTAGTCAATTTACCAAAGAATGAGGAAGCACCTCTAAAGTCAAGTTTGAGATATCAGAACACCATAATTGATAATTTAGAGTCTTAATTTTAATATATAGCAGAAATAAGTCAACTTGTCAATAATAAGAATCGAACTCATGCTCTTACGACTTTCTTCACTAGCATGTTCTTATCACTAAGCTATCAAGAACTCCTTTGAATCTTAGCAAAATGTCAATTTATTGAATTCGAATTTGAATTTGAATTTATTTCATTTAAAAACTTAAATTGATCAGTTCATGAGTTGACCATTTCGATTATTTTCGAGCCCTTTTTGGGTAAAGAGGCTAAAGGGCTGGTTTTAGGCTACTCAAAGCAACCTACTCCATCCATAATTTTATTCAAAAATTTATCTTTACTAGTCTTAAAAATCACATAAAAAAGTCATACAAAAAATATAAAAATTCACATAAGTAGCACCACACGCGTTGCCAATTCCATCTAAATTATTCTAATTTCCTTCAACTTCCATTAATTTTCAATAACTTGAATCGAACGTCTTTGTAGTTCACGTTCTTTGGCACTTCGCATCTCATTTTTCGTTGACGCTTGCACAACTGATATAATATCCATAAGTAAATTATAAAAATGAGTTCGAGTCGAGACATATTCTCGTCGTGGCCTAGCTTGATAATTATTTACTTCAGGCACATCACGTTTCATTGTTGATTTCTGTGGAATTTTGATAGTGTCAAGTGACAATTCATCTGAATATTCATAGCTTGGTGGATCTCGTATTGGTGTTGATGAAATCTGTTGGATATAAGAGATTCTTTATTAGAATTTATGATTGTATACTTTGTAGGGCACAAAAACTCACAAATGTCACAAAAAGTAATAAAATTAAAGCTACAATGTGTCGCATTCTGTTCTTCTGATTCTAACTGCTCAAAAAATTTTGATTCTCACTGATTTTTAAGGTCTTATATTACTAGCTGCAATGTCGGTCGTTTGTTTATTTTCACATCAGCGCATTTTTGGATGTGTTTATTTATTCTCAAGTATGTCAGCAGTTTTGAATCTAAAGTTGATTATAATAATGAATTGACCATGAATTTTTTAATGCATAGAAAAAAAAATTTTATTCAACAAAAAAGTACAAAAAAATGGCAGTAACAAAATGTGTTATGGATAATTTCATGCTGGCTTGTTCTTCCTAGATTTCATCCATAATCACCCAACAATGAAGGTGCATCAAATTTATGTCATGATACTCTCGCCGTTATAGTAGACTTTATAGTCCCTTGACTTCTTCTTTTGGCATCGATTGCACTTACGGGTTGGCTTCCTTCTACATTTTCTGCATGACTTTCTGGTTGTATGCTTTGGTTTACAAGTTGTTGTTGGTTTATGAGTTGTTGTTGTTGTGGTGGTTGTAGTTTTCGGCTTTTTAATTTTGACAATGACTGGCTGGACACGGATGTTTGGTGGCTTATATTGAATAGTTGGATTACATGGTTTTTGAGCTGGTTGATGAACAACTAGTGGTGGAGGTTGGACGTAAATTGGCTTTGATTTGATGTAGACATTTGTGGGTTTTGGACGAACAACAATTGGTGGCTGTTTATAGACATAAACCATTTTCTTATTCTTGCATTTTTCACATTTTGGCTTGTCACATTCAGGCTCATGTTCTGGTTCATGTTCTTCTGATTTTTCTTCAGATGATGAACAGTCTTTTGATTTTTTGGCTACAACATTGTGTTTCTTAGATTCTGACTTGGATTCAGATGAGTGTGATGCTGATTCCGAGTAGTCATGAGCATAAATATGCTTCGTATAGACTTTTGAGTTTTGTTGTTCCTCAGATGATTGATGATGGTAGTTTTCTTCTTGGTGTTGATCATCGCTGTCTTTCTCGTATTCTTCTGAGATGTTGTACATGTCTTGTACTGATTCCGAACTTTGATGTGGACCAGAGCGTCGTGAGTATTCATGTAAGTAAGCATTACCATGGGAATTTTCCTTTGATTCTAAACTTTCATCATTTGAATGTTGATTTTCGTAGAGAGTGTGGAATCTTGGTTCTTCCAAATGATGGTTTTCATCTCCTTGATCTTGGAATTGGACGACAAATGGTCTTCCACTGTATGCATCAATGTGCTGGAATAAGAAATTAATTGTTAGAAAACTAAGAAGTAAAGGCATTGAATATTCATGTCTAAAGTATATCCAATGAATTTTTTTTGAAATTTGAGACTATTTAGACACAAAACTCTAACTTAAGCAAAAGTTGCAATCCTTAAAAAATAAATTTACCATAACAGTAAAGGCTAAAAGTAGTAAAAATGCTGTAATAGTCTTCATTATTCGAATGAGACACCAGATTGGAAACTGATATCATTTCACTCAATTTCAGTAGCTTAAATATAAAATTGATTTTCCTTGAGTTTCTATCGGACGTGAGATATAGTGAAAATACTTTTTTGTGGAAATATGATTTGAAGTTATGGAAGTGAAAATATTTTGAGTAACTGCGAATAATTCATGTAAATTCTTTAAATATTTTTACTACGTCGACGAATGTTATTAGATTATGTCAATTATGTGCGGTAGACATAAATAGTGAAAAGATAAGATCTGATTGTTCATCAAGGAACGCACAGTTATTTGCGTAATTGAATGTTTGTAATTAAGTTTGAATTTCTGATCAATAATTAGGTTGAATCAGCAGTAAAACATTGAGGATTTTTGTGGAAAAAGATCTCCTTGTTGGAACAAATCAACAATAACTGTCAACATCGTTACAATATAATAAGTTCTTCCCGTCAGAGCGAATTATGGAGATCCTAGTTGAATGTGACACAAATGGTGTATTGGACTTGGTTGATGGGATTTTACCTAATTACAAGTTAGCAACGAAAATGTTGGATGACGAAACTTATATATCCACATACAACCAAAATGGGATAAGTAACTTACAATCGATGCTTGAAAGCACAGGCAATAGGAACGTAAGATTGAAGGATGGTGGATTGTTTCTATTTGACAAATCAATCTGGTGTAGGCAGTCAACAACAGCACAGGTAGATGAAAGATATCTAAACGTAATCAGTCGTAATTTTTACCGAAATAATATCATTTCGAATGGCAGAGATATTAAAAACATTAGGAATGCTTTAATTTCAAATGAAATTTTGTAATAATCTCCATAATCTCTCAAAAGTCCCATTTTATTGAATTATATTCTTTGAATATCTTATGAATTTTTGATTTTTGATTTTTGTATTATTTTATAATTAATTACAATCCAATAAAATGCGTATGTACGCTTTTTAATGAAAAAAAAAATTATCAATTTAAAAGCCTTCATTTGTCTTTCTTTCTTTCTGTCATTTCACTCTAAGCCCCAAAAATCCCTCTTTTTGCAAATAGAGAATCTCTGTTTTGATTCTCAAATATCAAAGTTCAGAAATAAGATTTGATCTAAATCTAAATTTTTCAACCCACATATAAACCCAAAATATGCCCTATGCTTCACGAGGGATATTAAAAACTGACCATAATTTATTACGGGATATCATACTAGTCCTAAAGAAAAGTGGGAGATTAGTCAACTGTTGTGTGAAATTTCTTTGAATTAAGTTTCCATTTGCTTGACATTTTTTCAAGAATTGTTTTTGTTAACGTTTCATTTGGCTAGGTTTTGAACTTTTCGTTGTTCAATAAGAATTAAATTTTCTGAAATAGCATTAAGCATTAAATGAATATATAGGAAATTTAAATAATAAACAGCAATAATTTGATTTAATATTTTAGATTTTATTGTTTCAATTTTTCTGAGTTTTTCAACATTTTCAATAATTTAACAAATCAAATTCAACAAAGTGAGTCCAAAGAAGCATCAAACATGACACATCCATTAGAATCTGCAACAAAAAAGAACAAAAGAAAGTTATTAATTTTTAATCATAAATTTTATTTACAATGAAAGTCAGTCCATGTACAAAATACACATTTGTGGACATATGACATGTGATCACACTTAATGTGACTCTATATCATATTTTTGTGATGCTTTTGATGATTGGTTTAAAAGAATTGAATAAATTTCGTCATAAAATCTGATTTAACTACTAATAAGCCGTAAGCTTACTGCTTGTTATTTCATTTTTATGACTTTTGAATCTATTCACATTCCTACTTATCAGCTATTCATAAAAATAATATTTTATCGTTGCTTAACACTTAATAAATTTGGCTAGTAAAAAAATTAGGAAGTTATAGCTACTGGAACTTAATAGCTATCAATATTTTCAGGAAGCTTAATCTTTCCAGTTTTCAAATCATCCGGATCAACTTCAATGACTTCCAAAACTGTTCCTCTTTTGTTAAATAATCGTCCATTTCCAAATCGCATTGGATTCGTTCCAATAGCATTTTGATACAATTTATACAGTTCCAATGCATCATCAATAACTTGATACCTAATATCATCATTCTTTCCAGGCTGTGGTGACTTATCATTTTTGGCAAGATCATTAATAAAATCCATCAAGTCACGCTGTTGGTTCATCAAATCAGGCATTTTTCTTGACATGTGCTCTGGATATTTTGAGATGACTTGCTCAATGTACTGTTTATACATATCAGGTTTCTTGAGTCCAGTATAAGACGGAGGTTCTTCATCAAATTCCTGTTGCGTCGCCGGACTAAATATTTGATCATGTGATGCCATTTGATAAGGAATTCTTATGTCTTTTGGCGAGAACCTTTGATTTTCTGAACCATCAGCAGGCTCACAATGACATTTATAGCACAATGGACATCCAGCTGGAGTTCTTCTCTTTAAATCACATGACTCAAATTCATAGCCACATGGAGACTTTTCTTTTCTCTTTAATCTAAGGAATTGCTCTTTTGCTGATTGCTTACTCAACTTTACTGACTGTTTTGTTGGTCTAATTTTGTCAGCTCTGAAAACCAAAGCCAATTCTTTTGGGTCAATTTTCTTTAATGACTTGGAATCAAATCTTAACGGCTTTAATTTTGGTAACTTGATACCAGACTTGAATGATAACTTTTTATTTTTATTTTTTGTATCACGTTTTATTCGTTTGTGACTTGTTTGGACAGGACTTGAATCGAGAAAATTTCAGAACATTGCAACACAAAAAAGTGGACATGACAATTATTTCAAAATTTACCTTAAAGACATTGGAAGTTCAAACAAATTTCTCATGCAGTCACATGTGTTTGGGGTGTGACTTGGATTGCGACATCCACAATTGCAGTTTCCTGGTCGATGACTTGGATTGCTGCATGGCTTTGGCATCATGACTGCATCAATATGTGTGACTAATCCTTGCCATGGCTTCTCGTCGCAAGGCTTGACTGGTTGCTCAACACGAGTGTCGAAAAGGTAACGGATGGAGTTGGCTTGTTGATTTGGAGCTTGTTGAACATGTTGGAGTTTATAATCGTAGGTTTCAGATCTGAAATAAGAGCACTGAGTTACAGTTCAATGGATTTTAAGGTTAGATGTATTCTTACGGTGCTTCTTGTTCTGGCTGAACTGGTTTTTCTACTCGAACATCAAACAAATATCTATTAACGTCCTTTTCAGCTTCAGCTTTGAATTCTGGCTTGTTGATTTTATATTCATAGCTTACAGCAGTCATGACTGGTTGTTCGTCAGGTTGCGGCTTTTGAACGACCAAATCGTGATATTTTGGACAGTCACATGGTTCCTCATGTTGACAAGATGGTGATGGACTGTAGATATAGCGAACTGGCTTTGGTTCTGGTTGAGTAAAGATTCTTAAAGGACACTGGAAGTAAAGGAAATAATTAATTTAAAATTATAAAGTATTAGGGCAGTTCTTCAATAATTTGAACTCAATTCCGACAGTTAAATAATCCAAAAAAATGCCTTACATCATCACTTGACGCATGTCTGCTCACACAACGTGCATTCAATCCACAACAGATGGAGAGAAGTACAAAAAATAGAACAAAAACTTTCATTGATAAAAATTAGAATTTTTAATGTGGCAGAGAACTGTACGTGATGTCTATTAGCCACAATATTTACTGACTACTTATTCGTGCTTTCCATTTACTTTTATGCCATTTTTAATTGCCATGAAGAAAGGTAAATATTTTGGCAGTTCTGGAGAAAAGTTTTGATGCCTCAACACTTTCTTTAAATGTGCGGAATTGAAAATGCAGTCGCGAGTCGTTCTTGTGACCCTTTTCAAGTTTACGAATGAATTATTGAGAAATTTGAAAGAGTTTTTGTTTTGGATTTGAAATTGTCTAGACAGCTTGTGGGAATCATGAACTATAATGGATCCTTAATTTGTAATAAATGCTTTTTAGCAGTAAAATCTAGGTCAAGACTTTAATTTCATTGTGTTGAATTTAAATTTTTGGAATTAGTGAAGAATAAACAATTTTCAGAGTTAGATCCAGCTTTAGACTACATCTAAAGGGAGAAAAAGATTTAAATTGAAAATGTTTTTAAGCTTAGTTTTTAAAAATAATAAAATTTTCAATTCTTGCAAATCTTAAATATAAATACAAAGATACAAAGAAATTCTTGAGTAGCTTTCCGTTTGAAAAACTCGAACAAAGTTCTCCAATTCTCCATAAACATTAAAATCATATTATTTTTAAGCTATTACATAAAGACCCACCACGAAAACAGTAAACGGCAACAAAAATCCAGTCTTCAACCTTCTTATTCATAACATAAACATCAGATCTGTGCCTTATTTATCACAAAAATCAGTCTTATTTTAAAAATAATCAGTAACAGCTCAGTACAAACAATATCCGATTCCATATGCTATAAAGCCTGTCCCACATACACAAGCCGCGCATGAAATATTGTCAATAATTCAAATTGTTTTCATTTTTCCAGAATTATTTTATCAAGCACAACATACAGCTTTCCCTGTCTTACCAAATGCCATTATATACACGCAACTAAGGCCTTTCTTTCAATGACAATTGTGGTTGTATTAATTGAAAAAAAAAATAAATCTGTGATCGTCAACAGTATCTATCCTTTACAGCAATGGATTCTAATTACAGCTGAACTACTACATTTGTAAATTGGATTGAATTGGGCGTCACTTAAAAATAAAGTATTAATGAGCACTAAGAATACAATTATATTCATTCAGTTTTGTGATCTTGTTGGATTAACTGCATAATTAGGATTTAATTAAGGAATTTATGTGGCATCATTTGAGTTCATATCACATGTCAATTTTACTTTATATCGTGTGATGTGATTAAATGATGGTGAAAAAATTCTCAATTCATCAGACTGGAGTTGGATTTTGGATTAACTTCTGATTTTGTGATTTTAAGATTTAAGATTTTTAAGGATCGGACATCTACAAAAGTATAAAATGAAGTGGAAAGTTTCAAAATTTTAATAAAGTTTCAATTTGAAATTGGCAACAGACAGAAAAAATCGAATCATAGCTTTTAAATGATTATTAAAGGATATTGTGGAAATTGATTGTGGATTAATTAATTATAAAATTTTGTGTATTTACTGTGATATTTTTAGGAAAACTTTAAACTTTACAGAGCATGTTTTGGAATATAAAGTGCTGAAGTAGAATGGAATTTGCAGTTTAAGACAAACTTAAGATCTATAAGATTGCTCAAAATCATTCGGGATACAATACAGAAAAGGAATATGTCTGCGACATCAAACTGATGGCTGTATACTTAGAATCTAGGAAACATGACAACTTTGCCTCAACTAGTTATGTTTTCGCTAATTATCAAGTTAAAAGCATATTAATCAAGGTTGTCTAAAATGAGGCAGAACGGTTCTGCGATCGATGATTGATAATCCTTAAAAATCTGTAAAACTTATTCAATATATTTCAAGTAATTTCTTTGAATCTATAGCGCATCATTTCAGAGGGATAAGGAACATCAAAGAACCTAATAATGTTTTGTCATTTACTTAAAACCAATTAATTAATAAAATGTTCAACATATTTTCATGCAAGTTTTAAAAATTAAAATGTCTTAAATTACTGAAAATTTCATTATTTACAGAACTGTGTCTACAGAATTTCTTTAATTGCACTTTTTATGCATTAATTTTCAGTAAAGAAACGAATTGAATTTCATTGAGAAGGTTTGTCAAATCAAATTACTTCTAATCAGCAAAAAAAAACTGCAAACATTTTCTCCTCAGCTTGAAAAGGCATGGAAAGTTGATAAATAGACTTTTAAGACTTTTATTTTAATTATTATTTTGATTGAAATTTAAATTCCATAA
This sequence comes from Chironomus riparius, assembly GCA_917627325.4. Taxonomy (NCBI): domain Eukaryota; kingdom Metazoa; phylum Arthropoda; class Insecta; order Diptera; family Chironomidae; genus Chironomus; species Chironomus riparius. Next base: position 52,545,961 of record OU895878.1, read on the forward strand.
AAAGCTTTTCGCTACTTCTTTAACGTCTTTTTAAAATTTGAATAAAGTTTCTGATATTTGTTTGAATGTATGTGTGTGTAAAGAAAGTAAACAAATCGACGATTTAAAGTGTTTATTTATTAAATTCATTAAAATCATTAATTATGGCACAAGATCAGCAAAAGAAATCAACTCAATTAGTCCTTGCTAATTTAAAGAATCAGAATCAAGCCATGCAAGTATTTAAAAGACCGGTTGTTCCTTTACAAAAGAAGAAATCAAAGAAAGTTATATTGTCAGAAGAAAAATATTTATCTGTAAGTAATAAATACCTCAATCTATAAATCCCTAAAATGCAGCTACCCTAATATGCAAATAGTACTGCCAAGATGCAGATGAAATTTATTTTCCCTAAAATGCAGATGAAATGCTGTTGCTTTAAAAAAAGGTATAATGCAGATGATTTTTATCGTATAAAGTGCAGATAAGATGCTGCCCAAATGTAGATCGTATAATTTTATTAAAATAAAGATGAAATGCTGTTATAATGTAGACAATTTAACATTGGATATTAATTTTTTGGGCCCCGACGAACAAAAAAATTATTCGTGAGTGACGCTTTGGTTTCTTAAATATCTCCGAAACCACAATAGTGACAAATTTCAAAGTTATTATATCTTGTAAAAAATAAAAATTGCTTTTTTTTGACATAAAACTTATTTCCTAAAGTTAAGGCGTTATGTCAGAAAATCAATTTAATTAAGCGTTACTCACGAATATTTTTTGTGAATTTTGTTAAAACTTTGTCAGCTTTTATTGATATATCTACAAATGTATTTTTTAAATTCACACCGTTTTCACGTGTGAATCTTTTGGTTTTGTTCAGATGGAAACATCAGTTTTTCGCATTTTGTGAGAAAACGAAGCAAAATTGGTTATAAAAAGTCTCAGAAGTAAAGTTTGTGCCTGAAATTTTACATCATTTTCGAAAAACAGATTTCAAATTGGTTGTGGCATTGCTGAGAAAATCGAAAAATACGCTTTCTGTAAGCAAACAAGCAAGCAAGTTAATCAGCAAGAAATCTCAATAACGAGACATCGTAGAGACTTCTAGTTTTTTACATTTGAACCGTGCTGCTCTATAGAATAGCTGTATAGTTTTTGGGCAAGGTAGGAACAGTCGTTGCTTCAGAAAAAGCAAAAAACTTTCCTTTCTCACGAATTTTTTAAAACAAAAGTTTACTGTGATTTTTATAAAATTAAACTTTGGATGAAAAATGTTCTTAAAAAACTTTAAAGAATGCTCGTTTAGCTTTAAACCTCCAAACATCTACTGAGCACAGCTCAGCTGGTTCGTAAAGATTTATACTTTCAAATTAATACTGAGCCAAGTTTAGTCTTTCCACAAGACTTTTGATGGTACGGTGCGAATATATCCGCATTGGGTTTCTACCCGATACACTAGTTGATGTTATTAAAAAAAAGTTCAGAAAAACAAAAATGCATATTTGAATACATTGCATACTTTATGACTTTAAATTACTTTGCTACACGAAATTTTGATGTAATTAGCATGGAGGGGATTTAAATCATCTTTCCCAAGTGATTTATTTTTGATTTATGATTTAAATCATTTTGTATGGGGATTATTTTGGGATTTTAAATCACTTTAAGGTGAAAATTTGTATGGAATTTTTTTTTTTATTAACACGTATCAAGAAAAAAAAGTCATCGAATATGATGTATTTTAATAAAATTATACGATCTACATTTGGGCAGCATCTTATCTGCACTTTATACAATAAAAATCATCTGCATTATACCTTTTTTAAAGCAACAGCATTTCATCTGCATTTTAGGAAAAATAAATTTCATCTGCACTTTAGCAGTACCATCTGCATCTTGGCAGTACTATCTGCATATTAGGGTAGCTGCATTTTAGGGATTTCTAGATTGAGGTGTAATAAATGTCTTTAAACGCTCAATCTATTACTAATGATTCCATGAATCTTTATAGGAACTTGGTAAAATTATCCAGCGTGACTTCTTTCCAGATTTGGAAAAATTAAAGGCACAGAATGAATATCTCGACGCAATAGCATCAAATAATATTTCAAAACTTCGTGAAATATACAGCAAATACAGCTCAAAAAGAAGACCAGCATTTAATGAGACACCATTAACATTTGACACTCCAGCATCATCAATACCAGATTCTACTCCACTTCCTCCAAGTGTCAGAAGTAATGACAGCTCAAAAACAACATCATCGAAAAGATCAATTGGTGATAATCACAGTTTAGATAGTTTTTTCGGGAAGTACACAAGTGAGGATAATCAGAGCTTTGAGGAAATAATTGAGGCTGCTGAGGAGAAATTGAAACAAAAATTTGCAATCCTTTATGAAGCTGAGAATTCGTCATCAAGTATACTGCAAAATGCTCTGGAACTTCCAGGATTTGAAAGACAATTTACAGCTGTTGAGAGACCGAATAAATTAGACATGTGGACATACAAAAATAAGAACTATTTAATGTATACGCCCGAAGGCGTTGATTTTACACAAGATGAAAAGGTTGAAATGGCAAAAAGAAGGCAGGAAATAGACCACAGTAATACAAGATTAATAGTTAATCCATTCGACGAGACAAAAAATAAAGAAGCAATTACAGAAGCTTCAAAGAACAATATTAGAGGAAATCCAGAGAAAGTTGGTTTAGATGGAAGGTCACTGGATCATACAACACCACAAATTCGTGGATTTAGTTTTGTCAAAAGTCCATCGCCATGTCCATCAATTGTCGATAGTAGTCCATTAATGACTTGGGGTGAGATTGAAGGCACTCCATTTCGTTTAGATGCAGGTGATAGTTGCTATAATAGTACAATAAGCGGCCCATCATTTAGAATTGCTGAGACGAGTAAACGAGAAGCTTTGGCACATCAATTAGCTGAAAGTGTTGGCGAGAAGCATCGAGCTATGAAGACAAAAGCCATGGAAGCTGCAAAAAGAAATATGTGTGCATCACCTCAAGTTAGAAATTCTCTGGATCGTCTTGCAAGTATGTCACCAGCAGCTAGAAGACTCACAAGTGCTACAAGAATTAAAGACAGTTGGGCAACACCATCGCCAAAAAGATCAAATAAACCAACGCCTTTAGTCAGAATTAACACACCGAGCTTACCAACCACAAGTAAAGCTGCTCCAGAGCCTCAATTTTTGCCTACTGACATACCAGAAACTAATTTGACTGATAATTTACTCGATATCCCCTCAAGCGCCTCAAAACGCTTACGAGCTTCTGACTTCTTTTAAGTTTATATTATTTATCGTGTACATATATGCTGAATTAGTCATAATAAAATTCATTATTTTTTTGTTAATAAAAAATTGTCAAAAAATCACGTCAATCTTTTAATGTGCCATTCCAGTCGTGATTTTTCCGAAAAAAATTCTGAAGGTCTTGAGTACGAGCATGTTTAGAATTATTGCAATAATCTACATATTTGAGTATAAATTAATGCAGTTATGGTCAATTACTTATCATTCTCTGTATTCAGTCAGTACAAGTCAAATCTTCATTCTAGAATAATGAAATTCAAGTCTTTAGCTTTAGCACTCGTTGCCATTTGCATTGTTAATGAGGTAAGTCAGGATATTTTTGGTATAAAAGCTTGATCCTTAATAATTTATTTTATTGCATCAGGTATCAGCCACATTCAATTTATGTGGAAACAATCAAGAAGTTGATGTCTGTACGACATGCAATAGACCAAGAAAAGTGACAGCACCAAAACCACATCCACTCCAAAGACCTAGCTCATTATCACAACCGCTTGTTAGAACTGTTTGCAGGACGGAAACTGTTCAAGGACCTAAACCATTTGATCCAATCGGTGACATTTGCAACTGTGGAAAGCAAATTATCAAACCTGCTCCATTACCAAATATCCCAAGACCATCTGTAAGATTCTTCTTGTTCTTCTTTGTGTCCTTACATTAATTACAAATTATTTTAATTACAGTGCCTTCCCAGTTTGCCTGGTTTGAACTTTGGTCGTCAGTCATGCAACTGTGCAGCATGTAATGCTCAAAGCAGTTCACCATCAGCCCCATCTTCAGGTTGTGGCCATCCTGTTCGTGCTCCAGAAGAATATCAAATTCATAACAGCAATAAAGGAGCTACAATTTATCTCGAGAAGCCAAAATCAAAGTCCGTGTAAGTAGACATTAAATATGAGTTAATCCAATTGAATTCTAATAAAGCTTCAAATCTAGTCAACATGTTAGGCCAAGCTATGGACAAGCTGATGTTGTAAGTGTTGCAATCGCTAGACAGTTGGCAAACAAAGCTAAAAACAGCGTATCAGAAAAGCAACTCCAATATGGATCATTAAAGGAACCAACAATTCCAGAAAGAGAAGAACAAAAAGTCTTTAAAAGTATTAAGGAAGAATCAATTTTTGACACTCGAGGTGAAATTTTAGAGATTAAGTCAAACAAGTTCCAACGACAACATGTTGTATCATCAGAATCTGAGTCGAGTGAGGAAGAAGAAGTCAAGAAGCCAAAAGTACATCAAAGCTTTAGTCCAGCTCAATTGAAATACGATCAAATTGGATATGCTGTCTATCAGCCATCAAGCAAGCCAAGATATGTTGTCGTCAAAAATTCCGAGACTGCAAATCATGACTGTGCTAGGTCAACAACTAGAAGACCACATCATAGACATAATTTTAGACGTACTGGATCATGTGGTTGCAATAAAGATCTTGTTGTAGACCAAAGTGAAATAAGTGAGCAATCAGTCAGTTTTGAGAACAATTCAGATCAATATTTGATTCCAAGAGGTCGCTTAAGTACATAAATTTAATATTTGTAGACTATCCAAATAAACACATGAGTGATAATTTTCTTAAGAAAATATTTAAATGCTTAACTTTAATTCTTTTGTACAGTAAAGTGTCAAAGGTAGCACCTAGTGCAAATAATAAATTTGAAGACATTTCAATCAATATTAACATTAACATCCAGATAGCTGGATATTAACAAATAAACGATATTTAATATCATAAGCTAGTCTTTAAATCTACGAGTAAAGTGCTCTCATAATCCACTCATTCACTGAGAACATGACTTCATTCTTATTTCCATGATCTTTTTCTTTGAAATGATCAAGCATTGTCTTAACTTTGACTGCACACATGATGAAATCTTCAAATGGAATTCCTTGGCTTCCAGATCCATAGCGATAAATTAATGTGTTAATTATATGATGATTTAGGCGATATCCAGCTGATCCTAATGCATCGCGCAACTCAAATGCATCTAGTTTATGGTTATTGTCTTTGTCATATAAAGTAAACACAGCCTGTTATGTAAAAGAGTAAGGAAATTAGTAAAGTAAAGGTATTAAAAAAGTTTTGCAGTTTATTACCCTCCATTTTGCATATTCTAGTAAGAACACTCTGAATTCTTCCAATCCAAGCTGTCCGGAACGATCAAGATCTAGCATTGCAACTATTGATCGACAAATGTCTTTGGAAAATCCTTGATTCTCGTACTCTGAATGATTTCCTATGATTTGAGAGATTTTAAGTAAAATTCTAATGCAATTGAACGTGTTCCTTACCATTTTGAAATCCATTGGTTTGAACACCATTAGTGGTTTTGTTCTGAATTTCTTTTGGTATGCAATGATCAAGAATTTGCTTCAATTCTTTCCAACCAATTTCCTCATTTTCACCAGCCAATTCCATGAATAATTTCTCAATAGTAAGTGTCTCGGGAGATGGAGCTTGAAAGTTATCGAACTTGCCGGAGATCTATAACAAAATAAAATAAGGATAGTTGTACGTCAAGGCAAAATCTAGCTAGTTGTTCAACTTACCCTAGCATCAACTTCACCAATTCCACATGTTTCATCATGTTCCTCAAATGCATACTTATTTTCAGAATATATGCGAATGAGAAATTCTCCTTCCTTGTCTGGTTCAAATGTTGATGGGACGATTAAGTAATTTCCAGGCTTAAATTTAAATCGACCACTAACGCCGCGCATATTTAAGAATGTTGACCTTGAGATTGATGCAGTTGTTTTGAAAAAGTGATTTTTGAGCGGTTTCTCTTCAAGCTCTTGTCCTTGAATACGATAAATTGCGAATCCAATTGTAAGAAAGTTAGATCCGATGATTTTACGACTTCTTCGATGTTTCTGCATTAAAGCAATGACAACTGAACAATTACCGTCTGCATCATCTTCATCTGGATGTTCAAGTTTCATTGTGTATTGTGGATTTCGATGAAAGGTATCAATATTGTTCCTACATCCACCAGCTGATATGCCTTTAATCCATTCACCTTCATAGACATTTAAATTCCATTTCATACATGTTGACTTTTCAGTCTCATCCACAAGAGAATCTGGTGACAAATTGCACATATCTAGTTTATCAAAATACTTAAGAAAGTCTTTATATGATATCCAAAACTCTCCATCTCTGTCGAATGTCAATCCAATTTCTTCCTTCTCATAATCTGGTATGAATTGCCATTCGCGCGACTTATCGCTCCATGCCCCATTCCATTCAAATTCGTCTCCCTATGAGAAAATTTCAACAAACGTTATTTACTATGAACATACAAAGTATAAGCAATAAAATCTCGAACATTAATCACAAACGGAGTTAAGATGACGCGGAACATCAATAAAATAAAGATCAAAAGATCAATTAATTGCAGCTTTGATAAATTATAGATTAAATGCAATGTTACGATATTGTGTAATAGTTTGAAAGATTATTAACCTAGACATGCAATGAGTGATTCATTAGTGGAATATCCAAGTTCAATTGTATTTATTGGGACAATCCGATTGTTCGTAGGAAATGTATAAATTAAGTACAGCTTATGCGAATGTTTATTTTTTTGCAAAAGTTGCTGATAGAATCGGGAAAAAATTGAAATGGCAAGTTTAAATTAATGACGAAATGAATTTTTGCGGGATTTCCAGCATTCTATTAAGGTTAGAATTGTCAAAGAATAAAAAGGAGGGACATTTTTATGATTTCTCTGACAATTTGAAACAGTTCTTGATTGTTTTGCTTGTTAAAATTCAGGAAATAAAAGCAAAGTTTTGAAGACTTGATCTGAGATCTTGCAAAATTTAGAAATTAAAATCCAGTAAGATAAATTTTAAACTTCTCTATAATCTTAGCTTGAGTTTTATGCTGGTTTTGTCAACCAGCTTAGTTAACAATTTTTTGGCTTAAATCTTTGCATTATAATCTAAATCAATCTAATTGCTCAAAAGTATCTTGTTCTAAATTTCCAAAAGTATAAAACCTGTTGAATGTCTATAAACTAGCAATTATTATTATTATTATTATTATTTATTATTATACTTTCTCTTGTTTTAAAGGAAAAAGCCCATAAATTGCACTACATATCAGTGACAATTGTACAGGCATAAAAAACCTTTACATAAATACATAAAAATAATGAGTTTCAATGATTTAAATAAAATCTTTAAAGAAACTCATAAAATAACGAACATTTTGAATTTAAAAACTTGATACGAAAATAACGGTCGTTCTTAATTTAAAATGTCTTAATTCAAAAATTGATTGTTGTGTTTGTAAACAAAATACATAAAGTTTAAATTTGAAACATAATTTGTTAAAATCTGCACGATTTGGATGATGACAAGAATACACTATTGTGATGATGATACGACGGATACATCCCCGCAATGCTACATATTTTTAACAATTCTAACCTTTCCATTCAAAGCATTAACATTTTTTTCTGAATCTTAATAAGCATAAATGCACAATACAAATTTTAAATGATAATTTTTTCGTGACGCAAAAATTCTCAACACAAAAATTAAAAACTTGTTTTCTGATCGTGTTTTGGGATATACGTGCTGTTTACGATAACACACGACTATAAATTTGCATACGTTATATCTTAATGCTAGCGAATTTTAACACTTACCCATGGATTTCTTAGTCGCAGTAGCTGAATCTTGCCTTTCTTATGTGGCAGATTGATATCAATCATTTTAACTTTTGTAATTGAGTACGCATGGCCTTTTACTAATCCTTCAGGTGTCTCTGCCTCAATAATATTATGATCTGGTTCTATTGAGCACGACATCATTGAACTTCTGCTATATGCTTTTTCTAAAATATTAAACAGGTTTGATGGTGCTTCTTTCAATGTGTACAACTCTGAAATTCCACCCGTAAAATCTTCAAATGCTTCTGACGCATTGCCACCTTTAAGAGCTTCATAACTTCCATATAACTTTGCATATGCTTTCTCAAGAAGTGCTGACCAAAACTCATTCTTTTCCGTTGAGTGCATATTTATTAATTTACCACTATGAGTCGGCAAACGATCGTCAATAGCAATGTCTATCCATTTACCATACCTCCAGAATCTGACGTAAGATAATAAAAAAATCATTCATAAAGTCGTACACGTGGGGAATTGCCAATAATAACAAAATGATTCACACATACCGAAAATGAAAAACGCCGGCGTAGTTCTCATCAAAACTGTTGTCTTCGCAGACGACACGGAAGAACACTTTTGGATTTAATGTTAAATTTGCTGTTGCTGCAAGTAGCCAGCAATCACCAAGGTCGCCTTGTCTTACATCAAATCTGGAATATCCATCAACAAAGAATTTTGGATCTTTGCAAATTTCTTTCGGTCGGAGCCACTCAAAGCGTGCAGCTGATGTGTAGGAATGGAACAGACTATCATTTGTAGCTGGAAATTCAGGATCTTCAAATAACTTTCCCGATTCTAGACATTTTTGTTGAATTTTATAAAAATCTTGAACATTTTTACGACTTCGTGAACCTGATCCTCGTTGCCCTAGCTTGAAGATTGTAAAAATTTAATGAATTAAAAATCAGAAATCTATAAAATATCTTATTTATATTTACCAAGTAAATTGGATGTCCATCAAATGTGTATTTTCGCTTGCTCATTTTTTTAGCTGTTTACTCTCCAGCAGTTCGATCACTACTAAGCAAGAGATTATTTTTCGTTTCATCAAACAACAGAACATGCAAAACTGGATTTTTTAATACAAACTTTTAATGCTGTGTGAACAAAAAAAAAAAACGTTTCATAGCTAATTCCACCATTGATCCTGTGGAATTTTAAGTGATCGAAATTTCAAATAACGAGTTGTTATTAACGTCATCGTTTAATAATCCTTGATGACATGTGAACAGTAATAAATCTTGTGAATTTTCAACATTACGAGCTGGTTTTGCATCACTTGAACTGTTATAGGAGGTTTGAAGCAACAAATAGTTTTAAGACTAAGTGATAGATTTGAAAATTTCGATTTTATTAGACACTTAATACTTTACTAATCTTAAATAAGTTTCCAAAAATCTTCAAAAAATATTCTGAATTAAAGTCAAAATTTTATGGATAAATTGTAGACATGATCCATTCTTCCAATGTAAATCTAGCCTGATCTTCTTTAGTCTTCTTTTCGAAAATATCAATCAATGTTTGAATCTTAACTGCACACATGATAAAATCTATATATGAAACTGTATTAAAGTCATTTCCATACTGATAAATCAATGAGTAAATTATCTGTGCGCCAAAGTAAAATCCAATTGATTCCAAGGCGTCACGAAACTCTAAAGGATTGAGTTTATGATTTTCATTTTTGTTGAATGTTTTGAAAGCAGACTGGAATTCCAAAATATGGATTAAAATCTAATTATGATTCAATATTTACTACAAACCTTCCATAGCTTATAATAACTGTAGAATTTTTCGAATTCTTTCAATTTAACATGCCTGGATAAGTCAATGTCCATCATTGCTACTAATGATCGACAATTTTCTCTGGAAAAACCTTCAGAATTACCTGAAATATAAATTAAATTTTTAACCTTTTGAGATTTTAATTATTCAGTTTAAAATGGTGAAATGATTAATTTATTAGTAGCTACTCACCGCTTTGCTGAATATCTAACAAATGAATTTTATTTTAATGCAAATTGGCATAGGAGGTTGTAAGTAATAAGTCTAAGATTAGTCAATAAAAAATCTCTTATTTACCTTTTGGTATGGAACTGTCAAGAATTATCTTCAACTCACCCCATCCTACTTCTTGATTTGAATTTGCAGCATCGAAAAACAACTTTTCAACTTTGTGGGCTTCAACAATCTTAAATTAATAAAATCAATTGACAGCATATAAACTTTGAAACTTAATATTACTTTTGGATTAACTTTCTTGATTTCGACATCTTTATCATGTTCTTTCAATGTATGTTTATTATCAGAATAAACACGAAGTACAAATTCCCCTTCTTCATTAGGATCAAAAGTCGATGGAACAATCACGTAGTTTCCAGCTGAGAGATTGCAATTATCAGTGACTCGGCGGGAGTTTGTAAATTTTACGGCATGGTGGCAATGAGTTGTTTCAAAAAATTCTTTTTTAAATGGTTTTTGTTGAAGTTGCAGCTCAGATACACAGTAAATTGAGAATCCTATGACAAGAAATTGAGGTGGAGTCGATTCTCTGGTTCTTCGGTTTTTCTGAATTAGTGTTATTGTGACCTGACAATGTTCTTCAGAATCAGTTGAACTCTCCAATGTTAAAACGTATTGTGGATTTAAGTGAAATGTTTCGTCATTGTTGTTACAACCACCAGCTGAGAATTCTTTCATCCATTGTCCTTCAAAAAGACTTAAATCACATTTTATGCTGTCTTTTTCAAGTTCTAATGATGATGCAGATAAGATGCATATATCAAGTCTATCAAAGTGCTTTATAAAATCTTGATATGATATCCAAAATTCATTATCATGTTCAACTGTTAGTCCGATTAGCTTTTTCTCATTTTCTAGAAATTTGTGCCAAACTTGAGGTTTGTTATTCAAAGTTTTGATCCATTCAGTTTCGTCTTCCTAAAAATTGGAAAAAACCTGTTTATTAATAATTTAAATGCTATTGTAAAAGCTTTTGTAGCATCAAGGCTGTTGTTTATTTCAAGAATTGTTGACTATTAAACAATTGATTCTTAATTCTGAAACACAATAGCATTCCCGAGTGATATTATTCATGCTTTTATATAGTGCTAATAAGGTTTGTCTAAAATGACTTGAACTTACCGATGAATTTCTAAACTGCAACAATTGAAGTTTTTCTTCCTTATTCGGAATCTGGAATGATTTAACCTTAATAATGGAATAAGCATGAATTCGAATTAATCCTTCAGCAGCTTCATTCTTGAAACAAGTTATCATTGAGTGCCTTTCAAAAGCTTTTTCAATAAGGCCATAAAAATTATTCTGTACTCCTTTAAGGTTATAAATTTCAGATACTCCACCAGTAAAGTCTTCAAATGCTTCACATGACATTCCAGCATGAAGCGCTTCATAGCTTCCATAAAGTTTTGCATATGCCTTCTCAAGTAAGCATAACCAAAATTCATTTCTTTGTGTTGAGTGCAAGTTTACTAATTCATTTCCATTTGCTGGTAAACGATCGTCAATGACTACATCTACCCATCTTGCATATTGCCAAAACCTGTTTGGAACATTAATGGATCTAATGACTGTGGTATTGTGGATGACAACAAAGATTTTACATACCGAAAATGAAAAATGCCAGCATAATTATTATCAAAGCTATTGTCATCACACACAACTCGATTGAATAATTTCTCATTTAATGATAAACTTGCAACAGCTGAAAGGAACCAAAATTCACTTAGTCTACCTTGCCGCACATCAAAACTTGAAGTTTTATTGATTAAGAATAAAGGATTATCACAAATATCCTTAGGTCGAACACATCTCCCAGATAGGTGAAATTCAGGATCATTAAATAAGGTTCCAGTGTCAAGACATTGTTTCCGAATGACATAAAAGTCTTGAATATTATTATAGCCACGAACACCACATGCACGCTCGCCTAACTGAAAGAACAGAGATGAGAAATTTCAAACAACAAATAAAGCTTGAAAGTAATTACCAAATAAATTGGCTGATCATCAAAAGTATATCTTCGATTTTGCATTCTGTGTTTACTGTCAAAAGCTAGTTTGATACTGAACAAAACTCTTTAAGAACTGGCTTATTTGAATATATTTTCTGCATCACTGCATTCTTTTCACACTGGAAATTAAAGTTTTGGGATTAGATTGAAGCTTTACTTAAATAATGAATGAAATGAACTAATCCTTTATTTCAAGAAAATTTGACAGACATCTGCTGAAAATCTGAGTAGTAATCAAGATGCACCAACATTGTTTAAACTCAGAAATTAGAAACAATAAATCAAAGAAGTCAAGTTTGTATCAAATAAGACTCTTCAAGATATTTGTTACTATCCTATATGTTGTTAACTCATTCCAAGCTTCAACGAAAGACTTACATAACATTTTCAAAATCTCACGAAAGATTTCATTGATCCAGTCTCATAGAATGCAAATTTTAAAGCTTAATTTGAATTTTATCTAAAAAAATTTCTATTTTTGACAAAATTTATTCCAGCATTTTAATTTGATCATTCTGAATGCTGATTTGAAGAAAGAATTGCAAAAATTTAAATATTTAAACTATAAAAGCGTCTTCTTTTGCTCAATAAATACACAGCATTTAATTGAGAGTTCTTTCATTCCAAACTTGTTGGACATTGGAAGTTTAGAATCGATTTTTATCTAAATTTATTTTGCAATAAAGACATCATGGTAAAGAACTGCAGATTCTTTTATAGATAATCCATTAATTCAAAGAATTTAAGTTGAACAAACAATTTTTTTAACAAATCCAAAATACAGAAGTTTATTAATTTAACAAGCTTAAATTTCACAAAATTCAAAATCAAATTTAGAAACTTGAATCATAAAATCTTAAAATTCTAAAATTTAACAAAAATTATGGAACTGGAATCATAAAATCTTAAAATTCTAAAATTTAACAAAAATTATGGAACTGGAATCATAAAATCTTAAAATTCAAAACTTTAACAAATTTTTATGAATAAAGTGTTGTCACGATCCAATCATCCATAGAGAACATTGCATTATCTTTATTGCCCATTGCCTTTTCCTTAAATCGCTCGATCATAGTTGTGACTTTAACTGCACACATGATGAAATCCTCAAAAAGGAGAGTGTTGTATGGAGTTCCATAACGATAAATTAACATGTTGATAACTCTTGCATCAAGATCAAATCCAACTAATTTGAGTGTATCAAATAATTGTTGCGGTGACAATTTCCATGTTTTAGGATTGTTGTACTTTTCAAATGCATCCTAATACAAAAAATTAAATTTATTGATCATGTCAACTAGGATTGTAGATTCCATACCCTCCATTTTATAAAAGTAGCATAAAACTTTTTGAACTCATCCAGTTTTAACTTGCGAGAATAATCAGTGTCCATCATTGCTATTATTGAGCGGCAAATATCCCTAGAGAATCCATCATTCTTATAATCAGAGTAAATACCTTTAACGCGACTTTCTGGAAGTATTAAAGTCATTAAACATTCTTATTAATACTTAAAAAATTCGAATTTACCTTTCGGTATAGAACCATCGAGTATTGCCTTCAACTCCATCCAATCGATTTCTTCTTTCGATCCAGCTGCATCCTTGAACAATTTTTCGACTAATTGCATCTCTGTTGGTTCCTTGACTGCGGGTTTAACAGAAGGTTGATCTTTAGACACAGCAGGATCTTTAGTTTCAGATTCATTATCACTCATATTATTTGATGGAAGAAAATCTTCTGGTTTGCATGGCTTGAAGCTCTGTGGAGATTAATGCTTATGAAAAATAATAATTTCAAATTTTAATGGCTCTTACTGGCGTGAACTTTGATCGACGTTTGTTATCTTTATTCTTTTCTCTGTATTTTTCAAACTCTTCCCAATCGAAGGCTTCATTCTTTTCAGTGCACACACGAAGTAAAAATTCAGCTTCAACATTTTGGTAGAATGTAGATGGAACAATCAAATAATGTCCTGGTTCAAGCTTATAACGAGCAGTGATTCCACGTGAATTTACAAATGTTGTTTGCTCTATCGATCCATTATATCTGAAGAATTCATTCTTTAGGGGAACTTGATCTAAATGCTGTTCCTGAATACGATAAACAGAGAATCCCATTGGAACGTAATGTGATCCTTTTTCCTTGCTTCTTCCATTCTTTTGCATTAATGCAATCAAGACATTGCAACGTCCTTTTGGATCAGTTTCATCTGCATTCTTTAGTGTCATTACATACTGTGGATTTGTATGGAAAGTATCAATATGATTTCTACATCCACCAGCTGAAGAACCTTTAACCCATGCTCCATCATAAAATTTTCTATCCCAAAAGTTTTCTTTGCGCTTGTCGTCATGCAATGAATGTGGTGAGACATTGCATATATCCAACCTTTCATAGTATGAGATAAAGTCTTGATAAGACATCCAAAACTCACCATCTTGCTCGATCGTAATACCCAATTCTTTTTTCTGATCTTCCGAAATCATTTTCCATTCTACAGAGTCATCACTCCATGATCCTTTCCATTCACCTTGACCCCATGGATTTCTCAATCGTATTAAATCGATGCTGTATTTGTCACCTTGCATCTCAACATCAACAGTTTTAACACCTGTCACAGAATATGCATGACCTTGAACTAACCCGTTTGGAAGAACTGCTTCTCTTATATTTGGATCTGGATTTACAGAACATGCCATCATGGAACCTCTTCTTACAGCTACTCCCATTATTTCAAACAGATTTTTTGGTGCAGTTTTTAAATCGAAAATTTCCGAAATGCCTCCTGTAAAATCTTCAAAGGCTTCATAAGGAAGTCCACCGTCTAGTGCTTCATATCCTCCAAATAATTTTGCATATGCCTTTTCAAGTAGTGCTGACCAAAATTCATTTGGTTCATTCGATCGCAAACAATTTAACTGACCAAATTGATTGACTGGTAAACGATCGTCAACGACTACTTCCACAAACTTTCCGTTCACCCAAAAGCTGTTCAGATTTAGTCAGAATAAAGAAAGAATGTTTAAAGGCTATACATACCGAAAATGAAAGATCCCAGCATAATTTTCATCAAAGCTGTTATCCTTGCAGACAATTTGGTTGATCATAAGTTTACTTGATGTCAGAGGTGCCATTGCTGCAAGGAACCAACAATCACCCAATCTTCCTTGCTTTATATCAAATCGAGACACGCTGTCCACGAAAAATTGAGGACTAGCGATTCCAAGATTTTTGCAAATTTCATGTGGACGAAGCCAATTTCCAGTTGGTGGAAATTCTGGATCTTCAAACAATTTTCCAGACTCAAGGCATTGCTTTTGAATAGTGTAATAGTCTTGGACGTTGTTAAATCCACGAACTCCTGCTGCCTTTTGACCAAGCTGGGATAAAATAATTTTTCATGAACTGAGAAGTTAAAGAATTGAACATGCCAACTTACCACGAATATTTCACGTGAAAAATATCGATATCTAATATTCTCCAAGTCCATGTTTTGTCTTCAGAAGCTATATCTTGACTAAATTAATTTTCAACAAATTTGGCTTTTAAATGTTGTGGATAGACTTCATTAGTTTATTCTTTTGGCATCTAAACCTGAATATTTAGCTAATAAAATTATTCTTGTATTCTTTTTTATCATAGAATTTTTCAACGCATCAAGCAGCATCAAGTTTGATAATTTTGAATTTAAATTTTTTATGGCTTATTCGCAAAACTCGTCCATTATTGTAGTTAAGGTAGGATTGGGGGAGGAGGATCTCTTTGTGGTCAAAAATATTCGATATTAAAGCTTAGTTTATTGCTGAAGAATTTTTTGATTATATAACTTTTAATCATCGCACTCGTAAGATTTTGTTGAGCTAGTCTCGCTTTATGTTAATTTTGGTCTAATTTGTTTCATTTAAAAACTTGAATCAATCGTGATGCGATGCAAAAATTGCAAAACTCAAAAGTATATAGATAGAATTAACACTCCCCTACCACAAAGCTACAAATCGGTGAGTACTCGAGCTTATAGCTCTAAAAAAACAAAAATAAAAATTCCAAACTCTCAATAACTTATTTATTAACTCAATTAAGACAAATTCATATAATCATCCAAGATCCAAAGACATATAAATCTATGCATAAAGTGTTGTTGCAATCCAATCGTCCATATTAAAAGTTGCATTATCCTTGTTTTCTCCTGCTTTTTCATTAAATCTCTCAACCATGTGTGAAACTTTAACAGCACACATGATAAAGTCCTCAAATAGAAGCGTATTGTATGGAGTTCCATAGCGATAAACCAATAAGTTGATAACCCTTATACTGATGTTCAGTTCTAGTGATTCAAGAGCACCAAGTAATTCTGATGGTGATAACTTCCATGTTCCTGATTTATTGAACTTTTCGAATGCATTCTGAATGAAGAAGAAGATTAGCTAGACATTAAGGCAAGGAAAAAACAACGTGGTATTGATGGAACATTTCCAATCATGTTGTTTTCCTCTTGTAGTAATATGAATTACATGTACGCACCTTCCATTTAGTGAATGTAGCATAAAACTTCTTGAATTCTCCCATACTAAGCTTTCGAGAGTTGTCAGTGTCCATCATTGCTATTATTGAACGGCAAATGTCTCTAGAGAACCCATCATTCTTATAATCAGAATAGAAACCTTTAGTACGACTCTCTGGAATATAAAAGAAGTGAATTTATTACAGCTACGACCTTAGAAATATAACATTTTACCTTCTGGTATAGAACTATCAAGGATAGTTTTCAATTCCAGCCAACCAATTTCTTCATTAGATCCAGCAGCATCTGAAAATAATTTTTCAATTTTCTGCGTCTCAGAAGATTGAGATTTGTTGCTTGGAGGTTCACCAGGTGTCATATTGCATGATTTAAAGTCATCAGCTTTGCATGGTGTGAAATTGTCTCCCTGCAAAAATTATTTACTTAAAGAATTTATTATCTCTAAGAAGTTCTTACCGTTATAAAATTTCCTGTATCCTCCAAATGCTCGTTTAATTCTTTGAAAGTCACAACTTTTAATTTATTTTTATCAATTTTTTTCTCGTAGCTCACACGCAATAAAAATTCATTTTCTTGATCTTTGTGGAATGTAGATGGAACAATTAAGTAATGTCCAGGCTCTAATTTGTAACGAGCTGTAACACCACGTGAATTTATGAATGTTGTTCGTTCAGCTGGGTTAGTATAAGTGATGAATGTGTTCCTTAAAGAAATATTCTTAAGATATGATTCATCGAGACGAAAGACAGCAAATCCTATATTGAAATAATTCGGTCTAGATGTGGTGCTTCTTCCATATTTTTGCATCAATGAAATCATAAGGTTACAACGTCCTTGATTGTAAGTAACGTCATCAGTCGTTAATGTGACAATATATTGAGGATTATTTTGAAAAGTTTCTCTGTTATTTTTGCATCCACCAGCTGTTTTGCCTTTAATCCAAGCACCATCATAAGATTTTGTATGCCAAGTATAATCCTCTCGCCTTTCTTCATCCAATGACTGAGCAGTTGTGTTACATAAATCCAATCGTTCAAAATATGAAATAAAATCATCATAAGACATCCAAAATTCACCATCTTCTTCATTTTTAATCTCCAATTCTTTCCTTTGATCACTTGTCAGCAATTGCCATTCTACCTTTCCATCACTCCACGATCCATTCCATTCTTTTGTACCCCATGGATTTCTCAAGCGGACGAGATCCACATTGATGACTTCTCCACTTATATGAATATCGATTGTTTTAGCATCCGTGACAGTATATGCATGACCTTGAATCAATCCATTTGAGCCAATAGCTTCGGTCTGCTTTGGATCTGGTTTGAGGGAACATGCCATCAACGATCTTCGCTTTATTGCCTTTTGCATTATTGCAAACATATTTTTCGGTGGATTACTCAAGTTGAAAATTTCCGAAACTCCACCTGAAAAATCCTCAAAAGCATCACATGAAACTCCAGCTTCTAGTGCTTTATATCCTCCAAATACTTTTGCATATGCCTTTTCAAGTAGTGCTGACCAAAATTCGTTTGGCTCATTCGAACGCAAACAATCCAACTGACCAAATATATTGACTGGTAAGCGATCATCGACGACTACTTCTACCCATTTGCCGTATAGCCAGAATCTATAGAACATTTAAAATCACTTGATGTTTAAGTAAAATTTATTTTACATACCGGAAATGGAAGATCCCAGCATAATTTTCATCAAAGCTATTATCTTTGCAGACGATTCTATTAAACTTAGCTCGACTTGCCGTTACGGCTGCCATCGCTGCAAGGAACCAGCAATCACCCAATCTTCCTTGTTTAATGTCAAATCGTGAAACGCTGTCAATGAAAAACTTGGGACTGCCAAATCCTTGATTTTTGCAAATTTCATGTGGACGAAGCCAATTTCCAGTTGGTGGAAATTCTGGATCTTCAAATAATTTTCCAGATTCAAGGCATTGCCTTTGAATCGTGTAATAGTCTTGAATGTTGTTAAATCCACGGACACCTGCAGCTTTTTGACCTAACTGAGATGAATCAAATGTTTTTTATGTGAACTTTGAATAAAGCGTTCTGCTTACCACAAAAATTTCAGTCAAAAAATATTTATATCTTAAATTCTCTAAATCCATCTTTAAAGTAATGTTCAGGCTTCAAAAGCTTAAACTTGACTAATGCAAATTTTAGTAAAATTTGGTTTTATATATTTTTGATTTGACCCAATTAGATTCACATGATTTAATTTGATATTAAAACCAAAATATTCTGACCATACACAATAACTTGACGAGACCAGAATGTTATCACTGTGAACTTGATAAATAATAAATGAAGTACATAACATAAAAGTTTTTGCATAGAACTTCTTGAATTCATTCTTGCTCGAAATTCGAACTTGGACCGGCGTACTTCACACAGGCCTTATTTTAGACTGTGTGAATAATCAGTGTCCATCATCAACGCATCATCAATCACGAAGTTTAGAACCATTAAGTATTGCTTATAGTTAAGTACTACTGGAGTTAATTATTGCTTTATCTTAGGGGCTGTTCACTTATTACGTAACGCGAAAAAATGACTTCTTAGACCCCCCCCCCCCCTCGTAACAAAATTTGTATGAAAAAAAAATTTCCTTGTTTGAACCGTAACAAAATCTTAGACCCCCCCCTCCCCCTAAAAGCGTTACGTAATAAGTGAATGGCCCCTTAGTGGACTTAAAACTTTTGCAATGGGAGACATTAAATGACATATAATAATCTATCAGCAAATATTTAAATTTAATTTGACTCAATAGACATCAAATTGTATAACAATCTCCAAAAAATTCTCTACAGGTTTTGTTTATATTTGATAAAAATCTTATTAAGGCGTTCATGATAATTTAATAGTGCCGATGCAAAATTTGAATTGCAAAAATCTGAAAATTCTTAAGAAACATAAAATATTTATAAGTAAGAAAGTCTGCTGCAGTCTGCAGATGAAAATTCTTGCTATTTCTACTTGTTGAATAAAAGAATTAAAATAAAATAAACTTACTATAGCTGTCTGCGCATATAGTAACATTAAGTTGACAAAATATTCTGTAGAAAGTAGATTCTAAATTCTCGAAGACTTCTTTCCTTTTCTAGATTTCAGACACGTGGAACAATGTTTCTGTCCAAGCAATGTTGCTGAGTTGCCTGGAAATCTTCTTCAATTTGGTAGAGTTTTCGATTCTGCTGACATAAAAATAAATTGAAAACCATTTTCTGAAAAAGTTCTAGTTCCGCTTCTGGCTACATTATTCAAAAATATCATATCAAACTTTAAAGCTCACCTTGTTTTTTGTTGAGATAGATCAGTGCTATGCAAATTAATTTTTTGCGGTATATTTCACTTTATTATTTTGTTTTTGGTTTGAAAAATTTACATTTTAATTTGATTTTATTCATTTTTGGTGAGTTGAAATGAATTGCAGTTTAAATTACTAATAATTTATTAATGCAAACTTTTAATACCTTAAGTACAAAGAAGTTAAAAAACTAGTTTCAATCTTTCATATATTCATTTATATGGAGACAAAGTTTATTATCTAAAAGAGTTTATTTGATAAATTGATATCATTTATTGTCACTCAAAGGAATTGACAAAACAACCATAAACACATTGATAAGCAGAAATTGGATACGTAGAGAGTGTGAAGCACTATTTTTTCGAAAAAATTTTAATGTTTAATCAAAATCTTGAAATTTTTTGTTGAATTGAATTTATATTTATTAATATCAATCTATATCAATTTATTAATAATCATGTTGGGTTTGAAATGAACCAAGAATTCATTTTTGTCTCAAGGATCCATTTTGCATTCTGGTTTTACCTAAATCAAGATACTCCAACATTAATATATAAATCAAAAGAAAATCATACAATTGATTAATTTCAATCACAAAATCATTTTCTGATTAATTTCAAGTGTTTTAAAGAAGAGTTTTTGTTCATTTTATTTCAATTGCTTTGTGAATTAATGAATTAACACTTATGGGGCCGTTCACTTATTGTGTTCGCTTTTTAGGGGGGAGGGCGGGGTTTGAAAAGTTGTAACAAAATGTAACATGGGGGGGGGGAAGGGGGGGGGGGGTGTCAAGAAGTATGTAACATTCAAACTCTGTCGTCTATCTTTTAAAAAAGATTTGTTTACAAATTCACACCAAAAACATTTTTTTAAATTTTCAACCTTTTTAATTATTTATGAAAAATAATCAAAATAAAATAAATTATGAACGTTCAGGGGAGGGGGGGGGGGTGTAAGTTGTAACATATTGTAACAAGGGGGGGGGGGGAAGGGGGGGTGAAAAAAGTCGTTTTTTTGCCTAACGTAATAAGTGAACGGCCCCTATCATAAAATGAGAAAAAAAACTCTTTGCAAAAAAACCTGTTGCTTTGTCATCATAGTAAAATCAATCTTTCGAATGACGATTCGGTATCTTGCAGATTTTTGTAGCTTTTTATCAAGACTTGTGGGCGACTTTGTACATTAAAAATTTTTATGTGTCATAGTTATTTGGAAAATTTACAAAATGCAATAGCTTGTAAAGTCATTGGAATAAATCCAAATGCGACAGAATTCTCAAAAATGTCATGATGATTCAAACCTATTTACATCCACGATTTTTTCCCTTTCAACTTGTGGAGTATCAACATATGCTGTAAACTAGATTTGTTTATTGAAGCATTTAACGAAGATTAAAAGTATAATCGCTACGACATCGACTGTGCGTGATCAAATTTACGACATTTCCAAAAAATCGATAATAAATTAATGAAATTTGCAAATAATTTTATTTCCACAAGAGAGAACTGACAATTTTCAATACGGAATTGATTTCCATCCTTGTTGCTATTTTTAATTACGAGAAAAAAGTCGTTCATGTAAAAAATAAAAATCAAATAAAAAATTGAGCCGCAAAAAATACTACATTCGGAAACAATAAACATTTTGCTGATGCACTCTCCCAATGTTTCTTATTTCTTTTATTATCATACAAGACATTTTAAGAGAGAGAAGTGAGTAGTGTGAGCAAGGAAATTGAGTAAATCTGTGTATTGCTTTTAGTTCATTTTCTACCGTCGCTTCGTAAGTAGTTTTTCGCGATATTATTAATTGTTTATTTTGCACTAAAAGTTCAATCTGGTTTAAATTTTTCGACTTTTTGCACTTCTCAAAATATCTTTTGAGTAATTTAAACGCCATTCAATCGCCACTGCGTCCGTGTATCGTGAAAATCTTTTAAATTCGCAACGTCGATTTCCTTTATTTTTCTGAGAATCGCGGGAAAAAGTCATCGCGGACTTTTAATAAATTATCTAGTCATATTCGTGTCGTGCCAAAAATAATCACTAATAGTAAATAATGTGGTCGTTCAACCAGAACCAAAGCACGGGCGGTTTAGATCAAGGCTTTGGATGGAATGTCAACAATAATCAACAAAATAATGCAGGTATGTTAATTAAGAATCAATGTCGATAAGTCATTCAGTTGTTAAGTAACACTAGGAAGCTTTATATTGCTACTTTCATCTTTTCTTTGTCTTCAATTGCTTCATAATGTTGAAAATGACAATTTACCTAAGATCGTTTGATGAGAAGCTCCTTTGTCCCTAAAACTAAAGCAGACACATTTGAACAATTCCTAAAGACCAATTCTTACTCCTCACATTATCAATTTTAGATCCAAATTACCCTTCTGGCTCATCAAACTTCGGATGGAACTTAGGAGGTCAAGCTCCTCCAAATCCTGCAATGCCAATGCCACAGCCATATTCACAGCCATCATATCATACTCCTGAAGATGATAACAGTGATCCGGGTGTCGAGGAAAATGCTTTCCAGACCAAACAAGCTGGATCAATGTCCTTTGCTCATTATATTGTTCACATGGTAAGTTCATAACTTTCTTTTACTATAAAAAACTACACAAGGTCGTTTATTGCGTCGTGGTTGCCTATATATGGCTTGACATTTCATGTATCAAATGGTGATGGCAAACTAGCTATTTCACAATTCTGCATAAAAGCTCTGCAATGCCATTTCCTCAACATAACTTTAGTTATTCTCCATTGTTTTCATGAATCATGTGTTGAATTTATTTGGGAAATTCTCATCTTTGTACGCACACATACAGTCGCAAGTTGCTAATTCCACAACATTCTCAGCATAAAAATTCTCTCTCAATTCACTTATACATACTCAGCTTGAACATAGGCGCACATCGAGAATTGTGTGAAAATATTTGCCGCATTAGTCAAGACATTTCCAATCTCTGAGCGCTTACTCTCTCAAGTTAAAGTCAGACTTGGATGTTTGTTGTAAGAAAAAATATTTTTTAAAGATATCTTCACTTTACTCATCGATTTTCTGCCGAAAACAAGCAGAATGCGATGTTTGTAAATTAGAATCTCTTAATTGCTGCGTAGTGTGACATTTTATCGTGACTAGTGTTTATAAAAATTATTTTAAAAGTTGGTAAGACAGTAAAGTTGTCCAATTGTTTAGTAAGTCCACGCCTCAGTCTGCAAAATTTCTTGTAAAATTGAAATTTTCATCGTGAAAAGTTACAATATTATTTTTTTTTTGATGACATCATCGAGTGTCTAATTTTAATGTAGTTTTGTGTGCTGTTGTTGTTTTTTTTATATACTTCTGGTGCTGTGTGTGGATTGATCTTCCTTTAACATTTTTGTTTGATTCTCACATCTAATAATCGAACATATTTTTAAAGCGTTTCATCATTAATAACTCTTTAGTTTGTAAATGATTACGTAGCAGGTTGTATGATTTAGTCATAAACTTGATCTTGGAATCTGAATTTATAATTCTTTACTCATTAATTGCAAATTATTATGAAAAAATGTGACATTAAAATTATATGATGCATAGAGCACTTGTCAGTAGGAATAAATCATTCACATTTGTGTGTGTATATGCTTATTTTGATGAAAATAAATTGATTTACTTTTTGTCGTGATTATATTGTTGCTGTTGTGAGAATCATTTTTAATTAAAATACATACGAAATTCCTCAGGTCATTCACAAAAAAAAAAGTATTCGAATATTGTCCAGAAAACTTGAATCTCATACCTAAAGATATTTGCATAAAAGAATAGCAATGGATCAGCTACAGGTGAGAATCTACAATAAGAAGAAAATTAAAATGTCAGTGAGGTGATGTGCAATAATGAATTTACCGGACCAATTTTAGAGCTTTTTCAAGTCCAACATCGACTCGATCGGTAAGGATTTGCTCAATCAGGCTGGTGAAGTAGTCATGGGAGCAGCTAAGGAGTACATTGGACAGGCAATCAACGAAATGTTTGTCATCAAGAAAGAAGCTCCGTCAAAACGAGTTTTGCCATCCATTCAAAATATGAAAATTGTGAGTTTGTCGCTGTCTGAAATATAACTGAACCTTTATGTTTCATTTTTGTAACTGTTGACCTTGAGATTCCGTCGTCGAACATAATACCTCAGTGTCTATTTATGCGAACTGTAATTTACATGTAAATCATTAATTTGCATCCTCAGAAATTACATTTTTTGACACATCAGGCGTGTCCATTTCTCTTATCACTTTACTACGCTCTCTTGAGGATTTGATTTATTCAAGTCCAGAAAATTTATAATTTCAAATTCTTTTATATGGGAGCGGCATTTGGCAGTGATCCAATAAACATAGAAACATTTATAAGCACTGTGTGTGTTTTCGATTAGAAAAAAAAACATCTTCAATTATCACTTTTAATTCGCGTACTCGGGAAGTTCATTCATGATTCTGTACTCTATAACAATTTGATCAATAACGAAGCGAAAGAAGTTGGCTCAGACTTTCGTCTCCCAACTTTATAGCATTGTGTTTCCAAGCTGTGTAAAACCCGCTGAGACGTTAAGGAATGCATTATAGTTTTCATCACTTAATATCCTTTTTTCAACACATGATTCAGAGAACAACGTGGAATAGCTCTAGTAAACTTAATAAATTACATTGATGCAGGGTTGATAGATAGTTGCTTGTGAATGAGTAGCTATGGCAAATTTATATCAGCTGCTGTCTAGCTGTCAATCACAGACATAGTGGACCAGACAAGGCATTCGATTCTCAACTGGCTCCCTCGTTTGCAGGAAGATTTATAGACATTAACACCCATTCCATGGTCTAGAAACCTAGAATCGATTTCTTCGGCATGCTTAATCTATTTGAAATTCTATAACAGAAACAGCTTCAAACCAGTACCATAATCCTTAGTCATGTGATTCTCTCTGTTCTCCTCATACTATCAGAGCATGCATTTCACTATGACTTTGCCTTAAACTGATAGCATCTAATCACAGATATCACAAAGACAGCAACTCTGATAAGCTGTAAAAGTTCGTCGCCGAATGAAAATGTCATGAGAATAATCCATTAAGTGATATGTAAAGTTACTGTCCTTTTTGTAATTTAGTTATGTTAATCAAGTTTCTGTCATGTCCATGGAAGGACTTTCTTTTTTAATCATGAAATTCAGTTTAGTTCAGTTCCACTTGTTGAAAGCAACATATTGCGTGGGCAAAGATGCCAATTACTCGACGATATACATTTGATGGTCATCCCATATATCTCGTGAATAGATCTTTATTAATTTACTTTAATTGATTTTCAATAAATTTTCCATTTTTAGGTTGGTGAACGAGCTTCTGGACTTCGTGGACAGAAAGATGTTCAAGATTTTTATGCTCTTAGACAACAATGCCTTGATTCAGGATCATTATTTGAGGATCCAGAATTTCCAGCATCAGATAAATCCTTATTCTACTCACGTCGTGCTGATAGACGTTATGAATGGCTTCGGCCAATGGAAATCGTTGATGATCCACAATTTTTTGTTGAAGGATATTCACGATTTGATGTTCAACAGGGAGAACTTGGTGACTGTTGGTTACTTGCGGCAGCTGCAAATTTAACACAAGATCAAAAATTATTCTTTAGAGTTGTATGTGATGACAATAGCTTCGAAGAGAACTACGCCGGTATTTTTCATTTTCGGTATGTGTAAATTATAGCTCATGGACATTCAATCTTTTAATGACATAATCAAATATTCTCTTTTTGTATATTATAGATTTTGGCAATATGGCAAATGGGTAGATGTTGTTATTGATGATCGCTTGCCAACATATCGTGGACAACTTGTATACATGCACTCAACTGAAAACAATGAATTCTGGTCAGCAATGCTTGAAAAAGCATATGCTAAATTACATGGCAGTTATGAAGCATTGAAAGGAGGTACTACATGTGAGGCACTTGAAGATTTTACTGGTGGTGTCACTGAAATGTATGAACTTAAGGAAGCGCCATCAAATCTCTTTCATATTATCGAAAAAGGATTTGAAAGGAATTCCATGATGGGATGTTCTATTGAGCCTGATCCTAATGTTAATGAGGCTGAAACACCACAAGGCTTAGTTCGTGGTCATGCTTATTCAATTACAAAAGCACAACTTGTTGACATAGTCACACCAAACACGACTGGCAAAATTCCATTATTACGTTTGAGAAATCCATGGGTAAGTGCTGAATACTTTAAGTGATACTTGAAAAATTCTACAACCATGACTTATTGAATAATTTTAGGGTAACGATGTAGAATGGAATGGCCCATGGAGTGATAAATCTGCAGAATGGCGCTATATCCCAGACCATGCAAAAGAAGAGATTGGACTGACATTCGATCATGATGGTGAATTCTGGATATCCTACAGAGACTTTTTGAAATATTTCGATCGCATGGAAATCTGTAATTTGTCACCAGACTCATTGTCTGAAGAACAGGAATCAGGATTGAAGAAGAAATGGAATATGAATGTATTTGAGGGTGAATGGGCAGCAGGCATATCAGCTGGTGGTTGCAGAAATTATCTTGATAGCTTCCATCGTAATCCACAATATGTTATGACACTTGAAGATCCAGATGAGGATGATGATGATGGAAAATGTACAGTCTTGGTTGCATTGATGCAGAAGAATCGTAGAAGTAGAAGAAACGTTGGATTGGATTGCTTGACAGTTGGATTTGCAGTTTATCGTGTCACAGAACGTGACTTGGCACAAAAGCCATTGAAGATGAATTTCTTTAAGTACAATGCATCTGTTGCAAGATCGCCAGCATTTATTAATCTTCGTGAAGTCAGTTGCCGTTTTAAGCTTTCACCAGGAAATTATTTAATAGTTCCATCCACATTTGAGCCAAATGAAGAAGGTGAATTTTTAATTCGTGTCTTTTCTGAGGGTAAAAGTACGTTTGGTGAAAATGACGAGACTGTTGGACTTGGAGATGTTGATTCAAGGGTAAGGAATTTTATACTTATTTTAATATAGAAAGAACCTGACTAATATTTACTTTTATATACTTTATAGATTGCGGGTGATCTTCCAAATATTCGCGATCCAACACCTGAAAGATCAGCCATTGAGCAATTGTTCATGGACATGGCTGGTCCGGACCAGGAAGTCGGTTGGATGGAATTAAAGCGAATCCTAGATCACTCCATGCGAGATGGTAAGTTAAAGGGACATAGATTAGATGTAAAGTTCTCCATTACTTTCCTAATCACACAATCACTGCCACCTACCTTCCTTTTTTAATGATAATTTTATACATAATACCTTTTATCAAATAATCTATGACTAGTTATTAATGGTAATTAAATCATCGAGAGTCGATTTTGTGAAACTTTCCGTGTCCGTGTGTGTGTTAACTTAGATGTAATCGCTTTGTAATCATTTCCTATGCTTTATGTTAACCATATACACTCACACAATTATTATTACACATGATAATCTTAATTACAAAATTAACTATAGAGGCACCCGGTCTGCACACTTTTTAGTGATATTCATATGGTGGTTACATGGATAGTGTTTCTAGAATCAGAGATATTTGATGATTTTGAGTTGTCACTGAAGGGATAACAACATGATGAGGGAAAGATTTTAAGGAAAATGATGGATATTCCCCATCATGTTGTTTCCCCCTGGATTGAATCTTAGCTTTTCTGGTCAGCAACGCAACATTTTATCAACCTCTTGACTCTAAGCATCCTGTCCATAAAATCATCATATGAAAGACATCTAAATGTGTGTCACTCGGGCTGGTCACTAGCAATAATCAAAATAGAACCTTTTTGCTCATTAGTCGTAAAAGAAAAGTTGTTATGTAAATTTATTCAAAATGAAATTTGTAAATCCAGAAATTACCATCCAGTATTGCTATACAAAAAAAAAAGATATCCAAAAAAAGAGAAACACATGTCATAATATCATTTTAGAATTAGTGAAACACACGGATGCGGCCCAAGCGACGAATGGCTATCAATCATATGCTGAAGTTAATGGTCAACAGCAACAACAAGAAGAGGGTGGCGGCAATTTATTGGCATTGATTTGTGCTTCATTATGCAAGGATACGCCTTTGGCCACATTGTTTGGACCACCTCCAAACGAAAACAATATTAACAATAACACTGCCGCCACGCCTCTTATGACTCCTATTCAAAATGGTGAGCATTTGCAGGATGCAAGCATTCTGGATATGCCGTCCAGATCCGTACAGAATTGTTGGTTGTATCGATATGAGACGCTTTATTCTTTCACCGCTTTCGTGCGTTTTTTTCGCTTTTGTGTTCGAGAATTTTGTTTCCATGCCTAATCTATTATTTATCATATGTCGGGTTCATCCTCTAATGTCTGCTTTTCAATTTCCTCCTGTTCTATTTTTCTCTTAATCATTTAGTGTCTGAGAGTCAGGGCTTCTCAAAGGATATTTGCAGATCTATGGTAGCAATGTTAGATGTCGATCACTCAGGCAAGCTTGGATTGGAGGAATTTAAGACATTATTGAATGATATTGTCAAATGGAAGGTAATTGATGAGTAAATTAGGATGATTGCAGCAGGTTTAAGACTTGAGTGCGTCTGGAATGTTTGGGATGGATTGGATATGCTTATGGATTGCTGATGTCTCTTATTTGTCAGATTCCAGGTATATTTTGATCTCAATCTTGATTAAAGGTTTTAAGCTTGATATTTTCTGTGTCATGGTCTATATATCGATCTCATAAACATAAAGTTTGCATACTGGTCAAGTCCTGAAGTCTTAAACAACCTGACAGCATAAAGCTAGCTTCCAATATCAATTAAATCTGTAATTAATTATAAAAACTTATTTTCCCTTTAAAATCCAGGCTGTCTTCAAATTATACGACAGAGCAAACACCAACAAACTCAATGGTTATGAAATGCGTGAAGCTTTAGGATCTGCCGGTTATCATTTGAATAATCACATTCTTAACTCCCTTGTTTATCGTTATGGAGCAGCTGACAAGACAATTTCATTTGATGACTTCATCATGTGTGCTGTTAAAGTTAAGACAATGATTGAGCACTTTAAGGAGAAGGATTATAACAACACAAATCAAGCGACATTCACGATGGATGAATGGATTACGAGATCACTTTATTCATAAACTTGTATTATGTATTCCAGCTTTTCGAATGTTTAAAGTTGCATTTTTTCATTAATTATAAATTTAGTTGTTTTGCAGTCAGACTGTAAATTATAATTGTTTCGAATGGGGAATTTCAAGGGATTATTAGACATTGATCTTTAGAATTTTTAATGGATTTGAGTGCTCAATGTCTGAAAGTCAACTTTTCAATTACCATGCTTTGGAATTTCCACGATTTTCGCTTTAATCCATAACAAAAAAAAAAAATATTTAACTCCACTTTCTATTTATTTTTGGATGTACTAAAAAAACTGATCAAATTATCTTAAAAGTTATGGTTGTCTTCCTTTTAAAGTTATTAGTTTATAATCAAAACTTTATTCTCGAAATATTTGAATGTAAAGATGCTTAAAGGAATCGCACAAAATGGAATTTTTACATAAAGACAGAAAGAATTGCAATTATTTTGTGAAATCAGAAATCGTGCCTATGTTTACACACAAATTGAAAAATTTTATCAATCATTAGTCAGAAGAACTATTTTAAAAACTTCATATACTTGTTATCATGAAACAAATCGTTTCGCAAAGTCTTGTTTATCTTTTATTAAAATAAATAGTAATTGTCTTTAACATTTCAATAAAGTTTAACAATAATAAAGAATTTTATTGTGCTATAAATAATATAACTTGCTTATCTGTTTTATTGTTATCAAAATTGAAGTAATTGCATTGAATTTCAGTCTTCAAATGTTAAGAATATCAGCCAAGTTCTTAAGTAGAAATATGTTTTAAAGACTTGAATCTTAGATCATTGACAACTGCTTTCTTCAGTTTTTAAATGTTCTTGATTTAAATATTTGAAACCTTCTGAACTAAGTTCGTATTTGCTATCAAATTAAAACGATAGAATTGATATATCATAAGAGTACATTTGTTGTTTGAATGATAACAAAATTTCGCAAAATGACAGAATAATTTTCCAATATTAATCGGATCAAAGATATAAGTTCATATAACATTATGGCTGCATTAAGATGTTGACTAATCATTTCAACTTTTTCAATGCAACAAAAGATTATTCAGAATTCTAATTCTTTTATGTTATCTCAAATCTGACTAAACTAATTTTACTCTGAAAATGAATGAAAATTTCAACTTTTAATGTAATTAAAAGTTGATCATACTTGCATGCTTCGAACTCCAATGAAACCTATCGCTTCTTAAGTTTGAATATCATTTACCTACCACATCTGATAACAAAAAAGTGAATCAGAATCAGATGTTCATCGACCATTGTTTTAACATAAGAAGATCTATCAATTAACACAATTATTATTGATGATAATATAGCTTTGACAATATAATCTTGATTCGAAGTTATTTTCATTTCACACAATAATGAAAACCGAATGATATCAACAAAAGTGTCTCAAAAAAGAGTTAAAATCGCGAGAGAAATGCGTTAGGGACTCATTTTCTCTCACTGATTTTGTCACATAAACCATATTTTAAACTGATATCGAATAGGGATTTGAAAATTATTTTAGCTCAGTCTTGATTTGATATTATAGAAGTAAAAAGGTGTTAAAGACATAAAAAAATATGATTAATCGAAGATATACATTTGATGGCCAGCCTATCTATTTGGTAAGTCTTTTGGATTCTTAGTCTCTGGATATCTTAGCCATCCAACAAAATTCGAAATGATAGGACTAGTTGAAATTGAGATTTAACAAATTTCCTAATAGCTAGGCGAACGCGCATCAGAACTCCACAGACAAATAAAAGTTCAAGACTTTTATGCTTTACGCCAGCAACATATCAATTCTGGAAAGTTATTTGAAGATCCTGAGTTCCCAGCAGCAGACAAAAGCTTGTTCTACTCACGACAATCTACAATCAAACGTTACAAATGGCTCAGACCATTTGAAATATGCGAGCATCCGAGATTTTTTGTAGAAGGTTTTTCAAGGTTTGACGCACGACAAGGAGAACTCGGTGACTGCTGGTTTTTAGCAGCAGCTGCAAGCTTAACATTAAATCCAAAATTATTTTCAAGAGTTGTGTACAATGACAATAGCTTTGTGAAGGATTATTGTGGTATTTTTCATTTTTGGTAAGTAACTTTGTTATATCCAACTTATCAGCAACTGTGAATCACTTACCGTAATTTTAAATACACATCGATGACGGAACTTTTTATCTTTAGTCATAAAAAAATGTAAAAATTGATTACAGTTTTTGGCGATTCGGCAAATGGGTTGACGTAGTCGTTGATGATCGTTTACCGACTTTAAATGGCAAATTAGTATTTATGCAGTCGCCAGAACAGAATGAATTCTGGTCAGCTTTATTAGAAAAGGCTTATGCAAAATTACATGGCAGCTATGAAGCTCTCAAAGGTGGGCAGACTAGTGATGCGTTGGAAGACTTTACAGGCGGTGTTTCTGAGAGGTATGACTTGAGTAAAGCACCTGCTCATTTATACAGCACCCTCGAGAATAGAGTTTTAAGAGATTCAATGATGGCTTGTTCAATCAATTCTAATCCTCGTATCTACGAAGAGAAAACTCCAGAAGGTCTGGTTCGAGGTCATTCTTATTCAATCACGAAAGTAAAATATGTCGACATAGTCACTCCAAATACAAAGGGTAAAATTCCATTGCTGCGGCTAAGGAATCCTTGGGTAAGTTGTATGTCTAAATCCCAAATCTACCATTAAGACAGTTTGATTTGAGCTTAAATGTTCAATGTAAAACCATATTCAAGTTTAATCCTTATCCAGGGTAACCACATAGAATGGAATGGCCAATGGAGTGATCGATCACCTCAATGGCGCTATATCCCAGACCATGTAAAGAAACAAATTGGACTTACATTCGAGCATGATGGAGAGTTTTGGATGTCATACAGTGATTTTCTCCATAACTTTAACAACCTTTACATTTGTGATTTGTCACCTGATTCTGCAGAAAATGATCAAAAAGTTTCAGCAAGAACAAAAAGACAGTGGAACATGAGTGTGTTTGAGGGTGAATGGATACCAAAAATTACAGCTGGTGGATGTACAAATCATATGAACACATTCCATCTCAATCCACAATATATAATGAAGTTGGAATATCCTGACGATGATAATGTTGATAAATGTACAGTCATAGTTTCGTTGATGCAAAAATATCGTAGGATGAAGAGAAGTTTAGGATATGATTTTCTCAAAATTGGATTTGAAGTCTATCGACTTCGTGAAGCTGACCTGGTCCAAAAACCATTGAAAAAGAATTTCTTCAAGAAAAATCATCCAGCTGCAGGAACAACTGAATTTGTTAATATTCGATCAGTTTTTGGAAGATTTGAGTTGTATCCAGGATATTATTTAATAGTTCCATCAACATTTGAACCAGATCAAGCTGGAGATTTTCTGATTCGAGTCTTTTCCGAATGTAAAAATGTCTTTGAAGTAAATGACGAAAGAGTAAGATTGGGAAGTGTAGACTCAAGGATTAAAAGCCATCTACTAGATGTTAAATCGGCAACTCCACAAAGATTAACAATTGAGAAATTATTCTCAAATGTAGCTGGATCTAGGAATGAAATTGGATGGATGGAGCTGAAGCAAATGATGGATCATAGTTTGAGGAAAGGTTTGTGATTGGATTTTGGATATAATGAATTAAAACTAACACTATTATCTTATTAATCTTCTCAGAACTTATGAATGAAACTCCCGAAGTAACATTTACTAATAATACTGATCTAAACTCTGCAACTAATTCAATTCCATCAAAATCCACCAAGAAATCTCCTCGAAAAAGAGGATCAACCTGCAATTTGTGTTGTTTTGGAAGTAAATCGTCGTATTCTGATTCATATATCCCTAATTCTACTAAAAATACATCTAATCTAGATTCATATGCTGCACTTGTTGAGAATGGTTAGTAAATGTTGTCAATTAATATTTTAAGCTTTTGCATGTTTGTTATCTTTGTTTAATTATGAGCAAACAATCAGTCTAATCAAACAATGATAACATTGTGTTTCCTATTTGTCTGCTTAATTGATAATTTGCAATTTCAAAAGTGGATCAGAATCAACTTTTTAAAATTTTCAATCATCGATTTAGAATCAGAATACAAAGAATTTTCAAAGGACATGTGCCGTTCCATGGTTGCGATGATGGATGTCAATAGATCTGGAAAATTAGGACTAGAGGAATTCAAGACTTTACTTTGTGAGATTTCTAAATGGAGAGTAAGTTGGTGGTTATTTTAATATTTTATAGATCCAAGAATTGATTTAACTGCTACAATAAAAAAATTATTAACTTTTTAAACTTCCAATTCAATCAGGCTGTGTTCAAGCTTTATGACAAAGATCAAAACAACAAGCTGGATACTTATGAGTTGCGAGATGCATTAGAATCAGCAGGTTATAAATTAAATTATCAAGTTCTAAGCTCGCTAATCTATCGTTACGGATCACCAGACAATACAATGTCGATTGATGACTTTATTATGTGTGCTGTGAAAGTTAAGACAATGATTGAGAGATTTAAGGAAAAGGATTATCTGAAGAGGAATATAGCAACATTTACAATGGATGAATGGATTGCTCAAGCTCTATATTCTTAAGAAAGATTGAGAATATCAGATATTATTCTATAAATTTTGTAAATTGAAGTAAAATTTAAATAAAGCTGGTCAAAAATGATTTGAATAATCATTCAAAGAGCCAACGAGTGTCCATCCATCAGCCCATACAAATTTATTTAATTAAATATATATTTTATCATCTTACAAATATAAATCAAAATCAATACGTGCCGATGAATAGAAGCGATCCTCACCGACTTTCCTCACAAACACAGATTCCTTAAAATCCCCATTGTCTGCTTTCATTTGCATTTGCTCTGTCGAAAATGGCCCGAGAACTTTATCATTTTCATTCTGAGTAAGTTTGTATTCCCACATCAATTTAGCTTCCTTGT
Organism: Chironomus riparius; assembly: GCA_917627325.4. NCBI lineage: Eukaryota > Metazoa > Arthropoda > Insecta > Diptera > Chironomidae > Chironomus > Chironomus riparius. The sequence continues at coordinate 52,580,028 of OU895878.1, forward strand.
CTTCTTCTGGTTCTATCACACTTGCCGGCACTTTAAACGTGACTGTTTTGTCAGTGATTTTTGATTTCTCTTTTACATCAAAATCATCTGAGTACATGTCCAAATCAGCATTCTTACTCGGCCCAGCATCTTTTGCACTTTCCATTTCCGAAATTTTGTGCTTTATTTGCTCGTACGTTAATTCATAAACATTCATATTACCTGTTTTTGTGAGAATTTCATTTACGATTCCAGTGAGTTTTGTGATTGTCTCTGCTGACTTGTCCTCAATGCCTTGCTTCTTTAATTTCCATCGCTGTGCTGTTGTGAGTTTCGCTCTTGAATTATTTAATCGTTGTAGTGCTGAATTAATAGATTCTTTTGGTTTCATCTCAGCTATAATTTGTTTGTATGAGTCAAGATGATCGAGTTTTGTCTCTGGCACTATTTCCTCCTCATCTGATGAGTATTCACCGTCGCCTGGAAAGTATTTCTTTCGATATTCAGCTTCTTTCTTTACTTTTACCCAATCTACGTCATCCAGCCAATTATCAAGATGTGCTTCTCCTTTTTTAAAGTGATAATGACCTTCTTTGTCGAAATGTCCTTCTTCCAGTTCTTCCTGTATAGCAAATTAATAATTAATATTTGTTTCTGGATCTTTGAGATGTTTTTTACTTACCTTCATGTTAAATGGTGTGAATTTAATCTCCTCATCAGCAATGACAAATGAATCACCGGCTTCTTCTCCTTCAATGTCATCTGGATTCATGTGATGAATTGGATTTCTGTAGATCAACAAATATTAGTCAAATGTTTTAATATTATCAATTTATTTATGACTTACTCCTCATTTTCATTGTCTGATTCGTCAGAATCCAATGTGTGTTGATGCTTTTGTCCAATATCTTCGAGGAACTGCTTTTCGCGCTCTACTTCATCCTCAAAATCACTTAACTTACGTTTTGACATTTTCTGTGAATTTTGTTTGTTGTTATTTGTAAGTGTCAGACAGTCAGAAACAAACATTCGACTACAATCGACAATCAAATTTCAAATTTTTCACGACCGTTGGAGTTGCTTGGTTATTTTATGACTACATATTTTAATGCAACTTGCATGCTCAACTTGCACGTTTCATTAATAACTTCACTCAACATTCATTATTACTTCCGATAGTAATTAATAACGATCTAAAAGTGTCTTTATAAAAAGAAAACTTTTTCGTAAAGATTTACATTATTATACAAAACTGGAAATGACTTAAAGTTTTAATTATCTTGTCTCCGTAATAATTTCCGTCTTCATTATGAATGAAAAATGAGAAATATCCGCAAAAAGTTTTGTACACTTTAAATGAGATTAAATGAGTCCAATATGCAGTAAGCTTTATCATCAGCACGAACATTATCTGAATTATGCTCTATCTTTTGAACGGTCGAGTGAAAAATTACAAAGTTCGCGCGAAGCTTTTAGCGAATATCAAATAATTATTTTGGATGGAAAGTGCAGCTTCAGAATTTATTGTGGTTTCCTTGTCTATTTTTTCGCTGATGGAAGAGCTAATTAGATTCGGTTTGAGGTTATATAGTAAAATTCAGTTCTTTCATAAAACTTATTTGAATGAGATTGGTTAAAAATTGTGGAATTAGTCAAATTCGAGGTTGGTCTTGATATAACTAGCAATCCTTAAAATCATTTAGATTACACCCAATCCTTTCAATCAATGCTTAATTTTAGCATCAATAACAAGATTAAATCCAAAAGCAACAAAAAAACTTTTCAATTAACTTTTCAGCACAATTCATGAATAGATAAAAGAATTTAAAATGCAATGCGGATTGTGGGAAATAAAGAAGAACTGAACATTGAAACTTTTTTAATAGTAACGTGCTCATTCATCCCTACAACTAATGAATACTTTAAATTCATTTTATAATGAAAATTTAACCAGGGATGTAATCATTGAGGAGAATCAACATTATCTGATACAGAATCAAGGCTCCCATTGCATGAAGTAGAGAGAATATTCTTTATTACAGCAATAAACTACTAATGGAATCGAATTTCAAAGAAAACTTTTGTTCCTGTGCTGTAAGACAGGATAAATGTTGAAAATTCCCAACAAAATTAGGAAGATAAATTGTAGTCGATAATGTGTCTTAATACGCTATTGTTTGGAAGAATCATTTACTTGATGTGAGTTTGATGGGAGCAAAGGAAGTCTCTTTATTGCAATTTGGATAGTTTAGATTGAAAGTTGTGCTTTTTTAGGTTAATGATGTACTTTTTTGATTAATTATGTATTTGGGAATTTAGAAATAAATCAAAGATGAGATTATGAGTACTCCGAATTAGAAATTAAGAATATGAAATAAGTTTTATGATATCTTAAGCGAAAATAAGAAATTTTGAAGCCGAAAGTTCGAAGTGAAGATTTTTTTCTCGAAAATTTCTATTGATTTAAATTATCAAAAGAATCATCAAATAATGAAATTTACAATCTTTCATCTTTTTTATCATTGAAGATCTGGTTTTTTAAGAATCATCCTACACAATTCAAAGAAAATTTGTTTAAATTTAATATTCCTTTATCCTTCAAAAGTACATTTCAAATATAATTCTTCAAAAGTAAAGACCCACCCAGAATATCTAAAAAATTCCAAAGTACGTGTTCTTTTATTGAAGCACATGATACTTATGTTTTATATATCATTTCCAAAACGAATTACTTAGAAACCGATCCATCAACCCTATACTAAGTTTAAAAGAAACTTTTTCCTCAATTTTCTTTGTGTTATTTAATAGCAAATAAAGAAGAAAAGTAGGAGAAAATATTTTAAAAACTTTTCATTCTTTTATAAAAGTTTCAATAGATTGTGTGCTTTTTTCCTCTTTCATAAAAACGAAGAATCCGGAGATGGAAAATGTTTAAAAAAAAGAATCTCTTACCGGTAAAAAGTACAGATCGGCAGCAGCTGTAGACAAATAACAAGAATCGACAAACAATTCTTTGTGATGCATGCAATAACAAAAGAAATGTCCTTAAAATATTCGTTAAAAAAAAAAAAAAAGAAGAATCACAGAAAAATGTAGTAAAACGTGAAATTCTTATCATTAAATGGAATGGATTCGTTTTTATATAAGATAACTAGAACAATTGAAAAAAAAATCGGCATGTTACATGCTACTGTCATCGTTATTATTGCACGTATGAGTACAATACGGAAACTTACTAGGAACAAGTGTTAAATCATGAAATGAGCAAGCAATAAGGTTTGTTTTAAACTTCTTGAGCGTATTTCGTTAAAATGGAACTATATTAAAAATAGGATCTTCAAAAAACAGTTGAGTTACTTAAATAAGGTTAATCAGATGTATCTAGTCTAAGCAGTTTCTAGAATCCTAAATAAGATCAAGACAAACCAAAGACACAAAAATCTTTCAACCAAAACCTCTTCAAACATCGCATAAACTTTAAGCAGTCTTAAAAATTTTCATCAAAAGAAAACTTTCTGTTGTTTATTTTGTTTGTTGAAAAAGCTTATTGTAAAAGAATCCTTCGTTTTTATGATAGTACACACTAAAATATCTCTCGTATGCTCTTTAAATTATGGCATATCATGCCATCACATAAAAACTTTGTTCCACACACAAAAAAAAATCTTCTTTTTCTCCAGCAAAATTGTCAATTTAACATAGTTTTATGCTTACTTACATTTTTTGTTATCATATATGATATTACATCAATGTATTTTATCTCATGTTCGGAGTCATTCATTCAGCGTCTCACAAAATCATCTCATCATCATTGTTCAATTCAGCAATAGCGATGGTCCAGTGTTGTTGTTCCAATCAAAAAGATCTTATATCACAATGAACTTTATTATTCGAAGATCAGAAAGAGACTAAATATTATACATAATTTGAATATAAAATAATTGTTACTATATTCTCAACAGTTGTTGGATTGAATTTTTGCATTTTATCAGAACAAAGATGCTAGTGTAAATCATATCGAACTAAGGTAATGCAGTCAGTACTGAATCTAGTTAAACTTTAAAATTGTATCAGGACTGAACTATTGTTTAGCTTAGACTCTTAACGTTACTGTTTCTATCGTCGTATCTGAATCTTTATTAAACTTATCAGAAACACCAGCACTGCATCAAACCATTCAATTCGAAACGGAGAAGTAGATTAGATCAATCATGGTCTTATGGATTTTCCTCATTGATTACATTGAATTATTCACATTCCAATTTAACCTGACTTATTGCAATCGATATTCAAAATCAAATTCAAGCTCTTACTTTTATTTTGTATTTATGATTGTTTAACACATGCTACGGACATTTCAGTATCGACTTTTTTCGACATCAAGGTCGACTAAATTCAAAAAATCGACACTTGACAACAAGTTATACAAAATTCAAATTTTAATTCACCGTTATCTTTTTCTCAAATAATTTGTAAACAAATAAAAAAAATTTTTTTCTATAAATTTATTGTGTTGAAATATAACAATTAAAACATACTAAAACTCACTGAATTTAACTTGCAATGACTAATTGCATTTTACCAAAGTGCAGAAGTTGTCGTTCTGATGGATTTACATTATTTAGACTTCCTGAAGAACAAGAATTTATTAGAGACGAATGGATTAATTTTTTAAATACAGCAGGAATTAGAAAATGCGATATCAAGAAGACAACACTTATTTGTGAGTTACATTTTGACAAGCAATTGCTAAAGAAAACATCGTCAAGACTAATCCTTAAGAAATTAGCCGTACCAACTAAAATTATCCCAGAAATTGAAGACGATGATATGGATGTAGAAGCTGAAAATGTTATGGATGATAGCCAAAATAGAAATTCTTCGGTAAATGCACTGCCTGAAAATGTTTAAAGTCCAATTAAATCCAGCTACTTTCTTACCATTTTCTTTGATACTTATTTCAGAACGTTTGTTGTTCAGCATCAATAGAGATACAGTCGGTTCAACAACAATTGAAAAATCTCGAATGCAAATTTAAAAGTTTAAAGGCAGAATATGACACCTTGGTTAATTCTTTGAAAATATATCTAGGAGATGACCAGATAAAAGCATTAAAGAATCCCTCATTGGCTGTTAAAAATTGGAGTAACTCGGCAATCAAAAAGGCAATTATGATTTCTTCATTAGGTAGCTCAAGGGCATTAAATTACTGTCGCAAGTTTATAGCACCATTACCATGTGACAGAACAGTTCGTCGTCATTTAGAGTCTTTTGTCATACAGCCTGGCATTTTAAACATCGTAATCGATGTAATAAGGCACAAAGTTGAAGACTTTACACCGAGTCAACTAAGAATGGGATTAATAATTGATGAAAAAGCTATAGTGCCTGGAGAATCTTTGGAAAGAAAAACCAAAGAATACATCGGAAAAGCTACATTACCACCTGGAAATACATATGCTGATAACGTATTAGTTTTTCTATTGGTTGGAATAGAAAAAAGAGTTAAAGAAATAATTGCGTATCATCTTACAGCTAAAAAAGGCGATTCAGAAGAACAAACCAAATTTTTGTTAGGACTTATTGAGGAGATAGAAAGTAAGACAAAAGTAAAAATTGATTTTATTACTTATGATCTTGGACCCGCTAATACTTCAATGCTGAAATATTTAGAAAAAAACTTGCTTAAAGGAGAACGTGAACCTTTCATTACTCATCCAGTTGATAAATCTAGAAAACTTTTTTTGATTCCCGATCCGGAGCATGACATAAAAAACATAGTCAGTGCCTTTCGTAATAATGACAGGACATCAATATCAAAAAAAATTGTTGATAAATACAATTTAAGTTCATCGAATGTTTCTATAAAAGAAGTTGAAAAATTCAGTAAGCTACAGGAGAAATTTGAATTCAAGCCAGCACCAAAATTAGATGCCTCGATTCTTTCCCCTACACATTTTCAAAAAATGCATTCGAGCACATTTGAAGAACTGTTTTCTCTAAGTGTGGAATCAGCATTAAAAGCATTAGCTCATGAAACGCACAATTTAAATGGAAAGGAACATTCTCTTTCATGGCTTTTTTCTATGCTTTATAAATGGAGAAACATAACAGCTTATATTGAGCTTGATTTAAGTGAAAAGGATAGTTGGGATAAACTTGACTTTTTAACCGAAATGGCAGAAGTTTTTGAGAATTTGGTGTTTGGATCACGACACAAACCATGCCAAACAGGTGCAATATGGGCTTCCATTGGAATTGTTGAGCTGACAAAATTTTGGAGTAGCTTAGGAATGACAAAAGTAAAACCATCGCGAGTTCTTCAAAACAGTCTTGAGAGTGTATTTAGTATGATCGCATCATATCAAAGTAGTCCATCGGCTTATGATTTTACGCAAGCAATGAAAAAAATCATTGTAACCCATTTTATTTCTGACCCGATAAGAGGATCATATAAATGGGACGACGAAACTCCATTTGATTCTAACTTCTGCTTTTTAGATCATTTAAAGCTAAATAATTCAGATATTACTGATCCTGAGCTTGATTTAGAACGATTAAATGAGATAGCATGGCCTGAAGATATAACGTCCAAGAATTTATTTGATCACGAATTAGAGTTGCAAACTTTTTTTTTGGGAATTGGAAGTATTTTGGATAGTTTATTTTCAAAGTATTCATGCAACTTGTGCATCGATAATTATGTATCTACGTCAAATGAGCCTGATATGTTTAATTCTTTTTTCTTGCTACAATCAAAATGTAAACTTCAACCTTCTTCTTTACTTTTGTCATTTTGCTTTAGAGTGGAATTTATCTATCGAGCTCTTGAAGATCTTAAGCTAAGCACTTCAGTTCTTAAGAAAATGTTTCCGCGTTTTGTTATAAGCAAGATGGTTGTTGGTTTTAATCATTGTGATATTATTTTAGAAAATTTTTTGTCGTCATTTATTACCTATCGACTGAAAATAGCACATCAGGCAAGATTTGTATATAGAAAGCAATTTTATGCATCACAATTCAAATAAAATGAAGAACTGAGAAAAATATTGAATAACGTATTTTAATTTTTTGAATGATGTAACGGTTTCCAAAAATTTGAATTATTTAACGGTTTTTAGAAATTTAAACAAGAATTTAACGGAAATTTCGACGTGTCCGTAGCATGGTTTAACAGAAAAAAAAATCTGAAGTGGAAATTGTGAGATGGAATCAATTTGCGGAAAGAAAGAATCATTCTCGTTTATTGTTTTATAAAGATAATACAGGAATGTTTATGAATGATGATGATGTTTATTATTTGTTTTCATCTGTTTGCTTTCATTTTACTTCTTAATGCACTCAGTTTTATTGTTTTTGTAAATAGTTCCTGGATTGTTATGTCTGTTTCAGACTTTTGAGACTTTCTTGACAAAACAAACTTTTCTGTCAACAATTCATCAGATGTTTAAAGTTTTTTGTTTATTTTAAAGAATTTAATTCTTAGTCAATGAGAATAATAATTGATATCAACAAGAATTGCTTATATTTCTGATTAAGCTGCATCCTAGCTACATCCTTTGATAAAAATTAATAACAAATTGCTTCCTGATCTATTTTAAAACTCATATATCAACGATAAAAATGAGTTTGATGCACAACATGACGATATTAATGTAAAACTTATTCAATAACATCCATATCAGCTCAGTTCATGCAGATAAATGATGCAGAAAATGAGATTTTTAATATCCTTTGAGGAAATCCATTAAAATATCATCAAAACTTGATGTACATTTAAAACAGTCAATGAAATGCATTAAAAGCTATTTCCTTAATATAAAATGTGTGCTATGAACATAATGGAGGAAGACATCACTCACATACCTTATGTTGATGCTTTCAAGGATCAAAATTCAATATTTTTTTATGATCCAGTAACATCCAGAACCATAAAACAATTCAAAAATGATGCAGTGTCGTAATAATTTGAACTTGTCAAAGGTTTAGTAACGCTCAGGTTGCCAATAGATTTTCACGACCTCGTCACTTATAATAAGAATCATTTCCATTGTTCAATATCTCATTAACATTTGATTCTTGAACAAAAAAAATCTTAGAAAGTGACTATCTCGTTAATAACACGCCATACAAGGTCATTTCCATTCTCAATATCTTTGTTATCATAGAGATTCTCGTCCATAAAAGGCCCATTATTTTTGCCCAATCTACCGCATTAATATCACAGACTATCGATGATCATAATATTTGCCAAAATGTGCCATCACTTATCTTATATTGGATTGTCAGATATTGTTATTAGATCACGTCGAAGGGCATTGATTGCAAAAATGGCAATTTTCATGTGTGTGTATGAAAAGAAAGTCTTTTGCCGTCTTTTGTTGTTAGTTTAGTTCTCATGAACGCAGTTCCGGTGATGATTCTTATCTCATTTTGATTCCAGTATTGAGGGCTTTCAAAACACATTCTGATGTGATGCTTTTATTGCATTAAGTGGTGTTTTGTGATGATAAAAAGTATCGAAAACAATTTTCATTAGAATTTGTATTGTGTGCTGTGCATGGAGAACGTGTAGGCAATTGTGCTTTTTTAAGTATGTAGAAATGATTTTGGAATTGGATATTTATGAGTCATGTAGCACTGCTTGAAATTTTGATGATTTTTTGCTCTTGAAGGACATGACATGCTTTAAATTTGTAGCAAGGCTGGCAACACTAAAAATCTAGCTTCTTATATTTTTGTATCTGAATTTCAACCTCAAAAAATCAGCAAAATTGCTTCGTAAACATTTATATTCAAAAATTTTTTAAAGCAACAATCCAAGCATTTTATTATTATTCAAATAATCAAGACAGAAACAAATAAAATTCTTAAATACAAGCTGTTAATGCCTCGAGCTTTCTCTTTATTTACGCAGTGAGTTTAAAAAGCGTCACATAAATTCAAATAAACAATATGATGAAAATAAATAAAAATTAATTCGCTTCCATTCACATCATCATCATCATCTCAAATGCCTTGTCACATAAAAGCACATTGTTATGTGCGCAAATATTTAATTTTCTTTGCACAATAAACACAATTGTAGTGCAGTTATTTTTTAATATTCCATATTAAATTAAAGTGCTAACAATGAAAGTGAATAATAAAAAGGAAAGAGCACGTTATGAAAATTGATGAAGATCATCTTTATCTTCTGTACATTAAAAATTCATGCAGTTAGTTTGAGATTCAAAGGAAGCATTAGTGTATACAAAAAAAGGAAATGTTATGAAGTGAATAATATATTGGCTTTTAATCTGGGATTATGGATGAGAGGATTACGGAAGTTGCAACATCAGATGTAGTTTTGTGACCTAGTTCACAATGAAAATGCTTGAACTTAACCTCAATGTTTGACCAATTTATTTGATTTTGCACTTTATTATCAATTAAAGATCTAAAGTTGGTTAAAAGTTTGGATTTTTGTAGAAATAAGCAATTGTAAAGATGCTGTAGATCTTAAGAGCATTTTTGGTAGCTCTCATTTTTTATTTAATTGAAATTATTATTTTTGATATCTTACTCATGATTTGGAGACTTTCATTGCGGTTTGGAGAGTCTGATAATAGTTTGGAGCCTTTTATCATAATTTGAAGCCGTTAATCATGGTTTGGAGAGTCTATTCATGGTTTGGAGCCTCTCATCATGGTTTATAGACTCTTATTCCAGGGGTTGACACGATTTCATCTTTTAATTTTTTTTCATGTTTCCATACAAAAATTCATCAATTTTCATCTTTTTTCATCATTTTTAATCAGAGTTTGAAAATAAAATGAAAATTGCTCTATTTTGAAAATAAATCAAAATGAAAATTATGAAAATTGCCAATTTTGATCAAAGCAATTTTGCAATTTTGTCAATTTCAGAAAATTGCATTGAAATTTAAAAATTATGATTATGAGCATTATGAATACCTTTAATTTAAAATAAACTTAAAGGAACAACGCATCAAACACGCAGGAATTAGCAAGTATTAAGTTAAAAACGAATATCAACATCCAGGAAATAAACTGTATCTTTTGTTTTTCTGAAGAAAAAATTCATTAAAAAAGAAGAAAATTTTCATACAAAATTATTCATCAAATATTTATGACGTCACAAAAATAAAAATTGATAATTTCCAAAATTGCAATTTTGGAAAATAAACAATTTCCGAAATTGCAATTTTCTGAAATTGACAAAATTGCAAAATTGCTTTGATCAAAATTGGCAATTTTCATAATTTTCATTTTGATTTATTTTCAAAATAGAGCAATTTTCATTTTATTTTCAAACTCTGTTTTTAATCAATTCATACAAAAATTTCATCTTAACAATAGAATGAACAAATTTTTCATCAAGATGAAATCGTGTCAACCCCTGGTCTATATTAGCATTCTTTATCATTTATAATACCTAGATATGTTTTAAAATGCAATTTAAAGCATTTTTCGTTTTGATTATAGTAGGCTATTTTCAAAAAAAATCAATTTTATATCTATACAAGCATTCTCCCAGGGGTTGACACGATTTCATCTTGATGAAAAATTTCTTCATTCTATTGTTAAGATGAAATTTTTGTATAAATTTATGAAAAATGATAAAGAAAGATGAATTTTTGGTACGAATTGATGAAGAAAGATGAAAATTAATGAATTTTTTGTATGGAAAGATGAAAAAAGATGAAATCGTGTCGACCCCTGGATAATAGATATTAAATCGATATTTTTTTTTAAAATAGCCTACTATGATCAAAACCAAAAATGCTTTAAATTGCATTTTAAAACATATCTAGGTATTATAAATGATAAAGAATGCTAATATAGATATAAAATCGATATTTTTTTGAAAATAGCCTACTATGATCAAAGTCAAAAATGCTTTTAATTGCATTTTAAAACATATCTAGGTATTATAAATGATAAAGAATGCTAATATAGATATAAAATCGATATTTTTTTTTAAAATAGCCTACTATGATCAAAACCAAAAATGCTTTAAATTGCATTTTAAAACATATCTTGGTATTATAAATGATAAAGAATGCTAATATAGATATAAAATCGATTTTTTTAAAAATAGCCTACTATGATCAAAACCAAAAATGCTTTAAATTGCATTTTAAAACATATCTAGGTATTATAAATGATAAAGAATGCTAATATAGATATAAAATTGATATTTTTTTGAAAATAGCCTACTATGATCAAAACCAAAAATGCTTCAAATTGCATTTTAAAACATATCTAGGTATTATAAATGATAAAGAATGCTAATATAGACATAAAATTGATATTTTTTTGAAAATAGCCTACTTTGATTAAAACCAAAAATGCTTTAAATTGCATTTTAAAACATATCTAGTTTTTATAAATGATAAAGAATGCCCAGGGGTTGACACGATTTCATCTTTTTACAAACCGAGCTCACCCGAAAAATTCATCATTTTCATCTTCTTATACAAAAAATTCATCTTTTTTCATCTTTCTTCATCATTTTTCATCAATTCATACAAAAATTTCATCTTAACAATAGAATGAAGAAATTTTTCATCAAGATGAAATCGTGTCAACTCCTGGCCCTTATTATGGTTTGAAGACCCTTATTATGGTTTGGAGACTTTCATCATGGTTTAAAGAAACTTTTAATCCATCCAGAAATCCGTAAATACCATCTATTAAGGTTTCATCTCCAAAAACCCTCAAAAATCAAATTTTAATTACCACAAATCCAGCTCATCCCACAAAACTAATTAATCATCATTCAATTTACTCGCATGACGACAATAAAAGATAATCTCAATTCATGAGCCTCAAGCAACGGAAATATCCATAAACATTCATTACTCCTTCGTAAGATATAAGAAGCAAAAATATTTTCTTTCAATTATATATCCTTCAATGACCTCGTAATGAGATGATGGTGAATTTATACAGTATAAAGCCTCGTACTTTGCGGTAGATTGATGAAATGCGTTGAATAAAATTGGATTTGATTTCTTTATCGTGAAAAAGTAGCTCCCACTCTTCACGTTCTCAAGTTGCTCCTTAGACGAGCTTAGATTATGCTTTCTCGCTATCGGGATCGGGATCGGGATTTCCCGGGATTTACCGATCCCGATTAATCCCGGGATCCCGAAATTTATCGGGATCGGGATTGAAAATCCCGGTTTTTTAGTTTAGGAAATTATTGATGTTTTAGAACCTGCTAAATACGCGACAGAAGAATTATTGCGTAAATCAAACGATTTATTAATTGCTGAAGGAACAATTAACTTTTTGCTAGACGAATTGTTGCTACAAGGAACATTATTGTCTCAAAAGGTTTACGATATGAATTGCGCTCGCATAGGTGCACGAAGAAATGGAACATTAATTGACTTAATACTTTACCTGAATAATCCTCAATATATTTCTTTAGACAAGCATTTTAAATCGTTAACAAAAGCTGCAATACATAAACTTGGCATTGACTTATTGAAGAAGTATTTTGTCAAAAACTCTACAAATGGAGCTATGGAAGCTTCAACATCCAGTGCAAATCAAATCCAACCGTCAAACATTTCTATTCGAGATAGACTGAACCTAAGCATATCTAAATATACATCATTAACAACAGATGCAGCAGCAACAGAACCAAATAACTTGAAAAGAGAGTTTAATTGGTATGACAAAAATAAGAAGAGAACCGTTTTATTATATCAACTTTACGATGAATTGAAAACAATGCAGCCGACCTCAACTCAAAGCGAACGAAATTTCTCTATTAGTAACAACATTCTTACAAAACAAAGAAAACGTTTACTTGACAAGAATCTAAATGCAATTGCATTTGTTAAAAGTTTTTTCATTAATGCTTAATTTTTATTATTATATTCACACCGTTTTCTATAACCTTTTAACTTACATCTTTATCAACATTTATTTTCTATTTTTGTTTATGTTCACATTTTTCAAAGGAAACATGGATTAAAACATCTACCTTGTAACACATAAAGTATAACTAATTAATTAAGGAATAAATGACCGTATAAATAGCAAAAAAATATATAATTTTTTTTGGGAAAAAAAGCAGAAAAATGCTGTTTTTTAAATTTTTTTACATATTCGGGATTCCCGGGATTTCCCGGGAAATCCCGAAAAATTTCAATCCCGATCCCGATCCCGAAAATTTGTCGGGACCGGGATTTCGAGAAAGCATAGCTTAGATAAACGATAAAAAAATTCTGTAATTCTATTTGGCACGTCCTTTCATCCAACAAGCACTCTTTTGATGATGGCTGTTTTCTTAATTTCCATTTTTACTGTGCACAGCTAGAAGAAGCTCGAGGAAGAAGAAAGATATTTTTTTTATTGCCTATGTTGATGAAAAAGCAATAAAAGATCAAAAAGATGGCAAGTGTTGGGTATGGAACAGAAGTTTCTCTCTTCCTCTTCCTTTCATTTCATCCATGTACATATTTATATCATGTCTTTCATGAAGGCTACACAAAAGTTCATTTCCTCAGAGTGCCGTATCTCTTCTTCCTTTCCTTAGCCTCCTTTGTGTTCTTCAATAGAGCATGTCTTGTGGTAAATGAAATTAAAAGTGTGAGCAAATGTGAGGCTATAGAATGTGTGTATGACTTAAGATAGATATACACATGAGGACTGTACAAAGGAAGATATCTTGTGGATAGAAAAATAAGGAAATATATCGGAATAGGTAAGAACATTCAGTTCTGGTATGAGAAAATTATTTTTAGAATATTAAGGTTTGATTTGATTTATTATGGATTGAATTTAATGTTCATTATTTAAGGATCTTGATCATTTGTATCTTTCAATTTAAATTGCATTTATTGATGCATCATTTGCTTCTGATCAAATCTAGTTTCTAGTCTTTAAAGAAATCAATAATTCAATGTCAATTTTCAATTACCTTGCCGTTAAACAACATGTTAAAGAGCTGAAAGTCATTTGACCATTGGTATGGGCTATGCGATTGATAACAGACAGAGTTGTGAGTATGTATTGTTTTCAAGAAAGCATCGAACATCAAAAACTGAGGTAGGATTTTGAATAGTTTGATCGGATAAAACCCACAAAATAGGTTCGAGTTCAACTCGTACTGAACTCAACTTATTATCTTAGGGACTGATTTTTAGGGCTACACGGGATATCCAAGAATACAAAATACCAAAAACAGTTCCCCAATTCTCAGCTCTGCTACCATAAAGATAGAATTAGCCAGTTCACAAATCAACCACATATTTCAATAAATTACATACTAAGCAATTCAATAGCACTAATCCTATAACATTATCTGCTAACTCTATGAATTGAATTGAATTAAATTATTGTGCATTGGACTAGAATTGTCTTAGCTAATTGAAAATGTTATAAAAGCTTTGACTCGCATTGTTAAGAGAATCAAAAGTTATCAAGTTGTCAAGAAATCACAAAACGAAAATTAAGTTCATAAAGGAAATCCTTTAAGTAGGGTGACCATCTGCGTAGTTTTACAACGGACAGTCCTGTATTTCAAAACCCTGTCCTGTATCAATTTGAAAACTTTGTTCCAGTTCCTGTATTTTTTTCACGAAAATTTCCGTTAATTTTCGAATTTTACTCTATGTCCTGTATTTTTCGAAAAACTTTACCAAAAGTCCTGTATTTTCATGAAAATTAGATGGTAACCCTACCTTTAAGTAAAATGTTTAAGCTATTTCATCGCAGTCATTTTACATCCAAACGTTCATTCTTTCGTATACAAAAATTCGGATGGAAGTTGATGGGATTTTGGCTGGCAAGTGATGAAGTAACGCGATTTCAGCTTCTATTTCTTCTTGGAAATTGCATGGAAGTGCTGATTTATGGGGTAAGAAGGATTTTCATTTCCTTTCAAAGTCATTCTTTTTTGTACATGCTCGGTTCTCATCTCATTCTAGATTTTTCAATGTTGGTTCATTTATGTACATCAAGGAAATTTGGTGGTGCAATTTGATGCTCTCACACCATTCCTTACTTTGATTCCAACCGTCTTGAGACTACTCATTCTCGTTTGGCATCGAAATGACCTTAAATACGTTCTCGATTACTTAGAGAATGCATTTGTAAATGGTAAGGAATTGGAAATATATTTTCATGATTTCTATATGCTGAATAAAATTCAATTTACAGCGAGAGAAAAACGAGAAATTGAAATTAATGCTCGAGCAAATCAGGTTTCATCAATTTTTCTTGCAGTCCTCGTTGTTTTGGGTTTTATTTCGTTAACTTTCTTCACCATCTCACCTGTTATCCGAGATTTTATTCGAATTCGTAATGGAATGGGACAGATACATGATATTCCATTTAAAGCTATGTGAGTTGAGCTAATTCATTGTATTTGTGGATTTTGTTGTTTTCTGATGTCCATGGAGAAGTTGTTGAGACACAGAAGCGTTTAAAAGCGTTAATCATGTCGATTATTTTCCCTTTTTCCACTTGTCAGACCAGCCTAGACATAGAGTCATCTAAGAAGCTTCTATAAATATTCTAATTTTAATTTCATCCTTCCAGATTCTTATTTAACTACAACTACTCTTCAGTCTATGAAATTGTCTACTTTTTCAGCGTCTATGCTGGTTTAGTTACAATGGCAGCTATATGTGCTGGTGAGGGTTTATTTTTCGGATTATGCTCTCATATTTCAGCGCAGTTTGACATCGTTTCATTGAGACTCAAGAGACTGATTGAGCAGGAAATTGGTAGGATTAAATAATATGAATTTTGTAAAACATTAAAAATTTCAATTGAAACAGGATGTGCATATTGGGGGATACTATATTGATTCCCAAAATAGCTGTCTTGGTTGTTACATTTGGTAGACTCCATTCTTGCTCTTATTATCAGCTCATCGACTTCATGGTCTTGAATCATCCACAACTTTTTAATAAAAATCATGTTCATTCCCCCTTATAGATTCCCACGAGACAACAATGTCATTTTCAAGAGTACAGAATGATCGATTGCTTGATAAATTAACGGAAATTGTCGATATGCATAATGAAGCAATTCATTGCTGTAATATTTTATCGAAAGCTTTATGGCAAAATATTTTGATGCATTTCGCATGTTCATCACTTATCATATGCTTATGTTGCCTGATGGTACTCAAATCGGATGGAATTGAACGATTGAATTTCTTCTTTTATTTGTGTGCTTATGTACAGCAAATTTTCAACTATTCAATCAGTGGTAATATGTTGATAAATGCGAGTGAGAACATCAAAAATGCTGCATATGACTTTCATTGGTATAAATGTGATGTTAGGATTCGTAAAGTCATCTTTATGATTATGACACGTGCACAACAGAAAGTTAATGTGAAGGTTCCATTCTTTGAAGTTTCACTTGAGACGTTCACTTGGGTGAGTAGAAATTGCAAGTTCTGTCAAGAAAATCTTTGCAATGTCTGCATTTATTTCCATCCACAGATTATCAGACTCGGTGGTTCATTTATTACACTCGTCATAACATTTATATAAATTTTTTATCTATGCTTATTCATGAAAATGTAGTAAAACATTTTATCGAAGCTATAAAAATCCACGTAAGCTTAATAATATTAAAAGTCCATCAACTAAATAAATGGAACTTGATTGCTAAAACAATTATGAATGTTTACAAAAAAAAAAAATAAAATGAAAAAAATTTGTTTATATGTGCACATACTCCTGCGGGATATGCTCGATTAGAAAAAAAAACATAAAAATTTGAGGTTATGTTGATGAAGGGATATGAGAGCGCTTTTTTGAGGATCAGACACTGGTGAAAGGAGAATGGTCAAACTTATTATTTTAAATCCAATTAAAAGTTTGATAGCAAAATCAGTGTGCAACAAACTTGATTCAAGAGATTAGGGTGGTTTTAACGGTCCATGGATCAGAGACTACCATGGAATCTGAGCTACATAACCCTATAAGCCGAGAACCTTCGTGTAAAACTAGAGACTTTCATCTATTTTAAAACTTTTATTTTGAGATTATTAAGTTTAAGCCTTTAGCACCACAACATTTAAACAATAAACTATAAAATGCGTTGGAAAAATAAATAAATCTGCTGCATCTAGCAGTATTTTTTCATACATAAATGCATACATAAATCTCGCATGAATATTATTACGATGTTATAGAGAAAAAAGCATGAAAATAAGTATAAAAATTGTGAGTTTAAAACTTTATCCATTCACATTCTAAATTATTTTGTAGTACACTTGATATTCAACATCACATCCATTAATGATACAAACCATGAATGACACACAGAAAAAAAGAAGCACGATGAGAAAATTTTGTGTTGAAATTAAATGAAAATTTCATATTCTCAACTTTATTCAATTCCCAGTTCACATTTTCATTAAATCGCTATGCACGAATGTAATGACATGAGAAAATTATAATACATTTTAATGACATTTGTCCCCCATTTTTACATTTAAGATGCAATATAAAACTTTCTTCTAGTGACATTCACTCATTCTGAATATGATCGTTTTTATTGTAACTATTGTTGTTGCTGCTATAATCCTTTTGTTATTATTATAATACTAATTTAATAAAGCTTTTCGCAAAAGTTTTCTGTAGAGAAAAGTCACCATGATTTCTTTCATAACAGCTTGTGCCACTTTTTTATGGTATATAATTGAATTTAATATTGCTTGAAAAGGGATTGTTTGGAAATAAATGAAGAAAAACTTTTCGAAGTGAGAAAAATTTTAATTTGCAAACAAAAGTTTTAGATTTAAACTTTAAAAATCAGTTAAAATTTTTCAAATCAATATTTACAATTAAAAATCTCACAAGATGAGCTTATTTTGATGTTTTACTTGATTAAGCACCAAAAGACATTTCATTCGACTCACACCTTACTCAACCCCTTAACATCTTTTCACCATCATCTTATAATCAAAGTTACTAACTAGGTTAACATCTAGCTTTTATAGATTTTATATTAAATACATTAAATTTATTTTAAACATTATCGTTCAGTTGCGATAAATGAGATTGTAAAAGCGATTACGTAATAGAGTGTTTCAGTTCCCTGCTTCTTGCTATATATTATACTGATAAGCTCATTTTCTTCAATTTATTCACTATCCAGTGCTCTTGCTCTTTTTTCATGTCTTTTGAAATATGTACGACATGTAAAAATAGAAATAAAACCAGTTTAAGACAGATAGGATGCGATGCCAGCTCTCCTTTGTGCAGATCTTAAAGAATTCTCTTAGATTATGTTGAATAGTAAGGACGGCATGCTTATTCATAAGGTGATCTCAAAGAAAACTCGAGATTTCCATCGATTTTGAATTGCGGAGTCGACTCCGAGTCGGATCGACTCAATACGAAATTTCATCGACTTAAAGCTCTGTTTATAAGTTTCATCCAATTAATAAATCTCAAAAATCACAAAATTTCTCACAAAATCAACCCAAAGGTCATAACATCAACATGAAGAAAAGTTATTCTTCGATCTGAAAGGATTATTTTGTGATGTGAAAGGAGAAAGTCACTAAAGTGAATGAAAGATTGGAATGTGAAAGTAGATGGAACAAAGAGAAATATATTAATTCAATATAAATAGATATTCTAATCAATAATG
Source organism: Chironomus riparius (assembly GCA_917627325.4). Classification (NCBI taxonomy): domain Eukaryota; kingdom Metazoa; phylum Arthropoda; class Insecta; order Diptera; family Chironomidae; genus Chironomus; species Chironomus riparius. The sequence continues at coordinate 52,598,651 of OU895878.1, forward strand.
CACGGTACAGACTTAATTTTTGTAGTAATTCTCTTTGTTGCTTGATGTAATAAATGATCCCTAGCAAGACTAACTAGCAAATTGCTAGTCTTTCTATTTTACTACTTGCAATTTACTAGTAATTATTAAAACAACTTACTATTAGAAAATTACACTCGCTATTTACTAGCAAATTACTAGCAAATTACCATGTAAAATGTTCGATCAAATCTTCTTAAGTTCAAATCCTACGAAAATTCATCAAAAAAAAGAATTTTTTGCGCAAAAAAAATTTTGTTCTAAATTTGGCATTTGGCATATACTTCACAAGAGCGCGCAGAAATCACCATTATAAGGTCGATCCAAATTTGTATGTGACTTCAATTATTTATTTATCTTCCTCAGGTTTGCGTGCGAGTCAGTGTTCGACTTTATTAAATTAAGTCTTTTGTTTTTTATCATAGTGTTAGTGTACTGGGGGTCCTCGATTTGAGTAGATTCTATTTGAGTAGATTCGATTTGAACAGAAAATTTATTACCCACCAAAATATTCGATTTGAGTAGATTTCTTCCTGTTTTCTTCGATTTGAATTGTTTACAAAACAAATATTTTTGATAAAAACATTTCAGAAAATAATTTTAAAACATAAATTTTACTGCGATAAACGTGAACTTATCATATTGATAGAAAAAACAATACTAAAGTTACAAAATTAAAGTAAAAATTTAAAAAATCTATATAAAATCAACGATTTTAAAAAGTTCAAATTCAAAAACCTTACAAATTGTTCAGTGAAATAACATTTGCAAGGTTCTCATATTTTTGTTTTGTTTCAAAAACATTTTTTTTGTTAATTTCCGTTTAAAAACAATATGAATATGCGTTGAAATAAATTAAGTTATCTAAAACACAAAGGAAAAGTTAAGAAACGAGGTAAAATGTGCCAAAAATGATCAAAATTTTCATTGTTTTGATTCATTTTTTGGACTCTGGAACAAAACATGTAATTTTGTATGGATTCTTTGCCTCGATTTGAATAGATTCGATTTGAGTAGAAATTTTTTGGAACAAAACAACTACTCAAATCGAGGACCCCCAGTACTTTAATTAACTTAAACTAAGTACACACTAATACTTTTACAATAATTTACACAAAAAAAAAATCAAAAGAACACGTGGAAATTAACGGTTATATTCATTTAAATTTTTTAAAAATTTGCTAGTAAATTACTAGTTAAATTGTAAGCGAATTGACTAGTCAATTAGCAAGTGAAAATGCGGGTCTTTGGCGATGATTTGAACTTGGATTTTGACAAGTAAATAGCAAGTAGCAAATGGAAAGTTATCAAGTGAATTACTAGGAAATTACTAGTAAATTTCTGCTAGGGGATTTACATGTAATAAGCTTTATGGACGAGAGATTCTTTTTATCTGGTTAAATAACAGGAGCATAAATGCAGGATGATTGCAATAAAATGCTCGTACTTTTTTCTTGCGTAATATACCCTGATTTTTCTTATAGACTGTCGATGGATTCATGAAGTTCATCCATGCATAAGAAAATTTGCCATTCTAAAATCAATGTCTCTATAGTCAGGTTGTTAATTATCATTCAAATCAGTCAAATCATTCACACGATTTGGAACTCTCAATCATGAAAGAGGGCAAGTTTGATTCCCAACAAAAATCTTTCAAAAAAAGCGTTCACTTAGCGAAATTTTCCCTTAAACTTCAATCTAATTTAATAATTCAAGATGAACATGTCCCAATGAAAGCTTCTTTTCTTCACTCACTCACTTAGAAGAAATTTTCTCATGATTAAATGCATTTCCATTTTCAATATATACGAATGAATTTTTTATTATGCAATTTTCTACTACTTAAACATATACTTGAAGCAACAGAAAGCATGCACATCATCATTATTATTATTATTGTCCTTGTTACGTTTATGAATATATATGTGCATTATATCAGAGTATGGAGATTTGACTTTATGAAGCATATAAAAATGAAATGAGGAACGAGAAAATTTGCTCGTGAGATCATCATAAATAAATACTATTTTAATAATGAAAGAAAATTATTTTTTAATATTATAATAATCTACTCTCAACTACAGTGTACATCCAACATGTAGTTTTGTGTATTGTAATAGAAGATGTGTGTGTGGTTAGTCGGGTTGAAGATTGGTTGACTCAAGTTCAATGTCATTAAAGTTTTAGGTATGATTTGGTGTAACTTAAGACTTTGAGTTGGTTTATTAGGTTCTTTTGAAACTCTAATGACGCTTGCACACATAAAAATTCCAAAACCTAGACTCATGATGTTCAGCCCACAATGCTAAACACATCCAACAGAACATCAATCATCCACATACTTCATCCTCACATTCATTTATGTTTTATAGTCTGTATAAAAAACGAATCTAATAAACTCATTGTGATCCTCATATATTTTTTTTAGGTAACTATTCTCATCCACAAATTTTCATACATTCTTCTTTGCCTCTAAACCGAAAGCCACACTTTTTTTTTGTGTGGTCAAATTGCATAAATCTATGCATGAGTGGAACAATATGTAGGAAAATTATTTTGATAAAATATTATCATCGTTGATGTTGTGGTCAGGAAAGAGGCAACAAAAAAAAAGAAAATAAGCCATAGAGAAAGGACAAAAGCACAAACAACAACTTTTTCGGTTATGAATGACAATATTGTATAGGAAAACAAATTGTTTGTGCTTTGAGTGAGCTGCCATCAAGTTTAATCCTAGGAAAATTGCATGAATTGTTTACGACTCATGAAAAAATTAAATCCTCATAAGTTTATTCTAGCGTTATGGTGACCCTCAGGCTCCTGTGGGTCCGATATCTATTCTCATATCTTTGACCTCCAATTTTATTGTACATCATGAGCTAATTTGTTTGTACTCGAAATTGAACGAGAAATAAGAATGAAAAATTATATTCAGCCGGCGGTTTCACAACATTGTCCTTCCTATTTCCTTTTTTTGCTGTAGCTGTTGCTAATGCTCATCCACCCTTGTTGTTATGGAGACCAGAAAGAGGTGGGGAGACAAAATTCCACATTTTTTATATTTCAAAAATATTATGGAAGTGCTTTATCTGAATATTCTATATCTTTACAAAAAGAAGTTTACAGGAGGCTTACTGGGATATGGGTAATGGACGCATATTCGTAATGGATGTTCAAACTGAAACTAGTGTAAGTCTGCAGCAGTGACTCTTAATTAGTGTTCCGTGTGACACTCAATTTCATGTAGGAGCGTTCACCAAAATGGCGTCAAGTGTCCCATGAACCGAAAAAGTTTGAGTAGCACTGGTTAACTGGTTTCAGCATATTTGTCATGGATATTAATGGATAAAAGAGATGCACATGATGAAAGCAAATGCAGTAATCGATAAAACATCAGAAATTGAATTTTCGGATAAAAGTCCATGACCAACATCATCAACCATCATTCCAGTTCCAAGAAATCCACCACCCAGCAAGCATATTTCCATTGAAAAATGAGCTTAAAAATCAGTGAGCGGAACATAGAAAAAAGGGACATGGAGATAAAAGATCATATCAAATTCTGCTTCCGACACACCACATTCATGTGCTGTAAAGCAAGAGGAGCAGAAAAAAAATATAAAAAATGCGAACAAGCAAGAGATGAAAATATCTTTCCCATCCATAACTGATTTAGATTAAAAATACATAAGTAAACATACTCAACGACCAAATTGGATAATATGTCAAGCAGAAATTACGATTTCATATATTTTATAAATATTTATTATGCTGTGCTTTGTTCGTCCTCTTTCCGTTTATTCTTCCTTTCTTTTCAGATGCTTCGATGGCCTTTTTTTGTGATGAATGAAAATTGGACTTAGCCTCGTGAGGATGAAATACTAGGAAATAAAAATTTGTAGACTTAAAGGTTTAATGGATGTATGAAGCTATGGTTATGGCTACGGTCAAGAGAAGTAGGGGATGTTATGTATTTTTTAAATGAACACTTAGTTAAGGTTCAACTGTAGATTTGTCAGCTATAAAGCTTGATTCAAAGCAAACAAACCTAAGGACATTAAAATAAATCTAATTTAAAAATCAAAGGGTCTCTTTAGCAGTAGAAAGATCCACAGTTTAAATGAGCAAGCAAACCTTTCAAAGTGACATCAGCAGACGTAAGCCAAATGCCAGTATTCATCTATGCCACACAATTATTATTCTGTGAATATTATATAAATAGACAAGCCCACGTCAAATCCAATTTGGATTTAAAAATAAAATCCACGATTATTTTTTTTCCAACTAAACAGCATTTTTAAAGATTGAAAGAGATTAGCGTTGTTTGCAAAATTCTATAACAATGGAGAAAAATGTAGCATAAGGCATGAGAAATAGCAAAGGGCATTTAAGCAGATGTTATCAAATTATTATAGCGGTTTACATGATGTACACACACTAACAGCCTCCGTTTGTTGGAAAAAGAATTGAAAAGGACAATTCTATATGATTTAAGGATGGTAAGTGAAATTGAGGATTAAAGAAAATGGACAAAAATTTGGACACAATTTGTTGCACGTGAAGTTTGTCATGAAAATTTAATTGCTGAGTTTTTACGTTCGTTAAAAAATTGAAGAGAATTTAGTTCCAGATCCGATTATTACTTTTTGTCAAGTGAAGCCATGTCCCTAAGAGCCAGAAAAAGCATCAGCAACAATAAATAAAGCTTTTTTATGTGCCATTTCAATTGAATAAAATTTTCTGTTGTTTTTTTTTTGAGGGGCTTCTCGTGGGACTTTTGTTCTTTTTTAATACGATATTGTACATGCTGGCTGTATTCAAGTTGAGGACTTTTAATAAATGTGAAAATTTCCGAATAATTGAGTGTTGAGTATTTTAAAAATAAACAAAAAATTGGAGCTCTGTTCTTAGTATAAAAGCTTAAATGCATGCAAAGTTGTTTTGTTGTTCTTAATCTGCTGATGAAATATTCAAGATTGGTGCAGCTTTAAAGTGAATTTTTTAACAGATTTTTCAAAATTATGAATAGTTTTAGGTTTAGTGTTGGCTTAATCAATATGTAAAGCTTCAATTCTAAGTAGTCCGGCTCCTGCTTGATTCTTCACATTCTCAACAAAAAGCAATGACCTAGAATTATGAAAATGGAGCTGATTAATTTCCTAGAAGAAATTGAGCCGTTATTTTGATAACCTTTGACAGGACAATGAACGATATTATTGAAATAGGATTGATGCTCTTGTTCGTAAATTCAATGTTTCTCATCTTCTTATTTTTTAAGCTTCTATGAATGGAAAAGTTCGGGTTGAATTTCCATTTCGCAAAAAAATAATATTGAACTTTCCTATTGACTTGACAAGAACATGATTTGCTAAGCATGAAGAAGTTTTGTTCCACAATACGTTATTAGAAGCGCACGACTGACTGACTGGATAATAAATCTCTAAGCTTTCTCAAATTGAAAACAATAATTTTACTTAACTCTCGCTTCTCGCTACATTTATGACTCGAAGTGGATGTAAGTTAACGCCTTTTTCTAATGATATTCACAGCAAATGCAGCAAGAGAGCTGTAGAAGCTGCAGCAGCAGTTACATTTAATCAAAAATCTCATTAGTTATGTTCTATGAATAAGTTATAAGAAAGGAATGAAATAAATGAGTTCTGTTATAACTGTTTTGACATTTTTAAGTAGGATACAGAGTTGGAGTTTGTTGATTGTGTCCCGGAACTTATGTTTTGATGTATTAAGGAAACTAATGAAATATCTTTCCAAAGATGCAAACTTCTACTTCAAAGATGCTAAATTTTGCTTCAAAGATGTAAACTTCTGCTTCAAAGATGCAAACTTCTGCCTCAAAAATGCAAACATCTGCTTCAAAGATGCAAACTTCTGCTTCAACGATGCAAACTTCTGCTTCAGAGATGCTTATATCTGTCTCATAGATGCAAAAATTAACATTTAAGATGTAAAATAGACACTTATAGAAAAAGAAGAAGCAAAACTAAGTTTAGTTTGTTGTATTTGGGCAACATCTATTACAACAATTATTTCTACATCCTTGACCTCCTCATTTGCCCTGCTTATCCAATCAATGGACCCAACTCTGTTCTCTCCCCAAATTACTCCTTTATTATTACTTTTATTTTTCCTTTCTCCTCATTTTTTCCATAATCCCCGCATAATGAGAAACTTTTCATCTATTTCTCTCCACATACAGCAATGCAATGGATGCTTAAAGTTGAAAAGCAGCAGCAACAGTAGCGTTAAAAAAAATTATGATGATGATGATGAAAAAGAATGAATGGATGTGAAAGAGGCGATGTAATTTTCTCTCGCATTCAGCACATTTTTGCAAGTTTTCAACCGAACAGCGTCAGCATATGCTGCTCTCAATTCCTTTTTTTATCGCATCACTACTCTGTGTTGTTGCAGTCGCAACAAGTAGTATAAATAAAATAAATTACATTGTGTCGTTGTTCGAAAATAAGAAGAGGAAATTTTCATCATGTAGCGTGAAAAGGACATTGAAATCATTATTCTGTGCATGCATCTATGCCTTCCGGTCAAGTATTGCTTAACCAGTTTTTTCTTCTCCTTTTCAAAGTTTTATTTTTTTCTTGCTTTACACGCGCAGTGGACATGAGAAATGATACACATTTTTTGCTTTGTTTCTTCTAGAAATTTACCATTTTTTCGGGTTATAGCATCACCGAATTGAATTGACTAGAATGGCAATAAAATTCAATGATGAAGCAAATTTTCTGTCTGAGAGTCACAAAACCGAAAAGACAAAATGAAACAAAGGATGACAGGAAAAAAAGATCGTGATTGCTTTTGGTTTTGCAACGTCTCCTTTTGTCTATTAAAAGAAGGATGAGTACGAGACAGCCTTTGGGACTTTAATTTTTACTATGGGATAGTTTACGTTATTTGATGAGTTAGTTTTTCGAATTTTGTGAAGATTTATGGCCAATATTTTGACTATTGTCAAGGAAATGTTTTAATTTTGATTTTTTATCAAATATGTGAAGGTGCCTGAATTAAAGTAGGATGCTTGTGAATGCACCTGCATGTTAACACTAAAGTGTAAAGACACCTTAACTACATACCACAAGTGTGAAGGCACCTGAACTTTCAAATACTAGTGTAAAGGCACCTGAACCACATACAAATGCGTTTTTAACCTCAAATTTCAATAAAATATCTATAACAGCTCCACCATCTCATTTTCACTAGACTTTCAATACAAGTGTTGTTGCTTTGAATAAAGTGCCACACAATACTGTTTAATATCATGACTTTCCATACTAATGGCACCAATTTTACAGAAATGTAATGCCAGGTGTAATGCAATAATAAAGATCGAAACAAAAAGCAGAGCAAGAAAGAATGTAAAAAAAAGTTAATGGAAGTCGATATGTGAATTGGTTGCATGGCAAACGACATAAATAGAAAAATGGATTCATTCATAGTCGATAGTCAATGCTACATGTGCATAATGGCACTATGGTTCAATAACGTTTTTTTTCCTCTATTTTATTTCTTTTTTTCTGTTCATTAAAGTAATTGATGCAATTAAAAACGATTTTCGATTCGTTCTATATATAAATATATTTTTTATGAGAATCTAGAGTGCCTGTGTATCTGTTCATTGCCTTTATCCACGAATGTAAATGAATGTGGTTTGTGGGAGTGAATATCCGCATAATTTTAGCATTTTTCGATAACAGTGAGCTTTAAGCTGACTTTTGGATGATTTTTTGTAGGAATTAAAGCTTAGTGGATGTAAATTTTTGGTTCATGAACTGCGCTTTGACTCTAGACATTTTATTTCCGATATATTATTGACTTCTCCATAGTTTTATGAGTTTATTTCTCTTCTTCTTCCTCTCCTTTTGTGTAAATTGAATGTCAATAAAATAAAAAAGTTTCCCACATAATAATCACTCCAGTACTCAACCATACAAGACAGTTCGGAATTGGGAATGAAAGTCAATTTTTACAATGAAACATTTACTTAATGCATGCTCTACACAAAAAAGAATAAGAGGAAAATGTGTCAAGCCATCATAAAATGTGTGTTGTGTTATAAAGTTTTATTTGTTTTATGGATTTTCGAGTATAACTTCAGGGTTTTGGAGATATTCTTTCGTATTGTAAAGACAGTAAGTTAAAAATATGAAAAATAAGAAATTGAAGGTTTTTTTGACTTTGACTCTATAATGTAAAAGCTGAGCACATTTGACGCTTGTAAATACAATTTTTTGGGGATTCCTTGTTGCAAGACAATCCTTTGTGACTATAAGAATCTAAAATTGCAATTCTTAGGACACTCACCTTTTCATTATAGAGTAAACATATTCATCGGATATCTTCAATTATTCTAGTTCATTTCCATCGCCATAAAACCTTTCACCCCATTTTTTCACCTCATTCAACATTGATTTTAATAGTTAACGAATCTAATTATTTCGAGCAACGATTTATGGACATTAAAATGAGTACTGAAATAACATTTACAGAATCGGTGCAATAAAATGCGATGAGATTTAATAGCTGATCATTCATTATGTAATTAAAAGACAATAAAATCTAGAAAAAAAATCAATGTTTTATGATTTTGTTAATTTACTTAATGTAAATTTCACTTGACAATCAAAATTTTGTTTTTTATGGAAATGAAATTTTATTTCTATTGAATTAATGACGGTCCTAAAGATTCAATGATGACTATTGAATTGATGAGTTGAATTAGAATTTTATTTGGATTTAATTTGGAATAGTAAATGTTGCTTACTTGGAGTGGCTATAGCTGCAGAGTTTAGTCTCAAAAAGAAATTGGGAAAAGTTTAATTTGGTCGATAAGTTGCGAAAGGTTATACATCGACCATAGTCTAGAGGTAGTTGTAAGTGATCCTTAAGAGCAGGGATGCAAATTATCTATGTATTCGTGTCAGCCTTCAACCTTAAACCACATCTAAACAACAAAACATCTTCAAATTCTTAAAACCCAAAATATTACAAACAGCAATAAAGTCAAAGTGCCAATTTAACACTTCCATCTTCAGTCATCAACCAACAAGCCTTGAACAAGCTTCAAAAAATCGTTAGAATGGCACAACCAACATGTTTGTTTTCCTCTTTTTCTTTTCTTTCTCACTCGTTTGCTTTTTTTTTTGTCATGTAAGTTTATCGTTCAACGTCACAATGCCGTAAAAATTACTCACTTTCAGTGTCAAGAAATTTATGGAGCAATATTCACATCGTAATTTTCTCGCAACAAAGCGTTCAGTTGTAAATCAAAAGAAAAAAAAGCATAGAGAGGAGACAAAACAAGGCAAGACATTTAATGTTGCTAGAAACAAAAAAAAAAAGAAAAGTTTTGTCACGGCTGCTATCACGAAGAAAATGGGAAATGAAGTAACTCATTGTGTGTTGTTCCTTTTCTTGACAAATTCATCATTTCCTTCGATATTTCCTTTTTGCTGTTGTCTTCCTTTCTTCTTCCATCAGCAGTTTTTTTTGATACACGATTTGAAACAAATTTCGTTCAATATTTTACACAAATTGATTGACGTTCAAAATTGCTGCCTCGTACGACGCATCACATCGATGTGTGACTTCACAATAATGTCTTACACACTGAGGATTGTAATTGGTAAATTTAGAACAGTTGTGGAGGATTTATTGCACTAGAAAAGTCACTCATGAGACATGAAGGATTAGCTGGAATTTTCTCTTATTTTGAGACTCTAAATCTACAAAATTGATGAACTATGCGAATGAATGTAACACAAATCGACAATCCGATTTTAAAGCAGTCTTAAAATCGTAAATCAATTCAATGAAAAGAGCATTACTTTCGATTGATTTACTTCCCTTTTAGCGATCGTATGATACATTTATAAAAACATAAATCGAATGAGTGAAGTTCATTTTTCTGGCTCTTATTCGAAAGCATAACAGATTATCAGGATACAATCTGGATTGCTCCCCAAAGGCATTTTTAAGGAATACTGTCGCTTTCATATTGTAAAACACAAATGTTTTTCAATAAATCAATTTTTTTACTTGCTCTTCTCTGTTTTTTTTTTTGGAAAAATATGGAAAAATAAAAGACAGAATAAAAAGTTAGTAACCACAGATGTAGCACGAGAATATACAATGAAGTGAATGAGAAAAATATGCCGCACAATTGGAGAAGAATTCTAAATGTAATTGAACATTGAACATTCTTTATTTCGTGCGAATTTTATTGATAGAAAAGTTTTTGGTGATGCTTTGTCTTCTTGTTGACAAATAAATCGTATATTCTTTTCCATTCAAAAGCTTTAAATAATTGTATTATGCTTTTGCCATCTTTTTCTGAGATTAAGCATTTAAATTTATGTCATTTAATGCTTAGTTTAGCTTAAATTTCAAAAATACTTTTCGAAGTGAACAAAAAATTTAAAATGGCGGATCTTAAAAACTTCAAATTCAAAAAATTCGTTGAATTTTCCAAATTTCTTCAGCAAAATCAACTTAATTCATTCAAATATATTTGATTAAATTTCATGTCAAAATAAACGGCAAGTAAAAAGAACATGACTCAAAAGACAAAACGGAAGCGAAAAGGAAAGTCCCGTAGATATGAAAAAAAGTTTTCATTGTCTTGATTCGTAATTTTTCATTCTCATGTAAATCAATGATTTGCATGATTTACAGTCGAGTGTCGTGCTTTGTTAAGCATTGAATTTATTTTCTTTCTGAATATTTCAATTTTCGTGTTTTTTTTTTCTTCATATTGATTCCCCTTGAACTTGATATCATTATTATTGTTTCATGCCATACAAATTTTTCCTTTATAGAACGGAAGTTGTACGTGAATTTAATAATTCAAACTTCCACCAGCTTGTACATAATTTTTTTTGACATTTTCTTATTATTTTAATCATGTCCTGCCTACTCATTAAAATTTACTTCTTTTGCAGAATCGCTGTAATGTCTTCTCGAGATTAATTTTGTTGGAAAAATTTCATTAATTTGTTGAAGAATGTTTACTGAATGATAACAAAGTGCTGTTATTGTAGGTCTTGTTGCCATTTCTGAGTACTTCTTTGTGAAAAGTTTTTGAAGTGGAAATTTTTTTTTTTGGTAAAATGATTATTTATTATGAAATTTTAGCAAGCAACCTACAGCAATAAATTTTAGGTTAAGTGAATTTGTGTGCACAAAAAAGTTTAGTATGACATGTTTTAAAAGTTGGGGGGATGTAATGAAAATTAGTTGCTGTAGCTAGATAAGTATTTAGCTTTATGTTGACAAATTTCCCAGTGCGAGACCAGGGACGTAGCCAGAAAAATTTTAAGGGAGGGGCCCATTTTCGAAAATTAAAAACTAGTTATTTTGTATCCTTAAATCTATATTCATTTTTCATAAGTTTAACATTTTTGACATTTCTTTCATCACTTCCTCTACATTAACTGGTTCTTCCCTATAAATACTTAATAAAACAATTATCAGATTTTCGTAGGGGGGGGGCCCTATGGCCCCCTTGGCTACGCCCCTGTGCGAGAGTAAAGCCTCTGTAGTCGAGTAGCTTAAAAAGATGTGAAGAGTTTGGTGAAAATGTGGGCACGATTCCTATCAAATACTGATTTCTCAATCTTTAAAGAATGATTCAGCATTCTCAAAGTTGACCAACTCTGTAGTCAAACACAAGTAGCCACAAAGTGAGCTAGTTAAGACAGCAATAGAGCAAAGAAATTGCGTGACAAAAAAGCACAACAATCCAAAAAAAACACATAAAGAACTCTTTAATTCCATTAATGTTTATAGCCATTCATCAACACAGCATGAGCACCGGTCCTATAAACAAAGCTAAGAAATCACAAACAAATAAATTTCCCATATTAAATCCCAATAGAATGTTATTTTATTAAATTATTCATTCCATGTTATTGTATGAGCAAGTGATAAAAAATGTAAATTGATAACTGTTTTCTCTCCATTGCACCCCCGATTCAGGGCTTTATCTAGGCACATTTTTTGAATAAAAATAGCAGCTGTTTTCCGATTGTGTTTGTATTGAATAAATTTTCAATTTAAGAAAAGAAGGGAAATGCAGAGTGTGGAGGAGCAGACTAATGTTGCAGATTTTTTTTCCCACACTACGGACTCGCTATAAAGTACTAAATTTTAATGCCATTTGGATTTTTTTTTGCTTGCAGCAGAACCATTCAATTTGAATACAAGAGATTTTCTAGTTTTTAACTGAATTTTTTGGAGATGACGAGTGATCTGTCATTCTGTATGTCTGACTGTTTATCCAATTGTTTTTAACTGAATTTTTAATTGCACTTTATTGCATTTATTGACGACATACTGTCCGGGAATAATTCACATTTAACATTTTTGTATTTGTATACATATGAATTAGTATTATGAAGGATCAAACTTCTAATCTTCAAATCTAGGTTTCAAATAAACTAAAGCTCTCGTTTCGATCTTCTGTAGGCATGACGTGATACTTTTCAGTTCCGTTCTGACAATATTCCATTCGTGGGTAATATTGTAGCTCTCGTTCCTATTTCTCCCGCTACACTTCAAGTTCCTGACCCGTTCCTTAACCCAACGTTGCCCAAATACCCAATTATGGCTTGATCTCCTACATTAAGCAGTCGAAGTATCTAAACTTCCCAAAAAGAACAAATTTGGAAATCGCTGGATTCGAACCGACGACCTTCGAGTTACCATCCCAAATTTGAGCCAAGCGCCTTACCTATTCGACCAGCAAGGCACTTAGCTGCTTAATATTCTCTAATTCAATAAATGTCGTTCATTTGTGACGTCCTTAAATAATTGGATTTTAGAAACCCGTCATCTCCCTCTCCACAACCCTATCAGTTTTGCTCGTTGCGTTTCAAACGTTTACTTTTAAATGCTTAAAAAATGCGCTTCTTTCATACACAAACCTCTAAACCTAAACTAGCTTTTATATTTTAATAAATCCAAGAGAATTGTTGACGGTGAAGAGATATTTTTTTTTGTACTCGATGCTCTGATTTTTGTTCCTCACTCCTCGTTTCGGTTAAATTGCTCAATCATAATCCTTTTATTCTGTTTCGATTTTTTTTTTGTCTGTCTTTCATTCCTCTTTTTATTCTGCATGAAATTGAATGAATAGAGATGGAATAAATTTCAAAACTGTACTCAACTTCCTCTTTCAAGGGAAACACAGAAAAACATGGACGAGAGAATTTATTGTTAGCGCATTTACAATGAAAATATTTGATTGGATTTTTGCTGCTGGATGTACTTATGACTCGTCTACTATCTACTTTTAGATTCCATAATAATATATTTGCTGCAATCAGGCTCCAAATTAATTCATCAAGCTTCCGGTGGTCAGTTTTTGATCATTCAATTCTTAATTAACAAAATTGATTTCAAATTCAAATCCGAAAAATTAATTAATCACATCCATTGATGCATCTTCCAGCTTCAATTTGCAGTTCATCAAGCAAATAATTCCATTGAGAAATCCCATTTCAGCTAAACATTTGCATACTTCCAAGGCAATTCATCAAACATGAGAAAAAACATTTACAGCAGATAGAAAATGAAATATTCGTGTACTGTGCAGGTATGTTTGCATAGCAATAAATTAAACTAGACAATATATCGTATGAAGACGGTAATCTTCTCATTTCTTTCAAGGAGAGTAATAGATTATTCTAGCATCATCTGTATGGCGTAAAGTGCGCTATTATTATTTACCTTTGTTCTAGCTTTTCTATTGTCAGCTGAATTGTTTGGTAGGAGTTGATGCTGGTCTCTTTGTCTGGAGGTTGGTTTTAATGGCTACTCAGGGTGTTTTGTCTTAGTCTGGATTTCCGATTATAGGGTAGGATGTCATGGGATATGGATTTTTTAACAACAAAGAGGACTCTACACTAGAATCTTACAAATGAATATAGACTTTGATTGGAATAAGGTAATTAGGGTTGCTCTTGCAACCGATCCTACACTCAACGTCTATTTGGACAGATGATTAAGAAGAATCCAGCAGCTTCGCGATGATTTAGAGCTTTATTAAATATAACTGCTTTTATAAGTATGTCAATTAAGTAGAGTATCAATTAATAAGTTGTATCTTAATGAACTAGCTACTCAATGACATCAAACTCTCAGAAAACATATTAACTAGGTGATTATTCATGGAATTACTAATTAAAGGAATAAGTCCTCATCTAAGCAACAGATAATTAACTCTGTCCATTCAGCCAGCTCAAATTAATATGCGCTCTAAATCCAACTATCGATACATCCAAACATTAATTGTATATTCTGCATCAAAACAGAAAATCGGATCAGTTTCTATGTATGAAGTGTAGGTGGACTGTAGTCAGGTAGAAAACTATGGGGTGTAAGAAAATTGTATAGATTGCCGAAAATGCTAATTCTTTACCTCGTTCAATGCAATGCAGTTCTTTTCTCTATTTCTATACAGTTCCAGAAGAGTGAGTTTTATAAGCTTTTTCAGCACATTGTTGAGACAAGCCTCAAGGGAATGATTTTTCCGTTTCTCGTGTTTGTTTATTTTGTATGGATCGTAAAAAAGAGAAACTTTTACCATAGACTGTAGAGATATTTTTATGGAACGATCCTATATGCATGTTATCTTCCTCCCTATTTCAGTATTCTCATTCCGGTCATTTTTTGCAATTTTGAAAATGTACAGAAGCAATTTTATGCAAATATTTGCCGAAGCTCTTTCTAAATAGTTTTCAGAATTGGCAACGAAAATACATGAAAATCAAATGAACTTCGATGAAGAGTTCCCCAAAAAACATAAAAAATAAAACGGCTCGTTTGTGGATACAGATGAACATTCTTTTTAATTTCATTTATAATTCTATTATAAAAACTTTTCATCTGGCTTTATTTGATGCAGACATTGTGCTTTGAGCATTGAACACATCAAAGACAATACTTATCGGCTTGCAAATTGGCTTTTAATGCTGTTTTGTGCAGTTTATAGATAAAATTGAACTTTATTTTAATCCACAAAAGATCCAGAATGAGCAAAACTGAGTCTAGGCAGCTTTTTTTGACCAGATTTGATTATTCATGATCCAAAAAAGATCCAGAAATTCAAGATTGAGTTGAGTCTGTTTAATGTGAAAAGATTTGATTATTCATGATCCAAAAAAGATCCAGAAATTCAAGATTGAGTTGAGTCTGTTTTATGTGACCAGATTTGATTATTCATGATCCAAAAAAGATCCAGAAAATTCAAGATTAAGTTGAGTTTGTTTTTTTTGACCGGAATTGGGTATTGATGATCCACAAAAGATCCAATATATTGAAAACTGAGTTTAAGTGGCTATTTTTGACCAGAATTTTATTATTTATGATTCAGAATAATCAAAGAATACCCAAAACTTGTATTTTATATTAAATTCCCTTTGTTGTGCCATAAATACATTAGTAAGTCACAAATTGAACGCATGAACAAATTTTTCAATAAAAATTTTTAATTAATTTTATTTCGATTACGAAACAATAAAAAACCACGAATAAAGCACCATATGGACATCAATGGCTATTCAATTTAATTAACCGTCTTTTATTCGTGAACAATTGATGAAGGGGATATTGAATAAGAGCAATAACCCTTCCGTCATTTTCATTGTCCGTCATAACATTTTATATGCTTTCATGCAATAAATTTTCCATTTATCAATATTTATTTTGATGGTTGATAGACGACATGATGATGTATTTTTGATTGTTCATAGATGGATGTGATGTGAAAGGATGTTTAATGGAATAAATAACCTTTGGTTCTTGAGTTTAAAGAGTTGGTTTTGTAGTGTTCAGAAGGAGATATAAATTTGGATTTTAAGGTTAGATCGCATCTGGACATCGGTGTGTTATGAATCAACCATATCTTCAACATCTGTCTTTGGCTAAAATGACTGTTGATATTCTAATTTAATATGTTTCAATTTCGATTCCTGTTCGCATAAGTTTCAAAGATTAAGCATTAAACGCGAACAAAGTTCTTCTAAACTTAACTTCAAAGCTATTGCTGCACTTCCAGTTCATAAAACCTCCACTCCATGTCTAACTTAATTGACGAATTCCACTCACAAAAGTCATTATAATTCTTGCTAGAACTTAAACACAAATTTTACATCCAACAACAAAGAACAATACTTGCTACAAAATTTCATAGTGCATATCTGCTCCGTACGAATGACAGCTTTCTTTTCATCCATAATATTAAATTTTAATAGCATAAATGTTTCTTTGTACTTATTATCGACACAATAGAATATAATCTCAGCATCGTAATTGAAAATTTCAATAACATTGAGGCGAACTAAATTGAATTTATTTTATTTTGAAGTTCTTATTGTCAGCTTTCTTATTCACTTACTGACTTACTTACTTGCTCATTGTTGGTAATGCTGACAATAATAAAATGTGATTACTACGTCGATTATTACAATCAGCACTTCTTTTTCTTCTTGATAATATCATTTTGAAGATTCTTTAATCTATTCTTCAATTTGGAATCTTCGCGTGCTCTTTTTTCATCTTCAAAACTTGTTTTTCTGGATTAGTTGAAATTAATTGACAGCAGATTCTGTTTTTCGTGAATTTAATCCAATTCTAGGAATGAATTAGTCACTCACTAGCTTGTTTATTAAGGGATAAAGATAAGATGTATTACTTTGAATCAAATTTGAAAAGAATGAATTTATCAAGAATTTTCATTTTTTGCTGTAGGTAGTTTGTTTATAGCTTTGAATTTGAAAAATTGAAAACATATGGGAATATTGATTATCAACAAAGTTTTTCTCCATGCACTTCTAGTCATTCTTAGTTGATTCTTACAGTTTTACGGAAGATTTTAATTGAATCGGTTCATTTTTTGAAAGTTTAAAATTTTGTCTTTGTTTGGTTCTGGATTAAATCTGAACTTTATCAAAGTGCCTTTAACTCAAACGACTATTCTATAAGCCATAAATAAATATTTTATATTAAGCAACGAATTCTCATCTATCTCACATGTCAAGTATCTATCAATTGCCATCGAACAAACAGAAATTCCAATTTCTATACATCCAATCAATAATTTCAAAATACCTCAAATTCGATTATTATTTTTCTCTTGTGTTAAGAAATGCGGCCCTTACTGAACTTTAGATCAAAAATTTTGTTCGTCGCTGTCACCATAATCAAGTTATCAGACAAAAGAATCTGATGATTATTAATGCTATTTCCATAGACAAAATGTGTGAATGTTTGTGTGTCGGGTACCTCCCGCATTTAATCATTAAACATGTGCTGTCATTGAGACAAATGTGACGTGATATAGTTCAATCATATATAGCCGGGTAATTTGTCTAATATGTTGGAATTTCTGTCTTCGTTTGCTGCTTTCTAAAAAAAAGATTTTGTTTACACTGTTCATTAATTTAATACGTTATTGGGGTTGTAGATGAATTGATTAGACGCGATGATGGACATAAAATATCATGAATTATAGCAATGACTTTGATGAAAAACGAATGAAACGAGTTCGTCTTAAGGCTATGCAATTTAGTGTCATTTTAATTAATTAAGCATTAAAGAAAATGTTACGGAACCAGCATAAAAAGACCACATGGCACGAATGAACAATGATGATCCAAATTGACATTAATTGCAAAATTCTTATTCTTGTGCACGACCCTTCTCCGTCATTCTTTATGCTTTGCCTTTTTTTTCTTTCCTTATCTTAGTTATTTGATCGTGGTTAGCTGGGTTTTTTGCAGTTTGAGGGGTTGAATAGCTGGATATTGTCTGTTCGTTGATGCAATGATAAAGAGTTCTGTGGGTAAAGTATGGGACGACTTTATTGTAGCTTGGATAAGCTAAATAGAATCTAGTTTGGTAAAGGCAAGCTCTCAGGTAGGTCGAATACAGTTCAAAAGCAATCAATGAGCTTGAGTACTTAATACGTAGATTGTAGGAAGTTAAATCGACATTAGATAGTTTGACACTCAATAGGGCCAAAGATTGTATAGGAACACTTATTACGGTTAAGTGTGGTAGTCAATTTTGAATGAAAACCAAAAAATGCGCTTTATGCACTCAAACCCAAAAATTTCCAACTTGCCTCACTCTTCTGACTTTATTTCAATTTCTTGCTTTCATTATCTGACCATTTTTGTTATATTGTTACTCAATTTAAGGTTTTTATAATTTATTTTTATTTTCTTCTTTAACCGGCCTATAAATATTTTACAACCACCATGAATATCCATCCACAACTACAACGATAATCATCATGATCATTACACTTCAACACATTAGATGACAATAATTTAATAAATTGAAATTTGTGTGTGACTTATCGTCTCACATTATTAGTTAATTTCATTCTTCTTTTCTCGTTAAAGATGTGAAGAACGATGAGAAAATTTTCAATTTTTATCCCATCTGCCTTCATCAGTCATCAGTTGATTTTATGAGAGTTCGGATCATCTTATGGATGACAGTATGATGATGCATAATTTGTGGATTAAAAAGGACATGATCAATTGAATTATTGGAAAATGACGTGCAAATTGTGATGAGTTTGAGGTGAAAATTAAGGAAAAAAAGGAAAAAAGTAAAATTTTTGCAAAAAAAATTGAAAAATAAAAAATAAAATTACTGTAAAAAGAAAATTAATTTGCAAAATTGAAACAAAATCAATAAAAATTGCAAATTTAATTAAAATTATAAAAGTGAAAAAATTTGCAAAACTTTAAAACATTTTATAACCTAAAATTCAATGCAATTTAGTGAACTTAATAATATTCAGTGAATATACTATCTCAAAATCTTTAAAATACCATTAAAAACTTAAATGCTCAAATCTTAGATTGCAAATAATCGTAAAAATGTAATTCAGTCAATTTATTCAAATTCATCAATTAGTGCAAAAACTCTCAACAAATAAAACATCGATCTTAAAGAGTCAAGTGATAAATTGTGAATAATTAATAAAGAAAAGAATTATTAAATTTAAAAAAAAATTATGAAAAGTTCCAGTTTAAAGAAGTGCCTTACAGGCGTACTGCCTATTATTTTAATTTTAATTAGTGATAATACTATAGAAGCAGATGTACATTTTAAAAGTCATCCAACAACGGCAAAGGTTTATGAAAGTGATTCTGTTCTCTTGCCTTGTTATTCAACAGGTAAGAAAGTTTTGAGAGTTTTGGATATAACCTGTGGTAGGCAAAGAGATTATAAAATCAGTTAAAGCTTTAAAGATTTGAATTTGAATTTTTAAACATTTCGGGCAGTAAAATTTAATTTCAGGAAAAACGTTATTTGATCATAATTTGTTTTGTTGTTTTTAAGTCATTTTGCTATTAAATAATATAGAACTTAGTTTATTTCATAGCCTTTTTGGATCAATAAACATTTTGATATTGAAAAAATTAGCATTAAGTAGCTTAATCCACTAGACTTTGGGATTTCTCAAAATATCTTTTTCCTTCGTCATGTTTGTTTACACTTTGACGAATAATATTTGAAAAAGATAACGCGAAATTTTATCAAAACCAGATGAAATATTGAATCCATAAATAGTTTAAAACAAAGAATGTGTATCTATTTTATGTTTTAAATAGTAATCTGTAAGAAAACACAAGGATTTTAGCTGAAAATTAACAAAATTTTCTGATTGGCTAAAATTCATAACGGATTAAGTTCTAAAAATAAGGACTACTTAAAAAAGTACTAAATCTAATTGTTCTAAGAATATGTGAATAATGTTTTTGAATAGAATTAATAAGTAGGAGAGTCTGAATAGGTTGGTCCTTGTCATCGGTACCGAAAAATGTGAGGTTAAAGCTGAGTTTATTTTTAATCTATTTCCAGTGCCAAAAAACCTTTTTTACTAGTATTTAATGATTTTCTAGTAGCCCTAACCGGTGTGGGGGGAAGAATTAAGAAAAAATTCACTTCATTTCGTGAAAAGAACAGTTGAAAATACTTTTTTCGAGTATTAAATTGTGTAATTTAACTCAAAACTCCTCAAAATACACAACATCATGTAGCTTCACTCAATTAATGTTTCAGAAAACCACATAATTTATTTTTCCGGTTGAAAAACTCATTTAACTTTGCTAAAATCTCATAAAACTTTTTCCGAACTTAACGAGTTTGAAAAATTACACAAAACTACAATCCATCAATGACATAAACAGTAATTTACAATATTATTTCAAATTTTACAAGTTATTCGTAATTTTACAACTAAAAAATTGTGCTTACTCATTCAACATACTGGAAGTAATTCATCATAAAAATATTTATCTGCTAATGACTGAAACATTTTGAAAATAAATATTTACTTTATATTCCGAGGGAAAGATGCTACAGAAAATAATGAAAAGATGCTTGTGGAGTTAAAGGTACTTCCTCAACGGCCATCAATAAACAAAGAATTCTACATTTATGTCAGAATTATTTCCTTGGATCTTGAAATTTCACGCTATTTTTCATTAGACGACATACGAGGAACTTAATCATGAAAAATTATATCCGAGAGCTTAGAAAAAAAAGGAATAAACTTTTTTTGATGGAATTTTTTTCCCTCTTTTTCCATATTCTAATGGCATGTTTATGTAAAGTACTCAAAACATTGAAATATATGGGCAATTCTACAGATAACCTTTTGGAAATTTTTACATAAAATTTCAAATATTTCTTATTTTTTGGTCTAAAGTTCCTTCAAAGTTATTCTTAGTTGACGAGAAAAGTTAAAATCTTCAATTTAATACATTCAATACAGTCTAAAATACATTAATTAAAGAGAAATTTGAATTCTTCTTCTTCATCTAAATCTGATGACTTTGCATATATGTTAGAATTCCAATAATATTATTAAATTTATCTTTACAAAAAAAAAGTAGAGAAGGAATTATTACTGAAATTTTAGAAATTTAACTCTTCTATCTAGAATTGCCCATATGTGTAATGTTTGAGCTGGAACAATATTCTCTTCTAGGAAATGCTAGGAAAAAATGAGCAGCTTAGAGAAAGTGACAGTTGCTGATTCTGATATGTCGCGCTTTTCCTTAATTGATTGTAATTTATTTCAGTAAATACCTGAAGCTTAGTGTTGAGATTTGATGTAAATTTGAAGTTGTTTTGCCAAAATTGAATATTGTGAATTTCTTGAAAATCTGTTGAATTTCAAACTAACCTTAATAACTATTGGCTTCTTAATGCTATTCTATTCGTATTTGACACTCATTTAGTCATTAAAAGCACTCACTTACTTAAGAAAATCGTAAATTTCTGATTTTTAAATTCAAAGTTTACCTTTCTTTTGTCAATCTTTTCGATTCAATTAATGCGAAAATTCAAATCTTAAATTTCCGTGACAATTGTTTGAAGCCCAAAGTGATTCCACAAAACCTTAATTTCAAGAATATCAAGTCAAAAGCAAGCTAAAATGAAAGGACAAGAAAATTTTAACATGTTTTTGTAGTATCCGCACGTACATGCATTGTTATTTCTACTTAAATTTTAGCACATTTTTTTTCCTTCCTCTTCGGGTACATCAAGGAAATTAAAGTTCAAAACTTTGTGAAATATGCTCGAAAGAGGAAGAAAGAGCTGCTCTTTTTTATCATATAAAATATATGTCAGTAAAATGTGTATAATTTTGAAAAATTATCTTCTTTATGGAACGCAATAAGTCGTTCTGCCTTTTTGTCTGGGAATGAAATGTTTGGGATTGATATTTATGCGGGTACGGTTAAGATACCTTTAATTTTTCATATTTTACCCAGATTAGTTTTTTGTTCATATCATGAAATGCGCTCAAAACCACAAATCAAGCCACTATTTTTTAACATTCTATCTCGCCCTAAATAGAACGCCACACAAGAGTCAGATGGTTTGATGATGATAATAATGTAATAGCAGATAGCCAATTGCCACAGCTACAAGAACAATATGACAGAGTGCTACATTCAAATGGATCTCTTGAAGTGATAAATGTTCAGCTAAATGACACTGGCAATTACATATGTGAAGTCACAATCGGATACAAAGTGTTTAAGCAAGTGAATGCAATTGAAGTTCAAGGTAATTTAATTAAAATAAAGCTACATCTGAACATCATGCAGTTTTTCTATCTATATATTCAGTTCCGCCTGAAGTCATCACATATCCAGCCGGATTTATGAATATTACATTAGGTGGCATTTTTCAAATAACGTGTGAGGCTAAGGGGGTGCCATATCCAATTATATCATGGCGTCACAACAATCAGAAAGTTACAAATACAGATGACAGCAACAGAAGACTAACCGTAGAAGTAAAACATTATGACATGGCTGGCAATATTGAATGTGTAGCTGATAACGGCGTGGGCGAGCCAGCATCTAATGGTCTTGTTCTTCTTGTACAGTGTGAGATGAATTTTACCACATCCATATTTCTGTAATCTTTTTCATTGAATAACTTTTTGTTCTTTCCACACAGTTGCACCGGAAGTTATTGTCAAAAATCCTATTGTGCATACTAAGGTTGGATTACAAGGAAAAATTGAATGCATTGTCTTCTCTCATCCAACTGCACAAATTCATTGGTTTTTTGAGGGAAAGCCAGTTGTAAAAATGAACAACCTTTTTAGTGCATATGAGAATGATTTGGTGAGTGGGGTTTTTGTGGTTTGTTGGCTGTTCTATGTGACAGTAACTGAAGATTGAGAATGTGGCGTTAAATTGGAAGAGTTTGTCAATCTTAAAATGATTTGAATTTGGAATCGACTTGTTTTGTTTAATTTACGTACGCAAAACGTAACAACATTAAGATTTGTCAAATTCAACAAAATATTAGTTCCATTAGCAAGCTATAGCTTCATAAAGCACAGCCAACAAATCCAATCAAAAAGTTTGTGTAAAATTCACCACAAGGATCTCGATTACATAAAGGAAGACGACCAACTAGTCTTAATACCGCAAAGATTCTTTCAATAACTTTTGTGTCTTTCCATCTTCTTTGTAAACTTTTCTAATTAGACTGTCACAGAAGCTCTGCCATCATATTATTCAAAGAAACGACATGTGCTTACAATCCGTAGTGTACGAGAAGCTGACCTTGGAAAATATGAATGTAAGGCAGATAATGCTTTAGGCTTATCGAGTGGAACTGTAACATTAATGGCTAATCCATTGAAACCAATATTTGAGGATAAGAATCAACCGGCAACGCCAACGACAAAAGTTTTATCATGGCAAACTCAATCTCTATCGCCAATAATTGATTATAGCTTTAAATTTAGACTTGTAAAGACGGGAAATGAAAATTTTCAGCCTAAAGCCAAAAATTATTGGACAACTTTAACAATACCAGCTGATAAAGACACGACTGGTCCGTTTCATACGAAAAGTTATAAACTGGAAGGACTCGGGCCAAGTCGAGTTTATGAGGTGTCTATTCAAGCAAGAAATCAGTATGGTCAGAGTGAGCAGAGCAATATTCTCCAATTCAGTACGCCTGCCGTTTGTAAGTTGAAATTGAAATCAATCTACGAGACTCAGTATATGGAAGTTAATTGAAAACTGTATCTTCTACTAGCTGATTGCACTAACTCAGTGTATGTATGGCAATAGATACATATTTGGCAGTCGTTTGGTGAAATGTGAAAAATATTAAGGGACCAAGTTAATGTTGATGGAATTGACGCATTTTTGGTGTAAAAAAATTTGAGGTTATGTTGAGATTTTTTAAAGCTCAGATTCAGAAAGGATTCTATGAAAAGTATTGGATACTTTGGATAGTCCTAGAAACTTGCTAGATATGTAACAGACCTTTCCATATTCCAAGGCATATTGCAGAAACAAACACTTGCTTATCTTACCATCTAGATTAGAAATATTGAAGTTAAACTTAATTCCAACCTCAAATATTGCTTATCCTGTAAAAATTCCAAGCGGGCAGCAAAATAATCTTCAATTCTAAGAAGCGATTGCTGTAAACAGTTCTCATTATTTACTCATGAAGATGCCAATGACTTTAAAATTGGCACACAAAGTCCACAATAGACAGACAAAATCCAAACATTGCCATCATCGTTCCTCAAAAGCAGCACCCACAAAAATACACCAAACCGCTGTCAAATGAAAAATTCAATTTTCAATTAATTTTTTTTTGCTGCTGTGTCTATTTTTCTGCTATCTTTTTTCCATTTTTATTCTCATTCCTTCTCTCAATCAACAGCTGACATCATCAGTAGTAGTTCATCAACTGAATCAAATGAATATGATAGTCGTTTTGATGACGATCAAGAGAATGAAATTTATCCAGCACCCTTCAATGCGGGCTCGTATTCAACAACCATAGCCACAATGTCATTCACAGTTTTTATCATTTTTTGTCGCATTTTTCTGTAAATAGAACTAAAATAATATTTTTTCATGCGTTGAGCGAATTTTGTGTGCTTTTATTTTTTTGTGTAAAAAAGTGAAAAATCACGATTTTAATTTTTTTTGGAATGAATATTTTCAGCACATATTCGAACACAATTTTGCATGGCTGTGGATAAAAATTTCATAATTGAAACTCAGTCAACTGAGCTTTCTATAATTTGTCACGTGCCAAATGTTGGAAGCATGGAGATTCACAATTCAATTTAGATGTAAAATTGAAAATAATATTTTGTTTGCAGTCAGATTTTCGAGATGTATAAAAGAATTTCTGATGGTTGTAAGGAAGAGATCCGGAAGTCAAATTATTGGTGGAATAAGCGGCTCATTTTTGTGACAATATTTAATGTTGGTTCAAGATATAGAAAACGTTTGTTGCCATAAACAGGTTTAGAATACTAGCAGGTGGCAGTAAAAAACTTGAAAATAACGAAATTGTCAAGCGACAATGCACAATTGTGAAATTTTCGCGATTCCTTGTCGAGATCATAGATTACAGAGAAAGCAAACAGTTTAATGCAGTATAAGGAGTTGCTTTCTTGCAAAACAATCGTTTCTAAGAATTCTACAAGCCTTCCTTTGAAGTACTTTAAGAGATTTCTTCAGATATATTGACAATCTATAATCATCAATACAAATTTATGTGATTCAAGACTTTAGAATTCGTATTTTCAGCTGTAAGATAAGATGTGAGGTATGAATAATAAATTGACAGAAGACTTACCTTCCTACCCCTATTAACCAAAAGGTAGATCAATGTATTCCATGAGAATCTTCCATGGATGATACATATGTAGAACATCCATACATCGGAAGATGATGTCCTTAAAATTGGAAGATAAATGGACAATGCAATAAGACATCAAAGGAATACAAATGGAAAACAAATGGATTACTTTTTTTGGATAAAAACACGTGTTAAATTCCACGTGTTCTTTTGTATTTTTCATTAATTTGTGTAAATTTTTGTAAAAGTATTAGTGTATACTTAATTAAAGTACACTAACACTACGAAAAAGAACAAAAGGACTTAATTTAATTAAGTCGCATACTGATGAACACAAACCTGAGGACGATAAATAATTAATTAAAAGCACCATACAAATACACTTGTGAAGTATATGGCAATTGCCAAATTTAGAACAAATATTATTTTCCTGCAAAAAAATATTTTTTTGATGATTTTTCGTAGGTTTTGAACTTAAGCTGGCTCGGGTTATACTTCGATGGAATACTTCTGTTACAAATTTGTAAAACAAATATTTTCCATATAATATATAATGATACATTTGATCTTCCATTGACGTCGAAGGAAGATTATATGGAACATTTTTGGTTACTAGGTACAGACAGCTTACTCAGGGGCGTAGCCAGAAAATTTTTCAGGGGGGGCCCATTTTCGAAAATTAAAAAACCGTTATTTTGTATCCTTAAATCTATATTCATTCTTCATAAGTTTAAATATTTAATTCATTATTCATACATTAAATTTAATTTTTCGTGCTGATTTTGACATTTCTTTTATCACTTCCTCTACATTAACTGGTTCTTCTCTATAAATAGTTAATAAAACAATTATCAGATTTTCGTAGGGGGGGCCCGGGCCCCCCATGCCCCCCCCCCCCCTGGCTACGCCCCTGAGCTTACTCAACGAATTAAAAGAAAATGAATCAAATTGAAGTTCCGGGAGCTTTTATTAATAAAAAATGAAAATGAAGCGAATTTACAAAGCAGAAAGATGCGAAAATTCAAATTTCAAAAACCCGTTAAATTTTTGGACTTTAAAGAATTCTAAGAACACATTAATTCTCATATTGAAATTCCACCTCAAAGTTAATCAAGTGCTTAGCATGAATTCTCTTCCTAAATTGAATCTCTTATGAGGATTAAATTTCCTCAAAGAAACCAAAATAGCCATATTATCTTCATCTTATTTTTAAGATCCGGTTTCAAGCATAGAGAAATTTTTTTATTTCATAAAAGTACAAACTCGTCTATCCTTTCAATTTCCTTCCACATCGAGAGATTTTCTTCCTTTTCAAGTACATGGAAGGGATGGATAAAAAAGAATGTTTTTATTCCTCAGCGTTTATTGAATAAGTAAATAGGAAATTAAATAATTATTTCGTTGGCAAATTGAATAATTCAAAAAGGGATCGGGGATTGTCTAATTGGAGATTATTAAATATTGATAAAAACCTCTTCAAACTCTTTTTTACCACAAAAAAATATTTCAGATTTAATTGATTGATAAGTTTAGGAACTGTGGTAGAAGCGAGAAATGGCATTTTAATCGCTTAATTGATATTAAACTTTAAAATGAGGAAAGATAGAACAATTGGGGACAAATTTAAAGGATGAGAGCAAAAAAGGTACAGAATTGCTTATAAAAAAAGGGATTGAAAAAGTTATCAGAATTTTATTTTTTGTCCTTTTACAATTATTTCAGCTAAACGTTTGAAAAAGGATGAATAAGATTGGTCACGTGTGATGATAGCGCTTTAGGAAAATAACGGGTTTTAAAAATTTGAATTTTAACGGTTGTAAAATATTTGAATAAAACTGTAATTTTTGAATTTGAATTCAAACTGTCAAAAATTAACGGAAAGTTTCCAGACAGATCTCCAAATTAAAGACAATGACTCCCTTCCTCAAAAATAAAAGTACCAAAAAAGGTACACTCAAAAAAACATTTTCATCTGCCTTAAACAATCCAAAACAGCAATGAAATGCGAAAGGAAGTGGATAAAATGTTTGATAATTTTAAAAGGCCGGAATGTGGAAAGTTACCCATAAAAAGCATCTTCTTCTTGCCAAGATCTACCACAAAAACAAGTGGATAAATTCATTCAATCCGTTGTTATACAGCAATTTACCTTCATATGGCTTATGAGCTTGTTTGCATGTCTGTGAATAACAAACAGAGCCTTTTTCGAAAATTATCTTGTATGACTTAAGGTTCCTGTAATTCTCTTGAGATTGAAATCTTTATCCTTGTAAATCTCATCAGTTACTGTTGCGTACGACATCCATTATTGTTGGAATTGTTTACAATCTGATGACTTTTGGGATGTTTTTAAGATATTTTATGTCAGATAATCAAATTTTGTCACTAATTAGACTGTTATTGATCTTAATTAGTGAACATTCACTTGCTTGAAGCAGAGAAGAAATTCCTTGACTTCCTTAACGCCCTAAACAACCTAAATCTATGACAACGAACTCTAATCTACTAGAAAATTCACAAATAAATATTTTTTTCATATCCTTTAATTCAATTTGAACTAATTCATAATTAACAAAAAAATATCTAATTAATAATTTCCACAGAAACAATAAAAAAAAACAGAAATTAAAAAGGAAAAAATATGTTTTATAAATGTAGATAAAAGATTAATAGAAGTAAAAATCACCAAGTCACAAACTTTTTACCATGCTTGCATTATAACAAAAATAATTAATTTATTCATAGACTTGATCCAATCTATCTTATATGTCTCTCATTTGTCATCACGTGTCTCATTTTAAGCAATTTTCAGAGTTAAAAAAATCTTCAGAATACAAAATCTCAAACAACTCGATTATTGATGGACCATACAAGTCTAGTAATCCGAATCAGAGTTTGAGTCTGATAAACATAAATCCTTTGTGAGCAGCTGTGCTTTTGAATTGTTGTCCAAATGATGATTATTGGTCATTGATGTCGGTGCTGTGTATGAGTAATTTAAACAAAAAGAAAGGAATTCGAAATGTTTAAAATTAAATTACGTACAAGTTTTGCACACAAGTATTAAGTTGCGTACAAGTTTAACGTTCAAGTTTCAAGAAGAGGATTACCACAAAAAGTTGCATACAAGTTTTACGTACAAGTTAAAAACAAGTTTTACGTGCAAGTTGTATCCAAGCTTTAAGTGATATGCATACAAGTTTTACGTACAAGTTGCATACAAGCTTTACGTGCAACTTGTACGTAATTCCATTACACTTAAATCATGTAAAATCCCCAAATATCCACAAATCAACTACCCCAATTAAAAAAATCAATTGCAATCTACAAACCTTTTTTATGATTTGCTATATTCATATTCATGTTCACATTCATATTCATGCTGTTCATCGAATTGCTATTATGATTTGGCATGTGTACGATGTTGTTGCTGTTATTATTGTTCATTGGATGATTGTCAACGCTGTCAGCACTATCATTGCTCGAATCGGAATCGCTATCGTCATCGTTTGAGTCACTCGAAGATTCTGAAGAGCTCAGTACGCCAATCTGTGTGGATGGAAATGTCATTAGTAAGAATATTTTTGTTACATAACAGCATGAAGCATAGATTGGTATCTAGGAAGGCACAAAAAACCCTCCAGCATTACATCTAGCAATAATGCAAAGCAAATGACGTGCAATTACACAGAAAAAATGACTTACATCATCGACTACCATTTGATGTGTTTGTTGGTGCTGTTGCTGCTGATTTTGTATTGCACTTGTCGCTTTTGGCAACACATTTGATGCAGTTGATGGAGTACTTGATATATTATTACTTATGTTACAATTATTATTATTATTAATATTATTATTTTTGTTATTATTATTATTATACATGTTGGACGATGGTTGTTGTTGTTGTTGTGGTGGAGGTTGATTATTGGCAAAATTATTATCATCCAATAAACTCGTTATACTTGGCAATGTAGATGTGTTGTTGTTTGCATTCCATCTATTTTATTTTGAATGAAATATTATTAAGCATTATTTTGATATAAAAGTGAAAGAAAATGAATAAAAGTTGCAACGTAAGTCAGCTAAATATTGTCTCAAGGTGAGCGAACAAAAATGATTTTTTAGTGCATATTCTCGAAGGGAATGGAATGTCATGAATCATAAATTATTTTGATAGCTCATTTAGTGCGATGAAGCTAGCTAAGCTTCGTATGACCTACGTAAAAGTACGTAACTTAACGTAAATACGTAAAAGTTGCACAAGATTCAAATATTTCTTGGCAGTTATTTTTCAAATATTTCTATACCGTTAACTTTCTAGCAGTTTTCTAGTAAATTCAAATTTTTAATGACTGTTGGGTTTCAAATATAATTCGACCGTTAATTCTGAAGTAGAACTGAATTTGTATAAATACAGTCCGTAAGTTTTTAATTCCAAGCTATAAGAAAAGCACTTCTAAGAAGAAAAGTCTGTCATCGTGGAATGTTTTGATGGAAAATTTTCTATTTCAGTTTTTCTTTTCCTAGTCTGACTAATAAGAAGACAACGAAATCAGCTGTGATACATATTTTAATCACCAAGAGACAAATTGCAAAATAATCAATAGAAAATACTCACGGTGGTTGTTGTTGTGGACTTCGATGAGGATGTGGATGATATGAAGGCGAGCCTTGTTGTTGCTGCTGATGAGGAGAATGTTTTGGCACAAAATGAAGGACATTCTTCCTCGATGTTCCAGTCGAAACGCGAGTTTTTGAGCTTTGTCTCGTCGTCTGATTCTCAAGTCCAGATTTAGGTGCAATAATGGCTGGTGGTGGTGCTTGTTGCGGCTGCTTATTAGTCGAATCTGTTCTTGTCTTTTTAACTTGAATATTTCCACACAATTTCTCTAAAATTATCTCATTTGTCTCCCTATTAAAGATTAATACACATTCTTTCTTCGTATAATCACGAGCACTTCCTTTAAATATCGTATTCGGTACACCAGAACCATCTAATCAATCATAATTGGATGTCAAGAACGGAATTAGAATAAAATTGGAGAATTGGATATTAATGAAATTACCTAAATGTGGCACTGTAACAGTGACTTGACTATTAGACCCTGTTTCTAGTGTTGCCTCTTTATGTGCATCAACACTTGCTGGCTTAAAATCATCTGAAATTAAATAATAAGGAAGTTAAAATGTGGCAAATTTTTTGGGACGTAATTGAAATAAAACATATGGAAATTACATTTTAATGTATGGTACGATGCTCTGGCATTTGAATTTGTAAAACTAGCACCTAATTTTAATTCTCTAATCTCCTGTCCACGATCCATTGCTGTTAATTTGCTTCAAATTCTTTGAATTAAATTTTTTTGAATTTTCTTTAAAAATTAAATGATATGAGCACTTTTATAATATACACATAATTTTAAAATGACATTATAAACGCTATAGATCAACACACGCGATTAAAACATTCGTTCTAGGATCTAATTCCATTTAATTGATGTTTTTTTTTTAAAAAAGTTCTACACTTTTTCACTTTCTTTTTTTTGTGATGATGTTCAGAAATTTGATGAAGTTCTTAAAAACTAGAAATTTGAATAAATTTCTACCGTTATACAAAATTGCTTCCTAGAGCACTCAGAGCTTTGCCATCTAGAACAAAAATATGTTATTTCACAAACCAAATCTGTATACCTACTTTTTATTGTCTCAAATTCTCATAAACATTGAATAAATTGCAAAAACTATTGACACATGAGCTACGTTGGAATAACTGTAAAATTCAAAAATTTAAATTAACGGTTTTCAGTCACGAAAGTTGATACACAACAGAATGCTGTTTGATAAGCCTTATCTTATCACGTTTTGACAAAAGCGAACAATAACAGTGCCATGAAATGAATTATTACACATTTTTAAGTATCAAAATGAAAGTACACGGAGATAATTGGAAAGTTTCTGTAATGTTGAGATACAGAAATGATGACAAACATCCAGAATAAACTTCTTTTTAAGAACCAACATTTCTGGGGGGCTTAAAAAACTTTTTATTTTAATTGCAAAATGCTCCATTTTTCTCACCGTCTAGCAAACATTTAATAAGGATGAAGATTCTTTTTTTTTTGGTAGCATTTTACTCAAGGGCGTAGCCAGAAAATTTTTAAGGGGGGGGGCCCATTTTCGAAAATTAAAAAAACCGTTATTTTGTATCCTTAAATCTATATTCATTCTTCATAAGTTTAAATATTTAATTCATTATTCATACATTAAATGTAATTTTTCGTGCTGATTTTGACATTTCTTTCATCACTTCCTCTACATTAACTGGTTCTTCTCTATAAATACTTAATAAAACAATTATCAGATTTTCGTGGGGGGGCCCGGGCCCCCTATGGCCCCCCCCTGGCTACGCCCCTGATTTTACTTCTGCTGCTGTCTTCATGTTAGATCTTTGTCTAGAAACTATGGGGTATTTATGAAAGAAGTTATTTTGACAGTTATTTTTTAAATATTTTTTGACAATTATTTTCCAAATATTTTTTGACAGTTATTTTCCAAATATTTTTTGACAGTTATTTTTCTATATGCGCTCTTATTCTTTAGTAAGTCTTCTACTTCTATTAATAGGTTCTGCATGTGCCTTAAAGCCGTGAAGTAAACTTAATTCAGAAATTTCCGTTCAACTCATGAATTAATAAATTTGCGGAGCGTGTATGAATGCACAAAAACTGCTTTCCTTCCATCTCAATAATTATCTCTAGATTTCATGTCATGTCAGACAATGTAATCTCACGAAAAAGAAGTAAATTAATATTCATAAGGTAAAGTTTTTAATTGCTCGAGTATTATGTTGCTGTTAATGAATTTACATCATTAAAACTTGATGAGTTTTTAAGGTGAGACATCATTCTAATTTAACAATGTCTATTTAAGAAATGTTTTAAATGAGTTTTCATGAAAATTTTTGTTGAAAACTTTTTGGCTTCTAGCGAGAAGGAAGAGCAAAATGAGATCACGAATTTCACTTCATAAATGATGCAATGCATTGTAGTTATTCTCTAAAATTACTTAATTTAGAAAAGTACGGACGTGATGGAAGAACATTTTTGGTTCATTCATTTACCACTTTTGAGGCATGAATTATTTATTGTTTTATAATTTTTTTGGTTCATCTGGAGGTTTAGGAGGTTTCTGTTGAAGGATTCTGACTGATTCAATATTGTATTTAGAAGATGGAGGTAAGTGCGTCTTATGTGAAAAGGATTGGTATCAATAGCTTTAAACTAGACTTTTCATGCTTTAATTTGGATAATAGTGTGATTTAGATTTAGTAGATTGAATTAGCGCATTATGTGAGTGAATCAGCGCACTATTTAAGTGAATTGGCGCATTATCAGGGTGAATTGGCGCATTATATACGTAAATTGGCGCACTATACGAACAAATTCTCGCATTATCTGAGTAAGAATTCGAAATTTCTGCGTGTTTCAGCAGATTTTTTTGTTGTTCAACTATATTAGCACTATCTAAGCAAAAACTATAAAAAATTGATGCCTTTTATGTAAAATTTACGAATACCGAAACTTAAATCGCAAATTTTGAATCAATAGCCTTTACTAAAGTCCTATAAAATAGCAATAAAGAAGCCAACACCCCTAATCCTTATTTGAACACACATTATAAAACACGTGGCTAATGTCCCAATAATAATAACAGTCCATACTAAATTTTAATTACATTAATACTATAAAACTGTAAGGGTTAATATGCGCTGCTGGTCGTCAATACAGCATGGCAAGAATATCATTACACTGAGAAAAAGAGTTGCTTTTTTGAAAAATTACGACTCACAAAAAATAATAAGCAACAGATTGCTTTAATTGCATCACTTTCATTTATTTATTCGCTCGACACACTTCTTCCGTTCGTTCTATTAATTCATTCATACACGCTGGCCAGTTGCATCCTTGTTCATTATACATTTTAATGAAAAAAATCTTTTTTAATGTGCTTCAAAGTTCCAACTTCTCTTCAGCTCCCACGCTTATTCACAGTGTTGAAAGTGCCTCATAATGAGCACCATAAATTGCATAACTTTTTTTTTGCGAAATAAAAATTATTCTTACTTCCACTAGCACTTCCACTCGTTATTCTTTCAAATATCATCAATTTAAATCAAAATGTAATTTTCATCTCTCATAATTTTATTCATTAAATGAACGCTGCTCTCAGTTTCATTCTCGTTTTGCGCGCTTTCTAGCTTTTTGGTGTCCCTTTTTATTTTATATTTATTTTGTCCTCTTAACAATATTGTAAATGTTGTGACAAATTCACATTTTTTGGATTATGGGAGAGTTAAAACAAACGAGAATGAGAGCTTATGAGTTCACTGTGTAGTATTTAAACGTGATGCTGCCTTTCTTCTTGTACTCGGGAGTGTTATTGTTGTAGAATAAGGGTGGTCGAAGAAAGGGGGATTTATATTTTATAGTTTCCAAAAAACTCAAAAGTTTTTAAATTGCTTCCAAAAAGTTTTTAAAATGCTTCCAAAAAGCTTTCATAAAGTTCCCAAAAAATCTTTCAAAAAGCTTGCATTTTGCCATGAATTTTCAAAGAGCTTCAATTTTGCCAAAAAGTTTTAATTTTGACAAAAAGCTTCAATTTTGTCAAAAGCTTCAATTTTCTCAAAAAGTTTCAAATTTGTCAAAAAGCTTCAATTTCGTCAAAAAGCTTTAATTCTGTCAAAAGCTTCAATTTTCTCAAAAATCTTCAAATTTGTCAAAAAGCTTCAAATTTGTCAAAAAGCTTCAAATTTGTCAAAAAGCTTCAATTTCGTCAAAAAGCTTTAATTCTGTCAAAAGCTTCAATTTTCTCAAAAATCTTCAAATTTGTCAAAAAGCTTCAAATTTGTCAAAAAACTTCAATTTTGTCAAAAGCTTCAATTTTGTCAAAAAAACTTCAATTTTGTCAAAAAGCTTCAATTTTGTCAAAAAGCTTTGATTTTGTCTAAAAGCTTAAATTTGGTAAAAAAGCTTCAATTTTTTCAAAAAGCTTCAAAATTGTCAAAAAGCTTTAATTTCGTCAAAAAGCTTTAATTCTCTCAAAAGCTTCAATTTTCTCAAAAAAGTTTCAAATTTGTCAAAAAGCTTCAATTTTCTCAAAAATCTTCAAATTTGTCAAAAAGCTTCAATTTTGTCAAAAATCTTTGATTTTGTCTAAAAGCTTTAATTTGGTAAAAAAGCTTCAATTTTTTCAAAAAGCTTCAAATTTGTCAAAATGCTTAAATTTTGTCAAAAAGCTTTAATTTTGTCAAAAAGCTTTGATTTTGTCTAAAAGCTTTAATTTGGTAAAAAAGCTTCAATTTTGTCAAAAAGCTTTATTATTTTATGTCTTCAAATTTCAGCAATACCCACGCTATCCACACCCATCCTAAAACCGTCCATCCAATATTATTTTTATTACATTCTCGCTTTCGCTGTTAATAAAATATATAAAGCACCAACGGCATGGGTTCATTTTTCTTTCCGTATTTCTCCTCATTTTCCATGAACTTCATCTCGGTTCTCTTCCTTCCTTCTTAACTGGCTTTTATGCTACGAAAATTTATTATGTGAAGAAAAAAATTATTTTTCATTAATTCCCTAGTTTTTCTCTCTATTCGAATCGGAACTAAAGCTTTGAGTGATGGCTGTGTTATTCACGTAGTAAACGCTTGCTTGGCGTCAGCAATTTTATAATATCTTTCCTAGTTCTCCACTTTTTTTCAAATCACTCCATTCACACGATGTGTCACGATTTGTTGAAAAAGCTTTTTTATAATCCCCTCCTTTTTTTGTTCTGTTACTTTATGTACTCATCGTTTAGTGGAGAATGGAAGCTCTGCACAATCAATAGAATTGTAAAAGTCATTTTTTAAAATATGTTCCGATTCTTTTCCTTCTACTGTCAATAACTCTTTCAATCACACCAGATGTGACTCAATATCCATCTACATTTTCTTTTAAGTTGGTCGGAGAAGGATGGGAATTGAAGTTATGACAATGGCTTTATTTTGTCTGGAAGACATTGAGTCATTATTGTTAGATTTCCTCTATACTTGGAAGTATGAATTAGGAGCCAAGTCTTCCTCTAAACTGTATGTTGTAGAATCAGTCATCCCTAAACTTGTTAATTTTGGTAAGTCCCTTCTCTAACCTTTTATGTCAAAGAATATCCAAAACCCCTCAAATTTTAAATGCGTCATACACAACTTCCTTACTTGTTCTCCCAAAAAGTACTCCCCACATCCCGTATCTTTCTGTACATCCTCAACAAACAAGGCAAAATGACAAATGCTTTTCAAAAAAAAAAAACATAAAATGGTAGAAATGGCAGAGAGAAACAATAGAAGAACATGACACACGAAGAATAGTGAGAATTGCTTTATTATTATGACACTTACGTTCCTGCTTTTGTTATACTTGCAATTTTAATGTTTGTATTCATTTAAAGTGACTTTTGTCATGCTTTAATTTGTATATTTTGACATGATGAGTTGTACTAAGAATGATTATCACCAAAGACCCTCGCTAGGCCACAGAAGTTGTTATGTTAAAGTGATATATGAAGCTATTTAGAATGTTTATAAACTGATCATGAAAATCGAATAATAAATCATGATAAACAAAAAATTATGACACATTCCAAGGTCAGCGAAAAGAATCTCGTCGTGTTTGTTTAAAATTAAATTGATTCAAATTGAATCAATTTATGTCCTCAAAATGTGTCTTATTATTTAACTTCCGTGCTGATATCTGACGAACTCCTAATGCGGTAAGTGATCAAGTAGTTGTTCTCTATTTCATCCAGAAGCTGTATTTTAGGGCTAATCG
Organism: Chironomus riparius; assembly: GCA_917627325.4. Classification (NCBI taxonomy): domain Eukaryota; kingdom Metazoa; phylum Arthropoda; class Insecta; order Diptera; family Chironomidae; genus Chironomus; species Chironomus riparius. The sequence continues at coordinate 52,634,743 of OU895878.1, forward strand.
GGGATAACCTACGGGGTCGTTCATTTATTTCGTTTGCTTTTTAATCAAGATTGATTGATTTTCGATTCTAGGAAGTCAAACAAGACTATTATAAAAAACCAAACTTTAGTAACCGTTCTCTTTGGAATAGAGACTTTAAGACACAAGTGTTTTATGAGAACATAATGAAATATGATGTTCAGGGGCGTAGCCAGGAATTTATAGAAGGGGGGGGGGGGGGGGGGGTTCAGAAAAATTCACTGGAAATTTCTGTGAACGTAGGGGCATTTGTCACCCAAATCTCACCCCTCTCCTATTGGATGTCTATCGGTTTATTTGGAGAAGACTCAAAAAACTTCCAAACAAATCCACATGCCCTCCCCAAACAGCACAGAAGTTCTCTCTTCCGAAAAATGTGTAAATTAATTTTTTAATTTTTTCTTCATTTCAGCATTCATTTGCCTTTTTTCTTTCAAGCACGCGGGTGATCATCTCTTCATTCTAAAAATAATAACGCTCAGAGATGCAAAATTAAGGCTGTTATCTAAGAAAATTAAGAAATATTTTTTAAATTTCTCCAAGGAGGATTATTGTTTAAATAAAAGTGAAAGGAATCGTTTGAAATTTGACGTTGTGGGATTCGAACTTGGCAATCAGTTGCATTTATTAAGACATTTAGAAGTAAGTTGCTAGATGCTCAATATGGTGAAATTGTGAACTATTGAAAATAATTGCTTAGGAAGTGACATTAATTTATTACTTAAAAAAAGAATAACTTGAAAAATGTGGAATCAACTCAGAAACTATTTTAATTAGAAACGCCTGGAATTCTTAGTGATAACTTGTAATTCATTTGAAATAATTTATGATGCTTTTACTCACAGTATGAGAATATCAGCTGTGGATCATATGAGAAATTGTTTCATTTTCTCACAACTGAATATTCATTTTGTGCTACATACATGATCAAATCTTCAAAAGGTCAATTAATGGATGTCAATTTTCATGTTTCAGATTTGAAATTGAATTTGAAATTACCAAAAATATTTATTTTAATTATCAAACTAATTGATAGAAGTCAACTATCATTTAAACTATGGGCTGTGAGGAACATCCATTAATGACGTCTATGAGAAATTAAAATATATCTACGTACTATCTTAAACCCCTTCTTGCTATTAACTTAAATATTGACAGTCAATTTCAGAAAGTCTTAAATTGCGGAAGTCCTCAAAACTACAAACCACAGATCAATGATCAATTCCATTGCTTACAAGCATTCGATTCAATAACAACATTAAGCTTATCAAAGTTTATTACACAAACAGCACAGCAATGTAATGTCAATGTTACGCATTCTGCCTCATTAATTCTCGTTTTTAAATATTCATTTCTATTTCTTGTCCTCAATTATTCTATTTGTTCGTCGATTTTCTTCGCTAAAAATAAAGTGACGGATGATTATGAAAGCCTTAGTCATTCACAAAAACACACAATAATAATAATAGGAAAAGTAAATGAAAATCTTGTTTGACGATCGAATAGAAAATTTTCAAGAAAAATCACGTGAATTTTTCATTCAAGGCTATCGTCAAGCGAGTTTGTTTGAGGAAAATGGAAAGGAAATTGAGTTTTGTGCGTTCAAAGACAAAAAGCAAGCTCAGAAACTAAAGTGCTCTGTGCGAGACAATTTTATGGATGGCAATAAGTATATTTTACAGTTTGAAGTGTGATTGTAAGTTTAAGACATATCGACTAGGTTTTGCTTAATCAAGAACTATATCTTCGTCTAAAAAGTGATTCTAGACTGGGAAGTAGCACATTTTCGCGAAATATTGAGTATTTTGGACACAAAATGTGGATTGTTGACCTAGGACATGATTACGACTGTCAAAAATTGATAAACTTTTGATAATCAAAACCATAAATTATCACGAAATAAAGTTCGAGTAAACAACGAGCAGTGCTAAACGAATATGCCACAAATTGAATGACTTATCACTTATGCATTGCCTTATTTATCTTTGTTTTATAATTATCAAAGACTCGGCAAGATCGACAAAATTAAAAACTTTTTTTCTCTAATTTTATTGAAATTTTGCTAGACTTTAGAAAACAAAAATCACAATCTTTCTTTTACAAACAAACGTCAATAATTATATCACTAAATCCTTATCTAATCCACAAAACCTCTTTCATTAATTTCTACATTTTTTTGTAGACAATCCAGTCACTTTTTGGGAATCAATACGAGTAAATTCACATCAAAATGGCAAAATCAAATGAACCAAAAAATTTTACTACCGTCAATAAGCTCTGCTGCTGCCTTAGCTTAAAAACTGGAATGACAATTGTCGGATGGATTAAGTTTGTACTTTCTGCCCTTGCTGTTGCTGTTGGATTTGCTCAAATTATTGCTTATCTTATTGATGAAAGTTTAGACTACCTTAACATCAATGTTCCAGATTTAGGAATCATTAGTAAGGATAAGTTTTAGATGGAATTGATTTTTTGAATAATTTTGGATATCTTTTTTCAGCTTTCTCAGTTCTAATCATAGTATTTAATGCTTTGAATGCATATGTATTCTATATCTTCATCCAGGGAATCAAGCTTGTAAGTATCCTTATAGAATTCAATTAGTTGTAACTTAGGATCGATCAAGAAAATTCATAGTTTATATTCGAATCATCTGAATGACACAATGCCTAGAATTCAGCAAATCCAGCTAGGTGTAAGCCTAAAGCCAACCAAGTGCAACTTTATTGCTATTTTCTATTCCGAGTGTTATTCGGAAACATGTTTTAAATGCTAGAGTCATGAATTTACAACTCGTCAAGGATTCACGAGTTAATTTAACTATCTTAATCAATATTAAAGGTTTATAAGAACTGATCCTGATTTAAACATAGTTCCAAAGATCAGATCCACATTTATAATATTATCAATTAATTAATTATTAATCAAACTTCCTTCATTTAATATTTTTAGGAAATCGATTCGAAAATCCTTCCATATTTGATTCTTAATGGAGTTTACATCTTCTTCGTCCTCTTCGCTACCGTTGCAGCGATGAATGTTTACATGCTAATTGGATTACTGATCTACATATACATTTACATTTGTGCATTTAACCTATACTCAATCTTTTCAAGTATATCAACTGAATATAATGTTGTTTAAAGTCAAAATTATCGTCTAAAAGACACCTCAAGTGAATCTAGCCAATTTAATTGTCAATTTTTATTGGATATGCTCTAAAATAAACATTATGCTGTATAAAATTTAAATAAAATGATGAATTATTGCAAAGATTATTTAATTATGGACTTATTCTAATAGATTTAATGGAATTGATTTATTGTTTCCAGAGATCGAAGCCGATTTTTTCGGCTTAACTCAATTTTTGATTTTTTTGATAGAAAAAAGCCATTTAACACCCATTTTAAGTATTTAAATTGAACTTTACATGCTTTACTATCATTCTGTGAAATATTTTTTCAGCATGTAGCTATAGTAAGCTCTGAATTTCAATTTAGCCGATTTTAAGCCGATCGGCTTAAATTTCGGCTTAACATTCTTTAACTTGAAATTCTGAGCTCACTGCTGAAAAAATATTTCACAGAATCATAGTAAAGCATGTAAAGTTCAATTTAAATACTTAAAATGGGTGTTAAATGGCTTTTTTCTATCAAAAAAATCAAAAATTGAGTTAAGCCGAAAAAATCGGCTTCGATCTCTGATTGTTTCAGTCATTTCCCGCCAAAAAAGATCTCGCTCTAGAAGTTAAGTCAGCAAAGTATTATTAATTTCCAACAAATATTCATGAACTTACTTCTTATATTAGCAAGGTCAACGAATGTGTTTCATTTGAAATAACAATCACATTCAAAAAGAGTTGTGCGCAGTCGCTGATATGAAGTTACACTGTCGGATTCACTGAACTGGATTATCATTAATTTATGAATCTTAATTCAGATAAAAAACATAAATTTGAAAGATTGAAATTTTATAAAATTTAAGAAATTTGAAAAAGATTCAAAAAGTAAATCCAACCTTAAGAATTATCCTCTTCAGTGAAAAACAAAAATCCTTAAAGGACAACAAAGTCTCGCGTTGATTACATCACAAAGGAAACAAAATTCTGTAAAAATCATTTAAAGTTGTTAACTGAGTGTCAATTTACAGTAAAAACATCATCAGTGCATGAACATTTGAAGATTCAATCAAGCGACAAAGTTTTTACCTCATTAAAAGCTACAAAAATTAGAGTTTTGAAGAAAAAAAGATAAAGTTGAAAATGAAGGAACCGCTAGAACCAAAAAATTTTGATACCGTTCATCTACTTTGCGGGCCTCTTGGTTTAAAGCGATCGATGCTTGCTTTTGTTGGAATTAAGCTTGTTCTTGCGATTCTTGGAATATTTTTACCGATACTTCAAATCATCTTAATTCTTGTATGCAAGGAATATACTTATCTAGATCCAGGCATTAAAAATTTGACTCCAATTAGTAAGAATCTTTTGTTTTTGTTTATCTTTGTTGATTAACTTTGTCTGTTTGTTGACAGCTTTTTGTGTTTTACTGATTATCTTTAACACGGTCAATGCAATTGTGTTCTTCTTCTTTGTTCAAGCAGTTAGAAAGGTAAGATTTGAGTTAAAGTGAATGCAAAAGTGTTGTTTGATATTGAAATTTAGATCTGAAGTTGTTTACCAAGTGCTTAGTCCGAATCCAACACTATTAACTTCTATTAATCCACAGGAACATGCAGCTAGTGTCCTACCATATCTCGTCCTTAATGGAGTTTATATAATCTTCTATACCTTCATCACCGTAGCAGCTATGTCACCATTTATGTTCCTCGGCTTATTATTTTATCTTTATATCTATTTGTGTGCATTTTCTTTGTATACAATTTTTTCAGATGCCGAACAGCATCATGCTGTTTAGAAATGCTGATGTTATTTGGAATAAAATATCAATTTATTAAAATTAGGTGGGCCCACCACCACGTGGGATAAGGTGATCGGGATAAGAAATAGGAACGAGTATGATATAAATATTGGAGACTAATCAATAAAATGAGAATTGAAATTTGTGTAGTTAAAATGTTGATCTATTTTATGGTTGAAATTTGGTCATGTCAAGGGGAAAACAACATGATGGGAAATTTCATATTGATTTCCTATCAAAAAATTTGATCATATTTATATGAATTTAGATCGTTCCTATTCATGATGAGAAAATCATTAAATTTTCCCATTACGTTGTTGTCCCCTTGGGAGATTTCCAAAACAAAATTAATTATTTTTCAGAATTTTTCGACACAAATTCACTCTAAAATCTCCAAATTCACACAAATCAGTCGAATATTCAGCATAACAAAACAGCCAATAACTCCATCTCTCCCATCCAATCTATTCAAAAATTTGACAAAAATTATTTTATCAAACATACAAGACAGCTTGCGTAACAAGACACGACACAAAATAGTTGACGACTTTTAACATCAATTTGCATCAAAGTGACACAAATAAACCTTATTTGTTCTGAAAAATGATCCGCAGAGAGAATTTTAAAATCATTTTTAACCAGTGTTGCATTCTGGCCATTTGTCTGGATCAGATAAATTCTGAGACAGAAATTTCTTCATAAAATCGATTCTACATGTAGAAAGAAAAAAACCATCTACATGTAGATTGTGTCTACATGTAGAATCTGTCTACATGTAGATTTAATGTAGATGTCTACGATTCTACATTCTTCTCTGATGTAGACCTGGAAAAAATGTAGAATTATAGACATCTACATCGAATCTACATGTAGACAGATTCTACATGTAGACACAATCTACATGTAGATGGTTTTTTTCTTTCTACATGAAGAATCGATCTTTATGAAGAAAGTTTCTTAGCTAGACAAAAACTATTGAAGAATCTACATTCTTCATCTAGTATAGACATCTACATTTGCAACACTGTTTTTAACAACAAAGCGTTCCTTTTGTCACATCCTATTGACATTTATATGCATCCTCATGTACAGTATGTAGCTATTTACGCTATTAAATTCGACAGGAGTGATAACCCGGAAAACGCATACATGCCACCATTCATTTATACTTTATGTGACAATCACATGTATGTAAATGTATATTGGGTGACATATGGAACTGTAAAGTTGGAATGAGTGAGTGAATTTTTGTGGATATGGAGGTTTTTTTAATGTGACATACGACAAAAATATATTTTTTTTATGAAAAATGTCGAAATAAATTTTTCAAACTTTTCAGAATCACTTGTAAAATGGTTAAAGGACATGTGAAGCGCTGAGTACTTGAGTGCATATGACAATTGGAGCATTTTCGCAGAGATTGATGTGGAATGTTCAGTCATTGACCTTTTGTAATATAATAACTTTTTACATAGTTGGGACTGAGAGGTTAGAGCCAGGAATGTAGCAAAATCAAGTACATAACCTCAAATCATACACAACAAAACAACCCACAAATCCGTTACTAAGTGTCAGTCACCCAACCAAATCCAAATTGACATCAAAATCGCAAATCTATCCGCATAAAAAGTTACCAAAATTTTTTTTAATGGGATAATTTTTTTTTGTGTTATAAATATTATCATGCATAACATTGTGCTTTAACATACATACACACACGCAAATTATTAATAAGTGTAATTCAATTTTTTTTGTTGCTTCTTCGCTAACGATTTTTAAAAGCTTTTTATTTCATTCTCAAGCCTCCCTCATTTTTTTTTTATATTTCATTTGTGCTTGGTTAAAAAGCCTAGTCAGAATGAGCTCAATTTTAACTTGAATCACGTTCAATGAATAAATCAATGCCGTTTAATATTTATATGCTAATTTATGAACATTAACATTGTTTGGATACGAGAGAGACTTTGTGTGTGTATGTGCAATGGAAAGAGAAAGTGAAACTGTCGAAAAGGACGAGTTTTAGAAAAGTTTATGAAAATTCAATCTGGATAGGATGTGGAGCAGTTGTAAAAGGGAACCATAAATTAATGGGATTTTTTAAATATATTATTTTAAGCTTCCAAGACTATCAAATCTTAGATTTTGTGGCTCCAACAATAAAGACTCGGTAATCCTCTTGTGAGCTGAAGTGGCTCGTTGGCAGAATGGTTTAGTACTTCGGTACATAATTATTGCAATACCGACACAGCGATCATGGGTTCGAGACTCGGTATTGGAAATTTTTTACTTGTCCTTTTTCGAATCATATGTACTGGAAATGAGGCTCACAGCCTTCCTTTGGAGGCTACAGGCAGAAATGTCATCAGAGGAGTGGTTCGGATCCCACTGTAAACTGTAGGTCTAGGTTTGAGCGGGAGGTCTAGCGAACCCTCTCTCGTTAAACTATCATTAGCCTTGTAACGCATAAAACGCGCAGCTATGGATCTCTAAGGTCTGAATGCTGAAGTTTATTTTTTTTTGATCCTAGAGTAGACTTGTTCTTGGTTAGACTTTGTTCTTTACTGGACCTAAATCTTATGATTCTAGGTTAGACCTGAAGATGATTTAAGGCTTGGCATGATCTAATGTTCGACCTGATCTTAATTTAGAAATCAACTTTGAACAGGCTTGGTATTAGATCACACCCAAGTTTATGACCTCATCTAAGGAAGGCCTTGGATTGCAGTTGAGCTGGATGAACATCAAAGGAACCTGAATTGCCCTGAAAGAACCTTCATTCCTGTCACAAAGATTTGCCTAGCGTTAGATATATTCTGTTTTAGAATTCCAGGCAAGTAACTTAGTCACAGACATCTAATAACTACATCTACAGTCGATATCTTATATGTTTGACGTCATAACTGAAAGATTCAACCCAGAGAGTTATTTTTATTCTAGACAAGAATTCTAATCATGCTTGTGTACACCACATGTTGATACACAAGCTACCCAAAATTAAAAAAATTTTATAATTTCATCTCAGAAAATGTAAAATTTAATTTTCTACGAACATAATTTGTGATGATTTACTTAAAGAAGAAAGCCAGCTTAAATAAATGCCTAAGTTGCTTAATAAAAAGAATCGCGAAGACGTAACAAAGCGTGTTAAGATGAAGAAGAGATGTATATGATGCGGCATTTGAAGCATAGAGTGAATATAAAAAACATTTTTAATGTTACAATTTTAAATTTGATCACATTTAATGTTGTCATGTCCTCTGTGACATTTTCTTGATATCTAGTTCATCTCGTTATACTTTTCTTTACAATTCGCATAAGAGTGAGCGTGTTTTGTCATATTTCAGTCAGTTGACGATCTCAGATTTGGAATAATGTGATTTATTTTTGTGTATGCAGATGACATGTTTTTTGTGTACTTTACGGTTAAAGTTAAAGATCTTATTAAAGTTTATGATGTGAGTATTTTCAATGCTTTTCGTTAGATTGGAACGGAAATATGAGGACAATGAGCTTATAGCATTACAAATTAAAGTAAGAGAGTCTTAAATGAAATGAAATAGACTAAGTATAAGGACGTCTTAAAAAAAAGCTAATGTTTGAGAATGGAATCAAGACACTACATTTGGAAAACAATCAAAAAAACCTCAATATCCAGTTCAACATTTCAAAAAATCTGCGCTATAGTTATTTCTAGGTTAGCATAATCAAATGGACTCAGTTTTAATGATGGTCATAAAAAATGCAGATTGAAATGAATCTTTTGACTAATAAATTATCCGGTAATGTAACATCCAACCAATCTTCAAATACGTTTCAATTAAATTATTCAAATTCAGACGGAATAGCTTCTATCGAGAGATTTTTAAAAGACTGAAAGAATTGAAAATTAAACTTTCAAATATTTGATCAAAATTAAATCAAGTCAAATTTGCATTCCTCAACTAGAGACCAGCTCTTTAATCTTCTCCGAGTGCAAGCAGCCTTGCAATTAAGCTCTTGATTTGCTTTGACTAATTAGCTACCTTTAAAATAACTTTTTCATTCATTTAAAAATCCTTAATTTTGTGAATTAAAACTCAGTCAATTAGCAAGAATTGAAAACTTTACTTACCTTCTTATGATCACAACTTTTAATCCTTTCCTTAAATTTTGTTACTTCAATTAGTTTTCAACCTTGTCAAAATCATTCAGCAGTCTACGGATTAATATACAACAACAATCTTCCAGTTTCTATTGAAAAGAGCTTTCAGCTTTTGTTGGACATGAAAAAATTGTAAAGTTTAATTAACAAGATAAAAACTTCCTTTCTTGTTCTTATTTCCGTTCAAAAGCCCTTCAATTCATTAGTTATAATTATAAATTTTCTACATTAAACATCAGATGAAGGCTTTTCTTGTAATTATAAGGAATAAGAAGAAGGAAAAAAAAGAAACTAATTCAAGTATAAACACGAGAAACTAATTTATTTTACTCTACAAATTAACATCAAAGACTGTAGCATGGTTGATGAGAGTCAGGACTACGAGGCAAAAAAGAGGAGAAAAAAAAAATTCATAATTTCTTTTAGAATTAATCAAGACAATATGCCTCTGACTTTTCTATATGAGGCACAAGAAGGACAATTTAATCTTCTTTTACTTTTGGATGGAAGTTTGCTGGAAGGTAAGAGTCGTTCATGTAGGATGATCAGGTAAGCGCATTTTTTGGATTAGATTTGGAAAAAAATTTCAACAAAAGACGTAATTAAGAAATTTTTAAATGCAATTTTGCAATTTGATAGCTTTGGAGTTAGAAATCATAAATTTCAGTTGAACTGGATTGTTTCTGCCATATTTTTGAATCAATATGAGTTCTTCAAGTGTTCATTAATCGCAAATTAAGCTTTTAATCTTAAATTAAAATCTTTTTGTGAGAAATCAAAAATGGAGCCAAAATTTTTTATGAATTCAAAATTTTCTGTGATTAACGGATTTAGTTGTTGGTAAATATATAAGGAGGTTTTATAAACTTACATAAGTGTTTGGTTGTTGGATTGTACCCTCGATAATCCATGATATAACAAAGCTTCAGGTTTGCAATAACATTTGACATGCTGGATCTCAAACTTTAGATTAAACAATCTTACCCAGCCCAACGCCAAAATTGATCCTCACAAATACTCATTAATTCTGTATAATAAGTTTAAGCTTGAACGAAAGGAAATCACATTCATTATCACGTAGTCGCTGATGACCTTATCGTTTTGACCAACGAGAAATGAAAATCTTAATTCTTTTCTTTTCTCACATTTTCATCACATTCACAGCTTGTGAGATAGTTTTGCTCATTGCTGATAAAAGAAAGTCCTTTTCAAAAGAAGATTATTGTTTCCATTTCATGAATGGAAGAAGAAATTGTCTTTCATTCTCTTTTCTTAATATTCTATTGTTTGAGTCATGGCAAGTGTACCATACTTTGATAATTTATTCGATAATATTTCTATGGATGTCTTTTACACAAAAGTGTAGAGAGAATGTTAAAATATTTCGATGTGTTATTGAAGATTCAATCTTCATTTGGTCAGCATTAATTCTCAATGTGATTTTGTTTCAAAAAAACTTTAAAGAATAGGCAAATAAACTAAACTTTTTGTGCTTTACTTGGCCTTGGTTTTGTTGTTTACACGAAATGGCAATTCACACTCTAGTTCCGCTTCCCTTTCGAATCTTTCCTGTAAAGGAAACTTCCAAACAACTTAGCCACACACATATGAATAGAAAGAAAGTTGAAAACAACAAAAGCTTCAACCGCAGCAAAAAAAAAAAGGCAAACAAACATTAAATCACATGAGTGTAAATGTGCGGAAAGAAACTTTGTTGAAAACTCTATTGATAAGGTTTAAGCTCGTAAAGCATTTAAGTTATGATGAAATGAAATTGAACGATTGTAAATGCTTAAATATTTATGTTCAAAGTTGTCGCAAAGTGTTGATGGAATTCAATACTTGAAAGGATTTCAATGAGTTGCTTTGGGGAGTTTTGACTAGCTTATGTTGAACATAAATACAGCTTTTGATGTGCTCAAGTGACTTGCACGGTTAATCCAGATCGGCACATCTAAAAGCCTTTTGCGTATTGTATTTCAATAAACAAAGCATTATTACATCTTTCAATAATTGAAAAAGGTACAAAAACTTATTCCAAAGCAATTCAAATTCAAATTTTCCTATAATGTGAAAATAATCCCAAATTAACTTCCCATTTTGCTTTAGAAACTCAAACTCAAAATGTAAATTTTCCAATTCTTCTTTCAATCTGTTTAACATTTCATACTCTTTTTAGCGCATTTTTGAAACTTGTTTCTAAAAGGTAGCTTAATAAAACACTTGTTCGGCTGTTCGGCTGCTCGGGTGAAGAAAAACTTTTTAACCAGACATCGTAGAGAGCTCGAGTTTATTTTATTAGCTCCGTTACTATCGATTTACCGGCCCATCGAATCCTTAAAAGTCTTGAAACAGTGTATTTATGCTATAATTAATGAATTTTTGTTTTGTTTTTTGTGTAACCTGCTCAAATTTTATTATATACCTATAATTTTAACATAACCTCTATAATTTCAAATTATTCCAGACGTTGTAAAATTTGAATTGCAAAAAACCGTTAAATGATGAACCTTTTCTGTATGGAAATTCATTGCAACAAATTAATAATTAGATAATCAAATACTGATCACTAACACAAAAATGCGCTTAAGTCCCTCGATCAATAACACGAAAACTTCTGTAATTTTTTTTCTATTTGATTAAATTACATTTATGTTTAAAACAAACAGAAAACCTGAAACCAACATGCAGATAAAAGGATCATAACGAAACTTAATTTAACAACTTTTCAGGCTTTTTGTGAGAGAAAAAAAGAAATACAAAATGAAAAGTTTTATGGAAAATCTAAATTAAATTAGTCAGATGAAAAATAGTTTCAACTCGAGACTTTAATTATCGTTTCCTTTTAAGCCTTGTAGCTATGGCTACTTTTTATATAAAGTTTGAGAATGCATTAAAGGCTTTTGGACTATAAATAATTAAAAAAGTTTTTTTTTCTCATGCTGTTTTCATAATAAAATATGCTTGTATGATGCATTTAGTTGTAGAATGTTAGGGTCATTCATAAATCACGTTCATCAAAATTTAAACTTCTTCTCTATTTCTTGTGTCGGATCCCAAACGCATATTGAGTTTATCTTACGACAATGTTTATTTTTTTTAAAGTTATATTGTTCTTATTAAAGTGTAGATTTGCTAGTTCCTATAAATTAAAATTGAAGTTTACCACATGCTTCAATGCAGAGCATGTATATGCTTAACTTTTTGTTTGATAGAGTTTAAACTTAATCCTGTTCATTGGACTGAATAACTTATTCATTTGTTTATCTTTTTAAATGTTTTAATAAATATTTTGGTCTGCAATTTATTGAATTTTTGCAGAACTCTGTTTAAAGGTCTTTGATTAGATTGGTCAATGAATTATCTTGATTAAGTATTTAAATGGAAAGTAACTTGAAGGAAATTTAATGAACAATTTAATTATTATGTTACGTAACCATCTGCCTGACTCTTCTTATCTTGATTCGCCAAGAAATCGAATTAAACTGGTTAACATGCGAGACGTCCTGTATTTTATTAAAAAATATCTGGTCACTCTAGTGAGCTGAAGTGACTCGGTGGCGGAATGGCTTAATACTTCGGCACTTAATTATTGCAATACCGACACAGATATGGGATTATGGGTTCGAAACTGAGTATTAGAGATTTTTCACTTGTCCTTTTTTGAATCATTTGTACTGGAAATGAGGCTCATAGCCTTCTTTTGTAGGCTACTGACAAAAATGTCATCAAAGGAGTGGTTCGGATTTCACTATAAATTGTAGGTTTAGGTTTGAGTGCAGTGGTCACTCGTTAAACTCTCATTAGCTGCGAAACGCCCTAGCGCACCTCTGGATCACAATTGATCTGAATAGGTAAGGGTTTTTTACTGATCACTCTAGCTCAAGCGTAACGAGGGGGGGGAGGGGGGGGGATTTGGGGGACAAATCCCCCGACGTTTACAGAAATTTGTTCATTCTGCTAGGAGTTTCATGAAAAAATCATAAAAATCCCCCCCTTTCCTCTGAGTTTTCCATATAAAATTTCCCACCCCCCTCCCCTCTTCAAATTCCTGACTACGCCCCTGCTCTAGCTATAAGGGCTCTAGTAATAACATAATAATAAATAATCCACCATCAACAACAATTCCAAATTTTTGATTCATCTTGATAAAAATTAATCTCATCGATTTACAGTCGGTTGACTATGCATTAATTCAGGAAGAACATTGAGAATTAATTTAAATAAAATCGAAAACTTTTGTAATTACGAAATGATTCGACGAATAATTGATTGTGTGGTAAATATTGAGTTCTGAGAACACAATAGGTATGAAATGTGACAGAGATGGACATTAGAATGAGAATAACAAGGATAGCCAAGATTTATATCTTTAATAGCTAGCTCTTCATGGTTCTTGGATGTTTATTGTGTATTCATTCAATTTATGAGTTTTACTAGATCTCAACTTAAGGTCTTTGGTTTTTAAATGAGATTCGAACCGAAGTATGACTGCAATTCTGTTTAGAGAGCAAAGGTTTAATGCAATAAGTTTTGAACTCATCTCCCAACCCACAAAAGTCCCAAAACAACTCTGCTTATTACCAATTTTTAATGATCTCATTTGTTCTCATCGAATTGACATCCACACAATTACAACAGAAACATCATCCAATTCTTTTTTGATATTCCGACAGGATGAATAAAAAATTATTTTTCCATCTCATTTTGTACATTATGCAATATTCATAATATGAGCATTCATAAAAGTTTTTTATATTTTGAATTAAAACCACAGACATTTATCGAGCAAACCGAAACAACAAGCAAACTGTGAGAATTGTACATCTGTATGGTTGGTATTTTAACCGCTAAGTACTTCCTCATATTGTACTAAATAATGTATGTAGGAGCAAATAATAGCGAAAAATAATATCGTAATGAGAGAAAATATTAAACGAGTTAATGATTCTAGTGTAAAATTAATCTGTATGGAAATTGACTACTCAATTTATGCTGCAGTGATTTCAATTTCTGTATATAAAGCCTTTGCGTTCAGTTGCTCATTAGTGAATTTATAAGTATTTTGATAAATTTTATTGCGTGCACGGATTTTAAAGTAATACTTGAAAACCTTTTGATTCATGCTGCTTGGAGTCCATTTTCATTCCAAATAATATTCCAGTTGATTCTTGGGCTATACGTTTGAAAATTTGTTGCCCTAGTCGTGCTAGTTGCTTTCAACCTCCGCTCCATGACATCACCAACTCTGCGAATCACAAAAATATATCAAGCTGTGCAGTGTGGCTTGTTAATTTGAAGTTTCTCATTGTAAGACTCGAATGAATGTAAAACTGTTAAGTAAAAGTATGGAAATAATTAACAGATGAGGTAAGAACTTTATTGGTGTAAAATATATTTACTGTAGTTGCATAACAACACCAACTGTGATGTAAGGAGTAAAAAAAATTAGCACAGGAACTAAAACGCATGTAACTTTTTTTTATGCTTTATTTTAAACACTTCCTTATGCTGTGCTGCATGGAGGGTTTACATTGAGTTTGTAAGATAAAAATTAAAGCTGATTTTAAGATTCAAAAGTTTTCATTATATTCACAGCATTCGCCATTCTTAATTTCAGAACAATATCCTAAAGCAGACACAACTTCCACAGATAGAATCTCTATCCCATGCAATATCTTCCCTGCTTTTATATCCCCATTGACACTGTCATTCAAAGCGCACCTTATGTATGAAAAATTCATCTTCTTTGTCACTAAAGACATCACATAAATATCCAGGTTAATGGAGCTTTGATGGAAAAGGCAAAGACGACGAAGAAAATTGAGTTTGTAGCTAATTAAAAAATTATGAAAATGTACGAGCTCATCATGATGATGAGTGAGTGAGAGAAAAGAAGAAGAAGGATAAAGACGTGGAAATTTTTTATGTCTGCTTACACTGTGATGTGTATTAAGTTAAAGTTAAATCCCGTTAAATCTTTAACTTTTTTTTTTGTGTGCTGCTTAAAATGATGTGTATGAACATTATCAAGTTCATGATTTCATTAGAGAGAATTGTTAATTTTGTGCTTAATTTTCTCATGTATGTGCCGCAATTGCTGAAGTTTTACACCTTTCTGACTTGATGCAAGGTACAAGAAGTTGAAGAACGGCAGCTCCAGTTCATTATGAGTTAATTATGCAAATCATTACTTCCTTATTATGTTTATTTGCTTAAAATCGTAAAAAGTGGAAGATTTAATATAAATTAGTTTTCCGGAAGCAGAGCACATTTCCAGAAGTTACAGCATCAGTGAACAATAATGCAGCTTTGTAGTTAACATGCATAACTCCAACAAAAGCAACCCAACCGACTCAAAAATGTTGATAATGATGACAAATACATTTAAATAAGCATATGCACAAATATCTCTGCAAACATTCATTCAGTCTTCCTTCATGACTACACAAACAATTACACAAAAGCATCTTAAGGCGAATGTTTTGTTGTATCACAAAATGGAAAGGATGAATGAAGTAAATATGAAGAAGGTTTTCGTAAAATATTTCTGTGTGTATTTATTCAAGTCTTACAGTTAGAATGAGCTTTTGTGATGGGAATAGAGCAGCAATTTGATACGATTGTCAATAAATAAGGATGCAAATATGTTAAAAGGATATCAACAAGTAAGGAATTTATAAATTGTGCGGATATAAGTTTTGAGGGTAGTTTCTAGGGCTACTTGGGGTTCACTTGCTAGTCGCAGTTGATTTTTGTACAAACTGCAGAGTTAAGCATAATGAAATTCTATTTGAGGGTTTTGGTTTGACTGTATTTAGAAGATGTGCAGCCAAACAGGTTTATGAGTAATTATGTGAAGCTGAGGCTTAGGTTCTGTGACCAGTTTCTCAGAAAAATGCACAAAGTCATATCCTAATGACCAGTCGCAAGAGCATTTCATATAAAAATCATGAAAACATTCTTTGACTGCTTCATTGTGCATACCTTCCAATCCTACCTGATTCATAATATCAAGTAAAATTCCCACATTCCAATTTACATCCTATATCAACTTAAATTCCCAGACATATTGTCATGATAACCTCATATACCTCCACAAAACATATGATCAATGAAAAAAAGGGGTAAAATGATTCAAGTTACATGAATGAGAGAAGCATATACATGACACAATTGAGATGCTTGCTGAAAAGCATTTTATATCAATAACTTTTCACTCTTACGAGCATGAATTGCAAAATATTGAGACTGTTTATCATTTATGTGAAGTGTTTTTGACTTAAGAATAAAATATTTATTTATGAAAGATGATAGTGCTTAATATGGATATACAAATACATTCCATACACAACACATTATGCAGATCACTTGAATATCAATGATTTTAAAATTTATGACTACTCAAGAGTGTTTTTAATGACTCTGTTATGCGATGAGAACTAAGAGACATAGATAATATATGATAGGGGAGTGGAGGAAGTACTTAATGTTATTAATATTATTTTATAGATCCTTGACATTTGAATATTACGTGTTGAATGCTATTTTTGTGGATTTTGTTATTTTGGTATTTTTGTGAAGCTGAATTGATTTTTTGAGGGTGACTTTTTGAAGTTCTGGGGTTGGTTTTTCTGAAAACTTTTGCACTTACACCTCCTTTCCACCTAGGACTCATCTATCCTTCATCTACAATCTATCTTCCAATAAAAACTCACTTCTAAACCCAAGTGTTACGCTAAATGAATTCTGACCATGTTATGGCGAATCTGTCAGTTGGATAGTAAGGACTCTGTGGTCGAATTGTTAAGCAACAGACTGAAAATCAATGATAAGACAGAAGTTCAATTCCCAAAAGAGTAAATCTTCATTCCTTCAGAAAAATTAAATTCTGAGTGACATCCTGCCCCCTTCTTAAGCTCTATAAATACGATAAATACCCAAAATTCATTCAAATCTATCTTCAACCTAATCAACTCGTTCTCATTTCACATGGAAAATTGGAATTAATTTACATCATTTATCAAGTCAATTTACATCATTTCAAAATTTTTCATTTCTTTAATCTACCTTCAATACCTCACACGCATATCTACATGACTTGATAATGAACGAAAAGGTAGCAAAAAAAAAATTCGCAATCAAATCTGAATTTAGAAATCTTGTCATCACCTTGAAGCAATTTTTCCCGTGTGGGGCCGTTCACTTATGACGTCCGACATTTAAGGTGTGAGGAGGTCTAGGATTTTGTGACAGTTCAAACAATGGAAATTTTTTTTATATAGAATTTTTGTGACAGAGGGGGGGAGGGGGGTCTAAAAATCAGGTTTTTTGATGGACGTAATAAGTGAACGACCCCCATGCTCAATATTTGTTTTCGTTCAAAATTCTGTGTAAATTTTTTTTATATCTTATCAAATTCAATGTAAAAATATTTTCAACGCATTTATTTCCAATGAGTTTGCTGCCGATCCGATGGAAATCGCTTTTTCGCTTTTTTCCTTTTGTGTCTTCTAATGAGCGATTATTGAAATGGAAAATTGAGTGGCGGGAAAAAAATTTGACACCGATTTGCAATGTGGAAAGGAAATATTCGTAACGATTTCCTCAATTTTGTGTCTAGAAATAAAATTTTATTGAAATAGATTTTGAGTTTGTATTGCGGCAAGAAGATTGTCGTTGTTGCTAGATTATGATTGTCGATGGTTTAAAAATTGAAGATTATTTTGGTGCTTCAATCTTTAAGATACAACAGAAGATCACTGACGCCCACACGAGAATCGACAAGAAAAAGGCTTTTCAAGCCCACTTCTTCAATTCTTATTCAATAAACTACAAAATTTATTACTCAATTCTTCTTTAAAGTCCTCGGATCTAAGAACAATAATGAAGCGTCTACAACAATGGTGACGTAAGCCGCAACATTTCTAAGTATGCTAAGTTAAGAGCTGAAGGTATAACAGCTATAGATCAATTCTATTTATAGAAAGTGATTGAAGATGTTTTTATTGAAAAAGTTTGGTGAAGTGTCCCTTGTGGTTTATTGAATGATGATTTTGTGTCTTTAAAGAGTTATGGAGTGTCATTTTAAGCATTTTTGAGCTATTAGACATTTTAAGTCTAATAATTTAATTATTTAAGTGTGAATATTTTGAGAATTCAAAGACAATCCTCAATATGATGATTGAGTAGGGCACTGACGGGCATCGAACCCACATCTTCTCAAGAATCTTAACATCGTTTCCAAAGATCGATTTAAGGGTTGAAGTGGGATCTATTGTTGCTGTAGTTGCAGCCTATACCTCTAAATAAGTTTGACTTCATTTCATAAATCAATAATCCTTAATTTAAAGTTCACTTTTGAGTTAAAGTCACTAAAGTGCCATCTTTAAAAACAACGAATCCACTCAAAATCATATCAAAGGAAAGAATCAAGGAGCAATGTACCCCCTTGTCATCCTTCATGCATACAAATGACGTTAGGTGAGAATTTGTCACGATGAAAAGTAAACACTTTAATGGAAATTTCTTCCTCCTTCTTTCATCTCATTTTATATGCCACAAGAAGCACACACTCTATTCATTTTTTATAATCGACGTCAACAAAAGGTGTGAACGGTAGGCAAAGAATGACAAAAGAGGCAAAAGAGGTGAATGTTTTGAGTTAAAGTGATTTCTTTTTTTTCGGTGTCATCAAGTGACGGAAGTACATCGTACTGCGTGCTTGTGTATAAATCGACGGTGTCACGATTTTGACAATGGTATGAGGAAGATGCTTTTTTTTCCTCTTTGCTGAATTGTCCTATGTAAATTGCTCATGAAAACTGCTGCTTTCAACATTCATTTCTCGTGGGACAAATGACATCCATACATGTTCTGTATGTTCAACAAAGTACTCTCATGATTCATATTTTACAGAATAAAACAGCAACATTGAGAGTTGTTTTATTAAGCGCAACATTTCTCATTCCACTCATCTAAAAATTCATATTTTTTTTGCTTCACGCTGATTCATCCATTCAAGCGCATTCTTATACATATAGATGCAAAAAACAATAAAGCTTTATTGAAAATTGCTTTTTTCCTCATAAAAAATACGAGTGAGACGACGTATGATTTACTAGAATTTTCTTCCTTTTTTTCATTTTGAGCTTTTCATTTCTTTATTATTGTTATCGTTATTGCCTTCTCAAAATAATGGGTGCATTCAGTGAAATACGAATGGAGAAGTAGGAACAAGTGGGAAAACATAAGTCTATGGTGGTTAGAGGGCATTTTTTTAATTTTCAAATATGCTGAACAGTTCTTAAAATATTTGATTTGAAAGAATTTTTCAAATAATTTTGAAATATCAAGAAAATTTCAAAATGGCGGAAAAATCTCCACTTCGAAAAAGTTTTTAAATATTTTACAGAGTTTAAACTAAAATTTTAATAAGTTATGAACTCAATCGATCCAAAAAGTTGGTAAGATTATAAAATAAATGATTTTCAGCATCAATTTAGTATAATTCTTAAATTATAAGCTGATTATTTTCTGACCACGTGGCATGGCTGACAAAACATAGATATCGCATTATTATATGAATATTTCCAGCTCCAAAAATTTTAAAATCCTGCATCAGATATGTGTATAGATGTTGTACGCGATGCAATCATAAATGTGAGAGATATGTGGTATGAATTGACTGTGATAAACATATCAATCTGAATGTCGATATAAATTTCAAGTGTTATTGTCAAGTGAATGAATGAAAATTGCTGATCGAAGTGGATGCATAAAAATAATAAACATTGTTGTTTAACTTTGATTAATTGCAAATTACTAAAATTGTTTCAAACGTTGAGAATTAATGATCCATAAATCATAATTTTAAAACTAGTTTGAATAGGTAATTTAAATTAATTGAGTGTGCAAATGAGGTGAAAATATTCGTTTGAAATGATTTTTAAATCACAAGCATTCCACAAAAAGCATTCCACATGTAGGGTGTGTATATCAATAAATCAAAATTCAACCAAAACCAATTGAAATATTTTGGACAAATTATCAATAAATGTACCAAAAAATTTAATATCAAATAACCTCAAGCAATGAAATCATGAATTACGGTCAATTTATATCATAAAAAAAATCATCAATTTCATTCTGATTTCCTTAAAAGAGCGAGAGATGTGAAGGAACAGATAAAATTTACTCGAGAAAGGCGTCAACACTAATGAGCTACAGAACATTTATTACTCAAGATGGTCCAGATGCCGATTTTAATCTCCACTGCTGTTCGTATCTGTCACTTATAATTTTCATTGAGATTTGTTTTTGTTGGATATTGGTGTAGGTTTTTATGGATATTGTGGTTGTTTTGGTCATGGTATGGCTGTCGGGCTGGCTAGTGTTCATATACTGTGCTGGAGAGTTAATTAAAAAATTGTATAGATAGCCTGTCAAATTATAGTAGCTTAAGTTATCCTTCTTAGTGTTTATCTACTGCTTAAATTAAAAAAAGCGCTCTATCAACTTGTATTTGATTACTCCTCAACTTGTTCACTTTCCCCCCATTTTCGGTCATTAAAAACCATCTCGTATGTTACCTACCAGAGAAGATGATAAAAAAATCTGAGCAAAGACATTTGGGCGTATTTTCATGCATCATTTAGATCCACATACTCCTTGAAGGCGTTGTCAATTGATGCCTATATGCAATTTTGCTTCCTTCTGTTGATTCACTAATGATCACCTCAAGATTTATCTATCGAATTAAAATCCTCTATTTGTAATTTACTTCTTATAGAAAATATTTGATGAAGGACTAGAGTTTTTGGTTCAAATTGAAATATAATTGCAGATTATTAGACAAATAAGTTTTAATTAAATTTTATGTAATTAAGTTTTCTTGTCAATATAATCAAAACTTTATTTAATTCAATAATTCATTAAGGAAATTTTGAGCAATTTTCTAACAAGGCTTAATGGATTATTATACAAAACGTAGTTATTAAAATATGGAATAAAAGAGATTGTAGAGTTAAAATTTGAACTGGCATGGGATTTGGCAAATAGAGATTAGGTATGGATGAGACTGATTTGCAACACATAACTACGGATTCATCAAACAAGTAAGTTTAAAAATAGATTCTCAAAAATAACCAAATCTCCAACTCTGGAAATGAAATGCATACATCCTTAAAACTATACTTCATGCTTATTCATGTAAATCACAAGAAAATCTAAAATAAAATTAATTATCATGCACCAGCTTGTTCATATTATGCTGCACTTTAAGTTTGAGGAATATATTCTGAGTAAGTATGTAGTAACAGCCATATTAAATGCATAAGAGACCTTCTTGTTAGGATGTTATTTGCTTCATTTTTCGAAAAACACGCTTCAATCATTTTTAATACTAAACAACAATTTCCACTTGTTCCTCTTTTAGTTTCTCGCTCTTCTACTTTTATACGTCAAGGGGGATAACAGCATTAAGGGAAAAAGTTTTGATTGAAAACTTTCCTCCATTTTTGAGAAAGATTTTGGCGAGAATTATTTCATCAAAACTTTTTTCATCAAGTTGTTTCCCCCCTACATTGAAATTAAAGTTCCCCCTCAGCTACAACTTTATCCATATTTTCACGATAATAATTCGCGAGCCCTTAATAATTCAACAAGATTTACGACAAAATAATACATTTCCAATAAGATTACGACCTTAAAAATTATTCATTTTTAAAATCAAAATAATTAGAAAAGTTTTTCATTCGAATAAAAAATTTCTTGCCCCTTTTTTCTTCGGTGATCTTTCGCCTTAAATCATGCTTCATGTAGCGTAACACATTTCATATTTGACTGCCTCGAATTCTGATTTCCATCATCAATGCGCCAAATGTTTTGCAACCTCCTTCTTGGCCTCCTTTTTTTTGGTACACAACATATTTTATTCATCGCTTGACTACTGAAATGCCATTTTGATTGTAGTAAAGAAGACAGAAAAGGGTTCGAGGAAATTAATATGGACATAATGTGAATGTATATTGAGATATCTGTAAACAGTCCTTTTTATTGACGAGATGCTTTTCATTCATGCTTCATCAAGTTACAAGATAGAAACAGAACTGCTGGAGTGATGAATTTAACATTTTTTTTGCAAGTTTTGTTTTCGTTGACTTTAGATTTGTTGTGGATGTTAAGCTTCCTGAATTACTATATTGCATTATAAATAACGTCGATAAAATTGACTTGAGAGCAAGGGACTTCCTTTATTATAGAGTTTAAATCTTTTCAACATCCACGGAGCATAACCTTGAATCCTATTCTCTAATATAGCTAGGTTATCTTCAAGAAATCGACTTCTGGCAACGCTACATTTATATCATTCTCTAAATAACATTTGTGGTTAAGGCTCTTCATTAGGCAGCTACAGTAATGCCTACTGATAGATAAGCTCCAGATAGAGTCAAGTTAAGATATCAATGACATCTATAAGAGGTATAGAGCTACGACAGATTTAATTTAATATCGAACTTGACTAAATCTTCTTGGGAATCGAACTCTGATCGTTAGCAAAGGAAACACAAACTTCCTACTGAGCTATCGCCACTTTATCATCACTTTAGGCATATCCAGATAATCTTTAAAATTCCCCAGCATATTATAAAACCTGACCTCATATCCAATAATGGCGTGCGATTAATTTAAATGTGTTTTAAATACACATTATAATTGAATAATGTATTCATATCACTATGGGGCAAAATGAAAAAAAAAGGGACTTTCACTTTGAAAAATGGACTTTTCCGATTTACACTTTTTGGGTGATTTTTTCTTGTAGAGGACATAAAAGTAGATAGAAATGCCAAATTTCAGGTCATTTGGTGCTGATTTCGCGATTCTAGAGCTGTTTGAAGTTGAAAACTAGTGAAAATTCTGGTTTTTTCATACCATGTTTGAACCGGGAAATATCTTAACTGGTTTAAGATATTGCAAAACGGTTTTCAGTTCCTATTAGTAGTATATAAGAGCTTTATTTTGACATATAACAAAGTTTAGGTTCTGAATGTTTTCGTGCCATTATGGTAGAACATATGTGAAAATTTCAGGAAAATTATCTTCAAACAAGCCGCAACTATCATAAATGAAGAGTTTCCAGGCAAGTAAAAACGCAGTTTTGTAGCCCCATATATCTAGTTTTCAAAACTGTATAAACTTTGAAAAAGTAAGCTAACGTAATTGAGTTATGTTGATTTTAGTAGGTCGTTGAGTATTTGGCCAAAAACTAATAATTCTTTTGAAAATACGAAAACATAGTTTTAAAAATAGTTTTTTGGTGTTTTCTTATGAAAAATAACAATTTAAATGATTTTGTGAAGAAAATTTTTCAAAAACTTCAAAATCTTTCGAGATATAGGGGGTATGTGCTCTCCATCGATTTGGCCATTTGTCACCCTACTTAAACCACTATAACTTTTTTTTGAAAAAATATTTTTTAATTCTGTTTTCGGATTATTGTAGCCTAATGTAATACCTATCCAACGATATATAATACTTGCTAGTTAACTTAGTCCTGGTTATTTATAGGGCTGTTGATTGTGACATACGCAGTTTTTGAAAAATTCCCAAAAATTGCATTTTCAAAAATACCACTTTTAAGCAATCTCGAGTATTTTTTTAGAACTTTTTTATGTTTATTTATGACATTTATGAGATTATAAAGCCAAAAAATTAAATTTAGAAACTTTTTACTTCCCTAGTTAACAACTTTGTAAAGTACCCTTGGTAGTCACTATCAGGTGTGAAAATCTCAGTTTTGAAACTATTTTATATATATACTCGTGAAATTCTCTCTACACATCATATCAGTTTTGAACTTCATTGAACAAGTCACTTTCAAAAATGAACCAAAATTCAACACTTACGAAGAAAACACTCTGTGAAATTCTTCGCGACAAAACGTTAAATCTTGCAACACAGCACACGTACTGTTTGGCAGTAATAGAAGAAATTCATGGGAGAGAATTAGCGGAATCACAGAAACCAAGTTTAATTAATAAATTAAACAAGCTGAAGTCAAAGTCAAAAATGTTTTGTAATCAGTCAAATTGGAATAATGCATTAAGAGATCATGCAGATTTCTATGAAGAGGAATTTGAAGTTGACTCACGATACTTCAGCGAATCTAGTGGAGGGATTCTTTTTGAGGAAGAATCTATATATGAAGCAGAAAATGTTACTGACACAGATGAAGATATGGATGAGATTGAATACATCGTCCATGACATAGAGCCTTCATCCAGCAAGGGCATCAAGAGGAAATCATTTGAACAACTAACAAGCGATAAGCATCGACGTAGAAGAGTGGACGAATTAGATATCAGTTTAAAAGAAGCAAAAGGATCATTGTTATCAGTTCTTCACTTGGCACTTCGCCTTTCTAAAGAAGAAGGAAAAGTAGAAGGAGCTAAAATGTTAAAAGAATTTATTAAGGCGTGCCAAAAAGGAGAGGATCTTCCAGAAAAAACTACATCAAAACCTAAACAACTAGATATACATGTAGCTCTAGGTGTAAAAGCCTTTAACAATTTATCTCGAAATCAGTACAACAATATTCGACAAGTCCTGAAACTGGAATGCGAAAACGTTTTACCGACAGCTAAAAAATTGTTGAGGTTAGAGAAACAATGCTATCCTGATGACATAACGGTCACCGATACAAGAGCCGTTATTCCACTAAAAAATTTGACACAACTCACCACAAAAAGAGTTATTGAAGCACACAATTCAGAAATATACGACAAAATCAAAATATTACCTTCAGAATCAACTCCAAAAGTTATTCATGCAGAAATGATCGTCACATGGGGGATGGACGGAACAACAGGACAGTCACAGTATAACCAAGGAAAAACAAATTCAAGAAATCAAGAACGAGATAGAACACAACCGAATCAAACGACTAATAATGAAATTATAGAAGACAAATCACTATTGACAGTTAGTATGAGTGTTCAGCAACTACGACATGAAGACGAAAACGGAAATTATATCTGCTTATGGGACAACGAAAACAGTCAATCTGTATACTCAGTACGACCAATACAACTTGAACATGCCAAAGAAACCAGAGTAAATGTTAGAAGGATATATGAAGATATAAAAAATCAAATATCAAAACTTGAACCACAGAGATTCATATGTGAAGACATGCTTTTGGAAATTACGTACAAATTCTACCCCACAATGTTAGATGGAAAAGTTTACACAGACCTTACAGAAACATCAGGATATTGCAGATGTCAGCTTTGTAGATCTGGACCAAACGAGATGAGTGACATAAATAATCTTGATAATGGAAGATTCGAAAAAACACACAGAAAATTTGTTAAAGAACACTTGTATTTCAACACTCAGCCACTTCATACATCAATGAACGTACTCACGACTCTATATGATTTGTCATATAAACAATATGTTCAAAAACACTGGCTGGAGATAACTGAAGAGGAACAGATTGTTTTAGATGTTGAAAAGGCTAGAATAAAGCAAGCAATGTGGGATGCATTTAATGTTCGTGTACTCGAACCAAGACAAGGGGGAGCTGGATCATCAGATACAGGAAACGTTGCAAGAAAAGTTCTTGAAAATCCAGAGCTTCTAGCTAAAACTCTATATCTTAATGAAGAAATAATTAAACGTATATGCTATGTGCTAAACCAAATTCGAAGTTTAGAACCAGTTGATGATCTAGATGAATTTGATAGGTACTGTAAAGAAACATACAGAATGTTTTTGACAACATATAGTTGGTTCAAAATACCAGTAACACTTCACAGAGCACTTGCTCATGCAAAACACTACATGGAAGCCTTACCATTACCTCTAGGAAGAATGAGTGAAGAAGCCGGGGAGTCACAAAACAAATATCTCAGACAAGATAGAGAACTACGTGCCAGAAAAACTTCAAGAATACACAGTTTTACGGATGTTATACATAGAAGACTCTACAGTTCTGATCCAGTAATAATAAAAAAATATATGGATGTAATAAATAAAAGGTTAATGAGAAAAAATGTCCAAGAAGAAGGTGAAACACCTGAGCAACAAACAGAAAATGAGGAAAAAGATGAGGAAGAAATTGAATTGATTGAGCCAGAAGGAGAAGGTTATGACTTTTCCCAAGCAGAAAACTATGATTATTCCGAAGGACAAGACCATGAATATTCTGAAGAAGCAAACAACGAATGAATAAATAAATTTCATTAAATATGATAAAAAAATGTAAATTAAATTTCTTGACAAATAAACAAAATTTCATTAAACTAAAAATTAAACTTTATTAATTTTACCTATTATAGTTGCGTATCAGAGTATTTTTTTTATTACTCTAATGATAATAGCTTTTTTCAGACTTAACATTTCTTAAAAAAGTCCAAAAAATACTCGAGATTGCTTAAAAGTGGTATTTTTGAAAATGCAATTTTTGGGAATTTTTCAAAAACTGCGTATGTCACAATCAACAGCCCTATAAATAACCAGGACTAAGTTAACTAGCAAGTATTATATATTGTTGGATAGGTATTACATTAGGCTACAATAATCCGAAAACAGAATTAAAAAATATTTTTTCAAAAAAAAGTTATAGTGGTTTAAGTAGGGTGACAAATGGCCAAATCGATGGAGAGCACATACCCCCTATATCTCGAAAGATTTTGAAGTTTTTGAAAAATTTTCTTCACAAAATCATTTAAATTGTTATTTTTCATAAGAAAACACCAAAAAACTATTTTTAAAACTATGTTTTCGTATTTTCAAAAGAATTATTAGTTTTTGGCCAAATACTCAACGACCTACTAAAATCAACATAACTCAATTACGTTAGCTTACTTTTTCAAAGTTTATACAGTTTTGAAAACTAGATATATGGGGCTACAAAACTGCGTTTTTACTTGCCTGGAAACTCTTCATTTATGATAGTTGCGGCTTGTTTGAAGATAATTTTCCTGAAATTTTCACATATGTTCTACCATAATGGCACGAAAACATTCAGAACCTAAACTTTGTTATATGTCAAAATAAAGCTCTTATATACTACTAATAGGAACTGAAAACCGTTTTGCAATATCTTAAACCAGTTAAGATATTTCCCGGTTCAAACATGGTATGAAAAAACCAGAATTTTCACTAGTTTTCAACTTCAAACAGCTCTAGAATCGCGAAATCAGCACCAAATGACCTGAAATTTGGCATTTCTATCTACTTTTATGTCCTCTACAAGAAAAAATCACCCAAAAAGTGTAAATCGGAAAAGTCCATTTTTCAAAGTGAAAGTCCCTTTTTTTTTCATTTTGCCCCATAGTGCATATCCAAATTATCATTAATGTATTAATCCAATCACTATAAACCCATCAAACAATATCCACAAAAAAAAAAGATTCCATATCAATATTTTCACAGATATTTTTTATGTGTGATTAAAAAAGGTTTCACAATTTACACAATTGAAAAGAACAATAATCAATTAAAAAGCACATTTAACAGCAAAACACAAAAAAAATATTTTATTCATAAATTGAGTGTGAATCTTTTTTAAAGCTCCAAAACTTTTCAATTGATTGTTGAAAAAATGACAAATGGCAATAAAGAAATTTTGAATTCATTTTGAGATTAAAATTTTTTACAACCTGAACAACTAAAGCAGAAAAAGCTATAAAATAGCTAAGGATTATGGATTTTTTTTTGTTTGAAACCTAATAAATAATTTATAATTTAAGAGAACGTGATGATAAAATTATGGGTTTTTGAAATTTATCGTGGGTTATCTTTTAATTTAATTTGATCTGATATAGGCGTTTCCACAACTTTTTCTGTTGTATAAATATTGTCAAATATTTAAAGTCTTTTTTGAGCGTGTGTTGCCATGTCATTTTGTGAAGGAAGTTAAAATATTTAATAATGAATCAAAGATCCAGTCGTATTCTAAACCAGTGGTGGACAACCTTTTTTGAGCCACGTCACACCTTGGTGGTAAGTCATTCACAAAATCTTACATATCATACGATTCGTGGGATTTACCATTTTTTTTGACACACTTGGGTGCCGCGACACATGGATAGGACATCACTGAACATCAAATTTCAAACAAAAGTTTGTAAATTTTCCATTTCCTCCAAAAACCACACAAAACTCATTAAAACCTTAAAAAACAAAACTTCTAATTTTATTATTTCCCTCGTTATCCGCAACTACAAATTATTCTATTACTATAAATTTACTATATTTTCATGAGATTATGCTGCTGATATAATTTACAATTCAGCCTATTAACTAATGTATATCGTGCAAATATACCACAGCTATGTTTGACTTTATACTTTGTGTCGTGATTCATAAACCATTAAGGTGGAAATAAGAGTTATTTAAGGATGAATAGACTCAAAGAAGGTTGAGGTAGCCCCAAAATAAAAAGGGACACAAAAGAGAGGAAAAATAAAATAAATAAAGTTGTTGTTGTTACCGTACATAACACTTTGCACGCACAACATCATGACACATGAATTTATATTGACTCACACCTAATCAAGAAATGAGAAACATTCATTTTATTTGTTTTAATGTACATTAAGTTGTGCAAGGTGATAAAAGAAAGCGCCATAAAATTTATGATTACCTGCTTGGTGTGAAGAGGAAAATTTTTCGGGTTCACATTTTTGAGGTGTTGTGGAGTTGGTCTGATGTAAAGTTTTTGCTGGTATTTTGGCTGCTTGAGTAGACTTAATCAATTTAACTTACAATTTTGATTTTTCATGATTTTCTCGAATATTTTTCTTGAACTTAATACTTGATCGACCTCTGCAACTAGTTACATGAATCTACAAGCTTATAGCGAGTCTCGAACTTTTTCTTTGATGACATTTTAATATGACTCCTATAAAGTAAGACTGCGGAGGTTTATTTATAATTATAAATGGTCTTATCGAGTCTCGAACAACACTTTATTGCTTTATGAAGCCCTAGGCTTGACCTTGGTTAATAGATTGAGCTCTGTAACTTCACCTAGAACCAACCAGCAGTGTCCAGATTACAATCAAAAGTGGAGCAAATGCTTTGGGCAATTCAATAAACTGACTTCTAGTGGGATTTGAACCGTCGAACTCTCAAATTAAAAGTTTCTAGATTTCTCTTATGTTGCATAACAAATCCGACATGGAACCTTACAATCTGTTTGACAAAAGAACTTACATATAGCTCCACTCTCCCAAATTTCACTTTGCTGCTCCACTCAATACCTCTTTAAGAACATGCGCTTCCTATTGTATAACATTACATCACTCAAATTCCTCGCCTGATTCAACATAATTTTATGCTTCAACTTTGCTCATAAAAGCAAAAAAAAGACTCGACTAGAGTTCGTTTGGCGTTTACATCTTCCCATTTTATCCTCGAACAAAAGAATAATTTATGATGTCATCATAAATAGAACACAGTGTTTTATTCCGTGCCTTTCTCATTTCACAACAGAAACCAGCACTCGAGGAAATTTTCATATCTTCCTTATGGGGAAGTTAAAGGAATTTCCTTTATTTCGCAGTGAAATTGTTCATTATTATTAAAATTATGGGAAATTTTTACTTGTGCTTGATTTATTAATGGAATTCTTTCCTTCCACATAAAGATTTATTTTTTTTGGGATATTAAGACATGAAAGATATTTTGTGGATATAACATACGAGGATATATGGAGATTAATATATTGTTATAGCCGGAGTGATAAGTTGTGATAATTTGAACGATAAATGTGAGGTTTTGTGGAAGTGCTTGTTGCTTCTTGTTATGCCATGAAATTGAATTTTAAAGTGCTTATTTTGGGGTTTTGGAATTTGTTGTGCGTGACTGCATATGAGATGTGGAATAATACTTGCTATATGAGGGACTTTAAAGTTCGAACAAGCATAGAGATTTGTTCAAGGGTCATTCAGTGGATGTTTAAATATGGGATTGTAGATTCAAGTTATACATTAACATAATTATTTCTCTGAGTGTATGAAGGAAGTATATAAATCATGTAAAACTAGTGGCAGAGGTGCAACATTGTTTACTTCTAACTGCATGTACACAGTCAGAGACAAGCGTTGATAAGCTTTTAACATGACAGCAATTATGAAATTTTAAGTAGTTTTTGTTATTGTTCTACTTGGATTCTTAAATATAAATAGAGAATCTTACTGAAAGGAGAAAAAAAATTATGTGCTGATGGTTTGAAATTAAATCATTAACAGTAAGGATTTGAACCTGGCTGGTTTTCTTAAAAGTCAATTTTTTTTGATGCAACAATTTAATTTTAATTTAATTTGACAATGAACATTTGGATAAATAAAGTTATAAAATTTAAATAAAACTTAATTTAACGTTTGTTTGGTCAAAAAATTGAAACTTGCACACAACTTGCAATCAAGTTGCATATAACTTGCATGCAACTTACATACAACTTGCATGCATTTTACACAATTTTGATAATTCAAACCAAATTTAACTAAAATAACTTAAATAACTCATGAACATCAGTAAATGACATTCGAAAAGCTAATTATTCCATTTAATATTACACATTGTATGTAAAACTTAAAATCTCATAAATTACAAAAGCACATAAAATCTAATGCAATACATGACAACAAGATTAAACTTTTCATGTCACAATGGAAATCTAAGAAACAAGAAGTCTCGAAGCAGATAAGCTGCTTATAATTTTCAATAGGAAAAGTTCAATGTCGATTTAAAACGAGGAAGCAGAAAAAAGATGAAAATAAATTTTTATTGTTACAATTTCCGTCTTTTGAATTGGATATAGTTCATGTATACATGACAATAAGGTTGGAAATGTCTTTCAGGGTTGCTAGGGTAGAGCGCAGTTTAGTGATTTGATGGATTCATCCACATACCTTCTTCATACATACTCTTATCTTATCCAAAGCGCTACATGATGAGATAGTAAGAGGAGTTCATAGTTACCAAGAATGCAATCCCGAACGGAATCAGACGACAAAATTTATTATAAATCTGTAACTTTTCAACTTAAAAATCGATTTCCTTTGTTCAACTTCCAAAACACTTTTTTCCTGCATTAATTGCTGTTGTATTGACATGGACACGAACATTTTATTTCAAAGGAATATAAAAATCAAGCATAAATGCAGAACATGAGATGAAAATATATTTTTATCATCGAAATGTCACAATCTATAAAGACTCATTTATCAAATTGTCATTATTATTCCTCCCTCAATTTATATGATATATTACTGCAGTTTGTGTGTCTTCTTCTTTGTGCTGTACAGAGTCAGTTGCAATTACATTTTTATAAAATAAATATGGATTTTTTTTGCTTTTGAACTTTGTGCTGGCAAATTTTTTAATCCATGGATTTTTATACTTTGTAAAGATTTACAGCAGTAAGCTTGACTGTTGATCTGTTTGGGTGGAAAATCAAGTTGTCAGGATGAATCTTTTTTGTCGGTGATTTAAAGCATGGAAATGAAAGTTGAGAGTAATTTATTGCAAAATAAATGATTATTTTCTTGTTCTATGACTTTAAAACTTGTAGTAAATGGTTGTTGCCACTTTTTTCTATCATTTGGAAGCAACAATGAGAACAAAGCAGCAAGCTAAAATCTTATTATTCACAAAAAACTTTTTCAAGTGGAAGCAAATTCCACCATTTTAAAATTATTAAAATTTGATTTTAATGAAGCCGTTAGCTGTCAAAAATTCAATTACACAAATAATTTGATTGATTTAAGTTCCAAAAATTCTCATTACTCATTTATGTCTTCACAAAATTGACTATTTAAATGAACATCTCAAAAATCCATTAAAAAGTAACGAACAATAGCAACAAAAACCGAACTAAGTAATTCATTATAAGCTTTATTCATTTCTCTCTTCTTTCCAAAAAGGAACAAGATTTATTGTTTCTCGTTAAGGTATAAATTCATTCGTCATGTAATAATATTCTTTTCATTTACTTTTCAGCAACAACAGAATTATGGAAATTGAATTCTACCCAAAAAAAACGAAGGCAGTGAGGATAAAAGAAAAAGAATTTCTGTCAAAAACTTTCCACTTTTTTCTATCTATCAACTTATTCATACCTTTTGTGAGTTCATTTCATGTCATGAAAAATTACTCGACTTAGTTTATGATTTTGGTGACACAACAGTTTGAGATAAATTGAGTTTTATGCTGTTTTTGATGAAATGAAGAAATCTCATAGAATCAAAGGTATAAATGTACAAGCTTCTATCAACTTTAAAGTAGAATCAAACATCAATAGGAACTGCTTAACATTTGAAAATGAGCATTAATTTTTTTAATATTTACAAAGCTTAAAGTTACTAGTTCTTCCATATTAAACTGAATAAAAACAAACATTAAAGCTTAAAATTCAGCAGTAACGTTCGTCCTAAAAATGATTTTATTTGTCTTGGCATGAAAGTAGATGAGAATGCTCATGTGTATAAGAAGACGAAGCCAGAAATGGAAATATTTGAAGCCACAAAGTGTGCTTATACCTATAAATATTGTTCCTTTCTATTTAAATTTCCATTCTTCGTCTCATTTAGTCGAACAACAAGCAAAAGTGTTTGCTTACAAATATGGCATCATCAGAAAACATGGTGGTTATGCTTTAGGGCTGAATACTATTTTTGTTTTGGAATTTAGAAAAAAGCTTTCAAAAAATTTTGAGTTTTATTCTTTTTAGAAGAATTGAAATTTTTGCATCAATTTTTAGCCGTTTTGCATCTTTTTGAATTTCATTCGAAGCGTTTGCTTCAATTTTTGCATCTTTACTTTAAATTTTGCTTCATTTTTTCAATATTGCATCTTTTTTGATTAATTCTGTTTCATTTTTGGATCTTTTTTTTCATTTCGCATCATTTTCTTCATTTTGCATCATTTTTTTCATTTAGCATCATTTTCTTCACCTTGCATTATTTTCTTCACCTTGCATCATTTTCTTCATTTTGCATCATTTTCTTCATTTCGCATCAACAGATTTCTTTGACTCATTTCTGCTTCATTTTTAACAATAATTTTAATCACTTTTGCTTCATTTTTGAATCCTAAGAACTGCCATAAAATAAATTTGCATCAAATTCAATTTTTTGCATCACTTTCTGCATCTCAAAATCAATATTTTATTCATTCTTATTTCCATGTTTATCAATTCAAATTTATTTTACAATCCTTCATCCCTTTCCTCATGGACCAGCCATAAAAAGGCAGGCAGTTAGACACTCACAGAGAGAGAAAATGCAAAGATGAGGGAATTTTTTTTCTTCGTATAATTTTGTATATTTAAGCCACATAAAAATAGAAAAGGAGTAAAAAAAGTTGTATGTTAAAGAAGAAGATAAACATTTTGTACGACAACAGACATTTTTCGATATTTACATAGATATAATAAAATCCATCCCATTTTGAATTTCAATGAGGATGTGGAGCATATGTGGATACATTATTTGGTAAACGCTTGCTGCTGGAGAGCGACACAATCGCTTTAGAATCACGTGTAATTATTATTTAAACAGCAATTTTTTATTTGCAACTCGTGTGACTTGATTGAGTGATTGTTTTGGATGTTTATGGTAATTTTTTCACAGGATAGAATCGAACTGGTTTGGTTCTTTTAAGGACTTTTGAAATCTTAAAGATTTTAAGGGTTAATTGTCAAAGGCTTCTATTCATGATGTTTTTGGACACTCAGATGCAGACTTAGAATTGTCTGTAAACAAATATTTCAAAAATAGAAGCTAAGACGAATCTAAAACTTAACAAATACTCACAAAATACCTAAAAGCTCCCACATTTTCCAACAATTCAATTCCACCAACCTATTTTAATGCTAATTCTCTTCACACATATCACGCAAAGCCATGTCTTTGTCTTATTGAATTTATTTATCCTGAGTTGCTTCATTAATGCATTCACTTTATATAAGTTGGAAGGATGTTGGAATAAAAAAATTCCATTGTATGTGCTGTAGAAAAAAATGTACTATTTATACAGTTTTGTTAATGCTGGCGGTATTTGAATTTAAACATAATAAATTACTTTCGTTCTTTCTATTTTAAATATTAGAGAACAAACATGAATTTAAGGACGAATAAATAAAAATGAGCTTACACTTGAAATCTAATTTTGCGGGAGTTATCACTGTTTAATGACCCCCTTAAAACTGATTCCCATCTGCTTTCACCAACAATCATGTCTCAGTAACAAACTTCGCTTCTCCCAAAAATTCAGCATGCATCAGCTAGCTTTAATTACTTTTTATCCCAACTTCCATTTATCCGTAAATTTTCAAAACTTAGATCACGTTCAGCAACTTTTTTTTTTGTGTGGGTGGATTGAAAATAATGAGAAGTAAATTTAATCATCCAATTTCAATTAGCGTGAACAATGAGTTACAATGTAAAAGTGCTGATGGAGAAACTTCTTCTTTGTTTGCAACTGTGTGGCTTTCAGATCATGTCGTTCATCATTTTTCTGCTATTTTTATCGTACACACATATTCAATTTTATGGATAGAATTTAATTTTGATGTTTAGATAAAAAGTTGAATTTTTGTTTTTGAGTGAGTTTTAAGGATG
The DNA here is from genome assembly GCA_917627325.4 of Chironomus riparius. Classification (NCBI taxonomy): domain Eukaryota; kingdom Metazoa; phylum Arthropoda; class Insecta; order Diptera; family Chironomidae; genus Chironomus; species Chironomus riparius. The sequence goes on from OU895878.1 coordinate 52,669,458, forward strand.
AGGAGGTTGGTTGGTTTGAAATGCTTTTTTTTTTCAAGCTATAGATTAGCTTCTAGCTTCAGATAACGTTCTAGCTTCATACTAGCTTTAAGATTCAGACTAGTTTTTAGATTCAGACTAGCTTTTAGACTCAGACTTGCTTTTAGATTCAGACTAGCTTTTAGATTCAGACTAGATTTTAAATTCAGACTAGCTTTTAGATTCAGACTAGCTTTTAGATTTAGACTAGCTTTAAGATTCAGAATAGCTTTTTGATTCAGACTAGCTTTTAGATTCAGACTAGATTTTTAAATTCAGACTAGCTTTTAGATTCAGACTAGCTTTTAGATTCAGACTAGCTTTTAGATTCAGACTAGCTTTTAGATTCAGACTAGCTTTTAGATTCAGACTAGCTTTTAGATTTAGACTAGCTTTAAGATTCAGAATAGCTTTTTGATTCAGACTAGCTTTTAGATTCAGACTAGATTTTTAAATTCAGACTAGCTTTTAGATTCAGACTAGCTTTTAGATTCAGACTAGCTTTTAGATTCAGACTAGCTTTTAGATTCAGACTAGCTTTTAGATTCAGACTAGCTTTTAGATTTAGACTAGCTTTAAGATTCAGAATAGCTTTTTGATTCAGACTAGCTTTTAGATTCAGACTAGATTTTTAAATTCAGACTAGCTTTTAGATTCAGACTAGCTTCAAGCAACAGACTAGGTTCAAGGAACAGACTAGCTTCTAGTTTCAGTCCTTCCTCTAGTGCCTCAATACCTAATTCATCAAATACAACCAGCAACAATGCTCAATAAACCCACCTCAAAACACAAGGCATCAAGCACCTCATGACTTTATGACAATTTATAATAAAACTCGTGTCGCTGTTCTTCTTTCATCTCACTTACTCCATCATCAATAGCAACAGAATTACATTAAGGCAAATATTTGAAAAATTCTCCCATTCTACATCGTATTTTTTTATGTAAATCGATTTATCAACATCATCCATTATCTTAATTTTTCATTCTATTTTTTTCCATGCTTTACATGAAGCATTAGCATGTATGTATGTTGTTGGTATTGTTATAGAAAAGGTTGATGGATAGAAAAGATGTTACGAGTGATCTAACAATCAAGCAATAAAATTGCTAATTTCATTCTTTCCTCTTCAACCGCAAGCTTGATGTTGTTCATGATCTTGTGGTGAATGTTGTGTGGATTTTTGGGGATAATATTTAGGTTTTGATTTAACTAGGGTTGGAGTTGGTATCCTTATGATTTTTAGCTGGTGTAAGAGTAAGACTAAGCCTTAAAGGTCAACAGTGTTGTTTGTCCGAGTTTTCTGAATCTAATTAAGTCCAAGGGCCAGTCAATCGAGTGGCTCAAGGTTCAGCTAATCCCGGAAGCACCGTTCTGATTTGCAGCTTAAGATTATCACAAAAAAGCACCCCTGGGCATGCTTTATCACGCATTCAAGCTTGCAACCAGCATCAGAGGCTTAAACAATAATGGAACTCAAAGCTATGCCTTAAACTACAATATCACAACAAATTGCAAACATTTCACATAAAATTCACATCAAGGAACTTTGTTTTCCTCGTTCAGTTCCTCCTTCATTCCAACAAGCATATATTTTGCATTTCATCTACATAAAATTTCAATGATGCATGATTTTTATGCTGAAAGTCTCTTTTTGGGTTTCTAAGGAGCTTATTTGGGTTCAGAAAATTTGTCATTTTGTCTAGAAGAAGTTTTGATCTGTAACAAATTGAGTCTGTGGAAAATGATGTAAATAATTGATGCTTAATGACGTCAGATTAATTAGCAGGAACCTGTAACAATGAATTATTTATGGAATTTTCAAATTTTCTTCTAGGTTGAGAAATTAAAGCTTTTGTAAATTTATTTTGTGGTGTCATTTGAATTTCAATTTGGGTATTTTGGGAACTGGCAATGTTGATTTTTGGTTTGTTTGATTTTAAGGTGTTAAATTGGAATTTTTGTTTGGAAGTAATTTGCAGTAATTTGTGATTATTGGGAAGGTCGAGCGAGTAGGAAGAAAATTAGCATTTTAAACGACTTATTTGACTTGATGGAGGCGTTCGGATGTTGTGGCTTACTAGGGGTGTAGATAGTCATTTAAATGCTGAATCTTGTAACCTCCGTACCTTTCTCAAGTGGAACTAAAGCTCCGCCCGCTTAGTCAAGTCACTTAATATTCAACCAATCTCTGTAAATTCCTTCAAAAAGTTTTAAACATCGAAGTCCATTCAACAGACAAACTTCTCATCATTTACGTCGTTTAACTTTTAAACAAAAAACTTCGCCATTCAAAAATAATTCTTAAGCTTCATCAAACTTGCAAATACATTTTTTATGCTTTTATTTTATCATCATCACAATTGAATTTTTTCTATGAAAGAACTTGATGCTGCTGCCTTTTTTTGTATGTGTGAAGAATGAAAAATAGTGAAGCATCGAGAGAAAAAAAAATTGCTGTGGATTATAAAATACATTTAATCATCAGATGCAGAACGACGAGAATTTTTTCTTTCTGCTTAAAATGTATGAAAAGAAGGAAGGAAAGATGAAATAAAGTGGAAAAATATTTTATAAGTTTTGTGAGGAAGTTGTTGGATTGAAAGGGAGTTGAGCGCATTTTTGAAAGTTTTGGTAAGTTTTTTGGAAACTTCTTGATATGGCTGTAGATTCGATTAAGGCAGTGTTGTCCAAACTGTGTGTTGCGCGAGCCACATGTTCTGTGCGACTTTGGTAATGGCTTACCCATAAGGTGTACTGTGGCTCAAAAAAGTTTTGACAAGACTGAATTAGGGTCTGGCGCTTTTTTGAAATTCTATAGAATTTATATTTTTGTACGGGGCTGTTCATAAATAACGTCGATAAAAAATCGAGATTTCAATACTTTATTACAAAACTTGAAGCCTTCCCTTGTCAATGTTGTACGTCATTTATGAGCAGCCTTTAAGGAGTCAGTCACAAATGATGTCTATCAAGGATCATTGACATTTTGTGACACTTAAAAACTCCCCTACCTGTCAAATAGTAATTAAAGGTACCAAAAATGGAACAACACATTTGAAACAATCCACAAGCAAGCCTTAACTAACCCCTATCCAACCACAATTACCCACTCAACCGCCCTATACAAATCCAATTTTTATTAATTTCTCCCAGTCTGTCAACCATAAAGCAAAACACAACAATAAAAAATCCGATTCCCAAAACTACTCGCTTAAAACTGTCGAATGCAGTACAAAAAATAAAGCTTGCAACAGATTGCTTTACAATAAAAAGGTTATTGAAATGTGATCAATCATAACTTTGTATTTACAGTTGGGAATATTTCATCTTTTCTTTTCCGTTTTTGTTTGATAGCAGTTGAATTTAATAATATGAATTATCATAATTTTTCAACATTCATCCTCAATCGTTATGCTGTTCGAGTTTTGAAAAATTGGCTCTTTGCAATGGAAGTGGATAAATTGAGGTGGTTTTTAAATTATTATTGGGAAATAAATTGAGCTTAATATACGTTTTGAGTGGTGGTTAGAGGAGCTGTTGATATTGTGGGTTGTGGATTGAATTTTGTGGGGTTTCGGATGACATTTTGGGTGCAAGAGATCGCTGTGATCTCTAAGACTTTCTTAAGCATGGAGTAAGTTCTATAAACAATTTCAAACTAGACAAAAATGCGCTCTAATCTCCTAAAAAACCCAATCAAGCCATTCCTTTGAATTAACAAACCAACTTTCAGTTCCATCCAATATCCAACACTGAAAGCAACTGCTAATAATCCATTTGATGATAAAAAAAGAAGAAATTTATAATTTATTGCTCGAAATTATTTTTTATTTATGGCATTCTTACTCCATGACTCATTATTCTCCATTCTTCTGGACTAATGTCAGCCAAATGATTTACTCCCATTCGAAAACTCGATCCCTCTCGTATAGATTTGGCATTTCCTTCTTCAATTCGTCTCAGTGAATCTTTAAAATATTCAAAACGTTCAGCATCTTCTTTCAAGCCATAGTTTTTGTTGTATTTTTGCTAAAATAAATTATGAATGAGATAATGAGACAGTAAGAAGTAAACATGTTTGTGTGAATGTCTATAGAGTTTTTGTTGTGGTAGGTAAATGACAGATAAGAACAAAATTTTGAATGTTATTGAGTTTGTTGATCTTTTGAAACATTGTTTTTAAATCCAGTTTAGTCTTTGTTAAGAAATGATCAAGTCTTGGTTGTTGTATTTGGAAATGACGCCCTGAAGCGCAATGATTTAAGCACACATTTAGCTTGTTTTGAAACCAGAACAAGGTTCTTCTCTGTCGGTTCTTCTAAACCCCCCGAGTTGCCTCATCATCGACTTCAGTGTTGCAAATGTAGATGTCTATACTGGATGAAGAATGTAGATTCTTCAATAGTTTTTGTCTAGCTAAGAAACTTTCTTCATAAAGATCGATTCTATATGAAGATAGAAAATCTAATCTACACAAAGATTATTTCTACATAAAGATTCTGTCTACATAAAGATTCGATGTAGATGTCTACAATTCTACATTTTTTCTAGGTCTACATCAGAGAAGAATGTAGAATTGTAGACATCTACATCGAATCTTTATGTAGACAGATTCTTTATGTAGAAATAATCTTTGTGTAGATTTGGTTTTCTATCTTCATGTAGAATCGATCTTTATGAAGAAATTTCTGTCTCAGAATTTATCTGATCCAGAAAAATGGCCAGAATGCAACACTGATCGACTTCTATTAATGACCCACACTCCATAAATTTATTCAATCCATAACTCACCTTATAATTTGTCCATTCCGCTTCAATTGATAATGCATGATTAAATGTAATCAATCCAATTATTAATAAAATAACAACCAAAACTAGTTTGCTCATGTTTCGGTGAATAAATTTCTAATTAATTGAAGATGCAGAATGTGAAGCTTAATCTGTACTGACCTTTTCGGGAGATATAAGCTCGAAATATTTTAAAACGCAGACAAAAGAGATTTTTTTTATCAATTTTTTGAAAAGAGAATTTTAGAATTTAATTTGAAAAAATTGAGATTTTATTTTTTTTTTCATTTAAAAATAGATTTTAATTAAATAAATTAAATCTATCTTCCCAATCCCGTCATAGCTCTAATTTCTTCAGGACTTCTATCGCTGAGTTGGTTCAATCCAAATTGAGCACCAGGCTCACTATGGGGCAAAATGAAAAAAAAAGGGACTTTCACTTTGAAAAATGGACTTTTCCGATTTACACTTTTTGGGTGATTTTTTCTTGTAGAGGACATAAAAGTAGATAGAAATGCCAAATTTCAGGTCATTTGGTGCTGATTTCGCGATTCTAGAGCTGTTTGAAGTTGAAAACTAGTGAAAATTCTGGTTTTTTCATACCATGTTTGAACCGGGAAATATCTTAACTGGTTTAAGATATTGCAAAACGGTTTTCAGTTCCTATTAGTAGTATATAAGAGCTTTATTTTGACATATAACAAAGTTTAGGTTCTGAATGTTTTCGTGCCATTATGGTAGAACATATGTGAAAATTTCAGGAAAATTATCTTCAAACAAGCCGCAACTATCATAAATGAAGAGTTTCCAGGCAAGTAAAAACGCAGTTTTGTAGCCCCATATATCTAGTTTTCAAAACTGTATAAACTTTGAAAAAGTAAGCTAACGTAATTGAGTTATGTTGATTTTAGTAGGTCGTTGAGTATTTGGCCAAAAACTAATAATTCTTTTGAAAATACGAAAACATAGTTTTAAAAATAGTTTTTTGGTGTTTTCTTATGAAAAATAACAATTTAAATGATTTTGTGAAGAAAATTTTTCAAAAACTTCAAAATCTTTCGAGATATAGGGGGTATGTGCTCTCCATCGATTTGGCCATTTGTCACCCTACTTAAACCACTATAACTTTTTTTTGAAAAAATATTTTTTAATTCTGTTTTCGGATTATTGTAGCCTAATGTAATACCTATCCAACAATATATAATACTTGCTAGTTAACTTAGTCCTGGTTATTTATAGGGCTGTTGATTGTGACATACGCAGTTTTTGAAAAATTCCCAAAAATTGCATTTTCAAAAATACCACTTTTAAGCAATCTCGAGTATTTTTTGGACTTTTTTAAGAAATGTTAAGTCTGAAAAAAGCTATTATCATTAGAGTAATAAAAAAAATACTCTGATACGCAACTATAATAGGTAAAATTAATAAAGTTTAATTTTTAGTTTAATGAAATTTTGTTTATTTGTCAAGAAATTTAATTTACATTTTTTTATCATATTTAATGAAATTTATTTATTCATTCGTTGTTTGCTTCTTCAGAATATTCATGGTCTTGTCCTTCGGAATAATCATAGTTTTCTGCTTGGGAAAAGTCATAACCTTCTCCTTCTGGCTCAATCAATTCAATTTCTTCCTCATCTTTTTCCTCATTTTCTGTTTGTTGCTCAGGTGTTTCACCTTCTTCTTGGACATTTTTTCTCATTAACCTTTTATTTATTACATCCATATATTTTTTTATTATTACTGGATCAGAACTGTAGAGTCTTCTATGTATAACATCCGTAAAACTGTGTATTCTTGAAGTTTTTCTGGCACGTAGTTCTCTATCTTGTCTGAGATATTTGTTTTGTGACTCCCCGGCTTCTTCACTCATTCTTCCTAGAGGTAATGGTAAGGCTTCCATGTAGTGTTTTGCATGAGCAAGTGCTCTGTGAAGTGTTACTGGTATTTTGAACCAACTATATGTTGTCAAAAACATTCTGTATGTTTCTTTACAGTACCTATCAAATTCATCTAGATCATCAACTGGTTCTAAACTTCGAATTTGGTTTAGCACATAGCATATACGTTTAATTATTTCTTCATTAAGATATAGAGTTTTAGCTAGAAGCTCTGGATTTTCAAGAACTTTTCTTGCAACGTTTCCTGTATCTGATGATCCAGCTCCCCCTTGTCTTGGTTCGAGTACACGAACATTAAATGCATCCCACATTGCTTGCTTTATTCTAGCCTTTTCAACATCTAAAACAATCTGTTCCTCTTCAGTTATCTCCAGCCAGTGTTTTTGAACATATTGTTTATATGACAAATCATATAGAGTCGTGAGTACGTTCATTGATGTATGAAGTGGCTGAGTGTTGAAATACAAGTGTTCTTTAACAAATTTTCTGTGTGTTTTTTCGAATCTTCCATTATCAAGATTATTTATGTCACTCATCTCGTTTGGTCCAGATCTACAAAGCTGACATCTGCAATATCCTGATGTTTCTGTAAGGTCTGTGTAAACTTTTCCATCTAACATTGTGGGGTAGAATTTGTACGTAATTTCCAAAAGCATGTCTTCACATATGAATCTCTGTGGTTCAAGTTTTGATATTTGATTTTTTATATCTTCATATATCCTTCTAACATTTACTCTGGTTTCTTTGGCATGTTCAAGTTGTATTGGTCGTACTGAGTATACAGATTGACTGTTTTCGTTGTCCCATAAGCAGATATAATTTCCGTTTTCGTCTTCATGTCGTAGTTGCTGAACACTCATACTAACTGTCAATAGTGATTTGTCTTCTATAATTTCATTATTAGTCGTTTGATTCGGTTGTGTTCTATCTCGTTCTTGATTTCTTGAATTTGTTTTTCCTTGGTTATACTGTGACTGTCCTGTTGTTCCGTCCATCCCCCATGTGACGATCATTTCTGCATGAATAACTTTTGGAGTTGATTCTGAAGGTAATATTTTGATTTTGTCGTATATTTCTGAATTGTGTGCTTCAATAACTCTTTTTGTGGTGAGTTGTGTCAAATTTTTTAGTGGAATAACGGCTCTTGTATCGGTGACCGTTATGTCATCAGGATAGCATTGTTTCTCTAACCTCAACAATTTTTTAGCTGTCGGTAAAACGTTTTCGCATTCCAGTTTCAGGACTTGTCGAATATTGTTGTACTGATTTCGAGATAAATTGTTAAAGGCTTTTACACCTAGAGCTACATGTATATCTAGTTGTTTAGGTTTTGATGTAGTTTTTTCTGGAAGATCCTCTCCTTTTTGGCACGCCTTAATAAATTCTTTTAACATTTTAGCTCCTTCTACTTTTCCTTCTTCTTTAGAAAGGCGAAGTGCCAAGTGAAGAACTGATAACAATGATCCTTTTGCTTCTTTTAAACTGATATCTAATTCGTCCACTCTTCTACGTCGATGCTTATCGCTTGTTAGTTGTTCAAATGATTTCCTCTTGATGCCCTTGCTGGATGAAGGCTCTATGTCATGGACGATGTATTCAATCTCATCCATATCTTCATCTGTGTCAGTAACATTTTCTGCTTCATATATAGATTCTTCCTCAAAAAGAATCCCTCCACTAGATTCGCTGAAGTATCGTGAGTCAACTTCAAATTCCTCTTCATAGAAATCTGCATGATCTCTTAATGCATTATTCCAATTTGACTGATTACAAAACATTTTTGACTTTGACTTCAGCTTGTTTAATTTATTAATTAAACTTGGTTTCTGTGATTCCGCTAATTCTCTCCCATGAATTTCTTCTATTACTGCCAAACAGTACGTGTGCTGTGTTGCAAGATTTAACGTTTTGTCGCGAAGAATTTCACAGAGTGTTTTCTTCGTAAGTGTTGAATTTTGGTTCATTTTTGAAAGTGACTTGTTCAATGAAGTTCAAAACTGATATGATGTGTAGAGAGAATTTCACGAGTATATATATAAAATAGTTTCAAAACTGAGATTTTCACACCTGATAGTGACTACCAAGGGTACTTTACAAAGTTGTTAACTAGGGAAGTAAAAAGTTTCTAAATTTAATTTTTTGGCTTTATAATCTCATAAATGTCATAAATAAACATAAAAAAGTTCTAAAAAAATACTCGAGATTGCTTAAAAGTGGTATTTTTGAAAATGCAATTTTTGGGAATTTTTCAAAAACTGCGTATGTCACAATCAACAGCCCTATAAATAACCAGGACTAAGTTAACTAGCAAGTATTATATATCGTTGGATAGGTATTACATTAGGCTACAATAATCCGAAAACAGAATTAAAAAATATTTTTTCAAAAAAAAGTTATAGTGGTTTAAGTAGGGTGACAAATGGCCAAATCGATGGAGAGCACATACCCCCTATATCTCGAAAGATTTTGAAGTTTTTGAAAAATTTTCTTCACAAAATCATTTAAATTGTTATTTTTCATAAGAAAACACCAAAAAACTATTTTTAAAACTATGTTTTCGTATTTTCAAAAGAATTATTAGTTTTTGGCCAAATACTCAACGACCTACTAAAATCAACATAACTCAATTACGTTAGCTTACTTTTTCAAAGTTTATACAGTTTTGAAAACTAGATATATGGGGCTACAAAACTGCGTTTTTACTTGCCTGGAAACTCTTCATTTATGATAGTTGCGGCTTGTTTGAAGATAATTTTCCTGAAATTTTCACATATGTTCTACCATAATGGCACGAAAACATTCAGAACCTAAACTTTGTTATATGTCAAAATAAAGCTCTTATATACTACTAATAGGAACTGAAAACCGTTTTGCAATATCTTAAACCAGTTAAGATATTTCCCGGTTCAAACATGGTATGAAAAAACCAGAATTTTCACTAGTTTTCAACTTCAAACAGCTCTAGAATCGCGAAATCAGCACCAAATGACCTGAAATTTGGCATTTCTATCTACTTTTATGTCCTCTACAAGAAAAAATCACCCAAAAAGTGTAAATCGGAAAAGTCCATTTTTCAAAGTGAAAGTCCCTTTTTTTTTCATTTTGCCCCATAGTGAGGCTGTTGAGCATTCAAAATTTGAATTTCTCTCAATGAGTTTCTAAAATACTGGAATCGCTGTGCATCTTCGAATGGAGTGTAAAATTTGTTGTATTGAAGCTTGATTATGGAAGTAAATAAAAAATAAAAATTATATTTTTTGTGTCAAAATAGAAATCTTGTTTTCTTGTTTGTCTACCAGCAATTGTAGTGGGGAAGTCCCAAAACTCATAATTATTGTAACTGATCTTACTCAACAATTGACATGTTTTAAAAACAAGAATATATAAAAACAGGTTTTATGCATGAATATTTAAATTTACCTTATACTGTATCCATTGTATTTGTTCTTGTGGTGACTGTGCACAGACTAATGACACCAATCCAAGGAATAAAACTCCGATAAAAATTTGTGATTTCATGTTTAACTGAAGAGCTCTAAAGTAACTATGATAAAGATGTCAACAATGCTTACCATTTTATAGTGGCTGTTGCTTCAATGTGTTTGTGGATTTTACCGTTCTTTATGCGTAATGGAAAAACACAGATTATTGCAGTTTATAATATTTATTAGTTAAAAGCAGTTTTATTGCAGTAATTTATTGGTTCTTTCTGAAGATTGAGGAAGGAGTGTAGTCAGCAAGAGTTCTGGAAGTCAAATTAGTGGAGCCAGGAATTAATTTTAAGTGGACGATTCTGTCATTTAATTTTTGCAAATTTATTTTTGGAGGATGAACAGGGGGGGGGGGTCAGCAAACCCATCTACAGATCGTAACCTTTTGCTCTCGGCAATATCCAACAATTCTTACATATCTAACCAAACTTTCCATTGGGAAAGTACAAAAAAATAATTTCTTATTAGCCTCAATTCACAGAATGCGGGATTTTATTTTATTTTGAACAAATCTTAAGTGATTATGATGAAGATGTTAACAAAGTTGATTATTTTATAGGAACTTCTCCTTCTTTGTATTTACTGAATATTTATTTAACTTATTAAATTCACAATAACAACTCAAAAATTAATTATTCAAATTATTTTCGAAATACCAACTCTGTCATCACCAGGCTCGTAGCCAGAAGGGTCTTGTCCCCCCCCCCCCATTTAAACTTATTGAACCTCAGCGCGAGCACTGCCTAAAACACTTAAGAGGGGGACAAAACCCTCTTGGCTACGTGCCTGGTCATCACCGTTTTCCACATATTCAGCCAAACATATGGATTATCACAGCATTGAGATTGGGAAAGTCCAGAAAATTAATTTCGTATTTGCTTCATTTCACTGAGTACACATAATATTGTGTTTACGAATGACTTGAGTCAAAATATCCCATCTAAACCATCAATATGTGTAATCGACATTGCTGATAAATCCTCGGGTGTTGGGGATTTTCTATTCATTGAATTAATTACTATTTACTGTATCATAGGATTAAATACAGTTGCTTATGATGTTTCATGATAAATGTCATAATTGAGAATGTTTTGATGGCTGTAGGGTTAATAAACTGCTGGAATGTCCATTTTCAACTATATGAGTGCATCAAACAGATAGTCAGGAATTCAAAGCTAATGCAGAACTCATTTTAATTTGAAATAAGAGAAGTAAGAGTGCATTGATGCATGATTAAATAAACATTTCCATTTCTCATGTATGATATTTAAATTGCAAGAGAATGACGAAGATTTTAGATGGAAAAAGTAAGTTCAACCGGACTCGCATGACTAGAACATTATAAAAGCTCTTGATATCGACTAGACTTCCCTAAAATGTTTATAGAACATTTCTTTTATAAACTTCTCTCAATACCTCTCAACAGCTTCCTATTCCCATGAAAGATCACAAAATTTACAAGTTAAAATATTGTTCTATGCTGTCTAAATATTTTTCTAAAAAGGAAGTTCCCCATGAATGTTGTATAAAAGTTTTGAGGCATCTCATAGAAAAAACAAGTGATGAAGGAACAAAAGTTGAAATTTTTTTCTGTTATCTTAAAAATGTCATGAAGCAACAACATGATTGTAAAGTGATCCTTGCAAAATTTACTGTCGGAATATAGGAAAAGAAGTAAGACAAAAGAAATATCGGAAAAAAGTTTCGATGAAGTCCTTAATGGGACTTTCGTCAGATTTAGATGATTTTCAAAAAGACGTTTTAAAATTAAGAACCTACAGTTTTGGAGTATCAAGAGCATGGTGACTAAAGAAAATAGTTTGAGGAACTTCCAGATTAAAAGAACACCACGGATGTCAAAAACCCATGCAATGCCATTGACCATCGACCTTCTTAGGACAGAGACTCTAGCTATTGAGTCACATTATTTTGCTAGTCATCATTTCCTTCAAATCCCTAACATAACCCATGCAATGCCATTGACCATCGACCTCCTTATTCCAGGGACTCTAGCTTTTAAGTCACATGATTTCCTTAGTCATCATTTCCATTAAATCCCCAACATAACCCAAACCAAAACCATTCAAAGGGAAAGAATTTAAAAAAAGGCACAGGACATACAAAGTTGTGAATTTCTCCCATGTGAAAAAAAAGGATCAAGTGTATCCAAACATTACATCAAGTCGAGAGAAAGGAAAGAGGAAATTCCTTTATCAAATCGACCGTAAAAACAAAAATAAATCATATCCGTTTGGACACACTTTTGTGCTGTATAAAGATATACATAGGGTGGAAACTTTACATTTATTTAATCATTCATACTCGATGTACAGCTCCTGAGGGGAAATGGAATATATTTTTTTGACTGTGTATTGAATTTGATTTTTATTTAGGGTAGATCAGGTGAAGTGGAAGATGAGATGAGGAGACTGAAGTCCATTAATTCAATAGATATATAAACTCGTGGCTTTTATTGCTGTGGACTTTTAAGATATTTTGGAAGGGATCGTTCATAAATGAGGTCCATAATGAATTTAATTTTTCAGACCATCCTGTCAGAGTCTTAATCCTTTATAGAATTATTAAAAGCACCAGACTCCCTGTCTCCCTCAAGATTTGACATCATTTATGAACTTTCCCTAAGCAGATCCACAAAAAATTCCCTCACCCACCCAAGACAAGACACACACACAAGAAGTAATGGCAAAAAGAAATCCAATTGAACAACATTATCTTCTCCCACAGAAAAGAAAGCCATAAAATACTTTAAACTTCCAGGACATAACAATTGTATCCATGAACTTCTTCTTTTCCAATTTAAGTTTCTCCCTTATTTTGTCGGCTTGTAATAAAATTAAATGAAAGTTCTGGGAAGGAAATGTAACAGAATCATAAACTTTTTTTTTCATGTATTTCAATATAAATTAATTTTATGTCATTTGGAAAGTTTCTTTTGCTCTCTTCCTGCACAAAATGTATATCATTTGATTTTCACTTCCGTTTGTCGAATCATACAATTTCCTTTATTACTTGTTACTTTTTACTGGTGAGATTGATAGGATGTGATGGATGTTTAGGGTTTTTTTGGCATGGATGAATTTATAGGTGGAGATGAGCATTTAGAGTGATTTTAAGTGTGCACTACGTAAAACGTAAGTGTGTACTATGTAACACGTGAGTGTCTACTACGTAAAACTTAAGTGTCTACTACGTAAAACGAAAGTGTCTACTACGTAAAACATAAGTATCTACTACGTAAATGTAAGAATCAGCTAACCCAACCAAACCCTAAACTGCACCTTATCCAAATCCTCAAGTACATCCTCTCAAGTACATACTCTTCTATTTGTCCCAACATTCTGTATCTCAAACATAGAAATAAGAATGAGAGAAAAACTTCTGCCATTTTTACAGTAACATAGAGACAAGATGACCAAAGAAGAAAAAAAAGGCAATTTCAACAATGAGTGAATGTCCCAAACGGCAAATAAAGATTAAAACAATGACTTATTTCGAAAAAGGCGAAATGGTTTTATCTGACCACATGGACATAACACTTGTTCTTCCTACTTCATCCACAAACTGTTCGAAATGTTTTCATATAAATCAATGTGTGTATTGGGAGTTGTTTGGTGATTACGGATCATTCTTGGAAGTCCAAAAGTTTTCGATTGTAACAAAATTTTATATTTTTGTGGAAATTCAATGTCTATCAATTAAGAAATTGCTGAAAAAATAGCCAATTGAATGACATTTATATCAACAGAAGTTAATAAAGTCGGCATTGGAACAAGAGACCTTCATCACGAACTTAATGTGATGAGAGGATAAATCACACAACGGAAAATAAGAACAAGAAGATGGAAAATCAAATCAATCTGACTCATTCCTCGTTCTTTTACATCGAATTCTTCCTCTTTCTCACATGTCGATATCGAATCGGTCGAATAAGTTGACACTTGACATGGCTTGATGTAGAAAGTAAATGTGTGGTGCTCTCATGTGGTCATGTAACATTTTATGAATCACATTTGAATGAAAATCAGTCTGGTTTGAAAAAGCTTTTTGATTATGAATGTATTTTTTTTATATTTTTTGAGCTGTGATTTAAAGATTGTTCACAAATGACGTCTAGCATTGAGAGTGTCAGAGTAGAATCTCAGGTATTGAACTATATGCAGACAAATTTGTCAGTTCGAGAGTAACGCAAGAGGTTACGCACCAAACAAGGATTCAAGATGGTGTGGGTTTGAATCCTCCCAGAATTCAATCGAATCCTCTCAGTGCTATCGATATGACCACGAATTGAGACTATTTGAATCAAATGCGTTCAATACTGCCTTCCGTACCCACCTCCTGACCTTTATTCTTGTGCAACATAAATTCTCTCAAGTGGGAAAAGTCGAAGTAAGTCTTTGCATGAAAATGTTAATTCAATATTATAGAAATGGATATAAGAAGAAATCCAAAAAGAAACTGATTTTTCTCAATGGGGACATTTCAATGCTGAACAAGAAACAAGAGCTCATCGGAAGATGAACGCACAAAGCACATATAAATGAGCAAGATGTCTTCAAAAACAAAATAATAAGAATCATAGGAAAATCATAAAGTGAATTTAGATTGAGAATTTTTTTTTGTAGGGGCAATTCGAATGGTATGTCGAGTTTAGAACATTTTCTAAAGACATCGCAAGACATGTGGAAAATGAACTGCCAGCTTAAGTTATTCATAGAATTCTCCATGAGATACTTGGAAGAAATCTTTCAGAAAACACATCATATGTATGTGTGGGAGCTGTAAGTCCATAGTGGATAAACAGTAAAGGTCATGATGTGTAGGATGTGATTTGAGGAATAGTGTCAAATTTCATTAGAACGATGAGTTGTCATACAAACTGAACAAGGCACAGGCAAACACAAAAAAGACTATCACGACTTGAAATAATTGGAGCTATGAGCCATGAGTCGGAAGTCAAGGGAATACATTGACTTCATCTTGACTCATAAATTCAGCATTGTTAAGCCTCTCACTGAGTGGATGAAGAAGCAAGAAATTTTCTTTATGTTGTAAGAAGATTACGTCACTTAAGCCTATATACTACTACAGAATTCGTTCATCATATTGAGGAACATTGTTTAATCTTGTTTTCTTTCGATAGGTTTATTCCACCTTTTTGCGCTGAAGAACATGACTGGCAGTGCTCGTCAATTCTTATTTTTATTGGCAAATGGTCTTTTTCTATGTTTTTTGGTTCAGAAATTGTGAATTGAAGTTGGTAAGTGTGATTGAGACTTTGGAGTCTAATGGGATTCGAACCCAAGTTTGATATGATATCTATCAGATTCATTGTCAACCATAACACTACAGATAAGATTTTATATCCGACTTTTGTTCCAGCAAAAAGCACTTAATGTGGCAAATTAAAGTTCAAAATATTCTAATGCTTAAAGTCCTTTATTCCTCAATAGAATGTCACTTTAACTTTCTTAAAACAAATAACAATCCAACAAAATGTTATTTTCTTCTCTTCCACAGACGAATGCTTGTCAGAATAGCAATTGTAAATTTATTGCCGTCTATCGAGACTTTCGACAGGCCAAATGGAAAATTATTTTTCCGTTCTTGTCTTCATCTGTTCTCTGTTTCTGCAATTCTTCTTTCTTCTCGTTCGATTGAATAAAAAATATTCAGTTAATCAATATCTTTAGTAAACTTCACTTCAATAGTTCAATTTGTTATTGTATTCAATGAAAATCTTTTTATGTCTGCAGTATGGAATGTTGATGTCTTATCGATTACTTTATTCTTTCGAAGGATGAAGCTAAGTTTGGAATACTTGTGAATTTGATGGTGACGAACGCAGTTGTAAAGTTTGCATGAGTTTGGATAAGTTTTGAACACAAGAAGTGATTCCAGGACGCAAAATCAGGAAAGTATAATCAAATTTCTTCATTTTCATCCAAAACATCCAGTAAGATACATCCTAACATCATCCAATACCTTCCCAATTCCTCTCAAAAATTAGAACAAACCAAAATACTCTTATCAGCATAAAAGAAATTCCTTCAATGATAACAGAATAGCTTCCCATTCCTCTTGTTCCATTTGTAACACACCATAAATTATTTTCAACTCTTCCTCCTCATCCTGTCTACGGAACAACATTAGATTTAAAAGAAATGATAGTCGCTCTTGTGAGGAAAATGAAATCGGATAGACATGCATCTCTTGCTGTGAGAATGAGTATGAATGTGTGCGTTTACAGCAGAAATGAGGAAGTAAAAATAGGAGGAACATGAAACTTTCTCCAAGTTCTTCTTCTTCTTTTCATTTCTTGTGTTTCACTGATAAGCACATAAAATAATTCTTTTGTTGGCAATAAATTAATGGTTAAATGTTGGAATATTCAAGGCAAACACTTTACTTTTATTAAACGGTCCTTTTATGAAGGAATTGCTGTTTTGATGGGATTAATTATTTTTTGGGAAAGGCGGTTTGTCATTTGGAGACTGGAATCAATTTGGTGACATGATATGAGGAGCCTAGTTAAGATTCATGCTTGGTACTTTATCCGACGACCTTTAGGATGGAAAAAATTTAATGCTGCCAATGATAGCTCGAACTCTAGTGCTAGCTCAAGTCTTCGCTCAGGTAAGTAGGTTGTCCTAAACCTTACTCAATCTTAAAACATACACCGAGTGTATCTTTTAAGTGCCCTATGATCACATATATAGCATGTAATGGAAATAGAAGTCTAAATCTAAATGAAAGTTCCCAAAACATTACTTCAAAAATATGCGCCTACCCAATTATTCATCACAGTGACTATCCCAACTTCCTCTCTTTTTTTTCCTTCCTCTACTTATAATCACATGAGGTGAATATCTCATTAAATTTTCATGGCAATGAACAAATTTTTTTGTATGTTCGCATACAAAACTAAGAGAAGCGAGCACATGAAGCAGGCATCAAGCGGAAGGAGCTTGCAGAAGAGAAGAATTAATAATTAACTGCCTTGAATGAGAGCGAAAAAAGGGTTTGTTATAATGAATGAGGTCTTTTTAGAGCAACGACGACTAATTGATGATATTTTTTCTCGTTCCTTAAAAGGACGACTGTATGTCAAAAAAGAAAAACATAAAGCAGGTAAAATAAACTCAAGCGATTCATAAATGGCGACAAATTTTCTGTAATGATGCTTTTTTGATCTTTTTGTGGTTTCACTTTTCATGTCTTTTTTTTCTCGATGAAATGAGTTGACTGCTTCTTCATCCTCTATGGACTGAAAGCATATAACGAGCTTGAAAGTTCTCATTTGACTTTATTTTTATTCATGTTGTGTGGCAACTGAATGGGGACACAGTGCAAGATTGTGAGGGCAGTAAATGTCAATGAACAGAAAACATACAAGTAGGGGAGTTATTCGAGTGAGTTGATAAAGCGCATTTCTTTGGAGACTGTATTTTTTGCATTAATCTGTAAAATTGAACGATTTAGAACATTCGTTGCATGATTTTTTATTTATTTTAGGGAAATCAGATCAATCTAGATGGATTTTATCTCAAAAACAAAAATCTTCCACCTCGAAAAGTGATTTGTCGAAAATTTGAGCTTAACTAGCTTATTAATATGGTTCTTTGTTATAATTCTCTTAAAAAAAGTGGCACCGACTGAAAAACAATATTTATGAATTTAAACTCCTCCCTAATTTCTTAAACCCCCATTTAAAGATGATAGAATCTCCACCCCCTACAAAACCCATAACAAAAATACATCAACAACCTGCCTGATTTTTTTCATGCTTACAAGATATCAACAGAACAAAATGTAAACAAAAATTTCATTTTCATCACCAAAAATCAAGATAACAATGAGAAGGAATGAATGAAAAGACGGATGGAATTACAACCATTTTGATGATTTTTCATCAACATTGAGTTTGATTGATGATGAGACTTTTGGGGTCATTTTAATTGGATTATATCCTTTTTGAGCCTCTCTCGCTTGTTTTTTTACTGTTATTATGTACTTTAGTTCTCTTTTTGTTTTCTGTGTGACAAAATAAGTTACAATATATGTGGAGCTTGTGCTCTATGGCTTTTGTGGTTTTGATACTTTTTTTTGTGAATAGTTACGTTTTTTCCTTATTTCAGTTGGAATTGCTATCTGAATTGAGGTTACTTTGTTGAATTTAATTATTTCGTTTTTTTCGATTGACAAAAAAGGCTTTTGCATGTTGAAGGAAGAATCATCACAGCAACCATTGAAAACTTTTCTTTTTTGTCATTCACAACTTTTACAAAATTTTAAGTCCCACCACAGCAGTTATTAACCTCAATAAAAATGCTGAACATATTCAAGGATCGTCGAGAATATGTGAAATTAAAGCATCACCTGGAGAGCACATTTGAAGAGCAATATTGGGCAAAAGACAGCTTGGCAAAAGCATTTTCAACTAAATTGAAAGGTGAAGCTTCAAACTTAATAATCATCGGCCCAAAAGGTTAGCAGAACTATAAAATTATCTCTTAAAATATTCTCATTCTCCTTTTTCTTTAAAGAATGCGGAAAAAAGTCAATGATTGTAGAAATTTCGAAATTTCTTCACGTCCCAATTCTTATCATCGATGCACATGAGATGAAAGCTTATACGTTCAATCCAGAATATTATATTTCAATGAAATTGCTGGAACATTCAAAGAATGATATTGAGAAAGCATCAGCTGGAATTGTTGTGTTATGTAATGTCAATCATTTTCAATTGGAACTTCAAAGATCTATCGCAAGGCTTATGAATGGTTTGTATTTTGATTTTCAATACGAAGCTGAGATTTGAGTGGGAAAAGGGTTGATTGTGGATGGGTTTGTCTTGTTTCTGATTGATTTTGAGCTGTTTTAATTTCAATTGAAAATGTATTTTGAGGTTAACTTTTAAATCAGTAGACTAAGATCTTTCAAACTATTTAATTACCATCCCTAGCAGAAATTTACTAGTAATTTACTGGATAACTTTCCATTTGCTACTTGCTATTTACCAAGTTCAAATCTTCGCCAAAGACCCGTATTTTCACTTGCTAATTGACTAGTCAATTTGCTTACAATTTAACTAGTAATTTACTAGCAAATTTGTAAAAAAATTAAATGAATATAACTGTTGATTTCCATGTGTTCTTTTAATTTTTCTTATTTGTGTAAATTATTGTAAAAGTATTAGTGTGTACTTAATTAAAGTACACAATCAGTGTACTTAATTAAAGTACACTATCACTATGAAAAAAATAAAAGACTTAATTTAATTAAGTCGAACACCGATGAACGCCCATGACTCGGACGCAAACCTGAGAAAGATAAATAATTAATTGAAAGTCACACACAAATTTGGATCGATCTTATAAAGGTGATTTCTGCGCGCTCTTGTGAAGTATATGACAAATGCCAAATTTAGAACAAAATTTTTTATGACGCAAACAATTCTTTTTTTTGATGATTTTTCGTAGGTTTCGAACCTAAGCAGATTTGATCAAACATTTCACATGGTAATTTGCTATTAATTTGCTATTAAATAACAAGTGTAATTTACTAATAGTAAGTTGTTTTAATAATTACTAGTAAATTGCATGTAGTAAAATAGAAAGACTAGCAATTTACTAGTTGGTCTCGCTAGGGCATCCTTGCCACTTTTTTCTATAAGAAAAAACCACAAATTTCATAAGTTTCTCATTTTAAGCATGTCAAAAATCAAAAAAACTTTTTGAAGTGAGAGCATTTCGACTCTAGATTAAACTGTGAATTTTAAATTCTAGAAATACGTTATTGTGTCAGAAATATTATCGTTTTGAAGGATCTAAATAGATTTGGATGCGCTCTAATTGCCAAAGAACTTTCAACAACCTTTTAAACTGAATTCTTTGCATTGCTTTCGTGACACAAATATTTATATTTTTATCGTAATTTTTCCATCAGCGTGCATGATGTACTAAAGAATCGGTGCCCTGCTGAGCTCATCGATAAGAATTTTAGTTTTGAAAACGTTATGTTTATTGGAACTATTGATTGCGATATTGAGGGAAAGATTGCCAGACGCTTTGTGCATGATGTCATTGAAAGGAAAATCGATAGATCGAATGCTATTAAAATTGAAGATTTGTTGAAATTGAATGTGTGTCAGGTGCATAGAAATACTATCAATATAAAAAATAGCAGAATATTTTATTGGGATGGCAAAAAAAGAGTCGAAAGAAGAAATTGCATCCACACGGATTCGTAATAACTTCTTTTATGCTTTCTGATGAGTGCATTTGCTGATCGGTTTTGTTGATAAAAATTGTATGGAATTTTTTTTTGAGGTTTGTGAATTTGTCAGATTGTACAGGTGACATTTGTCATTCTACTTTTTGAAATAGCACAAAACATTTAAAGCTAGAACTTGCTTAACAAAGCTTTAACTCAGTTGCAATAAGCAGTTGTGGTATAAACAGTCATATGCTAGAATATGTGGACATGCAGACAGACCAACAAAGAATGAGCAATAGCTACTCGATGTGCTGGATTAACTTAAACTGCTCAAAGCTATTAATTCCATGCCTATCTAAAAATGCACTCATTTCATTCCATTTATACATCCTCTAGAACTCTATTAATCAATTCCCTTTTATATTCCATCCACATTCACAGGAACTAGCTAAATTATTCAATTTCACAGCACCATTTCACGCAAAATATCATCAGATACTGCTCACACCATTCTGCCAAATTTAAGGGAACGAAAGCAAGCTGAGTAAATAAACAAAAAGCAATGATGAGAACAAGAATGGTATGAGAAATAACTTTTTTTTTGTTGCTACTGTTTATATACGACGTGATTATGAAATGACCTTACAACATTCATTATCGCACCTCTCACAATTTATTATTATGACAATAACTAAAGAACATTAAAGTTGGATGGAAATGAACACGAATTCTAATTAATCAGTAAAATTGATAAGACACGCGAAATAACATCGTAAAAAGTTACTTCTTCTTTTTTCCTTCGCATCTACAAAGTTTGAGCCTTGGAAATTATTCAGAGACAGATTTTTTTGGATGCTCATACTTAATGCTTTTAAAAGGGAGGTGGAGGGAGTTTAGTATTGATGTCACTCAAATAGTAAGGTTCAAATTTTTTTAAGGAATAAGGGAAGGGGAAACGAGCCACAAATGAGGCACATAAAGGGGATAACAACCTATTGGGAAAAGGTTTTTGGTGGAAAGTTGACGTCATTTTTAATGGACCCTATTCATGTTTATAGTTCTGTTGACTTTTTGTTTAAAAATACAATTTTTGAAGCTTTTTTAAAGCTTGTCATTCAACAGCTTTGTAGCTTTTTTGCTACATTTTCACTAGATTTAATTTATGTGAACTTTATGTGTTTCTAGACTGTAGCGTTGATTTAAAATCACAGACTAGAAATGAAGTTCGTCCTCATTTACATGCCACAATCTGCAGAATATCTGCATTATCTTACTTCCTTTATGTCCTTAAGTTTCGAAGTTAACAAAAAATTCAATTCCAAAATCTCATTTTATAACTCATTTTTCAGAAAGCACTGAAAATCTCCACCAACTCAAAACTGATCAGAATTATAAGCCAATAAATCCCATTTCCCATACACGTGCATGTGTGTCTCTGTCAGGATGTGTTCCTTTAAGCATGAAACAGATACCATTTATTGCCATTTCTTTTCATGAAAAATTCCTTTTTTTTAATACACATGAATATTATGTTGTGGCTTGACTTCCTACTATGAATGTCATAAAGCAAACATGGAAGGTTGAATGAGAGCAAAAAGGTCACGTCAGGGGGAAATTTACTCAGCCTAAAAATTTTTTTGAGTAAAAAATTATTAAAACAAAAGCGTAAAAAAAGAGCAAAAAGTGTAAAAAAAGAGTAAAATGTGTAAAAAAAAGAGTAAAATGTGTAAAAAAAAGAGTAAAAAGTGTAAAAAAAAGAGTAAAAAGCGTAAAAAAAGTGTAAAAAAAGAGTAAAAAGTGCACTTTTTACTCTTTTTTTACGCTTTTTACTCTTTTTTTACACTTTTTTACGCTTTTTACTCTTTTTTTACACTTTTTTTACACATTTTACTCTTTTTTTACACTTTTTACTCTTTTTTTACGCTTTTGTTTTAATTATTTTTTACTCAAAAAAAATTTTAGGCTGAGTAAATTTCCCCCTGGGTCACGTTAAATTTTTTTACAGCTATTAAATGTAAATTTATAATAACTTTTCATATCTTAGATTTTTCTCTTTTTTGTTGTTGTTGCTTTGGATTATTTAGTGTATGGATGTCCTCTGCTTTGTATTAAAAGAAGGAATTGTAAGTGAATAAGATGGTGAGATAGAGGCTAAGTTCATCCATAAATTTTGAGAATAAGGAGAATAAATGTGTACTTTTAAGATTGGAAGTGATGTATGTAGCGCATTTTGATAGGTTTGGGTGGATTTGAATGAGTTTAGGCAGCTTTAAATGTGAAAAATAGCAAATTCATCCTATACCTGACTAAACTTCTTTTAACGGTTATCCATGAGTGAAGGCAGGGGCGTAGCCAGAAAATTTTTTAGGGGGGGGGGCCCATTTTTAAAAATTAAAAACTCGTTATTTTGTATCCTTAAATCTATATTCATTCTTCATAAGTTTAAATATTTAATTCATTATTCATACATTAAATTTAGTTTTTCGTGCTGATTTTGACATTTTTTTCATCACTTCCTCTACATTAACTGGTTCTTCTCTATAAATACTTAATAAAACAATTATCAGATTTTCGTAGGGGGGGGGCCGGGCCCCCTATGCCCCCCCCTGGTGCAAGGCACTAGTCATACGTAAATCAGGTGCCATATCAATGATGACCATCTACTACTGTGCCTTTGAAGTGCAAGAACAGGCTGGGTAGGTAAGGAATTAGTCATAGATCCACTTGTATGTAACTTTATAAATTTTTAAGCGAGATTTTGGATCATTTTAGTGCTACGGCTTTGGCTTCACCCCTCTGATCCCCCTGATTCCAGTACCAAAAACTAAAACTCCCACAATCCTTCATTTTCTTCATAACATTCAAAACTCACCCAAGACAATTTTTTCGCCCAATATAAGATAGCTTTTCGTGCTTCTTTTATTGTAAGTTGTACAACAATGTCTCGTGAATATGATTTATTGTAATAAAGAGACTTTATAATATTCCTATTCCTGGTCTTCTTCTTCCTTCATAACGCTTGAGGAAAATATTCATCTTGACTTTGCTGTCAGGTATGCTACATTATGCGATAACTTTCTCATTTTCTTTTGGTCTGTGTGTTGAGGATCTTATTTTTATGATTATTGGGAAAAATTTGTTGGAATGTTTTATTGGTGGAATTTTATTTGAGAGTTTAAGTGGATGGGTGGATATTGATTTTATTGATGGACTTTAAGGTTGGATTGCTAGGTATTTTATAGGATATTTTGATAAATTTTGGAATTACAATTTTTTTCGGTTCAGTCCACAAAAATTATTTTAAAACCTTTTCCCACCCCCAAAAAAAATTTATTACATCCAACTTTAAACATCCATACGACACACCCTGTAATAAATTCATAAATAGCTAATGTGATATATACTTCATCATACATCCATCTCCATTCACCAGACCATGTATGTTGCTCACCTTAATCACAAAGCTTTCAAGACATGACTCGATGCTGAAAAGATGTAATAAATTTTGATCATAAAAATGAAACTTTTCATTTCTTTCTTACTCTTCCTGCTTATTCTGTGAAAATTGAAAGAACGTGAATTTATTTTTATGAAATACAATAACAACATCTGTGTGGCTGTAATGAAAGAGAAGTAAAAAGAATAACTGGAAAATTTTGGGGGCAAGAAACTTTAAAAGGAAGTCGATGATGATCCTTGTGGAGATTTTGAGAGGGTTTAAGGTATGTTGATTATGTTATGGGACATGAGGGTACATCTAAGTGTGTCAAGTAGTAACAAAACTAGCCAGAAGCTAGTGTCACCATCAATGGTTTAGAATTTGGTACCATTCTAGCTCATAAAGCTTTGGACAGCCCTAAAATGGCATTGAAAATGAGCTGAAGTGAAGCTAGGGGATTGGGGAGGTTTAAATGGTATTCAGAAATAACATGACTCAATTAGGTAGTCTGATATACGTTTTCCAAGAGCAGGCTCTAATCTCTTACTCCAATCATCCCTAAACGAATCCCTGACGATATCCCCACAAAAGCTACAACACTTTCTCATAAAATCATTTTTATTACATTTTTCAGTTCCTTTATTTCAACTGATACGTGCGGTTTTCTTTTCAAAATGCTGAATACATTCGAGTACGGAATAAAGGAATTGAAAATGATACGTTTCGTCATGCCGTTTAATGGGATGATTTTTGATATTATGTCACATTCACATGAATGGAACGGCTCATTGAATTGAAATGACATGAGACATTTTAGAGCTATTTTTTTGGAGGCTGTAAAAGCTGTGGAAATGTCACAATAATGCATGATTTTCAATCTCAGCTTTTGTATGCTTTTTAGTAGTTTGAGTTTTGTATTGAGGCATAAAGTCGATGCTTAAATGCTAAGTTTCAGAAGAAAAAGAAGCTTTTATCAAAAATCCTAAACATTTTATGAGCCAAAGCTAGCTAATCGTGTGTAGTAAGCGATAAATATGCCATATCACAGTGCCTTAATCCAACCTCCTCTGGAGGTCGTTATCAGCCATAAATTTTAATCTTTTCATAATTAACACTTCCGTTTTATATTCAAGCTCTTAAAAATCACTTTACTTTGTCCCATAAAAATCAGGTCTTGCCTTCAAAGTCTAATAAACATTTTAAATGTCGCATAATAAAGACAATAAGAAGACATTTGTGTCTGCCATTCTCGCTTATCAGTCTCATCCACTAAAAGTCTTATGTCACAAAACATTTCAATTCATCCCTCGCATAAAGGAAGTCAGGATTTTTTTATTATTATACGTATGATGTACTATTGAGGAACATAAAGCATTTAACCTTATATTTCTACAGATAGTGAGCTTACATACATAGCTCCATCATCTTTTATCATGTGATTGGAATAAAATTGTGAATTACTTTTTATTTCTCACACTGGCAATTTTCTCTTTCTTTCTAAGCTTAAATGGAACTGCTGAATTGAGAGTTTGTGTGGTTGATAATTCGATTTATGTTGAATGGCAACCTATATTAATGGAATTTAAGGTTTTTGAGTAAGATGAGTCAATTTTAAGTAGTGACGAGTGCCTTGGTGTTAAGAAGAGCTAGGAATCACTTTTGAATGCTAGAATCAAGACGCCAGAGCATCATTACGTCACTATGTTAACTATCAATGCCTTATTGGTTCTCTGACCGCAGTATGATGGGTGTCTGACGATGAAAAATAGATTTTGTTCAGCAGTAGTCACTTGAAACAGCTCTAAGGGATGTCCATATGCAGCGATACATCTATAGATACCACTGTCGTAGAATATATTTCTCATGATTACGACTTCATAGACTACAAGGGTTACCTCCCCTCTCTCAGTATTCAATACCTATTAACTGCATTCCTAAATATGAATAATCTTTGACTGCTACTAGGTTGACCTAGGTTCCTCTTATTAACCCTAGAATTCAACCTCAGTACACAATAAACAAGACATTGCACGCTCAAATCTTATTGTTCTTACCTTTCAAACCCAGAAGGACTACATAATCATATTTCCCACGTCATCTCATTCATTTTTATGCACTTCCTCACTCCATTCGACTGTAAAAATTGTAGAAAATAACAGAAATGAGCTAATTAAAAAAGTAATTTTCACCATAGTAGCGCTTTTGTGGTCTAAAGTGCTGCTCATAAACTCAACGAGTGGTTCTTAAAAGTAAATTTTTTTCTTCGTCTCTCTTTTTCACATCTTTTTGAATCCAGAACATGCAGAACTGAATTGAAAAGTTTTACATCTTCTTTTTTATGCTGGATAGACTCAATTTTATCTTGTTGGATGTAGTTTTCAAAAATGTTGGATGTAGTTTTGTTAGAATGGAAGTAAAAGCAGAGTTAACTAGCTAAGGAAATACAAAATAATTAATGAGCAGTTATGAATGATGATGAGAGATTAAAGTGTTATGATATGGAGATTGTAAGGAAGTCAATGTAATATTATGTTTTGATGGATTTAATAATTCCTGAAGAAATATAAAAACATCGAACTTATGAGAACTATTACAGACCACCCGCCACTTCAAACTCCTGACTAAACCATTGCAAATACCATTAAAGTAAATCAAGTTCTTTGAAGCTAGGAGACTCTCGAGTTGCATTAGATATAAAAAGTTAGTTTTACTTCAAAAAACTTTTGCAAATATCAAAACCTTTGTAAGAGCATTCAACCCAAGAACTTTTTATCTATACCAAATATAGAAATGACGTCGATGGTCTAACAAGAATTCATAATTCCAATGCACAACAGATTAGATATAAAGTTATATCAGAGAGCATTAAACATTTCATCCTATAAAAACAAACATGCGTAAGAAAATTACAGAAAGATGAATTTTTACAGAATATTGAGTCAGGCAGAGATACGTCAAAGGAACAAGTAAGAGATTTTGAGAACTTTTTTCGAATGAGAGTTTAGAGGCAATAGCGCATTTTTTGAGAGTTCTTTTGGATTGAGCTAGGTTCAGGGGTCCTTTTGTTGTGTCTGATGGAAAGCCTTTTGTTGTAACTTAAGCTGCACATAGGAACAAGGGTATATTACGTAAGGTTCATGGGTAGGTCTTGGTACCAAAAGCTCTTGACTATGCAATGAAGATTTCGAAAAGTCATCGAAATTTGACACTTAGAGCTACCTTATCTAGTCCCCAGTGACCAATTAATGTCTCAATTACTATTTAAACCATAGCCACAACTTTATCCTGACTCCTTAAAAGCTCTCAATTCAGCCAGTCAGTCAAAGCACCACCCGAAAACCAATCATCCCCATCCACATCCAAAACATTCCACCCGAAAAAAAAAGAAATCACATTTTTTGCCTTTACATGAAAAGTTACTTTGACAAATTGGCTTCAGGAGTGTATTTTGTGCCTGTTTAAAATCTCATCAGTATACTGAAACTTAATTTGCCAAAAGCATTTTATTTATATTGTTCATTGTTGTTTGTGTGTTTATTAAGTATGTGTGTGTGTACGCGTTATAGTCTGTCAAGAAACTCGACTGTCATGGCACTCGTGCTTAAATGTGATGAGATTTGTACTTTAGGAGATATATTTTAGAAGGGTTTGATGGGAATTTTTGGAACCGACACTTAGATTATACTAAGAGAATAGACAAATTATCAGGAACTAGTGTCAAAAAGACAAGAGCCGGTTTTCAAGGGGTTAAAATGACTACTTTAGTGTCTAGTTCATCAATTCCAAAGACAAGATATGCTGTAAATGCTTCCTAGATACACCCTGTCACAGTTCAAGTTTTTACGAATAAGAAAATAAGAAAAAAATATTATTAAAAATTATTCAGAATTGATTTCGTTTTTTTTTTCAAATGCGCGAGCTTACTTCCTTTGAGAATATAAATGATTGTAAAGTTAAATGTACAATACATGATTATTTCATTTTGTTTATTGTCATGAAGTTAATTTAAATTAAGAGTCATAGCCAAAAATCACGAAAGTATTGAGGGTTCATTGGAATTTTAATGATGAAAAATAATCACTTTTGGACACGAAAACTAAATTTGAAGGTTTTTATCTTGTTTGTGGATCAAAAGTTGTGTCTGGGCTGATGCGTGATGTATGGACATAATGATTTAGTGACAGTCAGTTTAGTGAACATGATAAAATAACGCAAAGATAATGTAATGTCGTGAAAATGGTGCGAAGTCAGTTCATATCGACAATAATCCATAGAATGATTGAGAGCTCGGTCTCTGGTAGGAATCAAACCTACGTCCTTCCAGATAGGTCTGTTGCCTAGACACTCGCACTACAGAGGCATAACTCTCGCACTAGCAGATTCGCCTTTATATGGCTCGTTCCCTTAGATTCCAATTTGCTTACACAGCATTAATGTAAATATGGAGCTGCATCTGAGCCGGCTTTATGATTTTCTCTTAGTTTTCTATGTTTTTAGTCTCGTATGATTTTTAATCAAATTCCACTGAATTCCATTAGCTACTTAAATATCAAATTGCAAACTAAATGTCTATCCAATCTCTCGCAGCTACAATTTATCACTGTAATTTCATAAATTGAAAAAACCATCAACAATAAAAAGGTTTCAACTTTCAACAGACTTTCATCAGTCTATCTTCCCACATTGTCTATCAAGCTGACAACTTTGACTGCCTACATAGAATTTTCATGACACAAGTTCTCTGAATTATCACTTCAACTTGCTGAAAAACAATTGAATTTTTTTCATTATTTATTTTTCATTATTGCATCATCAAAAAGTTAAAATCGATCTATTTTGATATTGAAGCTCAAATTATGCTCAACGTGTTGATTTGAATTGAACTTGAAGATTCAATAAAAATTAAATTATTTTATAATCGAACGGAATAAAGAAATTGCTTTTCTTTGATGTTTTGTTCCTTGTGGGTGTTATTGTCAGATTACTTGTTTTTTAATATCCAAGAAAACTCCTTCCAGCAAATTCCACAGAAATTTAATTAAAATATCCTTTATTTTCATCATCTCTCATGCATTGCAGATGCTTCTTTATTCATATTTATTACAAGCATTCTCTTATTCGCTTGATAGGCTATTAGAGATAGCTACAGTTTGTATTACTGGTTGCAGCGCAGATGAAAGGAAGTTAAAAACGGAAAAGATTTATGCTTGAAATCCTCGTTGTTGTCTTTAATTTATTTTTTTTTCTCTTTTTATATAAATGGAAAAATTTTCACCATTGTTTGCTGTATTTTAGCATAGCTGTGCATTTATATTTATGCAGACTGTAGATGTCATTATTCATTCCATAAACACTGACATAAATAATAATGATGGGAAACTTTAGGAATTTAAATGTTAACTTTCCAATTAGAGTTTGAAATTTGTTGTGAAGTTAGAAGCATTGAAAGTAATTATCGTGGAAGCTTTCGTGTGATTGCTAGACGATGTAATTAATTTTGCAGACAAAATTCTGGGAACATCTTCTTACTGTGACTTTGTTGGAGTTCTAAAACAATCTTAAAACTACTTTTAGGGTCGATTGTTATTAATTTCAATCAAATAGGTTTGGGGTCGTTCACTTATGAAGTCCATCGAAAAACCTGATTTTTAGACCCTCCTTCACCCTCTGTCACAAAAATTTTATAGAAAAAAATTTCTATTGTTTGAACTGTCACAAAATCCTAGACCCCCCTCCCCCCTAAATGTCGGACGTCATAAGTGAACGGCCCCTTTGTGGTTGCTTTGTACCTTAAGCATACACTGAGCCAGTGGATTGCAATCTGTGTACCAAAGTGTACTGGAAGGTCATGGAATAGGCAGTTTAAGGGTCGAAATGTGCTGTGACACAAAAAAGGTTGAACACAACTGCCCTGTTGGGAGTCGTGCAACTGACTGAAACAAGGATTTCGAGAAGTATTAACTTCTTCGCAACGTCATTCAATATCTAGCTTCTATATAATCACTTATAGTAAGCACATGACTATCCACTTCATCTTTAAACATATTTTCCTCGATGCCACCTCCCTTAAGCCACAAAAATGTTCATTTTATAGCAAATGTGCTGCATTAACTTCAAATAAAAGGCATCAAGAATGCTCTTAGCCATTCTGAAAAGTCGCAATTCCAATTTAATATTGATTGATTTTTTTTCTCTTCTTTTCATTCACCGACGTACTTTTATTATTATTGTCAGGAACGGAAAAAAGAGGTAAAATACAAAAGATTGTATATAAAATGCTTTTAGATTGCATGTCATTTATTTTCAAGGACTAAAGCAAGGTTTTGATGCCTGAGTTTGAAATATTAAAGTTGAATAAAATTTCATCGACTTTATGACGTGGGAAAAGAATGATAAACTGCCAATTTCTGGAGCTTTATACTTTATGCTGGCTCCTTTGAAAAGTTTCGCGTTTCTTGCCTCATCCATTAATTATTCACATTTTATTTGCTAAGTAGTTGTGTAATGCCAATTGTGAATCTTTCCGCACGATAAATTGTTTTTTATGCCATTCTAGGCTTCTTTATGATTCATTCCATTGTGTGGAAATTTGTCAGATTATTTTATAGGTTGAAAATTTATGATGAATTTCATGACTCAATTTTAGATAAGAAATTTGAAAAATATGTCATTTATCTTGAAGAGTTTGCTGTGGGTTTAATAAAGAATTTCTGCGTCGTTGCACATTTTTGATTGCAGTATGTAAATTTGTGATTTGAGAATTTTTTGCCTAAACTATAAAAGTATAGTACTATAAAGTCCTTGTAGAAAATGCTTTTTATAAGATTTATATGAAGTATTTCGAGAGGAGACTCTACTCTCTCTAAAAGGGTTCAATTCTCTCGAATTTGGTATTATTCTCTCGAATGGGGTCTTATTCTCTCGAATGGGGTCTTATTCTCTTGAATTAGGTCTTATTCTCTCAAATTGGATCTTATTCTCTTGAATTGGGTCTTATTCTCTTGAATTGGGTCTTATTCTCTTGAATTGGGTCTTATTCTCTTGCATTGGGTCTTATTCTTTCAAATCGGGTCTTATTCTCTTGAATTGGGTCTTATTCTCTTGAATTGGGTCTTATTTTCTTGAATTAGGTCTTATTCTCTTGAATTGGGTCTTATTCTCTCAAATTGGGTCTTTTTCTCTTGAATTGGGTCTTATTCTCTTGAATTGGGTCTTATTCTCTTAAATTGGGTCTTATACTCTCAAATTGGATCTTATTCTCTCGAATCGGATCTTATTCTCTCGAATTGGGTCTTATTCTCTTGCATTGGGTCTTATTCTCTTGCATTGGGTCTTATTCTCTTGAATTGGGTCTTATTTTCTTGAATTAGGTCATATTTTCTTGAATTGGGTCTTATTCTCTTGAATTGGGTCTTATTCTCTCGAATTGGGTCTTATTCTCTCAAATTGGGTCTTATTCTCTCGAATTGGGTCTTATTCTCTCGAATTGGGTCTTATTCTTTCGAATTGGGTCTTATTCTTTCGAATTGGGTCTTATTCTCTCGAATCGGGTCTTATTCTCTTGAATGGGGTCTTATTCTCTCAAATCGGGTCTTAACCTCTCGAGAAGAATTTTACTCTCTCTAGGAGGGTCCAACAATGAATAGCGATTACAAATCAATCTTGTGATTCGAACTAAAGACATTTGAGTGGTGCATAGCATGAGCCCCTAGAGACTTAAATTAAAGTTTGTGTTTCATCCCTAAATTATTTCACAAACTTCTCACAAGGAAGCCTTTCCATTCTTCAATTTTTATCACAGCAATGGATATAAAGTACTTTCTATTTACTTAACTTAACTTTACGCTCGTGTGTATACTTTCGTATCGAATATCGGGGCTGTAAAATGCGGAGACCCTTACAACACAATTTTACAGTCCCTTCCATTCTTTTTTTACGGTGAGCTGAAAATTACGACGATACAATTTTTTTTAAAGGCATCTTGCATCATAAAACTGTATACGGAGTAAGTTGTGGGATATCATCAATTTTATTGTTAGTATAAGTTGCCTAGCTTGTTTACTTTTTTATGTCAATTGGAGCCGTATTTTTTTGTTCTGTTATGCTGCTTTCGAATCTCTCAGTTTTTTGTGTGTTTTTTCGTTTTTTTTTATTAATAATTAAAAGTTGCTGATTCAAAATGAATGAATGAATGAAATAAAAATGAAAGGTTGGTAAATAGAAAGGTAGACTATGTAAATAATATAAAAGTACGTGGAGATTCAGCTTTATTTTGAGGTAATATTGTGTTGGGGGTAGTAAAATAATGACGTCCTTTAATTTTGAGGTTATGGGATGCAATGAGGACTGTCGTGAGTTTTTTGAATTGTTTTTTGGTCACAAAATAGTTTGAACTAAGTCTTTAGTCCTCAATATTATTTCGTTTGTTGCGAGTTAATGAGTAGATACTATATGCAGCTCTAAACTTCCATTAACAATGTTATAAACCAAGAAATGCAAGTCAGCGTGACTCTGGCATTCTATTTGAGTCGATTTGAATCCAGAACCATTCTAGAGTTCGAGTCAACTTGACTCCATACAAAATTTCATTGACTTCGAGCTCTGGTTCGGACCCATGATCCCAAAAATCATCCCCACCATCCCCAATATTTTATTCCAGATTTATTAACATCATAAGCTGCTTTTGTTATGTTTACAAAGAACTTGAAATGCTTGCAACATCAACGGTACATAAAAATGTTGTACAATTTTTTTTATTACAAAATTCTACTGTTGCATTTATTTTTTTCTTGCATTGTTGTAAACGAAAATTGAATTTCTACTGCCATTTAATGAAATTTTTCATTATGCATGAAACTCATTCTTTACATTTTTATTCCTTCAAAGCTTACATATCGAGAGGAAGGAAGACTCCCCTTTGTGATTATCATGATGAAAATTTATTATGATTTTTTTTAATGTTGAAATACAGAATGAAAACTTCAAGGAAGTTTAAATTATTACAGCATGAATAAATAAATTAAAATGTGAGTCGACATGAGTTTTTAAAAGAATTGAGGATTTTTTTTCTTTTATTTGAAAAGTTTGAATAGATATTATGTTGAGTTTGACTTGAAACTTTGTTACCTGTTGCTATAGAAGTTCTAACATCCATCTGTGAAGTTTTAATTAATTCTGATAAAATCAGGGAATGCTTAAACATTTACGTTATTTCAACTTTAAGATTCTTGACATTAAAGAGTTTATGACTTTTTATTAAAGCTTCTGCAGCTGATGAGAAGCTTGAAATATTAAAAACAATCGTTCTTAACTCTTCAGGGGGGGTTATTTTGTAGACAGAGGATCGTTTTAGGTTTCGAACTTAAGATTCTTGTGTCATCATTATGATTTTCATTTTCTACAATTTTATTAAATTCCAAAACTCACCAATTCCAATTTTAAAGCATCAAACCTATGAAAAATCACCACAAAAACCTTCCTTTTAAATTTACAATTTCAATACCTAAATTCCATATAAAAAATTACAATACAATCTCGTTTGCAATTCATCAAAGAGAGAAATCAGAAAAAAAGGAATTGAAACCACTTCGCAGTACTTAAAAATATCTTTATTTTATATTCACAACTCACTTATAACAAGAAAAGTGGAGAGACTCTCTCAAATGGAAATGTTGAATGGAACAAATGAAATATCAAGATTGGAAAGGAAAATTTGCAAGGGATGGACATTCTGAATTGTTTTCTATGACAAATTTATGAGTAGCTTTTGGCTAGGGAAGAAGCGATTAGAGAAAGCTGGTTTCGAATATCCAAGAAAATTTCGAGGGAGTAACTTGAGTTTAGCATAAACGAGATTGGTGGGGGGGAGTAGGGATGTTGTGGCTTGAAAAAATAGGAAGATTAGAGACTTGATCAAAGCTATGGGGAGTAGAAAACAAACAACACATTCACCACTGGATCCTTCAACGCTAAGTCACTGAACCTATACCTAATACTATCCCAAATATACCTTAAGCAAACTAAGCTGAGGTAAACTGAGGTAAACCACATCCTACACCAGAATTCACTAAATAAGAATCTGTTTAACAAATGCCTAGAAACCGAAAAACCAAGTTCCATTCCTTGTCATAGTCCTCAATACGAGAAACAACACTACAATAAAGATAAGCAACAAAAATACATTTCAGAAAATTGTAATTTTCCGAATTATTATTTACATACCTTTCATTTCGAGTGCATTGTTCGCTCTTTCTATTTCTATTGTGTATTGCCGGTATACGACATCGTATTTCTGTACTATGTTGTAATAGAATTGCATACAAAATTTGTTTCTCAAGAAGATTGTATAAAACATCATTTTCATGCTCATTCATGTAATCACACGATCTTTTGTTTTCTTTTCCTTCCTTTCTCTCTTTTTTTGTATTTACTTTATTTTTGAGACACAAAAATATGTAGTTATTTTTCGGTAGAGCATAAATAAGTTTATGGAGAGTTTGGTTTGAGTGTTGTGAGCGCATTTTTAAGGTAGATTCTGAGTTATTATGTAGTTATAATTGTCCAACTGTGCATTTTTGAGAGGGACAGTCCCGCTTTTTTGATCAAAGTCCCGTCTAAAATCCTTAATGTCCCGCATTTTTGAAAATATTTTTCTTGAAAAATGCTTGAAAATTTGCTCTGTCCTGCTGAAATCGGGACATTTTTCGCTTTTTGATCAAACATTGGCCAAAACAGCCTAGGGGCTGTTCACTTATTACGTAACGCGAAAAAATGACTTCTTAGACCCCCCCTCCCCCCCTCGTAACAAAATTTGTATGAAAAAAAATTTCCTTGTTTGAACCGTAACAAAATCTTAGACCCCCCCTCCCCCTAAAAGCGTTACGTAATAAGTGAATGGCCCCCTAGTTATAATAGTTTTTTTGTGACTCATGCTACACAGAGATAATGAGTAAGTGAATAAATATAAAGCTTAGCAATACAACTTGGGTTCAAATCCCAAATTTACATTAGAATTTGTGCATTAATTTAATAATTTCATTTCGATTGCATTATTTTTGCATTTTGATTATCAATTTGATGATAATTTCTTTAGGCACATTATATCAATTTAGGGCAGTGATGGCTAACCTATGTGCTGTGGCACACTAATGTCTCTCTCATTCTCCTTGTTTTTTGGTTAAGCTTAGAAAGACCTAGGAAATCGTTTAATTATGACGTCCAAAATTAACGGTCATTTTTCAAAAAAAAACATTGGATTTCTATTCTTTTTGTCTTGCTGACCCCCCCTCCTCCGTTTATGGACGTCATAAGTGAACGGCCTCTAGTAAAGGTATTCGTTCAATAATATTCGATCATTTAGAACTATCTTGACATCATACAGTGACTAAATGTCTACAAATCAACATAACCTCAAAAAAACATGTTAAAAACTCAAACGAAGAATTTAAAACTTTAAAAAAAATTTCCCAAACCAGAAAAATGACATCGCTTTAAGAAAAATTCTTTTCTGTATTTTTTTTCTCAAATAAAATGATAAAATGAAAAAAAAAATCTTCTCACAATCGAATTTTGCGCTCAATGTGGATGAAAGAAAAAGAAATCGTTATTTTTAAAGCGATCTCTGAGTTGTTTGTGTAAAATAAAATACACACGAAAATTTAACTAATTTTCTCAGTTTTCCGCGGGTCTTTGAAACTTTAACATCGTTTTAAAATTATTTTTTTGTGTGTGATTTTATTTTTCACATAGCACAGATCGGAACGGAAAAGAAAAGAAGAAAATATTTCCAAGTTTATTCAACTCAAATTATTTAAAATTTGATTCGAAATTTACAAATTTTTAAAGTGTTGTCATCAGCGACTTTCTTAAAAATTCTCATTAATTTCTGCGAACGGAAAGTTATGAGAGACGTGAAAAAAGTTATTTTTATTTAGGTGATTTTTCTTGCTTTCCCGGGTTTTAAAATAGTGAATTTTTTTTCTTCCTTGAGAGAATTTTTCTACAATTTTTTTACTCACTTTTTTGCTACTTTTAGCGCATTTTATTGAGCATGATGAGATAATAAGTTGTGCATTTTATTTGTCTATGATCTTATCATGTGCATTGTTATTAAGACTTGGAGTCTTCGAGATATTTTGTGATATTTCTGTTTTGTAAAATTGCTTTTGGCATATTGTGCGGTATTTGCTGCTGTTTCGTAACAAGGTGGAATATTTAATGAAGATTTTGAGAATTTTTCTCGTTGAAGATATAGCGATGCAGCAGGGCATGTTATCATTTCTAAGTAGACATTTGAATGTAATAAGATTATACGCAAGCATTGCTGGCTATAAGAAAGGTTTTGAAATTTTTCTTTGGTTTCTTGCTTGGCTTTTAGAAGACACTTGCGGCTATTTGACAAAATCTTAATATTAAGCAAAACTGGAGTATTCAATTCATAATCAAATTAAGTCAGACTAGTTAAGATTCGAACCCGTTCACTTTAATAAGAGGATTATTAGCTCCTGCAACTTATTGGTCAGACAATCGATGCAACATAGTAAATTTAGTTCAATTTGACTTTTCGTCATTTAAAATCACCACAAGCTAGTGAAATAATCAAGAATAAAAGGCTGAAATAAAATAATTCAACCAATAGATCGTCCTGAAAGGGAATCGAACCTCATTCCTCTCGATTACAGAACTTCATACTAATTTCTCATACATGTGATCTTGATATAACTTGACGTCTTTTGCTGCAAATGCATTTATTCTAGTTGTGGTGTCGAATCACAGTGGAATCTGGGTTATCGAGACATATAAAGGTGAATCTGCCAGTGAGAATGTTAAGCCTCCGTGGAACGAGTGGCTAGGCACTATATCTCTAACCATCTTTTGTGAGGCCATGGGTTCGATTCTCATCAGAAAACGATCATATCGTTATATTAATTGTTGTCGATATAACAAGAATTCACACAATGCTCACAACATTACACTTGTCTTTCTGAAACCTAGTATATAATAATAATGTGAGAGAGTTCTGACCAAGCGGTGTGTCACTACAAGTAGCGACGAGCTGAAGGCACTTCGATCCTGATCGATGAAAGAATCTATTGTACCGTTCCTTGTGAATGAGTTTAGATAGTATTAAGTAGCTCCGGTATCCCGAGCTTTTCAAGAAACCTAGTATAAATTGGTATAAATCATCTCTGAATCTTTCTAAGTCAATTTTCATAAGTTTTTCAAATTTTTTTCAAGTTACACGATTAACAACTGAAGTTTAATCAAACTTGATCATTATATCTTCCAGAAACTTCATCCATTATTGAAACTATCATAAAACTTTTGTCATATCAATTGACATATCGCAGATTCTCAATAATCTTCCAATAAACTGCGCTATTCAGAGCAAAAAAAAACTTTTTTCATATTAACCGTGCTTTCATTAAATTCTATATGAAAAATATAGCGAAACAAGTTGAGTGAGAACGAGACGAAGTGAGAAAGAATCATAGCAAAAGAAAAATAATACGAAAATGTAAGTGTGAGGCGGTATATAAAAATAGCAAAAGAAAGTGGATGTCAAATTTATTAAAATTTGCTGTCGCATGACGTAAAGCAATGCAATGAGGAAGTTTTTTTTTCATAATATGAGCAGTGCTGCATGGCTGAGGAGAAGAAAGAATTTCTTCATGCTGTGCTTTAGCATGTTTTTAATGGAATATGAGAAATGTTGGGTTAGGTTTTGTTGTGAATTTTATAAAATATATTGTTTAAGGAATATGAAGGCTTAGTGATGAAATTTTCATACACAAAACATTACATATTTCCGGGTTCTAATTATAAACATTGTGCTGTGTAGTTGTGAAACTTGATGGAGATTTTCTCACGTTTTTCTGAAAAACTCAATAGAAATCAGAGTTTCTAGTTCTTTTCAGAATTTCGCCTTAATTTCTCAACCATTCCAGCAAACTCAAGAGTGCAAGCCAATCACAAAGCATTAAATAAATCATCATTATGTATCAACATCTATTACATTATACTGCGATAAATCTCTGAACATGCCACTGAGACCACTCGGATTTTCATAATTTGATTTTTTAAGCTTAACATCTGCTTCAATTCTAAAGTTTCAGTAATCCGGAAAAATATTAAAATATTTGCTCCAAATATTCTTTTTATGATTTGTTTATAAGATGTGAAGAACTTTGAAGAATCGAACTCAATTTTTTGAGTTTTATGGCCTTGTGGGAATTTCGTCAGTTATGAAAAGTTTTAGGTTATATTAGAAGTCATTCAGAAAAGATGTTCTTATAAAATTAAACCAATCAGGGGGAGGGGGCGTTGAGTTGAAGTCGAGGTTAACTCCAAAGTTTACTTCAAAGCATTATTTAAGTTGATGTCCAGTTAATGTCAAGTTGAAGTCAAGCTAAAGTCAAATTGATATCAAGTTGGGGTCAAGTTGAGGTAAAGTTTAAGTCAAGTTATATCCAAGTTGATGTCAAGTTAAATTCAAGTTAATGTCAGGTTAAATCCAAGTTGATTTCTACCTGAAGTCAAGTTGATGGCAACATGAATTCAAGTTGAAATCAAGTTGAATTCAAGTTGAGTCATGTTGCTGCAACTTGCTCTGGCATCTAGCTAAAAGTCTTAACTTGATCTCCAATATTCATTGATTCAAATTATTCAAGAAATTTTGAAATATCATTCACAATCTGACGAAAGTAAGCTGTTCCTCCCTATACACATCCAATAATATTGAGAGAGGTCACTGTGTAAAAAAATGTAAACTAAAATAATTTTTTATTGCACACAGAAAAAGATCTATAGCGTCTGAAGACATAAATAACTATGTTAATGTGCTAAAAATAGCAATAGTCGGCGTATATCTTCATATGCGCTTCACTTGTACATAAAACAAAAAAAAAATCCTCTCTTCTCAAAATCTTCTATAAATAATTGAGAGAAAATGAGGAAAATATTTCTCAATGTAGACGTAATAGTCGTTTTAATTTCATTGACTTTGCGGTGATTTTGAGACTGAAAAAAAATTGTGAATTTTCAAGAGTAGGCAATTTTTGTAAGATCTTGACGAGTTGATCTGTGGTGTCGTCGCAACAAGATCCTTGGTGGATTAGTGTCGATGGTTAAAATGTAATTGATACGAATTTTTGTGGTGCCGGTGAATTAAGGTTACAATAAGGTGGTCTGTAGTGAAATTTGAACTAATTTTTGCAAAAAACCACAATCGATACCCCAAAAATGGTGCTGTAGTACCAGAAAATGCGCTTTAGCCCTTAAAAAATCCCAATAAAATGTTGTCAAAAAGTATCGAACATTAATTTGTGAAAAATGTTCAAATAAATGAAAACAGATGATTAACTCGGGCAGTAGTGATGATTTTGAAAAAAAGTAGCGGCGATAGAAGTAAAAAGAATTTTTTTTTGGCACGAATAGGATTGAGGTCATTCATCTATATAATGTATTGTGTTGTATATCGACGCAAGACATAGAATGAAGATAAATAATAGTACAACATGTTACTGAAGCGATAGCAATAAAATAAACATTTTTTTCGGCAATTTTTTAAGCACACTTTATGATTTATTGGACGAGTTTTTGTTTTGTCTGTCTGATTGCATGACTTGTTTTTGTGGGGTTTTATTGAGAATTGTTTTGGTGGATTTTATTGTGTAAGGGGGTTTACATTGATATTTATTGGCATACAGGATCGATTGAAAATTTGCTTTATTGAGCATTAAGTTCATTTTATTTCTTTTTCAATGCCATTAACAATTGTCAATTGAAGGTAGGGTTGTCTAGGGATTATTTTGTGATTTTTTGAAGATTTGTGTTTTTAAAGAATTAGCATGTCTAAGCTCTTTAACCTTTCAAACTCTTCAATCGGTTTTCTTACAATACTTTTCACAAAGCACCAAAATTCATCACATGTCCGACTAAGTTGCAATGAAAAATGTCTGTTAAAATTGCACATAAATTTAAAGTGATCTGAACATGTTTTTCATTGAATTCTTCTTCATATCCACAAATAGATCTGTTTATAATTCGAACTACATTTGAGCCAGCCAGTCAGTATATAAGCGGCTGCTTATAAATTAATAAATGACCATTAATGTAGCTATAAATAATCTTAAAGGAAGAAGAAAATTTTAAAAAGAGAAGAAAATATTGAGTAGGCAAATTTTAACAGCCTGATGATGATGATCTATGAGTGTTAAAGTGATGATTCAACTTTTATGGGTTTTAAAGAATGTTTTTGAAGATTAATATAAAGAGAGGAATATGAAGCTAATATGGGATTTTTAATTTATGGAACATATAAATTGATGTCAGGTGATTATGAGAAGTTTGATAGTTTTGTGAAGTTTTTAATTGAGAGAAATATGAAATTTTTGAGCTCAGAATCAAAGAATGGCTTGATATCAGCCGATATTAGTCTGTTTGCCTTGAATGAGCGCTGTTTAAATCAACTAGACTCATTTTGAATTGAGTGAATTCGGTTTATTTCAAATTGACTCGTTTTGTCTAGACTGAACTCGGTTTGACTAAACAGAACTTAGTTTGACTCAATGCAACTCGGTTTGCCTTAACAAAACTCAGTTTGACTCAACAATACTCGTTTGATACTCCAGGGTAATAGCTTGTATTGTTTTATCTCTTTTAAACTAGTATTTGACAAGATACAAACGCCTTAATTATTCAAACTTACAAGAACATCTGAAAAATCTCCAATACCTACAAAACATTCACAAAAAAGTGCTCAAAACATTTAATGACCCGATCAAAATCTCCAACTCCTACTTTCGATTACCCTTCAGCCTTTTCTTTTGGCACACAAACTTCTAAGAAGTCTCAAATTACTTTCTTAATCTGTTTGAGTTTGAATACATAGGACCAGGAGAAAAACATTTAAAATCGTTGCTCTTTTTTTATCCTCAAAGTTTTCTTTTCAATCTTTTGAAGAGCCTTCCTGGAAATAAGAGATTTATTTTTAATTTCTTTAATAACAAATTTACTCCTACACTTTATATAAAAATATATTTTTGACATATCAAAATAAAAGGGGAGAACAAAATGATGGAAAAAGTTTTGATATAGAATTTCCCGCCAAAATTTTGATTTGAATTGTTGAGAAAATGATAAAAAAATTCTATTAAAAACTTTTTCTCATCATGTTGTTTCCCCCCTTATCAAAAGTAAGTCAATAAATCTTAATTCATAAAAAAATGTTCAAGCTCCACTAAGCTTTAATATCAACACATCAATTAAATGCGTTGTTAAGTCGACCTTTTTCGTAATAAACCTTTCCAATTCTCAAATTCCATATGTGCGTTAAGCATCCATTAAACATGAGTCTGCCATCTTCCTACATACATTTAATCTTCTTATTTCATTTATTTTTAGTGTCATACGTAAGAAGCAGCCATAATGTCCAATCAACTCTGGAGACGAACGATGCCGGACTGGATTGTAAGAAGATTCTGCCTTAATTATAGTCCTTTCATATAAATAACATTAATTTCCATTTAGGGATCACAATCAGATAGAGTTGGTCCCCCACCACCACCATTGCCAACAAAAAGAATAAATCCTGATCCGGACTATGAAACCATTGACTTTTCAACTCAGCAATATAGCAACGCAACACCAAAAATGGCCGTAAAGGATGTCATGCAAGCAAGTCCTGCTGATGTTGGCCTTAAATGTGAATTATGTGGCACAATTGGTCCGGTTATTAAGTGCGAACAATGCGTTAAAAATTTATTTTGCTACACATGCGATGACATGTTTCATCGTCATCCCAAGAGACAGAATCATTTGAGGAAGGTAGGAGTGTGTGATGATGTCAAAGACCTTTTCTTAATTACCCACTAAATACTTTCATTATTACTCCATAATTAACAGCGTGTTGACTTGGGAAATTTACGACCTCCATTGCCACCGAAGCAAACTCAACAACCTCCACCCGTTGCTCCAGTACCGCCTCCAAGACGTAATCGAAAAAGCTGCCTTTCAAGTCCAATGCCCGAACGACGTGATCAGGTATGCAATGTATCATAAAAAAAAATATTGTATTACAAAAAGCTGATGAAAGATGTAGCAGTTTTAGAAAAAAAGGAAAGGAATGGAAAGAGTAAAAGTGATTAAGTGATGCACATAAAATGATTGATGAAGTATATAATTTGTGATGAATAGTGAAATTACATTGCAACATAAAGTAGCAAATTTACTGCAAATATAAATTGACAAACTCAAGATTATTGACATATGAGATTTATATTACTTCTTTTTTTTATTTGCTGTTTGGATGGTCCCTTGTTGTAGGATTTGTTAGGATTCTACTGATGAGTTTGGAAGTGAAATAGGATATTGCTTGGTCTAAGGTTGCATGCGGGTTCGTTGTGGGGTAGTATGTTGTTTACAGGAATGAGGGAGGCCTTATATCGACGTCC
Source organism: Chironomus riparius (assembly GCA_917627325.4). NCBI lineage: Eukaryota > Metazoa > Arthropoda > Insecta > Diptera > Chironomidae > Chironomus > Chironomus riparius. Next base: position 52,711,787 of record OU895878.1, read on the forward strand.
TTGTCTCGCTGTCTTTTGCTAAGATTCTGACAAAATCATCATACACCCCCCCCCCCCCCCCCCCCTTCCCCCCTCAATAAATAATCCATTTCCCCGTTTCATTTTATTTGTTTTCTTCCTTTCCTCACTTATTTCTTCAACAATATTTTTAAAAGGATTTACGTTCATCGTGGATCAGAGCGCGAAAGAGAAATTTCGATGAAAAGTGAACTAATCAATCTCAATGATTGACAGGTTGACTTTTTTTCTTCTCATTCAATGCGATAATCGCTTCTCATAGACTTTACTATGTGCTACAAGAGTAGTCGTTGCTTAAAGTGTGAAAATTCAATCGTCAGTTATTGATTCAGCTGGCCAGTGGGGAAGGAATGTTTATTGAATGATGAGGGAGGAATTTATTGAACTGATTCTATTGAAGAATTCATTCCATGGTAAAGTTTTATCATTAACGGTTGCGGTGCATATTTGTAGTTAATTATTGATGCATTGATGGTTGCGATTACATCAATAATCTTGTATGTGGAAAAGTTTGATATGAGCATATGGACGCGTTTTATTTAATTTTAATGAACAAGTTATGGCTGTGTTGAATTTTGTGAAAGGTTTTTTCGTGGAAAACATATTTATAAAAACCTATAAAAGCGTAGCTATGGACTTTCCCTACTGTCAGGGATCAGATTTGCCTCAATTCTGCGAACGTCGAGGATAAATGAACTATTCATTACAGATTTGACGAACAAGTTATACAGTCGCTTTATGTCTGTCATTCAGCGTTAATGACACCCTATTAAAGGCTATAATTTGCTTAAATTTTTTTTTTGAAAACATATTAAACATCTCAGCTCATTGTTGGGCTGTATCATTTGAAGAAGCTAAGAAAGAGTAAGTGCTTAGTAAACCATCCACAAACCATTTGAGCACCAATATAAATTTGCCGTCCTGATCGGATCCACAACCTTTTCTCATGTAATTTTAGACTCCAAAAAAATTATGACTTTCGTCATTTTATCAGAAAAATAGAATTAATCAAGAAGATTCTTGCGACATCTTTAAGTGTTGACAGAGTTTATTTTCGTCCTCCAAAGCTGTTTTTATAAGCTATTGAAAAAAGAAAGCAGTTTATAAAATTCTTTTGCTTCCAAATACTTTTTTCAAGAATTTTAAATTTAGAATTATATTAAAATTTGTGTACAGGTGTCATAAGAAGCTTTGTCAATTTTTTTGGAGGATGAAGAGCAAGGATGTGGAACTGAAGAATTACATTTTGATCATTTTTGATCAATTTTGATCATTTCATCAGTACCACACCCTTGATGGGGAGTCGATTATTAAACATAAATTTTGATATTCAAGAAAAATCGAAATCAGGGATGAATCTTAATAAATCAAGATAAAAAAATGTAACAAAATCCAAACTATGCCAAAAGAATTACATCAACAACTTCCAAAAATAAACATCCATCGATCAAATATTTATTGACCCCCGAAAAAAAATCATCAATGCATCATCCTATCCACTGGCTTTGTTGATACTTTTTCTCAAATTTCTCTCATTGTTTTCTTCCTATTTATCCGCGTTGTGACATAGCTTGCATAAGCACACAGTTTGTAAGTAGGTTGAAGTTTATGGTATATAATATTCTTGTGACACATGACACAGTTTGGCAATTTATATTTTTAAATTTCATGACTCAAAAATCGCGACAATTTTTTTTGGCTTCAGAAATAAGCATGAATAGCAAGTAGATAGGCAAAGAAAAAATAATAAAAAAAAGTATTTTCTAAAAAAAACCAAAACAAACAAAACATTTTTGTACTCAAAGGCGTTGAAACAGCAACAACAGGAGCAACAGACAGCGGCATTTAATGCAACGTTGAAGGAAAAATTGGATAGTTTACAAAAAAGTGGAGGTATCCGTAACCGTCCTCTGCCAGACATACCGAGTGAGTATTTTTTTGAGGGGTGTGAAATGCTCTACGAGTTTTTGGATCAGAATCAGCCCACCCACATTTTCATTATAACTCAATTTTACTTCCACATAACTAATCAACAGCACAACAACAGCAAATATTCTTTTCATAATAATAATCAACAATCTATTCTTATTCGTAGTGCCAGGAACAAAAAGGATTGAAAGGCCACAAGCACCTATCACACCCAAAGAGGAATTAAAGGGAAATATTTTCGATGCAATCAAAAAGCCACCGTCAGTGGCAATGGAGAAAATAAAGAATTCGACAGCAGCCACACTCGATAGAATGGCAACATTACAGGCACGATATCGACAGTATAAAGAAACTATGAACTCTGATAATTCAAGCGATAAGAGTCGTCGAACGAGTATCGCATCAACGATTGACAGCAATGTAAGTACATGCATGCATAACATGTCATAATTCCTATTATGTTTCACTTGTTCTGTGACTGACATGATTGACATATTTTTCAATGTAGTCAATTCCGCAACTTACTAACCGTCCACCCATACCAAAACAACAGCAACAACAAATTCAGTCGTCAACAAAACCACCAGCACCACCACCCCATGTCACTAATAATCAACAATACCAGCAAAATTGGCAGAATGACTTGCGACATTTTGACAACTTTCCCCATCCTTTACCTGGTCTTCCTCAATTTCCATATCCACAAAATGTAAATCAATCGAAAATGAATTCTTTTATGAATCAGGCGACGGCCGTTAAACGACCAGTTCCGATGCCAGGCAATAATTTGCAAGCACCAAGGCGCAACATGAGTGCTTCTGTGTCAAATTTAAATCACAGTGGAACTGGATATCCTTCAATGCCTAATAATTTCCAACAGCAGCAGCAACAACAGCCACAGCAGCAACAAAGTCAGTGGGGATTTACGCCTGTAAATCAAGTAATGAAACTTTTTTTTATTGATTTTCTCTGCTGAATATTTTTTATGTTCACAGGCACAATCCATGGCACAGCTCAACATGATGCAAAACTCATGGAATCAACCGCAATCGCAGTGGATGGGCGGAGCCTTTAATGGATCGAACATGAGTCTTAATATGCCACCACATTTTATGCACAATAATGATCCAAACAGTATGGGATGGAATCCTTGGATGCAACAGTATCCATATCCACATCCAATGATGAATAATATGCCTAACGGTAATAAATGATTTTGTGATTTTTGAATGATTGTTGTGGCTGCATGTTCCCAAAAAATATATGCACTGTTCATCTCCGACATGCTTAAATTACCTCACGACTAAAAATCACAAAAAATCGCACCAAAATTTAATTTCCGTCACGCAAAAATAATAACACTCATTCATTCTTTCTCTTCCATGACGAAATAAAAATAAAATAAAATCATCAGGAATGCCACCACGTTCGAGAGTCCAATCACGAGTTCCATCACGTGCAGCCTCGCCAGCATTAAGTGTACGTTCGCGTCGTTCAATGATGAGCTCGAGACAACGAAATAAATATGTGCATCAAGATCTCACAGACGATGAGGATTCCGATATTGAACAGCATTTTACTGACGATTCAAGGTCGCGCAATAAACGGCTTTTAGACTTGAAGGCTGGCGGTAGACAACGAAGGAACACTGAAACATTTGAATTGGATTATCGTGATAATGAAGTCATTACTCGCATACAAAGGATGAAGGAAAAGTCTAAATATATCCGTGAGAGAAGAAGTGGTTCACTGACAAATTGGCCATCGACAAAGGATCATGACAGTCGCAGTGTAACTCCATCAGATGACGAAACTAGAAAAATTTCATCAAAACACCGCAAGTCGTCATTAACATCGCCAATTCCTAATTCAAAGAAAATTCTATCTGATTCTGCATCCGAAGAGGAAACATCTGTAAAACCATCAAAACATACGAAAGCAAGCAGAAGTGACTACGATGAGCATGATAGAAATGAAAAGTCAAAAGTATCGTCAACAAATTCCCAGAAGGTGGCAGCAAAGAAACCAACAAATGAATCAGATAATGATGATGATGAAGTATTCGAGAGAGAACCGCAAACAAGAACCAGTAAAGGTCGACCACTTACTCTGTCGTCAACAACATCTAATTCTGTTGCAAGAGTTCCAATTAAGATGACAGATGATGGAAGTAAAGTCGACAGTTATGATGAAGATTTTGATGAGAAACCAGCAAAAAGTCAGAAGCATTTAAAGGATAAAAAGAAGGAAAATCATGCGGCAGCAGTGAAAAATCAAGATTCTACATTGACAAGGCATGAATCAACGGCTAAGAGACATGAATCTCCCGAGAAGAGAGAAGAATCTCCAGTTAGGAGACAGCACTCGCCAATTAGAAAGTCTTCAGCTTTAAAAACTCAAGAAAAAAGTAAGAATGATAATTTAAGGTCCACAGCCTCTCCAAAGGTCCAAGAACCAGCACCAATTAGAAAAGCACAAGTATCGAGTTCAAAAATAGAGCCATCAACTTCCAAAGCTCATGAGAGAACTAAAACAGAAACTTTAAGGTCAACAGCCTCTCCAAAAATCCAAGAACCAGCACCAAGTAGAAAAATTCAAGAATCCAGTCAAAAAGTTGCACTTTCAACTTCCAAAGCACATGAAATACCAGTAAAAAGTAAATTGTCTTCTAAAATACAAGAATCAGCAACAACAAGCCAAGAAGTAACATCAAAAAGTCAAGGAATAGCATCAAGAAGTCAAGAAGCAACACAAAAAAGTCAAGAATCAATCAAAAGTAAGCCATCGTCCTCAAAAAAAGCAGACACAGCGACAACATCAAAAATTAAGCCAACAGTACAAAAAACAGCCATCAGCGATGAAGAAGAATCAGAATCGGACGATGCACAAGCCTCCAAAGTCGTTGAATTACCAGGTGGAAATTGGGAATGTGAGCATTGTACATTTGTCAACGAGGCGGACACAAAAGTATGCCTTATTTGTTGTAAGACTCGTGTCGAAGTTTTGAAGCAGTTGCCAGTTGAAGATGATATTGACATTAATGAAATTAATGATTCAATTTCGCAGAATGAAAGTGATGCTAAGCAAAAAGGTAAGATTAGGAAGATAACCTTTCTGCCAGGCACTAAAGCTCATTAGATATTTTTTTGTTGTTTTATTTTGTCAAGCCTACATACTTTCATTATTACTATTGTTATTACACCTTGTACACCCTATCTTGATGCTCATCTTCTGAATTATTTTACTCATTAACTGTGTTTGTTCCCTTGTGGTGATGTTTGTGATCAATCTAGTCTAAATATTAGAATAAAATATTTAGGAGCTATGCTAGGATCTAGTATTCAAGTATTTAGAGTCCTAGTATCTAGCATCTAGTATCCTACTATGCTAGTATACAAGTATCTAGTGTTCTATTATCCTAGTATCCTAGTATCCAAGTATCCAAGTATCCTAGTACCTAGTATCCTAGTATCTAGTATCGTAGTATCTAGTATCCTAGTATCAAGTATCCTAGTATCTAGTATCCTAGTATCTAGTATCCTAGTATCTAGTATCCTAGTATTCAAGTATCCTAGTATCTAGTATCCTAGTATCTAGTATCCTATTATCTAGTATCCTAGTATTCTAGTGTCCTAGTATCTAGTATCCTAGTATTCTAGTATCTAGTATCTAGTATCCTAGTATCTAGTATCCTTGTATCTAGTATCCTTGTACTTAGTATCCTAGTTTCTATTATCCTAGTATCTAGTATCCTAGTATCTAGTATCCTAGTATCCTAGTATTCTAGTGTCGTAGTATCCTAATATCAAGTGTCCTAGTATCTAGTATCCTAGTACTAGGATAGTTTCTTTTATCTACTATAATCTTTAGAAATATTTTAACGAAATCACCACAAAGGAAGTAAATAATCCTTGTTGTCAGTTCACTTCTTGTACCTCTTTCCACACTTACTAGCATTGCCCCTTTTCTGTTACTCGTGTTTTTCTTTATAAATTTACAAGAATTTGAAATAAGAGAAGTTTGCATAATCTTTTGTACTTTATAGCTTAATTTGAAGCTTACAGGAAGTGATAGTGTAGGAGAAATGAGAAGAGATAAGGGTTGAGGAGGTGGAAAAGATTGAGAAAAAAAAAATTATATTAAATAATGGAAAATTATTGTTAAAGAGAGAAGAAAGAAGAAGATTTTGTTAAATAAGTTTGTCATATTGAGAGAGTTAGAGTTAAATTTGGATGTGCCTAGTTTGTAGGTTTTTTCATGAGGGTAGGTATTTGTATAAAATTTATAACCTAATTGTAAATAATCTCCTTCGATCAGACACATTGAATTTTAACTCCAACTCACTCAACTCAATCGAAAACTAGGTTAATCGCAAGGCACAATGAAAATCTGTTTTGACTGTAATTTTGTTAATCCTTTTTGTTATTGTTTGAATATCCTTTGGAATATTTTTGCTGAGTCTGTCGTTATTAAAGTGTTTTCAATGTTATATAGAATTTGCCATAGTTGAGCTCATATTTTGTGTATTTGTCCTTACAGCTGCAATAGATCTCAATTCCTCGCATACAAAATAGAATCTAACAAATTTGATCCAAAGGAATTAATTAAATTTATGAAAACATAAGCTATTTATAATAAGTTTTGCCTATTTTTGTACTTGAAGAATGAAACTTTTATTAAAGCAAAATTGTTTTTTTGTTTTTGTGAAATCTCAAATAGAATTAATAAATCTATAAAAAAATAGAAACTTTGACACTTTGAACTGAGATTAATCTTTTGTTTTTCTTCTTCTTCTTCTTCTTTCTATTTCTCTTATGTTCCAATTCCTTTCAATTTTTTTTCCACTTCCATCACATCCAAAAAAATGTCTTCTTTATATTCCAGTTGACACAATTGAGAATTTTAATGTCTCAACGGAGCAACTGAATGAGGACAATGAAGACGATGAATCAGTGGATGAGGAAGAAGAAGAACTAGAAAATGTTGAGAAAGAATCAATTGATGATTTATGGACTGAATCAAGAGATGACAAAGGAATTGATGTGGCAATACCTCAACTTGATAAAGAACAAGTCATTTCAGATGAATTGAATGAAATGGAAGTATTAGGGCAGGTCTCATTGGAATCTAAGGTGACAACAGCAACGGCATCAACGAATGTTGAGATATTAAATTCTACAAAGGGACAGATTAAAGTATCGACAGCATGTGGACCATCACCCGACAGAGAAATTGAAGAAATTTTCTCAAATGAAAAATCAATTCGTGTCCTTTCGCCGTCGGTGATGCGAGAAAATCAGCACAGTAGATCGTCAAAAATTTCAATTGGGACATCTCCGCCACCACAAAATATGTCGACTCAGGTAAGGATGAAGATGTTTGGAATTATTTTTGTTTTTATAGCTTGCGGCATATGTTGGAAGGATTTTTATTGAGAAAATCAATGAAGACAGTCTTTAAAAAGTCGAGATTAGTTTTGATAAGCTGGATGTCTAGTACAGCATAGATTAAAGTCATATCTTGATTTGGTGATGCTGAGGTTCTGTGTTGTAAAGTTCAGATGCGATTTGATACTAATGGGGATGCACATAGTAAGAATTTGGCAACCAAAAGACCTAGGTCAGCTTTTAGAGCTACCCTTAAGTATAGAAACTGGTATTTGGTGTCTAAGGCGCATTATATGTCAACATAACAGCGTCATTACTTCAAGTTCTTCTCTAGCCCCTCAAATAAAAATATAAAACAGGAGGAAACGAAAGAAAAATTTCCTCAATTTTCGCAAAATTCATTCATTGTCATTTTCATTCACGATTATAGACTTATGACGCATCAACGGCACCGCTTGAGATAGAGACAGAAACTTTTCAACAATATCCGTCAGAGGGTCGTTTTGCCAATCGTGGTCTTAGAAGAAGTCATTCATTTGCCACATCGTCTAGATTTATGGAACCATCAACGACACTTCCACGTTCAATGAGCCGACAAAGTTTCTCGAGTGAATTTCAGGCAAGTGTCAAAGTCAATTATAAAGCTATTATTTCATTCTCATTTGCCGCCTTTTCCCTCTTCATCAAAAAATATTAAATCATTTTCATTTTTCTTTTTTTAATTAATTAAATGTAGAGCCCTGCAACAACTAGAGCCGTTAGTCCTAACAACTTTGATTATTTGCTTTTTCGTGATAATCAAACTAATAATATTTCGATGCCAATAATTAATAAAATTGAACAAGAGCTTGCTTATAAAAGATTTCCTCCACTTCATCAACGCTCAACACGATCATCGCTTTATGAATTGAGGGTGTGGAGTGCTTTTTTATTTTTATGCTGTTTGGGGAGTTGGGATTTGCTGCTGAATGATATTTGTTATGGAAGGGATGTGAGAGTGTGTGATTTTGAAGTTATGAGCGCAATTTTTGATTTCGAAGAAATTTTATTATAATTTTGCAAAAAAGCTCAGAACGGATCAAAAAGCTCTGATATAAACGAAAATATCTAAATCATTCAAAAAGCTTCGAATTATTTAAAACGCTTGTAATGATTTAAAAAGCTCAGAACTATACAAAAAGCTCAGAAGTATTCAAAAAGCTCAGATTTATTCAAAAATCTCTAAATCATTTTGAAAGCTTAAATTTTTTCAAAAAGCTCAGAATCATTTAGAAAAACAGAACTATTCAAAAAATCTCAGTCTTATTCAAACGCTCAAAATCATTTTAAAATTTTCAGATTTTTTCAAAAGGTTCTGAATTTTCAAAAAGTTGAAAATTATTCAAAAAGCTCAGAACTATTCTAAAAGCTCTGCATTATTCAAAAAGCCCTGCATTATTCAAAAAGCTCTGTATTATTCAAAAATCTCTAAATCATTTTGAAAGCTTAAATTTTTTCAAAAAGCTCAGAATAATTTGAAGAAACAGAACCATTCAAAAAAGTCAGAATTGTTCAAAAAGCTTAGAATGTTCAAAAAGCTCAGATTTATTCAAAAATCTCAGTTTTATTCAAACGCTCAAAATCATTTTAAAATTTTCAGATTTTTTCAAAAGGTTCTGAATTTTCAAAAAGTTAAGAACTATTCAAAAAGTTTAGAATTATTGAAAAGCTTAGAATTTTTCAAAAAGCTCAGATTTGTTCAAAAAGCTTAAAATTACTCAAAAAGCATAAACAAGTTCAAAAAGCTCGGAACTATTCAAAAAAACTTAGAAATGTTCAAAAGCTCAGGTTTATTTTATAAGCTCAAAAAGTCAGAATTATTCAAAAAACTCTTAATTATGGAAAAAGCTTAACAATATTCAAAATGCTCAGTTCTCAAAAAATGCGCTTAATTACACACGAATCTCACATTCTGCCAAATATTTCACATTTTTTTAATTTCAACATTTTCCCCCTTTTTTCTTTCCATTTATTTACAAATTAAAAATTTATTTATGAAAACATAAAAAAAAAACGAAAAGGATTTTGAGGCATTACGATTTGAGAATTTTATAAATTCACAACGTCGAATGGATCAAACATCAAACACATCTGCCGGCATTCAATTAGCAAAACTTTTACGCGTGAGTTTTTCAATTAATTTGTTAATTGCTGTATAGAAAAAAATTACAGAAGTCCTCGTGTTATTGATCGAGGGACTTAAGCGCATTTTTATGTTAGCGATCAGTATTTGATTATCTAATTATTAATTTGTTGCAATGAATTTCCATACAGAAAAGGTTTATCATTTAACGGTTTTTTAAAATTCAAATTTTACAACGGCTGGAAAAAAATTGAAATTATAGAGGTAATGTTGAAATTATAGAGGTAAACTAAAACTTGGGCAGGTTACACTGAAAACAAAATAAATTCATTAATTATAGCATAAATACACGGTTTCAAGACTTTTAAGCATTCGATGGGTCAATAAATCGATAGTAACGGAGCTAATAAAATAAACCCGAGCTCTCTACGATGTCTGGTTAAAAAGTTTTTCTTCGCCCGAGCAGCCGAACAGCCAAACAAAGTGTATTATTAAGCTACCTTTTAGAAACAAGTTTCAAAAATGCGCTAAAAATTAAGAGAAATTTACGCAGAAATTTTCCAAAAAAAAAAAATTATATTTTCATTCACACAGGATGCTGAACATTATAAATATACAGCAGAGGAGCTGCAAGCAGCATTGAATCATTGCGAAGGCGCAAATCCCATTCAATGGCTCCGTGAGAATTGGCAAAAATTAATTGAAACTGTTCAGCATTTAGCAACAAAATATGGACATGAATTGAAAGTTAATACGATCGGTACAATTTCGGCAATAGAAGCACGTGAAGCACTCAGAATGCACAAGGGTAATATTTGGCATGCAGTTACGCAATGCATTGAGCAGCGGCAGAAAAAGTACAATGAGGTAGCATCGCGTGGAAATTTTACACGTGAGGATATTGTAACGAGTTTAACAGCACATCACGGTAATATGGAATTGGCATTAATTGAATTGAATAAAACTCAATTGAAGCCTTTTCTAATGAAAATCTGGGGACCACCATCAGGTGTTGATAATGAGAGCGGAAATGTTGCAATGTTTGATTACGAGACGTATCGTAAAAATAGCAGCTTTGGATATAATAATCGTGCAGGTTTGTATGAAAAGCAATAAATAGAAAATGTTTGTCCTTCCGCTGAATGCTCAATTATTGAGTCAATATTATTCAAGTATGAAATTTTCAATTGTTGACAGTTTTTCTCATGACTAAAACGCATTTTTTGTGTATTTTGTATTTTGACGTCCTTATAATCTGGTTTTAATTACGGGACGTCAGTTTTTGTGTTCGATTTAATGAAAATAATTTCAAAAATGTTCAAATTAGATTTTTAAAATTTTTTGTAGAATTTTTTAGAAAAGTTTTGGAAATAAAATTTTTGTAATTTCTGTTCAAAAAAACAATCAATTGAGTTAGTCACTGATTCAAATGTTTCTGGATTTTTGTGTGGCAATTTCAGAAATTGAAGCTATAGGAGCTTTAGGAGGCTTAATAGAGCTTGATAGTGCTTCATATAGATTATTAGGTTTTTTTGTTGACGATCATGTTTCGATGAAGCGGGGACATAGCCAGGAATATTTCAAGAGTGACGAGGGGAGCCATTAATCCCAGGTATAAGGTCGTCAAAATTTGTTACCACTAGTTGAGGGCAGGTTGACCACAAATGACCCCATGGGTGTCAAGAGCTGACCAAGGGTGCGGAACTGATAAGTTTGATTTTGATGAGTTCCGTACCCTTGGAACTGTTATCGACTATCTTAAAAATACACAAAAAAAGACATTAAATAAATAATCCCAAACTTTTATTAATGAAGCTGTCAGCTAGGTCCATAAAAGATTCTCAGACATGCCAAATAAAAATATTCAATTTTATTACCAAAAAGCTTCATCTCTATTGAATCGTAAAGTCAACCAAAAAACCACATTGCATCAAATTTTATTATCTAAGCTTTAAAATAGACTTAAAACAAACATCAACCCCAACATCCAAATTGGCTATATAAATCTAAAACAGTTTTAGTATTCAGCTCTTGAAAATTCCATACTATTCAGCTATTATTATTATGATTATCATCATCTCATGCGAAATAATCATCAAAAATTATTGTTTGTTCTCGTTCCATTTGATTCCAAAATTTTTTTTTATGCCTCATCCAACAAACCGAACGGCATGTTCACATGTACATCAGATCATCATATAGACCCAAACATTCAGGATTATTTAAATAACATCATATCGCATGGCAATAATACGGAAGATTTTTATGGTAAGGATTACTTTAGTCCATCGCCCAAATCAATAAGCTTCCAGTCATCATCATTAGATGATCCCATATACGATGGTAATATAAATGATGATATTCTGTTTACATCGGTCGATTACAATTCAGTAAATAATGCCAATTTACTAAGAGACATTCAGAGTCTCATACACAGCATGGAGCAGAAACAGACAAAGACACAGGCAAATGATAATGTCACAATGCTACAGAACATTGATAGTATCTTGAGTAATATTAAATTAAATGAATCGAGGCCTCATTCACCTCAATCAAATTTGAGTGCGGAACCGATAAGAATGAAGAGTCCAATTATGTTTAAAAGTCGCATTGGCAATGAGGATAAAGGCAGCAATAGTCGAAATATAATCGATGATGTAAGGAACTTTGTGTCTAATAATATCCTTGACATAATGCCCGATTTAGTTGATCAGGTCAAGAATGAATTGACAAATGACATTGAGGATGAATTTTATGATACATTGGAACTGGATAATATGCAAGATTACTTCCGGGATAGGAATAATCAGGAATTTGATGAACGAAATTCGACACCAGTTTTGAAACCTTTCGATGATTTACTGGAATCAGAATTAAATGACTTTCTCCGTAGTCGACATGATGTTGAATTTAATGAGAGAAATGCAGCATCGCCAATGCAATTTAATGCAACTAAAAGATCCAAAGAGAGTGATGATGAACAGGATCACCATATGGAATTTTTGGCACAAAGGTATGAGGAAGAATATTATGAAGCTACGGAGAATCGAGAAAATGCAGCCGAGCAAGAAATTAAAGTGGAAATTGATGATAATCATGAAACTATTGAGGATGTAGATGCGAGTGGCAATTTTGGAAATGGAGTTGATTCAAATGAAACTGACGGTCGTGATTATTGGAATGAATGGGTTGCTCTGGATAATCCAGTAGCTGATGTAGAAGAAGTTGTGGTAGTGGAACCTCCTGTGTCTATAGCAACTCAAATTGAGGATATTCAAGAGCCGGAATCTATGGAAGTCCCTGTGGAGCCTCCTACACTTGAACAACCTCAAATTCGCAAAGACATCCTTCCAACAATCGAACCTCTTAAATACAAATCCAGCTATAACTTCAAAATCCTCAGAAAAGCCACCAGACACACCAAAAAAGAGCGAGAATTTAAGAGACGCAACAGCGTGATTTTAGCTAATGAATTGCTGGGCCGACATCAAGCATCAACATCTTCATCCATTAATTCTCAGCTTAAATCAACAGCTTCAAATGTTGACACACAATCCATACACAACAATGACTTTAATGATGCTGAAAATAACATTAATCATGAAAGTTTAATAACTGTAAATGCCGATGGCAAATCAGATGCGAATGAAAATGAAATTAATTCTTCATCCATTAACGATTCGAGTGCCGAGGAGCAAATGAAAAATGCTCAAGTTCAACATATAATAAATAATGCTCATGCTGAATCAGATGAGAATGTTGCTGGCAGTCGTCGAAATTTAGAAGATATAATGAATAATGAAGCTGTGGCCCATCCAATCTTTATTAATGACTCAAACCTTTATATTGAGCATCAAGATTTTAGTACGAATGACAATTCAACGACCTCATCAACACCCATTCCACAAAGTAGCTCAAATATTTCCATAACAACAATCGAATCTGATGCAACAACGTTCACAAAGCAACCACAAAATCTTTCAGAGCTTGTTGAGGATACTCAGAGACTAATCAAGCAAATGAAAGATGAAATTAATGCTATTTATGTGTCAGACGACGATGATGATTTAACTGGGTCTGATTATACCGAAGAGGCTGAAGAAGAGGATGAAGAAAATTGGGTCGATGACTTTGAAGACGAGGAAGATGTTTATAGTGACGAGGAAGAGTCTGATTATGATGATGATGATTGGTCAGGCGATTATGTCGAGTCCGAACAAGTTGAAACCGTAAATGATGACGAAGCAACAGTAATTGAAGGGCCGAAGGCAACGACAGACATAAACATTATTGTCACTGATGAAACAGAAAGCAATAATACAGAAGCTGAACCGATAATTATGATTGGCAATATTCCAAATGCTGTTAACGAGCCAGAAGCACAAAACAATCATAATGATGATGAGGCAGAGAGTAGCATTGTGCATGGAAAATTGGAATTAACGGTATTATCGACAAATGAGGTTAAAGTTGACACGACACGAGCTCAGAGTGATAATGAGAGTGGAAGTAATGAAAGTTATCCAACACCTTCCACCTCCGCTAGTGTATCGACTAATGAGGCTGAAAGTGTTGCAGAAAATAATGTGAATGGAATCGATACAGCTACGACAAGCCATAATCAAATTAAAGCAACAAATGATGGAAAAATTGATGCAGTCACTAATGACAATGAGAATGAATCGACTGTAATTTACTTAAAGAGCCGAAGTGTCTCTCCATTTGTCCCCATTAGTACATCACCATTAAGTGCATCGAATAGTAATTTGAAAATTGATTCTTATAGTAATGAAAGTGTTAATAAAATTAGCAGTGCTGGAAAGAAAATTAAAAGGAAGGGTAAGATGTCTCGAAGGCCAACGACACCCACCAACACAGCGGTTGTTGTTCAGAATGGAAGTGCTGAGGATGAGAAGCTAGATGTAGAAGGTGGAATTGACAGTTTGGGTGAATCTAGTGTACAGGAACTGACGGAGATTCTACAAAATGTTTCTGTGTCACCAGCGACTGAAATTGAAGATATAGCAACTGTTGACACTCCTGCAGCAAGTGATAATCCACCAATCTTGGATCCAGTTCCATCAATTTCAGCTTCTCCAACTCAGTCAGCTTCCCAATCTTTAGAAACATCATCCATAAAAAGTATTGAAACCCCAACAATTACAAGCGCATCCCAGTCTCCAAACAATACCCCTCATGCCCCATTAACTCCACCTGTCTCACCAATTCCGTCTACATCAACCAACCTCAATCAAATTACACCAACTAACGAGATTAAAGTGGATGAGAATCCCATAAAGGCAATAGTGACTGAAGCCATTAATGACGTTATTAGCACAATTTCCTTTGATGAAATGGAAAATATTGTTGTGTCACATGACGAAAATGACAGTCATTCACAAATTGCCCGAAGCGACAACACAATCGATGACATTGCTAATATTGATAGTGGCATGAATAATTTAACTGCGGAAGTTGTATCGAAAGTTTTTGGCAACGACAATGAATCGATATTATCCGGTAATGGCTTGAATGAGGAAACGGCAATTTTGAATGATTTAGCGGGAGCTGTGAGTGTACAGCATGAAGGTGGGACAACTCAAGATGATGCTGAAAAGTTGAAAAATGGTGATGATGAAAAATCCGAGTCAATGCAAATGGAGCAAAATGACGTGTCACAAATGTCATTAATAATAAGTGTTGATGCGATGCGAACGGAACCAAATGAGGAGGTAGAAGTCACACAAAATGACACTGCAGATAATTCTCAGATTCAAAATTCTATAAGTCATATTATGGAACAGCCATCAACATCAAGCGGGGATAATGCTGTCGTCAATAAGAGTTTAACTGAAGAGAGCAATGTAACTCAAACCAAAGCAAAAGGTACGATTCCTAAAAGTCGAATACCCTCAAAAATAAAGACAGTAAAATCACAACCAACAGTATCGAATGAAACAATCTCAAAAGAGTCAGCAACAGCTGAAAAGCAAAGAAAACAGTCAGTCGACAATAGCAACGCAAAAAAGGACACGCCGTTGAGAAAAAAGTCAGTTGGAGGTCCATTCGGTGGACTTTTGGTGACGTCAACAGTCAAGAATTTACAAAATCAATTTTTAAATAAGGCAACAGCTTCAACATCTAAGCCACAAGTGACAAAATTCAAACCATCGAAGTTAGCTACACCAAAAGCATTAACAAAAGAACCGCCGCAGACATTTGCGAATAAATTAACAAAACTGATAACGCCATCATCAAAAGTCGTTAAGAATGTCGACGATGATGAGGATGAGGATGTAAAAGAAAACAATAATAAGAATGAAAAGACAAAGACTGAAGATATGACACAGCAACAGAGAGATTATAGCAAGGACGTTGTACCCAAAAAGAAATATATGGAACATTGTTTCAGTGATGAATATTCAACGACAACTGATGATGAGGATGACATTAAAATATCACCTCAAAGAGACCTTTTTATTAAAGTGAAGACGCCTAGTGATTCCGATGATGAAACAGCGGATGTAAGTTTGAGAAATGTGCTGCTCGGGAATAAGTTTTACAAAAGTTTTCATTTATTTCACTATTTTTCTTCTTTATTTTTACACATACTCATTCACATCCCACTTCCTTCATCATTTTTCTTCATCTCCATTTCCGTAAACTACACGATTCTTCCGCATCCATGTTCATACCCATGCATATATCTATCTCCACATATATCCACTGAATATAGCAAAAAGTTAATAGATTCATAATGGAAGGTCTCGTTCCGAATCATTTGGCAGCTGAGCTTGCTGTTTCGCTTATCGAATTGAAATATCCTAAAGAGTCAGCATTATGGGTATCAGGACAAGTAACAACAATCGAGCAGGCAATTGAACTTTTACAGCAAGAATGTGAATTGTGTACTGATAAATATCCATTGAATCAAATGATAACGATGCTGAAATGTGAGCATCAATGTTGCAAAGAATGTGCATCAAACTACTTTACGATTCAAGTGAGTACACTTCAGTTTATTTTTATGTATTTCCATTTTTTTTGCTACTTTTGTGTTCTGTATTTTGCTCACTCGAGTCGATCGAGAGCTTTTTTACATGCTCACTGAAGCATTATGTCAGCAGTAATTTGATTAAATCACTGAAAATCGTTTATACCGAACTCTATGCCTTTTGCTTCCTACTTCTATGACTACTGTCATCATTCAACTCACTTCTTGGATGTACCTTTTTACTGAGGAATGGGAGTTGAGCGCGATTTACGGAGGTTTGAAACAGGAGACTTTGAATTCATGTAGTCGATGTAGCAATAGTCATTAAAAAGTATTAAAAGTGTAAATAGCTAGCAAGAACTAGTTCATATTCATAAATTTAAATCACAAAGGTTCAAATCTTAACAATGAAATAAGTATTATACACTCCCTGGGAAAAAGAAACTCCTTTTTGGATTCTGAATCTCAATTTTTTTAAACTTTTTGCTTATTTCCATCCCCACCTACACATATTTCCTTTTCTATTTTTTTTATTATTTTCATTCATTTCACAGATAACCGACCGTTCAATCAATGATTGTGTATGTCCATTTTGTAAAATGCCAGAGCTTCATGATGTTGATGAAGATGTGATTCTCGAGTACTTCTCAAATCTCGATATATTGCTGAAAAATATTTTACAATCCGATGTGCATGACTTATTTCAACGTAAAATACGTGATAGGGCTCTTCTGAGGGATCCACATTTCAAGTGGTGTGTTGAGGTATGTTTTTATGCAAATATTTGTAAGATTCTATTGTGACACATTTGGTGATGATGAAGAAGCTCAGGGGTAGGAGATATATCTTCTTATTTGACCCAATTTTGAACTTTTTGTCCATCTGCTCACCATTTTAAGGTTCTTACCCCTGAGATTTATAACATCTGACAAGGCTTTTCATTATGTCAGGAAAAAGTGAGAGAAAAATTGCACAAAAGCTCTTATTCTTCCTCTTACTCAGTCTTTTTCCTATTTTTACGTGATGATTTATGGAAATTGGCCTTTAACCTACACATCTCTCTCGATACTACCTGAAAAATCTTTTTTGTCTTCTTTATAATAGTGCTCATCTGGCTTTTTTGCTCGACCGAAGCAACGTCGTTTGATTTGTCCAGATTGCGGCTCAGTGACATGCTCAAAATGCAGAAAACCGGTAAGTATATTCATCCTGTATGTTTGCACAATCTCTAATGTATCTTTGGCCATAGAAAATGCTATTGCGGTAAAAAAATAGAGAGAGTTGGTAGAGTGTCATGCTGGCTAGTCGTTGCCATCGACACTCATTTGCATTCCTTTTAAAAGAGACATGAAAATATTGAAGGTCTTTTTATTCTGAATGGAAAGATTTTTGATGAGTTGATTGGTAGATTCAGACCGCTTTAGACTGTTAATTAATCAAAGCGTTGTTTTAGAAATGTTTTGATTTAAAGCGACGCTTCATCAGTTTGCACTCAATTTTGAAATATTGCGTTCAAAAAGGAAGCGACACTTTAAAATGAAAGAACAATTCAAAAATGAAGCGATGCATCAAAAATGAAGCAACTTTTCAATTATGAAGCGATGCATCAAAAAATGAAGCAACTTTTCAATTATGAAGCGATGCATCAAAAAATGAAGCAACTTTTCAATTATGAAGCGATGCATCAAAAAATGAAGCAACTTTTCAATTATGAAGCGATGCATCAAAAATGAAGCAACTTTTCAATTATGAAGCGATGCATCAAAAAAATGAAGCAACTTTTCAATTATGAAGCGATGCATCAAAAATGAAAAAAAAAATGTAATTTGAAGCAATGATTCAGAAATGAAATGAAGCGAGGATTAAAAAATTTGGAGCAACGCTTCATCAAACATATAATTGTGGAAAGAAACTTTAAAACTTTACATTAAACGGCCCGACTACATAAGAGAACAGACTTTATCTCTCAAATTGATTGAAGCACTATCGCATGTGCCTAGTGAAACATTTCACATATGCCTTAAACCAGCATGCATTTCATTTCAAATTAAAAAGTTTATTTCACCACAAAAACCGCTATTGTTTTTCATTTATCTCCTATGCATCTCTCTATTATATCCGTTCGAGTGTCTCTTTTTCCTTCAAATTCTATGGCCAAACTCTATATCTCTCTTATATTGTATGTTGATAATAATAATAGTAAAAATAACAATAATCATATGTAGTGGGAAAAGCAGCACGAAGGATTAACATGCGAGGAGTTTCTGGAATGGAAAGAGGCTAACGATCCCGATTTAAATGCCGAAAGTGTAGCAAAGCATCTGAGATTGAATGGCATTGACTGTCCAAAATGTAAATTTCGATATGATCTTGCACGAGGTGGTTGTATGCACTTTACCTGCACACAATGCAAATATGAGTTTTGTTATGGATGCAATAAAGAGTTTTTGATGGGAGCAAAGTGTAAAGTGTCTCCGTATTGTGCCAAACTTGGTCTACATGCTCATCATCCGAGAAATTGTTTATTTTATTTACGAGACAAGGAGCCGCATGAGCTGCAAAGTCTTTTAACGGTATGTATAGATACAGATAATGATGGAGGAGTTTAAGGGATAGACACTTGATGGAAATTTAGTTCTTGCAGCTTTGGTGGTCATTATAGCAGTTCTGCTTGTCTTTATAGCAGTTCTGCTCCTCATTATAGCAGTTTTCAACTTATTGTAGCATTTCTGTTTTGATTGTCAAAATGTCGTAAAACAAACAATGAATAGAAATAGAACATTCAACCAAGAGTGTTCATACACAAAATAATTTCTAAATTGATTTTTCCCGCACTTCTTCTTCGATTTCCATTTTCTTTATTATTATAGCCATTGAACATTCTTTTCAGATAAATAACATCAATTTCGATACCGAACCACCAACATCATCATCATCAGCAGGTGATGGTGCAAAGGCATTTACAAAGTGTCCTATACAATTACAAAAGGAGTCGCCATCGGGTCTTTTGGATACAATTTGCAATAACGACGTATCCGAAGGACACGCCGGACTCTGTAGGTATGTACATGAATGTTCTTAATAGTGTCAATAAGTCATCATTATGTGAGGCTATAAATTAATAAATCGATTCCTTGTAAAGAATGCCAGTATGTGCTCAGAGGACTGTGAGAATCTTATGACTAGATATGAGAATTTATGCTCTATTTTCATTAATTTTTCGGAGATGTGATTTTGTATTTTGAATATTTTTTGGTGCATTTTTGTGAGATGTGATCGACATGAGAAAATACTTTTTGAATTTTAAGGCTAGAAACTTACTATAGTTTAATTTTGCTTAATAAAACACGATCCAGAGCTACAAAAATGCGCCCTAGTCATCCTCCACCGGTGACTTCTCTCCTTGAAATTTTTTTGCCAATTTTTTTATGTCACTAATTTTTTTTCTTCAACTTCTTTTTCATACCCAAAAAAACTTCTGAATAAAATTTTTGGTCGAATGACTGCCTTCAACAAATGTCCAATAAAATAAACACAGAAGTCACTATCTCGAATATTTGTGCTTCTTAATCCGTCAAAATCGATTGGAGACGTTGAGTATTTTAAAGGCAGATGACCTAGAAACGCTAGTCCGACGAGAAAACCGTCGAATGCCTCCAAAGCCGTACGGCCTTCTTGAAGGAATCTATCGAACATACTTACTTGAGGTGAGATACAAAAAAAATTATTAAATCCATTTTTTTCTCTCTTTTTTACCAACGCTCATCATGACTGTGCTGGATATTTGACACAAATATTACTGTCAACGACATCATTACTTTAATATCGATTTTTCTTGAATGTCCGCAAACATTCACAGATGGCATTATGTTGAATATTTAGTTTCCGTTGTCTATGACGCACATCTTGACCCTTTACCAATATTAGATCTCACTGATTGCGTGCAAGAATTGAGAAGACGAGGCATTGCATTACCGGAACGAGGACCATGGGATACAGATCCAATCTACCGTGAAATGTGTCAAAATGTAACCAGAATTGATGATATTGTCATGCTTGATAATTTTGTTTATTTAGTTAATTGAAAAAATAAGAGAAGATGTAAGGAAGGGGATGAGCAGAAAGAAGATTTTTTTGAGACTTTTTTAAGGAGTCACAAATGGAAGATTAAAAGAGAGATTTAACACATTAGATGATAGGATTTGGCAGGGGTTGGAGACTGTGGAATTTTAGGGGTTCATAGCTGAGCTATGAGAAGAGGAGGAGACTTAAAACCAGGAATTAAGGATAAGTTGAACGGCTTACAATTTTGTTAGAATTGGAGGTTGGAACTAATCAGGTTTTGAAGTTTAATAAAATTAGTATTAAAAAGATGTTGATTCCTTTTCCCTCCCCAATTGATCGCAAGCTGTGATTCTAAAAGATGTTCAGTTATGTGATGCTTCATCAATGATCTTCCAAAATATCATCATTCCATCAATTTCACACCCCTTTCCCAACCACAAACAAAATTTTCCCAAAACCTAACCTCAAAAGTTCCCAAACATCTCTTCCACAGCCCTGAAAGCACAAAAACTTTTCACTTTTCTTTTCAATTTACTCTTTTTTTTTGGCGTTGATTCATTTCTTGCAAGCATGAAACTTAGTATTTAGTAATAGAAAAAAAGTAGAGATAAAGAAATTGAAAAGAAACGAAAAAAAAAGTTGTCGCTACTTTTGCTTCCATCCCACTTTTTTTTCGTTTTGTTTGCTCTAATGTTTCATCCATAATAAAGAAGTTTCTTTCTGTTCTTCCTCTTATTTCTTCATCCCAAAACATAAAAGGGATAAGGAACGACATGAAGAAAAGAAAAGTTCAGCCTTTTAAATTAAAGTCCCCGAGACATAAACTTTTATGAGCACTAGAGAAGAAATTCTGCACTTCCATTTTAATCTGTTATATGCTTTCTTTTTTTTTTCGCCTGCAGATTGTCAAAGAACAAATCCCATTGGACTCGGACTAAGGACGAGAGGAATTTTTTTTTGTGTGCCGACAAAGTGTGAATGGAAATGGAAAAAGCATAAAAATTGATTTTAAGAGATTCAACCAGATTCAACCCAACAGAAAAAGATGTGAAAATGTGTAGAACTTTTTTTTTTGGACTTGATCCTTTGTGGTGATTTTGTCAGAATTTTTAAGGAGGTTTTCAATTGTAAACTACTAGCTACTAGCATGAAATACGATGTATCTTAGAGTCAGGCTTATCCTAAGACATAGCTTAGAGTACGACCTAACCTTAAAAGTTTAATCAATGCTATAGACTACAAAATACAGCAGTAAACAACAAAGTATGCAAAACAGCCCAACACCTGATCAATAATTCTGACAAAACCCCCGACAAGGACTGTCGCATTAGAGTAATGTTGCGAAATAAAAGATTAAAGTTGTTCTTTATGATGCTTCATCATGTAGTTTTTTATTATACGCCTTTTTTTTGCCTCACCAGCACCACCAAAAGCGCCTCACAACTTTTATTTTTAGTCTTCTTGTTCCTCCTTTAATTCATCGACTGGCACTCTCTTGTTTCTTCTGTGGGGATATCCTTGAACATGAATGAAGAGAAGAAAAATTTATTTTATGACACTCAACAAAAAAAATTTATAGAGGCAATGAATTTTCTTTTATCAATGACAATAAAAATTTTGCTCTAATGGATTTCATTTAAGATTCATTAATGATGGAGTTGGGGATGATAATGAGGGGAAGTGAGTATATAGTGGAAATTCTTTAGTATGGCTTTCAGGAAATGTTGACAAGTTTCAAATTTTATGGTTGATTGATTTGAAGAAGATAGATTTTTGACAATACAACTTGGATACGCCTCTGCTTTTTGCCATTCTTCAAAATATAAATCAAGATGGATTATTCAAAGAAATCTGAACATGACTTGCAATCCTAGCTGAGTGGACTTCCACTTCATTTGATAGCTTGAGTTCGATTCCCATAAAGTTCAACTTTTTCAAAAGGATGGACAACAGCTACAATAAGATTTTAAAGTCTAACTTAGTTCTTCATAAAACTACACAAAATCACCACAAGCGCATCCTCCAAACAAAAGGATGCCCGATAATCCTTGGGTAATAATTTTTAACGTTAGCTCATTAATCTCATTCATTGACTATACTTTACACTTCCTCCGTCCCTTTTCTAATACTTTGTCATTATCAGTTTTTGATGATCAAGTGTGTTAATGGCCACGAGAAAGATTTAATGTCTATCGACATTGTTCCGATATTTTTCATTGTCAATTGTTCTGCGAGACAGTTTTTTGTGACAAGGACAATTTTTCTTATTTTTGGACATGAGAATTTTGATGTGGCCTTGCTGGATTAGATTGTGTATTTTATGTAATTTGAAGCTTTTCTGTTGTGAATTATGGAATTTGAGATGCTATGAATTATGGAACTTGAGATGAGGACTTGACATTTTTAAGGTCTTGACTTGACTTCGCTGGTCGTACAGATCAAGTGTGATCCATGACCTCCCTTAGTCATCCCCTAAAACTAGCTCTATCGTTTACCAATTGCCGATTACAAACGCAACATTGTCACTATCAATAGCCTTTTTCCACGAGTTCTTTGGCCTTCCACGTTTTTTAAGGTCTGCAGCCATAAAATTGAACTAGGTTGCCTAAAGTTTAGGGGCATTGATGCACTTAAGGAACTTTATATTGAATATTTTGCAGAAAAGGTAAACTTTCATAAATGTTGAACCGAGCTGGAATCGAACTCACGACCTTAAGATTGCAGGTCAAAATATCTTTCCACTGAGCTATCACTTGTCATTATAGAGCTTGAGCAGAGTAGCAAATTTAATTATTTGTCAAATGTGAACTTAGTCAAAAAAGATTGTTTCCTAAGGCTTAGTTTTAAATGCATAACAAATCCTTCTAACTCACTTATATTTCACTAAAACCTAGATTTATTCTCTTTTGATTTGCCGAGATTTTTAATTAAAATGCACATGCAACATGCAAGTCACTTTCATCAAATTATGCAAACATTTTTCATTTGCAGCTCACTTTCAATTCCTCATTGCGATTTCAAAAAGCAAACGTTTTAAGCTTATGAGTAAATCCATTCCACGAAACATTCATAAACCTCAGGCTAAAGCTTCAAATTGAATCCCACAATCTTTCCAAACAATCCATCCACCAACACAGGATAAACTGACAAACCCTTAAACAAATGTACTGCTTCTGTTCATGCAATTTGCAACCACAACTCTCCATCCTTTAGATTTTTCTTTGTATGTCAATAATTCCCGTTCGATTTTCACAAATCCCCTCAACTACACACACCTACTATTTGCCAAAAATATTCACTCATAAGCTTTCGTACTCTACTATTTTGCAGGTACTCAATCCCACAGTCGATGCTATTAAGGTTGAATGTTATTTGCTATCCGACTATTTATGTACATTTATCATAAGCTTACCTGCTACAGTTTATATTGTATGAAAATACGAAACAAAGAATGAAAATCATCATACCTTGACACTGAAAGCTGGAAAAATGGATACGACAAGAAATGAGCATTTAATAATTGAGATTGGAATTCAGCTTCTTGTCACGTAACAAAACTGAACTTATTAAATTTTCTTTTTTCATCTTTCCGGAGTGCTTTCTTGCTATATTAGCTACTTTTTGTCTTAGATTTGTGTGACTGGGATGTGAATTCGGATGTTGAAGGAGGTTTGGATGACTGGATATGGATTGGATATTTTTTTAAGGGTGTAGCTTGATGTTTTGTTGAAATTAAACAATTACTCAATCTTTTGAATCAAAGTTGATGTCTGCAAAGTAGATTAAAGCTAGGTTTTTAGGTATGTCTTGGTATTACATCGTATGAAATTCATAGCATGCGCCCCATCATCAGCATCCATCCATTTACTTTCCCCCAACTTTTTCATTGTAATGAAATAAAAAATTCCTCATAAGCATTCGATTAAAGCATTAAAGCAGCAGGAGTGTGAGTTCAAAATAGTCCCAAGAATAATGTATCCAGCAATCGAGTAGTGGAAATAATGTTAAAGTAAATGGATGGAAAATGTGTAACATTTTTCAAAATGAAATTGGATCTATAAAGCTGGTGTGATATTGAATTGAAGGAAATTAAGATTCTGAATGTGACTCGATTGAGGCAGATTCGAAGATAATTTTAAACTCAAATATGAGAAGGAATAAGAAGAGGAAGGAGAAATTTCCTGAAAATTTATACAATGAATGCTCACCACACACATGCAATAGATTGCAAATCTCTGTCACAATTTCAATTTTCTTTTCTTCTTTTAAGAATTTATTTTCTTCATTTTCAATTTTCTCCTTTTTGTGCATTTAATTCAGACACAAACAAATGGGTATAGATAGATTTAGAGACTTTTTAATTGTAAGGATTGTTATTGTTTGTGTGGCAATATTGAGGCTAACAGATTGTTTTGAGATTTTGGATTATCAGGAGTGCAAAAAAATGGAGAAAAGCTTGAACGGGGGTGTAGCTAGGGTAAGGGTCATATCCTCTGCAGTGTGGTCATTTTCTGGGGATATCCGAGGTATCATTCCATTGATTCTGAACCGATTAACCAGAATTTTGAGACATAAATCGACGAAGATAAGATTACCCGATCGGAACGCAATGAAATGTTTGCCACCCAGCGACCAGATTGATAGTATAATTAACACTAAGGCAGCAGCCGCTTGGAAGCCATTTCCAGCTGGTCAACCCGAGTGGCAAACATTACAATGAATTTCAATGCGTGCCGATCGGGCAAGGACCAGAGTAACGTACTCACAATAAGACTGTGTACCCTTAGTTGCTCAAAAACTGTCTAAGGTTCAAGGGAAGCAACAAAAATCATGTCTAGTTTGAATCATTCCCATCAAAAATCTATCTTGTAACTCCATTAATCAAAGACAAATCAGAAGTAAAAGCCCAAAAATCTTCAAGAAGAGCAAAAATTCCTTTTTAAACTCAGGAATGAGGTTAGAATTTACGGCTTCAATTTCAAACCACAAATGAGAAAATAGTAAATCGAAACACAAAAGGCAAATTCAGAAAGACAGAAAGGACCATCAATTTTGGTTTATTTCAATAATTTGAGGTTTGCTTTCATCTATTTTAGGAGAACATTTCCATTAAAATGGAATGAGCAATTCTTTGAGATTCTCAACATTCTGATAATGCAGAGTAATTTTTCGTCTGCTTCTTCTATCAGTCAACAGAATCAAAAGTTAATTTTCAAGTACTTGAACAGCATAAAAAGATTATTTTTTTAAGGTCAAGAATGTAGACTCATTTATCGCATTGTCATCCTTAAGATACCCCAACCCAACCATAATAAAGCTTTGAAAATTGTAAAAGCAAATAAAACGAAACAATTTTGCTTCCATCCTTTTTTTTTGCTCGCCGGATATTAAATCATTCCACAGTAAATTCGACTAATCCTTTAAACGATGTTAATGTTTAACTTTGTGGTGATGGCGGGCAGTGGATGGAAATGTATAAAAATAAACAGAACTTTATTAAGATTAACAAAAAAATATTTTATTGATTTTTTGCTCCAAGTTTTGTACAGTATGGCATCGAATATAAACGCGGAAATCAAATTTTTTTATTGAATCGATTCATCGATGATGGAAGAATAATAAGTGAGTCGAGCATTGACGTTAATGGAATTCGTCATCACTTTTTTTTGCCTCTACCGACACTCATTTGTCGTCTCATCATCAGCCGGGTACGGGTTTATGGATGAAAAATCAATAATTGGAAGAAAAATATGAATATTATCGTATTGACATTGAATTTGTGCTATTTTGGTAGCGGGTAATGGCTTTTTACCCTTGTGAGGTTTTAGAAAATTTTCAAACCCAAAAATTTAGTATAAAAGTTTTTCAAAAAGCTGAAATTTTTTTCGAAAAGCTTTTTAAAGTTTTCAAAAAGCTCTTAAAAACTTTGTCAAAAAGCGCTTCAAAAGTTTGTCAAAAACTTCTTCAAAGGCTAGTCAAAAAACTCTTATAAAGCTTGTGAAAAAGTTCTTCAAAAGCTAGTCAAAAAATTCTTCAAAAGCTAGTCGAAAAGTTCTTCAAAAGCTGGTAAAAAAGCTCTTCAAAAGCTAGTCAAAAAACTCTTAAAAAGCTTTTCAAAAAGCTCTTTAAAAGTTTGTCAAAGAGCTCTTCAAAAGCTTGTCAAAAAGCTCTTCAAAAGCTAGTCAAAAAATTCCTCAAAAGCTAGTCGAAAAATTCTTCAAAAGTTTGTCAAAGAGCTTTTCAAAAGCTTGTCAAAAAGCTCTTCAAAGGCTACACCAAAAATTCTTCAAAAGTTTGTCAAAAAGCTATTTAAAAGCTGGTCAAAAAGTTCTTCAAAAGCTAGTCAAAAAACTCTTAAAAAGCTTATCAAAAAGCTCTTCAAAAGTTTGTCAAAGAGCTCTTCAAAAGCTTGTTAAAAAGCTCTTCAAAAGCTAGTCAAAAAATTCTTCAAAAGCTAGTCAAAAAGCTATTTAAAAGCTGGTCAAAAAGTTCTTCAAAAGCTAGTCAAAAAACTCTTAAAACGCTTGTCAAAAAGCTCTTCAAAAGCCTTTTCAAAAGTTTGTCAAAGAGTTCTTCAAAAACTAGTCAAAAAGCTCTCCAAAAGCTAGTTAAAAAATTCTTCAAAAGCTAGTCAAAAAGCTATTCAAAAATTTGTTAAAAAGCTTTTTGAAAGTTTGTCAAATAACTCTTTAAAAAAAGCTAGCCATAAAACTTTATTGGAAGTTTTCCAAAAAGCTTCTTAAAAGCTAGTCAAAAAGCTCTTTCTTAACAAAATCAACCCAAAAGCTCAACATCAACATTGAAAAAGTGATTTATGAAGTTCCTTAAGTATTTCGAGTTATAATATTTTATGCTAAGTGCGATACAAAGAAGTTCTCAAAGTAATTAGAGTATCTGACTAAATCCGGCAGTAAAAAATTTTTTAATCTCCTGAAAACGTGCCAAAAATGACAAAAAAAATATGAGAACAGATAGACACGAAATAAATATGACGAAGAAAATGCTCAACGGTAAAACAAACTTTAACGACATAACAATTTATTTTCATTTACTGCCATTCGCTGATTGCTTTAAAGAATATAAGCATAAAGTACAGGGGTGAGTGAAGAATGGGTAGAAGAAAATCAATATGAAAAATATGTTTTATACTAGGGATGATGGGGGTCGTTAGGCATGTAGATGAAATCTGGGAGTTTTTTAAGAGTTGATTTTGGAAGTGTGAGTGACATGGCGTTATTTTTTTCGTTCATACTAGTTTGAAACCGTGTTTTTTTTCAATTCTATGCCTTCTTTACTTGAACACTTCATAGCTATAGATAATTTAACCTAAAAATCTCAAAACACTCCAAAAATTATCATATTGACAGTGATCAAATCCACAACTATAAATTTTCCATCCAGAAGACACTTGACCTCCAGAACCCATCTTCTAATTTCACAGCTTACCATCATAGATCACGTCTTGTCTGACCAACAACGAAAACTATACATAAACTTATGAATATCTCAGTAAAAAGTATCGAAAGAGCTACAAAAGTGAAATAAAGCAATACAATTTTGACTGTGCCCTGGAGCACAATATAGAAATGGCACAAAATTTATATTTATGCTCTTTCTTTCAAAATAAAATACGAAGAAAAAACTGCCTTATTTTCGATTAACGAATGCGGTTCCTTAAAAGATTTTCTCGCTTTTACACTCGACATTAGATGTGATAATGGCAGTTGATCTATAAAAAACACATGTGAATATTTTAAAGTACATTATTTTTTTTTGCTGTTGTTTGTTGCGCTGCTAATGGGAGAAGTTGGAAGGTTTTAAAAATTTTAAGTGATTTTTTGGGGTTGTGACAGTTTGTCATTTCTAATGTTGAATTCTTGGTGTCCTTAGTACAACTTTGTAAGCCAGAATTTCAGGTTTCCTAACCTGATTCAAATTTTCTGATGATCAAAGCATTTGTTTAGGTACCACAAAGCTAAAAACAAGGCACAACTAAGCGAGAGTGTGTTCAGAAAATTTTCAATAGATGGTCCGACTTCTAGAACTGGGTCTGGACCATTTTTTAATAAAGTTTTGATCTTAAATGTGAGTTTAAAAAATTCAAACAAATTTGAATCTAGATGAGAGTCTGAGGTCAGTTTCTAGGCCTTATCTAGATATTCTGCACTAATCACAATCGAATTTTGTTTAGGAGTGTCCTCAGGAGCCTTATAAAACTGTCCAAGTGACTACCTTAGATCCCTCCAAACCCCCTTGACTACAACTATGACTCAATTCAACTTTATCTTAGACCAGAATTATGCAACAATTTTAAAGAACCCTCATCAAAAAACTTAAAGTCCAAAATTCAGCCATCGAGTTCCTCACATGTCCATAATCTTTTCATTCCGTTTCAGAATCAAAAGAAAATTTATACAACTTTTTTACCTCAATTCCATACGATATTAATGGAATAAATTTTCGGAAAAGTCGGTTGTATATGTTTAATATACATTACGAAACTTTAAGACTTCTTTTCCGATACATATTTTTTCTAAGAATGTGAAAGCTGAAAACTCTCAAAAGAAAAATATCTGAATGAGAAAAAAAAATACTTTTTTGTTCACGATTTTTATGTGTTTTTAAGTTAAGAAGCCACAGAAACACTTGTTTGAAGGCATAAAGGAAAACTCTTTTTTTTCTGCCTATTAGCTTTTTTTGTGTGGATTTTTATTGGATTTAAAGATGAAAGGGAAGTTGGAAGGATTGTTTTTGAGATGGTCGAAGAGTTGCTTTTTGTGCGTTTGAGCTTCAGTTTCACTTAGATTTATCAAAAGGTTTGGTGAAAAGTTTTTGGTCTCGTTAGAAGTTTTAAATATATGAAAAAAAAATTGCAAAAGGATTGAAAAGTTTTATTTTTTTAAATCTTAAAAAGTTAAACGAGATAAAATTTTTTTTAAAACATTCAAAAAATTTAAATTTATAAAATTCAAAAAAATTAAACAAAAATCAATGAATTCAAAAGTCGTCGAAAATTCAAAAAAAAATTAAAACTTCAAAAAAGATTAAAATACAAAAAATTCAAAAAGTTTAAAGTTCAAAAGATTCAAAAAAATTCAGAAAAATTCAAAAAATTCAAAAATGATAAACAAGTTTATGAGTTTTGGTTTTAATAACTCATCAACTTTGTATACAAAAATCTTAAATCGCGAATTAAATTCCACGGACATTTAAAAACATTCAACAATATCACAACATTTAAAATTCAATTTAATGCAATTCAATACAATCCTTCCATTTATCTACCCCCTCCGCTCTTATTTATTTTCACTATAAATATTTTCATTTTCATATCTTTGACTTATTACTCGTCTGAATGAGAAATTGTGACTTACAACATGAAGAAAGAAAAAGATAAACAATCAGACACCCGGCATAATAAACAACATTCTAGACAGCTGGACAGACTATCAAAAAAGTAGATTTGCAATTCAGATTTTGGATAGAATGAGTTGAGGTTGAATTTGGTTCTGTTTTTTGAATATTGAGATTTTTTGGATATTATTGGAAGTTTATCTGCTGGAGTAAGTTTGATTTTAGAGAGGTACATACTTCGTGTCATTGTGACAATTAACATTGATCTCTGCTTGAGTAGCTCAAATCCCATGCATGATAAGATTTCCTTACAATTTTTAAAAGCCTTAACTTTAAGAACTTCAAATCAAAACCACAAAAATCAAAATAATTTTCCACGAAAACACTTTAAAAGCCACAAAACATTACCAACCTTAAATTCAGCTGCCATGGCACGTATCGTACAACACAAAATCAAGACAAATTGAATTTGCAGCCCCCATTCACGCTCTACGCTCACTAATAAAATATACAAAATTATATGTAAATTCATATGAAATAGAGCTCATATGAAGTCACGCGACAACATCTATCAATTAATTTCAACCGAAATTACACAAAACCATTTAAAATTAAAATTATATTGAAATATTTCACCCCTAAAAGTTTTATATTTCCATAACCCAAAATGAATTGCGGGACTTCTCGTGATATGAAAATGTAGAAAATTTTACAGCATAATTCAATGAATTCAATAATTAATCACGACCTTATGAATTATGAATTTTATTTGCCATTGGAAATCACGTTTAATATTAAAATGTTTTATGCCAATTTTTATGTTTGATTCTAATGGGAATTAAAATTTATGTTGAGGAAATGTTTGATATGCTTGATATGTATCCACTCAAGATGAAAGGTTTCTTCGAGAAAGTTGTTGCAAAGTTTTCATTTGATTCAATTAATTTCAAGGTTTGGGCATAATTAGGTTTGGTTTGAGATGAAGCTCATGTTGATTTAAATAGGGTTGATCTCTTAGAATCCCCCCCATCTTCCCTATTGCGTATGATAAATGAAAGGTCGTAAAACGAAATTCTAAAATAATTCGAACAATCAAGCACATCTTAAAGCCTCTATCCAACTTCCTCCTTCTTCATAATTTAACTTTAAAAAAAATCCTCAAGTTTGTCATTAAATATTCATGAGCTCCAGATTTCTTAAAAAATCACATTTGTGTAAAATCAAAATTTCCAAGTAATTTTACTCCCCCGACATTCATTTCAAAGCAGCACAGAGAATCTTTCGTCTAATCACATCACACTCAAACTTCATAAATCGTAAATTTCACGAGCATTAAAAACTCACGAGAGATTTTCATCACACAAAAAAAAGAAGATATTCAAAGCATGAAGGAAGTTGGACGCACAACTGAAACGGAAGCGTGAAGAAGTGAGCAAAAAAAAATTATTTTAAGAGGATTTGCGAGCTGAAATGCGCTAACGACTTTTCATTTTGAACAGATTTTAACAGCAAACTGTGGATTATTAATGACGACGGAATTTCTTTTTTTATTCCGTGAACTGCAGACCTGCTTTAATTTTTTTTGATATAGCAAACTAACAAGACTGTTATGATTTATCGCATGCTGTTTTTTTGAGCTTGTTTAATTCCACGTGCACGATGCTGATGATGTCAAAATCAAAACTTTTTGATACTTATTCTGTTGATATTTATGCAGGAGGTTGGGGAGTGTATTTAATGAAATTTGCTTTATGTTTAAAACATCAAAAGATTGACAGCTTTGAATGATTTTTGGAAATTCTGATAAAATCAGCAACTTTGAGCTTGATTAAGGCCTAAAATAAAGATTTTGTGCCCAAAACTCTTTTAAGCTGATTCTTTAATTTGCATCTTCTTCCAGTTTATCTGCAGTACTTTGGAAGGAGGGAGGGGTGGGAACGGTATATGTGAATATGTCTAAGAAATGCTTGTATTCTGCAGAAATGCAAAATCTGTTGACAAGGACGCTTAAGTCCTGAATATCCCAAAATAACTTGGAAATAACAGAAGGTGTCGAAGGAAAGAGCTGTTTTTAGACGTTCTCTAAGCATGGCAATGGGTCCACTTGCGCCCACGTTTGCCCTTCAAGGAAGACTTTTCCTTAAAATCGCCTCAACTTTTTCAACTTAAAATAAACTTTCGAGTAAAAATAAGAAGTTGGACAACTCAAGCAATCAGTTGGAAATAAGAAAATTCTATAGAATTTGAGCAGACAGAAGATAAATCAAGAATCGATACCAACTCCTACATGAGTTTTATAATTGAAATTAATGATTTCATTTGAAATGTTCGATGCTCATGCAAGAAGAAAAGTCGAAAGATACTTCTCATTATCATTAACATTTGTATTAACATAATCAATCTAATTAGGTCTTCGTGTGTATCTTCGAGAGATTTCTTAAGTGAACTGAAGAGATTGAGTTGGACTGTGATTTATATTTGGATGTTTGGGTGATTTTTCTATGTGATATTTGAGTTTTAATGATGTCTTAGCTGGAAATGTTCGTCTCAGAGAATTAGGAGTCGATCTAAAAATCAAAAACCATACAGAGACCCACCCCAGCAATAACCATTATTAATTCACTAAACAAATTCCAATTAAAAATTTCCACATCTTTTTACAAACTTAATTTCCATAGCCACAATAGCCCAAAAGAAAAGTTAAAGAAAGGATGAAGAATAAAAACTCATAACCTGAAATTGAAAAGTTTTATAATAGCTGAGAGCTTTTTTATTCCAAAAAGGAATAAGAAACTATTGAAAACACTTTGATTTTATTGCTGGATATTTTTTTCTTGTTCCTCATTTTAAATGCTTTTAAGGCTCATTGATGTGAAAAATTAAAGTTTTACAGAGAATTTTTTTTTGCTTTGAATTGAAAAAGGATGGAAAAATGTTTTAATGGATGAAAATGGCGAGTTTTTTTTGTGAGGATGTGATGATTTTGTGAAACTTTTAGCTCAATTGACTCAAATTTTTAAATTTTCATTGATTTTCGGTCAGTTTATACAAATTTCGGCCAGTTTATTTGACTTTTGATCAGTATATTTAATTTTCGGTCAGTTATTTAACTTTCGATCAGTTTGTTTTATTTTCGGTCAGTTTATGTAAATTTCGGTCAGTTTATGTAAATTTCGGTCAGTTTATTTAACTTTCAATCAGTTTATTTAATCTTCGGTCAGTTTATTTAATTTTCGGCCAGTTCATTTAATTTTCGGTCAGTTTATGCAAATTTCGGTCAGTTTATTTAACTTTCGATCAGTTCATTTAATTTTCGGTCAGTTTATTTAACTTTCAATCAGTTCATTTAATTTTCGGTCAGTTTATTTAACTTTCGATCAGTTTGTTTTATTTTCGGTCAGTTTATGTAAATTTCGGTCAGTTTATTTAACTTTCAATCAGTTCATTTAATTTTCGGTCAGTTTATTTAATTTCGATAAGTTTATTCGACTTTGGATCAGTAATTTTCGGTGAGCATAACTTTAGTTTTCGGTCAGTTTTATAAATTAATCTCAAAAACATAACAGGTTTTTTACATGCCACTGACCAGCTCTAAATAATTCGATCCAAAATCTTCCACAAGGACAAACAATCGTTCAACTCTATTTGTATGTGTGCTGAATGCTCATTTATGCCATAATAATGAATCAGAGGTTCTCATTTACTCCAATATTCCATTTTCCGCAAGACCATTTTCAATCCCAATTTTCCTCATCATAATTTTAATGTTCAAATGAGCATGAAGAAATATTTAAATTAATGGATCGTGCAAAATTTATGTTCAATTTTCATCTCTCTCTACACTTATGTTAGTACATTATGTGGTTGGTATGCTTCCTTATAGGTAAACTGATGCTTCTATGGATGTGGATAAAAAATTGTACGAAAATGAACTTTCATCGACGTTGATGTTGAAATGCAATCCTTTGGGAAATCACATTTTCATTAATCTTCTTATGTTTTATACACGTAACTTCTTTCAGTTCTCATAAATGCTAAATTTGCTCTTTCTTTAAGGAGCGATTCTTGTTTATCGTTCTTCCAAGAAAGACGAGCTCAATTTTGGGTTTAAATAAAAAATTTAGGTATCCTTAATTAATGCATTTTTGGTAGCTAACGAATCATTTATTTGGAAATGAGACTGAGGATGTTAATTATTTTTGGATTAGTAGCATAAAGTGGAGGATTGTTAAGTTTTGGAAGTTTTCAAGGTCGAAGCTAGGCTAATGAATATTTCAGCAAATGTTTTTTTGGGAATTATTTATTGATGCTGGATGACCATTCTGAGTTATTTTTTCAAGGTTTTTTTTTGAAAAATTCATACAATTTTTATTATTTTGTGATAGTTGAAAAATTGGGTTATGCAGCAAAAAGCTAATGTTTCTATTTACTTAACAACTTTGATGACTACGGTAAAGGAGGTACAATTTGTATTAAAAGTCAGGACCGGTCCTGGAACTAGCCAAATATTTTAATATCTTGGATTCAATATCAAGTATCTGTCCTTCAAAATCAGTCTTACACTCAACAGAAAAGATTAAAAAATTTAATTTCTCTTCTTTTTCTTTCTACAAGATTCAGCAAACCGTTCAAATAAAGCAAAATAATAATAATTTTTGACTAAAGCCATGGAAAAAGCAGCAAGTGTGTTTGATTTCTCTTTAACTTTGATATTTTTTCCGCTTGCCGGCCTCTTAATCCTCCCACACTTCTTTATTACTGTGCGTTGAGCCTCTCTTGCTCCTGCTGCTTTATAATGTACCAGCATCATTTCCTCTTCTTGCTTACTCTCATTTATTTATACATTATCCATTTCGGTATTAATATTTCATCATGTTGTGTAAAAAAAAAATAATTTTCTTTTTCGCATGTTTTGCTTTGGACGGAACCGAATTTAAAAGGAAATCAGTAATTTTTTTTAAAAATAAAGTAAATGAAATGGAGCTTTTAAAATTAAATTTGGCTTTTTGAATCAAGTTGATCTTTTTTTAATCAAGTTGAGTTTTTTTGGAATAAAGTTGAGCTTTTTGAACCAAGTTGATTTTTTTGGAATCAAGTTGAACCTTTGACTCGAGTTGAGTTTTTTGGAATCAAGTTGAACCTTTGACTCAAGTTGAGTTTTTTTGAAATCAAATTGAACCATTGACTCAAGTTGAGCTTTTTTAAACCAAGATGAACTTTTTTGAATCAAGTTTAGCTTTATCGAGTCAAGTTGAGCCTTTTTTGAGTCAAGTTGAGCTTTTTTTTGAGTCAAGCTGAGAATTTTTTAAAATCAAGTTGAACTTTTTTGAATCATGTTGAAATTTTTTGAATCAAGTTTAACTTTTTTGGAATCAAGTTGAACTTTTTTGAATCAAGTTGAACTTTTTTTGAATCAAGTTGAATTTTTTTGAATCAAAATAAGATTTATTGAGCCATATTGAACTTTTATGAATCAAATTGAGCAATTTAAAATTAAATTATTGTTGCAAAACAGATTTAATTTGCTGTTCCTATATTTATCTATATGTAAGTGCCTGTATTTTTCATAAAAACATCGTATGATGAAATTTTCTTTCCCTCTTCACATTTTTATTGGTTGTCAGATGATTATGATGGTAAAATTTATGGCAAGATGGAATTTTTCGTGTGTTGTTTTGGAGATAAAACTTATTGTTGAGAATTTTATGTGTCTGCGATTATGCGACTGCCTTTATTAGCTGTGTGTCGGGGACTTTGACGAAATTATTGAAAACCTTATTCAATTTAATGCAAATTTTGGATGCAAATTAAATTCAATTATTTCCATATTCGCCTGCCATATTCATACCAAAGCCCCATCTAAAATCTCCATTTCACTTGTAATAAATCACTAAATGACGTGAATGTAATTAATTCAGCTATGAGTAGAAGAAATAATAATTTGTACTGTGTAATGATTCCCATCATATTCTAACAACAAAGCAATATAATAATATGGGCACATTAGCAATCTCATCAGCTGTCTCAACATGAGTGGATGGAGAGAAAACTATGGTGTGGAAATGATGCTCTTAAGCATTGTACAACATACAATATTTAATTAATTTAATATTATACAGACGAAAACTTTTACACACAATTGTTATTATTACTAAAGTTGTGTTCGCACACACAATGTTATGTAATAGGAAATGTATTGCTGTTTGGAGATATTCTGATACATTGATCTACATAATTGAGGGGAGGGGTATCAGAGGTGGTGATTTATTTAATATTTTTGTTTAGAAAATTGAACAAATGTGGTTTTTAGATCCAATTTGTAGCTTTAAACACTTCTTATCAGCTCAAGATCACCATCCTCAGCTTAAGACTCATTCAAGCTTAAACTATATTATCCCAGATCAATTTCTTCTTCCCTCAGTCCAAGTAGTGTTTCATGAACCCCCCTGGCTCAGAATTCCAACTCTGTACAAACCATAAGTGCCAAAAAAGATGGAAATAAGAAGACATTAAAAGCAGCAAAAGAAGAAGAATAGAAAGTGAAAAAAAAAACTATTATCGAAGGGTCAAATTAGAAAAGTTTTCAATACGGATACTAATTAAATGAATGTTTGCGTGTCTTCTTCATCCTCTTTATGACCATTTTCCCTTTTTTTCCTTATCCTCAATTCCTCTTCTTCTTAGTTCTATCGCTTTATTAAACACTTTAACACCACAACAACAGTAAAGAGCAACAACAAAAGCGATAAACTGAAGATTTTTACTATCATCATAAAAATATTCTTTTTATATTATCGAAAGCCATAAAAAATCAATAATGCTGCTTATTTTCGCCTCTATTGCCTGATTGCCGCAAGATTGAAACGAGCAGCAAAGAAAATCTATTATTAAGTATTTTATTTTTTTGATGAATGATTTGGGAGCTGTAAAAGAATCTTTTTATCCTAGTCAGACTGCGGATGCTAGTGATTTTTGGATGTGGAAATGACTTGGCACTTTCTCAATTTTAGTGAGAGTTCAATGGCTTTTACAGGAAGTTATTAGATTGTGATGATATGGATTGGATGGATTTTTTGGTAAAGGGGATTTTTAAAGATCTTTCTGTAAATCTACACATGTATATGTGATGCCGCAGCATAGTCAGGCTCTATAAGAGTTCTTGAACCATATGTACACGAATCTGCTAGAGCAAAATTAAGGCTTCAGTGGCTGAGTGGTTAAGCAACAGACCACAAATAGCTAATACTCTCATTATCAAGACGTGTGTTCGATTCTTAGGAGTTGAACTTAATATTAATACCCGAATAGCACAAGTCGGTTAATCGAATATAAATCAGGCACCAAGCTTGCATGACTCTGGCAAGGTGCTGCTGGCTTCGATTTATATCCAGCACCATGCCAGAGTCATTTTCGTTCGATTAACCGACTTGTGCCATTCGGAGTAATTAGTAAGAATAGTCAGCGATAGAGGCTGCTTCAGGTGCCATCCAGGAAAAGTTTTGGATCTCAATTAATTTGTTCGTCCAACAAAGTAAGGAAGCAAAGATTCGATTTACATTAAAGGACCAGTCGTCATATAATGTTGAGGACATTCACTATGAAGCATTGTAGAGTAAGGATCACTTATGATTAAGTCTCTGTACCTTCATGGTACCCCTAGTTATGCCACCATACTTCATCATCATATCATCTTGAAAACTCCATCCT
Source organism: Chironomus riparius (assembly GCA_917627325.4). Lineage (NCBI taxonomy): Eukaryota > Metazoa > Arthropoda > Insecta > Diptera > Chironomidae > Chironomus > Chironomus riparius. The sequence continues at coordinate 52,749,363 of OU895878.1, forward strand.
TAATATTCTAATTAAACTTATCAAAGGCAATATTTTCTGCACACTTACAACCTCGGGTCAGCTTTTCGTGTCTGTTTTTCCAACTCATTTAATCTAAGTGACAGAAATCAACGTTCAAAAGGTGCCAATGAATTTTGATGCCTTTTCGCAGCTCTCAGCATGGAAAAAGAGAAATTTTTATGCTTTTTGAATGATAATGATACGACAAGATTGACTTTTCCTACCTCTTAAGACTGTTAATGAAGTCACTTTTCCGCATAACAATTTTAACTTTTTTCTCGTGTTTTCTTTTCTTTTATTATTCTTTTATTTTCCTCAAAAGTGCGACTAGATGAAGCTAATGGAATAGATAACAGAGACATGACGATGATGATGATAATCAAAGAGAAATTTTAATAAAATGATACACAAAAAAAAACTTTTCATTTAAAATGTTAAGAAATATGAGGGGGGAGGGGGGAGTTCATAAATGATGGTCTGACATAAGATTACAATTTGTGGTTCAATTCTGTCTTTATCATCCTTTTTAGATGTGGGATGGGTGTGCTATGGTTTTGATCCAGGCTCGTAAAAATAGGCAGGATTTGGTGGTATTTGATGGTATTTGTATGGAATTTAGGGGTATTTGGCAATATACCGCCTTGGTTTCCGAGGCTGAATTTTGATTTTGAGGACGAAAGTTAGATAAATGGGAAATTCGAGCTTTTGTCGTCCTGTGTGACCCCTCCCCTTACCTTATGTGTGTGATTAAAAGCTTCTTTGTGGTAGAAGCACCACGATTCATGACAATTGCAATCCAAGTGTGATATTCAGTTTCTGAGTAAAGGTGATATCAAACGAACTAAGCCCATAGGGACCCTTTCCATATTACGCCACTGTCTACATTTTAATATCCAAAAGATATTGAATCAGTAAAATGATAAAACCTAATATCGGTTACATAGAGTCAATACCCAGTGTTGTTCAAACTGTGTGCCGTAGAAATTTTTTGAAACTTACATACTCGAGCTGCATGCTGTGTGCGACTTTGGTCATGGTTCACCCTTCAGGTGTTCTAACCTAAACTCTTGACGCTTTTTATTCTTACCTTTCAAAGTTTGACGTCATTTGTGAACAGCCTCAAAGAAAAACTTTATTGCAAGATTTGTTTTTAAAGCGACAGCAAGCAGAATTAATGCAAAGTATGTCCGAATTGTTGGGAATTGTCTGAGATTTTCAAGAATACTTTCTCAACTTTATCTAAAATTCTGCATGAATATGGAAGTTCCAACAATATAAAGCTAGTAAGTTGCCTATAAAAAAATCTTCAATCCATAAAAATGCGCCTAAAAAGCTCCCCTAAGTATCCAAACATCCTCCATTCCTTTATCTTTCGTGGTAAAATAATAAAAATAAGAACTTTCAAAGTAAAACTTAACAATTTTTTTGTGCTTCATCCAACAAACAACTTTACGAATAAATTGACATCATTTTTAGATAAAAGCATATGCGGCAAAATCGCAAACTTTTTTTTTCATCCGGAATGGATGTTAAACAAAAATTAACAAGGAAGTGAGAGTGAAATAGAAAGTACAGCAAAAGTTTCTATTGTTTTCGCTGCGAAACTGGAACGAGTCGAGGCGATAGCAGCAAAAAAATGGAGATGAGAAAGAGATAAAATAAAAAAGCACCTGTGTCTTGTTGTGTGGAGACAGAAAAAAATAGCTTCTTGGATGACTTTTATGGCAATACTTTTTTACTCCTCGTCTTGGTTTTTATTTGCTTTTTGTGTAAGGAAATACATTAAAGGCGATAAAGATACACACATATGGATTGGATAAAGCTATAGACTTTTATATATTGTGGAGAAATTTTTGGAATGGATGTCATATTTTGCTGGAAATGAAGGCAATAAAGGATCAATTCTAAATATTTCGATTTTTGCACTGCAAAATCCAAGAGTTGATTGATGAATTTTGGAACCAAAGAGGGAGGTTTGACTCCTTGAGGGGGTGTATGTGCGTGCGATATCCTTAGATCACTCTCTAGATACGCTTATGATACTACCAACTAGTGCTCCCTGTTTACAAAAGGAAGGACATATGACCATGTTGGCTCTGAGCATCTTTGGTCATCCTAAAGCTCCATTTAATATTCTCTAAGAAGCTAAAACCTTTCCTTCATCAATCTTTGGTCAAATTCGAATTAATCTTATTCCAAAAATCTTAAATTCACTCTCCAAAAGCTTTCAAAAACTTAAATTTCAAGTCCACAAACAACACAGAAACGATCCATTTATCTAATGAAATTTTGAGATTTTTCGAAGAAAATTGTGTGCATGACTTTTAAATGTCTGCAAACACAAAGAGAGGAAAGAAAGCTATTCATATCAGATAAATTCAATTTCTTTTCTACAAGAGCTGTATAATTTTTATTTCTATGCTGCTTTTTTTCATGAATGAAGATCATTGACTAAAGATATGCTATCATATCCAACATATCCATTCTCAGGTGGCTTTTATATGAATTTTATATTGGATGGTCCTTTTTTGATGGGAGAGGAAATAGATTTTTCGACCATTTGGGGGTATATTTGGAGGGGGGTTTGATGCTATATGATGATGAAGATGGGTTCCTAGTGATCCACTTTGAAGCATATGGTGTCCACAAAGCATTTGAATCGCACTCGACTCTGGGCCAAAGCTGCTATTTCCTTTGATGCTTTATGAAGATTGTTAATCAGGTGCCTGTGCCTGGGAATGTCAAACTTACTAGCTTCCTTAGCTAGAATGCACGTGAACCCATTGTCGAGCTTATGACATACCCAAATAGCACAAGTCGGTTAATCGAATAGAAATTTGAGGCTAAGCATTCATGGTGCTGGCTTCGATTTAAATCCAGCACCATGCCCGAGTCACACTGGTTTTTTGTCGAATTTCTGATCGATTAACCGATTTGTGCCATTCGGGAATAGATGTTCAATGATTAGAGTGCAATAATTAGTAAATCTAGTAACCAGCCATTGATTAAGAATATGAAGCTAAAAAATCTACCACAGGTCCCTCCTAAACTTCAACAAAAGCTTCTCCAAACCTCCCTTCCCCCTCCTATTTAAAATCCCTCAATTCAAAACCACATCTACACATTCCCTCACGTTCATCTCCTCAAAAAAAAAAATCAAGTTGCTGATTATTCCTCTATATGTGCACACATTCATTGTTTTTCCTAAGGTAAGATGAGATCGTAAAACATAAAATGGTCAGGAAAAGTCCGAACATTTTTTTTCTATTCACATTCTTTTATTTTTGAAGAGCAATCGAAAGCCACTTTATCAAATTAAATTTTGATTGAAAAGAGCATCGGTAAGAGAGCTTTTTTACGACAATTATGTGGACAAGTCGTGAAGCCAATTACTGGAAATTATAGCATCAAACATTTGCTCTTACTTTACATTGAATGAATCTCAATTGGATATATTTTTAGAGATGGTTTTGGAGGTAGGATGAGGAATTCGTGGTAATTTTGAAGATAGTTTTGGTATTGGAAATTGAATGCCAGATGCTGAATATTAACTAAGTTGAGTGACAGTATGACAACATTGATAATTTGAACATTGAAATTCATTTAAAATTATTTGCATTGTAAATTAATTCTCGTCTGCATTTCTAATTTTAGTTTGAGCAACTATGTTGCTGTACAAATACATTGATAGGCTACACCTACATACTTATTGTAAGCTCCAACTTCAAGTAAATCATCCTCATGTTCACTAAAACTCAATAAATATTCCAACTTCAGTTTCGCTTTCAACATAAATCGATATCCACAACAACATACCAAGCTACTGTAAATCAATGGAACAAACAAATCTATTAATTAGATTTCTATAGACAAACAAATGCTATTAATTATACACAACGGAGTCATAACAGCAACGGGAAAGCAATTAAATCAATACTTACTTACTTTACTTCGCTGGCCGTTATTAAATTAATTAAATCAATAGAAAATGAAAATTCGCTTTTAATTTATTGCAATAATCATTTACTAGAAGTGAGAGTTAAAGTATGTGAGGCTGTGGAATTTAATGAGAGTAGGTTTTCTGCTAGTTTATACTTATGTGGAGATGGTGATGGAATTGGGAGTAGCTATCATTGATATTTGTACAAGTTATTGTGTTTAATGCAAGACTGAATATTGAAGTATCCTTAAAAACGCTAGTGGCATGAGAAGCTATGAAAATTGTGACTTGCAAGATTTTTTGAAAGAAATTAATGTCTTGAGGGTAGCCAAAGAGGGTTCAAAGGAATTATAAAGGATATAGTACGGTTATATACATCGAATAAAGTCTTTAGATATCGTAAATGGCCCTCAAAAGTCTAAGGGGGTCCATGACTGTCTAAGTGATCCAAATAAAATCTCACAATTTCCTATAATTATTAAGAAAAGTTCAAGAAGGTACAAAAAGTTCCAAGTAACTCTAAGGAGATTCAAGATAACCTAAGAAGGTTTAGAGAGTTCTAAGAAGGTCTAAAGCAGACGATTTACTCCTCGATAAATTTCTGGCTGGATCCTTGTTACTTGTGCATAGGGTGACCATCTAATTTTTATGAAAATACAGGACATTTGATAAATTTCCTAAAAAATACAGGACACAAAGCACAATGATTCAGATTTGGAAAAAATGTTCAAAAATTCCTTGTGCACAATATTTTTCCAACACATTAGAAAATTGAAAGTTTTTGTTAATTTCTCTTGATTTGAATCTTTTAGCATCATCTACATAATGTTTTCGTTCATTGCTCAAAAAATTAGTCCCTAATATAAAGGATAAACATGATTTTTTACCAAAAGTTTGTAAAAGTTTATCAAAAAATATTGTGCATGATCAAATTTTGTATGAAAATTTATGTAAACTTTGATCGCAAATATCTCGAAAACGGCATCAAACGGCATGTCCTCAGTAATATGGGAGATAGATTTTAACTTAATTAATGGATTTATATAGGTTTCAGAGAGGTCTTTGGAAGACTTTTTAACTTATGAATAGTTTAAGTAGTGAAAAAATACTCAGATTTCAATTCCATTTTTAAGGCTTAATACGCAGATTTCTATTGAGTTGGTTGTTTTAGTATGTAAAGCTAAGCTTAAATTAGCTAGTAACTGCTTCCAAGACATCCAAATAACAACTTAAAGTAGAAAAAATCATATTTTTTTTTCATACACAAATTGTAAACAAATTTTGGGTGAGATTAAATTAATGATTTCTGGAGTTAGACATCAAATTGGGACGAGATATTTTCATAGGATATGCCTCAAGTTAAGATCTTTAATCTGGCATTTAAAGGACATAGTTTAATTAACATGAAATTTTTGAATTTTTGAACATTTTTTTCGATTCTGAATCATTGTGCAAAGGAAAATTTGAAAATTAACGGAAATTTTCGTGCAAAAAATACAGGACCTGGAACAAAATTTTCAAATTTATACAGGACAGGGTTTTGAAATACAGGACTGTATTGGTCACTCTACTTGTGCATCAATAATTCAGCAATCAAAGCCTTGACTATCGAATGTTACGAGTAAGAGGGCTCAATAATTTAAATATGACCAGCAATTGGTATTATTTACCATTTTCTAAGTAATGTAAAGATTCCATATTAAGAACTAAGTCTCAATCTTCATTAATCTCACAAATTTTTAAATCCAGAGTCTCAAAAAGTCTTCTCTTGAAGTAGAGGTTACTATCAATTCATCCAATTCTTAAAGTTATATTTTCATTCCTTTTGTTTTTTTCCCTTTCCTTGACCTTGATCACTCGTCGAAAATTAATTTCAAAAGAGTATTTTTTTCTTCCTCAACGTACTGCATACATCACCAAAAAGTATGTAACGAAAGGGTTGCTTCGAAATCTCTTGTATTGGAAAGTCTACAAAAATTTATTTGCGCATGATATTTCCAATTGTAGAGGAAATCCTTAAAAAAACCACATCGTGAGGCAGAAAAAAATTGATGTTGAAGTTCCAATGATGAATCTTGTAAGCACAAAATTAAAGCTAGTTTATGCACACACAAAAGTTATTACTATGAAAAAATGAGAAGAGATGAGTGACTTCAAGTTGGATGGAAAAAATGTTGAGGAGTTAACAAGTTGGGGAGTTTTTGGGATTGGAATGGGCGCATTGACTTTGAGATTGTGTTTTTGATATGTTCTATTGTGGATTTGCTTGTAAAAATCTACCGAAGGGAGCTGCTTTATAATTCTCTTTACACAAACCTTTACACCTAGCGAGCTGAAGTGGCTCGGTGGTGGAATGGTTTAGTACTTCGGTACCTGACTGGGCATGAGAAATTTTTCACTTGTCCTTTTACGAATCATATGTGCTGGAAATGAGGTTCATAGCCTTCCTTTGAAGGCTACAGGCAGTAATGTCATCAAAGGAGTGGTTCGGATTCCACTATAAATTGTAGGTCTAGGTTTGAGTGCAGTGGTTTGGCACATCCCCACTCGTTAAACTCCCATTAGGTGCGAAACGCCTTAGCGCACCTCTGGATCACAATTGATCTGAATAGGTAAGGGTTTTTTTTACACAAACCTAAAATTTGGGTTTATGTAAAAGGGAATAGGGCAGTAGAAGGGGGAGGGGGGGGGGGGGGGGTGAAGTAGGTAGTTGAAAATTAAAATGGTACAAGTGCTCTGAGTTTCGAACTCATGATTGTTGAGTAGTTGTTGCTATTTTTAAGGTTCTCGATAACGAAACCATTATCGAGCTACATCATCTTTCTTTAGCAACATTGAACTTAATTAATACCCTTCAAGATTAAAAACGTGACTGATTTGTTCCAAATCCTTCAAGAAACCCAATCATAAATTTCCTAGATCTCTAATATTCCAATAACTCTAAATCATTCATAATTGTGAATGAAAACAATTTCTGCTATGCAAACCCAGACATCTAGGCTAATTCCATTTGCAAACAACAAAATAATACCACAAAATTTAAAGACAAACAGCCTAGATCCTTCAAGCATCATCATGGTTAAAGTATAAATTTCCAGAAAAAATTTGTTGCCGATGCAAAAAAAAAAAATAAAAATATTTCCCAACATTTTTTTTTGTTATATTCTCTTCAGTCTCTATCTCTCCTTTTATGCTGTATCAAATTGAATGGCATGAGATTATGTGATGGAAGAATGTTATATGAGGAATTTATACATTTTTTTCCATGCTTCCTTTCAATTCCTTTGCATGCATAAAATTTCTATGTTGGATCATTGTCGTTTATTTAACATACTCACTCGTTTGCTCTCATATCTTCAAACTTTTTTCTTCCGTAGCTATATTGTTGATTCTACTTCTTCCTGTATCCTCATCATGTGTACATATTGGGATTATTCATTGAGGAAGGTAATTTAATAAATTAAAATATTTGTTCGATCGTTTTGAGGTTTTTAACAAGCGAAAATTTTCCTATAGATAATGGTTAATTAAGATAAGTGAAGCGGAGGGAAGCACATATGTGCGGATAAATGGGGATTTTCTGTGATGATGATTCGCTTGAAATAATCGCTTATTGTTTTAGAAATCGTGAGAAAAATATTTTTCAATTAGTTTTGTGGGGAAAATTTTTGAAAACGTTGAGTTTATAATCTGTAAATTAAGTGAATCGTTGGATTAGAGTAAGGAAGGAATGTTAATGGTGTCGTGTAGGAACGGAGTGGAATCTATCGAGTTATATGTAAGTGAATCTGCCAATGTAGGAGTAAGGCTTCTATAGCCGAGTGGTTAGACACCAGATTTGGGAATCTGTAACCTTTTCTATTGTGAGGACGTCGGTTCGATTCCAACCAAACACCGAGAAACTTTTAAAAATGTTCTTTTATAGAGTTGACCCGATCCATCTAATATTGATTCATTCGCTGGTTCAGTAACTATTTCGTAAGCTTTAATGACATAAAGTCTCCAAATTCAAGATGCAACATCAATTCTTTCAAGAACGACACCCCTTTGACCTTGAAAAATCAGTAAAACAAATACCACAACTCATCTGTATGCCACATATGACTAACATTTCAATGAACAATCAGCACATTCTGCCTGAATTATTCCAACAAATCCTGAATTATCAAATTTCATCCTCACATAGATAACACAATAGGAAATGTGAAAATGTTCACGTAATTTTGATTCAAAATTATTAACTTCTTTCACAAATATTTGAGGAAATTTACAATGTTTGCGCCTAATCTTCCTACATGCTTCTTTTGTCATCCCTTCCATTTAATTTTATCCTTCTTAAAATTCAGGAATTGTTCCTATAATAAAGCTTTCAAAAGAGCAAATTTTCCAAGAAAATTCTCATATATCAGTCAATTCAGTGTCACTTCACAATGTCTAGCATAAGTTGTAATCTAAGGATGAAGGTTGAGTTCTATTTTCGGGCGACAAAAACACCGAAGGGTCAAATATACATCATTCTGTTTATGCTTGATTGATCAAATTTCATCACCATTTACTCTTCTGAGAATCCTCAATTTATCTACAGAAATATGAATGGCTGAAAAATATGACAAAGGCTTTCAATACTTCATAAATTTTCAATATTGTGATGCGCATTTTTTTTTTGGTTTTTTGATGGATAGACTTTTTGTTACAAAGTTGTCAGGAAGGTAGCTATGTGAGTCATGATTGAATCTGCTAGGTAACCTTTGGTTCTGTCTAGTATACGATTGGGGTGCGTCTGTTATACGACCAGGCTAGTTTTGGTTATGGTAAACCTTGAATAAAGTTAGGGTGTGTCCTATACTTGGTGTATGGTCAGGGTATGCAACTCTTCATCTTGAATATGATTAAGCTAGTTTGAGTTATGGTTAAGATACGTCGAGGCTCAGCTAGGATTCATCTGGACTTTGACTATTATACATCTGAGCTCCGACTAAAGTAATCTTTAAATGCCTGTGAAAATTCTATTCAGAATCTTTGACAAAAGCTAGTTAATGTAGATCAAAAGTTCCAATTTCCAATTTATTGATGAACACCACTAGTCAACGACTCCTTACCATATTCACGTCCATTTCTCCCTCAACAGACTACAAAGAAACTCATAAATTCTATGCCAAAATTGAAAATATGACATCATATTGAACCAATGTTCTGTACATTTATGTAAATATTCATCTTCAAGATCACACATCCAGATAAATTGGCTTTAAGACAACTGAGAGAAAAATACACATCAAAAATGAAAGGGGATCAATTTCAGCATGTGAGATGAAAAATTTCTATCAAAACTTTATTGTGTGAATCGATATGAAAACCCGTAAAGTATTGCTTTAATTTAATAAAATTCTGAAGAGAGAAAGAAACTCATTCTTTATCGTTCATATCACTTGAAAAGTGAGTTAGATGAAGATGGAAGGAGAAAATTTTGAGGTTAGGGGTTCTGTTGAAGCGCATACATATTAACGTCTCAAAATTAACGGTCAAAAAATATTTAAAAAATTTAAGAGATATAAAATATTTGAATAATTTAACGGTTATTTTATAAAAATCGACTGATTTCAAACGAGCCCCTAAATTACCTTCATTTTTATTCACTGATGGATGAATTTTTGAGCACATTTGTATATACTTTGAATTAAGTGAAAGAAAAAATTATTTATGCTTTTCATTCACTCGTTCTCTTTGTGGTTCTTAATACATAAAAGAATATGAAATACACACACATGCAGAATCAAGTAGTGATGAAGGTAAAACTTTTTTTTGTATTTTTTATTAAATTTTTTTTCTTCACCGCTTTTCAAAGCTTTATTGCAAAGCTTTTTATTTTCTTTTCGCTTTCTGTTGCTTCTCTTATTCAATTTGCGATGAGAAGAAAATTGAAACTCATATTTATTACTAAGCTCATATTTCATAAACGATTCCGTCTTGTGTGGCTTGGTTGTTCTCGTTTCGTGAGTTTTTGGCAAGGATTGAAAACTTTTTCAATATTTTTCTTATTGTTGTATATGAGGAAGAAGGAGGAAAAGGGAATTGAATTATTTCTCAGTGTCATTTGGACCTCAATAAAGTGACATATGCTTTGGCAAGAGTGGGGGCGGTGGGCTTGAAAGCAGCAATTCATTTCTTAAAAGTCAGTTCATTCATGCCATCAAAAGCGCATCTACCAATGAATTCAACTAACGTTTCCATCTCGTTAAGCAATAAAACTTTCTTAAAGGTTTTTCAACAGAAAAATTCAATAATTTTCATTTTTCTTTAAGCTCTTTTCTCCAGCAAAAAATCGACATAAAAAATTGTTTTTTAATAAACTGAGCAAAATAAATTTCATATTTTAAATTCAAGAGAAATAAAACTCAATTCTGCATGAAATTGAAATTTTCTTAGTTGCAAGTCAAATTTTCTTTACCGAGTTACTAAAATATTCAGAGATAAATAAACATCTTCGAGGTGATTTCACTAACTTTTTGATTGAGGAAAAGAAAGAAAAATATTATTTGCTCAACGGAAAAAAATATAAAATGGCATGAAATCAACGAGTTAAACCAACTTGAGATAAATTTTTTTTAAAAATTGGAATATTTTTTTCAACTGTTTCGTGCCATATCCTCTGAGCCACAGTTGCGTGCCATATTCTTTAAGCAACAGTTTCGTGCCATATTCTTTAAGCAACCGTTTTGTGCCATATTTTTTAAGCAACAGTTTCGTGCCATATTCTTTAAGAAACAGTTGCGTGCCATATTTTTTAAGCAACAGTTGCGTACAATATCCTCTAAGCAACAGTTGCATGCCATAATCTCCAAACAAAAGTTTCGTGCCATATACTCTGAACAACAGTTGCGTGCCAGATTGCCAAAGCAACAGTTGTGTGCCATATAAAATTGTTTTTTCGAGATACAGTTGCAAGCCACAATAAATTATTTTCCAAGCAACAGTTGTGCGCCACATAAATTAACCTTCGAGCAACAGTTTCGCGCCATATAGAATTATTTCCAGTTCTACAAAGTCAATAGTCATATTTCTCTTAGTTAAATAAAAACTTACAAAAATCAAAGAAAAAAAGAACAACAATCACAAAAGGCTAACAATAAATGAGCAAATTTATTCACATCATCGATTTCATAAGGTTCTATTTGTCCATATCTTTTAATATCATATCTCAATATTATCAATACCCAATTCTGATATCCAAACAAAAACACCCATTCACAATCATCAACAAATCAGCCTCATCAGGAAAATTCTTCGAATGACTTGTAATAATATTTTGTACAAAAAATATTTCCTTAGGAAAAAAAAATCTTATTCAACTCTTTTCAAATAGCCATAGCCTCAATTCATGAGAATCGTTATTAGTATATTTCATAGCTTATAATGGTAATATTGAATTGGCCATATTTTGGCCCTTGAATAAAATTTTTGTAAATGCCCTTGAGTCAACAGTCTCTTCAGTTTCACATAATGATAGGAATAGAATAAAATATAATGTATGGAAAAAATAATAATAATTTATCCCAATGGGTGCCTAGAACAATGTAGACCGTTATTTTTTCTAAAATTCAAACCTGTTTCGAAAAAATTCGAAAAATAATTTTTTATAAAAAATTTTGAAATTTTAAAGACCGATAAACTTTTTATGAACAAAAATCAATTCTTCGACGCAAATTTGTTTTTTGAATGTAACAATCGACAATGAAGCTCAAGTTTTGATCGAAAAGTTACAAAAAATAATATTAAATTTTCAATAGTCTTTGAACAATGCTCAAATGGAATTTCAACCTGACTAAGAACAATATCTGAAAATTTTGTCTTGAATGTGTTACAATCACTTACAGCAGAAATCTCACTTCGGTCGACACTTATGTTGTTCGATTTTAAAAATAACAACCATCTATCTTTGTTTAATGAGTGCTTAGGTACTTTAAAAAGATTTGTAATTGTTTTATTTTTGTTGCAGCTTGCAATCTTGCAGGTTTTACCCATAATTAATGAAAATTAATCAAAATTTTACTGATGTAAACAAATATAATTTTTTGAGGAAATATTTTTAACGGAATTTCATTTTTTGAAAAAAATTCAAATTCGAATTTTCGATTTCGAAGAATAAGGACCATTTTCGAAGAATAAGAACCATCGGCACCCATTGGAATTTATCTTATGAAAGTCTCAAGGCTAGGAATCAGAAGTAATTTCTGACGTTTTTGGTGGGAAAATTTTACAGCGCATTTGTGGAATTATTACTTGAACTTAGTTGGAATTATGATTAGTTCTAGACGAGATTTCCTCTGGAATTTAGCAATTAAAACATTGGGGGGAACCAGAGGGTAGCTAGTGGTAGCTAAAGAGTAGCTAGCGGTATCTTTGGAGTAGCAAGGCTAGCTAGAGAGAAGCAAAAAGGTCCAAAGAGATCTCAGACATCCTAAAACTTAAAATTTGTTTGAGAATACGCTCCTATGGATGTGGTAGAGGATCTTGACTTCATCAGAATTGATCAGAGCCTTTCCACTTGATCCTACTATACTTTTCCATCCATACTATACTACAGCATCCTTGCTAGACTCCACATGATCCAAAACACAAAATATCCCACACAAACATCCCCAAAGCTATCCAAAAACAAAGAATTATGCACATAATAAATGTCAAATGTGGCAACATTTTAATATCACATCAACACAATAGCTGATTCATTCTGCTGATGAAGGATGAAACATTTCAAATTTCAGCAATGCTCGAATAAAAGAATTCCTTCTTTGTTTTATATACATTCAGTTTTTTGTGTGCATGGGAAAAAACCAGAAGGAGAAATAACTCATTGAATAAAATAAAAAGGCACACACAAAAAAAAAATAAAGAATTTTTCGAATATTTTATTTATTTTGGTATTTTTCCGGAAAACTAAAATGCGGGGAGGTGGGGTTAAGAGGGGGAAAAACATCTTGCGGGTTTCCTTTCAATAAATAAATTTCGATGAATATTGTATGGATATATTTTATGTGAATCGATGTATGTCCCTAAGTGCGGTGTGTATGTATTTATGACAGGGTTGGAGCTAGGGTAGGATAGGATCAGTATTTTGAATAAACAAGGAAGTTGTGAGGTCTCACGAAGGTGCACGTGTTGCGCTATGGGATTAAAATTCATGACTAGATTCTATAACTAGCTTTTAACACTAGCTTCTATAACAAGCTTCTGTGACTGGATTCTAAGACTAGCTTCTAAAACTAGCTTCTATGACTAGTTTTTGTGGCTAGCTTCTATGACTTTCTCCTGAGACTAGCTTCTAAGACTAGCTTCTATGATTAGCTTCATTAACTAGCTTTTATGATTAGCTTATAATTCAAATCACCTACCCTGTCCTTTGCCATCACATCCACAACAATACAAAGCTAAGCTTTCGCAAACATCAGCCTGCTACGTATTCAATCAAATCCAGTCATAAAGGCAACTGTATTTTGTTATTTATGTTGCATGAATTATTATTAGAAATAAAGGAATATAGAAAAATATAAAAAATCTATGAAAATAAATAATATCTGAAGCATAATGTCAGGCATAGAGGCAATGGCAATAAAGGTCATGTGACGAAAAAAAATATTGGATTTTTTATAAATACCATAAAAGCTTTTCTCTCTCTTTTTTGATTTAATTTACTTAATTAATTTGTTATATTGGGGTAGATTTTAGCACCCACACAAACACATCCGCATGCACAGCATATAAAACACAAATGATTTTAATTAAATTAACTTAAATTAATGTGGAATTACTGAAAGGCATTTTCATCGCTAATTAAGTGATTGACGCAACCATGGCAGTTCTTGCGAATTAATTTGATTAGGTGCGAATTCCTTTGTGTGCTTTGAAGTCTTACGGATCTCTTTGTAGATGACAATTATTTGTTTTTTTAAATTGATATCTTACGACATTTACTCTTAAGATCAATCACGTGCCTTCTTTTGATGTTACGATGTAAACAAAATTCTCATGCTGGGATTATTGCTGCGTGTGTATGAAATTTCTTTTTATTTGTATGAACATTGTAAGATTCAGTTCTTGGTAAGCTTTTAGGCGAATTTTGATGTGACGATGAAAGTTGAGAAGTTTGAGGATTTATTATGGCAATTAATGCTTGATTTGAAACTTAGTATGTAGGTTGTTGAAAAAATGCATGGCCAGTGCAAGACTAAAATCCCCAACTCACCAGAAAATGCCATCAATTTGCTATTTTTGATGCAACTGTTGACAAAGCTACAAAAATGCAATTACTCGTAAGCAAATTGACACAACATCAAACTAAAGCATAGCTAAAAATTCACCAAAAGCACCCTCAAACAAGATTAAATTGCAACATCTTGTTCATCAATTCCTTCAAAAATTAATTATCAAATCCTGTTCACAACATCTCATGCATTAATCCTCAAAAAACTTCTGTGTAAACATCTCCATCCACTCAAAAATTCATCATTAACTTTGTTTCACACAGTTCAACATTATCATCATCATTCAACAGAATCAACATACAGCATAACTTGTAAATATTATGAGAAATGCCACAAACTCATTTGAAATTAATCCCTAGAAAATTCCATATATGCAGTTGTGCAACTAAAGTTTACTAAAAAGCTCTTTAAAAAACTTTTACAGTACACATCCACAAAGAATGCATTTGTGCTGATTACAAAGTGCACTGTAAATCACAAGTTTTAAGTCATTTTCATTCATCCAAGTAGTTGGAAGTTTAAGTGTAATGAATAAGAGGTAAGTTGGGTTGTGAATGTGATTGGGGGAGAGGATATAGGGCGCATTTTTGGATTTGGGGATGTGATTGGATGGATTTTTAGGAATTTTCTAATCTATCTAAGGGATTGAAAGGTTGCTAAGGCTTAATTAGGTAAACCGAGCTGAAGATGAGTACTTACGGACATGAATACTGTTACCTAGACACAAAAATCATAGGTTCGAAACCCAACAAGGTTTGTCGATGACTATTTGGATCGTATGTCTTGTAAATGATGTCCTAAATTCAACTGTCTATGATCAGTTAGTAACTAGAGTCGAGATATAGTAAGAGAATAACAATCAATGCTGAAAATGTACCAAAATGGCACTAAGTCAGTTGAAACCTGCAAAATAGTAGTTCCGAGCCTGAGGTGCTACATTGTAAAGTCGAATTTAAGCGAATCTAGTTCCTCATTAGCCATACACCAACTTGATCCCACTATCTTGCAATTGCTCTATGGCATGTGCCATTCAGACTAGTTTGATGACAATAAACAAGACAAACTGATCAACCCACTCCAACACTACCATTTCTTCCTAAAAACAAAACCAGAAAGCTTGCCATTAAAATTATGAGACAATCTTTTTAATTCTTCCTTTTTTTTCTACATTACTGAATGGCATTCTCGGAAATGAGAGGAAAATAATTTTATATCTTGGGGGCTGTTCACTTATTACGTAACGCGAAAAAACGACTTCTTAGACCCCCCCCCCCCCGCCCCCTCGTAACAAAATTTGTATGAAAAAAAAATTTCCTTGTTTGAAAACCGTTACAAAATCTTAGACCCCCCCTCCCCCTAAAAGCGTTGCGTAATAAGTGAATGGCCCCTTGAAAGATTAAAGTTTTGTTTGAAGAGTAAATTACTTTAAGTAATCATTATTTGCAGATTATAATGAAAGTTTTCTGCGATAATTTCTCATCTCTCTTATGTTCTGGTTTCGTTTTTTTGTTGTGAGAAGTCTTTAGTTGACGGATTTTAAGTTGAGTGAAAGTTTGCTGAAGAATTTTACTAAAAAGTTTTTTTTTTGTGATGCAGGAAAAACTAGTGATGGTAGAAAATAGTTTGGATTACTTTAGTTGATAGAAAAGCTGGCAGGTTTTAAGATTTTTTTGTTAGATATATTAAAGGCTGACATGAGCTTGATGTGGTTAAAGGAAAATTTCAAGTACAGAATTGAAAATAGGGTTTGGGAAACCTGTTAACAGAAAACAAAAAAAACAGCTGTTTTTTGACAAAAATCTGTTAACAGAAAACAGGTCTCAAAAACAGATCTGTTTTCTGTTTTTCATTTTACATATAAATTTTTTTTTTAATTTTTTGAAGAACTTAATATATTTTTCTAGAATTTATTTTTTGGATGTTTAATAGGTTAAAAATCATTATCAAATTTATGATTAATTAATTTTGCAATCGAAGTTTTAAATTTTTTGAACCTTTGCTAGCATTTACTAAAGTTCAAAAATATAATCAACAATTTTACAAGATATTTTTTGATTTAGAAATATTTTTTAAAATATTTCAAATAAAATATTAGAGTTTATGGAACTTTTATAATGCAACAATGCAATGTTCCTCACAAGTATAAATATTTTTTTTTGATTTTTTTGCATTTTTATATTTCATTATATTTTTAAGAGTTAATTAACGAAAAATCAAAAAATAATAATGCTTAGCTCTTTAATGTATGCTTTACTGCTTATAACCACCAAAAAGTTTCATTATCTTAAAGAAATACTTAGGATAACTCAGTTTATTTTGAATTCTAGAAAAACAGGAAAACAGCTGTTTTTGAAAATCAAAAACCGAAAACAGACTGTTTTTCAAAAACAGCTGTTTTCCACAAATCCTAATTGAGAAGTATAAGCTGTAGTTCAGAGGTGAGGTCAATCAAAATTAGTCATTTTTCGGATCATAAAGCTACTGATGTTTTATGTTTTTTGAGGACGAACTGGTTATTGCCATTCAATAGCCATGATCACTTTAGATTTTTGGTTATGACAACAATCATATCAAAGCAATGACACCTTGTTGTAATAGAACTGAAGCTCCAACTCTGTACTATTATTTAACATTTTTTGCTTCTGTAATTCAGCACCAGAAATGCATACATACATACACACTAGTTCAATCCCGAATGGCACAAGTCGGATAATCGATCAAAAATCCAGCACCTAGCCGGTGTGACTCTGGCATGGTGCTGGATTTAAATCGATGGCTGGATTGACTTGTGCTATTCGAGAATATACGTAGTGTGAAGCTTGAAGTTAGCAAAATGGAAGGGTTGGGAGGTGTCCAATGGGGCCTAAGAATTCTGACCCCTGACGAGTAGAGTCAAATTCCACCTCTAATATCTAAGCTTAAGAATGCAATCAAGCAACATATCTAAAATGAGTGTTTAAATCTTGAGTTCAAAATGAGTCAAAATCTAAGATTTCAAAGCCATAGATCACCAGTGAGGAGGTGCCTATGTCTCTGGAATTAGAAATAATTTTTCAAAATCCCAACTCTCCAAAAATCAACACACGATTGTCGAGTTTAAAACAAAAAATTCCATAATACCCAGAAATTCTTATATGGCATCAAACCAGCATCTGAAAACTTTAAACTCAGCAACAAAAAGAAAATTCTATTCAATGTTAAAGTTCACTGCAAAAAAATTGCTGTTGACAGGACTGAATAAAGAAAAACTTCTGTTTTTTTAATTAAAACATTTTATTTATTGCACTTTTTTCTTGTCTTAAATGCATTTCAAATATTTTTTTTTCTTTTTACAATATTTCCATTTTTTTATATATTTAACATTTTCATTTATGTATTTTATTTATAAATATTTTTTTTTACAATCTTCTTTATTTATTTGTTTAGTTTATTATTATTTTTAGCTTAGTTTTCGTTTTTCATCTGAATTTTTATTTACCTAGAGAACTTAGTTTTGAGATAGAAAATAAGGAGAAAATATGATAAAATGAGAAAACTTTTTAAATTGAAAAATATTTATTTTTGGAATCTTAAAGAAATGAGGAAAAATTTCTTTTTAAATCACAATTTTTATTGGACTGGAGTTTGAGAATTTTTGTTTTGGGGATGTCAATGTGGGTTGGGTGGGTGTTATTTGATTTTATGATGAGATTCTATAAAAAGGCACGCAGTGCAAAAATTGGCTGTTAATTTGGCATCAAGGACGGCATGAACGAAATACCACGACGTTGAAATCCGGCATTGTGCTGCGTTCATGCAGTTCAGGTTGACAGATTCACAGCCATTTTTATGCAGTGTGTCTTTCAAATCTATGCGAAATTGGTATTTTAAGTCAACGCATCTTAAGTAAGTGTAAGTCCAGTAGCTAGTAGAACTAGTAGCTATATATCTAGAAGAATGGTCTGGTGGAGAACCTTAACCTTCAACGTAGTTTAAGGAAGAATTGCTTACCAAAATTTAACCTTTTAATTCGCCAATCATCATTAATACCAGCCCAACTCCATCTTAAAGCAACCCACACAAAAAAATAACTCAAACTCAAAACTATGAAAAAAAAATTTCAATTTACTGAAAAATTTATTTTTATGCTGACAGAATGAAAAATAGTCTTTCGACATCGAATTTAGTTCATTTTCATTTTTTGTTACAAAAAAACTTTTTTTACACAATATTTCATCTTCATTTTGTCTAAAAGGAACTGAATCGAAAAATTTTCATATTCTGTCGCATGTTTCTGATATGTTTTTCATCATTATTTGTTGCAATGAAATGAAAAATATTTCCTTTAGTTCTTCTTGTTATTTCTTTGAGAATGAAGAATTCTTTTTCATCGATTATGGATTTTTTTTTGGTTCATCGTTGCATTGCGCTATTTTCGGACTCTTTTTTGAAATGAATGTTATTATGATGATGAAATGGGAGAATTTATGGATTTATGGAGGTCATTTTTTTGGTTGATGGGAAATTGCATGAATTCAATTGAATATTTTATGGAATTTTTTTGATGAAAAAATTTTTTCGGAGGATTTTTGATTTTAATTTAAAATTTTTGAATTTTACAATTTTGTGAAGTAGGTTTGAAACTTTATTAACCTTTAAAGTGTATTTAAGACTACCGTTTGCTGTCCTTTATGGAAAAGACACAGAATTAAAGCTTAGTTGCTGCAGATTTGTCGACACAGTGGTGGAAGTTGAACCAATACAGTAAAAAGTATGCATTTAAGGTTTAATGTTATTTAATTAAGCTTACAAGGTTCAGGAATCATTTTATTGAGCTATGTGAACCTTTTTTCAAGCTATTCTGGCACTGATTCATTAAATCATCAGTCTTACACTTCCAAAATTGCCAACTATCATGAAAAATGCTTCAGTAATGAAATCATGATGACAAATTACTGCTTGGAACTTCTAAAATTGCATTTCGTTGATAAACTCATGTTAAGCCAGTTCTGCTACACATCGGACTTGGTATTTAGATTTTCTAGAAAGTTTGCTTTGAAATTCCTTTGATAAATTATAAAAATACTTTCAAATGCTTCATAAGGTTCATCAGGAAATTACAAATTCATCAACTCTTGAAAAAATATCTCAAAAAGTCTGTAAAATGCAATTCTTTAGTTTCTAATAACATCCCACATACTAAACTTCAACTATAAGTCACAAAGCATCTTAAATGTTTCCAATTCCAAACTTAATTCCCTTTTGAACAATTTTTCAATCAACTCAACCCCAAACCTTTTTCTTGTGATATGTCTTTAATATTTATAAACTGTGATTCACTTATAGTACATCCATTTTACATCATTTTTGCACTTCTGTGTCATGATAGTTCATCGAATGAAGATAAAATTTAAAGTAAAATCCTTTTGCAAAGTCAAACATCTCAGCTTACAATAGTTCAATCGTGTAGGGAATTTCATCAGGGATAATTGGTGAACTACAAAGTCAATGGATTGCTTTATGCTTGACTAAAACTCTTGAGAATTTTCTCAGGTTTCAAAGAGTTTTGATAGTTTACTAAAAGTTTGTGCATTGATAGTTGATCTTTGTTTGAATATTATGAACTGGATTGTAGGGATAAGTTTTGGTGGAAGACTCGAAGGAACATTTTTGAATGTAAATTTGTGTACTTGAGGGATTTGAGGACTTAGAAGTTTGAGTTTTTGAATTGATTAATCTACATTGTTTCATAAAGTTCTTCAATTTACTCAAATTGTACATTTATGTTCAAAATTATTAAGTTTCAGGTTAAATTGAGTTTCTATTTAACAGGAAAATTATTAACGATGAACTTATCAATGCTTGTTGCAAAGATAATGCTCAGATCAAGCCAATTTGCTTGCATACATAGAACATAACCTAGATTTGGTAAAATAAGACTCTGAACCAGCTTTATGATGGCTTGGTGCTGCTTAATTGTGATGTTATGTGGCATTCAGGTTAAGTTGACATTCTATAAAGCTACCACCTCAGCTTCGATGCAGGTTAGTGGTTCGAGAGCATGATCTAAGATCGTAAGAGCATAGGTTTGAATCCTGATTGGCATAAATTGAGAAAAAGTTTACTTTTATCTACCAAATTTTCAAATTATGTCTCAAATAAGAATCGAACCTACATCCTATATAAAACAGATCTGTGACAGATCACAGGCACTGCTTATTAACAAGTAAGTGACAAGTGATTGTTGAGCCAGATCGCAACGCTGCTCTAGAGTTCATTACAGGACCTTTGCCCAATTGACCTAAGAAACCTAGCTTACAATCACAGATTCAACTGAATTTAAACCTCCTCTACATCCACTCATCTCAAATATCCTCATCATAACCTCCAATACTTCCCGTTTCTCATCAAAAATTGAATTTGTGCAATTTCCGCTTCTCCTTTATAACTCATTCAAAAAAATATGATGATGATAATTTTCGTAATATAATGGATTTCATATTTCCAGTGCGCGCGACCCCATCGTCTATGCTTCTTTGTGTGCTTTTATATGCAAATATTTCACTTTTTTTTCTTTTCGTTTTATTTTATCACAATAAAATTTGACGAGTTTTTCTACTCTTAAAACTATAAAATATATTTTTTTCATGTCTTCTTCGGGAAGATTTTCTTTTCTTCTCCTTTGCTCTGTTATTGGACTTTAATGTCTTGAAGAAGAAGGAAAAGAAAAATATGATTTGATATTAAGTGTCAGAGTTGTCACAAACAAAGTATGAAAATAACGAGTTTGGATGTAGGAAAGTAGAAGAAAAATTGACATAAAAATATTGGAAGATTTTGATGTGCAAATCATTTGGTCTTGTTAAAGTTTTGTGATGTCTTTTGGCAGTCAGATATAAAGATATGAGTTTAATGAACATTGTTTTGGATTTATGGATTATTATTTTGTATGTTTGATGGGTGATAAGTTCATAAAGTTAAGTAATGAAGATCTGGGGGATAATTCAGTGGCGTAGCCATGATGAATATCTAAATAACTGGACAGTTTATAATGCGAAATGTACGCAGAACTGTTTGAAGTCTCTAAGTAAAGCCGCATTAAAGATAATGCTTAAGATACTGCTAAATACAGAAAATAGTTTAAGTTGGCATTCTGCCAAACCTCTTAGCATCCCCCGACAGCTCAGTGATAAGAATATGCGATCAAAAATCGTAAGAACTCGGGTTCAATTCCCGCTAGAGACAAGTTTTTGAAAAGTTTCCTTTTTTCTGCTTAATATTCAATATCAAGTTCCAACAAAATCCGGTGGTAAAGATTGATTTATGGACAATTCTGATAGTTCCAGGCTTTTGTGATATTTAAAAATCAAAATGTCTTCTCAATAGTTCCAGAAGCTGAGATTTTATACAACATTCTACGTACTAGTTGAGTGATTGAACTCTGGTAGGAATTAAACCTCCGTTCATATAACACAATGTATTAAGATTATAAATTTTGATTTCATTCCAAAATCTAAGACACTCAACAATCAACTCTGCCACAAAATACCCAGAATCTCCAATTATTTTCCTTGTAATCTTCTTCATATTCCAACAAATTCACACAATCGCGAATCAAGCAGAGCTGTGAGAATATAATAATAATAAATATGTGTATAATATATAAAAAAATTTGAAACATAACAAAATATTCTCGATAAAATATTTGCTCGAAGGGAATAACCAATAAAAATTGTGATGATTTTAACGTTTTTTTCTGTGTCATGCTGCTTTATTTCCGCTCAACACAGAATAAATGATGTTTTCAAATGTTATGTCATTGTAACAACTAATATTTACTTTTCATTTATTTCTCTCGATTTTTTTAGTGCCAGCACAAAACACAAAAATGAATTTCTTTTATTCATGAACGAGATTTTTTTTTATAATAATATATAGTCGTCATCCATGCACAGTTCTCTTTTTTGTTAGTAGGCAAAAAAAACTGATTTTATTTTTAATATCAACACTTTATTTCATTTTAGATGTGGAGAGGGTGGGGAAATGGATCTGATGAAATAGATTTTTTTTTGTCTGGTGAATTTATGAAAAAAGCTCAAATTGAAAATTGATAAAATTGATGATGAACATGGCGCTGTTTTATGAGATTTTTGGTTGGATATGCTGATTAAAAAGAGTGAGGCAGAGCTTGTGGATGCAGCAACAAACGCTGTGACTCAAAAACTCTAGCTAAACGGTCTTCATGGTTACGAACTTGTGTAGACACGCCCTAAGACCTTACACGCCCTAAGACTGCATCCTTCTGTGACATTCCAAGAACTTCTTTTGTCTAGGATTTAAGCCCAAAGCTCTGATAAAGTTGCAATAAAATCCTATTAAAAGTGGCAAATTTTTTAACGTTGATTATAAGGCTATAGGGTGCTTGGTGGTCTTTAAGGGACATATAGAGCTTTATGGAGCCTTTGGTCAATTAAGAAGGCTTTAAAGGGTTCCAAGAATCTTCAAGGTTCTTCGAGAAACTTCAAGTTCAATACAAAGGTTACCCAAACCACTTAAATGATACCACTAGTCGGTACAAGAAATAAATTAGCAAAGCTATGCAAGAATTTCGTTCAACAAACTCAATATGCTTCACAACTGATTTAAAAAATCACAAAAATTCAACCACTTTGAAAAACACTCAATTCTGCGTTATAAAAATAGGAGTTGTTAAGCATCAAACGAGTAAATAATTTTATAACAAAAAATTCACATTAATTCATTATATTTTTATCGTGAGTGTGAGTATGAGCACCATCGCTATCATCATTTATATCAATTTTATGAAATTAAAATTTCATTTCGGCATGTCGTTCTCATTCATTGCATGGCACTTTTTATATATTTTTTATTAAAATACACAAAAATATTTTTTTTTTATATATTTTATTCCTGTTCTCGCTATCTCTCTGTGGAATTGGAAGCTTTTTTTTTGCTGCTTTGTTATTTAAAAATAAAGAGTGAGTGAAAAATGAGAATGGAATTAATGTATGATATAATATTAAAATTTATGAAAAAAAAATATTTGTCAAGGGATGGGCATTTTTTGGAGGAGCGTTTGATATTGGAACTAAGATTAGGATTTCTTTGGGTGCTCTGGAATTTACGGATGCCTAATTTGATGGTAGTTTTAGCTATGAAGTTAAATATTTTAACATTTTGCTTCAAAAGGATGGGGGGGGGGGGGGTCATTTATTTTTATAAAACCAGTATAAAAGCCGACGTTACCTGCAAACAGGGGCATAGACAGAAATTTCCTTTCTACAAAAAAAGTTTTTATATGAGCTTCCCCCCTTTTTTAAAGATTAGTATTTTTCATAAAAACCCTAACCCCCCACCCTTGACTTCACGCCTGCCTGAATGGAAAAAACCAGAGATCTTTAAGTGCTTCCAGTTTTGAGCACTCTTGACAGCCAGCCAGCCAAAGTGGACATATGAGCGCATTGTTTCCAAAGGAAAATGCACTAAAAATCAAAGACTCATTCAATTTACTTTTGAGTTTTTTTAAAAAAATAAGTCTAACAAGTAATTGAAAATTTTAAAAACCTAACCTCAACTTCTATCAAAAAAATGTGCCCTCCCCTTGTCAAAAAAAAATTGAAAGACAAAATATTTGCACAAAACTCATAAATTTTCTCTCATCTTTATTTTTCATG
This sequence comes from Chironomus riparius, assembly GCA_917627325.4. Lineage (NCBI taxonomy): Eukaryota > Metazoa > Arthropoda > Insecta > Diptera > Chironomidae > Chironomus > Chironomus riparius. The sequence continues at coordinate 52,773,239 of OU895878.1, forward strand.
TTAAACAAATGAGCATAAAAAAATGAACATATAAAATATTCGACATGCTGCTTCTGCATATTTGTGCAATCTCTTAAAAATGCACGGCACCAAAAAAACATTTCTACATAAATAATAATTTTTAATAAATTTTTTTTCAACATGATTTTCTTTTATTTACACGATTGGTCGAAAAATATTCACTTTTGTGTGACTGTGAAGTCTCTGATATCAACTTTTTTTTTTGATTTATGTGTGTTTACGATTCCACATTTCGATTTTAATTAATTAATTAATTTATTGGTTTTTAATTTGAGTTATTTTTTTCAGCATGAAAAAAAAAAATCTGTGACAAAAATTATTATTTTTTTATTCGATTCTAAAAATATTGAAAGCGATTAATTTTGTGAAATGCTCACCTGAAGGGAGAGGATTGAATGCAAAAAGTTGATGATAAATTTCAATTAATTAACTTATTTTTTTGGAAGGATTGTGATTAATATGTTGGTGACTTTTTGGGGTGTTTTGGTGATCAATTTTGGATGAGACTTTTGGAATTTAAATGAATTTTATCTGTTTTTATGAGAATTAAAGGTCTAGAAAGCAGCTTTAACCAGATATCTTGAGAATTCTGCATTATAGCTCTGTAAAAATGTCAAAAGTCTTTCTGATTAATTAAAAGAATTCTTAAAAAGTCCCAAAAACATCACCATCAACCAACAACACATCAAAACACGAGCCACAGCCACAACAACAACAACATTCTCAACCTTCGCTCTCTTTCTTCTTGATCTGACCTAATAGATTTTTAATTTCCTCTTCTTTTCCTTCCTCTACTTCAGTCGTGATTTTCGTTCACATGATGCAATCGCTTTTAATTAACAAAAACTTTTTCTATATCCTCTTATTATCCCCTTTTGTGTTGATTCTTATAGCAATTTAGAAGTGAGGAAAATATGTGAGAGAAAAACTTAGCAAGACGAAAGAAAATAATTAGAAGAAAAATATTTGGTAATTGGGTCACAGAGTTATAAAAACCAGACTACCGCCAATTCATATAACATCCGTTAAATTTATATTCGAAAAAATTCAAATGTTTTATGACCGTTATAATATTCAAAAAAATTTGACGGTTAAACCAGATTTTACCATGCACTTACTCATTTTGCTCAAATTTTATTGTTAATAAAGTTGAGAATGGATAAAAAAAATATAAAATTAATAATTTATGAAGAACTTTGGGATTTGTGCAGAATTGGTATTAATTAAAATAATTTATTGTTTACATAATGTAACTGTTTTTTGAAATTTGAATTTTCGGCTCTAATATCGAAGAAATCGAAATTAATTTCGAAGAAGTCCGAAACGAAATGACGGTAGTCTGATAAAAACAATAATTTTCAACAGAGATTTTAGTTTTGAAGAATTTATTTTAGAATTTTTGTGGGGATTTTGAGTGGATTTTTGAGGGGGATTTAAGGAAGTGGCTATTGGTATTTTAGGATGTGCCACTTAATTCATTTGAATCATGGCTTTATTCATGGTATAGTCAACTCAGTGGTGTAGCATGTGGATGGCAACAAAAGCTATGGGTTTAATTTTAAGAAATCCTAAGATCAACACTCGACCAAGAATGTAAGGTTTTGGTTCAGATTGAAAATATTCTTACTTTGGTGTTATTTTGGACTTGTTATGTGTCTTATTGAGTACATTAAGCTCACTTCAGTTTACTAAGGTTTCTTAATGACGATCAGGGTCAAGGCATGACTAGCATCTGAAACAAAATTTTCAGGACAAACCCTAAATGACGCAAAGCTTCATGCAGTGCCCAATTTGAATCCACACTACAAAGCAGGTGCGGGGACAAATCCCCCAACTTAAACAGAAATTTCTTTATTTTGCTAGGGTTTTATGAAAAAATCTCAAAATACCCCCCTTAAATTCTACAAAGAGAGCTTTAATTTTAAATCATAAACTAGGTATGGCTGATTTTGCTTCCTGTGTGTCGGTAGAGCTAGATTTGATTAATTTTTTAACTTCTAGTTGGTATAGCAAGGCAAAGGAAACGTTCAAAACTTTTAAGGTTTGGTGTCATGTGTTGTTTCTATTGACCCCTAGAAAATTGATAAAAAAAAATTCCGAGCAAGGCAGGGGCTTTGACTTCAAAAACAGCACATTGGCTTCACTTTCCATCCCTTTCACATAAATTTTGTATTTCTTATCCAAACATCTGCTCAAATAGACCACAAAATTTAATCAAAATCGACACTCTAGCCTATTAATTTCAATAAAATCCAATAAATTCTCTTCCAAAACCCCCTCAAAATCCTTCCAAAATCTCCACAAGGTCACAAATATTCCTCATGACTCAAAGAATAAAATCCTCACAATGTCTATAATTTTTTTTCATGCTACTCTAAATCCAGTGGAGATATAAAAAATTTTCATTTCATTTTATTTTTATTACTTTTTTTTTGTCTCACGAAAACGATGAGAACACAAGAAGAGCAAGTCCGAGGACGCAAATGGAAATAAGATCCAATTACGTCGTTATTTGTCTCTTTTCGGCTTGAAAAAAAAAGTCTCAGTAAAATTGAGACAAATGATGAACATTTTCTTTGTGTGTTTTGTTTTTGTCAAAAGCTTCTAACTTCCACACTTAGCATGGAAGTTCCAAAAATTTGATTTATATTAGAATTATTTTAATTTTTGTGCATCACGTTCGTGGACCATTGAATCGACAATATGATCGTCCTAAGATGTCTTCAGGTGAAATGTCTTGATCGATTGGCAACATTCCCTGAGCTGCTAGTTGATCCCTCACCTAATTATCGTACGTAAAGTTACAAAAGCAATTGATTATTCACTTTTATGTCATTGCATTAATATTTAAACTTACTTGCTCGACTTGTCGAAACACTCGTATAAGATTCCTTCCTGCTAATTTTGCTATATCTTCCTCCGTCCATCGATCTGCGTCGGCTAGTAATTCAGCAAATAGATATGGATATCGAGACACGTCCTCAAGTCCCTTTGGTACTCTATAAATGAAAAATTAATGAAAAAATTTAAATTTTATATTCGATTTTCATTAGATATTAATGGGAAGATTGTCAAGTCGTAAATTTTGTGATTGCGACACAAAAGGGGGATAACAATATGATGAGAAAAAAAATTTTTAAATGAAATTTTAAGACAGTAATGCGTTGTTTTCTTTTATGGTGGGTAATAGAGAGCGATTCTCAATCATGGCAAGGAATAATAAGTAGAAAGTAGAAATTCTTGTCAAAAACTTTTTCTCATCATGTTGTTTCCCCCCTGCTGTGACATTAATGTCGTGTAATTAAGATTTAAGGAATATTTTATGAATTTATGTGTGTATGATTTTAGTATGGTGTTGTATCAAGAGAGGGTGGCACATAAAGTATTTTTAGATACTTACAAATTTACTCCATCGTAGCCTATTAATGGAAACAAAGTAATTGGAATATTTTAGTAAATTTTGATGTATTTTAAGAGGATTTTAGTTTGTAAATATTTAATAGATTGTTGAAGCTTCTATGTTGTTATTTATAGAGCCTCAACAACAAGTAAAGCTACATACCTGCTCCAATTCCTTTAATGGATCCAATTAGCAAACAGGAAAAGTAAACATAACGTTAGTTCCACTTAGAAAATTAAAGAGAATTTTAATTAAAGTACCATAAGTCATGACTTACCTACGTGATCTATCCCAGCAACATCCCTTATGTGATTTATGTGAGCTGCAAAGTGAAGATGCAAAAAGAATGCAGGAAGTACATTAGTGGAAAGGAATTTTTTTCGTGTAAATTATTTACAGTTCACTAGAAAATAAAGAACATCTGCAGTAAAATTTTCTCCAATTTTCGGCTATTCAATGAATTTTATTTATTTTTATTTCCACTTTAGTAGCGGTCGTTGATGTTGTTTTTCTTCTCCGCACGATAAAAATCTTAATTTATTCAAGTGGCCCCTTCAACATAAGCAAAATATTTTTTTTTGAATTGGAAGTTTTTGTAAGGTTAATTGTATAATTTTTTAATGACAATTCGGACTATCTTTAAAAGCCATTAATATTTTTCAAGAGTGCCCCCTGCACTGGTGGGGTAGGGGGGATAAATATCAATTTTTGTGTAAAAAAAAGAGATTTTAATGAAATGTTTGATTTTAATTCATGCTTAGGAGTCGAACCTTCGACCTATGTTATGGTTGACCATATCTTTACTACTAAGGCCATTGTTGTTACTTTATTGAATTTTGGTTATTGAACAAATTACCAATTTCAAGATTGCTTGAAAAAAATTTGGACCAATTGTCGTATAAAATCCCTAGCTGTACCAAAAACCTCTTATCTGACCCCCACTAGACGATTCTCAACTTAATTTATATAAATTCAAACTTCAACAACAGCCATAAAGACACCACCATAACTTTATCTATTGCACAAAACTTAATAGTTTTCTTGTCCACTTAAATTTTCATCCACAACATTCTCACGTCATACTTAACGGGTAATCACCCCCAAGCAATAAATATTCTGTGAAAAAAAAATCCCTGCCGTTCTCTTAATGCTCTCTTTTTTCGCTCTCTCTTGTTCCCTAGTTAAGCTCATGAAATATAGTCAAATAATGTGGTCATAAAATTTAAATAATGAACACTTCGAGTGTAAGAGAAATTGAGTGTGTATGGTTGTGTATCGTATAGCTGCTAGCAATTAAAGCAAACTCGAAAGTATTTAATGGGCGAAAAAAAATCTTCATAATCGATTCAGAGTGTGTATGTACGCTGGCTGCGATGGAAGATGAAGACGTTCATGCATATTCAGGTTATTGTGTTTATTATTTTATCTGGGCACTTAGTGCTGTGGTTGTGTAGAGAAAAAGGGATGCAAAAAATTATTTTTCGTTATGAAATTAATATATTTTTTGTGGTGTTTTTTATGGCTCCTTAAATGATGGCTTAAGTTGTTATGGAGGTTCTTAATTAAAGGAATTGTTTGGTGTCTTGAAGTGGAAGTGAAATGAAATTTTTCTATGGAAACAGCTTCAAAAAAAGCTATCGTTGTTAATAGATGCCAAAACATAAGGTCATTAACATCAATCAGGATGATTTGGAGTGTTTTAAATGCTAATAAGTTGTAGGACTTGAACCTACATCTTTATTAACTTTGCCGACTTCCAAGTGGTTCTCAATAAAGAAATTGAAACTTGACACTTGATGCTGTCAAACTAAGTTGTTTCTATTTCACACCACATACTTAAATGCTTCCCTATGTCAAATCAGATCTCAACTATAGAATTTTCAGAAGAATGAATCCCTTTCCATCTACAAAACATTGACAATCCTCACAATATTGTATTTTATAGTCCATATCATCATAGCATGTAAGCTATTATTGAAACACATATTGTATACAATGGCGAAGAGCATATAGCATTCAAGAACTGACAATTCCACAAAAGCGTGTGCATGTCTACCTCCTACGTGTATAATTAATATTATTAGCAAGTTGTATAAATTTTCTCATTTAAATGGACACCAAGAACTTGAGCATTTCCTTTCGTGATTATCAACACTTTATGTCTCCTCTTCCTCTTGTTCCTTATTAGTTTAGTTTACTCACACATGACCATCTTTTTCATTAATTTTCTCATTATGTCTCATAGAATGCTGAACAATGTATTTTGCTTTGTTTTGTTTTATTAATTAATGTAAATTGTTGTGTGCATCCTCTGGGATATTATTGGATATATTGTGTTGATTAGACAAATGAAATAAAGATGTTAGATGTAGGGGAAGAGGGAAATTTATAATTTGTAGCTGGAACATCTTATTATGATGGCTTATATGATGAAGGAATGATTTGTGAATTAGTTTGATTATATTTTGTGATGTTCCTTAAGATATTAAATTTTTTAAAGAACCCTAATGACAAAGAATAGGTCTTAGACCATCGATTGCTTTTGGTGACTATTAGATTCGGTTTTTTACTATTCAGTTCCCAAATAAAATTTTGTATTTACTAGGATTGATGCCCGGAATGGAGTACAAAAATTTCAAATTTCAAGGATGGGGGATCCAAGCTAGTCCTTAAAAAATCGACCATTTTTATGCTCTACAACTGATAAACTTAATGGTTTATATCAAACTTTATTAAAATTGGACACTAACATAATAATATTCATTATTTTAACTTAATTAGCAACATCCATTACTGACGTTGGATTAAATTTGTATTTTTCTTCCGGACATCCCACCTGACAACTTTGAATGTTGATTTCTCATCAAATCATTATTAATTTGATACAAAGGAAGTCTAATTAGATTCTTTAGCTCGGAGCAAATGCATATTCATTGAACAAGTCTTTCTTTATTTCAAATTTGGAATTATTGTAGTTTAAGTTACATTTCTTTGAGTCTTATTTTGACACCAGCCTGAATATGGCTTTAATTCAACTATATCTTGATTAATTATTAATTTTGATGAATGAGATTTACATATATCATGAAAATGTGGCATAAAAAGTTTAAAAAAAGTTGCCGAGCGAGAAAAAAAAAAAAAAAAGCTTTTTTTTTAAGCTTATGAACTACGTTAATAAATTATTTTTGAACTGGCTTGTTCGGTGCTGGTGGGCAGCTCATGAAGCCATACTTCACCATGATTTTAAATGCAGTTCCTTGAGGTGCATCCTTTGGGATCTTTCCGGCTTCGTCGACGAAACTGCAGAACTGATTTATTGCTTCTTCAATGTTGGGGATTCTCTTTAGACGTTCTTGAGCTTCTGTGAATTTCTTGAAAAGGCTTTCATTCTTTACTGCTTCGTTGAGTTTCTCTGCATAACTGATATTATTGATCAGTTGTTGCTGATTAATCTCTTCTTTAAATGTTGCTGATGAGTTACTTGCAGCATTCACTGGATGTGAATGAGCAGAAACTTGATGTCGTTTGCTTAACGATGGAAAATTGTTACTGTCCAAAAGACTTGATATCTGTGGCAGCATTTTGAGTTGTGGTTTGGCTCTTGACTTTTCGATTCTTTTGGAATACGAAATGAACGATGGGCACAGTCTATAACTGGCAGCATGATCGCCATTGCAATTAATGCACTTGGCATTTCCATCACGAGTGGATCGTTGACATTGATTTGGTCCGTGAACTTCCGTGCACTTGACGCATCGGAATTTATATCCACAATTTTGAGATGAGTGACCCCAACGTTGGCAGTTGAAGCACTGCGTTGGGCTTTTGTTGCCCTTCTTGATGTTCTCCCACTTGACGATGATGTTGTCGATGTTACGGTGGTTATGATTGAGCACGTTGATGTTCACACTTTCATCTTGAAAATGCACAAGATAAAAGGTGAACTCGGGCTTCTTGACGAGAATTGTCACTTTGACAGCTGAAACCTTGGCTTCTTGAAGTAATCTTAGTACTTCATTCGTTGGTGTTTCGTAAAATCCTTTCAAAACGAATGACTTTGTTTTCTCCGATTTCTCGGAGAAGGTGTGGAATTGAATAGTTTGAGACCGCAGAAGGTTTATTATTGAGGCCTTATCCTCAATAGACTTGACAATTACTTGAGTTGTATTTGATGATGAAATTTTATATGCAGGCATAACCTGCAATTTCAATAGTGAAATTAATTTTCTCACATCCTTGAGACTGCATTGCACAAATATTGGCTTGACTGAAGTTGTTGTTGTGACTGGAACCGATGATTCCTCTTTCTGAGGCGTTTGCTTCCTCTTCTTGGAATTTTCATTAGATTTGATTGAACTTTCGTCCAAATCAATTTTTGGCGACAAATCTTGCTTTCTTTTGGCTTTCCTCATTGTCCTTGAGGAAAACACAACCCTTGGCACTCTTACTAAGGTTTTTTCAACTAATAACGACTTGGACACTTTAATTAATTTAATGAAAAATTTTCCACGTTTTTGTGCGCGGGGCTTGAAACTTTCGATTCATATTCATTGATTTGTATTAATTATCTACTCTAATTAGATCCCAAATTTAACAAAGAATTGCAAACATCAACAGAAGTTGAATGGAAAACAAAAACAACCGAAATGATCCCATTGTCTGTAAAAATATCAAGTTTCTCTGAAATCTTACAAATTATTTGATTGGTTTTAACTTCAAATTAAATTTTCCTTCACTTTCACGAACATTTTTTAACATTTAATTGTAAAACAAAGGTCAACTGTTGCCAATAGCTTTTGTCACTTACTTCTAGGAATTCTTTTGCGACCGATTTTTATACAAAAAACATTCTTTGAATTCCTTCTCCTAAAACCGAAACAAATGATTGTGACATGCTCGATTAGAATTGAGAGAGGTTCAATAGCTCTTAGCCAAACTGCCTCGTCTTATTGACATGCTTTATGGAAGTTTTATTAAAAAATCTTTGATATCCGATTAATTCAAAGCTCAACACGCGCTGGACGTAAAATTCTAAAGATTAAAACAAAGGATAAAATTATATTGAAAATATTTATCGAAAGGCTTCATGTACAGATTAATTATGAATGGTTAGATGCTGTAACATCGACCCTTTACCAAAACCTTTCGTGGAATTTTTCATTACAATAATTACGCAGCTGATTAGTTTTGAGCAATCAAAGATTTTTTAATTAGAATTTGTGGAAAGTTTTGCACATGATGTGATTTGGGATAGATTTTGGTTGAGTTATTTGGGTATTGAATTTTATTTTTGATGATTTCGCGTGGACAAGCTCTTGATTAGCAATCAATGTTACTGAATTTTGTCAACTTTTAAGGTTTTATTTGAAGCTATCGCTGTGAAATCATTCAATCGCATTTATTGTTGCGAAACAAAGTTTACAAAGGTTGGACTCGAACCCATGCCTTTCTAAAACAGGACTCCAGATTTTATAAAGGTTATATCAATCATCCAGCAACTAGAATGCTATGGTTGCTAAAGATGTAATAACCAGCATCAGACTAGTTTCGACTTAAAGACAAAAAAATCTCACTTTCAATTTATTTTCCAAGAAATAAATGCACAAAAATTAATAAAACAGCTCACGACCCCACGAAAAAAAAAATTCTATTATTTATTACCCTCATCATAAAAACTTTCTCATATCCTTTCTGTGTCGCAATAAAACTAGCAAGCTATCAAGCAATTTCCACTTCCCTTCCAACCATTAATGAACATAGGTAATTACGATAAAAACTAGCACATTTCACAATAAATGAAACAATAAACATTTTTACCGACACTTACAAAAACAAACAGCAAGTGTATAAAGTTTTTATTTTTTATTTTATTTCATTTCTACTTCTTTCGGTGCTTTAGTTGCGACAATTACAATGCAGAGCTTGAGAAACTATTTGCCACTATTTGCCACTATTTTGCTATATGTGTTTTTGTTTGAGAGTTGAATGCTTCAGGAAATAGTTTATGAGGTGGTAGGAATTGTGAAGTTTTGCTGGGTCATTTATTATCTAAAAGGAGTTGCTAAGGGGGTCTTGTTTAGCTATTGGCATGCATGGAACAATGAAGTTGAGCAATAGCAGTAATATTTTTCAAAAAAATTTTAAAAATACTAGTAAGATTAATAAGACTAGTGAAAAATTCTAGCAAAGAGATTGCAAAAAAGCAAAAGTCTTACAAAATATCCCCAAAAGCTCTACAGAAAAAAGCTTTTCAAAAAAATTCAAAGTGATACCTTCAATTCAATTTTTAAATTTCGAAACACTTCCCAAAAGCTCAAAAAGTTTTCAAAAAGTTCAAAAAGCTTTCCAAAAGTTCAAAATACTTCCCAAAAGTTCAAAATACTTCCCAAAAGTTCAAAAAGTTTCCAAACGTTCAAAAAGCTTTCCAACTTTTCCATAAAGCTTTCCACGGTTTTAAAAAGCTTTCTAAAAGTCCAGAAAGCTTACAAAAAGTTTAAAAACCTTTCTAGCAGTTCCAAAAAGCTTTCCAAAAGTTCAAACAAATTTAAAAAATTTTTAGAAAGCTTTCCAAAAGTTAAAAAAGCTTTCAAAAAGTCCAAAAAGCTTTCCAAAAGTTCAAAATACTTCCCAAAAGTTCAAAAAGTTTTCAAACGTTCAAAAAGCTTTCCAACAGTTCCATAAAGCTTTCCACGATTTCAAAAAGCTTTCGAAAATTCCAAAAAGCTTTCGAAAAGTCCAAAAAGCTTTCGAAAAGTCCAAAAAGCTTTCCAGAAGTTCAAACAATGTTCCATCAGTTCTAAAAAGCTTTTCAAAAGTTTAGAAAGCTTTCTAGAAGTTCAAATAGTTTTATAAAAATTCAAAAAGCTTTCCAAAAGTTCAAAAAGCCCTCAATTTTATTAATAATCCCAAATTCATAACAAACAGCTCGAAAAATATTAAAGAAAGCTCGAATTCTCAACTAAATTGTCTAGAAAATTGAGAACAAAATCATATCAATTGGACAACTCGCATCTATTTCTTCTATTTCCTCCAGCATTTATTCTCAAGTGATAACATTTAAAACATTTATGAAGCTGGCAAGAAGAAGAAAAAAACAACTTTTATTTCCAAGTGGTTGGAAGCAATGGATGTAATGGCTTTAGCACGTGTACATAATAGTTTCTTGGTATGTACGACATATACACACAATTATATGTTACTTTCAATTAAGCATAACATCCAGAAAATTGAAAAACAAAAATATGAACACAATACAATAAAATGTAGGAACGTAAAGTAGAAGTGGAAGTTGTGATTAGTCAATTAGAAAGTTTCATGTGTGTGCATTTTCATTAGTGTTGTTATGGGATCTGACATATTGGCTGAGGATGGTGTTGCAAATTTATCAAAAAGTTTGTCTAATGTGAAACTTATCAGGATGATAGAGCTGAGGTATTTTTCTGGAATTTTGTGGCATTTGCTGATCAAAAAATATTTTTGAGTTTGCTATAACTTAAAGTCAGCACAACCACAACAGCATTTTCTCATTCTCACGAAGAACAAAAGGAAAAGTTGAATGACACTTTCATGAAAAGTTTGTCATATTCCTTCATCTTTCAGCATCCACTCAAGGAATCATAAATGACAAATTCAGGTCATCATTAAAATGAACTTTATAATTGACTCTTCTAGTTCTTTTTTTTTTACTCAATTGAATGTAAATTTTAAAGATAATTAGCAAATGGAAATGGAACTTACCGACAACATCTTTAAGTGTGGCTTTCTCACCGCAACTAATGAAGTGTGGATAGAATGCAACCATAACAAGTCCTTGATTTACAGCCTTGACGAGTTTGAAGATTTAATGGATTGAATTCAGGATGTGGATGAAGAACAAAGGAAGAAAAAAGTTAAATTGTTGAGAAAATTTTAATGGATAAGATGTGATACAGCATGTATTGAGGTGGTCGGGGTTGGAAAATTGGATGTTGAGTCTTATTGCTTTAGATTTGATCCTGTAGTGTGTCTAAGAGTCGGTTGCTAAGGTTTTTCATAGGACTCAACCTTAGAATCATCTGACAATTGTTGGGAAGCAATAGTAGTCCTAAAAACCGGATTCCAGGCACTTCCACAATCAAAGTAAGCTAAAAACCATGTCCTTAGCTTAATAGTTTGCTACCTCAACTCAAGATTCCCCGAATGTTCCAACCCTGACCACCTCCAAAGCCACGAAAAAAAAAGAACTCTTACAATTCGCTTCAGCACATGATCTGGCACATTTCTCGATGAATTGCAAATAGCGTGCGCTGAAGAATGTGAAAAGATAATTGGAGCTTTCGATGTTGCAAGAGCATCGAGCATCGTTGGAACGGATACATGAGACAAATCGACAATCATCCCAAGTCGATTCATTTCGGCAACGACGAGCTGTAATTAGAAATAAATTGAAGTTCATCCCATTTTTTTTTTCAACTACTACTCGAAATACATGTGGAATTAAATTGTCACATTCGATGTGCACTAGTTCTTCTTACCGTTCCGAAATGTGAAAGTCCTCCAATATGCGGCACTTGTCCTGGCTCATCGACTTTACAGCAATCTGTAATTGGAAAAAGATGAAGAACATGAGAATCGGGGTCATGAAGTTGTGACATGATTGGAAGCAAGAAGTTAATGAAGTTTTCAGGGTTGAGGAGACTTTTTTACTGTGGAAAAGCTATTAACTGCAGTAAGAAAGCTGATGAGAATTTGAGATTGATTTTTTGAGAAAATGGTTCAATATTGATGAAATTATTCGTTTAGTAAATCATATTCATCAACTAGGTTGCCGTGCAGTTTTTGGGCAGCTTGGGTAAAGGACAGCTTTACATTGTCGGGAGGACATGGCTACTAATATTACAATAAGCATTCTTTAAATCCTTTAAAAACTTCTGCTACATCAAATCTGCACCCCTAAAATTAATTTCCCTTTAACTCCTCATTGTGCTTATCTTTCGCAAAATATATCCATATTTTTGTATAATTATAAGTTAAAGTTCAACCTGAAATTCAATGCTCGCTCGTGTGCAAATTGTCTTTTTTTAAGGAACAGTAATTTACATTGTTTAATTGAATGGGTACAAAAAGTAATTTCTCTTTCGCCCCTCAATGATTTAACTCGAGTATATTTGCTGAGTGAAAATATTTATTTTGAACTGAATGAAATTGCCGGTGTCCTTGTGGGAGGTTTTGTTAGAAAGTGTGGATATTCATTGAATAATTTTGGTACTTTTATCATTTAATTCGGTCAGTTTTGGAGCATATCTTATAACAATACCAATTTTACACTACAAATATTCAAGTTAAGTTTGATTTGATATTAAATTTGAGGCTCAATGCTCCATATGACAGAAAAGTAGGATTTGAACTTATTTGATAGGATTTGAACTCGATTTTGAATCAAAGATGATTTTAAAGTCAGAGACTATTACTAATTGGTTAATGAGGTTATCTTGAATCATTAGCAACTATTAATATACTCAAAAGTCCTCCTGGAAATTATAGGTTTTGTCAAAGTTGAATCTTATATATTCCCAACATAATATTGAAGAAAAATTCTAAAAATCCTGACGAAAATTCTCATCACATTACAGCATATCCAAAAATTATTTCTCATTTTCCTCATGACTCGCCCGACCCGCTTAAGTTTGTCTTTCATTTTTATGCTCCCCTCTAAAAAATCATTCTTTATTTGCATAAATTTTCATCATGAAACTTTCATTGAGATCAACATTCGTACACCAGAGAGAAAGAGACTTGAAAATTATAAGTTGTTATTATTATGTATATTGTTTCATGAGGCAGTGAGAAGTGGGAATTTCCACAAAAAATTGTAAGAAGACAAGAAACGGATTGAATGACTAAGTAAATATTTTTTTAGAAATTTTCTGAAGGGCTCATTCATAAATGATGTCAAACTGAAAGCTAAAGATGAGAAGAGGTGTGAAATTTCGATAGAAATGAATCATTATAATTTTAAAGGGGTGCAGTGATATGGATGTCATTTATAAACGATCCCGAAGCTAATATAAACATTTTTGGAATACTTTCTAAGTGTGCCTTAAATTGACGATGAAATGAGTTTGTAGAATTCTGAGAAAAAAATAAATTTGTGTACCTGGAGGGATGTTGGTGTAGATTACACAATCAAAAGTTTACTAAATGTAATTGGAATTGGCATTAGAATTACTCGGAGTATCGAGAGCACCTTGAGAAATTTTTAAAAATTTTTCCATCCCAACAACCCCAATTATCGACTTAAAAAGTCATCGAAAAACTTTCAGTTGAACAAATTTTAAAGCTCCTTTAATCCTCATCAGCTAAGTAACTCCAAAAACATCAAATTCATATTTCTTTTCATTCCGATTCCCTGACTTTCTCGTATACTTTTTATTTGCACAAAAAAAAAGGGTTTTTGTGCTCCAAAACTTGAGATAAGGTAAGCAAAAGTTGAAGAATGAAAGGAAAACTTTTTCCAAACTTAAAGTTCCAAAATTAAAGTTTTTTGTTAAAGCTTCTTCTGCTTTGGGGTTTTGTGTTTGTATGTTTGACGGTTGGCATTGCCATTATCATTTATGAAGCAACTATTTGTGATATATAAAACTATTAAAGCACGGAATGATGAGGATATAGAGAGGACAATAGCTTTTGTGGACTGTATATTGGGGGTTATTCACATGTGATGTCTAATAGTCTGAAGTTTAATAGGGGGTATGCAGCTTTATGATATTCTGTGGAGTGTATCTACAGTAAAGTTTTTTTAAAATTAAGGTAAAACACCATAAGGGTATTAGAAAGGCTCAAGGGGATAACAGCATGATGAGAAACGAATTTGATGAAAATTCCCATCATGCTGTTTTCTTCTTGATTAAGTATCTACTTTACTATGACACAAAGCGATTAATGAAGATGACCTACAGTAATAGACATCATTGATAAACAACTCCATTACTGCTCATATCTACAAACTTTCATGTCTCTTAATGCTCAAGTCAGACACAACACAAATAAAATTATTCTATCCATAAAAAAACTAAAGTTCATTGTAACTTACCAGCCCATGGAGTATTACATGTGTGCGTTAGCGTCAGATATCGTGCACCGAGCGCATAAAACATTCTTAAAACGGCTAATGATGTCCCTATACTATGTCCACCTTCTATACCTATTAGACTAGCTAATCGTCCTTTCCTATGACTCTCTTCAATAGCATCAGCTGTCGTTACGAGGGACATATGTTGTGGATATAGAAGAACTAATCGTCGAATTAAATCTATTTGTTCTAATGTTAGCTGTACAGCATCGAGATGTTGGGACGAACATGGTGCATAGGCAGACCAAAACTGGAAGAAAGAAAAGAGGAAAATAGAATATAATAGGAACGATGAGATTTTATGAAATGACAATAATGTTATTGAATTTCCCGACCGACTTGTATTATTTTTCTATATCCTCGAGTACTGGAGAGAAATCGAAGCACTTTGATCTTAATGGATTTCTCTTTTTTGCTGCTATAAGAGATGAGACAATAGTAAAATAAAATTTCTTCTATTTCTATTCTCTCACTTTTTATTGAAGGGCTTCTTTCAACCGCATATTGAGGATGGATTTTGTGGTGAGGCTGAACAAAGAAATTGTGTTTGAGGTGCTCTGTCGGACTGGCTGGAGTTTTATTTGTAAAAATGTGGAGTAAGGTTCTCAGAGGTTTCTAGTGGATAATCCAAACCGTACCCTCGACATCGGTTCAAATCGACTTGTATCCACAGCTACACTGGCGTGTGGTCCATTTTTTTTGAAAGTTCAGTGAGTATAAGTTTCTTAGACTTAGAAATCTTTTAAATCTAGGTCTATACATAAGTACAAAATTCAAAACCAACTATTTATTGACAAGTAATGTCTGTATTCTACAACCGAAAGCTTTAAGGTCAATTTCTAGTTTGTTTAATCAATAAAAATATTATGTTGCATTACTAGGACTCGAACCTATGATCAATATGTTGTCGTGCAGTATTGAAGTATCAAAGATTTTAACCAATAAGCCATTACGGTTTATGACAACTTATAATCCAAAACTACAAATCTATAAACTAATGGTAATTGATTGGAACAGATTGGAAGCATTTAACAGCGTTAAAACTTAATAAATGCTTTTAAAATCATTAAATTCGCTCTAAACATTCAAAACTCCATCATTAGTTCCAAACTCAATTTTCATTGCAATAAATTTATTTTATAAAATGACTTTTTCTTCTCTTTTTCGATTTTTCCATCGACAGTTGGATATACAAGCATAAATGTTGGAATAGAATGCAAGACAAACATAGTCACAAGGAACCAGAGTGAGGTATTCAAAATAAATATTTTATTTTATGGCAAAAAAATGAGCCATAATGACAAAATTTTACGATCATGGAGAAAAGGAAAGTCTGTGAGTCGATAAAATAGAATCTGCTGATTTTCTTAGTCTTAAACTATTCGAATTTCTTTATTGACTTTCCATATTTTTCCTATCAAGCTATTTGAAACTTGTTTTTGCAGTTTTCTGGGCAGTTTTTTTTTTGAGAATTTTGATTGGTTTTGTTTCAATCAAGGTGTGGGATATATTGTGAGGATATAAATGTGGATTATCATGGTACTAAAGACTGATTATGAGAAAATTAATTAAGCTAAAATTTTATGATAGATAGTCGTAAAAATTTTGATAGCTTTTTATGGGGTTTATTTTTATAGTGTCATTGGATTGAGTTCAAGGGATGGTAATTAATTTATTTAATGGACAATTTTGAAACTTAAATTTTTTTCAAATTTTTTAATTTTTCGCATTTCAAAAACATGAGATTTAATTATTTGAATTTTCAAATTATTTAAATTTTGAAGTTTTCAAATTTTGAAATTTTTTAAATTTTTAATTTTAAAATTTTTTGAATTTTCAAATATTTTCTTTAAAGCTTCAATCCTTGAAATAATAATATTTTTCCAACATCTATCCATATCTGCAATAATATTTTCCCACAGAGAGATGAGCTAGCCACTTTGCCCCACAACAATCACAATAACAAGAGCAGAGACAATGTCTATAAAAGTATCAAAACATCATCATCATCATATCTGCTTTATATTCTGACATAAACTTTTCTGAATAAAGTCAATAAAAAAAATGACAATAAAAAACTATTTGTATTTGAAATCCTAGCTGATAAGCTTCCTTAAAAGCTTTTTGTTTAATTGTGTCGAGTTTGACTGAAAAATTGATTTCCCAAAGGGATTTTAAAATGATAGTTTTTGATGATAAAATTGAGAATTTTTATCAACATTGTCATTTGTTTCGTTATAGATAAAAAAACAATGTTTTTAATTACTTTTTGCCTCATCTATCACCCGAATAATAATAAACAACAGCTCGTTAAAATGTGAAATCATCAATGAATGAACTTTGTGCGGTGAAAAATATCATCAAAGTTTGATTGATTTATTATTAGGTTTTGAATTTAAATTTGGGTATCATTTTTGGGAAACAAGTAAGAAAATTACCAGAGTTAATTATGTAAGAAGCGCATTTTTGGAATTAACCTTATTAATTAAAAAAAAACATGAGAAAATCAAGATTTATTGAAAATTTCGAGACTTGCACTGAATCCAGCTAGTACAAATCCAAAGAACAGTCTATGACCCCCCAAGTACCCCCTCCAATCTCAATATATCATCTCCCAATAATAGAAACGCATCGAATCTCATTTTCCGCTATTTGGATCTTCCTCCCCTCACTTCTATATGCTCATCATGAGCTTTTTACTATAATATTCATATATGCTGTATGCTGCAAAAAATTGTCTCATATAAAAATTGCTAAAATGTGATTGTATCTCTTTTTGATGTGTTTTCTATTGCCTTCCGGAAGAGCACACACGAAAAAACAGAGAAGAGAAAATAATGGCAATTGTTTGATGCGACTCACAAAGTCAAATTATTTATAAAATACTTTATGATGAAAATGAGACAGACATTGTTTGGTTTGGGGAATGTCCTTTGGGTTATTTTAGGTATCATGATGATTTTGACAGACAAGTCTATGCCAAAGATTTGACTCAATGTGAGAACTGACAGAATCAATTTGACTATCTAAGGCTGATTTCTAAGGTATATCCTGGTCATAGTCTCTTGTAAAAGAAAATGTACCCAAAATATGGCAAATTAAGTGCTTAAATAGCTTTAATACCACATAAAGCCTTTTTTCTGTATTTAAAAGGAATTGGATATTGAAAAATTCAGAACATCCCCAAATAATCACAATAGCCTCCATAAATTCCACCAAAAATTTTCACAAGGACCCCCTCCCCATCCACACATCATCAAATGTGAATTTCAAGTATGACGAAAATGAATAAATATATGAATGAATGACAGTCACGAGGGGAGGAATGCTGATCATTTATTGATGGCTATTATATGATGAATCTTCCATTTATTCCATACAATATTTATGCTGCTGTTAATGTTATACAGGAACTGATGTGACATTCAATACAAAACAAAGAATATTGTTTGATTATATTGTTGATGCGCAAAGGAGGATGGAGTGAATAATAGCAAAGTAGGATAAAATTGATATATCATATATCATGTTGGAGGTTCCTGAATACTTTTAGAATGTCATGTCAAAAAGATCAAATTTCCTACCCGAAAACGAGAAAAATTTATCTATAAATACAAAGCAGCTTGCAACCCCTAATTCACATCATATGGATGATAGAAAGTGGTCCATAAATATTGAGTAGACGAGAGAGCACAACACATTGATAAGTGCCTCTTCGCGCTGCATGATACCGCTCAATAGCATTTTTTTATTATTATTATTGTACATATCTTTTATGGACGACATTCAATTTCAGACGAGCAGAGGAAGTAAGAATGCGATTTTTTACTGCTAGAACATTCCAATAACATAAGCAAGGGTACATCATCCTTCTTCTTCCTCGTTTCCTCATCAGCATCATCAACATCAGCAAAAAAACAGTCATTGTCGCTGTAGCGCGCAAAAAGCACAATTTCTTCATGTTTTTTTACTGCATAATGATATCTGAATGTCTCATTTTTATATCCCATCTTTTGCTCTATTTATGGATAATGTGGGGATTATATAGGGATGGGAATTTGATGATGTGCTCAAGATACTTCTGAAATTGTTTTAATTCTCCTGATCTGTATGGAACCTTGTGAGATTACGGATGTCGATGTCAACCTTTATTAGGAAATTAATTTATGACGTTCATCATTTTAAGGAGTCTAATTTTTTGAAGCACAAGGAGACGGGGGTTTCAGGACTTCCAATTATGCTTAATTTTCCTTAAGAATGCCATCGATTGATGCCTCTTAAAAACTCAACTGCTCTAAATCCTTGCCCTCAGGTCACCATCCCTTGCATGAACTATATAAAATCTCCAACTCAACAAAGTCGAGCAAACTGGATTGAGGAGATAGACCGGAAACATTAACGACATTCCATAGGCGATAAATTTTAATTTGTAATGAATTTCTTTCAAGTCATAATACTTACTTGAGCTGATACCATGCCTTCTTTCAGTCGCCGCAAGTCTGTGTGTGACCATGGACTCGTCGACCACGGAGATATTAAGCGTAGATCCTCGCCAAATCGAAACTCTCGAAGTTGATTTTTTGAAAATTTTCTTATGTTCCATGGCAAGTCGTTGTGACTGTTAACGAGAAAAATAGGAAAAAAAATATCATTAGCAAGTGAGGCTGTGCATAAGTAGACAACAAGACAGGAAGGCAATAAGTGAAAAAGACATTCAAATACAGCATCAACGGAGCGTAAGGGAAGTGAGAATGTTTAATAGAGGAAGAAAAAGTCATAAAATGAGAATAATTTGTCTCGAAGAAGGTACAGGGAAAAGGAAGTGAAAAGATATTTATTGGTTTATTTATTTTCCTTAGCACTTTACTTTTAACTTCCTAATACTGATGTTTTCAGCTTTCTAAGATGTTTTGTGTATTTTTTTTTTCGGGAGGGTTATGTACTTGAATGGGAAGAATAAGTGAGGTATTTGTGGTAATTTTGTCAGGGTCTGTGGATTTATAGACTAAGAATTGGTTGAGTTTGTGTTAAAATAAGGACAGGATCACGAAATTACTGAATTATAACTGTGTATTACCAACATCCTTTGAATCTGAGTCTATAAATGTGATCAACAACCAATAAATCCTCAAAATCCACGCAACATCTCCTCCAGGGAGCGTCATTCAAGTAAATACAATTGCCAGCAAAATTTTTATGTAGTTTTAAGTCTCTCCATAACTTAGTATTGTATAAATTCCCATAAAAAATATGAATTATGAGAATTGATGTGATTTTTATGTGATGTTATTGCATACTTTACTAGATTATGTATGGTTCAATGAAAAGAATAAGCATAAGCATTTTTATGTTTAAATTTCAAGTTATAGACGAGCAAAAAAAAAATCATACTTGATTTATTGAAATTGCTTTATTTTGTTACCACGACTTTTATGTGACGCTATTAAGTTGAAACATAATGCTAATGAGCTTTATATATTTTTTGGTCGTTGGAGAAATAAATAAAATCGAAATTCACGTGTAATTTGATACACCTACTTCCGAAAATGGATTCAGTAGAACCAGGCACGTAACCAGGGGAGGATGGGGGGACAAATGCCCCGACGTTACCAGGAATTTCTTCATTTTGCTAGGAGTTTTATGAAAAAATCATAAAAGTTTCCCCCTTCCCTCTGAATTTTCCATATACATTTTTTTGCCACCCCCCCCCCCCCCTTCAAATCTACGCCCCTGAGTAGAACATTACATGGATATCAGGAACGATTCAATTAGTTTGAAATTGTTGTGGGTGGACTAAGAGTGATGAGGAATTAAGTTTAGTTTGATGGATGGAGTGATATTTATTTTCAGAAAAAGAGATTTAATTGAGCTAGAAGTAAGCCTAATTAAGGAAAGAATTTGTCATGCTTTCGGGAAAAATTCATGAAAATTAAAAATAGATTTTTAAAAGATAAATTCAAAAAATAGATTTTAAAGCAGCCTAAGCCTGAAAGTAGTAAGTGTACAATACTTTTGGATCAGGGACGTAAACAGGAATTTGAAGACGAAGAGGGGGGAGGGGGAAAGGCAAAAAGTGTTTTATATAAAATATTAAGGGGGGGGGGTGTATTTTTTCATAAAAACCCTAGCAAAATGAAAGATTTGTCGACCAAATCCTCTCCGTGCTACGCGAATGTTAAAGACTAAAGTGCTTCTGATCCACTAACGCCTATTGTTCATTGTAAAACTCCTTTTAATGCATTGTCAAATAGAAGTCAGCAAAAACAACTTCATCACACAAAACACACAAGAATCATTTCTCCTCAAATTCCATTAAACTTTAAACTCGTTTCCATGCCTTTAAGCGATTCTTATTTTCCATTTTTCTGTTACTTATGAATTTAGTTATTTGTAAATAATGCTTTTGTTCATAGTGTTGTTTTGTTTTTACAGCATTTTATATGTGACGATGTTTTTACATTCCTACACAATCACTTTTATGAAAATTTAACAAATAAATTTTTTTATTCTTCTTTTTCCCCCATTTTAAGTTGCTTGCTCGTATTGGCATTACTCGAGCGACATAAAGTTATTATTATAACTTCTACATTACATTTTCTCAATGCTTGGATTAACATTTGATCTTAAAAAAGGGATTTGCTTTTGTTATGAAGATTTTCTTGTTGTTATCGCTGTTGTTGATGTTGTTTAGAGGAAATGATTTGAGAAGTTTGAGGAAGTTACTTACCGAAATTTTGAATTTTTGGAATTTTTATTTTGGATGTTGTTCAGTTTAATCCTGTGATGAAGAAATCGAAATATTTTTGACTTTCTAATTGGCACGTGTAACATTTTTGGATAGTCTCGTTATATGGCATATATTAGGTCTAGACGATAAGAATTTGAGTTTGACATCAACTGCGATTACACATGTAACAGTTTAGGCTGCAAACAGACCAAAATTAAACCACTAAAGAGTAAACTAACGTCACAAGAGCCAAAATTCAAAGCTCCATCACTAATTAGGTCATATAACAGTGCCTAAGCACATATTCCTTTCCAATATACTGTATTCTACTTCTGAGTATGAAATAATATCAATACCATCCATAAAGTTCCTCGTAAAACAGCACAACTCAAAACATTCCATCTCAAACACAAAAAAATCAATAAATTCATCCTTATCCATCATCCACACAGCTTTCTACTTCTTATCATATTAAAGTTCATGCAGAAAACTTCCTATCCTTAAACATTCACATGCTGACGAGCCGAAATTTTTTATCCCCCCATCAAATCTCATTCTTGCAGAAGCTTTTCTAAGAAAGGATTTGATATTTTTCTCCAACATTATACACGTGTCTGTAATTCACGTAGAAGACATCCTTTGTGATCGTTGTAAGCGAAAGTGATTTAAGGATCAAGCTGAGGTTTGGAATTGTTTACACATTCTGAAGTTTGAATGCTATTTGTGTGGAAAACAGATTATCAGATAAAGGTAAATGTCAAATTCAATAAAGATTTTGTGGAATCATGAAAAGGATGACAGAAGTTTAGAGTATAAGGGGGGGTCCATGGCGTGGGGAGAGATTAGGTAGGATGTGGAAAGTCTAAATGGTCGCGTTTGGTGTTACGATTTTTACTAACGATTCTTAAGAGGCCATTTAATTATGACGTCCAAGGGGGGTAAGCAAGAAAAGAAAAATAGAAATTTTTGGAAATCCATTGTTTTTTTTTGAAATATGACCGTTAATTTCAGACGTTATAAGTGAACGACCCCTGAATAATTTCACATAATTTCAAATGAATTAGACTATATTTTTGCAATTTTTAATTCATTATAAAGGCAAGTTGAGTGTAAATAACATAAAATTTCATAATGAACCTTAAGAATATGACATTTACGTCTTGGCCAATTCTAAAATACAATTCCGAAAAGCTTTCAGAAATAAAAAGTCGCAAACAGCAAAACAAGATTGTTGAGCATATCGAAAAAATCCAGATAAAAAAAAACTTAATATTATTATACAAGAGCTTGAAGATATCCTACTTCTAGTGCTGTATTTGAAGACATTTCTATTAAATAAAATTTGTATCTTTATTTTGTTTCCACTGAACCAGCAACAAACTTTTCACTAGATTCTCGTTTTGTTTCAGTCAACCTTTAAATTTAATTTTACTGAAGCAGCATAGAAACTGTAAATCCTCGTGTCTCGAATAAAACGAATCGAAAAGTAGAAAGAAAATTTCAATTCTCAATCTCATAATCCTTTTCCTTAATCAATATCAATTTTACTTGCTGTACATTTTTTTATTTTTTTTTCTATCGAATTCTTTGTTATTTTCTCTTTTTATTTCATTGCAAAGTTAATAAGTTGGTAAGTAAGTAAGTATTTCAGCATCAATGCTTCCTTTCATTTTGGTAAATCAACAACAGACATTCATCCATTATCGTCTACCTTACTTCCTTGCTTTCATTTATTTCTTTTTATTTCGATTTTTTATTGATGCTAGTTTTTTGGAATGTCATGCTGTGGAGATGATTGGGGACTAGGTTGACTAGGTTGGCGCATTAATTTTTGAGATGTAAGGGGTCGATCCCTATGACTCTTTAGATTCCAATTGGATTTATGAACCAAGCCAGGGATTAGACCCTTTAGGCCCTTCAAACTTGAAGTCCATTTGGAGAAAATAATCAAGTCTCCCAATAAATGCGCTTTAACCAACTGCACTTCCCAACTTTCCTTCGAAAAAAAAAATAATTCTGTAAGCACAATAAAAATTGACTTTTCTTGCCTTTCTTTTATTCTCTCATTCTTCTTCCATCCACAATGATTCACTTGCCTCATCCATCGACCTCAGAATAAAAGGAGTCAATTTTGAAATTTAGGGAAGAAAAGAAACGGAAACAAAATCCTCTCATGTGAAAAATGCGGAGAGCACATAAGCATGAAAATCGCAGTGATTGAGTTAAATCAACCCATGATTTAAATTTTTTTCTTCATTCTTCGTTTTCGCTGTCGACAGTGTTTTTTGTTGTTGTGAATGTCTGACTGTGTGTTTAGAGTTCTTCTTTTTTTGGTGCTTTTGTTGAGGGTCTCTAATATAATATGTAACGAATTGACTGATTTTTCTTCTCTTTTCTTCGAAGCACCAATAAAAGTCAATTGGTAAGGTTGGAAGTTATTATGGTTGAAGTGAATGGAAAGCATTTTTAAGGATGGTTGGGAGTCAAGCGTGTTTTGGTACTTTTTGAAATGAAGATTTTAAAAAGTGATGTCTAATGGCGTAGAAAGCAGATGGTAGCATTGCTCGAAGTCGATAGGGTTCAAGTTGACTCGAGTTAACTCGACTAGGCTTCGAACTCTGGATGATAGGCTGTTAAGAGAGTATCATTGAGGTCCAATGAAGAAGCTATGAGTGTCTTCAGGGTCTAAAGCATGTCAAAGAAGGTTTTGACATTATTATCAGGACCTTACAAATTTAAAAGATTTGAGAACTTATCAAAATTGTAACTAAGAATATTAAGTCAGAATCTAGCAAGCAGGAAATTGTGGTCTCATTGACTAAGCAACAAACTCTGATTAAAAATCATGGAATAAAATTTCAAAACTTAAAAGTCAACAATAAAATGCAATTCAGTTCTTTTCACAGCATAAAATTAAATTTATTTTAAAATATGCAAATTCCTGCTTCGGACATCAAATAACTCGAATTTCATAAACTTCCTGCTAACAACAAAATCCAATCAAAAAAGTTTAAAATAGTCGTTGATCCATGCAAGCCACAATCAATATGCTCTACCGACATATTCAAACAAATTGTTTTGAAGCTCTCTAAACTTCATCCTTAACAATTTTCTCAAAAAAAAAATCCATTAAAAGCTTCAATATAATCCAAAACGTCTGAACACATTACACAGCATAGTGGAAAAAGTTACACTATGAACATTATATTTTTTATGTAACAATGTTGAACAGCACTAGTGAAAAAAAAATTTTGTTTGCTTCTGCTGCTGCTTTTCTGTTCCTTTTTCATGCCGCAACACATGTAAGAGTGAGGGAAAAATAAACATTTATACACACAGTCACTCATTCAGATACACAAATAAAGTAAGTGTGCTTGTGTGATGTACATACATATGAGTGGAAATGTTTAGTGACCCATATGAACGACCATAATTTAATGCTGTATTTGATTTATTTTTTTCACATCACAAACAGAACAAAAAAAAAAGTCAACTCACCCGTCTATTAAAGGCACTTCTCGTAATACTTTTCTTACTATTTCCATACGCTCCTCTAATTCTAGGGCCGAAGCCTGATTTAGTGTACATATTAATGATAAAAAATTGATGATTATTGTCGTCAAACATAAACCACATAATTTGAAGAATTCCGTGCGCTTACGACGTCGCATCTCACACTATGTTATGTATCACCACCCCCAATCTTTATGCCGCCTCTATAACTGGGTCTGTGATACGAAAAAAATTAGGCTGATAAATCGACACAGATTCTATATCGATTTATTTGATGATAAAAGATGCAGCTTTGTCGATCTGAAAATTAGAAATGGAAGCAAAAATTAGATTGATTAATTTTGATATTTTATGACATGGATAGGACTAGGCAGGGTTGTTATATTGACATTTAGATTGGAAATGAATGATTCGTGTTATGCTGTTCTAAAAAATTCATTTTGAAATTTTCATAATTTTTGAGAACTTTACACCCCCTCATACATATTTCCAGTATGATATCGGAATTTTGACCGAAATCTATCTGAGCCGTTAACGTGCTGTATTGACATCTGTCTCTGAATCAGTCAGTATAAGCTCTAGAACAGAAAGTTGAAAAAGAGTGGTTCACATATATTGGCAAATGTCCATTTCCAATGGTAAAGCCTAATAGCTTAGTGGTCTGAGCACTTGACTGGCAATCAAGAGGTGCGAGGTTCGATTCCCGCTTGATGTTATTCAATGATGTTATTTCACCCAAAAAATAGGTCAAACTTTCACCAACCCTGAATTTTTTGCATAATAATACCATAATCAATTCCTAGATATTAATTCCATATCACTCATATCTCAATAGCTCATTCACATTCTAATTAATGAATACACTATTTGATTATGCAAGATAAAATGTAATTAAAATTATATTCGGGGAAATAATTTATTTTATGAGAAAAATGGAAATAAATTGGATATGAGAGATATCAAGGCGCAATAAAGTTCCATAATAACCACTTAAAATTTTATTATTTGATAATTTATCAAGTTCGTTAAGTTGATGAATTAATTTTGTCGCAGTTCTTGCTGCATGCTGGGTTATGTTTATTATGATATAAAATATTGAGAGTGTGTGACACAGGAAAGGATTAAGGATGTATTTAAGAGAATTGAAGGAGATATTGGAGGAGGAGGGACTGAGTGACGTTGCTGGAACATTAGAAACTCTTGAGCAACAAAGGTCTAAAACTTTCTAGGATATTCCTAAGAAATTGATTCAAAAGTCACAATATTTTGCAAAATAAAATTATCATCAGATAATCGCACAGCTTCAGTTGCTCCAAAAATTGTCTACCAACTCAATAATCTTTTTTTCAAGGTAATTCTCATATTATTAAATTTCATCATCAACGTACAGAATATTGAGTGGATTAATTAAACGTTTACCGTATTATAAATTAAGATTCATGTAATATTAAGAAGATAATTGATGAATATTAAATTTTAAACAGTCTTTATTGTGTGGGCTTAAAGGCAAAGATGAATCTGATTATTGAGTTTTATAAAGGCATTTATGTCAGTACAATAATTAGAACTCATAACATGGAGGCTTGGCAATTAAACAGAAACCTTAAACTTGTCTATTAAGAACATAAGTTCGATTCCTCAAAGAGATTTACATTTTATTACAAATTCTGCTTAAAATGTAATTCAAAATTCTCATTTCAGCTTAAAAAAATCTTTCATTGTAAGGAACCCTAAAGCTTCTTTCAAAGCAAATCATTCATTCAAGAAAATGTTGTAATTAATTAATGTCAAATCATTTTCATATTGAAACTTAGTAAAAACACAAATAAAGCAACACATCTCCAACAAAGTTACAATACCAGTCAATTTTCATCAATGAATTGTTTATTGATATTATCGAGCTGTTGCTGAATGAGTTTTTATTGAAACAATTCAAAAAGTTTTCTCGTTGAAACTTAATTCATCTTTATTATTGAGTGTGGGACTCAATATTGCTGTCTGATTGGGAGGTAAAGCTTTTGGTGTAAGAATTGCCGGATTTTTTTTAAGAATCTAGTAAGTTTTAATGGACTAAACTCAATCTTCAAAATTCTAAAGCAATTATTGACATCTAAAGAAGCTACACCATGCGTAATATTCACCCAAAAACATTCAATTTAAGATTGTTCTGGAATTCAATCAAAAGTTTCAAAATTCATCAAAACTAAATCCATCAAAGAGAAAAATTCATCAAAATCTTCAAATGCAATAAGAAACAAAGTTGAAATTGCTTTCCTGATTTGTTCATCACTACCGATTGGTATTTTGGTTGCGATTGGTGATATTGAGATGGCAACGATTTGTGATTTTGATGATTGAGTGAGTTCATATATGAATTTGAAGATAAGTTGGATAGATATTTTGCAACAGAAATGAATGGTCAATGAAAAGCTTTAGTTTTGCATTCTTGTAAGGTTTACAATGAAATGCTTTTATGCATTATACTTGGAATTAAATACTTTGACGATTAGCTGTTAGAATTCTAAGTCGGCCCGATCGACACACATTGAAATGCATGCCACATGGCAACCGGGTTGATAGTATGATTAGAACCATGAGGCTGTCAAGTGTTTGCTTCGTGGCTGTCATTGCCAATTGATTTAAATGTGTGTTGATCGGGCAGCTTGAATATATAGTTCAATCAAGTTGAATTCTTCATACAAAACCGGACTATGGAGATTATGGATTAGAAAAATCATAAAACCAATAATAATGGATTGGAGGATGTATTCTAAAACCAATTATAGCATACTTTGATCCCATAGAATTCCTATCAACAACTCTATTTGAAAAACCTCTGAAATATATTTAAAATAATTTAAAAAAAATTCTCGTCTAACAATAATTTTCAATTTTAGTAAGCTCAAGAGCAACTTCCTCTATCCAAACAACTTTCCTTTTGAACTTTCCACAATGGTTGTTGAAAAACTTTTATTGTTTTTTTCTGTGAATTAAAAAAAACATAACTTTTTTCTGACATAGCCTGAGTCAAGAGACACTACAAGATCAAAGAAAAAAAAGAAGCCATTAAAGAATTTCCATAACAATAGTTTGAATGTATTTTTTTTTCATATCCTTTTCGATCCTTTCTGACATACTTTTCCATCATAATTAAAAATTAATTTTAGAGATGGGAATTTTTTCTTGTTCGAGATGTGGACATTGGTGGTTTAGGTATGGGTCTGATTAAATTATAATTTTATGTTCCAGAACTTTAATTTTTGGGGTCATTCATTAATGATGTCTATCTTAAATTGTATTTTCAGCCTCCATGTCCATTACAGGCACAATGTGTTCACGTAAATAACAGTAATTGAGCTTCTACCTCAAAAATATTAAGCAACATAGCTAAACGACCCTCAAAAAATTATTCTTAAAACAATTCTAAATTAAACATCTCTAAAAATACCAAGCATGTCAAGATATCCACAGTATTCATTCACCCGAAAAAGCAATCGGAACTGTCAATCTAAATTGATTGAGAGATTAAAGGAAATCGTTGAATTTCCAACCCTAATAAGTTCCAATCCGAGTCTTCTATCACAAGCAACAATAAAACAATAGACGAGGACGGAAATCTGATTAAGAAGAAGTCAAATAATTTCTCATTATGAGGCATAACATTATAAGTATAATACGTTAATGAAATTTCATTTTTCTAATTTGGCTAATGTATTTGGGTCGTTTGCTTTCTGTGTGCTTCCTTGTTATCTTCAATCCCTTCTGTCCTTTCATTTATTTTTTTTTTCGACGCAGATCTTAAAAAATTTTTTTAACGCTTTTCCGCAATTTTTTTCTTGGTCTTGACAGTTGGGTGTCCTTAATATATTTTAAGAAGATGCTGAAGTTTTGAGGAATTAAAATTGTTGGAATAATGAGAAGACTCTACCTGGATATAGTGAATTCAAT
The DNA here is from genome assembly GCA_917627325.4 of Chironomus riparius. Classification (NCBI taxonomy): domain Eukaryota; kingdom Metazoa; phylum Arthropoda; class Insecta; order Diptera; family Chironomidae; genus Chironomus; species Chironomus riparius. The sequence goes on from OU895878.1 coordinate 52,801,958, forward strand.
GTCTTAAGGAGTCATTCAAAAGTGTGGAATGAATAAATCACGTGTTGACCAGCTTTGTTAACTATTGTTGATAATTTTGAGCAGTTCTACACTTTTGGGGTCATTCACAAATAATGGCTTTCTAAAAATAGAATATTTGGACCCCTTGTATCGCGTCCTTGCCTAAAACTCAAGCTTAGATTACGAATCTTGCGTCTGGACAGTTTCAAAAGTTTTATGAACAATATAAATATAGCTTACTTAATAACCAAAGGTTCCAATGAACAGTTCAACAACCCTCCCATAAATAATCATTTTCGCTGTCTTCATCAAAAATGGCCAAACAATCAAAAATATTCTTTTCAAGCAGCACAAAAATGCATCACAAAAAACTTCTCGATCTCATTTCCGTTGCCATTAAATTTCCATTTAAGATTTCAGCAACAAAAGAAAAACTCATAAAGCATTACAGACATTCAAACAAAAGGAGCGAACAAGCAAGCAGCACAAACTTCTTCAAAAACTTTTAATTTCTGCTTCCTTTCAATACTTTTATCCTGAACTAAAAGAGGAAATTTATTCATTAGCATCAGCGACACAAATGGAAAAGAGCCATGATGATGAAAAAGAAGGCAAAAAGGAAGAAAGTGAGCAGGTTCCATCAATAAATTTCTTCTTAGGAACTATTTTTATGACTGCTAAGTATAAAAAGTAGTAACTCAACATGTATATTTGGATACGTGTGGAAAGATTTTTTTGTGAGAAAAGTTGGAAATGATGGAAGTGTTTTGAGCGCATTTTTAGTCGATTTATTTTAATGGTCGATGTTCTGGAAGTTGAGGCCAAGTATCATGGTCATACAATCTAAATTGAACATCGCTAGTTTGATTTTGGGAATTAAAAGTAGTGCCGATATGTAACCTTACTCGAATGGCACAAGTCGGTTAATTGAATATAAATCCGGCACCAAACTTGCATGACAACGATGTAAATTCAGCACCGCTAGCGTCACGCCGGCTTGGAATTGGATTTCTGATCGTGTAATCGACTTGTGTCATTTGGGAAATCGTCACTAAGCTAGTTCAACTTAAATAAACCTTAAGCCTATATTAAAGCTTCTCTCAATCTGCGTCTCTAGTCTCTAAAGTCTTAAAACTATACAAATTTGCCACATGTAACTCAAAATGACTCACAGCACCTGCCAAACTGCATGCAAAAATTCCCAAAACATTTCAGTTCCACTTCGCACAGCAAACGAAGTTAAAAAGGTAAAAGAATGAATAAACTAAAGTGAAAAATGTAAAAGTATAGCAGAAGAAAAAGTACGAAAGAAATTCTTGTCTACATGCTATACATCATACACACAAGGAAGTAGCAAGTTAGTTCAACCGCATTACCATAACTTTTCACTATGATTTATGATGAAATGAGATATATAGAGCCGGGCGAGACTTACATGTGTGTGTGTGTGTGTGTGATGTAAAAATATCCGCTAAAGCTCTCAATGACAAATGGCAGCTTTTTTTAGTTCCTTCTCTAGCTGCTCGAATTGTCGAGGGTAGAACGACACACAAAAAAATTTATATTCGCATGAAAATTTTTTTTATTGCATTGGATTTGAGCTCCTGCAAGAGCTCACGACAGTAAACTGTAAATAATATTTTATTCAATAAATGAGCAAATATTGAATTTGTCATAAAATTTGTGTGCTGCACAAGCTGAATAAAAAGGAGCAACCATAACACACAGAAAACCAAATGGATTCTTGACTCTTCTTACTTTATTTTTTTATGCTGAATAATAATGTCAAAATATAATATTTTTGTGTGCTTCAGAAAAGGAATTTTTTTTCGTATTTTTGTTATGCTTTGCTTATGAATTTTTTAGATGTTTTCGATTATACTTTTATTCATTCTTGGCAGTGACGAAAGAAACAAAAATTATACGAGGAAAAAAGGTAAGCAACTTGAAGGTCGAGGTTAAGACTTTTTGGCATCTAGAGCGCATTTTTGATTGTGATTTGGGGACTATTGGAACTATGATTGAGCTATCTTGACTGCCATTCCTTTAAAAACTAAACCAATTTATCTGTTCTCTAGGATTTATTGAGTAGGACTTTAACTAAGGTAGAATACTCTTGGTAGTCTTAGAAACTGACTTCCTGGCTTCAGATCGGTTTGAAGATGAGTTTGGTGGACTAGCAATGCGTCAATCAGATCCAGTTGGATGGTTTTAGAGGCACCATTCCTTATTTTTTGAGAGATACTTACCCCCCCTCCCCCAATCACCCCTACCTCCCTGCTTTAATTTTACTTCTATGCTAAGAAATAGAATAGAATCAAAAATAAAAGGAATCTTGTTAATGCTCAATTAATCAAAATCTCCTTCGAGTCAAGATAAAACCTAAAGCAATCAAACTCAGTGATAGTAAAATTCATCACTCAACAATTCAGTTCAGTCAGCAAATCTTGCCCACAACAAAATATTTGCACCCTTTAAATCTCTTTCCTCAAATTATCACCATTGGCACTATGTGGATTTATTTTTCACCCAAAAAAAAAGGAAGTGAAAATACGTATAATACAAGCAAATAGAGGAGTGGGCATTAACACAGAAAAAAGTAACAATACCAAAAACAAAGAATCCATTCCTGCAAAATTCATATAATGGAAAACAAATGTTATGCTATGCAAATGATGTCACTCACGTGCCATAGAATCATAACAGAAAGAGCTTTCATTGCCTTCTGCTTCAAAAAACCACCACCCAAAATTTTTTTTTGTAGTTCACTAGCATTGTTGTTGCTGCTGTTTATATTCTTGTATTTATTTTATATTTCCTTTCAACTATGCTGCCAAATACACATGTATTGTACACTTTTTTTATACATTCCGTTTCTAGTGCCATTGTTGATGTTTAAACCGCATTCACTTCGCCAAAATGAAAAACTCAAACTAAATTAAATATTCTAAATCTCTACGATTTACTTGTTTTTCTATCAATTTGCTGCTTTTTCAGGGTGAGTTATTTGAGGTGATTATGAAGGTGTGCCATTTTGTCTGTTTGGAACTTGAGTTTGAATCAAGGGGGCAATACTGATCAAAATCTTCGAAATTGATCAGTTCCTCATCCTTGGTTGCAATAGTGGATTAGGTACAAGTTTGAGGTTATGTTTGAAATCAGCTTTAAATCACTGAGATGTTAAGTTTGTCAAGCTCATGTGTACAGCCAGGTGTTGGTTTCTCAAAAACACTCTAACCAGACGTACAGACATTCAGAAAAGTCTCAACCAAGAAGCATTTTGACCCCCAACCCCCGTCTAAACATGCCAACTTTCAAATTTTATGTCAAATTCTTACTAAGTTGATCAAAAATTCAGTTTACATTGTCAGCAAAAAATGAGCAAACATCCTTGCTTCCATGCATTAACGAATTCACTAAATCAAAAATTCACATTTCATTTTTTCTTTACGAAAGACGAAATTTGAAGACATTTTTGAAATTAAATCAAAATGAAATTAAATTATTAAAATTAAATTACTGCCAATGTCAAGCGTCACAAGAAGCTTTGCATTGTCAGAAGGCAGTAAAAAACTTTCTCGTTCATTCAATGAGTTTTTCACCATGGCAATCACATATTTATGTATGTATGTCTCTACTTATGAGGGAGTTTTGAAAAACATGTTCACGCTTGTGAATAACGAGAAGAAGGAAAAATTTCAGCAGTGACATGAATTAGTGCTGATGATGAATAATTTGTAGGGTTTAGGGCGCATTTATTTGGGGTTATGTTGTCTGAGTTGTTGAACCTTAAAAATGCTTTTCTTTAAGTGCGAGAGTATAACTGAGTGGATAGGAGACAGATAAGGATCTATCATCCTCTTTGTTGATATCCTGTGGATTCAATTCCCACAAATGACATCCTCTAAAATTTAAAACCTCAACTCAAAATTCTCAAAAATCTAGGTCATCCATATGTCAAAAAGACTCCCAGACAAGCTCATAATATCCTCAAGCCACTAAAAATGCACACACAAAACAGCATGTGCGTATACAATATTTAATATATTGTCTGTACGTTTTGAAATTCTATGAAGAAGAAAAAATTGGTTTATTTATATTAAATACATTATTGTTTTCCATCTCACTCACTCCTTCCTATGCCAAAGGAAAACATACCAATGCGGGAAGGGCGTCAGCATTGCAATGTGGCATGTCATTAGATATGTAAAAAGCTCACGCAATCATTTTATGATTTTGCTTTGGAACATATTTGCATAAAATTTTTTGCTTCTTTGTAAGTTTTTTTAGTCCTTTTATGTGTGTTTGTGTCTTATGAGGGGGATGTGAGTACTGTGCAGAGTTGGTTTAGGATTGTTTTTGTCTCAAGCTATCTGCCGAAGGTGGTTTGGGTCACAAGATATCAGCAGGTAAGTAAAACTTAAAATATAAGGTATCAAGAAGTATTTAAATGTCAAGCGTTGGTGCTTTTAGACTTAAACCTGCAATCTCAATAAGCAAGCGCCCTACGCACCAGATATTCAGTAAACTATTGCCAGCTGCAGCTACTTATATGCCATCCATGTTAAAGGTCTATTTCCTTGAGATATTATTCAGTTTTCTTTTGTTCTTCATGATTTTCAACACTTTAAAGTTCCATCACACTCAGTTTTTTGTTTCTAGTCCACAGACCAAAAATGAAGACTTTCCATTCGTCTTTTATATTTATGACAACGACAAATGTTTTTTCTCATGACACAATTACAATTCTTTACAATTTATTTTATTTTACCCATTTCAATTCGACTAACTGTGTATATAGCCTTGAAGGAGTAATAAGCTATTCGTTTTTAACACTTTCGACGACCTCAATTGCTCTCTCATGAATTTTATTTTTTGCTTTATTTTAATATTATTAGCATTGGTAATTACCGAATGAAGTGGATGGGTTTTTGCTTTTTTTCACACAGTGGAACTGGAAATAAAACTGTGCTGAATGAAAAGTTTTTTGTAAAGAACAAAAAGGTTGTTTTATTTATTTTGATGCCCTAAAGCTGTTGATGTTCATTTTTAGCATCAGAAATGAGGTTTTAGTGGAACTTTTTTTTTGTGATGTACTCTAAATTATAGTCTGGTAACATGGCAGTCAAGAAGGATTAATAAAGTTTATGGCATTTTCGAGTTTATGTTGGTGTAAATTTTTTGAGATTAACTGGAAATGGTGAACTATTTTGGGGACGTGAAAAAGTTTTGTGGATGGAGGTGGAATTTAACAGATGTATTTTATATCAGGAATCAACTGGAGCAGCTATGATTTTTATATGTGGAACTATGAATAACAGATCACCAATGGGATTCGAACCCTTGACTGTAAACAAAAGAATTTGGAATTTTTGATCACATGCTTCTACATTTGACCTATAAGAGGTAACTTAGCTACATGATCAAATTCCATAAATAAGCTACAGTTTGACATAGAATAAAGGAAGTAAATTTCAAAAAGTGTTACAAATGCGCCAAGAAACCATTAAGACTCATTAAAATTTACTCTCTGCTTTTGAAGGAAACTTCCTTTTATTCCTTCAATAAAAAATACTGTTCATAATTAAGGCGGAATTTTTCATTCACTTGTTATTCGCTTTTATTCATAAAATAAAATTATTCGGTCTGAATGCTATTGTATCAATGGAAGCAAATAATTTAAAAACTCATAAAATTTATTAAAATCCAACGCCTCGGGTACGTAACAAGAGCAAACCTTTTTTCAATTTAAAAAACTTCTTTCCGCTTTTATTCATTTTTGTTCGTCGACATAAAAAATACGAAAATGGGTAATTTTGAGTTGTTTCTTTATTATTTCCATTATGAATTATTGTTATAAGTATGAATAGTGAGAGAAGTTTTTTTTTTTCTTCTTTTATTTCATGATGAGGAATGAACAAGTTTTAACTCATTTTCTATGTCTTTGGAAAAAGTTATGGCAAATAATTTTGGAACGAGGGGTGAGATGCTTTGGGATGCAATTGGTTGCATGTCGTACATTTTTAAGATTCAGCAATGAATGAAGTATAATGTTAAGGAATCAGGAGAGAGTTTTGTTGCTGTATGACACTCACATTTGGGAATAAAAGCTTGTTTTGAATGAAATTAGGTTGACGCTAGCTGGGATACAATGAGTACCATTTAAAAACTAGCTCCTTATGTATATCTTTTTCAAATTTATCCACTCATATGAGAATTATGAAGTTTCCAATTTTCCAAGGTCCATTCCAATGTTAGCAAAGAGAACAGAGTCCATTACAAACAAAAAAATTTCAAAATTTTCGCGCGGTGTTTTTTTAAAATTTCAAAATAAGAAAGTCTGTTAATTTTTATTTTCTTTTTAAACTAGATGTTTTTTAAAGCATAAACATTTAAGGAATGCAATTTCATCACAGTGATTATCTTAATCATAAAAACTAATAGGAATGTTCACTAAAATTACAAATTACTCGAAAAATAAAAATTCAAAACGAATTTTTTTTAAAAATAAGAACTTCGAAGATTCGATTTTCGAAAAATAAGAACCTCAAAAATTCGAAGTTCGAATAATAAGAACTCAAAAATTTCTGTATGCTAGCATTGGGGTCCATTGACTCCCATTAAGCTCATAGTTCACCTTTCTGATTCAGAAACTAGCCTTTTAAGGATTTGAACCCTCCAGAAATGAACATAATCGGAATTTAGCAAGTATCTCAGAACTTCATCAAAATGAACCTCAGTGGCACTAGCGACTACACAAACAAATTTAATCAAAAATTGTCATCCTTAGTAGTTCAAATAAAAACAGTTAACCACCCCCCAGCACCCGAAATATCTTTAAACACAACTATAAAATGAGAATAAAAATTCATTCACATTCAAACAACTACAAACTGCATAAAACTATTCATTTCTCATTAAAGAAATAAGCAGAAATTGCATCATCATCGTAACAATTGTACTGGAGGGGATGTTTGTGGTTTTTGACACACGATTGCAGGATCGTAGAAAACTTTAAAGTGGAGTTTTGTGCATGCGAAAGGAAATATCTTTGATTGTTTGAAGATTCTTTGAAGTTCTACTTGTTATTTGGATTGAGGCGAATGAAATAAATGTTGCTGTAGTTTTGCATAAAACTTATCGTTTGTATGGAAAAGTTTATTATGCTTTCCAGCAACATATGATTGTTATGACTGCATTAGTTGAGGGAATTGTTTGAGAAGATGTGCTGGATATGCAAGAAATTTCTTGGAAGAAACCGCAAAGCATGCGAAAATGGAAGTTTTGATGTTTTCTTTTAAGGATGACGAACTTTGCTTCTTTAGATTTGGGAATAGAGTAGGTTTTTTGGGTATCGAGGGATGTGAGGTTGGTTATGTCAATTTGTGAATCAAGCTTTAGTAGCCTAGGCAGACTTTCTACTAAAGAGATTAAGGTTTGAGTCTCAATCGAGCTTGTTTTCTCAGTTATTAAATAATTCAACGAAGATCGTGCAATGATAACCAAGAGAACCCAATTTAGGAGGTCTTAGATGTCATACCTTACTAAGTTCCTACCTATGTTCATTAAAAAATTTAAAAAAAAATTGTCAAAACCTCTCCGTCATCCCCAAACAACTCCCATCTTTCATTTTTCCTACTGAAAAACTTTTCCATTTTTGTAGCAATAAAATGGCACAGTTCTTATATCTTTCAAAAATAAAACTATTGTTCTTTCAGTTTCCATAAACTACACAATTCCATTGAACTCAATTGCTTTCAGTAACGATAACTAGAGAAACTTTTCCATCAAGGGCTGCAAATACAATTCAGAATGAACTTTTTGTGTGTCTTTTTAAAATTTTCTCTATGATTTATATCGGAAAGAGATTTATTTATGGACGGGATATTGCATGTTAAGTTTTAATCAATTGAAGTCAGCATCGATAAGTTTTTTTTTTGTTGAATTGAAGCTCATCAAATATTCATTCTACATCCATTCTTGTAGTAAATAAATAAAAGTTTTCAAGAATAAAAGAAGAACTTACAAGTACACTCATTTCATAATTAATGGAACTGACAAGCTTTTGTGGTTATTTACAAGTTTCATTTTATTTCTCTGTGGTTATTCGAGAGACACAGAGAGTAAGAAGATCGGACGGGATAGTTTAACAGAAATGGAAATTGAGGGTGGGATGAGAATTTGATTACTGTACAACCGCAAAGATTTACACACAGCATAGAATAGAGATGAGAAAAAAAAGCGATGCTGAAGTAGGAAAACTTTTTCACATTTTTTCTTCCATCTTTAATGCAACACTTTAAGTTTTGAGTGGATTTATTTGATTTTATGGTGTATTTGGGTTAAGTTTGACTGAATGTCTATCAAAGGCGAGTAAATTGACAATAGGATGACTAATGTGGGTCATGTCAGAGTTTGGAAGTGGAAGGAGAGGGGAGGGGGGTTTATAATCCTGTTCAAAAACTAGAGCAAGCTGCTAAAAGGAAAAAAACTACAGCTAAAGTCAGCTAAGCAATGAAATGAAACACAATTTTACATATGACAAAGCATAGATTCTGAGGTTGTGTCTTTCAACTTGTTCTATTTGTTAAAAGTCTTGACCAAACTTTTATCTTATATATTGCTAAATCTTTGATCTGTATCAGTTTAAACTCAACTCCAAAAAATGCGCTCTTTCCACTCAACCCCACTTACTCTATAACTTGCTCACTTTTCCTTATATTTTCTTATACTTCAATATTCTCGCTCACTCAACCACTCAAGAGCTGTTTCCTCGAGAATTTTTCAAAAGCTCTTCGATTCTCGTTTCAAAAATTAATTTCAGATACAAAATCTATTCATGTATCGTATAAGAATTTCTATAGCTGAGAAAAAAGAAATCCCCAACAAATGTGATGATAACGACTATTATGGAGTAATTGAGTGACAAATTATTATCAAACTGACATTTTTCAGTGCAAAAGCTCTCCCCTTTATTTGTTCACTCTTTTTATATGCTGCTCAAAAAATTGAAAAGGGAGGAAAAAAAAGTTTCATGCAGAATTCATTGCCTTGATATTTCCACTCAGTTTAGAGGCTTGGCTTAATTTATTATTCATCACCACACATAACATCATTCGTTTTTCCCACATTCAAAAAGTGATTTACACATACAGCTTTTGCCTCATCCTCTCCTTCATTTTTCTTTAGGAATAAAAAAGCACAAAACAAAGAGAGAAAAAAAATGACAGCTCAAAGTACTTTTCTTGCTGCGGAACATCAGCAATAACCGTGTATATGTGTGACTGTAAATGTATACATTACACATAAATAAATCTTTCTTATGCAAATGTTTTTACTGTATGGTAGGGACTCGATATGGATATATCTTTTATTTTACAATAAGCCACCGAGTGATACATGCTGAGTTGGTGAAATTAGCTTGAACAGTTGTTGGGAGTTAAGATATAAAAATTTTTGAGGGGGATTTAAAAGTTATCTGGATCATCTAAGACTCAAAAAGTGTTTGCTGTTCAAAAAAATGAGGATGCTTAGCCATTCTAGAGTTTTACTAATAGCCAATGATTATTTGATGACTTAGGTTGGCTTAGATCAAGTCTGCCAAAGAAAAGAGCAGTTTCCAGGATGTTAACTCTGACATCCAATAACCACTCAAGATTCTTAACATCGTAGCACTACATACATTCGCATATACAAAGAATTATAGCTCAATAGCAGCTAGTTCCTCCCTCAACACCAAAACAAACCCACGAGCTCGGGCTCCACACATTTACATCAACTCACATGGGATCGTAGAAAAAGGAAATTTCACTTGAAATGAGAAAAAAAAAGGAAAATATTTGCTTAGTAGTACATCGTGGGATGAGAGTAAAAAGCCAGCAACTTAAGGCATCGAAGGAATTCAACAGAAAAAAGAATTCACGAAAGAAAAAAGAGCCTCGTTAACTTATTGATGTTTAACAAAAGTGCGAATTGTTGGTGAAAAACGATGATTTTTTTATTCTGTACTTTTCCCATTCGTTGTCTCGTTGAAAAAGCCAAAAAAGCAGTCAAAAAAAAAATTTAAATACGCCTCAATCTATGGCATTAATATTTCATGAAAGCTCTCATCTCATTTTCATATCCTTCGAACAATTGTGCGAGGCATTTATTTATTCATATACGCATACAATTGAGACTGTGGAAATGTACAAAGTGAATTATGGCGTGGATTTCTGTCGTCGACGAGCCAAAAAGTAAAATTCATTTCATCATTATTGTTGTCTTTTCGGTTGGATTAAAGCTTGAGGTGTGGAGTTGTGTAGATGAATTCTTTAAAGGGATGGTCATTAGCCATTGTTGTTGTGTTATGGCAAAATTATGAATAAAGCTAGTGATAGTGGTGTAGGTACCCCGGATAGTCATAGGAACTGGCTCCTGATTTTATCAAACATTCAAGCAAGCGAATAGAGTTTAATGTTACGCCAATGAGCAAAATACAGCTACTAAGGTTGAGTGGTCCAGTTGTCAAGTGACCTGGTGTTTGAGAATTTAAATTCGAACTTAACTTTCTTAGGTTCGAAACTCGATAAGTTGCCAATAAATAGAAATTATGCTAAAACCTACTTTTAAGGGTTCAAATCCTTTGAATTTAATACTTACTTAGCTTAAGTGCCATGTCAGATTAATGAATTACTGTATCGTGATCTTAAAAATTCGAGAACCACTGTCTAAATCGTAGTTATGAAGGACACAAAATGAAGCATTAAACTTAAATTTCCAAACAAATTTCATCCATAAATCAATTTGCAAGCATGAGGCATGCCAAATAATAATAAATTCAATTCACAAAAAATCTAAATTTAACTTCAGCCCCTTATATATTTAGATTCCCACCAAATGTGCCCTAAATTCCTCTCCATATGTCAACAATCAAATCACAAAAATACTTCCCACGATCAGAGCAGAGAGGAAAGCTCACCTCAAATCATGAAGAATGAAATTTATTTGTATGGAAAATTAGGTCGAATGGTTGAAGCTATAGTTCCTACACAATGTTCAAATATGCCATGTCTTTCTCCCATAGAATCCATAAAAAAAGGAGGCAAAAAATATACAATTTTAAATTCAAATCACGTTAGAACCACAGACACTCGTCAGTAATGTGAAGTAAAATGTGTGCTGCGCCTAACCCTCTACAGACGAAAAATTGCTTGTGTATAGCATAATCCCATCACAACACGATAGTTCTTGAAACATTTGAGTGTATAAATATGGATGAGAGGGGTTGAGATAGTAATTGAATTGTGCCTGCTCTATTGCAGTTTATGGAAAGTTCCATTTTGGGATGATAGATTAAGTTTAGACCAGTGATGTACAACCTGAGTGCTGTGAAAAAAAATTGGGATATCCCATGAACCGTTTGCTATGTGCCGTTTTGGTCATGGCTTACCGAAAAATGGACCATGACTCAAAAAAGGTTGGACAACACTGGTATAGAGCATGACTTTTTGAGTTTTAGGTAGTTTTGATGATGTGACTCATGCTGAGTTCTGTTATCACAAGTCTGGATAATGTGTAACCTTTAATGCTACCTCAATACATTGTTAACCAAGGGGGAAACAACATGATGAGGAAAGTTAATGAAATATGCCATTAAGATTGTGAACAGCAAATGGAACCGAATCATTTTCTATCATGCTATTTTCCCATCATGTTGTTTCCCCCTTGGCCTTCTTTAATTCAATCCTAATTATAACCAGCGCAGATTGAAGTTTATTTACCATTAATAATTTGATTACGGCACTCAACCTTTATTGAGGGTTCCAAAACTATTTCCAATTTTCTTAATCTTAACATCTTGAATATTTTCAAGCATGACTGACTGCTACACAAAATTTTCATCCTCTTTTTTTTCATGAATTGAATATTAATGAAGTCCTTCTTTGTCCTTTCAAATTTTTGCTTCCATTTCAAGTCTTAAAATAATTTTGTGCCTATAAATTCACAAAAAGATATTTTCATATCCGAAGGTCAAAATCGATTTTGGTACATAAAATTTTTTATTTTCAACAATCGATGAATAAAATAAGAAGTAAGACATAGAATAAAAAATCTGAATCGATTTTAATGAACCTGCAGATTTTATTTTTTCATTGTCATGAGATCTTGAGTTTGCCGTGCTATATCTGCATGCGTGACATTAAATTAAACGACTGTATCTCGTAAAAAATTCGAGCATCTTGCGATACTTTTCTCATGAGAATTGTAAAGGAAGTGAGGGAGAAGTTGGGATGCAGGTGAGTTTTTGGTGGATGAGGCGCAGTTTTTTGCGGAAGATTAATAATTTTGGAAGGAGTTATGGATTTGAATATTTACTAAGATGCATCAATATGATCAAAAGGAACTTGTCATTTCTAATTTTCAAAGTAGTAGGTTGGTGTCTCAAGAGCTGAATGATTCTAAGTCCGACTCAGAATTGAGATCCTTGTCTTGGTATTTGGCAACAAGTCGTCAAATACTTTGCTTTTTGGAAAATATCCTTATCAGCATCAAGGTGAACTTAACCTGGATCCAAGATATATAGATGGGCTCATACAGAGTATACTTGACCATACTCGACCATACTATTTTTTTTGTACTTATACAAACAAAAATTAAAAATTTTCTTTTATAGTGTTAGTGTTTTTAGAAAGTTCAAATTTTTGATGTTAAAAACTGCGATATTTTTGTATGAGCACATCTATATATCTTGCCTGGATCTCAGGGAGAAACAGAAGAAGACATGAACAGGGTGACCAAGAACCATTATTAACAAAATTACAGGGTGACAAAATTTCAAATTAAAGTTTTTATTTCCTCCCGAGTGGTATGATGCAGATTATACAGCTATATGAAGTCAAAAATAAGCCAATAGAATGCCATTCTCCATGATGTTTCAAAATGGCTGCATATTGAAGCTTTGACTCAACTGTAACTGCAACTCTATCCACTTAAAATCTTCAAGATCAATTATCATAGGACTCAGTCAGCCATTCCGTTCTGAATTCCTCACCATACCATACCAATAATTGCCCCACGAATAAAAAACATTCCCCCTCCCAAACACAATTGTCAGCCTTTTTTTTCCTCAAACTTTGCACGGCGCGCTGTTTAAAAATTTGATTTTTATTGCTGACGAAGAACAGTGTGAAAATATGTATATGCGAGTACGACATTAAGGAAGATGCTGCGATGGGTAAAAGAAAAATAAAATCATATTTGATGGTGATAACAGAAATGTTATTTTACATGTAAAACAATCTTATGTGAATGTGTCGCAGACTCTCATCCGCGCATTGTTGACTCATAAAATATTGAATGTGATGAGCTGCACAAAAGGAACTCTTAGTCTGCTTTTTATTATAATTTTATTATTGAAAAAATTTGTTGAAAAAATCTTGTTGTGCTGTAAAGATGGAAATTCTTTTTTTATTGATTTTATGAAGAAGAAACTTTTCATCATGATTTATTGCTTTGGAGATTTGTATTTTTATGAGATTTATTTTCCTGGAATTGGGGTTTGATAAAGTTATGCTGAATATTTTTGGGATAGACATTTTCAAACATGAGTTAAGCTTGAGGGTTAGTTTAGAAATTCGATAATTTTATTACATAACGAATGATACTTTTTGGGCTTTGGATTTCTTAAAAAATTTGGAATGCAGAATTTAAGGTGCATTGTTTGAGGCTACAAGATTGTTGCTTAGCAATTCTGAGAAAGTTGATGTATTGGGATGCAAAAAAAGATTTTTCTTGGTGAGGCAAAATTTGAATATTTCTTAAGAGTGTTATTCAGTAACTCCCTATTTCTATGCCTGTATAAGATTATTTCAAAAGCTCTTGACATCAATAAAATATTGTTTTTAATAAAATTGAAGTATTTTCAAGATTTAAAAACATTTAGAAAATAAATAATTTAATCGCTTCAAGCATCATCATTATTGCCATGTTACTTTCTATCACATAAAATTTATAAAAATAAAGTCGAATTTTTAATAAATCTATGGATATTTTTTCAATACAACAAATAACAACCAGCAGGGCTCGGAAACTCCGCCACATAAAATCGATGAAAATCTTGAGTCGACTTTAAGCTTTGACAACCAGAGACTAAAGACTAAAAACTAGAGACTAAAGACTAGAGACTAAAGACTAGAGACTAAAGACTAGAGACTAGAGACTAAAGACTAGAGACTAAAGACTAGAGACTAAAGACTAGAGACTATAGACTAGAGACTAAAGACTAGAGACTAGAGACTAAAGACTAGAGACTAAAGACCAGAGAGCTAGTCTAGACTGACTAGTTGTCAGAGCTCGAAGTCGACTCGAGATTTTCATCGATTTTTGCAGGTATTAAATTGAAGCAAATTTCGAATTGATTGAAATTTCAATAAAATTTTTTCTTATCAATATTAATTGTTCTCATTCAAATAGAGTTCATTTCAAATCAATTTGCTTGTGATTGAAATTTGATTGAATCTCTCAACAAATGTTAAAGCTTTTGAGGTACAAAAAGTAAAATATGAATGTATAAAAAAGAAGAGTTCCGTTACTTCAAACAAATCGTGTTGTATGTCATACAGGGGTTTGCTTACTAGACACTAATGTAGAACAAGCCAACTTAAAAGTCATTCACAAATCACAATCCGCTGAAAATGTCGATTTCAAAACTTAATTTCCCGACTTTAACAAAATTAGCACACAAACAATTTAAAGATCTTGTTAATATCAATTCAAAACTTCATCTTCATCTCTTTCTCAAAGCATTTCATAAAAGCTAATAAGAAAATTTAAAACTTTTAATCATCAGTCCCCATGATGCCCCAAAGTTAAAGGTCTAATTCGTTAAAAATATCCAAAAAAATGGTCAGCTGACGTGTTGAACTGTTTGAATTAGTCAAGAAAAAGTCATTAAAATTCTGTTATCACCCTTGAGGCTATTTTCAGAAAGGTACTAAAGTGTGCAAGAAAGAAAAGCATAAACTTCAGTTCACTGCTTATCCGCACTTTGGGATATCTTTAGAATTTACTTTTGAGAAAAGTTTTTTATTAAAGAGAAATGGAATCAGATATTTTTTAATTTTGTCAAACAACTCATTTAGTAGCTTTAACATTGAGATAGCAACATAAAATTACCATAATTTACGTGCATTAACGAGATAATCTCTCGACTAGACGAGAAAAAGGAGTGTTCTTATTAGCTTGACTAGTGATGCAATAATTAGTAAGAATGCATGCATAAAAGCTGTAGATTTGATTAGACAAATGTCGAGCATTTTAATTAATTAACAGAAATTATTTTCATAAGAACAGGAAGGCAATGACACATAGATTCTAAATTTACGAAGAAATCACGTGACAGCACAAATGAAAGAAGAAACTTCAAACAGATTAATTAAAAAATTAATGAAATTCTCAACTTTAAGTTTCAGAAAGTCTCAAAAGGCATTTCCTGTTTGCCAAACCAGTACTGCGAGTCAAAAGTTTTAGAAAACATGAAAGAATAATTCCAGTCTTGGATGAATCTAATGAAATATTTACTATGAAGGAGATCTAGAGATTAAGAAATCAGGATGAGTTTACGTAGGAAATTAAAATTGCGCTTTCTAAAAAGGAACCATATATAAAGGGGCCGTTCACTTATTACGTTACGCAAAAAAATGACTTTTTTCATCCCCCTC
Source organism: Chironomus riparius (assembly GCA_917627325.4). NCBI lineage: Eukaryota > Metazoa > Arthropoda > Insecta > Diptera > Chironomidae > Chironomus > Chironomus riparius. The sequence continues at coordinate 52,817,659 of OU895878.1, forward strand.
CCCCCCTTGTTACAATATGTTACAACTCACAACCCCCCCCCCCCCCCCCCCCCCCCCCTGAACGTTCAAAATTTCGTGAACTTTATTTTAAAAGACAGACGACAGTTTGAACGTTACATACTTCTTGACACCCGCCCCCCCCCCCCCCTATGTTACATTTGGTTACAATTTTTCAAACCCCCCTTCCCCCCTAAAATGTGAACGTAGTAAGTGAACGGCCCCAAAGCTATGGATGTGATATTTAAAGAGGCGATCAATATTTTGCACAGAATATTCGAATTTGGCGCGAATTTACATGCAACTTGCTTCCACAATACTTTTTTTTGTCAGCAAAGCTGTTTCAATGAGACTTGCAACCTGTGTTGCCCTCCTGAAACTTGTGTTGCCCTCCTATAACCTATGTTGCCCTTCAGCAACCTATGTTGCCCTCCTGCAACCTGTGTTGCCCTCCTGCAACCTGTGTAGCCCTCCTGCAACCTGTGTTGCCCTCCTGCAACCTGTGTAGCCCTCCTGCAACCTGTGTTGCCCTCCTGCAACCTGTATTGCCCTCCTGCAACACTCATATGACAAAAAAATTTATCTTATTTTATCATTTCTTGAGCATTCTCAAGACAACTAAATTAGCAAAAAAAACATCATTTCCTCAATTTGTTTTTCCACAAAAAGATGAAAGGAACCGAAAACACAAAAGCCAAAAACCCTCAAAACAATTCCAAATAAACAATCTCCATAGATATTAAATCATTCAAATAACCATCAACAGAACTGATTTTTAAAATAAATTCAAGCGAAAATCGACAATAAAAGCTCATTAGAAGAAAATTCACAAAAAAAAAAAATACTTCCTTAAGTTCATCAACGTAAAAAGAAGCGAAACGAAAATATGTGCTTCAAGAATAACACATCTCGTTGCCTTGAAAATGCTTAAAGTGATGCAAGATAAAGAAGGAAGGAAAAAAAGTAAAACGCCAACATCTTCCTCCTTCCACTGAGGTAGAAGAAAAAGAAGGAAAAGAAAGGATTTTTACCGACGAGAATGTAAATAAAATGAGATCATTTCATGTTGCGAGACGACATTCATTCTGTTGTTACAGGCTCACATACGTATATAAATATTTTCTTTAAAATTGTGAGAAAGAAAAGCATCTTTGTGGAGACAAGTAAGGCTTTGCCACTGATACATTAATATTCCGATCGGCACACATTAAAATGTTTGCTGCTCGGGTTGATAGTATATTTAGAACCACGCTTGGAAGCAACTTAATACTGACTTTCATTGCCAATTGATTGGCGCTTGGTTCTCCACTTGGTATCAACCCAGCTGCTGGGTGGCAAACATTTCAATAAATTTCAATGTGTGCCAATCGGGTATGTGTTTTTTTGATGAGATTCTAGGATAAACTAAGAAGGTTTAGATTGATTTTAAGGAACCTATGAACAAATAATAATGTGTGAAGGGCCCAGCTTTTCAGCTGAAGGCACTGCGACTCAAATTAGAACAGAGTCTATTGTACCACACCCTTTAGACCTACACTTTATAATGGGATCCAAACCTCTTGCAAGCTCTGCACATTGCAAAGACAAGAGTACGCCATGAACCTATACCCATGAAAAAAACTGATGAAGGCATGTTCTGAGACAGTTATGTAAATGCGTAGTCAAGTAAACGAGCAGAGAAAAGGAAGCATAGGTTGTCATTAAAATGGTACAACTGCAGTGGTACCCAGTCAATTACTAAGCAATATTGTATAGTCGCTTAGTGACAATAATTCAATTAAGACACTTATATTGCCGAACGAAAAGTCAGTTAAATCATATTGATAGTGTCCCTATCTTTTATGAATAGTCAGGGGAGTTTAGACATCACATGCACTTAGCCCCTTATTCCTATATAAGTTCTCATTCAAAACCTTCCCAAAAAGACTGTCTTATCCTTATCCACATAAGAAGATTTCCTCTAAAGTACAAAATCACTTGGATATATATTTTTCTACAGTCTACAAATATCACATTACTCTTTTGTGGATTCCATTTTTTCTTCTAAAACATCTCAACGACAATTCAATATAGCTTGAGAAAGAGATTTTTCATTCAGCGAGTTTTATTTATTTTTATAAAAAAAACGAGAGATTTAAGAAGAAAATATTCCAAAAGAATCGCAGACAAACGACAATGAATTTATTCATAAATCAACAGAGGCAAAATGAGCAAATACAATGGAGGTAAAAAAGAGCATAATGAAGCATAAATGTGTGAAATTTCTTTTCATTATTCTCTTTTTTTATGCCCAAAAGAAACTTTAAGCGGTGCTTTTTCATCGTCCTTTTGTCAGACGTAAACAACGAGGTTGCTTTTGTGTTGCTGAAGTATTACAAGTCAACAATAACAAGCCTTTGAAGGATTCTAAATGAAAGTAAACAAAAGGTTGAATATTGACAATTTTTTTTTGGATGGGAATGGCAATTAACAATGATGCCTTGTTGTGTGCTGTTGACTGGAATTTTAAATGCTGTTTTTGAGACAAATTCCAGGTAGATTGTTTGATGCTTTGGACATGAATGAGTAACTGCTTGGTTACTTTCAGGATCGTTGAGGAGCTTCGACTTAAGATCCTCTTATGAATTATTGAAAGTAAGTTCGAACTAGTCTTAAATCCTAGATCCTTAAAACAAGTAACCACCAGATAAAAACACCCAGTCTCAAAAAATTAAATCACTTTAAAATTCCACAACCCCAATCCTTGCCTGATGAAGTCGTCTGCTTTAAATTTCTCCCCCATTTTCCGACTAATATTTGCTTTTATTATTATTACTATTCCGCTTTCATATGTTTCTCTACATGCACGCCACAGAATAAAGATTCATTGTTCTTCTTGTTCCACATTACATCCACAACACTGCGAGCTGAACGAACCACAATTTGGATTTGAAAAGAAGAAAAAAAAAGTATTTTTCACTCAACATTTTCCTACAAAAGCGATAAGAGCAAATACATAATGTAGTAATAACCGGAGCTAAAACAATTTTGTGATCAATGTTAATGTCTGGCAATTTCTAGAGCGTGTGTGCTTTTTGGAATGAAAGGGTTTAAAGAGTCTATTGTGTTGAGTGGAAAAGTGTGGGCTGAATATAAATTAAAGAGCTTTTGAAAATCAAAAAGGCTCGATGTAAAAATTTGAGATATTGAAAATATTAATAAGCAATTGAGAATCAATAAGCCTTGAGTTGTTAAGAAAATTGTTTGTGATGAAAAATAGGGGTGATTCATAAATGATGATCAATACTGAAACTTTGTATGTTGTTGTCGATTTAATTAAATGAAGGTTTTATTAAGGACCAAATCATCCTTAATATTAAAATTACAAACGTATATTTAAAGACTAAGATCCAAATGTGACAAGATTCGTCATGTAATCTTTGACAGACATCATTTATGAGCAACTTCTAAGCTGTATTTCTATTCTTTATAGAAAAAATAATAATTGACAAAAAAAAATACTAAGAAATATTTATTAAAAAGAAACATTCCTCAAAGCTTTCCCAAAAATTCTCTATTCAGAAATAAAACTTCAAAGTGTACAGGAGTTTATTAATTTTACAGCTCGTTATAAATTTCTTCGAACACAATTTGTATGAAAAGTGTAACGAGATGAAAAGTCAAAACACTTTGAGAATTTATTTTGTAGGTACTTATAGATACTAGGTAACAGAGTTGCGATACAGGTCGCTTGTCACAGGCACAGGTGGCAGATCTGTTAGGGATATTGCCTGCTAACAAGCCTGTGTCTGTCACAGATCTGTGCCTTTGACAGACATAAAGAATGTTGCCTGTCACAGGCACTGCCTGTTAACAGGTAAGTGACAGGTGACAGATCGCAATTCTGCTAAATACTAGCTTTCAGCAACTAGTTACTAGCAACTAGCTACTAGCAAAATGCTACTAGCTACTAGCTACCAATAATTACATACTATTGAAGCAAGAATTTGGGCTCTCAAGCTAAATTTCTTAAGGACAGCTTCTTAGTGCAGTGCTATGCCACTTAAACCAAAGTACCTTAAGGGCTGTTCACTTATTACGTAACGCGAAAAAATGACTTTTTAGACCCCCCACCCGCTCGTAGCAAAATTTGTATGAAAAAAAAATTTCCTTGTTTGAACCGTAACAAAATCTTAGACCCCCCTCCCCCCCTAAAAGCGTTACGTAATAAGTGAATGGCCCCTTAGCTCAATCTCTCATCTTTTCTTATGCCTTGATTCATATCTCCTTATTTTAATATTCTCAGAAACAAAACATTGAATTATTAGCTCATAACTTCAAAAAGACCAACAAAATCAAGTGTTTTCAAGAAATTCTAAGAAGGCTCTGTTCTTGGAAGGAAAACTCATCCCCATTTAAAGCCATCTCACAACCCCGAAGAAAAATTCATCACATAATAAACCTCATCACTCGAAGACGAAAAACTGTCAAAAAGAAGCTTTAAGATGATGATAAAATGTCTATAGACTTAAAATGATTAATCTACTGTATGAATGAAGTAACAAGAGATATTTTTGCTTCGTAACAAGTTCGTCATTTCTAGGAAAACAAAAGGAAAATGCCTTGAGGGATTTCATTCTCTTTACGTATAGCTTCTTCATCTTCTTGTCATGTATTGCCGAAGGTGAAATCTCATTAATGACATAATTGGAACATTTTGTTTGTTGCAGGATGGTCGAGGGAGATTCTTTCTTGGGCGCTGTTCGCTTATTATGTAACAATTTTATGAGGAAGGAAGTCTAAATTTTTGGTATAGTTTAATTGAAGATACTTTCTTTCGTTGTTCTTTATTGTTAATTTGTGTCTAGAGTAAAGAGGGGGCAGGGGACCGGGGGTTAAAAACAATTCTTAAAGGTTACATGCTAAATGAATGACTCCTTTTCGGAAGTGAAAGATGAAAGAATTTCTTGCAATTTTGTGTTTATATTCACGAGCAATTAAGCTTCTAAACTGCTTCAATTATTTGCAAATTCATAGAATAAGTTGTGAATGTAACAAGTGAACAGGTGGCATTGAATTGTATCCAAATAATAAATTTTTTGGCAATTTCATTCAGACAATTCAACACGTCCTAACCGGGAACAAAAAAAAATAAGATTTCCTTTGGGGCTGTTCACTTATTACGTAACGCGAAAAAATGACTTCTTAGACCCCCCCCCCCCCTCGTAACAAAATTTGTATGAAAAAAAAATTTCCTTGTTTGAACCGTAACAAAATCTTAGACTCCCCCCCCCCTCCCCCTAAAAGCGTTACGTAATAAGTGAATGGCCCCTTTCCTGTTCTTCCCATTTCCTCTCCCGTCTGCTATGATCCTTAATAAATATAAGCAACAATATATACACGTGCATAAAGTTCTAAAATTACAAGACATACACATAAAGTATCATACATGATATGATATAAAGCACAACGTAAAAGTTAGTGTTGGATCTGCTATATTTTTTTTTACTTCTTCTACATATTATGATCCAGTCACGTACTCACAAGATTGTGAATCGATGACAGAAACTTTCTCTTTACTTACTTAAAATAATTTTGGCTATGCTACAAAAGATGGCAAGCAAGATGTAGAAAATTGGGTCATTTTCATCTTCTCGTTTTTTATGGATTTTTTTTTTCTCTTTTGTGGATGTTCGATTCTGTTTGGATTTTGTCTTTTTGTCTAATTTTGTGTTTAGAATCCAGGGTTGCGATACAGGGACCTGTCACAGGTGAGAACCGTACAATTCCTTGATAATTTATATGTTTTTTTTAATTAAACCATATAAATTCTAATAAAACCTCACAAATTTTCAATAAATTGTACGGTTCTCACCTGTGCACAGGTGCCTGAATCGCAACCCTGGTTTAGAACCTTGATTTTTGGTTATAGTTTTCAAATGGTGATTAATGGTTGATTCTTGTGTCTTAAAATTCGATTATAAATGTTCGAAGGGGTTCTTTGGATTCCTTTGATCTTAGTAGCTAAAAACTATGAAGGAGAGACATTAGAACTATTTCTTGGAAGTAGCAAACCCCTGCATACTCAGTTATAATTGGTTGCAGCTTAACAGAAAACCATCTCAATATTTTTAAGCACTTTTAAATGAGGCCTAGAAATCAAATGCGCCCCATAAATCACTTCCCAAATACCACATCTATTTCATTTCTGCCAACCAAGATAAATTCTCTTTTTTTTGTCATTTCTTTGTAACTCAGATAAAAGGAATCCAAAACAAGAAGAAGACAAGAAATACTGCATAGACCGAAAGGAAAGAAAAGCTATTTTGAGAGCACTAGAAGTAAATGACAAAGGAGAGAGAAAAAAAAAGATAAAAATTATATAAAAGGTACTCGACAAAGTTTCCAAGGAACATGAAATTGAGAGGAAAGACCCCGGCAAATTTAATACGATTTAGAACTTCTTTCGCCCACTCTTGTTGTTCATTTGCTTGGAGCACTGAATTTGACTAGCGTAGGTTTTGATAGGAATTTTGATGAATTTCAATAAATATTTTTAAAGACTTTTCTGGATTAAAATTCAACTTCTATTCAATAGCTTTTTAAGAGGCTTTTGCTCCTTTGAAATCCTTCCAAGAATTTTCAAAATTATTCTAAGAAAGTCTTTCCATAAATAGCCCCTAACCTCCTTTAAAGTCTATTAATAAGAAATTTCTACGTTTTTGATTATTTTATTAAATTTTTACTTTTGTCTGCTCCTTCGCAGTTTTTGATATCAATTAAGCTTTTAAGCCTTTTTCTTTCTGATCGTCGTGTAAAGGATTTTAATTCAACCCCAAAGGATGAAAAGGTGGAGACAGAGGTCTAATCGCATTTCATGGCGAAATTGTTTACGGACGAGAAACACAAAAAGAAAGTCTTTATTGGAAAAATGGCGGGAGGGAAATAAAAACAATCTGATTATTTTTCGATTGCTAATTAACAGAAATGGAAGTTTTTGGGAGTGGGATAAATGGAGATTTGGATGGGGATATTGAGTAGATTGGTGCTTTTGCTTTGGAATTGACTATTATGAAAGGAATACAGAGGAAACAGAAATGCCACTGTGTAAGGGAAGAGGGGGGGGGGGGGGTCCTTAATGTTTTAAAATTTATTGTCCTATGCTGGCAACTCTTTTAAACTTCAAGTTCATAAAATTGTTACATCGGCAATCTATACCTCTTCTGCCTAGTGCTCAAACTCTCACTTAAGTTCCATTTTATTTTTAAGAACAGATAAACACGAAGTTTTCAATAAAGTTTATCATAAAGTCAAGATTTTAATTTTTATTCTTTTAACTTACCTTTATTTGCCTTATTAACAATGAGTAACTACAAATGCTGTTCAAATCCATTGGTGAAAAGCTAGAAATAAAGAATAAAAATGAAAATTTGCATTATTTCAATTTATAAAATTTTAAAAAGAATTTCTGGGAATTTAAACTGTAAATTTAAAAGCATTTGATCAATTCAAAACTCAACAATATTTCCAAAACTAAACCAAACCCAAACAATTTACAAAATATTAAATTTTCCATCCGAAAACCACAAAACTTTACCAATCTCTAAATTGCCATTTAAATGAACTAAAATTTTAAATCTATCACTAATTTTAATTGATGGCTTCATTTGTACAACTTACTCCGCCCAAACCGATTTTACACATAAAATTTAGTTCCACAGATTTCATTTTCATGTGTTTGACAAAAAAAAATCTGCATGGATGTTGTGGACAGGATTTAATTACTCTTCCTCTCCTATAAAAAAACGACAGCAACAGCAAAAATCGATTAATGTCCTGAAATTGTCGCATTTGTGTAATTAGAGAAAATACGAGGATAAATGTCTGTATCTGTATCATGGGAAAATGTAAAAATAATACACAAAATTTACGTGTGTGCCTGTGTATATTTACGTATAATGCTCGGATCATAAATTTTACGCTGAACATTAATTTCCTAATTGCTATAAGCTCAAAACAATTAAAGCATTAAAAATAAATTTTTGAGTGAGAATTAGATTAGAAGTGGAATTAATGGCTGTGAGCCAAATTTAGTGTAGTTTTTGGAAAGTCTGTCATGTTGATAAGAGATGATTTGGAGGATTTTTGTAAAATGTTGACTTTTTGATTGTTTTAGGTTTGGAAAGTCATTTGTTGGGTTTTTTTTGCTGAATATTAATCCTTGCTATCTTTCTGTGAATTTGGAGATGACCCACAAATTTTGGATTTATTTTAAGCCTTAGCAGTAGCTACAACTCTACTCAAATTAAGTTGATACCAAAAAAGGTTTGCCTGATCGGCAGGCATTGAAATGTTTTTCACTAGACATCCAGGTTCTGCACCAAGCGGCAGCCTTGATACAAACACTTCTCAGCCACTTTAAAATGGCTCGCAAGCAGCAGCCGCTGGTTCGAATTATCCTATCAACCTGGTTGAGATGTTGCAAACATTTCAATGAATTTCAGATAAGCTGAAGGAGCAGGTCAAGTTCTTAATATGGAGACAATTCTTTCCTTGAAAGACAGTGACACAGCTCAATGCTAGTCCTCTGACACTCTTCTGAATTTACAATTTTTTTGCCTGCTTCTTTCATACCAAAAAGTCTCAAATGCTCAAATATTCAATTTAAAAAATTCCAATATCCAATTTTTAATTGAACAAAATTATTGAAAAAAAAAAAATTATATAAATCATCACCATCAGCTTTTTGCGTCACTCCACATTAGTGCAAACAATATTAAATTCCAAAATAAATATCCCATCTCACATAAGTGATTTATAATGAGTTATGGATAATAATAATGAAATTTGTTGAATGTAAATATTTATTTATCATAACCAACGAACAAAGCATGACAAAAAATTCATTTAATTTAGTTGATTTTATTTGTTGTATCATCTCTAGAGGGATATTTGTAATTGATCAAATAGATATTTACGGTATAAATTAATGACCATATTAAGAGGGGAGAACAACATGATGGGGACAGATACAAAAATGATTAGAAATTTTAAATGAAAAATTATTAATCAAAACTATTTCCCCATCATGTTGTTATCCCCCTGTCATATAATAAATAAAATATAATTATTTCATGTTTGTGATGATAGCGATAAATTATTGATACACATAAATGAGAATAAATGAGATTTAATAACCCATTAAAACACATTAATTTCAATTTTATTTTAATATCTCATTTGCTTTTGGATAATAATATCCATTGAGTTTGTTGCATTTTGTGGTTTTTTTTTGCTTTTAACATTTGCATTATTATTTGATATTGTTGGATGCAATTGCGATAATTAAAACCGTAACATTGTTTTGTGTAGTTATTGCATAATTATAATTTTGATTGAAAAATTGAAATTTCAACTTTCAATTCAGAATTAAGTTTTAGCCTCAATTGGGATTCCAAATTGGGGTCTTATACCATCTAGCCATGCTTACAGCCCAGCTCAAATGAATAAATATATAATTTCAAACTCCTTTAAGTCCTTTATATATAGTGTAAAGGTTTCAGCCTTTCAAATAAAGGCACGGCGATTCAATTTGGAAATAATCTATTGTATCATTCCCTTTAGACCTACATTTTATAGTGGGATCCTAACCAGTTGCAAGCGCTGCACATTGCAAAGACACAAGGACGTCATAAAACCTGATGTACCTTGCAATGTACCTAGCCACAATTCTTTATCATCACCAACAATATTTAATTCACTCTAAAAATAACTCCACAACTCATTCGCCTTCCACAATGGACATTCATTAGGGAAAACTTTTATGGACCACTTAATTTACTTCATCTCACCCATCCCCAATAATTTCATTACGATAAAGGATTGTAAAACAAGGAAAACTCATTACTGTACACAAAAAAATATCAGTAACAACAAAAAATGAGCGTTTCCCAAAAGAAAAATTTGCTTAATCCTTTTACATCCTGATTTGCAGCAATTTCAAATAATTCTCTAATTTTTCATGTTGTGATGTCCTTAGGGACACTTTTTGTTTATTTTTTGGACGGGATTTAATTGTTTGGGTAGAAATTTAATCAAGTTTTGTAATTTTTTGAGTAATTTTATGCAGAAGTTATGGAGAAGGGGGGGGGGGGGGGCTGTTCACATTGTAAGGATAATCATTTACGGTTCATAAGAAAGGGGTCTACCCGAAAGGCACACTGCGTAAAAATAGCTGAACATGAGGCATCAGGATGATGAGATAAACATGATACCACGCCAGATTAGGTAGAATCCAGCATGGTTTCATGTTCATGTCGTCTTTGTGCCATATTTTTAGCCATTTTTACACCGTGTGCCTTTCAAGCTAGCATTAAAAAATTAAAATGTTTAAAGCTTTCACAAATTTCCTCACAAGGACATCCATCCCACACCCATAACCTCCAATTCAACTAAAATTCGTAAACACAAAAAAAGTATATAATGGAATAAACATTATTGCGAACGGCAATCATAATAATAAATTGCAAATCATGTTTAATGGTAAATCTTGATGGGCATAAATGCTCTAATGCGATGGCGATTACAAATTGATCAATTAATTTAACACAATGTTTATATTTTTTCAACGTTGTTGTTCTTTGCCTCCTTACAAATTTGAGCTTCTGTATGTGCTTCATATTAGAACCATTGCTGCTGCTTCTCCTTACTTACTGCTTACTGCTATCATTAATTGCTTGTACAAAGTCATCAAGACAAAATGTTTGTTGAGAGCATTATGCGAAACATAAACATTTGCGAAAAACATCAAGAAAGCAGAGATGATTGGATAAACAAGTGGATGAAGATGTGCGGGTTTTGGGACGGGGATGGTAAGTTGGACTGGAGATTTATTTGTGTTAAAATGGTATAATTTCTGTTCTTTTCGTAGTTTTATGATAATTTTGATATGCAGCTGCACATTTTGAGATTAGAACAACTCCTAGACTCTTCAGACACATTCCAGCTATCAAATGACATCCGCCATTCAGAACCACAAATCCCCCTATTAACAGTCACTCCAATCCAACAAATTGATAACGATGAAGCCAAAGATCGCAATCGCTTAGTGTTACAAAAGCTATGAAAATGATTTACATGAAGGAAGCAATCCATATGAAAAGCCACAATTAATTAAACACAATTATCTATCCAATTAATTTATACCATTCCATTTTTGTTCTCTCCTTCTTTTGCTGGCTCGCGATTAATGCGGGAGATGAATGGTTCAGAAATGGGAAAGATATCTTTATAATTAGTCATTGCTCAGCAGAAAATTTTCATCAGCTCAACTGACATTTTTATTCTTCTTATTCTGTCTGATTTCTTTTTTTTGTGCTCATTATTATCCAATCTGGTCTTCGTTAATTTTAATTAGATTTTTTTTTTATTTTTCTTATCTTAAGATAGCAACTTAGTTGCTTCAATTTGCAGCAAATGTGATGATGTGTGGCTTCAATGATCAATTTTATTTGGTTTTAATGATGATGATAATGATGAAAATGATTTTTATCTGCAGTTTATTGTTGGTTTAGAGCTTTTATGATGAAATATTCACCACTTGATGTGTTAAAGTGTGTCTAGATGATTATTGAATATTAAAATTGACTAGAGTGGGATTATTGGATTTGAGGAGATTACTTGGCAACTGATTTCTTGTGGAAATTGAACCCAAGTCTTGATTAAATAGAAAACTACAGATTTTCTAGGCAACTGAAGCTCTTAACCACTGGGTCCTTGGTATTACATGAACAAAAGCATCTAATATATTAATTTGGCCACACAAATTTTGCTCTGGTTTGAAGATCAAAGCCACATTTTGTCAGTTTTATATCCAGTTCATATGTTCTGAATAAAGACATCCAAAAAGTATCATAAATCGAGTCTCGAACCTATAATCACCCTATCGAGTTTCAACATTTATATACCAAAACAACTGAAACATTTTTTCACCTCCTCCGACAATACACCATCGAATATCCTTAATAATCTTTCACATTCTCAAATACACAGCCCCTCAGATACAGTTCTCATTCCTGCCAAATCATATAATCCCTCCTTCCTCACACAATTCATGAATGCCATGCCCATTAAATTCCCCATCTTAATATTTTACGCAAATAAAAATAAATATCAACATTTCTATTTCACCTACATTTTCATTTCCTCTTCCTTTCTCCCGCTTCTATTGCTGCAAACAACTTCCGTACCACATAAAGTAGTCCCAGCTTATTTTTTTTATTTCTGGAATTTTTTTTATTTGTTAATAATTTTTTACTGCACATTTGTTCCCGGCTGAGCTTTTTTTTCGGTAATGAATGTTTATGTTGGAAGGATATTTATTCAGAGCTGTCAAAATGAGTTTTTTTGTGTGCCGATGATCAGGAGGAATGAGTTTTGGCGTTTATTTTGATTAATTGGTTTGTAATAAATGACTTGTGAATATTTTTGAATGTATGAATTGGATGGGAATTCGACATGAAGTTGGCAAAGGAGGCTATAAAAACTACAAGTCCCAAATGTTGGGGGAAACAACTTAATGGGGAATATCGAGCAGTTTTCAATTGCCTTAAAGATCTTCAAATAGTTTGCAACTTAAAACTTAGATGTCAGTCTTTTGGAACCAAGGGGGTAACAACTTAATGATCAATTCGTAAGAACATTTATTTAAATTTTTTCCATCACGTTGCTACCCCCTTGGTTCCAAAAAACCTTCCAAATGAAGCTATATGTCACCCACATTAAAAATGTGAAGGATTATAAACAGGGGTTGGATGTATCACCATCCAAAACAACAAAGCATCACCAAAACAAGTCGATTCCAAATTCATAAATCTATCCTTAACAAAGGATAAATATTCTAAAATTTCAATGACCTTTTTGTGTCAAAACATTTTCTATTCAAATACTTTTCAAAGTAAAAGAAATCTAATGCACAAGAAAAGGGTTCAGCTAGAAAAAAAAGGTGTTTTGAGTTCACACAGCTGGCAAATCCCAAACACCGAAAACTAAAGAAAATGAAGTTGATTTGCATGTTTTATGTCATGTAGATTGTTTTACTGTATGAAGGTATGCATAAAAATATTGTAAATATTATGCAGATCCCATGAATTTTTATGAACGTCGAGTAAGGTGTAAGAGTTCAAGTGAATATGTTAGCCAATGCAATATAATTTAAGGGTAATAAAATCTCTGTGCCTTTTACTCCCTGTTTTCTTGCTTCCCTCATATGAACTAAATTTAGAATAGGAATTTAAGCTTTTTTAGAGAAAAATATTTTTTTTTCACGTTGTGAAATTACTTTGAGATTGCGTCTGCTGCTTCAAATTTACGGTATTTATTTAATGTGGAATTGGAAGAAAATGTTAGATGGAAAATTGGAACAAGTTTGAAGAATGTTTTGGGTTGATTTTTGGAGCGACTGCCGATTTTTTGGAGTTTTATGTTGAAATGGAGTTGAAGTTTGGATTAATTGTAAAAGATTTATTGTTAAAGGTTGAACTTGTCTAGATCTAAACAGAATTAAGTTAAAGATTTCTTCGAAGAGCCATATACAGTGTTGCATGAAATAGAACCGAGTATAAAGTCGCTGTGAAACTCAAGACAAACTTATTGAACCACTCAGCTAGCTTTTAACCTTTTATACAAGCTACAGGACAGCTTCGACTAAAGCATATCTTCCTAAACACACCTAAGCATCTTCTACGATTCACTTGGATGCCACGTCATAAAGGTTGGTCTTAAACTTGATGTTTAATCAGGGCTATATGTAGGGTGACCAGATATTTTTGGAAGAATAGAGGACTTGGCAGAAAATAGAGGAAATCTCATATGTCTACCAATTTTATTCGTTTTCTGAACAAATTAGAACAAAAAAAAACTATTTTCTTACTGACTGTCCTGTGAAATACCAAGCCATCTGCACATAGCCTATTTTGCACTCTAGAGTCTAATTCAGGTACGAATAAAGTGTCACAGTTTTAGAACCCATAAGTAAAATATTTTTGCAAACTATGAAAATTCCAAAAAATCATCTAAATGACCCTCAAACTCATCCTAGTCTCCATAAACCCCAAATCAACATCGAAATTCTTTCACAAATCAACCAAATAATTATGCAAATTTAATCGAAAATCAATGAATTTACAAATTCCTTTCAGGAATCGTTAAGACATAATAAACTCATCCAATATGCTGATAGAATTTTCGAGCATCTAAGCGAACGAAAAAGAAAATAAGAAAGAACAGAAAAAAATGAATCGTAAATTTCTGGTTTACAATCTCATTCCTGTTCATGCTTATTTTCCTCATTTTCTTTTGTAATCTCAAACACAGCATATAAAAAATTAAATAATATTTTTGTGTTTATTCTTGGAATTACAAGTCATGATCTTAGCGGTCGTTGTGGCATTTTCAATGAAAATAAATTTCATTTCTGCTGCTTTTACTTTTCGTCCAGCTCTATGTTGCTTGGAAAATGAGCTACAACGGAGTGAAGGCACAGCAAACTTTAATCTCTTTTGCAAACAAGTATTATCGACTTTCATGCTAATGGGATTTTTTTTGGTGCTGTATTTCTTTTACTTTACTTTCAGTTCCTCGCTCATTCGACAAAACTTTGACGTCCTTACTATTCATGGAAAAATTGCAAATTTCTTTCCCATTTTCTTCTTTAGTCTTTTATCGTCATCTTAAGCTGCTTGTCAAATGTTGTTTCATGCAAGATTTTAAAATATTCTTTTTACATCGCTCGAGAATTAAAATGGGGGCAAGTTAGGGATTTCAAAGGCGATTACGTTGATTGCTGTAAGGATTTACATGAAGATTAATATATTACTCTAAAGATAGAACAGCTATAAATAGCTTGAACAGGTTATTTGGAATTATTTTGTAAGTTCTGAGTCTTTGGAGTGAGCTCTTAAGACTGGAGCTTGGAATTGACTCAAATTTTGTATGAAAAAGTCGAGTCTAGTCAGAGGAGTAGTATGATGGTTAAATAATGATGGTTTTGATGCTCAACGGTGCAAAAAATATTATTTTAAACTATTTTATTAAAGGCTAATGTGCAGCATCCTCAACAAAGTTCATATGAACTAGATAAAGGGTCGTTCAATTATGACGTCCGAAATTAACGGTCATTTTTCAAAAAAGAACAATGGATTTCCAGGAATATTAATTGTTCTTTTCTTGCTGACCCCCCAACCTGAACGTCATAAGTGAACGACCCATAAAGGACTAGTGGATGCAGACGATTGTTTAAATATTTTACAATTTTATATGTCTATTCTATCTCATTTAATGTCCAAATCCATCAGCTACAAGAAATAAATCTCAACATTTCCAAAACTTTCTCTTATCATCAAAAAAAAACTTCTCATCTCGAAAAATTCTCGACCCCAGCCAAGTCAATGGTCAAGAACAAAGCAGAACAGAGTCTTTAAAAAATGCCAGAAAATAAATAATAAAAATTTAAGCAGAGCTTTACGAAAAAGAACAAGAAATGAAGGAACAAAACTTTTCAAAATTGTCAAACTTTCTGCACAAGTTTGTAAGGGAGGGAGGAGGCATAGAAAGCTTATTCCTATTATTTCTCATTTTTTTCCACAATATCATCACTTTGAAAGATACACATTGAAATGTGTGATATAAAAATGAGATTTCTTCCATCTCCTTTTTGATGAACAGACGAAAATAAATGAACTTAAAAAAGATTTTCTTTCATTCTATTTTATGCCATCATCTGTGCCTTACAAGTCTCTCTCTGTATGACACAATTTAAGAGCAAACTGTGAAGCAAGGAAAAGTTAAAAATAAATTAATTATAGTTACAACAGTGAAGCTTGTACACTTTGTTTTAAAACAGAAAATTTAATTTGTAGTCATTAATTATCAGCATAGTTTGAATTATAATTTAATTATGTTGAGTTTATTACTTAATTTTACTTGATTAAAATAAGAAGAAAGGAAATCTTGAAAAGAAAATTCACTTAGCTTTAAGGAATGAATTATTGATTAGGGATGGTGAATGGTGGGGTGTCAGCTGACTTTTTGATAAATTGTAGATTTGAGCGTGACTTGTGAATTTTGAGATTGTTTAAAAAAAATTATTAAATTTTGAGTAATAATTTAATTATGACACCCTCCTCTACCCCCTCAGTAAATTGCTTTAATAAATTGAAAATCCCCAAAACAGACAAATATCCCCCTTCCTCTACATCCAAAAATCTTAAATCAATTTAATCTGAAAAACAATTTTTATTTTATGTGTCTCTCGTTCTAATCGAATTACACAATAATTTACCAGACGAGCGCTATCATATAAATCAAAATCATCGAGCAGCACGCCCACCTACCACAACTAAATCATGCGAGATATAGGAGAGAAGTGCTACTGAGTGAGCTTTAAAATATATAGCGAGAAAAGAATTGAAGAAAAGTGAATAAAATGAGAGAAGGAAGACATTTGCCATATTTTTTGGAAGAGGAATGTTTGTGTGGATATAAATGAAAAATTGTGGGAGCTGCGGATGATGTCCTTGTGGTGAGATTTGGGGAGAAAATATTTTTTTTATATAAAATCCTCAATTTTGAATTAGATGAATTTAGGATTTTGATTTTGTCTTATATTGATTAATGTTTAGGATGGATTTGGGCATGAAATTGTTCTTAATTTATATCCTTTTTGGATCCATGAAAAACCAGTGGCTTGAAAACTCCAAATATGCAATAAAATTGTGTTCTAAGAAAGTGGGGGAAGGGGGGTTCGACTTTAGCATGTAATTCATTGGCACAGTTTCAACCAAAAATCACCTTGTTATAACATCTATTTTTATAATTTCATCCCATGTTCCCAATATCATCAAAAAAATTTTTTCTTCAATCCAGAGCAGAACGAAGCAGGATATAAATGAAAATATCGAGAAATATAGCAACGACGAGAGCAAATAACGAGAAAATAAATTTGTTCCTTCCATTTTCATGGCACAAAACTGTGAAAGCAGCAAGAACTGAATGAATAGTATAATGTGATATTTCTATAATATAAAATTAAGCACAGTTAAAACTGTACAGAAAAGATTTTTTTGTTGTTTTCCTTTTTTTGCAGTTTTTCTTGAACAACATAAATAAATGAGAAGCATACATTAGTGCTCTATGAGCTTTCACATATTTTGCAGGAGAAGGATGAAGGGAAAACTGGATGAAAGAGAGATGAAGGAGGGGGAAGGGGGGGACGACGACTTTATTTATATCAGAAATAATCCTCGGACTCATTAGCATCATCCTGTGCTTTATCATTTTGAGGGATGGAAGTTTGTAAATTTCATGAATTTTGAACTATTTAAAGTATTTTACTGTGGATTGTTTGGAGGAGTCATGGTGTTATTTTGGTGAAACTTTGGAGTGGTCCTTAATCAGTGTTTCTCAAATTTTTTGGCCCACGGCAAATCTTTCTACTTGGATTATTAAACGGCCTACCTGGAAGTCTTACATGACACACTAGTGGGCCGCAGCACACAGTTTGAGAACCACTGTTCTGGATCCTTAATAAAATTTGAGTCACAAAGATTAAAATTAAATGTTTAACAAAGTGAAAAAAATTGAAAAAGCAAGCTAGTGTGACCTAATCCTAGCTCAACCCACAAATTCACACTTACTTCATTTCCAGACTCCCAAATTCACAATCTCACAAAAATAATTCTCCAACACAATAATATTCGCCTAGTTCATGCAATAATACATAATTAGCTTCAATAGCAAGTACTTGAGTAGAATGAAACAACTTCATTATTCTCATTAATAAGCATAAAGAATAACATTAAAGCACGAGGCTCAATTATATTTAATTTTTCTCTCATCTGTCTTAATTTTCTCTCGTGCCTCGTACTCTTTTCTTTCACTTTTCTAGTATGTATGAGAAAAATGGTGTTAAGATTGTATGGATGGTAGATGTAGTGCGGTTAGCTATTGGGAAAATTGGATTAAGTCAAGATTTGTGATATAAAGTTGCCTTTCTATAAAAAGCATCACTTAAGATGGGACCATATCTGTCGAATCGATAAAAAGTGATTAAAATGATCAAAACGTGATTTTTCAGTTCCGCATTCTCTGAATTTCTTGATTCTTAAAGGATTTTATTTATCGATATTTAAAGCTAAATCTCAAGCTCAAGTCACATTCTCAAGCCGAATCTTTTAGTGCCACTTCGAGTATAAATCTCAAAATTTCAGGTATCCGCAAATCCAACAACCAAAATTCATTGATTTTTTTTTCCATTTCCACTCAAGGGCCATTGACTGATAAAACAATTGAACAATTTAAAGATAAATTCACATGAAAAAACAAGCTAGAAAGCAAAACTCACATGCCTTCATTCCTACAACTTTCTCCTTACATCTCCTATCTCCACAAAACATAGCAAGATATAAGGAAAATAAAATTTCTATATCTCTGTCAGTGTCGCTTTCTTTTCAACATTTCTCTGCTTTTGCCTTTTCTCATTCATCCATAGAAAAAATATTTTTATTATACACGAGAAACTCTCATGAATCTAGAATGAGGGGTGGAATATGGTGGCTTGATATCTTCCAACTTTTGAGGATGTGGAACGAATGAGATTTTTTTTTCGGGTATAGAGAAATATTACGATGATGATTATCGTACATTAAATGGTTCTATTTGTCTTTAAATTGATTCTTTATATTTTGAGGAAGCATTCTTTGTAATCATCGCTGATGGATTATGTGAGGGAGAATTTTTCATTGAAGTGTTGAAATTCAATTAAGCTGTAGAATTTTTCATGAGGTTGGATTCTTTGGTTGGTTTAATGGATTTTTGATGTTTTTGGATTTAAAATGAATGGATTTGGATCCATAGGACTGGTTTCTAGGTTACCTAAGGCACCTTACACTAGTCACATTTAAACTTTGGTAATTATCAAAAATATGGCACGAAGATCTTTGATTCTTGGAGAGATTTTGCCAAGTTACCATAGAAACTAGTTCCAGAAAGAAGGTAAACTGTGGTTGGATGACTTTGCATCCCTATTCATTAGCTAGAATGATGATATAGTATGTAAATCATTTGATTTTAGATATTTAAGGTCAATGATCAGTTCAAACCGATCCAGCCTTGAAATCCCGTCGATTAAACTCAAACTCACAACTTTTAAATCCAAACTACAAGAATTCAAATTTAAATCCCACAAACCCTCAACATTGAACTTCCAAAAAGCCCATAAATACCACAAAACCCGTATGCTACCTACAAGAGATGCCACACATCAAAAAATTGACTTTTAACCACCTGTCCTTATGATCTAAATCCATTTACATTCATGATTCTAACCCATTTTATGCAAAGATTCCACTTCTTAACATCCACATTACATTTCTACGTCAAAAGGCATTCAAAACATTTCTCATGAATTTTCCCACACAGCAGCTCTTTTTCTTCTCTTATGTGACAATGGTGACTTTTTTCCATACGTTTGGGGGTCGCATTCGATAAATCAATGTGCGACAGGCTTAAAAATATGTCCTTTTTCGTAACCATCCGTACACACATACACACTCAGCCATATACTCATCTATAGACGAACATCAATTCACATTTTTGAGCCATAAATGTTCGTTTAGTACGACAATCAGAAGATAGAAATGGCAACTAAATTGCCAAGATATATAAAATTTTGGAATAGTTGTCACATATGAGATAAATATCTTTTGAAGCACATACGCATACACACACAAAAGAGGAAGCTCATCGACCGAAAAAAATAAACATAATAAACTTTTTCTCAAAAGATTCATGACGATGTGTGTTAAATTTATTTATGACTTCCACTAAATGGTTTTCTCATTCTCGTCGTTCTGCTTATTCGCTTCATTTTTTTATTGCTTTGAAACTGTCAGCTGTCTGCAACATGCTTGAATTTGCATTTTTTTACATTCTGTAATTTTTTATCTGCAGTTGTTCTCCTTCTTTTTTATGCATTCGAAAAAAAAATCTAAACATTTCACAATTTTTTTTTATTCGGTTCATTCTTTTTCCTGTTGTCTTGTTGCTGTAATAATAAAATTCAAATTCACTCGGTCGTGTGAGATTTAAAAAACACGATCAAGTTAGGAATGCATCGGTATTGTTTCGTTTGAGGCGCATTTTTGGTGAGATTGAGTCTTGGGAACTAAAGAGGTTAGCTAAGGGGTCGTTTACTTACTACTACCCAACATTAAGGGAGAGGGGGTCTAAAAACCGTGTTTTTTGACGGACGTCATTAAGGCCATTCACTTATGACGTCCAGGGAGGGGTAGAGGGGTCAGCAAGAAAAGAACAAAGGGGTCGTTCACTTATGACGTCCAACATTTAGGGGGGAGGGGGATCTGAAGCTGTGTGACACCTCAATACAAAAGATTTTTTTTAATATGAAAATTTTGTGACAGAGGGGGGGGGGGTTTAAAAATCTCATTTTTTGATGGACGTCATAAGTGAACGGCCACAAAAGAAATTCCTGGAATTCCATTGTTCTTTTTTGAAAAATGACCATAACTACTCAAGCTCTCTTAGTTCAAGCTAAGTTATTTTGATAGGTTTGAAGTTCAGCTTGAAGACTGAGGCACCCCCGATCACGTTTACCTATTAACCCAGCTCAGTGTTGTTTTGAGAGAATAGAGGTATCAGACCCTATGACTGCCTTAATGCCACAACAATCATCTTCAAAGACAATCTGACATCCAACAACAACCTCTTCTTCCTCTAAACCTAAATCTGCATCAAATAAATAAAATATTTTTCCAGCAGTTATGGGAACCGAGATATCGGATGAGGAGTGTGATAGTCAAATCCAGACAGCTTTACAATAGACTATAAAATATATCCAATCCTTTTATTTTTGTTCACAAATGAATGAGTTTTGGGCATTTTTAACAAACTGTGATGCTGGCAATCAATGTCCAATAAAAACCATACGTGCGAATAGACAAAAACATGAGGAGATTTTGATTGTAAAACTGTTTCACGCATTTACAGAAAACGAAATTTTGTTCGATTTTATTTTTTTGCTTTATCATTTCCGGCTTTTTTGTACTTTGTTATTTTCGACTGTGAGTGAATGGAATTGGTGCTTTGTTGCTGAATGGGTATTGGATTGGAATCATGTAACTGGGTCATGTTTTTGTAGAAAAGATGAGATTTTTTGAGATTTTAGAAATTAAATTAATTGAAAGATCAGAGGAAGATTGATTTGTAATAATTTTGACCTTAAGATGGGAACATAATTAGTTTGGGGTCACGAAAAACTTTCCAACTGTCCAAAGCTACAAACTTAATCCCATGAGATCTAAACCACAAAGGAAAATCAAATTAAAATTTTCACAGAAAATGTTTCAAATTTTCCTAATAACAACCTTTAAACAAGCTTGTCTCTTCTTCCAAGAAAAGGATCAGTTCGAAAATTTCCACGAATCGATTAGGGCTTGAGGTTGCTTTAACAAAAATCATTAAGTTTACAATTTAATCTAAATTGCATGCTGGATTTAATCGATATTATTTTTCTATTAAACCTCAATGATGTAATTGAATATTTTCTTTTCTACTTAACTGGAGGAAATCTGCTTCATTGCATGGAAAAAGATGTAAAATTCTCAGAAAGGATATTAATAGCATTATGACTGCATTCTGCTGAGATTTTTTTAATAAAATCTTTTTTTTTTGAATTAAATTTCAATTGATTTGATTTTCAAAACCTTGTTGTGGATTATGGTTCAATGTAGTCAGCGGTGTAGACCACTTTGGTATGAACAAAAAATTTAAGACACCGCAAAACGTAGAAAAATTCAGAAATTAGAAATAAACGTCCAAATTTGTTAAGTTATTCAAGAAACCTTAATCTTTATCCAGAGTTTTATTTATATGAGTTTAAAAATCATATAAAATCAACTCTTAGTCTCTATACGAAAAGCTTAAAAAATATAAGCTTCATATTTCCTCTCAAAATGTACAATAAAATCAACAAATAAGCGAGAAAATCGACTCGCAAAAATAAATATTTTTCGGTAGGCTAGTTCGACATAATAGTACATTCAATTTACATACAATACATGTGTATGGTGGAAAAAATTGTGAATTGTAAAGCCACTAGACTGTGCATTAAATGGAAAATAATGGACATTGTTTGGACCTAAATCGACAATATTCAGTGCAAAGAAATGATTTAAATTTATAGTGCTTAAAATGAATATTTTTTGGAAAGTTTTGACAGATTTAGTGGATTTTATTGCAATATTTTGTGATATTTTGAAAATTAAGTTAAGGGGTCGTTCACTTATGACATCCGAAAATAACGGTCATTTTTCAAAAGAGAACAATGGATTTCCAGGAATTTCTATTTTTCTTTTCTTGCTGACCCCCCCCCCCCCCTGGATGTCATAAGTTAACGGCTCCTTTGTAACTTTTATTATTTTAGGTTGACTCCATTATCTACCTTCCAGAATATTGATTGTCTCATGAAAATGTGAATGCGATTCAATTAAAATTATCACAAGGGAATTGCATCAAAAAACTGCACATCGAGGATATAATTGTGTGATAATCCTTTCGATGAATAAAAGTTGATTTTTTTACAGATTTAAAAATCGATAAATAATAAAATTCAGTGTCAAAAGTAAAGCATTTAAATCAGTTTTCAATAGAATTGCTGTTGAACTCCGTTAGATAAAGAAGAGCAGCTTAATGTAAAGTTCATGATCAAAGAGTAGTAATTTAAATCAATATATCAAAAAAAATTTATTTTAAATTCCATAAAATTCCTCAATACTAGAAACACTTCAACGTAACCAAAACATCCAAAACCTAACAACTGTACAAAACAAATGTAAATGAGAAAATGAAGAAGATGTCAGTTTATCGAGAATCCACAAAGTACATTTCTTGTTTTCCTTTCATTTCCTACCATACATATAAGCGCACACAAGCAAATACATGATGATAAAAGATTAAACACAAACTTTGAGTTTCTTCTTCGCATTTTGCCTTCATTTATGTTGAATTGTTACAACAAATTTTTTTTCTTTCGATTTCTATGGTTTTGTGTATTTTGAAAGAAGTGCTGGAGCATGGAGTCAATTTGTACTGAAGTTGATTGGATGTTATGTCCTTGATATCAACAGTTTGTGAATCTTGGCTTATCAGAGGTCTTGGGATTAACTTTTGGAGGTCTAGTATCAGTAACAGGCTTTAAGACAAGATTGGAGGAACTTAGGAATGTTAAGAGAGATGTGTTGAGGCAAGTAATTGACCTCGAACTAGACAAAGTGTGTCTCTGAATAGCTAATAGGTAGTTTATGTCTAGTGTAATTTTCAATAAGATCACTCATTAATTCCACTCATAAAAACAACATCCAATTTAGATTTAATTCCATTTATAATGAAAACATCCTTTACATCCTGATAAGTACAAGTCTACACCCCAAAAATGTAAACAATAATAACAATATTAATAAAAAATAATAATAGGTAATGAAGGTGGGTCAACATCAAAATTTCATTTCATCAGAGATTGTCCAAAAAGCTTATTAAGATTAGAATCAGTCTAATATCATATTCCATAGATTATTATAGCACAAAAAAAAATTATTTCATACTCGTTACACACGCTTTACAAACAGTCATAATAATGTTTATATAGTTTTGAGCATATACATGCATACTTTATTAATATTGGTATATTATTAAAGCCACAATCCTATGGTTCAATTGGATGTAAGTTGGGGGGGGGGGGATACTTCCGTAAGCAGTGAAAGAACACAAAATTAATTATAAATTTTTTTAATGTGAAATAAGCAGCTTTGTTTGATGATTGAAAAATGTTTCTGGTCTGGAAAATTATGTTAATTTTGATGGATTCATTGAATAGTTTTGGGTTCATTCTTATTAATGTATGTAAAATGCTGTTAAGCTTGGGATTAATGTTGAATCTTTTTTTTGGTTATCAAGTTTTTATTTGATGGTTATTTCGTGCTTCAATGTTGAGTGAGTGTCTATTTAGGGCTATTACTGGTCGTGAATGGACATAGACTTAATAAATATATGTGAAACTATCCAAAAAGCCACAATTAAAGCGAGGAGCTGGGTCTAGGCGATCTAGATCAATTTCTAAGTCCTTCCTGTGGATATGACTCGAAGAGCATACCGTAGTAGATAGGCATGAGCAAAGGGCTTGCGTTGAACTGGTTATATGTGTATGACGGAAAGCTGAAGTGAGATTAGTACCGAGGTGGCCGAGTGGCAAGAATCTCTGATCGAGTGGTTAGAGATTGCCTCTTTTGAGGTCGTGGGTTTGATTCCCATCGAACCCGACTTGTTTTACATTACCATACACATATGGCAGTTATAGGGAGATCTACTCTTCCTTAACTAGTCTTAAACTTTAAAATTTATATATTTAGCTCAATAATTCGCCAAAACCTTTAAAAATAAACCAATCAACATAAACGTCATCAACTGCCACTACCAGATTTCACACTTTCCCCAATTTTCCTTCATCTTCCATCTAATCATCTGTCTTTGAAAGCTAGAATTTTTTTCTTAATATTTTTGAATCATATCGCTTACATAAAAAAAATGTAAAAAAAATTTCCGCCTCAAGGACACAAGAGGCATAGAGCAATTTAGTTGATTGAAAATTTCTACGCATGAAAAATAAACAAAAATGATTTAGCAAAGCTTGAAACTCGTAATTGATTTTGATGCTGCTTTATTTGATTATGTTAGGCATTCATGCTGAAAATATATATATTTGAACGCTTACAGGATTCTGCGTGAGTGTGTGTGTGTGTGTGTGTGTGTGTGTGTGTGTGTGTGTGTGAGGCAAATAATTGAAAAATGATTAATTTATAAACAAATGAAATTCACATTTTCTCACAATGATTTATTAAAGACTTGCAAGAGTAAATTAATGAAGGTTGGATTTTGGAATGAAAAATGATTTTTTTGGACTGCACGTGTGCTTTAATATGCCTTTAAAAATTGTATAGCAAATTTAAATTCCCGATAACTTTATTTAAATTTTTTCTCAGTTCAAGTATCTTGAGTAAACTTGAGAAGATTTTGGTTGAATGTTTATCTTATCTCTTATGTTAAGGAATAAAGCAAAGTCACAAGCTGGTATAGACCAAGTTACAAAAAAATGAATAAAGCGCATTTCTAAGCGTAAAATGGAGGTTACGAAGTGGCATCAAATATCAACCTATGAGCTAAGTCAAAATATAGACAGATAAGTTAAGCGTTCAGCCAGCCAGGCAACTAGCGATACAGATAGACTTCTAGACAGACAAATAGGCTAGACAAACTTAGGGTGACCATCTGCGTAGTTTTACAACGGACAGTCCTGTATTTCAAAACCCTGTCCTGTATAAATTTGAAAATTTTGTTCCAGGTCCTGTATTTTTTCCATGAAAATTTCCGTTAATTTTCAAATTTTACTCTATGTTCTGTATTTTTCGAAAAAATTTACCAAATGTCCTGTAATTTCATGAAAATTAGATGGTAACCCTAGACAAACTAGAAAAGCTAGACAGACAGATAAGCAACTAAAGATTGATAGCCAGACAGACTAGGAGCAAGCTAGACAGATTGATAGATGAATCAACAGCCTGACATACTGACAAAGTGACTTCCGAACAACAGAATCTCTTCCTTTTACAAAAATCCCTTAAAAATATTGAGACATTAAAAACAAATTAGTCCAGAATATGTGAAAATGTCGCTTCTGTAAAACAAGGTACAACAATAAGCAACAACACAACGGGAAAGTATAAAACAATGCGTAAAAAATGTGGAGGCGGAAGAAAGTTGTCAGAACAAAGTTTCTCATTAATATAATAAAAATTTACTAAATGACTCTTGAGTTATGAACGTAGTTAAAGTCATGACGAATAGTCCTCGGTCTATAGAAACATTCATTAAAAAGTTGATGATATTCTCCTTGGGATAAGCTTGTTTTGAAAAAAGGACAACGACAGGAAATTAGATTACCTTTAAAGGCTCGGATATTTCCATCATTCAACCTATCTGACTACTTATTTTGAGGACGATATCCCATAGACTGTAGACAGACAATCCCTAACAAAATTCTCTCAATAAACGCAGTGCTTACAAGCAGGAAGAATTAAAGTGAACCCGTCGAGTAATTAAGAAGTTAAAATAATTAAAAGGCTCCAGCAACAATGGATAGCTGACGGTTATGAAACATCACAAACACGAGCTTTGTGTGTGAAAAAATATGAACAAACTTTTGTGTTGCTGCTATTCTACGGCTATCCCCTTCAGTCATCTAAAAGATCAGCGGGTGGCTTACGAGTGAGAAAACAACAAAAAAAAAATGAGAGTCAGGTACAATCGTTATGTTTTACGATAGTGCAAATATCATGACCCAAATAAAGCAACAAAAACAAAAAAAAAATAAATATATATTGTTAGCGCCGCTTCATTTTTTTGTGCTGGTCGTATAATTTTTATGCATTAATATTTCTGTCTGTCGTTTTATTAGTGCAGTGTGTGCTGAGTTATGGTTACAGATACGGTTCAGCGAGGATATTTTACAGAATTTGCAATATTTGCTAAATTTTTTATCGTCGATCTATAAAATGCGTCGATAAAGGCGAGCAAGGGTGTCTTAATGCTATGTCCAGTAATTTAAGATGAAAGGGACAAAGACGAAAAGGACCATCTAGGGGCTGATGTTGCTTTTATTTAGACCCTAGCTTATATAAGGCCTATTCAATCTGGATTATTTACCTTAGTAGCCTATAGGACCCTACAAAATTACCATAGTTTATAAGTTCTAATCCAAGAGAATTTAATTTTATTGCATTAAGAACTTTAAGCCAGCTTCAATAGTCTACAATTGTCTACAATATTCTACACAACAAAAAAACTTCGACCACACCTGTCCCAAAGGATGACCGATTATGGACAGGATGCTGAGATAAGGAATATGTGTGAGAATTTTGATGAGTTTTAATTTTTCTCTCAGCCAAAGGATCTCATTGGAGCTTAATTTTATTGAGGCATTTAATAGGAAAGAAGGATATGAAAAAAAAAAAGATTTAATGATGGGTTAATAAAGCTTAGAAAAATGCTTATGGAATTTGAATTTTCGGGTCAAAGGATGGTTATTAAAATTGAGATAAGACTTTTGAGTCATAAAATACTTTTAAGGGTCATAAGTTGAGACTTAATAACAAATAATATTTTGGATTTTTTTAGAAGAGAAATTGAACTTATTCGTTTTGAGTATTTGGTGCTCAGTTCTACGGTATGTTGTAGATAACAATACAAAGATCTAGTAGAATTAGTGGAAATTTACCAAATATGTAGACTGACAAATTTCTTTCCTTCCTAGTCAACGCATGGTTGATAACTGAACATTGAATCTTTAAGTTGATAGTTGAGCTTAATTTTCTAAGAACTCAAAAATAATCCATCACCTTAACGCCATTCATTCCCCTGCATCCATGCTAGTATTTTTATTATATATATTATTCTCGTGTTATTCTGGGTGAACATAAGAAGACATCTTTGAAAAATGTTTTGTCATCATTTGCCTTATTATTCCTTTAAGCATGCCAAGCACGCCAGTGAATCGTAAAATCCAGACTCGCATACTGTTCTGTTATTTATTTTTTTTATTCCATTTCATTCTATTTCCTCTCAACTTATTCGTTTGACAAAAAAATAATAATGTTGAGTGAAAAGCGAATTTTTGCCTTTTTATTGTGAATAAAATAAGGAAAATAATTAAATTTCGATAGCGCGAGTAGGCTCCCGGGAAATAAAGTAGGAGGCAAATCAATTTCGCTACGGGATGAAAGAAGTAATCCTTTTCAATTCTTCTGTGTGCCAGTTTTACGCTTCCTTAAAAATCAAAGAGAATTTTTTTGTTCTTTGGAAATTCGTTGACTGGATTTTTCAGTTCGTACGCGAAAGATTTTAATTTTGAAAATTTTTTTTGATCTTCTTTTCCTCCTATTAAGTTATTGTTGGATGCTCTCTTTTGTCTTTTTTTCAATGAGGGTTTATTGTTCTTTAAAATAAGGAGGTTTAAATTATTTTAAGATGAAGTGGGAAGACTAAAGGATGGAACATTTAGGGCAATCTAGATACGAGCAAGACTTAAAGTTATTGAGTTAAAATTAAATCTTCAAATGAATTTAAAATCGTCAAAAAATGAGGATTATGAATTTACTTTGCTTAACGATTGTCCTGATCCAAAATCACCAAAATAGCTTCTGTCTACTGGAAACTGCTGTCTCAAATACTGGCAGTGAAATTGCCTTGGACTAGTTTAAATGACTCCTCAAATCTGAATACTTTACTTTATAGTTTTAAAATAAAAAATTTTGAAACTGTAAGAGATGCTCCAGGACGCCCTACAAACCAGCCAGAACTGTCTTTGTATCAAACCATTTAATCTAGCCTTCATAACCATTATATACCATTAAATATCACAAAATCCTAAGAGTTCCTATAATATAACAATCAAAATATTCCCACCGACATCTCATCAGATAAAGTATGTAGCACCAACAACAACGCAGATGGTAATCACATATTTTTGAACTTTTATCATCATAAGACGAGATAATTTTTCCTATTCATACTCAAACATACCAGATGGATGATAAAAAAAAATTAGATTGAAGATGAAAATTTTACGCAAATAATCTTCATGAAAGGCAGGAGAGTGAGATGTCATAATGATTGACAACCATTCATTAAGATTGTGGGATTTTTTTTAATGAAAAAATTTTTTTCTTCTTCTTTTTTCCGTTCGTTAATAAATATTCTGATAGGAATTTTTCTCTACGATGTTGCTTGTTGGATTATTATTGTTATGAAGATAGATGATGGCTATGGTGAATTTAATATTGAGGGGAGAAGATTGGAATCTGGAAAATAATATTTTGGGGCTGTTCACTTATTACGTAACGCGAAAAAATGACTTTTTAGACCCCCCCCCCCCCCCCCCCCTCGTAACAAAATTTGTATGAAAAAAAAATTTCCTTGTTTGAACCGTAACAAAATCTTAGACCCCCCTCCCCCCCTCAAAGCGTTACGTAATAAGTGAATGGCCCCTTTTGGATTTTGTGGATTTTATGGTTTTCAATTCCGGGGTAAAAATGCATTGAATCCCAGGTTTAATCCCAGGATTGAATTTCCTAGTGGATTTTAAGATTTTCATTCCAAGTTTTATTCAATCCTAAAGGTACTCTTTGAGTGCACCAGAAGCAGTCTTTTTTTTAACAAGCCTCCTTTAAGCAACTAGTCACTAGCTTTTTGCTTTTATGATTAACTCCTCATTCTTCTAACACAACTAATATTAAGAAGTAACAAATAAAATGATTGAAATAGATTGTTATCATAATTTGTGGATAAATATCCTGTTTTTGTCGTTATTATCCAATCAATCTTATCTAAACTGTTGTGGCAGTAACAATAAACAAGTCATAAAGAATATTGATTTATCATTTCATTCGTAGATGAACAAATGCTGATTAAATGTTTAAGTGTTAATGGGTTGAATTGACTATTTTTTGTTTGAGGCTTTTGACTATGCTTTAACTTTTGTTTTTTTTTTTTATATATAAAACCTTGCATTAAAGCTTGCTCTCGATGCCAAGAGAATCAATCAAGACCGTGACATTAGCCAGGGGCAGTAACATCAGCTCTGTAACCTCCAATTCCGTCTAATTCTTAGATACTCTTAAGAGTACATCAAGAACACAAAAAAAATTTCAACTAGAGTTCCATAACCCTAAACATTCCCAACAAGATCGGTAAACAAAAAAAATTTAAATTATAAATCCTTCAACACCTTTTAAGCTTAGCTGTAAATTTAACCTAATTTCATAAAATATTCAAACAAAAATTTTCAAGGTCTAAAAAGCTGCATAATCTTCATCAAAGCTACACCTTTTAATTCCCAATTCAGCCTTTCTTTAAACATAAAAATCCTCATTATACCAATTTCAACATCCTTTTCACTTCCTTTCTTAAATCCTCACACAACAAAAGATCTCCCATTTCAGCATTGATAAGAAAAGCAAAACTTAATCTCTTCATCAAATAAACATAGACAGTAAGACGTAAAGACATAAATAAGATAATCAATTGAATCAGCTGTACAACTCTACAGATATCAATCACGTTCAGGCAATACAACAAAAGAAGGGAAGGAAGGATAAAAAAAAAATTTATAAAAGTGAAAGTGAACTGAAGGAAATTCCACAGCATCACTGCTTCTCTGATTAATTATCTTCTTTTTAGATTATTTTTCATTTCCCTTTCTTCATCAACCCAGCAGGTTCCTTCAATGTTTTGCTTTTCCCTTTTCAACACATTGTTGAGATAGAAAAAAATGTGAAAAGATCTTAGGAATTGTGTTTTTGGGTTGAGGGGAAGGAGTTGGAGTTGATGGAACTTTAAGTGTATGCATTTAGATGAGAATGGAGCTCCTTTCAGGAGTTTGGGCAGAACTTGTACTTATTGTGCCTTTTGTGGTGTTTGGGGTATTTCGTCTAGTTTCCAAGCATGGACATGAATTAGAAAATTCATACTTAAACATGACTGCGAGCCAGAGTTGGTATCCAAGGAGACACAGTAAGGAAGACATATTCGCACCATACCATATAAGTCTTTGGCATAGATCGAGGTAAGTTCGGAATTTTTTTGACGTCTTGTAGACAAGCTAGACACCACTTGTCATTATTTTGAATGCCTGGCATGTAGTGGATAGGCTGAATTTAAATTAAAAGTTTTGTTGATAGACCTACTTAGCTGTGCTTACAATTTTCAAACTGTCAACATATTTATAATTTTTTTCCTGTGTTCCATCAATTTAAGCAGATATTTCAGAGCAACAGTAGAATTCAACATAACATCCACCAAATGCTGATACTCTACTGCTTCCCCTCCTACCCTTAAATGTCCATAAAACGACAGAAAACGCCGCATTTCTAACAGAATAAATAATCACAGAGCTTATGCAGAAGACAAGAAGCCATAAAAATAGACAAACCCACAGACAGAAGAATGCAAAAGATCTCATCCAATAAAAGCAGCAAGCATTGCTGAAATAAAGCTCATTTTTCTTTGCAAAAATGCACCAAAAAATGAGAAATGAAAAAATTCTTTTGTAATGAATTTTTTTTCCATGGGCACAAAATTAACGAGCTTTGAATGTATAAACGAAAACGAGTCTTGCGGGTTGCGTGGAATGAGTATGCTGAGTGAGGAGGGCAGCAACAAAAAAAAAGGTATGCAGGATGAAATTGTTTACGAATAAAAAAACGATTTCTGTGCTTCATAAAATTACAAATTCCATTCCATCCTCAGGAATTCGATTAATATTTTTTTTGTACTTTTTTTTCTGCCTTTTGCTTTTTTGCCTTTCCGCAATCTCTCGCACTTTTTTTTATGATAAAGATATTTTTTATGTTTATTATGAGCAGTTGGTGGTTGGAAAAATTGGGAAATGAGAAATTTAACAGGAAAGTCGAATTACTTTGGAATTTGCGTAATGAAGAAATTTAATAATTTTAAGGAGGTAGGAAGGGGGGGGGGGCATTCCTATTTCCATTGCCACATTTTCTTCAAAAATCGACTCAAAACTGCATTAAGTCAAACCGAATAAAATAAAACACCAATAAAAAAAACTTCCCATCAATCTCATTTCCGTCTGAACTTTTTTTTGTTCATTCCATTCTCAATAATTTTTTTTTTCATTATAACTTTTGTTAATTTTTTAATGGAATTCTAATCAAAAACGAGAGCAATGAGAGCTTCCCCGAAATGAACAGAAAAAAAGCTAAAAAAGAATTTAATTACAGACTTTGTTTTTCATTCAGGCTCGTAAAAAAACTTTGTATTTAATTTCTATGTTGGAATTTTTTTTTTCGTAGATTAATTTTGCGAGACGAGGCCCTTGGGGAAATTTTATTGGATATTTTTTTTTTAATTTTGTGTGGACTTGTTATTATTACTTGCTGATATTGATGATTTTGGATTTTTTTATTATTTTTTTTGTGGGATTAATTTGTGAATTACATCATACTAGAGCTTTAAGTCAAGACTAAGGATTTGACTAGTAAAACTGACATTCAGGTTCTTAACAATGTATTTATATGGGTTTGGAGACCCTCTAAATCTGGTTTGATAAATAAATTAGATTATCCTGAAATCCTGCGTACTTTATAAGACTGAAGGATTTTCTATACGGGATCTATAGCTTCAAGGACTAAATTGGCTTGCAGAGCGACTGTGAGTAAGACAATAATCCATTTGCCATAGTTTGAATATTAATCAACGAAGTACGACAAAACATGCTTAATTCTCATTACGAGTGAATAATGCAATTAATAAAGGACAGCAAAAAATAAGCAACGCGCAAAAATTGTCTGATTAAACTCTGAAAGCTATCATCAGCCTGCTGCATCCATCATTTACAATCAACCACTTTAATTGAATTTCCTACCAACAATTGCTTCCAATTTTCCCCGAAAATCATCGAATCATAATCAATTTCAGCTTATATGCCTCAAAAATAACATCATATACTGCTCATATTCTGACAAAATTCCCCCAAGGTGAAGAAAACAAAATAAAAATTCATAAATTTCGCACATAATTCACGAGGCACGAAACAATAATGAAAAAAATTATTGTTACTTCCTCTTTTTTTCTGCTGTTCCTGCCCGCCTACCATATTTTTTTTTGTAGGTCATTTAAAGTCTGACAGCAGCAAAAAGAATTTTTTTTTCGATCGATTTGAAATTCGGAAACTTTTTTTTTTTCTCAACCCTCACACCCTGCACGGGATTGTAACTTTTCTTGCCTGCCTAAAAAAAATTTATATTGAAAAAGAACATGATAGAGTCACGGTCAGTCAATAACTTTTCTTTACAAAGTCTATTGATTCGCAATAAAAATTTCACACTTCAACCTGATACGAACAATTCAAGAGTTTCGACCGTTACAGTTTCCAAGAACACTTGTAAAAATGTCTTATTTGTCTGTCTGCCATGCAAAATTCGAAGTTTCATACCCTGCAGTTCGAAATTTTCGAAAATTAGGAAATATTAAAAACTTAAATTAAGCAATTTTTTCATGAATTTTAGATGAACATATTATTTTATCATTTGATAATAAGCATAATATAGCTAAATTTGTTTTCAAAACTATCAAAAACTTGAATAAAATGACCAAAAATTGTAACGGTTTTTCAAATTTAAATTTTTCGAACGTGCATATTAAAACACCCCTAGACTTTCGATAAGTCTGTCGAACATGAATTGAACGTATCAGACTTCAACAAACTCATTTTTCTTTTCTTGCTCACTTTTCTTCCTGTTCTTCTTAATCGATGGAAATGAGGGACTTTTTTTTTGTGTGCTGTCGTTGAGCAAGAAAATGGATTCAAATGTTAATGGAATAAGTCAATAAGTCACTTTAAATTGATGATTGGGGAAGAATTGTTTTTTGTAAGAGTTAGAAATGGAGAGATTTACGGGTTCATATATACTGGACTGCAGATGGAGATATTTTTTTTAGAACATTTATTAGAGTCTTGCTTGGTAATTGTGAAGAATGGATGAAAATAATTGAACTGGAAATTCATGAATTTCAAAAAAATAGATAAATTTTGATTGTCTGCAAAATATTTTTGTTTTTTTATCAGGTTTGATTTATTTTTGTAAAGTCATTTTGTGCTTAATGAGTGTAATCGAGAGATCAAAACCAATTATGGAGCTAAGAAGAGTCTAGCTCTCCATTAGGTTCTAATAATAGCCTAAAAGCTTGTTTTCTTAAAAACCATAGTAAATTGAAGAAAATTTTCAAAATTGAACCAACCACTCCCGCTCTAGCATAGCTCATGCTATCAGCTTTAAAAATTCAAATTCTTTTTACATAAATATGTTGGTCCTCGAGAGTATCTTCTTTTAAAAGTTAAAGGTATTCTTTAAAAGTGGTTCAGATCCCACTATAAACTGTAGGTCTAGATTTGAGAGGGTCTGGTGAACCCCATCTCGGTAAACTATCATAAGCTTTGTAATGCATAAAACGCGCAGCTATGAATCTTAAGGTCTGAACAGCTAATGTTTATTTTTATTTTATTATCCTTTAATAAATAGTCAACAAAATGAAAAACTTGACGAAAACAGAATGAAAACGATGCTGCTGCCAAGTGTTGGCACTTCTCCAAAGCTAAATCCCAATTTTCAATGTCAAAAGACATAATGTCTTCATATCATTCATAAAAAAATCATAGCAACCTCCACCCAGTAGATAACAAAGTTCTCAACCTTCACGCCCCATCCCTGCCATCACCTTACGTGACACAAAAAAAGCAAAAACTTTCACCTTATCATTCAAAATTAAGTCACAACGTTCTGACAGAATAATTATGACAAGCTATTGTTTTGATATTTATATGCTGTTTAGTCATAAAGACTTATTACTTCCCAGAAATTCATCATCATAAACGTCTCAAAATTAAGGAAAGAGGAATTAATTTAAATGAAAAAGTTTCAATATATGATAAAACAAGAAAAGTGTTTACATACCTGCTTTACTTCCTACATTATGAACATAAATTAACATATTTCCATAAATTTCATTTTTAGACATGCACACTCACTGATATATCTTTATAATATGATATATATTATTTTATAACATCTATAGAACACATACATATGGCGCGAGGAAAGGGAGGATGAAGGGAAATTATGATATATATTTTAATATGTCTGTTATCGACTTCCGCTTCTAGCGAATATTATTTTTTTCTTTGTTTCCTTCCCTCGTCGTTAGATCCACAAGCTATATCACTCGCTTATTCTATTTTTTTTTTGTATTCTCACAAATGTAAACACACTTTTCTTCTTAGCTTTTTTTCAGCTCTTGCTACGTTATAAGCTTTTTAAGCAGCACAACTTAAATACACAATATTTTTCTTCACGTGATTTCTTGCTTTTGTGATCCCTGGAAGACATTTTGGGAGATTTTTTCTTTATTATTGGATGTGAAAACTTGTGAACAGAAGCTTTTGATATTTGGACAGGATTAATTTCATGGAATTTAAATTGTCAAAATTGCTTGGCAAAGTTCTGCAGATTTGAGGCCTTTGATTCCATATTTTTGGATCAGCCGAGATGATTCAGACTTAAAACCTAGTTTACTATAGTTAAAATCCAATTTTTAGAAAGCACCTTTATAGGTATTTAAGTGTGGTGTCTGAACAAAGTGGAATTTGGGGTATTGAACGATTTATAGGCGATTCTGCTAGTTTGAGAGTTAGGCCTCTGAGGCTCGAGTGGTAGATATCTTTAAACCTCTTATGTGAAGGCATGGGTTCGATTCTCAACAGAGACCGATCTCTCAATCAAGACAAGGATGCAAAATGCTCACGACATTACAATAAGGAGGTAGAAGGTTCAGAGACAAGCCAACAAAGAGTAAAGACTGTCCTGAAATTTGAGGAATATTCAATCTCAGATCCAGATTTCTACGGATTAAAGCCTTACAATGAAAAAGCACAATTTCTTCTCAATCAAGTGCCAACATTAAGTAACAATATCTTCCCGATCAAAATTTCCCACAAGGGATTTCCTTATGTGAACAGCATTTTTGCTTATTCACCTCCTTAATGTACACATATCATTCTACAATGTTTGTACGTATATCTTTATTCTTCATCCCTTAAAGCCTTTCCTTTTCCTCTTTTCTCTATCTAATCTTCTTCT
Source organism: Chironomus riparius (assembly GCA_917627325.4). Classification (NCBI taxonomy): domain Eukaryota; kingdom Metazoa; phylum Arthropoda; class Insecta; order Diptera; family Chironomidae; genus Chironomus; species Chironomus riparius. The sequence goes on from OU895878.1 coordinate 52,853,472, forward strand.
TTTTCTGCACTTATTTATTTCCTCTCCTTATTTTTATGCTTTCTTTCTTCTTCCTCCTACGTGTGTGTATCTTGAAAGAATTGATTCAAAATTAATTTGATTTATGTTTGCCTTTTTCTTTTTCGATTCTTTTTTTCCTCATGCTTAACTTTTTAGTATCGGAGATTTATTTTATATTTAACTTCCTCTTTTGTGTGTGCTTGCTGAGTGCTGTGAGTGCTGGACTGACTCAATGAAATTTCAATTTTTCATTTATTTTTGTTTAAGCTCTAATGTGAATTTAAATGATTGGAGCGAGATAGGCATTATAGACATTAGGGGTGTAAGATAGAGTTACAGAATATTTTAAGAGGGAATTTAGACTTTTTGGTTAATTGAAAAGTTATGAAGGATTTTAAAAAGGTTTTTAATGAAAATTCAGGGTTGCAGAGGGGAATGTTGTGCATTATTGGAATCGAACCGTCGAAAAGAAATCAAACCATACATAAATATCAAATTTACTCCTTAAAAGTTGAAACAGCCTTTGAAATCTAGTTAAATCAATTCTTAATCAAAGCTCACTTCTAGCATAGATTCAATAGCCTTGGAGCCCTTCCCAGATTCAGAATCCCATTTTCTACAGATGAAAGAACAGTTAAGAATGATAAATGAGTAAGTTGAAAATTTCAAGATTTTTGAGCATTAAAATTTAGAATTTTTAAGATTTGAGGAATACTGAAAAATTAGGTCAGACTCAACAGAAGCTCCAATTCCTCAAAAAAGCCACAGAAGTTTTCCCTTTCCAACCACATACTCATTTTCACCAACAAAAATATTGAATTATGATAATTCCTCCTTATGCTGCATAAATAGACATACACATAAACTTTTACGATACTTCACATTCCTCATTCCGTCCCTAAAAAAACTTCTCAAACTCATTTTATTTTTAGCATACTTCTTTCCATGTGAATTTATGAATTGTTTGCATGAAATTTGTAAGCACTTCCCATTACAGTCTGACACATGATTAAAATGACTTTCGGTATGAAACAATGCGGTAAGGTTTTTATTTCTGCAACAATGTCTTTAACTGTGACGTGACAAAATCCTTCAAGCACACAAAAAATAAGTAAAATTCCGGTACACAATTTTTTTTTGATGGATAGGAAAATATTGTGACTTTAGTCGTTATCCCCTTTTTATATCCATTTAATCCTCGAAAGCTGCTTACTGATATTATTTTTATTCACATTACTCTGTTGACTATGTCCGATTTTGGGGGCTGGATGGGATTTTATGATTGTGACTCGATTTTTTTTTTGAAATTAATATGGATTTTTTAAGATTTATGAGGAATTTTAAGGTTTGATTTTAATAATTAAATCATACTGTGGCAACCTGAGTGTCGAATTCCTTCGACACTCAGTGTCGAAGGATTTAAAAATGTCGAAGGAAAGTCGAAATTTTAAATTTTTTTTGACCGTTGAAAAAAATCAAAAAATAAAAGTAAACAAATAAAAATTTCAGTCATAATTTAATCAATTTTGATATTTTAAAGTATTTGAAAACATATTTGAGTGATTTATTTTACAAATTTGATATTTTATTATGGATAAGTGTTGTGTTCAGTCATGTAGAAAATCGCGATCGAATAATTTAGCACTCTTTCGTATGCCTACTGATCCTATGAATGTAAAAAACTGTTAAAAATATGCAAAATTGTTAAAACATGTCTAATTCGTGATTTTACTTTAGATTTCCAAAGTTTATTTTAGCATTAGGAAAAAGAGTTTCAAGCCCCGCGCACAAAAACGTGGAAAAATTTTTATTAAATTAATTAAAGTGTCCAAGTCGTTATTAGTTGAAAAAACCTTCTTAATTAGTGCCAAGGGTTGTGTTTTCCTCAAGGACAATGAGGAAAGCCAAAAGAAAGCAAGATTTGTCGCCAAAAATTGATTTGGACGAAAGTTCAATCAAATCTAATGAAAATTCCAAGAAGAGGAAGCAAACGCCTCAGAAAGAGGAATCATCGGTTCCAGTCACAACAACAACTTCAGTCAAGCCAATATTTGTGCAATGCAGTCTCAAGGATGTGAGAAAATTAATTTCAATATTGAAATTGCAGGTTATGCCTGCATATAAAATTTCATCATCAAATACAACTCAAGTAATTGTCAAGTCTATTGAGGATAAGGCCTCAATAATAAACCTTCTGCGGTCTCAAACTATTCAATTCCACACCTTCTCCGAGAAATCGGAGAAAACAAAGTCATTCGTTCTGAAAGGATTTTACGAAACACCAACGAATGAAGTACTAAGATTACTTCAAGAAGCCAAGGTTTCAGCTGTCAAAGTGACAATTCTCGTCAAGAAGCCCGAGTTCACCTTTTATCTTGTGCATTTTCAAGATGAAAGTGTGAACATCAACGTGCTCAATCATAACCACCGTAACATCGACAACATCATCGTCAAGTGGGAGAACATCAAGAAGGGCAACAAAAGCCCAACGCAGTGCTTCAACTGCCAACGTTGGGGTCACTCATCTCAAAATTGTGGATATAAATTCCGATGCGTCAAGTGCACGGAAGTTCACGGACCAAATCAATGTCAACGATCCACTCGTGATGGAAATGCCAAGTGCATTAATTGCAATGGCGATCATGCTGCCAGTTATAGACTGTGCCCATCGTTCATTTCGTATTCCAAAAGTATCGAAAAGTCAAGAGCCAAACCACAACTCAAAATGCTGCCACAGATATCAAGTCTTTTGGACAGTAACAATTTTCCATCGTTAAGCAAACGACATCAAGTTTCTGCTCATTCACATCCAGTGAATGCTGCAAGTAACTCATCAACAACATTTAAAGAAGAGATTAATCAGCAACAACTGATCAATAATATCAGTTATGCAGAGAAACTCAACGAAGCAGTAAAGAATGAAAGCCTTTTCAAGAAATTCACAGAAGCTCAAGAACGTCTAAAGAGAATCCCCAACATTGAAGAAGCAATAAATCAGTTCTGCAGTTTCGTAGACGAAGTCGGAAAGATCCCAAAGGATGCACCTCAAGGAACTGCATTTAAAATCATGGTGAACTATGGCTTCATTGGCTGCCCTCCAGCACCGAACAAGCCAGTTCAAAAATAATTTATTAACGTAGTTCATAAGCTTAAAAAAAAAAGCTTTTTTTTTTTTTTTTTTTCTCGCTCGGCAACTTTTTTTAAACTTTTTATGCCACATTTTCATGATATATGTAAATCTCATTCATCAAAATTAATAATTAATCAAGATATAGTTGAATTAAAGCCATATTCAGGCTGGTGTCAAAATAAGACTCAAAGAAATGTAACTTAAACTACAATAATTCCAAATTTGAAATAAAGAAAGATTTAGCATTAGTATTTTAACGGTTTTTTAGAATTTAAATTTTTAACGGTATTTTTTTTTAAATAAAAAATAACGGTCATTTTCGACATTGCCACAGTATGAATTAAATTATTTGTAAGAAATGCAGTTTTGCAGCAAAGGTGCTTAAAAATTAGCTGTTTAATTTTCTAGGTACTAAGAAATTAAATGGACAATATTGTCCAATTTGGAAGATTATTTAATGTTTTTTTGATGATTTTAGAATAAAAATTGTAATTTTTTAAAATTGTTTCATGAAATTTAATTTCGTAAAGTTCCTTTAATGTTGATAATTCACTTCCTCAATGCAACAATCCACAATTTTCAAAGTCAATCGTTTTTAATATCATCAAAAATTTCGCACAAAAATTGAAATCCCTCAAAATAATTCATTTTGACACAAAGCTACTGATCCAATAGATAAAACAACAATTTAAGACATCGATTTAAAAAATATTAACTCCAAAAATAATATTGAACCCCAGAAAATATAAACTCAATAAATTTAATCCGCAAAAAAGTTTCCGGAACAAGAATTTTATTAACATAGGTCAAAAATCATTTTATTTATTTTTTCTCTTCAATTCCAACCTACAATTTTATTTTCTATCCTCAAAAAAAAAATCCTTAAGTCACTGTCCAACTTATTAGATTTAAATAATATTTTCTAGTCATTTTTTAAACTGACTGAATTTAATTCAGTTCAAGTTTATTTCCATGATTTATAAATATCCAACAAAAAAAGTCACTTCTGTTCATTTGTTTTCATCTCCAGATGCTTAATCCTCAAAAAAACTTCATCTTATTTTCAAGAAATTTGTCATTCACTAGATGTCATAAATTATCCACTAATTTAATCCACTTCCAAAATATTTTTTTTCTCTTTTGTTAATTCACAAAAAAAAAATTAAAAAATTTCAATAACAAAAAACTTGATAATTTTTTTCCGATACGCGCGAAAGGAAATGTGTTAATTCACTTCCGACAGTGAAAAGATTTCAATGTGAACTAAACAAGAAAATTGGAATTTCATATCACATTTTTTTGTTCTCATCCACAGAAATTTTTATCATTCAGAAATTCGCTACGATTTTCGGAGACTTTTTAGCTGCGCATGTGGAGACTGGAAGTCGGCATTTTAGTGCTAAAATAGGGGAAATTCTTTAGCATGTCTAGCTACAAGGGAATCTTTCTTTGTGACGGAAACAAAAAAAAATGCCATGCTTTGTTATCACATAATTAATTCCTTCACTGTTTGAGCTATTTCTGTAGCTGTGCCCATAATGTTACATTGCTCCTTTATGTTACGAATGGATGTATTCAAAAATAATGAATTAATTTCTTCTTTATTGTTATTCGGATTTTTTTTTCATGTCGAGTACAAGAAAATGAATTGAAACTGGCTGGGAGAAAATCATGGGAAAAATATTATTTCAAATTGAAAGGTTAATAAGTAATGTGAAGGCCGTCAGTGGATGTTGCTGGTATTGTATATTTTTTATGGATTATGTGAAGAAAGAGAGGAAGTGGAAAATAAGCTGAGAAAGTTAGAAGCTTTTAAAATTTTTGATGAAATTTCTAATAGAGTAGCATGGATCAGGGGCGTAGCTAGGAATTTGAAGAGGGACAGGAGGACAATATTAGAACTTGCCCCCCAAATTTCCTACGTGTCCGACCTGAATATTAACCTTATGTAACCAGTTGAATGTTAATCTGATTTTTTATACTTTTTTGACTGCACCAAGAGTACTTGTTCTTGGAATCAGAGCTAGCAGTCAGTTTCTAAGGATGGACTATGACCTTATAATGGGAATCTTTATTAAAGACAATAGAACATAGTTAAAAACTAACTGTAACATGAGTAGGTGCTGTATAGAAGCTCAGTAAGCCAGCCAATAAACAAAAGCTATCAGAACAGGTGAATATCTATAAGTTTTTGATTACCAACACCAATTCCATCTTCAATCTCATCTCCACCACCAGTGACTTAGCTAGGAGACCAATCTATGGCTTCGAACTGTTTAAAAACTATCATTTATATTTAATCCTCAAAATACAATACAAAAATTGTCAAACAAGTAACCACTTAAAGCTCTTGCCTTCCCGAAAAAAAAAAAAATAAATCCACTGTCAATAAACAACCAAGCACTCAAAAAGCATATTTACATCCTCATTAACTCAACGGATCAATATGCTAAAAAGTACTGCAAAAAAATAAGTCGAACACGAAAGGGTTTGCGTTGTGCTATTTATTCGTAATATTAATTATGTAAAGCTTTCAACATTTTGTGGATGAAAAGGCTTATTGTTCCTGTAAATATTCCGTACAATTCAAATGTATACAAAATAAATTTACTTTTTTGACTCACTGTACACGGCACTTTATGTAAAATTATAATAAAATCAATATAGTTTTAAATGAGCAAATTGGAATTATTTTCTGGGTATTAAATTTGGCGGGAAGTTGAACTGAGTTGCTGATGAATAAAGCTTAAAAAGTTTGGAGAAAAACTTTGAATTTGTGGATTTTACATGTTACAAGGATGCAGGCAATGTGGATTTTTAGGGGATAACAACATGATGGGAAACTCATAGTTGCAACCCCCTTGACCTATCAATTAGAACTTTCCAAACAGAATTCAAAAACAAACATGATATAATTTAGAATCCTGTCGCTACACAAACCCCTCTAGCTCAACCACTGATCCGAAAAAATCCAAAAACAATTGAAACAAATTTTGACTAAAATCCACTTAACTTCCTCAAGTATGCTTATAACATAATATTTCAATTAAATTCGATTCCCTCAAAAACAAATGAAGCCACAAAATAAAGTTTAACTGTTAATTAGGAAAATTCAGGATAATTTTTTAATTATTTTATTTTTTTCCGCCAAAGCTTGTGCTTGTCACATTTCAGAAAACATAATATGTTCATTTTCATAATTGTTATTGAATATAATTTAAAATTATTGCCGAGAAAATTAATTTTTGATTTATTGACAGATTAATTTTCAGTTGCATTCTTGAATGAAGCAATAATTAGGATATGTGAGGTATTTATGCGCTTATTGAGAATTGAATGGTTCAAGGTTGAATCAGGATTAGTATAGAAATTGTTTACGTGCTGAGGGATTATTTTGAAAACTAAATCAAGGATAAGGGGCCGTTCACTTATGACGTCCACGGGGGGGTTAGCAAGAAATGAACAATAGAAATTCCAGGAAATCCATTGTTCTTTTTTGAAAAATGACCGTTAATATCGGACGTCATAAGTGAACGTCCCCTAAGAGGATTATGTATTAAGTAGTATTTGTAAATATGTAGAAAGTAGCAACTTAGTCGATTATGAATTTAAGGGATACACTTTTAAGCAGTTGGGTGGGAGGGAGGTGATGATTAAAATTTTAACCACCCTTCTATAGCTTTGAATGAGTGTTTTTTACTCTTTTTTGTAAGATTTAGATTAAGCTTGATCCATGGTCTCCCTTAAGACTTGGACAGCTGGCTAGAAGATTATAATTTTAAGAAATTCGTACATGTCACCTGAATAGCCCTACGAAAAGTACAAGTCGGCTAATCAAATATAAATCCTTCAAAAAGCTGACGTAACTCTCGAATGTCGCTGAATTAAATTTGAATCCAGCACCATGCCAGAGTCACGGTGATTTGGTTACGGATTGCTTTTGCGATTTCCAATCTGTGCTTTTCGGGACATATTTAGTAATTTTGATCTTTAGGATTGAGCATGAGAGGAGAGGAGTATTAGTAAAGTTTGACATTTTATAATATTTCAAGTGCCCCATTTCCCACAAGATTTTCTAATAAATCATCCATATATCACACAGAACAGTCAAACATAGCTTCAAAATCTATTTCAAAAAATAATTTCCCATAATCACTTTTCAAATCCAGCACCAGACATCTTCAAAGCCACAGCAATGATAAAAAGTGGAATATTTCATCAATCATTCAAGGAGCTCAGCATTCACATGAGCATAAAGGATTTGTCGAAAGTATGAATAGGGAGCGAGCATGAATGAAAAGTAATTACAAAATTCCATATTAATTTCTACTCGAAAATGATGGAATTTTCATTCTCTCCTCCCCAGTTTCTGTGGCTGTGAGAATCTCAACTTTTTTTTACAGAAATAAACATACATTACGTCATTTCATTTCATGGTACATTAAGTCTTAAAACGTTTGCTAAAAATACAGAAAAAAAGAAGCATGCTTAATAAAAATGAGAGAGAAATATGATAAAATTATCTTTCAGATTTAATTATTATGCTTGAAATATCTTCAAAGGTGCTAGGAATTTTCCCTCTTTTTTTTCACTTCCATCTTCTGCTTGTGGTCGGGATAATTAACACTAAGTGAATAAATTCCGACGTTCATGAAGAAATGAGAAAATGAAATTGTAAAGCAAGTAAGAAGTTAACATGAAATGAAGACGTTTGGAGTTGGGTTTAGCTGTCAGCGTCTGGCAGATTTCAATTAGGCTAGACATTAGTGCTGTTGAGGAAATAATTCTTTTTTCTAGTGCAATTAAATATTAAAACAATGTTAAAGTGTGTTTTTAATTTGGAGGAAGCTCAGCCTAAGGATAAGGAACTTATTGACTGACTTTAATGATTTCTAGTGCAGACGGTAGGTAATGCAGACACTGCAGACAATAAGCAATGCAGACAGTGCAGACAGTAGGTCTTTCTGAAAACGCGACTCGTCCCAACCAAAAAAATTTGGAAATTACTGATTTAGACTATCTGTGAGAGTTAAAGGAGGAACATTAGCGTTGTAGGAAGTCAGAGTTGTGTGACTAAGCCTTTATTCGTCAAAAATTAGGGAACTTAAATTTTTGGACCTAGGCACCAGAAGCAGGAGTGTAGCCTTCATGTGTACATGACTCAGAATAAAATCAACCCAAAAGTGCTCATATTTCATGCTATAAATCAGCTATTTCTACAATCTTTACAAACATTTCTTAACAAATGAATTATGAATTGGAAAACAAGAAGTAAAGAAGCAAACAAGAAAATAATTCATTTATTCACGCGACATTTTCCAACTCACTTAAAAATGCGCTTTAACAGTCAAAAAGGTACAAAGGAGGCAAAAAAAGAATTCCAAGCCCATGAATATTGTAATTTTGTAATTACAGCTAGGTTGAGTTCACAATAAAATCATAGTTCAATGAATCTAATGGCACATTACACTTCTCCATGATATGTTCGTTTTGTGAGTGAGCTGAGGTATGTGAATGCCTCTCGATGTACATTAAAATAACATTTTCTCGATTGTGAGTTTATGTTGTCAAGTGCATCATGCATAAGTAATCGCATTTAATTAATTAATACAGCAGTGAAAATGTTAGCATTTATTTGTTGGACTGGATGAAATAATTGTTTTGTGTGGATTTGTTGGCAACGGTTTTGTGTTGTCTGTGATTTAATTGAAATGGACAGTGGAATTATGTTGATTTGGCTGGATTGCAGGCATGAGCATTTAGTGGTGCGGTTAAGGTTTTTAATGTTTTGAGCTGAATTAAAATTTTGATGGGTTCTTGTATAAGATTGTAAGTACTTTAATGGAGGAAGTGACTAGTGTTGAGCCTTAGCTAAAAGCTCTCTACTTCAAAATTTTAATTTAACCAAAATAAAGAATCGGAAATCAAAAAACAATTCTCCGCAAAAATGCGCTCTAACCTCTCAAATTTTTCATAATTTTCATACTCGTTTTAATTATTTGAGCGTCTAAAATGCCTGACACAGTGCACATAACGCAGGATATTCTAGTCATAGCAAATTTTGAAATTTATTTCGAACATCTCGGCACATTCGTTTCACATTTCAAAAGATAATCAACAAATAATTTATAATTGATGCACTTAACATGATCCATGCTGTAAATGTTAGTTCCTTTATAACGCATGTAGCAGTAAGCTTGCATAAATAGTACAACCGTATTGAAATATAACACATATCCGTTGGGGGAATTTTGTTAGAATTTTTTCGAGGTGGAATTTGAGGATTTTAGGAATTTGAGGTTAGGTTTATTTATTTTGACAATTTTCAATAATTTCTGAATCCATTGATGCCAACCACACTAAACATCCCCAAACAACCAACATCGAAAAAATAATTTTCTGACAAAATTTACCCCAAGAGTTGTCGTATGCAGTCAACATAATATGCAAATTATTCAATAATGGACAACACCTCGAGAATAATAATGAAAATTTTGTAGAAACTTTCTGCACGTGACTTAAATAAACTCACAACAAAACACATCACATCCTCACATAATATATGCATGCAATTATTTTGAGCTTTACAATTAAATTAATAATTAAACAAATGCATAATTAACATAATTATGATTTATTGTCGCTTCAGCATCGGCACGCATATTGAACGTGTTTAATGAGATGATATTTTTTTGGAGCTTCCTATCATTGGTGGGGATGATGGGTCTGGGATTAGAGTTGTTTTAAGTGTTTTTGAGATTGATCGGAGCTATGAGTGGAGTCAGGAAGGGGGTTTGGGGGTCCTGTGGTACTTTCTGATAGATAATTTTTAAGATTCAACCCTAATCAAAGCTAATTTGACTAAGTTGGGTGCTACAGATTTTTCAGACCAAAATTCAAATTTACATCTATAATCTCAAAATGTGTTGAAAATCTTTAAAAAATACTTAATAGATGCTCTCCTAACCTCCCTCTACCAACAAGGCATCCCAACTGAAATCTCCCCGCTAGTTCGTCTGATAATTATTTAATTAATCTCATAATGAAGATTTTACAACGAACGTGCAGATAATTTTAATTAATTTTCTGTATGGAAAAACAGTGAAAATTAATTAATGTGTGTGCGTTAATATGCTTTAAATGTCATCTTCATTAGAATCTCACTTGTTATCTACTTAAGATGCTGGTAATATCAAAGATGTTTTGTACATTCCTTTTGAGTTCTTAAGAAGAAATTTGTTTTGCTTTAGATTTTTGTCAGGAATTTATGGTTGTGATGAAGGTCGTTGGATTGCTGTGGCTTTTATTTTAATTTCAAAAACACTTTTGACTTTTTTACAAGCTCATTTGTATAATATTTGACTTATGAACTCTTTTTGGATATCCTTAACGTCAGCTTTGTTTAGTCAGGGCAACTTAGGCTACTAGGAAGCCACCAAGTCTTTATATTAATAACAAAACAGTCACTGAAGACATAAAATAATCCTGACACCGCTTTGATGATGTCTGACGTCAAAATAAAAGATCTATCCCAGTGTTTCCAGTCAAGTATGATTAAATTTCAAAATTTATCAACTTACTGACGTTACTTCTGAACAAACCCCAACAAAAATCCACAAAAAACATCATTAAAATCCCTCAAAAACACACAATCCAAGTCACCAATTACCGAATACGACAAACATTCCCTAGAATATGAAAATAAACTTATAATTAAGCATTATCACGCTTAATAAGCTTATCTCTTGTTAGCTAAACAGTCCTCTTCAATCAGCATCGAGTAGCATTATTATCTTATGCTTACCATAAGCAACATTCACTCACAAAAAAAAGGAACATACACAAAAGAATGAGATTCGATTACATTCACTAAAATATTCATTCCAAATGGCTATTGCTGTGATTGAACGTTACCTGAATAATAATGAATGCCCTGACGGCTGTAATCTCAAAATCTCATCTATCGTCTGTTCCTTTCTCTCTTTTATTCTCCTCTCAGAAGACTAATAAGGCAAGTATGCTCATTTGCCTCATCTCACCTCATTCTTCTTCATTCGCCTTATTGATTCAGCACTACTGACTGAATGACTGACTAAGTTAATAAAAGTGGATCGTCGATGTGTCTTTTGTTGGCTTTGTGCAATTTAAATAATTTTTTTGTAGCTTGTAAATTGCTGTGGATTCACTTCATTTTGATTAAAAACGTGCAGCTTATTTTTTTCTAAATTACGAAGTCTTCTAAATTGTCCAAATCAACCTCAAAATGCGTCTCATTTCCAGCAAATTGCCTTATCTTTATCTCATGATGCAAAAAAAAAATACTTTTGTACATGATTAAATGAGTGAAGACTGCTTGTTGTCGATACTACAAATATTTGATCAAATAATTACAAAAAAACTGAAGCTGAAGAGCATCTTTTATCATTCATCTCATTATTCAACGCAACTATCAATTGCCTCTTCTTATTATCTTTTCTGATGAGCTTATAAATATGAATGGATAAGCGGATAGCATTCATAATCGCTTGGAAAAAAGGGATGGGAATGTTTTAAAGGAATATTTCTAATATTTCGAGGGATATTTTATGATGGAGGCTATTTACTAATTTATGTTATTAATGAAGCAGACTGGGACATACTTAAATTCAGACTGTCCAACTGCGCACTTTTGAGCGAGGCAGTCCCGCTTTTTTGAACAATGTCTCGCCTAAAATCCTTAAATTGTCTTATTGTCGTTTTTTAAACCTATTTTTCTTGGAAAATGCTCGAAAATTTGTTCTGTCTCGCTTTTTGACAAAAATCGGCAAACACCGATGGTCTCAAATAAGGTCGCAACTATTTAATATTATTTAAATTATGATATGCATCGAGGTAATGCACAAAATATTAGTTTACAGGTTCACAGAATTTTTGATAGGTTTAAGCTTTACTTCTAAGGCATTCAGGCGTGGCTAGGAGTAGATGGAACTCAAAAATATCCTGGACACTCCTTAGACTCTCTTAACCCGTTAATTACGGAATTTTTTTGGGACATTAGAGTGCATTTATTTGATGAATTGCAGTATAAAAATAAGTTTGACGAAGAGTTTGGCTCAAATTAATGCACAGATTTAATAGAATTAACAAATTATTTCCGTAACATATATGTTACGCTAGGATTTTGCAAGCAAAAATTTTTTTCTTCCAAAAATTTTAATTCTTTTATTTTACCTCTTTCCTTATCTTTTGTCAGTAATGCAATATTTTATTATTAATTATATATTATTTAACATAATTAGAGTCCAATTTAAATGCTCTAATGCATATAAAAACGAAAAAAACTCAAATTTATTTACACTTTTATTTTATGTCATATCTTTAAAATGAGACATTTTTCAGCGTTCGGACCTCACCAACTCGTTATTTTCATTTTATTTTTTTAACCAATGCAGTTTAAAACACCCGAAATCAGTCTAAATCATAAAAAAATCACTTTAAAATTTTCTCTTAATTTTTTAATGTAAATTTTTTCAATTATCAAAAAATCCCCTTTGAAGCACTCTTTTTAATAATTTTACCACTGAAAACTTTATTCTTATCATAAGGAAGCTATGCACAAAATGATTTGGCTTACTTCATAGCCAAATTAATTTAAATAATTAAACTACATTTTTAATCCGAAACGCTAAAATATTTGCAAAAAACTAGCGTTACACATATGTAACGGGCAATTTATATCGTATTTTCCTAGCGTTACATATATGTTACATTTATTATCGTCACATAGTTAATGTATTTAACTATGCTTTACCTTTATTAAAGAGTTTTTAACTATAATTAGAAAATATGAAAATTTTGAGTTTCAAAATGTCTAAATTTTCCATGTAAAAGAAAAGTTTAATTATCTTCTCCATTTTACATAATTAAGCATCATGAAATGTTAAAGAAGGTACTTGATCTAGCCATAAATGAAAATCATTAGTCAGATTCAATGTAAGATCAATTAAAGCAGAGAATTTTACGAAAAAGTTGGCGTAACATATATGTTACGCTAGTAAAGAACGGGTTAAAAAAAATTCAAGGATAACATGACAGTGGTGAAGTCAGAACTTCGAGAGACGATAAAAGATGTCCAGATCTTCCTATGCTGAAGGCACTTGATGCAGCTAAAATTCCTATGTGATGCACAATACAAGCATCGCTTATCTATTACTTTTAAGAGCTACAACCTAGTCTTTCCAACCCTTGTCCTATCCTCGTGCTTATGCATGCAACTTTCTCAACGTTAAAATTGATTATATTGATTTTTACTGCCTCATAATGAGGATAAAGATAGATTTGCTTGCTCGTGAGCTTATTTGTCGAAGCGATAATTCAATTGCGGTCGGGATGGATGTAAGGGGAATAAGCTTTCGTAACATTAATGAGCTATAATCAGCAGTGATGAATATTTTCTTATTTTTTTTTTGCTGCTTTTTACTGATTTTGATGAGAAAAGGAATGCTGTATGTTGAAGTGCTTAATATGATTATTGAAGTTAAAATCTGTGGAAGTAATTATGATGGAAATTTATGCTGAATATTTTTCATCCTAGTTGTTGAATGAGCAGGAGTTGGGGTGATAATTATGAAATTTTCTAGGAAGTGATTATTTAAAAACTCGTAATTATAGAGTTTTCAAGTCATTAAGCTTAAAATTAGAAGTTTTCCGAAAAAAACTCATTATATTTGTTCCTAGAAATAGCAATTTATGTTGCGGTGTCAAGTTTCACACTCAAATTTTTATAATAAGTTATGGAAAAAACATCAAAGATTTCCAATTAAATGACAAAAGTTAAGAATTGACAACCAAGACTCTCATTGACTAAACTCAAAAGTTTATAAATAAAATCATTGATCAAAATTCCAGCAAGTGGAAACATCAGTCGTGGTTACGGACAGAAGATAATTGGATTGAATTTAAGAATTTTCGAGACATTTCGCTATAAATGATCAACATGAAGGAACTTGAAGCTTTTCTGAGAATTAATTTGATGTTTTTTTTGTATCTAAAATGTCGCATTTTCTGTTTTCTTTGGAAATAAACAATTTTTTGCTGGGTTCTTTTCTTTTCATTCTTAAACTTCTACCTTTTTGGAGAAAGTCTTGATTCTTATTTATATAAAAATAAACAAATTCAAAAAAAAACTTAAAATCATAACAATCTACTGAGTTGTGCGTCATTGCAAGGTGTGCTGCTGAATTAAATTTCAGAGTGAATGGGAATCAAACCTCAGATTTCATGCAGAAAACAAGCTTATATCAAAACATCTAATCACAAGCAGAGCTCGAAGTCTATTGCAGCTGACTCGAGTCGACTTGGGTTTTTTCGAGTCAACTCAACTTTTCTCTAGTCGAATCAAGTCAAATCGAGTCGACTCGAACTCTATCAAATTCGAGCTCTGGTCACAAGAAAGGAACCATTTAGATAACGAACCGAAATGTTATCCTAGCAAGACTAACTAGCAAATCGCTAGTCTTTCTATTCTACTACTTGCAATTTGCTAGTAAATATTAAAACAACTTACTATTAGTAAATTACACTTGCTTTTTACTAGAAAATTACCATATAAAATGTTTGATCAAATCTGCTTAAGTTCGAATCTTACGAAAAATCATCAAAAAAAAAGAATTTTTTGCGTCATAAAAAATTTTGTTCTAAATTTGGCATTTGTCATATACTTCACAAGAGCGCGCAGAAATCAAACTTGTATGTGAATTTCAACTAATTATCTATCTTCCTCAGGTTTGCGTGCGATTAATGGGCGTTCATCACCCTAGCGAGACTAAATAGCAAATTGCTAGTCTTTCTATTGTACTACTTGCAATTTACTAGTTATTATTTAAATAAACAACTTACTGTTAATAAATTACACTTGCTATTTACCAGCAAATTACCATGTGAAATGTTTGATCTAGGGGTTCCAGAATTCCCGTTCCCGTAAGATTTCGGGAATCGGGAACGGGAACGGGAATGATGTTTGGGAACGGGAATATTCCCGGGAATCAACAAAAAAAAAGTTAAAAGCTACACTATTTTCTTTAGGTTTTTAAATAAAATTTAAATTCTATTTGTTTTGATTGTCAAATTGATTCTTTTGACAATAATTTCCGTTTGAAATTCAATTCTTTTTGGTTTTAGAACAATTCTTAAAGTACGATTTTAACTGGTCTAGCAATCTAGTGCGATTTTTTGAGACAATATTATTGGAGATTGAAAAGTTACGTTCAGCTCTTGTAGATGTTGGTGGATTCCAGAAATATTAATTTCCAGCACGTTTTTTTATTTTGGAAAAATTACTTTAATCCAATGTCAATTAAGTTTATTATTTTATGGACATCATACATTTAAAAAATATTTTTAAATACTTTTTCTCTTCGTTTTTCATAAATATATGTTTTTGATTTAAAAAACATCAAATTTGAGTTTAATATTTCAACTCTTAAATTCCTTAAGGGCAATTCTACTAGTAAAGGGAACTGCAGAAATTTTTATTGTAAGTTTTCGCTACTTGTCAAAATTTAATTTTTTTTTATCCGTTATATTTCTTGGATAAAAATATTGTGTTTCTTTTTATAAAGTGTATTTCTCCATTATTGTTACGTTATTCGTTCTTAAAGTGTAAACTTTAAAGCAAAAAGAGGCATGAAAAACTAATTAAAATAAGTTTTTCCATGTGTAAAGAATATTACAGAATAAAATTTCAACGGTAATTTAAAATTTAAATTTTTGTAAGCGCTTCACGCTTAGTCGATATGTAAAATTTCCACCGATTGACACAGTTTTTGACAAATTTTAGCTAAGCATTTCTGCTTTGTTTTAAGTCAAAGGTTTGTTAAATTTGTGAATTCAAACATTTTTTGGGTAGAGACACAAATCAGAAATGAGTGTTTAGTGAAATATTTAACAAATTAAAGTACATTTTGTAAATTCCACCGATTGACAGTAAAAAAGTTAAAATATCTCCTCATACAGCCATTTATTGCAAACAAGTTCTATTCATAATGATAAACATTCCCTTTTTACATAATTTTTAATTAATTTAAATGTGTAAAAAGTCAATATTCAAAGTTTTTTCAATAGAATAAAGAAATTTTGTAATTTTTTTCACTCGTAGAATTGCCCTTAACGTATGTTTTCATTATTATAATTTTTTCTTTAAATTGTAGTTTTTTTCATGGAAAATACAAAAAAAAAACTAATTTGAATTGTCGGTTTTTTTTGGTATGAAAACGGGAATTTCGGGAATATTCCCGATTTTAGAACCCCTATGATTGACCATCGTCAAGACAATAAGACATCGTCAAGACAATTCTTCTGTAGTTTGTCAGTTAAAAAAGTCTATATAAATCCAATTTGTATCAAATATTCATACTATGTGCTTACTTGTGTGTGAACGATGAGTAATTGATCAAATGTGAAGAAAATAACACAACATATGAAATGTTTTATGATGGCTATAAGTGCTGATCCTTAGAGAACCTAAAATATATGGCAATTTTAAAAACGAATTAGTAAAATAAAAATAAATTTAATTCTTAATTAAGATTTGCTGTTTAAATTAAAGTTTCATGATATCAAATTCACTTTCTCTGTTGGAAATTAGTCAGAAAAACTTTCAAAAAGGCTCACGTAAAGCCTACGTTACGTAAAATGATTAAGTAAAATCACATAACATTAAGTACTATGTTCCGTTCGCTCTTTCTCGATGTAAGTTAAAGATGGAAGTCGATGGACAGGTAAGAGAGAAGCTGATGCAAGATGAAGGAGGGATTAAACTGAGAAAGTAAATTTTTTGATAGTTCTTCTTTTTATAGTTAATCATATCAAGTTTAATTTCAACCAAGGAAATGAATCAATCGTGTTTTCATTCCATTACTGCTCACATTTCAGGCTTTGAATCAGAACAGTCCGAGATAGAGGCAAAAACGTTCTTTACCACACACCTGAGCATGAAAAAGAACCACAATTTAGGGTTAGGGTTAGACGCTTGTAATTAAGCGTCTATTGATTACAACCCAAATCATCAGAGGCTCATTTTTCACATTAAACTACACGATACGTCATTGGACCTGATGTAAGTCTAATGCTGTGTGTGAGAACAGGCATCTAGACAAAAAATTGCAAGTCTCTTTTACGAGCAAGCAATCAATGTCCTTGATGCCACTCTACATCAAGGATGAACCAATCAATAGCCACGATAGTAAGTCTCACAGGCAGAAACACATGACTCATAGGCTCGATTTACAAAAAAAATACAAGAACAGAAAAACTTTTTAATAAAAGGGTCAAAAGACTTTGCTCCCTCAAGTTTTACCCCTCCTTATCTTGCATCGACCCCCCTCTGACCTATTCAACGACTCCCACTCTTAATTTACATCAACAAAGGCTGACGAAATGTAAAACTCAATGTAATGTGTTTTTAAGTAATCATTTCACGTATTGCAAGCATTACGTACGCAATTGCAGGAAGTCAAATGGCTGGTCTCATTAAAGAAAAGGAATTTGAAAATCTGAATGTCCTATTTATCAGTATACTTAGCTTTTTCTTCGTTGTCACTAGCCTCTTGCTTCTTTAATTGTGTCCTGGTTCCTTCAAGCTTCATCAATCTCACTTTCACTTCAATTTTACAGCTTCTTGAATTTAATTTTCTTAACTTTCAATGTTCACTCAGAAAATTTTTCATTTTTTTCTTCACTTTTAATTTTTTCATCACTTTTGGCTTATTTTCACTGTTGCTTCCATTTTAGCACTTCACTATCACTTTTATCTTGAACTCCACTTCTTTTTAAGCATTAATAATGTCAAGTTCCAATTTATTTGCACCGATTTGCAACAAAATTTAAAAACACGTCTTTAAAGAATTAAACTGAAGAAAATTGTGAGAAAATTGAAAGTCAAAGGTTGCTGAGAAATTTGATCTTTTTTGACTGATTGTGATTTCACATTTTTTGGGTTAATTAAGGGTGTATTCAGCTCGAAAATTATCAAAAATATATAGTTTTAATTCAAAGTTTTAAAAGCTTTTTATTTAGGTTTTTAAATCAAATTTAAATTCTATTTGATTTGATTGTCAAATTGATTCTTTTGACAATAATTTCCGTTTGAAATTCAATTCTTTTTGGTTTTAGAACAATTCTTAAAGTACGATTTTAACTGGTCTAGCAATCTACTGCGATTTTTTGAGACAATATTGTTGGAAATTGAAAAGTTACGTTCAGCTCTTGTAGATGTTTGTGGATTCCAGAAATATTAATTTCCAGCACGTTTTTTTATTTTGGAAAAATTACTTTAATCCAATGTGAATTAAGTTTATTATTTTATGGACATCATACATTTAAAAAATATTTTTAAATACTTTTTCTCTTCGTTTTTCATAAATATATGTTTTTGATTTAAAAAACATCAAATTTGGTGTCCATCAAGTAGCACGGTTAGGCTAGATAAAAATATTTCGTTTATTTTATTTGATTAAGAAACATTTGCACAAATTACTGACCAAGTTTGAACAATTTTCGTTAAGCCTTGTCAGATTTACAGTCAAAAGTGTTAAAAGTAAAAAAATCGGCCCTAGCTCCGTTTTCAGATGCTCATATCTCAGAACTGGCAATTTCACATAATTTAAAAAAGTTATTTTTCTGCTTTCACAAAATAGCACAAAAAACCTATATATAGTCCATCACTCAATTCGTTAGGTCACCGTTCTACTTGATGGACACTCAAATTTGAGTTTAATATTTCAACTCTTAAATTCCTTAACGTATGTTTTCATTATTATAATTATTTTCTTTAAATTGTAGTTTTTTTCATGGAAAATAAAAAATAAAAAAAAAAACTAATTTGAATTCCCGGGAATATTCCCGATTTTTGAACCCCTAGTTTGATCAAATCTGCTTAAGTTCGAATCTTACGAAAAATCATCAAACAAAAAAAGAATTTTTTGCGTCATAAAAAATTTTGTTCTAAATTTGGCATTTGCCATATACTTCATATACTTTCTGCTAGGGTTACTTCTATCTAAGAATTTTGTCTTAGGTTAGGTTTTATTTAGATAAAGTATTCAGCATTCAATGTCTAATGCAAACTTAGTTCTAATGTAGACAAAGTTTTCAGGGTTCAATGAACGAAGAAAAATCAGTTCTAACCTATATTATAAGAAATAAATATTGGTCATTAAAAACCTTCCCTTCAAGGATCTTCAAGAGTAATACCTGACTCAGAATCTCTGGTTCCACAAATGGCTCAGTGAGTCAGTAAATTGAATGTTTATAATAAAGATTTATTCTAATTATTTATTAATAACGCAAATTCCATCAAATTTCAATATTCATTCATAAATTTTTATGTCTATCATTATAACAATGAATATTCATCTTCCTTCCTCACCACTCCCATCCAATGTAATGCGTTTAATTAAATTCCTTTTGATGTAAACATCCACAACCATAGCCCAAGAAGTAAAAATCTTATTTTTCATGACAACGCAAAACGTGATCAACTTTTGCTCACGCAAATTCTTCATGCCACACACAAAAAAATTAGCTCATCTTAGATGGAATGAGGCAAGAGTCAACAATGTCGGAAGTGATGCTAAAGCCCAAAAAAATATTTTATTCAATTAATCTTGCGATTTTTTTTGATGTCATTCTCACAAATTTATTATCCAAATAACAATGATTGCTAATTTCATAATTTAATTATTCTACCGGATGACAGACTGTGGTTTATTTAAATTAACTTTCTTCAGAGACTGCGCTTTTCTTTGGAATTTTAATTTGGGTACGGGTATGAATGAGATGAAAATGATGATGACTCATTAATATCGTAAAGAGTGGTGACGAATTGCTGACTTATATTTTGTTTTTGGTTGAGGTGTGCGATAAATTATAGCTTGGAATTAATTTTTATACTTAACAGCTAGCGTGTGTTTAAGGTCATTGGCATTCAGTTCCCAGAATGATTGAAAGTGAAGGATTAAGTCGTGTACTTATGATATTCAGTAACCGGTAAAATGGCATCAGTGGCCTAAATGGTAAAGCCAAAGGTCCTGGGTTCAATCCTAGGCCATGTCTAAAATATCGACGTATTCAGCTAAAGTAAGTACTTCCATTGCTTTTCCATGAAAATTAGATCTATTTTAGGAATTATTTAACATGATTTTTTCAGATGAAAAATTTTGATATCAAAGAATATTTGAAGTTGCCTTTTAAAGGAAAAGAGAAGCGCCGAAACCATTTAACGGTTTCAAAATTTTTAACAGTCAATAAATATTTGAAAATTTTCCCGCTAAAAGTTTCACTACGAAAACATAAGTTATAGTATAATTACATGATTTGTTCCAATGAATTTCCTTATAGAAAAAGTTTATCGTTTAACAGTTTTTTGAGATTCAAATTTTCTAACCGTCAGTAATTTTTTGAAAGCTTCCCGCCAAAGGATACACAAAAAATCATTAATTATAGCATATTTAACAATTAAATGTCTTTAATTCTCATATATAAATTGTTTATCATTTACAAATTACAGGCAGTTGAAAAATGCTAATTAACAAATAACGTATTTTTTCATTTTTGAATTTCTAATATTCGAATATATTCGAATATTTTTTTGTTCATATTCGAATATATTCGAATATTTGCCCAACCCTAAATGTGCATAGCTTGCAATTGGTTCGGATCCCACTATAAGGGTAGGTCTAAAGGGTACGGTACTATAGATTCTTTACAATTTGATTAGCTGTGCCTCCAGCTGAAAGGCTGGGCCCTTCACACATTATTATAAGTGAAATTCCACTCGATCTCTTTGACTAATAAAGAATCAAGTAGCCTGATGACTTATTAAAGTCAGGACTACTTATGTGGGGAGCTTCAAAAGCTACATGGTGAAGAAAAGTGATGAAAAAATGTCAGCTTAATGTGCCAAATTGTTCAAAGTAGGTTATAGAACCAGCAACAGAGTCAAATGTAAGGCCTAAGCTCCACAAAGGAACATGGTTACAGTACGTAAGTAAGTACTTAAAAGAGAGGCTTGGCATTATTGTTTGTGTATGGAAGGAAAAATTGTAATAAAATTTAATCCTGTCTAGATCTCCTGTGAATGAACTCGACAGAGAAAGGGTTATCTCTTTAGAGCAGTGTTGTCCAAACTGTGTGCCGTGAAAAAAATATTCAAAAACGATGGACATGTCTCAAAAAAGTTTGGAAAACACTCCTTTAGAGGATATAGGTTTGGCTCACAGTATTAAAGATATTATTGCACTTTCATATCTAACTAGTCATCATAAATAATTCACATCTTATCAACACATTCTATTTTAAAGTCGATTAAATCTCAATCGCAATATAAATTACTAAAATTAACAACTTACCGAAAAAGGCAAAATCCAAGATAAATAATGTTAAGCACTTACTATTAATAACTTTTTCCACCAGCAGCTTAAATCACCAACAAATCACAAAACGATAAGATAATTAATATAAAACAACTTTATATGCCTACTTAAATTTTATCACAAATGATTTATTGAATTTTCTACGCAGTCTTTGATCAAAAATAATTTTAAGTTTTCTTGGTTCGAGAATTTAAGACATGTTGTTGTTGATCCATCCAATTTGAGCTGATACACGTTCGAAACCAGCTGGGAAGTTCATTTCACATCCAGCGCTTGATCCGAAACTTGTGATACCTACTTGTAAGCGTGCTCCAGCATTGTTAACAGACAAAACTCCACCTGAATCTCCTTGGCATGTTCCACGTCCTCCCATTGTGTCAATGCAAATGACTGCATGATTAACAACAGTTGTTCCAAATGTGGCAGCACATACAGCATTTGAAATAATTCTGTTTGTGACAACACGTAAGACAGGTGAGGATCCAGCACCATCAGCAACACGTCCCCAACCAGTTGATTGACCAATAACATCTTCGAATGTTCCAGCATTAGCTTGAGCCAATGCAATTGGTGCAACAAAGTTAGTCCATGTTAAGGCAGATGGAAGAATCATTGTGGCAATATCATTGTTCAAGTTCTGTGAGTTGTAATTAGCATGAATACGGTAAGCTGCAGATTGAACTGTACGTCTTTGTTGAGATGGTTCAATGACATTCATGTTGTGTGCTCCAGTGATGACTGTTGTACTTTGTGAGTTGATTGGACAATGAGCAGCAGTAAGAATAACTGTTGGACTGATGACTGATCCACCGCACATTGTTGCTAAAATGACTCTCTGATGAATTTGAGCGACTTGGTATGGATGAGTATGTGGTGTTGCTTCATGTCCACCTACAATGCGTCTTGAACGGGAAACTTTTGGGTAGAGTTGAGCGAAGACTGTCTCATCCCAGAAGCCTGGAAGTTCTGTTGCTGGAACAACATTAGCCCAGTCAATTGGTTGCCATTCAGGTCCGTCAAAGTTTTCGACAGCTGATGCTGCAGCGATTGCAAAAATTGTCAAGATGAGGAGCTTCATTGCTGGTTCCTTAGGTTTGAATCTAGCTGAATGAAAATACAAACTGGATTGACTTGAAAATTGCTGAGATATTTATATGAAAATTTCCAGATAAGATTAATTATTTTATCAAAACTGCTTTCGGTTTTTCCAATTGACGAAAATAGTAAGTTGTCGAGTGTCGAGCTTTGGCTAGGCTGTAAATCAATTGAATGTAATAATCAAAGAGCTGATTGAGATTTGAAGAAGTTTAATCTTTTGATATTATTCCTTAAAAAACCCAAAAAGTCATGATTTGAAGTTAAAGATGCATAAGGTACTGTACTCGTGTCTTAGCATCAGGATCTTAGTGTCCAGAGCTACTAAGTGGTTAGGATTCTTCTATAAACTGTAAATACAACGTGTATGATTCTATTACCAAACATAACCTCCAAAATCCAAAAATTATGCTTCACCAATATTCACCATAAAATGTCAACCTCATCACAGCATGATGTTCCTCATAAAAATATCAAAAAAATGCTTAAAAAAGCATAAAGATGGTAAACTTCAATGTAATACCAGAGTGACGTGATTACAATCAAAAAATCTTTCGAGTGTCAAGCTATTGAAATTGATGCTTCAATTTCACATCATCATGAAGCCAAGGTCGTGCTCATAAGACTTGTTTATTTTCTAGATGAAAACGTAAGCATTCAAGAAGAAGCTGCAGATGAGAAGAAACTCAATCGAATTAGGAAAATATTGTCGAGATTTGAGATGAAAAATTTAATTTTGTCGACATTGAAAACCTTTTCGAGTGGCTTTTTCGAGAAAAAAAAAGTTTGAAATTAAATGAATTGGATGTGAAGTTCTGAGATTTTTGTCTCGAAGTCTGAGTTCAAGGAACAGATGTAATGTGAATTATTTTGAAGTTTTAGATCTTGTTTGATTTAAATGACATTTATTTTGTGACAAAAAGCTATATTTTAATCAGATTGTAAGCTAGTGGAGGAGCTATTGGGCAAGACTTAAGCAGAACAAGTTTTGGGAATAAAGTTTAAGTGCTGCATAGTCAAAAGGTGTTGAAGATCCTATTAATAGTTTTCAAGAATATATTTGTGAAAAAAGATCACGTGGACGTCCCAAGAACTCATGGAAAGAAGCTGTTGACATAGTCAAAAGGGTAGAAAATTGAGGATATAGGTTCAGTGAAAAGTAGGTTCTAGGACAGTGCTTCTCAAACTATACTTACCAAAACTTGCCAAAACTATTAACACAGAATTAGAACGATTAGAACTTAAATTCTGCAATATCGTGACAAAATCACTGAAGTTAACAGCCTAGAAGTTTGACGTTTGTAAGGAACCTTGCTTAGATCTTCGGTAAACACGAAAAACCGTCAACCACAAGCTCTGATCTTGTGTGAACCTAGCTTGATGTTAAAAATTCAAAAAAACACGCTACAATTTTCAATAAAATAATATTTTTTATTCACATCAAATTACATTTGAATATTCATCACTAAATTTAGTAGCAAAATTGTGTTTAGTAAGTATAAATCCCTTATTACATCAAATACATATTTTTAATAGATACAAATATTTTCATGTATAAAATACTTATTTAATGAATAGAAATTGAGCATAAGGAGAATTAAATTTTATTGTTTTAAACAATTCATCATTTTTATGCTGTTGCTAGGGTTTCTGAAAAACGGCATTTTTGAAAACGGCCGTTTTCCGTTTTTTATTTTCAAAAACGGCCGTTAACGGGCCGTTTTAAGGTTTTTAAATAACCAAATATAAATGAAATATTCCTCAAAAGATAAAGAATTGATGTTCTATATAGATAATATGTAGAACGTCTTAAGTTCTATTTATATTTATTATAACTATTTATCATTTTATTATAATAAAACTTAAGAAATACAAGAGCATTTAGTTATGCATCAGCCAGCCTTGAACGAATATTTGTGCAAAAATTATTGCAGATTGAAAATATTCGCTCTACATCTGTAGATGTCGGCTTAATACACAACAAAGCATCATAAAGTTTTTGAAGATTTTCTGATCGATTTCCTGTATTTTTGAAAAAATTACAAATTCATCTTTCATCCATTTGAATTTTCGAGTATTTTCTTGAGGTTGGCTTTCATTTTTCAGTACGATTTGATATTGTTCAGCCAGTGACACATTTTGAGGGCTTTCTGTTTGGGAATTCGAATCTGAGACAATTTTTCAGCAAAGTCCAAGCAAAGGGGTTTAAACTAGACTTTTTTTCTGATTCTAATATACTACTTGAAATGAGATTTTCAAACTTTCCAGGCTAATCCATAATAATAAATCTCTTTAACTGTTTTTGAGAATAAGTTTTAAAGGAAATAAACAAAATTTTTTTTAAAAATTACATTGTATGAACTATGAGAAAACGGAAAAACGGAATGAAAAACGGCCGTTTTCCGTTTTCAATTTTTGTGCCGTTAACGGCCGTTTTCCGTTTTTCGTTAACGGCTTCAGAAACCCTAGCTGTTGCCTTACATTCTATTAAATATCAACCGATTAATCATGAAAAATGTTTTTGATATTTTAACATACGCTGTGCCTAAATTCCTTTGCTTTTTTATTTGTTTGGGTTTGGAGGGAGTCACTGCTAGTTGTGTTTTTTGAGATTCCGATGAAACTTGAGATTTAAGAGCTATTATAGGAGCTTCATCAGCTTATGAAGGACCAATTTAGGTTAACCAAGTCTGAAATCCTACATAATATCTGGAACAGATCCCACAAAATCACAAATAACCCCTTGAACCTCCCAACAATCACTCTTAACCCAACAACCAACCAACAATCCTCACAAGGGATCACAAGACCATCAATTCTTAGGCATGATAATAAATAACATAAGATTGTTTACGCCGAGAATCACTTGAAAGTTTTCTATACGATAACTTTATTATTTAATGCTTCACAATTTTTTTTAATGAAAAATTTTCTTCCCGCCTTATTTTATTCTTTACTGTTATTTATTCCTTTATTTTCCATTTAAGTGCCTTCTTTGTATTTCTCACAATAAAGATGAGACTTATTTTTTTAATAGAGCGAGAAAGTGAAGATGAAAAGAAGCCATTTAGCATTTAATAAAGCTAATTTTATGTGCGAGTAGGTGCTTGAAACTCTAAACTGATCATAAACTTGAAAGAATTCTTCTATTTGCTTGATGTGGATTTTTAATGGAAATTGTTGTTTTTAAGGTGTAGCTTGTGATTTTTTTGCAAGGGATGGTAACTCTTTGAAGGAAAAAAACATTATTACATCAAAATTGCTGCCTCTAATGAAGAGGGGTTGGTGAGTTCCTGAAAACTGTAGCTAAGATTTAATTCTTGAAGGATTAGTTTCAATAATTTTCTATCAACTGCTATCGAGGAGGGGGGGGGGGGGGGGAGGGGGGGATACTTAAGAACATAACAACATCAAATAAGCAAAGAAACCCAGAACTAGCGCCTTAAATAACTGAATACTTGTGCATGAACTCTCCTAACTGGAGTAAAGTCAAGGGGAACACAACATGATGGAGAAACTTTCACTAATCTTCTAATCACAATGGGAAATTTCTTACCTGATTGACAGCATTTCCTTTCAAAATGCTGAACGTCAATGATTGAAAACTGATGAGAAATTTCCAATCAAAACCGTTTCCCAACATGTTGTTACCCCCTTACTGAAATCTAAAAAAATATTGACCACATCCGGCATTGCCAACCAATCTTTTCCTTATTATCCTACATTGTTCATCATAATTTCATATTAAAGCACATCAATTTGTGGCACCGGGCAGTATCAATAAGCTACAAAAAAATACAATTTATTCTATAATAACCATCTATTCTCTACAAACCACATAGCAGTAGCCTTAAGTAACTTATATGAGAAAAGAAAAAAAAAATTAAATAACCTTAATATAAATTAAATAACATAAAGAGAAGTTACTTTAAAGCATTTCAGTATGAGAAAGGGACGAAAATATGCAGAACCAAAAGAAGTATAAATGTACATGACACATTTCGTTTCCCTTCCATTTTAATAAAATATTCTTTTTTTTTATCTACACAGACAGAAGTTGAGTATGTAAAGGGAAAAAAGGAAAATAAGCTTTAACAGACTTGTTATATCTTTTTTTTTCTATAAAAAAGGAACCCATGCCACATTTTAAGTCTCTTCATCCTCACATTGCCATACACTTAAAATTGAATCTACAAATATCGCGATAAAAAAAACAATCTTTTAGCCCTTCTTAAATTTCAATAATAGAATACTGATGGTAAGGAAAATGAGAATCCAAACGCCTGTGGATACATATCCGATGTATACATCGGGATTATCTATCGACCATCCGCGCTGCATGATTGCTCGTAATGACTCGGTCGATTTTGTGAGTGGCAAAAAGAGTGCTGGTACCCTCAGTAACGGATGCATGCCTTCAATTGGCCAAATCATGCCGCACAGCAGTACACATGGTAGGAATGATCCTAATGCCATATACGTGGCTGAACGCTCGTTGTCGACCGCACATGAAATTACGAATCCTGAAAATGAAGAGGAATTTTTTAAAGATTTGATTCTTAGCTTTAAAGGTATTGCCAAGTATATCAAGCAGGGGTCATAAAACTTTGAGTATGAAGACAGTATGTAAGGATTTAAATTTAAATGGAAGCAAGGAAGACATATCATAACTTACCAAAGCACATGCCGCAAAATCCAGTCTCCAACACGAGCATAATCACCCAAAACAGCTCTCCACGATTCGTCAAATCAAACACTGAAAAGCTGAACGTAAGAACCAATGCTGTTTGGAAAGCCATAACACAAAATTGCGTTATAACATGCGAGAAAAGTATCTCAATGCCAGTCACTCCGGAAACTAAACAACGTTCCAACATTCCTTCATTTCTCTCGATTAACATGGCACCAGATGTTAAAGCAACTGACAAGAAGAAGATTATGCTGAAAAAGGAAAACAAGTTTTTAGTTTCGATTTGTTGAAAAGGAAGAAAAGTTTTTTTATGTTTTTGGTTAAAATAATTAAATAATAAAAAAATTTGGGTTCTTGGTGTGGAAAAATCGATGCTGTAGATTTAAAAAACAGTTTTTATGGATAAACTTGAGATGGAATTAAAGTATGGCTTGCTTATAAGCGGAATTTGTAGTTTTTCGAGATTCCATGGATCAAAGTCTCAGTTGACGTTAAGGCTTGTCAAAGTGTGGAGCAGGGGAAGATTCATTCGGTTAAGATTTAATGCAAGTATGATAATGGGCTGAGAGTTGCTGCAGCATTTTAATCTAGAGCGGTTCCAAGACACAGAAGGTTGAAGATGATGCTCAGAAGCCTATTTCCTGATGGACAACCTCAAAAATCGACACGATCAAAACTTCCAAATGTCAAAGACACAAATAATATCACACTCTAGGAAATTTTATATCCATTGAACCAGATAATATCATGCAATATACATGATATCCCAGCACTAATCACTTAATGACATTTTCCAGAAACTCAAAAATCACTTCCGCATCATCATTAAAATATATTGCCACAAATCAACAGAAATCCTCTTAAAAGTTGCCAATTAATACTTTAATAGCATCAACAGCATCCCAATTAAAATCAACAGTTCCACAATAATCCAACAACCACAATCGATGATAAATGCCTGTAAATAGTGTTTTTAATAACTCACGTTAATTGCACACCAGGCGCTGCAAAATCAGTAAAGTTGGGAATCCGATCGCCATAAATTGGACTATCGAAAAAGATGGGAATTTTGCCGACCAATGGATTTATTTGACAGTCCTTTAACATGCTTTCAATGAAATCAAAATAGGCATATTGAATATCACGATATAGTAGCGTTCCAATTTGCTGATCTGAAAAGAGGATGCGAATTCGTATTTATATGCAAATTTCTCAATTTTACTTATCTAAAATCTCGTATTGAGATTATGGAAATTGCTTACTTGACATGTCCAAATGAACTGATAAGTCAGCATTATCTATGACATAGCTCTCAACATTATGGCCAAAGTCTTGTCTTTCCACAAGAGAATCCGTATAATTGTGAGCAAATAGTATTGTTCCCCATGCATTGCCATGACGGACGACTTCAATTGCCTCCTCTTCATTGCCATAGAATTTCTAGAGAAATTGTAAAATGTTATAATGTGATTCGAGTTGAGAGGTTTTGTGATTATTATGGAAATTTCCATGCTTTGAAATTTCAATAATATCCTCTGGGATTTTATGGTCTGCTGATGATTTGCTTATCGAATGACTAATCTTATTACAATGCATGTGAAACTTGTTACATTGTAAAGATCCAGCCCGAAGCTAATATATCAAGTTTCTCAGTCAGAAAATTAAAACTTACCACATCAATGCTCCGATTCTTCAAGAAATCCAGATACCGACAACTAAGCATTGTATAATTACATCCCTCATATATTGGACATTCCTGTTGATTGAACTGTTTATCTGACAATTCGTTATTTACAACCGCAAGTTTTAAGCCCTCTGGATCATGTCCTACAGCCAAGCAGAAAAGAATTGTTTGAGCTACTGGTAAACCGATGATAAATGCCATGACACTAAAATGAGAAAGTAGATTTTTTTGGGGGTTCAGTATATTTTATATGATTCACGTGCTGAAATAAATACATCATTGTTGTATGAGTAAAGAGAGGATAAGTTTGAGAGATTGTTGAGGTTAGTTTGAACAGTAAGCGCTTGTGGATGTGATAAAGCTCACAAGAGTGGGGTCAAGATGGATAACTCGAAATTATAAAAAAGGTTCTAAAAGAATATCGAGCCTCATATAACATTGATTTGAAGCTAGGTTTCATCTAGGATTGCTTGACGTTAGCTTCAAATTAATATGCATGAACATGAGAACTCAGAAGAAACTTGCTGTATGTGTACAATAAATAGCTAAAGTAAGACAAATATCTCAGTGACTGACTAGCTTAGATTCTCGACTGAGTAGAAGATTTATCCTCTATTGTAGACGAAAGTTCGATTCCCATCACACTCAACTAGTTTCATATTATCATACACATGATCAAGCGAGGTCATTACACACTAAATACAAAATTAAGGAACTATTGATAAAACATTAAGTTCAAACCTATGCCATGCAAAAAGGTCAAAAATCAGTAGCACATCCAACAACATGGGTTAAAAAATGGAAAGGAGAGTCTATAATAATAATAATATTATATGTAGTTCTTGCTACCGCATAAGGGATTATAAGCCATGTCTAGTGTGAATACACACGTTTACATACTCGTCCATACGCACATAATAAATTCACACTCACCCAAAATTTCTCCACATCCATAAAAAGTTTTTCCATACGAGTGCCTTCATGTGATGCAATTTAAAAATTTTCATATGGTCCATACAAGTAGCTTCAGGTTCTTCCTCTGGTGGTAATGGTGGAGCATGTGGTGGTGCTGTTACCATATCAGGACCTCGACTAGACATTGAAATATTGTCACCAAATTCACCAGAAATTTCGCCATGATCTTCATCGTGAGATAAGTCGAGTGCAGGATTCTGGAATTAAATTGAGAGAGAAAATTAAAGTCTAGACTTGCTTCAAATGAATTCCATTGTTTAACTCACAGCCATGCCTGGTAATTGTATGCTATCAATAACCTCCTTAGCTATAGACGATCTTCTCCTCTTGCCACGATTCTGTATTACGGATAGCTTAAGGAAAACTTCCTCCAACGACTCACAATGATATTTCTGTAGCAAATCATCAGGCGACTCCTCTGCCAAGAATTTTCCACCTCTCATGAGACCAATCTTGTGTGCTTGTCGTGTCTCATCGATATAATGTGTCGTTATGATAACCGTTGTTCTACCAAACTTTGTTATTTCTACCAAATAATCCCATATTGCTTGTCGTAAAACAGGATCAACACCCACAGTTGGCCTAAAGTCAAATTCAATAATGCAATAATGAGATGAAAAATAGCAAGCAAATTATTTTGCACATACTCATCCAATATCAATAATTCTGGCTCGTGAATCAGTGCAGCTGCCAAACTCATTCGTCTTTGTTGTCCTCCCGAAAGATTTTTTATGAATCTAATAAATAATAATCAGGTTAGATACATTCTGTAGAGATTTATGAGAGCAAACTTACCGTGATGCATTTGGTAATTGAAGCATTTTTAATAGAAAATCAGTTTTTTCATCGACATCGTCTTTGTTCAAGCCATTAATCCATCCAAAATAGATTAATGTCTCACGAATTGTAAATTCTCCATAAAGTGCAATTTCCTGTGGCATATATCCAATTCTAGGTCCTGGAACTCCACTGCCACGTGATCCTGGTCGACCACCCAGTACCCAGATTTCTCCAGAATTAAGCCTTCTTCTGCCAACAATGCATGACAACAATGTCGTTTTACCACAGCCAGATGCTCCAAGTAAGCCATAACTGAAATTAATGGAAATAAGGATGGATTTAATTTTTTAATTAATTTGTTTTATCGATTGGATTGAAATGAACATCAGAAATTATCGAGTGGATATAATGTTGAGAATGTATCAAAGAGATAAGTCAGTCATGAAATTAACATCAATGTGAATTCGATTGATTAAAAATTAATGGAAAATGATAAGAGGTTGGAGTGATTTGAGGAGATGGCGATGGTATGAAGCGTCTTTGGTTTAGAGCAGCAATTGATGTCTTTTTGTATTGACAAAACAACTTTACAGCCATACAACGACAGGATGTAACATGAAGAGACATCTGAGGACTTTGTTCTAAAGTCTTGAACGAAGAAGCACTCAATTAAATCTAAATGGATGGAAAACTTTATATGCGAGTACGCTCAGTTCTTTGTTTGATCAAAAATACTTGCTATCTGATCCAAAAGATGATGCCTTCCAATTTTAATCGACATAAAATCAAACTTTGATGGGGTTCATTTCCACCTTTCCAAATAATTAACACAAACCACCCCAAACTGAATGTCAATAGTCATTAAATTCAGGTTAAGTATATCAAAAAAGGTAGAACAATGAAGGTAAAATTAACAATTAATTGAAATCGATTGATTAAGTATAATTGACTATAATAGCTTTAATTTAAATGGATAATGAGGACACACTTTAAAAACTTTTCATGATATCGAAGGACTTAATCGATAATCACACATATTAAGCATTACGATGCTTATAATTAATAATTCAATTAAAATCCTTGTGATACTTGATTTTAAAGGTTTTGTTGAACGTAAATTCTCAAATGAATGTCACAATTAATATGACTCAACTGCCTCAAAACCGCATGGATCAAACAATTTTGTCATATTATGATAAATGTGCTCAGCATCTCCTTAATATCTCATTTAAATGAATGAGAATTCTACTCGCTTTATAAAGTCACAAAGCCACATACCTTCTTCTTAATAAAAACCTCTTAACAACAACCACATCGACTTGAAATTCGTTTCCTTTCAACTAAAATTAATTTCCATACTTAATTCATGAACGTTAAGCTGTGAATGCCTAAAGGTTGCAAGAAAATTACAATAATTTTTCGCATATATATGTTGCGTGTGTGTAACATTCTCGACTCATTTTAGCCTCTCCACCTACATTTTACGGCGTAATAAATCATAAAGTTGACAATATTTATCTTTATTATTATTATAAGCATTGTTTAACAAAGTGCGTTGGGTGTAAATCTACAATTCTTTTACACACGTGTAGAAGTTGTGTATTTATCATTTTGCTTGTGAGTTATCTCTTATTTCTTTTAAACGAGGTCTGTGAACTTTGTATGGTTTTGAGGATTTTCTTTTTGTTTTTTGTGGGGTTGGGAGTTGGAAGGGGGATTGTTATGGATCGAGCTGAACTATTGAATGTTGTTTTAATGGGCTATCTTTGTAGAATAAAATTTCGGGCGTTGAATCTTTTGTTAGTCTCTCTCTCTCCAGGTTATTAAGTCTTGCTTGGGCCTTATGAATTATAAAATAGCACTTAAGGGGGTGGAGGACGCTCCATATCAAAATTGTCCGATTCCTTTACAATATTTAATCTAATTGTTTCGAAATATATAAACGAGAATCTAAAGAAATAAATTAATGACCAAGTCAATGTTTGACAAAAGAATTCGAAGATAACAATCCATGACCTAGCTAAACGAATAAATAAGTCATTCCAACTACAATCAGAAAATATTTAACATTTCTGTGAGATACTAGGGTTCGATTCCCACCAGAAGACTAACATCTCGAACTTGCAAATCACAGTGCCTGATAGTCATAACAAGACATTCAAATATGAATCTACTCAACCATCCAATCCACCCATCATCTCCCTAAATAATCATCCACCTTTCGCAAACGAGATATTTGTGTATGTGACTGTGAATTTATGTCTCTTTATGTGATTCTCACTATGAATAATGTACGCTTAATGCTCCGACAATTATTTTACTCGAGATACTTTTGTTTCCTTTTATTTTAGTACGTTAAGTCTAACACTTATTTACTTATGTATATATCATATGAATGTACATATATAGCAACAACATCATCATCATCATCATCATCGTCGTCGTCGTCATAATACATTCATACAAACATTTTCCCTTTACGCTTAAAAGACTTTTTCTTCCTCTTTCTCTACTCGTTTTCTTTTATGAATCCATTATCATGCATATGATGTGCTCTACATGGCTTTTTGTTGAGCCTTTAAATTAATTACGAGAAAATCTCGGCATTATTCATTATGAAGAACTGGCAATGTCGTATAGATGTGTATACACGTTGTAGATGCTCAAGTTGAGTATATGAGGGTGAAATGAACGGGGTTGCTGGCTAAAATACTTTAAAATGCTGAAGATAATTGAATTTTTTCGCTTATGAGTGAGGATGTAGAGAATTATTCGGCTGTGTTGTGCTCAACAGGCGTTTTAGTTATGAAAATTAGGAAGTTTTTGAGCACTTCCTTTATAGTTTCGAGCCAGAGTAGGGTTCAATGTTTGCAGATACAAGATTTTTGAAACTAAAAGCTACTTATTGAACATGTTGGAAACTCCTAAAATTAATTGAAATTCCCTAAAGTCGGAAGCTATCATTCCTTTAAAATTCACAAAATTCCATAAATTTTTAATCTTTTTTTTTCTCATTCTTAAACATTTCCCTTTAACATTCCCGACAACAATTCTGAAATGAAAATTGCGGATGTAGGAATACAAAAAGCTGATAATTACATTAGAACTGTCGTCTTTTTCCTATTCTTCCTTGCCTTTTTAAAAACTCTCATGTATGTAGATTTAAATATACACATCATGATGCGCATTCATTTATTCATTATGTCTATATGTTTCACACATTTTTGTCAGGGGTTTGGGTTTGAAGAATAAAAAGAAAATTCATGTTTTATAATCTTTGTAGAGGTTTTGAGGAGAATGGGAGTTCCTTGTCGATGATTTGGTCCGGTTTTAAAAGTGACTAGTGCAGACATTGCTAATCGAAAGTATGTCTGATCATAGCAAGAAGGATTGCTCAATTCAGAAAGTGCATATCAAGATTATGATCTTTAAGTCGGTTTGTAGGATCCTGTAAGTCTTCCTTGGGTTATATAATCAATAGCATCGTCAGAATGTCATTCAAAATCATTGAAACTTTACATTTCTTCAAAAATTCTAACAAGAAACCCTCTTTATCATAAAAACTACATTCAGATGTGGTCTTTAAAGATCTATAATATTTGCTGAATTTTATTATCATTTAATAGTAAAGCGTCATATGTTATTGTCCCCGACAACATGCTATCTACAAGGATTTTATGAAAATCTACATATTTTAAAGCTAATAATTCAATTAAATTCGTGTAACATGTAAATGAATTAAAATGAGATTTTGAAATTCCCAATGAGTGCGGATGAGAACTAATTTTCGATTTCGAAGGATCTAATTTTCGAACGCGGGAAAAAAAATTTGAATTTGAAATTTCCGTTACAATTATTTGTTTACATTTTGCATTTAAATTACTTCTTGAAAAATAAATTTAATAAAATGGTTATAAAATGCTCTATTAAAAGCTGTAAAGGCAGTAAAATAGCTAAAATACCATAATTTGGATTAACAATAAACACAGTTCATCGAGAAAAGTGGATACAATTCCTTGAATTTCATGACATAGAATTTGACTGTAAAAAAAAATATTTCTTGTGTATCTACACGATTGATAAACTATCAATCGATTATAGTGTCGATAGTGTCGATTAATACAGAAAAGAAACAATTTTGCATCAAAAAACAATTAAAATAAATTTGTTTCTTAACTAAGTCGTTAACGTATTTTTATTTTTCAAAATTTGATATTTTCGATTTTTTTTTTGAATTTTTCGAAATTAACCAAAATTAACTGACTTTTTCTTTGTTCGCACTCATTGGTGAAATTCATTTTGAGACTCTTGAAGGGATGGAAATTTAACATAAATGAATACGAAATTGTTAATGCTGAATTTTATCAAAAAATATAATTCTTTTTTCATTCGGAAAATCATTTTCCGAGAACTCATAATCTTATTAAATCAGCTTTAAACAAAACAGAGGACTTTTAAAATGATGTTGATTTAAAAATTGGTGATTCTTAATGACTTTTTCATGTTACAACATTTGAGAAATTAGAAATCGAGGATTTTTTTCATAAACAAAAATTTTCCATCTTTTTAAAATTTATTTCACATTAATCACCAGACTTAATGAATTCATCAATAATGAATGAAATGTTTTTTTAGAATAGAATTTTGGTTGACGGGTCTTTTCAACCCCTTAACCTTACACTATTCGGATTTAATAATTAATTTATTAACCCTCGTCTTTTAATGATTCAACACTAATGGTGTAGCTCAAATAATCGATTTTATTGAGAGGCACTTCATAGCAAGGGGAAGCAATGATCCTAGATGAGTCTCCAAATTCGATTAATGTACTTAATTGTTTAAGAAGTGAACAAAACTCGATAGGACACTGTAATGCCATGAGCATTGTGTAAACTCTTGTCATATCGACATCATATAAATAATGATTGAGAGATCGGTTTCTAGTAGGAATCGAACTAATACCTTAAAGAATGTTCCGGTATGTAGCCTAGCCACATCAGCCACAGAGGCATAACTCTCGCACAGGCCGATTCGCCTTCATGTGGCTCTGTACCTCAGATTCTACTTTGCTTCAGTACCACAAGCACTATAAAAATTGTACAAAATCTTAAAACCGATTTTATATTTTTTGATTTTGAACAAAACCAAATCCAATTCTAAATTTTAATAAACCATAAAGCTAGTCAAATAAAGGAAGGCAATTAAAATTAATGAAATTTGCTTTTCAACTTTTGTTGTTTGAGTTATAAAATTTTGAAGAATTTTCATGTTTTTCTTGAGAAAAAGTTTCAAAAATTGAGTAATGAGTTGCGCGTTTAAGTGAATTTAGCGGATAAAATTAATGAAATTGAATGTAGAGGCACGGAATTTCTTTATAACCCAACGCTTTCCGTCTTTAAAAATTCTTCTTAATTTTTAATAAAATTTTCATTTATAGAACTTTAAAGTTTTTCTTCGAACCAACATCCCACAGCCTTCGAATACCTTCAAAAATTATTTTCCATGAAAAGGTAGAAAAAAAAACAATTTTTTGACATGAAATAAATTTTCTTCTTCGATTTTGCCAACCTTTTTCAATATTTATCAGCAGTAAGAAGACATTCGACACACTCAGATAGTAAAAAAACTTTTTTTCCATAATTTATTAATTTATTTAAAATTATTGACTTCTGCTATTGGCGGAAACTTTGACGTAAAGTTATTCAAACTTATATTTAATTTTTTTTTTCAAAGGCTTTATGGAAGAATTTTTAATAAGACATCAAGAAAGTTTTGATTAAAAGTTGTAATGATGATGGATGTGACGGTATCGTATTTTATATTCATGAATCATGATGTGATAGAACATCGATGTGCTCATAGATAAAGTTTTCATTATTAATCTCATTGTATCAATTGTATGGAGCCTGCTTATGTAGGATTGCTAGATATTTTTCAAAAAAATAGAGGTTGTGCCTCATGTTGACTAGTTTTTGTAGTTTTTGGGACGAATTAGGATTAAATTTAAATATTAATATTTTGAAAAATGGAAAAAATAGAGGACTGTCCTCTGAAAACCTTAGTAAATGGTCAGCCTATCTTTATGTTGAGACTGTGTGAATATCATGATTCTGATTTTAAATTTGAGTTGATGTTGGCATGTCAAGTTATTCGAAGCAACTCCCTGCTTTACAATTATTACCATTCAAATATTAATTTCACATAACAATACGCGTGCAGTTTCTGTAACGCTTCAAGTCATAATTAAAATTTTTCAACAATATTCTTATTATTTTCCTCTCCTTGAGTGAATTTTAAGCTTTAAGGTTGACTTAGGACGTTGAACACTCAGATGAGAGAAGTTGAACTAAGTTGTCATTTTTTTGAAGTAATTACAGGACTACTATTGGTCCTCGATTTGTGTAGATTTGATTTGAACAGGATTTTACTGGAACAAAACACCTACTCAACTCGAGAACCCCCAGTTTTAGAGACTTTAAATTCCAACTTTAGAATTTACAATTCCCGCTCAAAATTGGAATGCAATTTTTTTTAAATCCTTAAATGTACATCATATCCAATCAACTCCCAAAACAACATTTTTCTTCATATTTATTAAAAAGTTAAATAAAATACGAAGAAAAACAAAAATAAATGAGAGCCACAAGACTCAAAGATTCTTTCTTTGCTCTTCTTATTTCCGAGTCTTTTTCGAAGCTTACTGCAAGGAAACTTTTTCATCTTCATGCTGTACTTTTTATTTTGCTTTGTAAGTCTTCGCTACTGTCAAAAGTTTTAAGACTTCTTTGAAAAAAAAAATTGTAAATCTTTGAAGAACTTTGTATCAATGTTGTGTAAATTTGCAATTTAAAGGTTGCATGGGTGATGGAATCGCCTTATGTATAAATTATGATTTTGATTACGCAATTGAACTATGGAGCTTAAGATTAAGTTGGTTGTGATGGCAGGAAAATTCCTAGGACACAGATAGACAACCTTTATAGTAAAGCAAATCAACCTCCATATTACAACATATCGTACCTTATAAAGTTATCATTCTAGGTACCAAAAAAAAGTGCAAACAAGCATAATTAGAGCAAATAACATTAAACTAACTCAAAAGAAGATCGAGTCTTTGTGAAAAATCATTTCCAGTGTCTTAAATTCTCAGTTCCTTCTAGAAGCAAAACGTCTCAGAATCTCAAAAAAAAACTTTCCGTTCATTAACGAGACAAACAAAAAAAAATTAAAAGCTCAGACATAAAAGTCAACAAGTCACAAAAAGCAGAAAGTT
The DNA here is from genome assembly GCA_917627325.4 of Chironomus riparius. Classification (NCBI taxonomy): domain Eukaryota; kingdom Metazoa; phylum Arthropoda; class Insecta; order Diptera; family Chironomidae; genus Chironomus; species Chironomus riparius. The sequence continues at coordinate 52,891,509 of OU895878.1, forward strand.
CAAGTTCAATGACGCTTGTAATAGAAATTAATTAATAATTATAGGCACTTGCCGCGTCGACATTCACCTATTCGCTGTTATTAAATACTCTGTAATTTAAGCTTTAATGTTCATATCATAAGCCGTAATTGAATCGCAAAAAGCACATAAAACGCCTTGAAATAAAAAGTGATTTACACTGACTTAATTGCTGTGGTTTGTTTTTGCCAGCAGTGGATATTTTTTTTTCACACTCAATGACCTGTCGCGACTGACTCTTATTTGGTTGTTGTTGTTGTCACCGAAAACATGCTCGATAATTTATGAGTGACTGAAAAAAAAGTGTGTAAAAAATTGTAAAGTCACTTACATCGTTCCCTTCGGTACTGTCATATTCAATCCATCTAATATCACATTGGGATTCTTTTTGGTTCCATAAATTTTGTGTGCACGTCTGACACAAACTGCCTGTTGTCTTCTTGTTGCCACCGTTGACTGTTGTGTTTTTAGAATTTTTCGGCGCGGTTTAAGGTCAATTACGTGAGAATTTATTTCACTTTGCATGGGCGGCAATCCATCTGTTTCAGAGTCCATGATGACTTATGTTGAATTATGCTAGAATGAGAATGTGACAAATTGATGAATAAAAAGAATTTGGAATTTAAATTAAGGAAGTGCTTTTGTGATTTTTTAAAGATTTTCTTATGTGATTCTGTTGCGTAGGTGAAATGATGATTTGTGGACGAGATTGTGACGTAGAAAGACTTTTTGACCAGTCATCATATCAAATTTATTAATTCAACAGCTAGATTAAGACTAATGGGTATCAACGTCTTTTAAACTTGACAGTTCCATCTCAATAAGTGTCAAGATCTAGTTGTGCTTTCTTTGCTAGATAACAACTTGTCACTAATAATTCAGTTACAACTTTATTCGTACTTGACATTCCAGCACAAGCGTCAAGATGTTTGATTTTTAAATGTGGAAAAGAAATCAATTTTCAGTGTCATAGTCAATTCAAATCATCTTATTGACATTATTAAATTGAATTTTCTTATTTTCCAACTTTTTTATTCTCGGAATCAAAGCAATGCTGAATGTTGACAATTTTATATATTTTGACAAACTTTGCGGATGGTAACTGATGAGTCAACGTAATAAGTCATGCTAGTGCAAGGTTCCCGCAGATTATAATCATTAAATAGTCCCATTCAAAGATTATAATCTTTATTTTTAAAAGATTATAATTTTCCGGAGCTTTGGGTTAGTGTGTCTATCCTAAGAGACAAATTTATGATGTAATGGTGTCTTCAGGACATCCCAGCTTCTCTTTGATACTTTACTGTTGACACAATGAGTTAGTAATGGCTTAAAAACCATGAAGTGATGGTCATATTTGCTGAAAACCTTTAACTAATTACTTCATGGCTCTATAGAGGTCTGTGATAGCTCACATCAACTTTTTAGCTGACTTAATCAATATTAAAAATAGAAAACCAACCCCAAAAAATTTTAAGCCACGATTAAATCCAAAATCTTACAACAGATTACACAAAAATTATCGCAGTAGATTTAAATCTTTAAAGAACTGTTGCTCCATTCCTTAACAGAGAATCATTTAATCCCCACTTTTAAGAAATAAATCTTAGAATTTATATCTCTTTATGCTTGAATATTTCCATACATTTAATCTTGAATGCAGCAAAAGTATCCAACAATAAGCATAGGAAGTAACACAACCACACAAAAAGAGATGCTTTTAAGAAGCAGTGATTCTTTTTATTTAAAAAAATACATTTTGATGATTGATGTGATAACGTAAAAGTTGTTATATAGTAAGTAAAGGCATTAAGGATAAGAGAGAAAATTTACATAGTCCTTACACGCGCTCATCGGATTTGCACATAAATAGAAATGTTAGAAGCGAGAAAAAGAAGAAAAAAAAGCGAAAAGATTTTTCATTTTACGCAAATTCTTCCTTGCTTTATTTTTCTAGCCCACCAAGCTCATCTCCTTCTCGTTCGCATTTATATCTGTTTGTGCTTTTCTTACTTTTTTATGAGTAAGAGGAAGTCAAGATTATTATGATAAATTGAGATTTGTTTAAGAATTTTTGGAAATTTGAGCATGACAAGCAGAGCCATAAGAATTTTGAGTTTTGTTGAAGGATATTGTAACAAAAGTTAAAGGACACATCTGAAAATAATAGAACGAGGCTAATGAAGCTCTAAAACAGTGCTATAGAACCTCTGGAGTAGCATGGCTACTGACTCGACTTAGGTATTGATATATCGACAGTTAAAGTCTCTATGGAATTTCCAGTAGCTTCAGAAAACGGCTTGAAAGGAATCAGACCTTGAAAATTGTAATCTCATCCTTATCCTACAAATTCTCTATCAGCAACATCCTCTCGACACTTAATTTATTAAGATAATCTTCATTATCAACAGACAAACTGCATCTGAAAATCTCATTTTCCTAATCAAGTTCACCCAAAAAAAAAAAAAGAAAATCCCATTCGAAAAAGAATTTAATTTCCTCTTCTTACAAGAAACTAAAATTTTCTTTATCTTTGTTTTCTTCCTCCCGACTAGATCGTAATATCTTCATTAAGCTATTCATTCTCATGCACTCATAGAAAAAAAGTAACAAAATGTTTGTAACTTGTATGGAAAATGTTAACAAACAATTCGTTAAAATAGTGTTTACGAACTTATTTGTTAAATTTAACCAAATTATTTGTAAGGTTGAATTGTTAACTATAAAAATTGTTAATTTAACAAACTTTTTGTTAAAATTTTTTTTTACAGAAAAAAATAACAAATTTTCGGTTAATATTAACCAGAAAATTGTTAATTTGGTCACCCATCTTATTTTAAAATGTTTCCGTGGTTGCTTAACTTCTGAATTCCTGTTGATGATCCGCTAGTCCGCTGCTTGTAAACTTTTACTTATAAAATTTGATTCAGAACCAATATAAATAATTCTTTAAAAAATATATCCAAATTTTAAAATTAATTTATGAATAATAAAATAGAAATGTAGGACTTAAAAAAATGAACAAATTTAATTTTTAAATTACGATTTGGTTTGTAAATCATTATTTTCCAAAACAAATTACAAATAAAAACATTGTAACAAATGTTTTGTTAAAATTAACAAATTAATTTGTTAAACAAAATCAACAAAATTCAATTTAAAGCAGTTTTCTCATTAAAAATAACGCAATAAATTAATGGGAATCGTTTGAAATTAATCAAACAAGAGTTTTGAATACAAAAATTAAAATTTAATTAAATCAATTATTAACAAATAAATTTGTTGATTTAACAAACTCAATTGTAAAATTTTTAACAAATAGTTTGGTTGAAATTTTTTTTACCCATGTAAACTTAACCAATAATTTGTTAAACTAGTTTAACAAACATATAACAAATATTATGGTTACTTTTTTTCTATGAGTGTGCTAAAATGGAAGATGTAAATCATGCGTAAAAGAAATAATAAGAATGAATAGAAAAGGAAGCTTCTGTGTCGTCCCTTCTCAGTGCTTTTAATAAAGACACCGTCGAGGATAAAGTCAACTTCAAAAGGAAAAGAGGAACAACAATAACAATGAGGGACAGCTCATTTTGCTTAATATTTGAAGAATTAAATTTACTTAATTAAGAAGCGCTGATTTCGTCAACAATTTTAATAGAGAAAATGTGTCAGAAATGAATGACTGACACTAAAGTCAAATTTAATGAGTCCGTAAAGAATTTTGGGACTTGTTTGACTTTATGAACTTTGTCTTTTGATGAGATGATTTATATTTTAAGGAAATGCTAAGGATTGTGGGTTGGCTTTTGACAGTCTTGATTTTTCGAGGTATTTTGCCAATCGAAAATTATTATTTTGAGGGCTGATTTATTGGGAATATATTTTATGTAGGTTGATATTGAAGATTTGAAGCTTCAATCAGCTATAGTCGAAGCACAAAAGCTGGCGGAAGCTTTGAAAAATTCAAATCTTAACAAAAAATTTAATTTCTTGAAAATATTTAAAAGAAATGTTCCAAAAATGGAACACAGCACTTAAACCATCTCTTTACGTCACTTTGAGTTATCGCAAAGAATTTTCATTCAAGAATTTCAACAAAAAAAAATTCTTTTTCTCAAGTAAAAACCCCAAAAAACACACCCACGCGTGTAAATTCTTCACTCGAGCATGCACGGTTGTAATTTTTTGTTGTTCATCCTTTTCGTTGTGACTCAAATTGTCACTCTATCTCATGAGGAATCATATAATATGACACATACATATGTTGAATTGTAAAAAATAAATACACTACAGTATCAAATAGCAAAAGCATTTCCCTAACTGAATTTATTTCGTTTTGAAGCAGAACGAAAATATAAAAAAATCAATTTTTATGAGTTTTTCCTGTGAAAATAAGTTTTACTGAGGTGGTAACTTTTGAGATTTTTTGGGGTAGATTGGTACTTGAATTTTTATGAAGACCTTGAAGTTAAAGAGTATTTTTGCTTAAAAGTCTGACCAGTGCACTACATCAAATCTCATTTTTTACTGTCAAGTAGCTTTCTATATACCTTCAAGTCTTTTTGATAATAGAGGAGCAACATTGTGGGACACTGGAAGCTTCATAGTACCCCTCTGGAAGATAACAGTACCTAAGCCTAATCGCAAGAATTAATTGGCGTACAACTGTTGAACGGGAGGTGGAACAACATAACAAGAAGCTGCAGGAAATAGAAGCTTTTGTCCAGAATCGAGTGCGATAAAAAATGCTTTGTGGACGCCCTACGCTTCATAAAGGAGCAATAGGAACCCATCATCATCATCATCAAGCCTAATTGCATATCCACAATCCTCTTCCAAATTGATTAATATTCCTTTTTCCTTATTTTTATCTCCATGATCAAAACTTAATCTAATTCCTTTCCAATAACTTCATTAAGTTCCTTCTAAAGCTTGAATTTTCTCTCATCTTTCTTCTTCAAGTATTCAACCCAAACCCAACAAAAGCTTCCATCCCCATCCAGCTACCTCCCATGCATTCCATTTTAAAGCAGTCACAGTGTGAGAAAAAATAACACAACAGCAGTCGCATATCTGTACATATAACATAAAACTCTCTTCAGTCGGAAGCTTTTATTCAATTATTAATGGAAATGAGAAATATTTTCTTTATGCTCCTTTCTTCTATTAATGTGGGTGACTAAACCTTGTGTTAAGGATGTCATCGTTATCATATTTTTGAGGGTGTTTTTATATTGAAATGAAAATTCATGTCTTGTCCAAAAATGGTTGAGTAAATTTTATGTTAATGCTTTGAATGTCAAGTGTCAAATTGTTTTACACGTTCCGTTTCAGGGACATCCTTGGTCAGGCTTTAACAATTTTTTTTTCATTCAGAAACAGCAAAAAAATCTCCGCTTAATTCTCAAACATATGCACAACGACTCTTTCATAATTCTTGTGTACCATAAAAATTAATTCTACATCGCATGCAAACTTCTTTTCTCTAGCTTTTATATTTAGTCATCCAATTATGGTTTATACTTTTTTTATGTGAGTGTGTTTATATAAATTCAGAAAATGAAAATAAAAAATTTATTTCACACAGAACATTGTGATTCAGGAAGAGCAGCGGGGAATGAATGAATGGAAAAAGAAACTTTTCAATTACGATTGCGATGATTCTTCCTAGTTTTCTCTCGACTGTAAATAAGAAGTGCAACAAAAAATAAAAGTTTCGAAATCAACATGAACTTTAGATTCATTTAATTATCGTAGATGAGGAATCGTTGGAGTTGCAGAGAATTTTGTTGCTATCTGACCGGTGGTTTGACATAGATGCATTGTAATTGAGCTATTTTGGGAGGAGGACTGTGATCTCAAATGACTGGAGTTGTTTTTTATGATGCACTTTAACTTTCGGACTTAGTTTAATATAATAACTAAGATAAGGTAGGCTAGGATGTAATTCAAAGGTAGAAGTAGGTAAAGACTGAGAAACTGGTCGTATGGCTAGCTTTATTTCCAAAATTGCAAAGTCAAGTCGGTTAATCGATCAGAAATGGCGCATGATGCAGGATGTAAGTCGAAGCTAGCAACATGCCCGAGTCGTGCCGGCTTGACACCGAATTTCTATTTGTTTAAGCGAGTTGTGCTGTTCGGGGTTGAGTAGTTTTTATAATAAACATCACAAAAAACCATGTTACCTAGTCACAAACAATAGCTAGCTTAATCAGAATCTCTAGTTTGACGTTAAAAATCCAGACAAGATTATGTTTTGTGTTATAATGCATTCTTAGACTTGATAAAATTTAAATAATCCTAAGATAGCTTCCGTAATCCAAATCTAATTCATCTGTACGATGTTCTCAAGAAATCTACCGACAACAACACCCCAAAAAGATCCCAAAGAGGCAAAGCATATTGAACGAACTTTCAATTAACGAAACTCATTTATCAAAACAAAATAATTTTCCCTCCTCTTTCTTAAAGTTCCTCTCGCCACTAGCACATCTTACTGTTCATTGTTAAGCACAAAAACTTTTTTCTTTAAAAAGGAGCAAAACTGCTCATTCGGCATGAATAAAACCATTTATATGAGACCAGAATTTTAAAATTCATAGAATGTTTTTTGTGTCTGCTTTCTTCTTTTCCATTTCCTTTGTCGAAAGGAGGGAGAAATAAAGGAGGCGAAAAAAATTGAAAAAACAATTATGCTCGAGTCATAAACAGTCCGCGAGAATGAGAATACGAATGAGGATGTATGCGAGCATGAAATTGTATTTTGCATGTAAATAGCAAGAAAAATTATATTACATTATTTGAATATGTTCAGCACTTTTTTAAGCAGTTTTACTGCATATTTTCGTTGGGGAAACATTATGTGGAAGTATGTTGTGGTGTCGATTGGATTAGGATGAAATTTAGCGCTGTTTTACATTCTTTTAAGTGAGACTTGCCAGTTTGGGGGTAGTCCCAGTTGGTTTTAGACCTTATTCTACTCTAGTTGCTTTTATACAGATCTACTTGTGGATATGGCTCGAAGAGATAAGCCTGAGCATAGGGATCGCGTTGAAACTAGTTATATGTGTATGACGGATAGCCGAAGTGAGATAAGTACCTCAGTGGCCGATTGGCAGGGTTCTTTGATCGAGTGGTCAGAGTCGTGGGTTTGATTCCCGTCGAAGTTATAGGGAGATCTACACTACTAAACCTCTCAAAATTTACCATATACTCCAGCTGACACCGTAGATCTCCGAAATCCAAACTTTTCAGCACATCAACTCTGCCACAAAACGTTCTCCATTTAAAAATTAAGAATCAATGTAAATACGTTTTGTGGGTTAACCTTATGCCTGGGATATCGTATGTACAATATATGCACATACACATTTTGCTACGTAATTTTATACACAGTACATGAAAAATAAAAATTTTCATGCAAATTGCAGCACACATATTTTTGAGGCCATAACAGCACCAGAAGCTGAAAATTTTTTTAATTATTTTATAGCGGTTTTAATGTTTCATATTGTTCAAATAATGAAAAGCTACGCTCATCATTGATGCCTTTTGATATGAATAAATATTTATTAAATGAAAATTTTCACCTGTGCTGTAGATTGACTTTAACTAGTCAATGGATGTGCTGCGTTATTCAACATTTTCGAGATTCCACAAAATGTATGATGAAGTCAAAAATAATGTTTTTGGCGAAAAATGAATGGTGGGGTGCGTTCATAAATTTTGACAGAGTTTAGAATTTCAAAATTGACTTGCTTTTATTAAGTTTATATTCGAAAGTTCCATTTTTGGGTCAAAACTGACACTTTTAAACAAATTAAGATACAACTCGTCCTTAAATGTTTGATTTCAACAGTTTATATCCATTTCAACATATTCAACATCCATCAATAATTCCAAAAACTGCAACAAAGTTTAAAGATTCAATGCAAAATAATACAAAAATCAACAACACGAGCCATTTCGCATCCCAATTGACGTCAATAACCAAAATAGAACATTGAAACATCAAAAATATTCTCCATCGATAATAAGTTCAGGAGGATTGCTCATTGAAATCCCTCATTCAATCAGAAATTAATCAAATTGATAGTTGCTTCGTACGTTTCATACAAAAAAGTATGTTGAGGGTTCATTTAATTACAAAATTGCAAATATAAAATTTGTTGATTGAAAAGTGTTGCCTGGATACTTATGGATGTGATGCTTGCATTTTATGGATGTATTTAATTAAAATTTTCTATCGATGTAAATTTTACTTTTTTATTTTGAAGGAATTAATTTTGATGAGTGATATTTTCGGAATTTTGGTTTTAAGTTCTAAGGCTCGCATAATAGCTTTAGTGTCCAATATCTATTGAAAAGTTATAATTTTAACATTTAAACCATTTAAAGATCAACAAGCAGCATTCAAAACAACTGCTGCAGTCACAGCTGTAAATTAATTTATATAACAACTGAACCTTGCACATTCAGCAGCTTCGATAAAGCTCAATTCAAATTAAATTCTTTTTTATACTCAAATGACCTGATGTGACTCTATAGTTTAGAATGGAAGGTGACTGTTTGCCTGAATCAAAGTTCACTGTTGTCAATTAGCATCGTTTCAGATTAAATTCTTTGAACGGTCTTAAAAGATTAATAACACAGAACATTAAATGTTTTCTAGTTTCCTTGAAATTTCAAATTTAAATTTCGCACAAAAATTTCTAATGTTTCCTGCTGAATCCACAAAAGACCGAGAATTGTTAAATGAAAAACTTGTAAGTTTGCATAATAAAATTAAAATTTGAATAACTTAGTTGCATTAGACGGGATAACGGTATCCAACAAAAGAACTAGCTCTAGGCGCTTTTTAAGTGAGGCCATGGATCAGAATTGATCAGTACGGCCAGCGAAGCAAGTAAGTAGTAAGTTTCATTAGAACATGTTTGGTTTGTTAATTGCTTATTTTTTTTTTGAGTTCACTAGAAACTTGTAGATAAGCTTGACAGTTCCTAGTTTAGTTCAATAAAATTTTTCAGTTTTAATTCATTAATCTTGAAAGATTCACAAATAATCATTCCCTTAGTTCCCAAGATGATAGTGTTTGAAACTTATATAATCAAATATTAAGCTTCATTTACAACACTATTAAATTTCATTTTTGTCTCTACTTTGCTCTAAAATTTCAAATCAAAGTTTTAATCATCAATTTCTCATTATCGAAAAGTTTTTAAATCCTCACAAATCAATTATTAAGTTGTTGAAAATATTTGAGTAACTAAATCCAAACTCAAATCTTATCTTGTCAAAGACATTTCAAATACAAATATTTAAAGCATTTTCTTAATGAAAATTTTGATCTTGATTCAAAAAGTCTCATCAGAAAATTGATTTGAAGCATTGAAAGCTCCGTAAATTAGTTTCTGAATGGAATATAAATATCAATTCACTAATTTAAAATTGAATATCTCATGTGTACATTTAGAATCATGTACATAGCATTTATTGACTCTAAAATTCATATTTGAATTTGAGATTTGCTTTATGGAGATTTTTTTGTGTATAGTCAATATTTGAGAGCGCTTCATTGAAGTATTGAACGCGAGTTCGCATATGAATTTGACAATTATTCGAGAATAGAGAGGAACAAAGGAAAGGCTAGTGAGTGCGGGACACTTTGTTAACATTTTTGGTAGTTTTATTTTTAAAAAAAATGCATTGATTGAGTCTAGATCTTGAGGACATGTTGATTAAGCACATTGAAATAGATTCTCAAATTTAGATGAATGTTTAAAGTCATGAGATATTTGGGAGTCAAGCTTTATCAATGGCACAATACAGAATTTTCCAAAAAATACAAGTTGAACGACCAAATGTCATGCCCAACACTTCTTCTTCCACCAGGAAGTAACACTCCCGAGAATATATTCATATCCATTCACAAAAACTCTATTTGCTACAAAACGTAAACAATGAAGTCATTAATAATTCTTTTATAAGACGATTCTTAAGCAACGACCTTCCACATTAGTTCCATACTTATGAACACTAGCACCGCTACACATACACGCATACTGATAATGAAATCTCTCATTTTTATCTCCATTCTCTTAATTGATATTTATTATACGCATAAATCTCCATTAATTCATTCAAGTTCAAGATTTTTCCTGTCTATGATCTGTGCAAATGACCTTCTAAAAGCCGTAAACGTATGAACTTGACTGCAACTTGTTGAATGCACCCATTTATATTTACTTTAATGTCGACTTGTTTTGCGAAAATAAAAAACTTTTAAATTCTCGCACAATTCTATAAAAATTGAATGGCAAATCAGCTTTCATGTAATAAACAATTTTGTTAAATTATCAATGCATTCACTTAGACGTAATTGGATTATTGCTCATTATTGAAATTGATTCTTGCTAATTGAGTTTGCACGAAATGAAAAATTTGTGGATGTAGTTTTTTTAAAGTATTTTTTGAAATTGATTTTTAGAAAATTGAAATTCCATAAATTGTAATTTTAAAATTTTGTTAAGATGAGAATCTATGGAAATTGTTTTTGAGTCATCAAAAGTTAATTTTTACAAGCAACCAAAGTTTCAATGGTACTGCAATTCTGTTGCTTAGTTGAGGTACAATCTAGTCCAGCCTAAAGTTGGATTTGAAGCACAGTTTGGGATGAAGCTAGCCTCAAACTGCACACTGTCGACTTTACTCTAGTTTTGAAATCTTGCAAATTTATTCAAAATATTAAAAGGTTACAAACTCAAAAACAATCTGTAATAAATCACAAAACTCTAAACCTTCTCATTTCTGGAATTAAGATTTGTCTAATAGCTAACAACTAAACATTGTTGCAGTAACAAATCATATAATTTTAAAATGCAACCTTAAAGTTAAATAATCAATTTTTTATTGTTAATGCATTGATCATTGCTAAAACGTTTCATTTGAGATACTTAGTATGATAATTTTTTTTTGTATTTTCGCTTTGAAAAGTTAATTGAGAATTATGAAATGTAATTAGTTGATTGGTTTTCTGTTTAGTAGTGAAATTAGTTGTATAAAACACTTTTTGATGTCTGTATTAATTAATGTTTAGTTTAATTCATCAGATTTTACAATACTGATTTGTTTAATGGAAAAACATTGATGATTATTTAGAATGCAGTGTGTAGTTTTTTTTGAATTCTCATTCATTTACAAGTGAAACTTCCAATTCTAGTCAACCTATCCAATATTGATTTAAATCTTAATCCTGTCAATTTCAATTAAAACATCTCAATTTGAATGATCAATAAGCATTGCATTTAAATTCAGATCCCTTTTGAGATAAATATGAAGTTTCAATGACTATTTTAAATTATATACCTCGAACTAGAAATCATTGAAGTTTTATTCTATTTCCATTGCTTTATTTTACATTAAGATTGTAATTTATTGGACACATTAGGTTGATTTTAAATAGTTTGAAGGAATTACATTGAAATTTTGTGGCATAATAAACAATTTCATCGCCATTTTTGTAAATATCATGAATATTAGTCACAAATCTTCAAGTTAAACATTAAGAGCTGTTTGAATCCTGTCATATTTGATAATTTACAAAACTAAGAAAAATTTAACAAATTTTGTCAAAAATGTAAGAATAAAATCTCAAACCTCATTAATGTCATCTTAAAAAATCAATCAAATTTCTCGTAAATTTATAATTCAGCACAACAAATCAGAAACTATATCACTATAAAAATTGATCAAATTACTAATCAATATCATCAATTACTTTTGCGTATTTCCCAACATTCATAATATCCACAAAAATTAAATTGCAATTTTCCGTCCTTCATGATTCAAAAAACAAACAAATAAAACTCAAAAAGTTTACATTCTAAAATTCAAAACTTCTACAGAATATTTCCATTCGATTCAAATTTCAAGTGAGATGTTTGTGATTTTATGCAAATGAACTTTAGCTTTACACATTTCCCAAGAGTAATAAAAGTGTTATTTAAATAATGTTAAGTTGAAATGAGCTGCTGTGTTTTCTGGGAAATAAAATGAATTATTTCCGTATTGCAGGTTGGAATTGTTGGCAGTAAAGTTTTGAATTAAGCTTGTTTTGAGAATAATGAAGGATTATTGAAATTATTCTAGGAATTTTGGATTTTTTTGAATTAAGGTATCTCTAATGCATTAAAATGATTCATTAATATAGATCGATGAATGGAGTAAATATCAAACAAGCTTATTTAAGCTATGGTATCCCGTATAACCTGGAATTGGGACGTTGGAGAGCTTTGAGCTGACAGCTTATTTAGATTTGAGCCATTAAGAAAGACAAGAGTATGATTAAGATCAAGATTATTGTAGGTTGAGGCAGGACAAACAGTAGTTTAAGAATTTCAGTGAAGATTGAGGTTTTCCCCAACAGATATCAAGAAATAAGCTTCTGACTACGACTATACTTTTCCAGGTAGCTCGCGGCTCTCCAGTAAACTTATATTACTCACAAATTTTAACAATAATTCAAATTTTGAACAAACTCAATACATCCGAGAAATTAAATCAGGAAATGGGAAAACTCGGAAAGCCCCCAATTACATTGTTAAATAAGAAACCATTCAATTAATTCACTCAATTCATTCTAATATGAGATATGACTCACAGCAGCATCATCATCATCTCATTTCATTTGAATGTCGAGAGGTTTTAATTATTGTAAATATACACATATCCACATCGCATTGCGATTATTAATTATAACAAACAGCTCTGAAGTGTGTAAATTTTTTTTCACGTTCGTTTAACAAAAAGATTAAAACTGGTAATTTTTGTTGTATGCGTTTAATAACACAGTGTGGGCTATTTTCACGAGTAAATTTATTTTTTGCGAGAAAATTTAAAAACATTTCCGTGGAATGAGTTTTAAAGGGAAGTTATGACCTCGTTGGGTGACAATGAATGAAATTTCCTTGGATAATCATCAATAGGATATGACGCAATTTGGGATTTTCGTTAGAAATATTTTATGTGTCCCATGTCACAGGAAAAGCATCCCACGCTCTAAATGTTGATATTTTATGTCAACTGCAGGATATCAAATCAGCAGGCTTCATTCGATATTTCTAGGCAAATTATAGACACAGAGTCACACAGATATTTCGATTACATATCAACAAACTCATTTCATTTAATTAAATTTTCAGCAACATTAATTTAATTTACATTATTGGACAAATTGATCAAAATGCTGAACACATCTGTTTTTTTCAGCAACCAAAAGTGCATAAAAATTAAATTGCAAATGCTTTTACGATTCAACTTCTGTACCTCATAATTTAAGTTTTAATTTTTTTTACTTTTCATGAAATGCACTCGCGTGATTGCGATTAAAAAGCAGAAGTAAGTAATTTTCTGCTGTAATAATTAAAACATAATCGTTGGTGCTTTGTGCTTATAGTTGTTATATTTTAACTGTTTGATTAATGAAGTGTGGAATTCGACTCGGTAAATATTTAATGCACGGAAAGAGAGGAAAGTTGTTCACCGGGAAATGGTTTTGAATCAACTGCAGTTCTAGAAATAATATTTAAGCGTCATATGTTGGCAAATGTTCACGAGCTCGAACCCATTGTAGCTGACTAGTGGAACAATCCGCTAAGGTCGAGAGTTCGATTCCCAACAGAATAAACATCTTGATTATTAAGACGATTCCAAGAGATTTGGAACTTTGCACCGACTCCAGCAGCTTTAAATGTGTGATATCCATGACAAATTATTTTCTATCTACGCTTTAATCAGCTTGTATATTCACAATGAGCAATAGTCAACAACAAAGCTTATGAAAAATGTTTAATTATGCCTCGCTGTTAAAGTTAAATACGGCTCAGCTGTAATTAAGTTTAAGCATGTTGCGCGAGCAAATATAATGCGTATGAAAAACAATGTCTTGTTAGGTATCTGCCTTAATGCTGTTATGCTAACTTCTTGTTATATTTTGAATTTTAATCAACAGCAAATTAGAAAATCTTATTAATTTGCGAACGTTCTGGAACGTTAATAAATAATTAGCATTTTATGAAAATATTTCGGAGCTTGTATTAAATATCTTTAAGAATGACGTAGCTTTAAATGATTCTGCTTATTCACAAAAATTAAGCCGAATTTCATACTAAGTACTCTTTAATATGTATGCAAAATATTCTTTGAAATGGATATCGTTATGGATATTTTGTGATTATTCCATAGAGGTTTTTTATCGGTCCGTCCATCTCGGATGTCTACTCGTTCTGTTAAATTTTGAATAATATTTGCTTTTTAACATGATTACTTTATACGTGCACATGGCATTTAATAATAAACTGAATTAATAATTATGATATAACATGAGATTGTTGAACAAGTAATGTGATTAAGATATTCATATATTGTTTGGAATATGTGGGTATACATATTTGTATAAATTTGCATGGTCTACATTCTAGAATGATTCTAGAATGAATTAAATTTATTTATTGTTTTAAGAAAAGATTGTGGCTTTAATTTTCATGCTTTATGGTTTGAAGGTGACTAGACTGCTTTATTGTCAGAATCCTCCCATTGACTAGGCATGTCTAAGTTAATATTAATATTAACTCAGACATTTTAAAAATTTTACAGTATATAGTGAGCCATCTCAAGAAAAATCAAGTTTATAGTCATCCTAGAATATTACAGAACATACACAAAAAGACAGTTGATTACAAGCGTATAAAGCCTCAATTTACTGCGAATCTTAATATAATTTTTCATCAAAACTTTACAAACTTTAAACAACTCGAAAACTTCAACATAAAATTAACAGTCAGGCATTAATTACAGGAATAATAAAGCTTCAACTACATCCTGTATACGAAAAAAAAAACTGAATAGTACTAAAATACTACAAACTAGCTCGACTACACAACACAAAGCTCTATTCATTCGCATTTGCATTTTCATGTTTTATCCTAATTAAAAGAAGCTAACTGAAAGCATATCAAGTTGAACTTTCTATTGTTTCTGCCTCTTTTATGATGCGTTTAATATTAATAAAACATCTCATTAAACTAAAAATAAAAAATAAAACTTTTCACTTAAACATAAAAATATATAAATAAATAAATATGAAAAGAAAATAATTCCAAGTGAATAAAAGCGAGTAATAAATTCGAAAGAGAAACAAAAATGAGGCAACAGCAATAATTTCCCCTTTTTTTCTGACTACCCGTTCCACCGCATCGATGCATGCTCTCGTGTACAATTTCTACTCTCTATGCTTTTCCTCTTCATCTTCATCTTTGTGCTTTACTTTCGCATATGTACGAGAGAAATCAACATAAAAATTATTTTATTATGCCATATAAAATAAAAAAGAAAAACACAGACGGTAGCAGAAAAAAAATGAAGCTGATATGCTACATGTTTTGTTACAGCATTGCCGCTTCTTGTAGTATTGCTCATATATTTACTTAGTCCTCTTGATTCACTGTGAAACACATAAAAGAATTACATTATGTAATTTATTTTGTTTTACTCTTGTAAGGTGTTTGGTGTATGGAGGGAGGGTCGGGGAAGCTGCAATCAGAACTTTTCAGAACATAAGTCTGGTTGCTTTTTCTATGATATACGCTAGCTCGTAGACTATTAAGGATTCAAACTCTAGTTTGACCTTATTTTTAATGGGCTTATGTTTATAGCCTTAGAATCAATCCTAAATCATTCAAATAATTTCAACTTTTCTTCATATTCTCACAAAGTGAGAGTAAGGCAATCTTGCACTCAACTTCGAGCTTTCAAGCTGGAATTTTTTCGCAGTATCTTCTTTTGTAATATCGTGAGCATAGTCCGAGTACTTGTCAAATCAACAACACTCTATACGATGATTGAGAGATCGGTGTCTGTTGAGAATCGAACCCATGTCCTCAAAGAAGAAGGTAGCAGATATCCGGTCTGCTGCTTAGCCACTCGCACTACAGAGTCCCAACTCTCACACTGGCAGATTCGCTTATATATGGTTCGAAACCTAAGATTCCTCTTTGCTTTGACATCACAACTTTTAAATCTTTCTTTATAGGAACCTCTCGAACGTTTCTAATTTATTCTCTAATACTTAAAAATTTCAATTATCTTTATAATATTTAAAATTTATAAAAACAATTCGTTAAGTAAAAGCAAAGCTTTTTAGATATTCTGAGAAGCTTTTAACTTAAAAAATTTTCATTTCTTTTGCATTTCTCGCTGATTCTACAAGACACGAGACGTAAAAAAAGAAGACAAATTCATTTCATTGCCAACAGCAAAGCTCTCCATTTAAACTTTCTTTTATGATTCTCGCCATACGAGGATGATTTTTTGTTTCTTGTTGTGATATTCATTCATATATTTATAGACATGAGGGTCGCTACCTCAGCAATATAAAGTAATATCCTGTTGTTCAGATCATGATTACGACACGATTCATTCATTCATTTATATCATATTTTATATTATGAACGATGCTTGTCATATGCAATACAATTTTTATGTCTATGAACTTGAGGATATAGCTCGTTAAGTTGGAGTTGATGTCTATCGCGATGTTTTGTGATTTTTAGAGGGAATATAGTCGAAAGTTTATGGTTGTTGCTTGGAGTTTAGTTGTGCAATATTGGCTATTTTATTTAACTACCCCCCCTCCCCAAACACCTCGTCCATAGCTTATTTGATTCACTAAGAATAAATTGAGCATTTCAACACTGTAAGCAAAGAAGTATACACAACATCCCTCAAATTTACAGGTCTAACTACTCATAATCACAACAATCTACCCAAAAACCAGCACTCCAAAAAAATATGAAAAATTATATAACCCAACCATTCCATTTTGTATGTTTTTCCATACAAAAAAAAAACACAGAGATATTTCATTCAGTTAATCTTCAGAGATCAAGAATCAAATCTATCATTCAGCAGTTCATCATTGTTGTTATAAAAGTATTCATGCTCTCCGTTCATTCACTCTCCGCTTATGCTTGCTTGTGCGAGCGGTCGCCTGAGAATATTGTTCATCATTTTATTTCATAATATATATATATACATTTTTCACAAAAGTGGATATGTAATATGATGATGCTCATGCTGACAGATTCTATTTTCCTACTGTTGGCCTTCGCATTTATCAAACATGAGTGCGAAATAAATTGAATTTCATTTGCTGCTTTTTGTTATTTATGTCTATACTTTAAGCTCTTTTGCGCGTTTGCAGACATGTATGACGTTATTTTCAACTAGTCTTTTTAGGTGCTTTAAAGGAATAATTGATAAGTTAAAAAGCTTTATGTTGGGGGTCACAATAAAGTCGCATAAAAGATAGTATCACAGATACCTAGTAGTTTAAGTTGGCAATGTATTAAGCTTCAAATCAGCCTCTAATAGCTCAATGGTAAAAGCATGCGACTAAAGTTCGTAAGGATCAAGAGTTTGATTCCTATGGAGATTTAAACTTTAAAACTCTTTAACTTTAAGCTTTAAAACTCTTTAATTCTATGCAGTTTTAAAACAATTGACCTTAATTGTCAATTGACACAATTTTCAATCATTTTCACCCAAAATACCACAAAACAGAATTCTTATGCTACGTTATCAAACCATTCAATCAAATTTTCCAAAAAAAAAACCTCAAAACCACATCATATGCCAATTTCCTGCAGCTTTTATGCAATAAATTTAATTTTTCAAACAAATCAAACCTCTTTTAACAATTGCCTATTTCTACTCGTTTATTTAATATTAAATTTGACAGACAATTTCCTCCAATTTAAAGATGACGAGGATTGCTTCATTTCATTTTTAGGTGCAGAGCACAATCGAGTACACTATCGAATTAAAATTGAAAATAATGAGATGAAAATGCATTAACAATGCAATTGCAACCTTAATTAATCGTCAATCGGAACATTATTCTCTTTTATATCTGATTTTTAAGCACCGGATATTATTTCACTTCCTTGTGAAGATTTTGGGGGAAATTTTGTGATAAAAAGTTACAATTTTAAACTTGTATATAAGGGGGGGGGGGGGGGTGTCAACAAGAAAAAAACAATAGAAATTCCAGGAAATCCATTGTTCTTTTTTGAAAAATGACCGTTAAATTTGGACGTCATAAGCAACTTAAATTTGAAAATCCAAATAAAACTTTAACTCTCAAATAATATCCGCAAGGGATGACTGGCCATAATGAGAAAACATCCTCATTGAATGTTAATTTATCAGATTAATTAAAAACAATTTGTATAAATTGTCGGGCGAATATTGGAATCAGAAACACAAGCAAAACAGCAGCACAGACAATGAAAATGTCGCATTGTCGAAATATTTCTATATTATTCTTTATTGTTGTTTGCTAGGCCGAGCAATGAGATAAAATTCAATCAATGATATCAAAACAATGTGCAGATTTTGGAAGATAATAAAATTTGAAAAATGAGTTGGATTTTGTGTGTGAGTAACGCAGGTTTAGAAAGATTTTTGGAAGAATTTTAAATCTTTTGAAAAATAATTTTTGGAATATTTTAAAAGATTTTGACAAGATTTTAACTTTTTTGTTGAATTTAAAGAAGTTGATCTTTTACAGCTATCAAACCGTCTCCCAGCTAGATACTAAACTTCCCTACTCGCACCTACAAGACACCTCAACATCAACAACCCCCGAAATCTCATAAAATCCGCACTCAATCTATATCGAGATTAAATTCATTTCTGTTTTGCGATATTGCGTAATAATATTGATTTCCATTCGATTCACTCCACGCACATTGATACAGTGATTTATGTTTGTTAATGTTAATGCTGATGATATATTTATTTATAACCATATACTCTTTTATTTAAATTTATTTAATTCGTCTTGCTTTTCAATTTTTCATTCAATAACAATTTCAATGAAATTTTTAATACTTTCAGAATAACTGATAGGATTTGTTTTATATTAATCAATAATGATAATAAATTTTTTTAATGCTAGATTCATTGTCTAATGCAGTGGTGGACAACCTTTTTTGTGCACCAAAGAGTGCGATGTTAAGCTTTGACCGAAACCGGACACAGCTAACGTTTCGTGGGTTTTCCTGAAATTTTTGCGTCACCCGAGTGTGCCGCGGTACATAGGTTGGCTATCTCTGGTCTAATGGATACAAATTGAATTTTATCATTATTATAACATGTGTTGGAGATTGTTGATAATTTGTTAAACATAATGCGTGGGGATTTGACTCATTGATAATTGTTAAATGGATGTTAAGCAGCTTTGGTGATTTTAATAAATTATGAATTAGTTTTGCAAATCAAAAAAAGCTTTAAAAATTCAAATTCTTCCTTATTTTTCCACCAAGAGTAGCCATTAAAGAAGCCATTCATGTTCTACATACGGAACAAGCCAAAAAAACATTAATTTCATTGTATAACACAATAATTAATTATTAGATCATTTATATCCAATAGTAACACAATATGTGGTGCACGCATGAAGGTTTCATTATGAAATTAAATATTGCAAATAGCCAAAAAAATACTTGAATGGCACTGAATCACCAGAAGCAGCAAAAAAACACAAAAGCATTGCTAATATTTCATTTAATTTGAGATGATTTTCTCAATTATTTAGATTTAAGTGGTATGGGTTGGAATGTCAGTGCTTATTATGCGAAATTGAACGTTCGAGATCATTTGAGACGCAAGCTATACAAATATAATTAATTCTGATCCTTAGGTAATGAAAAAATAAAGTCTTCAATTATTTTGTTTTAATGGAGGACTTAAAGCTTATTGTTGAAAATTATATCGAGACTCTTTTTTTGGCAGCGATATTGAGAATGTGTGCCAAAAGGTTGTCATAATTTAGAGAATAAGGTAATCAGGTGAACATACTGAAACAAGACAATTTAAGGCAGCGATTAAGGAGAATTGTGAAGAGATTTGAGAATTTTAAATTATATTCCTTGCAAAGATAAGAAGTCAACCCTAATGGATCTTAAGACAACAGAGCAATTTACTGTAATTTGTCAAAAATTATTCAAAAAGTCTTAAATCTTAAATGTCATAATTCTAAGAAAATGATAAATGACTCTAATATGCAAAATAAATAGTCCACAAGAATATTTTATTGCTAATACATTTTACTAATTATTTAAGTCAAGACAAATTTGTGCAAACAATTCAGTCATTCATACTTAATATATTCTTATTTATATTTATTGAAAATTAAAATAAATAATCATCTTTTCTCAATTCTCAATAAATATGCAATATCCGCAAATGTCTCTTAAATATTCTTAAGAAGACTTACTTGCAGAATCACAAAGACTCTCAAGTACCCGAAAAAACATTCGTATTATTCCATGTCACAATTTTGGAGAAACTTATAAGACTTGTGGGAAACATTGCATACATGTAACATTAGATGATAAATTTGTGTCCAACAATTTATCAACTTCTAGGTCAATGCTAGATTTTAGTAGTTTTTGCACTAATGTGATGAATTTTACTTATTTTAGCAATTGCTTATTTTTCTGAAATGTATGGAATTTAAAGACAAATGTATTCAATGTCGATGGATTATCCTTGAAATGAAGCTTTTTTGCTTCGTTTAATTTTGATTTAATTAATTTGAAGACTTTTGAGGCAAATTTCATTTTATACTGTCTAAGTCTCAATTACGCAAATCACAAGAACTTACACAGTTGTAGACAAATCATGTGGTTCATTAAAATTCCAAAGCATGTCTCATCAGTTCAAAATACAAAGTCTCAAGCATTCAACACTACAAGAACGACTCTATAAATAGAATAAACAGCAAATCCAATGGATTGAAGCGTCAATAATGAAATGAGAAAAAAAATAACCAATAAAAGAATTTAAAAGTCATTAATACGTCAGCCGAGATTCTGCTGACGTGTGGTTTTTACGTCACCACGTGCATGTGTGCCAAAGTTAAGTAAATAATAAAAATTTTGTTTTCTTTGTCGAATTAATAATCAATAAATTTCATGTAAATTTAATAAACTTGAAATCCCACCGCGAATCCATGAAAATGGCAATGTTCATCAACAGCCATAAATAGACGCAAGCATTTTTGTAGACTTTTAGGAATTCTTTTGAGAAATTAAAATATTTTTAGCTCAAAGTCTTTAAGGAATTTTCATCATAAAAGGAACCACATAGAATTTATAAGATGAGAACATTAAAGCATGAATCCACAAAATTTTCTCATCATCTTTCGAGCAAAGCTTCTGTGAATGTGAAGATACAAAAGTTGCCACATATGTTTATCATGTGAAGATAGAAGATTTGATTCCTTGTGAGTAATTTCGGTCGGAATAATTAAGTTTAAGGATTTTTTGGTGCTTCTTACCTTGATTTAGTAAGAAAATTGCTCATAAATACTTTAAAACTTTGGATAAATAGAGTGAAGCCTGATTGCTTCCTTTACATGATGTTAGCTCATTGATAAAGTTTACTGGATCTTTACATGAGAAAAATACTGTGTTTGATCCGATTAAATGATCCATTTTGAAATTATTATCTACATTTTTGAGTAAGGGCTGGTTTTAAGAGGTCCACAAAGTTTAACACCAGTCACAGTCTTACTAGATGTATATCCCAAAGTATCAAGTCTGATTCTAACGAAGAGAGCCCTGGGTAGCCCTAAAAACAGCCGTTGGTGCTCGAGAAACCACAGCTCTTCGCAAAGTTCTATCAAAATAATTCCACATAAAAATTCCCAACCTCAAATCACATCCAAAAAATATCTCAGTACCAGAATCAAATTCCTGCTCTCACAAATGCAATCAAACTTATGACATAGATATTTGACGGAAAACCCATCATTAATGTAATTTGATACAATTTCGTTTTTACACACGATATAGAGATATGTAGATAAAGTGAAGGGTATGGGAGGGAAGAAGATGAAGTACAACAACAAAAAAAGTAATCACGAGCTGTATTATTGAAGTGTTTTGATAACAAAGTATAGTGTTACCGCATGCAATTTGTTAACTTAAATAAATATCTATTATCTCAGTTCTATTAGCTTTCGAAATGAATTTTCGTGGGAATTACTGAAGCAGTAAGACTGCAATTTTATTGTGTACGATTTTGATTCCTTTCTCTTGTTTCCCCGACGCTTTTGAATATCGAAAAACAAATTATTTGGAGATGGAAGAAAATTTATACTTTTTTGACTTAATATAGCAGTGTTGTCTAAACTGTGTGACGCGGTTCTCATCAAATTTTTGGATATGGCACAAGCTGCATGTTGTCCGATTTTGTTCATGGCTTTCTTCCTAAATTGTGCCGTGGCTCAAAAAGTTTGGACAACACTGTAATAGAGAAATAAAATTGCATCTCGTATGTGCTGTGCATGGTAATGTAAACAGCTTCCGGGTATGATATGTTCTAGTTTAGATCGAAAATGTGTGTGCTTATGAAGTTTATCAAGATGTTAAGAAATTTTGGAATGTATCTCGTAAAGCGGATGTTTGTAGCCAAAACTATTTGGTGCTTTAATTGTTTTATGAGCTGTAAATTTATTTGAAGGAATTAATTGCTCGCTGGGTTTATTGGAACGCATAGTTTGTGAGAAATTGTGAAGTATGAGGAATAACTTTTGGAATGTTGTAAAATTAAGTAGTAAATGGATGCTAACCCGAGGTTTGGTTCAGACTCAATTACTTAATTCATCCATTTACATGACAGTCTAGTAACCAGCTAGGTCAATTTGTCAGCAGTTGAAATCTCATTGCCACTTTGGCAAGCAACTTTTATAGACGATCTTCCCACATCTCAATAATATTGACCATCAAAATTGCAATATATCAATAAAAGCCATGGGAAAGTCATTGCCCTACACAGAAACTGGTATTTTTTTTAATGTAAATAAAAAATATCTCCATGTGATTTCATGGTCCACATTATATGCAAATGAATGTTACGAAATCAGACGCGAGGTTTCAATGACATGCAAAATTTTTAATTACGCTGAATTTATGCAGAAATTATTTTATTTGGAAGTCATGACTAATCAAAAACTTATTCTAAATGTCGTATGATCAAGAATTTTTGGTTATGCAAGACTTGTCATATCTATTGAGCTCTGCTGTTTACGGGACAATAAAATATTTTGATTGAGAGCTTCCTATAGCTTATCATTAGTAAAGGGGTGCGGATCATCTGGCAGAAACCATGAAATTCCATGGTTTCTGTCAGATAATCCGGACTCTTAATAAAGCACATTAAAAACCACATTAAAATCAGTTCAAAACAGATCAATATGACAATATTAAGAGAATGCTCACTAATTATTACCTGACACGAACATAACAGGATCATTTAAATGTAATCTGAATCTATAAATCTGCTTACTACTAAGAATTGAAAAACAAATTAAGTCTAGCAACGACTGACTAGTTTAAATGGAATGTCTACATCAATAAACATCTCAGGTGCCGTTGAATTCTCAAAACAGGTTTTTTAATTCATTAAAAATGTGCGATAATAAATGTGGTAATGAAAAAAGAAGCAAAATGCTCAAAAAATTTAAAAATTCAAAAATCGATAGTCATCATGACTAAAATCAAAAAATCTTCTGAATTAAGTTTGAAATATTAAAAAACTTTCGTCATTTCCTCCTTCATAAAACTTTTGATATTCCCAATAGCATTAAGAACGATCTACTTCCTCTATTTTGATGTTTATTATCTCATTTCTGCATTTTTGACATAATCAAAGACGCATCTAAGAAAAACTAAGTTGCACACATTGACACACATTCAAAAAGGAAGATGAGAAATGAAATAATATGAAGCACAAAGTATATGTGAAAAAATCGTGCCAACACGTTTTCGACTCAAAAAAAGACTCATTCCCTTTTTTCTCTGCAAGAAGCAATTGAATGAGCATAAAAGAGATGAAAATAAAGTTCTCGTGCAGTAGTGAAGAAGTAGCGATAAAGAATATAAAAAAAAGTTTTTCTTTCAATTATTGACTTTGGCAAACGTAAATTTCATTTCATTCTCGTTCTCAATTTTTCTGGCTTTCCTTTCCTCGAGTTGCTCGTAAATTTTATCACGTTTAGAATGAAATAACGTGTGAAGGTGCTTGATAGTGTTCGATCGGGGCGCATTTGATCTGGTTGTGAGGTAGTTCAATGGCATGATCGAGGTTTTTTATTGATTTTGAGATGAAATATTACTAAAGGAATAAGTGTTCATGTTAAATTTGCGTCAGGTTGCGTTTTAGCCTCTCTTTGAACAGTCATTAACTTGATTCAGGATTAAGATTTACAGTTATGTGTTATTGCGTCATTAAGTGACTTAGCATTGTGTATTATAGAAGATCTTGAGTCTTTTAATTAACTGGCTATAAGATTCCATTAATTGTGGATCCAGTAATTCCATGCAATTCGATACTTATTAATATCAGTCCTCTTGATGTCGTCGCTTAGTCACTCTCCTAAACCAGCTCTGCTTCCACACTTATATAATAAGCTTACGATACCTCTAAAAAATTCATGAAATCCATCAAAAAATCGCCACCCAAAAAGACAAAACAAATCCGCAATCCAATTCGTCCTCAAAAATACATCACAAAGACGCAGAATAAAATACTAGAAATGCAGTTAAATGGAAGAGAGAATGAAATTTATGAACAATATGTTGCAACTTTGTGCTTTTCTCCGTCTATATTTGTGTGTACGATGCAAAGGAGATGGGGTGAGATTGTATATGACTTTACAAGTACTCTGGGAATATTCTTTACTCTATTACTGTTACGGAGAAAATATGAAGTACTAAAGAATATTTCAATTTCTATAAAATTGTATGCACTTTGTTTCGAATCATTTCAATCACTCTGAGAATGAATATTTCTGAAGATTCTTTCATGCATGAAAATGGAGAATTTTTGAGATGGGAAAAGTTTTGTATGTATTATGAATTATGAATTGAGGACATTTTGTGAAAATTTCTTTTTGGATAGAATTTGAATGGGTGAAGTGTTGATAATTTTGGCAGTGATTTAAATTTGATTTTATTAGTGGTGTTGAGGTCTAGTTGGGGATTTTGAATTTGTTTCTCATTTCATCAAGGTTTGTGATTCACTGGTAAACCCTAGGCTCGGAAACCAGACGGTATACCGTCAACTTTCATACAAATACCTCGAAATACCCTCAAATACCGCCTAGTTTCCGAGCCTGGGGTAAACCTGAGAACCTGAACAAATATTGAATTAATTTATATTTTTAAATTAGCCACCAAGATCTGTGGTCATTATAGTATCGAAGTAAAGTGGAATCGAACCATATGTGGTCGAATCTGCCAATGCGAAGGTAACGCCTGTGTGGCCGAATGGTTGGGCAACATACTTGATATCTGTACCCCTATTTTGTGAGGAAAAAGGTTCGATTCCCACTAGAAACCAAACACTCAAATCATGATATGACAAGGATTCCCACAATGCTCAAGGCAGTGGTCATGTGAGAGTCCAAACCTCATAATTTTAAGTCTCAGAAATCTAAATTTTAGCACCACATCTTTAAAGACACAAAATTGAATTCAAAATTAAATCAGATTTTCAACCCACATTCATCACATTAAATCCTCAATTCCTAACAAATTTCCACACTATTCCCCCAAGTGCCTTAAAAAACTGACTGCAAATAACCTCACAATTTACTTCTTTTGACCATAAATCTTCTAATACATCGACCCATACAAGAAGAGAAATATTGAATAAGAGAGAAATTTTCCTGCATTCAAATACATTCATTTTCTATATGTCTACCCTTTCAGCAGCATTCGTGCATGAAATATTTGAAAAAAGGACATGGAAAAGTTTCCGATCAATGTAATTCTTTGTCCCCTTATAAGGATTTTGCATGCTGATATTTTTTAATTGGACTAGAATTGACAATTTTTAATTAATTTATCAATATACTGCAGTAAATGAAGTCATGCAGAATCTTTACAAGGACATTTTAGAAAATTTTGCATGTCCAACTTTTTTTCTGCTTATTCAACTCATCTTTCACAAAAAAAAGAGATACAACATCCATTAAAATCTCATTTTCATATTAAAAAAGAATTAAAGTTAAATTAAATATAAAAATATGATGGTCATCGTGTGCTGCTTACAGATGAAGTAATAACAACAACAACAATATTCACATATAGATAAACGAGAGTAAAAATTTCAAGGTGTAAGCCTTGTATGTTAAAATATAATATAAACATTGATTTTTCATCTCTCTGCTACGTAAGCATTTATTTCGAAAAATGACTCAACTCGACTGTCTATGAACTTCAATGACTGTGCATAATTTTTTTTTATACTTTATTCTCGTAATGTGAGTGTCATATCACAGGCAGCAGCAACATGTGATGTCGTTTATAAAATTAATTTCTTTTTGTACATTTCATCACTTTTTTTTCTGTGCTCTTTGCAGGTTTTTTTGATGAGTCGCGTTCTTTGTGGACATTTAGTCAGAATTTTGAGGGATTTCTTAAGTTCTAGTTATTTTTGAAAATCTCTTAATAATTCTTCAAATTATGTAACTAAGCCCCTGGCAATCTGAAATTTATAACTGCTCAGAATCTCTTAATAACCCAAGCAGTTAAGTGCCTTGCTAGTCGAATAGGTACGGCACTTTGCTCAAATTTGGTATGGGAACTCGAAGGTCGTCGGTTCGAATCCAGCCATTTCCAAATTTGTTCTTTTTCAGATCTTTAGATACTTCGACTGCTTAATCTACGAGATCAAGCCATAATTGGGCATTTTGGGCAACGTTGGCTTAAGGAACGGATCAGGAACTTGAAGTGTAGCGGGAGAAATAGGAACGAGAGCTACAAGATTACCTTAAAATGGAATATTGTCAGAACGGACCTGAAATGTATCACGTCACGCCCACAGAAGATTGAAACGAGAGCCTGAATTTAATCGAAACCTAGATTTGAAGATTAGAAGCTTGATTCTACGTCACCCATAGTGATATGAAATGTATCACTAATCAATGTAAAAAGTAAAACATGTATAAATACTAATTCTTCCGGACGGTAACGTCGACAAATAAATAATAATAAAACCAGCAGTGTTGATACCTAGTACTTGACTTTAAAAAGATGGACCTAAGTGTAAGCAATTTGAAGCCTTTGATAAATGCAATTTTCCCTGCCTTAGGCAAAACTTTGCTAAATCAAAGGCTGAATCTGATCAAAAGCAACTCTGTATCAACACTGCCAACTAGTATCATTTACACCTTGAGTGATTATAAACTTTAAGTAATTTATCGATGATGTAATCGACTCGTTAAATCATTTTATGGTTTCTTATTGCATTATTTCGAAATTTTCTTTCTTTCTTTCCTCTTGCTGTATTTTTCTTAATAATGAAATTATGGTGCTGTTAATTGATGGAATAATTATCTTCTATCAAAAATCTTTACTTTGTTCAATTAAATTCAGTCGGTTAATGATCAAGTTATGAGGGGGAAGCTGTAAGTTTTATGCTGCTGCTTCAGGTTATAGACATGCTTGAAATATTGAAGGTGAAACAATTGCAACATTTATGGTAGATATGAAGGGTCAATGCAGTTTTGGATGTTTAAATTTGTTGGAATATGCGATTCCATGTAATAACCAGTCAACGATAAATCATGTGGTGCAAGGGAACAGTAAAAAGAGTGTAACTTATATATGAGATTTAGCAATAAAGTCGTCTAATCCCCGAAAACTAAGTGATAGGAGCTTGTGACCGGAAATCGTAGGATGTGGGTTCGAGTCCCCGTTGGGATCCGTTATTCAGAGCTATACTTTTTTCTCAGGTATGTTATCTAAAAGTTTGTTTCTTCCTTCTAGATGTTTCAATAAAATTGAAAGCATTAGTCCTTTCTGGTGCTTTTTATGTAGTGTTAATTAACTGAACTTAAACAATGTCTTACATGAACTTTAATGCAGATTTATAAAATAATTCTCGAAATTTTATATTAAACTTCATGAAAAAAATCATCAATCCCATCCTTACAAAGATATTACAACTCATCTAACATACTGCAAACCGCCCACATAATGTTAATTACATAATAGTTTACACAACGTCAAATACCTTAATTTTCTGCACGCTCATTTGTTTTTATTATTATTTAATTTACAAAACATCCCAAAAAAAAAGCCAAAGCATTAATTACACTATATTCCATAAATCATACAGCAAAGTGCGAAAAATCAGCAGTTTTTGTATAGTTAAACCAGAGCTGCGAAACAGGTCACCTGTGACAGGTGAGAACCTTTCAATTCCTTGATAATTTGTATGGTTTTGTTAGGAAAACCTTATAAATTATCAAGGAATTGTAGGGTTTTCACCTGTCACAGGTGCCTGTTTCGCAGCTCTGAGTTAAACTTAAATTTGAGTTCATTTTATAAAAGATATTAATGACTATTTAAAGGTTTTCACACAAATTAGGCACAATTTTAGGTTTAGTTGTTGTTTTTGCAATAAAATAATCGCACGTTTTTGAGAAGAATGCCGGGTTTGTTGTTCACAAAGCAACTGATTTTTAAAAATAGATAAATGTTAACTGATGAGAATTAATGATAATTTCATATTATAACAACTGATCATCGATAATCTTATAAATTTGAATGTAAATTCATTATATCGTGCAATAAATTGGTCCAATGCTTATTAGATTTATTTGATGTATTTTTAGTGCCTTAATTGAAGTAAATCATCAATATTTATCTAGATTTATTTGCAAAATAAGCTCCAAAATGGCATGTTATTGTCAAATTCAGTTGCAAACTACGTGATTTAAGGCACAAATTGAAAATTTCAGTTCATGAGATTATTTTCACTCAAAAAATTATGAAAAGTTTCCAAAGCTATAAAATAAACTTTTTAGTAATTTTTCATGTAAATTCAAGCAAAGACAATCAAGCTTAACCTCATTTAAATTCTAAGTAGTTTATAATCTCTAGGCACGATCTCTTAATAACCTTTTGAGACTTTAATTACATGGATGTGCACTGACATTGCATCGAGTAGTTCAAAATCACATTAAAATCAAGATAATCGATATTAATGAAATGTGACACTCGTGATAATGACCTAAATTGATAATGACTCGATTGATTTAATTGCAACGTTTTAAGAAGGGCATCAGGAGGTGTTTTATTGCGATTTAGATCATGAACAGATTTGTTGGGATTTTGAGGTTGTTTGACATTGCTTTAGTGCTCAAGTTCAAAGTGTTTAATGGTTCTAAAACTGATTTTAATCTATAGAAATCTAATTTGCTGCTCTGTGAGTCAAGCTTAATAGATTTTGCTACGAAATTTTACATTCTTAAATCACACTAAATAAATCCCGTTATAATAGCAGCAACTTTTAGTCCCAACCATCCTAAAGTACACAATTATAAAGCAGTTTTAGCTCTCCAGTCACTTATTATATCCAAAATAGCCACGAATAACTTCAAAGACGATCAAAACTACCAAATCATTCGCAATTTCTTCTTCCTTCATTCCATTTTGTTATTATCCTCATCTCCTCATGTACGATCTTCTCGAACAAAAGAGTAGATTGAGATCATAAGTTCAATTATCCATCTGAAGATCTTTTTATTTGACGTCATAAGTAGCTCTCATTTGTGTGCTAAGCGTCACATCTTTTATGTTAAACCTCCAAAAAAGTGCCTGCTTAATGAATATTGTGAGCTCTAAAGTCTTTTCGTTATTTAAATTAAAAATAGAATGTACATATGTATGATGGTAAGTATTGCGTACATTTACATTCTTGTTGATTGTTGTATAAATACTCAAGCTTTTGCTCGTCGTTATGTGCTTAACAAGTCTTTTTGGCTATGGTTGGGGAACTTTGAGGAGTTTTAACGCATTTTGTGAATGTTGATTTGAATTAAATGCAGATTATTAAGAATCCTTGATTTATACAGGATATAAAGAATCATGTTTGAAGTTGTAGATCACAAAAATCCCAATGACGTTTCTGATAAGATTTATTGCAATTTTTAATGGAAAATCCCAACATGAAGTGATGTTCAGTCTAATTTTAAAAAACAGCATATCAATAAATTCACTCAATACGCTCAATACCAAAGAATGCACGGAAATATCACACAAAACCAACAATCCTAGTCACAAAACTACGCAGCAATTTTTACCCATGACAAAAATTTCTCACTGCCGTATTCTTTGCAATGTTTATCGATTATTAAGCAACAGAGAAAAAAAAAATTATTGTTTAAAGGTCAATTAGTGATGACTGCTCATAAAGGAGTATGCAAAAGACTTCGATTATTACTTGAGATTTTTAAGTAAAAAATTTAATGAATCTTAAAATAAAATTTTTATGAGTCATCGAAGCTACTTGGTGCTTATTCACATGTAATTAACATATTTAATGAGAACAAAAACTAGCTTAAATGACGCAAAAATAATCGAAACTTTAAAAAATTCATAAGTCACTGTAAAAGTTTCACATTACAAACAGAGAAAAAAGCTCAAAACTTTTAAAATTTTAATTTTAATCGTCCTCATGTGTTTTTGTTCTCAAGTTTTGCATGGGAAAAATGGAAAAGAAGTTACAATGGGAATTGTAATAATGGAATGTCATGGACAATTTAAGTCCAACATGTAATTTTTGTCTTTTCTTTGTTCTATTTTTTTCCGTAATTATTTAATTGTGGAATTTGATGAACATCAATTGCACAATTGTCTGTCTGTCTGGACGGTGAATATTCGCTAATAAAATGATGGATCCTAAATTGGTTTATTGGTTCTTATTGTCGTAGATTAATTCGGTCTAAATGTTAACTGGATCTAAACATTCAAGATATACATATGACGGTGGTATATCCCATCATTTGATCACAATCTACAATTCATTCAAGATAACAACTTTAAATTTCACGCCAAAATCTAAAAATCTCGTCCACACATCACCATAGCAGCATGACCTTATAGATTAAATTCATTGAAAAACAGCTATTTTTTTATCACTAACCTGTTTTCTCCTTTTTGAGCAAAAAATAAATACAATTTTGCAAAATTGTGTCCACAAAGTTTTTCTTTGACCTTTCTTCGTCTGTTAATTGATGAAGTTTGTGTATATCTTGAAGTAAATAAGTGAAAAATGATACACAAAAATTATTTCACAATGTTCACTATGCTCGTTCGCAACATTCGCTTAACACATAAAAATACTTTGCAACTCTTCACTCATGAGCACTTTGCTTAGATAAATTTATTGCTTCATATGCATTACTTTTATATTTTTTATACACATTATTTCTTTTTTCTATGTTGGGAAAAAATTTCTCTCTTTCTCACATTTCTTGCTTCATTTTCGATGCAACTTTTATTTCACAATTACATTTTTTGGTTTGCAGCTACTAGTCTTCCTTTTGGCATGTGAAGGAATTAACTATGATTTTTTTGTTGAAGATTTTTGGCAATTTTGAACTTTTTAAAAATTTAATTTTAATGAAAAAACTCAGAATTAAATTCAAAAAACTCAATAAATCTTAATAAAGACCCCCCAAACCTCTAAAAGCCCACCTATAATCACAAATCTTGACCTAACATTCACTTTGAAGTTCACACAATTGACATTAACACTTACAATATTGAAGGTTCTCTCTCAGATCAGCACAAATTTTAAATTTCCATAAAAAAAATTTAATTGCAAAAAATTAAAATCTTTCTAATATTTTTTTTCCACGGCACAGAGCAAAAATCGATCGCGTTCGACTAACGAGACGATTAAAGTTAAACTGAGAAACCTGTTGATGAAGCTGGTCAGTTACAAAACGTTGACTAGTTTGAATACTACGGTAGAAACGTATGTGAGAAAGAGAGTGCGAGAGTTAAGTAAGAAAAAAAATGAATATTTAAGTTGAGGAGAAATAAGTCGTTTCCCCCTCCAATTGCGTTTGGATTTGTTGTTGTTGGAATTGATTTTGTCCGAGTATAGCTTTTATCTTTATTGATTGTATTTATTAATTTTTTGTTGGGGATTTTTGTGGACAATAGAAGAATTATTGTTGCATATGTTTGATAAATTTGGGAATTTTCAGAGTTTTAAGAATCAACAATTAGGATTATTAGCATTTAGACAGTTTGTCAAGTGTTATATGAAAATTAGAATTTTGTTGACAACTCTTTGAACAAGCAAAACAAAATTTTTTGAGTGCATTAATTTATACACATGCTCGAATTTTGTTAAAAATAGTTCAATTTTCTCATATAAACCTTTAAAAAGTGGTCACGATTTTAAAGTTTTCACTTCCGAATTCCATTTTTAAAGCTGATTTATTACCAAAAAAACTGTGTGATGAATGATAATAAGAAAAGGTTTGACGCTTTGAGGCTTTATGAGCATTTTGGAATGTAAGGGAAAGCTGGTAGAGATTCAAATCTGGAGGTTCCTAAGCAAAGCCGTAACAGCAAAGTTCGGAGAGAAAATATAATAAGTTGGCATTCTACCAAGCTTCTTAGGAACCCCCGATATCTCAGTAGTATCAGTATCTGTCCGAAAATCATAAAAACTAGGGTTCAATTCCTGCTTAAGACAAACTGTTAACAAGTAGACTTTTTTCAACTATATAAAGTTTTTTTTCCGGATCTATCAAATTTTAACCCACACACACCCTCAAGTAGTCATCAACTGAACACAACAACGTTTCAGCTTGTCCATATCTCTTTTAATATTCACACTAAAACGAATAAAGAAACACATGTTAAGCATGTATAGATTCAATACCACAACTAAGTTATGATAAGTATTATTTGCCTCACTACCTCAATAATTACTCATTACTTTATTTATTACGTAATTATGGACCTTTGTATTTGCTGTACTTACACAATTAAAATACATGTTGGTATGCCTTGTACGGTAAGTAAAGTGAAAGAAAATTGAATAACTTCAAAATATTTTTTTTTCTTATATCAAAACATCAGCGATGACAACAAACAAGGAAAAAATTTTTTTGTACCGATAGCAAGTCGTTATGCGGAACAACGCACGTGAGCGATGCGGTTTTTGAACTTGACCTACAACAAGAATGTGAAGAAGAAAAAATTATTATTATTATTTTTTGGACTAAAATTGGAGATTCCGCGAGCTTGCTTTCGCTTTCATTCACACAAAGGCAATTTTCATTTCTCATTAATTATGGATTTGTTTTTCTCTTTTAAAGTGAGTTGAATGAGAAGCTGACCGGTTTTTTCTGTCTTTGTTATATAAATTCTTGATTGGAAAATAATAAGAAAAAAAAATATATTTAATTGGTCTCATCATTTGGATATTTAATGGAATCTGGAGTTATTTAAAGCATTGATAAAAAATGTTGATACAAAATTGAATTAAAATGTCAGGCATTTATTTAAAAACAAAGTTGTATGCAGTGGTGTAGCTAGAATTGTTTTTTAAATAAATTCAAAAAATTTTTGTGAATTTCGTGACATTTTTTACAGGGCTTCAAGTCGACTTGAGATTTTCATCGATTTCGATTTAATCCTGCAGAACTATTACTTAATGGAGAAGAGAGTGTGGGGATTTTGTAGAACCTCATTCAAAATCTGTGTGAAGCGGCTTAAAAATTAAGTTACCAACCCCTCTTCCTCTCTTCTAGCAAATCATAGAAATCCTGATAGAAAGTTTCTACTAGAAGGTAGAATTTTCCCTGGCTACGCTTCTGAATCTACTCTTTCTAATTTGATAGATGAGAGCAAAACTTTGCATGAGCATAATTTTTTTTATAATTTCATTAAACTTTATATTTAATTTTTCACTTCTTCTTGTCCATTTTAATTGCTTCTAAATCACTCACATATTAAATTTTAATAAAGTATTATAAATAATAATGGGAAGTTTTTTATATACTTTAATGTATGATTGATGTTAAGACATGCACGTAAACTTAAAGCAGATTTTTTTGTTGACATTTTTTTACGTAAAATCTTCACTTCCATATCAATAATTGAGAAATAAACAAAATGAACAAATTCAAAAACCCCAGGAAGTCCCACAATTCATACATAAGTGCCAAATAAAATATTTCTATCTAAAATATTTAATCCCCTAGCCACAACTACCTTTCTACCAATCTTTCAATAATGTTTATCTCTCATAACAAGAACAATAGCTTAAAGAAGATAAAGTAGAATCAATAAAACCAAAGAAAACAATTGAAAACTGTAAATACCTTAGAATAATCTATAAATAATCCTATTGAATAAATTTTCATCTCATACAATAAATTTTAAATCATGAAAATAATTTTCTTTGGCAATGACTTTATCTGATATATTTTATAACCTGTTGACCAAAGCATCTGAACTGTCTCGACTATATATCGAATCCATACGGCGCCTTATGATACAAAATTGTAAAATCTAAAGTATTTATCAGTATTTACTGCAGAGAAGAATGCAATAAGCCCTTGAAGGTGTTCTGTGGAAATTTTTACAACCAAGAAAAATAATATTTTATTATTGGATAGCTTGATCACAAACATTGACTTATACAGTTCAAGACACTAGTCAATCGTTTTAAAAAATTTAACCTGGGTGATAAATTGCGGCAAGTCTTATTTTTTGCCCTTAAATAACTGTATAGACACTGCCAAAGCAATACTATGTCTCTGCCATATTTAATCACTGATTCAATGTCTTAATGGTACTCTAGAGACAACAAATTACTCAATTGCAGGTCGTTAGTTTTCTGAAATCTCACAAATTCTCTACAAGGACACTCAAAGCTGTAAAATATCAACTACAGATTCTCAAATCCAAGAATTTTCATTTAAACTTATCAGGGGTCGTTCACTTATGACGTCCATCAAAAAACCTGATTTTTAGATCCTCCTCCCCCCCCTCTGTTACAAAAAGAGTAGAGAAAAAAATTTCCATTGTTTGAACTGTCACAAAATCCTAGACCCCTCTCCCCCCCGTAAATGTCGGACGTCATAAGTGAACAGCCCCTCCACACAAAGTATTTTATTAAAGATCTGATAACACAGAATAGAAACTTTAAGAATAAATGGACATTTGGGAGAGCTTATGATTTATGCTAATAAAATAAATTCATTTGCAACAAAATTGGTACATCCGGCATCAACAATTTCGCAACTTCAGACTTTTTTTTTATCAATTTACCGAATCGAAACTCTGTTGTCTGTCCATTCTCTTCATTTGATTTCTTCAAGTTTCTAGTTAAGTTATCATTCTTACTTAGTGCACTAATTTATAAGCAAAAAAAAAATAATCATTTGATCTAAAGGATGAAATAAAATGTAAAATTTCATGATGAGAATATGTCAATTTCTTTATTATGAATAGAATGCACAGTTTCGTACTTTTACCTTCGATGTCGATATTATCAAAGTTTTGGTATCATTTCCTTTATTATTATTATTATTATTATATAGCCTCGTACATAAATGGCACACACAAAATAAATCCACATTAAATATCATAAATGCCTCAAATTACAAGTCGTTCAATACATGCTTAAAATTATATATGCCAAATTTACGAAAGGATAAAATATATATATATATTCTTTTCTTTTTTTGGTAACATTTCAAATCGTCGTTAATGACTAGAGATCAGATTTAAGACCAGCAAAACCATTTGGATTATTTTTCTGCCAACGCCATGTATCTTCGCACATTTCCTTCAATCCAAGCTTTGATTTCCAACCGAGCTCATCAGCTGCCTTCTCAGTGCTTGCATAACATGATGCAATATCGCCTTCACGACGAGGAGCAAATTCGTAAGCAATATTTTTTCCACAGGCAATAGAAAAATTCTTAACCATATCAAGGACGGAATATCCAACTCCAGTTCCTAAATTATAAACAGCATATCCAGTAGTTCCACCTTTTAGCAATTTACTCAATGCTGATAAATGTCCTTGAGCCAAGTCTACAATATGAATATAATCACGAACTCCAGTTCCATCATGTGTAGGCCAGTCATTGCCAAAAACTTTCAATAATTGCCTCTTTCCAACAGCAACTTGCGAGATGTAAGGCATCAAATTATTTGGTTCACCATTTGGATCTTCTCCAATTCTACCTGATTTATGCGCTCCCACGGGATTGAAGTAGCGAAGGGAAATTACATTCCAGTTCTGGGGGATAGGATACGATTGAATTGAATTTAGATAGATATTTAAAATCTAAGGATTAAAAATAAATCTCGACGGCCTTAGTTAAAGGAAAATTTTTAAACCAAATAATAATAATATTTAACTAAACCCTGACATCAGAAATCTAGTATGACGCAGGTTAAGCTTACAAACAACATTATCACGTTGCAAAACTTAATGCTCACCTTATCAGATGCACACAGATCCTTTAATATTTCCTCAGTGAAATATTTACTTTTGCCATAAGGGTTTGTGCAGTTTCCAGTTGGATGATCTTCAGTTAAAGGCAAGAATGTAGGGTCGCCATAAACAGTAGCAGAACTGCTATAGACAAAGTTATAGACTTCATTATCAGCCATAACTTCCAATAAAACCGAAGTTCCAGTGATATTGTTCTGATAATATTGCAAAGGTAAGCGACATGATTCACCAACAGCTTTTAATGCAGCAAAATGAATAACACAATCAATTTTGTGCTACAAGAAAGAGAGAAATTATTAAACTAAAATAGCTGACGTCAGAAGAATCTTATCTTATCAATTATTATCGTCAAAAAGAGATTATTTTGGTCTGTTGAACTATTTTTCCGTTCATATTTATTTTGAGTGCCTATAAAAATAACGAATTTCAAAACATCGAACCCTCATTTTTTGGAATTTTTTTTCTACGTATAATTTTCAAATTTTCAAAATCCATTAACTTAATTTTGCAGGTAGCGGTTCTAAAAAATTTGAAAAAAATACGATAATTTTTTTTTAAATTTTCTATGATTTTTTTATTGCTTTTTCAAGTATAAAATAAATAATAATAACAAGGCGTGGAAACTCAGGATTAATCCTGAAAAATCCTAAAAAATCTCTGAGTCAATAAACATGGAAATGTGAAATCCCTTTTAAATCCCTGATGCATTTGATGAATAATTTTGAAATTTAAGAGATTTCACATTTTCATCTTTATTGACTCAAGTATTTTTTAGGATTTTTTGGATTTTTCAGGATTAAACCTGAGTTTCCACGCCTTGATAATAATCTTATCTTAAATTAATGTTCACATGTGTAAATAAAAGTTTCATACGTCGAGAAAATTGTTTAATAAACATATGTCCAAGATTAAAAACAACAACTGTTTAGACAGTATGTACTCGTGTCAAATGAATGGCTTACATTATCATTCTATTGTCTTTTATTCCTACTAGTCTTATGGAAGGTAACTTGAACTCGTTTATGCCAATTGAATAAAATTACCAAAAGATGTTAAATATTTGTGTCAATTGGTTAAAATACGCAAAATATTTTTGAACTAGGGAAAGGGAAGTTCCAAAAATTTTGTAAATACGCCACAAAAATTAGAAGAAATGATAAGAAAAACATTTTGTGTCAATTATCATAAACATTAGCAGCTTTACATAAAAAAAAATAAATCAAATATTAAAAATGAAAGCAGTTATCATCTTGGGACTTGTTGCTCTTGTATCAGCCGCACCAGCTGACGTTGGATTATTACAGCATAACGAAACAAAGACAATATGCTTAAAATTATCTAATTGCAGATAGAATTGCAAGAACTGAACAAGGACGATTGACTGTTATTGCTGATGGAACTAAGAATGTCTACGTCACAAGTGGAGCTTATCGTTATCTCGCTCCAGTTGGACAATTTGTTGAAGCTCATCCTCTACTGGTAAGGCTTTAAAAAATACTTTAAAGTCATTTATTTGATATTATTAGCCACACTTTATCGTGAATCATTCAAATTTATTGGAAAAACATGTGTGACCTTGTAAATTAATTTTCATTATTATGTGTTATATTTTTTTTTAAACGAGAACGGTTTCCACGTCACAGGAACTCATATTCTACAATCTCCAACTGACCCAAATGCAGCCATTTAAATTAAATTATTAATTTTTTTTGCTGCCAAGATAATAAAGTTAACGTACCTTCTTGAAAACTGAATCCAATGCCTTCTTATCTCTTATATCGACACTATAGAATGTGACTTTCTTTCCAGTTATATCCTCGACACGTTTTAGTGATTCAGGAAGGGATTCATTTTTATCATGATAGGCATTACAGCAATTATCAACACAAATCACATTATGTCCAGCTTCAAAGAGCTCCAAAACTGTGTGACTTCCGATGAAGCCAGCCGCTCCAGTTGTTAATGTTGTTAGTGACATTATATTATTAATGGATAACTGATAAGGATGATAAGACAGACGCGAGTTATTGACAAATTGATTAATGGAAATTTTTCAGACTGCCGTTTAAACTGTACAGAACTTACTTGATTGACTATTCAATTTAGACTGATGATTCAGACGGTTGATAAGCGATAACGTAAGCAGAAATTATACTTATACTTTGTCGTTGCTTATGTTTATAAAATTATTAAATTAATTTTTATAGTACGATTATCTATTTCTCTGGTCACACTTTCCTATAAGCTTAATCACGACATGTATTATTGCTGTGATCATAATTATTTTGCTTTACTATTTTTACATGATTTTTGTTGATTTAATCACTTTTTGCCGATTTTTTTTAGGAACTAGCATATTTCACTTATTACTTGCTGATTAAGAATTTTTAAACTTAATTTGACAATATCATTGGGTAATTTTGATATTTTTAATGATTAATAATTGTGTCACTTTAATTAAAACGCTTTAATAAACTTAGTTTTAATTTTTCATACGTTTTGTTTACAATTTTACATCCAGTGCTTATTAGCGCATTTTGAAACTTTTTTCGAAAAGGTTGCTTAATAATGCACTTTGTTCGTTCGTTCGTCCCTAGAAAAACTTTTTAACCAGGCATCGTAGAGAGCTCGGGTTTGGTTTATCAGCTCAGTTTCATCGTATTATTTCGGGGTCGGGCAGTAAAAAGTCTTGAAACAATGTGTAAATACTATAATTAAGCATTTTTTATTTTGAATACAGTGCAACCTGTCGAAATTTTTCTTCATAGATTGTAACCTGTCCAAATTTTTTTAATGCCTCTATAAATTCAAATTTTGAAAAATCGTTTACATTTGAATTTTTAAAAAACCATTGTGGAAAATTTTTATAAAAACAAATTCAATGGAATTTTTGGTTAATTATGTATATTAACTTACGTTTTAAGCTACGCATGATTTTGGACGTAATTCAAAAAATTTGGTTATTATATATATTTCTATTTAATTTTCCTCAACTTACTAATCAAATATTGATCGCTGCGTCAAAAATGCGCTGAAGTCTCTCGATCAATAACACGAGGTCTTTTGTAATTTTTTAACTAAATGCTGTGATACATTTGTCATAACGGCTTTTTCCAATTCAAATTTTTCGAACTTTAGCTCAAAAACATCGAATCTTCTCTAGAAGAAAATCCTTTAGCTTATTAAAGAGATTCCCGTATTAATAACAGATAATTTAAAGTTAATTTTTGCGTAGAAAGCATTAAGTAAATTGAAGTTGAAGAAATCAAATACAAATATGAGTAGTATTATTAATATAATGGATATAATGATAAAAAATTCACTTTCAAAAATGTCATAAAAAATATTTGCCGAAAAGATAATTGATAAATAGGGTCCTCATAATTTCCTTAATTAAACTTATGCTGATTATGTAATATATTACAAAATGTGAAGTCATTAAAAGGAATTAATTGG
Organism: Chironomus riparius; assembly: GCA_917627325.4. Classification (NCBI taxonomy): domain Eukaryota; kingdom Metazoa; phylum Arthropoda; class Insecta; order Diptera; family Chironomidae; genus Chironomus; species Chironomus riparius. The sequence goes on from OU895878.1 coordinate 52,931,403, forward strand.
TTTAATCGAAAGTTTAATAGAATAGTAGTTCACAGATTTTTCCGCTCAAATTCTTTTCTTATCAATTTTTGCACAAAAGAGATCCAGTAGCATATTAAAATTTCGAATTGTTTATCAACACTAAAACCGTTAAAAAATATTTTGTTAATTTTAATTATGTTTTCTGAGTTTTTACAAAATATTTTGATGCCATAAGATGGAATAGCACATGAGGAATTGATTTAAACATAAGTTGCGATATATTTTTGTAAACTTAGGGAATATTTGGAGTTCTTGTGTTGAATTCCGAAAAATTCAGCGTCAGCATTTAAAAACCTTGCTTTAATTAAGATTTTCTCATTTACCAAGATGTTAATCAGTTTTTTAGGCATGTTTCATGCAAAACTTTGTCGCATCTGTAACAATTTTTTATTTGCATTTTAAATCAATTCAATTCTTCATTTAAATTATTCCTTAATGTACATCGCAACTATAGGGGAAAAATAATGAAATAATGTGCTAATGACACTGTCAAGTACTTTTGACAGAGTGGATTTATTCATGCAAGGGAGTGTCAAGTGTCAAATTATTTTCGCATTAAAGTGGACATTTTTGATTTCATAAAATTAAAATTGAGGCTGTAAATCATTTAAAAGTGATATCCTGACCCCTGTTCTATCCAAAACTGTCCAAAAGCTTGTCGTTTTTCAATATTTTCTTTAACAATATTAAACATCTTATTAATTTGATAACAATACATTTTCTACTTTGTCGTGTAATTTAACACGTGCTCCTCATGATACTCGAGAGATGGTCAATTGATTTTTCAACATGTTTAAGGTTATTCTCGTTGAGATAGAAAAAGTTTAAATTGAACAATTATGATAGTCAGTAGATGAAGTTTGTAATTTGATATTTTATCGATTTACTATTATTGTTATTGCTGCTATGGGAACATGATGTTATCAAGTTGAAATTGTTAAGTTATTTTTAAATTCTTTAAATATGATTCATATTTCATAATAAAATTGATTTCTCTATTTTTTAAAGATTTTACAGCATGTTGTAGTAGATTTTAAATCAAAGAAATATTATTGTATCATCAGAAAGCCTTTAAAATAGTGAAATGACTATAATTATTATGCTATTGTTAAATATGTTATGACTCAATATACAAAATCCCTAAAGATTCATTAACTTAATTATTATCAATATATACAATTTATCGAATTTTCTGAAGCCTTAGATAATTGGAAATTATGCACTTTAATGTTTTCAAATGTCACAAATATTATTTTAATTATCTCTAGATGTTTTCGTATCAAATAGTAAAACTTGCATGCTGTGAGTGATGTCTGATTGGAGTGGAATTTAGAGCATTAAAGTCTATGAAGTTGAATCTGCCAAAGAAAGAATCAAGATTCTATAGCCGAGCATTAGAACTATAAAAAATCCCAACCAATCCTAAGTTCCCCAAAATCAACAATCAAAATTCAAATCTCATTTCAAACACGAAATGGAACCTAAATTTATATTCAAAAATTAATCATTGAAAGCATTCATATTTTATCTCTTCAACAATTCTTGTTGAAAAAGTATTCATCTGCATTTAAATAACTACTAAAAAACTATCATCAGCTGAATAACTATGCTAAACTGCAATTTGAATGCAACAGCATACAGAACTATAATTTATAACCTCAAATGTTTAGTATGCGCATAATAAGGATATGAAATAAACACTTCAATATTGAAGTTGAACATTTTATTTCTCTGAGAATTTTGAATTTTAAATTATTTGTCATTAGGGAGGTTTTTGTCAGATTTTGGCAATTTTTTTGAATTTTCATAATATTAAAAAATTAATCTTTGAGCATTTAAAAGCCTTGTTTAAAAATTCCCACAAAATACCCCCAAGGATGTCTTCTCGTTTAAATAAAATAATAAAATTTGCAGCATAAATTTTAATTTTTCAATCATTTTATTTCAGTTGTGAATTTTTTCAATTCACTTCTATCCGGAATGCATGTACATGTTGGTAGATCACAGAAGTACAATTTCAAACTCACAAATGCAACATAAATATGTTATGTGCTATGCTAAAATCACATAAGTTCATAAATTCATCTATAACATGCATGTGGAGCTGGAATTCTTTCATTCTAGCTGGAGACGAGCGGAAGAAATTAAAGTGAAACAAATGACGTGTAGTTTTTGAGCTAAATGAGAATTATTTCATTTATTCTGTCATTCAAGTTTGCTTTCTGGTTCTATTCTATGCTGCTCTTCCACTTCTCACTAGTAATATGAATCTAAATGATCATGTGCAATGTGAAAGAGTATCAAAATCAAAGGAGCTCCAGGGAATTGAAGATTAAACAGATATTGGGGTGTTAAGCGCATTTTGTGGGTTCTTAGTTCTTAATTTTTAATTTAAGGGGGTTGAAATTTAATTAAATGGAAATAAATTTTAATCATTATGCAAGTTGTTGCTATCTGAGTTGCTTCCAGCTTCAGATTCTTTGACATTAACTAATTTTAACCCACAGAAAGCTTAATTTTGCAATCTTGATCTCAAAAGAATCACCTGTTCCCTAAAAGACTAAGGAATCATCACATACCACATCTTTTCCACAAAAAACAGTTTAAAAAGCATAAAAATAACTGTTATGGGAGTAATCTCGAAAGATTAATGCATTTATATGTAGAAAAAAATGTGAAGCAAATTTTTTTTTATCTCCCTAGCATGCATCTCATGTTGTTACTACTTCTAGTTGAAGCCATTCATCCTAATGTTATTTTATGTCTCGTGGAAAATGTACAATAATATATGAATGCATTTCTCCATAACAATTACAACTAAATTCAATTTTAAAAGATTTTCTCTTTCATTTGCATCACAAAACAAAGAATGGAAAGAAGCACAACATTTATCCCCATATGAGTCATTTCTTTCCAATATATGCAAATGTAATTCTGTTACATGCTTTTCTTGTGTGAAAATAAAATGAAATTTATGCACAAAAGTTCATTTATCATTTCATTGTTACTTGTTTCTGTGCTTTTCTTAGATTTTTTTTTTGCTGCTTCTGCTGCTGCTCTGATAAATTTTTATGGATTGAGCTTCTCTATTTTGAATTATTCATTTATTCTTGAGTGAAGCCGAAAAAATGGAAATTTTTACTGACGGATGCGCGATTTTTCTGGAATTTTCTCGTTTTGTCTTGCAATGCCTGCATTAATTTTGTGTATCTGTTCAAAATACACACAAAACTGCAATCTAATTCAATTAATCATATTATCAAAAAATAATTTCCAGTCAGTCATGAAATCCCCTGCATCCCCCAAAAAAATAAAAATCCAATTTCAGTGAAGAAAATTGCAATTTTTTGCACACAAATAAAAGTTTTCATTCTTATGGTGCATATTGCATGCAAAATTAAAAAAAAATTGGAGAAATAAACATTTTGTTGTAAAAATTTAGGTAAAACATGGAAAATAAACTTTTTCTTCACATTACAGCGTGCAGTGTTTGCATGCTCTATGACTTGAAGCATAATAGAAGAGAAGAGAAATTAAATAAGAGGAAAAATTTTCATTATTATTCTATTTATGGGTGCAATTCGAATGGAAAATGGGAGGATTATAGTTGAATTGTCAAAGGGTTTAGTAAGAAAACTCACATTTTTTCAAACAGAACTTGAAGCTGAATTTTAAAGCTATGAATAATCTCTTGTTTTCCAAAGATCCAAGGCTGTGCATGGTGTGGATTAGCTCGAAGAGCATATCTGTAGTAGATAAGCCTGAGCAAAGGGCTCGCGTTGAAACTAGTTATGTGTGTATGACGGATAGCCGAAATAAGACAAGTCCCATGCTGACCGAGTGGCAGGGATCTCTGATCGAGTGCTCAGAGATCGACTCTTTTGAGGTCGTGCGTTCGATTTCCATTGAACCCGACATGTTATACATTAGTATACACACATGGCAGTTATAGGGAGATCTAAACATGATTGGTTTTCTAGATAACTAATTTAATATCTAAATCTAGTGCTAATAGGCATCTAAAACCTTATCTGTGACAACATTCCAACTATCTAGTCTACTAGACTCAAATAACCCTAATCAATCATATTGAACTTAATAAATGCGCAGACTAATCCACAAGCTCCAATAACACTGCCCAACTTCTTCACATCCTTTGCTATCGTTTCAATATGAAGATAAAGTTTTGATAAACTTTTAAATATAACAATTGGTTGGGAAGAAGAATTCCGAAGATAAAGAGGAAATTATGATTTAATTGATTTTTGATGCAATGTAAACTTCTTTCTCATTCTCGAAAAAAAAGCAACAGAAAAAGTTTTCTTTTACAATTCTTTTTTACTTTTAATTTCCAAGTTTGGTTTTCATTACAATATTTTTTTTGTTCAATTTGCGTCTCTTTCGGGGCATTTAAATAATTGGAGACATGAAAATATTTTTTCTCTTGTTGAGAATCTAGAAGTTTTTATGGAGATGAATAATGAAATGGATGAGCTTAAAGTGATTTAATTGAAAATATTTGGAAAATATTAAATGTGGCAAATTTTATTTTTCTGTCAAAACTGGGTCAATGCAACATTGAATTTTGAAAACTCCACAAGTTCAATAAATTCATACAAATTAAGCCAAAAGAATTGCAGGTCACTACATCTGCTATCACTCATGTCATTCTCGTTTATGTTCTTTTTCTTTTCGCTCGCTTCTCCTTTTTTTCTTAATTCCCAAAACTTAAAATAAATTATTGCATCTTAATAATATACTTCATTTAACAAATACGTTTAAGAACGAATGCGAATGTCAATCAGAGAAAATAAATCAGTAAATGAATGAACTTTCTCTTGTTTCTATTGCAAATGAGAAGCCTTGAAGAGCTTGAAAGTTGGGATTTTACAATCCAACAATTTTTAACGACATTTCTGGCTATGGTCTATTTTAAGAGGCTGTAATCTCATTGATTTATAATCAATATTGATACTATTCATACCTTAGAGCAGTGTTGGCCAACCCATGTGGCGCAAAAAAATTCAAGAACCATTTTCCGTGTGCGTTTTCGGTCATGGCTTACCACCACGGTATGCCATGGCACAAAAAGGTTACCCACCATTGACAGATAAAGCTAGAGCGAAAAAACCAAGATGATTGTACTCTTAAAAAGTTAAAACCTTTCAAAATAGCACAAATGGATGTTTATTTTGATTAGCTACGTCGTTATCATGCCTTTCAAATCAAAATATTCAATGCAGTACACCCTACCCTGTATAAACTAATAAAACATATTAAAAATCATAAAACCTCAACAACAGCAAAGCAAGTCTTTTATTAAAAGCAAAAAATTCACCCCTTTTATTGGAAAATTGCTATAAAAAATTGATTAGCTTGTTGCTTCCAGAAGTATCAGTTTTTCAATCCCTCTACTTTAAATAAAAAAAAAGGAAAAAAGGAACAGAAGCATTAGATATTCTACTTAGATTTGCACGGTAGTGAAAAAAAAGGTTAAAGTTCTGACAAATGCATTAGTTTATGTATAAACATAGATTTATGCATTTTTGTGGCATTCTTGTTGCATGCACTACAGAAAAATTTAAAAAAATTATAAGAGAAACTTTTTCATAACTTGCAGCATAAAATATTTTTTAAATTAGTTCATTAAACACGTTAAAAACTTTCTTGATGGGAAATCTTTTAATTTATGTTCTCGGCAAAGCTAAGTTTTGAAAAAGTTTTGAAAGTTCTGATTGCAGTTAATGACATCATTATGATTGCTAATAAGCTATAAACTGCTCTTAACATTAAAAGTTGGCAGTTATTCAAAGAAATTTTTATAATTTGTAGGTTTTAATGGATTTTTTAAGCAGTTTTTCAATTTTTTTGGACTAGTTCAAAGCTATTAAAAGCTAATTATTTAAGGAGCTTAATGTTTGCTTTTTTAATTGCGTCTAACCTAGCAGAGTTGGGGTCAGAACCGCAGTCAGCTGCTACAACTTTTCAACAAGTCAAATAAATGCAGTTGTTCATGCAAGTCATTTAAATGACTCTACAAAAATCAAAATAAAAAAAAATCCTTCCAGTCTGTAAATAGATTTCGCTGATTATACAAAAGCCACAAGTTTCTCACGCTAGATATCCACGCATCACTTGACAAAGGTAAAACTCCAAAGTCAATGAATATGACGATAGCGGCTTCTTTGCAAAACTCCTCTCGACAAAGTCTTAAAAATAAATTTTCATTATCAAAGCCTTTCATTTCGAAAGCATATCACGCGTGTGAGGTACTATCTTAATTCCATTAATCATCATCTCAGACATTTGCACACATATATGAAATTATTATCAATTTTTTATTTTTCTTGGAAACACATGTGAATTTTGCAAACATAGACATTAAAAGCAGTTGTGAATGAACTTGTTTGAGTGTAATTATATTTTTAATGTGAAAGGGTTAGAAGCTTTATGGATGAAATATTTTAATGGCAACTAAGTTGATGGTTGTGAGCTAGTATTACACATTATGTGGCTGATTAGGGATCAAATAAGATTTTAGTCTCTTTATTTAAAATTTTTAAACTTAAACAGAATTTAGTTCTTAGTGAAATCTGATTGTTTCCACAAAATTCCATGTTGTAGCTAGAAGAGCTATAAGTCATCAACCTGCAAGCAGTTGAGTCCCCATCCCTGCAAGATAACAATTAATTGTATATGTGAGTTCCATCCTCTATTCATTCATTTTTTCAGTCGATAAATTGGAAACTTTATTCAGTTACATTGCGGCATACGATCAGAAAAGTAGTCGTTCGATAAGAACCACAACAAAAAAATATTAATCGAATTTCATTTTATTTTAAGTTATTGTTGTAAAGTGCAGACAAAAAAAATATAAATTAAGATGTACGAAACAGATTTATTAATGTGCATTGCATTTATACTTTTATTTATGTACATCAGTGATGCTGTACGTGATTATATGAGATATCGTAGACAATTTTGGAATATACGAGGTCCAAAGACTCTTCCACTCACTATCATTGCTTATATTTTTACGGCAAGATCTAATGCCGGTGAGGTTTATGAATTTTTTATCATTACTTATCTTCTGCTTTAATTTTGTATCGAGTTTGAAGTCCCTTGAGTGTTAATCAAGCGATGATATTGTGATTTATGTCTTCACATTTTTATACACAAAAACACGCACTTAATGGCACTGGTATGAAGTTAGTTGGAATGTGATTTAAGCTTTTATGAATTTTGTGGTCACCCACTTACTATGGTCATCATGTCGAGTTAGTAAGGGAATCTAAGACTTTATAAGAGTATTTATGTTATAGTAAAAATTAATGAAAGCCACCAAGTGTGAATGAACTCTTACTAGATCAATTTGAGTACATTTTGATATAAATTAACACATGCCAGCTGAATACTCACCCAAACTTCACACCAGTTCCATAAAAATAAACACAAAACATTTCCTTAATTCCATAGATCGCTTTGAAGTTCTCCAAAATCTATCAAAACGATACCCAAGGTATTATTCAGTATGGTTCGGCACAAAATACCTCTTTGTTACTGACGATCCGCATGTCTCACAAAAACTTTTGACCATACCAAATTGTGTGGAAAAAAATTTCTTTATGGACTTTTTCGGCTTCCCAAGAGGCTTAATTGCTATGAAATGTATGTATGGGACACATATGTGTCAATGGACATCTCCGAAAATGATGAGGAAATGAAAAGCTCTTTTGTGATTAAATCAGTCTGGTTTGTATGGTGATAAATTTGATGTTGTGACAAAAATAGACTTAAAATTGAGTTTGGGATGGAAGATTAGTAAGTGATGAAAAGCAAATTGTTCAAAAATTGCTGAGTTTCAAGAATTAAGGCAGTGATAAGTGCTCCAACATCACGTAAATTCTGCATTATAACCAAATTAACTTATTAATTTTTCTGACACAAAAAGAGTCTTCGGAAAAAATGACAGCATTGACAAAATAATTCCAACTTCATTCCTTTCATCTTTCGTGTCCACTGACCATCAGCATCATTCCCGTTTTGCTTACTCCATCAAGAAAGTAAGAAAATACGGAAATGCTGAACGAAAAAAGACCTGACAAAGCAAAAATTGAATTTGATAAAAAAAAAAATTATGTTTTTTTTTCTTTTTATATTTTCGTGCTATGTTAGCTGACAGATGGAAGTATGAAAGGAAACTTCTCAATTCTTCCTTTTCTTTGCCCGTACTACAAAGTTATGTGCCAATCTTTACGAAATGTATTGCGAAGAGTATAGAACACTTGAAGGCAAATTGCGATAAGGAAGAATTTGACATAAAGCATGACGTTACAGTTGTTGTTATGAATGCTGTTATGAGTAAGAATGTATTCTCGTAGAGATAGATTTAAGTGCACAGACTTGGGTTCTTTGTTGTTGAATTTTATTAGGAGTTGATCAGATTTGAGATTTATAAATAGTTTAAAGTCAGTATCTCATCATCCTTTTGATAAGTCAACCTAGATGGTAATAAGACCCGAATAGCACAAGTCGAAAAGTAATTCGGTACCAAGCCGGCGCTACTCTGGATTTAAATCAAAGCCAGCACCTTGCTAGAGTCATGCCAGCTTAGTTCCAGATTTTTTTTCGATTAGTGGACTTGTGCCATTCGGGAGATTTTTAAGGATATACCCTAATTTGTCTACCACCAACCCATGCTCTAAACAAAACCAATTACTGACAAATTCCACCAAGATCACAATCCTGGCTATGATTTCTTAGTTGAATCTCTACTTTACCCACGCTCATAAATAAACATGGCATTTATATCTCATTTAACAGACACAACTTTTGGAAAGGACATATCTCGAGATGTCGCAAAAATATTTATGGAAAACACCGAGAAGTATGTATGACATATTTGGATTAGTTGGTGGTTGATGATTGTAAACGAACAGTGAATGCTGTTGAGTTAATTCTGCATCTTTTCCTTTTCATATTTTTCATTCATAAGAATAATTTATTGGATGCATTCGGGTTTTTTGGGTGAAATATTTTATCTATGAAGTGCATGAAGCTTCATGCTGCTTTTGCTTAGTTTGTTTTCAAATTGGGGACATGATGATGTGAATGAAACACTTGTCAGGTGTCTGATAGAAAGGATTAAAAACTTCTATGTTTAGTTTTGAGTTTATGGGAATTAAGAGACGATGTATTAAGCTTGGGGACGTACAAAAATTACGGACGTTGATTGATGTTTCTTTTTATTGGATCTTTATTATTTTTGAAAATTAAAATCTTTAAAAATGATAAATAAAAATAACAAATTCTAGCCAAACCTCCTTAGCATTAATAATTCATCACAAAATCTCGGCCATGTTAATGAACTCTCTCACTAAATCCATATTGTCATACATTGCCTGTCAAAACACCTTATCTAGATTAATCAATTATTCATAATACTACCGATAAGAACAGGAATCAATTTACTTATTGGAGATAAACGTACTGAACATTGATTGTCTATCAAGATTAGTAAGGATGAAAATTTATTTGGTTATAAAAAATTTTATCATAAATTTTCAATATAAATCGATTAATCTTTATGGATCATTAAGAGACTTACATTATAAATCTTACTTAATTACCCAAAAAGTTGAGTAATTTATGAGTTTATAGAGTTATCAAATTGATATGTGTTGTAAAATGTCTAAGGTATATGCTTCTTGTTTGGTAATTCTAATATTCACAACATCCATAAATTTCACATCTCAAGGATCTTACTTAATCGTAAAAAAATTCATATCCAACTAAAAATCATTACTTCTGCAAAACTTTTTACTTAATACTTCATAAAAATTAATGCTGAAAGTTTCACTTTTGCCACTCCACTCGACAGATACTTGGACAACATATGGAATAGAGCAATGAAGCCTCATTATCACTACGATATAATCTACAATCTCTCAAGTATGAAACGTGATCAAGACAAAAATCGTAAATTTTTCTTTGATTTCATTACAAATGAATGGGATCAAATACAGAGTGGGAACTGCAATGCAGCTGATGTAGAAAATTCTTTTATTGGACAGTTGTTGAAGGTTTCGAAAAATGGACGCAACTATGAGATTGAGGATATTTTAGATCATTGTGGAACGATGATGGTTGCTGTGAGTATATTTAATTGAAACTATTATCACAACAAGTCAGATTAGTTGGGAATCGAACCTTAGAGTTACGAATAAGTTAATTTTGACTCTTGATTCAATCATTGCCACTTAGATTGACATTTGACGCCTATTCTTAGACTTCATATTTGTGTTATGACCAAGTTATGACAGTTAAGCCATATCTTTACAACTGTAAACTAACGATTCCCTATTAAAATCAAAAGCACACCTTTACGTCTACCAAAAAAGCTACATAACCATTAGAATCCATTACAGATTAAGAAAACAGCCATGCCATCCCCTTCTTCATTCCGCTAAAAGACCCTAATTATACTTTTAATAACTTTCAACACACAGGCTGCAGACACGATGAGTACAGCACTAAATTTTATCGTCTTAATGCTCGCCATGCACGAGAACGTGCAAGAATGTATAATAAAGGAAATCAATGAGGTTTTAGGCGATGAATGCATGAAGGAAGATCTTATCATAGACTATGAAAAGCTATCAGCACTAAAGTATGTAGAAATGACTATAAAGGAGGCATTAAGACTATTCACTCCGGCAACAGGTAAGTGTTGAGTGGTGGTAGGAAAAAAGCACTTTCATTTGTACGATTTTATAGTGTGATGTAATATTCTTTCCTTTCTCTTCCTAACAGGCCTTTTCCGTGAAACGAAGGCTGATGTTGATTTAGGTATGGTGTGAAAAAAAGTTTTTTATGTCTTTCTTTGCTTTCTTTCTTCTTATAGAAAATTGTCTATGGTTAGGAAAAGGGCTGGTTTGAAGAATTGTTAAGGATTATTTGAAAATTACCTTGAATTTATTAAGGATGGAGAATTTTTAGGATTTTATATGAATATATAAGTTCTACTGGCATTAAGGATTTTATTATGTCGTCCAGGAAGCATGACACAGAACCATACCACTATTCTTAGAAAGGAGCATAGCAGGAAATTTTAGAGTGGTGAACAACGTCATTTAAGGACGATTCTTCAAAAAATTTACTCAAAACACCTCAAATATCCAAAATATCTCCCTCCAAAACCAGCACATCTCCCTCATAAAATATTCACTACTTGTCGTCATCCACCCCATAGCACATTTTTTCGTGTATAAATATCTATTATCCACATTTATTTACTCCTGCACTTAAGTGTCTAATAATTGTGTCTTAATTACCTACATTTTCTCATCTTCTCTCTCTTTTTCTTTTATGTCGTTACCTTCTGTTTTCATACCTTATGATACGTATACACAAAGGTATCGAAAACATTCAACTGCCGAAGGGAACTAATTTAGTGATAAACATTTATGGATTGCATCGTAAAAAGGAAATTTGGGGTGATGATGCTCACCTCTTTAAGCCAGAACGTTTCGATTTTGAGAGTTCGTATGACAGAAGTCCTTTTACTTTCCTGCCATTTTCTAGTGGCATTCGGATGTGTGTTGGTGAGTTAATTGTATGTTGTGGTTGAATTTTTTGAGGTCAATGTGTTGATTCTGAAGATTTTGTGTGTTAAGTTTGAAATTTAAGAAATTTTTTGAGTCGTAAAATTTTCCAAATATCAAAGTCACACAAATTTGATGCTAGGATCCCACCTCACACCAAGAAAATTCAATCCTGCACAAAAGTATCAATTAATTAATTATGCGAAAAACACTTTACGGTACAATTTTCTGCAGGAAATCGATATGCGATGATATTCATGAAATTAATTGTTCTCCATTACGTTAAGAATTTCCATTTCTCAACGTCATTGAAATATGAAGAGATGAGAGTTAAGGCAGGCATAACACTGAATTTGATTGGCAATCATTCAGTGAAAATAACTCGAAGAAGGAAGGAGCGAGTGTAATTAAAGATTGTTTATTGTTTATTAAGCTTATGACTGTCATAATTATGATGATAAACTTAATAGAGATGAAAAATTAGAAAATTACTCAATTTATTAATATTTAATAGAAATAAAAGTATGGAAATGTGAGATTTATTATTGATAATGAAATGTGAGAAAGTTGCTAGAATTTCTTTGTGTTGTCAGTTTTTCTTTTAATATTTTTTGCAGCGTAAATAAATTATTGAACGTTATATTGTCACAACACATCTTAGAAAAATATAATTGAATTAAATTCATTATTTTTGAAATCAGAAAATAAAGTAAATTTTGCTAAACAAGTTAATTCAAAACAGGTTAATTATAAATTGAGTTTCAGACAGATTTTAGGATGTTTAGTCAATATTCAATTATTGCAAACTCAATGCTGTGTAAGAACAGAACTCATATTAAAATGTCAGCTTTAATTGTTTTGATTTGAATTTAGATCATTAAATTGATGAATTTGCAGTGTTTTAAGACTTTGAAGTTCCAGCTGGGCTTTTAAAAAGATTCAAATGTTCTTCCACAAATTCAGTTAAATTAAATTTTCAAAGAATCATTCAAGTTTCAATAAACGTCTCAAAGATGTCGCCACAATCGTCAATTTCAATCGTTAAAACTTTCACGAAATCTCTCAAAGCTTCAAAATTTCAAATTCAAAAAGTTCGTTAAACAAAATTCCAAATCATTCAACTCTCAAGACACAACCCTTTCCATCACATCTACAGATATACGCATTAAGTAATGAAAGAATTCCGCAGGATGAAAAACTTTTGTCGAAACAGGATGTCGGATGGGATCTGAGATGTGCGGTTTTTGTTAGGAAATTCTCCATCCTATCGTTTCGAATAGATATTTATATATTTTATGCAAAATAGCTCCCATTAAGTTCTGTATAAACATTAAATTTATTTGATCACAAAGATAAATAAATGAAATTTTTTTAAAAAAAAAAATAAGCACATAGTAATAGTAATAATGTATGAATGTAGATGAATACGATATATGAGATTGAATAAAATTCGAATTTCATATGATGAAGGAATTCTATATTGAAATTGAGAATAATTCAACAATATAATTTCAATTTCATTAAACATTGTCAACAGAAATGCGCATTTAAATAGTTTTCCACATAATAGAACTACTGCTTCATTATTCATACAATTATTGGCACTTAAAGGAATGCCTGAGATGCTTTCATATATGAATACACAACATTATGCTTTGCTATTCATATCAATTTTTCGCAACATATGCTTTCTGTTCATTGTGTATGTAGCTTTGTCTACGGTATTCATGTTCATGTTCATTCAATCTAGTTGCAGTGCTGAGCACTTTGCTGTAGAAAATCAACAGATGAAAGTAATCAAGTGGTTATCCTTTGTCGGACTGAAAAAACCATTTTTGACAGGTTTTTAGAGAATTTTTTTAGAATCAAGTGAAACGTTTTGTGGTTGTGGATTTTATAAAGAGTTTTGGACATCATTTGGAACATGTTTGCTAAGACTAACACTGAGACTATGGCTAGTTTTAATTGAGTTTAGACTTTTGAGTAAATGGAAAGACATTTTGGTTGAATATTGACTCTAAAAATCTATAAAGGTAATTTTGAAGTTGCTAACCCTCAAAAATCATTATTTCGAAAAATAAATCCAATTTAAATAAGATCAAAAAGCCAAGAAAGCGTCTTATTAGCCTCATTATATATTTTTCAACCTACTCGCATGCTTATGTGACATTTTCCATCATACTCACACATGTTTTTGTATACATTCAAACTCTATAGTCTAAAGCTATCAATGAACATTCTATTATGAAATGAAAAGGAGCATGAAGCATTTTTATATTCACGAGGAATGAGAGCGAAAAATATTAAAGAAAAAGGAAGAATATAAAAATTTTTACTGTGTGACGAGAACATTGTGTGACGGAAATGATTTCAATGTGAAGAAAAAGGAGTAAAATGGTTCCATTTCAGGACATTTCTATATAGGAACAAATGTTTATAATTTTTTGAGGCAATATTATATTAAATGTGTATGAATTTTTGAGAAAAAGAAATAAATGTGAATGAGAAGCGATAACATTTTAGGTAAATGAATTGTGAATGAGGAGGTAAAGTATCAATTTCAATACTTGAATTATTTAATGAAGATGGAGAATCGTGAGGAAAAGAATTAAGATTGTGAACCTAGTTAAAAATCACAAAAAATCATATTCAATTCCTAATTCATCTTAAACGAACATTCATTCACAAAATCATTTGTCAAGTCAGACATTTCAAGACGATATTGACATAACATATGATAGACATCTGACATTATAATAATAATAATCCGATTGCAATTTCATCTATAACCAAAAATAAATTCAAATTTTTGCCCTTTAAGACACACACACCCACAAGCTTATACTCATACACAGCCTCAGATCATGATGAATTTCTCGACTCGATTTCCATATTTTCTTCCTCCTTCTTTGCAATTCATTTTGTGATTCATGAAAAAAAAAAATAAAATCAATAACGATGATAAAAATGTTTTGTTGAAGACTGTCACAATGTTTGGTACATCCTAAAGCTATAAAGAGGGGAAAGGAACACGAGGAAGAGAATAAAGCTTTTTTTTTGTTTTGCAGCAGTGATTAAATTCTGAGAGATGAGATATGGGATGTAGACGAGATTTTGATATAATAAATTCCACTTTGTTCGAATATTTCAATTTTTAGCATGACTAGGAGGTGAAGTGATTTAGAAAAGTTTATTATTTGGCTGGATTTGTGGATGAATGGTTGACAAGTTGCATTTGCTATACGAAGAGACTGGTGAATAGCTGAGATCGATATGGAGGCAAATCGGGCTTTTTTAAAGACTCGTTTAATTGATAAACTGATTAAATCAATTGTTTTAGACGATTACAATTAGTTCTGTATTATTAAAAGTTTAATGCTTCAAAAACCTCGACTGCGTCACAAACCCCCACCCCTTAAAAATTCCCAACTTATTGTCTTCGTCTTCAATTCCTTTGTATGCATAATGTAATCATTGAAGAATAGAAATCACTGATATTAAGTCGGGAATGATGAATAGTACAGCATGCTGTATTGCTACGAGATTTTTTTTTCGAATCTCATCATGGCATGAAAAAGTGTATAACAATGTGCTTTGTAGCAAGAATTACCTATTCATTCAAAACTTTTCTATCATCTACCGTACACCTACATCACCTGTCTCATCGTCTTTTCATCGCATACTTTCTTCTTCTTTTTTTGTTCCATTCATCCCCGCCGCTTAATACTAAAAAACTTTTCATCCGTCCACCATCTGTCTGAATAAAAAGAAATTAAAATACTATTTATTAAAAAACGAAGAAAAATTGAAGTTCTGACTTGGGGTATATGTACTTAAAGTATCAAAAAGCACATTAAAAGACACGCTGCTGTTGCTTAGCAGATAGATTAAATTGCATTTGACTGGAAAATTTCATTTTAATTTCTTTTTTATCCCATTCTTGTGAAAGTTTTCTTTTTGTTGAGCGAATAAGTGAGTTTGGATGATTAAAAAATGACAGGGAAAAATATGTTCTGGAGTGACGCATTTTTAAGGATGTGAAATTTTTTTTAAATCAATTAAATTGCACAAAGCATTGAAACTTGAACTATTAATGCAGTATTAACTGTATTCTGACTTCAAAGCTTAAAAACAAATTTTGAATTTGATTCAATTAGCATATTCAAGTCAACTATCAATCTAACCTTGAACAATTCAACTTTCCCTAGCAGGAATTTACTAGTAATTTCCTAGTAATTTACTGGATAACTTTCCATTTGCTACTTGCTATTTACTAGTCAAAATCCAAGTTCAAATCATCGCCAAAGACCCGCATTTTCACTTGCTAATTGACTAGTCAATTCGCTTACAATTTAACTAGTAATTTACTAGCAAATTTGTAAAAAATTTAAATGAATATAACCGTTGATTTCCACGTGTTTTTTTGATTTTTTTATTTGTGTAAATTATTGTAAAAGTATTAGTGTGTACTTAGTTTAATTAATTAAAGTACACTAATACTATGAAAAAAATAAAAGACTTAATTTAATTAAGTCAAACACTGATGAACGCTTATGACTCGCACGCAAACCTGAGGAAGATAAATAATTAAATTGAATGTCTCATACAAATTTGGATCGAGCTTATAAAGGTGATTTCTGCGCGCTCTTGTGAAGTATATGGCAAATGCCAAATTTAGAACAAAATTTTTTATGATGCAAAAATTTCTTTTTTTGATGATTTTTTGTAGGATTCGAACTTAAGAAGATGTGATCAAACATTTCTCATGGTAATTTGCTAGTAATTTGCTATTAAATAGTAAGTGTAATTTACTAATAGTAAGTTGTTTTAATAATAACTAGTAAATTGCAAGTAGTAAAATAGAAAGACTAGCAATTTGCTAGTTAGTCTCGCTAGGGTTTAAAACTATCCTTAAGCATTAAAACTCATAGAAAAGGAAGAAATCATGTAAATTTACTAACTGCAGTTCGCAGATTTCCTTGAAAGATAAGAACTTTATACAACTTACAGCTACTTTTTCATCATTTAAGTCATCCTGAATAAATGGAAATTCAATTTCAAAGTTGCAACTTTTCTCAGAAACTTTCTTGCATTCAACTTGAAACATTCATTTATTCTTATTTTTCAATAAAAATCAGATTACATTTCATCAATGGACGATTCAATGATTCGCAAATCAATAATATTTTCGTTGAATTTTTTTTTCTGTAGATGTCTTTGCAGATCTGTTTAGAGATATGGGACACTGTTATGTATTATTCAATTCACTGATTTTAAGGGTTGAACATTTTCTTTTAAATTTATATATTTTTCCTTTTTAAACCATTTGTAGTGGCACTTATGTGAGCCACATTCAAGATGATCTTTATAAATAAATTGTACAATGTTATTTGTGGAATAGGAAATTGTAAATTTGATACACAAAAGATATAAAAGGAGAAGAATTATTGAAAGAGTTAAAATTTTTGATGTTGAAATGAATTTTAAAGGCTTTATAAGTAGAAGAAGAAATCATTCTAGCAAACCAGCCATGAAAGTAGGTCATTTATTAAATAAATAATTTTAAATTACTGATTTTTTAGCAAACAAAACGTTTTGAATAATTGAAACTAACAGTTTTCAACTACTTAAAAGTAATTTTTTTAATATTAGAAAAAGTTTTGTTCGCTTACAATAAATAAGAGAAAGGTCAATAAAGAAGCAACTCTTTCATAGTCGCCGAAAAGTTTGAGCCACATGTCTTGTCATTGATAAAATCTTATTTTTCTCATGAGAACATTTTTCTTGTAGCTTCTTTTATGATGACTAAAATAAAGCTCTGAATATTTATCAAAAATTTCATTCGATTGAACATTCATCACTTTTATTTCTCTTATTTGCAACCTTAGCTATTTAAATATAATTGAAATAATCTGTTGCATTTATGATATCAAAATGACGATGTAACTTCCAAGAATTAGAAAGTTATATTTACATTTCCAAATAAAGAATCATATTTCATTGCGAATTATTGTTATAGTTTGGCAAAATTAGCAAATTTAAAGATTGATTGTTTTTAAAAGTTAAGAAATGAATTTAAAACTTTAAGTAGCCTAATTGAGTTGTTTGAAAATGTTGTTTTTATCACACTTTATACTTTAAATCAGAATTCAAATTCCGCTCGAATCTTTCAAAATAAAGACAAACTTGAGCTCTTAAACCACTCATTTTTTATTATTGATGAATCATTTCAAAAGAATCATAATTCCTTTTTCACGTCTCCATCTGATATTTAAAAGTTATGTTCAGAAATTATAACTTTATTTTTTTAAACCTTGTTCGAGAAACATTTGTGAATTGCACAACAACAAACGTTTCCAAGTCCTTTTAGCTCCTTGGTTACATAAAAAGCACGTGAAGTAGATTAAATGAAATAACTCTGAATCACAGACTAGACCAAGAAATTCAATTCAATTTGAGTTGGAGTTCTTATCTTTCTGTCCCTTTATTTTCAGTATTTCTTTTATACACGTGTACAGCAGATTGATGAATGAACTCACTTCAATTGCTGTTAATTGGTCTTTTTTGACATAAACACTTGAAAATAAATTAATATAAAAAAAGAAATTCTTATACTCGACACCAACCTACACAACATGTGTTCATACAATGTAATTAATTGTAAATAGAAACATCATTAACAGTATTTGGTTCATTCTAAGAATTTTTTCATTATTGAGTGAGTGTATCTGATGTGTGGCTTATTATAAAGTTCAATGATGTCAGTTATAAAGTAATTAAAGATAATTATATCCGATTACATGTTAAGAATGGCTTGTGTTGTAATTATGTGTTTTTGAGACACGGGAGGTAGATGATGCTAAGGTGTTTTCTATTATTAGAGTAATTAATGTGTTTGGGACGAATTTGCATGAGATAATTAGTTGAAAGCAAACTTTGATTAAAACCAGGCATAGACAAAATTCTGATTTAAATGATATAATAAGCATTCAGCAAGGCTTCATCTTATCAACATTGAAAGGTTATGTCACCTTTATTTGAACTCTCAAAGCCCACCAATAAAATTTACAGCCAACCCTCTAAAATCATCAAACTTACTCATCACAATCAACAGCTAAACTTCATCATTCGCTCATAAAAATAAAACTTTTTATTTCCACTTTTTAACCTTTCACGTTATTCCCACTACACCCTCCACATAAAAACACAGAAAAATTAGAGAATAAAATTTCCACAAATTGAGTTATGAAAGACCTTACCCATAACTAGGTCATCATGTCTCTCACTTGAAAATAAAATAAAATCCCTCACTATTATTATGCCACAGTGAAACGTTCATCTCGTCATTACGTGAAGCTTAAACTGCCACAGAAAGACAGAAACTAAAACAGGGTATTAAGGTCATCAAGGTAAGCGCATCATGATACACACGCAAAAATTAAAGTAGACATCATGACTGCTTTCATATAAAAATAAGGGAGAAGGGAAAAAAAATGTCACAAAGTCATCTTGAAACCGCTACGTGAGCGGTATTTTATGTCACACATTTTATGCGTTTAAAATATGCCTTTTGTCAACTTGATTTCACTTCTTATTCCCACTTTTTCTGCACAATGGAGATGAAAAAAAGGTAAAAAAGCTTCTCACTTGCTTTTAATAATTTTTTTAGGTCGGTTGGTCTTCACCGAGCATGTAAAAGAGGGGATCTTCATACTTTTCCGTAAAATTTTTGCCTTTTCTTATTGCATATCAAAGGAGCACTTTGTAGAAGAGGAAGGAATGAGGAAGTTAAAAGCTGTAGAAAGACACAAAAGGAAAATGAAAAGAATTTTCATGAGTTTGGTAGATAGGAACGTATATAATTTTACAGAAAGGCACATTTTTCTGGTGCAGATTTAAGACTTTGTGATTTTGGAGCATTTTTTGGCGGTTGTTTCTGGCACTTTGTGCTTTATTTGTTATTAAGTCGTTTGTTCGTTGTTAAGGACGTTTTAAACCGGATGGGTCACAGACAGCAATGAATCACCGAGACGTAGGAGTGTCCCGATATTAAAAAATGAGATTTTTCGAATTTTATCGCTCGGGAAATCAACTTAATCAGTTTCATTTTAATCCCAGCAAAAAAAGTAATGCTCTTAAAGTTCACCAACATGGTTAGATATTCTACTTGTTCATATTATGAGCCCGCAACAATGAAATTTTTTTTTTATACGAACTGACGATTTTATCCTTAATGCCATAACTTTTTGCTTCTATCCTTTAACTGTTGTAATTTTAAATGGCCATACTTTTATGTGATTTCATCCTTTCCTGCCCTTGCAGGTTTAGGTATGATTTTGGATTTGTGGAATTTTAAATTGAGTTCAGGGGATGATTTCAAGGGCTACACGAGATACCCTAAGGTAGGAATTAAATTTGATGAATTACAATATGGGATATAAACAAATTTAATATGACTCATGCTTGAGGTAGCCCTAGAAACAGGGCACAGATTTGAATAGCTAATAAACATACAAAAATTCTGCCAAAATCACCACAAGCCCCCCTCGACCATCATGACTTTTCCTCGTAAACTCATTTTCCTTCTCTCTTTTCCTTCATCCTCCTTTAATTTCATATCAAAAAGCTTTTCATTTCATTTTAAACCACAGGGATTATGTTGAATTATCGTCTAAAAAAACGCAGTGTACGGTTTGTGTATTCGTATGATGAATGGCTATTAATAATATAATATTCAATAATAATAAAAAAATCTGAGAGAGATTTAATAGCCCCTTCAATGGTTTGTTGTTGCTGAAGGATTTATGCGTTGGTGGCGGATGTTGACTCTTTATCAGACAAGCATTTGTTGTTGAACGATTATTGTTCAATGAAAAATAAAATACTTGACTCATACTACATGCAATGTCGAACCGACAGAGAGAGAGGGCAAAAATCGATTATGATGACAACGATAAATTTTTTTAAAGATATCTATCATAGCCTTTAGTGGTTTTTTGATCAATATTTTTATGATATGACCAATAAAGTCATTGCATAAATGTAGCAGTTAAAATGTTTTATTTGCTGTCTAGTCTTTTGTGCGTTAATGTATTTATAAAGGATTGAAACTATTCTCAAAAACTTTATTGCTTTAATAAATCTTCACTCATATAAATTCAATTTAACAATGTTAAAAACATTCCATACTTTACAAAAGTGACGGAAGCCCTTCCAGCACGTGTTCAACTCAATAGTCCCGCAGACCATAAAATATAAAATCATTAATTTTCATTTTCACTGTCAATTGAGTCCGCAATCAATCAAACAAAATTGATTTAACATGAATAATGTTCTGTCTCATTGGTCGGCGTATTTAAAGGGTAATAATTCATGGATCGACTGCTCTCAATTATTTTATTAAACATTGGCTTGAACTTTAAATTGTAAATGACTGCAGTGTTTATAATAATTGCGGCGGATGTGAATACATAAATTAATTATGACTCGAGATGAGATTTATTTGTCTCACCTGAGTCAACATTTGATGTCTGGTATGGATTTACATCCGTTTTTACAAGATTTAAGCTTAAATTAATTATTCGAGGTTTTGTGATTAAATTACAATTGATTTTTGGATAATATCTGAATTTAATGATGTTACATCTATCAATTCGTATTTATAGCTTGCTTACATCTTCTCCCATCAATATTTTTTCCAACGCATTCTGAATATTTAAATTGCTCGAAAGAAGATCGTACATTTCCATTAAGAACATCAGCACATACTCAAAATGAATAGAAGCACATTTAAACTTCTCATTTTCCATTCGATTTGCATAGATTCAATCTTTTTAAAATGCTCAAAATGCGATAAAAATAATCCATGGAAAAAAAAACGTATTAAAATAATGATGTGGGAAGATGTTCCGTGTGTGAACCTTTAGAAGAATTTTTAACGAGAAATTAGCATTATTAAACTATGTAGATAAAGGACTCTATCGACAGTCAGGATTGAAGTGAATCTAGATCATCACATTCGGCCTGTTTCACTAAAGTGGATTATCCTCGATTTCGGATTATCCACTTCAGTTTTTCGGAAATATCTCCAGACGCTTAAGGTTATTAAGAGATCTAAAGTGTGAACTCCTTAAAGTACTTTGCTACTTAAATTAACATATACTAAGAATTTATATATCTTCATTAGTTTGAGAATTATAGTAAAAATTGAAGTTAATCTTCTAGATTTGGCTAGAAAATTGAATAATTAATACTTCTTAATGAAAAGTAAAAGTTTAAAGTGTAAAGAAATTTCAGGCATACTTCACTCTTTTAAAATCCAAAATTAGAAATACCACACCTCCCATAAAGTTTAAGATATTTACAAAAAACTGAAATGGATAATCCAAAATCGAGGATAATCCACTTTAGTGAAACAGGCCGATTGTGTTTGAACGCTAGAGTTATCAACATGAAGCCCAATCAATTAAAAGATCCAACAGAATAAAAATGAATCTGTTATTTACAAACTCTATGACTCTCGAATTCGTGGGTAAGCAAAAAACTCATGGAGAGGCTGTTGATAAAGACAATGTTGGGTTTAGAATCGTTATGGGTTGACGGTGGCAAATGATAGACTAAGGACGACCATGGATCACAACTGATAAGTAGGGCCAGCGAAGTAAGAAAGTAAGTATGACACACGAAAATCAAACTCTTTAAAAGTCACACAAAATCTCCACAAAGGAAATATCATAATGTAAAAAGAATCAATTTATCGAATGAAGATTGCTTGTTTCTTTTTCTCCAGCCTGTAATTTCGCTTATCTATTTTTACAAAAAAAGAAAAAAATTTAAGGTACATCTTTAAAACAGCAGCACTGATGTTACCACAAAAAAATTTTACATATACCCAAACAACCACATATACACACAAAATTACCAAACTTTATTTTTTTTTAAAAAAAACCTACCGACATGATACGAAACGTGATAACAATTTTTATTGTCCTGATTATTACAAAAGTTTCGCATTTTTTTATATTTTCTTCTCAGTCTTACTCATTCGGTGCGAAAAAATAAATGATTATGGGTGTTGATTGTGAAATGAAGTAAAAAATATTTTTATAGCTTTTGAAAGAAGTTACATTAATGTGAAATAATAAAGTGTTGCTGAATATCTATGTGTTTTTTTTTTCGGAGAGGTTTATTAAAGTTAGGGTGGAAAAAAAACTTTTTTTGTTTGGCAATTTTCAAACTTTTTAAAATTTTTCCTTTGAATTATTTGTTTGAATTTTTATTTCTTTTTAGCAAAATTGAATTCCAAAAGTTTTGAGTAGTTTGAAATATTTTTTCGTTTTAAAGAATTTTGATTAAATCAAAGTTAATAAATACACAAACATTTCGGTCTGAAACTGGATGAAATTTATATAAATCTCTATAAAAGCTCATACTTTAACATCAAACTTCATCCTAGTCGCATTAAACATTGAAAATTTGTAACAGGAATATTGAATTAATTAAATAATGGATGGTCACCTTAATTATACCTTTCCATACTTTAATTAGTTTTTAACAACATGTAAATATAACATTTTGTAGGGTAAAGGAAACTATATTTTAAATAAATAATTGGATATTCACGCTCTATTGAAAGTTAAGGATAATTATATAATATGATTCAATTTTTAATGATGTATCATGTGAATAAACCAGAGATCGAAGCCGATTTTTTCGGCTTAACTCAATTTTTGATTTTTTTGATAGAAAAAAGCCATTTGACACCCATTTTAAGTATTTAAATTGAACTTTACATGCTTTACTATGATTCTGTGTAATATTTTGTCAGCATGTAGCTATAGGAAGCTCAGAATTTCAAGTTAAAGAATGTTAAGCCGAAATTTAAGCCGATCGGCTTAAAATCGGCTAAATTGAAATTCTGAGCTCACTATAGCTACATGCTGACAAAATATTACACAAAATCATAGTAAAGCATGTAAAGTTCAATTTAAATACTTGAAATGGGTGTCAAATGGCTTTTTTCTATCAAAAAAATCAAAAATTGAGTTAAGTCGAAAAAATTGGCTTCGATCTCTGGAATAAACAATACAGATGTCGTCAAATATTTTAAAATATGTAAACAGATCAGAATCATTCACTAAAGACTTAGTTTTTTTTTTTATAAAATATTTAAAAATTAAATAAATTTTAATTCAACATAAAACCATCCCAACTTATCAAAAATCTTCCAAAATTCAAAAATCAAGACCACAATCAAAAATCGATGCATCAACGTCTTTCAACTTTATCGTTGACAACCACAAAAACAGTATCGTTGCCTATTTACATTTCCATTCCATCATGATTGATATGATAGATAATTTCCACGCTTGTTAGAAAATTTATTTAAATACTTTTTCTTCCCCATCGCCATCAAGTCACTCATAATTTGTTGATTCAAAGTTGAAAATGAGAAAGTGAAATAAATTCAGTGATGTGAAAGCCAAATATCAAATTTCTTTTGATGATTTCTTTTTTTTTTGTTTGTTATAAATGAAATGTTCCTTATAAATCTTTTAGGCGAATTTGCTGAATTTTTAAGAGTTTAAGAATGATTGACGATGAAGGAAAATGAGATTGATGGAAAATTTTGAGAATAATTTAGCAGAAAACTCAAACAATTTTTAAGATTCATTTAAAATCCAAAATTGGCTCTTATGATTGTGACAAATATAAAATTTTGAATACTTTTAAGTTCTTTAAATACTGACAAAATTACCAAAACTTTTTCACCTCTTTACTGCTTGACTTGTTATTTTTTGCAGCTCCTACCCATACCCCGTGAGAGAAATGTCATAAATTGTCATGTTTTATATTGCGTGCATATCAAAACAATAACGACAGCGTAAAATGAGAATTTTTTTTATTTTATTTATAATTTTTATTCCCATATAAAAAAACTGAATTTTTTTTAACATTTTTGTGCGCTTTTATTTTTTCTCGTTAACATTCAGCAACATTGGTTATATGTGCGGGAGATTTCATGATGAGAAATGCAAATAAATAAATTTGGAAAGAATAATATTGGGTTTCAATGAAAATTCGGGATTTTTTTTTATATTAAATTGAATTTTTGTTGACAAGTCAAGGATTGAAGGTGTTGAAGTTGATGAATTTTATTATTACAGACTACAATGTCATGAATATTTTATTTGATGAAATTCACTTCGAAAAAAAAACTCAACCTAATGAGTTTCCGCTCACTCAAGCTTCCATTAAAATCACACCAACCTTCTCATAAAATGCAAAGTCTGACAAAAAGCGGACCTAAAAGACTTCTTTTTATACAAAATAAAAATTAATAAAGCTTTGTTTTTGAGTAGAAGAATAATGAGCACTAATTAGCATATAAATGCTCTCTCGAGCCTAAAACAACACACTTTACTGTTTCAACAATGATTTCATTGTCAACAGCTCATAAAATGGACAGAAAAAAAACTGTTTTTTAATAAAAATAATGAAATTTTCATAGGAAAATGGACGTAATTAATAAAAATCATTTTCATAGAAAATAAAATGTTGATTGTTGTTAATTGCGAGCAGCTATTTCGAGTTGTTTACTGAAATGTGAAGTTAATTGTTTTGATTTTTTTGTCTCCCACGTGGATGTGATACTTGAATGAGTACAAAATAGCTCAGAGAAATGGCATGGATGATAATTGGAAGATTTATAAGTAGAAAAATTACGCCTTACATTGTTTTATGGACTTCTAAATGGCATTTTCATCCTTGGTCACTTCAATGTGATTTTAAATCAATTAATGGAATATTTTTCTTCTTTAGACTCACGAAGTTGAAAAAAAATGAGATTAAGAGTTTTTAAAATTCCTTGAATCTTTGGCTAAAGCAAAATTTACGACAAATTTTAGTCAAAAATGTTTAAATTTCCATCAAAATTAAAAATTTACACATCACATTTCATTTAATGTCCTTTGAAACACTTGCGACACAAAAGCTATCAACGCATAAAACTTTTATGAATATTCGAGGGTAGAAAATGTCGCTAAATAATTTTCTCGAGTGCCCCTCAAAACACAAAGAAGTCCATTCACTCGTCATTAAATAGAAAGTAAAAAGTTTAAAATTTCTATTAAAATAAATTAAATTTTCTGTATTTTCCATTACAAAACAAGAATCGAAGAAACTTTAAAACTTGAAAATTAAATTAAAAGTTTATCGACTTATTCAGTTTTGAGTGTTTAAGTAAGGAACATAAAAAAGTTTTTTTCCGTATCATAATCTTTACTGTTTATTCATGTATCGCACCCTTTTCCCCATCCACACCCGAAATAAGAGAAGGGAATAAAATAAACTGTTTGGGTGGAGATGAAAAAATAATAAAAAAAAAATCCTTAATAAATTTTACCCTCACTTGTTTACATGGCAGCACTATTGGTATCATTTTCATTTCCAACAACTATTCAGTTATGATCAAATCCTGGATCAAATTAAATTTACATTTTACTGCCAGCAGTTTTCAGCATCGTCTCGGCTAACATTGCAATTTTTTTACTGCTCTTTATTCTCACTCCTCCCGCCTGGTTTTTTTATTTTTGAATTGCTGTTGCTCGCTCAACTGCATTGTGTGCTTCAAAAGCAATTAAATTTCACTAACTGCAATACTAACAGCTTCAAAATTGAATTAAACCGCACGTCCACACCATTTCCGCGAAAAGTGTAATTACAGCTTGCAGAGAGAAAGAAAAAATCTCAGCAAATAGAAAAATGAGTGGTGAAAAAAAATAAATAAAAAAATTAAATTAAAAAGTATGAGAGGCATGTAGGAGTTGGGTTTTGTAGGCTTGATGAGTTGGCTAGCAGAATTTTTTTAAAATTTTTTTTTAAATTTTTAAATACAAGTCAGATTCAGGACCCTATTGTACCCTCCACCCTGAAACCATCTTCATGCTTTTAGGGAAGAGAATAAGATAAGCATAAACCATAAACTCCTATTGGCACCCCTGCTTATCCTTTAATTAATAACAATTAAGAACACAGCTCAAATCAGCCTAAAATCCAAAAGTCACAATTCAACATCTAGTCACGTCCATTCTTTCGCAACTAAATTTCCAATTAAATCCTACACAAAAAAAAATCCAATTTTCCATCAACAAATGGACTTCAACCAACCGTACAAAATGAACATAAAAGCTCATTCAGATTGCTCATAATAGCACAAAATAAAATATTTTTACAACAACGCACAACACAGCTTGATGGTCAACGCGCAAAAATAAATATTTTGATCACTTTTTTTATTGAAATGTTTATTTTTTAAACGCTGTGACTGCTCGAAAATGGCATTTTCGTCAGCAACTGTGCTATGATGATGTACGAGTTTTTTTATCGTAAAATAATTTTTTTTTGAAAAAAGCTAGTGATGTGATTTATTGAGAATGGCTGGAGGAGCTTCTGTGTGTGATGATTGGAGAAACAATAATAAATACTGACTGGTTGCTCTTTAGGTACGGCTTTAACAATGACTTTAATTAACTTTATAATTAAAGTTTAAATGGTTGGTAAAAATTTAAATTTGATTAAATGATGGCAAGACTTGTACCTTTTGTTATTTGAGCTTATTCTTTATGAATGAACCATTGCTAAGTGTGCAAGGATTAAGCCCTACAACAAGCTGCTAATTCGTTAAAGCACAAAACTTTAAAATGCTGACAAACTATAAGTAGTAGCCTCAGATAACCAAAAATTCTATCGAAATTACAAATAAAGAAAATTTTATTCCCTACGAAATAGCTTTAACATCCGAGTACATATGCTTAGATCCCTTAAAAATGGCTGCTTTCAAAATCATCCCATTTTTCTATTGAATGATTTTTCAATTTCACTATATGAACGTCATTTCTCCATAAAGAAGGAGACCAGTCCGCAAGAGACTCTTACAAAGTGAAATGATGATGTTAGATTAGTTTTGGGAATACAGTCAATCTACGCACGTGTGCTGCTCGCCATCAAACAAGCGTCATTTGTAAAAATGACCGTCCCTTTTTCCCTTCCTCGTTTTCAATGGCAGTAGACAAAGTGAGATACATCTGTATCCTTCAAGCGTGTATATCCACAATAAAAATAACAATTCAACTCAAATAAATGATGATATTATAGCATGTGTATAATAATGGTTGAGATTCTTATTCCAAATGAGCGGAGAGAGAATAAAAGCGGAAAAATATTTTAGGCACTTAAGTAAAAAGGTTATAGCTATTTACCCTAGCGAGACTAACTAGCAAATTGCCTTTCTTTCTATTCTACAACTTACTGTTATTAAATTTCACTTGCTATTTACTAGCAAATTACCATGTGAAATGTTTGATCAAATCTGCTTAGGTTCGAAACCTACGAAAAATCACCAAAAAAAGAATTTTTTTGCGTCATAAAAAATTTTGTTCTAAATTTGGCATTTGCCATATACTTCACAAGAGCACGCAGAAATCAGGTTTGCGTGCGAGTCATGGGCGTTCATCAGTGTTCGACTTAATTAAATTAAGTCTTTTACGTTTTTCATAGTGATAGTGTACTTTAATTAAATATACACTAATAACTTGTAAATAGCAAGTAGCAAATGGAAAGTTATCCAGTAAATTACTAGTAAATTTCTGCTAGGGATTAGTTTCATGAAATGAATATGAGAATTTGTTCTGAGATATTTATAGCAAGAAATGATTTTACGTATCATTGACATTAAGTTTATTTGGTGACTGAAACTCAAAAATTTTCTAATTTTAAAGAGACATTCGAAATATGAAATAATTCTTAAAAACCTTTCCTAATTCATCCACTTCAATAATTTTCATTAACTGCAATTTTCAATTGAAAGCTTTCAATCCCTTTCATTCAACAACCTTTTCAAGCAATTTGCTACATTTGGAATCAACATGTGTATGCACAAAAGAAAGCATTCTATGGAACAAAAAGGGTCTAAAATTGAGAAGAGTCTAATTAGGATGGAAAAAATTCTTTTGTACGGAAATTGTTGAGTTTCAAAATGTCCTTATCTGATGATGTTTTCAAGTCCCCCTTTTTTTGTCTACGCAAAGCAACAATGAAGCTGTTGCAAGAGGAATGGCAACAGAAAATTAGAAGCTTTAGATGTAGAGACATTTTTATCAATTTTTTAAAGGATTTAATTTGTGTTTTTCTTTACGATTTAATTTTAGATAGGTTTTACTGGGACTGTAGAATTTTAGGGGTTGTCCTGAATATGGCTGGACAAATACGCACAAATTTAAGCTACTTTGCTACCAAGTTCATCCTGCATACGGACTCCTTACTTGCTTCTATTTTGATCTCTATCTAAAATCTGTTGAAAACCTATTTATGTAATTGCTCAAGTGCTGTCTCAAAATTCTTATTATGAGTACTTCACCTCTAAGATTCTCATGAATTACTCGAATTCTTCAATGACTCTAAAAATAGTATTTCTAAGCTTCAAAAATTATCCTAAAGTACACCAAAAAAATAGTTCAACTACACACAAAAGTACTCAAAGAGAACCTCACAAAGGAAGCCAAAATGGTTTGATTAAAAGCTTTCAAGGTTCTCTCAACCTCATTCAAAATGCATATGTATCTACATTTTACATTCAAAATTCACACAGCATAAAAAGCACATGGAAATAAATTTAGAATAAGGAAATGTTCATAAATATCGTTGCATGAGAAAGCACTATACAGTTCCTTCATAAGTAAGAGAAATGAGTTGTTACTTACACGATGTAGAGCATAAATTGAAAAGCTCTTTCGTGTAAATGATATGATAAATTACTGTAGCACCTCTATGCATTATCATAAAAAAAATTTCAATTACTTACATTCTTACTTCAACGGTGAGTCGCTTTTTTTCGTCTTTAAAATGATGCAGTGAGAATTGAGGACGGAACTATGCTGTTAAAACTTGAGTCTGAAAGGTTCAATGTGTAAAATTAGAATTCACGTTGTTTTAAAGATGAAATTCGTTATTTTCTTCACTGAAAGCTGATGAAGTTATTTGTGCACGTTCATTACTAGGATTGAGCAAGTCTGCTGCATGAATTTGCTCAATTAATAATATTTTCTGACAAAAAGTGGAAGATTTTCAAAGCTTAGTATGATTATGTTAAAAAAAAATTAAAATTATTTCAGTCCATAACAGAATTCAGCATTTTTCATATCTACCTATATACATGCTGTACACCCTATCTCTCAAATTACACTAAACCCCAATTATAATGATAACAACCTTCGCCAATATATTCAAAATAATTCCCACAAAGCACATACAATACACATTTCCAGCTCACCAATCAACTTAATTTCTTTTATCCAACTTACAAAATTTAAATGAAGACAGAAACGAGAGCCACAACAAGCTGATTAATGTTGTTATGTGAATTGTATAAGGCTCAGATGGTAATTGCAATTTATTCAGGTATTATGGAATTTAAAATATTCATACTTGCTATCATTATCTGTGTTGAGATCCTTGTAGGGATTTTGGACAGATTTTGTTGGAGATTGTTTAAGTTTGAGATTGGAAGTTCTTTATTTTGATTATTAAAGTCTTCCAAAGTATGTTCGACTGCTTAATTATGGAAACAGTTTAGTAGTCTGTTAAGATATGATCACAACCTTAAAAACTTATTAACCTTAAAAACTTTCAATTAAAGGAATAATTTAACAGGTCAAGAGGAATCCAAGAATCTGACAAAATTATCCCACAATTACAGTCACTTTTTGTCGTGTCATCCCTTTTGTTGTGTTTAATCTTTAGATTATGATGAATAGTACGTTATTAAATATGATTGGCATGGAATCTAATTTGTAGTAATAAGACTACAAAGTAGGAAGATGATAAATTGCATGCAGTACAAAATTCTCAAAGAAGTTTACAGCATGATTTATGAAAATTTAAGCTATTTTATTGTTGGCAATCAGAGCGAAATGAATTTTCGGTGTTGAATTAAATGAAGTGAAAAATTGAATTATGAGGTATTAAATTCATTTTGAAGGTGAAATTTATTTTTTTTTGTGAGATTATTTCAGGCGAGAGAATTTTCGAGGCTATTCAAGAAGAAACGGAAGAAATTTTTACATAACAAGACAAAAAATGAATCTTGCTTGCTGTCTAGGATTGGAGGAAGGAAATTTTTGCATGAAAGAGGATAGAAAAAAATGGTGCAGAAATAATTCTTAAAGAAAAATGAAGAAAAAAATTTTATTTGCAAAGATTTTTTTATTGTTTTCTTTCGTTAGCTTGATTCGTTTGGGGTTGATCGTAATTGATGTTCATCGACAATAAAAATTTTTGAACCTATGTTCGAGATTTTTACAGATATCACATGAATAACCAACGCAAAGCATCAGGGAGGTGCATTGAGAGTTAAGCTTCCACAACCAAATTTAATTTATGGCATCCAGACATCATATCTGAACATCTACTTCATGAATTAATCCTTAAATCAAATTTTGACAAGTTTCTAAGAAAATCATCTTTACCGAACCTTTAATTTCATAAGTAAGTCCAATTGCCATCCGATATTTATCCCATAAAGTCATTTACAATTATGATAATCAAAGTATCCACTTAACTTCTTGATCTGCCATCACATCCATCATTATCAATATCACAAACATAATTTCCATGAAAAACACTTGACGTCTCACTTCACAAAAAATTTATTCATTCTTATGTACAAGACGCACACTTTTCCTTCATCTAAATCTATCTCTATCTTTTGTCGTTGGAGAGTCTTGAAATAAATTAAATCTGAAAATTCATGGCATTTACATAATTTACAATAATTCCATTACAATTTATTTACATTAAATTTGTATAAACATCCTTATTATCCTCATGATTATCGTTCCTTCATTCCCTCATTTGTTATTATTATTTACATTGGACATATTTATCTAATAAATCTGTTATATAAAATCAGATCAGGATGGATAAAGAAGTATCTTAAAAATCAAAATGTTGACATGATCTGGAAATGAACGTCCGCTCTAGAAATGTCAGGACTCTTTATGTTTGAATTTTTAATAAAAGTGAACTAAGGTTGGGGAAAAATTGTGATTTATTGATGCAATTTCGATTATTGTTTTGATTTGTAGAATTAACTTTTAAGTAGATTTAAACGTTTGATGTTATTATGATAAGTTTTAAGGATTAGAAGTGGTTAAACTTAGACATCTAGAGGAATTTAACTGATTTTTCTCAGTTCTATCGAAACAACTCAATAAATAATGTAAAAATTAATTTAAACCTTGCATCAAAAAGCTTTATTGCAAAAGTAATGTTCAGTTTCCAAATTTTACAATTCTTCATTCACATGCATTCGTTTTTAAGCTTTTTAAATTGATTTTTGATTTATTTAAAGAACTTATTTTATTGCTAGAATTTCAATAAAATCATAGACTTAACTTTTTAAATCAAAAACAACTTTTTAAAGCAATATAAAATTGCTTCCTTTTTCCATCATTATTCAAAAATAATACTTTCAACGTTGTGTAGGTTGAAAGAGTTTAAAAATGACAGAATAAATGCATAAACACATTTCCCCTGTCGTATTTAATTTAAAAATTCAAAAATAAATAAAGCTCATTAGAAAGAAAATTCTTTAAATTTCATTAAATAATTCCCTGGAAAATCCCTAGCTTAAAAAAGTCTTCAAAATTGTATATGTACATATAAGAAGATTTATGTTTTATTCAAAAAATAATATTCCTAATTCGTTGAAGAGATTAAGTTTTAAATCTCCTTTTTTGAGTAGGATTTACAAGCAAATTTGTCATAAAGTAATATTTTGCACTTCCAGAAGGCAAACAATCTTACAAAACAAATTCTCATCTTCGTTCTAATGCAAATGATACTTTATTCCTTTTCTTCCTCATAAATTTAAATTTAGAGGAAGTCAAGCAAATTGAAATATTTGAAAATTCAATAAAACTGTTTCTTGAGTAAATTATGAATAAATTCCATAATCTCAGATCAAAACTGCCTTCTTTATCATCTTTATTTTCTTTCCTTTTTTTTGTCAAGAAAAACGAGAATCCAAAAAGCTTAAACATCTTAATATTATTTTCATACCGAATCTTCATTCATACATTTTGGAAGCAATGTTTGTCATTTAAATAATGTTTTTTGGCTGCATTTTGAGTGGCTGTTTTCTTTGAAGTATGATTCTCCTTGAAAATGAACCTATTTTGAGATAATCTAGAACGTTTTCTGTTTTTAAACTTATCCTATTCCTTTTCATATCCAACCCTTATCCTCATACCCTATCATTATTTCTGCCTTTTCCCTATCGCTTTCCATACATTATCCCTTGCCATAACCAATCCCTATACCTACCAATTCCTTATCCCAACCCTAACCTAAACCAGTTGTTGTTACCTCAAAAGAATTTTCGAATGCGTCACACAAGATCTTCTATCATGCCCTATCCTACGAGTCCCTTCTTATCTCCAAGAAAAAAAGCAAGAAAGCAACCGAGCAAGTAGAAAGTTCAGAATCATTTCACATTTTACAGACATATACCCAAGCACATATGAAGGGGGCAAATAGAAAACGAAGAAATAAAAACTGAATATAAAGATTTATTTACATAAATGACATATTTTGGCTCCTTCGCTTCCAATAACATTCGAATGAATTTATTTTGAATGTATATTTAAACTTCGCACAAACATAAAATCCTATTCAAATTCCCATAAATCTTCCTAGCATTTTTTATTCTTCTTCTTTATTTATTTTTTTGTGCTCTTCTCACCCGCTATACATTATGCTCACTATGTATATATGCAATAATAATATGTAATAATATTCCAAAAAAATAAAGACTTTGAAGCGTGGGAGGAATTGGTAGGTTTGATGTCGCTATTAAAACGATTTGGTGAGTTTTATCAGGCTTTAATTTTGTTCAATAAGATAAAATTGATTTTAGCTAGTCTTAGTAGTATTGTTGATATTTAAGATAATCTAATCCTAACCAGGTATGCTTGGTGTAAGTTAAGAGAAGTAAGGTTAAAAATAAACTATGAGAATTTGACTTGCACTGATACAAATAAATCTTTTGAACCTAGATTATTTTTGGTTTTGCTTACATCAAATATTTTCCAACAGATCTAGGTTGAGTTGTCTTCTCGGATGAACCTAGATTCATAGTTTAAGAAAATATCTGAATAATTTAATACAGTGAACATTATCCAGCCCTAATTCAACATAAACCTCTTCACATTTAGTTTCCCAGCCATTAATTCACGGTTCTATACCAACTCCAAACACTTCTACCCTACAAAGACAAAACAACATTAAAGAAGTCTGTACGCAAGAATTTTGAAGAAAAAATCTCAGTTTTTTTATTTGTTCAACTTATTCATTCTTCGTCCTCTTTTTGTATCGGTAAACAGCCGAAAGATATTTGTAAGTAATTTGAGGCTCATGTTACATTCTTTATCCGGAAAGAAATACTTTTTTTAAGCTTCTTTTTATGCCTTTAACATAACAGCGAGCAAGAAGTTTCATGCACTTTCTTGATACATTAATGCCCTGACTCATAAACAGTATAAGATATATTTCTTTTGCAAGTTGAGTTTACAGTTTGATTTATGGCATAAAAGTCAATTTGTATAGACATGGAAAAATTTCTCTTTTCTATTTCTATAGAAGCATAACAGCAGCAATAATGACGATAATGGTCGGAAAGTGAATATGAATGGATTTACAGTAGGATAAAAGTTTACACAAGAAAGATTTTATCGTGACTTCTTAAGAAAAATTTATAAAACTTGGAAGATTTAATTACTGAAAAAGTTTGTGAATTATCATAAATCATTTTGGATTGGGTAAATTTTTAATTTGCGAGTAATTTGCTGGAATATTTTAGTTGGTCTACTAGAGTTTATTTGTTCTGGATGAGCAGCTTTTTGGGTCAAATTATAGTGTTTCTAGCGTTTTTAAATAGTTTATTGAGTTTTCCGCCAAGATAATCATGAATGTTTGAAGTTTTGAGACCTAAGCTTATTAGGATATTATACAGAAGATTTAGACTCTAAAATTCAATTTTTGCTCCTTAATCAGCCCGCAAACCCTCAACAATCTCTTCACAGTTAATAAGTCATGCATAACAATCCAATTTAATGAACACTCGTAGTGCTCAATTATCCTTCATGTTATTCTCCGCCCCTTTTCTCCCTCACCACATGAATTGCTGTATACACTGATGTACAGGAAGTAATAAACGGTTAATATTCGCATACATAAATGCACTGACAATGAATAAAAAGAAGCAGCAGACAAAAAAAAAATTGAACTGAAATTTATAGCCTCAAAAATGTACAGAACTATAGTTTGTATATGCTTAATTTCCATCCAGATCCAATAAAATTATTATCATATATTCGATATACATGAGGAAAGAAGAGCTAGTGAAAGAGCAAGGCATTAATTCCAATTTGTAGTATTTGAAAATAAACGAGCCATAACATCAGAGCCAATATTTATTTCTTTTTAATGCGTTTGGCTATGAATGATTGTGGATTATTGGCTCTTATTGAACTTGGATGTCTGACTGGATCTTCTTTAAACTCTGTAAATCTGGTTTCTAGAGCTAAAATTTAATGTGACTAGGGTTTCACAAGTCGTATCGCTAGAAAAACCAACCCTGAGCTCAATTCACTTCCTAAACAGTTCAAACTGAATGCGCTGCATTTAATGGCGCGTAAACAAACATTTCAAAACTAGATTTTGTGTGTGCTATTCCCTACTTTTCCGCCCATCACTCCATCTCCGTTTCATTCTCATGATGTTTATTATCCTAATGTTGAGTCTTTTATGCGATTTTTATGATGATAATTTATCATTTTTTTGCTCCTATTTGTTCTGCTCATTTGAACATTTTATGATATTGGAAATCATTATAGCTGTATCTATAGCTTTTTGCCCTAACAGACAAAGAGCACGATCTGAGCATGATTTTTAAAAATCAATATTTTAATTTGATGACGCTAAATTCGCGTACTCTCCCATACAAATGGAGATCGCAGCAGGGTACCACAGAAATCACGCTCTCAAAAGTACGCTTTTTTACTTGCAAATTTTTCATGCAAGTTAAACTTGAGAACATGATCAAGAACATTTATGGTTATTGCCGTGATTCGAACCCGAGTACGCTGTGTTGTAGTTTGTCCTGATAACTGTTCATCTTGTCTAATGCCTTCTGAAATTAAATAACTTTCGAATAGCAAAAACACATATTTAAACTATAGAAAGTCCAAAATAATTACTTATAAAAGTGATTTCTGCTTTCTCTTGTGAAGTATATAGGACCAATACTAGTGATTTCTGCTAGCGCTTGTGAAGTATATAGCAAGAAAAATTTTAACATAATCTCATGAGGATGTGAATGATCATGCTTTTTATATACTCTTCTGATCATGCTCTTGAGAGTACATAAAAGATTATGAAGGAAAAACTTGCATGCAAGTTATTTATAATTAGAGGATGATTGAGTCCGCTGCTGAACATGCTCTTTACTGGGATCTTGAGAGGATGTTAAATAAGCGTATTCTCAACCGTACTCTTAATCAAGAGCATGCTCTTTGTCTGTTAGGGTTGTAAGGCTATTGAGAACGAAAGATGAATGAAAAATGAAATTCATAGACAATTAAATAACAGTGAATATTATAATAATATTTTTTTTTTGCGATGCTATTCATGCTGATGCTGCTATTAATTCCCTTTGTGAGTATAAAATTTTTTTATAAATTAATGAGAAAATGTCATTGATCGTGTCTTTTTCTCGGTCATCATCCCTTTAATTGTGTATATACAACATTATTTTTAATCGAAACTGTCGATTTAAGCTGTATTTTTGTGACTTGAAATGTTTACTGGATGTGAGATCCAGTGATAATTAATATCTGGATTTGAGATCCAAAACAGTGAAAAATATGATTAATCGAGCACTTTCAGCTTTCAGTAAGTAAGCATAGGATACAAAAGAGCTATATCTCACCTTGCAAGTTCTTTTAAGTTTATTTCAGTCATTTAATCACTGTTTAATTAACAATATTTAAATGTAAACAAACATGACTTTTTTTGTTGCACTTTTTCACATTTATTAAGTTGTTTTCATAATGTTTAATGCTTAAGAACTTTCACTTATCACTGCATTTCTTGAATGCACAAAAATGTTTACTTAAATTAACTTGTAAAATATTAACTGTCATTTGAGATTTGAATTTTCTTCGTTTAATATTCGTTAAAACCGAAGGGTGAAAAACCATTCGATCAAATTTTACGAGAATATATTGTGCGCTCCTGCGAAAAATAAAGTTTTGATAAATTTTATTAATTATAGAAGTATTGTGACAGTTTAAGTGATATTTTCATCAAGAAACACGTACTAGAAACTTAAAGTAAGTAAAGGTTTATGAAAAATCAGTGGATTTCAAGAAAAAATCTTAAAAATTCATTATTGTAAGAAAAAAATTTAAAATTCGCGCAATTAATGCCTTTTAATCAAAAACAGCTTGATTTAAAAGCTTTATAATGCATTAATAAACACTTCTAGTTAACAAGAATCCACAAATTCATTAAATTTCACTATTTTGAGGTTAATATATTTTCAATGCTCATTATTTTCAGATGGGAGATTGGTCAGACGACGAAAAAACATCAGCTCCAGCACCAAAGGTAAGTTATTATCATAATACTAGTATTTGTTTAATGCTTTATTCATCTACAGCGTGCTACAGCTTCAAAAACTCAAACTGATGATTGGGGCAGTAATGATAGACAAGATAACAATGATGATCGGGGAAATAACTTTTCAAGAGGTAGAGGACGTGGAGGAGGTCGAGGTAGAGGTGGTGGTAATTTTGGTGATCGTGAAAACAATTCTGAAGGATTTGGTGAGCGTCGTGGTAAATATAATCGAGAAAATCGTGATTTTAATGACAATGGAGAAGAAGGAAGTGATAATCGTGGATCTGGTAGCCGTCGAGGACGTGGTGGGTTTAATAGAGAAAATCGAGAAGATTCAGACCGTCCACCAAGACGTGATCGCAATGAAAACAATGATAATGGAGATAATCCAGAAGAACAGAAACGCGAGGTTTACATTCCAGCTGAAACGACTGAAGAGGAACTGTTTGCATCATCAATTAGTGCTGGAATAAACTTCGATAACTTTGACAAGATTGAAATTCACGTAACTGGTAAAGGATCTGATGATTTTGACCAAATTAAGACATTCGAGGAAGCTGAATTGCGTGACTTCTTGCTGAATAATGTGAAGAAATCTGGATATAAGAAACCAACGCCAATCCAAAAGCGAGCAATTCCTATTATTATGGGCAAACGTGACTTAATGGGATGTGCACAAACAGGCTCTGGAAAGACTGCAGCTTTTGTTCTGCCAATTTTAAATACAATCATGAACGATAAAGATACTTTAAATCCCGGCAAGCCTCAATGTTTAATTGTAGCACCCACTCGTGAATTAGTCATTCAAATACGCGATGAAGCTATGAAGTTCGCTTCTGGATCTTATGTCAAAGTCGCATTAGCTTATGGAGGAGCTGCTTCACGTTATCAAAGTGAAAATATTGTTCAAGGATGTCATGTTCTTGTTGCTACGCCTGGCCGTTTGATGGATTTCGTCAATAAAGGAGTTATTTCTTTTGATGATCTGAAGTTTTTAGTCTGTAAGTATTATATCTTTATTAACGGTTTTGTAGAATTCAAAAGCCGTTAAAAATCTTCAATTCACAGCATATTGATCAATTTTTGTTCCTTAATAGTGGATGAAGCTGATCGCATGCTTGATATGGGATTCCGTGACACAATCGATAAAGTCTGCAATCACAGTACATTGAACAAAGACAGTTTGACAATTATGATGTTCTCAGCCACATTCCCAGACGAAATTCAACGTCTTGCTGCTCAGTATTTGCGCAACTATTTGTTCTTGACTGTTGGAATTGTTGGCGGTGCATCAGCTGATGTAGAACAAGAATTTATTGAAGTTCCTCGACGTGAAAAGCGACAATTATTGACTGATACATTAACTCAATACAGCAAGAGCACTGATGAAGATCGCATTTTAGTTTTCGTCGAAACTAAGAAAACTGCTGACTATTTGGCATCATTCCTGTCCGAGACTACATTAAGGTAAGGATTAAACTGACTTTTAAGTTTTTTAATGATTAATCAATTGATTAACTTCTAGTACCACATCTATTCATGGTGATCGCTTGCAACGTGAACGCGAAGAAGCTTTGCGAGACTTCCGAACTGGCAAACGAAAGGTTTTGATCGCTACTGCAGTTGCTGCTCGTGGATTGGACATTAAAGGCGTTACGCATGTCATTAACTATGATTTGCCAAAGGAAGTTGATGAATATATTCATCGGTGAGTTGAATAAGCTTATTTTGAGAGTTTTGAGTGCGATGAAATTTGGTTCCAGGATTTAACTTGTCTGTAGCTATTTTCAAGCTGTACTTTTAAACTTGACTCTTAATCCACAGCATTGGACGCACAGGACGAGTTGGAAATCGTGGAAAGGCAACAAGCTTCTTCGATCCAGATGTTGATCAAACTATTGTTTCGGATTTAGTTCGAATTTTAACACAAACTAAACAAGCTATACCTGACTTCTTTGGTGGAATCAGCGCTGGATCATGTGGAATGGCTGATAAGTATGGAGGATCTGATATTCGTCAGCCTGTCGCTGCTGGTGCACCACAAAAAGATGAAGACGAATGGTAAACTGTTAATTAACTATTTTATAAGTACTATGTTTAATGCTGCTTTAATTTCTATGATACGTGATAATGAATTAGTAACGATATAAAAACTTAATAAAGAGGGCGCGTTAATTTATAGCCCATACTAGCAAGTTCGAGTAAAATGAACTTGAAGAAGAAAGTTTGTCTTGATTGTAATGAACTTCGGTAGATTGTTTTTTTTTTAATTCATTATTAAAGCATTAGAGTTTATGTAGATAATGTGAAGTTTATAAGTTAAATGAGTGAATTGTTTATGTGGGCTAAAAAATTGAAAAAAAAAACCCAACGTGAGGAAAATTTTATACAAAAAAAAAGTAAATAAGTACTCAGGTAAGTATAAAAAACATATAAAGTAGTTAGAAGAACCACTTGGAAACTAAATAATGATACCCATAACTTTTACAGTAATGTTACAGGTCTTGGAAGTTTGTGTTTAAGTCGATATTCAAGATGAGAGTAGTCGTATTTTCCAAGATTATTGATCAACGTGTTCTTATAACTGTAAATTAATTTCTCATAGAGAGATATTATTTACTGTCAGTTCCATATATTACAAATAGATTCCATGAATTATGCTAGGTAAAATAGAAAATTATAAAGAATACTTAATTTATCGTTAAGAATCACTAACGGTTATTAATAATTCAAACTTCAAAACCTTACAAATGCAAATCCTCAGAGTGAGTTCAGAAATAGATAAAAAAAACGAAGAAAGCAAGAATTAAAAAATTTAATTAATTAAGACACAAAAGAGTAAGTTTCAAAAAACAATTTGTAATAAAAATATTAAATAAGTCCTATTCTAGGATTTAAACATAAAATAAGGATAAATAACCATTCATCTTTGGACTACATGACATGCACTCAACAACTGAGCTATTTAAAAAGGAAGCAAAATATATCTTACCTGTTGCGGGATAAATTTATTATTCGGCTATTATCATGACAAAAAAGTGCGTCATTTCCTTTGATGGTTCCTTGCCAAGGATTAATAGGCTTAGAAGCCTAAGGAAGAATGATCTGATGCTAGTCTCTGCTAAAAAGAAGGTATTAATAAATGATTTGACTCACGCTGGATGTAAACTACTTAATCAACTACCGAATGAAATTAAAGCTACAAATGTCCTATTTATCTTTAAGAAGGATGTAAGACAATTCCTACTAACTCGAAATGAATCGCTTGTGAAATCTGGTCAGTTCTGTTCGAGGAGCTTCTTTATTTAATCACTTATTAATCACTAAATGTCAGTTATTAATTATTATCAATATATTTTGTTTGTTTACAAACAAATGCAAGTCTACAAAATTAATTGTCTACATGCATAGTTTAGAGCATAGTGTTGGGTAGATTTAACCAAACATTTAGTCACTTTTGTCTAATAACGAAGCAATTTGGAAGCAAAATATAATAATTAATTATCGCGTAGTAGTAAAGAGATGTCGTTTAATGAGGAAGAAGTTCTTCTCCTTTGTGAAAGTGATAATGAATTTAATAAGGAATTAGACGACTCCAAGCACTTGAACTCAGAAACCTTAATACTCAAATTCATTACAAAAAGTGCAAATAAGATTAATTCATTCACATCGGCAATACATAAACTGCTTACGGATAATAAAGTGCAAATTAAAGGCTTATACTCAAAAGGTGAGCAAACGCTTCTTATCGAAGTCCTGTTAACCACCTTTTTCGAAATGTGGTTACATGAACTGGTCGGAGAGCGTAATAATGCTTGTACGTTGAGTGATAAGGTTAAAAAGGACATAATGAAGAATATATTTGGTAAATTCAACCTGATCTTAGTGAATTTGATTTTTGTGCCTGGTATCGAAGAAAGACTAATGAAGTGCAAGTCGTCTTTTTATCCATTTGGTCCTGTAATGGAAATTTCTTTAATTTGAAAGCAAATTGCTTAAAGGAGCCTCCTGAGTTAATCATAAAGAAGATCATACTTGAATTAACTAAAGATGATAAATTTCTGAATATCTTTGGTATACGTATTGAGTGCTCAGCTTTGTATGAATATTCAGTTAGGCTTATTATAAATAGGCAGATCATCAACAACAACCTCGTTAAATCATTGTGTGAAAAATTTGGTCTCTTATCTTTTTGCCCATCAACTCTACATCTCATTCCTAGCATCCAGATCAGTAAATTCACAAAAATTATGAATGACTCGTATGAGGCGAGACAGCTTTGGTCAGAGTTTAGTGAAATTGATGTTTTACTATGTAGCTCTAATGAGCAAGCATTAGCAATGAAGAGAATGAATCCAAAGAAAACCCTAAGAAGGTACAGCCTTAACAAATTGTTCGTAATAATCTCACTGCCACATCATCATCAGATAATACCAAATCCATATTTGAAAGACTGGGTCCCAGAATTAGCGCTCATCCTTCACATGTTTCATTTGAATCGCACCTCTCTTCTAGAAAGTACGATAATCTTCAAATAACTGCATGTTTCAGAACCTCATCAACATCGAAAGTATCAAAATATAAGTCTTGCATTGAAGCTAATCTGAAACCTTCTTAAGCATTTTCCCAACTTTAAAGTAATACTTACAGTGCAACTTGTTATGAATTAGTGGATGTAGGAAATAATTAATACTAGATTATTAAGGTTTTTTCTTTCTCCTTTTCTTCTTTTTTACCCGTTTGGGCTTTTTTCTTCTTTTTATTGTGTTTTTTGTATTATGTATTATTACTTAAGAGTCACACTGTACTTAACTAAACAACCGTTTATGGTTTTCAATAAATTGAAAAAAAAAAGCGGTTATTAATAATTCAAACTTCAAAACCTTACAAATGCAAAACCTCACAGAGTGAGTTCAGAAATAGATAAAAAAAACGAAGAAAGCAAGAATTAAAAAATTTAATTAATTAAGACACAAAAGAGTAAGTTTCAAAAAACAATTTGTAATAAAAATATTAAATAAGTCCTATTCTAGGATATAAACATAAAATAAGGATAAATAACCAGCCTGAAAAGCTGAAATAAAAAAGAAATTTAAAGAATCTTTTCCTCGTGGTCTCATCCTTTTTCAATTGACTTCGTGCGGATATTTAAGATTGGAGATCCAGAAGCTTGGCTTACTAAAGATTCCAGAGGAAGTTGAGGAACATTTTCCATAAAATTTGATAAAATTTCAACAAGTAAGTCTGAAATTCCAAATTATAAAAAAATTTAAAAACAATTAAGGCTATTTAATGTTAAAATCTCGATAAACCTTAATTAATTATAAACAAACATTGCTTTGTCGTCATTTTGAGCGACAATGACTGTCAATTCTATGATAGAAGTTTAAAATGAACTTGAAAAACAATTAGAATTGCATTATTTGGAAAATTGACAGTTAAATTTAACGGAAAGATTTGAATTTTTATAACCAACTTCAAGTCGTAACTCTCGAAAATTCAAATTTTATTTTGTCGTTATTGTTTTGAATTTCATTTTTCCGTTAAATAATTTGGGCGATTCTTCAGAAGAATTGAATTTTTCAAAAGTGAATTGTAATTCTTCTTTTACTTGACTCTTCAAATTTGAGAAAACCGTTGCAAAATATCTGTTTCAAACGATTTTTTCCGGTTCTATGGTCAATTGTAGGTTGAAAATTTTATTTACATGCATTTTAATGATTATTATAAGATAAAGTTTAGATCATTAACATTTTTGTGCCAAATAAACTACTGAAAGTTTTAAGACTGTTTT
The DNA here is from genome assembly GCA_917627325.4 of Chironomus riparius. Taxonomy (NCBI): domain Eukaryota; kingdom Metazoa; phylum Arthropoda; class Insecta; order Diptera; family Chironomidae; genus Chironomus; species Chironomus riparius. The sequence continues at coordinate 52,974,558 of OU895878.1, forward strand.
TATCAAATTTTAAATTTTTCGTTGAGCAGATTTTCCGCTATAAAGCGTTTGAGTTGCTCGGCAACATTGAATTTTGTTCGAAGAATCGATTTTTCTCTTAATTAAAGCAGTAAATAAGTAAAGGAGCAACGCAGAAGTTTACCAGCTTTTTAAGGAGGCTGATATAGTGAAAAGGATTAAAGTAAACAGGCTCCGATGGGCTGGACATATTATAAGGAGACCTGTGGAAGCTCCATTAAATAAGGTCTTTAAATCTGACTTCGTAGATGGCAAGAGATCACGTGGGCGGCCAAAGAACTCGTGGAAGGAAGCTGTTGATAGAGACAGTATAGCGCTTGGTATTGGAAATTGGCAGACGGTAGCCAGCGATAGAACTAGTTATAGGCGTCAACTAAGGGAGGTCATGGATCACAATTGATCTGTACGACCAGCGAAGTAAGTAAGTAGTAAAGCATTAAATCAAAGATGAATTATTTAAATATGATAAAACTAAAGACGATCTACCATTTAGTATGTATTAAGTGTAATAAAAATATTTCTTGGTTGTGATTTTTTGATTCTTCGTAATTGAATTTCATTTTTGGTTGCCGAGCAACGCTTAAAAAATTGAAAAAACTAATGATTTAAGCTAATTATTGATTTCTAAATGACTTTAAGAGAAAGAATTTGGAAAAAAAAACATCTGTTTTAATTAAAAACAAACATGCTTTAGTTGGAAAATTTAAAGAAAAATCAATTTGAAAGTGATTTTTGGCTGATATCCCCGCTGTAGAATCGCCCATTTATAAATCATTAAATGCTCAATCTCTTATAGAAGCATATGAATCTATAGTCAAATTAAATCTATTAATCACTTACAATTAACAGAGTCAAGCTCTTTATCATCAACAATAACTCAAATTCACATATGTAATTCAATACACTTGCTTAATCTCCAACAAGCTTGACATTGAGAAATTCAATATGTCAGCATTCACATTACTTCCAGTCTAGCCATTCTCGAGAATCAAATATAAATGAAATCATTCAAGGACATTAAGAAACTTTAAAATAAATAAGAGCACAAAAAGTTATCAAATAAAACACAAGAAAATCTCCAATGAGAAGATTACAAATTCATCACCAGCAACAACGCCAAAAATCCCTCTCCTCAATTTCTCGATCTATCAATGACAATGAAGTCTCTTTGTCTTGCATCATTGTCTCAATGACAAAATATTATATGATGTAATAGGAATGTTTTTTTTTTTGCTTGCTGCCATTTATGTCCCACAGCAACTTAGTGGGACATATGAGAACAGCGAGAGAAAGCTGTAATGATTTATTTGACGCCATAGCATTCCCGTTTCCATTAGTCATATCTCTCGTTCTATATCTCATCTATTTTGAAATTGAGAAATGTGTCGGATGGGAATCTAAATAAATATACACAGAACTTAACTGAATGAGTATATTTTGTGGAAATGAGAGAGATTCTGAGGGAGATGCATTCATTGTACAAATCCAATCTTCAAAAACTATTAAACTTTTTCACTAAAGTTTTACTGATATTTATAAAAAAAAAAATAATTTTATTCTTGGTAAATTTAAGATTGTTGAGTTGATGGGATTAGTGATAGCTTGTCTAGATGTCTGGTATGCTATATAAGCTTAGTTTTTCAGATTACTTAGACTTTCTTGAGATTTGGAAGGTTAATAAACATCAACTGACAAAGTTACTAAGGCTCAAATTCAGTCTCTACCTAGAATTTGTCCCAAAACAAACATCCAGTCGCATCTGACGCTTAAATTGTAGCTAGGTTCATTGCATTGATAGTCCCGAGATCATTAAATTGTTAAACGAGAAATTCTTGTTCTATCGACAGCAAATAAATAATATAGTTGTTGAAATCAGATCCAGTAGCTCATAAAAGATCGAGTAAATCTGAAAAACTATCACAAACCCCAAAATGCTTTCCAAAAGCAACAAAATCAACATCCAACAAACTCATCGCTCTCTTAAAACAAAGCAAAAGCAGCACTAGTTTCCAACCATATCTTCTCCTTCATAGCTGTATTAAATGATTTTTTTTTCAAGCGATTGTTGTTGGGTGTGAGCAGTAAAAACAATTTTTAAGTTATTTCATCGAAATTGTTTTCCTTCTGCTCATTCCAAAACAAATTTAAAGTTAAATCGAAATGAAAAGGAAGCAAAACAACGGGACAAGAGCAGCAGCAAGCAAGCAGCGATGTTAGCTAGCAATAGTAAACATACGTATAAAAAAATGAAATGAATTTTTCACAATAGTTTAATCTCTTTTGCGCTCGGGTAAATAAATGTTTGTAAATATTGTGCAATTTTTATTTTATATGGTTCTGTTGCTTTTGCAGCTTTGCTATGGTCTCTAAATTACAGGAGTGGATTGTTAAATGGGATTTATGGAATCAGAACTGAGAAATAGGTTAGATTGCTATTATTTAAATTAGAATCTCTGCGATTTCTCGATTGTAAAGCACTAAACTAAGATTATATTTCATGCTCATAAAGCACGTAATTTTGAGAATATTGTCACAGTTAACAAATAGAATTTCAAATGAACAATCTTCAAGCTTTTTCTTTCTGCTATTATAAAAATCAATTCAAGTCCGTAGCAAAAGAGGGATTTCTTTTTTTGGAAACGAAAACAACGATTTATTCAGGAAGAAAAACAAAAATAACGAAAAAAAAGGTTATTAAATTTCAAATGCAAACAAACAACTCATTGTAGATTTATGCAAATGTTCATCGTACTTGACAAGAATAAAAATTATTGTCTTCATTCTATCGCAATGAATGGAAGACATTATTTTCTTATGTGTATGGATGGAGGATGTATAAAGCAACAGAGACGAAAGACGATGTTTTTGGAGGGTTGGAAGCTAGACTGAGTTGCTGAAAGAATTAAATTTCATAGATTTATATTACTTAAATGAGAAAGTCTAGAACTGTTCGAATTTTACCTTAAATCTAGTCAAATGATTAAATCTACGACTGTCCAAAATCTACCTTAAATTTAGTCAAATAAGTGAATCGAGGACTGTCCAAAGTCTACCTTATATTTAGTCAAATGATTTATTCTAGGACTGTCTAAAATCTAGTCAAATAAGTCAGTCGAGGACTGTCCAAAATCTACCTTAAATTTAGTCAAATCAGACAAAGACTTGAATATCTGTTAAACCCAATTAAAGAAAATTCAACCTAGTCAGTCAATCTTTCTTATTCCAAAGAGAATCCTTAAATAAGAACAGATGATACCTCGCCAATACCAAAAACTATTTACAAACAAATCGCAATAAAATCCATAAAACTTGGATAACTTACATCATTATCATAGAAATGATTCTGAAATCAATAAACGCAACACGAAATGATGAACTGCCGGATGAGACTTTTTCTCTCTATAATATACTTAAGATAATCTTTGTCCCCATTTTGAATAAATTTTCATTTTAATTGCGAGGAAATTTGATAAAAAATAAGAAAAGATATGGAATAAGGAAGAGTCAACCAACCCCTGCCGACTATAAACATAAAAAAATGATTTTTTTTTTGTTTCTTTTATAAAAAAAGGAAAACTTTTCAATAATAACAAAAGAATAAATAAAAATTTTTATGCGATCAAAAAAAACTTCTCTTTTGTATTCAATCGACTTTCTTCTTATTCTTCTCCCTCATGCCGTCCTCCGCTCAGTCAGTCATTCATTCAATATAATAATACATTATTGTAGAATAATGAAAAAGAAATAAAATGGAAATATCTATATGATAACGATAACAATATAAAAGCAATAGAAGTCAACTTTAATAATAACGAATACATAATTTGACTTCGTCTCGTACGACTCAAGACGCTCAATGACGATGACGATTATCGTACATATTTTTTCGCCATAAAATAAATATTCTCCCTTTTTTTTGTGCTACAGCATCCAAGCACACATATATAAAATACTTACTATATTACTCTCGGTTCGGTCTGTAGATATTTATGTTATATTGATGAAAGGAAGGAGTCATAACAGTCAGAGTTATGAAGATGAACAAAATAAAATGAATGAGGGGCTGTTGTGTTGGAAGTTTTAAATATAATAATGCAGACAAGTTGAAAATAACATCAGTTGATACTGTAGATTTGTGCATTATTATGACATGTTTTAAGTAATCAGTCAAATGGAAATCAAATGAGTTAACTCTGAATTCAAATAAAGGTACAGGCCATTCAAACATTAACTTATTGAATGAAGTTGTCTAAATTTAACTTTGACCACAAAAACACACTTGACCTTATTTTTGAGGCAATTATAAGGAAGAATATGAATATTAAACCATTATTACTAGATAAGAGCATGTTCATCTCAAAACTAAGATCTTTAATTCAAATGTTTGCATATTTATGCATGAACATCTTAAAATAGGACAATATTATTCATAAAATAAATTTTTAAGACTCTCTTGTGATGCATATTGAATTACTTTGCTTGATAGATTTGACTAAATTTGAAAGCTTATGAACTTTGAAATATTACTCTAGTTAATCTTATTGAAACTGGTCACTGAAGGAAGTTTTTAGAATTCCTTAGTCTAATAACCATAGCAATTCGCTATGAAAGCTATGAATCCATAATCAGGGAAAGGATGAAATAGGAAACGATCCCAAATCTAGATCTGTGCTTTATTTTATTTGTAGTGTTCAAAACAGATCGAACTCTTTTTTGTTTAACACTATACAATTGCATAACCTAAAACTAGCTGAGATTCTGAGAAAACAATCTCAACTTTAGAAAAGATCGAATGATTAATTAAAGTTGAATGTCTTCAGTAACGGTACAATAGATTCTATCATCCATCAGGACCGCAGTGCCTTCAGCTCGTCGCAACGTGTAATAACACACCGCTTGGCTGGAACCCTCTCACATTATTATGTACTCAGTTAACTGCATTATCTTCATAAATTACAAATCTATAAAATTTCTCAAATAACTCTCAATAATTCAAACTTATTTAAAAGACATACTGCCTTCCTTACCTACAACCTTTTTTTCCAACAACCCATGCCAACATCAATCGAAAGGAATCATTTGGTGAGCCACATAAAAGAGAGAGTAGAATGAGCCTGATGCCATCACTTTCATAACAAACATTTCATATAGTTGAGAATTGATATAAATTCATACTTTATACTTGTTCAGTTCAATTCTCATGTGAATGATATATTTTTGATTGGTATTTGAATGGAAATTGATTGAAATTGTCGAGACGAAAAAAAAGGTTCACGTAATAAAAGTAAAAAAAAGAGAGAACTTAGTTGATATGAATGGTTTGGTAAAGAGGATTGGTTTGCTGTATTCATGATGATAAGAGCTATTGGGATTTTATTTCATTTTGGGAAATCTGAAAATGAGGAAGAAAAAATATTGCAATTGAGATAAAAAATTTCCTCATTCTAATTATGTGTGGATGATGTAGAAAATGGACTGGACTGCATGATAAAAATTCATAATACAAGATTATTGAACTGAAGTCTATAATATTGGATAAGTTTGATGTTTGAGTTTTGAAAATTATGAGGTTTTATGGGTTTTATAGAATTCTAGTTGATTTGACTACAACTGAGGAAAAATTGAATGCATGAAAGTTTTATTTGACTTGTTTAAGCTATTACTACTATTGAGTTGTAAGTTAAGATTATAAAGGAGTAAAAGAGTGAGTATTGAGGTTGTGAAGCATTTTCAAACACTTTCTATGCTGTTTGCCTGTTTTAGTCATGTCAACTGAGTTTTGAACAATTCGAGAAGCACAAATTGTGGCTAGGTACATTGCATTAATACTTCATTGAGTCAAACAACTTTGGGGCTGTTCACTTATTACGTAACTCGAAAAAAACTTTTTAACCCCCCCCCCCCCCCCGCATATTTAAGTCAGCATTTAAGATTAGAATATCTGCCACTTGAGTTCAATTACACTAAGGTGCCAAATCAATGCCCCGAAAAACCTTTAAATCTCGGGCCATGTTGATAACTTTCATCTTCTTCGCTCGATGTTACAAAAAGATTGTCAATCACACGAGAAGATGTGTACAAAAAATATTAATTGGCGTCACTGGTGTCTAAAAATAGAACAAAAATATGTTGATGCTCGTTTTTCAAATTAAGCTCTCAACATGATTATAAAGATTTCTTATTGAAGTTTACGGTAGTATCAGTAGGCATCCTCATCTCACCGGGCTGATATCAAATTTCATGAGTTCACAAATTACAAAGTGGAATAACCAACACGTGTGCAAACAGCAATTAATTAACAGCTACACCCCTATTCATATCAATTTGCATTTTAAATTAGTTCTTGACCTCAGTGTTCCCCCTCAGTAAGTGTTTGTGTGTATGTCGGTACTCGATTAAATGTATTGTTGATAGAGGAAATAAATTGGCTATTAATTAAGGTATATGTTCGGTCACTTCCATTTGTGACTTTCATTCATCAACGTTTCTTAATTGCTATGCAAACAGATGGAGGCATGGCATTGTTGTGATAATTATTAAGTGTTCTCCTTCATCAATAAACAATCATCTTTGTGTACTTTATATTCGGAGTAATTTGAGGAGGCTTGTTATTTGGCCCGAGAAATAATTGTGTTCATTAGGAGTAAGATTCAGGTTAGATTTGGAACTGTCAGGGGGAAGGTGTCAAATCTTTCGTTAAGCAATAAGTAGCTTCAGATCTATTCTTCCTAGCCAAGGGTCTAGCTCAGTGTTTCTCAAACTTTTTGGTCCACAGCACATTTTTCTACATAAAAATTTTTGCGGCACACCTGAATAGTCTCGTGATACACTAAATGATTTTTAAATGAAGTTTTTGAAGTCATAAAACACTAGTGTGCTTCGGCACATAGTTTGAGAACCACTGGTCTAGCTTATACTAAGGTCAGAAACAATCAGTTGATGAGTTTCGAACCCTTGGCTCACAAGACGTCTAGGGAGAAGAGATACGAGAAAGGAGTCCTTAACTTCTTAGCTTGGATAAGTCTCAATAATTGAAATTTATTCGCCTTTAAAAAAAATTACAGCTGCTAAACAGTCAACTCTTTAAAAATCATGTGCTTCTAGGGTTAATAAACTTATGTCATACGTTTAAGCTTGACATCAATTTGAATATTACGTATTTGATTGATAATCAGCTATAAACTTGAACTCACAATTTGTACGATAAGAGGAGACACTTTAAGTTCAAAGTCATTTGAATTGAAAGTTAATCAAATTTATTTTATTTAATGGGCTGCAGGGGTGTGCATGCCCAAAATTTGGGTTGCCAATTTTTTTAAAGAGTGTAATGCAATGTTTAAATAAATTCATGAATGACCGAGTTTTTAGTAGATTAAGAACCAGAATATCTAGTTTGTGGAATGATACTCTTATATCGACATAAATCAACAATCAACCAACTTCCGATCCAAATAATTTTAAAGCAAGCTTCAAACCCCTTAAACATGCTCCCGCGAATTTGCTATAAATTTGATAACCCAGAAATAAAAAGATTTATTTCATTATCAGCTCAGCTGTTTTCACGGTCACACAGTGCTGTAAAAAAACATTTTCGACTTTTTATTGCTCTCACATTTTCTTCGTCTTTATTAGAATTATAAATTTAAATTCTTCAACTCTTTTCTTTCGTTTTATTTACGCAGTGACATTAGTTTGAGTTTCAAAAAAAAAAAGAGAACTTAATATAAAATCCAGACAGTTCAACCTTAAAAAAAATAGTCTTGAGGTCAGGAGACTAATTCAAAGTAAATTTGCTTCTCCATTGGTGTTGACATAAAAAGTTTGTTCATCCAAGACTCGAGACTTGAAAGCAATTAACAATCGGCAAACATGTTGCGGTTTTGTAGAGGAATTAGAGGTAATGTATAGGAAATGTAATGCAGTGAACTCTTTTTATGTGCTATAAAAGTGAAAATGTGCTAAGTTGGAGAACATGAAATGAGGCTTTAAATGGATGCGGAAGGATTTTGTAAAAATGTCATAAAAATTGTCTGTTGCTTTGGGAATTGAGGTTTGAATCTTTTGGAGCATTGACATAGCTTTAAGGCTGAGGATTCTATGAGGCAGTTGGAAAGTGTCTTAGTTGAGTGAAATCTAGAATGTTGAGCAAAAAGGAGAAGATTCTGTCAGTACACGAATTAAGAATATGTGGCATCATGGTTAAGCTAGTTAACTAGAATCATAAGTCGGCTAAGTATAGTCAACTCCGACTCTAGTCGATTCTAGTAGAGTCAACTCCGACTCTAGTCGATTCCAGTAGAGTCAACTCCTACTCTAGTCGATTCTAGTAGAGTCAACTCCGACTCTAGTCGATTCTAGTAGAGTCAACTCCGACTCTAGTCGATTCCAGTAGAGTCAACTCCTACTCTAGTCGATTCTAGTAGAGTCAACTCCGACTCTAGTCGATTCTAGTAGAGTTAACTCCGATTCTAGTAGAGTCAACTCCGACTCTAGTCGATTCTAGTAGAGTCAACTCCGACTCTAGTCGATTCTAGTAGATTCAACTCCGACTCTAGTCGATTCTAGTAGAGTCAACTCCGACTCTAGTCGATTCTAGTAGAGTCAACTCCGACTCTAGTCGATTCTAGTAGAGACGACTCCGACTCTAGTCGATTCTAGTAGATTCAACTCCGACTCTAGTCGATTCTAGTAGTCAACTCCGATTCTAGTAGAGTCAACTCCGACTCTAGTCGATTCTAGTAGAGTCAACTCCGACTCTAGTCGATTCTAGTAGATTCAACTCCGACTCTAGTCGATTCTAGTAGAGTCAACTCCGACTCTAGTCGATTCTAGTAGAGTCAACTCCGACTCTAGTCGATTCTAGTAGATTCAACTCCGACTCTAGTCGATTCTAGTAGTCAACTCCGACTCTAGTCGATTCTAGTAGAGTCAACTCCGACTCTAGTCGATTCTAGTAGATTCAACTCCGACTCTAGTCGATTCTAGTAGAGTCAACTCCGACTCTAGTCGATTCTAGTAGTCAACTCCGACTCTAGTCGATTCTAGTAGAGTCAACTCCGACTCTAGTCGATTCTAGTAGAGTCAACTCCGACTCTAGTCGATTCTAGTAGATTCAACTCCGACTCTAGTAGATTCAACTCCGACTCTAGTCGATTCTAGTAGAGTCAACTCCGACTCTAGTCGATTCTAGTAGATTCAACTCCGACTCCTGTCGATTCTAGTAGTCAACTCCGACTCTAGTCGATTCTAGTAGAGTCAACTCCGACTCAAGTCGATTCTAGTAGAGTCAACTCCGACTCTAGTCGATTCTAGTAGAGTCAACTCCGACTCTAGTCGATTCTAGTAGAGACCACTCCGACTCTAGTCGATTCTAGTAGATTCAACTCCGACTCAAGTCGATTCTAGTAGAGTCAACTCCGACTCTAGTCGATTCTAGTAGAGTCAACTCCGACTCTAGCCGATTCTAGTAGAGTCAACTCCGACTCTAGTCGATTCTAGTAGAGTCAACTCCGACTCTAGTCGATTCTAGTAGAGTCAACTCCGACTCTAGTCGATTCTAGTAGAGTCAACTCCGACTCTAGTCGATTCTAGTAGAGACAACTCCGACTCTAGTCGATTCTAGTAGAGTCAACTCCGACTCTAGTCGATTCTAGTAGAGTCAACTCCGACTCTAGTCGATTCTAGTAGAGTCAACTCCGACTCTAGTCGATTGTAGTAGAGTCAACTCCGACTCTAGTCGATTGTAGTAGAGTCAACTCCGACTCTAGTTGATTGTAGTAGAGTCAACTCCGACTCTAGTCGATTGTAGTAGAGTCAACTCCGACTCTAGTCGATTGTAGTAGAGTCAACTCCGACTCTAGTCGATTCTAGTAGAGTCAACTCCGACTCTAGTTGATTGTAGTAGAGTCAACTCCGACTCTAGTCGATTGTAGTAGAGTCAACTCCGACTCTAGTCGATTCTAGTAGAGTCAACTTTTAGCTTTGTTAACAAACTTACATTCTAGACCTCTATTGAAAGGAATTGCTCTTGACATTTTTTAACATTCCAATGAATACATGAAATATTGTTAAAAGTCCAATCTATATCCGATACGCAATTTCCACCTTACCTCGCCTTTCTTCTCTTTCATCACCAAATCAGCCCACGTCAGCCCATATCTAAACTTCCATTGAATTTCCGAACAATTATCAACTTTTAATGACTCAAATTATCCAATAACAATGCAGACAATAATCCAATTTAAACTTTTAGATTGTCTACTTCATCGCCTATTCCACAAATTACTTTAACAATTAATTATTATACAAATAGACCTGAAAATGCAAATGTTTACATTCAATACACTTCAAAGCGATAATTTATTAGGCATATTAATTAAGAAGCTCGAAGAAGTACTCGGCAAAATAAACAATGAACGTGAATTCATAGCCTCAAATATACAATTTTGTGTTAAAAGAAAGCTATTGCTATTCTTATCAAATTAATTAGCTCATTTCCAAGACAGAAAGCATTTTCTAAATTGAAGATGGCCTAGGGATGGAGAATAATTAGTTGACGTATTAATTTCTATGGCTTTACATTGATTTTGTGTATTGTGGTTGTTATAATTATGGGGATTCTAAGAAATTCTATCGAATTTATAGTTTTGAGATGTTGATTAGTAAGTCTTTGTTCGGAGTTCAAAGGAAAACTTCAAAACATAGAGAAATCTTCCAAAAGTACAGTCTAATATTGATTTTTGCTAACTGGAAGTCTATAATTACAATGCAAAGTTACTTTCTTGATCCTTGAAGTCTCAAACTTGCAATTCAGTTGTTTAGATTCCACAGAATCCTTCAAATCTTCTGGAACTTTCTACATTCTTAAATTCAAGTCGTAAATCTTCAAGAACAAAAGTTCTAAAATCCTTAACTTCCCATCCCCTTTAAAACAAAATAAGCAAACAAAGCCATGAAAAACCAGAACATAGCTTTAAATGTCTGTGGTATTTATCGTTCCTAAATGCTCTAATTGAACAGTAGACATAATCGAAAACTGTAAAATTTATTCGAGAAGCCTGAACGAGTCTTCAACAACTTAGCACACACATTTTCCTTAATTGTACAATCAACATTTACATAGTTTTAATTGATCCTGTTTGTTCAGCTGATGCTATAATAAAAGTAAATGAAAGAGCCAATTCAGCATTACTACAAAAGTTTCGTTCTCTCTCGGGTGTCGCATCGACAACATACAATGGACCAAGTTATGAGGAGACTCTTAAAATGCGCAAAGAGTTTGTGACCCCATCGGCAATTCCATTTTATCGGAAGCCTCTCTTAATACACAAAGGTGAAATGCAATTTTTATATGATCATAAAGGAGTCAAGTATCTTGACTTGTTTGGTGGAATCGTGACTGTCTCCGTTGGACATTGCCATCCGTAAGTATTTTTGTGTACACAATGGAAGCTCTTATGTGTATCTTTTTATTACATCTATGTCCATAAAAAAAATCCTTAAGTTTCTTCTTCAGGGGGGAAACGACTTTGTGAAAAAAAAATTAATGGAAATTTTTTTCATGATTTTTACTGAAATTTTACCAACGGGAACCTTATTCTAATAGTTTGAAAACTTCCACACCAAGTTGTTTCCCCCTAAAGCTTCATATCTTATTTTTTCTATCTTTAACAATTCAGCAAAGTAAATGCGGCTTTGGAAGAACAAATAAAGACTTTATGGCACACAACAGCAATCTATATGCATCCAAAAATCTACGAATATTCTGAAAAATTGGCATCTAAATTACCCGGTGACCTCAAAGTTGTGTATCTTGTGAATTCCGGCTCGGAAGCAAATGACTTGGCAATTTTACTTGCACGTCTCTATACAAAAAATTACGACATAATAACATTGAAGAATGCTTACCACGGCGGTGGAACAAGTACTATGGGATTAACAGGTGGTTGTCTATTCTATGTTTTACTTTTTGTAGATGTAATTTGAAAAGGAAAATGCTTCGCAAGATTATTTTTGTCAATGCTTCTTTATTGCATTTTTGTAGAGTAAGATGAAGTTTAAGTGAGACTTGCTGTTGTAAAGATACAGCTTAGAAGTCAATATTTTTAAAGACTAGGTCAAATTTTGAGTTATAAGCACTCAATCTATACTTTTATAATTCCAAATGTTAAATTTTCTCAGGGGGATAACAACATGATGGGAAATTCACAAAGAACTAGATATGAGTTTAATATGTCGTATATCACACTAGATCTTTATGAAATTACAGATATTTGTAAAAATTACTCATCAAGCTGTTCTCCCCTTGAATTTTCAACAAGATATAAATTCTCAAAATTCCCAATTTCACAGCACAAGCTCCATGGTATTATCCAGCGCCAGGCATCAAAAACAGCATTCATCATGCAATGAATCCAGATCCATATACAGGCATTTGGGGCGGAAAAAATTGCCGTGATTCACCAGTTCAAACAAAACGTAATTGCGATTGCACGCATGGGAAATGTCTTGCGGAAGATAATTATATTAATCAGCTCGAGTCTGAATTTAAATATTCATTGCCGAGAGGTAAATTGGCTGCAATGTTTGCCGAGTCTATTCAGGGCGTTGGCGGTACTGTACAATTCCCGAGAAATTATCTTAAACGAGCAGCGGAACTTGTACGTCAAAATGGTGGCTTATTTGTGAGTGATGAAGTGCAGACGGGTTTTGGACGTACCGGAGATCATTATTGGGGCTTTGAAGGACATGAAATTATACCCGACATTGTGACAATGGCTAAAGGCATAGGCAATGGATTTCCTCTCGGTGCCGTCGTCACAACACCGAAAATTGCACAAGTTTTGACACAGGCTATTCATTTTAATACATTCGGAGGAAATCCTCTCGCTTGTGCGGTTGGCAATGCTGTATTAGATGTAAGTATTATAAACATCACTCATTAATCATTCCTTTAACATATTCCATTTCCTATGACATGATTATGCATAATGAACATTTATTATTGATGATTATATTCTGTCTTGAAATTTTAATCAGGTGATTGACGAGGAGAATTTACAACAAAATGCTCTCGATGTCGGTTCGTATTTGCTCAAGGGATTTGAGACTTTACGTGATAAATATGATATCATTGGCGATGTAAGGGGAAAGGTAAGGGAATTTAATTAACTTTTACTTAATGGCTTTATCTATGAACGTGATTTTCTCACATTTATTGTCATTATGACCTTTTTTGGTCAGTTTATGAAGATATTTCTGTTGATTTTTGTGGTTGGGGTCATTCTACGGGGACAACAAATTAGAGGGAAACTTCCAACAGTTTTTAATGCGATTTGACAGTTCTTAATCAATTTTCTTTCAAAATTGATGAAATTTCTCAACCAAACTTTTTTACATCATGTTGTTTTACCCTTGAGTCAATTATTTTTGAATTCCCTCAATTGACGTCACTAATCAATGACCCCAAATGTGATTTTATTCAAGAATAATCCTAAAAATTTATCATTTCTACATTTTTGAGCTACAAAACTTTTACACGATAATTCAAACTGATTCTATCACCTCATCTCCTTCTGTTCTCTCTTGATAACTCAAAGTTTTGCCTCTCTAATACCACTTCTGTCATTATTCCCATCTCCACTGCCATCATCAACATCCTTTGAGATACTTTCGTCTCTTGATTTATCACGAATATTGGAAGTAGCATCAAACATGGGATTATTGAAGGCTTGATTGACATTTTCGATACTTTGATCCGTACCAAAATGTAAATCTACTTCCATACTTCCATGAGCATCGTCATCATCGTCATGATTTGACATTGCCGAGGCCATCATCTCGTTCGCGTGTGATGTGTTATCAAAGCGGGCAAAAATTACATCAGAATGAAGCATAAAGCGACGATTTCTTATCATTGCCATCAAGCGTGGAATGTGTCTGTCATCATAATAGATGATATAAATCAGTGTCATAAACAAAGTCACAAGGAAAAATGTCCCAAATATGAATGATAGAACGTGACCACTCTCGTTGGGCGTAAATGGCAAGCCAGAGATGAAATAAAATTTTGATTGGTCTATAAAAATTGGAGATGGAATGCGTTAAGTATTTGCTGTTGTCCTTGCTTGTGTAAGTGATGGAATGGAATGTGGATTGTCACTGTGCCTTCATTTAAGGCTGTAAAATTGAGAATTAATTGAAGTTTCTTTTCAATACTTAGCTAGTTCTGATTTACATCCAATTTGGTATCTTATCAGATGAGCTGGATACAGTCCCACATTTCAGTAACCAACCTGCAAACTATAAAATCCAAATAAACTCTTTACTCACCTTTATACCTCTTATCAAGCAACACTTTCCTCAAATGTTTCATTAATCGTGTGCTGTGTTCATCATATTCATATCGATCGACTATAATGAGCTGTAAATACAGTTGATGCTCTTCTGTTGTGACACTGATATGATAAGCGATCTTGTTCTCATCAACAATACCTGTTGATAGTGCTGAATTGATAGCTACGGGAATTCATTTAACATTTTTCGGGAAAGTGAATGGAATTGGATGCAAAAAAGAGAAATAAGAAGAAATCAATAAATTATTGAACTCAGATCTGATAGTTGTAGATGCTTTATTGACTTTTTCTGTCCTTTTTACTCAATCATTCACTTTATGCAAATAGAAATGAACGATTGAAATGAATTGCCATGTCATGGATGAATGAGAATTGAGTAAACAGAAAAATAGGAATGGAAAAAGTTTAATGAGATCCAGAAGAGGCAGAAAATGGCAGATTATGAGGATAAAATAGTTGGAAGAATTTAGTTCTTTATTAAAATGGTTGATCCAGAGATGGCTTGTTCAGATTTATTGACTAGTTGAATATCAAATATTCTGGCACTAATTAAGAAGTTAAGGTGCTTGATAAGCATCAATTCGTGGTCTCTGACAACAAAATTTATCTATTCGTAGTGATTAGCTTATATTGTTGATGATGTAGTAAGTTAAAGATAACATGGACTCTTGTAAGCATGAGAAAATGATTAGCAAAATAAACCAGTTACCAACTCTAGCTGTATCAATTGAAAAAGGATTCAAATATCAACAGCATTTAATGATAAAACGGGAATTAAAATCAGATGAGCAGTCTATGATGTTACTCAATATTAACAGGATGCAATCTAGACATTCAAAGCAATTAGAAGTTGCATCAACTGAGCCAAAGGCAATTAAAATTGTAGACTTATTTGGACTTTCGCCGTTTCTTTCAATCAATCACATCAATCTGCTCATTCATCAATTCCTGTCTATTTGCTTACCTCTGTATATGTCACCCCTCACATCATCAAGATTAAAACTATTGATCCCAGTCGATATCCTTTCACTGTTGGGTAATTTCATTTGAAAAAGTGCACCACATTCATTACAACAATGTCCAATTGGCTTGATTGGATCACTACAATGTGGAATTGGTTGACAGAATGGCTTTTCATTCTCACAAAGTTGTTGACGCAGTGAATCACCTTTGCGATGACATAGCTCACATTTGATGGAACTGCAATCTTCATTCTCAATGAATTGTATATTGTCGATGTTTTTAAATAATGACTGACCGTATGTCGTGAATAGAAAGTCTTTAAATTCATTTAATGTCATTAAACGTCCATCAATGGCAATGCTCTTGAATGTCATTAATGGAATTGATTGAAGATCAACGACATATGAATTATTGATGGGAAAAATGATTTCATCATTGTCGCATGGAATTCGTTCATCGTGTGGCATAGCTGCAGTCATGACTTTTCCATTTCCATTCTCATTTGTTGTCTGCCAGTTACTGGACATCAGCCATGGCGTTTGAATGACACTTTTAAATGACCTCATCTCATTTTTCTTACATTTTGTGTCCCGTTCACGAAAATTGAGTGACATTTTTGAATCCAAAACAAAACCACCACTTTTGGGCAGGATCAACTCCTTCATTGTGAAATTAGACAACTTAATGATGTCATAACTTTTTTGTGGAAAGAGTAATGAGTCAGTTGAACATGGAAGCTCATCTCCGTCCCAATTTAATGCATCACCAATGTTCATCCTTTGTTGCCATATCATGCGGCGACATTCGCTGAAACCAATGAAGAATTGAAAAATATTTGCGAATGAAATTAACAGAATTATGCTAAATTGATTCATGGCTAGTTCCCACTGTCGCAATTCTCACTGCCACTCAAATGAAGCGAAACCGTAAAACTGAAAATGAACACCACAAAACTGATTTCGGAATTAATTATGCAGAAAATAATCTGAGTGGGTGGATTTAAATCAATTTTAGAGCAAAAGAGACGCAACGAGGAGATAAAGTGACTGAGAATGTTCTATGTGTGGCTGAATTGTAAATAGAAATAAGAATGTGTTGAGTGGATTTGAGATAAGTGACTAGAACGCATCTGGATTGCATTTATCGGATGGATTTTCATTCAGTAATTTGTTATTGAAAAGGAGCACGTGGAAGACCAAAAAACTCATGGAAAGA
Source organism: Chironomus riparius (assembly GCA_917627325.4). Taxonomy (NCBI): domain Eukaryota; kingdom Metazoa; phylum Arthropoda; class Insecta; order Diptera; family Chironomidae; genus Chironomus; species Chironomus riparius. The sequence continues at coordinate 52,991,108 of OU895878.1, forward strand.
GGCTGCTGATAGAGACAGTATTGCATTTGTTAAAGGAAATTGCCAAGCGGTTGCTAGCGATAGAGCTAGTTTTAGGCAGCACTTGAGGGTGCCTATGGATCTCAATTAATCTTTAAGATCATCAAAGTTTGTAAGTAATTTGTTATTGACTCGATAAATCGATTAGTCATGATTTTATGGGGACTTCAACATTCAGATTTATTGATGTTGATGCAAATTGTTCACATAAAAGTTGAACCAAGATCAAGTAGTTACTGGATGATATGCTTAGAACTTTAAGACTAATCTGATCGCTAATCCTTGTCATATCGACAACAATTTGTGTAATGATGTATGGAATCGAACTCACGACTTCACAAGATTGATGGTGGATCTGCAGTCTCTTGCTTAACAAATCTTTTATGGAGAACATGCTCTTTCACTGGCAGATTCGCCTTAATATAGATTAATACCGAAGATTCAACTCTTTGATACAATACTACAAAATACAAACATCAAACGCATACCAAATACCATCTACAAACTGAAGATGCTGCACCAGAAGTTCAGATGCTAACAGCTTGAAAAGTATTCGTTAGAAAAACTATTGAGTATGTTTAAGTAACTGTCAAAAAATCTTTAGATCCTTCAAAACTCAAAGAACCATTAAAAATTCCACAAAGCCTAATAATACAGTCGATTCCATTAACAACACAAAAGACCAATTCACTACATCTATAGCCCATACAAATCCTAAATTCTCATAAATCAAATTGCCTCAGCATCAACTCCATTCATCCACACAAAAGATGCTAAAGAAAATTTCCAAGATAAATAAAGTTTGGGATATAGCAAGAAGTTACGATCTGCAGCTAATTGCTAGTTATCTTTCAAAATCACTTTTCCCTTTTTCTCCACGACCCCAATAAAGCCTTAAATGTAGTCGCATAATTAGAGTAAATAAATCACATCCAAAAATTAACGAGAATCTCATCTTCTTCCCAACAGCTTCTGTGTAAATAAATTTCAATTTTCTTCTTCTTAATCCTTTCCTTTATTATTGCGTATTACTGCTCACAGGGTCTAATGATAGGCGTCGAAATGGTTGCAAATTCAGACACACGTAAGCCAATGGAGGTAAATAACTTCATAGATATCTGGGAGAGATGTAAGGATATGGGCGTGCTATTCGGTAAAGGTGGCATAAATGGCAATGTAAGATTTTATTTATACACAACAAATTCGACCTAATTAAATTTAATTTCCATTCTTTCCATTCTCGTCGTCGTTGTGGATTAATGAAAATCATTTATTCAACCACAAACAAAACAGGTCTTTCGCATAAAACCACCAATGTGTATTACAAAAGAGGATGCTAAATTCGCACTGGAAGTCTTTGAAGGAGCTGTTAAGAATCAGTTGAATAATTAATCTGAATAGATTAATTTTAATATTTGAACAATTAAAGAGATGAGAAAAAGGAAAAAAAAGGAAGGAACTTCCTCTTGATGGGTTTTTTATTGTTTTCTTTCTTATTTTCACAGCATCCCTTTTTAGCTTTGTTTTAAAGATGTGGAGGTGTTGTTATTGAAGCGTTTTGTTTAAGGCTGCTTTTAACTTTGACCTCGACTAGTCTTAGTCAGATTTAACTCTTTTCAACCTAGTCCCAGAGCTCGAAGTAGACTCGAGATTTTCATCGATTTTGCATGGCGGAGTTGACTTCGAGTCGACTGGACTCAATACAAAATGCAATCGACTTCGAACTCTGCCTAGTCCAAAGTCAGTTCTTATTTAAATGTTTAAAAATTCAATTTAATAATCAGTAAATTGTCCCTCAAATTGCTTTAATTAAACATCAAACTCCAAACTTCATCCTCACCGCTTCTCAAACAAACAAGAACAGGTTAATTTTCATTATTGTACGTCTCAACACAAGCCAAACAAGCATAAAGACGAAGTAAAAGAAGAAATGCAAAAAATGGAACAAAACAGTCATAAATGAAAGCTTCAGCACTTTTTGTCAGACCGATAAGAGGGAAAATAGAATCATTATATTGAATACTTTATAGCATTGTGACATTCATATTGTATGAGCATGTAACATGTGACAAGATATGAGGATAACTTCTTAGAGTAAGTTTGGTTCCTTTGTAGAGATTTTGTGTGGATTTGTTTAAATTGAGACTTATTATGTCCTTAAGTTGAGCCTAGTTTCATCTATTGACCCAAAAAATCTGACAAAATTGCCTCAAGGACATCCACTTCCTCTTCATTCCATCAGATACATTTACTGATGCTACAACTATATTTGACGACACCTAAAGCAATTGTAAGCAGTAACCAATATACACAAACAAGGCTAAAACGATGTCATGAGAATCATTGATTAAGTTTATTGAAACTGCTTTTTATGCAACAGTCCGTTGAGGAAATCAAAAAGGTTTCTGTATTCATGGATTATGTTCATGTTTTGGTTTTATGTTCTATAGTCATGACATTATTTTATGTCTGTTGCTTCTGCTGTAAATAAAATATTTTATTTGATTTGTACTAGATTTTTATAGCTGAGAGGATTATTGAACGTTAATTAAATGAGTTTTAAAAGTTTTATTAAGTGATTGTTTATTAAGTTTGCAACTAGCAAAGAATGAAAGACTTAGAAGTTCATTAAAAATTAACGTAAATTTCCAAAAGCAAATTGTTCAAATTTTCCACTAAGGTGTCTAATTCCAATCATTTCTAGGTGTCTTATAACAAAAATTACAAATAAATCAACAAATTAAATTAAAATACATTCAAAATCACCTCCCAGTCCCCCTCAACAGCCTTACCTTAAAAAACAAACAAATAATTTTCAGAACAAATAAAATAAAATAAAACAATTTACTTTCTGTTCGTACCTTTGTTTGTGCACAACAGTAAAAACAGCTTAAAGCACCATCAACAAAAATTCACACAAAGAAAAGTTAAAGAAGAAGGAAAAAATTTATAATAAAAAGCGTGTGCAAATGAAAACTTACTATAAATTATTTTAATTTAGATTTATGTGCTCAATGTTGTTTTATCGCCAAGATGGAAATAAAGAGAGGAAGTAAGTGTCGCACAAAGAGATGAAATCGGGGGGATTATAGTCTTGTGAAGTTTTGGAAATTTTATAAAAGTTTGATTCTAGTTTTTAAGTGTTAATCAAGTTAGATTAGATAAATTGGAAGTGATATTTCAATTTTATAATAACATAAAGATTCAGAATTACATCAGCTGACCTAGACACTCAAATTGAATCCAGACAAATCTTTGAAAGTGACTATAATACTGCGAGTATTTTGCTAATCCTTATCAAATGGACAACACTTTATATAATGATTGAAAGATCGGTTTTTGATGAGAATCGAACCCACGTTATCACAATAGATGGTTAAAGTTGGTTGTGTCTAACCTCTCGCGCCTCAGAGGCCTTACTCTTGCTCTGGCAGAGTTACCTTCATATGGCTCGATACCCCATTTCCACTTTGATTTCTGTTCCATCATACTGATTAAGGCTAATGATTTAATCACATTTTAAAAATTTTGATTATGTTGATCAGGGACGCACCCATTGCTCGTCTTAACTCTGACCTAATCTAGACTACAAAATACATTGATCAAACTATAGAAACCCAATAGCTTTCAAATGTTAAACGTTCCTTATGAATGCTCCCTTAAAAAATCCTTTTTTAAATCATCGTCATTTTTATCCACCCCCAGTCTCGTAATGCTTATTTATTCTTTGTTTTGAATGATAAAGCATTAGATAAAGCTCAGCGCATGGAGAGAATTTATCATTTTAATTTGCATTTGTCTCCTAGTACTGCGACTTACTATAATGATGATGATTATGATAAAAGCTAGTCATAATTAAGTCAAATTAAAATATTCCTAATCCTCGCCTCTGTCTTTGTTCATTCCTCATTTTATTTCACCTCCCATTCCAAAGACTGCTTTTAATCGAGACAGGAAATGAAAAAGTTTTTAAAATTAATTTTTTTCTTCTTAAAAATGTCAAAAAAATAAATTTTTATCTCATTTACAGTCAACGACTTTCTACACACCTACAAAAGTTTTTACCTGTCAGTGAATTTGTCAGAGCAGATTTGTAGCTTTGAATTAATCATTGTAATTAAATATTCAGTTTGAGTTGCTTAAAAAATTATCGTAAATTGAGTCAATAGAATTAAATGATCTTTCTTCTGTGAAAGTTTATGGAGATTGGATTTTTGTTTGAAGGGGAAATGAAGAGGGAGTTTTTGGGATTTTTGAATATTTTTTTAAGGGTAAGTAAATTAAAATTCTAGTAAATTTGAGAATTAAGTGTGAATTGCTTTAAAAATTGTTTTGTGGACTTTTTGAAGAAAGGGGTTGGGGTTGAGGGTAGGATTTGTAAAAGTTTAAACCAGTTTATTTTAAAAAAAAAAACTTTATATTTTATTTCTGCATTCCATTGATTTAAAATTTTAAGAGGGCTAGCGCCAGCAGCTATTACAATTTAATTATAGATTTGAAATAATTCATTGATGATGATCGATGCATTGACATCCAAAATTATTTGATTACTTTTGTCCTCAATGGGCAATTGGTTTTTGCCTTTGTTTCAGACAGATTTTGTCCTCAACGGACGATTGCGTATTTGCAACTCTGCTCAAATACATTGACCCAGAATATATCAATGCAAAATACCTAGCCACAGTTTACACGTCTCAAATCATACAAACCGAGTTGCCATGACTAGAAAAGCGAAAAAAGCGACCAAAACCGACTAGACATTCCCTGGGATCGAACAGTTTAAACCAGTGATTCTCAAGCTTTGGTTTGTTGTCGTTAAAAAAAGGTTCGCCTCTTCTGGTTTAAACAAGTAAAATTTTCAAAGCGTCATGACTTGTAGCAACTTTCGTTCATACATCATATCTCTTTATTCGGTGATTTTGAGGTTCATAATCAATGTTTTGTCTAATGTGAACCATATTTTATTCAATTTTTTTTTTAAAGATGACGTCATTTCTTGTATTTTTGAGGTGTAGGATAGTATGTTATATTTGATTCTTGTGTTTGGGAAAAATTTACAGAATAATTGTAAGCTACGCACACCAACAATAATTCCTATTAAGCTATGGCACTGTCGAAAGTAGCTTCAAATAAAACTTGCAACACACTATGGGGCAAAATGAAAAAAAAAGGGACTTTCACTTTGAAAAATGGACTTTTCCGATTTACACTTTTTGGGTGATTTTTTCTTGTAGAGGACATAAAAGTAGATAGAAATGCCAAATTTCAGGTCATTTGGTGCTGATTTCGCGATTCTAGAGCTGTTTGAAGTTGAATAAATCTTTCTTTATTTCAAATTTGGAATTATTGTAGTTTAAGTTACATTTCTTTGAGTCTTATTTTGACACCAGCCTGAATATGGCTTTAATTCAACTATATCTTGATTAATTATTAATTTTGATGAGTGAGATTTACATATATCATTAAAATGTGGCATAAAAAGTTTAAAAAAAGTTGCCGAGCGAGAAAAAAAAAAAAAAAAAGCTTTTTTTTTAAGCTTATGAACTACGTTAATAAATTATTTTTGAACTGGCTTGTTCGGTGCTGGTGGGCAGCTCATGAAGCCATACTTCACCATGATTTTAAATGCAGTTCCTTGAGGTGCATCCTTTGGGATCTTTCCGGCTTCGTCTACGAAACTGCAGAACTGATTTATTGCTTCTTCAATGTTGGGGATTCTCTTTAGACGTTCTTGAGCTTCTGTGAATTTCTTGAAAAGGCTTTCATTCTTTACTGCTTCGTTGAGTTTCTCTGCATAACTGATATTATTGATCAGTTGTTGCTGATTAATCTCTTCTTTAAATGTTGCTGATGAGTTACTTGCAGCATTCACTGGATGTGAATGAGCAGAAACTTGATGTCGTTTGCTTAACGATGGAAAATTGTTACTGTCCAAAAGACTTGATATCTGTGGCAGCATTTTGAGTTGTGGTTTGGCTCTTGACTTTTCGATTCTTTTGGAATACGAAATGAACGATGGGCACAGTCTATAACTGGCAGCATGATCGCCATTGCAATTAATGCACTTGGCATTTCCATCACGAGTGGATCGTTGACATTGATTTGGTCGGTGAACTTCCGTGCACTTGACGCATCGGAATTTATATCCACAATTTTGAGATGAGTGACCCCAACGTTGGCAGTTGAAGCACTGCGTTGGGCTTTTGTTGCCCTTCTTGATGTTCTCCCACTTGACGATGATGTTGTCGATGTTCCGGTGGTTATGATTAAGCACGTTGATGTTCACACTTTCATCTTGAAAATGCACAAGATAAAAGGTGAACTCGGGCTTCTTGACGAGAATTGTCACTTTGACAGCTGAAACCTTGGCTTCTTGAAGTAATCTTAGTACTTCATTCGTTGGTGTTTCGTTAAATCCTTTCAGAACGAATGACTTTGTTTTCTCCGATTTCTCGGAGAAGGTGTGGAATTGAATAGTTTGAGACCGCAGAAGGTTTATTATTGAGGCCTTATCCTCAATAGACTTGACAATTACTTGAGTTGTATTTGATGATGAAATTTTATATGCAGGCATAACCTGCAATTTCAATAGTGAAATTAATTTTCTCACATCCTTGAGACTGCATTGCACAAATATTGGCTTGACTGAAGTTGTTGTTGTGACTGGAACCGATGATTCCTCTTTCTGAGGCGTTTGCTTCCTCTTCTTGGAATTTTCATTAGATTTGCTTGAACTTTCGTCCAAATCAATTTTTGGTAATCTTAATATTTTTTATAGCCACTTATAACTTTGTTTCCTTTCTATGTTTACAAACACTTGATCAAAATTTTGAACTCTAATTTGAAAATTGAACTTTCGTTAATTGTTGTTAAGATTTAAATATCCGTTTAACGTTATTTTACATGAGTTTCTTCAAAGATTTTACATAAATCATTGAAACTCTTTATTAATTTTTTATGTCAATGTAATATTTTTTTGCCATGACGGGGCTCTGGCATACAATATAAATAAAAATAATAATAATAATAATAATAATGGCGACAAATCTTGCTTTCTTTTGGCTTTCCTCATTGTCCTTTAGGAAAACACAACCCTTGGCACTCTTACTAAGGTTTTTTCAACTAATAACGACTTGGACACTTTAATTAATTTAATGAAAAATTTTCCACGTTTTTGTGCGCGGGGCTTGAAACTACTCCGCCAGAACGTACATCATTTAAATTCAAAACGAATGACATGCAGCACAAAAGGAGCAAAAGTTGATGCTTCCCCTTCCAGTCACGAGATGAAGGAAGTTAAAATTTGGTATCAAATGTTCTGGGTGATGAGGGGAAAAGAGAGCATTTCATGGATGTCACAATGCAGGTCTAGAGTTACAGCAGCGATAAGCAGTTTAAGAGATATGTTGTCCTGGCTAGCACTTCCCTTCTCTATCTGTTGTTGTTAAGTAGTGTTTGAGTTGTGATCCAAATCTTATTTTCGAAAAGGAGTGAGCTTCGAAGCTACCCCAAATAAAATCTGCCATCTAAATTTAAAAAATGTTGAAGAAAATTTCAGACCCAATTCTATAATTTTAAAATGACCCCTTTAAAGCCTTTAAAATTAGCCAATCAGCCAAAACAGCCCCAGAAGCACTACCCACTAACAATAGCACAGTAACGTGCTCAAATAAGTTTCACTTTATTTTATTTTTAGCATTCTTTTGAGAGGATATTTCCGTTTTTTAAGCTATTCTTACGCGCAAGTGCATTGGCAATAAAAAAAAAATCATCATCAACGGGAAAAATTCAAAACTGATGAGAAAAAATCTTTCCTTTATTCTTGTCCTAGTCCAATGCGAAAGAGAAATTTACTTCGATAAAACTGTCAGTGAGAATTGAACGAGAGGAATCGTGACTCGCGTTAGATATTTTAAATTTTTTTTTCTTGCGAATTTGAGGACAAATTTGTCACAAAAAACATTTCCAGTAGTTAGATAGGCTATAAAAAATTTAAAAATCCTGAAAATTAAGTGAAAAGTTTTAAACTTAATGAAAAATTGTGAAATTTAAAAAAGTTTTGAGATGAAAGATTTTTTGGAGAAAATAAAATTCAGATAAAATGAGATGATTGGAAATTTGGAAGTGACTTCCAGTTTGAGTAAAGGCATGTTATCACATGTTTACAATTGTTGAATGTTTGCTTAAACTGCGTATGTCACAATCAACAGCCCTATAAATAACCAGGACTAAGTTAACTAGCAAGTATTATATATCGTTGGATAGGTATTACATTAGGCTACAATAATCCGAAAACAGAATTAAAAAATATTTTTTCAAAAAAAAGTTATAGTGGTTTAAGTAGGGTGACAAATGGCCAAATCGATGGAGAGCACATACCCCCTATATCTCGAAAGATTTTGAAGTTTTTGAAAAATTTTCTTCACAAAATCATTTAAATTGTTATTTTTCATAAGAAAACACCAAAAAACTATTTTTAAAACTATGTTTTCGTATTTTTAAAAGAATTATTAGTTTTTGGCCAAATACTCAACGACCTACTAAAATCAACATAACTCAATTACGTTAGCTTACTTTTTCAAAGTTTATACAGTTTTGAAAACTAGATATATGGGGCTACAAAACTGCGTTTTTACTTGCCTGGAAACTCTTCATTTATGATAGTTGCGGCTTGTTTGAAGATAATTTTCCTGAAATTTTCACATATGTTCTACCATAATGGCACGAAAACATTCAGAACCTAAACTTTGTTATATGTCAAAATAAAGCTCTTATATACTACTAATAGGAACTGAAAACCGTTTTGCAATATCTTAAACCAGTTAAGATATTTCCCGGTTCAAACATGGTATGAAAAAACCAGAATTTTCACTAGTTTTCAACTTCAAACAGCTCTAGAATCGCGAAATCAGCACCAAATGACCTGAAATTTGGCATTTCTATCTACTTTTATGTCCTCTACAAGAAAAAATCACCCAAAAAGTGTAAATCGGAAAAGTCCATTTTTCAAAGTGAAAGTCCCTTTTTTTTTCATTTTGCCCCATAGTGCAACAACAACAACTTTCAAAAAACCAATAATGTCAGTTCAATGAACATCCACAATAAACCAAGCCAAATTTACCCTAACATAACTTCCCATAAAATTGTCAGTTATGAAAGCTCATAAACTACAAAATCTGAACCATTAAATATCAACATTCACCTCCAACATTTCACAAAAATTGCACTGCAAAATAATGACAATAAGTACAGCAATTTTCTCGATTCATTACTCTTGAAAAAAAAGCGAGCTCATTTCCTTTCATTCGATATTCGTGTGCATGTGTCGATTCTCCCCCATAAAAAAAATATAAATAAATTAAAATGTTGAAAACACATTCGAGATAGAAGCAGCAGCAGCAGAAAAAAAAACTGTTGTTCTGTTATTTTTTTACCCATTCCGAAAAAAAAAAAACTCAACATTGCATTCAGCCTTTATTGTTTTGCTGTTTTTCTCTTTTTCTTCGTCCTCCTCTGTTTGCCTTCAGCCCACAATATCGCAATCCAATTATCGAAAAAACAAACCGCAATAGGTTTTTGTCATTAACAATTCAGGCATGGTGATTTATATGTGAACTTACCTGAGAGCACATTTTTTTTCTGTGGATAAAATTTTTTTTTGTGCCATTCATGTACGCTGTTCATACATAAATGCTTCATATGACATGTTTTCTCTTGTTCATTCAATGGCAGGTATTTCAATTTTTTTTGAAAATATAAAAAAAAAATCAACGATAAATTCATGGGAAAAAAAGTTTTCTTTTTCAGAGGACGAGAAAAAGTTTGTTAAATGAGTTGCTGAATGGAGACATACATAGATGTATATGGGGGTATATGTGATGTAAAATGTGTTGAGAAAGGTTAATGGAGACTTAATAATGTTAAAAGCGCTTTTTGAAATATGGAATATAGGATTTTTGGTAGAGTCTTCCTCGGGAGACATGGAGTATAGGGTTTTTTAAGTTACAGGAGGAGAAACTAGACCTTTACCACTAGTAGCACTTGTATTAGCCAGATATACCATCGTATAACCATCGTATAATATACTATCAATTGATTCATTTCCTTAACATTTGGCAGAGAAAAATCTGAAGACTAGGAACCGGATTCTAAGGCTACCCGAGGCACCTTCTCCCCTACCATACCCATAGTAGGTAGGTCACGCTAACCAATGTACCCTAGGTGAATTTTTCCCATCCTTTAGTATCCTAGGGTGGTATAGTAGGGGGAAGGTCCCGGGTAGCCCTAGAAACCGGCCCATGTTGCATTTCATAGCCTAGAAAGCTGAATTTTGAGAGTTAGTAACTGCAACAGTCACCAAAAAGTAGCATACAATATCCAGATAAGGAGCCAGCATCTGATTATTTCTAACCGAGGAAATTGATCAGAGTTGATAACGAAAACAAACAATCTGTGTAAATAAGTTCGGACAAACAGCCATTGTATCCCCAACCATATCCATCCTCAAATTTTTACACTCAGAAAACTTTCTACAGCAAAGCAAGCATTTGCAGATGATGAACAGAGTATAAAAAAGAGAAATGGAGACATTTACACAAAAAATAGAAACGAATGAATGAATGACCATTGAGTAATACCAACCGACGGTCTATACAACATGGAACACAAATTAATCTGATGACGGTAACCACTTTTCATCAAATTTTTATTCTTTTTCTATATTTTTTGTTGTCATTTCTCTGTGTAGTTTTTAGATACTTTTTACTTTAGTTCACTTATTACGTTCGCATTTTAGGAGGAAGGGGTGGTTTGAAAAATTGTAACATAGGGGGGGGGGGGGGGGGGGTTGAAAAAAGTCGTTTTTTTGCGTAACGTAATAAGTGAACGGCCCCTTACAGCATTTGAACTAGGAAATTTTAGGGAGAGTAGATTGTTGAAAGGCACTTGGGAGATGATTGAAAATTGAATTAATTAGTATCAAGATTCATCTTGTGAGTCGGATTTTTCAACCGTTTAGGCTCTTTTTATTGTTTTAAGGTTAATTTCTTTGATTTTAGTCATGTGCGGTCAACATTGATTTCATCAAGAGGTCGTTCACTTATGACGTACGAAATTAACGGTGATTTTTCAAAAAAGAGCAATAGATATCCAGGAATTTCTATTGTTCTTATCTTGCTGACCCTCCCCCTCTACACGTCATAAGTGAACGAACCCCAAGAATTTTTATGGCTTGAATGTCGTTATCAATATGAAACATTAAACTGTTCTTATCAGAAACTTGGTTTTTCCAGCTGTAAATGATTTTGCGAAGATTTAATAACCAGCACATCATCAAATGACGTTAAATTAAAATTGCTATAAACAAATGTTCTATATAAGAACAGATTTTATTGTTCTCTGATCAGTTTGAAGCTTCTTGTTCCTTAAAAACGTTGAAAATAAATCAACATTAAAATAATCTTCGATGACTCAAATATGGCGCTTAACTACTTATGTTTGTAAGCAAATTTAAAATCAAACTGGGCTTTAAGATTTTTAAATTCCATCTTCTTTTCTTGTTGTCCTAAACATCCAACGAGTCTAGTGTTATCGAAGCCAACAGAAAAGCATTTTTTTCACTATCGAAGCATCTTTCATGCATTCAACTCATTTCCATATAGTTGCTGGTTTTTTTATTTATATGTTCTTGCATGCAGCAGATATCAATTGCTGTTCTATTTGAAGGGCCATAAATATTGCAATGAAGTGAGGAAGGAAAGAAAAACAGTTGTAGCTGATATGTTTTGGGGGTTATTGGGCATCCGGGATTTATTTTTCTAGATGAAACGTTTTAAAATTTTGTTGGACTTTCTCTAATTGCATCCATGACCAAGAATCTAAAATACTAAGCATGTTACCTAAACCAGCATTTAATGACAAACTTACCGATATCTTAACCATCCCTAGAAGTTCACATATCAATATTCTCAGCCATGGAACCCCCAATAATCATCGCACCACACATATTCCCTGTTTAAATATTCTCCTTAAATCAACAATCGATGAGCGAGTGAGATGGAAAGACTGAATGTTTAACCATCCAAAAAAACACATAAATTTTGTGGCGGGAGAAAGCTGAAGTGAAAAAAAAGCTATGGAATCGTTCATAAATCATGTAGCAAAACAACAAAAGGCACTTTAATGGATTTTTTTTCCTTCTTCCATGTCAGAAAAGAAGGACTCACTTTATTTTAATTTTTTTTGCTTCTTCTTCTGTTTGTTATGGCGGTTTTATGTGGGATTTAAGAGAACAATTGAACATTAAAAATGACAACTATATTAAATTTCTATATCTTTGGTCGCTTTATTCTTGTTTTTTTTTTGCACAGAAAAATAATATTGTTGCTGCTTTTTATCGTTCTGTGAGGGAAATTTTGTCAGAGTTTTGGATTATTTTTCAGATTGTTGGTCTTTAGCTTTATGATTCATAGATTTAAGGGTTTTGCAATGAAGCCTATTTGAAAAACACAAGTCGGTTATTGGAATAAAAATCCGGTGTCAAGCAGGCATGATTCTTACATGGTTCTGGCTTTGTTTTAAATCCAGCACCAAGCCAGAGTCACATCAGCTTGGTGTTTTATTTTCTGATCGATTAACTGACTTTTGTCATTCATGCTAGGGACTGCAGTAGTAGTTTGTGAACTGAGAGTTTGAGTTCAATTTAAAATCGCTTAAATAAATAGATTAATCTAATCACAAGCTTCAGTGCCATTGAGCAACTTCTAAAATAACAATAAACAGTTCAATCATTGTGTGACTTGTGCCAATCAGGCTAGGGACTACTTTAGTCAGAAATGAGATTTTTGCAAGCTTAAGGATCTGGTGAGAATCGAAACTACATCTTCAAAGAGATTTCCGATCTGATACTTAAACATTCAATTCAGACTCTAATCTAACATTGGCAGGTTTGCCTACTTATAGTTCAATACTCTAGATTCCATCAAGTCCAAAATCACTCTTATCGAATAAGTTCACCATCAATTAAAAATTACCAACATTTTTCTTTAACTTAGTATTGACTTTTCAACCTCAAATCTATAAAAATGCTGACAAATTCCCCACAAAAAAAGGATTTAAAACCATTTATTTTTAAAACGACACACATCAAAAAATAAAAAATTCTGCTATTTTCAAGAGGACCTCGTTCACTTTTTTTACTGTTCATTATTTTTTCTACTGATTGATTCTCAGAGATTTTTGAGTGAAAATTAAATATTTATCAAATCAATTTTCGCTTGACGAAGCAAAATTGTAGATGGAGTGATTCTTTTTTGCTGCCTCAATTTCGCTACAAGAGCAAAAAAAGAGGAAATGTAGGAAATTTATTGTGTTTATATTGAGTGCATGAATAAATATTTTTATTTTCATTCTCAATTCTTTATCACTTTTTAGAGAATTTTTTTATTTGGTAAGGATGAAGATTTTTTTTTAAATTTTTTGTGGGGAACTTTAGAGGTGTCTGGAGAGATTTCTATGGCTTTTTGGGGTATGCTGGTTAATATATAGTTTAAAAGCTACAAAATTCTCAGTGTGAATCTGATTCCTTTGAAGATTTGAGAAGACAACGTCAATAAGACCTGATATGGACCTAGTCTTACTGTGTTCTTACATAATGGCATTAAAAAATCATTGGAAAGTTAACTAGGGTTAGCCTAGCTATCTTCAATCAAGAAGTGCCTATCAATTAAGGACCCCTAAAGCCTCTTCAAAAATGCGCTAAACCTCAACAAACCCCAAAATAATCTCACAACTCAATATTCAGCACTTCTTATCTTCAAACTCCTCAATCGATGTGTGTATTTTTATAGGTTTTATTTTCTCTTTTTCCAAAGCTCGAAGTCGACTTGAGATTTTCATCGATTTTGTATGGCGGAGTCAATTCCAAGTCTTACAAAATTTCATCGACTTCGAGCTCTGTATTTTTCTCATTTTAAACGAATTCGAGGTTTTAGCGACGAAAAAGAAAATAAATTTTATATTCCTTTGCAAATAAATAAATAAGAAAAGCTTTTTTTTTTTCGACAAAATTAATTTCTCTTGAAAATGCGAGCAAATTTATTTTTCTGTGTTTTGTTTGCTTAGGAAGTAAATTACCGATGAAAATAGAAGCATTCAAAATCGATTTATTTCACGATAAAAAAATGAAGAAAAAATTCTATCAATAGAATGGGAAGAATTAATTGATCAGAACGTTTTTGCTGTCGATTTTGTGAGTGTGTGTGTAAAAAAATTTAATTACTGAATAAATATTATCACAATTAAGAGGAAATTTTTATCAATATGTGTATATAATGCGGATTCATTATGTTTCATGCAGAGTTGATGGAGTGAGGCTGATTGGTTTTGTAGCTTATTAAAGAATGGAATTGAAGAACAACTTGAAATGTAGAAGCAATTTATGGAATTTATTTTAAACATTTGTTAATAATTTAGATTAGATTTTGATGATTTTCTTTAAAGTTTTAGTTCCAATACAGCATTATTGCTTGCTTGGGTGTATTGAGATCAACTAGGGTTTGTAGCTTCGATTGAGTTTGACTTATAACCCCGAATTGTAAACTCTACGAAACCAACAATCCCCATCCAACAACTCTGCTTCCTAAAAAAATTTTAATTCAATGCCACAACAATAATTAATTGATAATTTATTCAATTTTCATTATTCCCATTTGGATTCTCATTTTACGTTTTTATTATTTTTATTTTATTTATTTTTTGTGTCAGAAGAGAACATTTTCATAATTTTTTTTAATATGCTAATGAATAAAGTAAATTAGTTTTAATTATATCAATATAGTTTTCATTATTTTCACAAAAATATTTTTTTCTTTGCTCTCGAGCGAGATTCATCATTATGTTCATATCAATACTTAGTTATTTATTTTTTCATGTACATAGATTATAAAGGATTTTTTTTTTTTTATTTTGGTGATGAGAGAAATGAAGTGAATTTTGAAGGGGCGATCAAGATTAAGCATCTATCAAAGGAGTGAAATTGATTGAATTATCATACTGATTTAAAAATTCTAGAATCCTAGATATGAATTATGGCTTGGTCAATTTGTCAGCATACGACAGTGCTGATTTATGATCTTCATAGTCTAATAGAGTTGCAACATATTAGAAATTCGTAGAATAAACTTTTGTGAAGACGTGGGTTCGATTCTTACCGATTCCTCAAAGATCAATGTCGTCCAGTATGGCGTATTCACTCGGCATTAATCCCCAAAAAAAAAATCCCAGCACTTTCTGTGTTATCAAATTTTGAATCCCACTTTAAATCCCAACTTAAGTTGATGAATCGCAGTACCTCCATCTCAAAAGGCTGGTCCCTCTCCATGCTTTACCTTAGTTGATGAATAATTGACGTCTAAGTAGACTCAACTTATAATTGAGATGATTTTAACAAAACGACTATTGAAATTGCAGGTTATGCCTGCATATAAAATTTCATCATCAAATACAACTCAAGTAATTGTCAAGTCTATTGAGGATAAGGCCTCAATAATAAACCTTCTGCGGTCTCAAACTATTCAATTCCACACCTTCTCCGAGAAATCGGAGAAAACAAAGTCATTCGTTCTGAAAGGATTTTACGAAACACCAACGAATGAAGTACTAAGATTACTTCAAGAAGCCAAGGTTTCAGCTGTCAAAGTGACAATTCTCGTCAAGAAGCCCGAGTTCACCTTTTATCTTGTGCATTTTCAAGATGAAAGTGTGAACATCAACGTGCTCAATCATAACCACCGTAACATCGACAACATCATCGTCAAGTGGGAGAACATCAAGAAGGGCAACAAAAGCCCAACGCAGTGCTTCAACTGCCAACGTTGGGGTCACTCATCTCAAAATTGTGGATATAAATTCCGATGCGTCAAGTGCACGGAAGTTCACGGACCAAATCAATGTCAACGATCCACTCGTGATGGAAATGCCAAGTGCATTAATTGCAATGGCGATCATGCTGCCAGTTATAGACTGTGCCCATCGTTCATTTCGTATTCCAAAAGAATCGAAAAGTCAAGAGCCAAACCACAACTCAAAATGCTGCCACAGATATCAAGTCTTTTGGACAGTAACAATTTTCCATCGTTAAGCAAACGACATCAAGTTTCTGCTCATTCACATCCAGTGAATGCTGCAAGTAACTCATCAGCAACATTTAAAGAAGAGATTAATCAGCAACAACTGATCAATAATATCAGTTATGCAGAGAAACTCAACGAAGCAGTAAAGAATGAAAGCCTTTTCAAGAAATTCACAGAAGCTCAAGAACGTCTAAAGAGAATCCCCAACATTGAAGAAGCAATAAATCAGTTCTGCAGTTTCGTCGACGAAGCCGGAAAGATCCCAAAGGATGCCCTCCAGCACCGAACAAGCCAGTTCAAAAATAATTTATTAACATAGTTCATAAGCTTAAAAAAAAGCTTTTTTTTTTTTTTTTTTTTTTTTTTTTTTTCTCGCTCGGCAACTTTTTTTAAACTTTTTATGCCACATTTTCATGATATATGTAAATCTCATTCATCAAAATTAATAATTAATCAAGATATAGTTGAATTAAAGCCATATTCAGGCTGGTGTCAAAATAAGACTCAAAGAAATGTAACTTAAACTACAATAATTCCAAATTTGAAATAAAGAAAGATTTGTTAACAAAACGACTTCAACTCGAGTCAAATGAAGCCGAATTGAACTTTGACATTTATTATTAATCATATTGGAGATTCATCAGTTCAACCAAAACATAAAGTTGCTAAAAACCTTACAATTTGACTTCTTATACTTAAACAAAAATATCTAAGAATGAAGTCATCAGAACTAATACCAAACATAAGTGCTGGAAAGATTTCAGTATCTGTAGTTTACAACCTCCTTAAAGTAGGAATATAAACCTATGATCCATTCACTTGATCACCCTTTAAAACATTCCTCATTTCTACTCAACCCTTCACATATTTGTGAATTATGGACACTTATACATCCTAATAGTTTTACAATATTCACATTTTTTTACTATAAATTGATTTTATTTTAAATAAATTTTACTTAATTTATAATTTACATTTTCTATATAAAATTTGACATATTTTTTTTTCTCAGAAAAATTGCATCATAGTAAAAATTAATG
Source organism: Chironomus riparius (assembly GCA_917627325.4). Classification (NCBI taxonomy): domain Eukaryota; kingdom Metazoa; phylum Arthropoda; class Insecta; order Diptera; family Chironomidae; genus Chironomus; species Chironomus riparius. Next base: position 53,008,296 of record OU895878.1, read on the forward strand.
GCAGAGCAAGAAGGATGATTGGATTTAATGGGTCATTGATGTCGTGGATGGTATATTTATCCGAAAAGATGACACGAAGCTGAAGTGGTAATAGCCTAATTAAGGCTAAGCCGTGTCCACTCCAACCCCTCACCTACTGATCTTGCTTTTTAGCCATTCAAGCTTGAAAAAAGATGAGTTTTATAATTTTATTGGTAACATATTCTTTCAGATCCTTAAATTTATTTCGAGTAAAATATTCAGATAATTTTTTCATAATTTTAATTCTAATCACATCAACAATTCCTAACACAATCAACTCAAAACTCAACATTTTAATGCTCATTAATCACTGCGGTTTTATCATTTCAACAATGAAACTTCCAACGACTTTTTACTCCATTTTTTGAAGCTATCATGAACACCATTTAACCTGTCAACTCCACATTCAATTGATTAAATCCATCAAACTTCAAATTCTGCATAGAAATTGTAAAAATTGGAGGAGTCGTGACTAAATATGCTCCCATTCCATTTCTTGTGTTCCCCTAACTCGCTTATATCAAAAAAGGTACTTTATCTTAATTAATGAACGACTTTATGAAATATCCTGATACCAATGAGTTCCATTTCTGCCTTTTTCTTCTTTGTTCCACATTGTATAAATGACTGACGAATTAACTCAATGAGAGATGTTTTTTTTTTGTTCAAAGAAAAATCGTCTTTAGACATCAACTTCAATCAGCAATTTTTCATCCACGTCAATGCTGTCGAGAAGGGCTGCTGCCAGTTCTGATTTCGCTTTATGCACGACCCATATCATCAAGCTGACACCGACTATGACCTGATTGAGTGAACGACAGGAAATAAATTACACAACCGAAATTAAATCGAGTGTAAAGGGGAGAGAGAGACATTATGTGTGTATATGGATGTATGTGAGTGTGTGGGTGAGCTTTATCCACAGTATATCCTGACGCTTATCCCATATTGGGATTGGGTATTGAAAAATAATAAAAAAGTATGCCACAGCTATTATAAAATCAATGAGATGCTTTTTTAGGATTGTTTTGGGGTTTAGTGGATAGGGATTCTGATATTTTTGAGGTTATGAGGAATTTGATGCTGGATAGTCTATGGAAATTGGAAGATTTGAAGCAATTTAACGAAGTTTTTAAGAGTCATGAAGTTGGCACTCAAAGAAGTGACCACAATGATATAAAAATCCAAAGAATCTTTATTATTAGTCAATGGACGGAGCAAGAAATAGATGATATCAGGATTAAGACTGAACTACTGATCAAAATAATCAAAGGTCAGTTACTCAGTTCCACATTCTTGTAAAGGCAGTTGCTCAGTTCCACATTCTTGTAAAGGCAGTTGCTCAGTTCCACATCCTTGTAATGCGCCTTTTGACAATTGTTTTGACTGATCAATCCACCAACAAATACCTTTGCATCCCTCCAAATCGAATAAGCCTCGTAAAATCCTCAAAACCTCAGAATCCCTATACCCAACATCCCAATAATCATCCTCAATCCTCAACACACTCGCATTATTTAACTTTAACAAAAAAAGATCTTTTTTTTTATTCAATCACCTCAACAACAAACATTCCGTAGCCTGCCAAAGCTGTATGATTATCATTAATCACATCATGAATTGACCGCAACTTTGATCCGAGATATGCATTAATCGCTTGAGCTGGCATCAGACCCAACAATGTTGCCGTGTGATAATCGAATGAATTAACGGAACTTATCTGGAAAATGAAAAAAAAAAATACAAATTTATTTTTATGTGAATAAAAATGGGGACGGGTGTGGGATATATTGATGGGAAAATTCAAATTGAAGGGAAAATTTTCAAATTGAAAATCGGCGAACTCGAGCGAGAGCAGAAAATTAATTTTAAAGCACTTATAAAATGAATAATGAAGCTCAGAAAGCTTTATAAATGCTCAGTTAATTGAAAATTTTCCCCGTTTTACGATGGGTTTTAGTGTAAATCAATTAAAATTTTTGTTTCATTCTCGTGTGCCTCATTTTACATCAATCTATTCATTAATGCTCTTACTGTACCCAAAAATATAATATACAAAAAACGTTGTGTGTATGAATAGGGATACTTTTTGGGATGGAGTGGGGAGCACGTGTAGTTTTACATGGAATTGTTTGCTTATGACATGAAAATTATAGCGTTGGGTCTTAGTGATATAGGAGAGCAACTATAGCTTCTTAAATTGAGGCTCACGTCCAAACCTGGATTGGATGTGTTGATAAGGACGCTAGAGTCCTTAATATCCTGAACTGGCAGATGGTCTCGAAGGATAGAGCTGTCTTTAGATGATCTCTGAACGTGGCAAGGAGGGAGACCACAAACCTTTTGAATACGACTTTAATTCAATGGCACGTTAACTTTAAGTTGTGCTTGGGCAGGAAGGAGTAGTCTGAATATTTAGCTGTCTATCTGCGCAATTTTGGACGGGCAAGTCCCGCTTTTTGAACAGTCTTGCCTAAGATCCTTAATGACCTGCTTTTTTGAACCTTTTAATCTTGGAAAATACTTGAAAATTAGTTCTGTCCCGCTTTTTCAGAGCTAAAATCAGGACGTGTTCCACTTTTTGACCAAAAATTGATGGACAGCCTAGTTGTGAACGTCATTTACAAACAACCCTCAAATTAAGTCTGTTGATTGAATTTAAAACTCCAAAACTTATAGTTTCCCAAAACTTTTTGCATCGAAGCTGATTGAAAACTTTATAATCAATTGTATCAGCCACAATAAATTTTCATTAAACATCCAACCCAAATCAAAAGATGAGAAGAAGCCATTCAACTCAAAATTCTTCCCATTACAGCTACCAGATAATTTACAATTTTCATCTCATTTAGTAATTCAACATCTTGGTATTTATTCTATCTCAATTACAAAACTCTTCGTTCTAATTTTCCATTGATCCTTTTACATCATTTATTGAAATGTGCTTATTCAGTAAATTAATTTGTGAATCCTCAAAGTTATATTTCGTGTTTTTTTGGGGGTGTGGAAATCAATGCGGGGGTGGATAGCAGCAAAGTTTATTGAAACAGAAAGGAGTTGAGAATTAAGGTGAGTTGGGTGCTTAAAAGGAGGTAAGATGTTGATTACAAAAAGGAGTTGAGATGAAATTATTGTAAATGAAGAAATTGCATTTTGGATTTAAGCTTGAAGGTATCAACGATTATGTTGATTAATGAGCTTTAGTTAATGATGTGGAAAATGAGGGAATGTTTATTGATTTGTGGAAGGATTGAGAGACCATTCGTTGTTATTGCTTGTTCTGTAGTCATGTCTCTAGAGCTAAAACCTTAATTCATTGACATTGTTTACAAAATGCAAATAATGGTAGAAAGGAGGTCGTCGATTGTTGGTCTCCTTAAAATCTAAATAAAGATGAGCTTCACTGGCTGTGAGGATCTCATGACATGCTGGATTGTCAAGTAAATAATCCCAAGGTTAACAATTCCAAATCACGCTTTAAATATTAAGGTATATTACAATAAAATTGATATTAAAGTACAGCTTTAGGACATAAATACCAGGAATAATAACTTCATTCTTAAATATATTTACAAAACGTAGGAGGAACTTATGTCGCCTTTGGCAAACAAGTAATACTTCCCGGAAAAAAGAATTTAATATTTCTTAAGGAAACGGATGTGCTGCTTTGGTTACGAAACACCACTAAGTCTTATAAATGCTTAAATCCTCAATTCAACTCACCCCAAAGATCGTATTCTGCAGTCCAAATGGTATTGGCGTTAGACGTGCAAACAGCACAACTTTAAAAGCTCGTGGACCAGATATGACCCTCAATATAGCACGGCCAGTTTCTGTTTTTATTAATCTGAAAATAGAAATGAGAAAGTTTGGTAAATTTCATACACGAGAATCATCATTATTATGAGATCGAATTTCCATCATGAATAATTTATTCCCAATCAATATTCTTCTCCTCTTCTAGTTTTACTTTCACGACTTCTTCTTTTTATTTGGCGATGATATTATTTTTTGGTATTTTCATTATCGTAGAGCGAGGAGGTAGGAACCTGAATTTGTTTAAAATTTTGAAGATTAAAGCTATTTTGAAGCTTGAATGTTACAATCCGAAGCATTAATTGAATGGGAACTTGAATATTACATCAAGCAGGTCTCATACTAGCTTGATATTCAGATAGACAACAACCTCCATCTACAGCATCAACTTAAGACTCAGTAATCACTAAACACTCTCAAAAGTAACTCTGAATCACAGCCCAGCAATAAAACGTCCTCAAGCAGATAATACAGTTAAATTTCACATCGCAATTTTCGGATCTAATAAAAATCTATCCAAGGGATCGAAAAAAAAAGTATTTGTTAAAGAAAACTCGAGCGGAAGAAGCGGCAAAGGATGCAGAGGAAGAACAAATGTAAAGCTAAATAATACATAGATTAAAAGGACAAGACAGCTGATAAAGGGATCATGAGTAACTAAGAGAATAAGGAAGTAGAAGAAATGGCGAAGAAAAAATAAAAGTTAAAAGTCCACATACAGGGTTGGTGTCTGTGCTGCAAAAAGATATAAATTTGTTCAAAAGTTCAGTCACAGAATATAATTGTTTTATGGTCTTGTGGTGGGATGAATAGGCAAAGATGTCAGATTGGCAGGTTGATAAGTGCCGTTCAAGGATACCAGTCCAAGACATACTCAGATCTAAACACTTGTACAGGAACATCCTTAAATGCATGCACCTGTTCAAGTACAGGTGAAGACCTTTGACAGAAAATTCTTCAAATTTCAAAAATTCTTTAACAAAAATATCTTATTCCCTTCAAAATTTTAAGCCAAGTCTCCTTCATCCATCTCCCAACCCTGGTCCACAAAACTGAGCATCAGAAAAAAAAGTATTTGAGTATTTGCGTCACGATTCTATATCCATTTTTTAACTGATTAACCAGGAGAGTATTTTAATGCTGTTCTATCGTCGAGTGACTGGAAAATATGCTGTCATTCCGAGTATGTCAGTCTCTTGTGACACAAAACCAAGTTTGTCATCTATTCAGTCATTCTTCCTATTTTATTATGACGACGACATTCACATACACGCACATACAATTTTTCTTTTCGGTGTAAAAATTCAGAAAGATAAATTCATTTTGTCAACCTCGCCCGGAAGGCTCTCTTGAGTCCTCTCGTTTTACTTATGTGCTTTATAATTCTTTATTTTCATCCTGTCTTTTCTTCATCACTCTATCGTAACAGACCCGACAGTCAGGCACATGATACATGTCTGTTATCAATTTACCGCAAAATGCTCTTTTCTATTCATGTGGATTTTTATTTTTTCGGGGCCAAAAAAAAGCAGAGGTCGAAGCGAACTTGGTTCGCCAAGTTCGCTTCGCTAAAAATTCAACTTGCCAAAGTCGAACTGTAGCGAGAAAAAATTTTTTCTATTCGCCTTAGCGAACCATAGCGAACTCAATTTTATTTTTTTCGCTTTAGCGAACTATTAGCGAACTTAATTTTTCAAAGTTCGCTATAGCGAACTATTGGCGAACTATAATTTTTTGCAATTTTGTATGAAATTACATACTTCACAAACGCAATCAGACATCTCTTAATATGAAGCCAAAAAAATTTTTCTAGTTCGCCAATAGTTCGCTATAGCGAACTTTGAAAAATTAAATTCGCTAATAGTTCGCTAAAGCGAAAAAAATAAAATTGAGTTCGCTATAGTTCGCTAAGGCGAAAAGAAAAAAAAAATTCTCGCTACAGGTCAACTTTAGCAAGTTGAATTTTTAGCGAAGCGAACTCGCTAAAAACTCGCTTCGCTATGCTCGCTTCGACCTCTGAAAAAAAGGAAAGAAAAATTGGAAAGAAGAAAAAATTACTTCTTCATTCGATATGTCTCATGCATATCTCGTACATACTTAAACTTTTTTCACCTTCTTCTTTCTTATTTTTTGGCATAATTTTTCGATTTGTGCTTTAATGGTGGATTCGAAGTTTCTTAATTTTCATGATATTTTGGAATGGAATAGGATTATGGTTTATATTCTTATTTTATTGTGGATATTGAGGCTGGGATTTGAGAATGTGTGTGATAAGTACTGAATTTGAGTCGTATGCTAGACTCATTGTTCTGTATGAATTATTTTAATTTTATTGTTTTATCGTTAAGAAGGTTGTTCATAAATGACGTCTATAGATGAGATTTAAGGACCATAGGTCGTTGAAAAATGACGTCACATGGGAGAGGATTCGTTAAGTAGCTCCAAAATAATTGAATTCCATGGAATTCTATCGTTTGTTTGGGAAAGCTATATTTTGACGTCATTTATGAACAATCCTATGAGCAGAGAGGAGCTTATTCCTCAATCAGAGATTTTTTAAAGAAATTTTTTATTATTGAAGCAAATTAAATCCTCTAAAAAATAATAAATGCTGGACTTACCAGAGAATGACCACAAATCTGACAGCTTTAATCAAAAGGAAAACAACATGATAAGAAAAGTTGCTCTATAAAATGCATACACTTCAATATTTTAATAAAAATTTCAGATTGCAGATCGGGAACTTTTCATCAAAACTTTTACTCATCATGTTGTTATCCCCTTGGTTTCAGTGTTTTAATATATGGGGCCGTTCACTTATGACGTCCGACATTTAGGGGGGGAGGGGGTTCTAGGATTTTGTGACAGTTCAAAAAATGGAAATTTTTTTCTATAGAATTTTTGTGACAGAGGGGGGGGGGGGGCTAAAAATCAGGTTTTTTGATGGACGTCATAAGTGAACGACCCTTATGTTGTCTATACACATACAAATTGCATATTTTATATGATTAATCTTAAGTTACTCAGTTCATGCTAGTCGAGATTTTATACTCATATCAATCAGTCTCGTTTCAAAAGCTGTCAAGCAAGAAAATATTCATCATTGAGTTCTAGGAGAAATATTAATATACTCCAAAAATGGCCGAAAATACAGAACAAAATCCAATGGAAATCATCGCAGGGTACGTCAAACAATTACAAGAAAACCCAGATGACAATGAAGCTACAATCATAATCACTAAAATCATAGAAACATTAAATCCAATCGTTGACGATGATCCAATATATAAAAAATTGAGAGATGAAGCGATCGCAGTCTTACCAGATGACTTTTTAATGGCAAGTTGTGATTATGTAACGAGTTCACCGGAAGCAGATACTAAACCAAAAAGTGGACCTAAGCGAATAATTGTCAAAAGTTTTATTGAATTATTTCAAGTTTTTAAATTCAGTTGTCATGTGTCTTACGATGACTATGACTATGATAGTACACCGTATACCAAAGCTGATGATAAAGTGAAGTTGAAACAACAAGTTGGTAAAGATGAAGGAGGTCCGTCATCCAAGGAAAAGTGAAATGTGTAATCAATAACGGTCAATAAAAACTCATATATTGCTTATCTTATCTCTTTTGATGAATTAATCCAATTTACTTCCTTGTACCATTTTAGTCTAAACTTGAACACACCCTGTTTACCCTTTAAACTATCCACAATAACCACATGACCCCAAAAGATAATGTAAACTTCCGCAAATGAAAACTAAATGTCCAGTCACAACAATAATTATTCCATTCCACTTCTAAAAACCCTCATTTTTCCACTGACACAGAAATTGAGCATTCACATTGAAGTCATTAATCGAGCAGCAAGTCGAATGAAAAGAAAATTTATTGATTTTATTCACACAACTGTGAAGCACATTCATAGATATATTTCATCCGAGATCTATGTGATCATTTACTTCCTGTCCTGAATGTGACGATAGATATTTATGTTAATATTGATAGAAATGGATTAAAAGCCATTGAACTACGTTAGGTCAATGAGTTTACGAAGGGATTATTGTTGAAATATTTAGATGAATTTAGAATGAATTATGAACATTAGGATTAAGGGGATGATTGATAGTTTAGAGTGCAATATGGATATGGTAATCAAGATTATTTGATAGAGTTATGAGATTTTAGATTGGATATGAAGTTTATGGATTGTAATGCATTCGATTGGTTTGATGCAGTTCCAAATAGCAGAATTCGCTTAATCGATCAGAAATTCATCCCAAGCCGGCTTGACTCTGGCATGATGTTGGATCTATATCGAAACCAACATGAATCCACAGTCATTCCGGAATTCTATTCGATTAATCGACTTGTGCTAATCGGGAGTAGCTACAATGGGCTTATAATAATGTTAAGTTAAAAAATTCATAAAATTTATTTATTTTCAGCTTTAACCGCAGTGAAAAAAACGAAAATGATACCAAATAATAAACTGACTAATCATTCCTGGAAAGCAGTCATAAACAGCCTAAATGTGCTGTTTATTTTATTTAATGTACACAAATTTAATTTTTGTACTTATCAATGTACATAACAATCACATGCAAGGAAGGATCTTAATAAATGATGTCAGATTTTAATTGAAGTTTAATGAGTCGACAGCTGTGCTTAACAAAGTTTAAACCATAAATATTTAAAATTTAATTTTCAATCGACTTCATTGGTGAACTGCAGGAGAAACTCATGGAAGTCATTTATGATCGACCCCACGACTATATTTCACATTAAATAAAGCAAATAAAAATATATTACAATCACTATCACTAACATGCTAATTGCTATGTAAATAGAAACTTCAAATCTCGTGCTAAACATTTTCATAAACATATCATGTCATAAAATGTGATTTTTTTTTTATCAGCCTTAAAAGCTTTTGCTAATTCTACTTGAATTGTTTGTGATGACAATTGTTGCGCTAATTTTGGCCAAATATTGACTGATAATTAGGTGGATACTGAAACAATTGAACACACAAAGTGGTTGAAACAGATGGTTTTTAATGAATTTTGCGAATTATCTTCATTTAACTGTCATTTGTTGTGTCAGGAAGTCGCTTAAAGCATTAATCACAATAAATTTCAACTTATCAAACACCTAGTCAATCTGTCAATCAGAATACAGTGATTCTGACAGGCAATTCGTTGGAATTTTTCATTCAACAAGAACCAACGCAATTTTCAAGGACGTACCAAAGTCGTCCATGGTCAAGGCTTTATACATCAAAAAGTTCATCCACGTGAGATCAAACTAACAAAAAGCCAACGCCAAAAGCCTTAATCTAATTTAATACATCGTTTGATGTGTGACACAGTCTATACGTGAGCACAACGTTCCATATCGGTTGAATTGAATTGCGATGAGTATTGAATTTGCATGGGAAATCAAGCTGATTCTTTCATTCTTATTTTGATTCCTTCTGTGTTCTATGATTATTATAATTCCCATGTCTCTTCTCGGCCTCAATAGCGATACATATACACATCCATATATTTTAATAAATTTTCATATTTAAATTGATTACATATAAAATAAATTGAATCTCTTTGTTCTTGGCTGTGGGGGATACTAGGAGTGGAGGTGGGAGATGAATGACAAAATTCTCTGAGAGGATTCTGGAGCTGCATGTTACTCAATTAAAGTCAAAAATTGTCAATCAGACTCTAGTCCAGTGTTGTCCAAACTTTTTTGAGCCACGGCACACCTTAGGAGTAAGCCATTACCAAAGTTCCACACAGTATCCGGTTCGCAACATTTACAAAAAAAATTACACCAAACCAAGGTGCCGTGGCAGACAGCTTGAACAACACTGCTTTAAACCCACAATTTATCAAGAATCCAACTCAAAGGTGTGGAACTGAAGATTACATTTTGATCATTTTTGATCAATTTTGATCATTTCTTCAGTACCAAACCCTTGATCCAACTCTGACACCATTCAACCTCGCATACAACTATTGAAAACTATAAGTCAATATAAATATGTATGTCATGTGTACCTAGGATGAAGAACTGAATAAAAGAGCGATGATCGACGAAGATGAATAGAGAATTTCCCATAGGAAAATTCTAAATAGCGATATGTGCTCATACATGCTTGCGAAAAATGTTTTCTGTGCTGCTTTTTTCATAACAAAATTCTTTGCTTAGCGGGAATTTTTGAAGGCATGTCAAGTATCGATGAAGTGTCTGACAGGCGTTGGGTTTGATGTTATGACCAAGGGTCGGACACTCCAAAGTATTGTACGGTATTGTACAATACTTACAATACTTTCATATGTATTGTAAAGTATTGTACAATACATTACAATACTTTTGGAGTGTCTGACCCTTGGTTATGATGAGAACTTTTTAAAGTTTTCAAATTTCAGAGCTAAGTTTGTTTTTTTGGGAACTATCACGGAATGGTCAAAAAGAATGTCAGGTCTCTGACAAAAAGCTTTTAAACCTGAGCTTCAAAACTTCTCAGCTAGTCAACAAAAACACAGAATCTAAAAGCAATCTCCATAAAACCTATGAACGAAAGAAATGATCCAACTCTATTAAATTATCAGCAATTCATCGTCATTTCCAACATCCATGTCACCCTTAACTCGTTTACAAAAGCCCATTCAAACTTACTCCACAATATTGAATATTGTTAATGCACCGACACGATATCATGACGCAGAATAAAAGAGAGAGAGCTGCTTTCAAATTCCATGCAAGTTCATTTTCACATAAAAACTGCTCTTTTTAGCCGTCAATAAATGTTGTGATGCACAGCCAGCATCACATGTAGAACATGAGCGATTATTGAATTTTTAACCCCTTTCTATTCACTCGCTGTTCATACCTTTTTCTACATGCCACAAATAATTTTTTTTTTGCTCTCGTCTTGCATGAACTAGTCGTGGACACGTGATGATGAGATTGATGAGCGTATGAATGACATGGAAGGAACATAGAATATTAATTTTATTTGCTTTGCAGCATATTTTAGTGGTATTAAAAGGATGTTAAGAATATCGACCTGTGGCATTCAATTAAGCCTGGATCCAAGCTAACGAAAAGAATTGTAAGGAAAGAGGTGGTTGACCTTCCTTGAAACTTTATACAACCCTGTCTCAATTACCCATATCTATTTCAAGCACTAAATCTCCATTATACACAAAATCATAATACAAAATATTCATGGCATCTAAATCAAGTCTTTGTTCTGCTCAAAAATTCCTCAAAATGATTTTCCCTCAACCATTATGGCCAACATACACATACACACATACATTCACTATGGATGAAGCACGAGACATGAGTGATTGTTCTCAAAATATGCATAATATGAAGCCAGTCCGCAAACTGACATCATTATTTATGACAAGTCAAAATATCATCATTATTTATCGTAATTATGGTCGGAATATTTTAAATAATTTTGACAAGTTTTGTGATTTGTGGGGTTTGTGGATGCAAATGGGATTTTTATTTTTATTTGGGATGCAACAGTATTGATTAGTCATTTAGGTATTAAATTTTATTTTTGCAAGTTTTGATAAATTTCCGGCAGAATTTTTATGGATTTATTGATATTAATTTATTGGTCAATTGAGTTAATTGAGTGTAGATGTTTGGAGTCGCGAATAAACAGAGTTGCATGAGAATGATTTTATTCTAGAATATTTAATGAAAATACTAGATTGAGCTTGTTATAGATTTAACCAATGTAAGATACTCCAATGGATAGAAACTAGTTTTTTTGCTGATTTTCTAAATGAATAATGCCAAAGAAGACGTCAGAAATTGTTTCCCATGCCAAAAAAGTACTCATTTGTGCATCTAAGCTCTTCATACATTCAAAATCAAATAGTTATTAATAAACAGACTTATGCAAGCACTCAGAGATAATTCTTCTTTTCTTGTTAAGTATATCAATTAGTAGTTCACAACAGAAGTGTAGCTAGGAGGAAGATTTTGGGGTACTTCTTTGGAAAAATTTATATTGGGCGTTTAAGTTATGACGTCCAAGGGGATCAGCAAGACCCCTTACGGATCGTTCACTTATGAAGTCCGAAATTTAAGGTCATTTTTCAAAAAAAAACACAATGGATTTCCTGGAATTTCTATTTTTCTTTTCTTGCTGACCCACCCCCCCCCCCCCCCCCCTGGACGTCATAAGTGAACGGCCCCTAATTTGCTTTGGTTTTTTAAGCAAAAAAATTCAAATAACACAGATTTTAAAAAAAACTTAAAAACTTCTCAACTACATCCCTGATTTACATTTTATTTTAAGCTTCAATCTACTTTGAATATACAGATGTTGAGATAACTTTCGTAATTGATTCAGATGAATTATTTTCTCATAAATTCAAATTCAAATGGAATTTTCTTTTAGGGCTTTTTATTGATGACGTTCATCAGTTTAAACTTGAAACTTGGGATTGGAATTTTTTTTTTGTAGACGGGAATTTCTGGGGTGTTGTCTGAAATAACCCCAATGTTAGGGGCCGTTCACTTATTACGTTACGCAAAAAACGACTTTTTTCACCCCCCCTTGTTACAATATGTTACAATTTTTCAAACCCCCCTCCCCTCTCCCCTTAGCTTTTAATAAGTGAACGCCCCCTTAGCAAACAAACAAATTTAAAATTTTCATGCGCGGTATTTTTTTCTTAATCATGATAAATAGTTGAAATATTCACCAAAATTAGAAATTAATCGAAAAATAAGAACTTCGAAGATTCAAAATTCGAAAAAAGAACCTACAAAATTTGGAGTTCGAATAATAAGATCTTTAAAATTTCTGTTTGTTAACATTGGAAAAACCCTTGCAAATTGAAATAATAAAGAAGAGGGGCTGACTAAAACCCCCCTAGCTACGCCCCATCTTATCAATAACAAATAAAATCATAAAGTAAAAGCAATTTTATGCAAAATTGAGTCCAGCTGTATAAATATCAAGCAATAGCAATTCCAACAATAATATTTTCAACTTTTTAATTCAATTTTCTGCAGAAAGTCTTATCAGAACTTCTAAGCTAAACATAGCTTGCATACAAATTATTTTATGAATTTGTACAAATCAAATGATAAGCTTAAGTCCACAAATTTGCGGATTTGAGAGGACTAAAAATAAATTTTTGAATGGATTAATATTGTACTGATTAGAAAAAGAATTAAAAATCTCACGTATTCACATTTGTTTGTGAATTTTGATTGAATTAAAGCTTTAAAATTGTTGCATTTAAATTCATTTGCATCAAATTTTGATTCTAGAAATATTAAATTGCAATTAAAATGCAAATTTTCACGATAAAATGAGTTTTATGAACCCAAACTCGCTCCTATCAAAAAATAATAATTTACGCTTCAGATTTCAACATTCCATTGTGCTCGCAAATTTTTAATGACACTAGCATACGATCCTAAACATATCAAAATTCACAAACTTTCATGCTTGTTTGTTTGTTTACAGTTTTACATCATTAAATACCCAGCAAGCAATAACAATAATCATCACAAAATGACATCAGTGTGTAAAGAGAGGCTTGAACACGAATAAAACGCTAAATTATTTCATTAAATTCAATGAGCGTCGAGCGAGTGTCGCAAACAAGAGTGAAAAAAATTTACATTACTGGAAAGTGCGTTACTATCAAGCTATTGTATTACGATGTCAGTTACATCGACTGCTCTCACTCTCGTCTCTTCTGTGGCCTCATTAATGCTTAAATTTTATGCTTGGTCTTGTTACTGCGGAAAATCATACAAACATACGGAAAGAATAAATACAACGAGATGTTTCTTTCTCAGCTGTATAAATAATTTCTGTATTTTTGCTTTTCCGCGATTGTTTAATTTATTTCAATTTTAATTTACTTGCAGGGGATCGGAATTGGTGGGTCTGGTTTGTGTGAAATTGATTACTGTTTTGAATGCTTTTGCTTTGTTCTTGTTTGTGATTTAAAATTGATTTTATGGAGAATTAGGTTTGGTTTTTGAAGTTTTTCTAGACTAAGTCACTCTAGTCTTAATGGACAGTGGCAACTTGCTTTTAAACTTATTACATTAACGGCACAGATCAATTAAAATCTATGGTCTCCATTTGATGACACATCAAGCTTGTTTATCAGTTGATTATAGCTTATAATTTACAAATACCAAGTTCAATGCTGTCTCTTTCAACTGCTACCCGGGTGGACACAGCCAGTTAAAGTCCATTATTGGACAATCATTTAACAGTCTTTTAACTTGCCGAAATTTATACGACATAAAAGACTAGACGTTAACTAGACTTTAACTGGACATTCATGCTAATCAATCAAGTGCTCGAAACTCAAAAATAATTTTCCTTACTTTTTTGACCATATACTTCACAAGCGCTTGCAGAAATCACTTATATAAAGTCTCACCAAATTTATATGAAACTTTTAAGTAAATATAAATGTTTCACGCGCAAGTGTTCGAGACTCAATTTTTACTAGAGATTTTTTATAAGGCTTAGCGTACTTTAATTAATTAATTACACTAATACAATAATAGAATTTTACAAAAGAAAAAGAATGGAGAAAAAGTCACGTGTTATTTATTTTATTTCGATTTTTTTGTAACTGGACATTAACTAGACATATGTGCAATTCCTACGTCCAGTTAAATGGAAAGCGCAAAATATGTCATTAGTCGTCCCTAAGTCTAGTTGCAAAGGCACGTCATTGGATACTTACTCGCCATGAACAGGCAAGTCAATGGCAAGCTTTTAACTAGTACTTTGTCCACCCGAGCTATTTGCTAATTTACACAATATTTTTATAGCTTGTCAATTCATCACAGATAAATCCATGTATTACTAAGTAAAGTCTAATGTCCAAATTCAAACATCAATGACCAGAATGTTTACAAATTCAAACTCCACATCCCCATTGAATCGCATTTCAAAATGTATAAACACATTAAATCTCACATAATGTGCACAGCCAGATAGTTCTGGCATCCCACGATGCCAATAAATATAGAATCAAATCATCAAAATTAAACAATAACTCACCTATGAAATGGAAGTCTTTTTTGCATTCTTTTTATCGTCGTATGTGCAATAGCAACACCCAAGTTTGCACCCAAAATCGTGACAACAAATCCTCGAACAGCACCAAAGAGATAACCACTACTTATTAACAATATTAAATAACCGAATGCAAATGGAAAGCTGACTAATGTAAATAAAAACATGAAGATTGTGAAAGTTGTCCATAAATTCTGTGTCTCAATCCATATGAGAACGACTTTGGTTGAGCTCCTGAATGCGATAAGGAGCATTACCAGGAGAATAACAAATGTTACTGGTAGTAAAAGCTTTAATATCGTATTTCGTCTTAATAATTTAAAAATTTTAAAGCATAAATTAATTTTGTCTTTTGGTGAGAAATGGGGACTCGTCTGCGGTGATTTCGTTGGTGATGAAATGATTGCAGCTGCTGGTATACATAGTTCCTTTGCATTGTCAATGTTGAGTAGATTCATAATTGAATTAATTCCGTCGACGTGTTAAAAAAATGATTTCTATTTTTTAAAATTATTTTATAATTTTCTCCTTTTTCTTCGCATTTGTAATGGCTTAATATCACTAGATGCGCTATGGAGCACTACTAGATTCGAGACATCACACGGTAAATATATCGAGATACTAATATCACTAAGTTACTTAAAGTTAAAATGTACTAATTCGAGTTTTTTTCTACTTAATATTGACAACGAGATGGAATAGCAAAATAAATAATTAAAAGTCCACGTCGATTATGAGAGCTAGTTGGAAACAATAACAATATTGGATTGATATCGAGATTCATAAATGAAAAGGATGAAAATTTTAATTAAAATCAGCGAAATTAAATTTTTTGTTTATCACAAAGAACAGGCAAAATTCTCCTGACAATGCCAACATCCATCGACAAAATAAAAAAATTCCATCGCACAAACGCATTCTGTATTTTTCCCATGGATCATCTAAAGCTCCACAACATTCAAGCGCTCCAAGAATCTGAAATATTTTTCAGTTATGTCTCATCATCTTCGTTGCTGTTCTGCTCATCTTAAATATCAAAAGTTATATCTCATAATTAAAAATTTTTATGGATATATTTAATGAATATTATTATTTTATGTCCCACATCACACTCACTGAAACATGCCAAAAAATAGTTTATGCTGCATTTTTTCAGTGTTTTTAATGAAAATTTCTTTAGGGGCCGTTCGCTTATTACGTTACCCAAAAAAACTGATTTTTTTCACCCCCCTCCCTCCCCCCCTTGTTACAATATGTTACAACTTACACCCCCACCCCCCCCCCCCCCCCCCCCCCCCCTTCCCCCAATTTACATTTTTTCAGAAAATTTCTTTAGTTCACTTATTACGTTACGCAAAAAAACTGATTTTTTTCACCCCCTCCCCCCCTTGTTACAATATGTTACAACTCACCCCCCCCCCATTCCCCCAATTTACATTTTTTCAGAAAATTTCTTTAGTTCACTTATTACGTTACGCAAAAAAACTGATTTTTTTCACCCCCTCCCCCCTTGTTACAATATGTTACAACTCACCCCCCCCCCCCCGCTTCCCCCAATTTACATTTTTTCAGAAAATTTCTTTAGTTCACTTATTACGTTACGCAAAAAAACTGATTTTTTTCACCCCCCTTCCCCCCTTGTTACAATATGTTACAACTCACCCCCCCCCCCCTCCCCCTGAAACGTTTATAATTTATTTTATTTTGATAAAAAGGTGGAAAAATGTTTTTGGTGTGAATTTTTTTTTTTGTGAACTTTTTTTTAAAAGACGACAGTTAGAACGTTACATACTTTTTGACACCCCCCTTCTATGTTACATTTTGTTTCAATTTTTCAAACCCCCCCTCCCCCCCTAAAATGCGAACGTAATAAGTGAACGGCCCCTTATTTCTTTATTAATTTTCCACATTCCTGCTTTATTACTGTCTCTTCTTCCTTCAATTTGCTTTTCAAAAAAAAAAGAAATTCCATTCAGGTTGCTAAACAGCATAAATTTTTATATAATCAACATCTAGAGATGGTCGTTTCCATGTTTGATACCATTTATCATGTGCAAGGTAAAAGTTGAGTAGAGCTCTGGGATCTGTGGACCGTGATAACATGTCAAGGGATTAGAAGAAAAATGCATCCAGCATTTTGGAGCGGCAGCAAAGTTTGAAATGGAAAAAGAAATTTGTAATAAGCAAAATGAGAATAAAATGGTTTTGATGGTTGGTTTAAGTGGCGCATATGAATGCTATTGGTTTTGGACTCATGATTGATCTATACAAGATTCTAAGGGAGGGGGGGGGGGGGGGGGGGGGGGTGGGACATAGCCATGTCAAAAAATGCCATTGATTTTTTTGGAAGGACAAATTCAAAAAGTCTGCATGTTGATAATTTTTTGGCCTCAACCCCCTTTCCCTTACTATAACCTAGTTAAGGTTAAAATCTCCTAGTCTTAAAAATTTAACAATATTAGGCAAACAAAAAAGCAGCTGTGGCGTAGAGGTTAGAGTGTTACCAACCAACCCTAACGATCCGGGTTTGATCCCAGATAATAAAGCAAACCTTAAATAATGCAATCCCAGAAGCACCTCACATACCACTAAAACCATAAATCAACTCATATTCACAACATGCTACCTCCAACTAGACATAATGACAATATATCTCCCCATCCTCATCTAATTTCCAAACTACGCTCCACAAAAAACTAGCAAAAAAAATCAATTGTTGACCAACAGTTCACTAACCTGTATCATTCCATGGCTTTGGTTCCAGCGCAATTCCATTTAACAACGTCGAGTTGAACGAGTAGAAATTTTTCACACCACCAGCAGCCAAATTTATGGATATAAAGTGCTGCAAAGAGGAATAATAAAGGCAAATATCAAAGAGCTATAAAATTGATGACTTTATGATATTATTCCTTCAACGGAAAAAATATAAAATGGGGAGTGGCAGAATAAACATAAAATTGCATTAACCTCTTTATCAAACGGTCCGTTATTTGCCCAATTTACGGCTGATTTAATTCTTGCTGCCATCGCTGACTCCCTCAAATTTGTGTTTAATGAACCGTACTTTATGCCATCGATTGAAAGGGAAATTTCTGATGGTGTCCATAATAACTCATAGATGTGAAAATCATTGCCAAGATGTGTGCTTGGAAAGTTTTTCATCTACAAAATAATAAAAAGTGAGACATTTACCGACCGACCGTCAACATTGAAGAAGGAAATTGACACAAAAAGTACTTAAAAAGGGTTTTTTTGTGCTTTTCCTTCAAGTCGTATTAACCTTAAGCCATTTGAGATTATTTTTGGGATTTTTTGATAAAATTGCGCCTCCATAGACAGTCCTTCCACCAACTTCTTCCGTATCGTCTTTAAGATTTTCATTGCCTCTAGAGAAAAATACTTTTAAG
Organism: Chironomus riparius; assembly: GCA_917627325.4. Taxonomy (NCBI): domain Eukaryota; kingdom Metazoa; phylum Arthropoda; class Insecta; order Diptera; family Chironomidae; genus Chironomus; species Chironomus riparius. Next base: position 53,026,636 of record OU895878.1, read on the forward strand.
TGCTGCGAGGTGATATTTGATACTTCATTGGATTTCTCGTCTAACTTTTGTTGTGGTTGAAGCGTGATTTCTGATGGGAAATGTGAGATGATTAAGAAATAAAATAATGAAGGTAAAACTGAGAAATTAGAGGAACTTGAGGAGGTCTGGAAAGTGTAGAGTGACTATTAGACTGTCAAGTTATTAACAAATGACGTAAAGCATTTAATGGAGTGGAGTTGGTTGGGTTAAAGCTGAGTGACATTGTAATTGAAAGAGGCTGTTGATAGAGACAGTATTGCATTTGGTATAGTAAATTAGCAAGCGGTAGACAGCGATAGAGCCAGTATTAGGCGGCATCTGAGGAAGGCCATGGATCACAATGTAATGTCATCAAAGTAAAATAAGTAAGACATTGAAATTTGGGAGAAATCAGAGCTCTAAAGCTGAGTTGAATTAATCCTAGTGTCTTTCCAGGACAAACTTTAAATTACTTCAACCTCCATTCCAATTCAACTTAGCTCCTGACTCCCATCCTGCTAGCATTGTGTGTTTGATTAAAACCAACGAGAAAGTTTCACCTCTCAAAAACTTTTCATCTCCAACAACATTTTAAATGTCAAGGCCCACCTTAAAAATGCCACCATAGAAAAAGGTCAAACATTAAACTCACGTCCGTAAAGCCAATCTCCAACTGGTCCTCTCACTCGTGCCACAACTTTTCCATACATAAATGAGAATTTATTACGCGTAGTTAAATATGCTGATGTGACCGGAGGCAAAATATAACCAAATCTGGCCTGTCTTTCACACTCTAATTCAACATCATTTGTAAGCGGTGTGCATCTGAAACGAGATGGAAAATTAATTTTTTTTCCATGCCGAGAGTCTTTGTTTCTCATCTAAAATATTTTTTTTATGTAGTCGAGAATAAAAAGGAACCACAATATGAGCAAGATTAAAGATTAGTAAGATCAAAAGTATGTCTTTACCGTTCCTTGAGTTTGTAATTTCCAACTCGTATGCGCACATCATCAAAACCTAATAAGCGTTTAAGTGATTCTGCTTTCAAACTCAACATATCGTCACGTATAAATGACGTTTCAGGACGCTTCTCATAGACAACAAATTCAGCATCTGATAGCATGTCGTCTAATGGATATCTAGTGTCGAAATTCCAATATTTCAAATTATCTGAATTAAAATCTTCATTGAAAATAATGGAATTCTTGCATCCAACTGATTTTCCATTAACCGTACTGACAGATACCTCACAGTTTATTGGTATTTCTGTTGTCGTACTCGTTGTTGTTGTTGCTGATGCTGGTGTAGTCGTCTCTTCATTGAATGACGCTGCAATGTCTTTAATTTTCATCATTTTTCATGGTAGATATGGAGAGAAAGAGGAAAAATGTTTTTTTATTTGGCTGATCTGCATACATTCGTATGCGCATAAATTTGCGGTTGAATTAGGGATCCGGTGAGATGTGGATTGAATTGGGTAGTAATTTGGGAAATTAGAGGTGAAATTCGATTTGATGCTGCTTCTAGACTGTGCATTTTTACGGAATTTCAGCAAATATCTGACAATGCTTATTAAGTTCCTATAGTCACTGTAGAAGTGCTTGAGGATATCAGCATTAAACTTAGAGTATAGGGTTTTAAGGGCTTCTCACACTGTAGTGTCAACCTCTGGATGGACCCGAGTACAAAAGCTAAATGTGTAAAGAACCGAGACATAAAATGACCCTAGATACCCAGACTACTGAAATCTACTCAGATCATAATTCAAGTTAATATTTCCTTTGATTAGATCTGCTTCAAATCTCAGCAAATCCCTAATTCAACTCATTTAAAAATCAAAATTCAGTTCATAAATCATCAATAAAAAGCTCATTCACCTTGAACTTTAAATACTCCGTTTGAGAAGAAGCTAACGTGCGAATTCTCTACATATACCCAATATTCAATAACATCATTGTACTTCAAAGGAATGCTCGTTTGAATTTGATGAAACCATAATCCATTGTCATCTCGTTTCATCTGATTCTCAATAAATCCTTGACTTTTGTTTATGGCGATATTCGGGGAAAATAACAGAATTTTAACATCGTTGTAGGCGTCGCTGTCTTCTGAAATGTCAAAAATGCCAACTTAAGATACAATATATGAAATGCTACCCTTTTTGATCATACCTTGTAGCGAAAATTGAATTGTTTTAGTTTCTTCAATCTTTACGTCAATAATTGGATATGTGTTGTTGATGGTTACGTGTGGGAGAGACCTTTGTAGATCGGATGAATGATTATCAATTATATCTAGAGGATTAGAGGGAATTTAGATTTTTTGGAGTAGATTTCTATGAATTTGAAACTTAATTAGCAGTTTCATAGACGAAAAATTCAGCAAAACTTTAAAAACCCTCAAAACTCTTTAACAATCAGCACGAAAGTATAAAAGTTGAAAAAGGTTAAAAATAACATTCAGACCTTGAACATTCTGAAGGTTATCATCGATTTTTCAACTACTTTAAATTCAATATCAATTTTCACTCAACTTCTTGAACCTTTGAAATGCATATTAGACCAAAAATTCAATATAAAGATTTTCCCAAATAAAAATCTTTTATGTCTGCCAACTTCTTATCACAAATGTAAAATCTCACTTGAAATGTTCAATAATATAAAAACTCACCTTGAACTCGAACCACTTTGCTGTCGAAGAAGCCAACATTTGAATTCTCGGCGTAAATCCAATATTCGATAACATCGTTGAACTTCAAAGGGACGTTTTGCATCTCATAAATCCATAATCTCTCACTATCGTCTCGATTTAGATCGTATTCAATAAATTTTGAATTTTTATATATTGGCGCGAAAAAGAGGATCTTGACTGAGGTGTAGGCGTCAGATGTCTCTGAAATTGAATGTCATATGAATGTTTTTAGAATCTAGACGCAGTTCTAGATGTCACAAAAAATCCTTAAAATTCACAAAATAAATTTCATTTAATTTACCTTGCAACGAGAATCGAATCCAATCGTCTCTGATCATTAAAATATCAACATCTGGATATGCCACCTTCAAGGTATCTGTCGTAAGTGACTTTGACATCTCATCAGGTTGATAGACTTGCAAATCTTTAAATTAAATTCACACAAAAAATTACTTTAATGTAAAAACATCGGTAAGAAGATTTTCAAGAGAAAAGAAAAGACTCAACGACTTGTTCTCCATCACCCCCAGAGGAAATGCTTGTGACAATTTAATTAGAACTGATTCCGAAAAGTCGCTGTAGATTGTGTAAGATGTTTTGTCTATAAGCTTTATGAATTGTAACATCAACGTGGAGACATGTCTAATTGCAAGGTCGACATTGATTTCTGAGACTTTAACAGTTGTTGGAATTAATGCTGTAGCTTTAAACATAATTCTTTAGTTCAGTTCCTTTTGCTTTGCCACTGTGCTATACACTGGACACATGCAGTTCATCACTATTTAGACAGTTCTGTCTATGAAACCTGAATATTTCATCATCAAACCAACTGAAACCAACCAACATCAACTTTTAATAAACTCAGATCCAATTATATGGCTGGATTCCTTGGAAATCCGTTTAATTGCACATCATCGTTCAGCTCCATAAATTAAGCAAATAATTTCCATCAAAATTCATAAATACATCACCTTTTAATTGAATTACATGATTAGTGAAAAATCCCACGCCATATCTTTCGCCATATAACCAATATTCGATAAAATCGTCAGCCTTTAATGGTGTAGTCGGCAGCTCATAAATCCACATTCCATTATCGGTTTTTATTAGTGGCACTTCAATTAATTTTGAATTATTAGCGATGGCTTTTGATGCAAAAATTATTAATTTGACGTTGTTTATTATGTCTGCGTCTTCTGTACCTCGTTGGCGGATGTAAGTTAATGATGGAAAAGCATAGAAAAAGAAATGAGAGGTGAACATATTTTTAATGAGTTTTTAACATCATAAAATATGAAAAATTTGTAATTTTAGCGCGATTTTCTCTAATGAGATTGGTCAGGTTAGGTTAGGTTAGGCTAGGTTAGGTTATGTAAGGTCAGGTTAGGTTAGGTTAGGCTAAGTCAAGTGAGGTAAGGTTAAGTAAGGTCAGGTTAGGTTAAGTCAAGTGAGGTTAGGTTAGGTAAGGTCAGGTTAGGCTAGGTAAGGCCGGCTTAGGCTAGGCTAGGTTAGGTTAGGCTAGGTTAGGCTCGGCTAGGCTAAGTTAGATTATGTTTGATCAAGATAAGGTTAGGTTAGAGTAGATTGAATCAAATTGGTTGGAGGTTAGGTTTAGCAACTAGACATAGGTTAGGTCACTATTCACTATTAAATTTGGATCCAGTAAGTAGCCATCTTCCGAGAAAAGCGCGCTACAACCACTCACTCTAGAAATAATTGACATAAACTTTTCAAAACAGTCATAAAGTCAACGTACCTTCGATCGAAAAGCGTATTCCATTAGGACTTAAAAGTTTAACATTGACGTCAGGGTACATGATCTTTTTCAAAATTGGTGGTGTTGGATTTTCTGATGGCTTTTGTTCTAGAGCATAATCAATGTCTATTTATGAGATAAAAGTCATGTTAAGCATAAAATAACAAATAAAAGGAAAATTTCACCTTTAACTTTAACATTTTGACTTGTGTAATATCCAAAATTATTATGCTCAACATACATCCAATATTCAATGCTATCATCGGATGTAAAAGCTGTATTTGATGTCTGATAAATCCATAATCCACTATCATCTTTAGTCAATGTACTTTCAACATATTGTAAATTATTTATTAAGCCTTTTGATGTAAATATGAAAATTCTGACATCGCTAAGAACGTCGTCATTCTCCTCTGATTCACGTATTTATGTTGTCAGCACACGAGAGCGACAGAAATGAAGTTTGTTGTTGTTTTCATTTTTAGCGTGTGTTAAGTTCCCATGTAGGCATGAAAAGAAAACAAAAACAGAGAGAATTTAATTAATATTAAGTAAAATATTTCGCATCCTTGAATAATCTTCATGGTCGGCGTCTTCTTATTCTGTTCATTATCGCGCTCTCGTTATTGGGATGGAGTAAACAAATTAAATTTTGGATGATTAAGTTTTAAAGTTGTTGTGCTTTGAGGATGTTATGTTGTGAAATATTGATTTAGTTGTCTAACCAACTTAGATCTTAGCTTATATAGCAAGTTCTTAGATGTTATAGTGACAAGGCACCAGATGCAACTAGATACTAATCACAGATTCAGTGGTTGTCTAGTCTAGACACCTAAAATGAATTTTTCTTTAAATGGCTTCTAAGCTCATCATTTGCAGACATATCAACCTTAGACAAACTTCTAAACAGCAACCCTAGTACTCAAGACAATTAGTCTCAATAGCTTGAGGTAAACTCAAATACATAATCGAATCAATGTACAGCATAAGACCCAACGACTGCAAACAAAGAAAACTTCAGTTAGATTCGAAAAATTCAAACTGAAATTCGAAAAATTTCAAACTATTAAACTTTTTAAAAAATAAATGATCGTTAGGGAATTAATAAAAATATATTTATTTTAGTTATTTCTTGAAGCAAAATTATTCCTTTTATGTACCAATCGACTTTTAAATTGTAATTTTACTCTGAATTCAACAAAAACTTTTAATAATTTATCAATTGTATCTTGACAATGTTCAAAGTCGACTTCAATTTGTGCAATTACTGTATTGATGAATTTCTGGTTAAAGGAAGGATCAGAACATAAGGTAAAACAATTAAGCTGTCTATAAATAAATTCAAGAATACACAAGAAATATTTTTTTTCACAGCAATATTCAATATTATGCAATTTAAGAAATTCAATCCACTTATCTTTATGCACAGAGCTTTTGGAAGTTCAAACAAAGGTATTTTATTGGTTTTCTTTCCTTTACAGCCAGTAAATACACAATTTCTGACCACTTTAAAAAAATTAAATTTTATAAATTCAATAAAGACTAAGAAATGTAAACAAATATTTTCAACGGAAATTTTAAATTCAAATCAAGTTCGAAAATGAAGTACCTATTTCCGAAAATGAGTTCTTGTTTGCAGTCGTTGGCATAAGACATGATAATGTAAATAAGAACCTTGTAATGAAAATTGAATTCCTTTCGGTTTTAAAAGTTTCACATTGACTTTTGGAATGGAAAATCCATAAACTGCTGAAGTGAAAATAATTAATAAAATTAAATGAATCAGAATTTGTTCCATTTTAATTTTTTTTCTTTCTTTTCTTCTATTAAGACGATTATCTTCGACTCACTGCATCTCCAAAACTGAGTCAAAGAAGCAAGAAATTTAATTTTCAGTCTTCATGCGGCTCATTCAAGAGAGTAATGAGAAATTATTTAATCGCTTCCAAAATATCGTTGAGATGGAATTATATTAATCAAATCAAAGTTTATTGGGGTTTCTCTCAATCGGCTCACTCATTCAATATCAAAAGATTCATTCGACTTTTTTATTCTGAAGCTTTCTGTCGAATAATGAAGTTTTTATTGCTCATTCGCTCCAATGAATTATTTTTTTGGTGTATTCATGAAAATCATAGATCATATTGGATGTACGTCATATGAATAAATGCAATACTGAACTAAACATATGACGTCAAACTATATTGGGGTATAGAAATTGGATGTGAAGATAATTTGAGTGATCTTCTGTCTGAATTGTCTAAGGGGCCGTTCGCTTATTACGTAACGGGGTTTATTGGGAGAGGAGGTCTAAGATTTTGCTGCGGTACAAACAAAAGAAATATTCGTTACACAAATTTTGTTAGGGGGGTCTTAAAAGTCATTTTTTCATGTTACGTAATAAGTAATAAGGTATAACTTATAATCTAAAATTAGTCTTAAGACTTGAACCAAGTCTATAGAACTGTACAATTGCTTTTTACACGCATTTTATTTATCATTTTGATCAGACTATGTTAAGAAAAACCGGAAGCTCACACACCTCCTGACTACTCACATGAAAATGGGGTCATAAAAAAGTCAAAGTCAACCTTTATATAGATGCGCTTTAAACATCAAAAATAAAATGTTCACCAAAATCAGCGAATATATGTACAAAGAGTTAAATAAGCATGTAGAAGATCATATGGAATAAAAATAAGTATTGTGAAATCATACGTTGGTTTAAAGGTTATCATATCATGATGATGTGCAGTCTATGAGAGGAATAAGTCTCTTCCTCTCGAGAGAATAGTTTCTTTTTGTTGTTGTTGATAATAAGAATGTGCTCATATTTAAAATTCATTTTTACTGCAGTGGTTCTTAAAGTAAGTTTTGCGATCTCCTTAAGTTAGGGTGAATTTAAAGGATTGACAAAACTTAAAGTTGTGTTTTGGGAATTTGTGAAATCTGGCTTATGTTTGAACATGTTGTTGAGCTATCATCAAGATTGGTATTGAAAGGTTTTAAGAATGAAGCCAGGCTTCATACAGGCTTCAACAAATCTACAGAGTTTGAAGTTGACTCCAGGACAACACAGCTCGTACTCACAACTCTCTTTTCATACTTTGATAGCTCGAAAAAACCACAAAAAAAAACATCAAAAATATCAAAAATCTACATCCTCTAACAATAGAGGATATTCATAATACAAAGCTAGCAAATATCCAAAAAGTACCAAGAGCTACCAAGTAGATGAAGATGTTGAATAAGCTATAAGAAAGAAAAGCTTCAACATTCATGCACATTCAGGCAGTCATTGAAGACAAGTCGATAGAAAAAAAAGGAGAGACTTTGGGTAAATTTATTTATTGAAATGAAAATTTTATGAGCTTTTATGTATGATGAAGCAAAGAGCAAAGAGGAAGAAATGAAAAAAAGTGTGTCGAAGATACATTATTGAAAGGTCCTGAATGTGAGACGATATGGATGCCTATAATATCCGAATATGTGTATATGCATGCACATATATTCTTTGGGCTTATAATTTGATTATTGAAATTTGCTTCTTGTCTGTAATCGACACACTCGACATTTCTTTTAATATAAGGGAGAGAATTTGAGGCTCTAGCAGGATGAAGATGAGTTTTTGACGCATACTGATGGATGAGGTGATTAGAGCGCATTTTTTGAGACTTATGGAATGTTTTAGAGGCTTTTGGACATTAAGGGTTTAGTCATCAATGGTCTCAGTCCAAATCTTGGGTTCTCGACCTCCTTGAACCTTTATTTATTTAAATTCCTTACCCAAATTGCTCATCATCCCCAAAAAAAAATCACCATTTATAATTATGTGCTAAAATTGAAATATATATATGAGAAGAACCCAAAAGAAGCATACAGCAGTATGAGGGGCATAGAATGGTTTATAAAGCATTAAAATATTTAATTTCATCCAACATGAGATCATAAAACATAAAAATTTATTCTCGCCACAAACTCGAGAAAAGGGTTTTGCTCCCTTTTTAGGTTCTTTTTCTCGTACTTTTCTTCCTTCTTCTTTTCTTTTCTTCCGACAGAGCACATAACTTGATGGCTTTGGATTTTCTATGTGACGATATGAATGTTGCAAAAAAAAGTAAAAAGGACGAAATTGAAGAAAAATGTCTTGCTGTAATCCACAAAATAATATTAACCCAGAGCTAATGGATCTTTGGCTTTTGTAAGATATATTGCTTAAAGAAATACTGCTCGTCTTGATGTTGTTGCTTCAAAGGAGCTTCCTTTTTGAAAGTTTTCTTATTTCCAGATATTTTGGCGAGGAACTAATGAGTATTGAGTGTACAAAGCGCATTTTTGGTGATTTCTTACTTGTTAATTGCATTTTTGTGGCACTAATGGGTTAAGAATAAAGGAATCTTTGTTTGAGCCCCCTTATGAAAGATGTGAATTTGTGACAGAACCTCTCCTGACCCTAGCAATGTGCCTGTCTTTATGAACCCAATACAATTTTTAACATTTTCAGAAAGAAATTTTTAAGGTCGTAGGCAAGAAAAACACAAGAATTCTCCAAGAATATCAGACAAAGCACAAAAACAAACATCCGATCATGCCTTTTTTTAGCACCAAGAAAGGAATTTTAGATGTTCTTGAAAGTTTTTTCTCCTTCTTCAAGAGGATGCAAGGATCATTCACAAATGACGTCTTTTTAATAAGCATTAGATTTGATAGCTCGTTTTTCATCAATTCTAGCAGTCACAAAACTTTCAATAATCATTTGAGTCTTTAGAGTACAGAGTGTGACTTAATTTTGATACCATCCTAATTTAAAACGTCATTTACGCACGACCTCCCAAACGCAAACCCCACAAAATTTCCTTCTTCGTTTAACTTTTCAGTTAAAGCTTGCTTTATTCTTACTTCTCTAAATAAATTGTTAAAATAAGAGGAAGTTCAACATGATGAATAATTTCGAAAGTTCTTCAAAAGAATAATCTCAAACTTTAATTGAAGTTGCTTCTTATTTGATCTTTTTGGCTCAAAAAAAGATCATTGTATGATTTGAATCATATAAATTTACTGTATTTAAGGTTCAGCAACAGTTTGAAAAAGAAAGTTTTGTGCAATTTTTAAATGCAATTTAATTTACTTGAAACCTCAGCAGTTCTTTGGAAAGCAGAATTTTTTAAATTCAATTTTCTGATGTGGATTTGAAGGTTTCAATTTAATTTAATTGATTTTGTGTGAATTGCTGTATTGGTTAAAATAATTTTTGGATTTTTAAACAGAAGATGCAGGAGGGGGAGTGTGGGATTCTCTGATTCAAGTCTCCATTTCATTCCATGTGACGTCATTTTTAAACAAACCCTAAATTAAATGAGCACATGTAGAGGAACTTTCAAAAACTATAACAAAAAAGCCAAAGAAAAGTTTCCTCATTTTTGCAATTTAATTCCATCAAGTGCTTCATCTTTTATTTTTGTGTCGACTCTTCAAAAGACTTTTGTCTCACTTTCATGTGTGATGCTACACAGGGGCGTAGCCAGGAATTTGAAGAGGGGGAGGGGCAATTTTTTTTTGGATGGATAACTTCTGGGGGGGGGGGGGGGGATGGGGGGGGTTCGAGTTTTTTATAAAAACTCTAGCAAAATGAAAAAATTTCTCAAGACGAAGGGGGATTTGTCCCCCAAATCCCCCCCCCCCCCCCCTGGCTACGCGCCTGATGCTACATATTTCACTTAATTTGATTATCTGCTTTGTGTGATTTATCCTTAATTTTGATATGAATATGTTATTTTATGAGCTTATGTATGAAAAGAAATAGGTTTGGAAATAAAACCTTTAAAAGTAAGATAAGAGAGTTAAATGATTGCTTTATCTGCAACAAATTGGCAACAAATTAAAAAGCTATTAATAATAAAACAGCAGTTAAGATTAGTTTATCGAAAAGTCGTTTCAAATTTTATTTGCTTCAAAGGTTAAAGTCATTTAAATGCCACTAATATTAGTGATCCAAGAACGGATTGCTGGATGTTCAATTCTTGCATTTCCACTTGGACGGCTATTGTCTCCGCATACTGGAGCTCCGAAACTAAAATGATGGAGTTATTTGAATACATTCTAAGCATACGAAAAGATTTTTGACTCACCTGACAACACCAACTTGAACTCTATTAGCGCCTTCACCAATTACCAATGGAGATCCAGAATCACCATTGCATGTGTCTCTGCTGTCGAAAGCTGATTTACAGAATGAGTCTTCAGTAATTACAATTCTGAATGTTGCCCAGATTCTCACACAGTCATTGAATTCATGGATTGGTTTTGTCAATTGCATTAGATTCGCTGGGAAAATTCCAGCTTCATTACGCTAAGTAATTTAATAAGTTTAATTACAAATTATCCAGATTGTAATAATTAAAGTTAAATGCTTAAGTCATACTTACTCCCCAACCTGATGTAGTCACAGCTACATTCTCACAAACTGTACAACAAATTGTATTACAAATTGGTGGAAGTGCAACAGGAGTGATATTAATTCCATCCATATGTTCAGTTGTTCTTGCGACAGCAACATCAAATTCCAAAGTTCTTGTGTTATATTGAGGATGGAGATGATAAGATGCAGCAATATAGACAGTGCCACCTGAAAGTCTGTTTGTTGATCCGGCACGGAAGTTGATGAGGTTTGCTGGGACATTGAACTCAAGGCAATCTGGAGGGGGAAATTTATTTTACATTTTTAGGAGCTTTATATGCTTTAAAATTGAATAAATCTTACGAGCAGCACTGAGTGTCCATGTTCTGCTGATGATTGAAGCACCACAAATGAATCCTAAATAAAAATTCATAAAATTTTTATTGCATCATTGACAAAATTCACAACTCACCTCCAACAGTCAAATCCAAAAGGACAAGCATGTGTGGGAACTCAGCAATGTCAGCTAAAAAAGGACATTTATTAATTTTAATGTTGATTTTACAGCCATAGCACTTACCTGGTTCACCATTCACAATTCTACTTGCATATGCTTTATTTGGATTGCTTGGCAATGGTTGTTGATCGTATCCAATTTTGAAGTATCTGGCCTCACTTAAAGCAAAGAGTGAAAGAACCAAAATCACAAAAATCGACTTCATTTTTGATGCCCCAAAAAAAGTTGATGTTGAAGGTATCAAAAAGTGTGTAGACTGACTTGAAATTGAAGTTTAAATCACCTTATTTTATATCAAAAAGTTGTGTTATCATTTTTTTAAAGAAATCGAAAATTAAGTGCTTGATTGCGGTTATCAAGTCTTACAAGTGTATTGGGAAATACCTGTTACTTGAACTTTATCTTTAATCCCTTGCCTGGAGATAAGCTTCCGTTTTTGAATGATTTGAAGAATTGGGGAATTTTCTTTAATAGTTAATCATCGTATGTGATGACTCTAGCTTTTATGACACTAGCTTTGATGATAATAGCTTTGGTAGCAATAGCTTTACATAGCTTTCTATCAAACCAACTTTAGACGGCATCAAAATTCTCTCTTGCATGTCAAATTAAACTTTTTGAAACTCGACACAAAAGCATGTCCATTTCACTCAACTGCCCTCAATTTTCTCAAACGAGCAACTTCACAATAATCATCAAGCAAGACAATCCAAACTCAACAAAAATTGAACAAATCAAAGCTCAGTCCTTAAATAGCTCATCAAAAAAAAAGGCACAAATGGAAGTCTCATCAACACAATAAAGAGAGGATATTTATTTCTAGAAAAAAAAGGAACACAACAAATGCCTTTTATTTTGAAACCTAATTGAGTACGCGTTGAGGGATATAGAGGATAGCTATGATGATAAAAATGATGAGAAAAGGGAAGAAGAAGCACAGAAATAAAAAGCTATAAACCCCTTTTAATCTCACTTTAATCCCCACTTTCTGCATTATATAAAACAACAGCTTTCCTCTATTTTAGCCAATAAAAGCTTTATTCAAATAAGCCTTTCTGTTTTCTGTGCCTTTTGCATTAAGTGAAGCAACAAAGATTGCTTTTCATATTTCTTCTTCTTGTTGTTTCGGCTCGGCAGTCGTTTGTTTTTGTGTTCGCATCTGTATGTATGTTTGCAGGGGTGGGGTGCTTCAGATATGGTCTAAAATCAATCTACAGCTGATTTTCAAAAGATAACTTTATAGCAGCTATACTAAAGAGCTGTCACTTGATTATAAATCATCTACTTGGTCGTTAGTGTGTCCTAATCAGGTTGAGATTCGTATTATTGATGCCTCAAGAAAATGTCTTTCCACAAATGAACCTAAAGTACCCAACCCTGCCCCCCATATTTTTTCACTGTCCGTTTCATCTCTTTTCCTTCCTCGATGATGAATTTGTGTGTACTTATGCCTAAAAAAATATCATAAAACAAGAAAATGAGATGGGAAACGAGAAATCTTGTTTAGATGATGATGAAGAATTTAAAAGGTCACGGCCAGAGTTTGTTGAGACTATCCATCAATACTAATGAGTTCATCAAAAAGTTCCCCTTTTTTTGTGCTTGAAATGATAAGATTGGAAGTTGAAGATGCTTGGTTGATAAGATTGGAGTGCATTTTTGATAATTGAAATAGTTGGCTTTAGTGGAGGTAAGGTTAAGGTTAGGTAAAGGTTAGGTGAAGGTTAGGTGTAGGTTAGGTGTAGGTTAGGTGTAGGTTAGGTGTAGGTTAGTTGTAGGTTGATCAGCATTTCAACAAAAGCAGTAATAATGTACAAAAAAATCATCAATAGAAGATTAAATGAGTTCAAAACTCCTAGACCCACTTGTATAGCCCCCCGTTAATCCCCCTTTTCAAGTAGCATCCCAAATAAATCAAATCAAATTCCTCTCATCGCAAAGTCAGTGAAAATTCCGCTCAATCAACCAGACAAGAAGCACAAAATGCTCTAATTTGCAAAAAACTTTTCACGAGAAACCATTTTTTCTATTTCTAAGATGCGGAGGCTCCCAGCTCATTTTAATTAAAATTAATTAAATTAATATTGATAGCTGACTTTTCGAGCGTTCATAAAAATGCGTGGTTGCGATTTTAATTTCTTATTCTACCATCATCATCATCATCCGATTGTTATTGACGACAATTTCGACGGTCGGCATGAATTTCTTCGACAAGCTTTTTGTTTGACTTTCCAACAAAAAAAAAAAAAACTTTTTGTCGCTCTTCTGAATTTAACAAGAAATAAAAGTTTGTTCATGCTGAAAAATCTCTTTTTTTGTGAAGCACAACAAATCTGGAAATTTGATTTTAATTAAGAGATTTTGTCAATAAGATGAAGATAGGAATGAGATTAGTACATGAACAGCCTCATTGACCTACTCTTTTGAGTGTTTGGGGCTTCCTTTCGCTACGATAATTATTGATTGAATAGCATTCACTATGCGCACACGTTTTGTTTTTCTTTTTGATTTGTTTTGATAACTTTGGGGTAAATTCACTTTAATCATGACTAATTAAGACGCTTTTCTGCTCCTTCATCATCGAGAGTTTTGTGGAAAAAAATATTGCTTAATGAAGCAGCATGACAAATTTTTTTGGATAAAAAGAAGTTTTCAATAATTTTCAACGATAATTCCGTCCTTAGACATTTTACTTGGAAATTTTATTGTGTAGCTATTTTTGTGATATTTTCGGAGCTGCTTAGTCAATTAGTAAATACCAAATTATTTTATAATTTTGGCAAAATGATTTTTATTAAAATTATTTAAGGGGCTGTTCATAAATGACGTTCAACATTTGACGTTTGGGGGGGGGGGTTGACGTTTTGTGACGGTTGAAATAAAACTTACTTCATGGCATTTTTGTGACAAGGAGGTGGGAAGGGGTCTAAAAATCTCGTAAAAACGTCATTTATGAACAGTCCTTAAACTGATTTTTGTTGATTAATTTGGCTCAATTAGACAAAACATTTATTTTTGGAGATTTTAAGTGGAACCTTGACAAATTTTATAATTACTGACATCAGAACCTTAGCAGAATATTATTTTAATTAAATATCAAAAGCAGAGCTGCGAAACAGGCACCTGTGACAGGTGAGAACCCTACAATTTCTTGATAATTTATAAGGTTTTTCTAACAAAACCATACAAATTATCAAGGAATTGAAAGGTTCTCACCTGTCACAGGTGACCTGTTTCGCAACTCTGATCAAAAGTTTTTGTTGTTTGTTGCAGCAGTTCAAGCTTAAAACCTTAGTTAAGATTCAGTGGAAGCATCCAAACCAATAGCTGGGCCTCCATTTGAACTATACTATGTTAAAAATTAAGATGAAACTGGAACACTTTTAAGGTACCTCCAACACACTCCCCAACTCCCCAACTTCCCAATAAATCAAGCTATAATTCTCAATAACTTCTACATCTCAAAACACAACCGACCTTAAATAACCACATGATAAATTATTAATAAATTAATGGGAAAAGTTTAATGAAAAAACATCAAAAATTGCCAAACAATTTTGTACTAAAATCTCCAAATCCACATCCCAATAAGCCACAAAATCAACAAGATGAGAAAAAAAACGTAAAACTCTTGATGAAATTTTTTTTTCCTTTAAAATACTCTCAGAATTTTTGATGAAGATATTAATAACTTTTTTTCAAATCCTTCAGTCATCGATAATCATAGCTATGAATCATCGATAATCCACAATGCTCAACAATGTGAAACAAGACAAACTCATTTCTTATTTTATGTCTTGTTGTTCTTCGACTAAAAAAAAGTCTTAACGAGCTCTCGAGGACTTGACAAACAAAATCTCAATCATGCTGGTCCAAAGCATTGATAGAATATCCGTGAATGATTTTTTTTGTGCGATAACCAAGAAGACAAGACAAAAAAAAAGTTTTGACTTTTCTCGAGAAATTAGAACAATATTCATCATGAGTTTTGATGTCCATAAAGAGAAATGATGATATTTGTCATAAAAAAAATCAACAAATACAGAACTAGATAATAAAAAAAGTTTTTTGTAAAAATAAAATTTTTTTGCTCAAGTTGAGGCTGTTTTTAGAGTCTGTTTGTAAGTGACGTCCATCAAATATTTTTTAAACATATTATATGCTTTTATGGTTAACAAACTTGTGCTTCTGCTAAGGAATCAAGAAAGACCCAGAGCTAGAAGGTTTCTCGGTGTCAACTTGAGTCGACTCGCAGTCGACTTCTTCATACAAATGATGTTTTGACTTCAGATCAACTATGAACCAGATCTAACCATCAAAAAAAAAATTCAACTTTAGTTTTTTGTTCACAGAAATTGTCGAAAATTTCTTCCTTTTGTCATTTTTAGCAAATTCCCATTGTGGTATCATAAAAATTTGTCACAAGTAAATAAAAATAAATTTCTTCCTCGAGAAGCATTGAAACTTTTTACTCTATTTAGGGCTTTTTATGAGAATTATATTTTTTTTTTATTTAAAATGTGTTGATGTTTTTAGTCTGTCGGGGTTCTGTGTTAATGAGTTTTGTGGTTGATTTTATTTTTTTTGTATGAATTGAATCATGTCGTTTATGATGCTGTTAAAAAATTATGAATTGCTTTTTACAAAGGGGTGTTTTTTGGGGAGTTTGATCAACTGTGGTTCGTGTTGTAGAAACAGTTAAAATTGCAGTGAATTAAGAGTATTAAAGCTTCTATCCTAAGGATTTCTAAACCTTAGCTTTTAACTGTAGATCTAGGTATGAGCTCAAATTTCAGCAAGCCCTGCATCTAGGTTCTATTCATGCTTTCCTAAATCTTCAAGCATATAAAAATGGATTCTTTAAATATTCTTCAACCTCAAAATCTGCGCCATAAACACATCTCAATCCAAAAGAAACCCCACAAACAAAAAACTTTTCATCTCATTTACACCAAAAAAAAAAAAAAAATATAATAATACAGCACAAGCACCAAAGAGAAAGAAAACTTAAAATTATGTTGGAAGTAAAGTAAAATGAAGAGTTTGTATTACACTTTGAAACTAACTCTCTCCAAGGGAGTACTAATTATGATGAATACTTTAAAAGAGTCATCATGATTTTATGATTTCCTTCATTTTTACATGCTTCCCTTTTCCTCTTTTTAAATTTTACAACATCACATTTCTAAAATGGTAATGATGATGACGGTGATGATGATGTTAAAGGAATGGAGAAAAGAGTGTATGAAGTATAAAGCATATGTATCTTCACTTCTTGTGCTTCTTCTACTCAGTTTGTTACCATACATAAGGACGTAA
Organism: Chironomus riparius; assembly: GCA_917627325.4. NCBI lineage: Eukaryota > Metazoa > Arthropoda > Insecta > Diptera > Chironomidae > Chironomus > Chironomus riparius. The sequence goes on from OU895878.1 coordinate 53,043,319, forward strand.
GGCGTTGAGTGATGTGAAAATGTATATAAAAGTACGGGAAAATGATGAAAGCACTTGTATGGATGTACAGAATGAAATAAAAGAAGAAATAATAATAATGATTATGGTTAAAAGATAATGAATGATGAAGCAACATGCAAGGATGATTTTAAACAACGTCTGCATATGTAGTTCCTGCCGTTTCTCACATGAAACTAATTGTTTCCTCTATAACAATTAAAAATTGTGATAGTGAAGAGATCTTGGAAACCCGGGCTGTGTATGTAGATTTGTGAACTCTATATGGTGCCTTATTTTTGCAGCAGCAATGAATAACTCATCAGGCTGGTACAGGGGCGCATCTAGGGGCACCGCTGTTCTAAATTTGAGGGTATAAAAGAATATTGACGATGGCAATGATAGAGCGGCCTTAAAAACTGGAATCAGAAGAAAACTTGGGTAAATTGGGAAGGATACTCAGTGACAGATTCAGGTATCATCAAAATGAAGCCCCAGAATCCTTTTCCCGAATAAATGCCATACTTAACTTCTCGGTAAATGATAAGCCAGAAACGCGAACGAAAAAAAAAAAATTCAACTGACAAACTTGTGTAATTGCACACAGCGTTAGCAGCAAAGCGAGATAGGATTTTCCTTTCCACTTCCATTTACTAACGTTCTTTCTCTTCATCTCATTCCTCTTGTATATTTTTTTCTTTTCGTATGTGAAATGAATAATGAAACTCATTTACAGAAAAAGACAATTAAAATTATTGCATGCATTCCTCATTTTAAGCATCACATACACACACTAGTAGCTGCTGAGCACTTGCTAAATTGCTTCCATTTTTTTTTGATGAAGGAAAAAAAATTTTTTTCATCATTCTCAAATGTGCTTGAAATTTTTTTTTTCAACATCCATCCTTTTTTAAAACATCTGAGAAAGAAAATGTAAATGAAAATCGCATGGATTTACGGAATGTAACATGAGTATTTATCCACTCACCATGCATGAAAGGAACTGGAATGAATGGATGAATGAAACGTGAAAATGTTGGGAAAAGAACAATTAATGGATAATTTCACACGGGAATAATGTTTTTAGCACTTAGTGTCTCTGTCTCAATTTCAATTGCTCGTTTAGTTGAGAGAATTTAGGATGGAAATTTTTAATTGTTTTTATTTTGTCTTTTTGGGGGTTGAATATGGATTTAGTAATGGTAATAAAGCCATGTGAGTTTTATTTTTAGTCAACGCATTAAAACTTAAGGAGGTTTTCTATAACGACTAGATTTCAGTGACATAACATAAATAAAGCGAAAATGCGCTCTCAACACCTTCAACCAATGCCTTTCTTACTTGATTTTTAATGGATTGATTCTTTAAATATCGCATAGCTTATACTAGCTTATTGTGTAAACTGAATGAGCTTAAATACAGAGAAAAATTTTCTAAAAGAAAACACAAACTGTCACTACTTCCATTTACATCATGACAGCTTTTGTGGCCACAATAACCCATTGTTCTTCATCCGAGAAAGGAAAAAAAAGTACAAGTGAGATGAATTTCACTCATTTCCTTTCAGTTTCAATTTTCTCTTGTTTTATTTTCACTCAAAAAAAAGTGCACATTTTCAATGTTGGAAAAAAAGGAATCATGATGCTTAATCTTAATTAAAATATCAGCACAAAAGAAAATTATCCTTGGTAACAGATTAATGTATCAGAGAGAAGCACACAATCTGGTCATTTCTCAAACTGATACTACATTATTTTTGTATAATTATACACACATTTATACTAGATGAGGTCGAATGATTATGGGGAGTTGAAATAATCCAGCGTCAATGATGTTTGATTTTTTTGTCCACTTCGAAAAGTTTTTTGTAGATTTTGGGTGTTTAATTTAAGATATTTAATGAGGTTATGGAAGGAAATCAAAGAAAAAAGTGGCAAGACATATTTGGAAGTAAAGTCTGTAGTCTTTAAGGCGTAAATTTTTCAGTTTTTGCTTTAATTGATAAAAATTTAGTTTACAAAGTTTTTTGGAATCATATCTCTCTGGTCTACCCCAACTCTTCCCCTTATTCAGCTCTCAAACAGCTATTTACTTTCTCATTCGTCTCAGCAATTTCCTCGATTATTCTCAAATTTTCCCATCATTCTCTTACTTCTCTCAATTCCTTTGTAATCCACACTTCCTATCACCATAAACCATAAGCACAAAAGTCACACATATTTCATCAAGATTACGATAATAACAAAACCATCCACAACATTTCGCCATTCACTAGTAAAATTTTTCTATTAAGCTAAAGTTAAAATGAAAGCGTAGATAAAAAACTGTTGTTCATTTAGGAACTTTGCCAATAGAAGATAACTAATGGTTCATTAGGAAAGCATAATTTTTCGCTTTATCCTTTAAAGGTCTGATAACTGAACTCACTTTAATATAATTTAATAAAGTTTACGAGATAATGAATTTCATGAAATGAAGGGGAAAATGAATCATTGTGGATAATTAAAGAAGAAATGGATGAAGCTTGTTATTGGAATTTTCAATGGGATTTTTCAAGCAGCGAGGGAAATTACTGTAGAAATGATAAGTGGGTTAATTGGTGCTGATCTCTTTATAAACGTTGTTGAACTTTGAAGTCATTTAATGTTGATGGTCATTGGATAAAAAGTCAGACTTTTCCCACTAAGTCTTTGTCTTTCTATAGTTCAATCATCCCATTACTCCCTCTGCATCCACATATTCTCAATATTTATCACCAATTTAGATCCTAATCAGCAGGCACTTAACAGTATAACAATTTCATCCTCAAAACAAAGCATTGGTGATATATTCGAATGAAAAAAAGGCATTAGCCACAAGCATTTTATTTTTATTGCTTATACTCTTCAGGATGCAATGCTTCATGTATTTCTAGGGGTAATCTAAATTGGAAAGAAATTGCAAGAAATGAACGAAGCTTTTAAGTATTTTCGGAATTTTTCTTGGAATGGGTTTGGAATTCCTAAAACTTCATTTCCTGTCTAGTTGAGGTGGGTTGAGGATTCTAATTGGACTTAGGTTATGGCTTTAATTAGATTGGGATAGGGTTTTCAATCCTTGGATTTAAATGTACTGAATACCGGGTTTGATCCCGGGATGAACAAGAAAGCCAAACTATTAATTATCGAGAACAAGTTCTTTGGTGGGAATCGAACCCATGTATTTGCAAAACAAGAATGACAGATATTTAAGTCTATTATCTAACAACTCAGCCACATACGACCTCATCGTACACTCACAGATTCAACTGTTTATACTACGACTCCTCAATCTGTATTGTCATCTTATTCAACATCAAGGAAGCTCACAAACTTTAAATATCCATCAAAGCTTCCAATTAATCCAAAAATTTCAATAATAATTAACCAAAGGCACACATCCTCATTCATAACAATTAAATAATTTTATTTTCCTCAGCATAACTAGCCATTTTCCACACTAAATGAATTGAAATATTGAAAAAAGGATATCCAACAGTTACAAACAAAAAAAATGCAAGTCAAGGGTGTTAAGAAACATGTTCCAAAAAATAGTATAGTAAATTCCATCACAAAGCATGATATGTCAGACAATTGAATGGAGAAGTGTTGTAGCATCATCAGAATGTTGAAGATAGATATATAGGAAAGAGTGAGTGGGTCTGATATTAATAGCATTGCATTTATACATGTTTGTTTATGAGAATGTATCTTGTCTAAGGATTTCTATTGTAGGAACATAATGTATTAAGCTTTAAGAGCTTTTTCCTTTTTTCCGCTCTTCAATTCCTATGTTCTATATCTCTATTGTCGTTAATCTTTGAGTTTATTCTTTAAAATCTTGTGTATTGTAGATGATATTGGGATAGGAATGAGGATTAGGATGAGAATAAAGGATCAGGGATTATGGATTGAGAATGAAAAATTCATTCAATGTTGTTTGAATTGGATTTGAGCATCAACTTTGAATGAGATGATGTCATGTTGACAGTAAAGAGACATTTTCAGACCAAAAGATGCAATTTGAATCAATGCAGATCATTTGCAGCTTCTAGAGATGGAGAGAAAGGCTCTGACACATGAACGACCCCTTCAATACATTAATCCACTTCCTCTATTTTATTTAGACGTTACTTACGCCTGACTCCATATAAAAAATCAAACAGAACTAAAACGAAGCAACATTCGAGCATTAAAAGCTTCTTTAAAACCTCATTTCAATGCTTCATCATTATGATCATGATGATGATGATCTGAGGGCTCCCAATGCTATCTATATATAGAAATAACTTCATTCTCTGACCAAATGTTTAAATTTAAAAAATAGAAGAAAAAAATGTGGGTGATGATGATGACTCGTGGGGTTGATTCAACTGAGATTATCGATTTTTCTCTCCCTCGTTACTTCATTTTCTTTTGTTGTCAATTTCTCTTCTTTTTTTATTCTAAGCCTGATGCTTGCTTTATCGTTCTATGTGCACAATGTTGATGCTGATGATAATGATAATGATGATAATAATGCTAGTAATAATAATATCCACAATAATCATGATTTTTTTGTACTGCTTGATCTGCTTTTGATCCCTTGTGATAAAATGCTGATGAGGGAGAATTTAAAATGTTTGTAGAATTGAGCTTTAATTTGTTTAATTTTATTCATGGAAATTAAAATGCGTAGGACATAAAATTTGTAATTTTTTCAACAAAGACTTGAATGTGTTTACAGCATCAGACCCCCTTTCATCTAAATGCTGAGTGATATAAGTAAATAACCCAGTAAGTTTCCCATAAAACTCCCTCAAGGATCCTCAAGAATTTCTTCATATTGATGTAGATACATGAACTATACAAAATCCATCAGACATGCACATTACTATAATCAACATTAAATGAATGAAAGAGTATGTACTATGGCATTCATTCACTTCCTCAATTTTAACAATGGACATTTTTATTATTTTTATTTTTATGTACGACATTCATGAGCCATAAACACATTATAATATATTCTTTTCTTCTGTTCACTTACATGCAGTAATAATAATCGAGTCATCGTACAAAGGAAATTTATTCTCCCCTCAATTTTTCTATTCATTTTTGGTTTTTGTGGAGCATGTCTCCTTCATGAGTATCATGCGAATTCTTGTCATATCAACAACACTTTATGTCAGTGATTGTCAACTCATGTACCGCTACAAACTAGCGTGCTGCAAAATTTCAGAAAGTTCTACATGTCTAAGCTGTGCCGTGGCACAAAAAAAGGTTGGATACCACTGCTCTGGTGGGAGTTAAACCTACACCCACAGAAATAAGTTAAACTAGTATGTTGTGACCACTTGACCATAAACGTCTTATTCTCGTACTTGCAGATATGCTTCTACATGATTCGATATTCATGATTCCACTTTTCTCAGGGATTACATTATGGAATGAGGTTTGGTTGAATTTTTTTCATCTCAAAAATCCACAAAAATTACCCTTAATCACTTATTTACTTCACTGGCCCTACAGTTCAATTAGAGCCCATGATCTCCCCCAGAAGTCACCTACAGCTGGCTACCAACTGTCAAATCCCGTTCCCAAATGCAATTCAATCTCAAAAATCACCCCAACAGACACAAAATACCACTGACAGCCATATTACTGCCATTACTATACACTTATTTATGTTTATGTCTCCTCACATGGCTTTTACTCCTTCCGGTGAACGCAGTATGTGACAGGAAAATGATATGAATATTAACAGTCACTTACATTTCATAAATAAAAGAGAAGAAAGAAAAAAAATATCGTTTTTCCAATATTAAGGATATGGAATCGAATTATGTATGTGTATGATGATGACAATGATGATGATGAAAAAGAGTTTTTCACAGTTGTGTTCTTATTCTTTATGTTGGGGTTGGGATGGAAAGAGGGTTAGATGTGTTTAATAAAAATTGAACATTGTCATGTGAACCGTAAAGAGCAGTTGTAAAATGAAGTGAATAAAGGTTTGGGTGTTTTTGAGGGTTTTGGGAGGTACAGAGCGCACTTTTTTAATTTTATTGGAGCTTTTAAGGATTTAAGACAGTTTTTAAGATCTTCTTGGGTCCTTGGGAAATCAATATCAATTAAATCCTCTCAAAGGGTTCAAGACAGCTTCAAATAAGTTTTTTTTGGAGAGTCTTAAGACGACATTCTCAACATATTCAAAACACAAGCATCTGAATTGCGTGTTAAAATATTTAAGGCTCTTAATTAACAATTTCAAGTCGCAATTAAAACAAAAAATTGGAATTTAAAATTTCCAAAAATGTTGTCGATAGTTCCAACAAAAGCTCAAAACCAGATCAAAAGATATTTCATAGAAATTTATTTACCTCAACACTAATTTTCACGAAAAAAAATGTATTTATAACTTAAGCCTAGATCGTTCCTATAGCATCCCATATCTCTTAATTTATCATCAAAAGTTTGAAGTCAACAAGTTTATCAGGCTAAAAACATAGTAAAACCGCCCGTATTCATTAGCTTAATACCTTTTGCCTATCCTAGAATACAGCCCACAATCAATTTTCAAGGAATTTGTAATGCCTAGATGTTAAACACGTGTACGACACATTGCTTATTACAAAAACGCTTACTGGTCTGATCTGTCTTATATTTTGATAATACAATGGACTTTTGATGCTGTATTTGGAAAGCTTTAAGCATAAGAGGATTTACAGTTTTGCTTTTCAAGTTTTGAAATTATTAGAACGAGTTTTGATGGTTTTCAGAGATTTTATCAAAGTTTGTAAATTCGAATTTTTTATAAAATTAATTAAATCTTAATTAAGTTTAAAAAACAAAGTTTTACCTAATCCTACAATTACATGATCTGAGATATTTAAGTTGATGAATCGACCAATTTTAATTTCAGTAAAATCAGTTCATGTATACTTTTTGAATGAATTTAAGAAGACTCTAGAACAAAAAACTCAGAAACCAAAAAAAAAGGAAGCAAAACAACAAAATTTTAAGAATTCTCGTTATTCTTTTTCTGTTACGGTTTGCAGAAAAGAACCAAATACTTTTGAACTTTGACTTTTTGAAGTGAACCTTAACTCAGCACGTGCCATGTAATTCATCTGTTTTCTTAAAATGTTCATTTTCTTTTAAAAAAGTCTTTATCATGAGCAACATTAAGACTGAAATTATGAAATTCTTGATAAAAATTTAGTGACTCATAATAGTAAGGAGTTTAGAATTAGTATCTAAGAACTAGGAGCAAGGAGCAAGCATTTAGGAGCTATTATCTAGAAGCTATAACAAGTAGCGCTAGTATTTGGTGGCTAGTATTCAAACCTAGTAAAAAAAAACCTTTACCTATTCAGATCAATTGTGATCCAGAGGTGCGCTAGGGCGTTTCGCAGCTAATGAGAGTTTAACGAGTGAGGATGCGCCAAACCACTGCACTCAAACCTAGACCTACAATTTATAGTGGGATCCGAGCCACTCCTTTGCTGACATTTCTGCCTGTAGCCTACAAAGGAAGGCTATGAGCTTCATTTCCAGTACATATGATTCGAAAAAGAACAAGTGAAAAATTTCTCATGCCCAGTCTCGAACCCATGATCGCTGTGTCGGTATTGCAATAATTAGGTACCGAAGTACTAAACCATTCCACCACTGAACCACTTCAGCTCAACCTAGTAGCTGGTATTTAAAACCTAGGAACTAAAATCTAGTCGTTAGTTGCTAGTAGGTAAAAGCAGTTTCTAGTTGCTAGCATTTTGTACCTAGAAGCTGGTAGCTAGTATCTAGTAGCTAATATCTAGTAGCTGGTAGCTGCTATTTGGTAGCTAGTAGCTGGTATTTAGTAGCTAGTAGCTGGAAGCTAGGAGCTAGTAGCAAGTAGCTAGTATGATATTAAACTGCTATATCAAGCTAAGTACTTATAACTTCAAAAAATAACATCAAAACATTTTTAACCCACAAAATATTCTAAAATTTCATATGAAACTGATCCCAAGTCAGTCACAAACAGCCCCCTCAAAAAAAAAATCCAATCATCTCGAATAAAAATGCTAAAGATGAAAGTGAGAAGGCAGATCTTTTCCGCCATAAATGTGTTATACTTATTATTTATTTTTATGTAGAAGAAAAGTATAAAGGAATGACATTTACTTGCTTACTTTATGTTTTTTGAAAATGTGAAAAGTGAGAACCCCACCAACTTACGTGGAATGTCTCGCGTGACGCCATAAGAATATAAATCAGGAAGGTAGAGAGGAGCATGGGAGGGTTAAAAAAATATGGGAAACAAGAGAATGAAGATGATGAGATGTGTAAAATAAAAGTCACAATACGCACATTTTTTCACGACTCAATATTATGTACATGCTTCGATATTGACGATGGCAATGAGGTGAAAAAAAAGCAAGTTTATGAAGGAAACGATAAAAATTGAGAAAATATTCCTTTTGAGACACATGAAATTTAACTTTTTTTTCAACAGTCACAAATATATGTTGAAGAAGTCGCAGCATACAAGAAAAAAAAAATTGAATTGAAAGAGAAACTTAATGCTTTACACCCGGGAAACATCATAAATTTATTATTTTTTTCCGCTTCTTCGTTTTTCCTCTTTTTTTGTCATCCTCGTGGGATGAATTATGTGAGAAAATGGGCAGAAATTTTCGTACTTTTTTGACTCTTGGCAAAAAAAAATATTTTACTGTGCGTTGTATTGTTGGTTTAGGAATCTGCAATGTAAAATTTAAGTGATGATGCCGGAAAATTTTGATATTATATTGACAAACTTAATATTAAAGGGTAAAGTAAGATTTTACTGAATTTGAGCGGATGCCAGTTTCTAGGCTTCAATTTACTAAAGTTTGTGATATTAAGATCATTTATTAGGTTACTAGTGAAGTTCCTAGTTACCCAATTCCATTTATTTCATGACAAAACTAATCTAATATCCTCAATTTAAACAACATAACCTCAAAAATGTTTCCTCACAAAACATCCATAGGGTTCGTTCACTTATGACGTCCAAAATTAACGGTCATTTTTCAAAAACGAACAATGTATTTCCAGGAATTTTAATTGCTCTTTTCTTGCTGACCCCCCCCCCCCCCTCCCACTCATAGACGTAAAAAGTGAACGACCCCAAAGCAAATTTTCCTCAAAAAAAATTTAATAACCGAAAATTCATACTTTTTTCCATCCTCAGAAGAATTTTTGACCCGAAAAATTCCATCTCCATCCACAATCCATTTTCTTTCTCATTTCTAACTTCCATCGCATGCAAGCCAAGAAGAGCAAAAAAAAATTTAGATGAAAAATTTTCCATCATTTTTTTCCTGCTCCTCTTCATTCTTTCATTCCTTTGCAAGCCACAAATGTGCACATTTATGGCAAATAGAACACGAAGCATACATGTGCAAGAGGATAAAGAAAAAAGTGAAACTTTTTTTCCTTCTTCTTATGCTCAATCATGTTCATTGATTCCGGAAGAATATTATTAAATAACATTTAAATTATGATAAATTATAAAGTTGATGCAGCAGTATCCAGTGAAAGGAAATGACTTGAAGAGAAATTGAGAGAGGATGTTTCATATTGTGGGATAAAGAGCTTGTCGTTATGAGTCATATCTGATCTTAGGATGCTCTTAGTAATATGGAATGAAGCTCTTGAACTAGTTTAACTACTAAAAATATGTGTTTGTGATAATAAGTGCTAATAAATTTTAAAGTTAGTTTAAGCAAATCTGTGTTATTTAAGTATAAATCAAGTGTACTATGTAACAAAATACTGGTCTTTTCTCACAACCAATATCAAGTAAAGCCAAAGAAGCAACCAGTTTGTTAATTAAATTGTATTTTTCGCAAAAAAGCAAAAGGGCAAAAAACAAAAAATATTCAAAACTGTATTTCATGACCAATTTCAATGATTAAAAGTGCAATACGCTAGATAACAGTTAAAGATATCATTAAACATCAAATATCAACCTTAAATCCATCATATAAAGGCTATTTGGCATAGAAAATCCAGTTTTAAAAAAGACAAAGGAATTGGAAAAAGAATAAGAAGATTCTCTCCCTCTGTCCCACGTGTATGGTGAATTTCTGTGAAGTGTGGTGAAATTGAGTCGGACCAAAAAAACCGTTATAAGTTCAAAATTTAACGTTTGTGGCGATTCAAAATAACAAAATTAGTAGCTGTAGGCTCCCACTTAGCAATTCTGACTGCTTGAAGTATTAATTATCAATTGATCCAGGCAGTCGCATTTACTGACCGCACAAAGTGGGAGTCTATACACTGTCTTCAAATATGCCAATTAAGCATTCACCCAAAAATAAAGAAATGGCAGAAACTCCAACACAGGAGATCAACCCTGCCCCAACACCCAGTAAGGAACGTAAAAGAAAGCAAAATGAAGAAGATGAGAAACCTGATGAAGAATTACAAACTAATGCAAAGAATCAAAAAATGGATACCAATTCTTCACAACTCACACTAAAAGACATAATGGCTGAGTTGAAATCAAATAAAGCTGAAAGCAAAGCTGAAGCACTTGAAATCAGAAATGATATTGCCACTTTACGAGGAGATGTAATGCAACAGATTGATGGGATCAGAGGATCTCTTGACGCAGTAACAACAAAAGTTGGCAATCTGTCAACAGAAGTAAATGGTCTTGAGACTAGAATGGATGAGGTGGCAAAAATAGCAAGTGAAAATCGCAAGATGATTGGCTCATACAAGCAGGACAAATTAGAAAAGTTCATGGAGATTGATGGCATCAAGAAAAATGTCATTGATAAGGCAAGTGACTGCAAGAAACTAGCAATTGAAATAATCGAATCTTTTGGCATTAGTATCGATCCGGCTGAAATTGAACATGCCTTTAAGAAGGAATTCAATCTTAAGAAAAAGGTAAATGGAACAGACAAGAAAAAAATTCTGACAGTGATATTTTCAAACATCAACTCGAAGATAAGGGTAATAAAAGCAAAACGAGAGTCCAAAACGGAAAGCACCATCTATTTCAACCAAACACTTACTGCTGCTAATAGGAACTTGATCTATAAAGCGAAAACAATAGTCGGGAAGGAGCTAAAGGTGTTTTTTGCCCGAGGATGTGTACGAGTGCAAAAGAAAGATGAAAGCGAAATTCTTGTAGATGATTTATCAAAGTTGCCTGATGTCCAAGAATATTTCGACGAAGTTAAAAACCAAAAGTAGCAACTAACAATAAAACCATCTCTACCTACACACATTATAAGCTCCAATTATTATTATGAATCAATAAAACAGTTTAAAGACACAACAACGAACAACATCAACAACTTAATAATTTTACAATTGAATATACAAGGTCTTAACAATCCGAATAAGTTTGACAAACTAAAAAATTTGATGTCTGGTCTTAGCGATGGAATTGACATAATAATTCTGGGAGAAACAAAGCTTAAAAAATCCTTTCCGCATGGAATCTACAACATTCAGGGATATAATAAATATGTTTGTTGTCGGAACGCTACTAATAGTGGAGGTGGTTTAATAGTATATGTCAAAAAAGGACTGTTAGTGCTAAAAATTGACATGCACTCAACTGGCTTCGAAAGAATTTCAATTAATTTAAAAATTAATAACAAAGGATATAAATTTATTGCCTATTATAGAGCTCCTGCTCAAAATAATATGAAAACCTTTCTCATCGATGTGGAAAATGAAATTAAAAACTCAAAAGATCGGATAATTCTATGTGGAGACATTAACATCAATGTTAAGGACAATTGCCGAACAACAAATGAATACGTAACTCTACTGGAATCATTTAATCTGAAAGTAATTAACGACATTAAAACAAGGAATATAAGTGGGAGAGTGATCGATCATTTTGCATGTAATTTTTCCGAAGAAACGTCTATTCAAAATTTCACGATTAACAACGATCTTTCAGACCACAATATAATCATTTCAAATGTATGTGATGAAAAACTGAATCAATGCTCTCAAATGAAATGCTCAAAGCGAACGAATTACATTAAGGCAAGTAAACAGCTAAGGGAATCGATTGATAGGCTAATGATATTGAAAAACGACGACCCAGATAGCATCGCGGATACGCTAATTAATATAACAAATAAGGCATTAGCAGATAATACAGTCACAATAAAAATCAGACTTAAAGTCAAAAACTTCCACTGCCCATGGTTCAATTGGAAAGTCTTAAGTGCTCTTAAGAGAAAGCTGAATATTACAAGGAGACTAAAAAGGTCTAAGAGAATGAAAGCGAACCTACGGCGCATGCTAAAGTGCGAATCAGCAAAAGTAAAAAAAATAATCGATAAAGAAAAGAAAAAGTACCTAAACCTACAAATGCAAAATTGCGACCCAAAAAGCATGTGGAAAAGGTTAAATGGTATGTTAGGACGAAAGGAGAAATCTAAACTTGAATTTATAAATGTTGATGGATCATTAATAACAGATGAATTCACAATGGCACAGAAAGTCAACGATTTCTTCATAAAAAGTGTCTCGGATACAGTAAACGACCAAAAAGTAAAAGCATCAAGTATGCAATTTCAATCCGTGTCACATACTTTCGTTTTAGAAGAAACTGATGAAAAGGAAGTTGCAGAATTAATCAAAAACCTGAAGAATTCATCTGCTGGTTATGATGGCATATCACCAATGGACGTTAAAAACCTAAGTAATGAGCTATGCCCAGTACTATGTCACCTAATAAATGCAATTATTAAAAAAGGGAAATTTCCAGAATCATTCAAGATTGCAACGGTAACACCGATAAGTAAAACGGGTAGCTACAGTGATTTAAATGATCTACGTCCAATATCTGTTCTATCTACATTTAATAAAGTAATTGAAAAATTTCTATATAATCGCATCATGAAATACATACTCAAATTCAAGCTCTTATCCAGTAATCAATTTGGTTTTCGTCCCAAGAGCAACACAGAAACTGCCGCAATTGAAATTGTGAGTGCCATAAGAAAGACGATGGATAAAAAGAAAATAGCATCAATTGTATTTCTAGATATTAAGAAGGCTTTCGACCTTGTCGATAGGAAAATTTTAATGGGAATGCTTGATCTGATCGGTCTAAGAGGAAAAATCGCACAAATACTTGAAAGCTATTTAAATCGAAGACTGCAAGTAGTAAAAATTGGAGATAAAATCAGTCAGGCTCTTGAAGTGATTTATGGTGTTGTCCAAGGAAGTATTCTAGGAAGCCTTCTATTCAACATTTTCTTCAATGAAGTGACAAAACTCGTGGGACTCAAAGGAAAAATCATTCTCTATGCTGACGACCTGGCATTGATAAATGAACACACACCAAAAGAAGACGTCACCAATGTAATTAAAAGTGATATGAAGCTTATTCTCAAATTTTTACAGCATCAAAGAATGATAATTAACATTAAAAAGACTAACTTCATGATTTTCCATTCACCTTTTATCAAATGTGACCAGCCAAATTTAATAAAAATTGATGAAGACTACACGATTGCAAGAATAATGTCAATGAAATATCTTGGTCTTTACCTAGATCCTCATTTAAAATGGGACATTCATGGAACCCAAGTTGAGAAAAAACTGGCAGCAGCGGCAGGTGTAATATGGAAGCTAAAGAACGTTCTTCCATTATCTGCAAAAAAGAAAATCTACCATTCACTTTTTGCAGCCCACATTAATTACATGGTGACAATATGGGGTAATGCTAGTGACACAGTCATAAAACCAATCCAGACAATTCAGAATAGAATGATAAGGAATATATACAAATTTGATAGACTGCATAACAGAGTCGACATGTTCAAGAAAGTTAATCACGAAAATATTCTACCAGTACGAGCGATGAATTTCCTCAATACAGCGAGCTTCATCTATTCATGCAGGAACAAATCTATCCACAGCAACATTAATTTTGAAAGGAACCAAGGAAAGCGTAATCAAATGGATCTTAGATCGACAACTGCAAAAAATAATTTTGGTAGAAAGGATATTCACCACTTTGGAGTCAACATTTACAACTACTTACCAATAGCAATCAGAAAAGCTGTCCACATCCATTCATTCAAGAATCAAGTTAGGCGATTCGTGGCAAGTGAGGAATTCCTGTCCAGCTGCTTTAGCAATGACTATTTGAAGACATTTGGATGAATTCATACCTGGAATTAAAAATAGTTCGCAAAATTAGCTCTTACAATTGGATGTTCCTTACCTGTTCTTATGTTGTCGTTAGAAGTCCAATAAGTTAATTCATATCAGCAGTTATGCCAAATTTATTTATTTAACTTTAAACTGATGATCTCAATATTTTCGTTAAAGTTTCGTTAAAGTTTTGTTTACAATTTTGAATATTTTAGCAACGTTACATAACATTAGAAAACTATAGCAGAGACACAATCACTTCTCTAGTACACCAAATTTCAAATATGATAAAACCGTTAAAGCTTTAAATAATGTATCCGTTAGTATTAAGTTCTTTATCGATATTCTTTTATATCATTGAACTTATATTAATTCTTTTAAATGTTAAGTAATGAGTAATGAAGGTTTTTATGCCGCTTGAAATAGTTTAAATACTTTTCAGGTGGCTTTTCCTTCTTGAAAATAATAATTGAATAAAAATAATAATAATAATAATAAAAGGAAAATGATCAAGGTTCGAAACCCTTAAACCTCTTCCACACTCCAAACCTCTAGCTGATCCCTTGCCAGGCTCCATTCTTAATCCCTGTACAGTCGTTCGGATCTGTGCCAGAGATTGAAGTCTTCTGTAGCTCATCAAATTAAATTAACTGTAATTTATTGAATAAAAAATATTCAATAAATCAGCACATAAGGAAATTTATCATTTCTTGTCTTCCTTTTTTAGCGCATTGACCGTAAAAATGTCGACATTTGTTGCCATGTCAATCAGTAGCCATGCCTTAAAAATATGACAACAATATATCATCCTATATGCTGTAGATTCAACTCTCATTTTGTCATAAACATCCAGAATGAATGAAGTTTAACTTCAGTTCTTAAATGCGCAATGGATCAATGACTTTTTTTTACAACTTTCTGCTGCCAAAGATGGCAAAAAGTTTTTTCAGCCATTAATTTTCGTTTATTTCTTTCTTATTCTCTGCATTTTTTCTTCTTCATCCATATTTCCACCTACTTGCTTCCATTATGAATGGGTATGAGGGAGGGGGACAATGGGACATAAAAAGGCACAAGTGTAAGAAAGAAATGAATCATGCAATAAATGAACGGGATTTTCATGCTACAATGACAATGGCAACGACAATTTGAGTCAAATAACATAAATTTTCACTTTTCATCTTCTCGAACAGCTCACATAATCACTTCTTCATTGCTGTTGCCATGTTTTTTGACATAAAAATGAGCGGAAAAGGGAAGAAGAATTATAAAAAAAGGACCTTAGATGATGACTGCAATGTGACAAGTGAACAAAAGAGCTTCCATATGCTCCGTAAGATTCATCATGCGCTAATTTTAATAGCATCCGCTTGTTTCAATTTTTAGTCACTGCTAGCTGCTTCGTCATTTTCATTACTTTTTATCGTTTTGGATAATTTGAGATGCTTTTGTGATGAGAGTCAGTTGTTAATCAGGACTTTCATGTTGTCTGTTGGATTTAACAGCGACAATTGTCAATAAATTTCATATTATAAGTTACAAATTTGTTAAATTAATCAAAATTTGTGGGTTCGAATCCAACCGTTCATCATAGTATGAAATAAAACTTAGAAATAGATGGTCAAATTTTTATGTCACGTTTACTTTAGAAGTCCAAAGCTAGCCTCACATTCCATCCAACTACTCACCTCCATTAATTTTCTGACTTGTTTCTTTTTGTTTAACGTCAAACAATAAGAAATGAGGAATAAAATTTTTTATGATGATCTTCCTTTTTTCCCTCAATCTTCGTGCGTTTTCACTTGTCATCACATCCGCTTCTTACTCAATACTTACTGCCGTTTTTTTTGTGATTTTTTTTTGTGTGTGCTTCCTTACATTCTTTTCCTTTTTTTATTGTCGCGTGCCTTTATGCATTTAAATGGCTCCTGATGCCTTTTTAATTTCTTTATATCGTCGTCGACAAGGTTATCTTATTTAATATCATTTTGTGCGATAATAAAAAATGATATTACAATTTTGTGATATTGCTGCAAGAATGGCTGTTAAATTTAAATTACACAATCGACATTATTTCGACAAAATATAATTTTATTAGATTTTTTTCCTACTTTTTTTTTATTTTGATTCTCTCACTCATTTAGAAGCTGTTTGTTGGAAGTAATAGGAAGGGACAGAGGAAAGGTGATGATGGGGTAAGGAAAAAATGTCGAGTAATTGAGGTTATGAAGCATTTTATAATTAGGATCTGGTCCAGGAGTGCCCAACCTTTCTTGAGCTACGGCACATCTTGATGGTGAGTCATGACCGAAACCGCACACGGCATACGGTTCGTGGGATTTCTCAAATTTTTTCGCGGCACATGGATACGTTATCATTGATCAAGTTATGTAGGATGGGGATGGGACTATACATTTCAGTATCAGGGATGAAAAACCTCAGACATCTCCCGATTGACACAATAATTTCAAATCGACAGTATGGACAGTTGTTTATTCAGTGACTTTTTTGGAGGTTATCAACTTAGCTATCATGTGACAGCTTATAATGATTATGAATAATATTTGCCATTCAGTTATTTAACTGAAGCAGCATATGACTCTATTTTAGTAGGTTCGTTTCAGGGGGAGAACAGAAAATTGCTGAAGAATCAATTTTACTGAGAGTTGTTCTCCTTCTGAATCATTTTCTATAAATTGTGGTCAATTTAAGAGCTTAGGAGTGGTACTGTGGCAGCGTCATTCACTTGTCCTTTACCATCCATCACTAGCTGTACCCAAGATAGCCTTAACAGCCTTACAAATATTTCTGCGTATCAACATTTTATAAATTTAGGAATTTTTTCATATGCTGCATTTTCCAAGCTTCGTAGAAACATACGACAGACAAGAAGACATAAAGTAAATAAATCCACCCACGCATCCTGCAAAGAATCACAAAATAAAATCTCACAAATGCCTAAGAAAAGTATAAAAATTGCCGTGAGACTTGTAATAAAAATATTTTCATCACTTCTTACTCGGTGTACATGCTTCATCCCACTCAACCTTGTATTTTTTTTGTACAGCTAACACATTTTTCGGCAGAATCTCTTGTGCTTTAAACATCATCGTCTTCACGTTGTCACGTGGACTTTAATAAAAAAAAAGTAAAACTCAAAGTTTCTTCAGTTTAAGGGCGAAATTTAATTACCATTTTCATATCCATAGTGACAAGTTTAATGTTAGAATCCATAAAACTTTTGAGTCAGAAACAATTTGAGTTTTTCAAGAGCGTGTAATTGACGGCATGATTTCTGTAAAATTGAAAAGTTTTCTTGCGGCTTTTCTGCGAAACTTTTCACTTTTATGGTTTCAAGTCGTAATTAAAAGTGTCTTGATGTTTATGGGTTAAGGACAGGAGGTGATTGAAGGTGGGATATTTACGAGAGATTTTAGTGATGATGTTGTCACTGTGTTTGACAGTGATTTGTGATTGGAGGTGTGGATAGTTGGAAGTGCTTGAGATTGCGTTTTATGATCGAATTGTTGTTAAATCTTATCAGCAGCTAAAGGTAGCGGTGCTGAAAGTGTTTTGGTTACCTTAGGCTAAGTCTTAATATAAGCTCTTACCCAAAAAGAATTGGGCACTTATTTGAATGGAATTGAAAACCTTATTGATGTAGCCAGAACTGATTAATCATTTTTTGTTCATTTTTAACGGTTTTGTAGTCTTCAGAGGGGATGTGGCTATGACACTGGCTACCCTTCCCATCTTACAGCGCCACCAGTCCTTCAATAGTGTATGTTAACATTAATGGACTTTCCAATTTTCTTTATGAGTGTATCACTTTATAAAATGTATTGTTCTAAAGAAGTGCTTTCTGACCAATCAATGCAATATCATTTAAGGCCTTTAAATGAGCAACTTTAATCATTCTTCATAAAAAAATATTCCTACTTCAATGGCAAAAGTCAGTGAATTGATCAAAAATCCGGCATCAATCCGCTGTGACTCTGGAATGATGCTGTATTTAAATCAAAGCTAGCACCTTGCCAGAGTCATGCCGGCTTGGCACCGGATTTCTATTCGATTAACCGACTTGTGCTGTTCGGGATAGTCTCACACCTGATTACCCGTTTTAGGACATCAACATAATGTGTGCCTCAATATTCCAACACTTCTCATTAAATCTGAGTATTTTAAATCGCATTCAAAATTATGATTCTACAGTATAACCTCAAAATAAATCAAACTGATTACAGTTCTACATTAAAATTCCACATCAAAATATTTATATGCCATTAATTACTTCAAATATCCCCAAATCATTCTCATTTTCATCAAATAAATAAATTTTATTTAAAATTGACTTTCATTGTAGCAATTAACATATTTAAAAGCAAATAATTTTGATAATCTGCAACTATGCGTAAAAATATTGAAATCATTTTAATTTTCTCATAAGCCTATAATCATTTTGATGATTCAGCATTTTACCCAAAAATATGCTTCTCGTTAATAATGATTAAACAGTTCTGATTTATGAAATCGACAAGTTTTATTTTGAAATGAGATTTATCGGCAATCATTTAAACAATTAAAACGTCATCATTATTTTGATTGAATTTAATTCAATATTTGAATTGTTGCGTGTTAGTTGTGAGGATGCAGGAAGTCAATAATGTGGTATTTGGTTCAAGTGATTGATACAGGGGCGATGCCTGGAATTTGAAGAGGGGGGGGGGGCAAAATTTTTTTTGTATGGAGAAATTTAAGGGGGGGGGGAGGGGGATTTTTGTGATTTTTTTCATAAAAACCTTAGCAAAATAAAGAAATTTCTGTTTACATTGGGGGATTTATCCCCCAAATCTCCCTCCTCGCTACGCGCCTGGATTGATATTGAGGTTTGGATGTAAAACAGCTGCAAAATTGACTTGCAAACATTCTTACTTGTGGTTCGGCAAATTTTCCATTAAAATGCTCCTTTTAAATTAAATCTTAGATGGGGGCGCTGGGTCCTAACCTCAAAAATCAAAAATCCCATTCCACGCATCATCCCATAAACACTCATTATCCCTAATGCACGCTTCACATTAAACCGTAAAAAAATCATCCATCTGAAATTCAATAATGATGATTAAATTCTGCTCATTTCATTCTCATAATGCAGATTGATGAGACTCCTTTATTATCTTACATAACGTACATCAACATCAGACATTAAATCTAGCATGATTGTGACAAGAGAATGCCTTCAAGTGAGAGACAGAATAAAAGCTTTTTTGTTTTGTTTTGAAAATTGTTTGCCGAGAAATTTTGTGTGACAGAAAAAAAAGGAAATTAGGAATTTGAAAAACATTTTTTTTTTATAGAAAAATCTTCTACGTTCCGAAAAATGAGAAGAAAAATTGGTTTGAAATATTTTCAAAAGCACAAAGACTTGCCTGAAAACTTTTTATTTTTAAAGATGCTTGAAAGTGTGTGGATGTTGAGTTTTGAGTCACATTTTGTCTTATAGGATTGAAATTTTTGGGATTTAGATTTTTCTTAGGTTGCCTTAAGCTAGGGTCTAGGATGTAAGTATGAGGTAAGTTCTATGATGCTTCTGATTAAGCCACAGTATTTTTCTTATATAAACCTAAAGCTGTAGATCATCCTTTTTCAATTCGAGTGCAGATAGCTTTCTACAAATTGACTGTTGACTGTCTTAAATCATGCTAATAAGCAAGGGCCTAGCCTATATCCTGCTTAGACTAGCTTTTATTATTATCACGCTGAAATCAATTTTAATTCAAACATCCTAAATCCATCAAAACATCAACCAGTTGACTTAAAAACTAGCGCTTCAGCCACCAACAACCCAAACCACCTCCCTTACTTCCTCTTCTTTTTCTATCCTTACAGATTCAACATTGTTCATTTCTTGTCTCTCCACTCCGAAACTGATTTTCTATTCTATATATTTTTTTTTTGTTCTGTGTGTAAAATCAAATCTTTATTTCAGTCTACAAAACAAAATAAATCAAATACAAAAAAGGAAGACATTCAGCAACAGCACTGAATAACAAAACAAGAAAAAAAGTAGCTTACTTTTCAATAATCTTTTTACTCGCAACATGAACCTTTTGTGCGCGTCCGGATGGATCAGATGGACATCCCCAATCTTTTCGTGGTATCCATTGTTTTACGGTTTTGACACATGATTGATTTGGAAAAATTCTTTCAAATACTTGACGAAAATAGAAGCCCTCTTTACTCAATGGTGTATTATATGGATATAGCTCTTTTGCTGTCTCAAATTCCTCATCTGTTATGTGACTTCCTGCATGTGAACGAATTGTATCGATCCAATTGTAACCGACACCATCGGAAAATTGCTCTTTTTGTCTCCACAAAACCTCATCGGGTAGATAATTGCCTTCAAATGCACGACGTAAAATGTACTTTTCAATATTCTTTGTGCCATCGCTTATCATTCGATCGTTTGGACTCACGCTCATCGCATAGTTGACAAAGTTAGTATCCAAAAATGGCACACGTAATTCAACGCCCCATGCCAATGCTGATTTATTAGCACGTAGACAATCACTCGACCATAAATTTAGCACACGCGATACCGTCTCATAATGAAATTCCTCTGCATTTGGTGCACTATGAAAGTATAAATAGCCTCCGAGAATTTCATCAGCACCCTCGCCAGACAACACCATTTTTAGTCCATGACTCTTAATGTATCGCATCATAATGAACATAGGAATGGATGCACGTATTGTCGTAACGTCGTATGTCTCTAAATGATATATGATATCGCGTATACAATCGAGTCCTTCCTCAACTGTAAAATGAATTTCATGATGCTCACTATCAATATAGTTGGCGACCATTTGACTGTATTTGAAATCTGGTGCACCAGCTAAACCGACACTAAATGTCTGCAATTTATAGTTTGGATCTTTTTCTCGCATTATTTTCGTTGCAATTGATGAAATAAGGGAGGAATCGATGCCGCCAGACAGCAATGCACCGAACGGAACTTCACATTGAAGATGTGAGCGAACAGCTGATTCGAGCTTGTTACGGAATTCTTTGAGGTTGACTTGCAAGCTTGGCACCTTTGTCATCCAATCTTCTTTGAAATATTTAGTGAATCTCCACTTGTTGGGTGTGCCGAGTTGATGACTAAATACACTTCCTGTTTTGTGGATTATAAAGAGAGACAGATTGGAATTAGTGGGGAAATTTATGAGTTTTTAAGGATTTTTGTTGACGATTTTTAATGCGATAAAAATGGAAGGACTCTAGAAAATTGCAGCAAATGATTCTGACAATCAAACTATCCATTCGAAAAATTTACAGATGAAAATTTAGTTCCCATTGAAATCTTTTATCCATCCACAAGCACATTTCATCACACATCGCACACGAGAGACTTGAAGATATAAATGAATTGTAAATTGATATAAAGAATGTTTGTATAAAGATAAATTACGAAGCTTTTACCACTTTATGCTCTCTAGATTGGATGGTAGGGGTTCTGGAGTGTCGATAGTAATTGTGAGTGATTTGTTTTTATGAAAAGGATTTTTTTTTTGCATTGTTGTGGAACTTATTGAAGCTTTATTGTCATAATAAGAAGGCTAGTAGCGTAAACACAGGACAAAACATAGTAAGTAGGGATTTAACAAGGATCAATGTCAATTCTGGATGTAATGTGGCTTTTCCTTGCGAGTAATAAATGATAAAAATAATAATAAAAGTAATGTTCTAATATTGACTTCTGGTGAGAATTGAACCTACGGATTCATTAAAAAGGATTCCAAATATTTGGTCAGTTGCCATACCACCGATGTCATACTTTTAAAATGGCAGATTTGCCTAAATATAACTTGATATCTTACTATTCAGAAACTAATCTTAAGGCCTCTGAAAGCCCTTAAGTATAGAAAATGTCAAAATTTAAGTTCTACGGACTGACCACAGCCTGAAAACATTTCAAAAATCGATGTCATTTTTGGATGAGCCGTGTTTTCCAAAAGCTGTGCTTTGCTAATTGTTGCCATGACTAAGCATGTCTTAAAATCAATTATGTATTATAAAAACTTCTATTTCAATTATTGACTTTTAAAATCTAAGGGTAATCAAGTAAAAAGCTAAGCATGCCCAACTTTCCATCCATCCCATAAATAATCTACAAAATCTGTTGCTGCATGAAGCCAAGTAACTTTTGTTAAATCAGCAAAAACCCTCAGAAAATCAAAACAAACTTAAAAGCTTTAAAGCTTTCTCACAATCAACCTGGAACCTCTACTTCATCCAATACATATGAATGCTGATAAATTTCATTATTTATTTCACCAAAAAAAAAAACTTTTTTTTTTCACTCCTTTCCCTTCCGTTTCTCATCTTCAGCATTAAATTTTTTATATGTTACTAGTTTTCAGCACGAAACATTACACGTGGGAAAACAAGCTAGTGCTATGTAGAAGAAAAAAAAAATCAACAACAGCATGCAAGGTGTAGGAAAGGTAGAGGAGGTAGAGAAAAAAGTTTATCCATTCACACAAAACAATTGTGTGTGGAAACTTACCAATGGGAAAGTTTTGAACGTACGGACATATCTCAACCAAGCACTTCATCTCACTTGCAATCCAAATATTTCCGTTCATATCCTCACCAATATACATGGATAATATACCAAAGGGACAGCGTGCTGCAACAATTTTCTTATTTTTACGATCATATAATGCAAATGCATACATTCCAGTCATATGGTGCACCAAATCATCACCATATTTCTCATATAAACCGATAATGACGTCACAATCACTTCTCGCCTCATATGGTTTGTTGTAAAACATTGATAACTCATCGGAGATTTGTAAAAAGTTGTAGATTTCGCCATTTGCAACAATTGTTATGTTCTCATCGTCTGACTGCAGCGGTTGATCACCATGTGCAACACCAATAATTCTTAATCTCTCGTGAACCATTATGATGTTTTCGTCTTTAAAATGCACAACACCTGTTTTGTCCGGACCACGATGTCGTTGCTTACTCGAGCACCTGTAAGCCATTTCTCTTAATGGCTCCTTTGCCTTTCCTCTCGCTATGCTACTTAATGCATCTCCATGTCCGTTCATTATGTTGCCATTTTGGCATTGTGGATCGTTGCATTCATTGCCAAATATTGCAAAAATTCCGCACATTTTCGCTATTTATGGTTGTCTCCAACGACTCGTTATCTACAATGAGAATGAAAAAAAAAAATTGAAAATAATAAAATTTTGAAATTCATTTTTAATGTTCATTAAAAAGACTTTAAATCAACAATGTTGGCAATCGTTGCTGATTATAAACACACACTAAACATTTCGCGACCGTGCTATTGACCTCATTATGATATTGGGATGCTTTATAGATTGCTATATAAAAAGGTTTTTTGCTCTCATTTCTTCTTTATTTCCAAACCATAAATTTTGATTACAATTTGAAAATTATGATCACAATTTTGTGTAATTTTTAAGAGCATTTTAAAGTTGGTGTGCTGGGTTGAAGTTAGAGCAGTTTGGATGTGAAAGGGGTGTGAATTTATGAATAAAGGGGTATTGAAGAATTTAGCAGAATTCATTAACAGAGCTTTTGGAGATGGCAAAGGATCAAGTGGACGTCCCAAGAATTCTTGGAAAGAAGCTGTTGACAGAAACAGTATTGCATTTGGTATTGGTAATTGGCAAGCTGAAGCTAGCTTCAGACACCATCTAAGGGATGTCGTGGATCACAATTGTTCTGTATCACCAGCGAAATAAAGTAAGTAAGTAAGTCATTTACAGAGCTCGAAGTTGAGTTGAATCCTCCATACAGATTGGATATAAATTCCAAGTCGATTTTGAGCTCAGGTTGAAGCTTTTGTCTTAAGCCAAATGTAAGTGTAAATGCAAGTGGTTCGGATTCTACTATCAACTATAGGTCTAAAGGGTATGGTACAATAGATTCTTCACAAATTGAATCGCAGTGCCTGCAGCTGAAAGGCTGGGCCCTTCAATCATTATTATTATTAAGCCAAATGTAAGAGGGCTATAAATGTGACCTTAAACGTAAAGCTTAACTCCCCTCTCCCCTTAACTCCTTAAATTTTCACTATAAAATAATTGAAATACTAAACAGGGGTCATTCACTTATGACGTTTAGGGGGTGGGGGGCCAACTTGAAATTCCTGGAAATCCATAGTTCTCTTTTGAAAAATGACCGTTAATTTCAGCCTTATAGTAAAAGACCCCTAAAGCTACTGCTCGGAATTACAAAGCTAATAATAAAATTTTAACCCATTTAGCTTAGTTCTTATCAAGCACTCAATTTCCATACGATTATCAACAGAAATCCCAAATATAAATCATCAAATTCCCCCACAAAAAAGGTCCGCACTATCAAAATTCCTTCCAGTGACTTTTGTACTTTCTATTTCAAAAGATAAGAAAGCAAAAATACTAAAATTTCTTTAGAACAGCTAGCAGCAATTTAAACTTGATCTTAAGAAAAGAAAACTTGTGCGAAAGTTTCTCATCTACTGCAAATGAAATTTATAAGAAGAATTTTGTAACTTTTTTTCCTCCAGTATCCGAAAAAACTTTTCTTCTTTATCCATAGGTGTAATGTTATCATCTTAATGGCACTTATTGTTATTATTGTAAACACAAAACTATTCTCATACTCAGAACTAACTGGAAATAGAAAAGTTTTTTTCATGCTTAGATTTTAAAATTGGATTTTCTTTATAATTTCCCATGATATTGTCTAACTGTGCTGTTTCCTAGCTTGTAGCTATTGTAACTTTATGATCCATAAATTCAACTTAATTAAGTGCTGAATTGAAAATGAAAGCATTTGCTTTTTGTGCTGTTTTTGGGAGGCATTCATTAATGATATCTAATCTATTGGGAAGGAACTGGAGGATTTGAGGTTAGGTTGATTGGCCTCTTAATGTTGAGGGGGTTGAGATTTTAAAATCCCACATTTTCGACAAACATCACAACCGAACAGCCCCCATTTTTGCTGTTTGCAAATTAACTCCAAATGAGAATCGAGAATTGTGTATAATATTGCATAATGAAGCATGAATTGAACAGGGCATTGACACAATATTTTAATTTATTGCTTTTTTTTGTCTTCATCGATTCTGAATTAAAATTAAATTTTTGCTTTTTATTTGAAATAAATTCAATTTAATCAATTTGTGCTCAATATTTTTTTTTGTAAAATTGACACAATAATTTGACTCAGCTGGTCAGCACACGTTGAACAAATGTTGTGTCTGGTGATAAGAAAAATTAGACTAAGTACAGCAAACATGCGAAGATTATTAATTTTAGTGCGATGATTACGTTTTATGATTACATGAGGTTATTCTGATCGTCATGCACTTGATACTTTTTTTGTATAGTTAGCATATTGTGGATTATGTCACTTCCTATTTAATATTCTCATGTGATAATTGTGGAATATTGGAAAATTAATTGAAATATTTTATATATAGGAATTAAATTGGGTTTGGAAATTGTTGTTTATTTTTCAAGGGGATAACAACATGGTGGAAAAAAGTTTAAATTTTAATTTTTCAATAGTTTTCCTGCATGAAAGGAAATTTCTCATTTTCTTCTGTTTCTATCAAAGTTTTTTCTCATCATGTTGTTTTTCCCTTGATGTTATTAGGTTTATCTGCGCAGTGGTTACACCGCTAGATTTTATATACAGTTGAGAAGGGAAGCATTTTATTACATCCCATCTAATCGACCCTCTCTCACCTTTCAAATAGGTATCTAATTGTATGGACTCTCCAGAAATGACTCGACAGCTTGCAGTTGTGTTACAATGAGTAAGGAACAAACTTTAATATCAATTAACATCATTTGTGCAGTGACGAATTATAGAACTGTCTTTACACATTCTCCAAGGAAGTCATAACATCATTTATTAACAACCCCCTCAAACTCATTACACTCAACACTCATATCACACGTGATTCTAACTCATCATCTCAAAAAAAAAAATAATCTAAAACTCCTCAAAAAAAAGTAAATGACCTACACTCAGGCTTCCTTATCAATTTATGCCAGTAAAACCAGTTTGAAATTATCAACGGCAGTTAAGCTTTAAGGTATTTATTACAAAATAATATACACACGTGATAAGGCAAGTGTGCTCATGTGAATTATTTCTCTTTCATCTTCCTACTAAGTTTATAAATAGTTGCATTAATTAATACTTAATGCTTCATAACGGTAGCTGCATTGTCGATGAGCTTGTGACTTTGTTGGAGCGGAAATTGACGTCACTTTTTGGATTGGATGTTGTTTTGAGATTTGATTTTAATTATTTATAAGTTGTGATTGGCTCGATTATTAAAGATACAAGCCTAGGCCACACATGCTCTGTAAGACACCATTTGGAAGTTACACGATGCTCAGTGAATTGATTGCAATTGATATAAAGAACACTCTAGATTCATCATGGAGCAGACGCAAAACTGACAAAAATAACAATTTACTATGACCAGGCACCTCAAAACCTCAAATTCCTAATAATCCTATTAAATCTACCTCACATAGACATTCAATCCAATCGAAACAAGCAAACTTCTTTGCAGCTGTCGTATCTACATTCCAATCGATCAGACATCAGTTACACATTATTGACATTGTAAAATTGTTTAGAAAATTCACAAACCCCGCAAGAAATCAAGCCTTACATCTGCAAGTTTGGTGCTGTTTACAGGTCTTGTTTATTTATTTTGCTGTGATTGATGTCGTTCGTTGGAATGTACAAATATTTTTCGTAGGAATAAGAGAAATTTACAATAGGGGTCGTTCAGTTATGACGTCCATCAAAAAACCTGATTTTTAGACCCCCCTCCCCTCCTCTGTCAAAAAAATTCTATAAAATTTCTATTGTTTGAACTGTCACAAAATCCTAGCCCCCCTCCCCCCCTAAATGTCGGACGTCATAAGTGAACGGCCCCATATTGCATGGGAGGACTTTTGATACTTTTTATGTAAGTTAGAAACTACTCTAGTCATACATCCTAGCTTGAGTATGCAAATCGACTATCAAAAAGCAATTGAAACCCCTTATTTGATCATAAAAGTTATTCATTTCACTCTCTATCTACACCTGCTGTGCTATTTATACGCTTACAAATTCAAATGCACAACTGGATGAGTGAAAAGCATACAGACTGAATTAAACAATGCAAACATCAAAATTGAACTATTAAATAATCAAAAAATTAGAGAGGGACCGTTCATTTATGACGTCAAGGGGCAGAGGTGGGGGGGTCAGCAAGAAAAGAACAATAGAAATTCCTGGAAATCTATTGTCCTTTTTTGAAACATGTCCATTGATTTGGACGTCATAATTGAACGAACCCAGATGAGATTTAGCTCATAGCTGTTATTGCAATCAGGGGTGCATTAAGAGGGGCTTTTGCAGGTATCTGGATAAGATGATGTTGGTTGCTGTCCCCATCTTTTTACAAGATGGATAAGATTACAATTAGGACTGCTGTATGATTTTTAAAGACATAACTTCAAAGTTTAAACCTAAAACCCTCTGAATGCACAATGATTCAGATTCGGAAAAAATGTTCAAAAATTCCTTGTGCACAATATTTTTCTGACACATTAGAAAATTGAAAGTTTTTGTTGATTTCTTTTGATTTGATTCTTTTAGCATCTTCTACATAATATTTTCGTTCATTGCTCAAAAAATCAGTCCTTAATATAAAGGATAAACATGTTTTTTTATCAAAAGTTTGTAAAAGTTTATCAAAAAATATTGTGCATGATCAAACTTTGTATGAAATTTTATGTAAACTTTGATCGCAAATATCTCGAAAACGGCATCAAACGGCATGTCCTCAGTAATATGGGAGATAGATTAAAGCTTATTTAATTGATTTATATAGGTTTCAGAGAGGTCTTTGGAAGACTTTTTAACTTATGAATAGTTTAAGTTTTGTAAAAATACTCAGATTTCAATTCCATTTTTAAGGCTTAATAAGCAGATTTCTATTGAGTTGGTTGTTTTAATATGTAGAGCTAAGCTTAAATTAGCTAGCAACTGCTTTCAAGACATCCAAATAACAACTTAAAGTAGAAAAAATCACATTTCTTTTTTCATACTCAAATTGTAAACAAATTTTGGGTGAGATTAAATTAATGATTTCTGGAGTTAGACAGCAAATAGGAACGAGATATTTTTAAAGGATATGCACAAAGGAAAGATCTTTAATCTGGCATTTAAAAGACAAAGTTTAATTAACATGAAATTTTTGAATTTTTGAACATTTTTTTCGATTCTGAATCATTGTGGAATGCATCCCCAAACGCAATTAAACACACTTGAAGTCATAATGCACATCACATTCACAGGAAAATTTTAAAATTTTGCCACTCATTGCGCCAAACAGCGAAGCATAAAAGTCCTAGCGAAAAGTAATTAAAAATTTGTAATTAAATTTTTCTCCCATCATGCTTTCGCTCATTTCATTCAACTTTATAGCACTTTATAGATCCACAGATACAAAAAAGGAATGAATAGCGAAAGAGATGCTTAATTGCTTTTCAATTTGAATATGCAAACAAAAATTGAACATTTATTTTTTTAAAAGCTTGCAAATTGAGGAGGAATTTTGTCTGATGGGAGTTGATGCTGTGTAAATATTGCACAACACCTGTAGATCTGATTTGGGATATTGATGAACTTTGGGTTTACAGATGAGAATTTATTGAAGCTTTGTTTCCATTGGTGAATAAAGGTTGAGATTTTGAGAAATGTTGTGCTTATAGTGACTTGAAGTTATAGCTTGTAATTATTCAACATAAATTAGTGATGTTCTTGGAAAACACGATTAGCAATTGCCTACGTCAGTGATGGGTAACCTTTTTTGATGCTAAGCCATGACTAAAACCACACACTGCATACGATTCGTGGGCTTTCCAATTTTTTGGGTACAATATTGAGCCATGACACAAAGGTTGCACATCACTGGTCTACATTACAGTTTTTCTGAACTAACCTAACCTTACCCAACTCTACAATAGATTATACTAGGGATATGTGTTTCTGTGTGAGAAAGGGAGGATGGGACAAACAATAAGGTCCCGACTGTCTTTAGAAAAGTTTTAAGTTTATCTATAAACTTCTTTAATATGATTCCATATGACCACTAGTTGACAACTATTTTACATCACACAATGAACCAGTAATCCTAAATTTAATAAAATCTTAACTGAAAAATGCGCTTTAAATCATCCAAATCATTTCCTACTTGCTTCCGCATTTCAACATTATTCATCCTCATTCCTCACCATTTTCACTATTATTTGATCCATTCATAAATTGAATGGAAATGTATTTACATTTATTTATTGGACTTGCCTGCAACTAGTTGAATGTAAATTTGTTTTATTCTATAGACCTCAACCACTTCTTGTGTACTTTTTATTTTATATATTTTTTTTGCAATTCTGCACACTTGAAATCCTCAAATACTGTTTCACAGAAAAAAAGTGCTGAATTAAATTTTATTTTAAAACTAACGTTCACCGTGACTGCTTGATAAGAAATAAAGTTTTGTGGAAAAATTGTATCAAATTTATATTCATGCGACTATACTCACCACTATTCAATTTAATCTCAACATTTAAACGTGATTGGGCGCTGCAAGTTATTCGGTTGTTGCATCATCTTCTTTCCCTCGCTGAGCGGTTTTTATTTTTTGTTGTGCGGCACAATTGTTGCTAGTAAATGCTTTTCTGTCAGGCTTTTTTTTAATTTAAAAAAAATTGCTTTAATTTTTTCAGAATTAAAAGTTCAAGATTTTAGTGTCGACTCAGCTGTTTTTGAGTAAAGTATTGGGTTGATTAAACTTTCAATAATTTTTGCTAGATTAAAATTTGGTGAGAAAATTAAAAATTTAAAAAAATATTAAAATTTAAAAAATTGTTTGAAAAAAAGTGAAAATAATTTAAATTTAAGAGTCGATAAAAAATTCTTGAATCTTCTTAGAAACTTTTGAGCAAAATTACATCATCAATTTCATTTACAATTCCTGCATAATAGCTCAAAAAAAATTATTCAATTTAAAAATTAACTTTTATAAAGGTTATTGTCATCTGTAAGAATTTTTGAGAACATTACAAAGTTTTGTAAAGCAAACTATAATAGCAATTATTGAAAATATCATGCAGACATTCGTGTTGCATAATATCAAGGGACAAACTGACAGGCTTGGTTCTAAGTCGAGAATTAGCCGGGTAAACTGACAGATTGATCAAAACATGATAAGATAGACAAGCGGAGCAACTTAGTAGCTATGACCTTAGCGAATTGTAAGGGATTCATGAATAAATTCATTGCCAGCTTAAGGGTGAGAGTATGCAATTACTATTTTGCCTAGCCTCTGTGACCTCCAACATATAGTAGGATCCAAACCAGGAGTGGAGTGGTTAGGATTGACTTTGAATCTAAAGACCAGTGGTGTTCAACCTTTTTTCTGCCACGGCAAACTTTTCCGGTAAGCCATGACAACACACAATTTGTTGGATTTCCTGAATTTTTTTCGCGGCACATGGGTTGGCCATCACTGCTATAGACCCTATGAGTCAAAATCTGACAAATAACAAATAATCCTACTGATATCTAACATCCAATCTACCATATCCAAGATTCAAAACTTTTGAGTTACATAAACTTCAGAATATAAATTTCTCTGCACCAAAAGTCACGTTCAATAAAATTAATACGCGTATCGACATTACGACTGCCATAAAACTCAGATCAAAATCATACAAATAAACCAAATGTAAGCACAATTTAATCGATTTTTTGTATCAATTTATGACGATAATATTCACAAACAATTTCAATAAGTTATCTAACTGTCAACTGAATGCCTTCCTATCTAATTCCTGTGTATGTATATTATTGAGATGAAAATGATTTCCATTGTGACTAAGTCTGTCGATTCGAAAATATTGAAAAGGAAATTTTTTGACACAGACGTTGAGAATGGAAGTAGAATCATTATAAAAACACGTGAGAAGGTGAAAATTGCAAATCAACTAAAGGTATTTTAGACAGTGCCTGTGTTGCGTTAATAGGGATCCACATTATCATAAAATAATTTTAAAACGTGACTACAATAAAAATTGTCTTTTGCCTTCTTTGAATATGACACGGTGGAGGATTAACAGGAAGTAAAGAACAAAAGACAAACGAAAGAAAAAAAACTTTTCAATGTTTAATTTAAGTGGGTTGAGAAAGTCGCGAGGAGGAATTACTGGCCTGTAAATTCTTTTGTCAAGTTTCGTTTTCTTATTACTTTGTGTACTGGATTTCCCCTTCACAGAAGCTGCCCCTTAGGGAAATTAGAACTGATTCTTGATCCCTTTTGAATTTTGAAGTGGATGCTTCCTCAAAGCTTCTTAGTATCAAGCATTTAAGCTCGATTCAAACAATTGAATTTAGGTCCAGCAATACTTAAACAGAAATTCTTCAAAATTCAACCAGAAGCTTCACAAAATGTCAACTGACATCTTCAAGACAAGCTTCAGCAACAAATCAGCACAAAAAACTCCCAAGGACGTCCTTTTGTTGAGGAGCGAAATTAAATTTACAAACTTTCTGCTCACTCATCGTGATGTTTTTGATTATTTTGTTGTTGCTTCTTCCTATCTTTCCCTAGCTTCACTTCCATTTCTCCTTCCTTCCACCAAAAAAAATCCTCGTCATTCTCATTTCAGCTATTTTCATTCAAATTTTTCCTTCACTTCCACTTCCATTTTGCATGTGCACAGTGTGTTGTTTAGATTTCCTTTATTGTTCCTGTTTTGCAAGCTTATTTAGCGCCACAGTCATAAAATGAGTCTAAAGCATAGCTTGATGTATGTCAACATGAAAGTTCATCAACATTTTGAGTCTATACTTGTTCAAACTTTCATGTGTATTGGTCAACAACTTTTTCGTGTGTGAACAGCGAGGAAGAAGAGCAGCAGATCAATGAAGAGTCTAATAGTGAAGCTGAATGAAGATTCATTCAATTATTGCGTGCGACGATTGCCATTGAGTGGATATTTTGGATGTTTGATTGGTTTTATGAGGATTATGGTAAGTTTAACTGTGCTGATGGGCATTTTACCAGAAGAGATGGACATTCATAAAAGTGATCAGCACCAAGCTAGTCCCAGAAAAAGTTTGGATTTTTCAGAAAAGTTTCTTGGACGTGCCTTGAACATTTAAAAAATTGTTCCACATTTTTCAGTTCCTTTTCGTTTCTGCATGGACTGCACAGAAATAATCAAAAAAGAGATTTTTTTTGACTAGCACAAAAACACAAAAGGCAGAAGAAACAATTTTGCATGCTTTTCATTTTAATTTTGTTGAATTTTTTCCGTATTCAAGCTCACACACACACACAGTATAGCATATGAGAGATGCATGTCCAAACTACAGCATCATTAAAATTTCTTCTCGTTTCGACTAGCACAAAAAAAAAATTGCCTTCGTCATAGATGATTCAAATAAACATAACAATGAAAATGGACATTTTATAGGTCATTGAGCTTACAATTTTTTTTTTATTCAGGCTCATAAATTCATGTTGATCGCATTTGTCTCAAAAAAAATATCATTACAAACATATGGAAGAAAAATGTGATCACAATCTTTCGTGATTTATGGGAGAAATTTTCTGATACCACAAATATGTAATCGTTTATGAAGGAATTTACTGCAATTGACTTGATTTAAAATTTAATTGAGAAGTCAAGATGAATTATTTAAATTAATTAAGTGGGTTAAGATAGAAAAATTGATGCTTTTGAATTGTCAGAGACGTAGCCAGACATGACTTACTCTCAACTTGCATTTTTCCTCAAATTGCATCAAGTTTCTTTCAGCTTGCATCAATTTTATCTCAACTTGAGTCAAGTTTCTCTCAACTTGTGTCACGTTTCTCTCAACTTGCATCAAGTCTCTCTCAACTTGCATTTTTTTCTCAAATTGTATCAAGTTTCTTTCAGCTTGCATCAATTTTATCTCAACTTGCGTCAAGTTTCTCTCAACTTGTGTCACGTCTCTCTTAACTTGCATTAAGTCTCTCTCAACTTGCATTAAGTCTCTCTCAACTTGCATCAAGTTTATCTCAAATTGCATCAAGTTTCTTTCAACTTGCGCCAAGTTTCACTCAACGTGCGTCAAGTTTCTCTTAACTTGCATCAAGTTTCACTCAACTTGCACAAAAATTCCTCTAAACTTGCACAAAAATTCATCTTTATTTTTTATTGCATCACCATTTCAGCCATTAGGTTATACCATTTCATAAAGTTCTGAATTTTGATGATTAACTGGAGAAGAAGGTTGGCTTGATTTATGCAATGAATATTGTAAATATAGGTTAAGTAGAGTGAATTTAATCAAAAGGCATCATTACAGCGCAAAATTTACATAATTTAAGTTTTTATTGAACTGTCAACCATAAAAAAGCACTATCGACAGTCAAAACTTTTCCAATTACTATAAATGAAAGCATTTGAAAGAGTCAAAAGATTTTTCCTCTTATTCAATTTTCATAAATTGAGTACTTAACTTATTGAATTGGATCGTTTCCCGCATTCATTATAAATAATATTTTTTTATTTATTTATTTATTTACTATTTCCATCGTCAAAGGATTCAATTCGCTTACTCAACAACTCAACATCAAAGAGGTCTGCGGAAATGAATAAGGTAATCTATAAGGTTTCCCTTTCTCTCTAGCAAATTAATTTAAAATGATGGCATTCATTACATCATATTCAGACTTCTTTTCCCTTCTTTTTTTCATTTTACCGGATCTTTTAGCGTCTGTTTGATGGTGATGTAAAAAGAGAAATGATGATTGAAAAGAGCCTGTAACAGAAAACTTCCCTTTGATGATGCTTTTTGAATCTTTTTTTCTCTCCGTCAATCGTTCTTCTCTGTTCGTTGATTTTACAAGAATGTCTTCAAAGGTAGACAAGTTGAATAACAATTTGAAAGTTCATTTTAGAGTGCCACGGTACACAGTTTGGGAAGTCCTGTTATAAAAGAATTAATTTGAATCTGAGTCTTGAATAGGCGTATAGCTTGAAAAAGTATGAATTAAGTTACCATTAACCTCCCTTACCAATGCTTGTATATTTGATACTGAAATTTAACATGGTAGGACCCAGTCTGGCTAAAGTCTTGAAGCTCAAAGATATATCTGCTACATGATATGTCATCCTTCCTCTAGATCATTATCTGTAGGAATTGAACCTACCTATTATCAAATGAAAGGATCTTACAAACTTTCGTTTTGTGGACATAACTTTTGTAATGGCAGATTCGCCTACATATGACTCGATACCCCAAACTTATCCATTCACAAATTGAAGTGTTTTTCAAAAATTCCTTCATATCAAGCCACCAGACAAACCACCAGCTTCCACCCCAGCCCTCCATAAATACCAGCAACTTCAACTAAAGCTTTTCATTCATTGCATGAATGAATTCGTTGCTTTTACAAACCATGAGGTAAGATGGAGATCATTTTTTCCCAACTTTCTTGTTTTCAAGTAAGAGCGAGCGAGCCAACAACAAGCATCCTCATCAATCAAATTGTAGGAAAGTAAAAAATATATATTTTTTTTTAATTTCTGCTGGTAATATTAAAAAGGGTTTATTTGATGAGATTAATTAGGTTGTGAATTCCGACACAGCCGCGTAGATTGATTCAAAATGAGTAGATAAGAAGAAGGAAAAGGCAAAATTAGATTTTAAAGGTTGTTTCTGGGTTAGTGCCTCCTAGATAATTGGAATTGAATGGAGGTAGGAAAGTGTACAATATGCTAAACATTTTCCTCAAAGTTAATAAGCTCTTTTCTCAATTGAACTATTCAATAAGATTCATATGGAAATTTTTAACATGGAACTGAACATCACCTGATTTCCATATCAATTTAGACATACCTCTGATACGATTGACAATTCGAGAATGAAAAGATTTTCATCTATACCTTTATATATTCATGTCTCATGAGACTTAATAGAATCAAATTGAAAAATATATTCTACAGAACTTTATAAGCATCTTAAGTATCAATTCTCATAAGCTTTTTAAAGAAAACTGCCTTTGGCAAATGGAGTTCTCTTTTTCTATATCAAAATTTGATTGGCAAACATACACCGATGTAATAAAGGCATCAAGCTGTATCGAGATACGTCATCCAAAGTTTATATGAGCAAAAAAGAGGCATCGAATCTGGATTTCTTTGCTATCGCAAATATTTGTGTCCTTCTTGACTTTTCTGAGCCTATATCTATATGCAAACACGAGCCCAGAAGAACATTCTTCTGTTCATTGTTGTGTTTTGCATTACTTTATTGTGTTTTTGAATCAGATGAAGCTGTGATGGTTACGGAATGAAGCTATGGCTCTACTTTGTCTTTCAGAACTTTCAAATTGAGATATTCAAATCCTTCAATTTCATCTAATTTGTAAGATACTTCAAAACTGTAAGCCTATTCTTAAGTCTTGTTCTTTATCTGCATAAATTTTATCAAGCCTGTAATTAATTTACCTAAGAAAATACTTCAAAAAAATTTAATAAAACGTTTGAAGACTTTTTTCTTTTTATTTGACCTTCTTTTTTCCGTCTGAAAATCATCTCTTCGTGTTGTTTGTGAACGGAAGCAACTGAAGGAGTCACGTAGACACAAATATGATTTCTTTTTTTAAACCTTGATAATTTCTTTAAGACAAATTTAAAAAATGATTGATTGGGATGAGTTTGGGGTGTAATTTAGTGGATTTTAAGCTTTTGGTAGGGTTAGCTTGCGTGTAGGCAAGTTGTATGGTTGACAAGGACTTGACACTTAGTTGCAGGTACCATGCATACAGTTCAAACTATTTCTTGCTTGAATCTATGATGAATCTACTCTAACTTACTTATATCTTCAAAATATTGTGTCAAACCTTACCTAAATGCGCTTATGTCACTCCATATTCTAAAATAAAAAACTTGTCATATCAAGAAAAATCCTCAAATAATTTTACCATTCCATTACGTTTTGCAATATAAAAAGAAAAATTGTTTGTTCTTGTTGGATATGGAAACAGTGAACTCAATGAGGATTTGAAAGAAAAGCAAAAGCACTTGAGTAAATAGAATCATTCCTTAGGTAAATATAATTTCAGCGATAAAGTCAATAAATTATTTTCATTTTTTTATTGCTGCTGTTTCTTCTGTTCATATGAATGCATGAGATTAGAATAAATAATAACAATTTTATTCGAATTATGAATTGAAATGAATTGAAATGAATTGAAATGAATTGAAATGAATTGAAATGAATTGAAATGAATTGAAATTAATTGAAATGAATTGAAATGATTTGAACTGAATTGAACTGAAATGAACTGAATTGAAATGAATTAAACTGAATTGTAGTGAATTAAACTGAACTGTAATGAATTGAACTGAATGTTACTGAATTGAAATAAATTGAAATGAATTGAAATGAATTGAAATGAATTGAAATGAATTGAAATGAATTGAAATGAGTTGAAATGAATTGAAATGAATTGAAATGAATTGAAATGAATTGAAATGAATTAAAATGAATTGAAATGAATTGAAATGAATTGAAATGAATTGAAATTAATTGAAATTAATTGAAATTAATTGAAATGAATTGAAATTAATTGAAATAAATTGAGATGAATTAAAATGAATTGAAATGAATTGAAATGAATTGAAATGAATTGAAATGAATTGAAATGAATTGAAATGAATTGAAATGAATTGAAATGAATTGAAATGAATTGAAATGAATTGAAATGAATTGAAATGAATTGAAATGAATTGAAATGAATTGAAATGAATTGAAATGAATTGAAATGAATTGAAATGAATTGAAATGAATTGAAATGAATTGAAATGAATTGAAATGAATTGAAATGAATTGAAATGAATTGAAATGAATTGAAATGAATTGAAATGAATTGAAATGAATTGAAATGAATTGAAATGAATTGAAATGAATTGAAATGAATTGAAATGAATTGAAATGAATTGAAATGAATTGAAATGAATTGAAATGAATTGAAATGAATTGAAATGAATTGAAATGAATTGAAATGAATTGAAATGAATTGAAATGAATTGAAATGAATTGAAATGAATTGAAATGAATTGAAATGAATTGAAATGAATTGAAATGAATTGAAATGAATTAAAATGAATTGAACTGATTTGAACTGAATTGAACTGAATTGAACTGAAATGAACTGATTTGAACTGAATTGAATTGAACAAAAGTTGAACCAAATTTTATCTTCTTAAACAGGTTTACCTCAAATTTGAAGCACCAAAATACTTCCACCAAACCATCTATCATCAATATTAAAGAATTCCTCGTACCTGAAAGAAGAAAATTCATTACCAACAAGTTCCCGATGATAAATGATCTCCAATCGATAATTCCATTATTTTTCATCACAAAAACCCATGTTGAAGTAGACAAAGTCAAGAGATAGACTTAAGAAGGAGAAGATGAAGTGAAATATGTCACGTCAACAGGTGTGCGCATGCAAAAAAGTCAGTAAGCTCATTATATATATCAAATATACCAGTGTCGAGAAGTAATTGAGTTATAAACTTTAATGCTTTATGTTCTGTGAATTTTTTATTCCGCTTCACTTCCTTTTCTCTCTTTAGCCCTTAAATATACACCATCATCATCATCATCATATGATTTTTTTTATTCGTAGCTTAAACGGCTTTTAACACTCTTTAGCAGCCGTAAAGAGAGCGAAACAAACTTTGTTAAACACTCTAGTTAAGGCAAAACTTTTGGATTTTTTGAATTTTTTTAAACTATGCTAATTTGTTGATATCTTGAGGATATATTTTCATTTTGTCATGGTATATTACAGTAAGTATTTGGATGTTTGGTTCATTCTAGTTTAATTTACTTCAACTCTGTTCAATTCAAATCAAATTTAGTTCAATTCAGTTCAATTTAGTTCAATTCAGTTCAATTTAGTTTACTTCAATTTTGCTCAATTCAATTCAAATTTAGCTCAAATCAGTTCAATTCACTCCAATTGAGTTCAATTCACTTCAATTCAGTTCAGTTCAGTTCAATTCAATTCAGTTCTATTTACTTTAATTCAGTTCAATTCAGTTCAATTCAGTTCAATTCAGTTCAATTCTGTTCAATTCTGTTCAATTCTGTTCAATTCAGTTCAATTCAGTTCAATTCTGTTCAATTCAGTTCAATTCTGTTCAATTCTGTTCAATCCTGTTCAATTCAGTTCAATTCTGTTCAATTCAGTTCAATTTAGTGAACCGTTAAAAATGCGCATCGCGATGACTTACATTAGAAGAAATCCTCAACTTCCTCATCAAAACATCCATCGTCGTCACAAATTTTAAAGTTAGTATAAATGAAAAAAAAAAACATTGAATGTTGAGAGATATAGACATATCTACATGTATGCAAATATGTTGGAGCAAGAAAGTTCACGGATGTGTTCATGAGTGTTGAAGGAGAAACATGCCCCATTATGTTCACATCCAAACACAGAATAAAAAAGTTTCGTTTTTCATTTTTTGAATGAAAACTTTTACACGCTTGGAATGCTTCAACATAAATTTTCTTGAAGTGCGAGCATGAAGAAAAGGCTGAAATTTTTTTAAACTTGTTTCTTTATTTTGACTTGTTAAAGTTGAAGTAACACGGAATATTGAGTTGTTGGTGATGAGGAAGTTGGTGATTAAGGCGCTCTAAGTGAAATGCATTTGAATTTTTATCTCATTCATGAAATATAAACCAGACCTTAATAATCTTCATAATGGGGAGGAAGAAAAGGAGCCCATCATCTCATAATTAAAGATAGACAGGCAGACAAACTCACGAAGCATTCGAGCAACCTAAATTCCAGCATGAATATCTGCGTCTTAAAAACTTGAATAAAGGAACGAAACAACAGCAGCGGTGAATGAATCTGAAGAAGAAAAGAAAGGCAAAAAAAAATTATTTTTATGTAAATGAAGGTTTTTTTTTTGCCTGTGAATTAAACATTACTCACTCATACCTATATATTCTATAGAACTTTTTCTGAAAGGAAATGACAGTCATGATCACAATTTGTCTGGGCTTAAAGATGATTAAAGTTAGAGGAATTGGTGGGAAATGAAACGGAACTCAGATAATTTTTTACTCAACGCACGATTGATGCAAAATTTATTTTACTAAACGCACTTTTGATGCTATATTTATTTTTGATCAAACAAACTTTTTAAATTCAAAGCTAAAATACGCCCTAGCCTCAAAAATCACCTTTCGATTTTCATCACGATTCTTTTAATTTTTAAGTATTTATTTCTTCTTGTCTTAATTCCATCTTATTGCGTCTCCTCAACCATTTCTGGCTGACGAACGATGATGAAAACTTGTGGAATTTTGCATAAGGAAAGAGTAAATAGAGAGATGAAATTTTATTGGAATTCTTATCTCCAACCAAAAGTACGCTTTTTATTGCATTTATTTATTCCATTGTCTATCCAACCGACATTAAAAAACCGTAGAATGATTGCGATTTCTTTGAAAAGTAATTTTAATGAAAGATGATAACACACAATTGCACGTCTAAACCTAAAAGAGCACTAAAATGGAGAGGAATAAGTTTATGTTTTAACGACTTTGTATTGTCTTTGAATATCCACGTCTTAAAATGTACAACGACAGCAGCAATAAAATATTTAAAAACAATTTTAAAACGGTTGTCGAGGGAGAGCAGAAACAATGCGGAGATAAAACGAAGGAATTCTTTTCATTACAGCCACATGGATCCTTTCATACGTGTGCAAACGCGGGAAGGGTATTTTTTGTTGAGAATTTTTAGGTTAGGAAGAGGAGGGTGGGGGGGGTGTATTAAAGGTTTTCGAAGAAGCTTTTAATATTAAAGTTTAATTAAATTTCTGAAATTATTAAATAATCTGGTTCAGAATTTGATTAAAATTTTAATTTTATACAGAAAAAGCTCATTTTGGGACTTTCAAAAATGACGTAAACCAAAAAAAAAACAAAAAAAGAGAAATAATAAATTTTGTACAACAGATGAAGTTGGACAAGACCCTGAAGAGCTGAAGGCTTTTTAAAATCAATTTTTCCTAGACGTCATTTACGAACGACCCCATAATCGAGTTTCCAACTAAAGCTACACATGCAGAAAATTCCTAGGAATTAATCATTAAATTTACTCATAATTAAAATCAAAATTTTAATGATAATTTCTAAGAAGACATTAAATAAACCCACCCTCCACCCCCCTTTGTTAAACCAATGCAAAAGATTTTTCATCCAAATATAATGAGTAATCTCCTACCCATGATTAGGCACATGCCGGGTTTGAAAAAAAAAAATATTGAAATTTTCCTGTTGAATTGAGGAAAGAAAAATTTTTATGCTTGGCAATAATGTCTGCCTTGCAGGCCTTTTTTAAGCATTAAACTTTTTTCTCGTGCTTTTATAGACAACCACAACATAAATAAGCAATTTTTATGGCGAAAAAAGAAGCTCAATATTTCATGTTTGTTTATGTTGAAAATTATATTATTATAAGACATAAATGTAAGGAATTGCTTTAAGATATTCATTCGTAAATATTATTTTTTACTTTTTTGAGGTTTTTAGGTTTTTGTCAGAATTTTTCAAAAGACAATTTTTTAAAAACATTTAAAATTAATTTTAAAAAAAAAAAATTCTTTTAAAAAAAATTAAAATTGTGAAGAATTTTAAGAATGTGAAAATTTTCAAAATGTGAAAATTCTATTTTTTTTTCAATGACTTTTAAAAACTTTCAAAAAATAAAATTTTAAATTTTTAAAAAATCCAATGAAAAATTTTATTTTTAAAAATTAAGTTTAAAATTTTATTTATTCTCATTTTTCCAATTCATAACATTTTAAAAATATTTTTTTCTATTTTGCAAAGCCTGACAAAATCATCCAAAGGATTATATCCATTTCATCGACATCAAAAGTCTATAAAAAGCTGTCGTTATTAAATAAATCATCTTTAAAATTCCAATTCAATTCTTCTCAATTTTTGAGGCGCTAGAATAAATTGTTGCCAAGATTATTCTGTTCTCGGCGCTTTAATCTCTTCATTACGAATTCCAAAATCAACAGTGTGTGGAACTTCCTCGTCATCTGCCAAAATTGGACACCATCTGAAAAAATTGAATAGAATTTAAAGTTGAGATTAAAAAGAAATCGATAAGTTTAGTTGAACTGTCTGTTAATGGATTTGGTTATTTTCAAATCTGACTAAGAAGGATTTGTCTTTCAAGCTCTTGCTACCTGAGGTACCCTCTCCTAAAATCAGAACTTACACATCCTGAGATACTTTATTATTTAAATCAAGTATGACTGCGACTAGGAAGGTTCCCCGGGACAGTCTTATAAACCAGTGTTGCTCAATCTTTTTTTGCCACAGAACACCTTGTTCGCCATTACATACGACATTTGGTTCGTGGAATCTCCCGAATCTTTTCGCTGCACACTAGTGTGCTGCAGCACATGGGTGTGCCATGACTGCTAAAAACATGTCCCACACACTAAACTCACCTTTTTAAAATCAAATTCCTTGTTCTTTTCTCACAAACACAGACAATAAAGATCATGACACCTTGAAGGCAATTGAAAATGTCGGTAGCGTAAAACACTTCACTTGACCCCTCGTACATCCAACTGATTGATTCCATACACCACATTATACCCATCAAAATGAATAATCGAAGATATATGTAGAATCTGCTTTGAAATAAAAAATTTGTTTACGAATAATTGCTCATTTTATGTCTAAAGATAAATAAGACGTAATACCTGTTTCTCAGAACTCCTCGTCTCTGCTGTATATTTTCATCATTCGTCAAACTTTGAGCCTTCCAAATTCGTCTTGCCGTGTCAAAAAAGAAAATTATGTTGGCAACGATGATGAGTGAAATGAGTGTGTAAACATAAATTGCTTCTGCTTTATTGGATGCTGTAATGTAGCATCTTTGAATTCCAAAATATGGCAAATAATCTGTTGCGAAAATTTCAAGGTGATCAATCATAAAGACTGCAAATGTTATCAATACTGGCGTTGTGAATGCGTAGAGACAATAATATGAGAATAAGTTTTGTTCCTCTTTTCTGGATCGATTTGAAATGCCGTGGCTAAAAGGAGGAATAAAAGAATGTTAAATTAAAATTATTGAGAGATTACGAAATGCACATTGTTTGGTATTAAGTGTCAAGCTATAAAAAATAGGATGATGTTAAGTAGTGATGAGGTTACGAGAGTCAAAAGTGTGGCAACACCCCTCCCCCCCCCCCCCCAAGACTCCCCCTAATGAAATTAAGTGTGAATTAACAGCTAGTTTTGATGCAG
Organism: Chironomus riparius; assembly: GCA_917627325.4. Taxonomy (NCBI): domain Eukaryota; kingdom Metazoa; phylum Arthropoda; class Insecta; order Diptera; family Chironomidae; genus Chironomus; species Chironomus riparius. Next base: position 53,085,972 of record OU895878.1, read on the forward strand.
TCTGTGTTAATGGCAGCTGGCTGTGCAAATCTAGAGACTGTAAGTTTAGATGTGATTCTAAAATGTCAGATATAGCTTAGTACAGCGGCGTAGTCAGGAACTTGAAGAGGGGGGGGGGCAAAAAAATTTTTTTATATGGAAAAATTTAAGGGGGGGGGGGTATTTTTTTGTGATTTTTTCATAAAAAACCTAGCAAAATAAAGAAATTTCTGTTTACGTTGGAATCTGTTCCCCAAATCACCCCCCCCCCCCCCCTGGCTACGCACCTGGCATAGTATTGAAGACATCGAATTTATTGTGACTAATAAAGAGCTGACTCTAGAGAGTACGTGCATTTCTCCACAGTTTAAATATTAAAATATAAATCCTCAATATTAACTGCACTCCAAAATATAAGAATTAAAATAAATAAAGCAGACCCCGAACACATATAGTCGTAGGATTGAGTTAATTCACTTCTCCTAAGTGAAATATTTTGTAAACATAAAAAAGAATTTCGTTCAAAAAAAATCCTCATGGCAGCAATTCCATGAAATGTAAACAAAACTCGCTCATTTGAGAGCCAAAATAATCTCTGAGAATATTAAAAAGCTATAAATTCTGTGACTTTACCAAGCATTTACTCATTTCATCTTCATTTACGTTGAGAAATTTCCTGTTATTGACTCACAATCGCGGTTCATTTTAAGTTCAATTCTATAGCCGTATGGCTATTATCTTGAATTTTTTTTTCGCATATTTTGATTATTTTTAAATAAAATTACTCACCTTGAAATCTTCCAAATATCGTAGCACATCGCATTCATCCAGAAGAAAGTCAGAAGTATGGATAAATAAAGTAAATATCCACTGGCGATACAAGGAAGAGTTTGTAGTATTAAATGTGTTTTATCCATCTGGATTATAGATAACGTTGCATAAAGTACAGTCAATGACAATGTATAGCACATTAAGCACTTCCCATGAAGATTTCGAAGCTCAGGAATCAGTGCGTATACTAAAAATGTGATGATCAGAAATGGAATTGAAATCAGCATTCCTTAAAAATTTAAATGAATATTTAAAGATTAAATCAGGGCGTGGACGCTCGAAATTATGCTGGGATTGTTGGAATTATTGGGATTGTTCCCGAATGGCACAAGTCGGTTAATCAATCAGAAATCCGGAACCAAGCAGGTGTGACTCTGTTATGGTGCTGGATTTAGATTGAAGCCAGCACCATGCCAAAATCATGTCTGCTTAGTGCTGGATTTCTATTCAATTAACCGACTTGTGCTATTCGGGGTTGGGATTGTTGGGATTATTAAGGATTTCTTACCAATTGGATAGACTTCAAATCGAGTATCATCAACTTGGTGGAAACACAAATTAGCCACAACTTGTGTATCATTATTGAAGCTTAGACAGTAGTCGTCGGTGTCATGAACTGCGCCGTTTGCAAAAATTGATCCATTCTGTATGTGGAGATAGGAAAGTTTAGAGGTTTAATTTTTTTTTGAGTCTGGTTGTCTCAAGTGCAGTCTAAGGTAGTCGAGGTAATGCCCTCTTGGCTCCTCTATCTTCACTGATGATGACTTAAGAGTCATCAAACCAAAGATGAAGAACTGACTCATTTTTGATAACTTGCATCAAGTTCCTATACTTGATCTATACTCACACTAAGAAAATTCCAGCGATCATCATCATAATCATCTGGTGTCAAATGATAAATCTTCTCGCATGGTCGTCCGATTAAAATTCCATACTTATTTTCATTTATATTAATAACTTCACTTTCTTCATTCTCATTATCAACTGTTAATTTATTTGATGGAATGCAATCCTTTGAATTTTTATGACAACAGAATCGAATGCAAGGTTTAAGTTTGCATACACATCCACGAATGTGTGGATTAACACTTGTTTTTACTTGAACATGATTTTCTATATAATCAAATTCTTGATATGTCCCAAGAGGATACACTTCATCATTATATATAAAATTTTGATTAGAATCTTTAAAGCCATCCGTGATATTGACTGTATCAATAAATTTACATGACAAACTTGCGTCAGCTGATCGGTTGATGAAAATAAAAACAACGATGAGAAATGTCCATTCCATTTTTGAGAATATAATAATTAAGAACTAATTAACACATGAATCTTTACTTATTGAATTCCGACACACAACTGACTTAGCGAATGAGAAAGAGATTTAAGACTTAATTTTGCATTCATACGTACAAACAGTTTCGAGAGAATTTGGGATTTTCTTCGTCGACGCAATTCTCAGGAATTTGAAGAAAAAAAAGCATCAAAACACAGCCGATAACACAAAAAATATTTACATTAAGCTCATTGAGAGATTTTTTTTTGGGAGATCATCTTCTTTTGGAGCTTAAATACTCTTAAAATGTGAAATGATGTGGATCTCTCTTTCTTGTTGAATGCTAAATCATTCGCTCACTAAGCTTGGTGTTTATGTGGCCTTGAAAGGAATTTATTGCAATTGGTAATTAAGTGATATATCTTCATTATTTATAGTTGAAGAGTTGAGGGAAAGTTTGGCAATGACGTCTGAAAATAACGAAATTTTTGATCAACTTAGATCTCGAGTCTTCTTTTAGGAAGGTTGTCAATAGAATCTATCATCGATTAGGATCGTGGTGCCTCCAACTCCTCTATGGGTGTATTTACGAATCGCTTGTCTGGAGCCCTTTCACATTATTAAGGTTGTCCAGGGTATTTTGACATTCAGAATGCAATTGTCTGACTTCACACGGAGATATAAGTTTTTGTCGCCCTAAGCATCTTTGTATGGAATGTTTGATCTTCTTCAATGGCTCCAGAGGTGAAGATTAAAGCCCTGTTTACCCTGATTACCATCCCTTGCTGTGCCTCTATGAACAGCAGTGTCCTAAACCAGAAATTGTCGTTCGGTAAGTGCTTCTTTGCTTGCTGCCACCGACTTTTTCATAATAATTTGGTATTGCATCTCTTTATTTGGAACTTTTGACACCTTTGAGGAATTAGTGGCTACTTATCATACTATTCTAAAGTTAACGACCCCTCACTGTCCATTGCGATGTGTAAGACAGATTTAAATCAATCATTTTGGGATTTATATTTTGAAGAACCGAATTCTTAGTACTAAATCTGATGAATCTCTTTATTGTTGATTTCCAAAGAGAAAAGTTTTATTTCATGATGACGCATCTGACCTTAAATATTGCGTTCATTATAAAAACAAACATACGTCAAACAATTGGAATTCTCTGTCAACTGACTCATGATTTTACTCCGAAGTTGAAACATTTTTTCGACTTGATAAGAAATTTGTCAATGAAATATTTTGCATAGTCCCGGAAAGCACATGGTTGCAAAACAGTTTGAGTCAGCCGGCTTTAGTGCAAAGTGCTTGTTTACTTGGACTTTTTGATTCCGTGTGCTTTCCGGGAATATTATTTCATAGCCCAAAAGGCACATGGCATAAAAATTGCTGTTAATTTGGCATCTAGGACAGATCTTGACAGATATTTTGACGTCGTGTGCCTTTCGGGTAGGTAATTTTCAACCTCCAATTTTGATGCTCCACAATTATCTTTTGCCTCCAAAAGAAAGTACTAAAATTATTACAAGGAACCTTCACACCAATCAATACTCAAATAACTCATCTTCATAATAATATTTCTTAATACTTTAAAAATAAATCTACGAAGAATTGCTGCAAAAAAGTATTTCTAGTCAAACGTGTTTGTTAAAGATTCAAAATCTTTTAGAATTCAACTTCTATATTCACTTTATTCAGTTTTAAATACTCAAGTGAAAACTATAATTATACACAAAAACCAGAAACGATCACTGAAAGATTCATGATCCACATGCCCCGCTTAGCGTCTGGATTTTTTTTTTCTTTTTGTATGACTCAAAATTATTTATTTAAAATAATATTTACATTTAATTCATTTAATGAATAAATATTCTACTTGTATGAAGAGAATTAATTGAAATCGGAAGATCAGCTTCCTTGTCTAGTAAACCATTACATTCAAACTTTCATCGTTGTTCTCAAAATCAGCTTCATAGGTGATGCCGTCATCAGTGGATGATTTTGGTGAGCGACACCTGAAAAAATGGATTGAAATGAGAGATGTTGGTGGGATGTAATTGAAAGAATAGGATTTAAGCTAATATTGGTACAACAAAACTCAATCCATACCTTTTAGTTATCAATTTTCTCGTCCTTTTGTCACTGATACAAACTATAAATATTAAAAGTCCTTGAATACAGCTAATGAAGTCAGTAATTTGAAAAAATGTATGCTTAAAAGATGTTCTTTCAGAATAATCAGTGCTGAAGAAGCTAATTGACTCCATGAGCCATATCACACCCATAATGATGAACAATCGGAGGCAAATTGAGAATCTTAATTTGAAAAAATTTAAAAAAAAATTGAAATTTTCAATATTTTTAAATTTAAAGTTTTCAATTTTTTTAAATTTCAAATTTTATTTTTTTTGAAATTTAAAATTTACAATTTTTTTTAAATTTGAAATTTATAATTTTTTTTAAATTGAAAATTTCTTTTTTTAAAGAAAATTGAAAAATTTATTTCAAAAAATTGAAAAATTTATTTCAAAAAAATTGAAAAATTTATTTAAAACTTATTCAAACCTTTTCCTAAACATTTCCTTCCTTTTATCCGATTTCTTGTCAATACCTGAATCTAAAGCGCTCCAAACTCTTCTTGATGTGTCCACAAATAAAACAACATTTACTAATGTGAGTATTAAGATTGGAATATTGACGTATATAGCTTTTGTCTTTTTATTATGATGCATAAGTCCAAACTGGCCAAATAGTGGATGATAATCATTATGGAAAGGTTTAAAATGATCGATTAGAACTGCAATGACTGTTATCAAAAGTGGACATCCGAAGCCATATAAACAATATTTCAAAAATGTCTTTTGTTCTCCTCTAAGTGATCGATTGCTAATATTTGATCTAGTCAGAAAATAAATTAAATTAATTTGAACCTTTGGGAAGTTTGTGGAGGCAACTTACCTTGAAACTCTCCAAATATCATAGCAAAGCACATTCATCCAAAAGAATGTTAGAAAAATGCTGTAGTAAAGTACAAGAGCTTCAAATTTCTCAATGTTATTATGCTTTGCATACAGCAACAAGCTATTGACAAGAATCAATGCCAAAATATAGCACATTAGCGACTTTCCATGAAGATTTCTTAGCTCGGGAATTAATGCATAGATGAAGAACGTGATGATCAGAAATGGGATTGAAATCAGCATGCCTGGGATAAAATATTGATTTTTAAGCATCATTTTTAGACACAGGTAAGTGTCATACTCAGAGGAACTCAAGTGTAAGCGTAGACAGAGGGTCTTATTAGGTCTGCAACCTCAAAAAACCCCTAGCTTCAACCCCATTACATAAAACTCACCAACAGTATGAACAATCAATTCCGTTTCATGTCTGTGATGTGCGCTCATGTCGTCTTCTTCAAAGCATGCATAAGGCACAGCTACTGATTCATTTGAAATACCGAAACAAAATTTATTGTAATCAAAATATCCGTCAGAAGATTGCAATGATCCATTCTAAAATCGTTGATAAGAGATTTGATTTATGACTTCTTCTGGAATCGCTTATTTACCTTTTGAAGCTTCCAAGGAGTTTGATTTTCTACTTCAAACATATCCTTACAAGATCGTCCTACTAAGACACCGTATTTATTGTCTTCAAGATTGATTGTTTTTTCTTCACTGTCTTCATTTAGAACTGTGAATTTTGTGGATTCAGAGCAATGTGGAATATTTTTATCATCACCTTGACAACACAGCCTAATGCAAGGCTTAAAATTGCAGATGCATCCACGAATGTGTGGATCAACACTGACTCTTGTTTTAAAAAAATCCTCAACATAACTAAACTCTTGGTATGTCCCATGGGGATACACTTCACTTTTATAGATGAAATTTTGGTTTAAGTCTTTATATCCACCGGTAATATTAACTGTGTCTATAAAGTCGCATGATATACTAGCTTTAACTAAAGGACAGATTAATAATAAATTAAAGACAAAAATTCTTAACATGTTTTAAACTTTATTCGATAGTACACATGAATATGTCTTATTCCTATACAATTCTTAACACGACTGACTGATTAAAAATTCAAAACAATTTTATTTTATAATTTTAAGAATATTTTAAAAACTCGAAAATTAGTATTTATAATTTCACCATTTGTTCACTGATTTAAATACAGTAACTGGTTTTGAGAAGATTCTTAGTTTGACGTCAACGTGCTGCAAAATACTTCGACTAGAAATTTGTATTTGTTTTAAGTTCAATTCCATGTTCTTGTTATATTTTAAGAGCTGTCATTTTTAGCGTCTCATCATAGGTGCCAATAGCGGAGGTCAAAGACTCGTCTTTAGTTGTTGTGGATGCGAAGAACCTTAGAGAAGGAAATAAAGTTTAGGATTAGAATAACAGAGTTCCTTGATTTGAATTAGAATTTTTAATGTTGGGATAGTGATGTTCTGAATCATGGGATTGATCATAGGACTTTACAGGATTGAAAACCTTAATTTACATAATCCTTAGAACCAAAAAAAATTATGCAAATTAAATGCAAATTAATTTGGTAACACAAGGCTGGAAGTCATAAATGAAGCCTGATTTCACATTAATTTCGATTATCTTCACGAATATTGTGTCACTCGGGCTGTGTCAAGGCGTGGAAACTATTCTAAATATCCGATTTATCCCATATATCCCAAAAAAATTCAAAAAAATTCCTGAGCATGTATGCATTAGAATTGAGATATTCCATCATATCCCGAAATTACACGTCCAATACACTAAGAATACGTTGAGATATCCTTATTATCGTGCATACATGCTCAGGAATTTTTTAAATATTTTTGGGATATGTGTAGGGTGACCATCTGCGTAGTTTTACAACGGACAGTCCTGTATTTCAAAGCCCTGTCCTGTATAAATTTGAAAACTTTGTTCCAGGTCCTGTATTTTTTTCACGAAAATTTCCGTTAATTTTCAAATTTTCCTTTGTGTCCTGTATTTTTTATGAAATTTTTCAAATGTCCTGTATTTTCATAAAAATTAGATGGTCACCCTAGATATGTGGGATAATTTCCACGCCTTGCTTGGGCTGTGTAGATCTTTCGATAACTGCCATATGTGTATATTAATGTAAAACAAGTCGGATTCGATGGGAATCAAACCCACGACCTCAATAGAGGCGATATCTCTAACCACTCGATCTGAGATCCCTGCCACTCGGTCACTGAGGTTCTTATCTCATTTCTGCTATCCGTCATACACATAAAACCAGTTTCACTGCGAGCCCTATGATGAAGCCCTACAGATATGCTCTTCAAGTCATATCTACTGGCTGTACACAATTTATATCCCTAATTTACTCACCTCTTTCTAAAAAGCTTTCGAGTTCTCTTATCACAAACGCAAACAAGAAATATCACGAATCCTTGAGCACAGTTGAAAAAGTCAGTTATGTAGAATAAAATGTGAATTTTTTGATAAACAAAACTTATTAATTCCATGCTCCACATCAGCCCCATAATGATGAATAGACGGAGATAGACGGAGAACCTAGGATGGAATGGAAATTGATCAATTTTATAGCAGAACTTTCAAAATTTTAACTACAAACCTTCTCCTAAGAATCCCATGTCCTTTCGTAGAACTTTCATCACTCATCGTACTCTGAACTTGCCATATTTTCCTAGCTGTATCCAAAAATAGCATAATATTGATAATAATAATAATCCCAATGGGAATATAAAGATAAATAGCCTGTGCTTTCAGCTCATGATGCATCCAGTCATTTTCTCCAAACATGGGTAAATATTCATGATGAAAAAGCTGATGATGATTGATTAAGACCGCAGTTATTGTCATCAAAAGTGGAATTCCAATCGCATAAATGCAGTAAATTATAAACATTTTTTGACCTTCAACTTGCGATCGTTTTGCGATGCCATTTCTGTTAGAAGAGAATAATTTTAAATTTTTAATGAGTTTTGAGACAAGACTTGGTTGCTCTGTAGATATAATTAAGCTATCCAGGTAGGCATATGGACTGTATGATCCAGTAAATCCCTTACTTACCTAGCAATCCTCCAAATGTCATAACACATGATGTTCACCCAGAAGAAGCTCAGAAAAATTGTAAAATAAATCAAAACTGCAGTCATAATCCCATTCCTCAATTCCAGATGCTTAAAAATGTTCAGCTTCAGCATCAAAGAATAAAATACAGTAAGTGAAAATGTATAGCACATCAAACATTTACCATGAAGATTTCGCAGCTCTGGAATGCTCGCATAAATGAGGAATGTGATAATTAAAAATGGAATTGATATGAAGAAGCCTTTAAAGAACAAACTTTTATTATTTTAATAATAAATTCATAGCATAAAGCATACCAATTGAATGAATTATGTCTCTAAAGTCTTGTTCCTGTTCTGGAAAGCAGACATAAACAATTGCATTGGAATCATCTGTTTTCTCAACACAAAATTCATTATGATCAAATACATTGTCATCCAATAGCAGTGATCCATTCTATAAATAAAGCACATGCAAATAATTTAATTAACTTTAGTCATATGCAGCTGCAAAAATTTAATTCATGAGTAAGTCTATATTTAATTGAGCATTTCCTATTCCTACATGACTAACAACGTTTTACTCTGAAATTGGTTATATAAAGAGTCACATAGTAATACTTTTTTTGCTGATTAGCGACTCATCATCTTCCCGAATGGTACAAGTCGGATGATTCATCAGAAATTCAGCACCAAACTGGTGTGACTCTGGCATGGTGCTGGATTTAAATCGAAGCCAGCATCATGCCAGAGTCATCCCAGCCTTGCACCGGATTTCAATTCGATTTCCCGACTTGTGCTAGTCAGGCTTAGTTCATATTTTGAACTTACATTAAGGAACTTCCATTCTTCACCAGCATCTCTTTCTAGCTCATACATATCTTTACATGATCGGCCGAGGAGGATACTATATTTATTATCACTAATATTGATTGTTTCTTCCTCATTATCTTCATTAAACACATTTAACTCATTCGATTGGAGGCAATTTTCAGTGTCATTTTCTAAACAACAAAATCGGAGGCACTGCTTTTGCTTGCAAACACATCCACGAATGTGCGGATTGACACTAATTTTTACATACGCGTAATCTTCAATGTAATCAAATTCATCATAAGTTCCAAGGGGGAATATTTCACTTTTATAAATAAAATGATCGTTACTGTCTTTAAAGCCATCGGTTATATTAATTGTTTCTATAAATTTACACGGAAGATTTGAGTCAGCTGTTCGAATAGCAAAAATAATAGTAAGTATGATCAAATTACTTAACATTATGAAATTATTTAATTGGCAAGACTAGACTTGTTTTGACAAAATCCACACTACAACTGACTGTGTAAGTGTGAAAAAATTTGAGTTGTGTTATCGCATTTATATTTGTATTTTAATTACTTTTTTATTTTTGGTATTAAATTACACTGATAATGGTTATAAATCTTGATGATGTATGCAAATTTTGTTCTCGGGGTTCCACGTAATTATATTATTTTTTGCCAGTTTAATGCACTTGGTAGCGTAGCTAATTACCATGATATTGACACAGCGATCACAACTAAGAATATCATGAAGCTATAGGCTTGGGAAGCTAGATGATGTAGGATTAAATATGAAAACCAAACGATTTAAACAAAACAACAAAATCAAGCATTTTTATTCATCAAATTTTAACCTACAAATAGAACAAACATTTAAGGTAGTTAAGTCAATAAGGTTTAGAGTCTGGAACTGATCGAACCTGATCATAATTCGATTTATCAGTTCAACACACTTGAACAAGATTCGTATACAAAATGCAAACAAACAAATATATATAAAATATCAAAAGTAGGCCCATATTAACACTATAAGTAGCTTCATTATTAATCTTGTCATATAATTGCCATGACTTCTTTGGTTTTAATCAGAGTTCGAAGTCGATAGGGTTCGAATCGACTCAATTGCCTCAACTTGACTCAAAACCGAGTCGACTCAACTTTTTTCGAGTCAACTTCGAGCTCTAGTTTTAATATGGAAATAATTTTAGTAGTCAGATTTAATTTTTGATTTTTGATTCTGAAATGGTCAGTCTGTCACTAGGCGTGTTTTCAATCTCTTCAACGGCTGTTACGCTTTCTTTGCTTGCGAATCTTCTTGGACAGCATCTGAAATTAAATTAATTAAATAGAAAATTTTAATCAATCTACTAAGTTTCTACGTGCTATTATTAAACCTCTACATAGTGAAATTGCAAAGCTATTAGGTTTCTAGAGAAAATACAAAAGTCTTGCGATTACTCGTATGGAAACTTGAGCCCTTTGTTATGCAAGGCTGTCGGGTTAGTTGACACAAGAGGCTTAAACTGCTATATTTTAATAATTTGTGAATGTCGATTCAAAACATCTGTCAGGTGTGTAAATATTTGACAATACACAGTTAGCTTTAAAATGTTCTCCCCTAGAATTTAATTTTCAGGGCTAAATTGATTTTCAGAAACGTGAAGTATTTGAATTTTAAGTTTCTGTATAGACTATTCTACAATAATACCAGCAATGAGTGATTTTGAAAGTTTTACCTAAAGTTTGCTCAAATTTTATGAATGGAAGATGTAAGATGAGACTTGGGAACACAAAATGAGATGGTAAAAGATGTGTCGATCAACTATGAACAAATGTAAATGTAATTTTTACAAAACTAAAATCAAATAAGGTTGCTCACTATTGACGTAAATCTGTAAGAACGTCTAAGCTTCCAGTCAATAATTCAATCAATGCGAATAGTTTACCTTATCAAAAATGAAGCATGCAGTTAGATTTGATATCCTAGCTGGTACACAAGATACCCAAATGCTTCCCGTCACCCTAAGTCTATTGTTCCGTTTTAACAGATGTCATTAGTGAGCCACCCCTTTTGATATAAAGATCAACATTATGAGTTCATCTTTTAATAATAAAATTAAATCTAGTTGCTCACCTTTTAACTAAAAGCTGTCTTGTTCTAACATCACAAACACATATTAAGAATATCAAAAGTCCTTGAATGCAATTGAAGAAGTCCACGATGTAGAAGAATATTGATTTACTTCCAACTAGCCAGCTGATTGACTCCATACTCCACATGAAGCCCATTAAGATGAAGAGACGGAGGTAGATGAAGAATCTGGTGGAATTAAGGGATATTAATTTATGTCTCCACTAATGGACTCTCAAAAATGCTCACCTTCTTCTCAATATCCTATTTCTCATCTGTCCCTTTCCTCCCTTAACTGATGAATTTTGGAAATTCCATATATTCCTAGCTGTATCTCCAAATAGAGCCACATTAAGCAATATGATGATTGAAATCGGTATGTACACGTAAATTGCCTCAGCTTTAAACTGTGATTGAATCCAGCATTTAATTTCTCCAATCATTGGCAAGTAATGTTGATCAAATGGTTTAGTGACATCAATCAGGAAAACAGTTATAGTCATCAACAGTGGACACGTGACGGAATAAATGCTGTAGATTATGAATGTTTTTAATTCTTCTTGTTGCGATCGTCTGACGGCTTTTCTGAAGAGAAATTAATAAGCATTTTGTGAGATTAATAAGGCAAGAGTATTATGGGAAATTGAGAGTCGTGGGATTCAAACTTTTAATCCACAGATTAGTCAAATTAACAAATTTTTGTTTAAAAATTGCTCATTGATTATTTTGACTCATCACTTCCCACTAATCGACTCTAATTGAGAAAGTACTCACCTGGCAATTTTCCATATATCAAAGCACATAACATTCATCCAGAAGAAACTCAGGAAGGCGGCAAGATATATCAAATATCCAACAGTTTTGCAAATTTTTTGATGTAAATAAAGATCAATTATATCCATTTGTGCTGTTATCAATGCAGCATAAAGAATTGTCAATGAAAATGTGTAGCACATCAAGCTACGTCCGTGAATATTTTGCAGCTCCGGAACGCATGCATAAATTAAGAATGTGATGATTAAAAATGGAATTGAAATTAACATTCCTTGAAAATAAGAAATTAAAACTGTGATGAGTTCCTTATCAAGCTATAAATCAACTAATTTGAAAGATTTATTCAAAAAAAATTTAATCTCAAAACTCAATTAATTAATTGCTTAATTTATGAATGAAATGGGCAATTACCGATTGGGTAGACCACATAACGATTATCTATAGAGTCATCGCTGTTTTCAAAACATAAGTATAAAATTGCTACGGTTTTGTTTGTTACACCAAAGCAGTAATCATCGATGTTGTGTACTTGTTTGTCCTCTGGCTTGTATATTGATCCGTTCTGGAATGGAGAGATGAAGTTTGGTTATTGTTTATCTTGCTGTAAGTGCTACATGTATATACACAAATGTAAAACAAGTCAAATTCGGTGGGAATCGAACCCACGACCTCAAAATGGGAGATCTCTAAACACTCATTTAAAGATCCTGCCACTCGACCACCGAGGTACTTATCTTACATCGGCTATCCTTCAGACACATTCAACAACAAGCTCTATGCTCAGTCCTATCTACTCTTGATATGTTATTAAAATGGATTGGAACTCCTTGAAAAATAGTCTAGCAAATTCAAAAAATATTGTTGCCGAGTAAGATTTGAAACCTAACCTCCTTTACTTTGGATCAATAACGATTTTATATCTCAAACAGATGCCAAATGTGAATCATTAATAATGTCTTTATTAGCTGTTTTTTAAAAATTAATAGTAAATAACATTTTACTGTAATAATCATAATTTTCCAAGTTTACATCCATTTACTACTTGGCAAACAAAAAAATCAATAATGGATTGCTTAATGAGAAATGCTAATTGCTTAGAAATAAATTTCATATCAATTATTATCAGTGGCGTAAAGGTTTTGAGGGACAAAAACTCGATCATGTTAGAATTTAATGGTCTTTTATTATTTTTGGCGCCAGATTGCATTTGAATCTTTATCGCTTTTAAAGTTTCCAATAGTTTCTCTTCATTCCTTACCCAAATGTTGATTAGAAATTTTCAATAAAAAAAAAATAATTTTCCCATCATGTTGTTCTCTCCTCGACACTTAAGCTATAGATTTTCAAAAAAGTATCAAATTTAATAGCCCCAAAAACCTTCTAATCTACGCACCATAGCACAAAGTTTAAATAGCACTGACCTAGCTTAATAGCTCAATAAATTTCCTATTGAATTACAAAGAAGGAATGTTTATACACTCAAAATAGTGTTTAAAATATCCGTAGAGATGAAAATGAAAATTTCTTCCCACATAATGTAAACAAACTCACTTTCAAAAAGTTCCAGCGATCGTCATCGTAATCGGCTACATTGAGTTCATACATTACTTTGCATGGACGACCGATAAGTATTCCATAATGAGTGTCATTTAAATCTATTGTTTCATCCTCATTGACCTCATTTACGACCGTTATTGTGTCTGATATGAAGCAATTTGAGTCAAAATTATTTTCTTTTCCTTGACAGCACAGCCGTATGCAAGGTTTGAGCTTACAAATGCATCCACGAATGTGTGGATCAACACTGACTCTATTCCTTGCAAAATCTTCAAGGTAGTCAAACTCTTGATATGCACCAAGTGGATATACATCACTACTATAGATGTAATTGCGGTCAATGTCTACATATCCACCAGTAATATTGACAGTCTCAATAAACGAGCACGGCAGACTCGATTCAACTGATCGGCTGATGAAAATAAAAACAGCGATGAGTAATTTCCATTCCATTTCCATTTTTTTATTTTAAAAAATATTTAACTAATGACTAATCACGAATTAAAGGAATTAAGTTCATTTGAGTCCGATTTTGCCGAAATTCACAGCGCAACTGACTGAATCACGAAGAGATCAACTTGCTGCTCTACATTTTTTTTTGTATGACTTTATCGTGGATATTTTTCAGATAAGTGACTTATCGTAGAATTTTGAGCTAGTCTCACTTTCCCAGTTCTCTCAGAGGACTTTTTGTGCTCTCAAAAAAAGTCCAGAAAAAAAAAATCTCTCAGTCAAGGCCAGTCCAGCAAATTCACATGTGTAAATCTCATTAAATAACTCATTTCTCAGCAAATTGCTCATTATTGAATTTGAGAATTTCTACTCATCATAAAAATTAAAGTGGACGTAAAGATCTTCGAGCTGCTAAAAGATGCGTAGTCAGTTTAATTTATCATCATCTTCGTCATTACACGGTCTTAAAAATTTTCTCGTTGGCGTTCTGTTGAACGGATTCCTAATTGTTTGCATGAGAAAAAAAATAAAGTAATTGTGAGAGAAGATGAAGTCAAGAGGCTGAATTAAATGGAAGTAGTTTGTCGATGAGTTCATTCAGTTTATAATCTATCGATTCTTATTTTATATATTTTTTTGGTGGTGTTTAATTTTGAGAATCGAGAGAATTGGTGACCGGTGAGTTAAAAAGCAGTAAAATCTGGTAGGGAGTCGTTCATAGATTTCGTAGCTCGCAAGAGGAAATGCCAATGCTTGGACAGAAACACAAGTTTGTTCTTCCGTTCTTGGTTGGAATCTGCAAGGGAAAGGATGTCCTGGAGCTCCAAAAGCTACTTGGTGAGGAACAGTGATGAAGGAATGTTAATGAAATTATACATCCAAGGTGACAGAGCCAACAACAGTGTCATATGGAAAGCTTTTTACCTAAACAAACCTAAGCTCCACATAGGAACATGGTTAGAGTAAGGAAAAGGACAAAGACTAACCAACCCCCCACCAAACCACCCCCTCCCCCTCTCCTACCTTCTTAGTGCTTCGACAAATACGAACAATCCCCAAAGCATCTAATAAATCACAAAATTTACCAGCTCTGTCCCAATTAACAACCAAAAATTCCGGAACCTAAAATCGCCTTAATTTGACATTTTATAAGCAACTTTTAATTGGCAAACAACAAAACAAGAAAAATTCAGCAAGTGCCTATTCATAAATTGTTGTGTATTCAAAAAAAAATAAGCTCTTGAGCGTAATTGGTCATTTTAATTTGAACTCAACTCGATCCCTAAAAAACAAATAAATAAAAAAAATCTCTCAATTCACAAAAATGCACTTGCTACAGTCCAGTCCACTGCAATTTGTCATTATTTATAGCACTTGTTTTTATATATTTTTTTTTCATTATTATTATTTTTATAGCACAAATATGAAAAATGATCCTTAGGAGCATGAAAAAAAAATCAGCAAGCAACAACAGCTCGCATGTAATTGAAAAATGTAGGAGAGTCCATGTGCTCAACAATATCATAAATCATCATAATTGCTTTAATGATTTTAATTTGTTTTATTGAAGCTGTTTAATGGTTGATTTTCATTCGATTTGAGATGATAAATATATTTTCATTTTGCCGTTGCTAGACAGCTGTGCTTTGCGATAAAATATTCTTTGTGCGTTGTTTTTTTGAATTGATGATTGGTTGTCAAAGCATTTTGTAAGCTTTCAATTTTTATATTTTTTGGAAATAGTTTGTGGGTTGGGATCAAAGCTTTTTTGATAGTTGTGGCATGGATGCGCACCATAACAACTTTTTTTGCACTAATTGACTAGTTTTTTGATATTTTGAGTAGTTACAAAGCGAAGGCATTAATTAATGATGTCTTTTACAGCTGCAGATTTCCCACCGACTATCAACGATGAAAGTCACAACAAGTCAGTGATCCTCAAACTATGCTTCACGACACACTATTGTCTCTATTAAATAATGAATGATCCAGGCAAGTAAAATGAGGTTAAAAATAGCCATTCAAGGTTGCTAACTTTTGTTCCTAGTAAATTTTGTCATAACAACTCAAAAGCTTCACTCGTTAATTAGGAATCGTATGTTTTCCAGGAGATAATTAAACGTATCCATGACTTCATGTGTATTATTGGCAATCAATAAATTTTATCATTATTAAAAGTTGTGTTTCATGAATTATTCATTTTATCATTTTTATTGATGGATGAATTAATGAAACTAGGTACTCGAAATTGATTGTGAATTGCTTTGGAAAATTCTCTGGGAAATTAGATAAGACCGCTTTTACATCGTATACGTTTATGATTTGACTGAGAGATCTGGTATGAGTCAATGCTTAAGTCTCAACAAATACAGCTTTAGTAAGCGACATAACTCGAAGTCGATGAAATTTTATAAGGAGGAATCGACACTGCCATATAAAACTCGAGTTAACTTCGAGCTCTAGTAAGCAAAGGGCGAAGTTTATATAGATTTTGTATTGAGTCTAGTACAAAACTAGTCGAGTAAAACCGGTTTCGTTCTGAGCGGACTCAGAAAATAAAATTCATCCTAGAAAATGTATAAACAGCATTTATGATTCAATAATTTGCGTTAATACTAAACTTAAATCAAATGTAGGTTGAGAAAAAAATTGTGAATATTTTGACACGTGGGAAACCAATCAAGTATGACTTTGAAAAGTTCAACCTTTTATAAATAGCTTGAATAATAATATTAGGAAATAACTTCATCGTCCTGTCATAGACACGGTTATTTTGCTATGGTTGTAGACCAGTGGTGACCAGCCTTTTCTTGTGCTAAGGCACCAAAACTGTAGAAAGCATACGTTTCGAGAGATGTATCAATTTTTCTTCACGGCACATGGGTGGGCCATCACTGATTGTAGACTATTGACGTAGTGAGAGGATACGAAAGCGAGGCATATTGGGTCGAGTTAAGGCTCTCTTCCACAGAATATCATGATTGATTGTTTTTTGCTGCCAGGATTAGGATTTGGATCGCCCTTTCTTTGAGCAACCTAAAGTCATTGGTTATCACGTTAGCCAAACAACTATTGCTACACTACTCGAGTTACCATATTTTTGATGAATTAGCTAGGAGGTATTGTCCATTAAGCTGCTTAAATAAAGGACAACGACTTAATTATAATGAAGCTTTAAAAGCTTAAAACCTTCCTTCACCACTGCCGAAGCCAACAAAATAATTCTAAAAATATTTTTTTACATTTTTCTTCGGAGAATGCTTTTGGCATTAATGAACTTTATGACGACGACGACAACGTTGCCATAAAATATTTCCTTTATTACGATAAATTCTCATTCTAGCCACAAAATTTTCAAATGATTTTCGTCTGCAAATATTTGCAGATTTATTTTCGTCATTTTCTAAGACACAAGCAACAAGATTGCGTCATATCAAGACATCCACATCTCGATAAATATTGAAAGTGAATGGCAGATTGATCTTCCCAAAGCATCTTTAACATTCTATCAACTGATGTGAAATTAATTTACAAAATTCCCCTAGAGGATGTACTCAACATTTTGATGCTTTTATCTTCTCATCAAAAAAAAAATAAATAAGAGAAATTCGAGTTCTTTCTTGCGAATGTTTCGAAAGCGAAAGCTGATTCTTCTTATTTCATATCAACAAACCAATTTGCTGTAAATTGAATGTGGGAAAGTGATAGGAAATGGTAAGGGGTTGGAGCTGAAAGATTGAAGATGTATTGGGAAGGTTTTTCGAAGAATTTATGGTTAATTGAATGTTTTGGGAAGGAAGGTAGGTATAGTTTGGGGAAAGTTGTGTCATGTATGTGTTTAGGAACAGCTTTGGCAATGTAGCTAGAAAGCTTGCTTATGTTTGAGGGTTTGGAGTGCAAAATTGAAATTGGGTTTGGAATTTTTAGACAAAATATCAAGTTATAATCTGTAGGGGTCGTTTACTTATGACGTCCAACATTTAAGGGGGGATAGGGGTCGAACAATTTGTTACACATTGTGACAGGGGGGAGGAAGGAACCAGGAAATTTTTGACATCTATGATCACATTTATGAATCTCAATGGGAAGGGGGGGGGGGGGTGGGTTGACGTCTGTAACCGTTTTGTGATAGATGGGTGGGAGGGGGTCTAAAAATGTTTAATTAATGATCGTCATAAGTGAACGGCACCCAATTATAATGTCAAAAATAAATGAATATCACTGAGCAATAAAACAAGCTCTTTCGTTATTAATGTGCCAGCTAATTAGCTATCTTGCCATTAAGTTTGACAGACTCAAAAAACACAGAACCTTGCATCCTTACTATCTCTTAACCTATAAACAATCCACAGAACATGTTTGAATTACAACAAATATTAAACATAATTAGAAATGAATTTTCTGCACACGTGTCCACCCATACAGCATCAAAAAAAATCCCATCATCATCTAGCTCATTAGTGCCATAGTGACGATCGTACTCGACAAACCATTGCAAATTAATTTCGATTTATTTTCTAATTTGTATCAATTAATTTTGCGGTATAAACAAACTTAATATCCAAAATGGTTGTTGTGTCTTAATTTTCTTTTTTGTTCCATTAAAATGCAGAGCCTCACTAATTGCTCATCTCTCATATTTTTTTTTCCTACTCTCCACTTCCATTTTTCCACTTCATCAGATTACATTTCGTAAACAAAAATATTTCTATTGTTGCTGTTTGTGCTACTTGCTTGCTGTTATGATGAAGATGATTATTATTGTACTTTTTTTGGCCTTTTCATTCTTCCTTTATTATTGCCACGAGCGGTACTTTAGATGAATGTAAAAAAATAGGTCTTTCATATTTTTTTAAGGACTAAAGAATGGAAAATTCATTTTGAAAAATTAATTTTTATTAGAAAAGCCATTTTTCATAAATAGCAGTCAATCAACCGTTGTAATTTACTTTTCTTGTTTTTTTAAAGGTGCTGTTTTATGGATGATGTGTTTAATATTGGTAGGGGGTGGTTGCTTTACTTTGACAGACTGACCGATATTGGAGCTAAATTAATAATGAATGTGAGCTTACTTCTAATCAAATAAGTTTTACTTTGATTACTAGTCAGGAAGAAAATAGAATTTCATAATTTTATTACCAATCGCCCTCAGTTGAATAATGCTTGGTGGGCTCAAGACCCACAGTTCTGCACATTGCAAAAACACCAGTACCTTTAAATACTATCTATTCAAAATTCGTGTGCGTATGATTCTTTAACGAAATCATCCAGATCCTAGTAAACCTACCAAAAGATACACATTATGTGATAAAGAATTCAAAATTACATCCAATACACGGACTTCGGTTCGTTACCAGAACAGTGAAATGAAAAAATTGCTTCTAAAAGTTGACTAGGTCTGGGATCGAACCTAGGACTTTTGATTCGTGACGCAAGTACTCTACTACTTAGTTCACTGAAGCTATTTTCCCAAATTCCCAAGTGTGATTATAGTGACAATATGCGCAACAAATGACTCTCATTGTACATTACTTATTCCATTGTTATTTTCTATTGCTCACTTCTCTTCATTAATTATTAACAACATAAAACGATGCAGGTTTGACATGTTTTGCAAAGTAAAGATAAAGTGTAATTTTTTTAAAAAAATATTTCTGGCAAATTTATTTGTGGATCATCATTTAATAAGAAGGAGGACTCTTGACAAGAGGGTAGCAAGAAATACAAGCGTCAATGGTTGGGACATAAGTGAGCGAAAATTCTGTCTTCTGGCAGAAACTGAGGCTATTTGTAATCAAAGAAACCAGACGCATAGCTAGGGGGATATGGTGTTCTCCTTAGAGAACAGGACTTTTCTCATTTTTGTAGGGTTTTTATGAGAAAATCTTAACCCCCCCCCCTCCCTACAAAAAAGAATTTCCAAACAAAAAATTTTGTTTCTCAATTACTTGGAGAGACCCCTAAAAAAACCTAATTTATTGAAGAGAAAAATTAAAAAATAAGCTATCAGCTCAGAAGAGAGCTATGAGAGAGCCAAAACCATTAAAAATTTAAAATTTCTGTCATCAGTCTTAATCTTAACCTTTAAGTAGACAGAATGAAGTTCATTATCAGCCAAATTTTTATTGCTTTCATTTTAATCTCAACGTTTAATGAAGCTTGTTGTGAAATTGTTGACCAAAAGAGAAGATTAGGTCGAATTCTTGAAAAATTAAACGAGAATGAGAAAGGAACTTTATATGAAGTGAAAAGTTTGAACATGGACTGCGCTAAAGATTTATTTAAATTCCCACAAAATCAAAAAATGATATTAAATGAAATGGAACAAATTATGATATAAACGAAATGGTCTTTATTATGGGAGCAAAGCTCAAGTGTTCTAATGAGGAACTATCACTTCAATTCAACATCACCAGCTTTGAAAGAAAGGGTGTGCATTTTTATTTGAACTGCCTAAAATATCACCTAAAGGTCCTCGAGCCGACATCAAAATTAATTGAGAATTTTGCAATTAGCGAAGAAGACATCAAAATATGCAGCAAAAGAATTTATGTTGCCGAGATTGAGCAACTTCAACAAATATTTGAAGAAAGTGTGAACCAAAAGACAAGTGTATTTACATGTGGGGCAGTAAGTGGTGCAAATGATTATGTGAAATTCATTGCTAAAAATGCGATATTACAAAAAGGCAACATACATAAAGTGTTAAGAGAAGTTGAGATGAGAAATATAAAAGAATATTTTCAAAATGTTGTAATCTCGACTGTTGACTGTATTACGAAAAGATTTGAAGACAATCCTTCAGGTAAGGACATTCATTTCGAGGACTCGGGTTTTTTCGAGTCGACTCGAGTCGACTTCATTTTCTGGGTTGAGTTGACTTGAGTCAACTCGAAAGAAATGAAGTTGACTCGAGAAGAGTTGAGTGGACTCGGTTTTGAGTCAACTCGAGTCAACTCGGACCCAATCAACTTCGAGCTCTGTCAAATAATAAGTTGTTAATGCCATTTAATTCAGCTTTTCTAGCAAACAACACCTTAAATTACTTCTTCAAGAAATCACTGATTCCATCAAAAGCCGAATTTTATTTCCAAGAATCCATAACACTAGCTGAAGTTGAAAACAATGTTGATTCCGAATGTATTAAAGAGAAACTAAAATTAACTGAATTTGGAAACACGACACTTCTTCAAGAAGAAGCAGCAATTTTTATCGCATCGGCAAAGTCAAAATGCAATTTGATTAATTTTAAAAGTATTTTAAAATCAATTATCAATTCAGTAGACGGACGATCTTGGGACAGCGGGTGTTCAAAGTATTATTTACACAAATTAGAGCCAACATCTAAGCTTGCAAATTATTCGAACGATGACAGTGAAAATATAGAAGATTCTTGTAAGAACTACGAACCGCTAATTTATCTTTATCGCACTATAAATATTAAATACGAAAATGCAATTGGTAAATTGACAGAAACAACATGTGGTTTGGTTACTGATGAATTCTTGAAAGCGATTTCATATAAAACAATTTTATTGAAAGTTGAGGAAGACGAAGCAATTAAAAATAGTGGAATGGAAGAACTTTTGTCATCTGTAATTGAAAAGCTACATAGGCTGGCTGATTGTGTTCTTAAAAATGTTGCTTAATTAACATTGAATTCTTAAGTTGTGCTGTATTTGGTTTAGAGATCATAATCTTAGTTTTCTGGCTCTGAAATAAAGAAGTTTTCTTCTAAAACCTATTTTGTTGCTAAAACAGTTTGCATCCTTCTTAAAACTGCAACATCCCCACTGCTCTTCATCCTTAAAACCTCCTCATTCCACAAAACACTCACCAACATTTCACATGCCATTTACACAAAACAAATGATATTCAAGCATCAAACTTAATGAAGAACAAAACCACACCACAAATCTTATGATGTAAGTAAAACTTAACCTACATGCATATTCCATTGTTGTGATGATGTATTTCACCAAAAACAAATATTTATGATGCTTGAAGGCACAAATCTCATCACAAACAGAAAATATAATTGGCATAATTATTGAAGTGAAATAATATTCTTGTTTTGAAGCTAATTAGTTGTACAAACTGTGGGTAATTAAAATAATTGAACTGCGTAGTTGAAGATTCTCAGAAAATTTTCTTTCATGTGGATTTTGAGGATTGTTCTGCATAAGTCAGGTATAAAATAAATTTGGTGTCTCTATTGCTTGTAAATAATTCAATTCTAATTTAATTGATTGAGCCGCAAATAGTCAGCAATTATTAAATCAATATAATTGATTTTGGTGAAGTTGATGGATTGCTACTACATTAGTAGAGTTAAGAGGCGACTATCCTAATAGACTTAATCATTAATAATGTTTAAATCTATATTATGTACGCTAGCTCACTATGTAGAGCATAATCTTCATTAAGCAGTTGTGTATCCAGCAGCCAATCAAAAACTCTTTAGATCTTAGAACTAGTGTTCATGTCCATTCCAGTAAAAGCCCTCCATCGTGAATTTATGGCTCTTGTGGCCTTCTTATTCTGTCTACATAATTCTTAACCCGTTCCCACATCTTACATCGCCTAATTCTTAGTTTTACGTCTTAAACTGCTGCACCTAAGAAGCCGAAGTATCTAGACTTCTGAAAAAATCACTAGGCTTGTGGAAGGATTTGAACCCGAGAGTCCAAATTCAAAGCTAGCTTTTGTGACCTGTACCTTGCCGAGTGAGCTATCAAGACACATTTGCTGCTTAACCATAAATGCATTGATTGATGTTTCAGACAATTGACACAACCAAAAACCAAATTGTTATAGCTGATATCAACTAAGACGACCTCAACCGCCGAAATCACATCAAATTAACTCCTCATCGATTAGTAAGTGCGTTCATTTCATCCGTCATTAAAAGAATTCCTCAAACTAATTTATTTCATGTCATTATTTCCATGCTCTCCTTTTTTGTCATCCTTAAATGGCGGTCCATCCTTCGTTATTTGAAAATAAATTTTCATTATCCATTTCACTCATTCCACATCCTTCCTTCCTTTCCAAGAATAAAAACTTTTCATTCTTTTTTTCTTATTTCACGTTGCGGATAACTTAATTATCATATTTTAAATTCACTGCTTTCACTTTCACTTTTTTTCTTGCCCTCGCAAAAGCACTGAACTTCTTTTTTTTTGTTGTATTGTTGGACTTGGCAGTGCGAGAAAAAGAACTTTTTTTTTGTGTGCCATTTTTTGTCGTATGTCCTCGTAAATTACTTTTACATTTCACACTGCTATTTTTCTTACAGCTTAGAGCTGTAGAATGAAAATAGCGACCATTTTTCCTAATTTAAATTGTCGCCGCTGTGGATATATATTTTTGTAGTGTTGAGAGCAGGCATGATGTTGACTTGTGGGAAGGTGGCAATTTATCAGGTTCGGAGTTTGAAATTGAGTCGCTTTAAGTTGGGTTTATGATAAAATTTTAATCAATATCAAGCTCCTTAGTGCCGTAGGAAAGGAAAAAGTCTCAAGTTCCATCAAGGTCGCAAAGCGTGGAAACTCAGGATTAATCCTGAAAATTCCCAAAAATGCCTGAGCAAATAAACATGAAATTTTTAAATTCCCCTAGTTCCCACGCCTTGCCAGGTTGTGACTTTGTGTCTAAATCCACAAGTATACCCAACAAACAAATCATCAGTTGCAAAGCTAATAGATTCAAAGTTGCGACATAAGGATTTAAGCTCTATCTCTTTTTACCAAGCTCCTTGCATTTATCTCAGTGATTTCAGAGACACTTCCCCTCTTACTCTTCTCCTGCTGATCACATTTAATGTTAGTCTCCAAAATGTAGCACCAACTTCACACAACACCCCACCACAAACCAACAATTCCTCTAAACGCTAAGCGAATTCCCTCGTAGCAAAATATTTTACATAAATTCTGTTCTTATTTGACAGTACAAGCAAAAATATTGATTGATTGTGTGTGTTAATTAAGTTAACAATGTGACTGCGCGGCTACACAGCGTAAAACGTTCTAAGCTTTATGGGGAAAACAACAAGAAGAGGAAGCAAAAAGGAAAGAAAAATAGCTTTGAAATGACATCGCAAATCTCTGGTGACAAAAGAGTGTATTTTCAATCTCGTCCTTTGTTGCTGCTGCTGCTGGGTCTCATCTATCGTGGTGTATTTATTGTCTGTTAGCTGAAAATTGTAATGGAATATGGAATGTTTGGACTCTGAAGTGTCTTTGAAGTAACAATCCCGGAGAGCACAAGTCGGATAATCGAGACGAAATCCTACGCAAGGAAGATATCACGGCGACTTTAGGGCAAATTTTTCGTCATGACGAAATAATAGTTTTAAAGCAATTCTAAACACTCATTTGATCTCCATTCGCTTAAATCAAATTTCAATAATAATCCAGATCAAACGAAATGCGTCATGAAATCCACAAAAAAGAGCCACAGATCATCTAAACTTCCCCATCGGTATAAAATTTCAAAGAACTCACTTTCCACATCTCTTCATATCTCTGTATCTTTGTTGGCAACTAATAAAAATGTTTCTTATATAAATAAATTAAAATTCATTAAATTAAAACCGCAACATACACAAACAGCAGACGAACTGGAAATGAAAAAAAGAAAGAGAATGAATGAAAAAAAACTTTTTCTATATTTTACAATTGCTGTTTATTATGTGAGACTTTCTTCCTTCAATTTCCAATTTATTTTGTCGACGCTTCTCGTTTACTGTATTCTGTGGATGAATGTGTAACAATAAGATACTTAATGAACATAGA
Organism: Chironomus riparius; assembly: GCA_917627325.4. NCBI lineage: Eukaryota > Metazoa > Arthropoda > Insecta > Diptera > Chironomidae > Chironomus > Chironomus riparius. The sequence goes on from OU895878.1 coordinate 53,110,663, forward strand.
AACGTTTTTACAACGGTTTCTTTCTTCCTTATTTTGCCTGTTGTTTGTGGGACCTTGATTTAAGTTATTTTTACAGGAAAGTAGCTAGAAGTAATGTGACTAAAGTCGATGATTTGGCTTTGAAGCATTAATTTTAAAAACTTGCATACGGAACCTCATAAGGAGACAAGCTATGACGTTCGAAATTAACGGTCATGTTTCAACAAAGAACAATGGATTTCCAGGAATTTCTATTGTTCTTCTCTTGCTGACCCCACCCACCCTCCCAGGGGCGTAGCCAGAAAATTTTTAAGGGGGGGGGGGCCCATTTTCGAAAATTAAAAAAACCGTTATTTTGTATCCTTAAATCTATATTCATTCTTCATAAATTTAAATATTTAATTCATTATTCATATATTAAATTTAATTTTTCGTGCTGATTTTGACATTTCTTTCATCACTTCCTCTACATTAACTGGTTCTTCTCTATAAATACTTAATAAAGCAATTATCAGATTTTCGTAGGGGGGCCCGGGCCCCTAATGCCCCCCCCCCCCCTGGCTACGCCCCTGCACCCTCCCCATGGACGTCATAAGTGAACGGCCTTAAACCTGAAAAGGAAATAAAGTATGAGCGTAACCGGTAAAGGAGGAAGGTTTCAAAGCAGGACCAAAGTCGGTTATCCCTCAGGTAATTTTTGAATAAGCCACTAAGGCACACATTTATGATTTTTGAAGTTTTTTACTTGTAACTTTAAAGAAACATTTAATTACAAATTCAAGGTACAACATAATCATTCTGATTAAGTCAAAATCACAATTAGAATTACTGAAAATTTTATAACCTAAAAAACATTTAACGACTTTAAAAATAAGCGTTCCTGTTGTGACTTTTAATTACCAACAAAATAAACATTTTCAAGCTCAAAATACTCAATAAAAAAATATTTTTAATACAAAATACATTTGCATTAAAATCTCACGACTTTTATATCCGCTGTTATCCCCAAAAGAATAAACATCAACAAGCACAGAAACGGAAAGCAACAAACATAATCAGAAAGTAATCGCTATAAGTGATAGGCTATCAGATTTTATGACTCTAAATTCCTTCAACAATGAAATCAATTTGAAAACAAAAAAATCCCAATTTACAAGACAAAAAAAAGAGAAGAGAGGAAGAATAGCAACAGCCAGAAGAGGCAAAAAAGCGAATCCTTGGCTGTAAGTATTAATGAGCCATATAGACAGTTTGTTTGCCATTGCCATTGTTTTCTTTTTTGTTTCTTTTCTTTCTGCTGTATTCTGCTTTAACACCATTCAGTACATAGAAATGATGATATTCTTGTGTAGTAATGGTTGCATGATGGGATTGGATGGGAGGAAATTGATTTTTGGATGGTTGAAATTTCATAAGTTTTTGAAGGATTTAGAGATTTGATGGCTGAAGAGTAGCTTTATTATTTGGTTTTTAAAGTTTTTTGTAAGATGCCATTTTTGATAAAAACGATGAAACCTTAAAAGGTTCTCGGGACACTAAATCACACTTCATTGAAAGATATTCTTTGTCAACAATTATTGAACTCCTGAGACTGATTTCTGTGGTTCATCTCGTGCATCCTATGCAACACTCTATCTTAAATGCAACTTATCCACCTTCTAGTGCTATTTTACACTATTTTCCACTACTAGGCTACCTGCAAGATTGAAGCTCATTGAAATTCTTCTGGCATTGACGGTCAGGTTGATAGTATAATTAGAATCAAGCGGCAGTCACTTGATAATGGCAGCAACGTGACAACCACTTAACGTCCAGTTGGAAATGGCTTCTTCGAGGCTGGCGCTTGTTTCTAATTATACTATCAACTTAACCGTCGGGTGGCAAACATTTCAATGTATGCCCATCAGGTTGGAGTAGGAATTGGTAAAATACTCTATGTTACCCTTATTAGAATGTAGAAGGAAGCCCCAAGGTAACCCCTAGGGCCAAGGTAAACCGGATAAAGGTCTTAGTAATAGAACAAAAACCTCAAATTTCTGGAATCTACTTGAAGTCATGTCCTGTCATCTTATTCATCCATCTTTATTGTCCTCATGCAACCCCTATCATTCTAATTGATGCTTCTTATATGACATTGATCTGAAGACTAGCAACAACGAAGCACAACTTCAACTCTACATCATTTTAAACCGCATTCCTACTTTAGATGGTTTTTTAAGCATAATTGATCATTAATAAATTAAACATAGCTAAGAGTATCTGTTTAGACTAATTTTTAAGCCAATTATTCCACAAACTTCCACCATCTACAACAAGCGAAAGGAGAGAACCAAAAAAAACAACAAAAACACAGCAAAGCGAATATATTTAATCAGATTTCATTATTTTTTCATTCCGTCGCTCACTCGTATCCTCGCACACACATAGAGAGAGAAAATTCACAAAAATAGACAGTACGGCACACAAAACGAGGATGAGGGGAAAAAAAGGTTAACATATGGGATCATCAAATTGCGATTATATGTACGCTATCTCGATGTATCACTAAACGCTTCAGATGCTTCAAGATTTTCTTAAGAAAATTTCCCCATTAATTCACTCTTGGTTTTTTTTTTGCTGCTCTCATGCCAATACGTAGACAACATCATACGCACATTGTGTGCAAGAAATATAAAGACAATCAAGTTAGTGGGATGTATAAATATAAACAATATACACGCTTCATATCAAACATCAAGTGAATATGGATGGTGTGTTTGCTTTTTAAGGGTTTTCTATGTTTTGAAAGTTGAGTTGGAAAGAGGAATAGGGTTTGTGGTTGGATGGAGTTGCTGTAAGAACAGAAACTTAATTTTGATAACTTTTTAAGGATCAAACTATTTTATTAATGCACATTTATTCAAGATATCATAAAACTTTTCTTACCTTACAAATGGTTCAATCTATAAATCCCTTCCATTCACAAGCATCACTCGAAAGCTCAATAACATGCAGAATAAAATGCAAAAATTTTCTTTAAATCGATTTAGAGAGTTTTATTCTTTCTTACTCGATGCAACAATACAATTTATGGTTGTTGCCATGCAAGTTTAATATTACATAAGAAAACAAATATGAGATCGTGTCGAGTTAGCTTTTCAGCATAACAACAGCAATATAGCACTAATATTGTTGCAACAGAGAAAGAGGATATGCAAATTTGGATTATGGGGTGATGATGGTTGGAAAGCATTTGACCTGATTTCTAGGTGTTAAATTTGGATTTGGATAATGCATAAAAGTTAATAAAGTCTGAGTGTCTGGGGGTCTGGGGGTGTGGGGGTCTGTGTGTCTGGGTGTCTGGGTATGTAATCCAAAAACCAGCTTCAGTTGATGTATCCAAACCATAGACATACTATCAACTCAATATCACCTGTCCAAACCAAACACCCAGACAACATAATCAAAGTTCCTCATCTCAAAAATTTCAGCTCTAAAAAAAGAAGTGCAAAAGTACACTCAAATAAGCAAAAGAGTAGTTCCATAGAGAGCGAAAAGAAAAATGTTTAGTGTTTTATTCTTTAGTTCTCTTCTCACGTATTCATTACAATAAAATGACACTTCGTGCGCGTGAAGAATCTTCGCTTTCTTTTGTCTTCCTTCTTTTTATATTTACTCATATTCATTCTGCTTGAAACTACTTGCTAGGTTTTAAGGATGCTGTGAGGAGGGTTTTGTCAGATTTTTTATGGGCAGTTGAGGGAGGGGGTTGGAATTCGGATCGACTTTTCACGGAGTAATTTGGTCAAGTACTTAATGAAAAGAGTAGAGTTGTTTGTATTGAATCTGACTGGATCCTATTAAGTTGGTTCAGATACGACTTAGATTCTACTTGGACTGTATTTTGTGGGACTAGGTTTGACTAGTGTTTGGCCCACTTATATAGTTTCCTAAAAGAAGTCTCAACTAGCGTCGCATTAGGTTTATGTAACTCATATAACGTACAAGATCTAGTTCCTTCACTACCTCAATCTTTCCACTTAAAATCAAACAAAATCCTTTCATGAGCTTTTTCATGTCACAGCAATTTTATCTCTTTTCAGTTTTTATTATTTACATTTCCAACTCACTATTTATTCTTCTACACATTCAATACTCATGTGCTTACAGTCACTGCTGCTGCTGCCATTACTGTTGTCTTTATTTTTATTCACATACGACTTTTTTTCTCTCTATTTTATATCTTTTTTATTCAACAAATTCTCATCTTATCAACCTCATTGTTCTATCATTAGTTTGTTATCTTCGATTTTTATTGATTTGCGCTCTCGCTTCTTGGTGGAAAAGTTTTTAGATTTTATTCACATATCAACTTACTAGCACTGCTGTGTGGAGTAAACTACATAGTAGAGTTGGATGAATTTTATTTAAAGTGATTGTTAGTGCTGTTTTGAACTTTTAGTGCTGTTGAGCTAATAAAGCTTTTTGGATGTGATTTTTATTAAATTGGTACTTTTAAGGATGTGATTTGAAGGTTAGGAAAGTATAGAGAGAGAATGGGAGGTTCAAAATGATTGTAGCTGTCATAAAGGCTGACATTAAAGTTCACAAATTAAAAACAGCAATGAATGGAGCTAGAAATCTGTCAATCAATTCTTATTTTACACCAAATCAAGCTTCAATCAAGCATGATGTCCAGTAGCTTAACCAAACATATGAAAAGTCATCAAAATTTTCAGTCTCACAGATTTTCTACAAATCATTCACAAAAACCTCAGTTCCTAAAATCAATAAACCCCAAAATTTATTCAACCAGTCTAAAATTCTTCTTATCAAGACTTTCTTTTTATTGTGTCTCAATCCATAGAAAAGCATGAAATTTTACGTACGGAATCGATTGTGATGTATTACAAAATGATGTTGAAAATTACATTAAACGCATAACATTATTGAGAAATCAGCAAATTGACGACTCATTCCACAATTTATTTATTTTGATTTCACCTTCTTTGCTACATGCTGAATGAAAGATCATTGAAATCGAAATGAAAATGCTTTTGTGGAGATTGAATCACATTACCATGAAGCTTTTTACATCCAATTACTTTTGCTCACGCAATGATCCATTATTCAGTAGATGTGTGTATCTACAGGTAAAAGATGTTGAGGAATAAAAATCTATCGATATATACTTACTTACATACATATTTATGCTATTTATTTAGATAGACATAACGTAAGCTTGCCATTTTATTTTATCATACTGTGTGTGAATAAATTTTCGTACGGTTTCTGTTGCCTTCCTGGTACTTGAGAACATCTGTGAATTCTACCTTACGCATCCTTTAAAAATTATGGGAAAGGAATGAGGTAAATATCATTATACTGCAATAAACGGACGTCCTTGTGGATGTTTTGTGTAGAATTTGCGTGTGTAAAGTCAAGCATAGCCTTATTTAAACTGGATCAGAAACCAAAGTGCCATTCAACTTCATATGACGAGGTTTTATCCTGCTCTTGGGTATAAACTACCCTAAAGGCCATACAGCATAACTTAAGATCCCCTTTAGAACACAATCCTACACACCTTAAATTATAACCAAGATAAACCAGCAATTGACTTCAACTATCGTCCAAAATCCCCACAAAGGATCCTTTCAATATCAAAGCAAATTGTTCCAATTCTGATCTTTTTCATGCCGCCGCCAACAGGTATAACACTTACATGCTGATGCCTCCACTTGAAATTTCCTCTCTTTAAATACAGCTCTTGCACGTTCCCTATCCGTGCTTCTCTATTGAATCTTTCAAATTTTTCTGATTCTTCTTATGCTGTAATTTTCATCTTTCCTTTTCTTCTTATGCTACTTATGTATGTAGCATCTTCATTGATATAGCTTTAGTTGGATGTTGACTTTCACTTAAATAATGAAGAAGGATATGGTGAAGGGTTGGCAACTGAGTTGGTTATTGGTATTTTTTGAAGGTTCTTATTGAAGAAGGAAGGACGGGGGTTTTCTATGTGTTCAAAGAGAGTCCATATACAGCTGTGTATAGAACTGTGCACAGAGCTTATGACCAATGCTGGCACAAGTTCGATTCCCATTAAAAAATCCTGTTTTAGTAGATTCTTTTAAGCACGGCTTGCAACCTCAGTTTCCATTTCACTCTAAACCCAACAGAATTAAGTAAACTTGTCCCCAACAAGTTCCCATCCCCAGCACCATTCTGTAAAGTAAGGTAAATGAAGAGGAAGACGGAAAGGTGAATATTTGTCTGATAATGTGCCATTTTTTCCATCCTCTTCTCCATTCCATCCTCTACTTTACGTTATAAAACATTTAAACTTTAAATCTATTGAGAGGAAAGGAAGATTTCCTTAACAGCTTTATGTCGTCACCATGCCGTACAATTTATTTGCTCTAGAATTTCTTTTTATATTCCTTTTTTGTTCAGGGAGGATATTATGAAGGAAAGTTAATGGAGCTAAATGTTATGGAATTTATAGATTGAGAAATTTAGAGGATTTTTGGTTGCTGTGTCCTTGGATATTTCTTTGCAGAGCTTTGGAACTTAAAAGTGAGGATTAAAGGTTCTTAATACAGCCAGACATCTTATGAATGGAAATTGAGGGAAATGAGAACGTGACATATTAAATGATTCTGATCAGAATGATTTGAAAGTTTCAAGGATTTCCTGTAAATTATAAATTTATGGTGATGATGTCATAAAATGTTAAGTATCCCTTAACACCTCTAAAAGCTCTGCTAGAACCTGATGAAAATTTCCCAAAGGAACTGCCGATCGTGAGAGAAAAAACATGTAAATGTAAGTGAATTTATTTGAATTGATTGTCACTCGACATATTTAAGTACGCATAAAATTGATATTCATTGCAATTTATAGGCGAATGAGATTTGCATAAGATGCGGTCGATTCTTTGGGATGACATCATGTGGAGCGTGCAAAATGAAATGTTTGTGTATTTAAGAGATAAAAAAATCTATTAATTTTGTGGATTCTGTTTAGGAATGATTCGGGCTTTTGGAGCTGGTTGTAGGCAATGCGGGGGGGGGGGATCTGTTTCGATTTTCTGGTATCAGGGACGTAGCCAGGAATTTGAAGAGCGGGGGGACAAAATTTTTTTGCATGGAAAACTTTTAGGGGAGGGGGGGGGGGGTGATTTTTTTGAGTTTTTCATAAAAACTCTAGAAAAATTAAGAAATTTCTCAAGACGAAGTTAGTCCCCCAAACCCCTCCCCTGGCTACGCGGCTGGCTGGTATCCTACCTTTTGGCTAATATCTAGAGGTCCTTAAGATTTAATGCCATTGAAGTTTGACTTGGTTTTGACAATCGTTTGAGGAAGATTGTATTCCTAAAGACAAAATGCTTATGAGGAAGATGAGGGATGTGGGAGTTCAGGGGTGCGGGGGATCTGGAGGGTACGGGGGTACGGGGGGTACGGGGGTATGAGGATTAAGAGGGGTAAGAATTTTAAAAAATACGAGTTTATATCAAATATCAAAATAAATTAAACTTCCCTTGAAATTTTTCTGGATACACTTTAGACACATTCCAGCGCCCCACAAAACATCTGACAAAACACTTCCAAATCACAAATAACAGCAAATGAGCCAATGCTAGGACAATGCACACAATAAAAAATTGTAAACCTGAATAATATTAAACAACAATATAAAAATCCCCCTCACAATCTATAATAGCAAGAGATCCCACACCAATAAAAAAATATTAATCACATTGAGGCTGAAAAGACTAAAATTAAATTCCATAAATTGCTGAAAGCATTACAATGCGATACGATGCGAATATCAATTTAATTGAAGGTTATGCTGACTGTTATTGGAGAATAAAAAAATTGCGAATTTATATAAAGGCATTCTCATCAGGAGCTTTGACCCTAATTGAAATCGCCAAAAGCATGGCACACACCAAAAAGAAATAAAAGTCGAAGGCAGAAAAAAATAAATTTTCCAGTTCCGCTTTTATTTAAATTACATACGAAATTTTCCACTCGATTTATCAAGAGGAAGCATAGAAGGAAGAAAGAAATTAGGAACGAATGAAGATGGTGAAGAAAAAAAAATTAAATTTTTCATCAATTCCGAATTTGTACTCAATAAAGTTTCCTGCTTGAATGTACGTTCAAAATTTATTCATACATTCAGATGTTTTACGGCTTTTATTGGTCTTTTTTTTACCTCAGAAAATTTTTTGCTCGGCTAGTGCAGATTTTCGTTGGAAGTTTGATGCTCATTTTTGTGGGTTGGCTGGCTTTGAATTTAATTAATTTTTTATTAGAGATTTAAATATGAGAGATTATTTGGTAACTATGCAATAATTTTTGTGTGGATATGATGCTTAACATTTTTAATTAAATTGAGCTTTAGAAGTTTAAATTGAAGAGTTCAAGTCAAGTTGTTTTTGTTCTATAGACTGGCCACAAACCTAACATAAGGTCATGATGATTAATAATATTATTGACAATTAACAGGATCCTACATACTAGAAAAAGTGCTGAGGTGGCGGAATAGTTTAGAATATTGATACGTAATTACTTTAAATGACGAAACAGCGATCATGGGTTCGAGACTCGGAATGGGAAATTATTCGACTGTCCATTTTTGAAAGTGGTTCGAATCCCACTATAAAATAGAATCTAAAGTCTTCATTTGTAGGCTTAAGATAAAAATATCATCAAAGAATTGGTTCGAATCCCACTATAACCTGAAACTCTCAGATATTGAGCTACAATATGTTCTCAGGGTGTTCTCAGGTGAGTTATAACTTAAATGTATTCAAATCTAAGGAGATGCCCAGGATAGCCTTAGAAACTAATCTAAGGTCGAACTTCCCCATGGAGTAATTTTATATATTAAGCACTCAGACAAAGGCACACACCTAACCAACAGCTGTAGATAAAAATAATTTAATCAAATATAAATTTCAGCTTTAATCCACAATTTACAAAGATTTTCTACCTTTTTTTCTAAAATTAGAATAACGACCAATCGATGACTATACCCCACCCTTCAATAGAAAATCTGCGTCATAAATTTTAAAATAATCAATTCAATTAATTCTCATACTTCCTTTTATCTTTCCATTTTCCTTTATCTTCCTTCTCGGCACAAAACTTTTTTTTTGTATTTTAATTAAATTCCTTTTCAATGAATTCAATAAATTTCATAAAAGCAGCACCGGCATAGAGTACGGAAGAATAATACATATTGAACATACAAAAAAATATTGATAATAACGACAACGTATGTGGAAGATGTGGATGCTTAGGATGAATGTAGAATTTTTGTGGCTCATATAAAAAAGGAGAGGAGGGCGTGGATTTTGAGGAGGATTGAAATTTTAATTGGAATTTCGAGGAAATTGAAATAAAATAAAATGCAAAAGGGGTAAGTAAGAAAGTGGTTTTGGTGCATTTTAGTTTTTAATTTAAAGAATAATTTTCGATTGTATTTTTCAGTGATTATTGATCTCCATGTCAATCTTAGCCGAACTTAGTCAATCTTAGTTGAACTTAGTCAACCTTAGTCGAACTTAGTCGAACTTAGTCGAACTTAGTCATACTTAATCAAAATTAGTCGAACTTCGTCGAACTTAATCAAAATTAGTTGAACTTAGTCAAACTTAGTCGAACTTAGTCGAACTTAGTCGAACTTAGTAAAACTTAATCAAACTTAGTCGAACTAAGTCGAACTTAGTCGAACTTAGTCGAACTTAGTCGAACTTAGTCGAACTTATTCAAACTTAGTCGAACTTAGTCAAACTTAATCAAACTTATTCGAACTTAGTCGAACCTAGTCAAACTTAGTCGAACTTAATCAAAATTAGTAGAACTTCGTCGAACTTAATCAAAATTAGTTGATCTTAGTCGAACTTAGTCGAACTTAGTCGAAATTATTCAAACCTAGTCAAATTTACTAAAACTTAATTAAACCTTAACTCAAATATTGCAAAAACCCTCAACAATAATCGCTTCAATAGAATTTTAACATTCAAAATCTTTACTTTAAATAACTCAGTAAAACCTTAAAGCCAAAAATTATCAAGAACTCTTCATTATAGCAACCTCCACATTTCTATTCTTGGAATGCCATCAAAAAGCTTTTGGCACGTACGAAAAAATATCGACAATAATAAAATCTTTTATTTTGAAGCTCTCTTTGTTCTACTTTTCTAAAGAATTGAAAAACAATTTTTGCTGGAAGGTTTTTTTTACAATTATTTCCTGGAAATTTGTTATTTTGACTTTTGTTTGAAGCTTTGTTCAAATTAAAGAGCTTGAAAATTAAAAAAAAAATTAATTGGGAAAGCTTTGCAGTGACGAAGCATGAATTTGTGGGCTTGGAGCTTAGTTGATTTTTCCGCAATTTTTATCAGACTTTACAACCTAAATGAGGTGGTTTTCAAACTTTTTATTGAATTTTGGGACATAAGGCAGTGCCGAGACAAAGATAGCTCACTCATGCTTTAAGAACAACTCTATGTAAAGTTGTTGTTACGTCTTGATTTTAATGCAAACCACAGACGACCAAACATTTTGGATTCGTAATTAAAAACTGATTTCTGGTGGGAATCGAACCCACGGCCATTAAAACAACAATAGTTCTTAGTCTGTTCCTTAACCAATGATGCACACGGATCTTAAATCTAATTTTAACAGACTAACCTACTCTAAAGATTCAGCACTGCTAATACACAACAGTTGTAATTATTTTTTTTTTTCAAAACCTTAATTAAATTCCATTAATATTCAAAACACGCCAATTGTTAGCTATTCCTTTAAATAACTCAGCAGAATCTTCCACAATTTAAATTTCCTTTTACCCAAATCATCGCTAAAAGAATAACAAAAGCTTCATTAAGGATGCATGCTGTGTGAAAATCGAGAGAATAATGCCATAAAGCAGAAAAGCCAAAAAAGAGTGGGAAGAGACACAAACACACAAAGTGATTTAAATCACTTCAATGTATGCACACAAAATCTTAGATGATGGCAGAAGGAGTGTGTAGCTTCTCGAAAGTGGTCACGTATTTAAGTATGAATATATAAGTTTCAAGCTAAAGAAGTGCATTGAGGGGAAAAAGGAGCATCGGAAGAGATTTATTGCTCAAGTTTCTCCTACTGCAAGCTTCCTTCTCGTGCAGCAAAATGATTTTCATTCTGTTTTTTTATAGTCGACATCGGTAAGAAATATTGGAGGAATAGAATAGAAATAAGAAGTGGAAGAAATGTAATTATGAGGGAGAGAGAGACAGAAGAGATGAATAAGGAATTATAATAGGATTATGAATGTTCCAAATGAAAAAAAAAGCCTTATTATTGCTCACGTTTTCTTTATTTCTGCTAGTCGAGTGAACAATATGAAAAAAATTATCAACTTTAAATTAATTTCTAGCTGCTTTTTTGGATGGGAAATGGATTTTGTGTATAGTTTTGTCGGATTGTCAACATAGCAACTAGTTTAAAATTTAAAAAAATTTGAGAAATTCGAAAAAAGTAAAAAAAGTTCAAAAAATGTTTTAAAAAAAATTGAAAATGTAAAAAAAAATTAAAACAATTTCAAAAAAAAAGTTTTGAAATTTTAAAAAAATCAAATTTTTTTTTGAAATTTTAAAAAATTCAAATAATTTTTTGAAATTTTAAAAAATTCAAATAATTTTTTGAAATTTTAAACAATTCAAATAATTTTTTGAAATTTTAAAAAATCAAATTTTTTTTGAAATTTTAAAAAATTCAAATAATTTTTTGAAATTTTAAAAAATTCAAATCATTTTTTGAAGCTTTCAAAATTTTAAATAATTTTTTGAAATTTTAAATAATTCAAATAATTTTTTGAAATTTTAAAAATTCAAATTTGTTTTGAAATTTTAAAAAATTCAAATAATTTTTTGAAATTTTAAAAAATTCAAATAATTTTTTGAAATTTTAAAAAATTCAAAATTTTTTTTGAAATTTAAAAAAAAAATTCAAGAATTAAATTTCATTTTTTCAACATTTAAAATTGATGTTAAATCATATTAATCCATTCCATCCACAAGTGCCTCACCAACTCGCTTCCATTTATTCTCTCTCTCGCTTCTTTCATCCCCATGTTCTTCATCATTCCAATTATTGTTCTTATATTGTTTTACTTGGCTTTAAAAAAAAAGTAATTACAAAGAAATTTTCATTTATAAGATTATGAAATAATTGAATAATTATCAATGTGATGATGCTGTTTAAGTCTTTACGTCTCGTTTTCTTAATTGTTATTAGAAGACGTGAGAAAATGTTTGATAATTTCTTCGTTTATGTAAAAAAAAGTGAAATTAAAGGAAAATTTAATTTTCAACTTTTTTTGTGAATTTGAAAACTTTTGACATTTGAAGCTTTCTTGATTCTTAAAGAATTATTTTTAATCTAAATATTGTTAGAACATTTAATATAAATATCTTTTGGGGATGTTTTAAGAGTCTCGTGAAAAGATGCTCATGAATTATTAATCTGCTATAAAGGTGAAATAAAAAATCTATTTTTATAAAGCTTTAAGATTCCAAGGTTGCAATTTGATGACTCTCGAGAATTTATACAGTTTGACATTTGTTAAAATCGTCGAAAATATAAATCAGATCACTTTCTTCCAATCTACTTAACATTCTTTCCAAAAAATTTCAAAAAAATTAAATTAATTTTCTTCCATCTGAACAATTTCTTAATTCTCCCCAACCTTCAAACCAGATGAACAACTCCGTCAAAATCCCACGAAACAAGCAACCCGTAAACATCTCAACGAAAAATTCCAACCTCAAAATCCCTCAAAGTCTTTATCAGATCAAGCTCATTAAAATGTTCACAATCGAAATAATCAAAAAAAAAACAAGAGATTCATGTCGAATTGAGAATTAATTTTGAAATGCTAAATGAACACACAAAATGTGACAACTCATTCCATTCAGTCACATTCAGACAGAGTATGTTAATTGAAGTGATCCAATTTCACAAAATGAATAGAGAAACAATTTTGAAAAGGAGAATAAATTCGTAATTAAATTAGATTACCGATTTGATTTCAAAAGGATTCATTTTCCATATCAGTAGATATATACAGTCGTACAGTTTGAGAATTGGAAAGGGAAAGTGAATGGGAGGAATTTTTACTTCATCATCTTTCGTTTTTTGGGGTTTGTTTGGAGGTTGGGTGTAGTTTATAATGACTTGTAATGGACCCTAAATTCTTTTTATAGCAGAGTTTGTTATAAAAATTCAATCAACTGTGTAAAGCGTATTAAAAGAGTCCTCTGAACCCGATACCCTAGTGCCTATCCATAGATAATCTACTAATACACCTTCCTCTCTACTGAAGGCCTCAACAAGATTTTTTTCGCTGCTAAAGTCATCGACATCTTATCCTTACCTTTTAAGACTCACTATCATCACTATCACACACCCTCTATCCCTTCAGTCCCTTCATAACACCCAAACCAACCCCTCATCTCGCACGAATAATGAAATAAAATTACTGGAATTTTCACTTTACAGCACATTCTTACAGAAATTGAGAAAAAAATGTTGACAAATCGTAATTTGATTCAGTGGTGAATAAAGGTTCATTACGATTCTATCAGACATTCCTTTTTGACTTTCTATTGACGACTATCAACATTGTTTTGTCTTCACAATTGTCATCACTCTTCCATCTCGTCTCACCTTACTTTCCATTCTGACGAGCTAGTTTGGAGTAAATTGTAATAAAAAGCATTTAATTTTCGTTCCTTAGGTGATCAAAAAGAAATAGAAGTAGATCCATGAATGAGTCGAGATGATGACTGAGTAAGGGAGTTATTGTGGGGTTGGGAATAGAGCGCATTTTTTTGTATATATCATATTTTGAATCGGTTATTTCGTGGAATATGGAATATATCCTCACTTGGAATCTAGTTGATCATCATATCCATCACCTCTCTTTTAGGGCTGTACATTACTCCTTGCTTAGGAATCTTTTAAGTGTGGGCTAGGAAAAGCGTCAGGAATTAAGTGTAAAGCTTTGAGTGGGATAAATTTTATCACTAGCATGAGGAGTAGAGCAGTGTTGTCCAAACTGTGTACCGCGGCACACTAGTATAACGTAAAAATTATTAGGAAATGACACGAGTCACATGCTGTGTGCGTCTTCAATCATGACTTACCCCTTAGGTGAGCAGTGGCTTAAAAACCTGAAGTAAAGAAAGGATATAAATCCAGAACTGAGTAAGACGTCCCTTAATTAAAGATAAGAGGTACTTCACCTTTTAATTCTGAGTAATTCAAATTCTCTGCATGATTCCACTTAATCTCAAGAACTATCAGAACCAAAAAGAAGTTAAAAATCAAGAAGTCAAGACAAAATTAAAGCACAACTGCTGCCATCATACAAAAATCAGAAGCTTCAATGAGCAAAAGAAAAAAAAATTCATTTCATGTATTGAATTTCTACCTTCAGGCTATTATGGTACAATATGAGTAAAATAATGATGATGGGAAGTGTATGGAATTTTCCTTACTTCCTCGTCTTATTTTTTCCATCTCCACCATCTGCTTGCAACAGTTCCCCGGTACAGTCATCAAATCGAGAATGTGTATCACGTCTTTGAGTACCTCTAATTCTCCATTTAGGCATTCCATATCTTTTTTGCCTTCCACAATTCTCAGTATGAGCAGCCCGGCCTCGAGTCATTACATTATAATATTGAAGGTAGAATTGAAAGAGAAGAGAAAGTCCATTAAAATGTAATTGATCGCAAATCGATGATATGTTTGGCATTTGTAATGATCTGTTCCAATATAATTTCATCATCATCGTTATCATCATCAACAAAACTAAATGAATTAATTATGGACATTAATGGATATTTAATGAGAAATTATATATTTCCTTTTGTTATAGTGCTGCTTTAGGGGGTGTGGAGACAATAAATTGTTGATATTAAAAGTCTGTAAAACAATCAAAAATTACATTCATATAAAATATTCGTTGTCATTGTCGGAAAAATAACTTAATTAGACCTGAGAGGAGGGCAGTGGTTCTCAAACTTTGATCCGTGGACCCTTTTTTGCTCCTCATGTGAATCCTAGATGTGTCATGATTAAAAGCTACTGTATGAGCAAGAAATTAATGTTCCATGTCATAAAAAAGTTTGAGAAGCACTGGAGTAAAACAATGGAGTGGGCGATGGAGCTAGTCTACCTGTTGAGTTGCCATTGAAAATCCTCTTAGGCCAATTTGGCAAATTGGCATGATAGCTATAAAAGAAGAACCTTCTAAAAAGGCATAATGCTGACAAAGCCCTCAAGGCTGATGAAATTGCTCGTATAGAATGGAAAATGTGGTTTTTGGGGAGGGGGTTAGGTGGAGAAATGACCGAAAAATGAAAAGACATATCAAAATTAATGATTTAAGGGAGAATGATGAATGTTTGTGGAACGGATGTGAGCGATGAGGTGGAAAAAAGGCACACAAGGCTGAAAAATAATGACATTCATTATGAAACCAATCAAAAAATGAGACAATATTTTTTACATTTTTTTCATCTTCCTCATTGACGATACATCATCTTTATTTTATTTTTACTCTGTGTGTGTGTTTTTAGTTATTAGGACAAGGACTATAAACATATTTCTCTTATTCTGAAATGGGTCCTCTTTCACATGTTTTTTTTTATATAAATTTTATGAATCATTATCATCATATGCCATTTAGCTATTATTTTCATCTTATTTTTAGTAATTTTTCTCTCTTTTGTTGTTCACAATTTTTTTTTATACAAAAAAACCTCATTATTTTTATTAATATTATTATATCTTACAATTTAAATTTTTTTTTATTTATTTTTTCCTTCCTTTTTTAGATTTAATGAGCTATACTACAGACATCTATAAAAAGTGTTTGTTTGTATGCGTATGTATAAGTTTGTATGTGTCCTATCATTATCATTATTCATCATTCTCGTGTTTCGTTCTGTTTAGTGAAACTATATTGAAATTATGGAGATTTTTTTTTCTTTTTCTCGTCATTATTTTGATTATTTTCCATCAGTTTGGGCGCAATTGATGAACATTGAGGGGTTGGGGTGCAATAATGAATTTAATAAAGCAGGAATTTGTGGGAATTTGTAGATTTTTGTCTATATTAAAGTCATTTTTATTGATATTTATTTACCATAAATTTAGTAAATCGCTGAGAATTCAAAGCTGACCTATAAGTCCCTGGAATTGTATTTTTTTGAGGAAAATCAAAGATGACTTGAATTACTTGTCTGTCAACAGGTACACTGTGTCCTGTCTGTGACAGTTCTTTCAGGAAGCTCTGACTTAAATTCATCTTAGCTTTAAACAACTAGCTAAACTTCAAGTCGGTCCTGGCTACCCCTGCTATGCAACTAATCTTCAGCATTCTTTCATTAAGTTACCATACGAGAGCCAAGGTGGGGGGGGGGGGGCTGAAGGAGGTCAACTTGAAAACTTGAAATTGAAATTCTTTCTATTCGACTCTAGTGATTCTCAAACTGCTCAGATCACAGCAATATTAACACATTGGTGTCATGCATAGATTGAGTAGTCTAGCGCTCAGAAATTTTCAATACCATGATCGCTGGATTGAAATTTTGAACCGGTATTGAAATCACTAGCCTTGCATTAGATAGAAAATTTGTTTTATTTCAAAATCAGAAAGCAACTTAAAATAGACTAAGCCATATACTTAAGATCAAATTCACAATTAGCATTAGGTACACTTTATAGGCTGATTCTGAGAAGACCAAGAAAAATAAGATCAATTGTTTTGTGAGTAAGGTTCAACTAGTCTACATTAAAAATCAGTAGTGACTCGCAAACCAAATTAATCAGAGCTTGAGACTGGTTTCTAGGTCTACCTTGATGTTCTTCATTACCAGAATAACCCACATTACTAGTATTATCTATAGAATAGGCCTCAGAGTCTTTTAAAAAATTCCAAAAAATAATAATTTTATTAAATTTTCAATTTTATTTTTAAACCCCCTCAAAGTTCACATTCACAAGCCACAATGAGCTAAAAAATATGCTTTCAATATTTTTCTTCCATAAAAAAATTTCAAACACGAGCTGAGAAAAGCTGCATGAAAAAAGAAATTGAAAGAAGATTTTCCTTTGTAAATTATTTCGCACAATTAATTTCATCTCTGAAAAGATGAAGAAAAAAAATTATTAAAAAAAAGGAAAATGTCTTCATGTGATGTGTGTATGTAAAAAAGTTATTATTATTATTATTTTCTTATAAAAATTGTTATTCACAGAAGAGAAAATAAGACAACAAATTTCACCGTGAGATGAGATGAAGAATATATGATATACACTCATAAATATACTATCATACTTATATACTTATAATGCGCATAGGAAAAATAAAATGAGATGAAATTTCTCTTTCATCATGAGACGTCTCTTTTTCATTCTCCTACATTTTAAAATTAAATTCATAAATAATTTGCATTGCAAATCACTTTCATCATGAGACGTATAAATTTCAAGTCGGATGAGTGGATAGGGAAGATGATACAATTGTACACAAAATGAAATAAGGAAAATTTATCTGCTTCATAAACGATTAATTTTTGAAAAGAAGAGCAGCATTCTTCTTAGTTCTCTCTTTTTTAAATTGAAAGGAAACGAAATAATAATGACGAAAAAAAAAATTGGGTTAAGATATCGTCATTATAGTTGGATGGGTGCCTGGAGCGCAATTTTTCTGAGAGTTTTTGGAGAAAAACTTTATAAATGTTCACCAAATGGCTTATAAAGTGGCTTTAAACTTGAAAAGCTCTTTAAAGACTTAAAAACTCAGTTTAAAATTTTAACGGTTTTTTAAAATTCAAACTAGTAAAATTCAAAAAAAGTTATCACCTCGAAATTTGTTTTTGAGTTTTCTTTGAATCTACAGCTAGTTTGCTCCTTTCAAGATTTAAAGTGAATCTAAAAGTTGGCAAGATCATCACACAATCTGTTTCTGACAGTGTTATAAGCCAAAATGCATACTTCAGCTTAATTGATTAAAACTTCCAAAAATGAAGTTTTTACTATTCAATCTAGCGACTAAACTAGACAAGATAAGACTATAAATTTTCCTCAAGTTGGAGATCCCGGTTCCAACCAGACCAGACTGGCTTAGATTGTGTATTAGTGTCAAAAAAATTTAAGTAATAATCACTAAAATCCCAAGATTTTTCTCATGAAGTTCTGTGAATCATAACATGAAAATTTCAACTAGCCATATCAAAGCGATCATAAAGCATCTCACATAAAACCCTCAAAAAGAAGTACACGCTAAAAACCATAAAGAGCAGTTCGTTAAACATCACAAAAAGGCTCGCTAATGGCCTCGGTCTTATTTCCACATCATTTTGTGCCATCTCTCTTGTATCAAATGACTGGATAAAAACGCATTTAAAACGTCCTTAAAGCGTCTCTCTTTTTTTTTGTCTTATTTAAAACATCTATAGCAATATCTCTCAAGATATTATTACGCAATTTTATTCCTTGTGACCTCAGTTTTTTTCTTCTTATTCATTTATTATTCTTTATTTATTTATATATCTCCTCTTTTATCATTTAATATAGTACAAAAATACTCATAATAGAGAAATGAGCTTCTTCTTTTTATTTGTGTGTAGCTTACTTAATTTATAGACTAAGAAATTTGATTATCCTTGATGGGCGACAATTAATTACAGAGATTCATTAAAGGGGGGAACTTAATACACTGAGAATGATTTTATTTTTTTTGTTTTATTGTGTTTGTGTGCATGAAAGGGGGTTTGGGAAATTTTATTGGGGAATACTTTTTATTGGGGGGGGGGGGGGGGGTGTCAAAAAAAAGCAGAAATAAATCGAGATTTGTTTCGTGATTTTTTTAGGCAAGAACCAGAGCTCGAAGTCAACTCGAGTCGCCTTAATTTTTTCGTAGTCAACTCCAAATCAACTTGACTTGAGGCAACTTCAAGTCAACTCATTGTTTTTTTTGTATGGAAACTTCGATTTCTACAAAGAACTTTAGAAAATTAAAGACATTTTGCTAACCTTCCCCCCCCCCCCCCTTTTACCTTGATCTGTCTACTCCTTCAGCATTGACGTTTCTTTGGAGTTGTTAATAACTCCAAATAATAATAATAAACCTTAAATCAAATTTTCATTCAGACTTTACATATAAATTCAATTTACTCAATAATGTTTCATTCACATCCCTAAACTTGAGTAAGTGTGACGAAAAATTTCAAATTTAATAAAACATTATAATTGAGTTCACATTTTGCTATTACTTGCTGCAGAGGAAGTTTTCCAAAGAATCAATTTTCTTTGTAATTTTGGCAATTTATGAAAGAAGTCAAAAGTCTTATATCTGCTTTACATATTTCAATGAAATTTATAGCTTTGAAGCTTTTTGCACAACTTTACAGAGAATTTTTGATTTTCTTGATTTTCAATTTCCTTTTGCCAATGATTTTATAAATAAAGGACTTTTTGACATGTGTTTGAAAATGTCTAGACTAAATTGACAGTTGTTGTGAAATTTCTGAATATTTAGGTTTCATTTAGCATAGTATTTTAAGATTAAAGGTGTTTCAAAAGGAGAATCCTTAATATTTTGAAGTTGTAGAGAAGACAGCCTGATTTTGACTTTGCATATGTTCAGCAGCTTGATAAAATGGGCAGGCGGGGGAGTATCATGTTAAAATTTGAAATCTTAGCGACTGTGCTCTAAATGAGATAATTCATAGCTTTCCTCCTGTATCAACCCACTTACCAACTCAAGCATAACTCGCCACTAAATAATAAAATAAAAAAAAAATTCCTCCTCAAAGACAAGATTAAATTAAATTAATTCAATCCTGATTAAAGGAAATAATCCAGTTAATTTTCCATCACAAGTTTTTCGTTCCGTCGTTGCTCATAATTTTTTTTATAACTTAATTAAATTTTATGGAAAAATTTTTGTTCTTATAATTAATTTAAGAACCATCTCAGCTTTTAACTGATAATCTTGCTGAACTCACTTTGAAGTTTTTGTTATTCTTTGTTAACTCAAAAGAAAAATTATTTTAAAGAATTTTGAGCATAAACTTCATAATTTCTTGTTTGCTTGAAGGAAGTTAGCTTAATGTTTGTCAAACATGCTGTAACATTTGTTTGGATGCTTCTTGTTTTATTGTAGGAAGCAGACAGAGTTGATAAAGAAAGTTTTGGTGATCTAGAAGTTCTAATTCGATCCCAAAAATGGTCTAGGGGGTGTCTTGAACTTTATTTGATCTGAGACCTTGAAAAGCTCATGACTAGGAAGCTTCTGACGCTGTTGAATAAAAAAATATTCAATAAAATTTCACAACATCCAACAAGGACCCCTTTCATGCACAAGCTCTAACTCTTTTAAATAAATAAAAATAATTTCATCCATTAAAGTTTGTTGTCATGTCAACTTTCAATTAATGAACAAACTGGGATGCAAGTACTGTAGGAGGAATATTTAAGAGCTCTTTTAAAACTCAATTTTTAATTATTTACACAGAATTAATTAAAGTAAAAAATTTTTTGCTATCATTATTTTAGGGAGAAATGTTTCTGTACAAAATATTTTGTAAGGTTAAGTTATTTGGCAGAGGTGCTGGATGGGATTTGAGCTTGAAAATATATTTCACAATTTATGATGAAATTTGAATTTATTAGCTCCATCTTAAGAGCAACACATCAAGCTAATAGCAGTCATGCGGCACCCTCATCGTTGACTAATACCTTATCAGTATCATGCTACAACTATGAAGCTTCCTTATGTCTGCTATTACAATGATGTCTACAAAAATCAAATTTTAACCAAAAATCATCAATTTTTCAAACCTTAAATCACCAAAATCACCACCCCTGTCAAACTATAAGTCCTCACATAACAAACAAAAAACTCATCAATTTTATTTAATTTTTTTATATAACAACATCCATGTAAAACTTTTTCTGTTACCTCAAATAGACGGCAATTTTAAAGGATTAATCATCTCTTTGCTGTGATATTTCAAAAAGTTTCTTTTTCTTTTTATTCATTTTTACAAAATATTTTTTTTTTTTCGATTTATTTTTTCTACAGTTGTGGGAGTTGCTGTCTATCCCAGTTGCTGTGAATTAAAGTTTTAAGGATGGTGGATTTATTATTTGTTTAATTTTGATGTTGAGTCTGAACAACTTTTATTATTCTCATTTTCTGTTAATTAGTTCTCGTTTATTTTACATTCCTTGTAGGAGATTTATACTTTGAGGATTTTTTTGTTGAATCCAGGGGGATAACAACATGATGAGAAAAAGAGTTTTTGATCAGAATATTCGGAAAGATGACACACTAAGCTCAGTTAGTTGCTATAGTCTGAATCAGACAACTGCTCATCTTAAGGCAGTTGAATCATTTATATTATGTGAGATTCGAACTTGGTTTCAAAGATTTGATCATTTTAATCGCTAATTGACCATCGCAAGGTGCTAGTGTTATTCTGGCTACCAGTCATACTTTACAAAACCATTTAAAAATCACCTCCTTTCTCAGTCATAAACACATCCAACATACCTCCAAGGGTCTTAAAATTCAACAAATGTTTATGCTTCGTCGCTTTACAATCACAAATGAGCTCATTCTATTTGCTCATTTCATAGACTAAAGTAAAAAAAAATGTAAATTTGTTTGCCAGCAAGCACCTCCGTTAAACTTTAAATTGTTTAATTTTCACACAAAAAAAGGAGAGTTCATCACCGAGCAGCACAATGGATCTGCTATTAAATTGAAATATTGAGATGCGATGGAAGTTGTCATGCTGATTGGGTTTTAGTTATTTCAAGAATTCCAGAGGGTGAAAATTGATTGTTTTGATGACCTTTTTGATGTAAAATTAAATTTTTCCCCTCAGCTATTAATGATGCTATAATGAACTTTAACCCCTAATGTCCTTTATATATTGCCCGGTCTTAAGTTTTGCTGTTTCTGTTGATTAAAACACACGAGGGTACGAGATAAAAAAAGAGCAGAGACGAGAAAATGAAATTGTTGCGCTTTATTTCCACCTTCATATCCGTAGAAAACTAACATGTACATATTCACAGCGAGTAGGATAGCAGCTTCTCGTAGTTTATGGATAAAGTTTTTCATTCCCCACCCTCTCCATCTTTTAACATAAATTAAGTCTAGTATAATGAAGAGCAAACAAACTAAACTTTAAATTAAGCAGAAATTTCAATTCGTTTGAAGATGTAAAAATAGATGAAGTCGCACTGGTGTAATGCTTCACTTCCATATCTCTCGCCTCCGTATCTGTGAATGAATTGAAAGAAAAAGAAGGAAAAATTGTTATTTTTTTAAAATGATAGAAAATGGGGAAAATAGAAGCTGGAAAATTCAATAAATTGTTGAATGGATAGAAGGAAAATGAAGACGTATAGTAAGTAAAAAAGTCATTGATGCGTTGTTAATTAGAGGCAATTGAGATGTTGGGTGTAGGTTTTTAATTATCATTAATAATATTACGATGGTGTTTAAGCAGAAATGTTGTTTATAAGTAAAATAGCTGCAATAGGATGAACAAAGTGCTTAGTTTCATGTTTTTAAGGTTCTTGAGTTCGAATCTCAATCAAATTTAATTAAAAACTGTACTTTAAACAAGCTCAATCGACCAGCGATATTGTCAGCTTTACGAGTCATCTAAGGTAGACTGTAATTCACAATTGATCTGTAAAGCTGTAGATATGGCTCGAATAGCATGTCTGTAGTAGATAAACCTAAACATAGGGCTCGCAGTAAAACTGGTTGTATGTGAATGATGGACAACCGAAGTGAGATAAGTACCTCGGTGACCGAGTGGCAAGGATCTCTGATCGAGATTGAGGCCACGTGTTAGATTCCCATCAAACCCGACTTGTTTTACATTTGTATACACATACAACAGTTATCGGGAGATCTACAAAACCATCAAAGTAAGTAAGTGTACTGGACATCCTTTGCAGGTTGATCCCAATTTACCAAATTCAACATAAAACAATCCAACTTAATTCTAATTCTCAACTTTCCCAAACCAGCAACTGTCACAAAAATTCACAAACGTCCAAAAAACATTCAACAAAATGAATAAAAAAATCAGCATGATATGCAAAGTGTCAGTTGGTTGACCACCTGTCACCCCGTTAAGTCATCAACATGAAATGAAAATGTCAGCAGAAAAAAATCGCTTTTTGACACAAAAAAGCGTTGCACAAAAAATTAAAATAAAAATATGCTCGTTATGAGTACGAACAGGAATAAGGCAAGGAATAAAAAGTTTTAATTAATTTATAAAACGATAGGAGTGCTAATGAAAAATCATCCAACAATTTTCATTAAAATTATTATTTTTTTGTATGCTCGTTCTCGTTCATAACCTTCCCCTGACTTCACAATCTTCGTGATTCATAATTTAATTTGTATATGAGATAGCTTAAAGATTCATCTGAGCATTAAGCTCTTGCAGGTTTTATGCAGATATACACACACAAAAAAAAATTAGGTATTAAGAGATTGTGATTAAATTTTTTTTTCTACATTCTCTTCTGTTCTGCTCTTGCCTTTTTTTTCATTCAATTATTGCAAGCAATATTTTTTTTAATTGGATGCTGAACCGAAGGATGGAAATATTTATAGCTTTTTCTAGCATCTCATCGTCTCTCCTTTTTTCAGAGACTTGGTAATTATGGAGATTCTGTTAGATTTTGTATTGTTGAGATCTATACTGAGAATGTTTACTGATTTCTTAGTGATTTGTGCATCCTTCAGCATCTTCTTTGCATTATTGGATGAAGATCATTGATAGATTGGCAACAATTGAAGCTCATATGCATGATTTTGAATTTTGAAAGTGACTTTTGCTTGAAACTGGCATCAAAAATACATGCTGTGGAAATTTATAGCTCCTCCTAGGCCTAGCTAGGAGCCTAGAGAATAGCTAGAATTTTTTCGATTGAGGAGTTTTGACATGAATCTGGTTTGGGATTGTTTTTCAAAAAGACCCGTGGTGAACTGAGAAAGTTCTATTGATTTGAGGCAAGTTGGGGGGGGGGGGGGTTCATATTAATTCGAGGGTTTTTTTTAAATAAACCTTGTTATACAATCATAAGAGCAAAGTCAGGTTAAAGTTTGGTGTCAAAATCCTCTCCCCGTTGGTGCATTAAAAAGAGTTTCCAGCAAACCTAAGAATAATGACTTGGTAGCTTGCTAAGATTCTAATGAGCGTCTCCAACAATTATAAAATTCAAAAGAGAAAGCCCAAAATCTTAAAATTGTCACGCCATTTCAAACTAATTTAAGCCACAAAGCTTTCATGACAGAAATCTTCATCATTTATGTCTGTTTAGAATAATTTAGTCATTATGATACAAATTATCAAGTCTCTTTCCCACAAAAAAATTAAGCTACAAAAGAGAAATTTTCTTACTAATTCAACCGACATTTGCATAATTTTTATTCAAACTAATTATTCATAATTTATCTCATTTCGGTTTCATTAACCTTCTTTGTTGTGTGTTTCATCCTACACAGCAATGATCATTTTAGAAAGAGAATCGGAACGACGGCATTGGTGGGCAGATTTTGCTTGAAGCAATTTTCTTATTTTAAAAATTAATAATTTTGTGTTGCGTAATTGCTTTAATCCTTTCGAAATTTACTTGGTTAATTTGAATGGTAAGGCTTCTTTTGATACTAATTGCTGTGAAGAATATACTTTATAATTATTGATTCAATGGAATGAATTAAGAATTGATGAAAATTTCAATAGTATTAAAGTTTAAATACTAAGACAATGTTAATGAGATGCTAAAGTTTAAGCTGCATGTGCTGCTTTTCTTGTTGAGAATTTAGTGATAGATGCATAAGCATCTGAGCTTTAAGTTTTTACATATTGAGGAGAATCTAAAGCAAGGTACGATCCAAGAGCCGAACTTACATCTAAAGGGGGGATACAACAAGATGAGAACCATAATTTCAGTCAATAGCTACCAAAGTAAAGCATTCTTGAGCACTAATGACATCTATAGAGTAGTTCCTACTGTCAAGAGTCCTTATGTTCAAACCTGAAAGCCTTGAAAGCCAGTATCTCAACCAATGCTCCATTAAAGCTTCTCTTCTTCAGAATAATCACTTAATGGAACCAAACAACAACAAAATAGCCCAAAACTTTCAATTTAAAATTCCAAAAAACAACCCATCAAAATGACCTTCAAGCCATAATTGTTTTCGTAAAATTTCCCCACTAAACACTAACAATTTTGAGCATCTAAAGCAGCATGTTCACCTCGTAAATACCAGTAATTGATTAGAAAAGATAATTGAAAAATTTCCCATTTACCCTCGAGGCTAAATTTACTCTATGAATTTACACACTCTATTGTAACATGCTCACAAAAATGTATGTTATTCTCTGTAGATAGCTGGAGCGGATAGACGACGAACGAGACTGAAAATTGAATTTGCAAATTTCCTCCTAGGAAGAAAAAAAAAATATTTTTTTTACACTATAAAAGTAATTTTTTAAGTAAATGAAAAGTTCGAGGGTAAAAACTTCATGTTCTTGAAAAGTAAAATCAAGCAAAAAATTAAATTTTCATTACATTAAAATCGCAGACATGACATGTGAGTGGAAAACTCTCGTTTTCATTTAGTAGAGATGTTAATTAATTTAAATGAGAATTTTTTTCTTTATCAAGCAGTTTTGGTGGAAGATAAACTGTTTTGGGAGAGCTTGATTTGTCGGTTTGTCACTCGCATATTCAAGGTTTTCAGTTGTTTTCAAGTGAGGTCTGATTTTTTAATAGATCTGCTGAACCATTGCATTTTTGTGTGATTTAGAACATATGGTCTTGACCTATAATACTAATTTGGACTTTTATTGACAAGTATTGACTAGTTTTGATTAGGATTAAGTATTTTAAAAAAGTATTGACTAGTTTAGACTAGTTTTGACAAGATTAGGACCAGTATTGACTAGTTTAGACTGGTTTTGACAAGATTACACTAGTTTTGACTATTTTAAAATAGAATTGACTAGTTTAGACTAGGTTTGACTAGTCTTGACCAGATTAAGACCAGTATTGACTAGTTTAGACTGGTTTTGACAAGATTACACTAGTTTTGACTATTTTAAAATAGAATTGACTAGTTTAGACTAGCTTTGACTAGTCTTGACCAGATTAGGACCAGTATTGACTAGTTTAGACTAGTTTTGACAAGATTACACTAGTTTTGACTAGTTTAAAATAGAATTGACTAGTTTAGACTAGCTTTGACTAGTCTTGACCAGATTAGGACCAGTATTGACTAGTTTAGACTGGTTTTGACAAGATTACACTAGTTTTGACTATTTTAAAATAGAATTGACTAGTTTAGACTAGCTTTGACTAGTCTTGACCAGATTAAGACCAGTATTGACTAGTTTAGACTGGTTTTGACAAGATTACACTAGTTTTGACTATTTTAAAATAGAATTGACTAGTTTAGACTAGGTTTGACTAGTCTTGACCAGATTAAGACCAGTATTGACTAGTTTAGACTGGTTTTGACAAGATTACACTAGTTTTGACTATTTTAAAATAGAATTGACTAGTTTAGACTAGCTTTGACTAGTCTTGACCAGATTAGGACCAGTATTGACTAGTTTAGACTGGTTTTGACAAGATTACACTAGTTTTGACTATTTTAAAATAGAATTGACTAGTTTAGACTATTTTAGACTAGTATTGACTAGTATTGACTAGTTTAGACTAGTATTGACTAGTTTAGATCTGTTTAGATTAGTTTTGATTAGTCTTGACCAAGTAAAGACTAGTATTGACTAGTTTAGACTATTTTAGACTAGTTTAGACTGGTTTAGACTAGTTTAGACTTCCATTGACTAGTTTAGACCTGTTTAGACTAGTTTTGATTAGTGTTCACCAGGATTAGAACAGGGATTGACTTGTTAAGGCCTCATTGACCAGGTTCAGATTAGGGTTCACTAGTTAAAGCCTCATTGACCAGGTTAAAACTAGTTAAGAATTGTTTTGACCTTAAAATTTGGATCAGAAGCTTTAAATTTACTAAATATGATTCAAAAGTAGAACTTCATTAGATAAAGCAAGAATAGAATCATCTCATTAGTAGATGCAGCACATGCATTGTGCATTAAATCTCAAAATGTCAAGCATTTAATGACTCTTTTACTTATATTCCGTCTACTTCCTTCATATTCTTCGATTCTCTCTTTTTTCACTCTTCCGTTGACAGCAACATGACGACAAGCAATCAACAAGAGCGATAGAAAAGTGAAAAAGAAGGAAATTGTTGAGCAGGGAGGAAAAAAACAGCAGAAAAAAAAAACAATTTACTCACCTATGAGTGCCGTGTTGAAAACAAATCGTTCTGAAAACTCACTCCATCCGTATCGATTTCTGTTATGTATATTCGCATATACATTCATTATTATTATTGATATTGATATTATTACAATTTATCGTTAAGATTTTTGTTTGGCGCACAAATAAAAGTTTCGTTTCGGCGATGGTATGAAAAAATAGATGAACGGAAAAAATTGGAAGTCATTAATCAAGTTATTATTAGTTGAGCAAATAGAACAAAAAAATGATGATTCTTTATCAATTTGCTGTTGTACAACAGAAATGAAATTAAAATGGATGAATTGATGAGGAGATGGGAAAAGGATGTAAGTGGAAGAAGAAAATATATGAAAAATGGATTAAGCATTAAGTCTTCTGACCTTCCCAGTCGGAAATTCAATTTTTATGACTTATTGTGTGCTTGGGAGGAAATCTTTAACTCGTTTATTAACGATTGGAAGGAAATTAAGGCTTTCTTGGAAACAATTTCAGATGATTCTGATTGAGGCTTAAGAAATTGAGTGTTCTTTGGGTAATGTGGATATTATTGAGGTTCTTATTTGTGGATAAGTTCAAATTAATTTTGTATCAAGCTTTTAAGTCATAGGAATTGAACTTGAGTCTTCAAACAATTTTAAAACTATTGAACTACTCAATCTTATCTAATATTTGCATTAAATACTAGCTATTCAATATCCATTGAGGAATTTTCAAAAATGGAAGCACCAGCAATACCTACGCACAATAAGAAAGCAAATAAGAAACAAACAAAAAAAGAACAGCCTTTTATGAGAATAACAAAACGAAAAAAACAAGGCAAAGCAAATGTTAATTAAAATAGACAGTAACCTAGCAATGACTTTCGCCTCATACTGCTGATCAGGCAACAATTCACGTATAATGAAGCTCATTCCTTGCGTATAATGAGTTGTATATGGATACGGCTGTAGAACAATATCCGTCCAATCTGTATTGTGTGCTCGTTTATAAAAGCTTGAATATGATGAGAATGAATCATATGGATTGTGAATATTAGTATTATCCATCTGTTAGTAAAAGGTTTAAGGATGAGAATAGAAAAATAGAAAAGAGCATATTCATTATTGTTATCGACATAATCAGTGGAGGAAGGTTGTGCATTGATTGAGCATATTTTATCTGATTTATTTTTGGGTATGTTGATGTGTTTAAGGAGTTGGTGGACTGAGTGACTGTAGGCTGACTACTGAATTTTCAGAGTAGATTAAGATTGGACAGGGGGAATACAACCTGATGAGGAACAGTTTTCATAAGAAACAAAGATATTTCCTATTATTTTGTTTGCCCCCTGGAGCTGCAGCTTAGTTGCAGTTATGGAAAAGGCCCCTCACCCTTCCTCGAGTAGCCTCAAATCACTAATCAAGGAGGATAGACAAGTTGTTACCCCCCTTGATCAAACCATTATGACAGACCGACAAAAACCTTACAACATTCCCATCCCCACTCTAAAAAGATGCTCAATGAATGCATGACTGTATATTTATTCTATTTAACGAACATAATTGGCATTATTGGGATATGAGTCCGAATTCTGATGTGCGTCGAGATGATTGTTGCCATATCCAATTGGTGGATTGTTGCTCAGCAATTTGTAATACAATTTGTATTCCTCGATCGGAGCATAAGAATCAACCGTCCACGATATATTATATTTATCTCTCCACTGACTCTGTGCATTTGAGCGTATAACTGGTGCTCGTGGTTCTCCCGATAATCGAATATTCTTTTTATTTTTTCCTAATTGATTATCCGCAACGCACGAATAATTTCCAAAATCCTGTGATCTAACTCGACGTACTGTTAGTGTATAGCGTGTACCGCGATTATCCATCGAGAAATGCTCATTGTGCGGGTCAATTGGAACTGTATCTCGAAGCCATGAAACCTTTATTGTTGATATTTCCATTTCGTGATTGATGTTGGAAATGAGAAAGGAAAAGGAAAGAGTTCAAAAATATTATAAATCAATTCTGCAGTCGCAAATGAGAATGTCATGTATGTAGGATGTACTCACTTGTGGTGTTGTTTCGCCATGAATTATACAACTTAATTCTGCTGTCTGTCCCTCGCCTGAATATATAGTTGCTTGCTCTAATGTTATTTCAGGTGGATCTGTGGATGAATATTAATTTTTAGGCGTTTGTTAAATGAATGGGAATTACGTTTTGGAATTAATGTAAAGGGATTTTTGAGTGTCTATTAGTAGAGTCGCTGGAGGCTGTGTTGGGATGCATGGAAAGGGTGCGAACTTTGACATTCTGTGTTTTTATGTTTAACTTCTGGGTTAATCTAGTAAGACTTCCATTGATGTTTAGGTATTGATGAAAAAATGCAAGTCAACCACAGTTAAATCTACCAGAAATTCAATATGTAATCTACAATATGTCCACATCTAAAACATATTCCAACTTTAAGCCTCTTAAAAAAATTCATTTCCCCAAACAAAAAAAAACTCGATAAATTTAATTAAAATCTCCATTTTTTGTGTCACCACAGAAATCCCCCTTTTTTCCCTCTTTAATATGAATTGAGAGTCCTTTTCCCAACATCCACATTGAATTTTATGGATCATTAAATTTTGTGGTTAAAGTGCGTTTCAATAAATCGTTTAGAGTCACACGTACGGAAAAAAAATTAAGAAGGAATGAAAATTAATTCTTTTGCGGTTCGTCTGTCCTTATCTCACCCTCCACCATCCTACCAACACCTATTCACACGTTCTTATCGTCATCATCAACATCATTAGAAATAAGAAAATGAAAAGGTTTTTGTGTGTGTGTGTGTGTGTGTTTTACATCTTAATATGCGTATGAATGGAAAATAAAGTGTTTTCATCGTACCTTCAGCATATTCTATTCATGCCATTCACTAGATGCCATACCCCTCAATTCGGAAGTGTAAATGGACAACTTTATGTATATTACATGAATAAAGTGGAAAATGAATGTAATAAAAATGAATAAGAAGAGGTGGAGATGGTAGGTGGAGTTGTTGAGATGAGAAAGCAATTATGCTAATATCCTAGGGAGCTCCATGTGTCAACATTTTGAAGCATAATTAATTATGATTTACTTTCTTTTCTTCTTTCTTCTCCGCTTTTTTTGTGTCATGAGAAAAATAATAAAAATTTTTATTAACACGAATTCTGAGTTGAATTGTGCTTTTGAGACTCGGTTTGCTGTTTGTCTGGCTTCTGCAAGGCGTGGAAACTATCTCAAATATCGCATTTATCCCACATATCCCAAAAATATACAAAAAATTCCTGAGCATGTATGCACGATGATAAAGATATCCCAACGTATTCTTAGTGTATTAGACATGTAATTTCAGGATATGATGGGATATCTCAATTCTAATGCATACAGGCTCAGGGATTATTTTGAATATATTTGGGATATATGGGATAAATGGGATATTTGGGATAGTTTCCACGCCTTGGGATTTTGCTTTGGTGAGAATGAGGAAATAAATGACAAATTTGAGAATTTCGTAAGTCATCTGAATGTTTAAAAGTGATTTTTGTAAGTTTAAAAGCAAAAATGACTTATTGGCGCATTAGTCTAAAGCTAATTTACCAGAATAATTGCAATATTGACTTTGCAATCATAGGTTCGAGACTCAAAAGTTCAGTAGTAGTTCAGTGTGGATAAAAGCTTTTTTTCGGGAGATTTATATAGTAATGTAGTTGAAGACGTTTCCAAAAATAACAAGTCGGTTAATCAAATAGAAATCCGGCACCAAGCTAGCATGACTCTGGCATTTAAATCCAACACCATGCCAGAGTCACATCGGCTTGATGCCGGATTTCTGATCGATCACCCGATTTGAGCCATTTGAGGTGGTTTGAATCCTATTGAAATTGTGTATCAAAGCTTGAATCAAGATAAAGAGTATGATGGTCATAAATAATTGTAGCCTACAAGGACTTGACTAAAACTGACCTAATATAATCTAATTTGATCAGCATCAAGTGCTACAGCTTTATACTTAATCCTTGCTGTTAATTAAAAAGCATTTCCTAGTCAAAAATGCGTCTTAATTCACGAACCATTCCCAAACTTATCCTCAAAATTAATTTCTTTTTTCTCCTCATTTATTGTTGACTAGAAGCGTCGTAAGCGTTGACAAAGAAATGGAATCAAGTGTGAATACATTAAATGTAATTTTCTCTTTTTTCTGTTTTTCATTTTTATTATTTAATGAAAAAATAAACTACACAGCAAGACACATGGCACAAATGTATAAAGCACATATGAAAGGAGAGAAAGAGACACCAGAAAATGAGACATTTAACTGAAAGCAATTTGCCTGTCATATATGAATGAGTGAATAAAATTCTCAGTCTCTTTTGTTACTCTGTTAATGTCATTTTCAGGATATAATGCTTTTTGGCTCACTAAGATTTTTTATTTACTTTTGTTTCTTTTATTTTTGTGTAGAAGGTTTTTTTTCTTGAGTACGGTATGAATGTTGTCAGTGCTACTATGGAACCATTGTTGATGTAAAGTTGTAAGGATATTCATATACATTTTATTCATATCAAAATGTATCACAAGAATGTTAAATAACTTTTAGTAAGCACCAAAAATGTTTGGAGTAGAAGAAAAGTAATGTTATGAAGATTTTTGTGGATAGAACGGAATGTAAACTTCGTGGCTGATTTTAAAAAAACAATGTGGCTTTAGTAGCAACCTAGTAGCATCTTAGTAGAAACCTAGTAGCAACCTAGTAGCAACCTAGTGGAAACCTAGTAGCAATCTGGTAAAAATCTAGTAGCAATCTAGTAGAAACCTAGTACTGACCTAGTAGCAATCTAGTAGCAACCTAGTACAAACCTAGTAGCAGCCTAGTAAAAATCTAGTAGCATCCTAGTAGAAATCTAGGAGCAACCTAGTAGCAATCTAGTAGAAACCTAGTAGAAACCTAGTAGCAACCTACTAGAATCCAATAGCAATCTAGTAGAAACCTAGTAGCAACCTAGTAGCAACCTAGTAGAAACCCAATAGCAACCTAGTACAAACCTAGTAGCAATCTAGTAGAATAGAATAGAATGTAATGTAGGGTTTTGCTAATAGCAAAAGCGGCACTGCGATCGATGATCTGTTGTACCATCCCAAGTCCCCTATGTTAGAATTCCGATGTCCTTAATGAAGCCAATAATGTCCTGATAATGCTGCTTATTTATATCCTCATCATTCAAGTAGTCCTCATCAAAATGCTTGACACGTTGTACTCGTAATGCTCTGCATTTACAAAGAATATGAGTGATTGTTTCCTCATTTACCTTACAAAACCTGCAAATTTTACTGTTAGAGTTTCTACTAGTAGAAACCTAGTAGTAACCTAGTAGCAATCTAGTAGAAACCTAGTACAAACCTAGGAGCAACCTAGTAAAAATTTAGTAGCAATCTGGTCCATCTAGGACCATTTATTTAGAATTCTTTTTAAAAACAACCAGCTGAGACTAAGTCTAGGTCCTCAAATGCCATATATTCTCAAAATCTGGTTAAAAACTTAAACTTCCAATCAAAAATCTCCTTCAATCCATCTTATTTTCTCTTATTATTCCATAATACAATCAAAAAGGTCCACTTCATCACGGAAGTAGCATAAAAGTCAACTTCACAGTGTCTAAAAAGTGAAACAACTTGTATAAGGAACAAGAAAAGGAATGACATTATGAGAAAGCATGCTTTCATGTAAAAAATGTGTCATTCTTCATTTGGTATTTACAATGTGATGTATATACACACATTATATAGTCAGTAAGAGCTCCGACTTGAGAAAAAAAGTTCTTCTTCATTTCCTTCATCTGTTACTTCTTCTTCTTCCTTATGATACATCATAATCAAATTTATGACAACATGAAAGCTCCTTTTTTTGATAAGATTTTGTTTCCAACATATATTCAGACGTATTCATGTGCGATTTGCGTAAGAAGAAGCATGAGAGTGAGAGAAAAAAAATATTTTCCGTTCGGCACCTTATCGGATGTAAACAGCATTTGTTTTTCACTTCCTTTCACATCATACATAAATATTTCAAATAAATTCGAGAAATGTAATCGGAATCGAATTATGGATAACGCACTTTTTTACGATTGAGGAATTGATTGAATGGATTTTAGGTTGGATTATTGAAAGGTATGTGTGATTGATGACCTTGGGAGTGTATGAAATAATTTTTGTTTATGTTGGAAATGTTGGGAAAAAATTGAAAATATTTGATTCTCGTCCATTTCTAAAGCAGTGCTTCTCAAACTTTTTTGCTCCACGGCACTTTCTTTAACATAAAATTTTCATGGCAAACCTGAATGTTCTTGCGGTGAGCCTTGGCACATACTTTGAGAAACACTGCTCTAAAGCATAGATTGTCCAACTTTGTCAAATCCCTCTATTTCACTCTTACGTCAATTTCCTCTATGAGAAAATCGCACTCAAAATAGCTTCAAAAATACCTTTACAAATCAAATCACGTAGAATGAACAGAAAATCCTTTCTGTTTACATTCACATGAAGTTAAGACAATTTACTTACATAGTACATGCAATGAAATTTGACTTGAAGCTGTTTGACCAACTCCGTTGTTTGCTGTGCAAATATATGTGCCTCCTTTGTGACGATCCATGTTTTCAATCACATAGCTCGGTGATACGAATTTCTCCTCACCTGTAATGAAAGATAAAAGAAAATATTAGTTTTATAAATTAAAGCTTTAAAATTGAATAGAATCATGCTTGATTTTTGATAGTCGTGTTTTATGGGATTTTAGAGATTTAAAGCATCAAATGACAATTCCTGAAAATCTTTCCAAATCAACATTAAAGACGAAAGACAACTCCTAAGCTGGCATCCTTCATAAATTCACATTCACAGAATTAAATTGGTTTTAATCCTATTCATCTAAAGCTTATTCAATTTTGCTGTATAAACAAAAAGCCTTTCCTTTTACTCATGTTCATGGATTAAAGCTGTAGAAATGAAATCTTTTTAATGCCTTAATGCAGTGGTGTCCAACCTTTTTTGTACCATGACACACTTGGTGGTAAGCCATGACCAAAACCGCACACAGCATATAATTTGAGGAATTTCAAAAATGTTTCACGGCACACAGGTTGTCCATTACTGCCTAATTGCATGGAATACCAATGAAATTCATGAATCCTTCAACAAGAATAATCAATACTCATCATATGTCTTTTAATAATTATAGAAACAGCTTTAATTTTCTATTACTGCTTTTGCTTGAGTAGGTTAGAGTTGTGAGAACCTAGTTCCTTACTAGCTATGCCACAAAGTCCCTACAACATGTTACTTTTTTAAGACTTTAACTTTTTGCCAAAATAATTTTCTTATTCTTCATCCGATGCCTTCAATTGTAATTTTATCGTACTCACAAAGGAAAAACGAGAGGAAACACACGCAATTTTGTTTAAGCACTGCAGATATACAGAAGAAAAAAATAAAACATACAATGTGAAGTCGACACGTGTAATTCATCTGAAAATACACTTTTGTGAACATTTCAATAATAAGATTTGTCTCACATGGATACGCCGTGTTTAGAGAGAGAAAAAAAAAATCAACCAGAAAAGCAAATAAAAGTTTTTTTTATTTGTGACAAAAGAAATTCGGTAGGATGGAACGAATAAGCAGAAAATTTGATGCGTGGGTGTGTTAGGTACGAAAAGCATTTTTGGATTTTATTGATTTGACAAATTTTAGAACTACAGAAGCTATGAATCAAAGTTAATTGAAAGCTTTGAGAACTTTAAAGCAGTGTGGTCCAAACTTTTTTGAGTCACCTTATGGGTATGCCATTATCAAAACCGAACAAGGCATGTGGCTCGCGTCATTTGCAAAAAAAATTGTACGGTATACCAGTGTACCGCGGCACACAGTTTAGACAATACTGCTTTAAAGTCTCACAATTTATCAAGAATCTAACTCTGACAGCATTTAACCTCGCCTAATAAGAATTGTAACCTTATTTAAAATAAGGAACCTAATTTTTATCAATAATGTCTTTAGCTGGTGAGATTGTAAGAGTTTAAGTGCATCTGTGGTTTGATTCGATAGAACCTTGGGTTAAATCTGGTGTTAGGATCTCAAAAGTCTTCGGTTCAAATCCTACCATTTTTAAAAATTGCATTTAAATTGATTAAATGTTTAATAAACCGTAGATGATCTCTCGCCAGACCAAAGAATACAAAACTGATCAAATCTGATCAATAATAAGTAGAATCAGATCCTCATTCATCCTCCTTACTTCATCTTTGTCAACTCCATCAAATTTCAATCAACTCAATCGAATCATACACAATACATTAAAACAGGATACACAGCAAACAATAATTCGACATAATCATGTACCAAAGATAAGCAACCGAATCGTTTTCAATAAATCCACAGTTCGATGAACAAGCAAAATGAACAATCTAAAGCTACATCCTCAAAAAAGCTTGTTACCATAATGTTATGTCGCATTTACAATCAGATTGAAAATTTATTCTTTTACATTATTCACATAGAAACTACAGGAGTTTAATTGAAATTGTGTTGTGTAATCAAAATTACTTTGCTATAGAAAAAAAAAACACAAATATTTTTTCATCATTCTTTGTGTGTTGATAAAATTTGTATGGATGTGTCATAAACAAAATGATGAACATGAGCGAAAAATGAATACACAGCATCCACATAAATAATAAGCAACACAAATGCCATCGAGAACACAAAATAATGCTTTTTTCACTCGAATATTATAATAAGTAATGAAGAATGTAGGTTTGTGGATCTATGGCGTATTTGTGGGAGATTAGGGGACATGAGAAACTTAAGAACCCTACTTACACTTAGCTAAGATAGATTCACGAGGGTGCAAACCAGGAAACCAATCTCTAGGGCTAGCCACAGTACTTTACTATAGCTATAGTCAAAATTCATCATACAGCACAATGTAAGGTATTTTTAAGAGCACATCAGTACATCAGGTAGCTCCAGTACAGACCCTGCACTTAATATTGAATTTTTTTTTGAAAAAAAAATCATGATTATCAAAAGAACAGTCGAGGCACCCCCCATGTAAAGAGCCTGAATCCATCATCAAAGTGAGAAACCAATAAATAATGACTAGCTGATTGACTGACAGCCAGAGAGACATCCAGCCAAACTCCTTACTAAACCAACCTATTCTCTCTACCAAAAAACACACGAAAATATAATTTTATGGAAAATTATTTTGTACATACATAGAGTAAGCACAAAAAAACGAAATAAAAAAGTTTCTGTATTCAACATGTTCATTTGCGGAATGTGAAACTAATTAAAAACGCGTCAAGCTTCACGTTGAGATAGAACCTCACAATTCGAAAACATGTTTAATTAAATTTTAATTGTGTTCGAATGAATAAAAGTACCTAATTATAAATTATTTTTTACCAAGGCAACGAGAGGCAATAGATGCTATATTTTGTATCTGTCAATGACATTTTTTTTGACGTCAAAGTGGATGTTTATTTTTTTTTTGTTTCTGTCTACACCAATAAATTTCAATTTATTTATCGTCAAAATTGATGAAACAGGTAAATAAATTGATATTTTTTTTGATGATTAAATTCGACATCTAACGATTAACTAGCTTGTGTCTTTTATCTTTATCATATTATTCATCTACTAAGGGTTGGCAATAATAGGTTGCTATAGATCTTTGGTTACTCTTTTGGATGAAGATGATTAGAGTTTTGGTGTTGAATTTTGAGTATTGTCAGGTGCTCTACAGATGTAGAGTGATATGTTGGTATCTAATACGGAATATAGATGGAATTGGTGCTTACTTATTGAAATCAGCATGTCAGGTTTCAGTAAATCTGGTTTTATACTAGCTATAGCTTTCAATAAGTTAACTAGAGATAAGAAAATTCAACCTAAACCTACAATTGGATCTGAAGCATTACTTTTACGACAAGTAGAGTCTATGTGGATATGACTCGAAAAGCATCTGTAGTAGATAGGCCTGAGCATAGGGCTCGCGTTGAAACTGGTTATTTGTGTATGACAGATAGCCAAAGTGAGATAAGAACCTAGGTGTCCGAGTGGCAGGGATTTCTGATCGAGTGGTCAGAGATCGCTTCTTTTGAGGTCGTGGGTTCGATTCCTACCCTTTAGTATACACATACGGTAGTTATAGGGAGATCTATAGTCTGTAGTCTACAAATGGAGGCTTTGAGCTTAGTTTTGAATACATATGACTCGAAAAAGTTCCTAGATTGAGTTTCGAACTCATGATCGCTGTGTTGGTTTCGCAATTATTATAAGAGCTCGAAACAATTGCAACTGCTCCACAAAATCACTTCAGCTTCACTAAATCCAATCGATTATATCCTTAATACCTTAATACCTTACATTTATTACATAAATCTCAAACTTAGTTCCAAATTCTTCATAATCCACAAAAAAATAACTAATCCGATTAAAATTGTATCTCATTCCAATCAAAGCAAGAACCAAACGATGAAAATATTATACCAATAAATTTTGAAAACATTGTCAATGTTGAGAACCTGAGCAGATGTTAAATGAATGAACAAGAGATAGATATTGTGAAACATCATCAGTCTTGTAATAAATTTTTAATTAAAAATCTCTTTTACTCCTCCTCGAATTTTATCGTTGCTGCGTGTCTATCTCAAACTATCAATTTTGAATATCAGAAGCAAAAGTTTTTCAAACAAGAATAAAAAAAGTTGTTTTTCAATTTTATCTATTTTCATGAACAACAATAAGTGGCAATTGTGAATAATGAAGATCAACTAAATTGGTTTAATTTCGTTCTTGTGTCTTCTCTTGGAGGTATTTTGTTGAAGTGTGTTGAATAATTTGAAATTAGATCTATTGATGTAGATAAAGTTTTATGGTTCTTCTAGTTCTCGAAAAGTAGTTAAGAAACAATTTTTTATTTCTTATTCAAGAAAAGTTTTAGAATCTAATTAAAATTTTAAAATAAAGTTGAAATCTTCAGAAATTGAAAATTTCAAAATTTAAATTCAAGAATCTTAAGCAATTTATTCCGTAAATATCCACAAAAACACCCCAAAAATCTTAACAAACCTTTAAAGCGCATCTCAAGCATTCTCAAGTTTCAAACAAATTAGATATGCTGTAAAATGATGCATGCATCCACAAACATTGTTCAGATTTCATCTTGAAACGTGTCATATGATATTTAACTTGACATACTTTGTATGATGTGGGGAGAAGAAAGAGAACTTTTATGGAATTGATTTAATGAAATTTCTTGGTTCTTAGTTTGAGATTTGAGGATGAATTGATTTTATGGGTTGTTGAAAGGTTCAGATTTGATAGATCATGTTGCACTTTGGTATATCATCAAGACAAAAAGAATACAGTTCATAAATAACATTACTTAATCAAATGATGGTTAAGTGAGCTGAAGTGGCTCGGTGGTGGAATGGTTGTGTACTTGCAATATTGACACAGCGATCATGGGCTCGAGACTTGGCATGGGAAAAATTTTCACTTGTCCTTTTTCGAATCATATGGTAATATTTTGGATTTTGGTCACAGCCCAAAAAGCAGAAATGTCATCAGAGGAGTGGTTCGAATATTGCTATAAAACTGTAGGTCTAGGTTAGATCGGGAGGTCTGGTGAACCCTCTCTCGTTATGGATGTTGTCTCAGTCGACTTGAATTTAAACCACACAATTAAGTTGGGTTTTTATCCAATTTATAATACATTAATTTTCAATTATGTACTAGTGTGACCTTAGATCAGAGTTGCGAGACAGATGGTCAGGCAGGTGACAAATCTGGTAAAATAATCTATCTTTCACAGGCAGTGTCAGGCGTTTGCCTGATAAAAATTTGCCTGTCACAAGTAATGAAAGATTACAGGCAAGCAGCAGATCGCAACTCTGCTCTAGACAGCATCTGACCTGAATTTTTGGATACTTAAAAAAAATATTGTTTTCTTGTTAAAATTGAAGGTTTAGGCAAGCTTTAAGTCTTTATAAGTAGCATAGCCAAGGAGGGGACTATCGAAAGCTTGAATTCATCCAAGTTAGCCCAACTCTTACCCAAAACTCTAAGTTTGTAGCTAACTGTAATCTAGTCTAGACAACAATATTTGCATTCACAAATAACATTCAGCATCATAAGTTCATCCTCAAAACAAACAAATCAAGTGATATTTTCTAGTTCAAAGCATCCAATCAAATAACAAAACAGAAAGATTCTCATCCCAACAACATAGCAACTATCCATTTCCATTATAATCTCCTGTTGCTTACTGTAAAACATTCATTGGAAAATTTCATAAGAAAGTAATCCATTTCATGTCACATTCCTTTAACAAACCCCAATCCTATTGTTATATAAAACTCATAACATGTGAGATTAAGTATAAATATAAACATCCATAGAATAACCTTAAGTGAGAGATAAGTCGTTTTTAATTTGTTGTATTTCATTATAAAATAAGCAAGAATGGAACTGGAAGTGGAAGTGAGAACGAGATGAGATAGTAGCAAAAAAAAATACAAAATAATAAATATACGCTTGACCTGATTCTTCTATTTGTTATTCTCATATTACACTTACACACTTCATATCGTAGGATGTCAGCTACTCGAGCTACAGTATTGTTGGTGAAAAGTATGATTATAGAGATTTTTGCACGAACACATTATTCCTCGGTTCTTTACCTTATTGTGGATGGTGAAAATACGATAAAAGGGACAAAAAAAAGTTATAGACGAGAGGTAAAGAAGAAAGCTCGAGATTTAGTTGTTTACTCTCAGGTGTCGGTTTCGAAAAGCTTCATTTACTGTTCAGAGGACGTTGCACTGTTGTAGTATTGTGGGGAAATTGTTGGTAGGAATCGATAGTAAGTAAAAGGCTGTGAAAATAGTTTTTGAGTTTTGGGAAGGGAATGGTACTTGATATTGTTGTAAAAACTAACATAGCAGACTACATTTGAGTATCTAATGTGTGGGTTCGAGTCCCATTTTGGTAGCAACAAATGAACTTGACTTCCCAAATCACCATTCAATTACCAGCCATCCAAATTCAACAATTCATTCCAACTACCATTCAGCACCTCAATTAAAAAACCAAAGCATCCCAAAAATCCCATCCATAAAAATTCAATTTTACTGCCATTAAATTTCTTTCAATCACCGTCCAACAAGAATGCAGGAGTGTGAAAAAAAAACAGCACAAACAAGTCCTGATGACTAGGCAGAACTTAGAAACGACAACTCAATTTCAGTAAGCACATTCATTTCCGCCTTTGAAATTGGCCAGTGTGTGACACAATCAGCACTCACATTTTCACGTTCATATACATCAGACGATGATTATGTTATTTATATGTATGTGTTAAAGATTCATGCATGGTCAGTAAGTAAATAAGACTAGAGAGTCAGCAGCAAAAAAAAATCTCTATTTTTGCTATTTTTTTTTCCTTTTCCACAAAAAATCTCTTTTTATTTTTCATCATGCCGCACAAAAGAAGGAAGGAAAAGAAAAAGGCAAATATTTATACATTTAGGATGGTCGGTAAGTAAGAGCAAGAATGAAAGGTGGTTGGTGTGTATGAAGATATTAGGACTGATGGCATGAGGTGGTGGTGTATATCATGCGGAATGAGTAAAATGAATCTTGATAAAGCCAAAGCAAGGAGAAGTAAAAAGTTTCTATAATGTTCAACAGGCATGGGCACTGATGGTCTTGCAGAGCAGGCTGACGTTGTGCCAACTGATGCCATATTCGCGTAATATTCTGTTTGGATGCACCTTTGTGTATTAATCGATGGAAATGAATCATCTACTAGACAATTTTGAAGTCTGAATATCAAAAATCAAGCATAACTCCTTTAAGGAAGTGTCTAACCCTTCGAAAACTTAGAAATTTCTACATCTACTTGCCAAAAAAATAAGAATCGTACTCACCATTCGGAAGCAAATTATTTTTCCTCGTCCATGTGATGTTTGGCATTGGATTGCCGGTAGCTGAGCACTCTAGTCGTACTGGTGATCCTTTTTTCACTTGCAAATGGCCCCCAGATGTGACATGAGAAATTTTTGCTGGTACTAGGATTTTTTTTTGATTGTGGCATTTTTTGGGGTAAAGGAAGAAGAAAGAGAGAAAAAAGGCACAAAGCATTAAATTAAAATGGGGATATAAAAAAGGGAAGAAACTTTAAATTCCATCCGACGCAAATTGAGAGCGAAAAATTCTTGTTTATGACAATTTTCAAGGAGAGCTTTCGTTTTGTGACGCGCAAAAGGCTGTATGGTAAAATATTTTTCCATTATTTCCTTTTAAGAACAGAGAAACTTTATTTCTTTCTTACTTTTTCTCTTCTTTTTTCCTCGTTCATATTCAGTTTATGTTATAAAATCTACTACATAACGTAGGCAAAACTGACAGACGATTTTCTATCTCCATTATCTCTATCTTTCTTATGAGAAGGGAAAATGTTTGTGACGTACTATCACAAAAAGTTCAGCAGAAAATGTTAACTCATTTGGACAGCGCATTTGTGCAGGATAATATACAAATTTTGACTTAAAAAAAGGAGCATTAACCTAGGATTAGACTTTTCATTTTCTGACGGACCTCTCACTTGATACTTTTGGAGAACAATTTCTTATTTACGGAATATACTTCAGATAAGGTTGAAGATAATTCTTGAATATAAGTCCGGAGCAAGCAAGTTTAAAGAATATCAGTTCATTTAATTGATTAAATTCTGCAAAAATTCATTTTAATTATTTTAACCTTAAAAATTCCATCACAACAAATCCTTATCAGCAAAACAGATTAAGACGAATCCTCAAAACATTACTTCCATCTCAACCCAGACAGAATGTAGCCATAAATACTATTTCCTCTCCAACTAAATTCGCCAAATCGGCTCAAAACAAGAGAAAGCACAATTTTCCATCTTCCTTCACTGATTTTTCCGTATTCTTTTCATTCTTTTGTTCTTTATAGATTGTACGGCATATCTTAAAGTTTAGTGATGCATTCGATGTGTAAAAAAGGGAGAAAAAAACAAGAGCAACAATCGAGAGACATTTGGGATGTGTTTGTTTATCACTCAGTCGTCCTTCCCATCCTCTCATCGTCTTATTCTTCATTTCGACGTTTTTTTTTTTGGTTCAATAGCGTAAAAACAAAGAAGAAAGTAAACAAATTTCATGAAATATTTTTCCTCACACTTTGAGAATTATTTTGTGTGCTAGTTTTGTTGTTTTTTGCTTTATGCTGGGGTTGATATGGATTAATTTATTGCTTTTTCGTAATTAAGATAAAGAGCGTTGCATAATTCATGGATAAGAAGCTCATTGAATAGTGAATTTTATTAAAGTTCTTGTAATTCAATTAAACACATTTACACACTTGATGCTAATATATTTTGGAATAAAAGCTAGATTATTTGACTGTAATGCACGAAGCAATGGGTGTTATTGGATATTATGTAAAGTTAAAATTTGTTTGCACAGTAACTTTGAAAAAGTAATTTCTACAGAGTTTCGCTCAACCGATTAATCTGAAATTCTCAAAAGTTGCTTACTCCGGGCTGTAGATTATGAAAGTAGTCATACTTTAGCTGTAAATGCTTTCAAAGTAGAGAAATAAATGTTTAAATTTCGCAAGTGGGAAATCCACATAAAAATGAAAAGTTTAATCCGATGTCAATGATTTATGTTTTTTTTTAAATTACCAAAATCTTTAAATTTATAAGCATTAACAACTTTTAACGTTACGCAACATCCAAACGACCCATTGACCTTAGTAAAAATCCATTGAATCCAAATAAATTTCATAACCTGATTAAACGTGAAAAATTATCAATTTTTCAATAAAAAGCATCCCCAGATGCTCAATATTTTTAAATAAAAAGAATCTAGAGCAAATTTAAAAAGAGCAGAACATCCAGTCGACCATGAATGAATATTCACGGAAGAATAATTACTCCTGAGAAACATGAAGAAAAGATTTTTTTTTGACGAGCTGAACAAATGAATTGAATTTCAATGGAAGAAAATAAGAAGATAGTAAAAAGAGACTCGATGCAATCAAAGACGGAAATAAATATTTCATTTAAAGAAATGGAAAGGAAATGAAGAATCTTCTTATTTTCTTCCATTTTTGTAATGTTTAAAGTCTAAGCTCATCATAATGTATACGAAGAGAGTCGTCTCCATCCGTTGATGAAAGCTTTTGGGTAAATGTTTGTGTAAATATTTTAAAGTAAGACTTTGGCAAATATTTCTGCTCATTTCTACGATGTTGTAGCTAGGATGTCTCTATCTTCTGTGAATTCTTACGAGAATTTTGTGAGGATTCCTTCTTGGTACTTTATTATTGTGATGACATTGAGGAATTGCTGTGGGAGTTTTGGAAATGTAATCAGAAATTTCTCGAATGCTTTATTTTGTAGAATTGTAATTTGAATTTCATGGAACTTCCTTGTCTGGATCAGTCAAAGTCTGCAACCTTTTTTGACACCCCAAATATCCAACCCAGAACCAGCCCAAGGGAAACTTTGAAGACAAAAAAAAATGACGAGTCATGGAATGTACATCTTGTGAATATTCATTTTACGGAACGTAAAATTTTCATGTCATTTTCCAGCTCTCCATTGCTCTATTTTTGCTAGGGTAATTCAGTTGTTGAAGTTTCTTTTTGCTCCACTTTACATAAATTTGTTGGATACGCTTGATGAATTTGAATGAATCAAAGGAAAAATTATTTGCACAGGAAGTTGGGATGTAAAATTTTTTAATACTTTTCTATGGGAAGTTTAGTTTTGTGAGCTGAAGTGGCTCGGTGGTAGAATGGTTAAATGCTTCGGTACCTAATTATTGCAAGTGGTCATTTTGTATGTTGAGGAACAGTTTTTGGAGGAAAAACGGGGTTTTGGTAGCAAACTTCAAAATGTGAGGTTAGGAATGGGTATTCCTAATATTATGCCATGTCTAAATGTCCTTGTTGGTCGATACTTACTGGAAGTTATAGTTTTGAGTCACCTGAACCTTCCCTCATCCCCATCAACAAGTATAAATTCTCTAACATCATATAGACGTGCAGATTTTTGATGACAAAACTTTCATGACAAACTTTATTTTAACTAAAATGTCTTTCGATCAAGAATTCT
Organism: Chironomus riparius; assembly: GCA_917627325.4. NCBI lineage: Eukaryota > Metazoa > Arthropoda > Insecta > Diptera > Chironomidae > Chironomus > Chironomus riparius. The sequence continues at coordinate 53,155,305 of OU895878.1, forward strand.
CATTAAAAACAAGTTTTAAGCAACAAGACTCCTTAAATCTTCAAACTTAAGAAGCTACAACTCTGAAATCACTGTCAACATCCAATAATCTGCCGAGTAAGCATAACAAACTACTCCAAAAACTGTGAATAATTTCACAGAAAGGTCCACCTATCGAATAAATAGGATTTCAGCATTTACTCAATTGTATGACGCAGCTTAAAGCTTTTCGATATGTCGATAATCTCCTTTATAAGGATTTTGCATGCCTTATGATTTGTATGAATTTTATTCATCGATTTCCGAGATGAACGTCTGGGGTTGATTTTTTTTCGTATTAAAATGTCAATCAACTTTATCTATATTTTTGTGTGTATGTATGTTTGGGATACATTTGATCGACTGAATAATATTGATAAGTATGAGTCCATGATTGAGAGAATACACTGAAAATAAGGGTCATGTGTATGGTTTTATGAGCGTTGAGTTGAGCAAACAATATTGTTTTGGAGGAAATTTGAGTTGGATCGATTGACAAGATTGTCATTTTTTGAGGATGGTTGATGGAAATTCTAAGGATTTTTCCAAACAAAATCAGAGTCAATTTCAAGCGGTTTAGTCAGTTTATGCTAGTCTTTAATAATGAATATGAAGATATCTATCAAATAATTAATGCCCATCACAAGGTCAATTAAAAAGGCACAAGCAGTAAAATTAAATCAAAAACAACTTCAAAGCCTAATTGTCCTACAAAAATAAAAGTTCAAATCATTAACATTAATGGCTGTAAGCTCTCCTCAATGAAACAGCAAGATAAAGAAGAAAAAAAGCTCGTTGGGAAGTGAAAGTAATTCAATTCAAGGCATCAACGCGTCGCTCATAAAAATATCAATTATGACTTTCCATTTCCATTTTCTTCATTAATAATAATGAGTCTCACTAATGATCCTCATGTATTACCGTCCACACACATGGACATGATATGTAGAAAGTAAAGAATAATTGATATTTATTGATGCAATAAATTAAAGTTTTTTTTTTGCTTCTCAATTCATAGTCGTCGTCGTCGTCGAATGGAAGTAGAGCAACATGTATCTTATTCTTACTTAAAATCTCCACATGATGCGTTATCTCTTGTGGCTCAAACGAGGCAATTTGACAAATATAATCTCCAGCGTCTGAGGGTACAGCATCACGGATTTGTAAAGTATTTCCATTAACTAATCTTACTCTAGGATCTGGGCTGACTTTAACTTGGCCTACTGTTAATATTGCTATGCCTCGCTTCCATGCCAGCATGTATGAGCCTGTATAAATAGAAGATAAAAGAGTCAGTACATAAATATTTGTGGGATTTCTTTTTCATTTTGAACTTAATTTATGTCCAATGTCGTATGACTTGATTATATACACATACGGTCAGCATACGACAAAGACAGTGGATATAAAGTTACTTACCAGGATGCGTGACCTCACATGGCAATGTTATCGTATCACCGACAGCAAATTTGAAAGCTTCTGACCTCGATATAAACATAGGCTCATTATTTTTATTATTTAGTACCTGACTAGCGACTAAAGCTGAAAGAGATTAGAGAAAAATGGATAGAAAAAGAAGATGAGAACATTGAGTATTGAGTATTCATATAAAAAAGTTCTAAAAGGAGCTTTATTTTTGTGTTTTTGGATGGTATTGAGATAATTCTGGTTAATGGTCTGTGATTTAATTCCTAATTGGGAATTATTTTATTTTTGGAATTAGTGGCAGGGGTGTTTGACTTTATTCGGAATATTATTGTGTTTTTATTAAAGCTGACTGGACTGCAAATAGAGAGAATAATCTATAAAACCTAGAGAAATATAAAACTGGACGTTCTGGTGAACTGGATCTCATCGAACCAAATTTTGGCTATGGCTTTGTCTAGTTGCACTCTGAAAACTGATCATTACTGACTGATTCATTCAGTTTCAATCAATCTCACAACATTTAATTTAAAAACCTTGTTAAAAGTTTCCAGCAGCATTTCTCAGCCCCTAACCTGTCATAAGGTTCTTCAAACTACCTTCAAAAAAAATTCAATAAAATCAATTAATCCCAAAATAAATCCCCCAACCAAAAACAAACAGCACCAAACTTTTTGCAATTCATTCATGACTTCTCGACAATCTTCTTCTCATTTCGTCATACTTCACGGCGCTCAATTTCTAATCAACACATATTTAGGACGAAATCAAAAACTTTTTCGATATACTCAGAAAATATTTTTTTCTGCTTCCTTTAATTACAAAACTTTTTGCCACTTTTGCCTTTATTTCCAAAACTCACCCACTTAATTGTAATCAGAGAAACATAACAGAAAATGAGAAGGATGAAGATGTGAAGGAAATGAAAGAAAAAGCAAACAATGAGTAAGAATAGTAGGCATGAATGTAGGAGGTAGAGGAGTGCAGTCAGGGGGGATATCCAAGAGAAAAACAAAATGATAGGAAGAACAAGAGGTTGTTCGCTAATGACGTCCGAATTAAAGGTCATTTTTCAGAATTTCTATTGTTCTTTTCTTGCTGCTCCCCTCCCCCCCACTGGATATCATAAGTGAATGGACCCCAACCAATTCTCAGCTTTTTTAAATCAAATTTTCCTGCACCATGTTGGAGCACCTTCATTCATTAAAAGCCGGTTATGTCTAGGGTTACCATCTAATTTTCATAAAAATACAGGACATTTGACAAATTTCCTAAAAAATGCAGAACACAAAGGAAAATTCGAAAATTAACGGAAATTTTCATGAAAAAAATACAGGACCAAGAACAAAATTTAAAAATTTATATAGGACAGTCTTGAAAAATACAGGACTGTCCGTTGAAAAACTACGCAGATGGTCACCCTAGTTATGTCCTCCAAATTTTGATTTTTTAAAAAAATCCTATTATCCCCTTCCCCCTCCCAAGACAGCTTTGTATGTTCTCTTATTCCCACATTAATACCCCCTAGACTAGATTCCTATCTCCACTCCTGCTTCCCTCCATCAAATCTCAACAAAAAGGGAAATTTGAGTCGAGATTGAGTGAGATTTCCGTTTAAGAAATTGATCTTTGTTAACTACCAATTGAGACTTCTTATTTATGCATTCAAATTCTTGAATAATTTAGTTTGTTCCTTAACTGCAGGGTAAAGACGACGAAGAAATTTCGAATGAAGAAGTCAAAAAATAAATAAAAGTTTATGAAAAGCACTTTGCGGGGAAAAATTCGTTAACAGAAAAAAACTTTCTCCACTTCCTTTCGTTCTCAATTTTCATTTTCATTTGTATAATGAAATGTTTTTGATGTTGAGGGAAATTGAGGAATTTTGAGATGGATATCTTCCTAGAATATATTTTTTCTGAGAATTCTCTGAAGGGATTAATGTGGTATAATTGCGGGTTTTCTTTTGGGAATTCTTGGGATTTGATTTTGAATTTTTGATACTTTTTGATTGTTGTAGAGTTGCTTGATTCTAAACATTTGCTTTTTGGGCCAGGTACTCATAAGTTGGCTAAAATTTACGTTGAATTCTTGGTTTTCTTGCGAGAGGGGGGGTCGCACCACTGAAGGATGACGATTAATAAAATCAGTATGTGGAAGGTTTAGATCAGTGGTGCCCAACCATTTTTGGGCCACGGTACATTTGGTGTTAAGCCATGACCAAAACCACACACAGCATATGGTCCATGGGTTTCACGGCACACGGGTTGTCCATCCCTGGTGTTAACCCATTTGGACCTCCTTAGCATTCCATATGACCCCTAATGTGATGCATCGTTGGATAACAATGATAATGTTATGCAATACTTAAATAGTATGAATATTCTGAACCTAATCCATTGATGCCTGCATAATATATTCATTATCTGAATTTTATATCATTTATTGATTATTATACCTCATACCTCTATAATCTCCACCACCATCCATAAATTTCCACCATTAAAAAGTTGTCTCAAAAAATCCACAAGAATAAAGTCGAATATCGTTCGATAATATCATGTAGATTTGCAGCTATCGATTCAGCCATATCAAAATGTTCGATGAAGTGAATAAAATTCAATGCAATTAAATGAAAATTATACCGCACAGAATAATGGCATTTATAAATTTTCAGGAAAGGAATCATTAATTGTATTGCCAAATGCAATTGCATTTCTCTCACTTGATAATTTCAATATAAAATCATTGAATTTATTATTATTCCAACTTTACTCACTCTTCTCTCTTTTTTTGTGTGTGCAACAGCCACAGACGTCGACTGTGAGACAGAAGCAAAAAAAAAATTGCCTTTCGCTTAATTTTAATGTCGAGAAATGAAATTTATATACATTCACTAAATGACTAGCACTGCTGTGCTAGGTTAATAAAAGCAATTCATTCCCATCCGCTCTTTATGCTGTATTTAATGATCATTTGAATGAAATTTTCATTAGAATTTTTAAGTTATCGCAATGCTTTTGTGAATACATCAAACAGATTTTTTTTGTGTGTGTGCATGTAAGCTGCTTTCATGTTGAATCTGGATTTTTATGGAATACATGCGATGTGAATTTCGATGGCTGAACAAAGCTTTGTGAATTTTTTAGCAGAGTTTTAGAAATATTTTTCTAAAAATTGTTTATTGTTTATATCTATTGTATTTTGAAAAAAGGATTGTAAATCATATGTTATTGAAAATTTTAAAAATCAGAACAATTTTGGATGGGTCATTTGTAAATGACGACTGTGAAATGTAAGATTTTTTGATTCTTTAATTAGCCTCAATTAGAAAATCATGATAGAATATAATCTAGAACTGAAAATCAGGTATCAAGATACAAGAACCATGAACCAAAAATTAAGAACCAAGAACCAAAAATTAAGAACCAAGAACCAAAAATCAAGAACCAATAACCAAAAATTAAGAACCAAGAACCAAAATTTAAGAACCAAGAACCAAAAATTAAGAACCAAGAACCAAAAATTAAGAACCAAGAACCAAAAATTGAGCACCAAGAACCAAAAATCAAGAACCAAGAATCAAAAATTAAGAACCAAGAACCAAAAATTAAGAATCAAGAACCATAAATTAAGAACCAAGAACCAAAAATTAAGAACCAAGAATCAAAAATTAAGAACCAAGAACCAAAAATCAAGAACCAAGAACCATAAATTAAGAACCAAGAACCAAAAATCAAGAACCAAGAACCAAAAATTAAGAACCAAGAACCAAAAATCAAGAGCCAAGAACCACAAATCAAGAACCAAGAACCAAAAATTAAGCACCAAGAACCAAAAATTAAGCACCAAGAACTAAAAATCAAGAACCAAGAACCACAAATCAAGAACCAAGAACCAAAAATTAAGCACCAAGAACCAAAAATTAAGCACCAAGAACCAAAAATCAAGAACCAAGAACCAAGAACCAAAAATTAAGCACCAAGAACCAAAAATCAAGAACCAAGAACCACAAATCAAGAACCAAGAACCAAAAGTTAAGCACCAAGAACCAAAAATTAAGCACCAAGAACCAAAAATCAAGAACCAAGAACCAAAAATTAAGAACCAAGAACCAAAAATTAAGCACCAAGAACCAAAAATCAAGAACCAAGAACCATAAATTAAGATCCAAGAACCAAAAATTGGGAACCAAGAACCAAAAATTAAGCACCAAGAACCAAAAATTAAGAACCATGAACCAAGAACCAAAAACTAAGAACCAAGAACCAAAAATTAAGCACCAAGAACCAAAAATCAAGAACCAAGAACCAAAAATTAAGCACCAAGAACCAAAAATTAAGAACCATGAACCAAGAACCAAAAACTAAGAACCAAGAACCAAAAATTAAGCACCAAGAACCAAAAATCAAGAATCAAGAACCGAAAATTGGGAACCAAAAACCAAGATCTGAAGTCTTTTCTTTACCAAACATTAAACCCTAGATAGTCTTATCCCTCTTAAAAATCACAACATAAATAAGTCAACAGTCAATTTAATTCCTCTACTCCTTAAAAACTTCCTGTCCACATCCCAGACAAAAATGCTTAAGTTTCCCAAATTTAATCTTCAAAATAAATGCGTTTCCAGTCAAACATTGCAACTTTATAAGCCGTTCCCAATGAAACAAATATGAGCATTCACTCATATCATCAACATCAGCGTATATTATTTTCAAAATGAACAAATTAATGATGAACAGAATTCCGCTTTTACATTTTAATCACACCACATTACACGCTTTGAACTGCAGCGAACAGATTCATTCGTTTGTTTGTGGCTTTTCCTTTTTTTTGCAAATTGTAATTCGTTTTAATGAGGATGTACGGCAGTTTTGTGGTGTTAATTTGAAACTAAATGAAGTTTTTGCCGGGAGTTCTTTATTTCTTCTAACATAAGATCGAGTATGGATATGGACATTTTGGTAGCTTATGTTGAATTTAAAATCAACTTTATAGTTCTCACGAGAATCGATCCAACATTTTAAGTAGGACGTAAAATTAATAATTATAATTTATTAATCGCTTTCATCCTTTTGAGATTATATTAAATGGCCCTGATAATCAGATTAATGAATAATTTCCGATTATTAAAAAAATATTAATTGTTGAATAATTTCCCTTCTCAGTAATGCTTTTAAAAATTATCAATTGAAATTTCATGTTCTCGGAACTGCTTCGTTGTTTCATTTGATCTTAATAATTGATAGGTCAGCAGGAAAACCAGGCTTATTCATGTCGGATTATATATGAAATGGAGACAATGATGAAAGGTTGCAAGCTGATCAGAGGCATGGCCAGAAATTTAAGGGGGGGTTTAACATTTTTTTCATGAAAAAATTTGGGGGGGGGAATGAAGGGAGGGGATTACTTTCCATTTTTTTGCTTGCCAAATGAAGAAATTTCTCTCTACGCAACTGAAGCTGAATAATTGATATACTATTAGGGGTCGTTCACTTATGACGTCCATCAAAAAACCTGATTTTTAGACCCCCCTCCCGCCTCTGTCACAAAAATTCTAAAGAAAAAATGTCCATTGTTTGAACTGTCACAAAATCCTAGAACCCCCCCCCCCCCTCTAAATGTCGGACGTCATAAGTGAACGGCCCCATTGGTTGATGATAGAACAAGCTCTTAAATTATAAGGTTAAGGTACACTGTATACCCGAGGTGGGCAACCTTTTTTCTGTCACGAACCACCTTGCTGGTAAGCCATGACCAAAACTGCATACAGCATACGGTTTTTGGAATTTCAAGATTTTTCGTGCCATACTAGTGTTCCACGGCACATGAGTTTGCCATCACTGCTGTATACAATTGCTTCTACAACTTCTTTTTCAACTGAATAACCAATAATTACAATTTAATACAGCCATGACGCTGCTCTGGCTTAATTAGAATGAATAAAGTAATAATAATAAAATATAATAATGGATGCCCGTGCATATCTTAGAGGTAGGGGTGCATATGATTCAAGAAACTACTCCAGTTCTTAAAAGCTATGATGCTAGGGCAAGCTAAGGGGCCGTTTACTTATGACGTCCAGAATTAACGGTCATTTTTCAAAAAAGAACACTGGATTTCCTGGAATTTCTATTGTTCTTTTCTTGCTGCCCCCGCCCCCTGAGCTCATAAGTGGACGGACAAAAACCCAAAATCTAGTTTTAATTAATTTTCATCATAGACCATATACCAGATACATCCAAGGGTGTGGAACTGAAGAATTAGATTTTGATCATTTTTGATCATTTCATCAGTACCACACCCTTGGATACATCAAAGAACACCACAATTCAAACTTCAAAATTGCAATATTCATCCTTAAGAAAATATAAACAAAAACTCACCTATATTAAAAACATTTGTGTGAATGCATATTATTGTCAACAGGTGTAGAAGCCAAGATTTGATAAATTTCCTATTTTCTTTATACACTTTCATATTATATTTTCTAAATTTTTCTATTCTCCTTTCAATTTTATTTCTCGATATTTCTTTCGTTATCACTTCTTTTGGAATTTTTTTATTCACTTTTCCATCCACTCTTCACACACATGTGCTGAACAACTCAAAGCTGAATCATTTGTGAAGTTCATTGGATCATGTTTGTTTCATTAAGACGATTAAAAATGAACTTTCATCTTTTCATCATTCAATTCACTAAGTTCATTCTATATTTTCCTTTAAAGCTCACTTCAAGCATGATGCATTTTGATGATGAATTTTTTTTTCTTCTCTTTTCTATAAATAAAGAAAAAAAAATAAGAAAATGGAATTTTTAACTTTTTTTCGTTCTTCAATCAATTTTTTTTGTGAAAGAAAAAAATTTCTCCTTTTTAAGTAAAAATTTATTTCATTCTTCTTCCATTTATGCATTTTTTTGTGCTTCGTCTTTGAGAAAAAGTTTTTGCCTTTCTTTTTTCAATCTCAATTCTATTCCATTTGCAAAATTAGCTGAGAATTTTAAGAAAATGTGAAGCAAAATGTTTTGTGAGATTTATTTTTTGGGGTTGACTGGAAAATGAATTTAGATAAACTGTTCAAAAAATGTACAGCAATGCCAACTTTCCTCACTATCTTGAACAATTTCTGGATACGCTTCTACATACAAGTCCAAACCGACCTTCGAAGCTAGTCAAGTGCAATAAGGAGCTAGAATTCAAGTTAACATGACCAAGAATGACCAATAGTTGCGCAAAGGAGTCAAATTTTCAAACTACTCTAGTGACATTCTGTAGAATGGCTAGCGATATTCGGGAAAAAATGGCCACAGCATCTCTGAATCAACCAACTTAGCAATAAGGGATAGGAACTGACAAATCACATTTTGATCAGTTCCATTGCCTTATCTAGCAACACTTGTCAAAAGTTAATAATTAAGCTTCCTTCATTTAAAAGGAATCCTTTTAGACGCGTTGGCGAGGGGGGTGGGGGTACGTAAACAGCAATTTCTTTATTTTGCTAGGGTTTTTATGAAAAAAATCCTAAAAATCCCATCTTAATTTTCCGTAAAAAAGTTAAATTAAATTAAATTTTTTACCCCCCCCCCCCTGAATCTCGACACTCTCCACCTTAATCCATTGATATCATTTCATCAGCAGCTACTCCTTGTCAGTCACACAAATTAAATCCACATCTTCAGTTTCATAGCAAATCAAAATGCCATTCACAAATGCGCTGCAAACCTAAATTACATCCAAAAATCCCTCCAACTTATCCGCTAGTTTTTAAAATATCATCAAACGAATGAATGAAAGTTTTCAAATTCTTCTCTCACTTTATGATTTATTTCTCCTCCAAAAACAACAAATAGAAAAAAAGCTATTTCAATATTATTTATTTCCACAAAGCAGAAATAGAAAGAACATTTCCAACAATCTCAAGGACACGACACTTAAATCTTTGCATGCACGAAAATATTCATCTCTCGTATTTCATGATGGATGATTGACGAATGTGAAGCGTGTCATATCCTTAGTCAAGAATGAACAAAAACTTTGTCTTTGCTGTTTCTCATTTGCTGCTGTTTTAATGAATGCTCAACATTCCATTATCTAAATATTTTGTGCATGTAAATTCGAAGCGAAAATGATGAACGCAGTTTTGGAAGTGATGATGATGATTATGATCGAGATGAGAACGTCTTTTTATTTATTGTTGAATTATTGGACTGAATCCTTTTTATATGCTTTAAAGTTTTAAAAATTATGATCCTTGCTTGATACTTTTGAAACTGAACCCGATGGACTTTAATTTGGGATACAAATAAAATTACTCTGAGAGTGACGTAGGATCCTTCGAATAACTCTAGGAACCGGGCCCAGAGTTTCTATATTAAAAAAGGAGCCAGATTGAAGAGCTTCCTAAACAACCTGGTTTAAAACTGGAACTTGATATCCTACAATTCGAGTATAGAGATTCGAGTAGGGTGCCTCAAATAGCTCTAGGAACCGACTCTAGTACTGAATGTACTTAGTGATATCAACTCAGATCATAGATTCGTCGAATCTCATAGATTCTACTATCGAACCATATTAAGATAAATTTAAACGAATTTGTGAGTGCGAATGTATGGACTCTGTGGTATATCAGAGGATGTAAGTTCAATTCCTACCGTAAGGAAATCTTCAACCGTCATCACATAAAGTGTTATAGATAAGACGAATTAAGGAGTCATTTCCTTAGAACGTCCTTCAAAAATGGGATTTTCAGCCCCCTCTCCTTGTCAGTCCCAAAAAAGGATACGAGGACATAATGCAATCCTTCCAAAAAATCATTTATAAAATACCCCAAAAAACCCGTTCCTTAAAAAATCGAAATTTAATTTTATATGCAAACATTTTTGTCTAAAATGCTATGCGAATATTTAAACATTAAAATGAGCGAGCAAAAGCAGCAACATCACAAAATAAAGGAACAAGAAACAACAACAGCAAAGTTGAGAAAATCTTCAAGAAACAAAATTTTCATCTCAAAGATTAATAATAATTTAAATAAATATTTTTAATCAAATTTTAGGAGCACAAACAGACAGTGGAAATGAATTTTGCTTCATGATGATGATTTCTCGCTTTTTCCATTTTACATTTTAAGTCTTCAATGATGTAAATAGAATAATGAATTGAGGTGGTTACCATTTTATTGGGGTAAAAATTCATCTTTACGATTTAAATTTGCTTGTTGGATTGTTGTTCTATTTAGTCAGAATATGAGCTTAGCATGGATAAAGTTGTCGAGAATTTGTGTCAATATTGGGTTGTGCTGAAACATTTCTCGTCATTTTAATTAATTATGAGTGTGTTTGAGGGGAAAATTTTGATGAGATCTTAACTCTTGAGATCATTTTTGGAGTAGAAAGTTTTGTGAAATATGAGATAAGATATAATTTGTGAGTTTGGCTTATTTTTAGGGTGTCTGTGAGATGTTGGTGACTCAATTAAAATTTGTAACAATTGTTTGTGATAAATGATTTTTAATTTTTTCTTAGCTTATTCTCAAGATTAAGAACAGTGAGTTTAAAAAATGAGTGAACTGATTCTAAGCAATTCTAAGGTTTAAGTTATAAATATCCAAAATTTTAAATTGATTCTTATAAAGCCATGAGCCAAAGAATTATTAGATTTGCTGTGTTGAAAATGAGTCTTTAATATCCCAAACTGGCAGAAGGCTTCAATTGACAGAGCTGTCTTTAGATGTTTTCTATGCACGGCAATGGGTCCACATGCACCTAAGCCAAAGAAGCAACCCGAATAGCACAAGACGGTTAATTGAATTTTAATTCTGCACTCTGGCTTCGATTAAGATCCAGAACCATGCTAGAGTCATGCCAGCTTGGTGCCAGATATCTGATCGATCAACCGACTTGAGATATTCGGATAAGCAATGTCGTGAGCAAGTTGCAAGTGGTTCGGATTCCACTATAAACTGTAGGTCTAAAGAGAGTGGCACAAAAGATTCTGTTTTAATTTGAATCGCAGTGCCTCCAGCTCAAAAGGCTGGGCCCTCTTCATAGTTTACCTATTTTAATGTCGTGAGAATTGTGCGAACTCTAGTCGTATCGATAACACTCAATATACTTATTGAGAGATCGGTCTTTGGTAGGACTCAAACCCACATTTTTTAACATTTTAATTGCACTTTATTGCATTTATTGACGACATACATACATCCTCACAAACGAGTGTTAAAGATATCCGATCTGGTGGGAATCGAACATAAATCCTTACAAACGAGTGTTACAGATATCCGATCTGTTGCCTAGCCAATCGTGACACAGAGTCTTAATTCTTACACTGGCAGATTCACCAACTTATGGCTCCATACCACAAATTTACTCAATTCCGATCTCATAATTACCATTAAAAAATTCAAAAATATTTTAAAAGCTTTTTTAAACTTATTTTCAACATCATCAAGAAATAATCTTAAATTTAAAGCAATATAAGTTTCCTCAAAAAGGATAAAAATTCCCATAGAAATTATACGCTAGATAACCTAATTACTGACATAAATCCCTTTAGAATCTCACAAGTATCAACATCCTTTTTTCAAAAACTTTTTCAAGCCATAAAATTTGCTTTGAAAGTTCAAAGTAAAATGTAAATCCCCATTTTATAAAGGAAATCCACCCTTCACCTTTGCTACAAAGTACCTGCGATAGAATATAGTTACACTGTGTTATTCCTGTAAAGCTTTTGACGCTTATGATTATGAATAATTTCATTATGAAGCTTTTGAAAAAAATTCTTTAAAAAATAAATAAAAAAGTTCATCCTTTACAGCCATCCGAGCGAGAAAAGAGTTTAATTAAATTAATTAATTATGTTGTTCGCTTTTAATATCTTCACGTTTTTTAAAGTTTTTTAAATAGCCTCGAAATTCTTTTGTGAATAAAAAATAAGAAGAATTTTTGGCGCTTTAAATGAAAAAAAAAGTTTGTGCTGAAAATATTTTTTTTCCCAAGCACGCTTAAAGAAAGGCGAAGAAAAGTCATGAATGATAAATGACATGGAAATTAATTTTCATTCAGAAGTAATCTTCGAGAAATATTTTCTTCCTTTAACCCTCCTCTGATGCCACGTTCTTAGCTACGCGCGTTCATTACTCTCGTCTTCGTCGTTTTTTTCTTGGCTTTGTGTGAAATCTAGAAATCCTTCCTGTTGAAGTGGTGAAATTTATGTTTGTATGGGAATTGGAAGTGGTTCTGGGGTTGTCAGCTATAGTTGCGCATTTTGGGGGGTCCTCAGGAACGTAGCCAGAAATTTAAAGAGGGGGGGGGGTGCAAAAAAATTTTTGTTTGGAAAAATTTAAAGGGGGGGGGGGGGGTGTTCATAAAAATTTAAAAATGGGGGGGGTGGTATTTTTATGATTTTTTCATAAAAACCCTAGCAAAATAAAAAAAATCTGTCTACGTTGATTCCCCCCCCCCTGGTTTACGTTGATCCGCTTCCCACTGGCTACGCGCCTTGGGGTCCTTATCTATTTTTAATGGTTTTTTTGGGCAACTTTTAAGGTTCCTTAAATCAATTTCAAACCTCAAACCTTATGCAATTTTTAAAACGACAATTTCTATGGATTTGAGTGTTATACTGCTACAACAGGTGCATAGAACCCTCAAAACAGTTGTAAGGAGCCGAGAAACATTACCAGAAGCCTAGGTTTAGGGTTCAATAGCCTCCCTTGCCTTTTGCTCCATCACTACACCTTGATTCTCCATACTTTAAGTAAAATAAATTGGATTTATGAGGAATTGAACCCATGTTCTTGAGCTTACGACAATTATGGCTGAAAATACCTCGACATCAACCTCCCCCACCTCCGCATCTAGTGATAATTTCAAGTAAAATCACTTAAAACTTTATACAAGCAAATTCAATAAATGCTCAGTATGAGATGAAAATTTAAAATTGTCTCAAAAGCTTCAATGTGCTTCATCTTATTTATAGAAATATAAAAATACACCCAAAAATATAATAATGAATAAACTCAGTCAACAAAAGAACATTTTTAAATTAAATTCAAGACAGAATAAGAAGGACACACAGCTAAGGATTCCAAAATATTTCCAACCTACATAAAGAACATCTTTTCATAACTTTAGGTCTAAAAACGTTTCTTTTCTGTAAATATCCCCACAAGGCTACAATATCATGATTAAAAGAGATTAAATGTTATTTCTTGATTCATTTTATTTGATTAGCTGTTACTAGGTGCTTAGTAGAGTTTTTGATTCTGTTGGGGGTTATTTTCAGTTACTTTTGATAAATGTGCTTTAAAAAGCTTAAAGCTGAAAGGAGAATCAGATAAAATTACATTCAGTGCTCAAATTAAATCGACTTCAAACGAAGATTCATGTCGACATCAAGCTCTAGCTCTAGAAAGGGCAGCCTGACTTTGCAATTAACGGAAACACAAGTAAGAATTCTTGTGGCATGTCTTGTAAGCTTGCTGTATATTTCAAACTGAATCAGGCATTACACTAGCCTCAAGCTGGCTTTGTACCAAGCATATCCAAAACTCAGTTCAGACAAAATGCCAACAAACCTCAACCAAACTCAGTTCCAGAAGAAAAAAAACCGCTTTAAGTTGCGGGTTGAGTAAAGCACAGACAGAATCCTCATTAGCAATTATCATCATTAAAAAAATATTTTTATTTTTGCTTCCTCTGTCTTATGAAAACAGCAGTAGTGGTGGCAAAAGCAGCAGCAGTTTCATACCAAGCATCATTTATTTTACACTTTTAAATTATTCATTTTCTCTCTCACTCGCCATAAATTATCACATTACCCCAAAAATGATCCCTCACCATTTTGCTTAATATTCCAAATAAAAAATTTTTTTCTTCCTTTTTTTTACATCTTCGTAGATATTTTTTTAAGGTTATAAACATTTTTATTGTGAATGTTGTTGAGAGACGAGAAACTTTTTATCCCCTTTTTTTCGGCACTAATAGTCAGATAAGATAAAATAGGAAATAGTTTGCAATGTGATGAAAATGTATTGTAATTAATGTGATATGCGGAGGAATGTCCATTGAATGAAAATATATATTTTATTTTGGAACATATTCACATAGAGTTTAAATGAGAGAAAATTATGTTTGCTTATCCAAGGCATGAGAGGGGGCTTATAGAGAACATTTTTGGTAGAACATTTAATTAGAATTTAAAATTATATGAAAATAGAGAGAATGAAAAATTCCCATTTGTGCCATATTAATTTGTTGGATGAATTGGTCTAGGAGTTGATGACTATATGACATTTGATGGATTGGGCGCATTTCTAATTGGAATCTTTGATGCTAGTCAAGTAAGTAGATTTTTATGTGTGCTTTCTGGAAATTAGACACAATTGTAGTTGATAATCGAGATTCCTAACATTACTTGCATATGAATGAGAAAAATTTTAAATTATGGAGCAATCCAACGTCAATGATGTTAATAAATTCAACTTTTGTTTAAAAATTTAAATTGTTCCCATTCTAAACTCTATTTTCTACATTAATGAATATATTTACATTGTTTCACAACAATTAGATCCCAAACAATTAAAGAATCATGATCATTTTTAAAAAAAATTAATTTTTTCACGGACACCTCACTTCGAGTTTTATTTTTGAGATTTCTCAAAGAAGATTTTGAATTTTACAACATAACGATGCTTTTTTATCAGAAAAAAGTGGCAAGAACCTTCTAAAAGAAAGTCCAAACTGCCAACATTCATCCATAAAAAATTATCGCCCAAAAACTGCACAAAAGCATGTTAATTCGCGATAAAATTCATTAAAAACTGTCAACAATGCAAATTGCTCCCCACTGATTTAATTTTCTTTTATCAAACAATCATTAAAAAGCGCCAACTACACAATCTAAATGCTCGCACCTCAAATAAATTGCATAAAAGTCAGCCACAAAAGTGAACATTAGGAAATGTTTACCGATTGCAGAGAATTTGTTTGGAATTCATTTGAAAATATTTTTTTGGAAAAAAGGACGCATAAATGAGAGAAATGGAAATAGTAAAAAGGCACAACGATGACCATAGGAACAGTAGAATTAAACTGAATTTCTAAAATAGGATAGCATAAATAAAGTGAGAGTTAAAATTCTCATAGTCGAAGCAGATAATTAACGAATAAATTAACATGCAAACTATGTTAGGACTAAACTAGCCCCCAATGTAGCATACATCCAAAAAATTCATATATACATTCACATATTGTAGATGTCGAGTTTGGCATTAATTTCGGTTTTGCTTCAAACAATGCCAAGCTAAAGTTTTAGTTTATTTATTGCTCATATCACATACACATTCTACGACTGCTTATGGTGATGCTGTTCATGAAAAAAAAGAAGGAAAAACTTTTTTTTTCAGCTCCTTTTTTTTGGTGTGTGTAGAACAGCAAATGCTGTTGATGCTGAACTAGAATTTTTTTGCTCTTTGTTTTATATTCAATTCACTTTTTTTCCTGTACTTTAAAATTTATTCCTTGATGGGATTGTTCGGATGGAATGTAAAGTTAAGGAGGCATTCATATGATAAAGTCAGTTCTTATTCTTCGGTTCTCAGTTCTTACTAAGGACTCCTTAGTTCTTGGTTCTCGGTTCTGTGTTCTTAAATCTCGGTTCTTGGTTTTTGTTTCTTCCTTTTTGACTCTCAAGGTACTCAATTTTAGTCTTTGTCTTGGTCCTGGTCACGAATATTCGGATTCCAGACAGCGTCTGATTAAACATAATTGTAATGCATTGACCACAGTCTAGACCAGTGATGGCCAACTCTTGTGCCGCGGTACATTAATGTGCCGTAAAAGAAATTTGGGTTTTCTAACGTACCGTTTGATGTGTGCAGTTTTGGTCATGTCTTACCACTAAGAGTGCCGTGGCACAAAAAAGGTTGGACATCACTGGTCTAGGTTAAGAAGTTTACATGCTTAGATATTGTCAAAACCGACTTGAAAGCATAAATTATAGACATTTTTATCAATCTAGTCTTAGAGTTGTATGCAAACTTTAGAATCAATTCAAATGATTATCCAAAACCAGATTTTTTCAAAAACTAATCTGCTGTAAAATTAAAAAGTTGTGAGATATCCATTATAACCCCACGTAACATCCTCACGAACCCCTCAAAACATTTCAGGCACACACAAAACCAATTTTCTTCCAATTCTTCTTCACAGTCATTTGTTTAGAATGTTTTTTTTTTCCTCAGCTCCTCCATCGGACTGAAAAATGAGCACTGAGAAAGAATTTTTTCTGCTATCTGAATGCTGGGAAAGTTTAACGAATGAAAAAGAGAAATTTATAGCTAAGGGCTGCAGAATCTCGGAAGGACATAGCCAGATTTGTAAATAAATAAAAAATTTGCTGAATTTTTTCTTCTCTCAAGATTTGAAGGTTAGGTGGAAAAAGTCAAGAAACAAGCAGCAAAGAGGATTGAAGGCTTTATTCTTCATGTTCATGCTCGAAATTCCTTGAAGGTCAGAAACAAAAAACTTAATTTGATATTCTTTATCATTAATCTTATCTGTTGCAGCCTGATTCTGACAAATTTGAATTTTACAAATGTTTTACGGAAAGTTTTTTGAAGCACGTGTTGCTTAAACGCGTCATTTATTATCTTTATAATTTTTTTCCAGAATCAAATTTTTTGTAAAGTTGTAAAGAGCTTTAAGCCATTTGAAACATGATAACTTGGTCAGATTAACTTGACTTACGGCACGTGGAAAAGGGAATGATGGGAAGCTAGTTATTTGGCACTTCTAAAGTGATCTTTATTGATTCCAAAATCATAGCGCACAACTTAGTAACCTGAAACCTTGCAAAACAGTTCACATTAAGGTAAGTAATAATTTCCCATACCAAACTATACCATCAAAAGTCTCTAATTTACTTATAAGACACTGACTCGTAATCTTTTAACATAATGACCCAAAAAAAGCACAAACTAAGCTATTAAAACCCGAGAACTTTATCATCTACACAAACTTTCTTTCATTCATAAAACGGCAAAAATTGCCGAGTAAGATGATATTTTAGTAATGACTTGCATAAAATTCTGATTTTGTTGACAAATTTCAACAAATTTTGATTTTTGGGGGTTCGTTCATAAATGACGTCTATATAAATTATTCTTTTTAAGAATCTTTAAATCCTCAATCACTTTTATCTCAATTTCATATTGTATTTAGTAGTTTCATAAAGCAACAGACCCATTAAGGGCCGTTCACTTATGACGTCCAGGAGAGGGGGGGGGGGGGGTTGGCTAGAAAAAAGATAGAAATTCCTGGAAATCCATTGTTCTTTTTTGAAAAATGAACATTGATTTCGTACGACAAAAGGAACTACACAAATTAGACATCATTTATGAACAAACCCAATTCAGGAAATCCTCTTAAAAATTCAAAAACTTTAAAAAAGCTAACAAAAAAATAAAACTTAATGAAGAGGAAGCAGTCAAGCAATATTCGAGAGTAGGAGGAAGCAACAAACAGTAACACAACAATGGTGTGTTTAATATGATGTAGAACATTACCATAGCAAGAAGTACCGACAAATATAATAGAACTGAATTGAAGTACAAAAGGAACAATAATGATAACAGTAACAAATAATAATAATATTATGATGAGAGTGAGCACAACACAGCAACAACAACAAAAAAAGTATGATGATGTATCGCATGAGAATGTCGAGGGAAACGACAGTGAGTGGTATAAAGTGGGATTGAATACAAATTGCTACAAACAGAGGTATCATATTTCAGTAAAATAAATTAAATAAAGAACGCACAACGAAAAAAAAAAAGCTTCAACTTTTTCCCATATTATGTACTTTATTCTTCTTCATTGTTATGTCTTTTAAAAAAGTTCATGTCAAACTCTTGCTCGTTCGTTCGCTTTTGTATCTTTCGGGGTTATTTTGGAACTTATTTTTGGAGAGACTATACTAATGTGGATTACACTTAGTCTAGTTGGTGAATGAGAGACTTTGAAGCTTTGTGGTGCGTGTGGGTTGTGGTTTAGGATTTGAACTTAATGATATTGATCTAGAGGTTCAGGGTTTGAATCTCATTTAAGGTTAATCTTTAGTTTTCGGAATTTTGTAAAGTTTGTTGTTCAGATGCTGTTAATTTGGGTTCAAGGGTGTCAGGATTTGAAGTTAAACTAGGTCTTCGAATAATTTCAAGCTTAGCAATGATTAAACATATGATACAATAGAAACAACGATACGGTACAATAGATTCTATCATCGATCAGGATCGCAGTGCCTTCAGCTCATAGCAAAGTGTAGTTACACATCGCTTGGCTGGAACACTCTCACATTAATCATCAAACAAACCATCACATTTTGCTAGTTCCTAAGTAACCCAATAAGTTAACAAGTTTAGGCTCTATTAAATAAGGTTCTTAGAATTGGACTTTGTTGATGAAAAGACATCATGGAAGAAGGATGTCGCTAAAGACAGTAATTTGTAAATTTGCAGTTGAAAGCCAGAGATGGAACTTGGTTTTAGAAGACGACTAATGGAGGCAATGAAACTTGTTGATTTGAAGCGACACATGACGGGAATATGTCAAAAGTCAGTTTTGATGATCGTTCTTTGTTTCTATCTTGAGCATTAAATGCAAAGTAGGATGACATTCATAAGAGTACAATCCTTTGAACCTTCGAACAATTGATTAGGTTTAGTGATTAGTTATAAACCTCAACAATCAATTGATCGAAGGACGACCACGGTCTTTATGAGCGATCATGATCGACAACTGATCGCTCGACCATTGATCATTGACGGTTGAAACTTTTGAAATTGCTCATATCCTGAATTCAAACAATAAGGTTTAAAATCATGACAAAGACAAAAGCTTCGCATACTCAATCGATCAAACTTCTCCTATATTTTCCATCAACTACTGTTTTTCAACAAAAACAAAAAAAAATGCCCCCTTATCATCCATCAAAATATGACCTTTCTTACTTCTTTTTGTGTGTGTCATATCCTCTGCTTTATATTACTTTTTATCACAGACAGACACAACATTTTTCGTATTGCTACATCTCGTACTCAACTTGAAACAAAGCAACAAACAAAAAATTAACTTTTCCTTCCTTCTGCGAAAAAGAAAAATTATTTTTGATCTTAAGAGAGACTTTAGCTTCTTTTTTTGTCAATAAAAAAATTTGCAATTTTTCTCAATGACTTTTTCGAGGATGCTTACGACAAAATTCGTGAGATAATAAACAGCTGTTCTGGGAGACATTAAGCATTCAAGGTGATAATGAAATTTTCCCTTTTCATTCATAAAAAATTGTGAAGAATTTCCCCCAAAACATTTTCAAGGATTGTCATTTCCACCTTCAAATGTGGAATATGTGTCAGAAAAGTTTTTTTTCCTCCATTCGACCGTGTTTAATGTATTCAAATTTGTCTCTGCTGCTTGCTTTTTTTCTTGTTTTTTGTTATTCTAAATGCTTCCTTGCATGATCCCTCCTCAATGTCTTTTTCTCTCTTTCGCTTGCTCGCTGTGTGTCTTTTCTGTTTTATTTGACTTTATGTGTACATTTATTTATATTTTTGTTTCGCATTTTCATGTTTCTTTATAAGCAGGAGATTTGGTAGGTGCTAATGTTGGGAGAAAAAATTTGTGAGACTTAAAAAGGCTTTGTAAATTAGCTTTTGATGGGATTCTTTTTTGGGGAGAGGAAAGTTTTATTTTGGAGTGTGTTACTTGTAGGTTCAGGAACGTAGATAGGGAAGGGGGAGGGGGGAGAATTTGAGAAACGAATCCCCATTTTTTAAGAGAATTTCTTCATTTTGCTAAGATTTTGAAGAAAAAAATCCTTTAAACTTCATCATACAAAATCAAATTATGCCCCCCTTGCTCCCCTCTCCTTAATTTCCTGGCCACGCCCCTATATAGGTTTCTAAGAATTTAACATCAAACTATTTTTTTTCTTCAAACTTATGCAAAAGTTTTAAATTTTAATTACTCCATGAACCTTTTTCTCAACATCCTCACATTTCCATCATTCAGATCTCTGCCATTCATACCTGCCAACAACTAATTTAACTTCATCATCAATGAATAAATTCATAAAGTCGAAAAAAAAATTTCATGAAAAATAATAAATTTTTGCATATGCAAATTTCTCAAAATCGAATAGTTTTGTACCCTCAACATTCCAGCATGAACACTGAATAATCTCCATCTCACTCTATCCCCATATAAATTTTATCATTCCTCATCTATAGTCAGAGAACATTTTAATCGACTTTATCCAAAAACTCGTATTTATTCATACTTTGACCTCTCATGTTTCGACTAGTTTGAACATAAACGAGGAATTTCTGTTAATGCAGATGAGAAATATTTTTGGGTACAGAAAATTTTTTGAGAAAAATTCCTGCACGAATTGGAGAGGATGGGAGAGAATTATTGAAGTTATGTTGATTTCGGATGTTGATGTGCTTTAGTCTTTACTTTTTTGAATTTTTAATTTTTTTAAATAATAAAATAAAAGTTAAAAATAATTCAGTAGGTTGAGGTCCTAATAGAGGCTCGGGTCCACACTTAGTTGTGACTTTCAGTTGGAATTTTTTTAAAGTATCTTTATAGTTGTGGTATTAAGTCATATATTGGCTCTAATCTGTTAAATTGAGAGTAATGTTGCTGTAACCGAATGGTTCGGGAATAGACTGAAAAAGTGCGTTTTTCATTTGAAGACGCAAGTTCGATTCCCATCAAAATGATAATGAATCACACAATGCTCATAAGTCATGACATTAAAAGTAAGTTAAAGAGCAAAAGAAATGGCTAGTCTAAGTTTAGCAGAACAATAACTTTTGAATAGTCTGAAGCCTAAATAATTGCACTGCTTTAACTCCTGCACCATCATCTCATACCCATTCGTGCACTTAAGGTTATACAATAACGTATAAAATCACTACAAAATAGAACTCAAACATAAACAACATTTCAAGCACCTACAAATTGCTAAATTTACAATCAACAATTCAAATATTCACACACAAAGGCCTTATTCAAATAAGTATTACTCGAGTCTACATTTCGTTTATATTCAGGAAAAATTCATATTATGTGTAAATACAATTAATGCTGAATTACAATCAGAGGTAATTCAAACTACTTAAGAATTCACTTTGTATTTATGGATATTTCACACTTTCGAATGATTTTATGGTTTTAACATGTAAAGCTATGCTGAAAGTTTTACTTTGAAATTGAGTCAGCGTATAATTTTAATTGAGATATTGTTCGCTTATTTCTGATTATTGTGCCATTAAAGTTCTAGCATTTTTACGAGCTTTTAATTTTTTTTTCATTAAAAAAAGCCTGTTAATGACTGACTCATTTGTATGCACGACCTCAACTCATTCACATCTAAAACATTCCAACAAAGCAACATAAAATTACCATTGTAGCCTACTCAACTATTATTTCAATTCCTTCAAAGTGACATTTCCATGCAAACAGTTTGGAACAAAACTAAGTTGAGAATAAAAGCAGCAGAACGAAGCTTCGTGTCGTTTCAAAATCCTTTGACATTTATATGTTTATGTTTTCTTTCACCTCTTAGCATGCTGCATGTCAGAGTTAGAGGTGAAAAAAAAAATCATTTAAGGTAGAAGTTGGAAGATTTGAAAGTTTGAATTGCAGGAATAAGGCGCATTTTTGAGGTTAGAATATGCGAATTTAGATTTTGATCCTCTAATCTCCCTGCCTACATCCAAAATCACGTTACTGAACATTTTATTTTGAAACTTAACCAGCATCCAATCTAAATTCAGACAAAAACTCAACAAAATCAAAAACACAACTTCAAGTGCCAAAACATTTCACAGCATATAAAAACAGTCTTCAAACTCCTCAAAAATCACAAGCATTCAAGTCAGACAGAATGAAAATCCTCTTAAATAAATCTCCTTCAATCACAAAAATTTTCTGCTAAATCGTTTAAATCACGTTACGCAATATACAGCACAAAAAAAAAGCTCAAAAGCTAAACTCTTTTTATATCCTTTCAAAACTGTCTCTCTGCTATAACTCTCGTGATGCTGCTAATGCTTTTTTATGTGTGACACATCAAAAAAATAAAAAAAAGTGTGAGCGAGGACATGAAAAATTATTTATGGATCAAGTGACACTTTTTGTGTGCGTCTCTTTGACACTAAACGAATGAGTGATGTTGACAATTTTTTAAAAGGTCATCGATGTCATGTCGAATCGATTGGAGATCTGTTTCGAATTTATATTTTGCACTTATGTTGATCGTCAATCGGCTCATTTGACTGAGAAGTATTTATATTAAATTGATGATTTGAATTTTGTGGATTGCAATGTGCAAGTTTGCTGAAATGTGAGCATATGCTGATGAGTTTTAGTGAGCAGAAACTTTAATTGGATAAGTTGGTTTTGTGAAAATTTGAGTGCTTTTTGATGTTTTATGTTAGCGTGATTTTGTCAGGAAAGTTTGAATTTTTTATGGATTTTGGTTTTTTGTAGGACTTTTCTGGTCAAGAGGTAAGCTTAAAAATTGTAAATATGGAATCTGACTGAAAAGGTGCTTTCAGGGGTTGGTTTATAACACTAATATGTGTTTTAAGTACAAAAGTATCAAAAATCAATGAATTCGACAATACTATGAATAAAAACAGACTTTGATTAGGGTTGTTCTATCAAAAACTTCAAACAGCCCTAGAAACTAGCCTCAGGTAGGTTCCTGGCTGTTTGTGGCAACTATTTTAACAAGTTGCATAGTCACTATAGTGAATAGATGGAATATCATCCCTTTTTCGCTTAAATTTGCTTCAAGCTAGTCTAAACAAAATAATTTTTCATTTTTTCCACGCTGTATCCGTTCCTACATCAAAAGTTTGGCTCCAGAGCAGAGCTAGACATCACTGAGATCTAAGAATGATTAGGAAATCGTTAATCATAAATGCCCAGTCCTACACGCTTGCTAAGACACAATCTTCACCCAGCAGCTACAGAGTCCAATTCCGAAACTAAGTATGAAGTTGAGTAGACTCAAGTTGAGTTTTAATAAATTCAAAATTTAATTAAATTCGAGTAGATTTCAAACTCTAGATTCTAGAGTCTGCAAAACCTCAATTTTTCAAATATCTTGGTTTTCAAAATTGTCAATATTTTTGATCAATTTTTGAACTGTTCTTAGAAATTCTACAATATTATCACTAGTTGACTATAGTAGCATCCCTCAAAATTTAAAAAACTGTCAGTCATTCTAGAATTTCTATGTTTTATGATATCAAAATGGCTTATCTTATCAACCAGCGCTAGAACTCAAGTAAAGGACATCAAAATATTTAATAAAAAATATTTTTTTTTTGTTAAAAATTCCAACTTTTTATCCCTAAATCACTCAAATCATATTAAAGACAAAACATCTGTCGTATCCCAACCAAATCGTCTCTCACAAGCATATCCCATCCATCAAACTTCAAAACAATCCAAAAAAATACCCACAAAAATTCCACAAGAGCACAACTTTTCCTCAAAAAAATAAAATTTTCATTCATTAGTGACTGCTGCATGCTGAGGCAATTGTGAACGGAGAGAGATGAATTGAGGAATGAAAAAGGCAAAAACTTGTGCATAATGGCACTTTTGTGAGAACTAATAAATTTTTAATCACAAAAAAAACTCGTGCTTGATGTTCAAGCTATAATAAAAATTTTCACATACACATTCACTTCGTCTCTAATCCATTTGAGAATTTAAATCCACTGTAAGTTCTGCAGAAATAATTTTTATGTGTCACTAGCACAAATACACACAGATAGATGAGATTCTTATTGTATCGAGTCCATTCCTTTTGTGTTGGACATGTCCAATTGACAAGATGTACAAAAAGGATTTTGTGGACATTAAAGTCTATACTTTTTTTTTCACATTGATAAATCACTTGATTGAATTTTCTCCACAATCTCAGATAGCACAAAAAGGCATCAATCTTCCGTCCTTAAAAAAAGTGTCCTTTAATGTCTTTTGTTGCTGCATGAAATTTATGACAGCACTTAAATAATTTTTTTTTCTCGGATGTCACACTGCAAAAATGGACCAAAAATAAGTGAGTGACTTATTGAATGTTGCCACACGCGCACGGGAGACGACGTTAAAATCGGACCGTTTTAAGCGATGATCTCAGGAATACTGAAAAAATAATGTCTGATAAAGCATCGTGCTGCTTGTGTACGAATATCCCTTACTTGTTCATGTTGTTGAGGAAATTATTGGAAAGATTCCAATTCTCAAAATTCTTATTTCCATTATAACAGTTTTTGTGTTTTGGTTCTGCTCACAAGACATGCGCGGTGCTGTTTGTTTCAGATTTGAAAGCACGTGCGTTTTTAAGGAATCCTTTTTTGTGCTGAATGAAATTTTTTTTTGTTCTCAATTTTTTTTCACTCCTTTTTCTTTCTTTATAAATCCATTAAGTGCTCGACTGAAATGTTTAAACAGCTCTTATCATTTTCCATTAAAAAGTTAATTAAATCTACTGTTTATAGACTTATGGATGGTGCCACGGTGCTTGCTGAAGCTTCATCAAGAATTTTATTTTCAAGTATTTTTCTTGGGAAAATTCAGAAAATTAAAAAAGTGTTGAGAAATAAATTAATTTTGAAGATATTAGATCAACAATTGTGGGCTCAATGGATGGTAACTTGGTTTGATACAGTTGCTAGGCTCTTCATAAAAATTAAATCAGTCATTTGTTGAATCAGTTCTATTATATAGTATTATTATATAGTATTGCCCTAGAGTGTCCCCTGTGACGTCATTTATGATGATGATGGGTTCCTATTGCCACAATGAAGTGCAGGGCGTCCACAAAACATTTGAATCGCACTCGACTCTGGGCCAAAGCTCCTTTTTCCTGCAGCTTCTTGTTCTGTTGTTCCGCCTCCCGTTCAACAGTTGTGCGCCTAAAATTCTCCGTCAGCCCCTAGTCCTATTTCCTTAGACATTCCAGAAGATCGCTTGCCTCGCGATGTCTGTATGGTCTTTCCTTAATGTATGGCCAATCTAGTTCCATTTTCTTTTACCAACTTCGTCTGCAATAATTTTTTGTTTGAACAACTCTTAAACTCCTCAATATTTCTAGTGTGATGTCGAGGAAGGGGTGGGAAGGGGGCTAAAAATGCTTTTGTATGAAGCCGTAGAAACTGGTTTCTGTCCTTAATTTTGAGATTAACCCAGGTATTTTGACTCAAATTCTACTTTTAAAAAAATCCAGTCAACTTCCACCAACCTTTAACAATCTTTAATACGCTGTAACTCTCACCAATTAATCATTTTTATGTCCTTTAAAATTTTAAAATATGCTTGATTGAAAATATTTTTTAATATGAATATATTACATCTGAATTTAATATCAGTCTAGCAATTTATTGTCATGTCAACACATTTTTTTACATTCATTTTTACATGCAGCCAGGATGTCCATAGATTTGATGATGATAAATATTGCATACAATCTAATGGAACACACTAGATGTTGATGGGATTCTTTACAAATTGAATTGCAGTGCCTCAAGCTGAAAGCTGGGCCTTTCACACATTATCATTAATGGAACACACCAAAGGTCAGAATAAGGCTAGTGCAGAGCCTGAATTCTATTGAAACTAGCTCAGCGCTAGCCTCATGCTGATCTAATGTCACTATTTAGCCACTTTTTTGATTGGAAGTTACAAAGTAAAGCCATTTAAGAGATAACAACGTAAGTATTATTCAAAATTGAAAATTCCCGAGAAGCACAAGTCGGTAAATCCAATAGAAATCCGGGACTGAGCCAGCTGGACTCAAATCAAATTCAGCACCATGCCAGAGTTTCACCAATTTGGTGCCAGATTTCTATTTCATTAAACGAGTTATGCTTTTCGGGATTAAACTAAGCTGGCATTCTCACAAATTTCTGAGCAGCCCTCGATAGCTGACTAGTTAATGTATCCGATCAAAAACCATAAATTTGGTTCGATTCCTTCTTAACTTAGTTCATCTTATTTCTTCAAATTTTTAAGACTGGAAAAGATTTTTGACTCTCTTCAATACCCTTTGACTCTACCAACTCTTATATCCTTTGAATCTCTAGACTAAGAATATCTAATGACCCTACGAGGCGCGTAGCCAGGAGAGTCTTTTCCCCCTCTTTAGCGTTTTAGGCCGAGCTCTCGCTGCAGTTCAAAACGTTTAAGGGGCGACAAGACCCTCCTATAGGACCCTACCCATGTCTAAGAAACCATCAGACCTACCAATAAATGATTGAAAAATCAAATCCAGCTATTGAATCTCAGCACCAACCACACAGATGAACACCCCACATGCACAAAAGAAAAAAAATATTTTCATTAAAATATTTCAGATCAATGACATGTCATTTTTCATGTTATACATAATAATTCCAGACGAATGAATTTTTCCATTAATTTAAATATTTTAAACAAAATTCTACGAACACAGCATATAACAATATGATTTTACTGCACTTCCAGGAAAAACATTTTTACTAATATTTCATTTCATCACCCGCTTGATTATCATATTATCATCACGAGAAATAATTGAATTTCAAATTCCTCATCCAGTGGTGATAATTTCCTCCTTTTCCTTTTTCTTCTAATTTTTCCCTTTTTTATCTTCCCTTTTTATTTCATTCTCAATGAAGTTCAGCAAGAAAACCAATTTAACTTTGAAGTGAGAGAAGAAAAAAAAAGTGACTCAAATTTGCATAAAAATTCAATTTACGACGTAGCAAATAATTTGTTCATTGACAAACAATTGATTTAGTAACACGGCGGAAGTAAAGTTTCATGACTAAATGAACGACTGAAATGAGGAGAGATGTTGTAAAAACAGGAGTGGTTGATAATGCAACATGAAACTTTGTAATTATTTTTCTCACTTACTGACTTGTTTGCTTGACTGCCTTACTACCTATTTTAGTTTCCACTTAGTCGACAGTATAAAATTAAAGTTTATTGAAAAGTTTTTCATCAAGAAAATAATGATGGGAAGTGAGAGAGGTGCTGATTTAGGATTGGATACTGTATTTCATGCTAATAATTGGTTTCTGTGGTGATGTTAAGCTACGCCATATGTAATCAACCTTTTAATGGATTCTTAACCAGTGGCTCGCTATCTTTGAATCAAATCAATGTATTCCTTAACGGTGCGATGTCCAAAAGGCACCTTCAATCCTGAACTACGTTCGAATCTATTGAATCCCTTCCCGATCCCTTTGTATTTACTAACATTCTTAGATTTTTTATCCACTAAGGCAGTCGTTCTCAAACTATGTGCCAAGGTATATTGTGCTAAAATTGTCCCTAGATTTTCATGTTTATGGCTTAAAAAATGTAAGAAAATCATTTGGTGCCCTTTGAGACTATCCAGGTGTGTCGTGAAAAATTTTCATGTTAAAAAAATGTGCCGTGCACCAAAAAATTTTGAGAAACACTGAACTAAGGCCTAATTGATATCGAATTTTCCAACATCCAGACAACATTCCAGTCAACTTCAATCCTCAAAAGTAAGCAAAACAACAAAACAAGCAGAAGTTTAGTCCAACAATAAATCTAAATTTGCCTCGAGTGATCAATTGAGATGCAATAAAATTTTTTACAATTACTTTATCAATCACAGAATTGAATTTGAAAAAAGTTTAAACTACAACTTAAATTGGATCTCATGAGACAAGGCATTGGCAGGATGAAAAATTGTTTTTTTAAAATGAATGACGATGAAAAATGTATTTTTGGTGCAGTTTTTAAGGATTTAAGTTGAGAATTTGGAACCAAGCTTTTTCCCATTCAAACAAATTGAAAGTTTTCTGCTTTTAAAACGCATAAAGTCCATAAACTCAGCTTATTAAAAAATTATCCCACAATAACTCTTCACCTACAATACAATTGAAGGTTCCTAACAACAAATTAAAAAAAAATCCACAAACAGAAGCACAGCCACAATAAAAACTCACAAAAGAGTCAAGTGCCACAGCTTTGCAGGATGAAAAACAAAGGAATAAAAAACTCTTTTTTGCATGTAATTTAATTGAGTACGAAAACAATAGAAAATCCACAAGGAAGGACATAAAGTCAGGAAACTGAAATGAATGAAAAACGAGAATTGATGTCGACGGAGATTGAAAAATTACTTGAAAATCCAATTTGTTATTTAAGTTTTAGCAAAACTTCAAGTTTTGTGCAGCACTCAGCTGAATGATATTGATTTGCTCTACATTCAATGAGACCATTTCAGTTCGTCGTTTCTTTTACTGTATTTATATATAGTTTGAGTGTTGAGCCATTTGACATTTAGTGTTCTGATGGATGTGCGAAAGTTGAATGACTGATGGACAGTTTGGACTTTATAGATAAGCAGGATTTGAGCTTCTTTATCGTCAATAGTGTCTTTTGAGTTGGGGGCCGTTCACTTATGACGTGCAAGGGGGGAGGGGGGGGGGGGGGCACCAATTAAAGAACAATAAAAATTCATTGTTCTTTTCTGAAAATGACCATTAATTTTGGACGTCATAAGTGAACGACCCCTTATTTGTCTGCTGTAAATCTTAGATGATCTCAGACTAGACTAGACTAGACTCTATTCAAAACATGAATTTGAAGCTTCATGATTTTTTCATGGAACCTTATCAGAATTTCTTATTAAATAAGCTCTTACTTGTCATAAAACTCAACACAACTATTTTCCT
Source organism: Chironomus riparius (assembly GCA_917627325.4). Taxonomy (NCBI): domain Eukaryota; kingdom Metazoa; phylum Arthropoda; class Insecta; order Diptera; family Chironomidae; genus Chironomus; species Chironomus riparius. The sequence continues at coordinate 53,184,537 of OU895878.1, forward strand.
ACTCAAACTCCATAAACAACATGATAATCACATCCAACCCCCCCACCCAAAAATCCAATTTCCCTCCAAAATCGACAATCAATTTCATCAATAAAATTCGTCACATAAATCTCTACACACTATGACATTTGACACTTGTTTTTCTTCTTTATTATTTTCTCCTTCCTTTGTTTTTTCATTTCCATCCAGCTTTCAGCAATCGCCAACATTCGATGTAATTTTTCAAACGACATCACGATAAATTAACAATAGAATGAAGCAGGAGAAAGGGAAAATGTGTTAGCTGTTGAAATTCCATCCTCTTTTTGTGACTTTCCTCTCTAATTCATTGACAAGACACTAGCGTGCTACAAGCATCAAATAGACCGCAGATAATTAAGTAAGAAGCAATCATGGATTTATTGCTTAAACATTAGTTTCTCATCTTCTTTTTTATTTTCGGTCTTTCTTGTCTCTATTTTTTTTTTTACTTCATCCTATTACATTTTTGTTGGCCATAAAATAGCCACAAGACTTCACTTTTGGGTATATTCAATACTTTTTTGTTGCGTTATATACGCACGCCAATGTGTTTGAGAGGCAAAAGGCAAAAAGGGAAGAAGAAATGCGGATGATGAGGAAGGGATGTCAAGGGGTGGGAACTTGATTGTAAGACATCAAATGGATTTGGTTGAGCTCCAGAAAAGCTAGAAGATGTTATAATGATGAACCTGAAGCTACTGAGCTGGTTCATAGGTAGGGTGACCATCTGCGTAGTTTTACAACGGACAGTCCTGTATTTTTTTCATGAAAATTTCCGAATTTTACTCTATGTCCTGTTTTTTTCGAAAAAATTTACCAAATGTCCTGTATTTTCATGAAAACTAGATGGTAACCCTATTCATAGGTTCGAAACTCAATTGAGCTCTCAAAGTCGATGAAATTTTGTATGAGGTCGAGTCTATTCCGCCTCACAAAATCGATGAAAATCTCAAATCAACTTCAAGCTCTGACAGATACAGTTTCTAGGCTACACAGCACACTATATCCAGGTCAAAATAAATGATTATCTAAGCGTTAATCGATTTTGGATTTGAGAGTTTATCGGGGAGCCTTATATGCCATATCCCGAAAGGCACATGGTGGAAAATATGAATGTCAATCTAACGCAGAGGACGGCATCAACATTGAGAGTCTTTTTACTACCATGTGTCTCTCGGGATTGGCAAGCGGTAGCCAGTTATATAGCCAGTATTAGGCAGCATCTGAAGGAGGCCGTGGATCACAATTGATCTGTAGGGTCATCGAAATAAGTAAGTAAGTGTCTCTCGGGTACACTTAACAAGGGGAGTGCAACATGATGAGAAGTTGCACTTTAAAATTTTGTCTAGAAATCCTTTGATTGGTATCTGAGAGATACAAATTAGGTTTCTTGTGTCTAAACGTTTTATAAGGCATAACCCTTAGAGTTATGAATGTCGAGAAGCACTAGTATTTGTACAATATGTAACGGTTAGAACTGATCACATGCTTACGCATGTGTTGCTATATATAGTAAAATGAGTTCTGGCCGTTACAAATAGAAACCAGCCTCAGCAATAACTAAGCAACATTAAATCACCACCCCTTGGTCATAGCGTGAGAGAACAGGACAGTGAACGCAGGAAAGTAAAAATTGTATCTCCCTTCATCTTCCACTTTAATGTGGTGGGTTCATGAAATAAGATGTTTGTTAAAAGCTCAACTCTCTTCTTTATTATCTTGTAGATTTTTATCCCTTAACGAAAGAAAAATAAAAAGAAACGTTTAATGGAAAAGCCATAAATAACGGCCATAAATGTCAAAATATTCGATACCCTTCACTTAAATATATTTATTCATGCTTTTCTCTTCCTCGACCGCATGTTCATATATATATTTATCTTTTATATCGGTTCCGTCCGAATGTGTGTATGTTCGAATTATATTAGAAGATATACTACACATGATGCTCTATCCATGATAATAATCTTTACTTCTATTTCATAAGTGCCAAAGTGTTGGACATAAGATGTAAAATAAAAATTCATTTCAGAAAAGTTTTTTCTTATATTGCTGCTATTTACTAGAATGTGCTTGAAGTCAAGAAATATTGAAAATTTATTTGAATTTTATTGGATGTTATGAGCAGTTCTTTTATGAATTGGACTACTTAAGTTGAGTTTAAGTGTTTTGATTTGTTGATATGAATATGTTTGGTTATTTTTGTGCTTGTGACTGTTGACCAAGGGGGGAAACAACATGATGGAGAATTGAAATGAGAATGTTACAATAAAACTTTTTCCCATCATGTCGTTATCCCCCTTTTGATGTCATAGAATATAACAAATTGAATAGTTTCTGAACCAAAACAACTAAGTTACTAGTTTGATCTGAAATGGCTGCTTAATTGCATTGGATTGTCTGAAACTCGTCTCCAGCTGTGATGTAATGTGAAAGTATCTTGAATAAGGTGTCATGCTGAGTTGTCTGAGCATAGTTGAATCTGGTACATCGAGCTATATATAAGCTAATCTGCCAGTGCGAGAATGAGGCCTCTGTGGCCCGAGTGGTTAGACAACAGACCAAATATTTGTTGTCCTGGTTTGTGAGGATGTGGGTTCGATTCCCACTAAAGTTTGATCTTTCAATCATTATATAGAATGTTGTCGATATGAAAAGGATTTGTACAGAGATAGAAGACTAGAGTTCGAATCCCACCAATGTCTAGTCTTTTAAATCACCAAATTACCTCTACTTCTACTGAAATACCTCCTTAATCTTCGCACACAACTTCCCCTTCATTCACCTCACATCCCATCCAACATACAAGAATTTACCTAGCAAAAAGCAATTATAAGTGAAACACGAGTTTTTCTCCCTCCACCAGCAGACAATAATAACCAAGTAAATTATATTTACAATAAAAATCTTTTTCCCCCCATTTCCAATTGTATCCAATGCTACATCCCAAAACAATAAAAATGAAATCATGTTAAAAAAAATAAATAAATTGTTCTTGTTGAAGAAAAAGAAAGTAAAGAAAAAAAAATTAAATGACTATAGCGGATATGGTTTGTGGAACATATGCAATGTGAACAGCTGAGCAACTTTATAGCTCTCAGCGTGCGAATTCAAAGAAGGAATAAAGAAGCAAAGTATGTATTCGAAGCTAGCAATGACGATTAATTCGAAAGCGAAATTAGATCAAAATTTTTATTGTCTTTTGAATAGGAAATGAGAATCTATTGGGAAATTAGATGCGATCATTGTTTTGCATTTTGTGAGCTTTGTTTATGCTCTTTTTGCTGTCGATTTTTTTATTTTTGATCTTTTATAGGAACTGATTTATTTAGGTAACATTGGGTCAGGTTTGATTTGTCTTGGAAGTTTTGATAAATTAACCGGCATGACTCTGTCATGGTATTGGCTTGAATTTAAATCCAGCACCATGAAATAGTCACACCGACTTAGTGCCGGATTTCTCATCGATTAACCAACTTGTACCATTCGAGCTTTTAATTATAAATATAAGGATGACATTACCTTATTATTGAATTCCTTTGGACCTTTTGTGGCTTAATATGTGAACCTCCAGCACAAACATCATTCATGGAATACCTCGCAAACATGAATTCATCATAAATCTTCAGAAATTCAAATTAAAATTCCGAAAAAATCCACCAAACATCCAACAACGAGCTCAAAAATCTCTGGCCTCTCAATAAACATAATATTTTGAATGCCTAACTCAAAATGAGATTTTTATTATTCCTATAGTGCTATTAAAGAGCTCTCATGTGGCATCAATGTAGCACATTCGTAATTTTTTTTAATAGCATGAATTTTAAGTGGAATTAAATTAAATTCTTTTTATACACTTTGTCCTACTTCAGGGATGTTATTTTATGAGCTGCTGTGTTTTGAATAAAAATGCTGCTAAGTTGAGTAAATCCTTTTTGGGAATTCAATTCTATTATGTTTGATTATTTTCAGTGAAACGTTCGTCTTTTATTGAATTTAGATTCATCGTTGATTAGGGTAAATGACCTTGAAATTTGCGCAAATTCACACAAGAAAATTTCATTTGCTTCAAGCTCTTCGGAGGATTGAAATTGAGCCCTACTAACGATCTTGAAATGCAGGGAATCATTGATATTTTTGTTTTTCTATGGATATAGGAAGCTCTGCTGTGTCAATGCCAAGAAATTTGACTTTCAAGTTTGAACTTTGAAATTTGCGCAGAAAACTTTGAAATTTGCGCAAAAAAACCTTGAAATTTGCGCACTTTTTTGACAGCAATATTGAAACTTGGAAAAAATATTGTTGAAACCATATCCAATTTTAAAATACATTAATCAAAATATAAGGGAAATGATGATGTATATTACCAAATTATATGATTAGATTTAGTTTCTTGAAAATCCGTGAAAGCTTAATGTTCAACAGGACAATCTTAGATGTATTAGGAGTAAATTCCAGCGTGGAAAAAAAACACTAGATAAATGGTTTCAAAATAGTTCAAAAGCACATAATAAATTCAAAAAGGAACAAGCAAAATGATGTACCCATAGTAATTCAATTTTAAAATTTAGTATAAAGTCTAAAAGCTATCTTCATTTTATTGCCTTTTTTGGCCGACCACGTTTCCTGATTACTTGAGTTGATGCTTCATGTTTTTCCTTTTTAATATTCATAATTTTGTCACGCAATTCTTTCTTTTTTTCTCGGTCAATTCATTTTTGAGCTTTCATATCCTCAAGTTCCTTTAATTTTTGAGCAGTTTCCTTCAAATCTTCTGTAGTTTTTGGATCGCCTTATTTGGCTGAATCTATACACAACTTTGCAATTTTGACTTCTTCTTCAGTTGTAAGGACCTTTATTTTTCACTGCGCAAATTTCAAAATTTTTCGTAAAATCTGCGCAAATTTCAAGGTTCAAAAACAAGCCATTTTAAAAATGAATTTTAAAGCAGTTCCAGGTAACATTTTGGATTGGAACCATTTGAAAAATGTTAAGCAATGTCAGATCTACATTTTCTGATACCAAAATTTAATCTATACCAATGCATGCATCTCAAAATCAAAATGTAAAGAAATTTAAGTTTTGTATGGGAGTTTTTGGTAATAAATTATTAAGCTTTCTAGTGCCTTAAGACCACTAAAAATTATGAAAAATCATCTGTGCTTGTGTTCTGCAGACATTTCCCATTGATCGTCTGAATAGAAGTGCAATTTTCAGATATAATTTTAAAATTTTCGTTTTCATACGAGTGCGCAAATTTCAAGGTTGCGCAAATTTCAAAGTCATTTACCCTAAATTTAAGGATTTTTATTCTCGATTCACGAATGAAATTAAATTTAGAAAAATAAAATCCAATTAAAAACGATAAAATCAAAATTGTTTAAATTCAACATTGAACACCCCATTGAACCCCCCCCCCCCCATACACATGAAAATTTTCAAAAAATGAGGTCAGTTTGTTCAAATAATATTATTAAACGCCTGAATGACTTTTCATCATGTTGGACAAAATAATAATAAACATTGCCGTGTTCATGTGATATTGCAAGTTAGAGAGTAATCAGAGGTTTGTGGATAAAGCGCATTTTTAAGTGAGATTCGAAATTTAATGTCAGAAAATTCTAGATTTTTGAATGTTGAAAAAAATTAAGTTTTAAAGCTGACTAAGGCAGTGGTGCACAACCTTTTTTGAGACACGGTACACCTTGGTGGAAAGATAAACACAAAAATGTACACAACATTGGGTTCGTGGGATTTCTCAAAGTTTTTATCGGCACACGGGTTGGCCATAACTGGACTAAGGTTGACTAGAGCATTAAACACAATCATCTTCAGTTAATGTCGATGCCGGGCCAATGATTATTCAAAACTTTGATTCCGATTTTTACGAATTCTTTTTGTTCATGCTCATTTATGTCTTAATCCTAAAAACTCTTCAGACAGTCACCCTTAAACATTACATTAAAGTCTAAACTCAAGCATTTACATTTTTCACATATTTCTTCCCATATTAACCAACATTTACACAATTTTCTACTTCATTAGCTTCATTTATGCAGTAAAAAACTCACCACATCATCCAAAATAAACCCCATAAACATTCGCTGCAGTCGTAATTCACAAAAAACATTTTTGCATTCAAAATCACTGACCGTTCAAAAAATAACAATTTTTCAGAGAATATGAAACCTGACGATAATCGAAAAATAGAAAAAAGAGAGAGGAATTATACAGGTCATAAAAATTCATCATTTTGAATAGAATAAGCTTAAAAAAGTGTGCCCAATGACCTATAAAAAGTCCATTTTCATTGTTATGTTTATTTGCATCGTCTATGACGAAGGCAATTTTTTTTTGTGCTAGTCGAAACGAGAAGAAATTTTAATGATGCTGTAGTTTGGACATGCATCTCTCATATGCTATTTTGTGTGTGTGTGTGAGCTTGAATACGGAAAAAAAATTCAACAAAATTAAAATGAAAAGCATGCAAAATTGTTTCTTCTGCCTTTTGTGTTTTTGTGCTAGTCAAAAAAAATCTCTTTTTTGATTATTTCTGTGCAGTCCATGCAGAAACGAAAAGGAACTGAAAAATGTGGAACAATTTTTTAAATGTTCAAGGCACGTCCAAGAAACTTTTCTGAAAAATCCAAACTTTTTCTGGGACTAGCTTGGTGCTGATCACTTTTATGAATGTCCATCTCTTCTGGTAAAATTCCATGCAGCCCATCAGCACAGTTAAACCCGACGCAATCCTCATAAAACCAATCAAACATCCAAAATACCCACTCAGTGGCAATCGTCGCACGCAATAATTGAATGAATCTTCATTCAGCTTCACTATTAGACTCTTCATTGATCTGCTGCTCTTCTTCCTCGCTGTTCACACACGAAAAAGTTGTTGACCAATAAACATGAAAGTTTGAACGAGTATAGACTCAAAATGTTGATGAACTTTCATGTTGACATACATCAAGCTATGCTTTAGACTCATTTTATGACTGTGGCGCTAAATAAGCTTGCAAAACAGGTACAATAAAGGAAATCTAAACAACACACTGTGCACATACAAAATGGAAGTAGAAGTGAAGGAAAAATTTGAATGAAAATAGCTGAAATGAGAATGACGAGGATTTTTTTGGTGGAAGGAAGGAGAAATGGAAGTGAAGCTAGGGAGAGATAGGAAGAAGCAACAACAAAATAATCAAAAACATCACGATGAGTGAGCAGAAAGTTTGCAAATTTAATTTCGCTCCTCAACAAAAGGACGTCCTTGGAAGTTTTTTGTGCTGATTTGTTGCTGAAGCTTGTCTTGAACTTGTCAGTTGACATTTTGTGAAGCTTCTGGTTGAATTTTGAAGAATTTCTGTTTAAGTATTGCTGGACCTAAATTCAATTGTTCCGAATCGAGCTTAAATGCTTGATACTGATAAGCTTTGAGGAAGCATCCATTTCAAAATTCAAAAGGGATCAAGAATCAGTTCTAATTTCCCTAAGGGGCAGCTTCTGTGAAGGGGAAATCCATTGCACAAAGTAATAAGAAAACGAAACTTGACAAAAGAATTTACAGGCCAGTAATTCCTCCTCGCGACTTTCTCAACGCACTTAAATTAAACATTGAAAAGTTTTTCCTTTTTTTTTGTCTTTTGTTCTTCACTTCCTGTTAATCCTCCACCGTGTCATATTCAAAGAAGGCAAAAGACAATTTTTATTGTAGTCACGTTTTGAAATTATTTTATGATAATGTGGATCCCTATTAACGCAACACAGGCACTGTCTAAAATACCTTTTCAATACTCATTCACCAACACATACGCATGTCTAGTTGATTTGCAATTTTCACCTTCTCACGTGTTTTTATAATGATTCTACTTCCATTCTCAACGTCTGTGTCAAAAAATTTCATTTTCAATATTTTCGATACTCAACAGACTTAGTCACAATGGAAATCATTTTCATCTCAATAATATACATACACAGGAATTAGATAGGAAGGCATTCAGTTGACAGTTAGATAACTTATTGAAATTGTATGTGAATATTATTGTCATAAATTGATGAAGTATGTGACAGTGAAGCGAAATTCTGATAACGATACTTTGATGGCTGTTTATTCATGTTATTGTAAATGTTCATGCTACATGTTGAACAAAAACATTAGTGACAGAAGATGTCAGATAACAACAGCCATACTTGATTTTGTGTTTTTTAAGGGATGGAAAAATAATTTTAGGAGAAAATTTTTAAAATTTCCCTGAAAATTTCTTAAAGCTAGTCAGCAAAAAAAATCTTTAGCGTCATAAAAAAAATATTTACAGCCTCCTCAAAATAAAAATAAAAGTCCTATTAATCACAGACAATCTTAATCGCTCATTAGTCATCATAAAAATTTAATTCATTAACCACCCACTTCAAAATCGTCAGCAACTTTATTCCATTAATTCACATCAGTTTCACTCAATTCTCTTCAATTCATTCCATCGTCACATTGCCATTATCGTTATTGTAATGAATAAATCTTCTCTCTATTCTCTACATAGTTCTCAAACTCTCGACGAAACCAAATTATAGTTGAAATCAAGCTCACTGTGTGATATCTGTGTAATATTTTATTCATTAAATGAAGTAATCTAACAAGAAGTGATATAAATTTAAATATTTGAATGAATTTGTAATGTGAATGGATGTGAAGAAGAGGTCTGGAACTGGAAACTTTTAAATGGTTCGCACTGATTGCTGAAGTTTTCGACTGAGAATGTGAATGATGTGGAATGTTGTGGGAAGATTTTTGGGTACTTAAGAAAATTTATGCAACTTGAGACAAATTATGTGCAAGTTGAACAAAATTTGATGTAACTTGAGACCAGTTATGTGCAAGTTGAACAAAATTTGACGCAACTTAAGATTAATTATGTGCAATTTGAACACAATTTGTTGCAACTTGAGATTAATTATGTGCAAACTGAACATAATTTGATGCAACTTGAGACAATTTATGTGCAAGTTGAACAAAATTTGATGCAACTTGAGACCAGTTATGTGCAAGTTGAACAAAATTTGATGCAACTTAAGATTAATTATGTGCAAGTTGAACACAATTTGAGATAAATTATGTGCAAGTTGAACAAAATTAGATGCAACTTGAGATTAATTATGTGCAAGTTGAACACAATTTGATGCAACTTGAGATCAGTTATGTGCAAGTTGAACAAAATTTGATGCAACTAGAGACCAGTTATGTGCAAGTTGAACAAAATTTGATGCAACTTTAAGAAAAACTTAGAAAACTAGATGCAAATTGTGATCAAAATGATCCAAGCTGATTGTGACTTGATGCAAATTAGAAGTTATTTGAAACACGTTGACATAAAATTGATGCAAGTTGAGAGAAACTTGATGCGAGTAGTTGAGACAAATTTGATGCGAGTTGTAATAAATTTGATGCAAGCTGTAATGAACTTGATGCAAGCTGAGAGAAATTTGATTCAAATTTAGATAAATGAAATTTGATGCAAGTTAAGTAACTTTATTGAGATCTCCCCAACTTCACCTCCCTTGACAATAATTTCAACAGCTTTAAAAACTTTATCATGTTCCATCTCTTCAAAAAATTGATTTAAATCCGCCCATCCAGTGTCTCTCTCACTTTTCATACATAATTAATTCCGAAATCAGTTTTGTGGTATTCATTTTCGTTTTCAGTTTTACGGTTTCGCTTCATTTGAGTGGCAGTGAGAATTGCGACAGTGGGAACCAGCCATGAATCAATTTAGCATAATTCTGTTAATTTCATTCGCAAATATTTTTCAATTCTTCATTGGTTTCAGCGAATGTCGCCGCATGATATGGCAACAAAGGACGAACATTGGTGATGCATTAAATTGGGACGGAGATGAGCTTCCATGTTCAACTGACTCATTACTCTTTCCACAAAAAAGTTATGACATCATTAAGTTGTCTAATTTCACAATGAAGGAGTTGATTCTGCCCAAAAGTGGCGGTTTTGTTTTGGATTCAAAAATGTCACTCAATTTTCGTGAACGGGACACAAAATGTAAGAAAAATGAGATGAGGTCATTTAAAAGTGTCATTCAAACGCCATGGCTGATGTCCAGTAACTGGCAGACAACACATGAGAATGGAAATGGAAAAGTCATGACTGCAGCTATGCCACACGATGAACGAATTCCATGCGACAATGATGAAATCATTTTTCCCATCAATAATTCATATGTCGTTGATCTCCAATCAATTCCATTAATGACATTCAAGAGGATTGCCATTGATGGACGTTTAATGACATTAAATGAATTTAAAGACTTTCTATTCACGACATACGGTCAATCTTTATTTAAAAACATCGACAATATACAATTCATTGAGAATGAAGATTGCAGTTCCATCAAATGTCAGCTATGTCATCGCAAAGGTGATTCACTGCGTCAACAGCTTTGTGAGAATGAAAAGCCATTCTGTCAACCAATTCCACATTGCAGTGATCCAATCAAGCCAATTGGACATTGTTGTAATGAATGTGGTGCACTTTTTCAAATGAAATTACCCAACAGTGAAAGGATATCGACTGGGATCAATAGCTTTAATCTTGATGATGTTAGGGGCGACATATACAGAGGTAAGCAAATAGTCAGGAATTGATGAATGAGCAGATGTGATTGATTGAAAGAAACGGCGAAAGTTCAAATAAGTCTGCAATTTTAATTGCCTTTGGCTCAGTTGATGTAACTTCTAATTGCTTTGAATGTCTAGATTGCATCCTGTTTATAAATATTGAGCAACATCACAGACTGCTCATCTGATTTTAATTCCCGTTTCATCATTAAATGTTGTTGATATTTGAATCCCTTTTCAATTGATACAGCTAGAGTTGGTAACTGGTTTATTTTGCTAATCATTTCCGCATGCTTACAAGAGTTTTTGTCATCTATAACTTGCTACATCATCAATATCAGGAGCTAATAACTACGAATAGGTAAATTTTCTATTTAAATGGTGTCAGAGACCACGAATTGGTGCTTATCAAGCACCTTATCTTCTTGATTAGTGCCAGAATATTTGATATTCAACCAGTCAATAAATCTGAACAAGCCATCTCTGGATCAACCATTTTAATAAAGAACTAAATTCTTCCAACTATTTTATCCTCATAATCTGCCATTTTCTGCCTCTTCTGGATCTCATTAAACTTTTTCCATTCCTATTTTTCTGTTTACTCAATTCTCATTCATCCATGCCATGGCAATTCATTTCAATCGTTCATTTCTATTTGCATAAAGTGAATGATTGAGTAAAAAGGGCAGAAAAAGTCAATAAAGCATCTACAACTATCAGATCTGAGTTCAATAATTTATTGATTTCTTCTTATTTCTCTTTTTTGCATGCAATTCCATTCACTTCCCCGAAAAATGTAAAATGAATTCCCGTAGCTATCAATTCAGCACTATCAACAGGTATTGTTGATGAGAACAAGATCGCTTATCATATCAGTGTCACAACGGAAGAGAATCAACTGTATTTACAGCTGGGCAAGATCAGAAAAAAAGGGAATAAATATTCAAATTCAGATTTCTCTGCTTTTAATAACTTAATTGATATGATTCCTTCACTACATGATAGCTAATAATAGTAAGTTTCTTTTTAACATTCATTTTTCAAAATGGCGACTTATTAAGATAGTTTAATTAACAAATTAATATTTGAAATCGATTTTTCTTTGAAAAGAAAGCAAGATAAATGTTTGGAAGCTTGACAAAAGTTGTAGAGCTTGCTTGTTTCTATCATATGATCAAAATAGATTTTATTAAAAACGAGTTATTTTAGTTAAATTAACTGAAAACCAAATTGAATGTAAAATGTATTTTTAAATCAAAACTATTAACCTTAATCGGTCAAGAACAATTACTTGATATCTAAAGAGTCTTTTACTATTTAATTTACATTCGAAAAAGGCTTAAAAGTAAGTTAAATTAACTATAAAAACAATGAAATTTAAGTTGAGCAACAAATTTTGCTCTTATTTGCTCACAAATTTATAATTTTAAAAACCGTTACAAAATTTTTGGTCAAATTTTTTACTATAATTTAATTTTCTCTGCTTGTCTTGAACAAAAAGTAATATTTTTATTGCAATATGATAAACATTGTTGAATTCTTTAGTTTGAAATGAAAAAATCAGTAGACGAATAACACAGCAATGACTTATGACTAGTTTTGTAAAACTCATCATAACTTGGTTAATTATAGTAGAATTGAAAATTTTCTCTCACAAACTTAAAGAAAATTACATATGTAACCTTTTTTGTGAAGAAAGCTAGTTCCTAAACTATTTCCTTCATATCAAAATTTCAGCTTCAACATTTTAAAGCTGAATTAAGCTAACTTACAAATCCGCCATTTTGTATATTTTAGACAAAACTTTTAATGATCTGATTACTTAATTATCTGGTGAAAAAATCGTTATGATTAATGAAGTATTCGCAGAGATATTACATTTGCAACATGGTGTAAAATCGAATTTCCTCAAAATTGTTCGTGACGCTTAGCACTTTAAATTAATTTTTAATTATAATACAATGTCTAAGAGATACTTGTTATACACCAAAATATAGGTCTTGGCAAGGACTTTAAGAAAAACACAAGTCTTAAATACATATTTCGCATTATTGATTCAAAAATTATAAATTATTGTTAAGCGTCACGAACAATTCATTTTTGATCTTGCCCAGCTCATTATAGTCGATCGATATGAATATGATGAACACAGCACACGATTAATGAAACATTTGAGGAAAGTTTTGCTTGATAAGAGGTATAAGGGTGAGTATAGAATTGATGTGGATTTTATAGTTTGCAGGTTGGTTACTGAAATGTGGGACTGTGTCCAGGACATGTGATAAGATACCAAATTGGATGTAAATCAGAACTAGCAGAAGTATTGAAAAGAAACTTCAATTAATTCTCAGTTTTACAGCCTTAAATGAAGACACAGTGACAGTCCACATTCCATTCCATAACTTACACAAGCCAGGACAACAGCAAATACTTAACGCATTCCATCTCCAATTTTTACAGACCAATCAAAATTTTATTTCATCTCTGGCTTGCCATTTACGCCCAACGAGAGTGGTCACATTCTATCATTCATATTTGGGACATTTTTCCTTGTGACTTTGTTTATGACACTGATTTATATCGTCTATTATGATGACAGACACATTCCACGCTTGATGGCAATGATAAGAAATCGTCGCTTAATGCTTCATTCTGATGTAATTTTTGCCCGCTTTGATAACACATCACACGCGAACGAGATGATGGCCTCGGCAATGTCAAATCATGACGATGATGACGATGCTCATGGAAGTATGGAAGTAGATTTACATTTTGGTACGGATCAAAGTATCGAAAATGTCAATCAAGCCTTCAATAATCCCATGTTTGATGCTACTTCCAATATTCGTGATAAATCAAGAGACGAAAGTATCTGAAAGGATGTTGATGATGGCAGTGGAGATGGAAATTACGGCAGAAGTGGTGTTAGAGAAGCAAAAGTTTAAGAGCAACAAATGACCGAGAAGCACATGCTTTCATAAGTTTGCAATCCCAAGCAACACAATCGTTGACCTAAATTCTTACAAAATTTAAACAAATTCTTATTTATATCCCATAAAATGTGCTCTACATTACACACATTAAGTAAACGATAATTAAGTTACCTTACAACACCTCACCCCAATTAAATCCCCCTCATCTCATTAAATCCATACCCGTCGTAATCCCCATGAGCCGTTCTGTCTCAGACATAAAATTTCCTTCGTGTAAAATCACCTTGCCAATCGCCTGATTAAATTTTCATATAATATAATCATCAAAGTAATGAGAAAATGTTCATTATGCAAAATCATGTCAGTAGTTAATTAATGAATGGAATCGATTGACATTATCAAATGTTTTACAAAGATTAAGAAATTAATTTGTCATTTTGTCAATTACAATTAGTGAGGAAATTTCTTTTTCGAATGTCTAATTAAATTAATTATTCAAAGGAATTTGCTTATTGTGAAATTTTGTATTATAAATTATTGATTGTACACGGTTGTGCTTGATTGCTGTGAGAGAATTGATTTGGAAGTTGATAAAATTGAGAACTTAGAGGGTTTAAGACGTAGGAATAGGTTTTAGTAATTGTTGTTCTGATTATCGGAGTCCAAAAAGTACAACCTTGTGTATATCACAGCCTTACCAGAGAATATGACTAAGAAATACTGACCTTAGTTTATACCAGTGTTGTCCAAACTTTTTTGAGTCACGGCACACCTTAGTGGTAAGCCATTACCAAAGTCGCACACAGCATGCGGCTTGCGTCATCTACAAAATATTCCTAATACAAACCGATGTGCCGCAGCACACAGTTTGGACAACACTGGTTTATGCTAAGCGCTAGTTTGATTCTTACAAAATCATTATCTCTAATTGACGCAGTAAGATTTCAATATCTGTCAACAATACTCCTGAAATCAGATTAATATACCCAAGGCCTCATCCCAAACTCCCACCAACTCAAATCCCTCAACAACAAAACCCACCATTCTGTAAATAACATTTCACTTCAATTTTTTGAGGTTAAATATAAACTTTGTAAAGAAAACTTTGTGTTGAGTCTGCAAATAAATTAATTTAATTTTGAATAAAATTCATTGAAAAAATCAATATTTACTTTTGAACTCCTCCAAAATCTTGATGAAAATTTACGAAATCGGAATTACAATCAATTAATTTTATTTAATTTTCTACACATCCACAGAGGCATGTGCTTAAGTAAAATGCAATTATTTACTTATGACATTATCTCCATTAAAGCGTGTACAAATGGAATTATAAAGTTTAAAATTGGATGTGCTATGCAACAAGGAGTTTTAAGGGGGGCTGTGTGGATGTTAGGGGGTTGTATGGAGGCTATGTGATGCAGGCAACAAGACCTCTTATCATTCAAGAGCTGTGAACTTGGTTGTCGTGGAGCCTTAAAGTGGATTTGGTTAAATTGAATTGACTAAGGTAGTAGTGGTCAACCTTTTTTGTGTCGAGTCACATCTTGATGGTAAGCCATGACTAAAATCTACACATAGCATACGGTTAGTGGGATTTCCCAATTTTTTTGTGGCAAACTAGTGCCGTGGCACATGGGTTGGTCATCACTGGATTAAAGATTAAAATGTCGTATTTGAGGTTATGTAACATCCACATGATCCTTTCAAACTTTTAAAATGACTTCAATTTATTTCAATTTATTGGCAATTTAGTTCCAATAAGGTAAATACATCTTGTACCTGCCCAAAGATAACACAATTATCCCACCTTAAATAATAATGAAATTACATCATTTATTGCACAAAATCAACTTTTCTTCACCATAAACCCTCAATCTTCTGCCCCCAAATGAAAATTTACACCCATAATCCTTAAGAACCTCCGCAATGAATATCCTAAATGCTCACATCCAAAAATAAAATTTACGTTCAATTATCTGAGAAAAAACCCCAAAACAGTTCCCAAGATGGCAATAAAACTCTTTTTTATTCAATTCCATCACATTAATTTATTTGCAGACACAAATTTTTTTAACTGACGATGAAGAAGCTTTTAAGAAATCATGTTTAAAAATATTTTGATCCTCCATGTGTGTGTAAAGGAATTTTTCAATCTTAAACTGATGTTTTCTTTGTGAAAACAATTACGCACGTGGAATCCTGGTTGATGAGGATTTGTAGGGAGGTGGGAACTTTGTAGTTTAGTCTTCTGGGTTTGATTCCTTGTTAAATATTGGAGAAAACATGGTCAGGGATAAATCAAGCAAAGCAAGATGGCAGTTGTCGTAGTTCAATCAATACAAACTCTTTGATATGTCATAAACTTTGTTTATAGCTTCTAGTATCATTGTAATAACTTTATGGTCATCAAAAGAATGTTCAATTCGAATCCCTCATCTGCATCTCCCAAGTACATCATAAATCTTTGATTTTTGGTCCTGTTAAGACCTAAAACTCAACTGTCCACCAAATCATCTTTTTTTCGAGGTTCACGTTCAATTTTCCATTAATTCCTCAAAATTCCCCTCAACTTCATCAGAAGTTCCTCATCCCACTCAACATTATCTTACGCACAGGTTCCTATCTTCAGCTTCAAATATTCTTGTCATCTACTTTTTATTCAATTTATTCTTCCGTGTATCCGTATTGAATGCGGATAAAGAAGATGCGAATAAAAATATTTTCTTTTATGTCTCATGATGGGATTTCTTACTTTATTAGATTTTTTAACATATCTAACTCGTTATCATAAATTCCCCAACACTTACAGTTCTCTTTATTCATCGACATTTTCTTCATGAAAATTGATAAAATTTATATTATGAGGATGTGTATGGAGATGCTATACAAAATGTAATAATAACAATATCGCAGAAGTATTTCAGGTAGCATTTTGGAATGAAATGAATTTAAATCTATACTACCAACTCGAGAGCTCAAGTGAGTGAAGAAAAATTATGTAAAGATTTTGAGTAGGAGGTGAGTAAGTTGGATTTTTTTGTAAAGTCTAAGGCGCATTTTATTTTAATTTATCTAAACTCTTTCGAATTTGTGTCAAATCTTTCATTATTATCTCAAAACCCTCTCAATTCTCTCAAATCTTACAAAATTCTCTCGAATCTATCAAAATCAGCTCCGTTCTCTCAGATTTCTCACAATTCTCTCAAATTTCTCTCAATTATTTCAAATTTCTCTCAATACTGTTAAATTTCTCTCAGTTCTCTCAAAATTCTCTCAAAATCATCTCAGTTTTCTCAAATTTCTCTCATTTCTCTCAAATTTCTCCCATTACTCTCAAATTTCTCTCAAAGTTCTCTCAAAACTCTCAAAATCATCTCAATTCTCTCAATATTTCTCTCAATTCTCTCAATATTTCTCTCGAATTTCTCTGAATTTTCTCAAAATTCTCTCAAAATCATCTTAGTTTTCTCAAATTTCTCTCAAAACTCTCAAAATCATCTCAGTTTTCTCAAATTTCTCCCAATTCTCTCAAATTTCTCTCAACTCTCTCGAATTTCTCTGAATTTTCTCAAAATTCTCTCAAAATTCTCTCAAAATTTTCTCAAAATTCTCTCAAAATCATCTCAGTTTTCTCAAATTTCTCTCAATTCTCTCAAATTTCTCTCAACTCTCTCGAATTTCTCTGAATTATCTAAAAATTCTCTCAAAATTCTCTCAGTTTTCTTAAATTTCTCTCAATTTCCTCCCACTCCTCCTTGTTCCTATATCTATTCATCCTCCCTCAGGACATGCCAACCCCATCAACACATCGCTCATAAAACATAATCGAAAAACAGTGTAATGCATGCTATCAGTAGAGACTCCAAGTCTACATAGATCCATAGCAGCACATATACACAACATAAATATGAGCATATACAAAAATACGGATCATCTGGGATATGAAAAATTATGTAACCCCATTACCATTTTTCTTTTTACTCCTCAAATCTATGCAAATTCCGTTCCTTCTTGTTACTGAAATCGTTATTTCCACTGCTATGTGTTTCATATCCTTTAGTAAAATCATTTCAATTCTTATTCAATCAAAACTTGAGACTACATTTGTGAAGAAAAAAAATTACAATGATTCTTGTAAGCTTCTGGAATTTTTCTTTCTTCTAGGTGTGCAATGGAACTGTCCCTTGGGGGAGTTTTGGATGGAATCATTTTGATGATCTTTGGTAGTTGGGGATGGAATGCTAGGGTGGGTATGTTGTTGAGATTTTAAGGGCTTTCTGGACAAACATTAACTGCAAATTTTTATTTTAAAAATTTATGGGGATAACAACATGATGAGAATCGGTTTTTATGAGATTCCTACAAGATTCCTCCCATTATTCAACAATTACCACTCGAAATTGATACAATCAATCGATAATAGGAGGACGTCGTTCTATCATCGCAACCCCTCTCACCAAAATCTATCCTCATCATGTTGTTATCCCCCTCAAACACTTTTCCCAAAAAAAAATTCTCCATAAAATCACAAGGAAGTAAGAAGAATTTCTGCAATTTAAAGCATGTCTGCAAGACACAAAGCACAAACTGATATGAAGACTAAGTAAAGGATTACAAATGAATGTGAATAGCAAAGAGAAAGATGGAGTGACGTAAAGATAACAAATTCTTGTGATGCTAAAAGGATAATGGTTGGATTGATATTTGTTACATTCTGATATTATATGTCGATTTAAATTCAGCATTACCTTTTGTAATGATGGGGAATTGTAAATGCATTTTATGAAGAGCTTTGTGTACAATTTGAATTCTCATTCTCTTGATGCTGTGTTATTTTTCTAGGAGCTTTGCTGATTGCGCAACGGGATGTGGATGTATGATTGCTGTATTTGGTTTTGTAAGCTGTAGATTTTTTTGAAATATTACAAAGTTTATTATTTTTTTTTGAAAGAGCTTGAAGTTGAAATGAAATTTTGATGAAATTAAGTCAACTCAACTGGGGTCGTTCATTTGTTGCGTAATTCAAAAACCTTCATTCTAAAACCGTTACGTAATAAGTGAACGACCCTGTAAATTATCAATTAAAAAAGTTTTATTAAAAAATTGAATTTTCGTGATTATAATTTTTTAAATGATTATATTTTGGATGTTCGAGCTTCAAGCTTGAGTCTGGATTATTAAACAATACTCAATACAGTTGAGACTCGTTAGATGTTCAGTAGTCCTGAAAAAAGTAAAATAAATATCAAATCTTTATCTTGAATCATAATAAATTGCTAACATCTTGTACTGAGCAGTTCAGTGTCATATCTGAAGCATCAAAAACGCCTTTCAGTGCCTTCATGATTTTTGATCTCCATTCATTGAATCTCTGTTCACCTTCTTGGACTTTATTATTGATTTCTATCAAATTCTTGTCCATTTTTTCCATCAATTTGTTTTCGATTTTTTCAGCTGCTTTATTAATTAACTCAATTCTGTCTTCATATGTGGTTTTTGTATCTGATTCTATCCCTGTTGTTAATGCTCTGCTGATGCTGATGCTTTTGTTGAATTCTTCAAGCTTTTTGTCGACTCCTTCAACAGCTTTCTTTACAATCACAACTTCTTCTTTAAGTTCTGCGTAATTTTCATTGTTCTTAGCAAAGTTATCTTTAAATTCAATTAAAGCTTCTTTATTAAAATTAGAGAAACTTTTTTTTAAGCTTGAAATTTCATCCTCAACTTTTATGACTGTATGACTTATATTTAGCATATTTTCAGTCAAATTTGAAATGTTCTCATCGACTTTTTGAACATTTTTGTTGATTTTTAATAAACTATCGTTAAGTGATATGCAATTTGTAGTTTCAAATAATTTTTCATCAAGGATTTTTTTTAATTTTTGAAGCCTAGGCTGATAGAAATTGACAAACTTCGAGGCATTGATCTTATTTTCCAAATCTTTGAACTCTTCTTTAAAATCATTTAAATTTATAGATTTTGATTCTGAGTTTAAGAATTTAATTTTTTGGTCTAGGCTTGAATAGTCTGAGTTGTTGCAGATTGGTTTAAGTTCTTTTATGAGGTTCTGAACTGATGTGCGATCTGATGCACCTTTGTTAATGCAAAAGTTAGAAGTAAGATGCAACTGCTTCAGCTTTGTCAAAGAATCAAATAGTTTAGGATCAATGTGACTGATTTTATTATACTGAAGATTGAGATATTGTAAATCAGGATTAAAATCGAACAATCCTTCCTCTAATATTTCTACATGACTACCATAAATAATCAAAAATTCAATCAATTTCGGAAATGGCTTCAAGTCTGATTGATGAATTTCTTTAAATCCGGCATAATCAAATCGAATGCCTTTGAGATTTTTAAAAATTTTATCTAATCCACGTGGAAAATATGAAATTGCTACTGAAGCAGTATAAAAATAATTCAAATTATCGTTGGTGTAACCACTTTGATGACTTCCTGTTGCTAAGTCAATGTTTGCTGTTTCTGGTGAGTTTATCGTTATTCCATTCGAAACAAAGCAAGAGTATAAATTTCCAGCTATGCTCCAACTGTTATACTTATACTCGCACTGTATTGTGGCTGATTCTAAAGAGTCAAATGAAAGTACCACGAAGAAGAAGAGAAAACTAAAAGAAATGAGAAGAATGACTTTAAAAAATATTCAGCCATTAATTTCATTAATAACGACTTACATTACTGATCTAACCATTTTATTTAAACTTTCAAACTTTTTAAAGATTTTGAAGAAATTCCAGTTTTTCAAACTTAACCTTAAATGTCCAAGCAATCTTAAAATACTTTTAAATACTTAATGATCAACAAGCAGCTTCAAACTGATCAAACTACACCAAATTCAGCTCTTTTATAGCATTTCTTTCTCGCGATTAAAGATGAATGTTCTCACGATGATAACTTAAGTCTGGATTAAAAAAATATTCACACGATTGAATTTTTAGCTGGAAAAACCAAGTTATTGATAAATTTTTGTCAAGCTCTTATTTAAAGAACGATAAAAATAATTTTTGCGACCATAAACATCCGCAATGTTTTTAAATGATTACTGAATTATGATTTATATTTCATTTTTAGTGGATATGAGTAGATATAGTGAAGGTGCTGCGAATAAATTGATTGAGATGGGCTGGGCATGTTAACAGACGCCCAGAAGGCTCATTAGTGCTGAAAGTAACAACAGCTGAATTTTTGGATGGTAAGAGATCTCGAGGTAGACCGAAGAACTCATGGAATGGCTGTGTAAGCAACGATGCAAATGTGCTAGAAATTAGAAACTGGCAGAAGTTGTGCCAGATAGAGCTTTAGAGCATAGACGAACACTGAATGCGGCAATGGGACCACGTGCGCCTTAACCAAGGAAGTAAAGTAAGTAAGTATGAGTAGATAGGCCTGAGCATAGGGCTCGCGTTGAACTGGTTATGTGTGTATAACGGATAGCCGAAGTGAGATAAGTACCTAGGTGGCTGAGTGGCAGGGAACTCTGATCGAGTGGTCAGAAATCGGTTCTTTTGAGGTTGTGAGTTCGATTCTCATCAAACCCGACTTATTTTACATTAGTATACACAATGAGCAGTTTATAGAGATTATTTTGAATGTGCGAAAATTATGAAGCAAGTTGCTTAAAACCAGAGCTCGAAAATTTCATCGACTTCGAGCTCAGTTTAAAGACTCAAGAATATAGAGTGATATCTAGGCAAATTTTCCAATACGAGAGTAAGACCTCTTTAGTCGAAAGGCTACACAGCAGACCGAAATTCTTTAACTTCTTCTATTTATATGAAAAAGTGAGTTCCAATCCCAACAGAAGTTGACTTCTCATTATAGTTTCAAAGTGACCAGGATTAGCTTAATTCTCTCTACACAAAAGTCATCCAAGCTCAATTTTAATCACTTAAAAACACATGAATAATGCTCATTCAAATCCATAAAGCTCAGGTAAAGTTGCATGCTGAATAAACAATTACACTGTTAATCCTTTTTTTATGAAAGCGTTAATGAAAGGCAGTCAGGTGAAAGAAAAATTCTTTTGAATTGCAGGAAAAAAATGGTTCTGATTGCAGTTGAAAAAAGGTAAATTGTTGCTTATTAAAAGTAAAGCATGCTTTTGTGGCAGCTGTAAAAATAGCACTTGGATTGTAATTTTTGTTGGATGTTAGTTCAAAAGGATGTAATTATTTTTGTGGAGTTTTTATAAAAATTCTGAGTTTCCCTGACTTGGATGTTGATCAATTTGAGTCCAAAAGCTGTAGATAGTATGAATGACTGTGTGAAAGATCATTTAAGAAAAGGCAGGTCAGAAAGGATGGTTAAATATGGATAATGTCTAAAGGGTAACTGAAGTAGTCGATTGATCAAACGATTAAGGTGTCTGGATGAAAATTGAAAGTTTTTCATCATAAAGGTGAGAGTTCGAAACCCACCTTTATAGATCGTCGTTCAACAAGTTACCTTTGAAAGCATTAGATGAACATGTAGCACTGACCTAAGCTAATGAAGATAATCATGATGTCCACGATGTGTTATGTCCATAAATGCCTAAACTTAGTCGCATTACAATATCATAGCTGGCAAAGAAAGCTAACTTTAAACAAGGTTATAAAGCAATTGTAGCTATCGTGTTAGGACTTTTACTTGACGATTTGATAGACGTCATTTATAGCAGTCCCCCAAATCAATTAACACAAAAATTAACAAACTCTCTGATGAACAAACGTCCCTTCCAACTGCTGATTTCATTTCAGCCGAAAAAAAGGCTTTTTAAAGCGTCTACTTAATTTAAATGCATTCATGTGAATGAATAAAATGAAACAAAATGAAATCTACACAAAAAAAACATATCAAAATACAGAACATAAATGTGTTTGTACGAATGTCCTGTCAAAATGAATGAAAACACATAAATATGCGTTGCTATAGCTTTGAGATAAAAAAATATATATAAATGCTTTTCAATAAATTTCAACATTATGGCTGAGTGATTTTTAATAACTTTTTATAAAATATATGTTTGTGAGCAAAAGTGGATATAAAAATTCCATTTGAAAATATTTTTATATATATTTTATGAAAAAAAAATTGTTTCTCGAAAATGAGGAAAGTTTGAGTATTGATTGGTTTTTGAGGTAGGTGCGGTTTGTCTGGTGCATTTTGGAAGATGTTGTAAGTTTGGAAGAATTTTTGATTATTTTCTAAATGATGGTAGGAGGAAGTTGAGAAGATTAAAATGCATCCCATACCCCAATCCCATTCCTAAGGTGTCTAAAACTTAGTTTTTTATTTATTTCATGCTTCATCATATTTATGCACATGCTAACGATGCAAAAAAAAGCAGTATAAATAATAATAATAATTTTTCTGTGATGCTAAAACATGCATAAAATGTTTATGAAATAAGAAAAAAAAATCCAGTTGCTGCTTTTCTCTTTTTCAGCGAAAAAAACTAGCACACAAAATTGCACACGATGGAAATAAAGAAGGACAATTTTTATGCTTTGTTGTTTCGTTCCGATGACATCTAAAAAACTAATAATATAGGAACATGTGCTTGCAATAATTATGATGACAAACATTGATAACTGTGCTGTGCATATTTTATGTCATGACTCGCAGAATTCTTTACCATTGTTGTGTCATATTTATTATTATTTTTGTGATCCTTTCTTGTTTTGCTGAGTGGCGCAATGAACATGAAATATTGTTGGATGTTTGAATGCAGTTTGGTGTCTTATTGGTATGCTTATTATTGGATTTAAGATTTGTTGAATTTACTGAAGAGTTTTGAGGGGTGAAGCTTGGTATTGACTGCCATTTTAATTTACTTGTCAGCAGTTATTTAGCAGCAAGAACCACAAACTAGAAGTTGTGGAAAAAGTACAAATGGATAGTTTCGAACGGGCATCTAAAACTTACCAGTTTTCCAAGAGAATTCCGAAATTGTCTGTTCGAAATTATTCACTTGTACTTCTTTTACACACTAGAAGTGCCAGTTCCTGGTTCTTTCTGATTGCTGCTACTCAAGTCAATGAAAAAATGTTTATAATTCCCATACTTTATTAAATAGTTGATCTGCTGCTATGGCATGGGCAACAAGATAATGTTTTTAAATCAAAAAGATACAGGTTCGATTCCAGAAAAAAACAGTGCCAAACGAGAGAGGTTTCTGGTCCTTAGCTGCATGTAATAATTCTTTAAAGTCTAATTCTCATCCCTGACCTGCTAAAATTCCATACTTCCCTGCCCCAATACCAAATGAACCTTCGATTCAGGGGCGTAGCCAGAAAATTTTTAAGGGGGGGGGGGGGGGGTGCATTTTCAAAAATTAAAAAACCGTTATTTTGTATCCTTAAATCTATATTCATTCTTCATAAGTTTAAATATTTAATTCATTATTCATACATTAAATTTAATTTTTCGTGCTCATTTTGACATTTCTTTCATTACTTCCTCTACATTAACTGGTTCTTCTCTATAAATACTTAATAAAACAATTATCAGATTTTCGTAGGGGGGGTGAGCCCGGGCCCCCTATGCCCCCCCCCCCCTGGCTACGCCCGTGCTTCGATTCATCAACAATTCATGCTTTACTCCACATTCCCACATTGACTTTATTTAATAAAACAATTCCAATTTATTGAACACAAAGCCATTTTTGCCATATAAATAATTTACAACCACATCAAGTGCGCCTTAACAAATTCACATAATAATGCAACAATTTCGTCACTTCTTTTTGCTTTCTATATTTTTATTATTATTGGTATTATTACAGTTTATTGTATTGCCGTCATTTCATAAGCGAAGGACATGAAAAATCGATAAAGTCATAAATTAAAGATGCTGTCAGCAGAAAATGCCTTCTAAGATTCATAATAGCTTATATTTCTCGTTATAAATGTCGTCGCAGCTGGCTCCTCCGATGGAATGCTGATTTGGAATTGTAACAGTACAACCAAATAAGTCACCATTGTCGCAAGAAGCTTTTTTTTTATTGTGTACGAGGTCCAATGTTTTGTGATGAGGATTAATGAAGTAAGTTTTTATGAAGGCATAGGAAAATAGAATTTAATTAAAAATTGGAACTTCAAAGCAGTCACCAAACTTCTCACAATCAAGTGACAATGACACTTACAGACTTAAAGAGGGTTCGATTTACATCAAAAAATCCACCCAAATTGATGTTGGCTTGATTCATTTCAGTCGCTCTTAAGAACATGTTGATTTCCACTTGTGCATCAGAGTTCATCCTGAAAAGATTTTTTTTTATGGGTGGAGAAGAAGAATGAAAAGCTTTCAGACATGTCTTAAGAGATTACGGCATTTTACTATCTTTACTATCTATAGATAAATATTGAGTGAGGCATTAGGAGTTGTTGAAGGCATTTGAAGCTTTATTTCAGATGATCATAATAGTCCTAGGCCAACAATGCATTTAGATCTTGAAGAACTAAAATTATAGCAACTTTGAACAATTTTGACCCAAACATCCTGGTCCTGAACCCATATTTGGGACAAAATAATGCTTTCAGGCATTGATTCTCAAAAAATGACTAACACCGAGCGACATTCAACAGCATTATTGCAGCCATTCGTCGTTCACAAGGCAGTGCCTATTGCAAAAAAAAACATTAGTTTTTGTGGCAGTCGTATGGTAACCACAAGACAATGTAGTATAAAGCAGTGCCTTGAAATCGACTTGTTCAAGACAAGGCAGTTTGGAAGCAAACACACAACTGCCATCGCCACAAATTGTCGCTCGGGAACGGCACCATAAAAAGTTGCCGAGAAACCTAAAAAAGTCAGAGTTTGTTCCTAAAGTTAACCTCAAATATGTAATACTGTTCGGTGGCAAATATCAAGGAACCCCTTTGGTTCCGTTGAACTTTAGTGCATCAAAAATAGTTAAAATTCGACCACCACTATTGATGAGCCACAGACATCAAACTAAGGTTAACTTGAGACCAATCCACATTTTAGAACAGGGATTATTTTTTACAATCTTTCCAAAAAGCACCATATACTTTAAAAATCATCTCCATATGTCTCAATCTCACAAGACTATCTTCAAGCATATAAACTCAATATTCAGCATATTCAACTTACCAACTCAATTCAACCATGAGAATTTTCTTTTGAAAAATTGTCTTTACATTGAATGCGGCATTGTGTCCCTCATCGCAGATAAAGAACAGTAGGCAGACATTACAGAGTGCTGTTATCGTCAATCCAATATCTTTAACACCAAATCCTTCGGACACTTGACTCATCAGTCCGTATACTGACAATGTGATTATGAAGAACAAGTAAAGGCTGATAAATGTAAATGTATAGCAAACGGATGTGCCAGTGTGACGTGTAATTTTACTCAATTGAAGCCATAAAGCACGATAGTCAGCAACCATCGCAGCAGGACCAATGTGACGCAGTGCCTATGGAGATGTAAATTGTAAATGACATACGTATGCATTCATTAAGCATGTCACATTTAATTATTTATCTAATTTATCACATAACCAGCACGAGTGTCCGAAAAATCTCTAATTCTCTGTGACAAACTCATTGGAAATTCCCAAAATGCCACTCAGATTCTCATGTGGAATGTTTTACACAAGAAATTAATTTTCTTCATGCACAATGAAAATATGAATGGCCTTCAATTGACATACGAATCACATTTATGTAATACAGACCTTTTGAAAGTCCTCTGCTAAAATTCTAGCTGAATGACTCAACACTTCACATGACATGTACCAAAAAGCTCCTGCCATGTAAGTCAACCTATAATAAATTGAAGAGTGTTCATCATCTTGATCATTCATGCATCATATGAACATGTGGATTGGGAATTATTTTTAATTCGGGGGCTGATGTGCTTGGTGGAAATGATTTAGATACTCAAATTGAAGCTTGGCTCAAATAATTACATTTTAAATTCTCTAAAACCAGTAAAGTGAGCTGAAGTGATTCGGTGACGGAATGGTTTAATACTAAGGTACCTAATTATTACAATACCGACTCAGCGATCATGGGTTCGAGACTCGGCATTTGAAATTTTCGAATGTCCTTTTTCGAATCATATGTGTACTGGAAATGAGGCACACAGCCTTCCTTTGTAGGCTGCAGGCAAAAATGTCATCAAATAATGGGTCGGATTAATCACAATCAATAGTCTAACGAGTTTCTTGATTCGATATTTTAGCAGGAGCATTTCTACTCATACACCGAGCCGTAGTGCCTGCTAGAGATTCTCTAATTACATCAATGAACCCTTGTGCGTCATTGAATAGGAATTAATCAATAAAAATCACATAAAAAATCCTCAATCTACCCAAGCACACCATCCCCCTGCACCAACATGCCATCATATAAATTCTTACGTATCCAGATAACAATAGGGAATGACTTGAAGTACAAATGCGAAATCCAATTCCGTTTCTTCCATCCGTATAACATAATGTGTCAGTACTACAGACACAGTTGATAGAAACGGCAACAAAATGCTGATAACTAATGCCTTTGTACTCAGTTCAACTTCCAACAGCTTCCCAGCTATCTTATAATAGATCCTCTATAGTCAGTCATGAGAGAAAATATCATAAAATTATAAAATTTGCATTTTCATCATAATTTTTTTAACAATATGCTCAATATTGCTATGTGTCTGGGTGGAGTATGAAATTGAATATACTTTATGTGATGCTTGGTGCTGTTATAATGCCAAATACTATACCATAATTTCATAACATACTTCAAAATCACTCCATTCATTCAATATAGATGCAATCTTTTTTGCCTCGTACCACATTATGGGTACGATGAATATTGGCAGTAGATTGACAATGAACAGATAAGCGATTACAGCTTCCTCAAATCGTCCTTCTCCCGTTCGTACGATTTCTAAGCGCTTAGTAAATGTGAAGCTGATGTAAATCTGTGGTTAGAGTAGAAGAAAAAATTAAAATGAATTGCAGTTACTGAAGAAGTGAGAAAAATGTTTTGAGAATTGAGGGATTTTTGGGGAGGATGGGATGCATTTTGTGGTATTTTAGGGATGCAGTTATAAGTTTGTACGCGCTGATAGCAAAGACTTTACTGAGTTATGTCCAAAATTAGTATGTTTTTGGAGGGGCTTCCTCGATGTTGCTCAAAAATTTCGGATTATGACACACTAGCCGCCATTTTGAATATTTAAAGGCACAGCTTGAGATTTACCATCATAAAGCTGATCTTAGGACATCCAGGAGCTATCAAAAATGACGACTTAGGGATTGACCGGGTCAACTTGACCACAAACTCCATAACTATGCCCATGCACTATGGAGATATAAGAATCAATCTATTCATGAATATCGCTTCAAAGAACACCAGACAAATGTAGAACCACATCCAATTTTCAAAACAGCTCACAAAATACACTCCATAAAGATCGCGCCACAGATAATTTCTTCATGTGCACCTCAACAAAAAGCACAAAAATAGTGCACCAATAATAACCAAAATTCCATACCATCCATATCATAAAGATGCAGCATGAATACGCCATAGATTTTGATTTAACGTGAAACTCAAATTCTCCAGCACCATTGAGTCTCGTCTGAGGGAATACACCCATGCCACGTAGGAAATTATAGATCGGTTTTAAGCAATCAAAAATTATATCCTGTAAGAAAATTATTTGCATAATATCATTGCTATTGGATGAATACTGTAATTCTTTATGTACATAAAGTAACAATATGGAAATTATAGAATTCACACTGAACTAAAATAAAAAAAAAATTGGGAATCAGTACCTTCTTTACAGATGTTTTAGTAAACCCATCACGTTTTCTGAAGGGTGAAAATTCAAGATTATTTTCTGTGTGAAAGAAACTTGATCGTCGAGATCCGAAATCATCATCGACATCATTTGCTGGTTTCACATTTACAAAGATGCCACGTTTAGCCATCTGTGTGGCATTAACTCGCTCAAGATGCACTCCGTCATCAGTATTAAAGAATAAGCTCATCGTTTTGCAAAGATTCTTTTGGTGTTCGAATTTAATGCACTGTAGTTAAGCTGGAAAATTGGGGGTGGTTGGGATTTGTTTTATGGTTTTGGGATGTTTGGGTTAGTGAGAAGTAAGTTTGGGTTATTGAGTATTTTCTGAAGCTT
This sequence comes from Chironomus riparius, assembly GCA_917627325.4. Taxonomy (NCBI): domain Eukaryota; kingdom Metazoa; phylum Arthropoda; class Insecta; order Diptera; family Chironomidae; genus Chironomus; species Chironomus riparius. Next base: position 53,213,292 of record OU895878.1, read on the forward strand.
GTGTCACGTTTTTACTATTCAAATATTTTTATCCGTTAAACTTTCAAATATTTTTTGACAGTTTTTTTTCAAATATTTTTTGACGGTTATTTTTTCAAATACTATTCAACCGTTATTTTTTTAAAATCATTTTTGACAATTATTTTTTCAAGTCATTTTTGACAATTATTTTTTCAAATATTTTTTGACGGTTATTTTTTCAAATCTACAGTTTTTGAAACACTCAATTTATCAATACATTTTGACAAATTAGGATGATGACTAAAGTTTTTTTTGCCTCAAGTCAACCTACAAATCCAACAATCTCTGATTATCTCATCAAAATCTTGACAACTTTTTTTGCACAATCATTCAAATTTAAAAACTTCCAAGTATGTCGAAAATCTCATTACACACAGCACCAATAAAGTATCTCCCCTATCACAATTGACAGAGTAATTCACTAGTTTCACTTTATTTAATGGAATTATAACTTTACAGCATCACTATGATGCAATTCTTTCAGTTTAAATTTCACTCAAATTTTTCACAAAAAAAAAAACTTTTTCATTCTTTCGACAACATCAGCGTCGTCATCATCGTTTATGTTCCTCAACATTGCACAGCGTTCAATTTATATACACAACAATATCGATTCTTAATTAATGTTTCAAAATAAATCAACAAAAAAAAAAAAAGAAGAAACAAAGAAGGGAGGGTTGGTCGGAGATGTTTGTGTATCGATGAATATTTAACAAATCACCATGACTTTCATTATACAAGTATGTACACGATGTGGATTACTATATCAAGGGCTCTTTAGTCATTCCATCTATTTTCATCCACTCACTTCAAATGCTTTCGCCTCATCTTCCGTTCGTGCACACAAATCGCTTCGTCTTACATATTTCAATATTGGACATGGGATGGAATATTTTTTTTTGGTTTTGGAGTTTTTTCAGGCTATCTACTTGTTTGCCTAAATAGCTGCCTGACTGACTGATTATTTTGCTGTCTAGCTGTTTGTCACACTTTACCAACCACATCTCACCCCCTGAAACTAATAATATTCATCTCGGTGATGCTATGTATATTTATGCCATCAAGTGGCAATAGAAAAAGAAAAAAAAAATCCACTTTTATGGTTCATTTCGTAAGCACATTTATTCCATGCCAGCAGAATGCTCGAGGAGAAAGAGAAAGTTTAACAAGTGAAGCCAGAATATTGACACTTCTTTTTTCATTCCTTGATACATACACTTTAGATCTATCTTATTCATTGTATACAAGCACTTATTCCACTTTCATTTCAGGTTACAATTTAATCAGAAATGTGAAAATAATATGGAAGAGAGTGAGAATAGATGACAAGTTGGTTGATAGTTGATGTGAGGATGATGGTTGAGGGTGGGAAGGCGCATTTTGGTTTAAAATCTTAGCTGTGAAGCACAAGAGGGACATCTAGGACAACTTCATCAATATAAAGATCAAAAAGACTTGCAGACAGTCGAAACAGTAGCTTATGCCCAGTTTTAGACACACAGAACTAGAAACTAATGTCCGGACAGCATCTAACCTAAAAAACTCATGTATGAGCTGTCTAACGGCCACTATAATCTTCCTAACACCTCCTATTGCTAGATCTGACATGCAACTCACTTCTTCAAATCAAAATCTTGATCTTAAACTTTCTTAAAGTCCCCTTGAAAGCATTGAAGCTGAAGCATCAAAAATGTACGTCCCAAAAGTGAAAAGGTTACTCACTTGGAAGTTTTTGTGTACGACACAAAAGAAGAACTTTCAATCTTTCATCCTTTTGGTTCAAAAATTTTCGGTCTGTTGAACTTTGAGCTGAATTTCATATTAGGTATTGCTTTGCAATGGTTAATAGAACTCAAAGTCTGTCAGACAAATTTTTAAAACAATTCAAAATAACTTTTTAAGTCGCTTACAAAAAAATATATATAGTGATGGGGTTCACAGGGGAAATTGCATGTGTTTGTCTTACGGGTAAAATAAAGCACTTACAATTTGTTTCCTTTCTTTACAGCCTGAACGTTACTCAGTAAAAATAAGCATGACGCTATACGATTTTTCAACATGAAAAAAAGAGGTAAAAAATCCTCTCGAGATCCTTTGTAAACTTTTAACAGCTCACATGAAGGTATGGAAGTGATGGAATAAAGTAAAGAATGTGTTCATCTGACCTTTTTTCTTGTGTGTTTACTTCATTAAAAGATTTTTTTTTTGTACAATTTTTTGTGTGTCTAGGTATATAAATATTTTTCTATGGATGGGGTTGTTGATGAGTGATGTCTATTGAAGATTAGGATTTTGAGTTGTACGGTTTAGGATTCATTGGAACTTGAGTATTTCAATTGATAAGAGTAAGCATGGAACTGCTTACGTATGATCGGTTTCTAAAGTCACTGGTTATATCAATTCTCAATCCAAGGGCTGTTCTACGGTTGGGAACTTCAATAGAGCTATAGTAGGGAAGACTCAATTGTAACCCTCATCCAGTTTAAGCAAGAAATCAACATCTGGTCAACAATCTCAGTTTTAAAGTCTATAGATTGCCAAAGCCTACAACTTATAACCCGAACCACAACTTTTCAACCTGATGAGTTTCGAACCCATAACTGTATCGGTATCACAAGAATAGTCCATCAAAGTGCTAAACCATTGAACTACTAGCGTTGATCTGGTTCTATTTCCTTTATAGGTATAAAGAGCTTCTCATATTGAACTTTTAACTTGCTATTCTGAATTTTGTGCAACTTTTTAACAAATCTTCTACCATATGAACCATATCCAATACAATGACCTAGATCAGTGTTGTCAAAAGTATTTGAGCCACGGCACACCTTAGGGGCGCCTTAGAATCTCAGAGCATGCGGCTTGCATCATTACCAAAAAATTTCTACGGCACACCAGTGTGCCGCAGTACATAGTTTGAACAACAATGGCCTAGATCAACCTCCTCAATTTTCACAACATCACTGCTACTACTCAACTCAGGAACAAAACTAAAATTTTCCACTAGAAATCCCAAAATGCTATCAGAGAATCCAAAATCTCTCGAGTCTAAGTAAAACTTTTCCGTTTTCTTTTGTTTCTTTAAATTCTTTACACAAAACCGCACACAGAACTGAGTAAGAAGAGTTTTGTGTAATAAAATTTTACAAACTCATGATTTCAATTTATTACAACAGTAATGTTTCAAAAGACATTCATGCTAACTTTATGATTAATATCAAAGATTCTATTTTGTGTTTGATGAATGTATTGTTGAGGGCTAAAGGCTGTTGTTAGACTGAGGGTGGATGAATTAAATGGAAGAAGGTCAATTTATGCTTTGAATTTGAGGATATTTTTAGGTTGTAGGTTGTGATTTTATTTTTGGATTGACTGTTTATTTAAAGCGTACTTCGTTCAATTGCGTAGATCATTAATCGTGTTTTAAGTCACTTGTTGATGTTTTTGCCCATGCAATAGCAAAGACTCGATGGTCGACTAATCAAAGAGATATGACGACGAGTGTTCGATTCCCTATTCTGACTGATTTCTCAATGATCATGTTTTAAAGACCAAGACTGTTCGAAACCTAGTTTGATCCATTTTTCATCAGAAAACTTAAACCCCTTAAGTTCTATCCAGTCCTCATCATCAGCGCATACCCAAATCCACTTTAAATTCCTTATCCACTCAATCACATCAAGATAAAAACAGAAAAAATTTTTTGTCATTCTTGTTCGCTTCTTTTTGATGGCTTCTATAGAATTTTCAATCCAAAGATCTGAATTTACATAAATTTTTGCGGTCAATATTGAATTTTGCAGACATAGCTAGGGAGTATTTTACAACTTTTGTAGAACCAAGAATCAAGTCAAATGAAATGTTTAAAAGATGTGGTCCATTTTAAGAACAATTCTCGGAAGGTGGAAGGTGGAAGAAACTCTTTTGAGTTGGACATGATGAAGCCATGAATGTTGTCTATCTTTTAAAAAGGATTGTTTGAGGAGATCTGGTTTGTGTTGAATGGCTATTATTAACCAAACTTTCAAAGCATTAAACCCAAACTCTATTTCTGTACACAACCCCCTTCCCCCACCCAAACATCATAAAAGAACTAGAAAAATCAAACAAAAAAAGTTCAAGATCTTTTAAAATAAAAAAAGGGTATCCAAAGAACAATGTGGTTTTATGTGTCAACAATGTTGCTTCTGTCATCATTATGATATAATTAGATCCTTAACCTTTTTTTTCCATTCTTCTAAATGCTCTTTTTCATGTGTGGGAAGTGATTTAAATTGAGTTTATTGGATGTAGCTTAGAGCGCTTGCTAAAATTACATTTTTCGAGCATTGAAATCAACTTTTGTACCAAAAAAAGTTACAAAAAAATTAAATCAGATTTTCTACCAAAAAAGTTGAATTTCGAACAAAAAAGTAGATTTGCCGAAACCCGGGATTGAACCGGGGACCTTTAGATCTTCAGTCTAACGCTCTCCCAACTGAGCTATTTCGGCTTATCAATTGATGGTTTGAGTTTGCAAAATTACTATTTTAATCTATTCAAGGTCAATGGTCTATGGTTTAAGTATTGGCTGATAAGGTGTGATGTCTTCTTCTTGTTAAGCCACTTCATTTGTAATTCTTCTTTAAATTGTGAGCTGTTCGAGTTTTCTTCTTCTTTTACTAGTTGTGTCGCGTGTTGTTGTAGTTTGGATTGTTGAACTAAGGAAGGGGATGTTCACAAATGACGTCTGATTTGAAATTGGAAAAAGTCTAAAGATATTAGATGAGTTTTAAAGTTTTTATTAAAAATAAACATTTTAGAAGAACGTCTAACAATCAATTTTAAGATAGACCTCATTTGTGAATAAACCCCAAATTTTTAATAGACTACTAATCGGTAAGCATCATCAAAAATCACATGACATGCTAGTAGTCAAGATTTTGAAGATGATCCCTGTCCTGGACGGAAATGTAGCTACTCCATAGAAAACTAACGCCAAGCACATTTGACATCCCAACCCAGCCAAAAGCCATGATACACAAAATTAGACATCAACCACATAATATTCATAAAACAAAGCTAAATCAGAAAATCTCAGTCTATTTAATATGACATCCTAAAAATAACATAGCATGAAAGTACGAGAAGTACTAAAAAAATATCATTTTTCAGAATAAAATGACAAACTATAATAAAAGATGTCCATTCACTCACACATAACTTGGCATTATTTCTTCTTTTCACTCACTATCTCGTAACAGCATCATCAAGTCTTCTTTTTTCCTTTAACCTCCCTTTTTTTTCATGACTATAAATATAAGTATTTTTGTTGAGGATTAGAAGGAATTGTATTTTTCATCACACATCTTCAGTACGGTTCTCTATAATGCTGCCATATTGCCCTCAGGAGCAAAATTCAGCTTTCGATAAAAATAAAAACGAATGGATAGAATGTGTAGTGTCTTGGTCAAGTGACGATGATGATGATGATAAACTTTTCTTTTCTATTATTGTACATAAGAGTACTTGTAGCTGGAAATTGTGGACAAGGAAGGAAATGTTTTTGTTAATAATCGATTATTGGTGTGGAGGCGCACTTTTGCGATTTTAAAAATAATAACGGTTAAAAAATATTCGAAAAATTAACGATCAATAAATAATTGAAAAATATTTGAAAAACATTTGAAAAATATTTGAAAAATATTTGAAAAATATTTGAAAAATAACTGCAAAAAATATTTGATAAATAACAGTCAAAAAATATTTGAAAAATAACGGTCAATAATTATTTGAAAATATAACAAGGGGTCGTTCACTTTTGACGTCCGATATTATCGGTCATTTTTCAAAAAAGATCTGACCCCCCCCCCCTTTTTCACCCACTGACGTCATAAGTGAACGGCCCTTAATTAAGAAATATTTAAAAGTAACGAATATTAACGGTAATTTTTCAAAAAAGATCTGACCCCCCCTTTCCCCACCCCCTGACGTCATAAGTGAACGGCCCTTAATTAAGAAATATTTAAAAGTAACGAATATTAACGGTCATTTTTCCAAAAAAACAATGGAATTTCTATTGTTCTTTTCTTGCTGAGCCCCCCCCCCCCCCCCCCCCCCCTTGGACGTCAAAAGTGTAATCAATGTAAAAGTCAAATATATGTATAATGACATCAACCTAATTTATAAATCCAGAACCCCTTCAAAATTAACTTCAAGTACAAATTTTAATAAATTCTCTCAAAACTCAGGCAGACAAAACCACATCCAACCCCAAAGCAACCCACAAAAATAAAGAAGCTATCGAACTACCATAAAAAAAATTTCTTTTAATAGTGACTAAAGTCGAGAGAGCACATACCCATATATTGATGATGAACTCATTCAATGTTGGAATTCGAAACCAATATTTTGCCAATTTAATGTTATGTTTTACTCAATAGACCGACACTAACGATGGCACATTTTCATCGAAATGGAAAGAAGAGACAAGATTTATTTTCATGTATACAACACAATTTTCTATTTCTTTTGCTTCTTCTTATTGCTCCATGTGAGATTCATACACTTCTATGGTAACGTCTTCATTTGATCTCTTTCCTTGAACTTCTCTCTTATTTTTTTCCTCCTTTTCTTTGGATGTACTCAAAAACAAAGGAATAAAGCAGATATTCAATTTCTCACAGAGAACATCTCAATAAATTGACGTTAAGTGTGCAGTATGTCTGTCTACAGTTGTTGTATCATATAACATTGCCTTTTTTTTTCTTAGCTAAAGTAACGAGATGGTGTGAAAATTATTGGGGAAATTATGTGGATATGGTGCATAATTTTATGGCTATGGGAAAGGATGAAGATCATGAATATTTTATGAGAGAATCAGGAGCGTGATTTCTGAGGATTAATATGAATTTTGAGAATTTTGGGGAAGATGCTTGAGGAAGGTGCTCATGAATAATAAAGCTAAGGATGAGAAATTGTAAGAATGGGAACAATTGTTGGCAAACTTTTGAGAATTAAGGCAAATATTGTCTTAGTTCTGTTGTTTTGATCCACCTTCAAAATCTAAGAGTGACTTAATGATAATGGACCAAACTCAGTCATCTGGCCAAAGAGAAAAGGTTCAAATCCTTTATCTTGAGCTATCTCATGCTACAAATCAGAACCTAGCTGCTTACTTCATGTTAGGTCAGTATTTCTCAAACTTTTCAGGCATTGGAACAGGTAATTTTTATGTAACAAAGCAGCTGCTTCTATTGACACAGCTAGGATCATCTCAGTGGTGACCAACTTTTTTTGTGCCTTGGCAGAGCTGATGGTTAGCCATGACAAAAAACCGCACACATCATACAGTTCGTTTGTTATCCCAATTTTTTCACGGCAGAAATTTTTGTGCTGCAGGACGTGGGTTGGCTAGATTATCACTTTTGACAGTCAAATTCCGTAGACCAAAGTTTGAGAACCTCTGCCCAATGTTGATTTATGGTGTATCCTAGTCTTAAGCAACTTTGGTAGCGCTAAGCCTTAGAGTAGGAATAGCTAAAAAGATTCTATTCAATTGTTCCTCTCTCTATCCCCCCCCCCCCCCTCCTCTTCCTTCTCATTAGAGTAATGGCTAGAACCAGCAAGGGAAGGATGAATTCAACACTTAATCTACTCCAACCTTAACACTTCTTTCTATTTAGTCCTAGGAGTCAACAAGTAATCAATCAGATTTATCTCCTTCATTTTGTTAACCCCCCCTCCCCCACCCTAATCTAGAAATACTTGCCATACCTGACCATATCCAAAAAGAAACTCCTTATCACCAACTACCACAACCAAACAGCTAGACAATATCAACAAACCCCTTTTCACATCAATAAGATAACCTCAAATAAAAGAAGGGAGAAAAAAATAATTTTCGATTCCATTTTCTTTATCACAAAACATATTCCTATGCATGAATTTATGCGATAAGACGATAGAAGAAGGAAAAGGTTTTATTTTGTAGCTGGAGTTTTGTAGCAACATTACAGATTGATATATTATGGCAGTAAATTAACCTTGAAAGAAAGAAAAAAAAACACATTTTCACATTGCAACTAGACTAGTGTATTACCTTTTCTTATTGGTTCCTACTGCCTCTGTTTTTATTACACGTGTGGCATCAATATAGATGTTTATGTATGGATAGAGAATTTGGATATGTTTGTTCATGGTTATAGTTTTTATTTCAGATGAATTTATGATGCTCGATAAAGACTTTTCATCATGTGGATTGTGTTGGTGCTGTTGATTATTGAGAGATTATTGAGTGATGAAGGTTTTGGGGTTTGTTTGCAGATGGACAAGATGTGTAGGTTCATATTTTAATAATTGAGTAGCTACTAAGTTGGCAATTTATTTTATTTTATCATACTTTAAAAATTGTAATTTTGAAAATCTTTAATAGCTTTTTAAAATTTCCACAAAAAGCCACAAAACCACTTAAAACCTGAATTAATAGAGTAAACAGAACAGCAACATAAAATCTACAAACTTGATGAATTTGACATTGAACTTTCTTGTTATTGACTTATTTTAATGAAAACACGAGATGATGGTGGATTGACTTTGAATTTGTGATGCAAAAATTTATTCTATCGATATTTTTCATTAGAATTTTTATGATGCTTTTGGGATTGATTTTATTGGATTGATTCTGATTTTGTGATAGGATATTAAAGATCTTTATTGTTCTTTCTTTTTTGGGGATAGGGAAGGGGTGCACACAATTATTTATTTTTGGGTTTAAAATTATTTAAAAATTCAACTGTCAATTTTTTTGTTTTTCATTTTTCTTAAAAAACGACATTCTTAAAAGTTTTTTTTGATATTTTTTAAAAATAAAAACATTTTTAATTTTTCAAAGTTTTTCAATTTTTTAATTGATCCAATTTTTTATTTTTTCAATTTTAAAAACCTCTTCATTTTTTTCAAATTTTTAATTTTTCAAACTTGTTTTAAAATTGAACTCTTAGAGGATTTTTTCAACTTTTTCAATATGAAAAACATTTTTTAAACTTTTTCTATATTCAAAATTTTTCAACTTTTAATTCTTTCATTTAATTTATTTTATTTTCAGTTTTTTTTACTTTTTTAATTTTTTTAAACTATTTTTTGACTTTTTTTGACTTTTTTAATTCAAGATTTTCAATTTAACTTTAAAATTTTTTAAAATTGTAAAAAAACAATTTGTTTAAAGCTTTCATAAAACTTTAAATTTAAAATTTGAACTTTTTAAAATTCAAAATATTTTATTCTTCAAGAAAAAACCAGAAGCAGCCTCTCCTTGTCCTGACTCATTCACTTCCGATTCGATTATTCAGATTTGAATTTTTATTGTTCTTTGTTCTCGTTTTTCTAACATTTAAAATTCATTAAATCTCCTCACAAAATAGAGCAAAAAAATCATTTTAATTCCGTTTCAAATTCAATCCAATTCAGGAATGAAAGCACAGACATGATCACAAATTTCCTGCTTGAGTGATGCAATAAAATCATTTCCCATAATAAATTTTAAAACAATATTTATTTTATGGATGATTCACATTTTATATTTTTCTTTCAAACAGCATAAATATTATCCTCATCTTCTCACCATCACCATCATCATCATCATCATTCATCGTATGTTTTTTCTTGCACCTCATAACAAAGCGATTATCGTTGTAAGCTTCTTTTTTTGAGAAAAAAAAGTAAAAAGTTTTTTTTTAATTCCATCCGAAAAACAACACGTAATTTTTATAGCTTTTGAAGCTCTTCAGAGCTTGTGAGAGTCAGGTTTTTGTGTAATGGCTGTCTGTTGATTGATAAATGATTTCCTTTGAATTATCGAATTTTTGAGCTATGTTTGTGAAGTTTTAGATGTAAATTAGATGTGTTAATGACTTTATCCATCTTTTGGAGTTGTTAAAGGGGTTTAGAGTAGTGATAAGCAGCATAGTCCAAAAAACAATGTCCACCATCGTTCTAGAGCAGTGATGCTCAACCTTTTTTGTGCCACGGCACACCTTGATGGTAAGCTATGACAAAACTACACATGGCATACGGTTTATGGAGTTTTCTGAATTTTTTGCAGCACACTAAGGTGCCGCGGTACATCGGTTGGTAACAGAGACCTTAGAGAAGAGCATTTTAGATTTGCAACCTCAAAAAATGCGCAGCAGCCATAAATCTCCTCAATCTATTTCCCCAATTATTCTTGCACAAAAAAATTAATTATTAATTCAAAAATTTTAAACAGGAAGTAAAAAGTCGCGAAAATGCGTCAAAAAAAGTTTTTAATTAATTCATAAAAGTTAATTATACTTTTGAGTGCACGGAGGTGGATCAACTTGATTTAAAAACATTTTTGAATTTTTATCATTTCAGGAAGAATGTGATGTGTAAAATGCGTGCTAAAATAATATTTAAATTTATTACGAATTTTAAATATAATTTGAGGAAGTAAGCAAGAGCGTAGTTGAGATTTAATAGGATGTAGAAGTGACTGAGCGTAGGAAATCTTGGATACAGAACCGAATCTGCTGTTGACAGTATTGTGTCAGTTAAGTTTCAGTGGTCAACAGGTTAGACAACACAGGATAAAATTAAATTCCTGTTTTGTGAATGAGCTAAGTTCGATTCTTACCCAAAGTCAATATCTCAATTATTACATAAAGTTTTATCGATATAAGAATGTCTGGAACAATCAAATTAACAGAAGCTTTCGAGCAATGGATCTAAACTCCTTTAGTGCTTTGTTTCCATTCCATCCATTACCGCCCCCCCCCCCCCCCCGTTGAATACACCTTTAAGAAATAAAACAGAAAATGCAAAAAGTGTGATTAAAAAAGTTTATTTAACCATTAACATTACTTCGAGTGGAAGTAAAGAATTTCTGTTGTTCCTGTGAGTTTGAAATGAAATTGCTCAAGTCCTTTAATGTGGGCAGATAAAAGGAAAATCAATTCGGTTTTATGAAGTAATTTTTTATGCCATAGCTGACTTTATAGCCGCAGTAAGGGACGATTTCACCTGTGACATGAAGGATGAAAAATTAAATTAAATGCGTTGAATTTTCAAACATCAAAGGATGAAAAGATTTTACCAAAAAGTTGTGGGAGAAATAATATTTAATTATAGTCCATCCACCTACAGATTCCACCAAATCCACACATATTTGTTGCCAAAAAGTCATCAAAAAAAAGTTTTCATCCCCACAGAAACGAGTAAAAAGAAATTATTGAATTGAAATAATCAGACATTTATAGAGAGTAAGCCAATACTGCTCGACATCCCCTCCGAAATGTTATGTATGAATATCGAAAGTTTCGCAATTTGATTTTAGTAGCGACATAAAACTAAGAATGGGTCCTAATAAGTTTCCTCTGTCCGCATAAAGTTTTGTTCTCTGTCCTTTCTTTTCCTCTGTACATTCACCGTATTCAATTTATAGTTATGATTTTTCTTATTCTTGAGTCTTCTTCTTTTTGTTGTTTTTGCTTTCTTGACTGTTTTTGATAATGGGATAGCTAGACAGGGGGTGATTTTGAAGGATTTTTGGGATTTTATTTTTGAGGTTAAAGTTTGAATACCACAACAGAGGAGTTGGGGGTCTAGTGATTTGATCCTAGCCTAATATGACTTCGCTAGGTTCCAGAGGTCATCTTAGGCACTGTGTTGCAGCTGTTCATATACACAGCAAGTAAAAACCAAGATCCACAGTTCTTATTTGGTTCAAAATGATCCAGCTGGATCAAGAAGAGTAGCAGACTGTTTCAAATAGTCTCAAACTGTCACTAGAACAGTTAAAAGGTTTGAATTATCCCAACTTGAAAGAGCTGAACCAAAAGTATCTAAGAATTGTGGTGCGTTCGTTTGAAAATTAAAAGCTTAACTTAACATGAAAATCTCAATAATATTTTAAAGGAACTAATAAAGTCATCCACACTTGACTCCACATAACTCAAACCTTTTCATCATATCCCACTTTATTCATATATAATCACATTTCATTCCCATCCTTAACTTACCAAACTTCATAAACTATATCAAAAGAATCCCAAATAAAAAACTTTCCATCCCTTGACACCCTCTAGCCATCCTGTAAGCTATGAAGAAGGTAAGAAAAAGTATTGAAAACTTTTCTCCACTCATTCGTTTTTGATTCTGAAAGAGTCACATCAAAATGAATATAAATTTATAGTTTTTTCAGCTTCATTAAACTTTCCGAAGTGAAACTCAAAGTTTTTTTTCTCCTTTCTTGGAGGGAATAAAGTTAAAAGAGAGAGAAAAGAAAGCAAGAAGAAATCTTCAGAATTTTTTCGGTAAATTTAAAGATTGGATGTTCTTTGGAGTGAATGGATCGATTTGTCTGTGGTGGATTGGATAGCTATGATGTCTATATTGAGCGTCTGAACCTCAGCAACCAGCCAAACCCCTCATAACAACATTTACCTCACACCAATGAGCTACATACCTCAAAAAATTACCAAATTCCTTTCATAATAAATTCTTGATAGCAAAAAATTGATACGCAAAAATTCCCCGTCACGATAACAAAAGAATTTCCACCAAAAAGCTTTTCGTCATTTACATTTTCTACGAAAAAATACCTCAACATCCACCAAAAGTCGCTCAATTCACTCATCCCTAAGAAATTCCTTCCAAAAATTATATTTTTTTCCCTATTTCAAAAATGGAAAATAAATCGATGGCTGCAAAGTTTTCTTTAGCGATTTTACGAAGGTAAAAGAAAGGAAAGAACTTAAAAGATTTTTTTCTGTGCCATTTTTGCTTTCCATCCTCAACGAAAATAAAAAAGTCTCAATAAATACTACAGACTTATAAAGACTGATGTAATTACAATAAAAAAGCAATTGGCAAAGGCATTTTCTAGATAGCTTGTGAATTTTATGGGAAGGAAGCATGATGGTTCCAGGTGGGGAATTGTTTTGGTTATTTGGTTGGCTTTAGGGGATACATATCAACTCTAAAGAGTCATTTTTGACCCCAATTAGCCTCTATTGAGCCTAGTAAACTTCTATTAGCCTATATGAGCCATTGACAGAAATAAGAAATTTGTATTGACCTTTATGGTACTTTATCGACCATCCTAAGCCTCTATCGACTCTAGTTGAATCTCTACCGACCTTAATAAAGCTTTTTCGAACCTAATAAGCCTTTATCGACCCTAGTTAAGCTTCAGTTGACCCTGGTTGAGCCTTTATTAAGTTTAATAATTTTTTATCGACACTAATGAGCCTGTATATGCCTCAATGATGCTTTATCGACCCAAAAGCCCCTTTATCAACCCCAATAATCACATATGAACCTCAAAAAGTCTTCAAAAATCTTAAGCAGATTCTATAAAACCCATGCCTACCCTTTATTGCCAAATATACTTAATTCCAAACTCATAACCACTCAAAGCCTCAAAACTACAAAACAAAAACTCCCCACAAGGAAATTAAATATTCCGGTGGTTTGAAATGCTCAGTAAATATTCAGGACTTGTGTTATTTCAGGCAGGCTTTGATGTCTGTAAAATTTAATTCCATTTTCAAACATTAAGGCAACTTTAAGGCTCACCATCTGCTTTAAGTAAATGTTAGCAAAAGAAAACTGAAAAGCTTCATTAAGTTAAATAAAATTAATTTTTTTGTGTGCTTGTCGAGCAATTTTTTTCATTAAATTCACATCCACTCATCCCTTAGCATTTTAAGCATGTTGTCAATTTTACTTGATGGAATTATCTCAGATGAAAGATTCGTTAACTTAAGATGCTTCATTTAACATTACGATGATGTGCTGGATGTACTTTGTTGCTCTGTTTTCTTAGGAGGGAATGTATTGGAAAGTTTGAAGTTGAGATGAGGTGAGATTGGGATGATGGAGGGTCAGGGGGTTGGGATATAATTTTTATTGGAAATTGGAGAGAACTGTAAAGTGTTTTGAACAGCACACAGTCATCTGAAGTCCAAAGAATCCACTAGCTTGGGAAATATATCAGTTCAAGCTATTCCGAGCCCAGAGTCCCGACCAGCCTCTTTGCATCTCTTACAGTCGCGTCACTGCGTCCACAAGAAAAATTGCAGCACAATTGTAAACAAAATTGAACATTTAACCTAATTTCCTTCCTCCTTTAAGAAAGAACATCCAAAACAAAATTCCTTCATTCTCTTCTTTTATTTCGCTCATTTTCTTGATGTGTCGCTTACAGAATTCTGCATAATAATAAGAACTCAGTGGAGAAGAAAAATATTAAAGAAACAGAAACAGACGATGAAGTTTATACTGACTTACACCCTACATTTTGAATAATAGCGAAATGTTTTACAGCATTTTGTAAAAATAAACAGTGAATTTTTCTTGTCATTGTCCTTAATTTCCCCATTGGTTGGGGAAACAAATGATATTTTTTTGATGCTGTTCAACAGAACCATTTTCTTATGTTAATTGAAACTATGACAATTTTTTTCTGATATGACAACAATCATAATGGAAATGTTTCTGGTTAAATCATTTTGTAAGCAATTGTTGATGCTGTTCTTGAGAGATTTTTCTCATTCAGATAAGAAGCATCAAATTGCTTGAATATGATGTAACAAGAATATGATAAAAATCTCTCGTTTGAAGCTATGGAATGCTTGGAGATATTGCAATTGTGTGCTGTTGGGTGTAGGGAAGGAAGTGAGGTTTAAATGAGAAGATTTTGGACTAAAGGATTGGAATGAGGGAAGAATTGACTAGTTTTGGGAAGGAATTGAAGCTATAAGTAAGATTAACAACAACTTCAAGTTTAGAGTAAGTCATCCTCAATTTTAATCTACTATTCAAGCACTAGCTGCAAAATACTCCACTGTTGAAAACATATGTGTTCCTCAATGCCTAACCCGAATAGCACTAATCGGTTAATTGAATGGCAATCAACGCCAAGCTAGCAAGACTCTGGCATGGAGTTAAATCCAACACCAAACCAGAGTCATACCAGTTTTGTGCCGGTTTTCCATTCGATTAACCGACTTGTGTCATTCGGGCAACTATACCAAAACCTTACATTACCATCCACAACTCCATCAATTCCAGACTTAACCAACACAACACATTAGCAAAACAAAAGAAGTAACAGAAAAGCCATAATATTAAGCACATTAACAATTACACAGCATGTAAAAAGCACTTTTTCTCTTTTATAAACTAACACGTTATAAGTTTTCACTCCATTAACTGTTTCATAGACCGTTTGAAATGAATTGACGTTGTTACTTTTTGTATTGCGTTTTGTTCCGTTTCTGCTTTCGAGTGAGTAGGGGGATAACAACTTGGAGGGACAATATTTGATGCAAATTGTCCTCAATTCTCCATCACTTACATAAGCATTTCCAAAGCTGGTAGTAAGATGTTGAAAGCGTTTCTTCTTTCAAACGAGCAGGGGGATAACAACTTGGAGGGAAAAATATTAGTAAAAAACTATTCACCATTTTCATCTGCTTCCTAAATCTTTGTAAAGCTTGTAGAAAGATTTTGAAAAAATTACCCACAACGTTGCGTCCCCCCTGCATTAGAGCTTCAGTTCCATCTCATTTTCCACTCACATTTTCGCTTCTTATTTCTGCTTTGAGGCAAATGCCTGGCAAAAAAATTGTATTCATATCATTTACAAACGTTTGATCGCGAAGGAAATTACTCAAATGACATGAAATAAACAGATACAAATGCTCATCTTCTCTTCCTTTTGTTCTCAGCTCTCTTGTTATAATCCTATTTCATCTTTCATCATTTAAATTGTGCAAATACTGTAAAGTATAATAATATCATTGTGAGTTTTGACGAGCTAGAATGCAAGATGAGAATAATAACATTTTATTTCAGTTACTTTGCCTTTCTTGTATCTCTGCAATGTGATACACAATTGTATGCTTTAAATGTCGATTGTATCTTTATCCTATCTGTGCTAGTTATTTACATGATAAAGGAGCTTTTTGAAACATCAAAAAGGATTGAATTTATTGTGTATGAAGTGTTTTGGTGAAAAGGAAATGCATCTAAATTACAGTTGTGCTTAGTTTGGTTGATTATGATCAAGGGGGGAGCAACATGAAGGGAAAAAGTTTGATAGAAACCTGTAACAATGAAAAAATGGTTCCTTAACATTATTTGAACAGTTAGCATACAAAATCTACATCTAACATCCAGCCAGGACAGTAACGCAAAACTTAAATCAAAAAGAAGACAAATGTCTTCAAAAAAGGAACTCTAAACTTACTATAAAGTAAATAAAACTCATCAATAAATCTGTAATTCACAGTCCACAAACCGTACCTTTACAAATAAAAGTGGAAGCTTCCCAAAAAAGGAACAAAGTAAACACAAAAAAAAGCTTGAATCTAATTTTTGAATACAAGACAGAAGTTTATTCAAAAGTAAATTGGATCAAAAAAGGAGAGACATCAAGATTTTATGTTGTGATATATCGACAAAAAAAAATATTCTGTTCCAAGAATGGACTGAAAAGGAAAATCCATTAAAGATGTAATTGATAGTCCTTGGGAAATGA
The DNA here is from genome assembly GCA_917627325.4 of Chironomus riparius. NCBI lineage: Eukaryota > Metazoa > Arthropoda > Insecta > Diptera > Chironomidae > Chironomus > Chironomus riparius. Next base: position 53,229,853 of record OU895878.1, read on the forward strand.
AGAGATATCCATATTAATCAAACATAAAGAAAATTTATTTTCAAAATAGTCGAAAGAAGTAAGAAGAAGAAGAAGATGAAAAAACTTTATCCAAACGAAGGTCCCCTCTCGAATATTTTTTTTCGGGGTGATTGATTAATGGTCTTCTCTATACTTGTCATATTTTTCCATCCATATCTCGTCTCTCTTTTCAAAATATATATGAAATATATTAAGAAGAATTTCTCATCTTATGTAGTCTAAATAATATAATAAGAGAGATAAATAGAGACTATGTAAGTTGGAAGTTATCTCATGATAGATATTGAAGGTGCAGTTTTGGAGATTTGGTATATGAGAACTTAATTTGAAATTTATAGATACGATGTTTTTGCTTCAAAAGATGCAAACCTTTGGCATCAATCGATGCATCTTTCTGCATCAAAAAAAAGCTTGCGAGCTCTTTTGCTTCAATGGATGCGAACATTCTGGTTGAGAAAATGCGAATATTCTGGTTCAGAAGATGCGAACATTCTAGTTGAGAAGAAGCGAACATTCTGGGTCGGAAGAAGCGAACATTTTGGTTCAAAAAATGCGAACATTATGGTTCAGAAGATGCAAACATTATGGTTTAGAAGATGCGAACATTCTGGTTCAGAAGATGTGAACATTTTGGTTCAGAAAATGCGAACATTTTGCGTCAATAGATGCAATTTTTTTGCTTTCATAGATACAAAATTTTTGCTTCAATAGATGAAAGTTTTTCTGCTTTAAAAGATGCAAGATTTTTTGCTTCAAAAGACGCAAGGTTTTTTGCTTCAAAAGATGCGAACTTTTTGCACCAATCGAAACAAATTTTCGCATCAAAATTCACAAAATTCAATCAAACTCGAGTAAAAATTTTGATTTAAACTTTTTTAGCATCAATAACTTACATTAAACTAAAATACATAACCCAGCAAATATCCCACTCAATCCTACATCCAATCAAAAACTCTATCGCACAAAAAAATCAGCTAAAAAAGGATCATCAACGAGAGAATATGTGTCACAAAATTTTATTTCTCATCTCTAATGTTTATCATGGCTGAATGAGACCTAAAGCCTAAGCTTTTTGCAATAAAACCCATAAAAATCCGGCCAAAAATAATTTCCAAACATCGAATGATGACAAAAAAAGAGAAGAAAATTATTAAGTATCAATGTCATGCTGTGTGCTGCTCAATAAATCCCAGCACATTCATCTGAATTCGTGTTACACACATAAAAATTTATATCAGCTGCTCCTACTCCACATATCGATATTTTTGTGCTCTATATTAGATTAGCAGCATAGAATCGAGAAAAATATATAATTTTTTAATTTATTTTTCCTTCAAAACATGAACGAAAGCGAATTATTTATTGCTCCCTAATACAGCAATAATAAATTATATCGGAAAAACTGTTACGTATCTCGTGAAATGACATTAATACTGCTTCCGTTTCTGTCTTTCTGTCTTCCTCACTCTCAATTATTAGATGTATAATTCTCGTTGTGATGTTAGAATGGTTTGAGGTGGAATCAGAATTTTTAGAGCTGGATCTGAGCCTAATACTGACTTCCAGCTTACTCACGTGGGTTTCATTAGTTGTCTAGGTTAGCAACCCTAATCACAGTGTAATGTTATTCATGCTCTAGAGTTCAGCAAATACATTCTTAATTCTATGTAGGTTGCCTTAAGTAGCACTAGAATTTAGCTTCTAGATGCTCAAAGTACTCAACTTTGAACTTTTATTATCAATAGAAAATGAATTGAGGTTAAGATGCATACGCTTTGTTATACCAATAGCTAGTGTTGTCCTCATCCGCAGGACAACCCAAAGAACCAGCAAGTTCGTACGAAGAATCCCTTAAAAATCCCAAAAATCCAAATTTTAACCAATCCCTGCTCCTAGTATTTTTTTACCATACACAATCCATCTAACTTTCAACATCTATTCATAAACGACTACATAGTCGATACTACCATAAGACAAAACTTACTGTCATCATACGGTTTCGTTGAAGTGTAATGAGCTAAGTTTTTCTTGTTGAAAGCTTACTCTATTGTAACATTGAATATGTGGTGTAACATCATAAGACATAAAGTCAAGTAAGTATTTTAAACAAAAAATAAATTGCGGATGCATTTCAGTGTCGTTCCTGAATTTTTAACAGACATGAAAAATATTTTATTTTTAGCTGTAAACATGAGAATATGAGAAGTTGCAACATATGATGTTGCAGGAGTTACAATTGATGTCGATTTGGATATTGACAATTAACTTTAAATAGGGCTTTAGCAAGAATAGAATTACGAATTTGAGATTATTAAAAATAATTCTTGCTTTAAAGCCGTTGAGTTAAGGTTCGAATCCTGAATAGTTCATAAAATATTGAGAATGAATTCCACTTAACATTACTGATTAAAAATTTATGATCTCAATTTTCCCTCCAAAATAAAATATATTGAAATAAAAATTCTCTAATGTCACGCAAAATAGAGCAAGCCTCATAAAAGGAAGTAAAAAAGCCTTCGTTCGATAAATTTCTTAAAGGCATTTTCCGTAACAAAAAAGAAAATATTTCCTTTTCACATTTTTTTATCTTAAATGGAAACAAAAAGAGAAATTTGAATAAGCTGTTTTTAAAAGGCGAAATGTATACACACATATAAAATATAAAGGAAGGTCTCCTTTTAAAAAGGAAGGAGCTTTAACAAGAAGCAAAGAGAGAAATGAGTGAAATTTCTAGAGGTGAGAACTGATTTGGATTCTTGAGTTTGATTCTCGCTGAATTTTTGGTTCAGAGTTTCGATACAGGTCGCCTGTCAGATGCACAGGTAACAGATATTGTCTGTCACAGGCACTGACTGTTAACAGGTAAGTGACAGGTGAATGCCTGTGACAGATCGTAACTTTGGTTGAATTACTTATCTGATTTACATTTACAAAGATTGTGGCTTATCAGGACAACATCTAGACTAGATTTTAAGTTAAACTAGGTCTGCACGATCCTGCGAAAGCCTGCCCTATCTAAAGTATATAAATATTTGACTCTGGTATCAGGCGTGTAGCCAGAAGGGTCTTGTCCCCCCCTTTAACTTTTTGAACCGCAGCGAGAGCACGGCTTAAAACGCTTAAGAGGGGGACAAGACCCTCCTGGCTACGCACCTGTCATGAACTATTCCCAAAGCAGCTAACCGAATGGTTCTGTGCATTAACTCCTGTTCTAGGCATCTAAATAGATGATGGTCACTTGACAACGAAACAGATGGGTTAATCATTATGACTGGTAGACCCTAATGTGCTACCTTAGGAATAAAACAGTAATAACCTTACAACTCAGGATTAATAACAGGTCAGAATGAGATTTTTTTTCAAAATTACAGCACAGCTTCTCATAAAAAACCAATAAGTGCTCCCATCCCTCGTCCATAACCATTAGCATAAGCACGAGCTATCCACTCATTCTTTATAAAAGCTTTCACCTTGAGCTTATTTCCAGTACTTTGCTTTCGCACAAAACAAATTTCTTATGTAGTGTATGTTACTTAATAAAAAAAGCGAGTCGAGGCAAAGAATAAGAAAGAAAAAAATCTTTTCTTGCTTTATACCATAACCCTTATCATCTGCTCCAGTCTTTTGTGACGGTAAGAAAATTATTGTCTCGAGCTATAAAACTCGGGTGTAGATTGTAACTAAAAAGTCGAAAAGTGAAAATAGTAAATTATATTTAGTGACACATTTTCTCTTTACACATTAAAAATGGAAGTGGGATATAAAGGAGAGCATGAAGACAAGAATAAGGATAGGAATAGGAAAGTTGAGTGAATTATTTAAAGCGCATTTTTGATTGGGTTATGATAAAGAATCCTAGCCAGCGTACCACACAGGCATTAATCATTCCAACTAGTAAGAAAAATTAGCATCAAGCTATAAATATAAGTCTCATCAATTCAAGCATCATCCTGATCGGGTAACAAATTGCCTCTAATTCCAAGTATCAATTGAATGAATAAATTCCATAAGATGCTGGTGGAATCAATAAGCAATCAATTTCATAACAATGAACAAAATAATAGAACAACTGTTACAGCACAATAGACAAAGTGCATCAAATGGAAAACACAATATCGCTGAGAAGTGCCTGAGGAAAATTGTATAATACGATAGAGCAGCAGCAGCAGCAACAACATAACTTCCTTATGGCATTGTGATTATAACAATGTTATGAATACACATAGCTGTACATATTGTATGTGTGTATACATGCTCGTGTATTAGTTGAACAAAGGACGATGAAATCATGCATTAAGTGAATAAATCAAATTTATGAAAAATTGCTCTTAATCGAAAAGAAAAGAAGAACGAGATGATGAAGAAGAAACACATAAAATTTTTCTTTCTTTCTGTTTTTCTTCTGTTCGTTCTCTTATGACATCAGCACACAACCAATTGGGGTAGCTGCAAAGCTTTTTGGAGTGAGAAAATTGAGATTAATCAAAAGAAATCCATCCTCAACATATTTTGCGTTGCTGCTATTTAAAGTTTAGATTTTTTCATTCCAGTGGATGGATATTATTTTGCTGGAGAGATGATTTTAGAGATTGATAAAAAGTTTTGTGCTTTCTTATGGCCCTGACCTGATTTTTGATGTCTTTATAATTTGGTGAAATAGATAAATTGTTGAATGAAGCAAAACTCGAGAACTTCTGGATTAAATAAAGTAGATACTTAAGAAGTTCTGCATCAAATGATGCAATGTTTGAGAAGTTCTGCATCAAATGAATCAGAAACTTAAGAAGTTGTGCATCAACTGAACCAAAGTTTGAGAAGTTCTGCTTCAAAAGAAGCAGAAACATAAGAAGTTGTGCATCAACTGAGGCAAAGTTTGAGAAGTTCTGCATCAAAAGAAGTAGAAACTTGAGAAGTTCTACATCAAATGAAGCAAAGTTTGAGAAGTTCTGCATCAAATGAAGCCAAGTTTGAGAAGTTTTGTATCAAATGAAGCAAAGTTTGAGAAGTTATGCATCAAATGAAGCAAAGTTTGAGAAGTTATGCATCAAATGAAGCAAAGTTTGAGAAGTTCTGCGTCAAATAAAGCAAAGCTTGAGAAGTTCTGCATTAAATGGAGTAGAAACTTACGGAGTTCTGTATAGAATGAAGCAGAAACTTAAAAGTATCTGCATCAAATGAAGCAAAACTTCACAATTTGCATCAACACGTGTAAATTTTACTTGATCTTTAAAGAATTAACCTTAAAGCCCTAAATTCTTAAAGTTATTTATTCGTTCAGCACCAAAAAGAATTCTTCAGTATAAACAAAGCTCATCAGAGGTACTTCCAACAATTTACATCCATTCATTCTCATTCTCATTCATCTCATCTTCCTAGAAAAGCACAACAATAAATCGTGGGCGATCTAAAGAATAGGAAAAAAAATTTAATTCAAATTTATGATGAGCAGCAAATGCCCTGTAGATCCGTACAAGTGGGAATAATAAGAAGGTGGAGGAATAATGAAAATAAAAAGCAGAATGTGATTAATATTCCAGCGAAGCATAAACACTTTTTTTTTCTCAACAGCAATAAAATTCATAATCAACGCTTTTTTATTCTTTTTTGCTTACTGCTTTCTCCGATGCGCTGTCCTTATTTTCTAATTTATTTCTTATCGCACTCGTACATATATAAGTATGGACATACGCAGTTATTGGACTGTTATGGTTTTGGAGATTGAAATTTTGGAATTAAAACTCACAAAAGCTTTAAAAGGCCATTCATAAATGAGGTAACAAAAGTATGAGAGGTGGGTGAAGTCAGATAAATTAAATATGACCGAGGCAAAGACCCCAACACTTTCTATTGCTTATAACAATTGCTAAGACACTTATTATGTATCAAATCTCAATTTTCTTAGATGACGTCATCCATAAATGAACCCCATAAAAACACTACAATAAAATTCCTTCCTTATCGCCCCTCATTAATTCCCAGTCTTTATCCCCAACTTCAACATTCCTTCCTAAAGTCCATGAAATATCCATTTGATTACTTTCAAGCCACGCACATTTTATGGCAAACAAATTGATTACCCAGAAAAAGTTAAAGAAAATAGAAAATATTTTAAAAAGCAGCATCAACTGTAAAATTTTTTTAAAAAAAACTTTTCTTTTCATTCCGTATACATTATTATAATATAAATACTATTAAAAATTAAGTACAACATTGAGTACAACAGATGGTTTTAATTAAGGTTTTCCATTCTATAATTATGTGTATGCTGTGCTGTGAGCAGAAAGCTCACTTACTTTTCCTATTCTTCTTTTTCATTCCTTCCTGCTGCTGCTCTGTGTGTGAGTTTCGATTGTTAAACAGAGGGAAAAGTTCTGCTCGTTATTAGCGTGGTTTTTGCATGACATGTGGCTGGGGTTTTGATGCTTTTTGTCATTTGTGGCTTTGCTTACTGTATTTTTGCTACAGCTGGTCAATCTGGAAGTTGATTCTTAAGTTACTCAATTTAAAACATTATTGCATTCTCTTAATAAGTCATTGGATACTAATCTGTTTCCATGAGTCTATAAATCATTAGAATTTATAATAATCGTTAAATGCTTGAGACTTAAAATGCCATTGATGGACTTTTCCACTTCTTTTATATCATTACTACCTCCAGCTTAAAATCTAAGACTTTAAAGCTTTATATGGTTCGAAAAAGTAATATTCCCACGCCGAGACTCGAACCCATGACTTCTGAGTCAGTATTATAATAATTATGTCCCAAAGAATGAAGTCATTGAGCTACCAAGCTACATCAGCTCACAATATAAATATTGCAAAAAAGCTATTAAAACTGCAAAATCGCTAAAGCCATCATAACCTTAAACAATAATGACTTCCCAACTTTCTCTACCCCTTATTACATTCTCCCGTAAAGCCCTTAAAAATATAAGAAGAAATTTTTTTTTATAAAATAATAATTTCATTTTCATCATATGCCATTGTCTGTATGAGTACGTACTTATGGCAGGAGTAAGAGCTAATTTGCATACAGCAAAAAAAAAGAAAATTTGCATGAGGAAGGAAAGAAACTTTCTCCATGCTTCACAGGCCATAAGAGAGGAGGAATGGAATATGATTATGTGGCATCAAACATGACATGATGATCGTGTGGAATTGAGGACGAGGAGATAATGAGAATGGAAAGTGATTATTTAAATAGTTTTTGTGTTTAGCTGCTTGTTTTGGAGATGGGGATGTGAGCCATAGTTTATGATGCTATAATCGGAGGTGCTTGGATCCCCTACAGCCCTCCTTCACACAAATTCTCCATTTTCCCATTAACACTTCATTGTATGCACACTGAAAAGCCACCGGCGAAATTTTCAGAGAAAATAGATTACTTTGGGTACTTCACATGTCCGTTTCTCTGTCGTTATAGCTTCTCCATTGACTACAGCATGCTGAAAAAAAAAGATGATATAATCTCCACAAAAAATAACACAAATCGGATCATTTTGAATTTTCAACAGCGATTTTCATCTGCTTTTTTAGTAAGCATGCATGCAGGCTTATCCTGTATTTATGTTTTTCCGATGAAGAACATTTCCCACGCACAGTCCTATAATTCGAGCTTAAAATCAACAAATTCGTTTGAAAAATCTTGTTTTTGTGTCCTTAAGCCTCTAACAAGTTTTGTTTTGTGTCTTTTTCTTTGAGAGACTTTTTTTTGATGATTTCAAGCTTGATTTTTGTCATTTGATTTTATTTTTGAGCTTGTTTATTTGATGTTGCTCGAGGATTGTCACCCGAGTGATATATAGTCGGATGTTTAGCATTTATAATGTTGACAGTAGCTTAATTAATCATTGAGGCTTATAAAATTGTTCATCATTACTTGTGGTTTCTCTAAAGCTTGATAAACTGATGAAATATACATTTTAGAGCTCATTTGTAGCACCAAATGTTCACTTCTTCTTTGGGGTTCATTGGACCTCAATATAGCGACATAATTGACTGATTTAGATACTATCGCCTTGGTTATTGATTGACTTTATATCCAAACCCCCTACCCAACTTCAGAATCCATTCAAATGAAAAATATCCCATCTACAAAAAAAAACATAAGTCTTTTAATAATTCTGGATTATTATGTATTGACTCAAGATGTTGTTGCTAAGAATAAGACGAAAACAAGCATCAGTAACAGAAGCAGATGATAAAGAAAAGCGGGGGTGTCTATAGACAAGATGAAAAACAAAAGAAGTGAGAGCAGCAAATGTTGTGTCATTTTTAAAAAGAAATAAAAATGAGTTCATGATATGATAATTTTTTGTAGCTTCAGATAAAAAAAAATGTTGCGAAACACATGGTAACATCATATTGTCGAGAGAGAGAGAGAGAGTGAAAAATGAGTGCGAGGATTAGGTTTGGATGCTAGGAATTTTAAACATTGAATTTGTTTGGGTTTGGATTTGGAGAATTCTTACCTTGGAAAACTTAAAAGAGGTTAGAAAAGAGCTTCAATAATTCCCTTGGAATCAATATAATAAGCTTACAATCGATTTAATAAACTTCCAGCAATTCCACTTAGCTTCCAGGATTCTAATTAGCTTTCAATAATTCCAATAAGCTTCCAAAAATTCCAAAAAATTTTTAATAATTTCAGTAAGTTTCTCGTGATTCCAAAACGCTTTAAAATCCCAATAAATTTGCAGTAATTTCAACAAGCTTCCAGTAATTTCAGTAAGTTTCCAGTTATTCCAAAACGCTTTCTAATTTCAATAAGATTGCAGTAATTCTAAAAAGCTTCCAATAATTCCAGTAAGACTTATATAATTACAGTGAACTTCCAATAATTCCAACAAGCTTCCAATAATTCCAGTAAGCTTCTTGTAATTCCAAAACTATTTCCAATTCCAATAAGCTTGCAGTAATTCCAAAAAGCTTCCAATAATTCCAGTAAGACTTATATAATTACAGTGAACTTCCAATAATTCCAACAAGCTTCCAATAATTCCAGTAAACTTCTAGTAATTCCAAAACGATTTGCAATTCCAATAAGCTTGCAATAATTCTGAAAAGCTTCCAATAATTCCAGTAAGACTTATATAATTACAGTGAACTTCCAATAATTCCAACAAGCTTCCAATAATTCCAGTAAGCTTCTAGTAATTCCAAAACGATTTCCAATTCCAATAAGCTTCCAATAATTCCAATAAGCTTTCAACAATTTCAATAAGCTTCCAGTAATTCCAATAATCTTCCAGAAATTCCCAAAACTTTCCAATTCAATACAAATTCCTTCATAACTTCATATCCCATAGCCCCCAATCCTCGAACAGAAAAAGAGTGAAAAGACAAAAATATATCAAAACATTTATTTTTCAGCTTGCATGCGATGAGAGGAAGTAAAATGGTGTCTTTTTTGCGTGGTGTGCTTAATCCTGTGCGATGAAGAGAAAATAAGAAACACAAGAAACGTGTTTACTGACTTTAATGTTTTCTCATACAGAAAATTAATATCATTTTCCATTGTCAATTTGAGGAGTGAGTGAGAAGGACTAGATGTGAAAAAATATCGTCAGTAGCAAGCATAGCCTATGCGTGTAATAAATCATAGTCAGTTTTCGTATTGCTGCTACTGATGTTGTTGTTGTTGTCGGTCGTGTTAGTCTTTCATTTTTGTTAGCTTGTTTGTAGAATTTTCTTCAGTGTTTGGTATGTTCTTGTTATTCGAGGTCCTCGATGTCCTTATTTAGTGTCCAAAACTTTAGATTTTGAGACTTTAATTCAAGAATTTTGCTAAATGGAGCCTGTAGCTGCAGAAATTTATTATTTTTGAACATAAAAAGCTACCTCAGCTCCTCAGAGCACTCCACAGCTTCCCGTTGTCTATTGACTTCAATCCTCCCATAAATATTATGATAAAAAGCTCAATAAATCATTAATTTCCATAACCATTATCCTCAACGAGCAACTATTGCTAGTCATAAAAAAAATATATATGTACGTAAGGCACGCGTGAATTTCTCCGGGAGACTTGTTTGAATTTATGGGCCATTGTGAAGACATAAACAAACTCACTCTGTCTCTCGTCTCTTCGTTTTTTGTGTGTGTGCCTATTCTTCTCATTTTCTTTATATATGTACCTAACAGCTAGGCATCAACATTTCTCTATTCTAACATTTATAGAAAGAGATATATTCATTTTTGTTGTATGCGAGGGAAGTTACAAGAAAAAAAAGTGAAAAAGAAATGATAAATCTTCTCGCGCAAAACTCATAAAAAAGCATGAAAAGACGAGGAAGTGAAATAACGCATAGTATTTTACAAAATAATAAAATGTTGCATGAATGAATGGATAAATGGATGAAAGGTTTGACTACTTACGATGATATGTACATGATATAATGATGATGCGGAAAGTGGCATGAATGAGAGTTTGTTGGCATTTTCATGATGACTTATATCATTAGCTTTTAAATGGGAAATAAAAAAGGGAATGGAAGAAATCCTTTTGCAATTATTACTTTTGGATTTGAGGAAATTTCTGGAACGTTGAGAAGGGATTGGAGCGCATTTTTAAAATCTTAAGGGGTGTAAAACTACATTTTTTTGAACTCAAGCTGTTAATATTTCTACAAATCCAGTAAGTCAACAAAACAGTCAAAAAATTAATTCATCCAGCCAAACTGCTGTACATATCGATTATCAAATGACTTCCCCTTTTAGGAACTCGAAGTTTCTAAAGAATTACTTCCCCCACAATACAAAAAACTCTGGAAAATTCCCTGAAAGAAAAAAATGCAATAAAGTCAAAAAGGCGTATTTTTCAACGCTGAAAAACTTTTTTTCACAAACATTTCATCATTGTTCCTCTTTTTAAAAGCCACATAATCATTCCTGCAATTTACATGCGGAAAAAAACTGAAAGAAATTTTTTGTTAAAGAATTTTTTGCTGCAAAAAGGGGATCCATTCAAGTACATTCATGTTCCTCATATTTTTTTCTTTCTTCTTCTTCTGCTGAAAGCACATACATGTACGATGAATTTCAATTTCACGCTACATTTCGTTGCGAGTTACTTTCAATTTAACCTCAAAAAATATTTTTTCTTCTCTGAAGTCATCTTGCATCTTACATTTTAGCAAAACCATTGTAGTTTAGTCTTCAAGTGCATATCTGGAATTGAGGATTAATTTTATGGATTTTGGACATTTTGGAATGATTCAAAAGGTTTTTAACTGAATTTTGTGAGAATTGGTTTCCGATTTGTAGAAAGAAAAAAACAATAAACTCATTCGACATCACTAATCTTGGATCAAACAAGCAGTTTTCGCACGGATTTCCCACATCGCATTTCCCAACTCGAATAAAATCTTCAAAACAAGCTAAAAACCTCTCAATTTCAAGAATTTTCAATCTACAGACCGGAGCACTCAAGAATCTTAAAATTGACATCAAATTATGATCGAATAATAACCACAAAATATATCCCTCGTAAATAAGATGCTTAAGATTCTTGAAAAATACCCCAAAACATTCAATATCAAACCCTCAAGAAGCATCGACCATGAAACTTTTATTAAAAACTCATTACTTCTCGACTATAAAGCCACAAAAGACGTTTTTGAATTCGCTCACTTATCAAAATGAAAATCCTTTTCAACTTCTTCTTTAGCTTTTGGATGCTGAAGAGCAGCACTTGATATGTGTGTTAGTCGAATCATTTTTCAAATATTTCTTTCCTCAAATTTCATCTCACTGTTTACATTTGTGTTCATATATGAAGAAAGAAAGAAGAACGAAAAAAAAATATATTTAAAAAGAAAAAGGAAGGAAGCGTACAGACATTATGTTAAGGAACAAGTTAATATACGGATTTGTTACTAAGAAGCATGAAAAATTGAAATTCTGATTCTTTTAGTTCGCTCACTCTCCGACTCTTCATTCAAATGTAAAAATAATAAAGAAAGGAAAACCCCTGAAAAAAATGGATGAAGAAGAGGAACTTCAGACAGCAACTCTATCAGAGATACTGTACATGTGTACATTCTTAAGAAAATATGTACATACACATATATTGTGTAGATATTTTCATTCTGCTTGAAAAATTGAATTTCTTCGTTTTGATCCAACGATTTAATTTCACAAAATTTTAATACATTTTTCGTTCTTTCTTGCTTGCTTCTTTTTGTAGAAGAAAGTACATAGAGACATGCGATTTAGAGGAAAAGTGGAGAATATAAAGAGATGCACGTATGGAAATTAAAACAGATTTTGATTTTTTGAACGCATTTTCATAGCTGGATGATGAATGATTTTGGTTGGTTTCAAGAGCTGCCTTAGGTAATGTGACTTGAGGAGCCTTTGAAACTGTTCCCAAATGGACACACAGGTAAAAACCTAACCCAAACTCTCGTAAAACAGTGCTTCTCAAACTTTTTTGGTTCGCGGCACTCAGTTTGAGAAATTCTGTCCTGTAACTTAAGGTTAAACAATAATAATATGTGTCTATGCTGTGGATATGATGGTGCAGTGGTCAAGTACCTTAGTATCCACCCTTGCAATTAAATCAAGTTCAATAAAAAAAGTTTATGAAGCTATAAACCTCAAAAACTCAATTCCTCTTTAATGTGATGGCCAACCCATGAGCCGAGGTACACTAATGTGCTTAGAAAATCTCAGTGAATTCCAAAACCGTATGCCGAGTGCGGTTTAGGTCATTGATTACCACCAAGGTGTTCCGTGGTACAAAAAGCTAAGATACCACTGCTCTATAACCATCATACTTCACCCAATCTAAGGACTGATGCTGAGACTTCCTCAATAAAATTAACTCAATTTAAAGCCATCTCAACACAATTCATCTCTTTCAACTGCCATTCTTTCCACATGACTCAATAGAACTGCACAAAAACACAAAGAAACTTCTCACATGACTGAAAATAAGTCAAACTGAGAACAAAACTCTAACTTTTCTCCCCATAAATTGGCACTAAAAAATTATTTTTCCCTCGTTACAAGAACAAACAAGTGAGGTATTATGTTATCATGTATAAATCCATTGTAGAGCTCAGTATGTCACTCACTCCTTTCTTTTTTCCTTTCTCGACTCGACTCGAAACCAACATCGTCTAAAGAGAGAAAGAGTGAACTGCTTTTAAATTATTCTTCTTCATGTACCACATTTTTTACGCTCCATATGATGTGCGCGCGGTTTGTGTAGATAAATAAGTGTAATTTATTGCAATTTTTTTCTCGAGACAAATTTCATATTTGCTTGTAAACTTCATATTTTACCTTCAAGAAAAATAATTTTATTTTTTTATCCAATTTTTCTCTTTTTTAACTCGCATTTGCTTTTTTTCTGCTTTTTTTGGGTTTATGTACAGTCACTTGGAAGTCAAATAAAGTTTTCATCTTGTCTGTGACATGAGAAATAGTAAAGGTATTTGAAAATGATGTGTTGATGGGGTTTTTGTGACGCATTTTTGGGTTTTTATGGCAAGTTGTTTTTGATTTTCGTGAAATTTTTAAAAGTTTTTATAGTTGCGGCATCTAATATTGGTTCTATTTGGTATTACATTCAGAAGTTGTATCAATAAAGTCATATTGTATGATTTTCTGTTGAAAATCAGGATTCATCATTGATCTTGGGTCCAAAATATAGTTTTCGCACGGATTTTCCACTTCGCGTTTTCAACCAATAAAATCTTACAAACAGGCTTAATTGTTCACTTTTTGACGAATTCTCAATTTTTAGAGCGGAGCACACAAGAATCTCTCATTTGGCACCGAAATGACATTAAAATTACACCTAAAAAGTATATTTAATATTTTTTTCATGAAATTCAATTAGCTTTGTCTTCATTTTACCTTTGTAGATCAATTAATCAAAGACAAACTGCAAGCAATCCCAGCTCAATCTCTCCAGAATCTTCCATCTTCACAAAAGTGCATGAGAATATTTTTTTCACAAAACGATGAAATTTAATTTCTGCACATGTAACTTACAGAGAAGAAAATTAAATAAATAATGAAATTTATCTGTTTGTGTTTACAGTCTCTGTGTGTTGATATCTAATTGTCTGATATTTTCTCATAGAATTTTCAAGTGGTATGCTTTGTTAGAATTTTCTGGCATTTTCATTTTTTTCTGAGAACTTTGTTGTTTTGCTTCAAGGAATAATTTTTTCTTATGAGAGTTAAGGAGAGGTTCGGCACGTGTTTTAACTTTTGTGGAGAGTTTTTTTAATTCGATATTTAATTTTTTTGGCTTCTTTGACAGTTTTTAAGTTGAATTCAATCTTTAACCTCAAAAATATTCCCAGAAAATTATGAATGAATCATCTAAAGCTTCCTAAAATTCTCATAATTCCATTAACAATCCTAAATTCTAAATCATCCTCAGAAACATTTTCGTTCAACTTTGAAATTCACACAAAATTTTGTGTATCACAATTTGTATCCTATTTGTCAGTTTTATCTTTTATACACCCATCAATTGTCTCGTTCTGTGTAAAATTCAGAAAAATACAAATTTCATCATAAATTCAAATAAAATGAAAATGTTTTGTGATAAATTGAAAGCAATAAATTCCAAATTGATTCACTCAAAATATCAATAAATTGTCAAGAAAAATACATGGTAAGCATGCATGCTTGTTAGATATATGAACAAACATAAAATGAGGAATTCATTTCGTTTATCTAAGAATTTCGTAACGAATATATTGAACATTATATTTTTTTTTTGTGATATTGTTTCGATATAAGAAGTTTGGGATGATGCTGGATGTTTTGAGGAACAAGGTGAGTAATAAGAGCGCATTCAGTTAATGTCAAGCTTAAATCTTAATATTATTGGGAGGCATTGAGAGGCTGAATGACATTTACACTTCAAAACTTCGAAATCTCTAAACAATGGCTGAATCTAAGAACAACGCGAACAACCCTAGTCCAGTTTATGCCAAAGTATGTAAGTCTGAGCTGAAGTGGCTCAGTGGCGGAATGGTTTAGTACTTCGCTATCTAATTATTGCAAAACCGACACAATAATCATGGGTTCGAGACTCGGCATGGGAAATTTTTCGCTTGTCCTTTTTCGAGCCATATGTACTGTAAATCAAGCTTACAGCCTTCCTTTATTATTATTATTATTATTAATACTGTATTCATTCTAATTAAGCCAGAGCAGCGTCATGGCTTTGAATGCTACAGGCAGCAATGTCATCAAAGGAGTGGTTCGGATCCAACTATTATCAATTATCAAATTTCCATTAGCTGAGAATCGCCTTAGTGCAACTCTGGATCAGAATTGATCTGCAAAGGCAAAGGCTTTTTTATGTACGTCTACAAAGGCTTTCATGTAAACGTCTTCAGTTCTTTCCACATCCTACAGCATCAACTCCATCATTAAACATCGCTCCTTTGTACTCAACAATAAAAAAGCATTTCAAATAATTTCAAGCATTTTCCTTCTTTGCATTATTTCCTCATGAGTCATGACATTCTTCAAGATCTCATCACAGCATGTGAAATATGACAACATCAAAGACATGTCAGCCTTATCAGTAGACCATCAGTAAATAAAATAATGTAGACAAAAAGCTAATAATAGAGCAGCTCCCGTTGCTAGAGAGTAAGGCTATAAAAAGAGCGAAGTATAAGAAAGTATGTAGGCTAACAAGAATAATATTCATGCATAGCATCATGCAATGACTCTTCTCTTTACGATATGGAAGCGTGAAAAGACATAAATTTGAAATGATATACACAGCATCATGTACGGAATTCAATTGCACAGTCAAAAACGTAATGAAAATAAAGGAATAAATGTGTAGAACAGTCATAGATGTATACATAGTATATACTTTTTATTTCACATGCTCATAACATCAAGAAGAAGAAATGGAATGGGAAATAAAAAACAATACAATTTCAACTGTATGTCGTGTGATGAATTCCTTTTCAGATCTACATTTCTATATATTTTTTGTGATGCAGCATCAACGACAATATGGAGCAAATTTTATAGTTCTTCAAAATTTATGTAGCAACTAGTATGAGACGATTTTTAAAGACAAAGACGTGCAGTTGTGCGGCATCATATTGTGTTCATATCATGTCATTTGCTAAAAGGGGTTTAATATCTTTTGAAGTTTAATGGGAAGATTGGATGAGATGAAGATATAAGAGCTGCAGGATGTCTGGATTTAAGAATGAATTATGGATTAGCTGAGGAACTTGCAAGGTTTGTTGGAAATTTTGTTTCAAAAAAGAAGAGATTTGAAAACTAGTCATTTTGATCCTTGCTATGTTTTGCTGATTTTCTGGGTAGCTATCCCTGGTTTTCTTAAAAAGATGGAAGTTTGTGTGTGTCTTGATGCTATCAGCTTGAGTAGCTTTGCCTTTGGCACTATTCTGAGCTCTTTAGTCACTTCTTTATAGACATCGCAAGTGACAGACTATACAGAATCGATGGTAGCTATAATGATCGGCTTCAGAAGTAGCAACAGGACAACATAGTCTAAGATTCCATTCATAAACCTCCACCAACACATCCACAATTAAAATAATGTTCATTTCCACGACAATTTAAATATTTATATACTTCACCTGACACTCCATTCCATCTCCGATACCAAACCCCTGCCACATTCGTCCCAATTTTCTTAATTACGTGAACGATATCATTATTTTGCTTGCTTAATTATCAAAATATGTTCACTGAAAAATTTATGTATGAATGCTTTCAACATAATGCAAATACAACGTATGCGAAATTAAAAGACAGCAAGTGAGAGAAAAATTTAAAAATTTAAGCATAAAACAGACGAGCATGAAGAATATTACTTGAAACAGATGTAAGGAGATGATGGAAAAAAAATATACAAAACACACTCAAATTTATCATAATCATTACCCATTTATGTCTTCAACATCATAATAAAGCATTTAAAAAAATATTTCTGGAGAAACAAGGGTTGAATAAATTTACATTTTATTATACATGTGAGAGTGGATGAGGAAAAATATATTTTTATGTACACATTGGTGCTGGTTATGTTGGTTGCTAGTCGAGGATGGGATATGAAAAAAAAATAAATATTTATTCATGTTTGCTCACGTGGATGACCTGAAACGCATTTTTAAGGGGAGATTTAAATTATTTGTATAGTTTTTTGAATGGTCGACCATTTAAAATGTATATAACTTTGGCGGGAGGAACCAGAGACATAGAATAAGATTTTATCAAACAATCAAACTAAGCGTCCCTTAAAAAATTTTTAACCCCTTTCTAAAGGTTTTGGTTTTGTTTTCATGGCGACAGAAGCTAAGATCCCTTTGGCTCAGTTGTGGACAACCTTTTTCATGTCACGGCACAGCTTGGTAGTAATCCATGACCAAAACCGTGCACAGCATAAAGTTCGTAGAAAAACTTAATTTTTCTTTCGGCACACACCAGTGTGCCGTGGCACATATGTTGACCATCACTGGTTTTTCCCCTTGTATTGCTCTGGGGAGTGTGTCTGGAAAAGAAACACCAGTAAAAAGCACTCTAGACAAAACAAAACCCAATCGAAAATCACTTTTGATTTAAGACTCATTTTTTGATGAACGTCATTTTCGAACAACCCCAAATAAATTTATTTCATCTCAAAAAATCAATTCCATCTCAAATTTTAAGTCACTGTGCATCTCACTTAGAATAAAATTCACATAAATCTAACAGTTCTTCCCATCAATATTTCCTTGTGTCCTACTTTTCCACAAAATTTACCCCCATTCCCCAAAAAAATCAGCATTTTGTGACAGCTGGACAAACAAAGTACGGGGCAGTGTCGCATTTCCTCTCAAAAAAAAACTTTGCTTGTCAAACGACACAAAAAATATAATATTTAAAGAATTCTAATGGTGACTAACTACAGTGTATAAAAAAACATATAAAAAATATGATAAACAAGAAGAAAAAAAAATATGAAACATAAATGGGAAATTTATGGGATGAAAACATGTTGTCATGAAATATACAGAACAAAGTATGAAGCAAATAAGAGGAATAACATAAAATTAGAAAAATTGTTTTTTAAAAGGAAAGTTTGAGGAAAAAACGTCAGGATTTGGCTATTTTTTGGATTCTTAAATCTATAGGTCTATTAAACTTGGATTAATCTACGATAACTTACACGGTTATTTCTACCTCTGCCTTTTATGAATTATTTTCTTTTTTTAAGGTTTTACAACAAGGATCGAATATTTACAAAACATGTAAGTTCTTGAGTCCAAGCATATTTAAAGTTCTAATCTTTGCATCTGTTTCAAGCTCTTGAGCGGAGAAAAGGGAAAGACAGTTAGTGATTCTTAAACTTTTACGAACGTGACCTGCAAAATTATTAATTCTGGTTCGAACAAAGCGATGTATAAACGGTGCGATGATCTGGAGGCACTGCGATTTTTAACAAAGATATGCACCCAGGGTGGGATTTGGGTTTTGAAAATCCCTTGCCCTACCCCACCCCCACCTCCTGTTTCCGAGCCTGATTGAACCATGTGCCTAACCATTAATCTAATGTTAGTTTCAGGATAAACTTGCAGTGCGTCATGAAGCATAGTTTGAGAAGCTCTGTTTTAATGTATCATCATAGATTTGTCAAACAACTGGCCATGGAAGAGAACTAACCCATCTCAATTTTAATCAGAGTTACAAGCAATCACCTGACACTTACCTAGTAATTTTTTTATTGCCTGTCAAAGACACAGATCTGTCGCAGATTTGTCACAGATTAGTCAAATCTGTCCACATACATATAGGTGACAGATATGTTACCTGGACCTGTGGCAGGCGACCTGTTTTGCAACTCTGATTTCAATTAATTTCAAAGAATCGTTTATGTTTGAGTCAAAACTTCAATCAGTTCTGATGAAAATGACAATAAATAATTTAAAAAAAAATCAGTACTTAAAAATTTAATTTCTTAACCAAATCTTCCAGAATAAAAAGTATCAATTTTCTATGTCCTCTTTAAAGGGACATCGAATAAATCTAACCCGCATAAATTTCAAGAAAAATCCCCCCTCAGAAAAAAATATGGAGCAACTGAAAAAAAGGCACCGATATGATAACAAATTTAGTGCACAAATATTCTTCATTATTTCCCTAAGTTGATAAGAAGGAAGAGATATAAGCAAAAAAAAAGTTGAGGAAATTCCACAAAGGAAATTGAATTTAGTGTGAGAAAGGACATTTTTCTCTCAGAGAGCAGGCTGAACATGCTCACACATTTAAAGGATATTCTGGAAATCATGGAAAATTCCTCTCATTTTATGACAGTTTTCCACATGAAAAACTTCACCCAAATAAATTTTGATTTCTTGAATCAGTGACTTCAGACACTCGACACCGAACAAACTTTATCTCCGTCGTCTTCGTTCTCAAAAACATTTAAAAAATTCTTCTTCCTCGGAGGGGTTTAAAAAATATTCAGCCGTAATTCTCACCAGCACAAAAAAAAAGAAGCAGCAACGAGAAACTTTTTTTAAAAGCTCGAACAAGCGTTGTAAATTTTTTTTTACTGCTAAACGTTGAGCATTGAAGCTGAGAATAAAAAAAAAGAATGTGAAAAGAATTTCGCCTCGTTTAAAGCACCGACAAGCATCGTTATTGATAGTTTAACATTATAAAAAAAGATATTGAAGCTGAAAAGTGATTTATGGCCGCAATTTTTTTTTTGTTTTTCTTCCAACTTTTTTTTTTTGTCGATGGAAATAAATTTTGCGTCGCTGGGCATGTAGTTGGGTATGGATGACAAAAAAGACCATGAGAATTTTCATTTTATAGTTACCAAGGACATTTTTATGAGATATTGAAAGATTATATTAATTTATTAACTGACATCGTTGAAAATAATAAAGCAGAAAAAAAACTTGCTCTTGAGATGAGAATGGATGAAAGGGAAATGAGGAATTAAGTAGGAATTGTATTATGATTAAAGCGATTTTTTTGAGACTTTTTGACATGCTCTCCCTTTCTGCTTCACTACTGATCTCAAATCTTTGATGATTTTTCTAATTAGACGACATTCCCCATGCCAATCATATGCTCAAATCAATGTACAACAAATTGGGTTATAAATAATTCAGATCTGTTGTGAATTCTACAACGACTATTTTATTTCGCTCTATAAATGTAATTAGTGGGAATCGAACCTATGTTCTTACAATGATTATCTTATTATGCAGGACGGATGATTTTTGCCGCTCGTCCATTAAGATTGATGTCTAATTTTTGACAATTTGTCATACGTATGCTCCCAACTTAGTGCTTCATAAGAATTACACAGATGGAGGGGGGGGGGGGACAAGGTGGGTTAGAGTCATAGACCCTATCTATTAAAGAAATTCTTTAATTTAAAAATAATCTCAAAATCTCCTAAATTGTTTCCATGTAATAATTTCAACGAACCCCCCTTCCCCTCCCCCCACTCAGATGAGAGGGGGGGGAGTCAAAGAGTTAAGGACTCTCCCTATTAAAACATTCTTTAATTTGAAAACAACCTTAGAATCCCCTTAATTGTTTCCATGTATTAGTTTTAACGACCCCCTCCCCCTCCTCCTCTCCCTTCTTGATTTCTTACTATACTTTTGCACATCTTCTGCTAAATGTATATACCCAATATTGAATATTTTTCACATCGAGATGTCCATTAAAAACCCAAAAGTCATTAACCATCCACATAAACCATTCAATCATAATCAATAAGACAGTTCCAACACAAAACAAACAGATTATTTTTCAGTCATTAACCAGAATCATCAACAAATATGACAAAATGAGCCATTGAATCTCCTCTCATTTCCAAAAATTAAGCACCCAAAAAATCACGAAAAACATGAAAAATGAACATTGCCAACAAATTTTTATTTGTTGTTGTTGTTGCTGTTGCTGTCCATTGTTCTCGAACATCATATTTTTTGTGGGGGAAGTAAATTAAATTTCAGTTGTAATTAAAAGGATGATTTTTCATAATAACAGCAGAACCAAAATTCATTGCATAAATTGGTTGTCATCAGATCATTTACATTTACATTAAATATGTAAGCATATCTTATAATTCTGATGACATTTTCATGCTCTTTACTATAATAGTTGAATATCTGGTCTTACTCTATAGAGACACCGAGAATGCTTTTAAGCCAGAAAATCACAATTTAATTTTTGAATACGAAAATATATTCTTGAATAAATTAATTTTGAGAATGTGGAAGCATTTTCATATCATCTGATACAGGTCCTAGCATCCACATACGTTTATATGTCGATGTATGTGCTCTGGTTTTCTAATTTCATTAAACATTTGAATTAAAATTAAAGTCTTAAATATTCATTATTTCATTTCCATTATTTTAAATTATATCTAGCCTTTATTCGACATAAAAACGAGAACATTTGTCTTTTCAATATATAATTTAAATCAGCTATTATAATGAATAAAGAGAGATAGAGACTATATAATTGGCTAATTATATGGAAAAAGAATTTGCCTTTTTGCCAACATTTTTAGAACATCAAAAGAATGGGGACAGAAATGATGGCGTGAGATGGATAAATGTTTTTGGATGAACAATTCATGACAGGGATGGAAATTTGTTGAAATTTTAGTTCTGATTTGTGTAGTTTCAGACCCCTTTTGGTTTGAAACTGCGTAGTTTTATACCCTTTTCGGTTCAAACTTGGTTAGTTGCAAACCTTTATGTAGTTCAAATTGCGTAGATTTCAACCTCTTTAAGTTCAAATTTGAATAATTTTCGACTCGTGTAAATTCAAATTTGTGTAGTTTTCGACCCCTAGAAGTTTAAATTTGTGTAGTTTTAGACCTCTTTAAGTTCAAATTTGTGTTGTTTATGACCCTTTTATGTTCAAATTTGTGTAGTTTTTTTGTGTGGTTTTAGACCTCTTTAAGTTCAAATTTTTGTAGTTTTAGATCACTTTCAGTTTAATTTTGTGTAGTTTTAGACCCCTTGGAGATGAAAATTGCGAATCAAATCTTTTGTAATTTAAAAATGTGTAGTTTTAGATCAACTTAACTTTTAATTTTACATTGTTTCAGAAGCTTTTAATGTCAAATTTTTGTAGTTTTAGACCCCTTGGAAATCAAAATTGCATAGTTTTCAATCTTGTGTAATGCAAATTTTTCTAATTTAAGTTCAATTTTGGTGGAGTCTCAATCTTTTGTAATTTAAAAATGTGTTGTTTTAGGCCCCTTAGTTTTTAATTTTTCATTGTTTCAGACCTTTAAGTTCAAATTTGTGTAGTTTCAGACCCCATTAAGTTCAAATTTGTGTAGTTTCAGACCCCTTTCAGTTAAATTTGTCCCACACAGTCCAACTCATTCCCAACTCTGTATCCCACCGTACCATTCCATTACCTCAATATAAACATGGCAACTGATTAAATGGCAATAATTGAATTAAGATAATGATTGAACCAATGTATGGTTAATGAATACATATTAAAAATTTAAAATTATCAATCAGAAAATGCCACAATTCAACATAAAAATTGTGCCTTTTAATCCACACATGCATAAATTCCAACCACAACTCGCTTGATTTTCACAGAATTTAAAATTCATTTCTCGACCTGAATTAATGAGACAATACGCACATATTTTGCTTCATCAATTATTCTCAGAAAGACGAGAGAAATTCAATCAATCAACAATTTTAAAACATCTAAAGAACTTCCTCTGTAGCAATTTACTTCCAAAATGAAACTTCCACATCCACTAAAACCAACACCGTGAAATAATTCAACAAGCTCAAATGAAAATTATTCCACTGAAATGGCCCATTTTAAGCATAAAAAAACTTAATTTCGGTTGAGCTTTTACTCGTAGTCTGTAATGTCATTGCAGAGCAAACATAAACGGCATTACCTTCAGTGGATAACCCTATAATCTGCCAACTGCATTTCATTTAGCATCACCGCAAAAACCAAGTTCCATTACAAATAATAAACAATTGTTCGCTTTTGTAATAATCAGCAGAAATATTCATTGCGAGATGCTTTTGGGGATGGAATTTAGTAAGAATAGATGAGAGTGAATTTTGGATCAGATTGTCTGGATTATTAAGTTAAAAGGAGGGAGAGTAATGCAGGCTAATGAGGTCTGGACTCGTTCCTCATGCTTCTTCACTTTATCTAAGTTAAACCTTAAGTCCACACAAGACTTAGGTACAATGTCATAGAGAGAAGAGTATGGATCAAGCATGTAGCCAAGAGGTGATGGAGGGTTGGGTTTAAATTGAACCCGTGGAATCTAACCTTGACTAGATTTTCAACATTCGAATAAAACTCCGAAAATTGATTAAAATGCGCTCTAATCCTCCAAATTCCTCCACTACTTGCAATGTTCCACACAAACTACGCTGCACATTTTGTGCAACTGAAATTAACTAAAATTTCCATTTGTGAAAATAAATATTTTTCCATTGCATCGCCTCGAGTTCTATCATTCCTTCCATTTCTCATAGCTTCCCCCCTGCCCCCTCTCAATTTATCATTTTGTGATGATATTCAGCACTTTTTCACCACAGAAATGCAAATTCAATAGGCAGGCAAGTAAACAGAAAACAATATTGCTTCCCATGGAATGGAGTCTATTTGCAAATGTTCATACACAGCAGCAACGGGGCAAAAAATACAATTTTTTTTCGAAAAATATACACACAATAAATATGTACGTATGTACACGTAAACATAAATACATTTATATGAATACGAAATTTATTTATTATGACAGCGAACAAACAGCTTTGCCAAGCTCATTCACCTGTTGACAATAATGTACAATATGTGACTCTCGACTGCCTTCTCCCTCGCTCTCGCATATGTATAAATACACATGATTTTCACTTCCCACAATATACATTCAATATGAACAGAACGACGTGAAAATGTAAAAAAAATATAGCAAGTAATAAAACCTGTAAAATTTATTTTTAATGGCGATTATGAATCAAATAAACGATTGACGTAATATGAATGTGTGGCTTGTGTTGGTGATGTGACAAAGGAATTGAATTATTGATGCTTATAAGGATTCATTACAAAAGCCACAAGAATATTGGATTGTATCGTGGGTGTGTGGGGGTTTAGACAGGCATGTGAGATGTATTGTGTAGCTGAGCTCAACATCAGAGAGGATTTTTCAAACTTCTGGGGTTGTCAAACCTCAAACTAAGAAAGCCTGAGTTCAGAACTGGGAGTTGTGGCAGATCTGTCAAACCTTTGTTTGGGATAAGCATGGAAGAACCAGTATTTGGCCCATACCCTGTCTTTGACCCAGACTAGGCTATATCTTCCAGAATAGCAAGATCATAATCAAGGTGTGCTGGACCACAAGAAAGGTTGACCACCACTGCCCAACAGTTTAATAGGTTAAGAACTGTTCTATTTATGTTTATATACCTTTTAGTTTATGCATCCATAGCTGATGCTTTCATCACTCAGCCAAAATAAAAACATAACCTCAAAAAAGCTCACAACTCGTTCAAAAGTGTCCCTAAAAGGAAGGAAATTTACAACATGTTATTTTTCATTAAATTATTTTTTTAAACAATATTTTCCATTATTTTATTTTATTAATACGCTTTATCGACATTATATTCATCCATTGCCATGCCTTCAAAACATATATTTTTATTAAATATGACTCCGTTCACTGTTCAAAATTTCTCATTTTAATGTGATTTTATGAATATAAATATTTTATTATAATAATAACAACAGGAAAAACGCAAAAACCTCGAATGTATGCATGCATATAATCATACAAAACCAATGAGCATTTCCTCTACAATGCAAGTAATTAACACTCAAATGTACATACGAGAAGTACGCAAATTAATTTTGAAATCCGATTAATTAATTTGCTTTATGTTTGCATTTACATGCGGTTGAAGTGACATGTTTCGGTTGTGTATAGCAAAGATTCTTATGAAATGATCAAAATTCAGGGGTGGCGATCGGTTCTTGTTACTGTGTTTAGAAATCAAAAAGTGCGTTATTTTCTCTAAGGCGTGGACACTCAAAAATATGCTGGGATTTTTTTTTATTGGAATTTTGTTCCAAAATATAAGCAATCTCTAATTTTGAATTAAAGTCAAATAATCCAGCTTCAATAACTTCAATGTCATTATATTTCAGACTTAAGATTCTCAAGTTTGGAAATTGTTTTAAATTTGTTTGGTCGAGTTCTTTCAGGTGACAAGATTGAATGTAGATATTTTCAATATTTTTGAAATGTTTGCCCAAATCCTGCGGAATGTGAACAATGATTTTATTCAGAGCATCAAAAGTTATCACATTATCGTATGTAGCGTTTAAGTTGTCAGGAATTCTGTTAATTATACTTATTTTTGCTGATTCTTTGTTATTGATTCTTGGATTGTTGATTACTTCACATTTATATGTTGCGTACTCAATGAATTCAGAGCTATTTCTCTTATCTCTTAATTTATAATTGCATTCAATACTAGATTGTAAGTCTCCAAATACGAAGACCAAACAGTTCATCAGTCTGGTTTTGGATCTGTAATTTATTCAGAATTAAATCAGCTCCAAAAACTAATACATTTTATTTTATCCAAAAATTATATACGTGTCTAATGTAACAATAATTTAATACATTTATGGTGTTTTTCAATGTTCAATGTTCAATCCGACAAAACGATAAGGCAAGTATTTTTTGATCCATGAATACATACATACATACATCGCTGGTTTTACAGATCAATTTTGATCCATAGCCTCTCTTAGTTGGCGTCTGAAAAAGACTCGCCAATAACAAATGCTATGCAATCTCTGTTCACAGCTTCCTTCCAGGAATTCTTTGGTCGTCTGCGAAGTCTCTTTCTATCTACAAAATGAAACTTGAAGATTTTGTTAATTGGAGTTTCTTCAGGTGTCCTGATAATATGACCAGCCCAACGCAATCTGTTGACCTTAATCCGATTTAAAATATTCACAATATGATCCATGAATGAAGATTGAAAAAGTTTGAGCAAATCATCACAAATATTCACAGCGATCAACCCAGAAATCACTTGAGAACTTTCTATCTTCTTACCTTCGCTGATTTCTTGGAATCTTCACCTTGATTTATTTTTTTTTTTCATCATGAGATGATAAAGTTCGCTTCAATTCCACTAAATTAAATTCAATTGAATTGTAAGCAGAGCTGTTTGTATCTGAAAATAAAGTTTCTTCCGTTGCCATTAGTAATTAAAAGTTCAAATTATTTTCTTATTTTGCTTCTCAAGTTTTTCTTTAATTCAACTTACTTTATATTGATGCAAGGATGAAATTTAAAATTTCATGATAAATTTAACAAAGAGGAGATAGAGATGAAGGAGAACTGCATCTTCATAAATTAGCAAAACGAAAATTCCTAAGAAAAGCTTATCAAAATGAGGAATATTGAAGTAATAAAGTTTGTCTTTCTTTTGTGACATTCATAATTTCAAATTATGGTCGAGAAAGTGCTTTGAAAGGATAAGAAAAAAATCAGAACAAGTAAGAAAGACATTGATAAGTTATGTATGAGGCGCATTTTTTCATACTTTAATTGTTTTAATTCTAGAATTCATAATAAGCAGAAAGCTCACATTTAATTGCTTTTGATCACCGAAGATTTTGATTAAATTTGAAACAATCCAAAGATTTTCATTGAAAAACAAATTTTTTCTCCACTTCAAAAAGTTTTTTGCAATTAAATTTGAGTTTTTCTCTAATCTTGCTCAATTTTTTTGTACTGGTTGATAGAAAAAAGTGGCAAGAGGTAAACAAATGCAAATAAACCAAAGAATATTAGACAAAATTTGAAGAAAATTAATTTTTTTAGCAAACCACGTGATTCATAAATGAAAATTATAATGAATAAAAGATTGTGATAACTAGGAATCCAAATCCATCATTGAACACCATCAAGAACATCAGCAACAAAAACAACAAACGAAAATGTTCTCAAAATATTTCAGCTATTCCAAGAATTTATTAAAGGACAAAAGGTATCCGTCCGCAATAGAAAAACCTTTTTCCTTGACAATGAAATGATTACGTCAGGTAGCATAATAGGTAGAAACACAGAACGACAATGAATGATGGAGAGTATAAAGTTAAATGAAGCATATCCTGTAAAAATTGAACATTTGGGTTCATGTTGGATACATTTCCAAAAGAATACCTTTTTTTGTCAGTGGAAAAGAATTTAAGAATCAAGAAGAAAAATACAGAAAAAATTGAGTTGAAAGGACGAAAAGAATTTTCTTATTTTTTTTTATACCGCAATTAAGGTGGAATTTTCTATTTCTCTTCTTGGAATATAAAAAAAGGACCAAGAGGAAAAAAATATTATTTTTGGTGATAAATTTTATTTATGATGAGCTTATGTGAACTGATACTTAATTAAGCACGTGTAATGGTGATGTGTAGAATGAAATAGACAATATGAAATATTTTGGGGACTGGAGAGATTCAAGGACTCTTTGGCTGAACTTTTAAGATAGGAACCGAATTGAACGGCTTCAAAATGGTAAAGAAGCTCAAATTTTTTTAATTCTGTCCAATTAAATGCTGTATAAGACTCAGATTAAGCTGTCAAATTGAGTCGTTATAATTGAAATTAATCAAAATTCAACAGCTTTAATGACAACTTCGATGGCATCCAACTGATTCACTCAAAAACTTAAATTGAATTTTCTTTCGACTTATTAAATTATTGAATTTATTTCCATAGAAATTGTTCCCTCTTATTATTATTTATTATTATTTATTTGTCGACGTTACCGTCCGGAAGAATTAGTATTTATACATGTTTTACTTTTTACATTGATTAGTGATACATTTCATATCACTATGGGTGATGTAGAATAATCAAGCTTCTAATCTTCAAATCTAGGTTTCGATTAAATTCAGGCTCTCGTTTCAATCTTCTGTGGGCGTGACGTGATACATTTCAGGTCCGTTCTGACAATATTCCATTATAAGGTAATCTTGTAGCTCTCGTTCCTATTTCTCCCGCTACACTTCAAGTTCCTGATCCGTTCCTTAATCCAACGTTGCCCAAAATGTCCAATTATGGCTTGATCTCGTACATTAAGCAGTTGAAGTATCTAAACTTCTGAAAAAGAACAAATTTGGGAATGTCTGGACTCGAACCGACGACCTTCGAGTTACCATACCAAATTTGAGCCAAGCGCTTTACCTATTCGACCAGCAAGGCACTTAACTGCTTATTCTCTCATATCTTAACTGCTTAATTTCCATGTCGACAGCCCTTAAGCGCCATCAACAAAATCACGAACATCGACAACATTTTTCTCTATAACACATCAAATTAAGAGCATGTAAATGTTAATTATTTATTGACACTAATTAGTTATTACAGCCACATGATGTATGTACATTTAGTAATAGAGAAATTGAACATCATAATAATCACCTTAACAGTAATAATGTCTAAATTAGTATATGAACATGAAATTATTAATTTTATGCTGTAACGAACTGAGTTGTTACTGGGGAAGTAAAATTCAATAAATGGTCATATAAACTACACCGGTGAATAGCAATAGAATTAGAAATCATGCTCCAAGCCGATATGACTCTGAAAATTCATTTTTACACAATATTAAAGTCAGGAAAAAACTCAGAAAAGTCCAAAGTGCACTCAAAACTTCATTAACCTTCGAAAAGGATGAATCCAAGAAGACACAACAAACAAGAGACATGATATTGTAACTACAATGTAATAACAACATCACCGAGCACTTGCTGAATGAACGAATTCAAGAAGTAGAAGAAAATAATAGAAATTTATTTTTTAAATCCACCGCTTTCGTCAAATGTCATTGAAAGTTCCTTGATTTTCATCCATTCTTAGTATTCAACAAAATACAATGGATTACGTGCTGTAGAAATTCTTGATTATGTTGCATAGCAATTTAGCTTCTTATTTTCTTTTTGTGCTATAATAAAGACACTAAAACCACATCTTTTATAAACATTTGAGAAAAGAATACAAAGTCATTTAATCACAGCTAATATAAAGCTCTCATAAAAGCGAATAAAACTTTCATTAAATGCAAAGATGTCGTTTAAATGCAGTAAATGTATTTAAATAGAGATAAAACAAATTAAATAAGACATCCATTGCATAGTTTTATATTCATTCGTACCTTTTTCTTCTTTTATTCTGTCGAAGACTGTTTTTTCTCAATTTATATCATTTGTTGAATCATGGATGTGGAAAATAAGTTGAAAATGACAGTACAATTATGAAAGGTTATTTAACGGATATTTTAAATTTAAATATATTGAAGCGAACTTTTTGCATCACTTGAGTCAGAAAGATTTTAAAGTTTGATCACAAAAGAGACCATTTTTAGGGGCCGTTCACTTATTACGTTCGGATTTTAGGGGGGTGGGGGGTTTGAAAAATTGTAACATAGGTAGGGGGGGGGGGGGGGGGGGGAAGGTGTCAAGAAGTATGTCTTTTAAAAAAAGTTCAAGAAAAAAATTCACACCAAAAACATTTTTTTAAATTTTCCACCTTTTTAATGATAAAATAAATTATGAACGTTCAGGGGGGGGGGGGGGGTTGTGAGTTGTAACATATTGTAACAAGGGGCGAGGGGGGGGGGGGTGATAAAAGTCGTTTTTTGTGTAACGTAATAAGTGAACGGCCGCTTAAGTAATTTTGTCTTTTTTGACGATTTTAAAAGAGAAATTAAGCATTGATTCACTACTTTAAGTTACCAACCGCATCAAAGTATGAAGATAACTCAAGTGAGCAAAAAACTTTCAATAATTCGTAAACAACTTCAATTTTTAAGCTTTTTTTTAAAAAAACTCAAAACATTTGTGCATTTCGAACACAATTCAGACTTTAATGCATTCAAACTTTCCATGCATTTTCAAATGAAAAGATTCTTTATAACAAAATAAAAAGCTTTAATTTAAAATTTATGGCAAATGCTGCTGCTTTTGCTATTAAAACGATTTTATTTATATCATCGACAGTTCCATACAGCTTTGCAATAGACACGAAAAAAGAGGAGGATGGAGAAGGAAAGGAGGCAAAAAGTGGAAATCATAATAATAAAAGCGAATGTGGAGAAAGAGCAATGGTGACGTCTACGAGAACGATATTGCTTAATATAAAAGACCGATTAATATAAATTTAAACATCCGCTTTACTCATTCATTCATTCATTTCAACCAATTCATTCCATTCTCTTCTCTATACTCTTATTGCTGCATTTAATGTCTTCAGTCTCATATAATGTCATTTTTGCAGGATAAAGATGAGACTGCTTGTTTTTATAAGAGCTTTTGACATAGAAAAATGGGACTTTGGAATTGAATTGGCTGTATGAGTAGTTTGCTGGCTATAAGGGTATTTTTTGTAACCGTCTTGATGGATCCTATACAAGTACATGTACTACACACCTGTTTTGAAAAAATCAAACCTAGTATTCGACAATATAGTCTAGGTAAATCGAAACTAATCTGAAATGCGCTATTAAACTGTCTCACAATTAAAACCCAACCAGCCTTTATATCCAGCTACAGATGATATGATGAGAACGTTAAAGATTGTTGTGAAGAAAATTATCTAAATTTATATATTGTGTGTAGCATAATACATCCACCCTATTTTGTATTATACATTTTGACAGCATACGCTACGATGCCATCGAGCGAGAAGTAAGAAAATAGACAAAAGATTGTGTATCATTGAAGACATAGAAGAAGAAGAAGCCAACAGCATGCTTCCATTTTATTATGTAGATACAATATGAATGAATATAAAGACAAAAAAAAATCTTCAACATATTAAATTATTCATGGCATGTAACGAGTTATTCATTCATGTTTTTCCTACTTGGGCTTGTTGCTTCAAATGAAATGAACGAGAAGGGAAAAAAAATTATTAAGATTGTTAGAGAGACGGAAGAGATAACTAGACTATTTCATGTATTATAACAACGGATGTATGAAATGAACACAGCATAATTAACGAATAATCCCTTAATATAGTAAAAGGGAAGAATTAATTACGATGTTAAGTTGATTATTTTACCTTTTGTGACTTGTAACTTGTAATGTAGTGCTTGATTAGATGGAATTTTGACATTTGGATGTTTAATTAATGATTTTGTAGAAAAATGATGGAATTTATAAGTTGAATAGACGTTTTGCTAGTCTTTAAGGATCGTTTGATATCTAAATAAGAAGATAATTTAATGGGATGTGAGGTTCGATTCTTGTTGTAACAAGACTCTAGGAAAATTTAAATGTTCGATTTTTTAATCGATTAAGAACTGAACTATGCACTATGGGCCAGAAATGGAAAATTTTTCCAAAAATTATTTCTACAGCTTATATGATAGTTCTTATTCTGCCCTACATTTACGTCCTTAAAACTTTGCCCAAGTCGACAGCATGTCCGAGATATGGCACTTCAAAGTTGGTCAGACGACCATTTTCACGTTACATTGAAAATGCTCTCACCAGATACTGGATGGATGAATCTCCTTCAAATTTTTTTTGTTAATAGCTTTAAATTGTTACTTTATTTTAAAATATAAACAATTGCAAATAACTTTGGAAAATTTTGTGAAAAACTTGATTTTTCTCAAAAACCACGTGTTCGTCATACTTTCGTTTGTGTAGGTCTTCACAAGCACAACCAAAGTTACTAATTTCTTTTTTATATTAAAGACTACATCAAAAGCTATAACTTTTGCATACATGTCGTATAATTTTAACAAAGTTTTTAGAGTGAAAAAAAATTTTTTTATAAAAAAAACACCAATTTTTTGACAAACATCGCTGTAGTGCTTCAGGGATACCCATGGTAGTGGAATTTTATTTCACATTTAAAAAGTTCTCTAGATATACTATCAATTATTGCAATAAAATGAACAAGTGTTCTGTTGGCAAAGAGCACTTTTTTGACTCTGAAAGTCGTATGTCGAGCAAGGTCAAAAAAGAAAAATAATCATAAAAATTTCAGTTTGAAATAAAATTTAATTTTTTTAAGTTAGATTGATAGATCTTTTCAAAACGCGTCTTTTGAGTATAAATATGTCATAGTTTTGTCAAGTTTCATGATCATTTTTTTAAAAAAATAGTTTTTTTCAAAAAAAAAAATGAAAAATAAAGTATTTGACTTTAGAATTTCATAAAATGCATTCTTTTTATCATTTTTTTCACTACTTTGTCTAGTTTTGCTCCTAGTTTTTTTCCTAAACATAAATCAATAAGAACTTAACATAATTGAAGCCATTTGGAGGTTAAATTGAGTTAAAAATCGTTTAAAATTTTTGTATTTCTCAAATAGTTCTTTACACAAGTATCTAAGATATAAAGTGTTGCATAGTTTTGAAAAGGTATTAAAATTTCCAATATGTTAACATGAAGAGTTTTGGAAAATTTTCAAGTAATATAGTCAATTTGGGTAAAAAACGCATTTTATATATGCTAGTTTTTAATGTTTTTCGTTTTTCTCAGCAAAGACTTTATGAAAAACTCTCAAAGTTTGCACACTTATTTGTTATATACATGTAAATGACTCGTATAAGTTTTGGAATTTTCCATTGAGTTTTCATGAGTTCTCCAAATCTGAAATTTTCAATATTAAAAATTCATTTTTCTCAATAATTGCGATTTTTTATTTATAAAAAAATATCTTATTTTGTTTCATTTTTCAATATCTTTTCATTGTTATATAACAATCTACGAAAAAATTAAGACTAAAGAGAAATCAATAAAAAAGTGTCAAAAATTTTGAAAATTCTACGCTATTTTAATTTTTTAAGCCTTTTCTGGTCAATTGCTAAGTTTTATAAGAGTGTTATACCTTTTTGGAATTATATAACTTAATACTTTCATCCACTAAAAATCTTATGAGTCTACGATAAGCACAACTGAAGTTAAATAAGCTTCACATTGGCGACAAAAGACAGTTCCATATGAAGAAAACCAGATATTAATTTTATTGCTATTTGAGCTATAATATTAAGCTTTTTCATCTAGTTTTGTTATAAATGTTTCATGTATTTAATAGCAGCCTGAAGATATAATTTAAAGCTTTTAAATAATTTGATTTTAAAAAATTCAAAATTTTTGGTTGTCGCCAACGTGAAGCTTATTTAACTTCAGTTGTGCTTATCGTAGACTCATAAGAATTTTAGTGGATGAAAGTATTAAGTTATATAATTCCAAAAAGGTATAACACTCTTATAAAACTTAGCAATTGACCAGAAAAGGCTTAAAAAATTAAAATAGCGTAGAATTTTCAAAATTTTTGACACTTTTTTATTGATTTCTCTTTAGTCTTAATTTTTTCGTAGATTGTTATATAACAATGAAAAGATATTGAAAAATGAAACAAAATAAGATATTTTTTTATAAATAAAAAATCGCAATTATTGAGAAAAATGAATTTTTAATATTGAAAATTTCAGATTTGGAGAACTCATGAAAACTCAATGGAAAATTCCAAAACTTATACGAGTCATTTACATGTATATAACAAATAAGTGTGCAAACTTTGAGAGTTTTTCATAAAGTCTTTGCTGAGAAAAACGAAAAACATTAAAAACTAGCATATATAAAATGCGTTTTTTACCCAAATTGACTATATTACTTGAAAATTTTCCAAAACTCTTCATGTTAACATATTGGAAATTTTAATACCTTTTC